>CM060107.1:28127070-30665961 GCA_030522415.1 Channallabes apus
GTCACTCGTTAACTAGAGCTGCACGAATCATCACCGAAACATCGAAATATGGACCTGTGCAATTACTTAATTCGCAAAAGACTGTAATGTATCACAGGCAACATAAACGCAGCCAGGAATGAACGTAGAGTTCGTCTATAATTTAGTTATTTTTTTATTTTACTTTGAGTTGATAAATAGTTATTGCCGAACATCCTTGTAATGAGACTATTTGTTTCTTTATTTGATGTGAGCCTGAATAAATACGTCTGAATACCAAATGGTAGAATTAATATCATCACAATATGTGTCAAAACTATACACACACCTCTGTCACAAACCCTGTAGGGAAGTGCAAAGTAAGTTAACTGATTTCCACAGAAACAGCTACGGTAACAAACATCTCCTCATCATTGGCATTAGAGCTGCACAATTTGATCAAAATTAAAAAGAAATGATCCCTTTGCGCTTATTTTTGACACATATTTCTAACAGGAAATGAGTCCGCTAACTTTACATTTCCCTATAAGGTGTGTGAGAGATCGCGGTTTGAACGGACTGCAGTATCGATCGGCAGAGGTGTCAAGTAACGAAGTACAAATACTTCGTTACCTTACTTAAGTAGAAATTTTGGGTATCTATACTTTAGTGGAGTAATTATTTTTCAGCCGACTTTTTACTTCTACTCCTTACATTTTTAAGCAATTATCTGTACTTTCTACTCCTTACTTTTTAAAAACAGCCTCGTTACTCTATTTTTATGATCAGAACACGCAACCCCCCCCCCCTCCGTCACATGATCAGAAAGCGAGACCTTAATGCTTTTGTCGCCCCTCACGGTACTTTTACTTTTATACTTTAAGTAGTTTTGAAACCAGTACTTTTAAACTTTTACTTAAGTAAAAAGCTTGGGTTGATACTTCAACTTCTAAAGAAGTATTTTTGAACCCTAGTATCTATACTTCTACTCAAGTAATGAATGTGAATACTTTTGACACCACTGTCGATCGGATGGATCCAGCGAAGTCTTACCTGAAAAATCTGAAAACATCTCGTCTCCAAGTTACACGTTTGTTGACAAACAAACTTATGGAAGTTTTATAATAGAAAACTTTTCCTTTTGCAAAAACATGGCTGTGCAATCTACCGGTTTTTAACATCCAGTTATGATATTTTTTGTTTCCAACGATTATAAAAGTGAGATAAATCCAGGATAATCACTTTTTCACAACACTTTCCTCATTGTTATAAATCTCGCGTCTTCGTTTCTCTCCAAAAGCCAGTAATTCCGGACTGTAGCCGACTCATCACCAGTACAGATCTCACACCTCGCTCGACACACGCGTCATTCACTTGGTTTAGTCTGAGAGTTTTGGGGCTCATTCATGATATTTTCCTAGTTTTTGTGCATGCGCACTGAGTAATAACGACGGCTCTCTACCGTCACTGTGGTCGCTAGAGAAAAAGTGAAATATTATATCAGCATTAATTCAAACTGTAACTTAATTATACATGCACATAGTAGGTTATTATTTATTTATTCACTTTACTTATTTGTATAAAAAGAGGGAAGTTGCTTAATGAGTGCTCGGATTCCTTTAGAAAAAAAAAACCCTGATTCGACATGATGCCGCACTTTTAAGGGTTTCGTTCGACTCTCGTTCAAAACATTAACCAGTGATATTCCTCCCCACAAGGTGTCACTGAGCGAAAATTATACGCCAGTCAAAAATCCATCGCAGAAGAAGAACAACGCGCAGTACGACTTCCACTCTATAAAGCTATGTATACAAAAGATAAGAAACAGTTTTTTTGTTTTGTTTTCTGCTTTGGGGCGTGAGGACACAAAAGGAAGACGGAACGATTTAAGGGATGGTTGTTAAAAAATAAAAAAAGAGAAAGAAAAAAAGAAGAGACTTCAAGCTGGCTTTGGTGCTGATGCAGCTCTTGTTCAGGATGGACTACTTCACAGACACAAAGAGAGAGAGAGAGAGAGAGAGAGAGAGAGAGAGAGAGAGAAGGACCTGTGCTCAGCATAGGAAGAGCTCTCATCCAGAAACATGGAGCTCTAGGGAATAACAGACAGAGGAAGATAGAGAGAACAGGAGGGGAAAAAAAAAAACTTCAAAATAACAACAAAACAAGCCCAGCACTCTGGAGTGGCTCTGGGTAATTGCCAGTTGCACTCAAGATTATCCTTTTCTGAGATAGACTGATAGAAGGAGAGAAACTGAAAGAGAGGGAAAACAAGTGAGAAAGAGACAGAGAGAGAGAGAGACAGAGAGAGAGAGAGTGTAAAAATGAGGGAAACAATCGGTTCGAGATCTGTCATCTCTGGCTGCCTCTCAATCACCGCAGAGAGGAGAGAATGGATGCTGACATGCAAACTGCTCGGCGCGACGGGAAACACGTTCCTAATCAGTAATCAGAGTGTCTGTTTAGACAGTAGGGGCTCCGGGCTCCACTCTCGCGCAGGTCAAGGGCCTCTCCATAGTCTCTCTCTCCCCCACCGAGACACACACACACACACACACACACACCAGCGCAGGCAGCGCAAACGCGCACACACACTGCAAACACACACACCGTGCAGAGTTTTACTTCCTTTTGTATGCGAAAAATTTTTTTTTTTTAAATCACAATTTTCACAATGTTACTATGATGATGAAACATTAATCCTAACGAAGAGTCTCAATTGCATTTACATAAATCTGTGATCTGAATATTCTGAAGCTTGCTGAAAAACATATGCATCTTTCCTAAATAAATAAATAAATAATAAAAAAAAAAAAGTTTGAGTTTTTAAAGCTTAATTGTTTTGGGGGGGGAAAAAAAAAAAAGTCTGTGATATAAAGCGAGAAATAAATAAATAAATAAAAAGCAATAATAAATCGCTTTTCATCTTGAAACAGGGATCACTTTGAATAAATATATGTGCATATAAAGCGTGAGGCAGGGGGTTGCTAATGATAAGAACGCCTGGCTTTGTTGTGAGAAATTAAATTCATGGCATGCGGCTTTGTTCAGAACACAGCACGACTAATCAAAGTAACCTTGAGATATAATTTCACGCCGAGGCTCATGAGACGGCCTCCTCGAAACAATACACCGACGCTTCTTCGCGCTGCTGGCTGCCAGAACATTCGGGCGTGCGGAGCGAGCGTTCGCCGAACGGAGTTACACAAGGCACTGCTGTGACGCACCACTCGTACAATCAGACGGCGAGGAGCTGAAGTGTTTTTTCCGCAGAGCCACCTAGTGTTGCGGAGCACTCGGAGAAGGAGCCTCGGCGCAGGTGCGGCGTCATCAAGGACAAACTTGAACACGGAGAGAAGCGACTGACACGAGTAGCATCCTGACGGCCTCGGCGGGAGTCTCCTCTAAATCATCTTGACAGAGCTCTTCTCCTTTTGTAATCAAGCCACCTACTCAAGCCCAGCTCCTTCTTTTGTTCTCTCTCTTTCTCTCTCTCTCTCGTACAGCTCGCTCACTAATCTCATCGAAAATTCAAAGAAAAAAAAAAAACCCACAAGCTTTTTTTTTTTCCTTCTTGTGTTTTAAAGTCGATCTCTGCGGGACAGGGAGAACGATACTTTCTCTAGCCCTTCATGTGAACGCACTCTGTGACCTCTTCTTCTTCAAACTCCACAGGCACGAGCTGCTCCTGTAATAGATTTTCTACTCCCCGGTTTTGGCATCATATACGTTCCTTTGAAATAAAAGCGTATGACAGAACGTTCTGATTTACCGCTGCGGTACATCAGCACACCATCTCGTTCAGACATTTTAAGCGTTAAACCCTGTAGACCTTTTCTGCATCTTGGGGCTTTTTTTATTTTTTTTTGATACCTGAAATAGTTCAAGACCTCCTGGCTTTATTTACTCGGAGGCAACACGTTCGCCTACACCGTTATGAAAGCTTCTGAAAGATGAGATGCTCACACATGTGGGGAAATATTTTCCCAGCCGGCTCAGCAGAATTACGGCCCGGGCCGCTCTCCTGTTTCGACTCCCACTTTTTTTCTTTCTTTCTTTTTTTTAAGACAATCTGGGGTCAAGCGCCTTTAATCTCTAATGTGGACCAAATTCAGGACAGGTCGATAAGGGGGACTGAAACAGCCCGTAGGTGTCTCTGCTTATGTTCGACAAAATGGGAGGGGGAAACTAAGGGGGCAATCGAATCTCCTGTTTGTTTTTGTTTGTTTTTTCTAAACACAAACTACTTTATGCATACCTGCTGTGCAGATTTTGATTACCAGTGCGCTCTGTGCAGGTTTTTCTGCCCCTCAGTTTAAGAAAGCGGGTCAAGGCATGGGGAAGATGACACAACCTGATGTAAGAGATGATAAGAGATGTGAGATTGATGAGGGGAAGATAAACAGCAGGTTTCGCCTAAATGGCTTTTATTTACTGGGGATGAGGGGCATGAAGGCGTATAGCGGAGAGGCTGACAGGAGAACAGGCTAGCAGGGCTGACTGGGAAATACAGGGAGTGTGTGTGTGTGTGTGCACTCACACATACGAGGGGAAGGAGAGCAGACACCCGCTGCTCCCTTACGCATCTCTATTCCCCCACATTCGAGTCAGACAAAACGCAAAATCAATACTGTTTTTCCCCTCTGCCATTTCCTCTTTGATGGTACTTCAAAAAGCCAGTGGACAAGCCTCCAGAGGGCCATGCAAGGAAAAAGAGAGGAGGGGGGGGGGGGGGAGGTGAAAGAAAACAGGGGGGAAAAATGCTTGGAATGTAGTTGAAAAAAAAAATAAAAAATCTGCTTCCAGAGCATGAACAGCGCTCACAGTCTGAGGACAGCTCGGGAGGGTTAATCGTGCCTGAGGAGACTGGACACGACAGTCTCGCTCACTCAGTGTGTGTGTGTGTGTGTGTGTGTGTGTGTGAGACTGCACCTGTCCTGATGTACCGTGGACACATACTGCGTGTTCGAGCGGCTGCATCCTGAAGAATGTACAATGACAGTAACCTGGTACGTGATGCTTCGAGAAAATGTGAGTTCGAGTTTCGGGGCATAAAACAAGACGACAACAATGGTGGAATATCCGGTCTTCAAAGTGAGCTTGTGTAATAGCATGCCTGTATTTTACCACCTCGTTCTTGTGGGGTTTTAAATGTTGACCATCACAGCTGCAACTTAATGAGAAAATATTAGAGTGCGCATGACGTACCGTAGTACACGGCGATTACACTTTCACTGTCCAGTTTAAGTCAACCTGTGCCGACTGCAGGTACAAGTTCAGGAATGGAAAATATTGTGATTTATTTATTTATTTATTGCTGCTTTGGTCTATGCGCACTTTCACACTAGGCACGATTGATTTGTTACGTGCTCAGGAACGATTGCCGGGCCAGACTTGGCGTTATTATTTTTCTCCGTCCTTGGGTACTCTTGCGTATTTACACTCTCCGATACAGCAGGTGGCAGTACGCATCTACTCGGGTTGCGAGCTGCTATTAAAGAAGTGAACAAGAGAATGCGCTAGTAAAGTTTTAAATAGTAAAAAGGACGAGATTGGGACGTGCTACATGCACCCTTCATTTCAGAGAAGACAGACGATACTGATGTCGTCACGCTGTGAACATTTCATATCTGATCCCATCTACGCTACAACGTTCCACCACTTGTGTTCTCACTGATCAAAATTAACCAAACTTTGAGGTCAAGGGCCCTGATGTGAAAACGTCCTGGTGTGTCCTGATGTGCTTCAGATTTGGAGATTTGTGAAATGCAGCTACATGAGTTTCTGTAGGCATCTCGTCAGCTCAGGCCAGCCTGACCATTTCACCTCTGACCTCTCACATCTACAGGGTGTTTCTTCTCAAAGAGCTGCCAGTCAGTCTGTGTAAACTATGAAGTGTTGTGGGAGATCATTACGTGAAACATTAACGTGAGCTCGTCCTCCTCATCCTTTCACACACTGTGTTGCTGCCACATGATCGACTGATTAGATCATTCATTTTCACATGCGTAATTGGAACTAGCGTGTGCAGTGAGGGGGCGGAGCTAATGTGCAGTGAGGGGGCGGGGCTAATGTGCAGTGAGGGGGCGGAGCTAATGTGCAGTGAGGGGGCGGAGCTAATGGCTGCGGGTGGTGACAGCGAACTGTTGAAGTCTTTGAAGACGCTGTAATAAGCAAAATCCCTTCCTTTCTCTCAGTCTGAAGTTACTGCTCGCTGGCGTGGCCCTATAAAGTCTAATCTGACTCTCACTAAATGAAAATAATCACTTTCTCACTTTCTCACTTTCCCCTCACTCTTTCCGTCCCTCCTCTGAATTCCAAGACTGAAAATAATCTTTTTTCCCCCTTCGCGGTGTTTGAAAGCGAAAAGCAGAAAGAGACAAAGAGAGTGTGTGTGTGCGAGAGTGGATGTGTGTGTGTGGGTGTGTGTGTTTGTGTGTGTAGGTGCAGCCGGACCTGTGGTGAATGTGTTATCAGCTGAGTGCTGAGAGAGGGAGTATTCTGGCAGGCCTGAAATACAGCCTGACAGGCCGCGACTTCAAAGGCTGAAGTACAACCCTGGCCTTTAATAAAGCCTGAAAGACGATGCGGGAAATTAGCGCATGAAAAAAAAAAGAAGAAGAAGAAGAAGAAGAAGTGTGAGAAATCCGCCCTGCCCTCCAAACAATCAAACATCACCCACGACTTCCATACGGCAAACATCTCGGAGACGACCACGCAATCTGCATGGGCCTCTGTAATCAGGCGTGATTAGTTTTCTGCAGCCACAGTTAGGCTGTGCTAAGTCTGATAAAATTAGCACGGTGATTAAACCGAGTGAGAGAGAGAGAGAGAGAGAGAGAGAGAGAGAGAGGAGGAGAGAGGAGGAGAGAGAGAGAGAGAGGAGCATCTGATGTAACATGGAGGGGAGAAGTATGAGTGCCATACTGACAGCTGAGCATGCAAGACGGTGGAGAGACATGGAAAGGGAAAGAGAGAGAGAGCGCGCGAGTGAGAGACAAAATGTGAGTGAGAATGAAAGTGAGAGAGTGAAAGTGTGTTTGCATGTGTGTGTGTGTGTGTGAGAATGTGTGTGTGTGTAAGAGAGAAGGAGGGGGGGGGTAAAACTGGCACATGTGGTCCATGCCAAACTGTCTGAGGTGCCAGAACTCAAGACAGCGAGTGTATAAGGCTGGGTGTGTCTGTGCATGGCATAGGCAATGAGGAGCGGTGCCAGACTGTTACACCTTCTCCTTCTCAATATCTCTTTCTCTTAACTGTACACACACACACACACACACACACACACACACAGAGTTTAAAAAAGTATTCTCCCAGTGGCCAGTCAATATCTCATTAAGCAGCTGCCTTGCCCATGCTGGCAGGTAATGCATTTCATAGCACAGACACACACACGCACGCACACACACTCACACACACACACTCACACTCGTACAACCTGCCAGCGCACCCCACCCCCCACACAAACCTATATAATATAAAAATGTGTGGAAATGGTCCTCAGATGTTATCATGTGGTACGGTCACTCACTTCTGTGTGTCTTGGTGTATACTGTGTGTGTGTGTGTGTGTGTGTGTGTGTGTGTGTGTGAGAGAGAGAGACAGAGAGAGAGAGACGTCTGTCCGTATCCCTGGTTCTTTACAGCCCAGAGTGCACTTCTCTTTGCACTGGGTTGGAACGCGCTGCATGCTCTCAGCCTGTGTTTTGGCAGCCGGAGGTAGTGACGAGAGGAAATAATTTCTCCATATGCTACAGAGAGAAGGTGATGATGTAAATGATTATAACATGCTCCAATTCTGGTGTTGCATTTTATAGCGCTTAAAAAAAGGAGAAAAAAAAGTAGAAGAGGCTTCTGTCGGTAAGTCGGCTGATGAGTGAGGGTGATGTTCTTACCAGGTTCAAACCCGGTGCCTTTACAGAAACACCCCACTTAACACACATCCTCTCGCGTCACTCAATAATCTGGTACTTAACGTTTTTTTTAACTGGCAGTTCTGGTCTATTTTGTGTGTGTGTGCCCTTTGTGGCTGATGGGATAATGGCCAATCTTGTTAAACTGTGCTGTGGCACTGAGGAACCTGGTGGATGGATGGCTAGAGAGCCATAGACAGACAGAGAATAAGAGAGAGAGAGAGAGAGAGAGAGAGAGAGAGAGAGAGACACCTCAGCATGCAAATGCTGTTCGTTTGACTTTCTTTGTAACGTCTGTGCTCAATCATTTCTAGTCTGGTGAGCACAAAGCACTGGAAAGCACAACTTTCCCTGTCGCCTCGCTGCTCACTCCGTCTAGCGAGACTCGCCGTGACACATTTTAATCATTTTTGGACACGTCCCTGGACTTTCTGAGCTTATGCGCGGGTTAATTAGAAGGCAGACGATTCTAGGCAGAGTTTTTGTTCCTGTTTTGGAGCTTAGCACATCAAACGTCTGTGTATATCTACATCATAATATATATATATATATAGTTTTTTTTTTTTTTGGATCTTAATTGTGAGAAGATGATGAGTAATTTGCATGGAGTAACCAGAGAGATGTTTTCATTACAGGTAATTATATGGGCCTAAGAGACAGCTGTGTTGAGAGTGGACTTGAGACACGGAATGAAGCAACAGAACCAAGAAAAAAAATCATAAAGGCCGTGGACCTGCAGGAAGACTAAAGTGTGACATTTCCAGCCCAATCTTATTTACAGAGACGTCCATTTCAGAACAATTAACGAGCCGATAACAAAATGTTCAGCATGAAAATGAGGAGTAAATACAAATACAGAGAGTGTGGCAAGGCTTCGATCTACAGTGTGGAAAAAGTCTGTTTCGAGATGTGATGAAGGACAGACGTGTTGAGCTCGAGTTTCAGCCAAGCAGCTTCTCCAATCCAACACACAGATCAGGTCCAGGGTCAGGGACTATCTCTTACACCTGCTCTCACACCCTGGCATATACGCTTCACACATACATGCAAACTCACATGCAAGCATTTGCATGCTCACGAGCACACAACATTGCATGCACAACGACATGCTTATACAAACACGCACACGCACAGGGCTGAGGGTATAAAAAAAAAAAAAAAAAAAAAAAAGGCAGAATGAAACAAACAACAAAAAAAATCCCATACACTGACAGTCGGATCTAAACCTGATCGATATGTGCACATTGGTCAATTTGTAGGATATGATGAGCTTCAAGTAAGGAATAAAGGGCATGAGGACACGGTTCGGGCTATTTGTAGTCACACACTCATTATTCCTTTTAATAATTTTTATATATAATGTGTACATACAGTATATACAGTATATATATATATATATATATATATATATATATATATATATATATATATATATATATATATACACACACACACACACATACACACACAATCTCACATATGCACTCTCCAATCATGCCTTAGTTTGCACTCTGAGGGAACTCTCTCCTCTCTCAGCTCTGCACAGACATGCATGGTGTGAAGGGAAAAGCTAGGTGGCTATCTGCTAACACCCAATCGCTTTTTCCATTCCCACCACTTCTCACCTAATGCAAAATGACAGCTGCTCTACAGGCAGTGAGTGTCCCTATGTGTGTCTGTGTGTGTGTAAGTGAGTGAGTGTAGGGACTGGGAATGGCAGAGTGCATGAAAGCCTGAGCTGTATGCATAAAGTGTGTTGCCCTTAGTGCATGTGTGTCTGTGCACGAGAGTGTGTCTGAGACAGAGAGAAAGAGACAAACTAACACTGTATAATAAAAATCATACCACAGACAAGAAGCGTATATACTGCACATGCTTGGCCCACTGTACCCAGATGGAGTTGATAGAAGTGTACTGTAGGTGCATGTATGATCATGTGTGTGTGTGTGTGTGATGGGTTTGGTGGTGATCGAAAAGAGGAGGATGGGGGAGAAAACGATTAAGGATTCAGGATCAACATGAGTGTTGCGACAAGGCACTCACCCCTTTTCATGGCTGTGCACGCTCGCCCAGCAGGCACAATAATAGGTCAGTGGAGCACAACACACACCAGCAACGCAAACACATACACACACACACTTGTATTAACTGGTCAGAGCAAAATTCTCTCCAGTGCATTCCCTCAGGCACTGCATCAATTCCTGAAAGTTGCACTCTTTCAGGTACAGCAAAATGAAGAGAGAGAGAGGAGGGGGGGGGGTTTATTCTGATGCCTAGAGCTGAAGAAGCATGCATTCTCCTCTAGCTGATTTTTATTAAAACGAGCCGAGGTTTATTTTTATCCCAACACTGAAAATAGACATCAGCAGCTTCAGAGACTCATTTACACTTTACACTTCGACTTCTCTCTTTCTCTCTCCTAGACAGCTCGGTCATCCATATAAATGAGAGCTATAACTTCATTTTCTCACTGAGCCGGGAAGGGGAAAAAAAAAGAAAAAGATATTGCTGTCGCTTAGATCATTGCAAATAAATACAGGGCATACAGTTGTCTCACGCGCGCGCACGCACCAACGAACGACCGCGCACAAACACGCACGCACGCACACACACACACACACACACACTCCTGTCGCTGCGAGGGGGAGTTGTCAGACTGTGGCTACGTGCGAAACCGCATACTACTGAACTAAATAGTGCGATAAATGAGCAGTGATAGCGCGCGCCGGCACTGTTCTGACACTGAGCGCGCGTTAGTTGCAGGACTGTGCGCTCGCGGACCCCAGCCTCGCGCGCCCCAGCCGTTACTTGTTACTCAGCCTCGAGTCGGTCGCGCTAGTGGCTAGAACAGCAGAAAAGAAAGCCGTCTCAATCTTACCTTTCATCGCTGAAATCACAAAATACATCATTAAGCTCGGCGGTCCATAAGCGAGCAAAGCGGGAGCAGCGCTAGCGGATTTTTTTTTCTCCCCTGCTGTTTCGGCAGCAGCTGGCCAGCGCGCCTCTGCCGCTCCGACTCGCTCGCGCGCCACCACACCACCGTCCACGTGACTGTGACATCAACATATGGCCCGCCCCGACACTGTCGATTGGCACAACTGGCAACGAATTGCTTTGAGGCGGGGGCGTGGTCAGGGGCGGCGCTTTCCCCCATGACTGACTACAGAATTAAACGATGATAATAATAATAATAATAATAATAATTAAGTGAAATGTGGATAGTGGAAGACTCTCTCTTTTTTTTGGTTCATTGGCACTCTTTCCCCTCTGCTCCTGCTGATATTAATGAGAGGGCAGATGAGGTAGGATGTCTCTCCAGATGTTTTCAGAGAGAGAGAGAGAGAGAGAGAGAGATACTGGCTGCTCTTCCTGACCTCCCTCCAGGAAGCTGGTTTTATGCTCCCCTCTCTCCCCTTCTTCTCTCCTGCCTGCTGGCAAAGTGGCTCACACTGCCTGCCCCAGCAGCTGAGCTCCAGCAGATAGCTCAGAGAGAGAGAGAGAGAGAGAGAGAGAGAGAGAGAGAGAGAAAGCTTTCTGATCCTATCCACCGCACAGCAACTGTCTGATGAGTTTCACTCTGCAGCCAACCTTTTCATTTTCTCTCCCTCCATTACTTCCTCTGAAATCTCCACTCATCCATTCCTTCTCTCTCTCTCTCTCTCTCTCTCTCTCTCTCTCTTTCTTCCTCTCCAATAATCTCCTCAGGCTCTGAACCAGTTGGCTTCTCTTGATTGTGCTCTTAGTGTAAAGCCGGCTCTGGCCAACTATCTCTCTTCATTCGAAATTTCCATAAACAAGCACGCATTTTATTTGCTTCGCAACATCAATCCATATCAGCAGATATGTTTCTGATGAGATGTTATGTATCGAAAGTACGCATAATAAAAAGTGATCAATGATTCTCAGTGAGAAACAGCAGCAAACATCAGCCACTGGATCTCATAAATCAAAAGACATCCTTTCTGTCAAATATGTCTTTCATTTGAGTCAAATAGTAAAAAATAATAAAACCCATAATCCACAGTGTTTACTTAAAAAAACAAAAAACAAAAAAAAAACAGGCACAGCAGTGCTTTGAGTTCAGTTGAGAAAAACGTGCAAGCTCTCGCTCCGCAGCAGATGCCGCAAATGGCAAAAATTACCGTCTGATCACAACCTCACACACAATCAATTAGAGGCAGCAAAAATAAATGAACTCATGCTATGTCAACAATGATCTGTCATCCTGCGCTACCTAATAAGCAAAATGCGATTTCACTGCCTTGATTAACAAATGAGGCAAATCCTGGATCCATTCTGGGAAATATTAGAGCACGAGGGGAGTGCACACTGCACAGGCTCTCAATCGTTAGTGCTCGCTATTAGAAGTTATATTGTGTTGTGTCAGCCTCTGTGTTTGGCCACAGAGGCATGTTTTTTAGATGAGTGGTAAGCTTCAACTGCCAGGTCTGCAGCACTGCTTTTCTTGTGGTTGGCAGAGAGCTGCAGAGGAAAGCAGCAATAGCAAAGATTCAAACACGAGCTGCCGAGAGGAAAAAAAAAAAGTCTCACTAACCAGCATGTGATAGCCTCTGGGCACATAGCTGGGTGAGGCTGAAGACAAAGACTCACAAAAAGCATTCGCACACCTTATCTCGCTGGGTCTGAAGATGACAGTAAGATAAATTGAAGTTTGGACTAAATGCTAAGTTATCTATATTGCAGAAAAACAATCTGCATGTCTGTGGCACTGAGATACAGAAAGTGATAGATGAAATGCAGAGAGGAAGGTGTGTCTGATTACGCATGGGTTTGTGTGTTTGCACATATGCCAATGCAGCTGTGCATCTGCATCCCACGTTAGCAGACATGCCTGTATTCCAAGTAACACTACAATCCCACGTCAGCTTTTCCTGTTTTTCAGTATTAGCATCTCAGAGAGGCATATATCCATAGAATCCTAACTTTCAAAAATGAGACACAGAATCAACTTATAAAACTGAACTGTAGGAATACACACATCCTCCTCTTAGTATGTACATCATCTTATCTTTCCTGTGCTGTTTCAATGAAAATCTCTCTCTTTCTCTCTCTCTCTCTCATTGTTCATTGGAACAGCAAAGTGGTGGCTAGAGTAGGCCCTATAAAGAGCTGGTGTTAATAAGCGAAGTGGCTGCCAATCCAATAACAGGAAGCCTATGGACATAATCTATGTAGATATAATAAGAACCTAGATCATCTGTCAGTGGTTTAAAACCACTTTTCATGTGCAAAATTTTACAATATTATGTCGCATAATAGAGTATATTGTAATATAATAAAGAAAAATGCAAGCAGCCTAATTAATTATCGCTGTATGCGTGAATTCGTTTTCACCCAGCATTCTGTTTTTCTCTCCTAAGGATGCTTCATCAGCTGCATCTGACCAGAGCTAAGAGGGAGCAAGAGGTGGTCTGGTCTTTTCCACGACTCTTCTGTCTCTGTGGATAAATGCCGGCCCGGGTAAAGTGTCTGCTGCTCCTTTTCTGATTAATTTGAGCCAATGTATTTATTGTAAACAAGCCCTGTGGGATGGAATTCAATTGAGAGGAGAAGAGGAGAAGCCACCGGTGCCCCGGAGGAGAGAGGCGAGGACCGCAGCCGATAATGGTCTCATTAGCAGTCTGTCAGTAGCCATCCTACACACGGCCTCAACACACAGCAGCTGATCTTCCAGCCTCTCCTGAGCACTGTACCATGGCTCCAGAGAGAGAGAGAAAGAGGAAGCGAGAAAAGAAAGATATGCAAACCAAGACAGAGTGAGAAACAATAAGAGAGGAGGAAAATAGATTAAGATCCTTGTGATTTTTTTAACACACTTTTGAACACACATTTAATGGCTTATTTCAGCACGATAAAGGTGATGCGTTTCACACAAACTGTAAACAAAACAGGCATTTTTACACCAATCAGTCGCTTCTTAAAGCAAAGCCCTTTATCGTATTTCTTTGAGCAGGGACTCATTTGTAAAATCTCATAGGATTTTCCTTTATTCCAATGACACGCCCAATGAAACATGTACAAAACCTACTGGGTGCGAGAAACTGCGTGTTTTATTGCGGCTCAATGCATTTCCGACTAAAGTCACGTAACAGTCAGTTTAACCCCACAGCATCTTCATATAGTGCACATATTTAATATAAATATAAACCCACAATCTAAAAACCACAAACTCACAAACCCATGCGAGACATTATAAACCAATTTAAAGCTATTGCAGGCAATTTCCTGTAGCTTCCACCTGTGAGGAGGACTTCAATAAATCACTCAGACAACACAGGGAATATCTATTTTCAGGATAAATAGACAAGACTATTGGGTTTCTTTTCTTAGAGGAAAAGCAAACCATTACAATAACATTCAAACAAAAAAGGATGCGGGAGAATATGCAGAAACGGAGAAAAGAGGCAGAGTGTGATGCGCATAAATTTCCAAGGACATACTGTACTATTCATACTGCTTTCATATAAACTTGCCGTACTGATTTCTGGTCTGAATAATAACCTGAAGAAAATTGAAGAAAAAACTAGCTGATTTCAGGTAAAGGTCAAATAAACAGATCTAAGGACTATTGAGGACATCAAAGGCTTTCCACACTAATGATGCGATAATCTGAGTAGTTGTAATAAATAATAAGACTTATATACCGTAGGTTCTAAGCAAAAAGGGCATTGTAGTCTCTAAACAGTGTCAATACAAATGTACATAAAAGAGCATATATTCATCAGTGGCACGGTCATCTTGCACTTCCAGGGTCTGGTTGCGTAGAGTTTGCGTGTTTGTGCTCCCTGTGCTTGGTGGGTTTCCTCCCACAGTACAAAGACATGCAGATTAGGCTAATTGGCGATCCTAAATTGCTCGTAGTGTGAGTGTGTGTACTGTATGTGTGTGTGTGTGTGTGTGTGTGTGTGTGTGTGTGTATGTGTGTGTGTGTGTGTGTGTGTGTGTGTGTGTCCGTGTGTCCTGAGATGGATCGGCACCCTGTCCAGGGTGTACCCGGCCTAGTCTCCTGGGATAGGCTCCAGGTCCCTGTGACGCTGTATACAAGATTAACGATGAGTGAGTGAGTGCGAATATATTTACTAGTAGATAGTATAGTAGTAGAGAGTATAGTAGTAGAGAGTATAGTCGTGTACTATATTTACTGGATTCTTTATTAGTGTATGTAAACCTAGTACAAAATATCCACTCATGTGCACTAATTTAACCCCATCCCATCCATGCACCAAATAGATACTGTAGGAACCTAGCAGCCACTACATACAGTACCCATGATGCACTGGATAATGAGTAGTTCTACAGTAACCTATCATATGGAACAATTTACCCATCCTTATCCTGTTCCCTATAATAGTTATATGTACTATTCTGGATGCCAAGATACAGTAGGGAACAGTGAGTAGGAGACCACTTCATTCCAGCTTTGATATGTTGCTTAAACAAGCCCAGCGAGCATATTTACACCAAAATTAAACATAGACCCTTCCAGGTATGAATAATTTGGGGACATTTGGCAGGAACGATTTTGATAAGCCCTCTTATGCTTACTCTAATTGAATTTTCCATATTGCCCCCAAGCAGCTATTTGGAAACGGTTTCTGCGGTCATTGCTCTGTTAGTTTTATTAGTATGAAAGGACAAGCCAAGTCTATTTCTTTTTTAATTTGTTTAAGCAGATTTTTCTGATCAAAAGACAAACTAATATGTTTAGGAAGCCGTTACAGAAAAAGATAGATGTCTTCATGGTAACTGCCTAATGGCAAACTAAATCATCTACCAATAACCTGTAACGTATTTCGCTAAATTCGGTTTTACGTATAACTTTGTACAGATTTTTCTTTGGGTAAATACGTTTAAAAGGATGGTATTATTCATTCAATATTAACTTGATAAACTCCAAGGCATACCAAGATACGGCTTGCGGTAGTGGAGCACGAGAGCAGGCTTTTACACAGAGGCAGAGACAGAGGAGGCTGGTGCCACAGACACACAGCAGCATGTGGTAGCAACTGAGGCTGGCTAGGTAAGGAAGCACAGCAGCCTTCTTCATTCTAATGATCCCCTCACTTCCAGTCCTTCCACTCCCCCTGAAAAGATAACCCATTCCTCTCTCTGTGTAGCAGAGCACTGGATGAGGGAGAGGGGTGATTAGAGAAGTGCCTTCATGTCTTCTCCTACCGCCTGAAGTAGGGCAGAAGATTTTGGGTGTGATAATTATGGCCATAACTAGGCATGAGGGATTGGTAATGGTGCTGCTTATCCTTCATGAGTGTGACTGTAGCAGGCATGATTATTGTTTTTTTTTTTCTTCTTTGTCCTACCACGCTGTTGCAGCTGCAGCGAGTTGCGGCGGCTGAAAAGGGCAGTGGGTGAGCGTGGCCTTTGAGGAGGGAAGTTAACGAATGAAGTTCATTATTGAGAAGCATACCAGGGAGACCCCCTGGAGTATGTGATGGATGACCTTACGTCAATAAAACACACATGCACACATACTTGGCTACATGGGCACGCACACACACACACACACACACACACACACACATTTTTGTGAGGACCTTCCACTGACATAATTATTATGTAGCTAATTAATGCTATACCCAACCCTAATCTAACCTGAACCTTAATCTCACAGTAAGGAAAAATGGCGCTTTCATTTAAAACCTCAAACAATCTGAACAAGTATGAGCAGAAGCAGGGAAACTTATCTAAGGTAAAGTGCAGGTAAATGTACCACTTTTGCCTTATAGAAGTATATATGAAAACATACAAAAATCATCATATGCAACAGCATAGCATTATAATAAAATTAGTAAAGAAATAATGGACTTGATTCTCTTAACTGTGTGGTGAAAAACGTTAATATGAAAAAATATGATAATTTGTTACGTGCCATGACTTGCCTTTGTCTGCTAAGACTAATTTATTTTAAATCACAGGTCTTTTTTTTCCTTTCTAATGGAGAGGAATGGACCGTAGAGGCCTCCCACCTCCCATAGCCCATATTACACTCATTTATTAAAATCACCATTGTCTTGGAGTGAAAATAACTTTCTTTTTAAAACACGCTGTCTATTAAGACAGGAGCCCACCAGAGGGACAGGCTTTCCTCTAAAGATTGAGCGAGATCTTCAGGCTATTCTGCTTTCTCCTTCAGCCCCACTGTTAAGCCCTAGGTTACCATGTTCGCTTTTCCCACTTTTCGGCGGTACCTAGTACCCACCTTCTCTTTTACTGTTGAGTTATGAGGATGCCATAGGTGTGTGTGAGCGATTCATCACAGTCCTGCTACTTCACACACCCTGCACACATTAGTAATGTTCTCCATCGAGGAGGAAGACCTGTCACAACTCTCTCACCCTAGAAACCTTTGAGCAAGGTAGGTCACACAGAGGCCTCTACATCTGGCCCACTTTTAGTCTTTCATAGCACCTTTAAGTTTCCTCGGCCTGGCCACGAGCGGCCTTCACATGACACATCTTGCCTATTGACCCGACTGGAAATTGTTCAACATGGACACATGGACAACTTGTTTACTGGGAAAAAAGGTTGTAGTGATGCATTTATACTGTATGTCCTTTACTCCAAACTAGAGGCCTACGGACAAGTTATCTATATAACGTTCGCAATCTACATGAAAAAATAAAATAAATAAAAAAATAATTATATATTATTATATATTATATGTTATTCATTCATTCATTCATCTTCTATACCGCTTCATCCTGTATCCTGTATTTTAGGTATCCCAGGAGACTTCGGGCACAAGGCAGGGTACACCGTGGACAGCGTGCCAATCCATCGCAGGGCATATTATTATTATATATTATATTATAATATATTATTGCGCAAATGATATCTTTCTCTGATTTTCATAATTAGTAAATGCAAATGACAGTCACTATAATTTTCTAGTCATCAACTATTAGGGTATAATTTGAATTTTATTGAACAAACCTACTAATGATAACAATATTTATTTTAAAAATATAAAACTTAAAACGCACTGTTCCAAATTATTATGCACAACAGAGTTAAAACATTTTATAGGTTGTAAAGAACTGAAAATAGGCTTTTGTTGAATTTGCAGCATTAGGATGTCATATTTAATGAAATCAAAAACTATTTCAATCAAAAACATCCTAACATGGGATGTTACATCTTAACATAGGACCCCTTCTTTGATATCACCTTCACAATTCTTGCATCCATCTTGTGAGTTTTTGGACAGTTTCTGCTTGAATTTCAAACCGCCTCCCACCCTCATAGATCTTTTGCTTGAGGATTCTCCAAAGGTTCTCAGTGGGGTTGAGGTCAGGGGAGGATGGTGGCCACACCATGAGTTTCTCATCCTTTATTATCCATAGCAGCCAATGACACAGAGGTATTCTTTGCAGCATGAGATGGTGCATTGTCATGCATGAAGATGATTTTGCTATGGAAGGCACGGTTCTTCTTTTTGTACCATGGAAGAAAGTGGTCAGTCAATATACTTTGCAGAGGTCATTTTCAGACCTTCAGGGACCCTACAGGGGCCTACCAGCTCTCTCCCCATGATTCTGGCCCAAAACATGACTCCGGCACCTCCTTGTTGACATCGCAGCCTTGTTGGGACATGCTGCCATCCACAAACCATCCACTACTCCATCCATCTGGACCATCCAGGATTGCACGACACTTATCAGTAAACAAGACTGTTTAAAAACTTGTCTTCATGTATGCCTGGGCCCACTGCAACCGTTTCTGCTTGTGAGCATTGATTAGGGGTGGCCGAATAGTAGGTTTATGCACAACTGCAAGCATTTAAAGGATCCTACACCTTGAGGTTTGCGGGACTCCCGAGGCACCAGCAGCTTCAAATACCTGTTTGCTGCTTTGTAATGGCATTTCAGCAGCTGCTCTCTTAATCCGATGAATTTGTCTGGCAGGAACCTTCCTCATTCTGCCTTCATCTGCACGAACCTGTCTGTGCTCTGAATCAGCCATGAATGTCTTCACAGTACAATGAGTTTTCGTGAAATATCTAATGTTTTCATACCTTGTCCAATTGGATACTTTTCGGCAGCAGAGAGATCCTTTTTCTTTCCCATATTGCTTGAAAGCTGTGTCCTGCTTAATAATGTGGAACAACCTACTTCAGTACTTTTCCTTTAATTGGGATTATCTGGCAACCTAATGATCACACGTGTCTGAGATTCATTTCAATTATCCAAAGAGCCCTGAGACGCAATACCATCCATGAGTTTAATTAAAAAAATATATATATTTATATATATAATATATATTAACTCCTTTTAGTTCCTTTTAGTGTTTATTCTTTTATATTATATATATTATTATATTCTATTATATTGTAGTTTATTGTTCTCACACTGTGACAATCTCCATTTGACTTCCTATTATAATAATAAAAAAATACAAAATAATGTTGTTCTCAAAAAATGGCCATGATTTTAAAACTACTGAATATCAAATGCAAAAAAAACCCCTGTCCTTAAGGTTGTTATGTCATGCAACACAGATTCAGTATTTAATTAAAACACCTAATACAGGTCTGCAAGAAACAAATAGGCTTTTAAGTCTGTCATTTTATTTCAGTAGATCCTGTGAGTAAAGGTTACTTGAACCCAAAGCATAGGATTAAAGGATAAAGTAGCTGTGTGTCTTGTCTGTGTGTGTATATATAAACATGAAATGCCACAAACATAACCAGCGATTTTGTCATGGTGTTTGGGTTGATGTAGTGTTTGCCCAAATCCCATGGGTCATTGGATACCAACTATACGTACACCTGTGAACACCTCAACACTCAAAGCTTTCCAGAGCAACATACTGTATAGCCAAATGATTGACAAAAAGTCATAGCAACACATCTTTATAATTTTAAATAATCGCTGAAATGCCCTTTCATATTTCCGAAAGAGCTACAGAAACGGTTTAGTCAATAACTTGTTAATCATAGCACCATTTCTTGAAAATCTGTCTTTTGAGACTAGGGTAGATATAGCCAAGTGTGCTTACCTACTGGGTGGGACTATAAGATTAACTACAGACATAATTAGAGTGTGCTTCTTATGGGTTGTAATCATTATGTAAGATAAAACGTCACCTAAGGCATGTTCAATGGCCAAGATGTGTGACTGGCTGCAAGTATGTGTGTCAGATTAGCTAATATCTGGCAATTATGATTTCCATGCACAGCCATGTCTTAAGAGTATTGAGCTGTGAGATTTAAAAAGCAGGTTAAAAAAAGGTAAATCTTATAAACTATTGAAGTAGTTAATAGAAACCAGCTGGATTAGGATATAGTAAGGGGGAAAATTTAATAATAGTAATTCTAGAGAGTTACTTATTTACTTGACAATCAACACCATTGTGCTGTTTTTGCTTTTTAAACCATGCAGTGTCACAGGTTTCCTTTTAGTGTTTGTTCTTTTATATTAATTCCAATTTGTGCAGAGCAGCTGAAAAACCAATCGCTTTTTGTTTCAAGGTAGTTGGGAATCATCACCCTGTAGTTTATTGTTCTCACACTGTGACAATCTCCATTTGACTTCCTATTATAATAATAAAAAAATACAAAATAACTGCTGTTCTCAAAAAATGGGCATGATTTTAGAACTACTGAATATCAAATGCAAAAAAAACCCTGTCCTTAAGGTTGTTATGTCATGCAACACAGATTCAGCATTTAATTAAAACACCTAATACAGGTCTGCAAGAAACAAATAGGCTTTTACGTCTGTCATTTTATTTCAGTAGATCCTGTGAGAAAAGGTTACTTGAACTCAAAGCATAGGATTAAAGGATAAAGTAGCTGTGTGTCTTGTGTGTGTATATGTGTGTGTGCGGAGACATGATTCAGTAATCCAGCAAAAAAAAGCATCGGACACTTTTCAGAGACAGAAAAGAAGACTGCATTAAGTTAAAAATAAATAAATAAATAAATAAATAAATAAAAGAAGTATGTGCGGATAGACACTTAAATGGCCAATTAAATTGGCTCTGCGAAAGACAAGCAATGCTAACTATAAGTCACTTTTTATTGTTTATTTATTTCATTTATTTTATTTTTATTATTGGCCATATATCATTTTATTAGCTCCATGACATGTGGTGCATCTTTAATTACACAGAATTTCATTCTTATCTTAGGCGCCCTATGACACTTTGAAAGTTATGTGAATTATGCAAGCAGAAATTATTGAGGTGAGCTCTTTAATGACCATGTAGTGAGGAATGATCTTGATATTTGCAGCAAGCTCAGCATATCATTAGGGAGGCTGCCACTTAATCAGCACCGCTCCTGGCCTACAGAGTTGTAAGCGCTATACGCAGGTGGAGTGGGCAAAGACAATGGCCTGAGCGTTAATGCGCACGAGGTAAAGAGAGAGAGAGAGAGAGAGAGAGACATATAGACTTACAGTGCACTCTTTCCTACTGCCAACAAACACAATGCCTTTAACAAAATGTCTCTCAGCCTTTAAATGGAAGTCAATAATAGTGTAAAAACCTGTATTACACACACACTACCACTGTACACTGGGTTCACTTGCTTCACCTTAATTCACATTCACCCCTTTTGTTGATATAATGTACTGTATACACCATAGCTCACCTCAAATGCGCGCACACACACTTTGGATAGGCTTAAATTGTCTTTTGTTCACACAGTATAATTATCTCTTAAATGTAGACATCTGCATAGTTTCTTAGTTTCTTCTACAGTATTACTTTTTTTTGCATGATAATTATAAGTCTCATTATTTTCACAGCACATAATCACAGCTGTACTTTTATGCATACTGCTGTTTTAAATCAAATATTTTAATCAAGTTTTTGATAGAGAATAACGGTCCAGAATTGACAACTCCAATATGCCTACAGATGGTTACCTTGAATCCAAGTCTATTAAGATGTAGAGCTACTAATACATGACAGAGTATTTAGTATGGGAGCACATAATATTAACACAGTGAACGCTGATTATCATGGGCAAACTGGGCTCATTTATGCCTGTGGGGACCGAAGGCCAGCCCATTCAGTCAGATCACACAGAAAAGCCAATGCTGCACAACTCACCGCAACACTTGCCATGAAAGAAAGACACCAGAACACCCAGTGCACCATACCATGCCATGCACGGGGCCCAATGCTTACAAACTCTCCAGACCACAATCCGATCAAGTGCGGGACAAACAACTCCGAACCATGGATGCCCCAACCCCCAACCCATAGCATACAAAGGTGCCACACACTAGAGCACACCCCCAAAGGTCTTGCGGAGTCATGACCAAAGGACTCAGAGTCACCCAGGCAGCTTTTACAATGTCATGACTGATTGGTGTAGTGGGCAATTTGGTGTTGTGTTGGCAATATTTAGCTACAGTAAGACACTTTAGTAGTAAAACGGCATATAGAAAGGACAAAAGCACAAAAGTTTATGCATACATACTTATACAGCAAAGGACATCAAGGACAAATAGTTCCATTAGATCCTTTGCCATCATGTGCTGACCATCATGAGCCAGTGGATAAATGAGATGGCAAGTGTGCATGTGAAAACTTGCTCAAAGGCCACCGAGTCTACCTAGCCCTGGGCCACCACAATCCTAAAGGTTGTCATACGCCCCTCATACAGTATTCCCAGCTATGGCTACAGATTGGCCACACATATCCACATTTTGTCAGCTATCCCAGCAGATGGGACGCCTTATTTGCGCAAGCATTCATGCAGCTTCAGTTTATGTGATGTGTATCTTTCATTGGTCCTTGGCTAGTCTGAAAGAGCTGGAGAAGAAAGCCTTTCAGGTTTGGAAGACACACAAAGGAATGGACAGACAGTGGGAAAAGCTGACGCAGCTGAATTCTTGCACATTGCTGCTTAAGGGGGGATTCAGATTAAGTGGTTACAAAGCATCAAGGTGGTCCAGTACATTTAGTCGAGGAACTCTTACTGCATCAGCAGACATGCCCAGCCCTCAGCCTTTTCCTGCGCAACAACAAAACTGCCATGGTGCCTTCCATCAATGGCCAGCCTCCTTCTTTTCAACCCCTTTAACCATGAGCACTGGGTACAAAAAAGACTGGCTGCGTTTTGAACAACTTATGCAAACAAAGTGCATTCACAAAAGCCTATTTGCGATTTCACAAAAATGGCAAGCAAATAATAAAAATAACATAAAAAAATGCTTGTGCTGAAAAATGAGGGCCTGTCATATTGTGTGGATGGAAGAAAAAGTGGAGAGAGGAAAGAGAAGAAAAGGATAAAAATCAAGCCGTACTGCTTTACGACAAATAGATATCTCTATTGATTTCCTTTTTGCTGTGGCGGCCCATCCTTCTCCGTTGTGATTATACTGACCTATTTCAGATAAAAAAACGGCTGACTATTATGGATTAAAGCAAAGCATCCAAAAGGAAAAAAAATCTTTCCATGAAACAAACAAATAGACAAAGATGAAACATAATTTATTGTTAAAATTGGAGGCTGTCAAATAGAGTGAAGTGCTTTTTCTTCCCTCTGCGCGTCTCTTGTTATTTGAGGTAGAAAACCTCACGTTTCTGTGGCCTGCTGAGAATAAAATTGCTCCGGCAAAGAGCACACTTTAGAGATGTTCTGCTGATTTTAAACAACCCTTTCTCCGGAAGATCGCAACCGTTTTTGCTTCGTTTAATGTACACTAAGATTACAGCTACAGTGCTTCAGGGAAGGGAAAAAAAGCGCTACATGCTGTCATCATCCTGACAAACATACTGCGTATGCAAAGCAAAACACTTTGTCTCATATCTATCTTGATGAAAGTGAAAAAGATATTGCTGGTTGTAATGTGCTGCAAAGTGAGACGTGCTGTATAATAACAGCACCGCATCTCATAATCAGCCTTTTCCTACCGATTACCTGTACATCTCTGTTGACTATCCCGAGCTTCAGCAAGACCATTTTTCAAGATTACTGCTTATGTGGCACAGCTTTCGCCAGAGAGTTTCGCATATCCATTTTTGTGACAAACCAAGACAGCAGAAATTCAAACAATGCTTGTTGAATTCTGAATCATGTACTTGCCCTGGGCTTTACAGGAGTACACACATTTCGACACGACACAATACATTATGTCTCCAAAGTGTGTATACAGCAAGACCTGATGTGTAAATGGTTACGTCTCCTACCGTAAATAAGCTCGGCTCCAGAGAATAACTATAAAAACAGAACACTACAGAGCTAAAGGCAAAAAATTGCTTACAGCAAATCACAGATTGGAGACAAGGACCAACCCATCATAAATGGTTGCTAGCATGCTAACTTGTCAAACATAAACAGTAAGAAAACATTCATCTAAAAGATAACTATGTGACTAGATAATCTCAGAGGTCATAGGCTTTTCAATTGTATCTCAGGCTTCCCAGAGGACAATACAGTTCTCAGTGCTCTATCACAGAGTCTCTACTGAATGACACAGTCTCTAAATCTCTGTCACAGTGTTTCTACAGAACTGCAGTCTCCAATGGTCTGTCACAGTGCCTCTACAACACAGCACAATCTCCAACTGGATCTTCATAGTGTTTCTACAAAACAGTTTATAGAACACAGTCTCAATGCATTATCACAGCGTTTCTATAATACAGTGGGATATTCACGGCACAGTCTCCTGTGCTCAATCACAGTGTTTTTCTATAATACGTCATAGTCTCCTGTGATCTATCACAGTGTTTCTACAAACAGCACAGCACTCCTACATTCAATCACAGTGTTTCAATAGAACAGCACAGTCTTTATGCAGAACAGCACAGTCTTCTGTCACAGTGTTTCTACAGAACAGCACAGTCTCCAATACCTTATCACTGTTTTTTTTCCCACAGATTAGCACAGTCCCTTGTGCCCTATCACAGTGTTTCTACAGAACAGCACAGTCTCCTATGCAGAACAACACAGTCTCCTGTCACATTGTTTCTAAAGAAAAGCACAGACTCCTATGCTCTAGTACAGTGATTTTACAGAACAGCACAGTCTCCTATGCAGAACAGCACAGTCTCCTATCACAGTGTTTCCACAGAACAACACAGTCCCCCAAGCAGAACAGCACAGTCTCCTGTCAGCGTTTTCACAGAACAGCACAGTTGCCTGTGTTCTATCACAGTGTTTGTACAGAACAGCACAGTCTTCTGTCACAGTGTTTCTATAGAACAGCACACTTTCCTATGCTCTATCACAATGTTTCCATAGAACAGCACAGTCTACTATGTAATGCCACAGTGTTTCCACAGAAGATCACAGTCTCCTATGCCTTATCACAGTGTTTTCACATAACAGCACAGTCTCCTGTGCCCTAGCACAGTGTTTTTACAGAACAACACAGTCCCCTAAGCAGAACAGCACAGACTCCTGTCAGGGTTTTCACTGAACAGCCTGTGTTCTATCACAGTGTTTCTATAGAACAGCACAGTCTTCTGTCACAGTGTTTCTATAGAACAGCACAGTTTCCTATGCTCTATCATAGTGTTTCCATAGAACAGCACAGTCTCCAACGCCAGCTTACTACAATACTGCAAATGTAATAATATGTCTTTATCACAATTAACTGCACAGAAATGACATGATTAACTGTGCTCCATTATTTCAATGCAATAGATTTCCAACACAAGATTGCAAGACTGTGTTTATTTGCCTATTTCCTCTTACAGGTTTGCATAAGTGTTTTTTTTTTTTAAACATCTGCTTTATATGAGAGGGAACATAACAATACACTAATTCTTCTGCTCAGTGCAGACCAGTTTAATGATAGCCCTAGGGGTGTTGAGTACTTTCAGATTTCTGTGAAGTTGGCTGTCTTAATCATTTGATTGAGATAAGCGAGGCTGCCTTGCTGAGAGTCTCACAGCACTCAATGGGAAGGTAAACAAATGAAGGAGCAGGGGTTAGGCGATGCTTCTCAATAAGCCTAGTCTGTCTGGGCTTACCGCCTGTCTGCACTATGGAGATAGATAAGCCCTGACTGCACTTCGCCCTTGCTTTTTCCCTTTCTCTCACAATCTCTCACAGTCTCTCACAGTCAGAGTCTCTCTCTCTCTCATATTGGATCGATGACTCTGCTTCGCTCTGGTTCTGACTAACCCAAGTGTAATTCAAATAAGCTTCTCTAACATGGCTACAAATGCCATTCTGGCAAGACATTCCTGCACAAATAAGCAAATACTTCATTTGCTCAATACATGCCATCTATGACTAACTAGACATCAGGCACAATATGTTAGGAAGAGTAATTCACTTCAGGATAACAAAACACACACACGACATTGAGGCAATTCATCTTTGGCATATTGAACATGTTCAGCCTGAAGTCTTTGACAAATTCACAGCATTATATAAACATAATTTGTTTTCTAAACAAATTGAGTGTTGCATGCTTGTCATTTATTGGTATTTGATGTTTATTTATGGAAGGAAGTGCAACTGGGACCAAATCCTCAATTATATCCACTAGCTACAAGCAAATCGTCCCACAAAAAAACTTGAATTTCACAACCCTCAAATCTACTGATATGATAGAAAAGTTTATTTTAAGTACAGTAACATAATAATAATAATAATAATAATAATAATATAAAGATAAGAAATAATAATAATATATAATAATTTAATTCTTTGATTTCAAGAAGGCCAAGTCCAACTCATGTGCTATAGTGCGAAAAAGATTAACTTGAAGAGACTTCCTAAGTGCCAGGTGTATTATACGTCTAATTTAGTTTCAAAGGTTTACAAACCGACTTTGGACACACACACACACACACACACACACACACACACACACACACACACACACACACACTGACACTGCAAAGCTGCTATCTGTGCACTAAGCAGAAATGATTACACACAGAAGACCTGAGGTCATGAGGGTGTCATGAGGGACGCATGCACACCTAAACAAATGAGAAATAAGGGCCTGTGCAATCTTGTATAATCATCTTGCACCCCTTATCAGCAATTCTTGTCATCACCACAACAGGTTACAACAATACTAACTGCTCGCACAAAGACACTGAACTCTTCTGTCAAACAAACAGAAATATATACCGCGCCCCCTAAATTGTTAGGCAGGCAATTGTACAATAGTCAAATTAGCTACTGACAATATACAGACGTAATCCGATTTAACTAATGAAATTAAATATGGTTTCATAGGAAACTAGTCACTTATTGCTAGATAAGAATTTCCTCTGCATTTTAGCTCATCTGTGATTCTCTCAAATTTGTGAAGTCTATAGCAGCACTGTTTTATCTTAGACACTTAGCTGACCGAATGGGCTGCATTCTTTTTTTTGCTAAGTAAATACATAGTTAAATATACAACCAGTAACATTAATACAAATCCTAGTTTTTAGGGTCCCTTTGCGCCACTGGGGCAGTTTTGGCCCCTCAGGAAGTGTGCTGTGGCACCAGGAGTTTGGCGATGGATTCTTTGGGTACTTGATCAGATTGGAATCTTGTGAATTTGGATGCCAGATCAACAATTTTAAACCATTTGCCTGCTAAGTCCTATATACAACAAGCTGTGATGGACTGGGTGTTCTCATATCCTCTCATGGCCAGAATTTGACTTGCGATTTGTGCTGCATCGTCTTTCTGTGGAATCGAGCCAGACAGGCTAGCCTTTGGTGCCCATGAGCAGAGAAAAGCCTTGGATGGCCATGAATCTTTCACCAATTTACTGGTATATAGTTGATAATTAATCTTCTTCAATTCACCTTGTGGTGTTACAGTAATGTTGTGACTGATCGGACTGTATCTCCAAAATCCTAAACGTAAAGCAATTTTTTTTTAATTATATGCAATCTTTGGCCAGAGAAAAAAAATCCATTTATTAAACTGGAGAACATCAAAGACTTAAATTCAAAGAAAGAAGTTCCTTTCATGGCTTTTTCGTGGCCATGGCCTTGTTACATGCAAACACAACCCAAAGTTCTTTCTTCAAGAAAAGCATTGCTTTTCTGAAAAAAAACAACAACAAAAAAAACCCACATGGAATGGAGGGTGGATAAGTGGCCATATCAGTGGTAATCAGGAAGAACAGTGAAGGATCTATTATCTCCAGGAGAGGACTTCTTTTTATTTGCTGTGCGTGGATCAGGAGATGCTGCCAGCCAAGAGCTGCCCCGTATAAGGGGCTTGATTATTCAGGCAAGAGTAAAAAAAATGAGCTGAAAGTGTGTGTTCTGCGAGTGTGTGTGCATGTGTGCACACCCCATTTCCAAGTATTCCCTTTGTACCTCAACGGTCTCTAAGTGCAAAATACTCTTAAGTGCAAAAGTCTGAAAACCCTTAGGACACTATTAAGAAAACGAAGAAACCCACTTAATAGCAACAAGACATTTGGTGTGTTAGGTTTCACAGATGTTCACAGATGTTTCCCATTATTACCAAAATTTATGAAAACAGTTATAGAACTTATCAATAGTCGAATAATTTCAGTTCTTTTCTGGCAATTGCTTCTCCGAATCATATATCTTTTTTATCCTTTGAGCACCTTTGGTTCGAATATTTGCCTTCACTTGCCATTTTCCTTGACATTTATACTAACTCTGATAGACTGCTTGTCTGGTTATTTGGCACATTGTTTCCTTAACATATCTGCTGTCATGCTGCTAGATGTCATACCGTCTGGAGACGCAGAGAGTAATTAAATGCAGTGACCTCCAAAATTATTTGCACTCTTCGTAAAAATGAGCAAAAATGTTTATATAAAAGAAACACTTCCTGACAGAACGTCACAAACTGCAGTGACTCACCAAACTTTATTAGAAGTGCAACTGGTATTGTGTTTCGTGCTCAGATGAAACCAAAACTTTCGGTCATGAACACCATTAGTACGATTGAGGAGAAAAAGGAACTTTATATGAGGAAAACCACTTAATAGCACACTGTAGAATACTGAGAAGGGTTCTGTGTGGTTCAGGGGCTCTTGTGAAAATAGATATACAGTATTAGAATATTAGGATGGTTTTAGGCATAAGCCTTGTTTTGGAGGTATAAACTTGAGCAACAAGTAAATGTATTCAAAGAGGAAGAGGAAATCAAATCAACCGCATGTTTAACGAATCACTAAATATATCACAAATACTATGGTAATCTGAGTCGATCTCAGTTTCCAGACTTGAACCCTGCTGAAAATCTGTGATCTGAATTGACAAAGAAAATCCACATGCAAAATCCTAAGTGTATAACTGAGCTTAAGGTAGTCTTCATACAGTATATACAGTAGGAGTAGCCTCTACAAGTGTTGCCAGCTTTGTTAGACATTCTCAGGAAAGGATGGCAGGGAAGAGATCGCAAAATATTAATTTGAAAGGGTACTGATAATAGTGAAACCAGAGTTTTGTATGACCAAAAAAAATCTCACTTAAAATGGTTTGTGTTTATGTACTGTATGTGTATGAGCTCAAAGTATCGCTTACTACTTATAATAATATAATGTATTATATTATATTATATAATACGGTGTATAGCGCGGTGGCTTAGTGGTTAGCATTGTCTGTCGCCTTGCACCAACAGGTTCTGGGTTCGATTCCCGTCTCTGTGTGCATGAAGTTTGCATGTTCTCCCCGTGCTTGGTGGGTTTCCTCCAGGTTCTCCGGTTTCCTCCCACAGTCCAAAGACATGCAGGTTAGGCTAACTGGCGCTCCCAAATTGCCTGTAGTGTGTGAATGAGTGTGTGAGTGTGTGTATGTGTGTGTGCCCTGTGATTGATTGGCACCCCATCCAGGGTGTACCCCGCCTAGTGCCCCAAGTCTCCTAGGATGGACTCCAGATCCCCCGCGACTCTGAATCCAGGATAAAGTAGTGCAGACAATGAGTGAGTAAATGAAATGAGAATAATTTGAGAGGACAAAGTTGCTGTGACTATTTATTGATTTAATTCCTCTTATTTGTCTTATGTTTCAGAATGTTCTCTTTTTGTGTATAATGTTTTCAATTAATTTGAATTTATTTATTTATTTGCAGATAAATTGTAAAATAGATACAGCATTTCATTTATTTTTATTCAAATGACATGGGGGATGCAAACATTTGCACATGCAAATTATTCAATGGACTATAAGTTGTAAATAGCTAATTTGACTTTCAAATGGTATACAAACTGTAAAAAATAAAATAAAAATAAAAAAAAAACATCTGACATTATCTCCCATACAGTAGACATGAATTGAGGCAAATACTGAGGCACATGTTCTTACTAAGGTGTTGCTCAGCTGTTAGGACATGACAGACATAACCCAACCCTTATTAGCACTTTAGCGTTGATGAAAATGTCTGTTCTCCTTGTAACTGACAAGACCTTTCCTCCCACTATTACATGTCCTTTGAATCATCTCTACTGCACAGCATGGCTTTGACCCAGGACCTCAGTGCCAGCATGCCTCCACTGTACAGTATCTCTCTCTCTCTCTCTCTCTCTCTCATACATGCACATGCACGCACACACACACACACACACACACACACACACACACACACACACACACACACACACACACACACACACACACACACACACACACACACGCGCGCTCGGTCTCTCTTCTTTCACCCAGTGACACGCGTCATTACCATTTCTTTCACTGAGATTAAATAGTGTGGTCCAGACTGTGTCCATGTCTTTGAACCTGCTCTTGTGAAACATGCTCTTTGATTTCACTTCCTCACTCTTAAGCAGGGGCAATCGCGGCTCTAATTAAGATAACAGTAGTCCACTGGATAAAAGGAAGAAAGCCTGACACTCTTTACTTGGGCAGAATATGTAAAGAAAAAAAAAAGTATAATATATTCCTTTGATTTAAAGAAAGGGAGAGCATGCACAGATATCTTACAGGATGGAGAATTCATATGGAATTAATAGTGCTGATATCGTGTAACATGCCAGTGGAACTTGTCTGACTTTTTTGGGGAGGGTTGAATCCTAAATTATATCTACATTGCTTTAGGCCTATTATCATATCATGGTTTCATCATAGTCTATTTGCTTATTGCCCACTGCATCCTGCAACAGCTTTATGAAGGAGGAGACTGGAGATAAAAGCTTAATCCGTGAGATTTGCACACTCTCTCCTGCTGTGAGCTGATGCATATCTCCCCAAGCTAGAATGTAAAAGGCAGTTCAGAGTTTTTAACCTCCCTCACAAAGGTCACATGCAAACCACATCCTTGTTTTTCAGTTGCAAGCAGAACAGACAACAGAATGCTGCCAGAAAGAGCTGGAATGAAACAGTCATATGATCAGTTCGAACAAACTGGCCATTATAGTGAGTCAGTCTGAAGAGCACTTGAAATGAAGGAGTCTCGATTTCATGATCAACAAATCGAAATCATTTTCACTACTAAAAAAAATGGCATTTTTCTTCTTTTTAAAAGCTCTTATGTCTGGAAGGCTTTAAAACAATTGAAAGCTTGTGTAGGATATTCAGTACTCACAAGTGTGTGTCTTCTTTGTTACTGAAATACCTGCAAAACAAAAGAAATCCGTGTTAAAGGCACTTACATATACCTTACTTTGACAGCATTCATGCATGCAGAGGCATTTATCCAGAATAACTTACATAAGTGATTTGTCATCTCTTTTAAAATCATATCCTTATGCATGCAGAAATATAGTAAGTGAGGGTCTAAGAAAACTCACTCACTCACTCACTCACTCATCTTCTATACCACTTTATCCTGTATTCAGGGTCACATGGACCTGGAGTCTATCCCAGGAGGCTTAGTGCACAAGGCAGGGTACCACTCCATCACAGGGCACACACACATACACACATGCTCATTCACACTCTACAGGCAATCTGGGAACACTAATTAGCCTAAACTACATATCTTTGGACTGTGGAAGGAAACCGAAGTACCCCGAGGAAACCCACTAAGCACGGGGAGAAAACTGTCCATGGTTAAAAAATTGATAGAAAAAAATGATCTCTTTATCCTGGTCTGCATAAAGGAAGACATGGAGCATGTTGAGTAATACATACATACTTACATTGGAATGTATGCCAATTCAACCCATGACACACACTTTCACACACCCATTCAATTTAGCGTCATCAATCCACCTACTGTATCTCTGCATATTTTTAATAACAAAAATCTTCCTCAAAAGAGCAGTCGAGACACATACTGTATCAAAATGCAGCACAAACATCCTTGCTGTATGTTGCAACTCGAAGTCCTGACATTGACCCAAGGCCAAAGGCTGCTGTTGACTATGACAAAGTTGCTCAGTGCTGCCACAGGCTGTGCCCAGGCAAGGTCAAACAGGTCAGCATGCAGTCACAATACCAACCAGCCAATTGCCACACTGTCATGCCTGACCTCTGTGTGATGAAAATGAAGAGCGGGCTACGTGTAGAATGCTAGGGAGACCTGTACTGTAAGTGTCTTCTCGAGCTGTAATCAGAGCCCGCAGGCAATGAGTGCATCTGTACATCTGACCTACCTAACAAACTGCATTGTGGGTAACATCCAGTGTGCTTGCACTGGGCTGATAATCCCTGTATGTGTACAGTGTGATGTGTATTTACAGTGTTATACATTATGTGTACAGTATACACAGTACCAGTGTGGTGAGGTGGGGATGTCACGAGCACTGTAAGTATTCGAAAACACTAAGCTGACAGAAAAAGTGGCGATGAAGGGAAAAAAAACGAGGCAGTAATCCTGCTGAAACCCCTGCCTACAATTAAAATCACACAGCAGCCAGCATCAGCTTTAGTCTCCTTTAGCCGTGGTGTCAAGAAGGGACTAACAGTGACATCGAGGCCTCTGGGCAACAAGCACCACTCTCCTAATTCTCCTAATTCTAGGAGCTGCTGTGTTATCTTCACACCAGCTTTTACGCACATTAATTATCACATCAAGGGCACAAGGAATTGTATAAAATAGTATTAAAAACATAGCTATTTTTATGCCGATTCTTTCTTCGCAGACTCTCAAACATTACAAACGTGGACATGCAATATTGTTTCCTTCTGCTCGATATGAAAGGTAGGCTTTTGTTCCGCTCTAGCTGTTGGTTTCTATTTGTATATCCAAAAATCTGACCAAAAATCCATTTCAAAATGTATTCGACGTTTTTTTTCTTTCTTTTTTTTCCTGAGTGCGAGTATAGACACTGAGAGGTCTCTTAGGGGCACACGCTGAAAACTTGCTTGACCCAACCACAGAGATGAATCGATACAGGAGCGCTCGAGGCTGATACGCTATCAGTGTGTGAGCAACACAGAAATACATTCTTTGACATACTAGAGCGAAACAAAAACAAATTAGTGGCTTGGTATCAAATACTGTGCAACTGGCAAGGCTGGTTAAAGAGAACCCCCCCCCCCCCCAAAAAAAAAAATGCCACAATGTACTGTAGATTGCAGTCTGAGTCTTGAGTAGGATCTCTCCATCCTCGTTCTTCAGCAATCTTTCCGTTTCTATTCCATCGTGCATTTAGTGTCACACAGTGAATCTTAATGCTGAGAAACGCTTGTGTTCGCAAATCACTTGAGGTTCAGGACGACTAGTTGATGTTCAGGTGGGTCTGTTGCTCAGGGAGAGAGGGGGAGGGTGGGTTTACTCCCACCCCACTTCCTCCTCTGTCTGTCATTCAGAGACCTGGGAACCAGTGAGTGTGTTCAGAGCTGGCTGGGCCCTGACACTTCTCAAGCCTGCCAGGGTATGTGTGTGCTCTGCTGGAGGACAGTGTGAGGGTCAGTCACCTCAGTGGTGAAGCCATCCTAGACAGATGGGGAAGTCAAACATCACATAACGTCATGGAGAATGCTGATAATGCTGCTCTCAGATCGGTCAATACGGCGTCATGAGAAACAGCCACAAGATAAACAGTTTGTTTGTTTGTTGCGTTCGTTCTTTCCTTGCTTCCTTCCTCCCTCCCTCCCTTAGAATGAATGAGTAGTATGTTGAATGAGGAGGTAATTACTATGCATGAAACAACAAGGTAAGTGCACCTGAATCACAATCCTAAAGACAAGCTTGTTACAGTTCAACACCAGCTCCAGGAAAGTCAGCTCAAGGGTAAAGAGTAATTCATGATGATTTCTGCTCTTTGCATCAGCCATTGTGTAGGAAATGCACTCACGTGGCATACGACACGACCTGATTAATCTCTGATCTCTTACCTTTAGCGTTTTTACATTTCAGATTAAAAATGAAAACATTTTTTTTTAAATAATCGCAACTTTAAGGTATTCCTTGTTTCTCTATGAATGACGTACGTATATCACTACTTTAGATAATTCATAAAAATATATGGTTCTGAAAACAATTACTGATTTCTCTTCCCATTTTCCCCTTCTAGCTCTGTGACACAATTGACTACAGCATTTCCTTATATTACATTTGCTAAGATCAGTTAACATTGTGCATGAACACCAAGTTCACCAACCCAAGAACATGCCTAGAAAAATGCTGATTGGCCAAACCAGGTCTAGTATGAACCATCTAAAGGTCTTAACCTCCACTATATTACAAGAGATTTTAAAGATCAGTCGTCTATAAATGAGTAGTCGAGTGGAGAAAGAACTTGTCTCCTGGTGCTACTGTCTGCCAGACAGATTGTATGTCATAATTCCAGGTTCCTTAGCACCTGACAGCAGATGATGATCACGGATGGTTACTGTCAGACTGCCTCTCTTGCGGTGAGCAGGCATGCTACTCCAGGGTTCAGTGCACCGTGACATTCAAAGTTACAGTCTCCTTCATGTAATGGAGCAGTCCTCTCACCAAGCTAATGGGAGCGATCCATTTAACCTGTGGCAGAAATACACAAACAAGAAAGTACCTAATGCGAGGCCCATCCCGAGGGGACGGACAAGGATACCGGCTGCTCTCCCCTCAGGCTTCTGCCGATCCGAACGCTTGATTCATTGACTGCTACGTCTCACTTATTCTCATTCGCTGCTGTAGAGATGAGGAGGGGGATGAAGGTTCCCTTGGCCGCGCAAGGACACATGGAGCGCAAGGACACCAGAGAAAAGTAAAACCTAAATGAAGAGTAACCCGAAAGCGAGACGGAGCCCTCACAGGTAGATGTGGCGGTTCCCTCATGGTTAGATCTTTTCCCCATTATGTATGTATCTTTCATTTGGAAATGTGAAAGTAGTGTGTTTGTTAAATGATTTAAAGCATGTAATTAGACTTTAAAGACCACTGTAATTAGTTGTTTTAATCTGGCAACTTCCCAAAAGTACTTATTACAGGGAGAAAAGATATACCCGAGAGACCACCAGCACAGAGTGCACTTGCCTGGCACAGAAGAGGGCATCAAAACCAAAGAGTACTTTAATACATAAACGTCCATGTTCAAGGTTGTTTCTAAAAGATTAGTAATTCTGCTTTGCTTTCAGAGTGCACCCTTTGAGTAAAGCTCACTAGACCAACTTTTCACTCACTGAGGCACTTAATGTGAGCATAAAAACAGGCGATAATCAATAAAACACAACCCAAGGAAGCCATTACAGGACAAGTACTCCACAACAATTTATGACTCTCAAGTTCAATAATAAATAAATGAAATGGACATTTTACTTTCCATTCAAAGTCATACTTTATTAATAATGTATCTTTAAACAAAGCAGAAGTCTTTACGAGATCATATACAGTATATATAGAGTATATATGATCAAGGCTCATCTCTGGCCTGTGGGGAGCAAAGGCTAGCCTGTCTGATCCAAACCCATGGAAATTCCAAGGTAACACCAATTGCTAACAAAAGTCCATGCTGGTTACAATGGAAAGGCACCACAACACTTAGTGCACCACAGCCCAAGACTGCTGAGCCGGCCTCCAAACAAGGACGCACTGCTAACATCTTGGTGGAAAACACCAGAGCATGCCCTCAGAGGTTTTGTGGAGTGGTTTTGTGGAGCTGCTCAGGTGCCACAATACAAGGTAAACCTTATTTCATTGTTATGGATGTGTTTCAAAGGATGACATAAGACCACGAGGAAAGAAGATTGCTGAAAAGATATTTATTTATACTGTATATACTGTATATGATGCAAGGATAATGATGGTAAAGAAATGGAAAATTATTTCTGAATGCAAAATTTGTCAACAAAAACCAGAACTGCAATGTTCATCTAAATCTGTCTAATTAAAGGTCATATTTACATGGACTCATGCTTAGGCAGTTATAGGTTGCTGGTGAGCAATGGATATGACATATCCATTATAAGAGATTCCTGGAGTATTTGAGACTCTGAAAGTGGAGAGTGTAATAGAATAATTATAATACATAATATTATAACATTTATAATTTCTATAATATATATATATATATATATATATATATATATATTATTCTACACACACTATATAACACATACAGTACAGTATATCTCAGATTAAAAGAGTAGCAACGAATATATACTCTACATTTCTATCGTAATTTGTAAAAATGAAACGAATGGCTAGAAAGTGAACGATAAAGATTTCGGTTGTATAAACAATTGTAAAATCAGAGCAAAGGGCATATTTTTTTTTTCAAGTTTTGTCAAAGTCATGCCAACATTCTTTTTGACACACTTAGCCTTATTATACTTTCATAAACTTCCAAATGCAAAAATGCAATGATTAAAAAAGCATAATGATTCTCATCAACTGCCACTCCCTAATATTCTAAAACACTTAAGTAACTCCATGGAGAGGTCTCCGTCTCTCCGGGGAGGTTAAAGAGAAAAATGACTTCTTCATCTCCAGGCGCTGTTATTTCTGGTCATTTCTAATTGGTTTTAACTAAAAGCAACCCAACTCTGCTGGATCCACAGGTTCCCTCTAACCACACTGCTGTTCAGTTCTCTGCAAATAGCAGATTTACTTCCAAATTAGTTTTAGAGGACATGGAAATTATGCTGCTTTAGTGTCAAGACAGACTAAAAAAAAAGGAGAACAAGAAGAAGAATACCAGACACCAGGTTTTGGCACAGGCTATAAAAAAAAAGATAGAACACAAATGTCTCTGATGTAATAATCCAGAGTGGAGGTCACAGTGAGTCAGGCTATCATAAGGTGAAACTATGATCCATAGGCCAGAGACAATGCAACATCTACCCCATTGTTGTGCTCCTTTATTAGGGTTGGGAGGTTCCAGGTGAGTCCTGAACACAGTCTTTAGGTTGGTGAATAATACATGGCAGCCATGGGGATTGACATGAGCTCAGGAAGGGCACTCGAACAGCAGGCATGGCTGGCAGGCAGATCGGAGACTCTGATGGAATTTTAATTGTTCTGCAGGGAACACAGCCGATAAGCATTATTGTTATGCTGAAGACGCAGCACAACACAAACCCATTCAGCCGAGCGCTTAAACAAACGATGATTACAGAAAAGCAGTCCCTCAACACACGGCAAAGCATGCCTACCCAGACTCAGGAGTAGTTCAAGGCAGCAGAGTGTGAACAGAGGCACTAGATAGTAGAGAAATATGGAAAATTCATATACAGTAATTGTGGGAAAAGTGACTCGATGTACTGACCATATTATAATGGATCATAAAAAGGATGGATGATGTTTTTTGTTTGTTTTTTTAAGCAAATTGGGCTAGAGATGGGACACAGGTGTGGGTGTGAAACCCAAATCCATGTTAAAAATAGTTTTTTTTATTATTTGTATTTTGGTAAGGTGGGCTGGTTCAAAAAACAGACAGATTTTGTTCGAATCTAATATATTTTCTGCAAAACATATGCTATTACAAATGAAAGGAATCTGTAAGTCCAGAGAGTCTTTCTATAATATGCAGTCTATCGACAGTATAAAATGCAGTTACAGTGCAGATGTTATACTTGGTGTAAAAGGATCATTAAGGTTTTTTCAAGTCTGTCTTAAATCTAAATTGCGGTGCATATACAATAAGTACATTACAATAGGTCTAGGTCATTATAAGTTTTCCTACTCTATACACCGATTATGAGGTTTTTCACGCAGAATACGAGTACAATGTAGGTAATCAGGGCCAAATTCCCCAAAACTTGGAACGCATTCAGCTGAGACTCGTATGAAGCTGCTGCAGTACCACTGAGCTAAAACGAGGTATCTCGTAAACAAGGTACTTTGTATTTAGTACAAATAAATTTTATTTAATTTTTTTACCTAAAGCCCACAGATCAAGCGTTGTGGAATTTGGCCCTGATACATACATTGTACTTGTGTTCTGGATGAGAAACTTCATGGTCAGTGTGCAAAGTGGGAAAAATGATATAATGACCAAAACCTATCATGACATGCTTCAATAAAAAAAATAATAAAATCCTAACCGTCCTTTTACTTATGCCTGTAGTAGGCAACGTGTATTACAGATACCACAACGGTCTTTCTGTTTGTCTGATGAGAGGCACAGTACAGTAGATTGGATGGACATTTTGCTGAGGCTCAGCAACCCTGAGAGTATAGCACATTAGATGTTTTCCTTTGCCCCTTTTAGACACTGAGTGTGTTCTCACACACTTTAATGTTCCCATTCTACCCTTAATCTGTTCCTGACCCATGCTGAGCTCCACATGAAACCTGAACCTAGCATGGTTTCACTACAAATAAGGATACATCAGACCACCCTCTGGTATTACTGAGCATGCTTCACTGGCATACTACTAAAACATTGTGGGAGGATAAATAATGCAGCTGCATTGATGAAAATATTGGCTCATCGATGTGTACAAATGTGTCAATCTGAATTTATTTCTTCCCGAGCCTTATATAAACTGCTTATAAGGAATGTGTATTATTGGTTGGAGATTACATTTAGTAACAGGCTGACATGTGCATTGCAGTGGTAGTGCAGGAGCGGCAGATCACAAGCATCCATTCGATTCACAGCACATTTTTATTAAGAAAACTAATGCCCATATGTACACCAGTGTTAATGAAACACAGTAACACAGTGGATGGGGACAGCTGAAGCTAGGCCAGCTGTAATTACAACACCGCTCAAGAAAAAACAACATGATATGATACAGCAGGCCACTGAATAAACAGCCTTTTCATGATCATCCATGAGGATCACTACAGTACAAACACTCTACAAACTGTACAAACATTATACAGCTTGAACAATCATTGCAAATTCAGATTTTTTTTTTGAGTGGATTAAAAATCCTTATTAAAATGGAAGCATAACTTTTTTGGATGATGAAAGTCTCACACACACAAAAAAAAACACTTCAGAAATACTGAAGATTTGAATTGGTCAAACCATACTATATATATACAGATATATATATATACACACACACGTGTTCCTCCGAGCCACTTGACGCCAGCCGACCGCATCTTTTCAAACTGCTCGCTCATGCACTGTTGGGGGCGGCGTAACACACTCGGAGGACAGCGCTATCCGCTCCTTCCACTTGCGTGAGCTCACAGACGCCCCTGATTGGCTGTAGAGCCGTTATTAATGTGGGAGCACAATGCACTCAACCCTCCCCTCTGAGAGAGCTCGGCCAATCATCAGTTCTTTCTAGACCTCCGGCTGCGAGAGGTTACAGCATCACCTGGGAATCGAACTCACAATCTCCGGATAATAGGTGGGGCACTTTACCACTGAGCCACTCGGAGGCCCTAATTATTTAATTTTTTAAAAATAAATCTGATAATACTTTTGAAAACTTCTGTTAATACTTTCCCCGCCCTGTGTGTGTTCATGTACTGTCCTCTTTGAAATCATACTACCAAGTTTGTGGCCACATCACATAATGCCATCCATGCTGTTACATGGAGGCAAAATAGAGGAGAATGATTTGATTGGGAAAAAAATATTCCAGCTTTAATAGCCGAGTGTATTTACTGTACAAAAGCTTGTCAGTGAACTATGATTAAAAAAAAAATCATTAATCATACTTGAAGCAAAATCTTTAATTAATCGTGATATTGATTTCAGGTCATATCACCCAGTGCTATATGCTTGTGAGGTAGGGTAGCAAAAAAAAGTGGAAAGTCAGCATTATGAGAAAGTGCAGCTAATTACATATATATAGTTAGAAGTGGCAAATTATGCATATAAAAACAGGCGTATGTAAAAAATAATACTGTATATATAAATGTAAATTATATATGAAGATGTAAAAAAAATCTTTTTGAATTTTTGAGATCTGCATAAATTAAACTATATTTGAATAAATAAAAAAACATGGTTTGCCTAATTTGTAAGATTTAAATAACAAGAACATAAAAAGGAATATTTGTAAGAATGAAAATAAATGTATATATATATATATATATATATATATATATATATTTTTTTTTTTATTCAAATAGTTTAATTCATGCAGATCTCAAAAATTCAAAAGGATTTTTTTTTACATCTTCAAATTTTCTTAATGCTTTATAAGTGTAATCACCCACTTTTTGTACAAAACAGCTAATTTATTATTTTTTTATTTTTATGGCTGTTTCGACCATTCTACAGCAACTTTTAAATCACAATTTGTGCCTCGTGTAGAATCCATGATAATAAGCGCTCCTAAACGTACCTGCGTGATGAGCTGCAGCATTAGCAAACTCAACGTTAATGTCAAATGCATTACAAGAGCATTTTGCTGGCCGCATCAAGTCACTTTCTGTGCTGCACGTCCTCACGCACACATCCTGCCCTGAGTTTCACTGGCTTTGGCAAAATGTCTTTAACACATAATCCATAGTAAATCTTGTTCTGAAGTTGAATGCATTTTCTTAAATAATTTACTATTGTATAGAATGATTTATGGATGTCTTAAGCATGTTATGAATGTATTCATAGATAATTACGGCCATTACGACACATAAAGTGTTCTAAATTGCATTAGTCTGTTTGTGATATAACTCAATTCCTTTGATGTAATTCATATACAATTCTGTCTTACACACAGATGGCATTATTTCAGTAGTTTCTAAGGCTTTCAGCTTCATGTAAAAAAAAATCAATATACTGTAGAGAAAGAATGTATACAGTATATATGATATTCTATAATTATCATTATATATTTTCATGCTGAAAACTGAAAAACAAGGTAGATTATAAAAGAGAAACAAACTAAAGCATTCATGAGTTCAGTCTTTCAGCCACATTTAAGTCAACAACTAATTGTTCCCGTCAATGAATAAGATCGCAGTAAACAAAACAAAATGATATGTACTCCTCTGTGATGTGGGTTCACATAAATTATTTAGACATTCAAGTAAATGTCATTTACTCCATCTTGCATAAGTGTTTGGAAATTTCAGCAAAGGCCACAGAGATCTCACTTACTCTTTTACACCTGTGAGAAGATACCAACCCCTCACCCCCCACCCCCCTCTCTAGACTTCACTCATTTGTGGTCAAGGGTGCCAACGATGTTTGTCAGCAAAACTGTACTGCAGAAAACCACAGCAATGCACCACGTGGTTTTAGTGCTTCCTCAGAACAAGATGCAAAACAGTAATGCATGGCTACTGAGCGTTTAGTGAATGCTGGACGCAGATTCATAGTCTGGTCTTTATGACTCATAAAGAAAATGGTGAGAAATTCCACTCATGGCTGTGTGTGTGCGTGTGTGTGTGTGTGTGTGTGCGTGTGTGTATGTGTGTGTACTGTATGTGTTTTTTTTTTTATTCACATCAAAATGTTACAGCTGAAAACATCTTATAGGAAAGAGTGTCTAGCTGTAAAATCTGAATGCAGTCCTACGGATGACTGCAGAACCACCACATTTCTGCCCCATCCACGCTCCCCCCCCCCCCCCCCCTCCCCACCCCTCCCTTCCTAAACCATTTATGCGAAATCGACAGCATCTTACATCCTGAAAGAAAGAGTGGGCCGGGGTGCTTTCCAAAGTGAACCACATCTTAAAATGCAAGCCTACCACCATCTCTCCCTTCTACATCACCTCATTTGAACTGTTTATCTAATGCTCTTTTACTTTTATCCTCTCCTCTTTCTTCATCAGACACTTCAGTGTGCCGGAGCAGGCAGAATGTTAAGCAAGCAGGTTGAGCACAGATGAATTAAACATCCCTCATAATCCCTGTCGGACACTCTGTCTCGGCTAGCGAAAGCCGGAGCGCGGGTAAAGAAAAGTGCAGTGGAAGTCTGGAGAGCTTGCGCTGCCCACAAAGATAGCTCCCAAGACTGAGAGATCAGGCGATGCTTTCGGATCCACATGCTGGATGCGTAGATGGATTTTAATGTAATAGTACAACTGGGATAATGAACTTGGCCCGTGCTAAGCCCTGTCCAATAATGCTAACTGCCCCAACAACTCTCTCTGGTAATAAACGCTTTGTGAGTGGAATTACAGGTCCGTCGATGATCCAATTAATAACACCGAACTGCTGTGTAGCCTCTGGACCTGAACATGGAAATTGTCTCTCGACATATCTGCCAGTGCAGCAGAGACAGAAGCAGAAAGTAGCGCTACACGACTGCCATCATGCCTGGCACTTTGCACGTCATCTATTTTTCATGTTTTTCATAATTAAAAGCTGAAGCCGGTGCATGCTCTCGGCATGCTCAGGAAAGATCAGAGATAGCCCTGTTATGGATCAGTGTTCATCAGAGAAGCTGCTCTTTACACCCCGGCTTGCTCGTTTACTTAAATCAAATATTTTTCACAATTATTTAGGTGCCAACGAGAGATGCGTCAAGAGAGAGAAATCAAAAGCATGGTAAATAAATAGATAAACAAATTATTACTATTCCTGGATAGACATTATGTAATGTTAAGTGTAAAAAAATTACAAACCTCTTAACAGAAATAATAGTTGTGCATGTGGCATGTGATATTAAAAGAATTTATTGTTTATTAATTCATTTTAGATTAAATATTTAAAAGTAACATAACACCTTTATGGCTTTTTCATGACAAAATCAGCATGCTGGCCTACAAATATACTACACTTAGGGTTAGGGTCAAGTCAGGTCATACTAATTGAGCCCCCATTACTGTAGCTACTACACTCGGTTTGTTCGCAGACTCTGCTGTGTTATATAAGTGAAGTTACACTATGGTGAAGACATACGAGTAGTCTCTCCAGGGTCAACCAGAGTTCTCAAAACTATCTCTAACCATAAACTTGCGAAGACGAAACAGGAAGTCACATTGTCTAACAACCGAGGCATGCAGGTCTAATATACTGTACATAGAGCAGCTTCCACCATTGTTTCTTGCTCGGGTCCTGACTCAAGAGAAACAGCCAGGTAGATACAGGAATGTAACGCAGCCCTGGTGAGGGGACGGATATGTGTGATGACAGAGGCAAGTACATTAGAGCTCAGTGCATGCTGCATCAGATGTGTGCCCAGAATAACAGGCAGCAGACGTAATGAGAACTGGCTTAGGAAATGAAATCAGCATATACACATTTCTATACTGCTATTCTGGATCAAATATCATCCGTATGTGCTGCTTGGCTAAGCTCTCAGTAGTGACATTGGCTCCGGGAAAGCCTGTCCTCGACGTTCTGTTGAACTTCGGTCTCAAGGCATGGCTTAAGTCACTTCCAAACACAACTGGTGAAGAAATCTCAAGCATAAAAATGGACCATAAAACATTGGTGCTCACAGGGGTACATAACAGCTACATAACTCATGCTGTTAAGTGTTATAAATGACTTATATAGGTGTTAGGTGTTATAAATGAGTTGTGTCGGTATATGACGGTACTATGAAGTGAGTGGACTTGTCCTAGCAAACCAGGGCAAATATAGTCCAACGCAGCCAGACAACCTCAAACAAGAACAGTTCATGTGAAATTCTTTTTTTATTTCCCCCGATTTTCTCTCTAATTTAGTCCAATTCCTCCTCGTCACTAGGGGGCTCCCACATTAAGGCTACTACTACCACTCAGTCGGGAGGGCCGAAGACTATCAGGTGTTTCCTCCGAGCCACTTGACGCCAGTCTACCGCATCTTTTCGTACTGCTTGGAGGAGAGCGCTATCCGCTCCTTCCACTTACCGGAACTCACAGACGCCCCTGGTTGGCTGTAGAGCCGTGATTAATGTGGGAGCACTATGTACCTCTCAACCCTCCCCTCTTCGATAGCTCGGCCAATCAGCTCTCTCTAGACCTCCGGCTGCGTTCTTGTGACCTGGGATTAAAAGTCCAGGAAATTTGGAACCTAGAAACCTCTTTCATACAACAAATCCAATTCTTGCTCATAACAACACTACATGCATGATGAGACACTTATTAATCAGGGGGGAAAACATTCTGTGTATAACCAAAGGGGTGTATATTTACATGTTTATATATTTAGGCATTGTCTGCATATTAAAAATATATTTCGAATATTGAAGATGAGTATGATTTTGCAGAAATGCTGTTTGACTGTGTTTAACTGTCTCTGAAATGTGTGTGGGTAAAAAGGGGACAATGTGAAAATTTGAGGATGGTATATCCCAGGAGCCGCTTACATATAAGGCCATCATCGGCTGATGCCAAGAGGAGGGTTGTTGGTTGGAGTAGATGGGAGTGGAGTTAGTTTTTGTGGGAGAGAGTTGAGTGGGACAGAGTGTAAATTTTGTATATATTTTGTAAATTATTTATTTATTTTCTTTCTTTTTCCTCACTTTTTGTACACTGTTTGGATCACTTCAGCATCTTTTTGCACAATAAACACCTTTCAACACCAAAGTGCTATTGTGGTTGTGCCATCACTCGACTTTTTGCCCTGAAAGAAAGTAAAGAAAGTAGTGCGGTGACGAAACACTGCCACGCCTTCGTGACAGACACAGAACAGGTGAACACAATCAGGTAACAGTAATGACAGGACAGGGTGGAGTAAGGACTAGAAAAGTGAATCGGAAGACAAGCGCATGATATAAGGGGAAAACCCTGGCAAAGAAAAGTTTGGTTTTGATCACATTCACATCGCATCATAATGTGACTTATGATATAACAGTCTTATGTCAACGGACTCATTTCTTATGTATCAGTTCGAATAATCCAGATAATTTCTATAAGACAATAATAGAGAATAAGCCTTTATAAATATGCATGAAACATTAGGTCAGGAATGGGTTGTACAGGTTGAAGTCTGTACATGAGCTCAGCAACAAAAAGTGTTCAAAAAAATGATGGTATGCATGTGGTATTAAAGCCACATTATCCAATTCCACATTATCCAAGCTGCATGTCATGGCGGTTCACATTCATTATTACAAGTGACTTTTATCTGACTCTAATGTGGACGGGTTGATCCTCTGAACCGGCACTTTGATGCACAATGAGCACATTGATATGCCTTTGCTCACTTTATCTGGGTTAAACATAATATTTATGCGACCACTCATTCATTTCAAACAATTAATGATATTTAAGTAAAAATATGATTGGGATTTTGCTTTAGAGGCATATGTACAAATATATATGTATGCTATAGCAATATATATATATATATATATATATATATATATATATATATATATATATAGAGAGAGAGAGAGAGAGAGAGAGAGAGAGAGAGAGAGAGAGAGAGAAAGAGAGAGAGTCGCCCTCAAAATTAAATCACTGCTGTCCAGCTATCCCAAAAATATGGCCCTTGACATATATACACTATATGTTTATATATGCAGTGATTTTATTTTGAGGGCGTCTCTAAAAAAAAAAAAAAAAAAACAGAGCATGCAGAAGTACTTGTTCCACATTTTTTAATGCTTTGTCACTCACTTACGCATTACTGTCTGTAATTCTTCATGCACCACTGTCATTTCATCATCATCACCATCATGGCGAATATTTAGGTCTTCAACAGGAAATGAGACAGAACGCTGAGGCTTCCAGGACAGATGTGGTTCACAGTGGGACCTACATACAGGATTTGCACAAAGCTCAAAGCCGGACTGCATGCACTTACAGGACCTTCATATTCTGAAGCACAGAGGTTATTCACAGGGCACACTCACAGACCACGCCCACTTCCCCACTCTCCTATGCAATACATAAAAATAATAGTATTACAGTGCAGGAATTATTAATCACCACTCCATTAGGTGCTAGAATCCATCATAAACATCTTAATTAATTTACAATGCAAGCAACAGGGGGATTACAGCGATGAGGAAATCTGCTCTCTCTTCTCTCTCTATAGCACTGGAACAGATCAGGATTGTAAATTTTTAAACACATCTTTCATGTTCTCCAGAGCACGCAAAAGCCTTTGAACAGTCAGCTTGTTAGGCGCTACATCTAGCACCAGCGCTACTTTTCAGTTTTTTGCAGCTCATTCAGCGTTTGGGTTCAGGTGCTAAAGAGCCCCAGACGACACAAACAAGACTTCCCTTTTCCTCTGTACTCTGCTACCACTTCCTATTCCTCCTTTATGAATGTCGGCCTTTGAATCTGTTCACTTCTCTGTGCCTTCAGTCATTACGTGACATCACGGTGCACCTTTACCATGTGTATAACTGTATAAGTAATTGTAACAGCATACAGCGTCTGTTTAGAACAACAGGTGCCCTTAATATATGTTTGCATATAATGGGACATTACTTGTGAGAAATCTGCATGGAGGCTGGAGTTGTACAGTGCATATACAGTATGTGTAAATGGGAAAATAATGAAGATTCTTCTCGTTCTTATCTGAAAGCCAGAATAAACTTGATAGAATTTACAGAACCGTTTTTAGAACACTGAGGTTTTCTGACCTTTCTTGAAGGAAACAGCATGATTTAGAAGCCTTTTCGCCTCTTTAAACTCAATTTAGTCGAGCAAAAATAGACAAATCAGCTTAGGCTGAGACAGATATGGGTATTAGAAGGCCTGGAGCAGTGGAAGGGCAGGTAAGGTCAGACAGACGTCTCGGCGAGGCCGGCAGGACGTGATAACTAACACAACCCACCGCTGTCAATGACTTCAGTGTCAAAAGATTGCCGATGTGCTCTGTGCATTAATTGAAGTAAAATGTCTGTTCTCTCATATTGTCTCCCTACGGTAATACAACCTCGCACGCAGACTTTTCATTTGCTAAACATGTCTCTTTAAATACTCTGGCTGAATGTATGTGGCAGTCCTCTTCCTCTCCCCCTCCCTCTTCTCCTCCGCCTGCTGAATATTTGAGTCAGTCAGCCTGACAGCATTCAATGCTAAAGCACTCCCAAGGCTGATGATCAAAGTCGGCAGTCAATTCGCATTACAGGGCATCGATTTAATGTTTCCTAACCTAATGCCTGCCGAGGCCTGAAGGATATCACAGTCCATCACGTTCTTATTTTTCTCTCGGCTGAATAGAATATGCATGTGTATGTACAGTGTGTATGTGTGCCTCTGTACGCTTACTGTTGGTATTAAAGCTCAGGCATAGTGCAGTTTCGGGTGCAAATTTGTCAGATAGTTTCTCTAATTGATAATTACACTGTTCGCACTGCATCGGTTATTATTTCTAACAATGTGCTGCATTTTGAACTGCATTATGCAATACAATCGTGTCTGGAAAATTTTTCGGTTTCATGGTAACGATCATGAGGCTCAATACTTTATGCATTATTACAATATAGTCACAGTGTGTTAAACACATTTACGATATCATACAAGTTCAAACACAGCACTGCATCGTAGAAATGACAGAAATCCTTCACAGTAAATATAAAAGATGTATAAAAGACCCAAATCAAATTTTAGACTTCCTATAGAAGTTCATATTACTGATGTTTTGACATCTCCATACTGTTCATTTTAAAAGTTTTCCATATTGTTCAAATGTGCCATTTTCTCTCGGCTCGATCACTAGGAGAAAATCCAAAAATGCAGTGTAAAAATACAGTAATACAGACGGCCTTACTGTATTTCCAACCCTTCAGCATTCCTTAAATCATCTGATGTAATAAAGCACGAATGCCATGCCTTCACCCCCCTGTGACTAACATGGTATCTCCTGTCCTACTGTGGTGGAAGGGAAATGTGTGTTTTTCTTCTTCTTGTGCAGGAAGGAAGCCTGTCGGAACGGATCAACATCGCTGACACGGCACAGTGACACACTGACCCACAACCGCCGTGAGGGAAAACTCGAGTTTTTTTTCTTCTTTTTTTTTTTTTACTGACAGCAAAATAAATTAATTAATAAATAAAAAATGCTATTGATTTATGTAAGAGCTGCAGTCCATGAAGTACATTAGTCATCATGATGGTGGCGACAGGGCAAGGGGCTCTTTAATTATTCCACAAGAGTCGGACAGGATCAACGTTCCATGAAGAGCCAACATCGATTTCCCTTCAGCGGTTGGGACACACTAACGGTGTGGCAGCTCGAAACCAAAGGCAGACAGGAGACATGTGTACACTGCTTGCTTTATACAGTTAAATATGAGTGCTGTGTTGTACATAGACCTTTAACAAGTGGGGAGGATGTTAAGTAATTGGGTATTTTTTTTTTTTTCATTACTCATAATGGCTCTCACAACCAAACTAAAATTTGAATTTAATCAGTATGAGAACTGGCCAAATATTAACATAATCATGTACAGTATTATGTTACTATGTTTTTTTCCCCAAAAGATTGTTAATATTTATTTTATTAATAATTATATTAATATTTATTCTTTTAGTTGAAAGTAATTTATCAATTTAGATGTTTTGGACTATGTTTCTATGTTACTTCTTAATCACCACTCTGTTGATATAATTCCTTCAAGTTCATTATATTATATTTTCTCTCTTCTAATTGAATTAAAGTTTTTATTCAAGCGTCTTTCCTGTTTACTGCTCTAAACAATCCTTTTATAAATCCCTCTATTTATTTCTATAGGCCAAGGAGTACCCTTAGTAAAAAAAAAAAAAAAAGAATCAGCTGCAGTGTATAGTACACTCAAATGCAGAGGGGTGCCCATGGCTATTCAAACATGCACTGCAGACTTTAGTTAAAAATACATCATTTGGAGGTTCCACTGATGTTACGCAGCCCATTTAGCTTTTTACTGCTCTTTGTGCTTACATAATTTACAGGGCTGAAAGCAAACACGGACAGAACTGAGGTTCAGTCTTGAGGTAGAAGGCTGAACAAGTGCTGCCCAATCAGCATGGGCCATGTGCACTACGGCTCACCCTAACACCCAGCACTCTGAAGTCACCCTGACGTCCTTACCGCGTTATCCAGCCATGCAGAAGAAAACCGAACAGGTTAGCTGAAAGGCCGGGATCTTCTTTAAGGCTGACTCAAAGATGATTTATTCACTAGCCGGGACGTACCACACAAACACCCAGTGTAAAAATGAAAGAATGAAACGCGTTGTTAGTATTTGCTCAATCATTTCACCATTTTACACACTGCACAGCATCTGTGATGGATGCGGATCATTTTAAGTTGTTAATGCCATAAATTAGTCCATATAATTGATATTCGCATATAGCAGTCTCCCTCCCGAAAGGATACTATGCCGCGGCTCATAATAATATCCGAGCTCCCAGATGGATGGCTTTGGACTTGAGAATAATTTTGCCACCTATCTAATTCTAGACGCGCAAGTTACATTTCGAGCCTGTGAGAACGATGCAGTATGGTGACAGAAATGCACAGGTCATCTCACAGATTTAAGTGAGACTTGGCTCTGGAATGCGGTGACACAATCCATTACCCATATGGCAAGTAGACTGGAGCGTGCAATGACTTTCAACTGCATTTAATACAACTTAATAACCAACTCCACTGAAATTAACACATAGAGCTCAAACTACATTTCAATACCAATCAGATCCAAGTAAATAAACTGGAAATGATTCCTTATATATGTTTTTTTTTTGCTTTTTGCTTTCTTTTTTAAAGCGGTTTCGACACCTCATGTTTGAGTAGTCAGAACACGGAAAAGCCGTCCTGAAGAAATCGAAACGTTTTTTTCTTTTAAGTGAGCAGAAACATGGCGAGCGAAGAATGCAATATGAGCAATCCTCCTGAGTGCTTTCCCCTCATGATTCCCTCTGCTTGTTTGTCAGCAAGGGTAATACAAGCTACGGCCCACTACTCTTTCTCCACCTGTACACAAACACAGATTTCAAATTTTCTGCTTCCCTTTAGGCTTCGAAAGTAAACGCGAGGCGTGTATCCTCACCGTAGTGGTGCGAGAACAGAAGGATCGGCTTTGTATATTTGTCAGGACGCAAAGCAATTCAGTTTGAAGTGTTTCGCCGTTTTGTTTCATGACTTCAAAAGATTTTTCGCCGAGTGCCGAAGGGAAGAGAATGGAAGCTTCTGGAAGCGTTTAAGAAACCGGCAGTTAAAGGAAGGGAAAAAGGAATGTTCATGCGGTCATTAGCAGACAGTTCCTTTAATCATTCCTGAAACTACTTCACACATGCACTCATTTGCTGGATCTTCAACAGCTCTACAATGGGAGAACTTAAGTCTCTTAGACAGTTCATTTAGTTTAATGCAATAAGGATGGAGAATAACAGACGAAAGAAGAAGAAGGAGAAGAAAAAACAGTGTCTATGCCAAATCATGTCTGATTAATTTTTTCTCTTCTAAATACTGCCTCTGAGTCAAAACATATCATCGAGTTGAGATGCAGAAATGTCAGCCGAGGCAAAAGTGATTATTTTCATGACCTGAAAAAAAAAAAGCTATTTGAACACTGAAGCACAAATTGTTGCACAAATTCTAAATGAATATATACAGGAGGGAAATTTTCAAAGGAATATTTGCCAGGAAAAAAAAAAAGGTGGAGATGAAATTATCTGGAGGCCTCGTTTTCGTTTTACTCCCCCCCCCCCCCCACACACACACACACAACCCCCCCCCTTCCCTCTCCTCTTTCTTCAGTCTTCGAAAAAGAGAAATTTATTTCTGCCTTCATCTCTAAATTGGATGCAATTTATTGCCTTTCCAAAGCTCGTTTTTCACAGGCAATGGCAGCCAATGTGTATCTGCCTGCTCAATGTGGCCTCTGGTGCTAATATGAGGAAAGTGGCTGGGGGAGATGCAGTAAGGGGGTCTATGGCCAAAACCAATTCATGATCAGAAAGAGCGAGAAATAGACAGGTGAAGACAGAGGAAAGATAAAGAGATAAAGAGATGAGTAACAAACAACGGGAAAAAGTGAGAGAAAGAGACAAAGGAAAATGTGTGCTCAGTGAAGGTATGTGGGTTTTATAAGTAGCCTGAGAGAAATAAGGGATGGCAGGAGACGAGAGGAAGAGCTACGGAACTGCTGGGTGCAATTACAGAGTCCAGTGGAGAGACGGAAAGATCAGCAGCAATGACACCACCTCGCAGTGAGCTGTGTCTCTCTGTGTGTGTGTGGGGGGGGGGGGGGAGGTGTCTGGAAGCGAGAGCTCAGGCTGGATGTAAAATATAAAGGTGGAACAGAGATGAGAGAACAGGTAAGGGTTTAGTAAAGACACCATGCTTACTGTAAGATGAAATTTCTACACAAACCCTCTAAAGGTCAGAAAAGTCAATAAAATTGGAGGAGGGACAATTAAAAGAAAAACTCTTTCGGAAGCAGAAATGTCCTAACATGGCACCTTCAGGGAATTGTGGGCAGGATAACAATTGTCAGGGGTTTGGATTTAACTCAAATGTGTCAGGGATGAAGCACTGGTCATTAGTGTTACTGTTACTAGCAAAACTACTCGGTAAATTCCTCAGGGAGGTTTAACATTATTAAAGTTGTAAGGGTTTAAACTAAACATATACTGTAGTTATCTTGTTGACTAAGTAACAGAGCACTCTTGATGAATACTACATTATATCTCTACATATCCTATTTATTACACATTTTAAATAATGCAATTAGGCACGGTCACCTTGCACCACCAGGGTCAGGGTTCGATTCCTGCCTTGGATCTGTATGGATATGATGAGTTGTCCCTGTGCTTGGTGGGTTTCCTCCCACAGTCCAGAGACATGCAGCTTAGGCTGATTGGCGTTTCCACATTGCCTGTAGTGTGTAAATGAGTGTGTGTTTGTGTGTATTCTTGTGTGCGCGCACACTGCACACACAAGAATACACACACACTTATGTAGTTTGTACAGTTATGGCACCCTGTCCAGGGTGAAAGCTGCCTCATGTCCCAAGTCTCCTGGGATAGGCTCCAGGCTCCCCGTGACCCTGAATACAGGATAAAGCAGTATTGTTAGGCAGCTCAGTGGTCTCTGGTTTGAGCCTGAGCAACATTACTGAATTTTGCATGTGGTCCCTGTGTCCATGTTTGTTTCCTTAAAAAAAATCCGTAGTAGTAGTTTTTCTACAGATACTGATGTTAATGGCCAAAGTCTCAGACAGCATGTCTGTTCAGTATGTTCGTGTTCATGTTCAGTATGTTTTCCCTTTACTAAACTGCCACTTCTGCTTATTTACTACACCATGTTTCTCACCATGCTACCCCATGTGTGATGGATAGCCTAAAACAGTCAAAAGCCTTGTACAGTTATTAAAAAAAAAAAAAAAAACGTTCAGATGGTTACAGTATTTCTGGTGGTTTCCAAAAGCACCGCTGATAAAGTTTTCTTGCATGGTATGCAAAATAACAGAGCAAAAAAACAGATCGTGATCACACACATGAATTTCGATAGACACAAATGCATGCTTAATGATTTAATCTGATGATTTCATTTGCAATATATGCGAATCAGCAATGATAACCACTGACAGATGAAATGGATAAAATTAATTATTCCGATACAATTGCACCTGTCAAGGGGTTTGATATTTTATTCAGCAAGTGAACTTCAGTTATTGAAGTAATATCTGAGCAAATTCAGTTATCTGAGCAAATGTAACATGTGCTAAATTGTGATGTCTGGATGACATCCACTGCTGAAAATACATACTACTGAAGAATTGGACCATGGTGCAATAAAACAAAAAGTTGAATCGGTTTGGTCAATCATGTTTTTTGTTATGTGTCGCTTACCTGAGGAAGAGATGGGACACTATGCACTGTGAGAAGATGGAAAAAATCAGTTGTAGCAGTTTGATGCTTTGGAGAATGTACTGTGTCAACCTTGTGTCTCAATCTGATCAAGCATTTGTGGGATATGCTGAACAAATACGCTTAATCATTAAAGGTCCCACCTGACAACTTACAGGACATAAAAGACCTGCTGCTAATATCTTGGCGCCAGATACCACAGCACACCTCCATAGGTCTTTGCAATGAAGGAACACAAGTGGCACAAGTGGGACCTACACAACATGAGGCAGGTGGTGACACTGGAGACTCCTTATAAAATGCTAAATTGATGTTTCCTTACAGACAATGTCAAATTATATATATTCGGTTTATGTGGATCTGCCATAGAAGACGTTGTATAAGTTACTATAGAAACAATAACGTATTAGAAAGAGCATATTAATATAAACCTGTAAATCTTATATAAAGGCTGGCTCTACTTTCAGAGCTGCTATGATTAAAAAGTTAATCTTAAACCACCTTCTGACCAATCAGCACTGAGAATTCAACAGTGCTGTGGCTTAAATGGATTCAGCGGATTTGTCTAATAGATGTAAAGATGTAAATAGATGTAATCCTTTCCCATTAATCATACAATTGCGTGTCAAGCTACATATCTCTTTTCTTAAGTTCTCGTACTACTTTGCTCTCCTCCTTACGCACACGTACAGGACGTGTAGAAATACACACAAGCACATACACATACTCCTTCTGCAGCCACGCACTAACACACAACTCGGCCAGTTATCTCAAGGTGCATTCTGTCCTGCGACCTTGCTGTTGCACGCCTATCGAGCCAATGAATAACTATCACATTTCTTTAGCTGACAGCTGCCACAGCCAGGCCTAGGTGATATACGGGACATGACAAGTGATTCTAATTAAACGGAGAGGCAGTGGATGTAAAGTGGCAGGAAGGGAACAAACCCTGTCTGGTCGAGCGTCTCGAATCGGTCCTGTCAGAGTGGGCTTTAGCCTTCGCTATACCTCAGCACCCAAAAGCTTTGCTTCCTCAAGAGACTGGCAGCTTTCTGCCTGAGGGAGAACAGAATATAACCAACCTCCTTGCTCATCACAACTCATAAACATCTGATGAAAAGCAGGGGACGGCTTTGTGAGAATCTGATTCGAGTATCTGGTCCTCACGCATTTGTCAAGCTGTTGTTTGCAGCTGAGCCACAGAGGCGGCCGAGCCTGCTCTCTCTCCGTCTCTCTCTCTCTCTCTGGGCCTGCATGGTGCTGTCACAAATGCATCTGTTTTTATTCTGAGTTACAAACAAAAGACAGCATGCAGAACCGGCAAGTGGAATAGGAATCGCTATTTCGTGTTGTCTCTAAAACCGTCCTTTACCTGGTCGTCGGTTTTGGCAGAGACGAGCAAACACAGGTGTTTTTTGAAAGGGCCCGTGTGTTAAAGGTCAGTGAAAACACACAGACATGAAAAGAAAGACAAAGCTTTTTCAAAGACTTCTTTCAAATGACCCCAAAGACACTCAAGGAAAAAGATCATCGATGCAACACGCTGACACAAAACAGCACTTCCATGAGAATGTTCCAGGAGCACATAACCAAGCGTCAGGGTGTATCTGTGCAAACCCTATGACGGCGTCTGGAACGACTTCCCTCTCCCATGAGCTTCGGCTGACCAGCTTGACAGCCCATCAGCATCATGGTAGTCTCACTCACCAGATTGCAGGCTGCCAGTTGGCACAAGCCGGCAGCAGAACGAGTCTCTGGAGCTTGCCAGGAAATCTGTATTTGATAATACAGCTTCACGCATCACTGCTTCCCTTTTCGCTCTCCCGCTAAGTATGAGCTAACTCGATACATCAGGTTTTTTATTTTTTTTATTACATTTTTTTTTTTCGCTCCTTGTCATTTTTTCACCGTTCTCCTCCCCATTTCGCCTGTCTGAGCCAATAACTGGCACTGAAGGCTTACTAACTTAATTCAAACAGAGCTGGCTGAGGGGGGTAAATCCTCTCTCTGCAGGTTTGGTTTACTGCTAGAAACTAATGGCATTGCTGAAGACAACTGAATTGATAAGCATGTACTAAAGGTAACGTCACTACACGTGGTTCTGACTGAAATTAATGCAATCTCGGCTGCCTCTGGAGTGTGGTTAGTGACACATACATGATATATGTGCCATAAAATTCACTGACAAAGATAAACAACAGGGCTGAGCACTATTTTCTCACCAATTCAATGTCTTTTTTTTACTCTCTTTCTATCTGGCAGTGCTCCAGCCTGAAGCTGGGAACGAAAGCGGATATAAGCCACAATGTGGAAAAGAATTATTTTCTAGGCCTTCAGTCTGGGCAGGTCTGAAAGGTATATCATGATTAATTCTATCCCATGCCATCAGCTTTTATCTGTTAGCTTACACTCACATTTGAGACAGATCTCAGCGCCAAGAGGTATTGATGATCACTCGTAAAGCGCAGTCAATATTATACATTTAGACAGGTCATTGGATCTCGGGCTAAAGACTTTAGCTGCGAGAGACTACTCTGATATTGTTGCCATCAGGTTTTTTTTTTTTTTTCCTTCTCATATTAGTCCCATCCTCAGACGGCTCCACCCACAACTGTCTGATGTATATCAAAATCAATCAAAATCCCGGCAAACCAAACATCCATGTGGACGCTTTGCAGCTCACCTTGTCTGCCCATGTTGATTGAAGAGAACTCTCCAGTGCTAGCTAAGTCTGGCTCGTGAGATAACCTTTATATCAGCTTAACAGGAAATCATGAGCGATCTGACAGAGTGTAGCTTAAACGAAATGAACAACAAGCTCTACCAAGCTCTACCTTTTTACTTTTACACTGTGACCCGCAAAATGCATCTAAATGCTCTGGGATGCTCTGAACAATTTCTGGACTCTTGTATAATTTTAATACACTGCTCTCCTCTGATTCCTATTTGTTTTATCTCCAATTTTTTACTCTGGTATTAAAAATCAGCAGCTCATAAGTAACCGGACAGTGCTTTTGGTTGTTGTTGTTGTTGTACTACACGTTTTACAGCCAATGTAACAATACTTTTTGCAGGTGAATTTGAGACAGACAGACTGCATCAGAACAGGGCTGTGGGGAGCTGGGAGATTTTGTGAGCTAATCACCTGCACAACAGGAACAAATGTCAAGATTCTATCGTGCTTGCATGAGCAAGATGTTATCATGGTTGCCTTCAGCTTCCTCCACTTATATTCTCCTCTCTCATGGGGTTTTACCGAAGGCTGGATGCAGTGAGTATGCTCCACACCCAACATGGTGTCTGATTCCTTTTATATCTTTAGCCGGTCATCTTGAAGATCGCAAACTTCTGTGTATATGCACGACCAGGCGGCAGTAAACTTTTGAAACGATGATAAACAATAAGGAGGTATGTGATTGGTCATTTGCAATCACCTCTCCAGTAAGTCCACCTCGCAAGCTCTCTATTTTCAGCGCCTGACAAAGTCGATGATGTGATTATAAGGGATGAAGGTTACATAACTGCTCAAATTCATTTGCTGGCCAAAGCATTACCAGGAAATTGTGCTCTCTCTCTCTCTCTCTCTCTCTCTCTCTCTCTGTCTCTCTGTTTCCCCTCTCTCTCCTTTCCATTTCATTTATCTCCCTTGTACAGTGTCTCGATCTTTCAATCTCTCCTTTCTTCCCCCTTGCACTCAGAGACACCCTTTCTCCCCTCCCCTTGCATACAGTCTATTAAAGTCACATCAAGGGATTAAGATGAAGTAGGTCAGTGGAGCACTGCTGGTGCAGAAAAAAAGAAAAAAGAAAAAAAACACACACACACACCAAACAGAGAAACAAATCATGGCGTCACGTCACAACAGGCAATGTGAAGCAAAAAAAGAGGAGACACCGGGAGGAAAAAGAGGCAGTCGAGAGGCCTTAAGATGGAGCTAGATTTTCGACTGCACACCACTGATGTCAGCATAGCTGACACTCGCAAATGCAATCCATGCTTCATCAAAAAAGCCTCATGAGGACAAATTCATTAAAAAAAAAAAAAAAAAACCCTCATGAGGAGATGGAGGTGCAACTCATGTTAGACGACCGAGAGGCCGGCGGCAGACCCGGGGGTCTCCGCTTCAAATGAGCTGAGTTCAGAAGCTCTAAAGATACGTTCACACTGACGGAGCTGCACTATCCTGAGGAGCTTTTTTAAACATCACCGGGGGGAATTCCAGGTGCCAGCTCCACATAAAATAGATGAGATTTAAATGGAGGCTGTAAACTGTGGTTTGAAAAAGCACTTTATGCTCAATAAATAAGATTCATGGCACAACATAAGGAACTGTTATTACCCACCGGTCCCTGTGTGCGGCTTTAAATGAACTGGAGCCATTCGACTCTCACGAGCCAGTCTGATGGTGTGAGCTGTGTCTCTGTGTGTGTGTGTGTGTGTGTGTGTGTGTGTGTGTGTGTGTGTGTGTGTGTGTGTGTGTGTGTGTGTGTGTGTGTGTGTGTGTGTGTGCACGTGTGTGTGAATGCTAATGTTTGTCTAAATGCAGTTCTCTAACTTGAATCTTGAGTAAATGTGTAAATGTACACATCGCTGTGTGTCTATATTCTGCCTGACTCTCGGAGGCAGTGGGGATGATGGGTTGAAGCAGCACACAGGGATTCAGTGAGCTTTGCACTGCTAGGCTTAATCCTCCCTGATGACCACTAATGGCTTTAAGCAGGAACTGATGTAACATCTTCTGACATCAGATATTCTTAACACTTCCAAGAGAAAAACTCCCTTTTCAACATGTATGTCCACTAGGGCTGCACAATATATCGAAAAATTATCGTTATCGCGATAATGGTATACGCAATATCTGTATCGCAAAGAATTGTGATAAATGAAATCAATGAGTGTATGGTTAGACGTAAATAAAAAGTAATGTTTGAAAGTAATTCATATTGTGTTGGCAGGTTTATAGTAACAGCAAACCAGAAGTCAGAATATCTGCTGAGGGGTTTAAGTCATTCATAGTGTTCTGAAGTCTAAATATTTGCAACTTCCTTGACATATAGTTTCTTTTTAGCCTGAATTAGATTTAATTACATCAGACGAATATCTATTACCTGTTTATTTTAGTATGATCATTACATATATAAATGATAAAAAAAAAAGCCAATAATAATAATAATAAAATGCATTTCTCTAAGGAAATGTTATATCGCAAGAAATATCGTTATCGCAGTATTCAACAACTATATTGCATATCGCATATTTTCCTAATAACGTGTAGCCCTAATGTCCACCGTCTGTCATGGCTGGACAAAACATACACTGAGCAAGGAAGAACTATTAATTAAACTGTAATATTGTTACATGGCTCTAACGAGAGAACGCGCCGATTTGATCACACTCCTTTTCTCATTCCTCTATGCCTTCTGCCATACTGTCTACAGAGAGTATAATGGTAATGCCAAAACAGAGAAAAACACCGATTGTATAGTAATTTACTCTATTTAACTTACTCTTACATCCCCTGATGAAGTAATCATGTTTATAAAAGATGTTTTGTTGAGCTCCAGACATATGTGTATGTGTTTGTGTCTCTCTGCATGAGAGTAAAGAGAGAGGAGAAAAAAAAAAGCGAAGGGGGAAATGTTTGCTTTTATGCAGTTAATAATCCATGTACACAATTTGCTTCGAAAGATGTTCAACAATTACATAAACTGCAGTTGATTAGTTAATGGCTGTCATTTCATGGATGCGGCATCTGCGCTCTAACCCTCTCTCCTTTTTTGCTCTTGCATGCTCCAGTGGGTGCCAGGAAAGGGATATGGCTGCCAGATGATGATATAATGAACATCAAGTAAGTTAGGAAAATAGAGAGAGAGGGAGAGGGAGAGGGAGTGAGATGCAGTAGTACAGTACATAACAAAACAAGATGCAATAATGGCCTTTCAGGGTCTATATTAAATTAATTTGATAAAGCCTGAAACCTTGATGCTACACTAGGCACTCACGCATAAGCACAATACGACACATCAAAACCTCTAACTTCTGCTCCAAGTCTTTCTTAGACTTTAGCTGCTATAAAATGCATGTCCTTATTTCAATTAATATCAGACAGCCGCTGATAGAGTATGTACCTCAGGACGGCCTGATCCGGCGCACAGAGATGAGAAGATATGTGGATCAAATGTGATTGGTTCCACACTGACTCACTCATTTTCATGCCTCAATCCGCTACAAGAAATGATTAATTCTGCCTATAAGTTAGAAGAAAAAAAGATATTTCAGTGGAAGATTAAATGAAAATTGATAGGTACAGAGGAAATGTAGGCAGATAAAGTCTTAGACGCCACCTTTTGTGTAAATAACTTTAATATAAATGAATTAACATATTTCGATCGACTTGCAAGGAAGGAATATAATATGAAGGTACACGCTCAAAATGTGATAATTTTCCTAACATCAGTGTTTTTCTCTTATACCATAAAATTTGCAATTTTCATTTAGTTAAAATGCCATAGTGGACACTTTTATCTACTTAAAGTTGTATAAAGGTAAATGTGTACAGTAACATCCATGAGGTGACATCATGTTATCCCTTGCGCTATAGCAGCTACAAGCAAACATTCCCTCACCAGCCTTTTTTTTAATTAGCTCTCTCTTGAAGACAAATCAAAGAAATCTTATCAGGATTATCAGCAGCTTATCAGGAAAAGGCAAAATACAACCATAGCTATCCTTAGGAAACATCGCCATATGGGCATTCAAGTCAAACCGGGACTTTGATTGCGCAGAATTACAGAAACCACTTATTAGAGTTAAAAACGCGATTTATTTCTTTACAGTATATAATCCTCTGCTATACTAATGCACTTACTGTAGTTCAATGTGTCACTAGTTCTGAGCTAAACGGTGGCCTTTCAGGAACTCTTAGAACGCCCTTTCCTTTAATGGAAAAAATGGCTTGATTTCATCACCAAAGGCGTTTTGTTTTTCCTCATACTGCCTACTGCACTACGTGCATCTTATACTTACACTAATTTGAGCCATTAAAGGATGTGAGGCCCCAAATTAGTGGTCAAGCCCAAATTTTAGATGTGAAGCAGTCTGATCATGGCTGCGCCATACTGAGAAACCTTTCTACCTTGATGGTGTCCAAGCACTAGTGAAATGCTAGGATAAGTGCATTAGTGTAGCAGGGGATTATATTGAGAAATAAAGGGAGAATAGAGACACCTACTCTCACAACTGTGTTCTGCTATTCTGGAAGATCAAAAGTCACGATTTGACCCCTCATAGATTAACATCTGTAAAAAGTCTGAGTTATTAAGATCAACAGAGAACCATGATTTTAGCAAAAGGGTCAGCTTACAAAGAGGCAGCGAGAGTGAGGTAGTTTATTAACTGGATGCCAATTACCGTAGGTACTGAATGACAGGTAAAGTGATGAATACAAATTACCTCAGACAAAATTCCTCAGAACCATCGTCGTGTGCCGAGAAAGAAAATATATTTCTTGTGGACAAGAAAATATATAACCATTTTATCCATATTTTTGTATATCATGTTATGATTTGTATATCATAAGCGCTAATTGAATGCATATAGAGACATTACGAAGAACAAAGATTGGAAGGAAATAGCAGAGTCCCTGGACTGTGCTTATAGATACTGTAATGTAATTAGCTTGCACTGCTAATCTAGCTAGTAAGTCATACAGTACAAAGCCTGTCAGGTAATATACAGTACAAACAAAGTATTTACACTAATAAGTGCATTATTTATATACAGTATACTGTACGTATTCAAGAACATATAGCCATGCAGTGGTGCTTCTGCTGTAGTTACAACCTTTCACAATGCTAATCTATGAACAAAGCTAACATAAAGTCTGCCATGTCACATACTGAATTACAAAATTCCAGACTTATTTGATTTAAAATAATGGAATACATTTTAATCAAAGGTAAATTATATGCTGGGATGTAGATTTTCTCATCCAAACTGATTTTCTCATGCTAAACACCTACAAGTCACAACAGTAGCGCTCGCTATACACCGCTTGCTGCCACAACAAAGAAACGACAAATGACACAAACAACTTGTCACTCTCGGCTGTGAATGCTGGGTTTGATTATGTGGGGTTCTACCATCCAAGTCCATGTGAATGAGTTGTTACTTTAGATCTTACTTTCATCTACTTTTTTTGCATTAGAGAAAAACAACACAGCAACACTCGCTTACATGATGCAACTTGTTTTCAAATCTGCTACCGTACTCTAACAGGAACATATTTCACTTCTCTTTGGATAACTCTTGTGTGTGTGTGTTTGTGTATGTGAGCATCACAGTCTTATGTGCGCACAAGTTTATATATGCATACACACATATACTAGACCCTTTCATTATGTCTCTCATTTCACCGAACTGGGCCACTCTGAATACAGAGCATCATTTTGTGTGTTATTATACAGGAGTCACATTATATGCTCATGGTTCGCTTCACCAAAGAGCATCCCTGGTGATTTGAAAATGTTTATAAATCTAAGCAACAGATGCATTCTGGGAAATCAGCGCAGTCACTTATTTTATGTGTCATTTCTGTGCAGTGCTTCTTAATCTCTGTGCACAGGAGTGGATCAAAAGAAAAAGAAAATAAGACAAATGGAAACTGAACATCACATACTGTATGTGACAATTAATGCATGAGACAAAACAACGCTATCTCATGATAGAATACTTACTTATTAACCAAATACAGTAGGTGATTAGCACAGGAGAATATAGGGTTAAGCCAACCTAAAAAACCTCCCATACATTGAGATTACATTCTAATCTCGATGTACATCTCTAGATATCCTGTGCTCCTAAATTTGTTTCATTTTTAAACCTTTCTTTGCCTGAAAAAAAAAAATCCACTTTCTGTGGTATTCTCTATAATAAAATAAAGTGATTATTCTGATTTGAAGCGTGAAATAGTCTTGTTCCACTGACAGATACGGTAATCAGCAATAAAAGTAACACCACAAATTGCTAACACAATAACACTGATTATCAATTAGATAGCATTAAACTGGTGAGAGGATCAAAGGCCTGTCTGGTCCGCACCCACAGAAAAGCCGATGCAGCACAAATCACAAAAAAGGTCAATGTTGGTCATGATAGAAAGGAACCGTATCACCCAATCCACAAGGCAATGCACTGTGCACTGGGCAGAGCAGGAAAGACCCAAGGCTGCCTCCAGATTCCCCGGATCCCAATTAGACTGAGCTCCCATGGAATGCGTCGGACAAACAAGTCCGATCCACAGAGGCCACACCCCATATCCTACGGGGAAACCTTAATTTTTTTTGTATTTTGTATAATATGTTTATTTGAGAATACAGTATAATACAATAATCGCCCATATTAGAGATATTTTCACTTTACGTTTGTATATTGATGTAATATATATAGTGAATCAACACATCTTATTTGTCAATTTTACATCTATGTCCGTCTGAAATACTGTATCTGTTACAATGTGAAATTCCCCAGGCTTGTCAATAAGAGCATGAACACCTAAAAAGAGATCTAAATGGAAAATATATAAAAAAAAATCCCTTTCTACATTACTCTATGCTGTTTGGGTCCAAAAGCCAGTAACTTCTTTTTGCATTCAAATATTCCTTCCTGTTTCCTTTTACAGTCTTGCCTTTAGGAAAGGAACTGCTTTGCAGCCTAATTTGAATGGAGTGGGCAGGAGGCAAGGGGGTGTTTTAATGGCTTGTATAAATATTTGCATTCACATGGATTGACCCTCTGAATGGCCTATTACGCTCTCATCCCCCATGTGGCCTCTGGTTTAGGGCCAGACACGCTCCTTTTATATCTGCCACTCATCCATTCATTATGCCTCCCATCCTTCCCCGCCTCACACATTATCACAGGACAGCTCCTCCACTGTTGAGGCCAGCATATTTATTGTTCTTCTGTGTTCATACTATTTGCATGTTATCCTGTCTACACTCAAATTTTGCATCATCATGAACACACAATATTTTTTCCTTCTTTAAATACAAATCTGCACTAATCTTTTTCATTAGAAGGTACTGATGAACCCAGTTGTTATTTAGTAAGGTCAAAGATGCTTAATGAAACAAGGCCTGAAGTGAGAGAAGTAGTTAAAAATGAAGCTGGCAGCCCTTACAAACCCCTCACCCTACACTTTGACAGCGGGGTAATAGATTGATCAGAGTGGAGCATGCAATGTCGACCTTGAGTTATCCAACTCACACAGCTGCCGGGCAGTCAGGCTGGAGAAAATGTGGAGGAGAATAAAATGAGTGATAAAAAAGAGGGGTCATCATCATAGGAAAAAAAAACATCTCTGTGGTCTCTCTCTAAAGCTTTAGAGCTCTAAAGATCTCTCCCGGTCGGCCATTGGTCTCCACAGAGCTTCTGCATCTCTAATTGTTCCGAGGTGAAGAGCCTCATCACAATTATAGAGCATTCAGGCAGCCTCCAAACTCATTTAGCACTTCTCATCAGGGAGCTGGAATCCACTAAACACAAATTCCACTTTTGCCGCCCCAGGCAAAAAAAAATACAGCTTTTTTTTTTTTTAAAGATTAATAAGATAAGAGATTAAAGAATATCCAAAAGAAGAGAATTAAATTATGATAAAATGTTGGAAGAGAAGCACCTAGCAGCGTGTCAGACAGAAACAGTAGACGACATTACATTAAAAAAACGAAAAGAAAAAAAGACTGATGGGAAAGTTAACTCTTTCATGCCTTGACTATATACCAGACAATATAATACAGCTGTGCTAACCAATAATCAATTAATTGATCAACTTACTAATTAATATTTAGATTTCACCAGTTTGCCTATTAAATGAATGAAAACATAACGTAATCAAAACATTGTATAATAATAAAAAAATAATAATAAAGTGATCACCAATTGATTATTAGATTTTTACGTGTACGAGGACTATACCGAAAGTAACACAGAAGTGGGCATAACTTTCGCTCTTCCTTTATATAAAGATGCTACTCAACATGGTCTCCATCAAAACCAATGCATTTGCACCGTGTCGCAGTTGATGCGCTACAGAATGTTTATGGAGATGACACAATTGACAAGAGCAATGTGTACAGGTGAGTGAAGAAATTTTAAAAAGAGTAATGCCGCACTGAACACAAACCACGCAGCAGGAGACCATCAACTGCTGCAAAAGCCATTTCCAAAGAGGATTTGCGAGTTGGGTTCAATGATGGCACAAAAGCATCTCTTGTATTTACCAAAATCGTGTAATTTGAATAACCTATATAAGTTAATAAAAAAAAGTTATGCCCACTTTTACTCTACTTGTGGTACATCCCTCACAGAGTATATTGAAAAGTAAATTGGCTCTTGGTATAGATTTTCTGAAACTGTACTAAAAGAATGAAGACCAGTCTTCTAAAAGATACCTCAAATGTATTTGCTTTATTGATTCATTTTTTTATGTGTCGGTGAATATGCTGTCTACCTGCCAGTCTAATATCTCCCATAACTACCACTTCAGTGAGGCTGGAAGTGTTTCTTTATCGGAGTGGATAAAGGTAATTGATCAGGATCACTTTTGCATAACTTGCAGTAATGGCCTGGACACAAGTTTTCCCCCACATCTCTTAATATTAATGCATGGCGATGTACATGTGTATGATCTGTTTTGATTTATACAGGACAATTTTGTTGTGGCTATAAGAAAATAACCGTACATTAAAAATGCAAGACTCGGTCAATGCTTATGTTTGCTATGATAGCGCTATAGCTAGATCAGCCTGTCACGACAAATGTGTCACGCATGTCTGAATGAATTACAGTGAGAATGAAATTACTACCCTTTCCTGGACCTAATATCTTGTTACTGTAGGTAGCCTTCAGAGGATTGTATTTCTGACTCAGCACGGTGTGTTTTCACCAGAACTATCTGCATTTACTTCTACTAGCTTCTCTAAACTTTACTGTGTGTAAATTATGCACACATTTCTTAAAATTTCATGGAATTCCTATTGAAGAGCAAAAACCAGATATTCAAAATGCATTGCAGTGATTGTGTTTGTCAGCTCTGCAAACTAATGACTAATACTCACTTATTAATATTTGAGTGTTTTATTTGCTGGGTTGTCATACTAAATTTGTCTAAATGTGGTTAGAGAATGCACGAAGATTCAGTTGAATTTCGGTGTATAACTGTCCAGAGCCAACATGAGAAAGTCCAATATTTTCGCAGAGAGGCGTCTGCATGGGGTTGAAATAGAAGGGCATGTGGAAACACTATCAAAGTAACAAACTTTTAACCCTGCGGTGCTTGTTTCCCCGACCTGTCAGCTCTCTCACAGTCCAAACACTCTCTCTCTCACTCTCACTCTCTCTCACTCCATTTCTCTGTCTATTAGGGGTCATGGTGCAGAATAAATATTTGTGGTAAAGTAAGCATGTAGTCTCTCCTGCTCCCAGTAGTATGTGTAATTAATGCTGACCTGGCCCTTCTCCACTCTCTCATTCTGCGCTGGTGTACTGTGGGAGATGGGTTTACGCTGAACATTTTGCCACTGTTTACTGATGCTCCCTGACAGAGAGGGAACTACTTCAGCTGGGTGTCATTAGCACTAATACACATACACTCAGGAGATCCACTCTGGTCAAGGCTTATTCATATTATTATCTACGCTGCCAGAGCTGCACTTTTGGGTAATTGAGTGATAAGGCCGTGACTGCTCTGCATACAAAATGTGCATTAATGGCACACTAGATGGAAAGAAGAGTACGTCGTTGCTCACATATGCACGTGTATGCTGTCATCATCTAATTGATGGCTGAAATGATAACAAATCTACCAATACGCTATATGGGCATAAGTATACAGACACATACAGTTACTATCACCCTTTTTTTTGTTCCACATGGGTGTGTTGGTTGTGGTCTAGGGTACTAGTAACAGAATTCCCAGGCCAATGATCATTTAAACTAGTCCAAAGATAAAATACATTAGCACCAGTCCATTCCAAAACTTAGAATGTGACCATGTCAAGATTATTAAGTCCAGAGTACCATTGCTAAATGCACCGATCAGTCATGCATTATGCCCAGTATCATGTACAGTAGGTCCTCATTGGGCCCCTTGGGACATGAGTCCACAAGACCTCTGGAGGTATGCTGTGAGGTTTGGCACCAGAAGATGGAAGCATATTCTTGGAGCCATGGATCAGACACATTTGCCTGGTGTATCCCATGGCTGCTCGATCAAATAGGGATCTTGGGAGTTTGGATGCCAGGTTGGCTAATGTTGTTTGGTGTTCATTGGTACGGCTGAGCTATGTATACCTCAATATTACAATTACTACTACTGTATAAATACTGAAACCTTGCAATGTTTGACAAAAGTGTCACATTACATTTAGACAAAGTAAAAGAAAATTTGGCTTAGTAGAGCTTTGAGCAACCAATAGCCTACAAGTCACTAGAAAGTCTCTAGTATTCGGAAAATTCTTCCAAAATATACTTCTTCATTTGGTGTTTTTATGTTTATGATGGAGAGCAGACCAACAGCATGTTTATGATGGAGAGCACTGTCTAAGACTTCACTCCACTCTGCGCATTCGCTTTTAAATGCCATGTTTGTTTGTTCATTCTCATCCAACCATTCAGCGAGCCCTCATGCACTAGGATTAAGAGGTCTTTAAAATGGGCAGTGCCTTCAGGATAGAAATGTTTCATCATAGGATAAGAGTGATCAGTCAGAATACCTTTGGATTGATTTGCAGTGACCATAATCATCTATCCATCTGTTTATTTATAAACTTTATAATCCCTTGTTGTTGTTAGTCTCTCTGCTGCTGATCCACACAACAACTTGGCACAAGTTTTATGCCCTTCCTGACGCAATTCTCGCATTTTATCCGGGCTTGGGACCGGCCCTGCATCCAGTGGCTGGGGTTTTGGGCATTGGCTGTGAATCAAACCAGGGCCTTTCTCATGGTAGGCAAGAATGCTACCACTGAGCTACCAATACTCTTTAATCCCTAAATTCATAAAATATATAGCCTATTTGATATGTACAACCTTTTAACTGGAAGTGTAAATTATATAGTCTATACAGCCTATTAAATTTGTCCACATTTTGGCAGGCAGTGTACTGATTTGGATAGCAAAACACTGAGAAAAGTAATGTAATGTATGCCGACCTTTAACTCTCCACCAGTGGATAAAGCCAATCATTAACTGTCAGCTATAGAGTAAGTCAAAATTATCGCACATACCATGTGGAAAAAGCACCGACTAGCACTACTAATGATTGTCAACATCTAAATGGTGAAAGATAAGCACGCTTACACAACCCTACACAACCCATAATGTAATCACACGTGGCATCTACTGTAGGTGAAACTCAAAAAGTGTATCTGTACACAACATCTGAAGAACTCGATACTCAATCTTTGAGCAGAGTATGTGGTTTGTAAATAGGGCAGCTGTGAGGTATGCTACTGTATGCTTGCTTGTATAACTTCCTCTTGGTTGGACTTCATCGTTGCTGTCCTCAGCCACCCTCTTGGTCTTTGCATGTGAGAGAGTTTTAAATGAGCAGAGGGGGCATTATCTGTAAGTCTTGCCACCCCGCTGCACTCACTAGGATAATGTTCTTATTGTGCTCGATCCTGAGGGCTGCAGAAGTCATGCTGTCTTTACTCAGAAAAGCAGAGGGAGAGAGAGGCATGGGGATTAAAGCCTTAGATCTCCCAGTGCCAGCCATCAGAATGCCCATGTAGGACCCACATGGGGGCAACGAGAAAAGTCTAGGCAAGAGCAGTCTAAGCTTTTACTGTTATCTAAGCAATGCATGGAAATAGCAATGAGAAACTGACAGATATTCCACTTTGTCTTCGGAAAGTACAGGTCAGGATGTGAAACAATGCAAGTAAATGTTACATTTGATGAAGAATCTAATTACATCAGTAAAGTTGAAGAATTTGATGGCCACACATCTAGCCCTGCATATTAATGACTACAGACTTAACTGCAGTCAGGTCGCAAATCTGGGTCTGCCATTCTGTCTCAAATGACAGCAAAAGCAAAAACTGATCCTAAAACAACTAGAGGCCAAATGTGAATATGGAGTTTAAAGCCCATAGACTGGATCTCACAACGCAGCTCAGTTTCTACACAAACAGAAAGCCATCTTAATATACAGTAAGTCCATCTGACTAAGTGAGATATACAGAATGTGTGCAGCTTTCACATGGACTCCCTTTATGCCAGAGAGCTAAGAGGTCTAGACAGGGTCCTAGTCAGCAAGTGTCAGATCTCCCAAAGTTCCAGAGGCACTTCTGGTCTCAGTAGGCATACTGCTGGAAGTCTACTCAGCACGCTAAGCTGTGATATGCATCATCAAACCATCAGGCATTTTGTAAGAGTCCTCCGGTTCCTTTCTTGAGGTCCTGTCTGATCCGACCAGCCTCAAGCCCAGGTCCAATAAACAGAAAGAAAGCGAGCACTGAAACTAGAGATCATTCTCTGAACCACAGAGGAATGCATGGTAACACAAAACTGTGTCAATATTTGAGATGGCTGTGGCACATTATAGAAGCTAAAGGTACAGTACATGTAGCAACAGAGCTATGCTTGCAAAACTTTGACGGTTCAGTGGAAAGAATAAAACTGAACCCTTGACATTATAATGGCATCTACTTATCACAAAGAATCTTTTGAAGCGCGAACGCGAGCATATCTGCAGAAGGAGATCTGATGGTATTTATATTTCTTGCCATCGGCCCTTAATCCGCAAATCAACTTTCTAATGTTGCTGTGAGATAAGCGGAAAAAGCACAACAGAGCTCGGGCTCTGATCGCGTCAGAAATAATAGAGCTCAGAACAGTTCAGCTGAACTCGATCCTAAAGGAAAAAAACCTAGAAAGGCAAGACACGGAGTAGATTAAAACTAAGGCTTTTAAAATATTTCCTCCTTTCTTGTAACAGCTTCCAGAAACAACGTTTTTCGCTATTCATTTGGAATGTGACAGCATTTCATCCTTAGCGACGCTGCATATTGGAGATATTTGACTCGGTTTAGGAGTGCTTCTTTCTCCATGGCAAACTAATTTGATAGCATTTTATAGTGTCACAGGATCTGCAGCTGTGTTATCCGAGCAGCGGTGGAGGTGTTATCAGACTATCTCTGTCTGGAGCCGCATCTCTACCTTGGCACTAGCGCCGGGCTCTCCCCAGCTCTCTAATTGCCTCCATTACTGTATCTGGAGTCCGATAAAATGCTAATTTCACAGTACATTAATTCTTCCAGGCTGAACAATAAGCAACTCAAAACCCTCCCCTGCTGTCTGTGTGAGAGAGATGGAGAGAGTAAGAGAGAGGGACTCAGCGCAGACGGTTAGCATTATGCACAGGTCAATGAAATGAAGTAAGTCCCCATTGATTGGCTGTTGCGAAAAGCAAACAGAGGTTCAGGGAGGACAGGAGCAGAATGATTTATCGGCTATGGATGGCCAGTAGCAGGAGAGGCAAGTGAGGTGAGCTGTGGCTCCTGCATCATTTTAAACACGAATCACTTGCGGACGACCCTCAGCCCTATTCCGCGGAGAGAGGACAACCATTAGGATCGGCACTGTGTAGGCACACAGTATATATCACATGTGTACCCTCAGTGTCTAAGGGCCCCTATCTATCTAATAAACTAACAAAGAGTTGGGGTCCCAATGATGCCTCAGCCAAAGAGTCCAATAGTGTGGTCCTACTTTTGGTGGAAATCGTATTTATTTATTTGTTTGTTTGTTTGTTTTTCACGCAATGTACAGTATACAGGTAATGACTCTTAGTACTCCCCTTCACGCACATTTACTTGCCCATAGGATTCATTTTACGTACATGGGAAAGCGTGGTAGCATCCTGATTACTGTCTCTGGAGTTTTATTCTCATCCATACATCTGTTGTGTCAGTCATTTTTTACAGAATGTGGGTTCCTTTGTCAGGAACAATTATACCAAATCTTACCTACTACAGTATCAGGGTCTGGAACAACGCACCCGCAGAGCACTACATTAGGAACACTATACTGCGACTGGGTACTGTATATTCAAGTGATGATTGATTGGTATTAATCAGCGCAAGGCCTGCCAGGAAAACATTTCCCACACCATTACACCACCTCCACCAACCTGGTCAAGTTGTGTCCATGGATTCCAGTTGCTCGGGGCAAATTCTGACCCTCAGAAGAAACTGAGATTCACCAAACCAGGCTAAATGTTTCCAGTCTTTGTGCTGTCTAGTTTTGGTGAGTCACTACAGCCTCAGTCAGCCCTTCTGCTTGTGGCTGACAGAAGTGGAACTATTTTAGCCCATCCACCTCATGTTTTGTGGGGTTGTGCATTCTGGGATGCTTTCCTGATCACCACAATTGGTACCGATGGGTTATCTGAGTTACTGTAAACTTTCTGTCAGCACAAACCAGTCTGACCATTCTATATTGATCTCTGGCATCAACAAGGCATTTTAGTCTACAAAACTGCTGCATACTGGATGTTTTTTCTTTATTGCCCAATTCTGAGTGAACTCTAGAGACTGCTGTGTGCGAAAACCCCAGAATAAAAGATACTCAAGTCACCTCGTCTGGCAACAGTAATCGTTCCATGGTCAAAATCACTGAGACACATTTTATTCCCCATTCTGATGGTTGATGTGAACATTACCGGAGGCTCCTTATATACATGATTTTTGCATTGCAGTGCAACCACAAGACTGGCTGATGACATAATCGCAGGAATAAGTGATCGTACAGGCGTTCCTACCAAAGTAATTTGTAAGTGTATCTCCTATCCAAATAGTCAGTGAAAAAAATGCTTTTTCAGTATGGAGAAGTGCCCTCATTTTTGTCTATGGGAACTGTACACACAATCATTCACAACACAATCATTCATTGAAGGAGTTCCTGGGAGGCTAGCATTTCAGACGTGAAGCAGGCAGACCAACAATGGCTCCAGCGCACTAAGAAAGGTATATCGTCTAGTGTATGGAGTATGCACAGAACTTAAGTGTAACAACTGTACATTCAATATGAAGGTACTCCAATGTCTGACACTGATTGCCCTGTGCGAACAGTTATATACTGTAGGTGTCCGCTGGATATATTAGCATAAAATCATATGTGAGAGTCGTATCTTCTCTGAATAACAAATGATGTTGCATGAACAACAGTTTGAAAAATGGCAATGGCTGAATGCACAAGTTATGTATTATGGTAGGTTTGAATGGAAAGCTCTGCTGGATTTAAGTGCAGGATTGTTACAGTCTGTCTCACCGTGTAGCAGTAAATCTTCAACAGAGGCCATAGTCGTTGGAGCTTATTCATGAAAATCTCAATATACTGTATTCACAGAATTCTGTTGCATGATTTTAAAATTTGAGTTGTTGTAAAAGGAGTTGTTGAGATGCTAGAACAACATTTTTCGATTCACATCCTGCACAGGAAAACTGGCAGCCTGAAGGGCATGTAATCGAGAAATTACAGTAATCTGTTTGGCTCATTAAGGAAAACAGGTTAAGCCTGCAAAGGTACAGTAAGATCGAAATTTGTAGAATTTTCCCACTGATTTGCTGACTATTTCTGTTCCATTGAGTAAAATCATAATAATAATAATAATAATAATAATAATAGTAATAATAATAATAATAATAATAATAATAATAATAATAATAAACTTTTGGTACAATTGTTTCTCATTTCTATGTGTTGTTCTATTTATTTCTATTCATTTCTATTTCACCTATCTTTAGGTTTTTAAAAGGGTTCTACTTAGCTTTGTTTCTAAAGAAAATCAACAATCTTTAAGGTTCAAAGAGACAGACAGTTTAGGGTGGAAAATAGATAGACATACTTACATGCTTACAAGTATACATGCTCTCATATTGCAGCATTAACATTTATAAGCAATAGTAAATAGAAAAGCAATTTATTTATTCCTCAAAGACAAATGGCATGGTGTGGCATTCTGTACCAGTGTTTCATAACAAAACACCAAAATGTGCCACACTGTGTCAAAATGTGCCAATAGATGATTTCATAAACCCTCATTACCATAATAGTCTTGTGTGAAAAGACAGACATAGCTTAGAAGGTGTTTGGCTATGACAAAACGAGCAGGAAGTTTTGTTTTAAAAAAAAATCCCCACTTAATCACTCTAGTAATTGTGATTCAATATCAGAGGTTTTTTTTTTTTTTTGAAGCCTGCTTGTATTTTTATCTTGTTCAACAGCATACAGATGAGTAAATACAAATGTATGGCATTTCATGCTTGGTTGAAATTTCTGCATTAGCCTTTCACACGAGCACTTCACAAATCAAAATACTTTACACCTTAATCACATTTGCCTTTTAATAACTACATAACACTCAATTTACCCCCTTCCCATGCAATTAACAACATTTATCTTTAATTTGCCAGTGTGTACGAGGAGTGCTGCGGGAGAGCGGGGAAGAGAAAAAGACGAGACGAGATGAAGGGAAGGCTGGAATGACAGCTTGTGTGACTGTCTCTCACTCTCACAAGAAAAGAAGAAGAAAAAAAGACAGATTTGCCCTCTGCAGCTAGGCTAGCCAGCTTTTCCCATGTGATAAGCTAAGTAAGAGTGTCCCACTGGGACAGTGCTTGCTCTAACAGTTATAGCTCTGGGGTACTGATTGAAAGGTCAGGGGTTCAAACCCCAGCACCACCAAGCTGACCCTGTTGGGCCCTTGAGCAAAGCCTTTACCACTGTCCGCTTCAGGGGGGCTGTATCATTAGTGCCCCTGTGCTCTAACACCAGCTTCCTAAGATATGGGGGGAAAAAATTATAGAAGAAATCAGTGTTTTAAACGTAAAGCACAAATATTAGGTTTCAAAAAAAATTATTTACACTGAACTGTGTGCATACACAGTGTATATTCAGAGCATTGCTCACACTTTTTCAGTTTGTGTGAAGAAAAATTAATTTAGGAGCACAGTTAATTATACCGTACAGAGAAAACAGTACGGTATAATAAGTACTGTATGAAGTTACAAACTGATCAGGTGCTTTCAATGAGCATTATCAATGTTGTACCTGAGAGAAAGCCTGCAGTTGGCACCATATGTTACAACAGTAAGGAGAGGGGGAAAACTTTGAAGTGAGGCCTAGCAGTTTGTCATCATGCAGGAAAGTGCAAAACACACACACACACACACACACACACACACACACGCTCAATCACACTCAAATCAGTAGTGTAGCTGAGACCTGAGTTTGCCAAGCCTCTAATTTTGTAAAGCTTATGAAACTGGATTTGAACTAAAATGAAAAATAAATTATATCAAAAAATACAACACAGTATTACAACAAATAACAAACAACATTACAACACAAAACAATAAGCCCAGTATTGTACAGGTTCTCCTTGTGTCGGCTGGGCAGCTCTGGCCCCTAGAAGCATGACTCCACAAGACCTCTGGGGGGGCGTGCTGTGGTGCCAAGCACCGGGACGTTAGCGGCAGCTCCTTTGGGTGCTGTGGGTTGCAGGGTCGGGTTTCTGTGGTTCGGACTTGTTTATCCAGTGTATCCCATGGGTGCTTGGTCGGATTGGGATCTGGGGAATCTGGAGTCCAGGTCAGTAGTTTTGGGTTCCTGCCTGCTTGGCCACATGTGGGGTGGACGGTGATCCCCTGGGTGCTCTGGTGTTTTTGTATCGTGGCCAGCATTGACTTTTCTCTGTGAGTTGATTGGCTTTTCTGTGAGATTGGACCGAACAGGGCTGGCCTTTGCTCCCCACATGCATGGATGAGCCTGGGCTGCCGATGATCCTGTCACCAGTTTACTGCTAAATAATCAATCGTCTTTTTTTTTTTTTCAACATTTACATTATGGCATTTGGCAGACGCCCTTATCCAGAGCGAGTATTTTTATCTCATTGTAGATCTGAGCAAATGAGGGTTAAGGGCCTTACTCAAGGGCGCAACAGCAGCATCTCTGCGGTCCTGGGGTTTGAACCTTCTGATTAATAGTCCAATGGTTTAACCACGGAGCTACCCTGGCCAAATATACAGTACACACACATGCACACAAGTGGAGAGAGAGAGAGAGAGAGAGAGAGAGAGAGACTAGAAGAGGGTAATCATAATTTTGTCTGTAAAACATGCATTAGCAAACTAGAATGCTATGAGTTATTACATTATGTTAGTTGCCATTTCTTATCCCTCTAGTTCTGGACATCTGAAATCTTGGACTGCTTTTTGGTTTGTCTACCCCTGACACTGTTGCAACAGCACTCTTAGATCAGCAGGATTTTATTTCCTCAATCCGGTGTTACATCATACTTCAGCTGACCTTAGCCCTCTGTTTTATTTTCCACTTCTTCTGTTCGACTCAAGGAAATGTTTTCATCAAGACTGGGACAGAGAGGGAGAGTCGATTTGAAAAGGAAGAGTCTCTGCTTTGTAAAACCATTCAGCAGATTTGTTTTTTTTTTCCGAAAGGCAGCAAGACAGATGTAGAGACGCAGTGTATGCTTCCTGTCCTCTAATTAAAGCTTTACTGGAGTCTGTGGACAGTCAGAGTACACCACATGTTACATAATGCACTATTCTTTAGCCGGCCTTCCCCATAGGAGTACGAGCCGGTTACTCTTATTACGTGCAAAATTATTCTCCCAGCTCAGATAAAGGAATCGGTTACAATAGATTCGAGGACGGGGACTGAAGAAACACTTGGCAGTTTGCCGTTAATGTGTACTGTACTGTATGTAATATAGTGTAATGTAATACATTACTCATAGAAGCTTAGGATGTTTCGAAATATTAATTGGTTACAGTATGAAGATCAATGTAAAAAGAAGATCTAATCAGTGTGTGTGTGTGTGTATGTGTGTGTTGGAGGGAAGAGGACAAAAGTAAGTGCCAAAAAAGAGAGACAGGCTGAAATCTAAAATTCCTTTCATCTTAATCCTGGGCCATATCTTGTGAACTGTGCAAAACAGATCGTTCTTTCTCTCTTGCCTGCACGTCAAGAGAAACGCCTGCAGAAAAGTAGCGTCTATAATCTTCAGCGCTAAATATTTTCCAAGAATTGCCTTACCAACAGGGCACACTCAGCCTTCTCCTACAGAACCTCCTCGAGCTACAAAACATTTCTACTGAATAAAGCTTCCATAAAGCAGCAAATAACTCTTCTGGTGCAAGCTCTGGCTAATCCACAGAAGTCTGTGAACTTGACTAGATAAAACAGCATGAATAATTACTTTTAGCTCAAGGAGTATGGTCCTTAGTCGTAAAAGATGATACGGTGATACGGTACCTGTTAGGAGTGACTTGTCCTTCACTATAGCATTACTGCTTTACACAGCATAGTGCCAGTCCTCCATAAGAGCAAGTAAGCGAGTAGAAAAAAAAAAAAAAAAAAAAAACATCTGTATGTGGTTAAGAAGGTAATTTTACAGTGTCTCGCTGGCTGTCATGACCATGCATGTGCGAGATCTGTCACGGATAAAGAAGGTGTCAAAAGCAAGAGATAACATCAAAACAAAACCATTTAATGCTAAACCTTATGACAAAAAGTGTGTGCGGTGTTTATGCCTGAGGCTTTCGGTTGCGCTATTTTTCATGACGTCAGTGTCGATGAGTTTTGTTATTAATACCAGAATTTACAATCTACACCACAAGACGTACGATGTTCTTGGGATTCTGTCAGAATTATTCCTGATAGCACATTATCTCCTTTTTCTTCGTGGCATTGCGCTATATTTAGAATATAAACTGATTATTCATGAGGAGCACTGGTAAATGGGTGATGTCACATTTGATAGCGATCCATCAAGCTCTGATAGACGTAGCACTCGACACAGGCGCACAGCCAACACACTGAACTTTTTTCTCCCCTCTTTCCCCTGTGCAATCAGTGACAGACTTGTGCGATTGTGACAATATAGCAATCAAGCATGCTCCGTCAGAGTGTCAGCTCCATCAGGGCTGGGGTTCAGCTCACAATGCACTGTTTGCTGGGGGAAAGAAATTCCTCCTTCTCCAGAGCTGCCAAACACCAGACGCTGCCATTGCCAGCTGTCTGCCCTCCTCTTATGCTTTCGTTTCCGCTCTTTTCTTCGCTGCTTTCCACTCCCTCCTTCCTCCCCTCGTCCTCTCCTCTTTTCCCCTAAACTGCTGTCCGATGCTCCACGTGTAGCGTATTGTTTTCACTACATCGCGTGTGCGTCTGTCGTCTGGCACAGCTGTTCCCACCGGTCCCCACAGCCTCGTAAAAACAGCAATAAATCAATCTGGGCACTCGATACAAGTGGGAAATTGACCAATTAAAGTGGCCCAAGATGCTTATGTTCAGGCAGACGATTTTACAAATTGGCCATCTATTTAGACCAAGCACTGGCACTTTGGGCAAGAAAATGCACTGGCTGGATTCAGTCCATTAGTCTCTCGCTCTCAACCATCGTTTCTTCACAGTGTGACATGCAGGAGTGCAACTGGTAACACACAGATCAACTATCTTACGACAAGTCCTTGTAGCCTCCTACAATTCATCTGCCATTTTCCATTCAACCTCTTCAGTCACTCTGGACCGCTTAACAATTAACCTGAACAGAATCTATACTTGAAAGTTTTTTTTTGGTCTGCTCACAATATCATTTTTTTCTCTCGACATCAACACCCACTGTACCAATCTGTGTGTTGAAACACAGGACTCATGTTTCACCATTAAAGCGACGTGCAGGATTTTTTTCCTCGGCTGATTCCAAACCGCAGGGTCTATTTCAGCATGTCGTTACGCCGCCGCATTTGCACCTCTAAGTCAACCAGCGAACAAATCTGCACGGACAAATGAGAAGTGCTACAGGTGTACCAGCATCTGTTTGCAATCAGTCTATTTGCTGGCTTTTTTTCTTTCTTTCTTTCCATTCTCCATCCAAAATATATTTATTAAAGTCTATTTTGTGGTACATGGATGTATAGGTTTTATTTTCATACCCCTGCTCAGAATGATGATCAATCTCTGGGTAACGATTCTATGATGGAGCGCCAGCACCTGTGAGGCTGTTCCTCCATATGCCGTTAATCCATGAGCACATAATTAGCTCATTTTGTACAGTGTAAAAGACTCCAAGGAGAACCGAACACGTCATTCAGTCTTAAAGGTTGTGTTTTTTTTCCGCCATCCTACAGTATAAGCTTGCAAGATTAAAGTCTGATGTGCTACAACATGTTATTATTTCAGTGAGATACATAATAAGGAATGAAATGTAATAATCCAGGAGGGGCTGAACACCAATAAGACTGTCCACAATAATATGTATTGTGTACAACACCCAGTGCAAGGAGGAACAAATACCTCAGTAGTACAAAACTTGAAACACATTGAGCAGAAATGATAAGATCTCTAAAACAAATGGAAGAGCAATGCGCTCAGGTTCTCTATCTCTCCCTCGCTATAATGGAGGTGTTATCAGTTCTGCTGACTTGTGGTTAAAAACTGACCTGAGATCAGTTGCAGGTTTGCTTGCAACAAATTCAAGATCGTGAAATCTAGTCTCAGAACTAGGACAAAACAAACCTTTTCTACTTTGTCAAGAATTCACAGTGTACAGTGTCACGCTGTCAGACTCACAGCAAAGGTTTTTTGATGCTGGGTCGTGGGTCAGTTTGTATCGGGACATAGCAGTGTGTTACATGCTTTCCTCTGGGAGGCCCAAACAGATATTTAATGAATAAGCATTTGGACTGGCCGGAATTTTTTTTTTCATAATTTAATGCATGCGTACACACCATCAGATTGCAATAATATACATTTTGACAATATTTTGTAATAAAACAAAATCAAGATAATAAATAAAATGCTATTAAATGTCTATTGTTTTCAGGCCCCCATAAAAGTAAGGCATAATTGTTTGGCTAGCTAAAGTCACACTAGACAGCGACATTCACAAAACATCTGGTTCAGTCCAGTTGTGAACTCGGCTGATGTTGCCAGGGTTGAGGAACTATAATAATATATATATTTTTCTTTGGGTTTGTGTAGCACCCAATTCAGTCCTGAATGTAGAAACAGATAGAGAAATGTGCTGCACTACACATACACCTATAGCAGAACTGTGCTACAGTCATGTTACGGTGTGCAGTATAACGTGTTTTTAAAAAATCATACAGATTTTATTACTACAGTCAGTATGTGTAAACCACAAAATGCCCCGATGACACCAACCCTGCCTCTGTACATTCTCCTCCACAGTTCACACACTATTTCATCAAAAAAAAAAAAAAAAACTTGTGGGTTGTGGTCTGCCTTTCATTAATCAAACGGTTGGAAATCCCTGCTCTGTGTATAGCATTGATGTATTCAAACTGAGAAAATGACATGTAGATGATTTAAAAAATTTTTTACTTCCAAATAATTTCTGACACAAAGTGAGTAAATATCCAAAGCTGAATTAAATGTGCGCTGTGGTAAAGTACAGTGGAGGCCAAAAGTATTAAGACAACATTTGCCATGTATTACAGTTCTCCCTGTGCACAAGGCAGATGAACGTCACTAATCAGTTTTTGCCTAGAATCTGTGGATTTAGTTAATGGATGGAACAAACGTGTGGCCGGACTTTAACTGTCTGAAGACAAGGTGTCCACCTCTGCAAAACCGAATAAGGGCTTCATACAAAATATTGATTGTTGTATATCAAGTTAATTGCATAAAATCAATTATTCTTTCTTTAAAAAACTGAGAATGTTAATAAAACATTGAATTTCACTTTTGCCCCAATACTAATATCAGTGTGCCGGACTGATAAGAAATTATATATTTAAATGATCTGATGCTATCAATTACCTCATTCTTCAGGGTATGTTAAATGTTAACAGACCTCTGTAATGAGGTTGAATAGGGAAAAATCCATTACTGTCCCTCACGGCATTGGGTCCAGTTGACATTTGGTTCAGATGAATAAAAGCAGCACATGGGAGTTCACCATGAAGCCCATTCAGCCTCACTCTTGCCTAGTTTGTCTTTTGGTTAGCGTGGGCTGAAAGCTCCTGCCTGCAGGTGCTGCGCTTAATAAGTGCATTCTTCTAGTGCACCGGCTGCTCATGCGGAGTATTGCCTAGGCGAGTTAACATGCCTGGACATGATTTTGTTGTGTGTGTATGTGGTGGATCTTTCCTTTTGGCCTGTGAAATAAATAGACAGTGTTATTCCCATTGTCGAAGGAAATCCATCTCATCCTACCCACATGTCTCTGAAAGAGCTGCAGACGAGACCTGAAAGCTAATCTTAATGGCTCCTATACGTAGCTTACACAATGATGTCGGACTGTGTATTTCCTATCATGCAGTACAAATACAAATGAAATAAATAAAAAAAAAACACCCGATCCCAGATCATCAGTCATACACTAAACCTCGATATAGAATCCAAACGGAGTTATGACATGAACTGTTTCTCCAAGGTCTCCCTCTCAGACTGAGACGTAAAATGTTAGCCTTTCGGAAACGATCCACCGCAATTGCAGAGAATGCAAAATAAATCAGACAGCCAATTAGAATGGGCGTGCTGAGAGGATAAGGAAAGGAGTCTGAGCGCTATCAGCTGTGTCTGGGGTGTAGACACAGCCGCTGCAGTCTAACAGACAGGCTTTCACGTGGAGGACCCTGTAACACGCCTCCTTCTCAATCCAATTAGGTTCCTCTCAAGCTGCAGAAAGGCAGGCAGAAAGCTCACCTGCTCCATGACTCTTGAGAAGGCATGCGTATCATTGTCACACTTATTGGCATATCCATCCCAGACTCAGAATAAAGCCAGCACTTTATCACTCAAGTCGACTAATGTGTTATTAAAAGATCAGCAGATGAAAAACTCAATTAAAGACAAGAAGTTATCAGTACGTTAGAATGATGAAATAACTTTGCCTAATGTGGCAAACATAGTTGAGTTATCAAATAAACAAATTAGAATAAGTAAGAAAGTATAAGAAATGAATGTGTTTACTGTATATGGAAGCAATAGTTCATGTACACCACCTGTACCAGTATGATTACTTTCCCATATTCATTTGCGTATATACACACACACACACACACACACACACACACACACACACACACACACACACACACACGCACACGCACACGCACACACACGAGTAAGTCAGCGAGTCTTGGCAACGACCATATGCAGTAACATCTTCATCCTACCTCTGTTCCCATAGCAACGGGTAAGATCGTATTCCCTTTAGAATTTTATAAGAGCAATTAGCTCAATTTTTGCTGTCTGGTTAATAATAATAATAGTAATAAAAATAATACAAATAAAAACAGGATTTCCAGTGACAACACACAAGCTATATGATCGATACCGAGGCATGTGTCTATTAGAGTATTAAGCTCCTGCAGTTTTTCTACTAAACGGTTCTATAAGCCAAATCCTTCATAGACTTTAAGAGTTTAAAAAAGTTCAGGCCAAGGAACGCAAACTCCTTACATTCATAGATGCTGTTGTGGCCAATAGAAGAGAAAGAAGTAGAACTGTCCCAAGTTCAAAACTTAAAGTTGTAAATCATTCTATTGTGACAGGAATATTGTTACATACTGTATGAATAGTACATATATGCTTAAAAAATGTTGTTGTTGTTTTTTTGTCTGTTTACTCTGCTATCAGAGCTTGTCCTTAAGAGTCAACGTCTGCCTCAGGCAGAAGTAGAAAGTTGCGTTTATTTATGCATGAGGGCCTTCAGACCTTCAGGCGGACTCGTTTCTGCTGCTTCCTCGATCTCCAAGTCTCTATCTGGAAGAGCAGACCTCCGCAGAGGGGCTACCGAACCCCAGACATGGGACATGGCACTGCTGCAGCCTCACTGGCCTCAACACTAACCTTAATAATCTAGACACAGAAGCCCAACATTGCTTGCAGAAAAGCAGAAAATCATGCCTGAAAATCATGCCAACATTCAGATCAGTGCAACAGGGCAGCGCCAACACACACACGCAAAAAAAAAACACATACACACACCAGCAATTACGCTAACGTCCTGACACACTGAAAGCTGGCCCTCGGCCAGTAGGCTCCATTGTGTGTCTGCGATTTTCCCTCCACCAGCGCATACATCACAGGCAGACAGAACAGTGTGCAGGAAATAAAAGGGACAAGTGAAAGGCTGTATTAAGTACAATGGCATCCCATCCATAACCGTCAGCATTAATAGCCCGGCTGGCCATTTAATTTTTCATCAACAATGAGGCCAATTAGAACGAGTTGAGCGCCACATTTGGAAGGATGCCCATTTTTTATGACCCAGTATCACAAGACATGCTTAGATTATTTATTTGGCCCTATTGCTCTAACCCGCACCTGACAGAATTAATCGGTCTGGACGATATAATTATCCAGGCTAATCTAGATTATTCTAGTTCAGTCCTAAAGACAAAGCAACAGTGTGGCAAGGATACAGTATGTGGCAAATCTAGGCCTGACTTTTGACTAAATAGAGGCACGAATATGAAGGAAAGATGAGGACCGAGATTAGAGACGGCTGCTGAGCAAACGTCATGTAATGAAGAATTTTCAACAGATTAGTTACAGAGTCTCTTCAAGTCACAGTTTTGAAAGTTTTCAGGTTTGTTGACTCCTAGAGGTCTGAGATTTTTTCAAATGCTAAAACAGTAAAGGAAACTAAACCCCATCACTTTAATGATAAATTACTTAGGGGAAGTCCCCTACCGCCTATCTGCCCTTTTCTTCGTTCTGAAGGTTTGAGATGAAAAAGTTCATAATGCCGATGATACACAAACACAAAGGAAAAATATTCCCTCAAAAGAACTATTATTATCGAAATAATTTGCGCGACATGATGGATGATGTGGTCGGATTTCCTTCATGGCTGGCTATGAGGATCTTCATAGTTATGAATGTTTTTTTCCTTTTCCTTTTGAAAACGTTCATATAGCGTCTCCAGTCGTAAATTCCAACCAGCGTCTATCAACCGCCAAAAGAATTGTTCCCAATTGACCTCAGACCTTCTTCACTTTACCCCTTTAGTTCTGTAGTTACTAGGCTAGACTACACCACACACATGCTTTACATGTTAATATGCTAACTGAGACTTAAATATTTTATTCTATTCAAGAAGATATAATATAAATTTGTGTTCTCGCAGATATTAATTTCATCGACTGGACACTTGAATTGAAGTTAAAGTAATCAAATGGTAAATGCAAACAAAATACAGTAGGTCTGTGAATAATGTCAAATAATACATTTATATTATTAAAAATAATTTCAATGCCAAGTCATTTGTGGCACTATTTTTGCACACATACATTTTGTACAAACATTTTTTTTTCTTTTTAAACATATAGATCCATAGATTTCACATAATTATTTAAAGGTCTATGGATGCAAACAGATAAAAAGGCAGATTTTCTGTTGTTGTTTTTTGGCCTTGTGTTACATTCATGACTCCTTGCTGAATTTTTGAGTGGATTTCAGAAGACAAAAAAAGATTGATTAACCAAAATTACATCACAATCAAAGTTATCTGCATAACTTTATAAAAAAAAAATTAACACTTCACAAACAAATTACTGTATAAATATAAAATGATATTCAATCTCCTTGTATTAATACAATACTGATTTGTATCCAATTATTATTATGATTATTATGATTATTATTATTATTATATATAATTTTTTTACATTTATTTATTTATTTTTTTTTTTTTTATGCATTTACAGTACATCCTGTACAACCAGAAGAAGCAAGGTGCAGGTGCCAGCACAAACGAGCACACCACCACCACCACACCTGCTTTCCAAACACACTCATGCAACTCTTTCAGCATCTGTTAATCCCTGACCCTCAAGCCCATAGTTACGTTCTACAATCTAAATAACTACATACTCTTAAAACAGAATCATGCACGCATGTGTGGTTTTAAAACGAGTGCTTTGTTTCTGTTTTATCAAGTGGTGTGTGTGTGTGTGTGTGTGTGTGTGTGTGTGTGTGTGTGTATGTGTGTGTGTGTGTGTGTGTGTGTGTGCGCGCAAGTGCCTGATAATATTACACTGACACCTGCTGGGAAAGGAGGAACTCTGGATTAGTCCTCAGCAATAAGGGGATGAGGAGGAGGAGGAAGAAGAAGAAGAAGAAAAAAGGCACACAGATCACTGCTATGCCGAACTCAGATCAGCAACAAGAGTAGCCATGTAGACTCGGCTCACACACACGCATTCAACATGACCACATATTAATAACTTCCAACCAAAGCAAATCTACACCATGGTACTGAACACTACACAGTGTGCGCATATATGATTTACAGCCCCGCTACCCGTGCGCCAAGCAGCCCCTGCCAGATGTGAAGGCACATGTTCCAGCCTCTCCCCCTCATGTCCACATCCACCTCCCCAGTACAGATTAGCCAGTCCTGTGGAGAGGAGATAGCACTTGGGGACGGAAGGATGGTTTCATTTGGCTCCTGGGGCCCCGTAAGGAGTACAACTACGCCGGAGCAGTAATCAAAAATACAAGTGAAAAACGCCCTATTTTGAACAGCGTGGCATCCTAATGTAAAATTGGCAGGTGGGCACATTCGGTGTGGGTTTTGATTGATCCCCAGCTGCTTGAGAAATTGTCCGCTGTCCCAGAATTCAGGTCAGAGTGATAAGCATTGTGGGCACGGTCCTGGAGGAGTGCGCCTCTGCATGCTCCACTCCAGGTGTGTGTGTGTGTGCGTGCGTGCGTGTGTGTGTTTGTTACGTGTCGTGGTCTGAACTGGTTATGGTGTGATTTTGTGAGGAAGAATGATGTCTGATGCTGTGCTCTGCCTGCTCCACGGTCACATGTGCTCTATTGTAAAAACAACATGATGCAACACACTTACACAACTTTCCCTCTTTGTTTAACAAAGCAAGACTTCCAACCAGCGACGGCTGTGAACGTAACAACGTAACTGAAAAACTAATAATAGGCTAATACGGAGCGAATGATACAATATTAACATTTTGAATTGAGTGAAATGGAAACTCCAGCCACTTTCATCATGAAACAAATATGCAAACACGCACAAATATTATCAGAGCGATGAAGGAGCTAATGTGGGGAGAAAAGGGAAACAGCAGCCTTCTAAGCAGCGTACACAAAAGGCATCCATGACTCTGTATATCTTTGCGCTTTTCTCTTTTTGTAGGATAATCAAAAGCTTTTACAAAGAGAAGGAGAGCAGTGACAGAAAATAAAATAAAAACTACATGAGCAGTCATACATTTCTAATAGAGCTCCTTTTAATCTTGAAAGGGGGTCTTTCAATAGTGCATTAGTCATTTTTTTGTATTACTTTAATGCTTTCCTTCAGAAATATATGCAAATCTCGGGCTAATGCCAGCAGTGATGACAAAAGAGGTGATTCCTCTCAAACAGACTTGCGCTATCCAGACGCTGGTCTGCTGGCCAGAAACGAGTCAGGGCTCTGCGTGCTTCACTATTCTTCCCTAATAAAATCCTTTTACAGTGTATTAGCATGAAACACATTTGACTCGTCTGCTCCAATATTTTGAAAACGCGTCAGATTGTGGCAGAAGGAAAGATCTGTGAACCTAGCAGGGGATCTAAAGGCATTTAAACAGAACTTCCTAATTTGTTGCGTGTTGTCTAACCAACGGGAAACCTTTCAACGTGATCTAAAATAGCTAGTACAGAGGTGCAAAAATGTTCATTACCACTAAGCAAGCTGTAAAGTTATTTAAGCAAACTGATACGATTATTTTTTTAAGTATTCGTTTTGCATTTAAAGCATTACATAAAGTGTCTTCTATAATAACAAGTGTAATAATAATAATAATAATAATAATAATAAATTCCAAGTAATAATACCACAATTTACATGGCCTGTTTTGCTTTTTATTCAAGCATCAAACCCCCATCAGTTCATGATAATGAGACGCCGAACATGAAAATCAGTCATGATACATGAAAACTTGCGCACTCTCTTTTCATACCCATAATGAGCGATAGTTAAATCCATCTCTCGCTCATATTTTGAGCTTCTTGGCACACTCTGAGCGTGGTTTAACTAGTCGAGGCTCAGCTAATCCTTTTATCGGGGTCCCTGCTGCAGGCTATCCCAAACACTCGCTGATTAAAAAGGAAGACGTGGGCAACCAACAGTTTGGGTTCTAACCAGATAAAGGCATAATGTTGTGCTGCCATGTCAATGTGTGTGGAATAAATTTTTCATCATTTATAAAATATTTCATAAGCAAGTCAAAGCTTAATATAAATCTGTTTTTTTTGTGTGTGTGTGTGTGCGTGTGTGTGTTTTTAAATGTGTCTTGCCTGTTTCTGTCTGCTCGTGCGTCAGGAAATAAATGTGTGTATAATGAGGAGTATTGTCACTAGGAGATCTGCCTCCATGTCTGTTCACAAACTACTTTTGATTCCTTCTACCCAGTCCCCTCTGGTTTCTCCCACTCTGTATCACGTCAGAAAGCCCATTAAAAATTCTCCCTTGTGCTTTAGTGCATAGCTACAAAGAAGAAAAGAGCCAATATGATCCTCTCTTGAGGAAAATCAGAGAAGCAGCCTATTCACTCCCATTCACATCGGTGAGAGGAAATGATAATATCACACAGGAAATCATAAAGGCAGGATTATAGCAGGCACAGGGTAAATGAAATTAAAGAGAAAGAGGAAAATAGCATGAGCCAAACAGACCCGGGAGAGCAAAAAAAAAAAAAAGGCTACATAGATCAATGATGTAGACGGAGCCACAGCATATTATCTATAAATCATACACTGTAATATCACACAATAAGCATCAGTCATTAAAAAAAAAAAAAAAAAAAAACAGGTTACACAAAGCACATCCACGGTCCCAACCTTGCCATCTTTATCCGGCTACAGTAGAGGACGCGCGGCTCATCAAGTCCTCCGCCGATCTTTTCCATCTTGCGCGAGTGAGCCGGACAACAAGGCGGCCATTTCTTCCTGTCAATACTGGTGCGCATCCATTCTCACCTGCCTGACACCTTTTACTGGTCATGGGATGAATCAATCACACTTAGGCTACTCCCTGGGTACCAGGACTAAAAAAAGAAGTACAACATGAAGGAGGACTGCAGTGTTTCCCTGTCAGCAGTGCCCCAGAGGCTACGGTGAAAAATCGCCCTCGATAAAATAACATTTTTCAAAGCGCGCCAATGCTCTTTTAATCTCGGCCCGCCACAATAAATGGCTTCTGGGATGCATTTCATTTCATCTGAACACAAACAATCTTTCAAAGGGCTTAATAAAAGTTACACAAATGAGCGTCATTAATTACCTGCTAATGGAGTAATGACTGTGGCACCTCGCTATACATTTGTAGAGCAGAAGGGGAAAGCCATAGCTCTCTCTCTCTCTCTCTCTCTCCCTGTGTATGTATACATTATTATAGTTATCAGTGGCACACTTCTGCCCACTGTACCACTAGCTTTTGTGTTCCTTAAATCAGCCTGGTAAATATCTAAAAAAATAAAAATAACCATAAACCTTTCTCGGCAATCTGCATAACAATAAAGAGGAAGTAACAAATGCCATTGTAAAAACATTTGTTAAAAAAGCTAATATAAAAGGCATAGGATTTTTTTCATGGTCAAATTTATTCATTCATTTATTCAGTCATTCATCATCTATACTGTTTATACATTTGTCTACCCGGTTTATACATTGTACACCCTGGACATCTACTGCAGAGCACACACACACACACACACACACACACAAACACACACACATGCACGCCCTCATTCACACACTACTGTGGACTGTGGGAGGAAATCTGAGTACCTGGAGGAAACCCACCAAGCACGAGGAGAACATGCAGACAGACATGAGGTGGGAATCATACTGTACCCTTGACCCTGAAAGAGCGAGGTCATAGTGATCACCACCACGCCATCATGTGATTTTTTAAATATTGTTTTTTGAATTGATAATTTATGAATAATATTTATTATCTTAAATAAAAGTGAAATGAAATAAATATCAGTAATAATACACAGTCTAAGTAGAATATTCAGATTTGTTCTTCTTCCTCCTCATTATTAAAATAAACATGCCGGTAAATGTAAATGAAAATACGATAAATACTCCAAGTACAATATTTCCCTATGAAAAAAAGTCATTCTTCATCTTGACAAAGAAACATTAAAAGATTGCATCGGAATTAAGAGCTGCTACATTAAAGACAGGGAGCGCTGTCATATGTTTGGGCATCGTAGTGTTACAGTATCTGGCCCATGATAAACAGCGCTGCTGGATGGGTTTTTGCAGCTATGTGTGTATCTTTCAAAAGCTCACTACTTTATCTTCCCCGTCCTGCTAGATTACATCTCCAGGGTTCAGGTGGGGATCCATCATGGCTATTATTACCAGCAGTCACTCGCTGCATCAATCACCCGCTAAGGTTACCATAACCTTAATATTAAGAGAGCGGAGGAAAAAAAAAAAAAAAAAGAAAAAGAAAGAAAAGAAAACAGAAAAAAAAATAAAAGAAAGCCAGGACCCTCAAATAAACAGGAGGAAAAGGAATGGTCTGGCCATTGGGGGATTTCATCTTCCTTTCACTTTTAATAAGCTACTCAGAGGAATAAAAATTACAGGCCATATTTAGCATGCAGAACAAATCAGGGCTCCGCTGTTGGCCCTACACTCCTGCTAGGAGCTCCTCATTAGGAAGCGTAGGTTCTGGTGGCGAATGTAAACCCAGAGTGAACAGTCACGCTGGTTGGCGCTGCATTTCTTGCTACAGCCTGCAGCTAACACTAATAAGCCTTTAGCTATGGAGGGCACTGATACACGCAGGCGGAGTTATGTCTGCGCAGCTGGACCAGTGGTTTTGTTTGCTCCTGGAGAGTGGTTATGGCTGTTTGGTCCAGGAACAACCCCCCCCCTCCCCCACCCTGAATTAATGACCGACAGGTTAGCTATAGCATGCACTAAAGCGAGGCAGAACATAATCCGTAATTACACAACTAAATCTATGCAAAACAAGGGGGCGCTCGCTGAAAGTGCCTGAGCAGTCATGGATTTCGGTGAAGGAGGCATCAAGATGAGTTGAAGCATGATGGCAGCACCTACTTCCTACCACGCCAACTACCATGTGAATAATTTATCTTCGTTTGAATTCATGGTACATATGCTATAACAGCGACGGTGCCAAACAGGCCCACACATTATACTTTCAATTACATTTAGATCAGAGCTGCGTCTCTCGTAATGCATTCAAAGCAATTAAGTTCAAATATATGCAAAGGATTATTTACTTTGAAACTGGTCTTGTTATTTCTCTGCATATCCAACAACAACATTCATTACAGGGGCTTGGCACCAGAGGAAGGAGAGAGACCGTGTAAATATTTAAAGCCCCCACAAATATATAAATATTCATTTCGGAATGATTTGATGCACTAAATAAATAATCCCTTATTAAATAAATGACACCCTAAATAAAAATTTAAAAACAGGATCTGGGGAAATGAAGATGAGATGAATCAGACGGGGGGAAATGAGCGAAAGGCAGAGCTGGAGAGCGACAGAGCAGGAAGCTGCGAGAGAGACAGTGAGACAGAGAGAGAGACAGGAGAGAGAGAGAGAGAGAGAGAGAGAGAGAGAGAGAGAGAGAGAGAGAGATGTCAGCTATCACTCCACCCCATCTGAATTTCTCATGGCAGCCATGCAACAAAGTCAAGCTAATTAAAGAAGAGAACCCAAAGAGGGAAGCTTCCATGGCACCTTTTGTGGGAGGGACCCAGAGACACGGAGAGAGAGAGAGAGAGAGAGAGAGAGAGAGAGCGAGAGAGAGAGAAAGAGAGAGAGTCCTGGGGGAATTACCCAGAAGAGCAAAGCAGCCTGAGTGCAAAAAAAACAGACTCGTACACATGTGCAAACATACTACACACATAACGGGCTATGATACGTAGGTTGTTTCACATGTTCATGCAACTGTTTTTCTCTTTGAAAATACATCTGTCATGAGCATATGTATGTGCTGTCTCTATGCTGCATTTATAAACCCATGCAGAAGGTTTAATTCCCTCAGTTTCCACATGCACCATGTCTACTTCTTCTGGGGACAGACAGAGCACGTGCTGCACGGTGCCCGCTCTCTCATGCTTTTCTGGGCTGTTTGAACACAGCTCTTCTAATGGATAAACAGACCTTTGCGTTTTTTAGCGGTAGATAGAATTAAAGATCAAATTCAGTTTTTCCTTTGGCCATCTCGCCCTTAGTCTTTTTCCTTTTTAACCCACTTGTGGATGAAAAAAGCACAACAGAAACACAATAGGAGCAATCTCGTCCCTCGGTTCGCTCTTTTTTTTCTTATCCGTCACCAAACAGGAATCTTTTGTAAAATCGCAGTTTGTATTGCATCGTATCTCCATCTCTCGCCTTCACATTTCCATCCGCAGATGCTGTCGCTCAGGATACGGCCTGCCCCTCATTTAATAAAGAGTGCTAGCCCCCGAGGGTTTATTAGAGTAGTTCCCTTCAATAAGACGGCCTATGCAAATGCAGCCCGTGGTGGTGACTGGAGATGTGATAATTATGGGTTTATTTGTAAGCTGTCATTTCTGTTCTAGCTAGGGGACATCAGGCTGAGTTTAGAGCAAGGCCATCAGAGGAGATCGTATTTGCTGGAGTGCCAGAGACGATTCAAACAGCATGCAGACACTAGCACCACTCAGGAGCCCGTCAATAAGCTGTCAGGGTGACAGCCGTGCTCTTCTGAGACCCACAATGTGCAGCACTTCCCTGGAAATATGTCACTCAAGAACAACCAGATTTTTCTATCACCAATCAAAAACTTTAAAAAAAAAAAAAGGTTGCATGTGGAAGTGCACAGACTATTTCCCATGTTTTAGTAAAATATATTTATAGTGTATTTCTGCAGTCGAGATTATTACCGATTTATTCGCATCACTCTGCTGTCACCATAAAGGAAGGATATTTGTAATTGTTAAAGTTTCAGAGCTGTACGTTTGTTGTCCTGCTACAGTACCAAGGTTTCAAAAAGTGCACAAGAGAAAATGATCTATGAAGGAAAACCTATCGCTTATACTGTGCACTTTCTCAACAAGCAGCTCAATTTAGTAACAGGTTAGACCTCTGCAAGTCTTCACTTTTAGATACGGTTGCAAATTACACCTCTTTAAAAAGCTAGAAATCCTTAAATATCCACGTCTAATCCACAATAATCACAATCAAAACATGACCGCAAGCACTTATAGGGAAAAAATGAACAACCTGTGAAAAGTGCTTTATTTCTCTAATACTACAGCATCTTTATTATTTCTGATACAGCCTGGCTCCCCCTTACCTGCCTCTGTCGCTCTCTTCATTCCCTCTTCATGTAAATTAGCACCAAAAATAAAATGTGGTTTGTCCTGTTACTAAGAAACTGCAAACTGCTACATGTTGAAGATGGAGTGTCAGAAAACAAAGTTACAGCTTCACATTTGTTACAAAACTGTTCTCTCTCATCCACTCATCGTCTATATCGCATTATCCTGTATTCAGGGTCACGGGGGGCCTGGAGCCTTTCTCAGGACAGGGTGCCAATACATTGCAGGGCACACACACATACACACACTAACACACTATAGGCAATGTGGGAACGCCAAATAGCCTCATCTGCATGTCTTTGGACTGTGGGAGGAAACATGCGGGGAGAACATGCTAACTCTCGAATCGAACCCAGACCCTGGTGGTGCAAGGCGACAGTGCTAACCACTACACCACCGTGCTGCCTGGAGACTCCTTTTGAAAATGTCACATACTGTAAATATCTTCTTGTACAAAACATTATATCAATTCACATTTTCACCTGTTCGCCTCCATCATACAAGTGGGGCAGTTAGTTACAGTGCCAGAGACGATTCAAACAGCATGCAGACACTAGCATCACTCAGGAGCCCTGTCTTATTTTTTTCATATTTTGCCCTCATACTTTCTTTTATTTTTTTATTTAGTCTTGAGGAATAGTACTCTGGACTTCCTGAAAGGCTTTTGTGGCTTTCATTTTTGGGTCCAGTTCCTGTACCTGACTGAGTGTTTTTTTGTTTGTTAAGCCACACAGTGACCTACAGTAGGAATCATTTAAACGCACTAAAAACATCTAACTTAAGGCATGACCCAGTGAGAAACAGGTGCAGATGATGATGATTAGTATACTGATGATGCTCAAAGCTGAGTGGTTAGAAACAGACGAGAGGGGAAATGAGGTTGCTGCTGAGCAGCAGTCCATTTTCTTATTGTATCTTTAGACTTAAATGTTTTAGGTCTGTTGCATTTATTCTCGTTTCTTTATTTTAGCCCACATAGATCAATTTAATTTTATATGACGTAACGAGGCGTGACATTTTTTCCACAGTACTGTAAATCTGTAATTTACCTACATTAAAAAAAAATCATCAACGTTTTCTGACCAATCAGGATCAAGAAACCCACAACAAGTTGGCTTAAACTGTAATAACTATGTGTTTATTTTCACTCTCCACGTTTGCGCCATACAGTTGCGTAATAACAAATGATAAAGATATATTATCTAACATTTATCCTGATAAGCATATGTTACTCAGCGCTTGTAGTTAAATAACTGCCACTGAAAGGAGGAGGACACAGTAGGTGTGTATGTTGTGATGAGTGTTTTGTATCCTAGGTTGCACACTAAGACAAATGTATATTGTTCTGTCTACATGAAGATGGAGAAATGCTTGTGTGTGTGTTGATGTTGTGATAATGATCAGTAGACCTACTTTGTAATGTGCATGATGAATACACAGAGAACATCAGGTTAAAATAAAGAAAAGCCCAATCGTTTCTAAACCCTATGAATGAGAAAGCTTATAGATTATGATTTAAGCTGCTGTGTCTATACTGTATATTGTTTTACTATCGTTCACTTGTGTTAAGAGTTAATTTGGGCTCAGACAAAAAGAGTGAACTCGCTTACCTTCATGGTAGGTTGATAGGGGAGCATTGCAGGATGGAAAATCAGCAGGACCCAAAAAAGAAACAGGAAGAGACACAGTGAGGAAACTTCAGAATTTGAACAACAGTCTCAAAAGTGATATAACGTGAACAAATGGAGCTTAATATACAGGAGAATCGCATGTTTTGCTTTGATCCACTTTCCCATGTTTTATCACTCCTATAAACTGCTGAGTACAAATGAAACCTGTTCTTGAACAGAGGCATGTACAGACACGAATTAATGATTTTATATGTCCATTAATATGAAAGAGCCCTCTACAGAAAGCACAAATGAACATAAAAGACACAAAGCACTCTTAAGCACTGTTAATGGGGAAGAATGATAGAGGAGTGCTTTCACGCATTGCATAAGTGACTGCAACTTAGATGATGAATGCGCTTGGTCTAAGCCTAGCATCTGCTTTCAGCAAACAAAGCAATAATTCTAAGCTAAACAAACCAATCAGCTGTGCAAATTAAAATGCAAATGCCTATTAAAAAAATGCAAATTGCTATTAAAACGGCGGTGTGACACATTCTGTACACGTCATGTACAATACAGTATACACAACTCAAACAGCCACACACATACAGTACAGTAGATACACATTACGCTGCACGCAACGGCGGTGAGCATGACGCATTGTCGATGTCCATTCACAGGCAAGGAACTCTTTAACATTCTTTTCCTTGTTTGATCAAAATCAGGACAAAAATTTCCCAGCTTAAGGGACAAATGGGTTGATGGTTCAAATATTAGTCTTGTTGAAACTGTGTTTGCAGAGAGACACGCTTGTCTATGCTGAAAATTAAAGGGTACTGCAAATACCAGACACAGAATTTATTTATTTATTTATTTATTTATTCATTTTAAGTTTCTGGGTTCGCAAAGCACCAGCATGTCTGACGGGCTGGTGAGAAAACACATTCATGCGTGCCTGCAGAGTCCTGGCACTGGCTGTGCCATGGTTTTAGGGCATTTTAGCCAGTAATCTAATGAATCTGGTCAAAAACAAACCTAAATTCTGAGGGATTTTGATCTATCGTTCTGTATCTTGGGGAAAATTTGTGAATCTTTCACCACATCAGAGCTAAAACAGCATTAGATAACTTGGTCAGGATAAAGTAATGGAAAATTTTATCACACAAATACATAAAGCGCATGAAATTATTCTCATGAAAATATTTATTGTACTAATTTAAATTTGAATATACATATTGTACACACACATTTGTTTCTCAGACAAACAGTTTTCAACTTTTTGTCCCAGCCAACACTACCCCCCCCCCCCCCACACCAAATGCTATAGACGCAGACATATTTACACTTATGCTGAAACCACGCAGACTCATTTTACACATAAATAAATGCACACTCTCAGCAGGATTCTTTATGGGAGCTGTCGAGATGCAGCTTCCTCAAAGCTCACAGACTTCAGCTGCAGTCAACCGGGAGCCACGTCACATCTCATGATGTGTGCAGAGTAACCAGGATATAGACGACTATCGCTTGTGTTTCACCAAATCAACATCCTTTATAAAAAAAATAAAAAAAACCCAGGAAGTGATACGTGCCCATACGGGGCTTCATTTATAATTGTGTTTCTGTAACAACATTTCAGGATGGCTTGGCTTGGGAAGAGGGAAAACGGTTAGGAATCAGTTTATCTGTGTGTTCCAGGAAACTGAGACTGGCTCACAGACTCGCGAGGAATGAGATGGAATGCAGGGGCTTTGAGAGAAAAGATCCTGCACCTGATCCATAGCCTGAGCTGTGGCTTACACACACGTTTACACATACAGTACACACACACTCATGCTCTGGAGGAGGCTGAGGAGAGAAGAATGTCCTGTGAGGTAGAGTACAGTAAAAGCGAAGGGACACAGGAGAACGAGCAGCACGCTGACTGACAGCTACAGCAGTGGAGATACAAGCACACAGCCTAGCCATGCACAATCTCCACTCAAGGACATGCAAGCCCAGCAGATAGAGCCTTTCTGCACTCAAGCACCCTCTCATTAGTGTACCTCACGCTGCACTCCAATCACCCTTTGAAGTGCTTTGAGGTACTTCAACCCATGAAAACGAGCATCTTTAATCCACTTGTTAATTAACAGTGGGTGTCTGAAGTGCCCCGTTCTCCTCGCAAGGCTCCGAGGCCTGAGCGCGGGCTGATATCAAAAGAGCTGCCTCCATTGTTCCACTGATATAGTCGAGCACTAGTGCTGACAGAGCCAACTTTTTCCAATCTGCTTGTGATGGGATTTCTTTTTTTTTTTTTTTTTGGCCAGGAATTAAATAAGCACATGCCAAACTGATTTTGACAGAGGCATTTTAGGAAATGTTCCACTGTCATTAAAGAGGGAAGCAAAAATAAGCACATTGACTTGTTCCATTAGAGCTATGGCTTCTGTGTGTGGGATATTCCTGCCTCAATGAGATTAAAGCATATTCCCTTCCACGAACCAACTGAATCCACACTGACAGACTTTAAAAAGCCTTTCAGGTTTCGGTAGAGGCAAGGCAGAAAGAAAGAGAGAGGAGGTTCAGGAGGAGATGGGTGGGCCAGATTGCGCTTGTCATCATCATTTCTTTTCTACCTCCATCTAAGTTGAATGTATTCCCTCCTTCTTCTGCAAACAGAAACAGGAAGAGTATGTAGAGAAATACCCCCCCCCCCCCCCCCCCCCCCACACACACACACACACACACACACACGCATACACACACATGGTTTCTCCTTCTCTATCTAAGGCCTGAGGGTTTTAACCAAACCGAGGATCTATCCCTTTTCTCTCCCCCCTGCTGTGCCAACAACTCTCTTTTTCAGTTCAATTAATGAGCCATAAATAACCCAATGAAGGTGTCAACAAAGAGCGCAATTTATCACAGCTTTCACCGTTCTGTTTCATGAGGAGAAAATGCTCCTTCGCAGCTTCATCGTCCTCCCAAACAGAGCAGCTACTAAACAAGTAAGGGAGAGGGAGAGAAAAAAAAAAAAGAAAAAGAAAAACCCCAGCAGAAAAGATTTATTCCTGGCTAGCCACTCCAACCTAAAATTTATCTTGAGCTGAAACCCTCACAGGTGCAGCGATTTGACAAATAAGCAGGGAATCGTAGGCCGAGTGCCTTTGTTAGGAGTATCGGAGATGGAGTGGCAATAAATTTGACTAAGAGCGAGAGACAACACACTCAGTAGGTTCCCACTGGGCTGCCAGGGAGCTCCGCGTTCAAGACGTATCCTCTCTCAGTCTGTGATCCGTCTGGGTTGTAGATCATGGAGGCAGCTTTGGGCCAGGGAAAAAATAAATAAATAAATAAAATGAAATAAAAAAACATGCACATACAAGATGAGTGCTCTGGATGATAGTATAGCAGTGTGGTTTAAGGAGCCAGGAAGAATTGCTTCATCAGTGTGCTCTATAAATGTCACTTTGAGTCAGTGATGACTCAAGACAAAACATCTCAGAAGGAAAAAAAAAAAAAAGAAGAAGATGAAAACAAACCTGATTCTGATTTAGCATATGGGCTGCTCTGAGTGAAACCGAAGTAGAAAGGTACAGCTAGCATACTGTAGCACTCAGGAGAAAAGAAGAAAACTCATTGAATAATATACGACAGATTGCGCTTTTGAATCCAACATTAAAAGTGATGACGCGAGTACAAACTCTGCTTCATCACCAGGCCCCCATATCAAACCCGTAGGCTTAAAAGTAAACCTAAACACCCTCTCTGACTGAGATCATTTGCTAAAGGAGGGAGGGCGCTAAGCACTAGCTGAATACATCTGAATATAACCGTTTTTCAGCCTTCAGGCTAAGCTGGAACTTGAACTGTGAAATCCTTCTAAACCAATTAATGGTTCCTGTTAGCCCACTCATCTTTGGAGAAAGAATTGTTTCTCTCAATAACGTAGCAACACCTCTTCTCACCAGTGTTAAGAAGAAGACGAAGAAAAAGAAGAAGAAGAAGAAAAAAAAAAAAAAACCTACAGCAGCCCCCACACACTAGCAGCCAACAGAGCAAAGCAAGCTGGCATGAAGATCTGGAAGCTCAGTTACCATCACAAACATACTCATGTGCGTCAGAGATCTTGTGTAACATCTCTTATGTTGGACCTTTGTCTCGTGTTGGTTGAATCCCTATATCTACAAGGCTCTCCATAGCGAGACGCTTTCAAGTTGAGATAAGAATATTGTCTGAATGTATCTCATACTGACTCAGACACACCACAATGGGATCTAACGCTGTGGAACCGTCCCCTGAGGCTACATTTACACCAAATCAATACCAGAGCTTATGTTTACTGCATAGCGACAGGAATAGGATCTTTTTTAACAAACAAAATGTTAAAGAAATTTGTTAAATATATGACTGCGCTGTGTGCTCTTGAACTGTCATTTCAAGCTGCAAATTTAATGATCTTAAGGAATTTCGAATAGTATTGTAGGACTCCTGTCTAGCACACCCACTTTAGTGCCAAGTATGGATATACAGTACACGCTTGTACAGTTATAGTAGTAATGGCATATTCTGTGTTTACAGCTAATGGATTCAAGTCTCAACCGTTTTTCCCATTATGAGAAATGGACTGATCTGAGCAAAGCACAGAAGAATTGTTGGTACCAGTGCATGGCCAGGAAGGTGTGAGATAAATGACGTTTTTGTAAAATCAAACTGACATTTTCTCTTATCGTGTGCGAGACACCGGCATGGTGAATGCCAGCTTGTCAGTCAGAAGGAGACAGGACTCACACCTTATCAGGACTGAAGCGTGCACACTGCGCAGCTGAGGAAAAACTAACTGAAACGGGGCTGGACTTGACTGAACGATGATGAGAGGACATATAGACATGTGACTCTAAAGTGTCTCAAAGCTAGAGCTAATTATGCGTACAGTCCAGTCGCCAAAACCTTTAAATGGATCAGAAGTAACAGAATCAGATTGCAACGTCTGCACTCTGCTGTTCTGGTTGTGTGATACATGTAAGATATGTTCCCCGCTCAGAAACTCAAATGTGGTTTCATATCTGCACTTTTCCCTTTGGACTTGAAGCCTTTGGCTCGGCGAGTTCAGTACATTTGGTCAAGTGTGAAAGTTATTTTTAAATCCAGGTGCGGTCCAGGAAACCCAATTCTTGTTCGCTTGAAAACGGCGGTCTGGGTTTGGGGCTCGGCTCAGTGGCAACGAGGAAGGAGAAGGAGGAGGAGGAGGAGGAGGAGGAGGAGGAGGGGGTTAAGGATGGGTGTGCTCTCGACCCCTCCCTAGACAGACATTCCACTAGCAATCTTCAGAAGCAGATGCAGAGCGGAAAATTAAAAATTTAAAGGCCGTAATGACAGAGTTCATTAAATTGTGATTCCGAATAAAAATGTGGCATACATAAATAAAGAAATAATAAAGCCTCACTGCGAGACATTTTTCGAGAGAGGGTTTGAGGCAGCTGAGGAGGCAGAGGGTATGACTTAAAAAGAGCACTGTTCATCTGTCTGGCAGACAGAGTGTGTGGGAACTCGAGCGAGGGTACGCTGGAATCTGACCCTCGGTGTAAATGAGTGACCAACACAACATTAAACAAGCAAAGAGAACGAGCAGATGTGTAACCTTTCACCTTGTCAGCGCTGCAACGCAGTTTATTAAATGCTTAATAGCTTTTACATACAAGGTTTCATACCTCAGACTTAAAGGTCTGTCTGCGTGACATCACATACAAACAAAATTCCTTAAACACCACGCGACAAGATCAAGCCCATCGTTTTTTGTTTCATCTCCATCTTTACAGACTTTTGAAAGAGCATCCATATTCAGTGTGTAGCTATGGAATACGCATTCATATTGAAGACAAGAGAAGAAGTCAAAACATAAATTATTCAACAAAAAGGAGTGCAGGACCATGACGAGAAAAATCTTATGCGCAGTATATGTTCACCAGTCCTTGATTCATTTCTAATCCTGCTTTTTTTCTTTTTTCTTTTACACTTGTACACTGCACGGTCCCTTGCTTTTATCAAACCATCCGTCCCAGTGCTACTTTGTTTTCTCTCTATATCTTTCTCCATCGCCAGCTGATATTGTCTGATATCATTACGAGCTGTCCTTCACTGTGCTCTTTTTTAATGACAAGCATTTGGATGAAGTACAATCCAAATTTCCACTGATGCATCTTCATCACTTCACCTAGCGATTTTACTGAGGTGTTTAATCAGAAGCCTGTCACCGGATTGACAGCGAATTCAGTGAATCTGCGGCGTAACGTTGATGAGATGGGACAGGGCAGAAGGCGCTGCTTATTTGTTGGATGTAGATTGTGAGGGGGTGGGTTTTCGTAAGGAGCTGAGAAGATGGTGAAAGCTTGACTCACAGCATCAGATGCTTTCTAATCCGGGCTGAGTCATAGCAACGACGCTAACACAAAGGCTGATGCGCTTCCTGCTTACCTCATTAGCAGGCAAATGTTCCATTTCAGCGTTCTGTCTGTCAGGAATGTTCAAAAAAATGCTTTACAAAACATTCTCTGATGTTATCGCTTTCGTTTAGAGCATCACCTAACTTACATATCAAGTCTGATATTACTGTATATACAGTATACGGCGTAGTAAATGTATGTGTGTGTGTATACAGTGGTGTGAAAAACTATTTGCCCCCTTCCTGATTTCTTATTCTTTTGCATGTTTGTCACACAAAATGTTTCTGCTCATCAAAAACTGTTAACTATTAGTCAAAGATAACATACTGTAATTGAACACAAAATGCAGTTTTTAAATGAAGGTTTACGTTATTAAGGGAGAAAAAAAACTCCAAATCTACATGGCCCTGTGTGAAAAAGTGATTGCCCCCCTTGTTAAAAAATAACTTAACTGTGGTTTATCACACCTGAGTTCAATTTCTGTAGTCACCCCCAGGCCTGATTACTGCCACACCAGTTTCAATCAAGAAATCACTTAAATAGGAGCTACCTGACACAGAGAAGTAGACCAAAAGCACCTCAAAAGCTAGACATCATGCTAAGATCCAAAGAAATTCAGGAACAAATGAGAACAAAAGTAATTGAGATCTATCAGTCTGGTAAAGGTTATAAAGCCATTTCTAAAGCTTTGGGACTCCAGCGAACCACAGTGAGAGCCATTATCCACAAATGGCAAAAACATGGAACAGTGGTGAACCTTCCCAGGAGTGGCCGGCCGACCAAAATTACCCCAAGAGCGCAGAGACAACTCATCCGAGAGGCCACAAAAGACCCCAGGACAACATCTAAAGAACTGCAGGCCTCACTTGCCTCAATTAAGGTCAGTGTTCACGACTCCACCATAAGAAAGAGACTGGGCAAAAACGGCCTGCATGGCAGATTTCCAAGGCGCAAACCACTTTTAAACAAAAAGAACATTAAGGCTCGTCTCAATTTTGCTAAAAAACATCTCAATGATTGCCAAGACTTTTGGGAAAATACCTTGTGGACCGACGAGACAAAAGTTTAACTTTTTGGAAGGTGCGTGTCCCGTTACATCTGGCGTAAAAGTAACACAGCATTTCAGAAAAAGAACATCATACCAACAGTAAAATATGGTGGTGGTAGTGTGATGGCCTGGGGTTGTTTTGCTGCTTCAGGACCTGGAAGGCTTGATGTGATAGATGGAACCATGAATTCTACTGTCTACCAAAAAATCCTGAAGGAGAATGTCCGGCCATCTGTTCGTCAACTCAAGCTGAAGCGATCTTGGGTGTTGCAGCAGGACAATGACCCAAAACACACCAGCAAATCCACCTCTGAATGGCTGAAGAAAAACAAAATGAAGACTTTGGAGTGGCCTAGTCAAAGTCCTGACCTGAATCCTATTGAGATGTTGTGGCATGACCTTAAAAAGGCGGTTCATGCTAGAAAACCCTCAAATAAAGCTGAATTACAACAATTCTGCAAAGATGAGTGGGCCAAAATTCCTCCAGAGCGCTGTAAAAGACTCGTTGCAAGTTATCGCAAACGATTGATTGCAGTTATTGCTGCTAAGGGTGGCCCAACCAGTTATTAGGTTCAGGGGACAATTACTTTTTCACACAGGGCCATGTAGGTTTGGATTTTTTTTCTCCCTAAATAATAAAACCCCTCATTTAAAAACTGCATTTTGTGTTTACTTGTATTATCTTTGACTAATAGTTAAATATGTTTGATGATCAGAAACATTTTGTGTGACAAACATGCAAAAGAATTAGAAATCAGGAGGGGGGCAAATAGTCTTATATATAAATATATATATATTTACATACTGTAAATGTAAAGTATCATGTACATACCTATGATAATCTCTGTACAGTTGGTGAAACGTATGGTTCTGCACTGGGTATCGGGTTTGTGGTGACACCTTACTGTATATACACATTATACAGTATTCAGACGTTTATCATTAGGCTGCTCTGACTGAGTGTATACTGCTGATATCAGTAAAAAAAATCAGTTGGCGTAATGCGACAGCAAGAAAATCATATTTAGCCTGCATTGACGCAGGGAGTGTTACTTTATATATGCGTAGTTTCTGACTGCAAACGTACTGTACAGTACGTGTGATGTCAGATCTTGCTGGTGCCCGTTTGCATCGTGGAGAGTCTTTTAGTGTCTGGATATCAACATCAGTGAGAAGCTGAATTAAAGGGCAGGGAAGCAGTAAAATATCCTGGCTTTCACAAATTCTATTCACTATAACCTATTCACAAAAAGAATCAGTATCTAATTTATATCTTTCATGTTTACATTTGTATAGGTTTAATACTCATTGATTTTCCTACAAGGTGCATCCTACATCAGTTAATTACCAATTAAATTTAGATGAACTTCATTTTATTATGCAAGACAAAATAAATATAGGATGCAAAATATTTCATATAAGCTATTACAGTACATTGAATTATTACATAAATATTTCATAGTTTATATTTCATATAAGCACATAATATAATAATTCAACATAAAATATAATTTAAATCTCTTAGTGAGACAAAAAAAAATCCCTGCAACAATGACAGAATTTAAGCAGCGCTGTTGTTTCTGCTTGCAGTTTCAGTATCAGAGCGGCACACACTTGTAGCTCCGCTGAGCTGATGGATGACTTAACAAGATATATAAATTATATAACAGCGGGTAAACTCAATACAGTCATTAGTTTCCTGTGCTTTTTATTCCTCCCCTGGAGAAGCTAATTGTTGCTTACCCCTCTTCCATCTCATTCTTCTCTCTCTCTCTCTCTCTCACACACACACACACACACTCACACACGCTATTTCTTTTGTAATCTTTCCCTTCGAATGAGATGTACAAAATAGTATACTGACAACAGGCACAGTATGCAAAAGACAGAAATACACATTACACAAATATAGTATGAAAATGGTGAAAATGTCTGATTAAAAAGAGAGACAAGGAGAGGAGAAGAGAGGAGAAGAGAGGATAGGGGAGGAGAAGATATTGGAGAGAGGTGAGAGTGGAGGAAAGGAGAGAAGAGGATGAGAGTGCAGAAGAGAGGAGAGGTGATGGGGAGAGAAGAGGAAAGGAGAGGATAGGGGAGGGGAGGAGAGGAAAGGAATAGAGAGGGACAGAAAGAAGAGGGGACTAAAGAAGAAGAATGGAGAGGAGAGAAAATGAAAAAGTAGAAGGGAAGAGAAAAGAAGTGAGGAGAGACAAGAAAAGGATAGGAGAGGGGGGAAGAAAAGGAGAGAGTGGACAAGAAGGGAGGAGTGGAAAGGGCTGGATTGGGTAGGAGAGGAGAATGGATGAGAGGAGAGGAAAGGGGAGGGGAAAAGAGGATTAGAGAGGATAGGGAGAGGGGATGAAAGCAGAGGAGAGCAGAGAGAGGAGAGAAAAGAAATGTTTACACACGCACACAGATGAAGGGAGCATTGCTTTAATTAATTCTCAAAATCTTTGTATTACACAAACTTTCCCACAACTGTTGGTGCATTCCTGGGGATAAAGTTTCACATAAAATATGTCTGCTTAGCAGAAAACAAACTGTTGTGTTTAAGGCTTAACTGCGCGAAGAACCAGCCAAGTTACTCTCGGGATGACTTCACCCTCCAGATGCTTGTTAATACCATGATGTGTAATATATTTCAACAATCAACTTTTGTCTAAATCCAGTAAAGAGAACCAAAATAGCATTATCAAATGAAGTAGAGACATGCAGATACTGTACACTACGCCTGATACACTATCCTTTCATTTTTCAGGCACAAAAAGTCAATCACAGATCAAGTGAATCACTCCACAGAGCTGTCATTTTTTCCCCAGACAAAATGACAAGTCTTCAAAACAAGAAGAGTGAATAGAAGGTACTGTATGGGGAATTCGGTGGGTCTTAAAAAAGAACTTGCTGTGCTTTTATTGAGCACTTAGTAAACAATTAACCCTCTCCCCAGTCCCCTGCTGGTCAGCCTTCACATTATGATTTTTCTCCGTTCTTGATACACTTGTGTATTTACACTCTCCGATACAGCAGGTGGCAGTATGCACCTACTTAGTTAAGGAGCTGCCATCAGAGAAGAAGAGAACGAGGAGGTTAATAACGGAGAGCCGGGAAAGATCGTGTTTCAGATTTTAGTGTCAAGTGTTCACATCCAGACGGCACAGTGGCGTATTGGTTAGCACTGTCACCTTTCTCCTCCAGGGTCTGGGTTCGATTCCCGCCTCTGTACTGTATGACCTCCCAGTGCTCGGTGGGTTTCCTCCGGGTACTCAGATTTCTTCCCACAGTCCAAAGACTAACTTTCCAAAAAATGAAGCCAAGTGCTAAAATGTGCAGTTCCTCGAATGTCCACTAGAGCTTAAAACGTACACTAGAGTCAATTCTATCTGATATTCATCATGTTAGCTAAATCAGGGCAAACTGGAATCATTTGAGTTTAACTTACCACAAGAAACGTAAGAGTTGACATAAGACGGCGTTTAGGTTGTGGATGACGAAGGTCAATCTAATTAATTAGCATGTAAATGTAAATTAGCCACATTAGCTGTTTAGCTAAGCTAAAGCTAAGTTTGCTCGCTTCCTGGGTGGTAACTGCTTTGGGTGGGCAGGATCCAACCAACAGCCAATGGCGACAACCAAACATCATGAACAATCAAATAGACTGTGATCAAAACTAGCTTATTTTGATTTAACTTTGGTCCAAAAGGAGCAGTTCATACAACTTCAACTCTGATTAAATAAAAATTTAAAAGTTAGGTTTCTGTGCAAAATCAAAGTAAAAAAAAAAAAGAAAAGCTATTTAAGTTGTTTTTCTAAGTGCCCCATTTCAGCTTATGTAGATTTCTCATATGTAGTTCACGCCTCCAGGGTTGCCAGATTTGTCTTTTGCCTTTAAACCAGAAAACAATTGGGGACAGAAAATGTAAACGGATGATCCAGACGTGAGACGCTAAATCAAGCTCAACTGAATCATTTGCACAGGATGTAGGCTTTATCTTATCATCCTTTAAATTCCATGCCAAACAAATACAATAATTACAACATTTTTGGAATTACAGTACCACTTGCCAGTCTCGAAGTTCTCTCTTCTAAAGAACATATAATTCAAAATGTTCTCCGGATGAAGAAAATGACTATCAAACCTGAAAATCCCACCTTTGACAATAAATTCTGCAGAGCCGTTATCACGTTATTGTTTAATGGCAAGCAGGCAGAAGATGCTAGTGATCATCTGATCTTGTGTTTCATCACTTTAGCCTGTTGCTGACTGTAGTAACTGATTTTTATACAGCTGACTCATGTTACGATACAACTGACCCCACTCTCCTCTACCGTAGAAAAAAGAAACGATAACAGTGTGGAATGAGGTCATTACAGAACAACAGGTAATGCAAATTAGGAAAAGTTATATTGTAAATAAACAACAAGATACACACTGTGCAACTAGACCCGGTAGAATAAGGGGCAACACAATACTGTAAATACAACACAACAGTCTTAATAGCTACGCCTCATTATACTTAATTACTCTTTTCTTAAAGCTGAAATTCTGCACATTATTCTCACAGTCACTAAAGGAAAAGACAAAAAATATATACGATACAGTATATTGCTCTACATGCAACCTTGGCTCATTGTCTTCGTGTTACATTTGGCATTAAAGCATTTTCATTGGCTTCCGTAACCCCAGTGAGACATTTTCCTCAAGAAGGACCTTTAACAGGTTGGAGGTTGGTACTTTATATTTTCCAATATTCAGCTAGGTTTCGGTGTGTACAGTATATTGACATCTAATTATCATGAAGTGATAGCTCTTTAATGGAGCGTGCGGCGTGCAGAGTGAGACGTGTTAGTGTTCCCTCAAGCCGCATGGATTTAATTAGATTTGATAACTTGTTGTTTTATGTCAGTAACTGTATCTCTAGGCTCCTTTGCGCACCAATTTGTTTTCCATCCTGTCTCTCCCTCTTTCTCTTTTTTTCCTTACTTTGTGTGTACTGTATGCATGTACCTGTGTGTGTGTGTGTGTGTGTGTGTGTGTGTGTGTGTGTGTGTGTGTGTGTGTGTGTGTGTGTGCACGTGTGTTTGTGTGTTTTGGTAAACCACATATTAAAGTTATCATTTCCAAAGTTTCCTAATGTGAACAGACAACAGAAAACCACTGAGGAGGCCTTTTATAGTTCTTGGAACCTATGTACCGCTGGTTTATTTTATACTTCTCGCGGAAACTACATTCTGACTGTTTCTTAAAAGTACAGTGTAGAGAATGTTCCTCTCAAAAAGACATGAAATGTACTTTCTACTTCCAAACATAGAGGATTGTGCTTACTTGGCTACTTAAGGCACTCAGTCTTTTCCTAACTTCACTTAGAAGAAAACGGGATGTGTGCAGTTACTGTGGGCCTGGGTGTGAGCCTTGGGTTTATGAATTATTACTGCAGGTGCAAACTTTGTTTCAAAATGATCCAATTTAGACACCACCACCCAAAACCCCAAAGTTTGCTTGCCATACATTGTATACTAGTGCATCCGTCGTTGCCGGGTTAAGAGTTTTTAAAACTAGCTCAAGCTAAAAATAAGCTGATCAGCTTTAATGTACTCATGGATCATTTGTGTTTGCTCTAACCACTTGCGTTTTAACTCATACAGTAGTGGCACTTCACCATATTGCTTTAATTAGCTCCTCAGTTTCCGAATCACATAGAACATCTGAGACAAACTGGTTTTAATCTTCTCTCAGGAAGAATAAATGATCTGTCCATACACCTTTGAAGGTTCAGTTTTCAAAAGTGACATACCCTGTTTTAGAAGGAAGCCATGTTGTGTAGGGCATTACAGTCATTTCTGTGTGTTTCACATAATCTGCTTATTTCCGTTAAACTATCATGTTGATTGGCTCTGTTGAGTGATGCGTATAGCCACGCCCACTTTAATTGCAAAAGTGCAGGGCTCATCCGAAAAGCAATGGCTGCTATGAGGTAATCGGGCACAAAACTGCTAAAAATGTCCCTTCTACTCAACATTTTTATTCAAAAATTATGGCGCAGATTTCACGTTAGGAAAATATCGAAGGACTGAAGTTGTATAAAATTCTGTCCAGCTGGTTTGGCGTGATGCTGGAACAAAATAGGCTGACGATACTGTAGGTGATATACTGTATACTGTATATTTTTTTCTGAGATCCTGGTTTCAGGTCCTCCAGTGTATGAAACGTAAAAATATCACAAAGTTCTGACCAATAATTCAAGTAAGTCACATTAAGATAAGCTTGTAGATAAAAGCAGTTCAACATTGAACAGAATTAGAAATAGAAATGCAGAAATAATGCATTAATAGCTAAACCTATTATGAAATGTTTATGAAAGTAAAACTATCAAACTACGGTTGTATATTTAGTTTGTCCACAATGTCAATCTGAATATACTGTATACTTATACTGTAAATATAACAATACAAGATTTATAACTTGGTACATATTAACTAAGATAAATTACTTCAATTGTATTATATATTGCTTTCTTTGCAAAACATACTGTATGCTTCACCATGACATTTTGTGTTTACACCGAAATGTCAGACACTGGCGCAGGACTTAATACAGTACTTCTCCTCCTTCAATAAAATGAGCTTAAGTTCAAGGTCAGAATTTCATATAACGGAGACACGTGTCTGTTTTAGTCAATGCTAAAGTCAATCCATCCCTGCCCTCCAAAACACACCCTTGAACAGTGCTTCAGTCTATAGTTACATCTGCTCTGAGCAATTTTGATACTAAAACCTCATTATGTGCATTAAACTCTGTGTGTGTTTTGTCTGCACTCTATTCTAAAATAAAACATCCCACACTGCAATGCATCCAGGACACTTCCCCATGTGATTTAACAAGAACACCTGCTATCACAGCAGTGTGAAGGACAGGGCTGAAGTCTACATTTTTAGAGTATGATTGAATTTAACATATTGACATTCCTCATGCACACGCTCACACTTAACGCCGTGTTTCCAGGAACGTGCTTTATACTCAACGTGCTATGAAATGCCGATCAACTCTCTCCCATGTTTTTATGTAAAAGCATAAAGAATTAAGAATTTTGTATTGGTAAAAAAACAAAAAAACAAACATGTGCTATGTTTGTCATAAAAGTGCACCTGAAGTCATTCCTTAGTCCTGAGAGAGAGAATGATGTGTACGCACACACACACACACACACACACACACACACACACACACAGCACACCTCTCAGCATGTTCATCACTTGCCATTCATTTATCAGAGAGACACCTGACGCTCTCTATAGAACCACTGATCAATATTTAATCTGGAGAAATAAATTGCGACTGTTTGTCTTTCATCTTAGGTGGAAATGTGTAAGTACTGTGGCGTCAGAAGGAGCGCATTCATCAAATAATAAAATAATCATTTGTGGAAAGATGGAATGCAGGGAAATAAAGAAGCATCAGCTGATTTATGTATTCAGTGTTGAAACCATACATGTTGCAGACTCACTTTGCCAGTTGAGCTCCAGTACAAGAGCGCCGCTCACCACATTTTTACAGTTTCACAGCCTTCGCAAAAATGGCCTAAATGCGGGTAACTATGTGATGCTTGTGTGGCATTATACTGTACTTTAGACCTGAAAGTGGCCCAGCTATGAGTGTGTATCATGGCGGAGATATCTCTCATCAGGGTTGAGCTGTGGCTGTGTTCTGGCAGGCCGGCTCAGATTGGGCTAGATGAAAGTGATAAGTGTACGCCAGCCATCACTCATTTGCTGTTGGATACTTTTGACCTTTCTCAGACTGACAGTAACGCATACCCTCATACACATACGCACACACACACATATGCACACACACACACACACACACACACACACACACACACACACACACACACACACACACACACACACACACACACACACACATTCTCAGGCTTCTGAGTCTTTGCAATTTCTATGTTCCCATATTGTCACTACAGTCACCTGCAATACCCAGATGGTTTGGCAGACTCCCTTTCAGTGAAGCAATTACCATCCCTGTTACCTAGAAACAAAAGGTTTAGGCACAGGACATTGAAATAATGTCAACTTTAGGGTCGATTTTTCGTTACACAGCAGGAAGTGAGGTGCTTCATTCTGAGTCCTTGCTTTATGGCAGTCTGTTAAGCATAAAGCAGGACCAATCAAGCTGGCAAGAGAATTGCACAGAAGATATATCTGATACAGATTAGACTGAAGATGTAGATTGATCACAGTATGTATAATTGAGCCAGGGGAGCTTATACGTACTTGTCTCATTTTCAAGGAAAAAAGTAATAATAATGCCTTTTTTTTTTGGTATTCGATAAAGGGGTGTAAACTTCAGGCTTCAACACAATACAGTACGGTTTAAATTCTCAGGCCAGTGATTCAATATGTGACAATGTCATAAATCAGCTTTAATGCACATACTGTACAATACAATACAATACAGTACAATACAATACAATACAATACTGTACACTTTAATAGCATCTGATTAAAGGAATAGTTTTTTTTTATCTTAAATTACAATTGAGGTGAATATAAGTACGTTACTGCTTCATAGGTTTTGGTCATTATGGATTAAATATAAATCCTGCTCTGCATACTGTACCCAATGTAAAGTTTTCGCCCAGAACACGAGTACAATGTAAGTGATTGAAGCCAAATTCCTCAACCCTCATTCTGTGTAAAAATGCATTCCAAAGTTCAGCTGAGACTCATATGAAGCTTCTGCAGGCCCTCTGAGCTAAATCAAACCAGAAGTAGCCATATGCTTACTGGACGTAACCAGCATATGGACAGATCCTGTGAACAGAGTTAAATTTATGTAAAGATACCCAGTCCATTTAGCTCAGTGGGACTGCAGAAGTTTCAGCTGAAGTTTGCAATGTATTTTTGCACAATTTGATGGATGTGGAGAGCAGGAACATTTATAAAAAAATATTTTAAAAAACTATTGTTGTTATATGTACCTTAATTTTGCGTTCAAAAAAACTAAAAAAAAAAACTGAGATAGGGCTCCTTTTATATAAGAAACTAAAATGATATTGAGAAATGACAATCCAAAATATTAAAGATAAAGGCAAATTACCTTACCAAAATAAATAAATAAATAAAATAAATATATATATATATATATATACCAATTGTTTGCCCTATCCGATAATAATTGAAATAATATAATGTAATTTATATATTGATACATTTCTCATGTCTTGTTGCACCTCTATTATCCACACTGTCTCAGCTGTTGTTAACAAATGGTTTACAACAAAAGCAACACCAATAGTAGAATGGTAAGCAGTAGAATGGTAAGCATCGGCTATGGCTGAGTTCCTTCTAACCCAGAATGTCAGACAGTCTATCATTCAAAAGTGGAGTTGAAACACCCTGTAGACTGGACTGAAGCTTATTCATACAAGTCCAAATCTGTTTACCTACAAATTACATGTAGGGACAAATCACAGTTTTGTACATTTTGTGTGATTTAAATTATAGAACAAAAAAAAGGCATTGCACTCAATGAGTGTGTACTCAATGAGTGTGTATATATACAGCAATAGATTTATGCCTATGATAAATCCCCATGCTGTGAAGATCAACCATAATGGTTTCATAAATAATAAAACGGAGTTCTGACAGGTATTAGAATTTTTTCGCCCTCAGTTTCAGTACTGTGACCTGGCTGTCATAGACATTCTGTGATAGCAGATGAGTAACTGTCTAATACTGGCCCACATTAACCACTTCAATCTGGTCCATATTACAGTGTGGTGATGAACTCAACTGAATGTGATTGCCAGAACACAGACACAGCCACAACCCAGCCTTAATAAGATGAGACCATGCCTTAGAGTAGAGCCCAGTTTTAACCCAAAAATGTAAAATGCCACACAATCATTAGTTGCATTTGGGACATTTTTACCTAAATGTTTAAATATGGTTACTTTCGAATTTATTCACAAAACATGGGGCGGCAAATTCACTTGGTGAAAGTGCTGTGCTAAAAAAAACAAACTGTTCATCATATGGCCCACTACAGGCAATTTGGGAATGGCATCTAACCTAATCTGCATGCCTTTAAACTGTGGGAGGAAACCCAACAAGCATGGAGAGAACATGCAAACCCAAAGCAACGCTCAACTCTGGAGGTGCAACGCCGCAGGACTTATAATTGGATGTATTCCTATTTTTTTGACCATGGTTGGACTCCGGTCAACATGCACATTCACACACTACGAGCAATTTGGGAACACCAATGAACCCAATTAGCATGTCTTTGGAGTGTGAGAGAAAACAGGAGTATGCGGCGGAAACCCACCAAGGACATGGAAAACATGCAAACTTTCTGCACAAGGCGGGAATCAAACCCAGACCCTGGAGGTGCAAGGCAACTGTTTTTTTTTTTTTTTTAAAGGATTATAGAAAGCGATTTTTTTTTCTCTTAAAGTGGGTTTTATATTTATGTAATGACTACAGCATACACTGGTTTGTTTGCTTGTTGTTTATTCATTCACACACATTTTGCTGGGTAATATCTGTATATTGCCACATGGGCTGGTGAGGAATGAAGCTGTGAGAATGCCGCGCCTGGGCCTTGGCCTCTTATCACGTCCCAGCAGGACAGGCTAATCTCATTCTCTGCCTTCACCTGCATGTCTTGCATACTTCAGTGACACCGTGCACGAACATTCTCCCTGTTTATCAATTCGCTGTTATTCCGTCCCCTTATGGGGCTTGTTTTCTGACGACTCATTCCATCCGTGCTACTGAGTTGACAAAGTGACGCTTCCTGTGGAATGTGATGAGGTCTAATGCTTTTAAAACAGTTACGTGTTGACAGACGTGAGACGCCACGTGTAATGCTTTCTCATTATGCGGTTCGAAATAAAGCCGCTGCACCGCGCGGTGACTCAGGAGACAACGCGAGGTGAAATATTTTCCAGAAAGCAGTTATTTAAACTGAGAGAGACAGAGAGAGACAGAGAGAGAGAGGGATGTAGACGGGGAAAAGAGTTCAGCAGCGTGTGGTTCGGCGCGTGCTGCTGGAGTCAGTTAGATCAGATTCGTGTCCAAAGCTGCAGTGGCTGTAAGAGTGGAAAAAAAATCTAATGACATAACTCCTAAAGACGAGCTCCTGCTCCTCGGATTCATGAACTCAGTGTTTCTCTGCTGTTTATCCTTTGCACTTTTTATTCCCCTCTACGTTCCAGCGCTTTCATTACAAACACAGAAGAGGCATCGTGTCAGAGACGACTTTTGTTTGCCTGTCACGCCGCTAAAAATAGAAGCTCCCAACATGAAGACGTCTACGCGGTGTCTCAGTACAAATTAAAAGCCACAGTTATGAGATCATATCCCGGGCTGTAACCTAAGCCGGCGCGCACGCACACAGCCTGCGATCCCGGCGTAATGAATGGAAACAAGCTCTAAACGCTTTGTGCTGAGAAGAAATAATTGTCACACTGGCGAAGTGATACTCTTACAATTAGTTTATGATCCCACTGTTTAGCTATGAATGGGGTTGGAGGAAACATCGAGTCTCTATGGAAACATAACAGGATGTACATTATTGTCAATAGATGACAGTCTGGGAAGGATATAAAAATTTCTTGTGCAAGCCCTTCTGTCTACATCATAAGGTCTTTCATAGTTCTCTCTCTCTCTCTCTCTAAGCTAAACTAACTCTCGGAGACCTAATATCCTGTTTTGGTAGTTTCATAGTTGTTTTAACCTCGCATCACACTCATGCAATTCATCAAGGAGAAGCCAGAGGCCCAAATCCTAATCCAGGACAAACAGGGATGAACTGGTACACTGGAATGTCAGCGAGAGGAGCTGCTATCCCAGTTAAGTTAGTGACTCACAAAGTCAAGGTGGACAGATGGTAGTGTGTGTGTGTGTGTGTGTATGTGTTGAGAGAGGGGGGTTAGTGGGAAGGAGAGCAGTGGGTTGTAGTAGCCTCTTTAGTTCTCAGGTGAGACCATCCAAACGAAACAACTGTCCTTTTTTAAACACGGCGTCTCTCTAAGGAGCGCCTCACCTGTTCAGAGAGCGAGAGTCGGAGCCAGCCACCCTAGAAATGTCTCGGTACGCTGAACGCCAAAGTGCCTCTCATTACCATTAACATCAGTGTCAGTGCGGAGTCATGTCATCTGAATAAAGTCCCAGGCTGACCTGGTCTTCGCTGAAGTGTAATGCTGCTTGACATTGGCACTCGCACATTCAATTAGAGACAGAGAAAGATAGCACAGAAATTAAGCTCGTTACAGATTAATTTCAAGTTCACTTCCTTCAAGCTCTCTCTCTTTCTCTCTGTCCCTTCGTGTTTGTGCTTCTGCATCGCTCTCGTCGCTCACCTCATCAGAGTCGCATTAGTATAGTATCTCAGATAAAGTCAGGAATAAAGATTGCAGGTCCAATTAATCCTATTGGGAGCTAATTAGGTATGATTAAATTTCTGCTTCGCTTGTTGTAAAGGAGTGTGTAGTAAACACATCGGGAAGGTGTGGAAACTTCGCTGTCGTTTCATCCCCAAACATACAACGCACCGCAATACACCCAGGAATATGCATTGATATGCACAGGTGCACGCAAACACACATTTGCGTTTGCGTATTTGAAGGAAATTTGTTGGTTTCATGTTGAAACGTGACCTCAAGAATAACAGACGTTTCAGGGTTTCTTTTTAATATTCCAGAATGGAAACATGATTACGTTGTGGATCGTGCTGTAAATCAACACATCAGGTAAATTATGCTGGACCTAGACCAAACCCTTGCATTGCATGTCATGGCATACTAAACACGCAGAAATAGAAGAAATGTCTAAATCTGATCAGATGTTAACATTCCAGCAAGTACAAAAAAATAAAATAAAATCCCGGGCATAAGCAGAGGAGTGTGAGGCACAAAGATGGAGTTGGTGTTTCTACCATCTCACACACACATACACACAGGTGCGCGGAGTGCCTTCATCTTGTCATCACACGTCACCACTGATTTGTGCATGTCACACCATCTCTCACACTGTGTCACTTCCTGTTGCAGTGCTCCCAGAGTGACATGTTGAGCTGAGGCCGGGCCTGTCACACCACACCTCGCTGACAACAAACAAACAGAGGACAGGCTCAGAGACACGGGCGGGCAGACACAGAAACGTACACGCGGTGAATTGCAGGAAGACACACTGAGGCACTGAGTGTGCATGCTAAATCGGCTGCATTTAACTTAACGTGTTCAGTCTGAGTCGATAAACCCACGTCCAGACTAAATGGACGAACGCAATTTGTCCATAATAACGGCTGTGACATCCATGACCTGAAGTCAGTCCGACTTGCAGGACACCTACTAATGCAATGCCTTGGAGAAACGTGGAGAATGATTGGTGTTTAATGATACCTTATTAGAGGTGATTTAGATTTTCAGAGTTATTTAATCTCTTTGTTCTATAATTGTTTCAGTTGTGGTGGATCTTGAGTCAGGAACAGGTCAGGAACATGGGACAAGCAATAAACAATAAAATACAAAAGGCAAGGAAAATATTTATGCATTTACTTTTAGTGCTAAACTGATTAGACCTGATTTAGTCCCTTTCTCGTCGACTCTTAATGGCCAAAAGTTTAAGAATTATGTGTCAGCTAATAATCACAGTTATTACTATGCAAACATAAAAGCCGCAAAACGAAATCGCCGTCCACTTCTTAGAGCAACAAGACACTGCCCATTTTAATGCGCTCTGGGACATTAGCTCATTTCTCAGAAAACCTCTGGCTACAACCTATACAAATGACAACCAGGTGGCTCCCATTCCTGCCAAAAAGTGCAGAAGTACTGTATTGCTTTTATAAACTGTCCAAATCTAGCGTAGTTTATGTTAACAATTTATCTCCTAATGTTAATCAAAAAGATTATGTCGGCATGTACAACATTTATAACACTATACACTACTTCTGGTTTTATCTCCTTTAAACACTAATGCATTTTATTTTGTTAAAAGAACACTTAAATGCAACTTCAGCTACAGACACATATCCTGACACATTAGGAGGAACTTAATGAGCCAATTCATTCCTCATCATATTTTTTGGGAGGTGGAAAGAAACTAAAAAATGCACAGCCACATGGATGGGGAAGAAAATGAGAAACTCTACACTGACAGCAATTGAAGCTCACTTCACACTTATTCGTCTATACAGTTCCTGTATACAGGGTCGCGGGGGGCCTGGAGCAAGACTTGGGGCATGAGGTGGGGTACACCCTGAACAGGGTGCCAATCCATCGCAGAGCGCACACACATACAGTACACACACTCACACGCTCATTCACACACATACTTTGGGCAATTTGGGAAAGTCAGTTAGATTAATCTGTATGTCTTTGGACTGTGGGAGAAAACCAGAGTACCCAGAGGAAACCCACCAAGCACAGGGAGAACATGCAAACTCCATGCACATATCGAGAATTGAACTCGGGCCCTGGAGGCACAAGGCGACCATGCCGCTTCAACTGGAGCTACCTATATTAAAAAAGAAAAAATAATTATCAATCTAAGAGGAATAATAATGTCTTTCAAACCTCAGTATCCGGTTAACACTCACTTGCCAACAGCAAATATTGCAATTATGGGCAATGACACACAACAGTGTACACTGCATCATTGCCTCACACCTCACAATATTCTCCTCCTATTTTTGAATTTGTTCTTGCGCACATTTATCTTCGGTCACAGGCAGCACAGAGCAAAGCCAGGATTTAAAATGAATCTATTAACATGGTCTCACACTTGCACATTGTTAACGTTTCACGGGGCTCAATTTAAATGAAAATCCCAGGCCAAATATGGTGGCGTAAGGGACAGGACATAAGGCCTAGTTACGGCAAGAGCAAGTCTTTTGTGATCCTAAATTGGCCCAATCGTAAGCAGCTGCAAAGTTTTTAACAGCACTTGGAATTCCCTATAAAAAATACCTTCTCATCATAGCGGAACTTTAGCTGTGTTCTAGCTGCCAGGTTTGGATGAAACCAACCTCATCATGTCATGATGATATGTGGCCCAGATGAACCATCAGTTTACTATCGCACGCTTTTGCTATCAGGGGTTAGGATTAGTGTTAGGGTTATCATTCATATATTTGCTTACAACTTCATATAGATACGTAATCTTCTCATGAGATCACTTCAAATCTATGCAGAAGAAACGTCAGCACTCGAGGTTATGTGTAGAGCAGTGAATCATGGGTAGACTGCCTGATTCAATTCAGTTTTTGGACATCATTTGGATTCTTGATTCTGCAGCACTATGTTTAATGTCTAAATCTGTTCTATTCCTTACCTGTTTTAAAGCATGTTGAATATACAGTACATTGAAATACTGTGAGATTTCTGCCTGTGATAATGCTGTTTTTCTGCCAGTCTTCTGCCTCATACTCCAGTCCAATAGATGGCATTATTGCACCAACCGCTTATAAATCCAAAAGAAAAAGATGAAGCGAGCGATGATCTCGCAAAATGCTGGTGATGGACACAGGTTGTTTTTTCTGCTTGGTATATTTGTCAATTTTAGAGAATTTAACGTTTCCTGAAAAAAGTTCAAAAAGTGTGAATTGATACTAAATCTAAAACTCAATTCAATGAAATCAATAATTAAATGAAAAAGACATCACTGCGACACTGATTAAACACCTATAGTGCTTACTAGATGAAGCAGGGATCTCATGGGTTGCCGCAGTCCCATGTTCAATCCTAAACTCTTGATTAATGTTTGCACCTCCAGGGTCCGGGTTCGATTCCCGAACAGGGTCTGTGTGCATGGAGTTTGCATGTTCTCCCCGTGCTTGGTGGGTTTCCTCCAGGTACTCTGGTTTCCTTCCACAGTCCAAAGACCGGCAGGTTAGGCTAATTGGCGTTGCAAAATTGCCCATAGTGTGTGAATGTGTGTGTGTGTGTGTGTGTCCTGCGAAGGATTTACACCCTGGACAGGGTGTATCCCGCCCATAAGTCTGAACAGGATAAAGCGGTGTAGACAATGAGTGTGTGAGTAAATGTGTGAACTGATGAGTAAACAATGCCCTGCAGTAGACTGGCACCATCCAGGGTGTATTCAACTACTCTGGGTTTAAGTTCTGGTCTCACCCTTACAAATATTTACTGAAAGTGAGCAAGTGGTACAGTATGAGTGGCGATATCTGTAAACAATGCTATTGTGTATAATATAATGTAGAAGACTGACTTTCCGTAGAATAAACTGTATAATGGCTCCTATAGTCCCTCGGTACAGCCTCTAAAACTTGAAGCTAGAGGATCATGACTCTTCACACCTTTTCACTTGCTGGCTTAGCAAATGGAAATTCTGACAGGTTACCTTTGAAGAAAACTGTCCGTTCAACTGTCAGTACATAAAAAGGACTGCTGTCCTCTGAGACACATGAAGCCAAGCCGACAGCATCTTTTTGAACTGCTGCTGATGCTGCATCATAGGGCGGTGTAACATGCTCGCAGGGACATATTAATTATGAAAGGATGCCACAATTACCAGCGTCTGCCAACCGGGGCAATTATCATTGTCTCGACTCCTGATCATAGATGGGACTTGGTGTTTTTTTGTGTCTTATTAATTAATGACAAAAGTGAAGGTTAGCGCATGATGAGAAGGGATGTGCAAAAGTTGACATTTATACAAAAAGTAATAAAGGAAATCCGTCTTTACACGAGTCTGCATGCATGAATATAACTTCTTTCAAAAATGATACGGAATCATTTTTAAAAGAAATGTACTTAGCTCCTCCATTTTTCTGCCAAAGCAATAGATTCGCATCATTGTGATGAATATTAACACAAGCGCAGTCGACAGCGAGGGTCCTGAGGGATGACAGACTCTCACAACAATTTACACACCGCCTGCATGACAGCAGCCTAATCAACTTTATCTGTACTTTATAGAAACCTTAACACACACACACTAAAATATTAATTCACCTGGAGCCCTAAATACAATGTGCGGTGTCCTTTTCCAGTGATGACTATCGCCCTTTTTTTAAAAGCCCATTGTATTATCACTTCTTGTTGTGTCGAACAGCGACCGCATTTGAAACGAGCAACCGGGGGGCTTCAAACTATTACCCGAACGGAAATGAAAGTCGACCTTAAGTGCGCAGATGTGTTCAGTGATTTCAAAGAAATCCAAAGGTACAGCGGCAAAGGACACATGAAAGAGCAGAACGCAGCCACGGGCCGATTGCAAAAAGGTTTCATCATCCAAACAAACTGAGACAAGCTGAATATACGCTGACAATTTGCTGCTGCATCAGTAATACGCAAAGACAATATCTCTGTTCTGGCACCAAACACTAGTTTCAGCACTATTACGCCAGATAGCTTCTACTCGGGCTCTCTTCCCCGGGCTACAGCGAGAGGCCACAGCAGACCGTTTATTCCCAATCAAGCCTGATGAATCTTCAACCATTAAACAGTGCACACACTTGCAAACTGACACTAATATCATATGCACACACCCACACACACACACACACACACACACACACACCCACACACACACACTACCAAACACAGATACACATACACATGAGGGAACACAATATAATATCAATCGTGTGATAAATTATGTCACGTCTGAGATGTTTCAGATATCTGATCTAGTTTTTTTAATAACACAGGAATTCATTAGATTAAACAGATTTTTTTTTTTTATATTTTTGTGCACATTTTTTTTTTTAATTAATAATAAACCATTAAATTCCATGTATCACAGATTGTTTTGAAATGCAACACAAGTGGTTTTCTAGTCGCCATCTATCATGATGCAGATTGAATATAATAGTGTATATAATGCATCATTGAAATACCTGTAAGTATTATAAACACACAACGCCATGCAATCTCTGAAAACAACAAGAATTGTGCAATGAGGTACCGCAAATATATAATAATGTATAAATGTATGAATGCAGTAAGTCAGAAAGCGGATTTCCACGAAGGTAAAACAGACGACGGCCGAAAAAAGAAAAAAAAAGCTGTTGCGTCTGTCCCCAGCATCTGGCCATGAAGCTTATACAGAGAGAAAGGGGAGAAGGTTAACTCAATTAAATGTGAGACGCCTGCGCCCAAATTAATTATGTGTTTCTTGAGGAAGAACAGGTTTGTAAATATTTTAGTTGGTTCAGTTTTACAGCTGAATTAGTTTCTAGGGAGAAGTATGACTAATGCTGGACAACTGGCTGGGCAATTCTGGCATGATTTATGTGTCCGAGGCTGCCTAAAAGAAGTTCAGCAGCTACACATTTACGCAAACCTGTTACGTATATTATAGCTACATTTTAGAAAAAGGAAAAGAAACAAACAAACAGCGAATCCAATCCAATTCCTAAACAGAACTGGAGACTTGCAGCTCAAAACCAGTAAAACAAACAAAAATAAAAATTTTTTAGAAACCATTAATCATTTTGATCAGGTTTTTATGCCCGATTTTCACAGACGTTTCTTCCACATGGTGGTTGTGGTCAAAACAAAGTGACTCTAACTGATACTGTGACGTGCCTCTGTCCTAAGAAAGACATTTACAATACGTCCTGAATAAATCACACTGTTATGCCATAAACCAGATTACGACTCTCAATAAGGAGCCCCCGCTGTGCCGAGACCTAAAATATGTCACAGGAAACGACTTTGCCAAATGCCAAAGGCACCATTCCCTCCGAGACTGGAGGCAGCTCAGGCCATGTCTCCATGACTGATAGATGCCAAGAATATGCCGAGGAGCACAGGATGGAGAGAAAGAGAGGAGAGAGAGACCGAGATGAGAAAAATGAGCGCGAAACTTTCTTTGCCCTATGCCTTTCCCTCTTCGCGCAGATGTGCCAGTGGAGCTGGTGCAGCTGCTTGGCTGACAAATGGGAAAAAATAGTCCAATTTGAGCTGGTCGTTAGCACTTCGGAGCGCTGCTTTCCAGATAAATGAGCGGCTGCCTCAGGTATGGCAGCGGATCTTCCTGAAGCAGTCCTGAGAGACTGGCAGCTACGATTCCTGCAGCCCCTTCGCCACGTCTTCAATTGGCCCAGCCCGGGTCACCTTGGTGCTCCGCTCCTGCTGGGCCTCTTATTTTTACATTCCTGACCCCCACCACTTCTTTAGCACATTCTCCCTATGCTACTTGGCCCTTTGGCCATGCTTGACTTTTTTTTTTTTTTTTTTTTCCATTTTCAAATGGATAGTGTACAGTAAGTGCTGGGATTATGGTTAGCATAGAGGCAGGAGGGAGTAGGAAAAGTGTAACGCATAGTAAGCTCCATCTGGTGTTGTTTTACTGTTGGTACGTGAAGGGTAGAGTGTGCACTCCATTAATGCCGTCTACAAGGATTTCAGTCGAGTCAAACACTTAGCCTGGCATTTTGACTCTCATACTCCCCCAGTCGCTACTATAAAAAAAAAAGTTATAGCGTGTGTCTGTGTGTGTGTGTGTGTGTGTGTGTGTGTGTGTGTGTGTGTGTGTGTGTGTGTGTGTTGCCTGGCACACATCTCTCCAAGGCAATTCTTGGGTCCACCCATGGACCATGCCAAGCCAAGCACGCCTCTACTAGCCAGAGAGCCCACGTGCTGTCGATGCCAACTCGACAAACAATACACAGGCAACTAAATTTTCGATCCCACTTGTCTGAGCTCTGGATGAAGGGTGCAGAATTTTACATAAGGCACTGAACAAACAACAAACTCAGATTCAGCATTAAAAACCACTGCAAGTGCAGTTTATAAACAAGCAGCGCTGAATGCTGATTCGAAACATGCTTGACATCATCTCAGGCTAAAAAGTGTTGGAAATAAGAACGCTGACATCGCCATATAAGAGCACCGGATACGTCTCTCTAATTAAGGACTGAAATAAAACGTGGAAAGTTACTACTTTGATGACAAATGATGAAAAACTGTACAGCTAAGTTGCTTTTACTTTTTTTTCCTTTGTAAGGACCTTACAATTTGGGATATATATTTATTTTTTTCAGAAAGTGTCGTCCTAATTAACAGTTATATGTAAATATCAAGACCTTGGAATTATTCTCTTTCACAACTATGTGAGTTCTTAAGATCTTAAGCCACAAAATTGTGAACCGCCATAAATCAAAGTAAATCCAACTTTTCAATTTGATATTCTTAATAGTTTTAATTAATACTGTGGTGTAGAACATGTCACATACCGTCACCGAGGACTGAAATTACGAGGATCTATTTCACTTCTTTGGCAAAGTCGCTGAGCTTGGGGAAAACAGAGCTAATAACGCAACCAGCGAACGCTGAGAGAAAAAAGGGAAATGAAGAAAGAATTGATACAAAGTGTAGTGTTATCTAAAAGTCCCCACGATGTCTCAAAAGAATGCTTGAGATAAGAGGGTGTGTAGAGTTAAGACATCATAGGACCGTTCAGTTCAGGTTCAGGGCATTCTGTTCAAGATCACTTCGGAGGGAATCATGTGCCAGATCTGCTGGGATTGTGTAGAAACGAGTGCCAACACACACACACACACACACACACACACACTATCAAACATCAACCATGTATCACACAGATATCAAGTGTGGCCTTCACGCTCACTACTTTCGGAGAAAAACTTGCATGTACTGTAGAAAAGTGCAATACTGTGACTGGGTTGGTCTCCTCTAGGGTACACATTTGGTTTCCATACTTTTAATTCTAATCTAATTATTTCATGGAAAAACTAAGTAATACTGTTTATAAGAACGGCATTTTATTATAGCGATTTAACAAATGGCTTTACAGCCATTTAAAGGCAGTTTAGGGAGTGCTAACTATTGTATGACGGCTGTTCAAGTTAAACTGGGACTTTGATCATGCAGAATAAAAGAAACAATTTATCAGTTATGAGAGTAAAAACTCCCTTTATTTCTCTATATAATCCCCTGCTACACTAATGCACGTATCCAAGCGTTTCAATAGTGCTTTGACATGTAGAAAGTTTTCTCAGTATTCCGGAGCCATGATCTGAATCCCCTTCAGGTCTGAAACACTGGCCTCCCAGGAACTCCATTAATGGACTAGACATGTGGAAATGGCTTGGAGCAAGGTCTGGACTGTACAGGAGATGTGACAATAATAATAAAAAAAGTGGTGATCATTAATGATTGTGTGTACAATTGTGTGTAGTCTAGTTAGAGACGAGTTATCTGTTATTTTTAAGGATCAGGCGTTCCACTCTCTGAATGTTCACAGGAATGACTGCAGTGGGCTCTGACCGGGATCGTCATTCACAGAACGTTTAAAAACTTATACACTATTCAAATGTTTTACTGTATCTACAGTAAGAGTCTCATTACCGTACTGTGCTTTAAGCCTTCTGTAAATGGTAAAGTGCTCGCCTTATCATCCGGAGATTGCTGGTTCGATCCCAGGGTGATGCTGTAGCCTCTCGCAGCTGAGGGCCTAGAGAGAGCAAACTGGCCAAGCTCTCTCAGCAGGGTGGGATGGGAAGCAGTCTACGGCCAATCAGGGGCACCTGTGAGCTCACGCAAGCGGAGGGAGTGAATAGCGCTGTCCTCCGAGTGTGTTACGCCGCCCCAACGATGTGTGAGCCAGCAGTTCGAAAAGATGCAGTCGGTGACGTCATGTAGTTCGGAGAAAAAACATGATAGTCTGCGGCCCTCCCGACTGAGTGGTCGTAGTAGCTTAATGTGGGAGCCTCCTAGTGACTGGGAGGAATTGGGGAGAAAATTAGGAAAAAATCCTAGAAATCACATCACAGAACCCAGGTTGACTTAAACGCCCCATTGTTGAGCAAAATCACTTAAAATGCATAACCCTTATACAGGAATGTTTGTCTATTCTAATTTCTATTTCTCTTCTAAGGGAAGATAATTCACATGAAAAAAGATCCTGAGACATTAATATTGTGAGACAGTTTTCTCGAAGTCCCCTCATAGTATAGGGCACAACCATGTTGCATTATTACTATTTTCAACCTAACACAAAGCAACAAGATAACATCATCCACACCATAATCTCTCTACTCTATAAACTGTCCATACCCAGGACACACACTCTGATTTAATGGAACATCAACAACACAGAATGTACAGTTCAGTCTACATCGAGTATTCAGTCTTATGCCCCCTCGTATTTTTTCTCTTGCCATCTACACTTCTCTCACGAGGGGCTTTGCTGTTATTTGTTTGTGGGATTATTTATTGGGGCTCCATTAAGCCGTTTAGTATTGGTCCGGGTGTGTCTGAAACCCCTGGATGCAATATTGAAGTACGCTTGATTCACTACAGTATATCTGCAGAAATAGTTGTCCACTGTGAGAAGGCTGTTTAACGTCCATATAGTGCCACAGGCACGGTGGCCAAACCACGGAGAATGTGGGGATGAGACAGAGAGCAAAGAGTTTTTTCTTTTTTTTTCAACCAAAGCCAAAGCTCTGCATCCCTCAGATCTCCTTCAGCAGACTGCAGTGTGTTTTCTTCTGATATAAGGAACGTTACTCATGCATAAAAGCCATCCGATTTCAAAGTTGCGAATACATATTGATGTGCTGGTAATATTTTGGACTATGAAGTTGATTAATAATGATATTACGAATCAATTGTGAACAGCTCATGATTCAATTTAAATGAAGCATTGAAAATAAAATAACATTCCCGCCTCCCTCCTTCGACACGCGACACAAAGTTCGCACTCACTGGCCTGTCTGTGCCACGCCAAGCCTCCAACTCATTACTACAAATAATAACATGATTCTAAATAGCGTCTTTGACATTCGAGATGGGCAATTCATTTTCTCCATCAAGTCCATTTTCTCTTATTAAATTATGACTATTGATTTGACTGGCTGAGCAGAATGCACAAACCACCAACACGGTGCAGCAGCGGCCCATTACTTCTTTGATTTGTTACATGCAAAGCTCATTTAGAGGCGTGCTTTCTCATATAAGTAATTGTATTTCCTCGCAGGAATCCCGAGCACTTCCTGCACCTCTCACACCAAGCGATCTTACAGATCGAGTAAAATGTTTAAATGGATGTCTACAGTGCGAAGAATGAAACACAATGCAGATGTTATTGGTTTAAGTTCAGCAGGGTGTAAAACAGCTCCCCTGCACTTACTGTAACACTGACGATTCTGTGTGTTCATAATATCTGTAAGCTATGTAGATTTCTGAGACATTTTAGCTTGCGATTTCCAAAAAAAAAAAAACGGGAAAAATAAAGTGTCCTGGAAAATTCTTGTACTGTAAAAGTGCAAGCGATTAAAAATTAACACCTCTTATGTCTATTCCACCACCAGTTTGGAGTGAACGAGCAATTGTGTAGATGTGGAAGTCCCGTAAAAAAATAGGCAGATGGAAATCAGTCAAAGAATAAAATTATTTGAAATATAATAATAATAATAATAATAATAAATCCAGATCCTGGCTCTTGACTGTCATCTTTCTCCTGTCTAGAGGCGGCTCTCTCCTGCAGGCCACATCGTCTACCTGGTAGACTTCTCTCCCTACAGTGCTACATTACAGTAGGTGGCACTGAAGCTCATGAGGTGTGTGAAGTGTGTGTGTGTGTGTGTAAAGAGAGAGAGAGTGGGGGGGGGGGACATAGAGAGAGAGAGAGAGAGAGAGAGGTGTGTTTTTGCTGTCAGTGATTTTACAGTCTGGAGACACACATGCCCAAGAGGAGTCTGTTCACCCACTTTCTCAGCACACTATGCATGCACGACCTGTCAGCTATTGATCACTCTCTCACTCACTATATCCCTCGTGAAGCCTCGCTCCTTTCCATAATGCACAAATGAGCTGCTCAATTCCTCAAACATATACTGCCACCTCCTAAAGGCCCTGGCACACACAGGACATGAAATGGCATACTTGGAGAAATATTCAGAATTTCTTTTCTTTGGTTCCATGTTTTCTCTTTCTCTCTCTCACTCTCTCTCTCACTCTCTTTCTCTCTCGTTCAATCTCTTTGTCTGCTACATTTAACTTGTAAGCTGGTAAAAAGAGACTAGCTGCAGTTAATGCTTTGCTACTGTATGTTCTTTCTTAAATGAAATTCACATACAGTACAACAATCAATAATCAGTTTATTAGACACTGCTATCACATACTGTATAAGTGAAAAGTAACCGCTATGGGACCAGCACTAATAAGATATCATTTTAATTCAATAACACAGACATGGTAGTTAAGCAGTACACATGCCGGCCTCTTTATTAGGCACGCCTATGCTCGTACTGTAGGTGTTCAGCTAGAAACTGCATGGGCAGTGGTGGCTGAAACGGTTAAAGCTGTGTTACTGTATACTGTATATCGGAAGGTCAGGGTTTTAAGCCCCAGCACTGCCATGCTGCCACTATTGCGCCCTTGAGCAAGGCCCTTAACCCTACTTTCTCCAGGGGCGCTGTAACCTGGCTGACCCTGCGCTCTGACCCCAACTTCCTAACTGGGTTATGTGAAAAAAAAAATATATATATATAATAATTTCGCTGTGCTGTAAGGTACATGGAACAAATAACTGAATCTTAATCTTAAACAATGGTAGCAATCCCTGATATAGTGACCAATGATTTTTGTATCTAAATAAATATGCGCAGATGGAAACAAAAAAAGAACGTCACGGTGCCCAGTTTTAATGAATCTGTGCCCACTTTAGGCTCGGATTCCAGTTCTGCTGCTGTTGTAGCTCATCTACCTGAAAGTTTGGCCTGGTGTGCCTTCAGACATACTTTCCTTCTCATTGCGGTACTAAGACATTATTTGAATTCCTGCAGCCTTCCTGTCAGCTCAAAGCAGTCTGGCCCTTCTCCTCCGATTCTCTCATTAAAAAGACGTTTCTACCCCTAGAACTGTCTACAACCGTAGCATCCTACAGTATACAGTATATAAAAGCTAGAGACTGTAGGCCATGGAGATGGCCAAACCATTATCATGACATCACATTATCCTGCAGTCTCATGTATGTTTGCTCAATCACTGCATCTGGACTGGCTGACGAGATAACTGTATGAACATATACAGAGAGAGCAGGATAGAGACATTGGAGTGGGGTTCACTATACACAATTTCCCAATATTTTTAATAGCTGAATAAAAGTGAGGTCTGTAGAACATACAGTAATGTGGAACCAGAATAATGACCCTGCATGCTGAAGAAACAGGAGTGCGTGCTGAATCCAAAAGGAAAGCTGCACTTTCAGGTGTTCCGACCCGAAGACCAGAACCCTGAAAAGAGTCAGCTGCTACTGAGGACAGAAGGGTAGAAGGTTACTGGATGGTGATTTATCCCAGCTGAAATGTTTGCCTTTCATCTGTCTCACCAGTCAACCAACCAAACATGTCCAGAAAAAAAAACAGACAAATTGGGATAAAAAGAGATACCTGTGGTTTCACTCAGCCTTATCCTTCCTTCCTTCATCACAAAACACATACATGTACATCTTTTTTTTTCCAGTCCAAAATTTTGTAATAAGTGTGTGTGTGTGTGTGTGTGTGTGTGTGTGTGTGTGTGTGTGTGTGTGTGTGTGTGTGCTCTGTGATGGATTGGCACGCTGTCCAGGGTGTACCCTGCCTCGTGCCCAGAGTCTCCTGGGATAGGCTCCAGGTCCCCGCAACCCTAAAATACAGGATAAAGCGGTATAGAAGATGAATGAATGAATGAATGAATTTTGTAATACTTTTGATTCATTAATGTGTTTAAATGTATCACAAATTATACATCACATAACACATGAACTATGCCCGCCAAAACAACTTTGCTGAGTTCAAACGAGGCGGCACGGTGGTGTAGTGGTTAGCACTGTCGCCTTGCACCTCCAGGGTCCGGGTTCGATTCCCGGCCAGGCTCGATTCCCGTCTCTGTGTCCATGGAGTTTGCATGTTCTTCCCGTGCTTGGTGGGTTTCCTCCGGGTACTCCGGTTTCCTCCCACAGTCCAAAGACATGCAGATTAGGTTAATTGGCGTTCCCAAATTGACCGTAGTGTGTGTGTGAATGAGTGTGTGTGCTCTGCGATGGATTGGCACGGTGTCCAGGGTGTACCCTGCCTAGTGCCCAGAGTCTCCTGGGATAGGCTCCAGGTCCCCGCGACCCTAAATACAGGATAAAGCGGTATAGAAGATGAAGAAGAGTTCAAACCACCGGTCTCGTACTGAACTAATTGCTGCCTGAGGAGAAATAAAATGTGCCGTATAGTATCTACCAGTTTCTCCTCAGACTTTATATTCTGTCTTTCACTGGACCGAAGGAAGTGTTTTTTTCCCCACTCTTCACATGAGCAACCACAACGATCAAAAACTCTTTCCATTTTAGAGGCAATTAACTATTCGTAATAGCCGAAGAAGCATGGCAGGAACATACCACAGCAACTCCACCACACCACCAATATCTCTCTCTCTCTCTCCATCTCTCTCTCTTTGTCTCACACACACATATTGTACGCTCGCTCTTTCACTCAGAACTCCTCTCACATAACATCACATGCTCAACCTCATATCTGACCATGGACGCCTGGGAACCACAGAGATTTTTACAGTGGGGTTTAAGTGTTAAATAATGTAGAATAATGATGAATGTAAAGAATGATCATTCTGAAAATATCAAATCTTGGCTCATCCCGCAAGAACTCCTTAAGACTGCTCAATTCACCTGCAGGAAAGTTCAAGAAAGTGCATGTTTAACTGTATTATTACAACATCGTCACATGTCTGGCTTTACGTTAAGGTCCTTTGATATTGTATAAAACGATATTCTATGACTGTGGGTATTCTCACTCACTCACTCACTCACTCATCTTCTATACCACTTTATTCTGTATTCAGGGTCATGGGGGAGCCTGGAGCCCATCCCAGGAGACTTATGGCACGAGGAGGGGTAGACCCTGGACAGGGTGCCAATCCATCACAGGACACATGCACATACACACACTACGGGCAATTTGGGAACACCAATTAGCCTAATCTGCATATCTTTGGACTGTGGGAGGAAACCAGAGTACCCGGAGGAAACCCACCAAGCACGGGGAGAACATGCAAACTCCATGCACACAGAGACGGGAATCGAGCCTGGCTGGGATTCGAACGCGGACCCTGGAGGTGCAAGGCGACAGTGCTAACCACTACACCACCGCGCCGCCCTAACTGGAGATATTTCCTGGAAGTGTAATACACACAGGAGGAAGGTATGAAAATAATAGAGTACTTGTTCTTCAGGTAAAATTCAATCTCTAAGCACACCTGTCTATCAAAAAATATATTAGTGCCCCTTGCAGCCAGAGTACTTCAAACTCAGGCTTTAACAAGAACAAAAACAGCATTGACAACAACAACACCAGAGAAGCTAACGAGCAGCCAAGTGAAAGGCAGTAGGTCAGAGAGAGCCCCTGATTACACATCAGACTGATCCCTTTGCATTAGGAGAAAAAGGACAGTCTTACTGCTGGACCTCCATAGGGACTTAGGTCCCTGTCATATGCTGAGTTAAGCACTCGAGAAAGTCTTTAGGGGAGAGTGTGTTAGGCTGTCTGGGGATTTAGCCGAACCCTACGGAGTAGCGGAGAGCATCTGAGCACGTCGCTGAATATGAGAGGCTTCTGCCAGCTCAGAGTGCTGAACACTGACTGATTGCCATGTCTGGGAGATCTAATTTGAAAGGTGGACAGTGATGAATGTCTCGCGGTCGTCTCATGGGCCGTCTGATGTATTATGCATTGGCCGATGCATCGCAGGACCCGCCGAAGCTCAGCACGACAGAGGCTGAACAAGATACGTCTCGTGTAAATGGTCTCTCCGCTGCAAGACTTTTTTCGTTCACCGTGCAGGTTGTGCTGGGAAGCTAATCGGGGGGTTGCTGCTAATGGGGGATGACTGACTGCAGCTGGCCCGCCCTGCACTTTTGATGGGCTGAAAATTTGACAAATTCTCTTAAAGTGAAGACTGAAGCAGGAAGCCCTGAGAAGCCAGAGTCTAATTATCAGAGACACAGAGATAGAGGGCAAGCTGCAGTACAGGCTTCCCAAACTGACACTCTAATCCTGCTGTCTGTGCGCATTCATCCTCTCTATCTTCTCTGAGAGGTGTGCTCCGTGACAATTTCGCTCTCAGTCGCTATCTCTCTCCACATCTTTCCTTCACAATCAGAAGGACCCATATCATCAGCACTTGTTGCAGGCCCCTGATTTCACACTAGAAGGCTTTGATCTCCGGCTACTGGTTGGCATGTTTTGATTCTGAGAGTGTTGCCAAGCATTAAAAAAAAAAAACTGTACGCATGAAACCCTGCTATTAGGCTGCAGAGAGAGCCAAGGCTGCTGGGTTGGCTTTTGTTCCTCTCCCCAGGAAAACAGCGTGTGCAATTGTGCCTGTGCAGCAGCGGCAGATCAGGCTCCTCCTTTGTTTACATGTCCACCAGGAGAGCACTTCCTGTCAACATCCCCGTGCTCCTGAGCACCCATCAGCCCTGCGTTTTAATGCGCCGAAGCAATATTGACTGCTGCGACCAGCACTAGCTCAGTACTGGCCCTCAGTGGGCCCTACGTGAGCCCTAACGAGTTTACAGCACTTCTAATTGAGCCGTTTTCGCACCACTGGCTGTTTCTGTCAACCGCCGATACTAGTCTCCAGTGCTTGCTTGTGATTTACCAACTTCATGATCAGCTCACCACTCTGATGATACCGAACCTTTGGAAAGTGGGAGGGCCACGTTTGTGCTCGTCATGCAGATCGCATGAGCCATGCAATCAATTGGAAGAATATATATACAGCTGAGAGAACAGAGAGTGTAAGAGTGTAAATCAGATAAGTCCCAGGACACGCACAAAATGCAAACAAAGGCAGTGGTACACAAGTTGCCATCTGATACACAGGCTTTCTGTGTGTCTCAGAATTCAGATCATCTCTTTTAAAATGCCTTTCGTTTTCTCCCTTATTATCTAAAGTCTGCATTAAGCATGACGCTCATTTGTATAAATCTGCATGCAAATTATGCAGCTGCTGTGTTTATGCCAGACTGAGAGAGAACGGAAACCATCTTTCTTTAGAAAAACACTTTTTTTCCCCCCAGGAACATCGTCAGAAGGAAAAGGCTCTGTATGGTCCAAACTCGTTTTAATAATGCCTCAGGGTGCAGAATGGTGTCAAATAGGTATAAAACGGCTCTGAGATTGGTCAAAAAGTTAAAGATTCTTCATTAGTTATCAGGAGATATGATTGGGTCAGATACAATTAGCTCCTTGATATTGTAACCACAATCCGTTGTAGCTCACGCCGGTGTCCGGCTTCTCCTAAAATGGAGTATGAGACAAATCACCTGCCTGCGCCGCTTCATTCATCGTTCTCGTCATCAAAACACCCGAAATATTGACGTATAATCTATCTGTGACGTGTCTGTGCGGTCTAATTAGTGGATGTGAATAGATTTAAGCAAGAAGACACCGCTCATGATCTCATTAGCATCGAATCAAAGCAGCGTATGAAAGTAGCAATAAATGAGCTTTTGTTTTAACTTCCTTTCATCTTTCCGGGTTTGATGTAAGAACTGTTCATGTCATTAATCTAACTCGAAGACCGTAAATGAATCAGAATTCTAATTGTGTTGCTCATAAAACCACACAATGTGGAGAAATAATGGTAGCCGGGGAAAAATGGGAGGAAGTAATAAGAAAAAAACAAGAGCTACAGTCGTGCTCTTTGTTGGAGTTAACAGCTTAGTGATGCAAGTTAAACCTGGACCATTGGTGAAAAATTGACCTGCATTACACTATAGGGGTGTAAAACAATGTAATACAATGGCAATATCTGTTTCATGCTCGAGATATCTTAGCATCTGTATCTGTATTAGTCGCCTCATCACTCAGGTTTAGAATTGTTTTCATTTAATTTTTATTTGTATAATATATTGTATATATTTTTTTCTAATACATTTTGGTTCTACAGGGTGAATGAAAAGTATTTAGGCGTTAAAATTGGCAATCCACATTTCTAATACAATTTTATTGAAACAAATTGTACAGTTACTTTATTACATATGAATATAAAAGCAAATCTTTAAATTTTAACATAGGCACCGGTAGCGTCAACCAGTTTCCTTAAAAATGAAATGCACAGTCTTCTGGAAGAAGTCATCTGGAGTATTGCTGAGAACCGCCTGAATCTGTGCCTCCAAGTCTTCCAGTGCGCGAGACTTTGTCCTGTACACCTCCTCTTTTGCGTAGTGCCACAGGAAACAACAAAATCACATAGAATGGGATTGATCTGGAGTTCTTGGAGGCCATTCATGAGGTCTGTGCCATCCCAGCCAACGTTTTGGAAAACACTGGGCTAACCACGCACGCATGCACTACAAGTTCTATAGTTATTAAATATCGCCTACTTAATTTTCACCCACCCTGTATTTCCAAAACTAGTAGCTTAATTTAAACTTAATGTAATCAGTAACAGCTGGACTTTTTTCTCGTGGGACTTAATCCCAGTCATCAGTCCCGGTCCCATAGCCAACCTTCAACCACAATCATTCCAACAACAACAAAAAAAGACAAAAAAGTGCACCTTCTATTCGTATCCTATTTGCATTCATATCTAACACACTTGTTCATTATGAATAATGTATTTCTATTGATCCCAAAGAGACATGAACATAATATTTATTTGCAGTAATATAATGTGTAAAGCGATATCCTTTGTACATTTACTTCGTTCATACAGACTTAACCTCATAAATTATTCTTTAAAACTCTAAGCATCATAAACTTTACAAAGCAAAAGCCTGTATTTGATTATGAACTTATCCTGCTTCTATGATTTTATGTGTACTTTATATTACTGCACATGACAATAAAGTTATGAATTTTTTAACAGGGCCTGAGCCCACTATTTATTACCACATCCTGTCGTACACTTCATAGCACCAGAGTTTTTTTTTTATTAAAATAGTATGTTCCTTAAACAGTTATTTACTAGAAAAACAAATCCCAGGAAATCTAGTGATAGAGTATTGAGAAAAACCCTTAACCTATGACGGCTCAGCTAAACTTCTGCATTAATGTAATTAGTGACGAATTATGTAAATTTGTTACACAATACAACTCAATAAAAAAAATAATTAAATCCTATTACTATTTTTTTATGGAATAAATTAAATCAAAACACCATTTTGACATAAAACCAGATCACGCCTCTGTTAAGTCAGGTCCAAATGAATATTCAAAGAGAAGGGATTTCATGAAGAACCTGTCTCATGATTCACTTTCTGGCGCAGAAAACCATGTTTGAAACAGACAATGCCTCTGAACCATTTCAGCACATTTCGAGAATGTCTGCGGTATTGTTCATTATGTAAAACGGGTTATAACAAGGTCTCCTATAGGAAATGAGACAATGCACATACAGCTGCACTCATATTTTGCTTTTTCACTCCGTATTAAAAAAAAAATCTTTATGCAAACTTTTTCTTATTACTCTAGTTCTTAATCTTATGCATGACGAGCATTCTGGGCAGGTGATAAGAAGGGGGAGACCAAAGTAATGGTTCGCACAAACTGTACTGGCAGAGATCAGAGAGCCATCACCTACACAGGATGTGAGGAAAAGACAAAGACATCCTGAGAAGCAGTGACAAAGAAAAATGAGAATGCATGGAAAAACAAAAAGAAAAAGAGGAACAGAGAAACACCGTGCTGATCTGAAAAGAGAATATTTCCGTGCGCTCGCATATACTGTAGATAATGACACAGTTCGACACAGACAGAAGAGCGAAAACGCACACAGTAAATTCAGATGCACTGCTCCTTGGCCCTTACTCATTTATTTACCCTCCCACTGTAATGTGCCGATAAGTGGCTACAAGACAGAGGCAAGGGAAGAAGTCAGGGAAAACAAGAACGATACAGTCATTTACAGACGTTCTATTTTCAGCCGCTCTCTCTCTCTCTCGCTCTCTCGTGCAATCCTGAATTAATCAAATCCAAAGGACATCATCTTCAAACCCGACATCCCCCCATAGGCAAGTGCCTCATTGCCTATGCAGTGGAGGAAACTTCACAACATCCTAAAAATATAGCGACTCCTGGCAGCGAGGTAGAGGAGCGAGACAGCCGTAACCAGTAAGCTCATGGGAACAGACATTGTGATTAGATGCAAGAATTCTTGCTTTCAAAAACAACTTGTGCTGCTGCACAGAAGACGCTTGCACGTCTTCAACTACACACCACTCCTTCTGTTGCTGCAGTGTGGCGTAGCAATGATGCAATGCTTTCTTTTTGACGCTTCCTGGGTCAGAACCAGGCACAGACCGAGAGGGCAAAGAGACGGTTCGGACCAACTGTTCCATCCAACGTGCATCTCGGAAAGTGCATGTTTATATTGATGTCGGGTTCATTTTCCTAAAATCCGCATGCCAGAGATATCGCTGTTATTTGATCTTTCATCATGAAAAATATTGTGTAAAGGTAGAGGAAAACAGAAAGCTTTTTTTCCTGCCTGGTGCATTGTTTGGTCTGTAATGTAAAAAATATTTTTTTTAACATAGATAACTTTCATGCTTGATATACAAAGTGACTATTTAGATGTTTTGTTGATGGGACACTCAGTTGGAGTGATTTTGAAGTACAAAAAATGTAAATTGTAAAAAAAATCTTCTCTGGTCTTGCATTGAGAATCTGAACAGACATGATGTGAGTGCGCTTCCTCAGCTAATTAAGTGCCACTAAAAATCAAAGACGAGCAATGACAAAGTTCTGACCATGTCTGAGGTTTTTTTTAGAACATCAGAGTCTGAGTGCTTGTCCGATGTCTACCAATAGCAGGACTGGAGATTTTTATGAACCTCCTGTGACCTATGTTTATTAGCAACTGACATTTATGAACTCAATCAATAGATGCATTTACTGTACATGGGCGGTGATACTGCAATTGCAATAATACATCAGAATAACAGCAAATTGGAAGAAAAATGCAACATGTAAACACTTCAATCAAAACATTCTGATGCGATTAGACTGAATTTTCAATTTAGGAAAATATTATCCATGTAAATCTAATCACTGGATCGAATTGTTTCTCTCATGTCCAAATGAATATTCTTGCTGTGCATGTTTACCTCACACAGGGGTAACTTTCAAGAAAGTTATTAAAAGCCTTTATTCATCACATATACATTACTGCACAGTGAAATTCTTCATTCTTTGCATACCCCAGCTTCTTATCAGTAGGTCAGAGCAGAGCGTTAGTCATTACGCAACAGCGGTAACCTGATTAAGCTAGAGCTCAACTGACCTTCCGATCAATAACTCCATACAGTATGAGCACCTCAAACCTCAAACCTGTGTCTCACTGGGTCTTTGTCTGATTGGCTCGCCATTTCATATGTAGTAAAAGCTGTAACCCATCAAAACTCAGACTCACTTCTTGTAACCAATTATAACACAGAAGGCGGGATTTGGCTTAGAGCTTGAATTATTTGTGCGTGCAAATTGACCCATCGTATTGGATCAGAGTCCGTGTCAACAGCTGAGCTGGAATTTTCAGGTTGAAGAAACGTTGTCGATGTCTTCAAACGTGAAAACGTTTGTCGAAAGAATAATATCCAACAGCCCGCATTTAAGGATCTTACAAGAACGTACAAACAATGTAGTTAGGAGACAATGTAATGTGATGACATGAGGACAGTTTGGTCTCATGAGGTTAACCTGGACGTCTGGCATAGTCTTGAAGTGAAAAGTTCAAATGAACTTATAACCCAAAAACCTCTCTTTACCCCACTGGACTTGAATTGACAATTTCATAAAATCCTCAAACTTGCCACAAAAACTCCCAAACTTCCATCTTCTACAGTCATGACTCAGAGGCTTTCCCCTGTTTTTAGACTTTGGCATCTTAATCAGCAAATAATTCACTCGCCCTGACAGAGCAGTCTCTTTTTTAATAGTAAGCTCTCACCATATGACGATCTACAGTATTAGCCATACGAAAGCACTATAAGCAACTTCTGCCTTTGCAATACATATGCCGGAGTAGATGGGGGCCAGGTTGCCATGGTGACACCAGGAAATGACAAAACCTGTATTTCAATTTCAGAAGGTAATGAGAATAGACAATTTGGCCCTCCATCACTCAGTGTCAGTGTTTGTTATCAACAAATTTGTCTTACTGTCAGTTACTCACTCTGCTGACTGCATGCTTAATAAGGCTACCTGCATTTTCATGCGATAACTTAGTAAAGAACACTCAGCGTTTTGATTTGACGAGTGGTGTTACAGTATGAGACGGGCAGAAAGGAATCCCAGAATGGCACGGCGTGTTTTAATGCAGTCATTGCATCTTGGAAATAAACTGAAGCTGAAAAGATAGAAAGAACTTCTGCATTTAAAGGTGAAACTGGACATTGGGTATATAATAGCCTAATTATTTTCCGCTCGCCAACTTCTTCCTGATCGATCTGAGTCCAACTGCATTGGAGGAGGCATAAAGTAGAACAATGAAGGGTTTCACAAATTGGACCACAAAACACACGCACACACACACTGAGATACATTATAACAATGTCTTTTTTTCCCCTCCAAGAGCTCCTCAGAGAGCGTGTAAAAGCGCATATTAGCGCACAGTGTTACTGTCGCTTCATGAACTCGTGGGCCTTGGCCTTTTGCCTAAAACAAACGAGGGGAGCCCATTTCCCGTGCAGGCGTAAAATAAAATGGATACAACACAATGGAAAGCCGTGGCTCGGCTCGGCAGCAGGAGTAAGTATGCGGTGCCTTGGGCGAGTCGGTGACATGACTGTGATTGGACGAGACACTGAGAATCCAGATCAAAGCAATCTCTAGTGTTTTGGCCCCCAGCACAGTGTAGAGCGGGCCCACACACACATACACACGAATGCAAACCACATACTCGCACACATTCCTTCACTCTTCCTCACTCACATAAACACATGGACTCACGCAGGATGGACAGAGACAGACAGACAGACAGACAGAGCTGAACGAGAAGACGAGGTCTGTGCTATCTAACCTTGCTGGTTAGAGTAGACCCTGTTCTCACTGTCACCTCTCTCACTCTCCCTCACTCTCTCCTCCTGCTGAAAGCGTTATCCCAGAGCTTTTCAATCTTGAGCTGTGATTTCAGACTTTCCAGTGGGGAAGCAAACCGAATGACATTTGCATTCCTGCCATCCCCTCAGAACAGCCGAGTCTGGTTAAATGTTTGCTTTCGCCTAATCCGAATTACGCGAGCACACTAAATATGATATTGCATTTCATTCGCGTGTTTGGTCCCTGGACTGAACTTTTCCTATCCCTCAGCATGCTAATCCTCAACCTCTGTCTCAGCTGTGTTTATGTGTTCATGGAAGACTTGCACTGTGACAGATCGTTTTGGGAAACGGCACAGCTTTTTGTTTTTGCAGTTTGTTCATTCTGACTCGCCGAGAAAAGCAAGAAGAATATACTCCGTGTAATTTATGCCGGAATTATCTCTACGCAGAGGTTTTTCACATCTTTTTTCAATACTTTTTCCGCCACACTTGCTTAAAGTCTTACCAGTGTAATTGTCTGCCATCTTTAATATTTAATTTGAGCGCATCATTTTCCGAAGTGCTACATTTTCCAAAGGGCCTCGCTTGTTAGTGATCGAACAGTGAGTGGAAGACTAGAGAAGAAAGGTGTAATAAAGCAATTTTCTGTTTGTGTGTGGGGTTTATATCTTTGCAGGGACCAAATGTACCACAAGGATAGGAATATCTGACTTTGACATTCTGGGGATTGGTACTCCATTACAAAAAACACAGCATTAATAAAATCATTATCAAGAACAGATGTTATAGTATAGGATGTGTAGATAGGTGTTGGCACAACATAAATTAACGGTGGTAATAATTACGGGAGGCATTCAAATCAAATCAGGACTTTTGATTGAGCAGAATAACAGAACACAGTCAGGAGAGTAAAAGAAACTTCCTTTATTTCTCTATATATTCCCCAGCGTTTCACTAGTGCTTAGATACCTTTAAGGTAGAGATTTTTCTCAGGAGTCATGATTCACATCTGGAACGCTGGCCTCCCAGGAACTCCTTCATTGGCCCAAACATATGGAAATGGCTTAGTCTGTATGGGGATGTAGAACTAACTTCCATCGGAGTTGTTGTAATGCGCAGAGTGGTGTTCGTGAATGATCGTGTGTACAGTTCCCACAGATAGATGCGTTTCTTCTACAAGTTGGTAACAAGCTATCTGTTGATTTACAAAGATCAGATGTTCCTCCCACTGAATGTGTGCATCATTTAAATGTTTTACTGCAGCTAAGAGTCTCAATAACATACTTTCTTTGAACAGGACTCTGCACCTTCATGCATGTGAAATTTCATCACAAGTCCTGGTTTGACTTGAACATCAAACAAGGGGTATATCAATAAGACCCTCACATGGATAGTACGAAATAAAACCACTCTCTCTCATTCTATCTATTCAATTCAATTTGTATAGCGCTTTTAACAATTGACATTTTCTCAAAACAGCTTTACATTTACATTTAGTCATTTGGCAGACGCTCTTATCCAGAGCAACTTACATTTTTATCTCATTATACATCTGAGCAGTTGAGGGTTAAGGGGCTTGCTCAAGGGCCCAACAGTGGCAACTTGGTGGTTGTGGGGTTTGAACCTGGGATCTTCTCAACTGTAGTCCAATGCCTTAACCTCTGAGCTACCCCTGGCCCTACACAATCAAAAGAATTATTTAAGTTTGTATGGAATGTGAATGTGTATGAATCAAAATGGTCAGTTTGTCCCTGGTGAGCAAGCCGAGGGCGACAGTGGCAAGGAAAAACTCCCTGAGATGGTAATAGGAAGAAACCTTGAGAGGAACCAGACTCAACAGGGAACCCATCCTCATCTGGGTGAAACAGGTAGCAGGAAATGATCTGCATTCATACATTATCTCTCTTTCTCTCTGGATGTGTTTGAGAGAGAGAGAGAGAGATCACTGATAAGAGATCAGTCTCCTCCAGGACAGAAGCACTTCTCAGATGGTGCTGTTAGCAGCTCTAGACTGCACCAGTCTATCTTGTTATTCAGAACTGATATCACAGGATGCCTCTTCATGTCAGCACAGGCTCTCAGTGCCACTAAGGGACCGATGTTGCTTCAAACTGAAAAAAAAGATGGACTCTAAAACATGAGAGACCTTCTTCTTTTCTCGACGTCCCCAGCCTCACACCTAATTCCCACAGGTGCCTATTGATTTATGTGCTCCAGTGTGTTAGTGCACGGCACTCAGAACCCTCTTTGCAGCAGCCCCAGGCCGAGTGCTGCCTTTTTCCCCCTCCTTTTTTTTTTATTTTTTATTTTTATTAAACCACACCAGCTTCTAATGGAGCTTCCTGGTTGTTAAAACACAGCAGCATTCAGAGAATGACAAGACACACAGCCCACTGGTATCCCTGCCAGACTGGAGTGCTCTGGTGGCAGCTTCTTTCACAGAAAAAAAAAATTTGGGCTTTGTGTATACAGGTTGAGAGACTGTGTGTGTGTGTGTGTGTGTGTGTGTGTGTGTGTGTGTGTGTGTGTGTGTGTGTGTGTGTGTGTGTGTGTGTGTGTGTGTGTGTGTTTGGGCTCATGCTTAGACCCCTGTGGGTGTGTCAGATGGTTCAGAATTAGCTGGCATCTGTCACATCCAACCATATCAGCCAGAGCGGGACTACAAAGGTTATTGTGTGTGCGTGTGTGTGTGTGTGTGTGTGTGTGTGCATAACATGTGGGGTGGGCTGCAAAAAGAGAAAGCACTTTGATAAAATGGTTTATTTATCTTGAAAGGTATTTTCTAAAAGGCTGATGGATGTAAGAAAAAACTGCTTTGATCTGTGAGTGTACTGCCATTTGGAGTATAACGTGTTAAGATTTTGTAGATTTAAAAAAAAAAAAATTTTTCAGCAAATACCTCACAACAATTTCTTCTTGACTAATAACAAAAGTGCATAATAATGAATAAGGACAATGAATACAAAATTAAAATTGAAAGTGACTTAAGGTCCATTAAACACATTTTAATCAGAAGTTAGAGGAGAATCTTTTACATGGAAAATTTGAGGAAATACAATGAAACTGTAAAAACTGATTTGGAAAATAAATAAATAAATAAATAAATAATGGAAAATCTAAAACTGCGGAAATTAACATAATGGTATCTATTGAAGTCGGCATGACTCACAAAATAAAAGGAAAGTTGAATCTCATTACTATTTAACTGCGGATTTACTTTTGTAAACATGTCCGAATTTGCCCTATTGGTGGTCGTACAGTGCTTTTGTGGTATATAGAAAACTTACTGGGAAGGTAATTGATTATCCAGAACACCGACACCACAACTGGTGACAGGATCATCCACACCCGAGGCTCATCCGTGTCCATCAGCATGATCCCACAGAAAAGCCAAAGTAGCAGAAATCACTTGACTTAATGCTGGCCCCGACAGTAAGGTATCAGAACATACAGTACCTTACAGAATCAGAAGGTATTGCGTACGAGGCAAAGTGTTCAAGGTTGTTGATCATCCAAATTCCCCAGATCTCCAGTGCTGGACTAACAAATCTGATCCATGGAGGCCCCATCTGCAAACCCCAGAGATCTACAGTATATGAGGGGCCAGAGCTGCCCAAATGGTGCATGAGGAACCCACACAATATTGGGCATATTGTTTTGGTTTTTAATGCTACAGTACCATAAAACCTCAAGTCTAATAAAATAAAAAACACAACAGAGTATTAAGAAATTCCAACATGGCACCTTTGAACACCTTATTCAAATAAAGACGCACAATTCGAGACTTTAGAAACCCTTGTACACTGACAAAGCAAATACAAAGCCCACTTAAAAGCAGTAGCAGGCAGGGGTTGGACAACTGACAGTGCACAGAGAAGATCAGGGAATCTTAGCTTAATGTGTGATGAGAGGAGCCTGTCTGGTTACTTGGGTGCCTTTTAAAACCTGTTTTTTTTTTCCAGCTGATTTCAATAATCCACATGTGCCGCTCAGAAAATGGACTGAAAATGGAAAATCGATACTGAATACAAGCACAAATACTGTTGGTAACTTTGAGTACAGCCATATGGCTATCCAAACACAATTTGAAATCAACAAGTGAAAAACACAAACCAAATATTTTAGATTTTAAATCTGGCAATCAATCAACATGAGGTCCATTCATCTATACCGCTTGTCCTGTGTAGGGTTGCAGGGGGCCTGAACCCTAACTCCAGGAAACTCAGGACACAAGGTAGGGTACACCCTGGATAGGTACGACCCATCACACAGGCACAAGCATCCACACTCACACACTCATGCCAGATCCTTGCACGCAAAGGTGAGATTCAAACCTTCAAACTCCAAAATTTCCATCCAGAAATGAATTACTAGATAATCATGTACTGTACAGTAAATCATGTACTGCATGATGTAATAAACTATAGCTTAATGGATCAGACAGAACCTGAGCTTGATGAAATGATGATGTGGCAAAGAAAGGCAAAAATAAGAAGCCACATTTTTATGTTTGAGGTTTCCTTACATCTTTAGTTTTAAGATTTGTTTTTGCTTCTTCTTCTGTAAATCAAACTCCATATTAATCCTACTCACTCTCAAGCCTCTTATCCTGCAATGTAAGCCACAGAGAACAGTTACAATATCCAATAGAATAACTGACAATGCTGTACAAACACGGTACACACTGCACCTGCTGGTAAAGCACAGATGTTGAATAAAGCTCTAAGGCTAAGCCAGTGTATGATTAACTTACTCTCCTTGCATAAGACACTGATAAGTCTCTGTACAATGACAGCACGTCTTTAGTCTCTGCAGATTCCATTGTTTCATTTTGTACTAAATAATTAAGTGAGTGTGAGTGCATATAGATGTCTGGTGTGGTGCCATGGGGAAGCAGGCTACGCAGACTGCCTGTATGGAAGTCTCTGAGGAAAGCTAAGATGAAGCTCCTGTATGGAAGCCATGGCAAAATGGTGGATCAAGAATATTTGCAGCGTAGGAACCATAACGAAAAGGAAAATGATTGCAAGGTCAGCAAGGTTTGATAAAACCAATTGTCCACAATTCAGTGTGTATATATATATATACAAATAATTAGAAACAGAGCTACAGTACAGAGGAAAACTTGGTTATTTTAATAAAAACATGTAAAAAGTAAAAATCTAATTGCTAAAAAATATATTTAAAACAATCGAACAAACATGTACATAAATATGAGGGTGTATAAGTTAAACCAGAAGCTGTGATGAAATTTCACTTGAATGAAGGTGAAAAACCGACATCTACAGCACAGTATGGTGATGAGACTCTTAGCCGCAGTAAAACATTTAAATGTGCAAAATTTGAAAGAAGGCTGCTCTTCAGTGCATGATGATCCCAGCCGAGGTGGCGCTGAGCCCACTGCAGCCATTCCTCTGAGAGTTCCACAAGTGGAAAGCCTGATCCTTGAAAAAGGATGAATAACTTGTTCGCAGTTTGTGGAAGACATGCATGTATCTGTGGGAACTGTACACACAATCATTTGCAAACACCACATGCATATTACAGCAACTCAGGTGAGAGCTATCGCAACAACATCCGGCATAAAAATCCTGACCTCGCTTCAAGTCATTTCCACGTTTTGGGCATTAAAGGAGTTCCTGGGAGGCCAGTATTTCAGATGTAAAGCAGGCAGCCCGATCATGGCTTCAGGTAACTAAGAAAATCTAAGCTGCACAGTAGCTGCTGATTATATACAGTAGAAAAGTAAAGGTAGTTTTACTCTCATAACTGTGTTCTGTCAATCTGCACAATTAAAGTCCCGGTTTGATGTGAAATTAGGATTATTCACTATCGGGACAGATTTACGGAGCAGCCATTTTCTATCATTGTGCTCCCAGAATGATTCATTGAACACGATGAGGCCGACTCATTTCTCCCGCAACACTACATGCAGGCACATACAATATACTGGACTCAGGATTTTACTGTATACATTCACTTACACACTGAAAATATTATATATAATTGTAAATATTGGTAATTGGTGCACTGCAGTGTCTATGTTTTTGTACAACACACATGAGCTACGTCCGCGATTTGTTTGCATCTACAAATGTTTGTACAGTAATGTAAGGTCCATTCGCATCAACGAAAGTTCGTAACTTGAACTCGAAAGTTCGTAACTCGAATGTTTGTAAGTCTGAGACTTACTGTATGCCAATAACTATTATATCAGTAGTTTCCTTGAAGATTGCCAATGCAGAGAATGTGAATCTGTTTAAGATAATCAAAATGTTCTGTATGCTGTATGTAGTTAAGTCAAGAAACACATACGATCAATCTAGACATAATAGGACAGAGCAGTGAATATGCATGCATGGAATTTGTCTCTTGGTAAATTTGCACTATGGTGGGAGTCTTTGGTATAAGTAAGCATCTGGTACCAATTAGTGATGAGTCGATCATGAACGATTTGTTCTTTTTGAACGAGTCTTTAACGTGACTCAGGGTAGTCTCGGAGAGTGATCCGTTCATTTTCTACTGGGCTCGCATGCATAAAGCATCGCAAAACCTCCGTAGGTTATGTACAGGAAACAGAAATGAGTAGTTATCTTTGAGTCTTTGGTCGAAATCGTTTGTTCTTTTGTCATGTAACTCCCATAGACGCTATGCCATGCAGTACACAGGAAACAGAATTGAATGGTTCTTCTCAATGGGTTTTCGACTCCTAGTCGTTCGTTCTTTTGTCAGGCTATGCAGTGCAGTAGATTCAAAAGAACGAACAACTCGGACCAGAAGATATGAGAGGTGAGCTACTCATTCTGTTTATCATACAGTAGTATGTCCTTAGCTCCATTGTAATATTGTCAATACTGGAACTCTTGCCAAAATTTGTGTATGTAGAGGGTCTGTTTATTGAAAATGTATCATTTTATTTTATTTCTGATCAAAAGAAAGAAATTAACTAAAAGATTCGTTTATTTTGATGAACGAGATTCAAAGAACGAGTCACTAAAATGATTAAAACTTCCCTTTACTGGTACCAATCCACCATCCTGCCTGCTTTGCCCTGCTGTTTACAGGACTGTAGCCAACTGTAGATGAGCTTGGACAAACTGCTCACATGAAATTTGTGGTTACAGACAATATATAAGGTGTGCTCTCCATGACTTCATCCATCCAAGTATTATATAATGTAACTGATTCCTTTTAAGTTAAGAACAAAGATGAAAATGTCATTCAGCCTGGTCAAAACACAAATGCATGTAGAAAGAAAGGAATGTTAACGTGATGTTTTCTGACTTGAATAATCGCACATGCTCACCCAGCAGTGGTCAGCACCAGTGGGATTTGTTCAAGTTTGTTATAGAGGAAAAAGGAAATGGCCTGGCCAGAGGCAACGAACCACATTGGTGTGTCTCTCAGACTCGCCCTCCCTCCCTCCCTCCCTCCCTCTCTCCCTCGCTCTCTAAACATCTCTCAGACTACCTCTCTCTCTCTCTCTCTCTTTCTCAGGGTGAGTCAGTTTAGCAGCTCAGTTCATGTCAGGACATGCTCCCCAGCAGCTGGCTCAACAATCATCAGGACTTATTACGCAATTGGAATGGAGAGACAGACAAAGAGAAATAGGAATGAAGTTGGAAGCAAGATGGAAGAAGGGGATGGTAATAAGAAAGAAGACTTCCGCTCTGTCCAGACATACAGTACAGTATACGGAAAGACTAAAAAGAATAGTGTTTGTCTCTGGATATCACCTCATGTCCACACATACCAAAAACATATTTACGTATAATAACTTGTTTGTAACTCGCTTTTTCTCTGCTTTATTACTGCACCCGTGCAATGAAGCGCCAGAATGTGACACATGCTGTACTGCTCCCAAATCCAGCACTCCAGCAGTACAAACTGTACTGAGAACAGAGATTTTTGATAAGACCTAGGCAAACACTTTGTATTCAAATATACGCTTAAGCAGTAGTTCCACCTCATTATCAGTCAATTCATATGAATCTTTGTCATTTCTATAGTACTTTTTTCCATTTTTCCCATTTTTCTATAGTACTTTTTCCATTTACATATGTGTAAATATCAATGAAAATTTATATTTACACACATTTTTATCTTATATCACTGATATAATAATTATGCTCTTAACGTTATCCTGAATGCGTTTCACACGACAGTTACTGACATACTGTACTTTCACTCATTCATGTGAGTGATGGTAATGTGGATGGTGATCTGCGTAGTGCTTTCAAAAACTCTTTGTGGACTAGATTTTGTTAAATAGTTCAATATGAAAATATGCAAACAGGGCCTTAAAAAGAGGGACGCAGAAGCAAGCTGCAAAGAATGAGAGACCTATGAGAAGGAAATGGAAAGTTGGAATGACAAGGAGGGAGTGATGGAAAGCTGAAAGCAGAAGGGTCAAGCTACACCAACATGGATGCATCTGAGAAGTCTATGGTTTGTCTGGAGTTGAGCACTAAGTGGCCACAGCAGGCCATGCAGAGAGCAGGTGCAGCAGCCCCGTATGGAGTGACTCCGGAGCACAGCACATTCCTCAAAACCGTCATGAATCCCTCCCTCTCGTCTGGGTCTCAGCACCTTTCGCTTTGAGCGGCCTCCAGAAATAAGGCACGTTCGTGTCTCGGTGGATCACTTGTTCAGCTGATGCAACCTCATCCAATCCGGTGGGAGAGGCAGACCTGAGACTCATTTGAAGCAGTCAAATGCCCATCAAGTTTTAAGTTCATCTCATAGACTCACTACAGAGGTGTTTGCTAGTGCAGGTTTAAACCTGTGGTTCTAACAATGCAATAGCCACAGCTGAAAGCCATCTGCTGTGGTTGGAGAGCTGGGCTGCTTTAACAAGTAGGCTCACTGTCAGGCAGGATTAATGCGCTACCTTAATCCTGAGTTAATAATGAATGGGCTGTTTGCTTGTTCAGGGGGGAGCCCATAGATAATGGTGCTCCACACCCCTCCTTTAAGTGCCAAAAAGATAAATTCTGGTTAAGTGGGGACCTGCTTGCCTCCGTTACCTTCCCTTTTCCCACTTCGTCATTACCCACAAAACAAGAGCTTTAGCCCACTTACCGAAGGGAAAGGTCAAATGGCGTGCTCTTTTTTGGTTGGCATAATGGATATGCAGCTATGTACAGCCTCGCCCCTGAACCACTCCCTCTTTCCCCTAGCCTCCATTATAGATGGGGTCAAAGCTGCTGGCACGAAAGCAGATAGTAGTACACACAACAAGAGGTTCTCGATTTTAGAGGGAACAGATTTTTAACAGAAAGTTTCCATCTGGTGCAATCCCAAAGACGAAAGCTGCTCTTTTGAGTTGATTAGTCAGAGTTCACCTTATGAAACTCCCACAGTGCTTCGCTCTCAGGGTGGAAGGGGCAGCTTCAGCACAGCACTGCGGCTGTGGCTTGGCCTCTCGGCTATTGCTGATGCATGCAGAAAACTGCGAGAAAGAGAGGAGGGGAGAGAGTGGAGAAAATGGAGAGATCCCTAATAAAGACAGAGAGAAAGCAGAAATGTCTTACTCTCCCTCCCACTTTACATTTTCACCCTCAGTGGGGATTTAACTAATGAGGCCCACCATGCTCCACCAGGGCCGTCCAAGACAGCCCTTCTCCAACAATTGGTTCCAATGGGTGTAAAGGAGCCAGTCGTGGCAAAGCTCCTATCTGTCCAGGAGATTACAAACTAAGAAAATAGATGGAGGAGATGAAAGGGTGGGATAATGCAGCGTATTATTTGCGGTTACAGAGCAGCAAGGGTAATACATATTAATATATGGACGAAACACTATATATATATATATATATATATATATATATATATATATATATATATATATATATATATATATTTTAATAATAATAATAATAATAATAAGATGAACGAAATACTCCAGGGTCCCAGCTTTAGCTTGAACCAATAGATCTGAAATTAGGGGCCCACTGATTTTTATTGATACTTATTTGTATTTAATAATTTTTTTTTGGGGGGGGGGGCTAAAATGTGCTTTTTAGAATTATATTACACAAAGACAGTTTAATTTATTATGAAGTAGTCACAAAGCAAATTTTATTTCCTTCAAGTCATTCATAAGGAGTTTTATCAGACTGGAGACCTGCTGTAGATATACTGTAGAAAGTGTGTTCCTCTTACAAATACACTCCATTCAGTAGTCGCAGACCGCTGTTCTGGCAACAATTCAGCTGGAATAAGCGTGACAAAAGAAAAGTGACCGGAAGGCTCTCTCCATTTTTTCTGTGTTTTTTTTCTATGGTTTCTCACCCTCTTTAGCAATTACAAGCCCCGAGCTGCACTTTAGCTACAGCAAGCTTTTATGTGTATGCACTGTACAAGTCTCAAAAATAAGGGGACCATTCTGTACTTTTCCCTGTCACTTCAGGGTTACTGTCAAAGATCTTGTAAAGGCCTTATACCTTTAGTAAATGTTTTACCCAGGACATGTGCATGCTAGATCTTTAATTAGCTTTCAGAGGCAAATGTAAAAGTAGAATTATGTATCTGATTTGTAAAGGTGAAAGGTACATTGTTGATGGTAGAGTATGACCTCAGCAACAAGTACAGTTAGGTAACTTTCTGAGAGTGTATAACCAGTGGATTACAAGTGAATATAAATACAAATACAGGACCTGCCTATGCAAAAATCCAAGAAATATTTTGTGTTAGTAGATAACTAAATATTTAGTTATCTACTGTAACTGTATGTTACATGATGTTGCATCTGTGTGGTGCATGTGAATATACCGCCATCAAAAGATATTCTTCATGATATGCTACTCTGACTTTACAGTTTGTGTACTACTGCTTTGTTTATGATTATACAAACAGGATCGCTGTGCAAACCTGTTTGCAGCTGAACGTCAGACGCCAGTGTCTGGAGAGAAGTAATGGAGCACATTCAGAGTCCAACACTCATCTAAAAACTTCCGCTGTGTTCCATGAATCAATCCTTCCTCAAAATGTGTTCTCTAGTCCTCCATTTGCCAAATGTTACCAAATAAACCTAGGCACCAAAAGAGCAAATACTCCAAGGTCTACCTGCTGGAACAAATCCACCTCGCATCAATCATATAACCCAAGCCACTGGGAGTTAGTATTTCTGCTACTTTCTTTCTAAACAAAAATGTTCTAATGTTTGAATGTGAATACTGTATCTACATCTACATCATTCAAAGCCAAACAGCAGATGTATTATTTAGAGTGTCAAGTGTTTATGGCTGGAAACACTAATTAAGTTATTAAACAATACTCAAATATCGATATCATTTCTGCTCAATGCAAGATCAGTGCTTTACAATTAATTTTTCAGTACACCATGCTTCTAAAACACTCATTCATACTAGAATATATATACAGTAAAATATATCATTCTGGACATACCTAAATATATAAGTTTATGTATTAATGTGATCTTTTTTACAGTCTCATGCATGATGATTTTAAATAAGACATACATTATTATGCAAAAATCTTAAGCCACCCCTCATTTCTTCATATTAAACCAAATTAAATTATGTACATTAATTTAAAGAACTGGGAACAATTATTTTACTGTAACAATCCGCAAAGTGCCTAAAGGTTCAGTACAATTCAAAATATTTGTTGTTTATGTAACAATCTCAGCTGCAACCTTGTTTCCCCTCTCATCAGTTCCAGTATATTAATCACCGGCCTGAACATCTGTCATCATCTGCATGTGTTTCTCACTGGCTCGTGCCTTTAGTTAGATGTTCTTTTTTATTGTAGAATAATTCTTAGGGCTTGTATGGCTTAACAAACAAGAACTTACAGTACATCAGAACCTGATCAGGTAAAGGACTGGAGTGAAAATGAGAATCACAAACCTGACAAAAATGTTGAGCAAGCTTGAAAAACTATTCAAGACTACATTAAAAATACAAGGAATTCTGGCTCTTTGGAAGCAAAATATGAAGAAATGAGGGGTTGCTCAAGACTTTCGCACATTACTGCATCTACAGAACATACTAAATATTTTTAACATTAAATCCTTGCAAGTGAAGTCCTAAGGTTGGATTTAAGGATTTAAGCATCCCTGGCCAAATTACATGTTTTATTCATTTTTTAAATTAAAATAAGTAAACACAAGATCGGCATCAATCTATTTAAACAAATTATATTTTCCAGCAAATGTATGAACCTTGTTAAAAAAACAGTTGTGTCATTTATAAATGTTTGGACACCCTTCCAGCTGTAAAATCTCAGAACAACATAATTAACTTGCCTTAATTGGCTCATTAAGACTCATTAAACAGGTCAAGAATGGTCATTAGAAATAACAATTCCAGACTGTAATAAATTCTTAGATTTAGAACCAGCTTAGAGCACTGTACTGTAGGTGAGCTCATGCTTGACACAATGACTTTTTGAGCTTAATCAATTCTAAAGAAACTGTGCATAAATATTAGCTTTTTTCTTCTTTTTCCTTTAAACATTGATATAGACATTGTGTTTTCCTTAAAAATCAATGTGATATGTCATTTGGGTATTACAAAAAATTATTAGAATAAAAAAATACTCTATATAAACATATTAAATATGTTTACACTTGTTAATGTACATCAACCTTTTCATAATTTTATATTTAGATTTTATATTTATCTATTTAATACTGGTTAGATAATGGTCAGAATTGCAATTGGGAATTAAAATAAATTGGAACTACATGTACAATTGTTCCTTACACATCCTGATTAGCATAACAGTGTTTGCTACTGTACAGTAAGTGTGTTTCACAGCTCCAGCTCTTTCACTGACCCCTGCCATTTCTCTTATTAGTCAAGCAGCCTACAGTATGAGGAATCTGCTGCTCTGTCATTATGATTCTAAGTAAAACCTAAAGGAGACTCTTCTTTAGGAATCCGCAGTGCTGTTGTAGACTGCAGTGTTCTTGAATTCTTGTCTCTGATTGGTCAGATGTCATTGATTCATTTTCAATAAATGCAGGGCTTTGAAATTTGTTTACAGAGTTGTGCCACAGTCTGTAAGCTAAATCACAGATGTACATTGTTATTTTAATTTGAATATTTTATATTGCATTTTGTTGTTTATTGCATTTATTGCTTATTGCAAACAATTCCTGCTATCCATTATCACACAAATGAGGATGGGTTTCCTGTTGAGTCTGGTTCCTCTTAAAGTTTCTTTCTATTTCCATCTCAGGGAGTTTTTCCTTGCCACCATCGCCCTCGGCTTGTTCATCAGGGACAATCTGATCCATTTGATTCATATACATTTTCTTTTATTGCATACACATTTATACATTTCGGGTCAGCGTCTGCAGTGATGCGGGCTCTGTATCGGTCCGTCGTGGTGAAGAAGGAGCTGAGCCAAAAGGCAAAGCTCTCAATTTACCGGTCGATCTACGTTCCTGCCCTCACCTATGGTCATGAGCTGTGGGTAGTGACCGAAAGAACAAGATCGCGAATACAAGCGGCCGAAATGAGTTTCCTCCACAGGGTGTCTGGGCTCTCCCTTAGAGATAGGGTGAGAAGCTCGGTCATCCGGGAGGGGCTCAGAGTAGAGCTGCTGCTCCTCCGCATCGAGAGGAGCCAGATGAGGTGGCTTGGGCATCTATTTAGGATGCCCTCTGGACGCCTCCCTTGTGAGGTGTTCCGGACACGCCCCACCGAAAAGAGACCCCGGGGAAGACCCAGGACACGCTGGAGGGACTACTGTACTGTATGTCACTCGGCTGGCCTGGGAACGCCTTGGGATCCCCCTGGAAGAGCTGGAAGAAGTGGCCAGGGAGAGGGAAGTCTGGGCATCCCTGCTGAAGCTGCTGCCCCCGCGACCCGACCTCGGATAAGCGGAAGAAGATGGATGGATGGATGGACATTTATACATTACATTCTTTAAATTTGTAATGCTGCTTTGCGACAATGACCATTGTTAAAAGCACTATACAAAAAAAATTTTAGTAAACTTATTATTAAATTTTCTCAAGTTTCTTCAGAGCAGAAAACTTTGTACTTTGTGTTTTTTTGGTAGGACAACAAGTCTTTCTCAATTCAAAATTGTGGTGCATATACAGTAAGTACTGTACAATACAGTAGGTCTTGGTTATTAAAAAAAATCTACACACCGACCATTAAGTATAAATGTACAAATTACAGAAACTAGCCGCATGTCTAAGCGAAACTTGTGATAACTATTTCTGAGGAAAGAGGAAATACGCCATAACTTAGGAAGATACTTCAGAAAGAAACTCCATGTAGCTCAGTTGAACTGTAGAACCTTCAGTCCCAGATGAACTTTGGAATGCATTTTTCGCACAAGTCATGTCAAGTAGTCGAGTAGGCTTTTATTATTATTTCAAACATATGCAGTTCAGTACACAGTGAGACGAAACAAAGTTCCTCCAGTTCAACTAGCTATCTACTGTAAGAAACCTAATTAGCTGGCTAGCTGAGACCAGACAAATTGACATGACAACATAAATTAACAACAAAAATTTTCTTTTTTAATTATAATTTTAAAAATATAAAAAAACTAACCAGCTAACTTGGAGACCTAATTAGCCAGCTAGCTCGGACAGGACAGCAGGACAGATTGACATTTTAAGTTAAAATTAAATTTCAGAATGAAGGTTATGAAATTTAGTTCTAATTACTTACGTACATTGTACTTGAATTCTTGGTGACAAACTTCACAGGAAAACTTAGACCAGCCAGCGACTTATGTTAATACAGTATAGCTAGAACTTGTAGCTAGAAACTGCTTTGTGTAAACTAATAAAATTTAATAAAATCGAGCCAGGCTCGATTCACGTCTCTGTGTGCATGGAGTTTGCATGTTCTCCCTGTGCTTGGTGGGTTTCCTCCGGGTACTCCGGTTTCCTCCCACAGTCCAAAGTCATGCAGATTAGGCTAATTGGCGTTCCTAAATTGACCATAGTGTGTGTGTGAATGAGTGTGTGTGTGTGTGTGTGTGCTCTGCAATGGATTGGCACGCTGTCCAGGGTGTACCCTGCCTCGTGCCCAGAGTCTCCTGGGATAGGCTCCAGGTCCCCACGACCCTAAAATACAGGATAAAGCGGTATAGAAGATGAATGAATGAATGAATGAATGAATTAATTAATTAATGAAAATTGTTGTTACAGAAATAGAAAACAGAAACAGAAAAACATAGTTCAACCCTCTCCCCAGTTCCCCATCTTGTTTTCTGTGTTTGCATTTACATTTTTGGATGAAACAGAAGCTGGGGTTAGATGTTACAACTAACCAATTAACTGCTGTTTCTTCTTCTCGCTATCTCCACTGGCTAGGGACAGAATGGCTCTGTGGCAGAGATACGACTGCTGCCAGGAAGCACATCAAAGTGCAAAACCACGGAGAGCTTCTGCTTTACCTTCCAAACACTAGAAAAGGGTTGTTGGAGAGACTGTCCTGCATCCTTAAAACATACCTCCATTATACGCACACAATCCTGTTGCACCAACATCAATACACAGGAATTCATTTAAATATATATAAATACATTCTTTTCTTTTTTTTTTTAAAGTGACTTGTAGTGCAGTCTTGTTTACTTTAAATTGTCCACATCAGAATTTTTTTTTGTGTTGACCATATACAGATTATCCACTAAATCCACAGCTAGGTTTAACACTACATGAGATAAAGCTTTGACAATCACATTTTAATTCCTACAATTTTCTTGTTGAATTAACAATATGCAAATTGAGAGAAATTCTCCATAGCAAGCCAATAAAACGCACACAAACACACACAATAAACCTTATTGGCTCACTGAACAAGTGCAAACTGCAAAGCCCTTGTCTTCTCTAAAGAATGTAATTGGCTACGTTCTCATTAAGAGAGAATGATGATACAGTAGGGTCCCTATTTCCCCTGTCGCTAAGCGACACAAGCCTATCAGGTGGCCATATGGTCACGGACCAGAACCAAGCACTTAGCGTTATCCTCGCTGGAAGTGAGAGACAAATAGGCAAAGTCCCTTTATACGCTGAGGCTTACTAATATAGAGCATTGTTTGATATTAGTGTCAGTAGGAAGCTGCTGCTGTATCCTTTCCAGATAAAATATGGAATACTACCCACATTATTTATACTTCTCACTTCCCCAGATAATTCTGGGTGTGTGTCAAGCTGGAGGTCTCTAATATGACTATGACTTTATCTGAAGTGGACTGTTAAGCCCAGATGGGACTCCCCCATATCCAACTCATCCTTCTAACACACACACACACACACACACACACACACACACACACACACACACACACACACACACACACAACCCTCATGCCTCATCACTCTCATACTCTCTTTCGCTCTCATTCTGTCTCTCTCTGTCTCCAGATAGAGCTGACTTACCTAATCTCAAACAATCCTTTTTTTACCGAGCTCATTTAAACCAGCTCAACAAAAGCTTTTGTTACACTTTCAACCCATTCACCTAAGCATACACCTGCTTGCTTCTGTAATCCTGAGTGCTGAAGTTATTTGTTGCCAATATTCCGTTACAAATCATTTTCTCCTCTTCATAAACCACTGACTCATACGGCAATTATACTGTATGTCGGAGCACCTCACAGGAAAAACAGTAATGCTTAGCATCCGCAGCTGTGGGATTCCTGATAATAATCTTCTCAATTTTAATTGAAAGGAGGCAGAGTGAACGCTAATCTTTTTTAATCATCCAGCAAATTCGGTGAGAGAAAGTAGCTGAAGTGGACAAGTGTGCGTGAAACAGTTTATTAACATGCCCCATTATCGGGTTAAGCAGAAGAGAGAGACGTAATAATGTGAGCTGGCGATTTGCTGGCATGGTAATCTCTCATTCTGCTGCATGTGTGCAGTCAGAGCAGCCCAGACTCCCAGGCTTACAATAAAGGGACATGATGGCTCAGGCTTGCCAATTAAACAGATAATTATGCAAATGTAGCATTTACTGAGTCAGCGAGTGGGCAGTGGGGAAGCAGAGGGGTGGTGGCTTGCGCCTCCTCACGCTGTCCTGACACACCCACCGACCACCTTTAATTTAATTACTCAATGCCACACATCGAATGTCAGTGGGTAGCATTAGGAAAAGATCCGCCCACCCTGACAATGGCCATAATAAGCATTTAAATGTCACCGAACATGCAGAGCCTGCCCACTCTGTCGGCCCTGCGAAGAAGAGGAACTAGTGATCATACATCACCAGCTGCCACAGCCATCTCCACAGACAGGGAGAGGGATGGAACACTTTTTTTGTTGCTGTGTCTTGCCTCGACACAGCTGCTAAACAGACAACTGGCAAATATCCTATTTGTCCGACATATCGTTCCCTTTGGTGTTTTCTGTAAACTGTCGCTCGAAAAATTGCTTGCCTCTTGACAACACCGGTTTAATTGATCCTGGATGAAACGAGACTCATTAGTATTGAGCAAAAGAGATAAAGACAGTTGTTCTCGCTGAAAAGCCGTGCTGCTCTGAGCACACTCAGCAGAGCAATTCAGGATCTCAAGACGCTGTCCTCTCCAAAATGCTAATGTCAGACAGACAGAGAGAGAGAGAGAGAGAGAGAGAGAGAGAGAGTGAGTATCTGAAGGGACAGGATTCTCTTTTTCTTTCCCACATGAGGGTTATGGGGCCAGCAACAGAGTAGCAAGGACATCAACATACCGCTGTACTTGTCAGCACTGGATAAAACCCCACTGCTCAGGCAATCAATGAAATGGAGTAACAAAACTATCAAGCAGTGATCATATCAATATTAACAATGTTATGTTAAAAATAACTAATCGTATCATTACTTTCGTTTGTGTGCTTCAACCACAGAGTCACACAATGACATACTGTAACCCCAATGCATTCGTAATGGGAATGTGCATGTGGTGGCTCTGGATGCAGACTTTCCAAATTCTCTGGCCTTGATCTCATCATTTGAAAACAAGGGGCTGTATAGTAAACCAATCAACATTAAAGAACTGTGGGAAGCTGGTTGTAAATTTAGAATGTAAGATTAGACACACCCTTATACACACATTTGATGAGAAACAGATGGTCTTTCTTTAACAGTCTGAAGTAAATTATGGTGAGCTGGAACTAATAATCAATAATAAATAGTTGATATCCATAACTGCTTCATTATGAACTACCCAATATCCAATATTTCTCTCAACTGCTAGCATTCAAAAAAAAATTGCACATAAAGTAAAAGACAAAATTCCTTCCTTCTAACGGCAAACGTTTCGATTTCTTTCCCGATTACAGGCCAGTTCTCCACTATAATATGCCTCCAAGTCGTGAGGATGATGGGTAACATGTGCGTCCTCCAGGAAACATGAAATCCACCAACAGTAATGGTTTCTGAACTGCTGTGTCATACAGCACACAGATTTAAGTGCTGTCGGCCTGAATCTACTGTATGAGCATACACCCAGCCACTACTGCCACTACTCACAGTGATTGACAGCAGACAGTACGCCATCTCTTGTTTAAAAAAGGTACAACATGATACCACAAAAACAATAAAAGAAGAAAGCAGCTTCTGAATGGAGAATTTGAATCCTGTGATCTGTAGTAAAAATTACTGTAAAAAAATAGAGGCATACTGCTGCAGCTCTACCAAGTAAACTGACCAGTCTGTTTAGGTCTGTCTCTGTTTTACACGTGAGTCACAGCAGAACGCCATAAATAAGTAAGAGATAAGAGAAGTGATTGAGTTGTATGACTGAATTATTCGCTAATCTCTGGCCTGATTGGTGAATTAATAGTGTGTATTTTACACTGTGTGAGTGTGACCAGTGAGTGTTAATGATATAGCAATCTGGGATTGTTGTAAAGTAAATAAGTGAACATGTGAACGCAGTGTGATCTGAATGCAGGGAAATACCTGCAAGTGATTCGCCATGGTTCAAAAAATGAGATTGCATTTACAGTATGTGTGGATCGTGAATTTTATTCGATTAATCAAGCACCCCTACACCTAAGCCTAGCTGGGAAGCTAACTAACTTCTAAAGCAAGGCTGAATCCCAAATCCTTCTGTATCTACTAACTAAGGGAAGTACTTTGTATGTGAGACAAATGACTGTACTCGGGAGAGAACAGAACTGATAATCCAGTGAATAAGTGGAAATATAAAGAGTAACTTAAAACTACTTGGTTTACAGGACTGCCCAAGGCGTCAATGTTTTATTCTCCTCACCTTTTGTCTACATACTGTACGGTAGTACCGGTTTAATAGAATTTAAAACACCTCTGTTAAATAGTCTACCTGAGCTTCCAATAACGAACTGGACTTTATATTAACTTAAAGACATCAGCTGTTATATTGAACTTCCAGTCTCCTAACACACAGTATGACTGCAGATCAGTCCCTGCTATCCGTTATCACCCAGATGAGGATGGGTTCCCTGTTGTAGTCTGGTTCCTCTAACGGTTTCTTCCTACTGCCATCTCAGGGAGTTTTTCCTTGACAGAACGTCCCCCTCGGCTTGCTCTATCTGATTATTTGATTCATACGCATTTCATACAAACTTCCATAATTGTCTTTTGATTGTGTAAAGCTGCTTTGCGACAATGACACTTAAATTTTATTTAATCGAATTTAATTAATTACACTAACTGTCGGCCGCTATCGCACCCTTGTCTTCATCACAGCAGCACTCCCTTTCATGTGATATTACTTAAATATATTTTGTATATTTCTGTACGCAAGCTTTCGCAATTTAAGCCATATAGATTATATATTTAATCTACATAAATTTGATAAAGATTGGCAGTGAGTGAGACGTGAATGGTACGGGAAATGGTACTGAATACAGAGCAAGAAACAAAGATGTTGCATGTACTGTACTGTAGATTCAGGTCATAACATGAACATTTTAGCATCGCTCTTTTGGTTTCAAATTTGAACAAGGGTCATAGTGATCTGAACAAACCTACAGTACATTATTCATCCTTCTTCCAGCAAGAAGGTAGCAGAGTCAGGGCTGCACTCAGAGCTGAGTCAGAGGACACATCCAAACCACATCCAAAAAAGCTCAATTAGGGGTCATATCCGACCTTCAGTCTCCTGGCAGAGGAAAATGGTGTTATGTAGGTAGGGGGTTGTACAGGGACAGAAACTGTAGAGGTGAGTGTGGGATTTTTCTTTGACATGTGTTGTTTGTTCCTCTGCAGGCAACAGAGAGCTCGATGTGTCCACAAATGACCTGGAGGGCACAAGGACCTATCCACACAACAGCGCTGCTCTACAGAAACACCAGGCTAAGCGCATTATTCAGCATCAAAGCTGGGGTTTTTTCTCACTGAGTTCACTTTTTTTTCACCTGATGACAATCAAGGCACTTTGATATGCAGGTTTCCTGGCTGTAGCACTGGAAATGGTGATTAGAAAAAGAGAGAATATATACACAGTACATATATATATACAGTATACAGTATATATATAGTTTTTACTTCATCTCTTCTTTTCATTCTTTCCTTATGTTGTCATGGCATGGAAACAGCCCTTTGTACATAATCTCTTAATTCAGGTGAGTGGCACTAGCAGGGCAGACATCAGAAGGAGGCAGTGTTGGACGTGGCTTCTTTCAACACACTCTTGTTCATAGATTCTAATCAGTAACACTTACCTGCAGCAGGGGGAATAGAGGTGTCAAGATCTAGTGTGTAACTACTGCAGGAGGCTTGCACTGATACAGTCCTGACTTCACACTCTCACACTCTGTCTCACAGATATAAACACACAAACAAAGCCACGCAGGTCCATGGGCACATATAAACAGTCTCAGGTATTCACAGCACACCCATGTACGCACACATATACAGTACAACAACACACACACGTAAAGATGTTGTGACTGGTCTGCACCCAGAAGGAGCCTATACAGCACTTGAGCTTACAGAAGTCAAGCAATGTCATACTGGGGTTTGATCTCTTATTGAATGCAGAACTGCTTGAGACAAATCCTCAGAGAGAGAGTTTTTCGTTAGAGACAGTCTAGGTTTTTTTTTTTAGCATATGCATATATTCAATCTTTCAACAACCAATTTCCAATTCCCAAATTTAACTGGGTTAGATGAGTTGTGTGCTTGTACAGTATATGGTATATCTGCACTAGGCTGTTTCACTCCTCTACTTGTTTATCTTCACCATTTCCAGCAACAGTCCAACTGCAGAACAGTTAGCGACATCATCAGCAGACACTGCAAACCATACACTCCATGAACTTCTGCCTTAACATATGACAGCTTATCAGATGAAGATGAAAAGGAAGATGGGAAGCCAATTTTCACCCTTAACAAGCATGCACAAGTCATCGTTAGCTACCAGCGAGGGTTCCGTACTTCAGGATCTATTATAGTTTGCGGAGTGAACGTAAACCATATATTTTTTGGCTGTATTGTGGCATGAATATCAGTCAGTCATTTCTTATTATTAGTATAAAAGCACAGCAGGTGGTTACACTAAATATGAGCACAGCCGCAAATACCGGCGGCCGATATTCACTATAATCACATTCTTGCTTTTGCTTAAATATACTGTACAATGTCAGCTACTGTAGTGAAACCTCGGGTTGCGAGTAACATGGTTTACGAGTGTCCCGCAAGACGAGCGGGATTTTGACTTGGAAAACGAGCAAGTCTTGGTTTACGAGTACCGAGTATCATGTATCACGCATGCGCTTCTTGTTTTGATTCTAAGAGAGCATCAAGTGATCCCAATTTAGCCAACAGTTTTTCTCTCTCTTGTGCTGCGGAATTGTGGGTAATTGTCTCCCCTGCCGGATCTTAGTGTGCATCTCTTACTGGTACTATACAGTATAATCAACATCTGTGCACGCGTGTACTGTTTACTGTAACACTTTGACCACGTGTGTGGTCAAATATCGTAAAACATATTTTATTTTGTGTCTGTATGCATGTGTGTACAGCATGCAGGTAAGCAAAAGCAAGTCTCATTAGAGAGGTTAAAGATCCATTTTCTCTCTCTGCTCAACGCTCAGCCTGCTCTGTGTCTGTGTGTGCGCTCGTCATTGGACAACGTGCCACACACAAACACACACACACACACACACACACACACACACACACACTCTTTCTCTATGCTCTACACATAAACACTGCACTGTCGTGATTCTTTTCAAAGGTAAAGTGCAGGTTAATTTGGTTTATTTTTACTTTACAGCAGTGATTCCGTTAGTGAGTTGCTCAATCGAGTGTCAGAGGGATTTTTTGTTTATTTTTCTGATAAAACAGTGTTTCCGTTGTGTCCGGGTGTGTGTGTGAAAAGAATGGAGGAAGGGTAACTGTGTAAGATGAGAAGGGGGAGAGGGGAGGGGCTCCTTACTTTAGCTTCACACACACACACACACACACACACACACACACACACACACACACACACACACACACACACACACACACACACCCACACACACACACACACAGCGCCTGCGCGTACAAACTGAAACACTTATCTGTCGGGATTTATTTTCACTTTTTTTAGTAAAAAAGGTAAAGTGCAGGTTAATTAGTTTTATTTTTACTTTATATTTTGTGTTAATAATTTTTTATGTTTTTTTTTTTGGCTGTGGAATGAATAATTTGAGTTTCCATTATTTCTTAAGGGAAAATTCGATTTGGTTTACAAATGTTTTGAAATATGAGCCCACTTCCAGAACTAATTATGCTCGTAATCCAAGGTTCCACTGTACTAATATGTTGTAGAGAGGCAAGTGTGAAAAAAATAGCAGATTATAAATGTTCGATCAGTCCCATGTGAGGAAGCAAGATCTTTAGGTCTCTCTTTCAGAAAAATTGAAGACTTTGAAATGGTAAAACCAGTGAAATTCAGTTGAGGATTAATTGGTTATTCCCCTTCATAAAAAGCTTATTATTCACAAAAACTGAGAAATTGGTCTATAGTTTAAAGTGTAAATCTAGATCTGATTATGTCTTTAAGCTGTTTAATAGTTTGTAGTTAATACGATTTTTATGGATAGAAGTTTTAAATCAAGATTTTTGACAAGTGAAATATATCTCCATAATGTTTTCATTCACTTTTTCAAATGTCCTTAAGTAAGCAGGGTCAGCGGTAACTCAGTGGTTAAGGGATTGGACTATGGGTCGGAAGGTCCCAGGTTCAAATCCCACAACCCCTGTTGGGCCCTTGAGCAAGGTCCCTTAACCCTCAACTGCTCAAATGTATAATGAGATAAAAATGTAAGTCGCTCTGGATAAGGGCATCTGCCAATTGCCTAATTGTAAATATGTGAAGCAGCTATACAGTTCATCAAAAAGATGCAAATGCAAATCCTCTATGCATGAGAAAATGTGTATACAAAAAAATTGTATAAATTTCAGAAATTGTATAAATAATATATACAGTAAGAATTAAATTGAGATCAAGTCATCTCAAAGATCCAGATTAATTTTTGGAGGGACAGAATTGGACATGGCAGAAAAATCTCCCAGACGCTGCAACAGACGTCACATTCTCCATCCATCACTATGCTGTAAGGTGCTTCCATGCTGCAGGCTCTCTGTTTCAGAATCAGCGATTTCAGATGACCTGCCATCTCATGCACATGAGCACATTTTATGAATTGGCACATGCTAAAATAATGCAATTTGATGCACAGATGTTTTATTTTGCACATTTATCGCACTGATTTATTTACTCATTAACACTGTAATCTAAAAAAGCACTGAAGCAGGAAATTTAATTTGTAGTTAATTGAAGTATGGTTTGACATTCAATGCTGCACAAATACACCAACCTAAAAATAGTGAAATACTGAAAGAGCTTTTTGCTTAGAATTTGAAAAAGCCTTTATTCTAACCCACAAATAAAAATGTATACCATTTATGTATACCATTGTGGACACATGACCAACATGTGGCCAGGGGTAGCTCAGTGGTTAAGGCATTGGACTACGTTTCGGAAGATCCCAGGTTCAAACCCCACAACCACCAAGTTGCCACTGTTGGGCCCTTGAGCAAGGCCCTTAACCCTCAACTGCTCAGATGTGTAATAAGATTAAAAAAATGTAAGTCGCTCTGGATAAGAGCGTCTGCCAAATGCCTAAATGTAAATGTAAACATGTACTGTACATAGGCGGATCTTTCTCAAACTGTTACCATAAAATCAAAAGCCCACAATTGTGTAGAATGTCTTTAATTAATATACTGTCGTATTAAGATTTCCCTTCACTGGAACCATGCTCTACCCTGACCATAAGGATGTGATTTAATTGGGTGCAGTAGGAGTGGTAGAACTCAAGTGTCCTGCACAGAGCCTTGACCTCAACCCAACTGAACACCTTTGAGATGAACTCTAAAGCAGACAGCACTCCAGACCTTCTCATCTTCAGTGTCTGTCCTCACTAATGCTCTTGTGGCTGAATGAGCACGAATCCCCACAGATACTCCAACATCTAGTGGAAAGGCTTTCTGAGAGAGTGGAGCTTGTTATAGCAGCAGAAGAGAGGACTAAATCTGGAACCAATGCTCAAAAAGCACATACAGTATGGGTATAATGTCCACAAACTTTTAGTCACAAAGAGTACATCGAGACATTGTATGTCTCAAGGTCATATTCCTGAGGTCATGGGTTTTCCATTGCCCTTAGAATTATAAGGCTCTGGTCTACAGTATGTATACTGTACATACAGTAGTGACCATAAGGTTAAGCAACACTGGTGCAACCTCTAGAGGGATTATTTTTTTAGTTACCCTGCCTTTGATTAGGAAGATGTCACTCAAAAGCAGTCCCTTCTGGTGTGATAATCCCTATTTTGTTGCAGTGATTGATTCCACAGCCAACCGTGCTACTTGGCTATAAGCCGTGCCTGATGCAAGAGAATAATGGACACAGGATTTAGAGTACCGAGTCCTGAGTCGTGTATATTTCTACTGCTTTAATTACACAGGCGATGCCTAGGCGATGTTTTTTCTAAATGCAAGCAACGGGTCATGCATCCTTCACCTATTCAAGTCATTTAGTTTTTGCGTATTTCAAGGAAAAGCTCTAGCCTCAGGCTTAATGTTGCTCGAAATGATTCGAATGAAAACGTATCCCTAATTGACTAGTCACTAGGACATGGTGTAATTAGCTGCAATAGGTTGGAACAAACCAAGCAATTTGGCTGTGATTGTGTGCTGCTAAGTAATTGAGTGATTGCAGTTTAAGGTGCACTCACTAAATCTGCCTTGAGTGCTCCCTCTAGATAGACGCAGTGGCTCTCATCTCGGCGCTGGTGCTGAGAGGCTCAGAGTGTGTCACAAGCAAGCTTTACCCCTCGGTGCACTGAACATCCAAAAAACAGCCATGAGACCCTCATTAAGGAGGACCCAAGTTGGAGAGCATGAATTATGCAGAGCTCAGAACACTGGCCAGCATCTCAACATCCGCCCATGTGTTTGATCTCTTCAAGTTTACTGCACACTTTTGCATTCATTTGGTGGCGCTGTACTGAGCAACTTTAAACATGCACAAGGGCATCTGGGTATAAAGTCACTGCCACTTGATGGATACAGTATAAATATGGGATGTGTTTGAAGAAGCACCCAAAAGACTAACGGCGCCCCAAACCCTTTGCGGTTTATCAGCTAATGAGAAGCCAGCCCAGGTCGTTGGCATCATAAACATTTTGCTAAATATATTCCAAAGTCTGTTGGCAGGCATCTTGAGATTTCCAGAGCATATCTTCTTTCCAATACTAGAAAGAGTGGGAAGGAGCTAAACTTTTAGAGAGAGTCCGATGAATTCGGCCACCCTATTTAAAACTTTCCTTAAAATTTAATTCACGCATTCATTCATACATGTTATACAGCTTAAAAGGGCATGGTATCACTATTAATAAATGATCTGTTGTCTAAGGGTAAATCTAGGACTAAAATAACAGAAGAAAAGTTCACTGTGTCCTAGGAGTCTGTGTGATCCTGGAGTATTACGCACAATACAGATAAATAAGTCAGCCTGTCTGGGTCCAGTATCCTCAGAGGACCCGAGGTATATGCTGTCAGCTCAAGTCTGTCCTAGATGAGGGATTTTATTTTTTTTTTCTTTAAAGAGAGAGCTTTCCTGTGTCATACCAAGACCTGTCTGAGAGAGACCTGCTTCTTTCAGCATTGACAGTTGTTGATCAGCATCTTCCTCTATCACTCCCTGAACACTCGGCCAACGAACGGAAACACACTTAGACACACCGGTCCCGCTGCTCCTTACTGCCTTTTTGAAGTACATCCTATTAAATAAACAGCGAAGATGCTCCATTGTAGAAGTTTTAAGACAACAGGCATTTCAGGCAGACTGGTGTAGAAATGAGCTAAACTGGGTTACAAAAACATCCTCTGATATAAATAACAATCTTTGGATTAGACTTGCTCAGAGGAAAGAGAGTTGCTTAAGCATAAAACAGTTGTGTATATTTTCTCAGGCAATTGCCCAGATAATGGAGAGCAGTGGGAAAGTACATAAGTAAGTGAACAGTGACACAATATTGTTGGCTTAGCAATTTATCACGTAATTTTGTTGGTTTAATGACTATAGTTGTATTTTTTACAGATTAGCAATATGACAATTGTGTCTCTGCATTCTTTGAGAATGTCAAAAAATAGATAAATTAAATTAATTAATAAATAAATAAATATACGATGGTGTAGTGGTTAGCACTGTCGCCTTGCACCTCCAGGGTCCGGGTTCGATTCCCGGCCAGGCTCGATTCCCGTCTCTGTGTGCATGGAGTTTGCATGTTCTCCCCGTGCCTGGTGGGTTTCCTCCGGGTTCTCCGGTTTCCTCCCACAGTCCAAAGATGTGCAGGTTCGGCTAATTGGCGTTCCCAAATTGTCCGTAGTGTGTATGTGTACGTGTGTGTGCCCTGCGATGGATTGGCACCCTGTCCAGGGTGTACCCTGCCTCGTGCCCTAAGCCTCATGGGATAGTTTCCAGGTCCCTGCAACCGTGAATACAGGATAAAGTGGTATAGAAGGTGAGTGAGCGATGACAAACTGGTTAGACGAAACTAATTATGCAGTTTTATACAGTATCTCAAACATTAGCATTTAGCAAATTTCAAATTAAATTCTCTCAAATGGGAGCAGCACTGCATGCAGTGGCGGGATAGTATGGAGTGTGACAACCTACCAACGACGGGGCTTGAACCTTGGTTGAACTCCTCAGATCCGAAAATTAACAGCCTAGTTAATTGCCATCTGAGCAACCACTCCCTGGTCTTACATGTATTGTTGTAAAAATATTATTACTTAAAGATCGAGGCTAACAGTTTTGCAGTTATGGGAAGCCAATAGGGTTAAAGATATTTTTGACCCCTGTTACTTTCTACACTTTGTGTTGTCTCTACTCATGGGTTATGAGTAGATATTTTTGGCATTCACAGAGTAATACATGCTTTTAAAGAGTCTCTAACATTGTACAGTAGTTGCTTTGGGTATGAGGTTAAAATGGATTAAACTGGTTTAACTTGCCATTTTAATGACAGATACAACGAGTATAAAGCCTGCTTTATTCACTTGTCTGGAATGTAGTGATCAAAAAAAAGTGATCGGTTTTATGCAAATACTTGGGTCTCCAGGAACTATAGCTGTTTAGGTGAAGAAGTTTCACCATGTGTAATATTTGCATATTTTTTATTACAGGGATCTTTCTAAGTGTCACCTCCCAGCTCATCACTACGCAGAGGAAGGCTTTCAGGTAATCTGCTTTGCCAGTTTACTGAACCACTAGGGATGAGAATGACCAAGGACCGCTTTTATTATCACCTTTTATTTTATTAATTTTTATTATCACGATACCCAGATGTCAATTCGAAGTATCACGATTATATAAATATCCTGAATCATCCTGAATCAGATTTCTCAGATTTGGATAAAATTCTAAAGCAATAATGCACTCCTACCACACAGGATGCAGTGCTGCCTGCCAATGTGTGAATAGTTTTGAGTGGCCACCTCTAATAATGTGTGATAATACATAAATACATAAGTACATACAGAAGACACTGAAACAATTCTCCCATTTCTTCCAACCACTGACCTTACCTATACATCAGACTCGCACATTACTTTTCCAGATATTGTCTATTAATTTGTACATTCTGTAGACAACTTTGAGGAAGAAACATTGATCCTGGTCCAGGCATTCACCCTAAAAATCTACAGTCCCATGTGATCACATGGACACATACCAAAATAGTTACAGGACACCTGGGTATCGCACAAACTACACAGACCCTTTCAGCATTTTTGTGGCCTACTTTGGTTCAAGCTGTTGTACTTATAGCATGGATGATGTTTCATGAAGCACCTACTGTATGACATGACCAAATGTTCTCAGATTCTGATTAAAAAATTTTTTAAATCTGCTCTCACACTTATCCTTGAATGCTACCAAGTTGTTACTTTTAGAAGTTTACAATATAGGTTGGAGTTGCCATCTCACCCCGCACTTAAACTGAATGAACATATGCACCTAGGGCAAATTCTGGGCTTGTTTGCTGTCTTGTAATCGCTACTGCAAAAATAACATTTAAACATTTTTATCAGTGCTGAATGACATTCCCTTGCACTACAAAGGGGAGCTAACTATGGCAACATTGTTCTCATCCTGATAATGTTTTTATATATGTGTTGGTCAATAATAATACATGAATGTAAAACATTTCTTAACAATATACAGTATTGCAATTAATTCCTTTACGGCATTCAGCACATGCCCTTATTTAGTGCGACTAACTATACATCTGAGGTTTAAGGGCCTTGCACAAGGGCACAACAGTGGTAACTTGGGGTAATGGAGCTTGAACTTGAGATCTTCTAATCAGTAATCCAGTGAATTAACAATTGAGCTACACCTCCATAACTATCATTAAGGCATTCCGTCTCCTCTGCTGCCTGTAACAAAGGAAGTTGAACCTATCATGTTGCTGAGCTTTTCTCCACACCTGATATGGACGTCACTTCGGTCCAGTTAAAGCATACAGTACACGAGATCGCCCTTTTCAACAGGACCAGACTGGTTCGGACGGCTCCCAGGCACAAAAACTGTTTTCATACTTCACTAAGCCCACCGAACTCTCAAGGCAAATGACCCAGTGTCTGGGAAAAAAAAAAAAAACCTCAAGTGTGAAAACGACCCAAATCTCTGACCTACTGTGCTTCAGGTTGCTAATATACTGTTTAACTTTATATTATAACAGCATGGAAGCGACAGTCATGGATTCAGATCCTCAACTCGCATTCAATGTCAGGAGACTGGGGTCGCTGTAAGCCTTGATTCCGGCTACCATCCTCAGACCAGAGGTCAACTGCTTCGCTCTCTGGAGATTTCTAAGTACCCACTCCTACAACTTCCAAGATGAGTGGGAGTGGGCTCGCTTCTTACCCTGGGCTAAATATGCTCTAAATTATATTGTTTGTAGTAATATCAGCTACAGTTTTTCTCTAACAGTGAACCAACGTTCCAGTGATGCTGAAAGGGTCAGCTTTCTCTAGGAATAAGTCAGATAACAGAAACATCATTGGATGTGAACCTTTATTTATGATTTAATCCTCACTCGTCACATGTCCCAATTGTCTTTCCTATGTTTCTCCTTTTAAGTACAGTACATCATAAAACCCAAATCCGGCTCTTTTTATGTTTCCTTGTGTGGCTACTAACCATGCTGAAAATAAGGAAGTTCAGCATAATCTATTTCGAATAGCATGCCTGCTTAAAAGATCATTTGAACAGTTACACGGTCAATATACCTACAAAGTGGAGTCATTATCATGAAAAGAAAAAGCGTTAAAGCCTGAACTGTATTGTGTATCTCTGTCAAAGAAAAGCTATATATTGATGTGCTGAAACCTTGCAGCTTTTAAATGAATTACATTAAATATAACATTATCAATAAAAGTATAAATCAACTAAATTAAATGAGTACTGTTTGCACCTAGGCGTAGTGGTTAGCACTGTGGCCTCATATCTCTAGGGGTGAGGGATTGAGTACCGCATCGAGTCTGTGTGCGTGGAGTTTGCATGTTCTCCTCGTGCTTGGTGGCTTTCCTCCCACAGTCCAAAAACATTCAGACTAAGCTAACTGGTGTTTCAAATCGTCCGTAGTGTGTGAGTGAATATGTGTGAGTGCATGCCTGTGCCCTGTAATGTGGCATCCCACAAGTGTCTAAACCGCCTTACTCCTAGATTCCCCTGGGATAGGCTCCAGGCCTCCTGCGACCCTGTGCAGAATAAGCGGTATAGAGAATGAGCGTGTCCACCTGAATAAATTAAAAAAACACCTAAACTGTAACCTGTGCATTTTTGTATTGTGGACTGATTTTGTCCTCATTTTGGAACTCAGGGCTTGTACATCCATACTTAAAGAGACAAATTTTGAGGCATAGTCCTAGCCCCTGTACTACTGTATATGTACCTGTGAACTAGCTGCACAGTTATATTTTTAAGATGTGTTATTAAATAAAGACCTTGTGCACAAGAGAGATATCAAAAGTTCTATCTAAAGTTGAAACTTGATGTTTCATTTGCAACTAGAATCTCTACTGTAGCTACTGTATACATCTTGTGAGCCAAAGAAGTACTAAAGCACCATTATGAATCACTAAACAACTGAAAAAGGTCCTTTTTTATCCAAGATTAATAATTTTCCCAAATATTTGCAGTTCATGGGAATGGGGGACTAGTTTTAGTTTTAATTTTAGTTTTTAGAGTCTCAGATTTTTCAGCCAGCACCTCTGTAGGGTCTTAACATTATGTCAAACCCCACTTCAGTCACATGAACCATGTCCTTTTTTCCTGAACTGAGAACAACTTGAGAAAAAGAGAAAGCCTATAATGGACAGAGATGTCAGGTAAAGCTCTGTTGAAGGGCAGACTAGCCTACTTGTATTATGAGAAGTCGTCCCCTTAAGTCATTTAGCTTTAATTTCCACATCTGATGGCACAAAGAATAGTCCCGGTAACAGGGATAAGCTCAACATTGGCCAGGGCTAAAAATAATAAGGTTTTGATGTTAAGAGACCAAGGTTTGTTCTCCCAAGTCATTAGATGAGATTCCCATTACTGCCTCCTCTATTCCCTAAAATGTGGCTGTCGCTGCCGGAGCACTGGGGCATTGGTGTTCCTCTATCTTCAAAGTCACTCTCAAGAGTTGTGAGCCTCGACCGAAATCGTGGGTTCTGAGGAGCAATTATGCCACAGACCGAACAGCGAGACATAACACATTGTGTAAAGAGAAAAAAACAATTATTATAGGATCTTCTCTAATGAACTATTAATGATTTTTTTTCTCTCATTTATTCATTCTGCCCCAGTACAAATGGACAAACTGTATAAAAAGTGTCGCATTTACTGTATCTTTATACTAGGTGTGCTGGATGATCTGCTTTGTGATGTTCTACATACAACCGGAATGATTTTGTATCTGTTTGGCTTAAAGTATTTCCATCGGGAACTCTATCCAAAATAAGTGTGTCCTAAACCTGAAGGTTTTGCTTTTTAATTAAATAAGGAAAAAGAGAAGAAAAAGAAGCAATGAGGTTGAAATGCCAGCGCTGTCTATTAGCCTGATTATAACATATATACAGTAAATATAATAAAACATATATAATAGATACTGTATATAAACTTCTCATTGATTAGTCCTAATGCACACCTCCAGAGGTGTCAAGTAACGAAGTACAAATACTTCGTTACATTACTTAAGTAGAAATTTTGGGTATCTATACTTTACTGGAGTAATTATTTTTCAGCCGACTTTTTACTTCTACTCCTTACATTTTTAAGCAATTATCTGTACTTTCTACTCCTTACTTTTTAAAAACAGCCTCGTTACTCTATTTTTATGATCAGAACGCGCAACCCCTCCGGTCGCATGATAAGAACGCGCACAACGCCCCCCCCCCCCGTCACATGATCAGAACGCGCACAACGCCCCCCCCCCCCGTCACATGATCAGAACGCGCACAACGCCCCCCCCCCCCGTCACATGATCAGAACGCGCACAACGCCATGCCCGCCCCCCCCCCCCCCGTCGCATGATCAGAAAGCGAGACCTTAATGCTTTTTTTTCCCCCTCACGGTACTTTTACTTTTATACTTTAAGTAGTTTTGAAACCAGTACTTTTAAACTTTTACTTAAGTAAAAAGCTTGGGTTGATACTTCAACTTCTAAAGAAGTATTTTTGAACCCCAGTATCTATACTTCTACTCAAGTGATGAATGTGAATACTTTTGACACCACTGCACACCTCTAGTCGCAACTCGTACAATGTCCTGCTAACCTTTATGGCAAACATTTATGTATTTGTTTCCCTTTAGAAATCATCATCCGTTTTTGATCAACGTATTCATATTTGCATGCTGTAGATCCCTCAAACATACATAAAATGTTTTCCCAAAAAACAGCTCTTTAATGAATGCACACTTTACTGTCTATAAAAGAGCAAAGCTAATTTTTCATCTCCGAATGCTGTTATAATATTACCTGCAAACGCCTTCTTGTTTGCCTCCTACTTATTTTGCAATGCATAACATAAACTTCATAAACAAGTCTTCGAACCCCACTATTGACGGGGATAAAGATAAAAAGTTCGCAGCTATAAAAGTGATGCCTTTGACAGCAGCATTTCATCATGTGTTATAGCAGCTCCCAGAAACACTGTGTTACCCAGTGGAGCCCAGAGGGGGCTTCTCTATCTCCATGATAAACTCATCCTGCATGATTTATTAACTAGCAAACCACGCTGCTCTGCGCAGCCTGTGCATGGGGTAAAAAAGCCTCCGGTTCCTCTGAAACTTTACAGGTAGGACTGACATTTTCAAACTTTGTCAAACTCATTAATGAACTTCACACAGGCATCTTTAGATGTCGTGTGAACAGTGAAATCTGGATCTGAGGATTTGAACACAAGCATGCACAATACGTGGCGCAAAAGTGCAGCAAAACCCGACGCGAGTCGACACGGAACAGAACGGGAATGATATTTTCCCTGTGTGGCTAAACCTCGCAAAGGATCTCATTCATCATATTGGAGTGTACAAACACTCAGACACAACATCGAACATACACACCCTGCTGCACTTTGCGCGTCTTTCAGTGTGTATTCATATAAATCACTATTCTTTGATCAATGGAACATACCACCCTTTTCTCTCCAGAGTGTGCTCCAGCCAAAGTGACCTTGGAGTGGCTGTTCTGAGAACAGCAAAGCTGTCATATTACATCAGCTCTGCTCCGCTCGCCGTTGCTCCTCCGAGCCCAGACCTGGCACCTGACTGCACAGAACAACACTGGCATCGCTTTATTCCTCCAACATCCATCTGCTGCGATTCTAATCAGAGCTTTGCTTCTTATTTTAGCCATCCATATGCGTGTGTGAGCACACTTTCCTTTACAAAATTTCCCTATAATGACTCACGTGCAAACCTCTCTGTTTATTTCTTCAAAGGTTGTGCTCCTAACAGTCATCTGTGTGGTCTAGGACATTCTATTTGCAAATGTATGCAAATTTCTCGAAGTTCATGGGGGGAAAAAGGCGCACTCAGTCCCACGCATCACGTTATATTATATAAGCAGATGAAGGATATGAATTATGTGATCGTTTTAAATGGCCCAAACAGTCTGGAGACAAAATCGTGAATATGATGCAACCCAAGTGAAGTGACACCGTTGACAAGAAAAAGGATGAAATCATTTCTAGGGTAATAAGTGAAACTATAACTGGCAGGTTCACAGCGTAGATTTTATTCCTCATCTTCATTTTCAGGAAGAGCTTTATCATGTTCAGGGAAATGCTGGATCTGAAGCGTCTCCTGGGATCTTTGGTATGAGGTGGGCATCTGTCCATTACACACATCCTCAATGGATTTTTATATTTTATTAATTTACAACCGCACAAAGACATGCTCAATATGTTACTTCATCATAAAAGCAGACAATACTGTGCAAAAGTATTAAGCCATAACATTTAATTTATTTTATTTTATTATGTAGATTAAATTAAACAAATGGGGAACAAATGTCTTACTGTGACAGGCTGCAAAGTGCCTAAACATACAATTTCATAGAAATTGTCTGTTTATGCTGTAACCTCAGCAGCAACCTCATTTCCCCTCTCTTCTGTTCCAACCACTCAGCATTCAGCGTCACCAGTACACTAATCACCGGCCTGATCATCTGGCATCATCTGCACCTGTTTCTCACTGAAGTCAGAATTTTTTTTTTTTCATGGTTGCATGATTCATAGGTCACTGTGTGGCTTAACACACACACACACAAAAAAACATTCCTCTGAAACTGCTCGGGTACAGGGACGCGACTAAAAATAAGAGACAAAAAATGTTCAGGACGTCGGGAGAACTATTCCTCAAGACTACATTAAAATGCAAGAAAGTCTGGCTCTTTGGAAGCAAAACATGAAGAAATGAGGGGTGGCTCTAGACCTTTGTACAGCACCGTACCATGGACTTTTTATTATACCGGAGTGGCCTTGATCAGAATGAAAGGGCTACTGATGATATATGACAATAATGAATGTTTACTGCAATATAGTTTAATCAGTTGTATTCATATTTATAAGTGATTTTTATTTATAGCTCCAGCTTAATATAGTGGATAAAATATTTTAAAAGCAATCTTAGAGAAAGATGGAAGTTGAAGGTTGTTGTAATGACTAATGCCACTAAAAAATATTTCTACGGAACTGAACATACTTCAAAATGTGCCTACATGTACACAATATCTGGCCTAGAGATAAAGTAAATAAATAAATAAATAAATAAAATAATTTCGCTCTTGAGGTCCTCATGATGTAATACATAATTTAGTGGATTTGTTACACAAAAATGTTTATGTGAAATAAAAATGTATAAATGAAAATCTCTAAAAGCATATACCGCATGAACATGTGGTACAGTATTAATAAGAAAATAACGACACCTTCACCAGCCTGGTGCTGGAGCATTACTCATCCATCCTCCATGACTAAAGGAGGTAAAACACCAGCATTGTTACTGCACGCTGACAGCTTCCACCGCCCGCACGTCCATGTTGTTGCTTTTTTAACCGTCTTGTTGGCTGTGATGGTGTGATCGACCACCCGGCCAAGTGAAAAAAGAGAGGCCTGCCAAAGATCTGTCTGGCACCAGCCCTGTTTCTCTCCTGCTGAATGTGTCTCCACTGTGGAGGAGTAGAGACCTCGGGCCATTACTGTACCTTCAGCGTGACTTTCGCCTAATCTCAGCCTTTCAGGTGCGAATGACTTTGATTTAAGCAGTCATGGTACCAAGCACTCTGTCATGTGCAGGAAACTTTGCACACTGTAGATCGAAATTTTTACATGCAAGAAGACTTTAACTTTTTTTTTTTGTTTATGGTTTTTCCTATATTAAGAACACAACAACAGCCTGAATGAGTGGATAAGTGTTAGTGATGAATTATGAGACATGTTTACGTAAATGTGTCAGTTTAAAATTTTTATTATTTTTTTTATAGAAAGACAGCAGTGGAGGAATGGGTGTTCATAAACACTGTTTCATCTTACACTCGTTCACACGCAGAAACATTTACTTGCCTTAAATGCAATGCGGAAAATGAGGAATCGCTGTGTAGCGTCGGATGAAAAGAAAACCCTTTGAGAATTAACAAACTTTCTGTGAATGACCCACTCCTCTTTTTTCCTTCCCCTTGCATCCTTTTCCTCTCTCTCTCTCTCTCTCACTCTCTCTATTTACTGCCCCTGTCCCCCAGTTGCACTCAGAGGAGTAATGGAGTGAGCACTTTCCGGCAGTTAAAGAAGACAAAAAAATGCAGCGCTTCTCAATTGTTCTCGGCAGCAAGATTACTCCTGGGGGGACTGAGCTGCGTAACCTCGCAACGCTTCGGTTCAGATTTAAAGAAGTGCAGATTAATAAATCATAAATCCCCAAGTTAATACGACAACCCACAACTCCTCTGTCACCTTTTTCGTGTTGGATCTCACACCCCTGGGTCCCACGGGACTGGGTACAGCAAGGCATTTAAAAGCTCCATGCACGGATGAGGAGGAAAACAAACAGGTGGCGCAAACCTCGGCGGGCCTCGGGCTGAGCTCGGCTCCCAGTCACTCTCATCCTATAAAACAATAACGCAGAGACAGCAGCTCCCTCTCTCACTCTACATCTCCCTTTCTCTCGCTCGTCATGTTCAGCCACCTCTGGAAGCTCAGCCCCAGGTGTTCATTGATTTGCAAGAATTAAGTCCTCACAGTTTCGCCTGCATTCTGTTGTAACTAGTATCTATCGATCCACAGGAGGTATAAGTCTCGTGCCTCGTACTCCCAGTAAGAATTTATGTAGTTACACGGACTACATTAGTGACATTCAATATGTTACACTTTTCATAGATAATAACAATCCACTGACATATATGTTTGGGGTCACGTTGCAGCGAGTGGAAAGATGGACAGCGGAATGAGGTGCGGGGTGAAGGCGAGGTGCTTTCGTTTTTCAAGGACGCCCTGCATCCCTGGGTACTTGTTGAAGAGAAGGAATATTATTAACCCCAATGCCTTCCATTTCTTCATCTTCCTGAAGCAAAAAAAAAAAAAAGGCGTCAAGCCATTACATTACTCTGTTTCTCTGAATGGCGAAAGCTAATTTGACTTGGGAGAAGGTGTTCTGTGTAAGGTCAGAAAAATGCCACAACAACCGCGTACAGTAAATGGGCCATTGTAAAAATAACTGGGCAGGAAGAACAAAACTTTTAGAGATGCAAAGTGTTCTTTTTTTTCTAGGACAGAGAAGACAGATGTGACTCGACAGCACGAGCCTCTCTATACTATGTAGGAAAAGCAACTGATTATACTGTATGTGATGGAAGAATGAATAGCCGAACAAAAATATCTCTTAACGCCTCTCAAAAAGGTGACTTTGAAAGACTTCCACAACCACCAGTAGCAAGTACCGGACAAAATACTGACGAGTTACTCTCTACCGAGGAAACCACACATGACACCCGTTATTACCAGTGATTTACACAAAGATATTTTTATTACATTATGCAGAGCTCATGGTTAAACTTAGGCCAAAGACGAGCATGCCTTTCCTCTTGTCTTTGCTGTTTAGGACATGGAAGTGTGACACCCCTTCTGTATGGCATGCTGACACTAGACTCAAGTGCTCAACTATAATTAACCCTGGACTACCTCCAGCGCAGGTACAGGGGGAAAGAGCAGAATGCCAACCTGTCTGCCAGACGGTATCCATTCCCCACTAGTGCGTTCGACATGGGAGTCGCTTTGACACCCGGCGCTTTCCTCAACCCCATGGAGTCAGCACACAGCTCCATTCCAGCATACCCCATCTGCACCACCCGTTATTAGATCTGCCCTGTAATGCCTCTCAGGCCTCAATCTTTTTTCTTTTTTTTCTAAAGATTGTTTTTTTTTTAAAGAAAGAAAGAAAGAAAGAAAAAAGAAGGAAAAGCATAGCAAAAAGCATTATGTATGATGCAGCATGGTGTAATATAGAACCTAAATTATTTAATTTGCTAAATTAATTAGCTGTAAGTGTCCCATACAGCAGCATAAAGTGTTGAAACATACAGTATAGGGTGACTAACAAGAGCAATTTAAGTTGAAACTTTTTAAAGGGCTCAGGACAAGTTACAATGTCACTCACCAATATATATGCAGAACAAGTTATGGAGTAAAAAAAAAAAGAAAGTTTTACGACCTACTATAAATTAATTATATTAATTTGATAATAACTGAACTTTGGAGACATAAAAAAGAATAGATAGGAGAGAACAAATTTCCTAATAATAAAAATAATTAAATTAACAATTTGTTTATTACATGTTCTTGGAAAAACACTTGCAATCTTTTAAACTGTGCTTAAAATTTAGTTTGTCCCACCTTCAGGTATGAAACCAATAATTGAAGACTGCACTCTTTTAACCAATCACAATACACAGGGCAGGATTTCTTACATAAGCTTACTAACAAAGGCTGGCTAACAGTTTTGAATTATTTCACTAATCATCAATATTTATAAATTGCTTAATTATACATAAGTTTGATTTAGACTGATTTAATAATTAATGGATATTGTGATAAACTGGGCTAAAACACAATGATTTATGTCCCGCCTGCTCTAAATTTCTAACCAATCATAGACAAGACCCAATTCTTCTACACAGTTATAGCACAGAAGGGATTTTTTACACGGAGGCTTGCTACAGTAGTTTTGCAATCTTTTATTCTTATTAAATTGTATTTGTAAAAAGTATTTGGCATGCATTCATAGGAAGTACTTGTGACTTGGATACATTACATTACATTAAGTACACTGACCTGGATACACCTTCACCCTATCAATTTTTTATTATTTTTTTTACTCTGTATTTTTTCTCCAGTTATATCTCTTCCTCTGTACCCTAAAGGGCTCAGTACAATTTCACGATCATAGGCCATTCATTGTGTGGTTCCTCAAGTAAAATTTCTGTGTTTTCTATCAAGAAACACTGCAAAACAGAAAATTCATATTAGAGATCGTCAATCTAGCAAAAGTAAATTTACATCATTTGGCAGACACCCTTATCCAGAGTGACTAACGTTTTCTCCCATTATACATCTGCGTATTTGAGAGGTTAAGGGCCTTTCTCAAGGGCCAAATAGGGGCAACTTGGTGGTTATGAGGTTTGAACCTGGGACTTTCCGAACAGTAGGTCAACGCTTTAACACTGAGATACATCCAACCTGTTTCCAAGCTTAATCACAATGCAGTTTGTTGATTTTAGTCAACATTTTTGAAGTTATTGAACAGAGCTGCTAGACAGTAACCATTTACTATAACTTAAAGTATCTTTACAAACCAAGTTTAATTACTGTAAGTGCATTTCATAATAAAATACTAAACCTGTATTATATTAAAATGAACAGAATCATGCATGGATAACTTATTTTGTATTCTGTCATTTTCTATAGCATTTACCCTGTGAAGGGTTGCTGGGGGCCTGAAGCCAATCGCAGGGAACTTTGGGCATAACATTGGGCATATCCTGAATGGAGTGGGTACCCTTCACCGAGCACACACACACACACACACACACACACACACAGTACAGGCTATTCAAAAACACCAATAGATAGAATATTTTGCTGTTTTCATGACACTCTTTGTATAGCTGAGAAGAATATTTAAAACTCAGTGCGTCATACTAAGTATGATCTATTTTTAGAAGTCACATAAAACCTTTGTTTTCATGGATATCATATTCTTGGTCAGCTAAAATGTCACGGTGTATTTGTTTTCTCACAAGTACTGCCAAACACATGTGTTTACTTCAGTGCTGTTGTTTCTGAATACAGTGGAAGTGCACGCCCTGTGATACCTGGATTTCAGCACACTCTTTGGGAAGATTTCTCAGAGAAAACCAATTTATTATTGTTACCCCAACATGCCAGTCTCGCCTCTGCGTATTTGGCAGACGAGTGTCGCTTGAGCCGTGGCCATTGTGTATAATCCAGCAGTTGTACATAAAACGAGGAGGGAAAAAAAGCTAAGGAACCTCCCAGGTTTGGCTTGTATTGTTTGGTTCATGTGTCTGTCAGAGGGAATGTGCCATAGTCTAGAGGATAAAGTGTGTGTGTGAGACAGGAAAGAAAAAAAAAAAAACTATTTGGGATGGCATGATTGAAAGTTTTCTGTGATCATTTGAAAAGAAACATGGAGACATTTCAATTCATTTTAATTGATTAATTAATTAATTAATTAATTAACATTTATTTATAAAGCATACTGTATATTATGTTCTATGGCTATTATCTATACCACCCAGGCTCTAAATCAGTCTGAGCTCTTGATTCGGTTAAAACCTGAAATTTGCAATTGTGTTACTATGAAACTTTGTGTGATCATGTACTGATAAGTACTGCTTATCTAATCTGACAGTCAAATGTATGATAATCAGATATTTGCAGTAAACAGAGTTAACAATAAATAGATATTTGTTTATCATCTGTACTAACCAGTGGAATAAAAACAGAAATTATGCATACGGCCAGCGTAAAATTCATGCCTTTAACCATATTGCCTCACTTCAATAAAAGGCTGCAGTGTGACGCACAAGCCCAGTCCTCTCATTAGACATGGTGAGCGCAGAGTGCCTGCAGTTCTTGGCTCTGAGGCACAGCGATTTTTAAAAGCATCATTAAATGTGTATAAAAAATAAATAAATTAAAAAGAGCCCATGTGTAATCGCTCCCTCTTTCATGTATGACAATTAAATCTGATCTGAATCATAAATTCGTACAGATTATTTTTTTATAAGAAAGAAGCATGACTTGATGTGGATTCTGGGAGGGAAAAAAAGTCCAAACTGTGGATGTGGAGGATACAGAGGATGCTGTTGCAGGAATGTTGGGCCAGAACAGGTTGAGAACCTATTAAAGTTGATTTCTCTGTTTAAACCATTCGCATGTCATCATTTTAGCAGATAGAGGGGAAAAAATATCACTCTGAGTAAACAAACAGCAAAGCTCGATTTGTTCATAACCTAGGCAGCGTTACGGAATAAAGAGCCAAAACGGAAAATAAGCACGACTGTAGTGAGCAGCATAAAAAGGCAAACAAACCGAAAACAATGACGAGTTAATTATGAAAGACAAAACTGGCAGCAGAAGACTACTTAGCAGTCAAATCCTCTTCGGTGTCTGGGGAAGGGAATCAGACTGAGGCTCAGCATTGCTTTAAAAAATATCTGTAGGAATAAAGAAAAAAAGTAAAAAAAAAAAAAATGTTGACTTTTATTTTTCCTTTCAAGTACTTCCCACAAGAATTCCCTTCAAACTCAACCATTTTCACAGCATATCATGGCTAAAAATGATGTCTGAGGATGGACAGCATCCATAAGCTGCTCATTGTGTTCAGTTTGACCAGGTGCTTGGCAAGCAGATCCGTGCGCGCCACGCTGCCAAGAGCGGTTGGCGTCGATGCAAGACTGCAAAGATATCATTTTCTTCGGTTCGGTGAGACACGGCTGAGCATGGGGAAGCGGGGAAGGCACTTAACAGACAGGCACAGGGAACCAGAGACTGCCCTAATGATTTTTATCAGTGTGACACAAATGTTGAGAGGGGAATTGGAGACACTCCGTCCTCTGTCTCAAACTCATTTTCAATGTAAGGGTTCACAGGACTCATCTAATGCATAATGGACTCGCTGCTATCAAGCTCCCCTCGGCTTTCCTTTAGAAAGAATGGATGGGAGCGATTGGCCAGATATTAATACCGACGTTTAGCAATAGCGCTCTTTATATCGTGAGTAAATGTAGTTGCGCGGCTTCATTCACCTGCGATGTAGAACGTACAATAGCATCCTTTTGTTTGCTCCTTCCTTTAATCCTCAGCAACCTGATAAGAGCTTGAAATTCAATTAAGTGGCACTAAAGAAGATAATAATACAAATCCCAGAAAAACCACAAGTGGTGTGCTTTAGAAGTCAGCTTTTCCTGCCGTGTTCTCCGCCACTGCTATCTTATTAGCACTACAAGTGCTGAATATAAATATGCTGACAAGATGACCCTCTTGTGCTGAGTTTCTGTCTTATTATTTCTTGAGTTGTGAATAAACAAGCAGAAGTGATTAAGTCATCACATTCACTCTCAAACATAAAAAAAGGACAAATGTAGAAGCGGAATAAAGGCAGAAGAGAATACCTTGAATCTAAACACGCCTCAAATGCAAGCAGGCATAATTTCGACATATACATGTACAGTAATTGTTCATGTGCTAGCACTTTCTGCAAACCTCTTCATTTAGAGAAGTACTGTACAGTCAGGTGTCGTAGTCCATATGTTTGTCCAAAGTAATATTATTTACTGTAAACACTAGCTAGCTTAGTAAAAGTGGAAAAGGGACTAAGACAACATTCACATGCCAAGCTCATTCCCTTATATGACACAACCACAAAGTACACCTACGTAAATAACCCCACTGGGATGGTCAGCACTTTATTTGTTCTCCTTAATACTCTTACTCAGAGTATTCAGTTACTGTAATTCCATGCAAAGCTCAACCGTACCTTAGGTCAACCGTCACATAAAAGTTACATCCATAACGCAAGTTTATTTTAAATAATGTATGAAAAAAAATTACAAACATTTTAGAATCTACACTTTTTATATTAATACATTCACTATTACTATTACAGTACTTTAAAATTCACCACATTTGAAGAAAGCCTGCATTCTCTCCTAAAAGTTAGTCCATTTAACATCACATCCATAGCGCTGATCAAATGTAAACAATATTGTGAATTTTGAGGATTTGTTAGTTTTTAAATAAAGCGATTACATTAAAACTTAAACAAATTACCTGAATGATACTAATCTTGTCACTGGTCTGAGGCTGTTTGTCCAAATATCGCATCCATAACGCTGGAACCCATTCTGGTTAATTGTACTGTATGTACTTCGGGACTCGTATGCATAAATCTTAACGCATAATCTTTCTTACATACAGTATGTGTATAAAAAACTTTAGCGGTTCTTACCAAACTTGTACCAGATTATGCCCTTCTGTTAATCCTCTAAGGGAAAGGGCTTAAATTATTTATTATTTATTTATGGGTCGCTCTTGCAGCAGCATCATGGGAAAAGAGGCGGCCTGGGAACCAGAAAAAGAGCTAAGACAGATGTACGATGTGCAAGCTGCAGTTTGTGAGAGTGTAAAACAGGGAGTGGAAGTTTTTAAAAGAGAACCCTATATAAATTGGATAAATATGTATCACTTTGTAGGTAATGCTTTAAATCAAGTTCTTTAACAGACATTATGTAATGCATTAGTTAATATGCATTAGTGCTTATACTTCAGCATTAATGTACCTTAACCGTATTGTAATACAGTATTTACCTTTTTAAAAACTAAAATAAAAACATAAATGAACTTTGCTTGTATCATTATTGAATAAAATTATAGCCATAATGAAATATATCAAGGAAAAGCTTAATAAAAAAGCTTGTGGTTATTTACTGGCAACAATTAGAAAAAAAAAATAGAAATGGAAAATTTGTAGAAATGGAAAAAAAAACTAATACAGATTTTTGATATTTTTAGTCATAGATTGAATATTAGTCAAAGCAAATATAGTTAACATTCAAACAAACGACACTTAATACATGCAAAAACTTGCTAACCTCACAGTTTATTAATGCTAAACATACTGTATAGTTAATGTTAACTAATTATAATTAATAATACAATTTTTATAATAAAATTAATAACTTTATTAAAGGAAACACATTAATATTTAAAAAATACCATCCAAATAAAATTGCATCATGTCTATTTCCTTCTAACAAAAAAAGAAGAAAAAAAAATCTATTCTACCATAATTTCAGCCATTACTGATTTACTTTTCCATGTTGTGGGGAATATTTATTTAATCTCTAATCAAATCTGTGATAAATAAAGAACCCTCAGATTGCCCTGGTACAGCATTTTCAAGCATTTACAGTACGTCTGTCTGAGTGCTTTTTGCCTCAGTGCTGCGATCCTTCACCACTGTAAACAAATAACACACTATTGAATTGTCTTTAAAAAATCATGAATAAATGTCCTAATATTGAAGAACGTTTTGCCACGTTAACAAAACTTTCACCAGCATTATTCATTTCATGTCATGGAGCGTTATAATAGTAATAATATTTTTTAACCAAGAGGTCATGACTCACTCGTCCTACAGTATACTTGCATCTAAGACCTTTCTTTATCTGTGTGATCTATGGCTTCCGTTCTCTTTTTAGGCTTAAACAAGTCTTCCAGAGCACAATGTCAGACGCATAACCTAAGCTGAGTAAACCGTTATTTCATTTGTCCTAAAAAGAAAGCGAGAAAAAAATATATATACATATATATACTATAATGTGAGGTGGCTGTGTCTTCATTAAGATACCATTTGTTTCTTCTGTCACTTTATGTCTGGACAGACCTTAGTGCTCAGGACAGTTAAGGAGGGCGAGGAGAAGAGAAAAGTGAAGAAGGAAGGGGAATGACATAGAGGAGAGGAGGAAAGTGAAGAAGGAAGATGAGAGAAAAGTAGGGGCGGTGCAATGGGAGGGAGAGGGGTGTCCAGGGGGTAAGGGCGAGGAGGAGGGATAAATTAGCCAAACCACTTAGGTGATTTCAACTAAAATTAGCTGTGCTGCCTGTGGGCCCCATCAATTTTCAACTTGCTAAAACTCTGACAAGCATGGGGCAACTTCCTACCCACGTCCGTAGTGAGTTAGAGCCCCCACTTGCAAAAGATTTTCTCCATCGCCATCAATCCTGAAGCCACCTCCTCTCTTGCAAACAGCTTTCCGCTTCCATTTGTACAGCCGCTCTCAGACAGACTGCCTCTGTTTCATCGCTCGTAATCGTGAGGGATGGTCAAGTTTTGTTCAGCTCCTGCTGCACAGATGTGCGCGGAAACCTGCATCATGGGCTGCCTCTCTAAAAAACGCACCGCGCTGTATGATTAAGGAAGACAAATGACTGCAAAGAGCTGTTCTCTCTCAGCTTAATTCAAAGAGACGCTTGAGTGAAATCATTCTTTCCAAGACCGCTTCAATATGCGCTGCTCCGCGCAGCCCTCCCTCTCCTCTCAGTCTCGTTCTCTCTCCTGCTCTGTTTTTCTCTCGTCCAGGTGTTCGCGCCGTCTGTTAACTTACTCAGAACTGCTAGAACTGAAGCCAAATGCTTTCGCTGTTCGAAAATGGCCCGCTCAAGGATTTTCTGCCACTGCACTTACTCGAGCGCTCAGACATGACGAGACTGCCCAGGTAACACATTAGCGAACACATTTCAGGTGATAAGACGAATGGGGAGAAATAGCACGGATAACTTTGTCCCATCAGCGCAGCGTGAGCGGACAACCGGTACCCAAATCGGGTGACATATGGGGCAACATTTTTGCCCACCTGGTCTCGATTGGCACACTCGCTCCGTGCCCTTACCAAATGGCAAGCCCTGTTCTGTGTCTCAGCAGACAGGTGGCCAAAGTGCCCTGAAAAATTAATTTCACGTTTACTGTTAGCATTTGTCAACTCTCTCCCTGGACACTAGGGCTACATCCCATATGGAGTTCTGCGCAAAAACTAATTATTGAATTATTTATTATTATGACTGAGTAGGAAAACATGTGACAATATAATATGTGTACTGTATTTACTATATATGTTATTGTTTATTAAAATTGTATTCAGGAAAGCATTTAAAATGTACACACGGGCCAGGCAGCGAAAAATGCATGAATGTGAGTCACTGTATAATCAGACAATCCCACATATAAAATATGACATCTTTTGTTTCCTGCCTCACTGGGTAGGCAGCGCCACAGACCCTGACCAGATGAAGATGAACATGTTGGCCTGGCTTTCAAGCAGAGAAAACTGACCTATTCCTTAATCGCCTTTAATGAAGCCAGGATGAGCACAGAACTGTGCGGAATTTCACACACACACGCGCACGCGCACACACACACACACACACACACGCATGCATGCATGCAGACACAGCTCCAGCAAAATCACAGTGACTTGAATAAAATGCAATAAAGGAAGCATCATCTAATTCAGAACTGACTCTTTCAATTCACCTCCACAGAAACACACGCATTTGTTTCATTAATGGAAAACGAATTCTAATTAAAATGACATATTTGCTATGAATTAATGGGGGGGGGCGTGAAAAGTTCATATAAGGTGGTAATGTGAGGAAGCATACATCTACAAAACCACTGCTATTTATTATGGGGTCTTTATATTTTTATATTGACCAGTGATGTGAGATATATGTCATAAAACAGTGAAATAAAAAAAAATACCTATAAATAATTATTTCATTTTGCTTTATTTCTTTATTTATTTATTGAGAGGGTCAGAAGGTTTTAGCTTTCTTATATTTCTAATGGTCTAACATTGTTGAAAGCAACACATAAAAAGGAAAGACAACTAAATAATAAATACATTTCAGGCAAATTAATCCATTTAAATTTTATGCAAAGGGCAAAAACACTAAAATTTACTCCTTTAACATGACTCTTTATCCGCTTAGCATAATCTCTGCAGCGAGCATTAATATTCATGCTGGAAAATTATATTAAACGTATAGACATATTAGCCCAATAATCACTGTAAAAACAGTATTTTTTTCCATCATCGTTTATTAAAAAAATGTCAATGGTATCAAATACTTTAAATAAAATGAATACACACTAAAACTGATTAAACCTACTGTAGTGCTGTTTCTTCATCACATCATCACACACAACATCACAAGGTGGTCATCATGAAAATTAATTAAAGTGCTCCAAGATGCTGAATTATATGGAAAAATAATAAAAAAAATTATAAGCAAAATTTAAATCGAAGTGTAAGATGCATCATCTTCAAGATTAACTGATTTACATGTGCACACACTATGATATGAATGTTTAGCTTCAGAGTTCAAATTTGGGTCACAGCTACAAGTTTTTAGATCATTACAGCTCTGAGACACACACATACACAACCAAAGACTGAATGCATGACCCTCACCCACACCGCCTGCTACAGCTAACAGGGGCAGCCTGAATTCAAACCTTTTGATCGACACTGGAGAACTCGCAACCTCATTCGGCTATTACACAACCATTACCATCTGTTATTCCTTTTACATTCTTCATGAATGTTTGGCCCAAAAACTGGAATTTTATGCAATAAACCTCTGGTGGTAGAACCTAAATCAGCATCTACATTCAAGATTGAGACTTAAGGCAAGTTTGGGTCTCTAAGGAAGCGGTCGAGAGCTCGGGCCCCTCTTCAGCCCCCTTCAGTACTGTACGATGTCCTGCAGGAACAAGCGCTGAACCGCCGCTGCTTCCTGAACAAGGACTTACAGTTAATTTCTTCCAATATGGAAATAGATTTATTTTATTGTGACCTTCATTCTCTCCCCGCTAGTGTTCTCTGCAAATATATGCAGACAAATGTTCCTCACTCTTTAGGGAGCATTCTCTGGGAATACCAGAACGTTCCTTACCTCCCATTATATTTCCAACTTTATCTATTGTTTGTGTCTGACAGGGTGCTCCATTGCATCAGATGGGCTGTTATATCAAATTCACCCTAATAACCTCCGCCCTACTTTTTTGCCAAGGAAAAACGAGCGCGCGAGAGACGGAGACAGTCGCAAGACGGAGAGAAAAGTTATACAGCGAGAGAGGAGACTTCCAAGGACGCGCAGGACTTCCTAATGGAGTCTCCAGAAACAGAGATGTTAGTCGGTAACAACGCGGGGTGGGGGGGGGGGGGGGGCAATCAGGATATCTCACAAGACAAAAAAAGCTCTGTCTGACACATGCAAAAAGAAGGAAGAGGCCGCAGGTGAAGAACACTTCAAGTCGGAACTCACCGAATGGACAGATACTGTAGAAGACACATGCCTAATATACAATAAATGGAAAGAAAAAATATACTTTATTTGGAGAAGATTTTTGTTTTAGCAATATATTTGCCATTAACATAGGATACAAACCATCTCTAAGAAACGAATCAGACCATTTCTGTATAACTCGAATGCGCTGGAGTGTGTTGGTCTTACCATCTCTATTAGTATGTTTACTTCTTTACATCTAATAATACCATTCACTCCACTTTGTCATTTTTAATACAATTCGTTCAAAACAGCATAGAAATCTTCATGCAACCTGCTTTGACTGCTTTGGTAAGATCTATGCTAGTGTTCTATATATACTCTTCTAGCGCTAGTGCGATCTGCTTATTTTCTCCATTAAAGCTTTACTGCTCAAGCACACTCCGCAAACACAGGCAAGGAAAAAATAACGCTGTAAAGTGGATTTGATACCAGAGATAAAAAAAACAACAACAACAACAACATAAAAGTAAACAGTAATTAATTTTTTATCAATTTGTGCAAAAATCATTCTTAATCCTAGTGCCATGTCTTAGAAAAAAAATATCAAAGGTTTTACCAATATAACTCAAACTGCCTTATACAGACAATTTCACGAAATTACATCATCCCGAAAATGACAGTCATAATCACCCAACGCGGATCAGACCGGAAAAACAAGTCCGACACCTTTTTCATAGAGTCTAATATCATAAGTCTATTACTAGGACATTCTCTTCTGTCAGAGTAAAAAAAATTAATAATAAAGAGACAAAATGCAGATGGAAAGACAAAGGCAAACACTTTATCATAGACAAACAATTTTGTGCACCAGCGGACATGCTTTTCATCATGTTGTGTTCAAAGTGTGCATGAGTAGACATTAGTCAACCTGCATATCCTCGAGACAAGACAGCAGAATTTATACTGATAGATTAAACGCAGATCTACAGTATTTCATCTTGAAACCATGCTCAGGAAGGAAGGGTTTTTTTCTGGGGGTGGACATTGTTCTGCAGGTGGGTGGGAGTACCCAGAGTACACCACACACATATGCTAATGCCAGAATGACCAGTGACACACATGATTGGGGTCTAAATGTGCCCCCATCCAGCAAATGGTTCAATCAGCCTGACGTATGGCTTTTAATTTGCTACAACTGTCCCTGCCATCTTGATTTAGCAGCAGGAGAAAATGCTGTTTGGTCGTTACGACGCTCTCTCCATATGCTTCACACTGCCATCAAACGATAACTCAGAGCCTTTATTGGTAAGCCATCAACTTTTAGCTGAAAGTAAAAACAAATGGCATACGCTGGAGGCCGCTTGGCAGGACAGCACGTGGGCATTGAGAGCAAAGATGGGGAGATCAACAAAAGTCTGTCCAAGGCTGGGCTGGAGAGAGTTAAAAGACACTCTTCAAATCAGCACGCTGCCTTTAAAAGGCCTCAGCCATCAGCGGCTCTTCATCAAGCTGCACGAGGGGTTGCATTTGCCCCTGAAGGCCGCTAGGAGAGGGCCCCAGACCCTGGTGGGTTCTTCCAGCCGGATCCCTCCAATTCCCAACCCAACTGTCACTGTTGGCAGAAACCTCCAGCCCTTCAAGCACATAATCTGTGTGCGTCTGACTGTTAAGCACCACCAAGACACACAAACACACTCCACACTATACACGTATTGTTTTATTCTACGCTGTCCTGTCGAGAGAACAAAAGACAATGCCATATTATTAGATTCTTAAATCGGAATAGGGAAAGTTGAGCACACATTTTTTCTGAAAATTGTATTTAAGCGAAATATATTATTATCTGTACAACTAAATATTGTAAAAAAAAATAAATAAAATCTGCTAAAAATGTCATTTATACAGTAGATACAATAGTGTCTCTGTAATATAGTAGTTGTTTATGAATACAATATATAGTACATATATTTACTGGGATACCTATGTGTGGCACTACGCTACAATCTCAGAGTCAGGCATGGCTGTGACAGACAGCAGTGAAAGTGTCACTTCTCCACTACATTAATCCGAGTGAGTGTAGTGAAGGGCCCATTTCCCTTTCATCTTTCTCCCAATTTCACCCCATGACAGAGCGCTAATGTCAAGCAAGTCCAGGTGAGAACGTGCAGCGTGTCACCGGGCGAAAAATGTCCGCTCTCGTCATGCTCAGCCGTCTCCTTTAATTGAGTAAAACAAAGTAATCTGAGCAGAGTGCAGGGGGGCGTGGGGGGCTAAATGACAGCACAGAAGGTCAACACTTCTCAACCGAGCATCATCCACCATCAGGCCCAGCATGGAGCGGAGTTAATATTGAGATCTATTATCCAGCAGCCTTCCACCATCTGCCTCACACACACCAAGCAGCTCAGCAACTCTACTGTACAGGCTGTGACCAATCAGAATTATACACAGCTGAGTTTCTGACCAAAATACCAAGCGAAATGATACGATCCACAAGCAAAATATTAATCAGGGAGTGTAAAGAATGGAAGTCTGAAACAGCCTGAAACAGACTTATAAATAATAAAATAAGCTAAGATTTTTTTCTTATTGTATCTTTTTATAGAACATTTTCACTTCAATACTCATTTTGTTTATAAAACCTATGTTCCTTTTAGAACCCTTTTTTTGCTTCTAAAATAATTTGTGCACATACATTTTTTATAGCTCATAGAGTCCTAATTGGTGTATGAAATTCACACTTTGCTGCTGCTGATTTGTCTAACTGGCCTTTTACAGACACGTGACTACCATGACGCTAACTAAGTACCACTAACTAACATTAATTAAAAGTTCAAGGTGTAAAAATAACAAAGACAACCTGATGATGACCAGATTACCTACTACAGTAGATTACACAACACTTTGTCACGTAGATCTAATAATCTAGTAAATGATTCTTATATTCTAGAATTTCTAGAATAATCTAGAAACTGCTGATTCTTGTCATATGATGTATATTGTGGTGGACTCCCGAAGTTATTAAAAAAAAGAAACAACTGTGTGAAAATGGATAAAGAAAGTAATATGGATATTAATTTGCAAAAGTTTTAGTTTCATAACTTAATTAAATCAGATGGTGTACAAATATTTGATTCCTCCTAGATTTGGTGGTGTTTGCTAGTGTTAGCCTTAGCTCATTCATTGCAAATGCACTGCAAATGAGATGATGTGGTGTTTTATGCTTAATAAAATGATATGCAGGAAACATTAACGAATACTGAAATTACAAGCTTTCTACGGTTCCAGTGTTGAATCCCATGGCGGACAGACACATGCAAATGGTCAATATGTAGAGTTTTCCTAAAAAGCATACCCTTTATTATGCACTGGTTAGCTGGAATTTCAAGTTCACTAGACATTAACCACACCCACTTTAGAAATCATATGGACAACTCATAACTTGGTCTTTTTTATTATTATTATTATTATTATTATTATTATTATTATTATAAATTTAAGTATTTTTTTAAATGTCTGTACTGGTCCTTTCAGCTTTTTCAGCTCCAAACAAACCTCAGTGTCCAGTAGTCTGAGGTTGTGCATTTCTTTTATACAATGAGAAAAGGCTATTTGTAGTGAAAGGCCTATTGAGTGGTTTTCATGAAACCTCACCAAAAAGCACTCAGCACAAGGGTCAGAGAAAACTCCCTCCATCCTAAGGAGAGGTCAAACTGCTGTGCTGTCCAACTGTGAACTGTGTTTTGTCAAACCACAAAGAGAGATAAGTGAAGCAGAACCTCAGGTTCACATTCAAACATGCCTCACACACGCACACACAAGCCTAAATGCTCTAAGATTTGCACATTCCACATGCCACTGGTATGCTCACATGTTTCATTAAACCAGTTTGGCTATTTGAGGCAAAAAGAAAAAAAAAAGAGAATCCAGGAGAAAGAACATGAGTGGCTAAGGGAAGCTGCTAACAGAAAATTAGACAGAAGAATACCTCACATGCCAACACGACCACAATGTGTCAAAAGTTTATACTTGCTAGTTAAACGACGATCGACCTCAGATATTTGGCACTCGCTATAAAAATGAGCAAAAACAAATATATAAAAATGAATAACCTCCATTGAGAGAACAAATGTGCGTACACTGTATAGTTTTATTTGAACACAATGTTTCTTTTTCAAGGGTAAAAAGTCTTACTTAGCAATTTTCTCTTTCAAAAGAATAATTACCAAACATTTAATCTCCTCTGGAGAGAATACCAGCATTGGGTCTCTTCTGAACATTCAGTGATACAAAACACTTAAACCTTCTTTAGATTCGGACTTATTAACCACACTATTTAGTATAGTTGTTCAGATCCAACTGAGCTGTAAAGCATTAATTATTTTTTGTGTTTTGTTTTAGTTTGATTTCTTTTTTTAATCAAATTTTTTAAATTATTTCAGCTTTCACCTTAAGTTTAAGACATCGTCACGGCTGACCCATTTGAGATATCAAAAATCCTACTACAATTTTGCATCCCCAATGTCTTTAGATCACATCGGCCCGGTTTGGTGGTGATCTTATAAATTCCACAGGAGGAGTATATCAAAATCCATCAGGTGCATTTTGGCAAATGACCCAAAATAACTGACTTCCTGTTGAGTTGAGCCCATGACATGCAGTGCGAAAGTGAGTTCTAAGTGTTCTCAATGAGTTCTAAGTGTGTCCATACATGCAAGTGTGTATGAGCTAAGCAGCAAAATCTTGTGTGGCCACACGACTCTCAGGCATCCTAATAATTTTACTGAGTTTTTGAGCACGTTAAGTCCCCAAAAAAGCCCATAAGGGTGGAAAGAAAGTTACTAGGGCATTAATAACATAGCAAGTAAATATAGTTACATTTACATACAGTCTCTTAAAACAAGATTTCAACAAACTAAACACATGCTTATTAGTCTTATTTCTAATCAAATTTTAGCAAAATTTTAAGCGAAAATTTATTGGCAAATAGTTTTGCTATTTTTTAATAATTATTTGCCAACAGAACAAGAAATTTTAAGAAGATTCGGCTTGAAATGAGCTACATAATCTTAACCATGTTTTTTTTTTGTAAACTTTTTTAAAGAAATTTTAAGAAATTATACATACTGTAGGTAGGTTTGGCTAGATTAACTCTTTGTAGTGAACTGTGCTTTTAATAACTCTTCGGTGTGAGATTTTTCAGGAAAGGCTTTTTGTAATAGAATTAAAACGTGTCAACTAGGGCTGCACGATATTACCAAAATATGCGATATGCAATATTGTTGTTGAATATTGCGATAACGATATTTCTTGCGATATAACATTTCCCTAGAGAAATGCATTTTTTAATTATTATTATTATTGGCTATTTTTTTTTTAAATCATTTATATATGTAATGATCATACTAAAATAAACAGGTAATAGATATTCGTCTGATGTAATTAAATCTAATTCAGGCTAAAAAGAAACTACTGTATATGTCAAGGAAGTTGCAAATATTTAGACTTCAAAACAATATGAATGACTTAAACCCCTCAGCAGATATTCTGATTTCTGGTTTGCTGTTACCATAGACCTGCCAACACAATATGAATTACTTTCAAACATTACTTTTTATTTACGTGTAACCATACGCTCATTGATTTCATTTATCGCAACTCTTTGCGATACGGATATTGCGTATACCATTATCGCGATAACGATAATTTTTCGATATATTGTGCAGCCCTAGTGTCAACCTTAAGATTTTACTAAATTATTGGGTAAAATAATCAGTAATCACTTCATTTCATTATGGAAATTGTTTGGCAACCAGTAGAACAGTGTTAAAAAACTATACTGTTTCCCATAAACAGTACCATCGCCAGCAGCAGTATGATGAATTGTTATATCCTGTACAGTATGTGCATATGCATTCTTCTAAAGACACTCACACACAGCCTCTTATCCAATACACTGCTCTATTTTACAAATGTCTATTCTTGACTGTTGGGATTTTCTCCCAGGTACTGTACATCTGATACCCGAATCAGTAGCTACACAGTGCTCGAGGCCATGTTGGCACAATCTTCCTGGGAATAATGGCTTAATGTGCCCTCACATTTGCATGGAGTGGGAAAAGCACTCACCTAAATCAGCAGTGCTGTATGCTTGCTCTGATGCCTGTGGGGCACCATCAGTTTTTATCTGTCCGACTCAGGACACCACTATCAGTATAATCCTGTCCGCACTCTCCCTCACGGGCGCAACCAACTATGTTGAAGTGCACGCGTTTGGCATTGGAGCTTGCCTGCTGGCTTTTATATCCAACTGTGCTTATTTGTCACTTATTTATTATGTGCAGAGTGGATTTCTCAGCACGCTGATTCTGTGGTTTTGGGCTTGTAAAACATGTAACTGAAACCTAGCATAAATGTGGCAGGCTTATTCGATTTGCAGGAGCCCTATGCCTAGTTGGAAAACTGAGCTGTTTGACATTTCCACTGTCAGTTCCTTATTCAGATAATCTCTGCACGTAAGGTGTATTGCTTTTTATACAGAACTAGGCTTCAAGTAATTAATATAAGTTTGCGCCTGTCTAAATCACGATTTCTGTAACAAATGTGCTCAATGTGAAAAACAGATGTGAGAATAAAATCTCCTTACATCTCTATAAAATGCAAAAAATACTTGTAGCCTTTTCAGAAAACAGCATAAACATAGCCTTACTTGAATGTTCCTCGGCTCTATTTCTATTCAACATGACTGAATGAAAGACCAGAGCATATAGTGCTGATAATTAGGCCTTACACCACTAGGAGGCAGATAATAAGAGAGGGAGAGAGAGAGAGAGAGAGAGAGAGAGAGAGAGAATGTTGACACCTAGCTGGCCCTATTAATCTGATCTGTGAGTGATAACTAGGAGTTTGAAAGGCACTTTGTCCAATTAGAACTGTGCAGCAAATTTCCACCTGGCTGTGACAAAGACAAAGTGGCTCTTCGAGAAGATATGGTGGCATGTGGCCAGGTAAAAATGAAAGCCACAATAGTGGGACTGTCATTTACCTTGGTGTGTGTTTTAAAGAGTGCACATTTTGGACAAACTGCCACCTACAGAACAGACTGGTCAATCAATGTCATGTGAGACGAAGTTCGAGACCTGCACACTGCAAACGCACTCCCGTTGATACGAATGACAGATGTGCTCAATAACTGGTCTGGCACATCATAATTCCAGCGCTCCCCCTTCACTTCAAGTGCTTCTGTGCACCGGAGGTTTAATTTTAACAATATGAATTGGAAAAGTCAGGGTGCTTCCACTTATTCCCTCCACTTCCCAGTGACGGACCATTACGCTACCCAAGTGTGTGGGACAAATCACAGTACTCGGCACTGTGCCACAAGCACAGAGGAAATTTCTTTACCAAATCCTTGTTGTGAAGTGGCACAATAATTTAGGGGTATGGAAAGTATAGGTTTGCATAATAAAATTCATATGCTTCATTAACAAGCACTGAGGCATGGCAGATCATTTGTTAGACAAATTCTCCGGTGCCCGTGAGGTGATTTCTATCAAGCTTATTCAAATTTCATTTCAACTTGTATGGATCAAAACTTAATGATCTCAGATAAACCATAAGCTTACAGTTGCAATATTTTCCAAGTTGAATTGTTCCAAGGGGATTTTTTTGCAACATTAACGCTTGAATAAATGTATTTCACAAAAAAATATATATAGTAATAATAATAATAGTCAGAAATTCAGAAAATCTACTGTATGTATCTCACTGTGTCATGTATAATTTTTAAAAACATGAAATAAATTGCTACGACTGAAACCACAGTGCATTAATTGACTTTAATGGCCAAACACTGATAGACCAGAAGAATAAACTATTTGCCTACAGAAGTGGATGTGCCTGGGGTGAAAGGCTTTTCTTCTCTGTCACACTCTATAATTACATTCTCACAGACGATTAGAAGCATATCTCCATGTCATTTCCACGCAACAGCCCTTCATCCATATACACAGCCATTAAGTGCCCATTAAACAAGAAATACTTCAGTTCTGGTTAGTAAAATCTCATGTGGTTAATAAACTTGATGATCTGACCATTTAATTCATCTGAAGTCATTACTGAGTAGCATTACCAGGCATCAGGTGACTTTAATATTTCTAGCTGGTCTTGCATTTCGTGTATTATGACAATAAAGTTTTTCTTTTTCTCATTATTTCTGATCCTCTAGCATTACCACCAAAGTTTGTATGATATCTGTTTTTTCTTTTATCGTTGTTTTCAATCCTCCACCATGAGATCATAAATGAGATAAACGCAGCCAGTGAAATGACAAATGCTATTTTCCCATTAGCTACACTTGCTAATGCCAACGAATCAGATTCTGACATTCTGAAGCTACGGACTTTAGCTCCAGAGTATAAACAATTTCACATTTTGCAAACACATCACATTTTGGCACATAAAAAACTTTAATGCAGCTTTGGGGGATGGAGAGGCCAGACCTAGAATTATTTACACATGGCTTTGTACTTGATTGCTAAAACTCAATAATGGCGACAGTCACATAAACATGCCATGTCAAAGATATTTAATCACAGGCATCTTAGATTGTTTGAATTGACTATTCTGCAACTTTCTAATTTTTTTAAAATTAAATAATTCAAACAAATAATTACAAAAATATCATTAAAACACACAAGCCACAGGTTTAAGAGTTTCTTGCTCCCTCCAAAAATGAGACTGGAAGGTGGACAATCTACTCTAAATATCCCTACAGTAGGTGTAAATGTGTGTGTGAGTGTGTGCATGGTTCTGTGACTGGTGTCCAAACCTGGGTGTATTCCAGTATCACACCCAGTGTCAAAAGCCTGACCAAGATAATAAGCAGTTAATTTAATTCATAAACATAATAACGTCTGCATGGTCCATACATGTGAGTCACTGGCAATATTTAAGTGATGACTAAAGACCTATATGTTTCTTAGATATTTTGGTTAATTACTAGTAACCTAGTAACCCAGTATAAGGATCTACCCAATAACAGTAGACTTTAAAGTAAGTCGCTCTGGATAAAAGCATCTGCCAAATGCCTAAATGTAAATGTACATGTAAACAACAACAAATATGTTCTCATAGCTCATTTAAATAAATTGAATTGAATGCATTTTATTACAGTTATTTCACATATCATGAACAACCGGCCTAATGTTCACGTTACAGTAATATTCAATTACAATTTTTTTTTCTAGTGCCATATGGAATTACACTCAAGGTCATCAAGGATACGAAGTCCTGGGACAAAACACAAGCACACCACAAAATATTTAAATAAGAATGAATTAATGGATTCCCATCCAGTGTGAATTCAATATGATTAATACTTATGGGTATAGTTCAGCCACCGTGGCTCACCAGTCAGTTGTAATTGGTAAAAATGCAAGAGGATGGATAGTCGGGATTAATTAAGTGTTTTGGTATGATTTTTCATCTGAGGGGAAATTTATGCAGATTGTGAAGGTTTTAGTCAAATACTAAAAAATGCAGTAGATCACCAGGGTGTTAGAGGAACACCATGTGTCTGTGTAAGAGTTGTTAAAGGATTGGTGTGTTAAAAAAGGAAACAACTATTTAAGAGATGTTGTAAGAACATATTAGATAAATGTGTTTGGTTTGGAATTAAAATTCAACATTACCTATCTTTGTGATAAACCAACGTTTATTTGCAAGAGACCGAATTCTATTTAATTAGAGTTGAATTGAGCATCTAAAGCCACAAAAACACATGTTTACAAAGGGCAAATTATTTTATTACTTACTTGGCTAAATAAATGGAAATGATATGCATGGAATGCATCTGTTTCCAAGATGCTCAAGAATTAAATTAGATACATGAGGCTTGTTTCATAGCTGGTTTTGCTAAAACAGTAATCCAATCATGCAAGCATAAACTCGTGACAGACACAAGAGTATATACATGAATTATAAACCAGGCAGCATGACTGAGATGATATCTCCATACAGAAACAGCAACGCACACAGAAATGAGCACACACATGCATGTATACACGTCAAGAAACACAACCAGTCTTCAGGGACAAAGAAAACATCAAGTCAAGTCCAGGAAATGGCCTAGATTTTCGAATCCCTTCTACATTTCCATACTTGCTTTTATGAGCGGGGTGAACACACCTTGTAAAGGAAAATTTTACGTGTTAAGATGAAAAGCAGACAACATGAGACAACCTCTGGCCAATGAAAACAAACAAACTTTCAGACAGACTCTGCAGCTCACATAGAGCTCGAGGTAGATTTACTTTAATGCTATTCTAAGACCAATTACTTACAGGTATACCAAAAACTGGAGCTTTAACTGGCCGGAAAAACAAAGCACAACTGAGCTCAAAAAAGTCAAAAAAGCTGGCAGCTCCACCACTACACCCACATGGTGTATTAAAGCAGCAAGTGGCACTGACACTTTCCACTTAACTTTTCATTTTCTGACCACACATTCATCAGAAGTGCCATGTGAACAGCTCTGCCGCTGCCAAAACTATTCATTCTAAAGTCGCTGAGGAGAATAACAGTGTTTAAGGAACTCCAGGGAAGTGATGGACAAATGCTACACATTATACACCATTAACACTCACTGTTTTAAAACCCATGCTAACACAACGCAATGCTGGAGAAAAAGTAAACAAGTAATTCTAGCTTCAGGGTGTGTTGGACAACTCCCACAAATAAAGTGATCCGATTTCAGTACACTTTGGAAATGGAAATGCACACCCGGCTAATCTGTCGCCCAAATGCAGGGGGGATTTGATTTGTGTGCCTTTACACTTCAGGTTATAGCTTGAAAAGAAACTTTTTAACAGATCATCACGCTGTTGATCCATCATGCTACCTTTCCCAACATGCACTGCATTCAGTACCAGAGTGAACAACTCTCATGAGGCTACTCAGTGCCATGCCTTCAATTACGCCGCAGGCATAGCTGGGTCACAGCATGCGTGCAACAGTAAATTTAGATGCCTTTAAAGCGTTCCCATAAAGCATGGACTACATTCATTTTTTCTTATTTAAACCATCTAACTCAGATATGAACTTCTGTAAATGGGACATAGATCTGAGTAGTGCCCAGTCAGTGGAGATCTGACATCAAAAACCTGGTCCCTGTCCCTAACAGAAGGCCCACTTGCCAACATTGCTTGTACCACTGGGGTGGGTTGCACTCCAAAATAAATTGTCCCAGCAGAGCACAACTTTCAAATTTAGTTCAAAGATGCTAAACTTTGCCTAATCTGGACACCATAACATTAATCATATTTTGATAAATAATGTAGGAAATATAGAACGTGTTTCTTACATCCACTAAACTTTAAAATTGTCTATGATTTTAGCCAAATTGGGGTAAAGTTGGAGTCATTTGAGAAATTTCAACTCGTATTTGAAGCTGGCAGAGTACAAACACTACTTCAGACCTACTTTCATGAAAAGCCAGAGAACTTCGCATGTGCAATGAGGTGGTTTATATATATTTACTGCAAACAATTCATTTTAGAAAGTATATCACAAATGAACATCTTCGAAATATATTCATCAGCTGAACATAGCTGAACACATACAGTGCCTTCCAAAACTATTAGCGCCTTCAAAAATGTACACTATCAGTTAAAAGTTAGGACACACCTTATAATTCCATGGTCTTTCCTGATTTTTATTTTATTCTCCATTTTAAAACAATACTGAAGGCGTCCAAAATATGCATTAATCTCATTTGAACAGTTGTTCAAGAGATGTGTCTCATACTTATGCTCTGTAAAACCTTCATAACAGCTCTAATCTGAAGTGCTGTTAATTAATGATTTCTGAGGCTGGTACTGTAGCTCTAAATGAACTCTATATGAACTAGGTTCTCGTCTTGCTTAAGATGTTCTTCATGAGAGCCAGTTTCATCATGGTGTTTGATGGGTTTTGCAAATGCACTTGATAGTACTGTTTGTGCAAGAATTATTCCAGAACAGCTGACCTTCATGTCTTAAAATAACTGTCATTGTTGTTACCTAGTTACTTAATGCCATATGTGTTATTTCATAGTTTATAAATAAAAATCCAGTATTGTTCTAGAATATAGAAATTAAATCCAAACTTTTGACTGGTACTTTATTATTTTAAATCAACTCTAAAACACACAAAAACTGTTAAAATATAATTACACACAATTTGAGCTATAAAAATGTTTCATATCTCTGAAATAATGGCAGATCTACCTGTAATGGGACCCAGTAAGGAGGATGGTGAAGAAGAAAAAAAAAAAAGAAAAAGGTATAAATTTTAAAACAGAAAAGTTTATTTATCATGATTGTTTCAAAAGCTTTAAAATGACCTGTTAAGCTGTTTACACCCCAGTGGCGAGTTTCCCAAGTGATTTTTTGCAAGTCGATCATTTTTGTCGACCCAGTAACCTCCCAATAAAATATTTCACACCAACAAATCAAGTATTTCTTTGTTTGTTTTTTCGCCTCAGATTTTACCAACTTTTTGCCATGACAGGAACAACTCTGATCAATCACAAAGCAGCTCGCTGGAACATCACTCAAAAGCGTTTAGCATGGCAGACCATCTGATTAACTTTGGTTCAGCTAATGCAGTTCTGTACTATAAAATACAATAAAGTGAAAAAATTACCAAGACAAAACTGCTGAAAAAGTGGACAGACAAAGAACTTTATTATCACAATATTGTCTCCACAGTAATTTTAACTACAGCACGTTAGTTTTTAATTCTTGTACTAGTTACACTTCATATACAGTAATACCATGTATACAGTATGAGAATCATGTCAGAATATGGACTTCACTTTTTCTGTTACTGTCCTGCTAAAACAGAGGGATGCTGCATTTATTTGCATTGTGCTATACACTGCATGTCTCGTGTTCTTGGGTGGAGTGTAGTTACTGTTCTTGTGTAGAATTTGAAAAAGCTGTGGAAAAATTTGAGCGATACCTACAGTATGTGAGGACAAAGAGAGGGGAGGGTGAAGTGAAGTGTCCAGGCAGGTGGAAAGAACATCGCTTGTTGTGGGATCTATTTTTTTTATTCATCCTGCACAGGGTTGCAGGAAATCTAGAGCTTATCCCAGAAGACTTCGGGCGTGAGGCGGGATACACCCTGGACAGGGTGCCAATCCATTGCAGGGCACACACACTCACATAGACACACACACAAACTATGGCCAATGCCAATTATCCTGATCTGCATGTCTTTGACTGTTAGAGGAAACCTGCATCCCACGAGGAAACCCACCAAGTACAAGAGAGCATGAACACATTCGCATCACGTGTGATATAAATATGAATGATCCATTTATTTTGCCTCTGAAATTATTGCTTTTTTTGTACTGTTTATTCACATCATTCCTGATGTGTAAAGACCTTTAAACACTCGCTTTATAAGAACAAGCTGTTTTGAAGTATTGCCAAAAAGAAGCCCTTCCTGAGACCATCTGACAAAATGCAGCACCTGAGCTTCACAAGGCCTCATTAGAACGACAACAGGGATACATATTGTGGTTAAATGAGGCTAAAATCATCAGCATGTTTGGTGGTAAAAGTGAAAAGCACCTAATAGCCCTCTATAAAATATGGAGGTGGATCATTGACGCTTTGGGGCAGTTTTATGTTTGGTGGACAGGCGGCATGTTTAGTGGTTAGCATGTTGCCTTGCACCTCAGGTCTTTGTGTATGGAGTTTGCATGCTGTCCCTGTGCTTGGTGGGCTTCCTCCATGTACTCCGGTTTCCCCCCACCATCCAAATACAAGCATGTTAGGCTAATTGGTGTTCCCGGATTGCCCATGGTATGTAACTAAGCGCGTGAGTATGCCCTGTGATGGATTGGCACCCCATCCAGGGTGTTCCTTGCGTCACGCTCTAAGTCTCCTGGGATAGGCTCCAAGCCCCCGCGACCCTGATCACAGGATAAAGTGGTATAGCCAATGAGTAAGTGAGTGAGTGAGTGAGTGAGTGAGTGAGGCAGGGTTGGGGGTATCATTAATTCAGGGTGTTTTCTCTCCAAACATGATCGCTTCTGTGCCCTACTCAGATATAGATAGATCTTTTAAGGATATAATAAGCCAGAAATGGTTAAATAAATAAAAAAAAAACACAAAATCTGTCTGAAAATTTTTAGACTGAAGTGCAGGGAGAATGCAGCGAATAGGTTCCATGATTACTTCATCAGTCTAGAATGCAAACTTCAGATGGTGATTTTTGTCATGGGGTGGCAGGTAAGGTTTCCCTCTTTCCCGCATGGTGACTCTTCCATGCAGATCATGCTTGTGCTCAGCGATGCTGCACAATATAACAGTGCACTACTATAACTATCCTAGCTATTCTATGCTTCTTCTTTCTGACAGAATATAGACAGTTATATTTTACATTTTTCAAAGCTCACCATCGCACCCACCAGCCAACTTGCTATGGCTTCAGCTGGTGCCTAGAACTGCTATTTCTTAATTACATTATAGACATTATGACCTGGAAGCACTTTGATATCTTATTATACTCTTCATCTGAAAGGTGGGCATCAATTATTATAATACTTAGTATTACCATATGGTTTAATGAGTCAGAGAATGTATTGTTGTACAAATAACTTCAAAACAATGTCAATATCAAACTGATAGCATGCTGCATTTTTACCGCCAGACCACATGCTGTTGATGCTAGTAAATGCGCATAACATGCATAACTTCTATTACAACAAAAAATACTGGACAACAGCAATTTAGTGAAATATTAAACCGGAAAGCAGCTAAAATGATAGAAACCCCACTTACCATCTGAGATCTGTTCTGAGAAAGCAGATGTGATGCAGTTTGGGTGTTTTGCAAATACCATTTTAAAGTAGAGTAGTTTGGGAGCAAAGATGCACCTCACACTAAAAATTCCCGAAAGAATATTAAACGAATGTGCTCAGACGTCTGCAAATAGATGTTAATCTGTATAAATGCTACAAATAATGGTTACATTTTTGGATTTTTAAGGATGTACAGTATTTGCAACATTGTGTTTTGGGTCTATTATCATCAACATTATCTCAACATCATTTTGTCAATGTCATTTTAAATTTCAAAAACAACATTGACTCGCCATTATTACAATGGTAGATGTCATCTCCACATTGTTACGACAATATTATAAGTCATCCAATGTTAGGAGTCCTAATCAGAAATAATGAGTCACATAATGAGTCAATTATGGTTTCATGATTAATTATATTTGAGACTTTACAGCTGGACTTCACAACTAATTACTGTACTCTTCCATTTTTAGGTTGATCAAACATTTCTTTGTTGGTATCATCATTTTGCATTACAACATTATGCATTAACACCTGAATAAAATGTACTTTTAAAATATTGTCCTTGAACATGTGTTTCCTTAAATCAGTAAAATATTTGACTTGGTCAGGGGTGCCTAAACTTTACATACAGCTGAATCATTAAGTTCTTTTTATGTTTACTCTTCCCATGAAGGGTGTCAATAATTCTGCAGCATGTGAAAGGTATGAAAACATTTTGGCTATGTGAAAAAGGCATACTAAAACAAATAAATTGTCAATAGTTTGTCACATAAGTTGCATATGATACAAGAGCATGCACAGGGTGAACAGAAGATGATCCTGATGTTTTTCAGCTTTGAACTTGTAGAAAATCAATTAGGCTCCATATCAATAATGTCCAAATCCATAAGTCAAAAAGAAAAATATATATGCACATACGTATATACTGTATACATTAGTATTAGTCTGGTATGATGATCTAACAGTAAATAGTTTACGTGTGTAAAAGCTTATCTAACCGCAAAAAAACGTTGCATGTAGGAAGATTGTATGTTATCGTATGGATATGCTGTAGCCCATGTGTATCAGCAACCCAAAGTTTCAAAGTTTGCATAACACATGACTGTACAGACACAAGTGGACTTTGGCGAGCTAATAATGATTTCACACTAAAGTGCTTAGGAAGCTTTCTGACATGCTCTGGCACAGTGGCTGTCCCAGATGTTCATGAAGCTCTTTGCGTTGATCTGAGAAAGAGTGAAAGCATACAAGTGCTCGGGAAAATACCACAAAAGCAGAATCCTCTTAAGTGGAAATCCTTTACCCTGAGTACTTTAACAGATACACAGGATGCTTCAATAACCTTTACGCAAACATTCTACACACAGCCGGACGCAACACCTCAGACTGCTTAAGATCAGAGCTCTTATGTCATTATGTCAGGAGGCCATCTGCTTGGTCATCCCTGTGCGATCTTCTCGCTGTGTCTGTTTTCTAGGATAAGAGTTTGATTTGTGGGCAGTACTGACACATTTGTGTTAAACTCTCATCTAAAATTAGGTTTGTGTGTGTGTGCTTTCTAAAAGGACTTGGATTAAAGCAGGTGACTCTAGATCAGCACCAAGTGTTCAACTGGGAGTCTCTTTTGGGTAAATCCAATCTTTGGTATTTGAGAATGTCACAGACTTTTCAAAACAGGGCTATCAGATAAACCGGTAATCATCGTGCCAGGTCCAGGCTTTGGAAGGCTTTAAAGCACAAACCTTGTTTTGGAGGCCGCAGCCATTACCTCCCATTTGTCATTTTTCAGCACTGGGTCAACACACCATACGCACTCCTGCTCTGAGTGCTGAGTTAAATAGTACTGGCTGTGGTGGCGGTGAGAGTCCACTTTAAGCAACCAGACACTGGAAGCCACAAGTGCTGGGCTAAAAGGATAGTTCTGCCCAATGTCTTTGACTGGCCAACCAAAACATCCACTATAACCAACCTACTATATTAAGAGGTGTCTTGTTTTTTTGTTTTTTTTGTGCATGATGGTGTTTAGCCAGGATAAAGCACGGCACGAGTTTGTAAAAATGTGTCAAAATTGCAATGATTTCTGCTTTTGAAGCTGGTTTCAAGCAAAGCACTAGTATTACAGAATAACATTTATTGGGCTGATTACAGGGTTCATGTCATATCAGAGGGCACAGCTTGTCTTTCTATTGCCCCTGCTAGGGAGAGAAAGACAGCGTACCACCAGGTGACAGATTTCACCATGGCACAGTAACACGGAGAAAGAGTAAGCAAAATATTGTTGTCTGACATGCCAACTAATAAGTAATTATAGGCTAGTCCTTCACAGATGGCAGACCCCACAGTGCTTCCACTTGCAGGAAAAATAAGCCACTGCTTCCTACAATGTGGGTAAGTACAAGAACAAGATTTGCTTAAGCCAGAGAGAGTGCATATGCACTTGGCTGACTGATTGGAAGTCCTCTTGTGACTTTAGGAATGAAGAGTGGAACTGTTACCCCCTGTAGGTATATATGATAAAAGTATCTAGCCTTCCCACTGAGGGTCTTTATAAAAGGCTCTCTTAAGGCTCTCTCATTTTCACAATACTAAGAAACTGAATAAATGAAGAAACTATGCAATAATTTTTTTTAAAGACTGCATATATTTTTTGCATTCAGTAACATTTAGTTTTCATGCCACAATGTAAAATCTGTCCCCTTGCTGAACAACATCCATGCAATGTCAGTCCACCAGTTCAGTAGCAGTGTAACACTGACAAGTGCATCAACATACACACACGACAGCACTAACCAGCCAACTGTAATTGTAGCTCAGTCTGTCAGCAAGACAAATGCACAATGCAATTTGGTCTTTAGTTATTCATGAGCGTTTGCAATTTAAATCCATTTTGAAATTAAGCTTCCCTATTGTGCTACGGACAAATGAGTACTTTGATTTAATAAGGGGAAAAAAACTTCCAGGAAGGGTTTCTAAAGGATGATGATCAATGTCATATCTTTCAACCACATGCGTTAACATATCAGGTGTTTCTACAGAACTGCCCACTGTGAACGCCAATATCATTTGTCACGAATGTTTTTTGAGACACACAGTTATTATGCATACTTCCTGCTAATAGAAAGACATCTGTATTAGTCAAGAATCTGGTGTTATATTAGCAACAATTCGGCACTGAAATGTGATCTTATTAGTACCCTGGACACCAAATAAGCAGACACATCAAACAATTACCCACATTACTATGTATAGCCTGAGCGGCAGAGCAGAGAAAAAAAGACTTACAGTAGCAAACATAATGAAATGTTTTAATAGTTTACATATTCATAGTCTTGTATAATATAAACCAGGTTATTTATTATGCGGCATGTATGACAGATGTAAATATGGATAAACAAATAAACAAAATATAAATTTGTCCCACAATTTCTCCTGCAGCCAGTGCAATCTTTTTTTCTTTTTTTTTTTATAACTGTGCAGCACAAAGTAGTAAGAGATGAACTGAAGAATTCACACAAAGGCTTCACAACCTTAGGGGAAAAAAACACATTCAGCTCCAGTACAGTTACCAATACTGATTCAAGGCTGTGTAGAGGGTGCTGGATAGAAATTACAAATTGATGTTCATTTCAAAACTATAGCTATCCTTCTTAGTCAGCTTTCAGACTAAGTGCCACAAAGCTCATCTCAAATCAGCCAGGAACGCACCCCGGCTAATAACGTCTGAACCTGGGAGAAAAGTAACAGCACCTTCATTAAAGTCACAGTCACAGCTCCACAACTATCTCACACAGTCTGAGTTTCCTTTGCCATTAATCACACCATTAATATTGATTATTTCCAAATGTCTTCCTCCAGAGGTGAGGGATGCTGCACCGTGATAATGGTGCCTTTTCTCTTCATTAATGCCTCTAGCAGACACATAAGCCTACTGCTCTGCACCGTCAGATATCTTACAAGAAGCAATGCTGAAATGCGCTTTTTAATACAGCAGGTGTATGGGTGCTCCTAGTTTTAAAAAGTTCAGCTTCACCTCAATAATAATAATAATAATAATAATAAACAGATTAGAGTGATAATCTAATAGACAATCTGTGTGTGATCTTTTTGCTGGCAGAAACTGGGTTTTAATGTTTTCCACAAACCAGCAAAGTGACTGATCATCATAGGTACATATTCTAAGCATTCCAAATAACATGTCATAAAAATACATACTATGAAAATTTTTTTGAGCCAGTCACATGCTGTGTGCAACAAATTCATGCAACATAAAACAGCAAACACACTACACACACCACATCAATTCCAGTAAGCCATAACATAGAAAAGCCATGAAACATTAATATTATAATATTTTATTCCTTTTACTTGCCTTTTACATTTAAGGATGAATTATGCATTACCAATCACTAGCACAGTTTACTAGTTACTAGCCAGTAGCTATGTAAAGACTGCACAGAAATAAAAATGTTTTTGATATATTTTATTTGAAGCAATATTTGTTGGTTCTAGATTTTATTTTTTTACATGTCAAAACTGTGAATCCTACAAAAATGAAAGTTTTTACTGTATATGATGAATATTTCATTCATATATAAAGGTTGGTGTACAATTAAAGAGATTAGATGTAACATTATGTTTAGGCTGAATGCATGATCTAAATGGTAAAACAAGTAAGAATGTTGCTCAAACTACTTGACAATATGGAATACAAAATTGACATATATCTAAAAGATATATATTCTCAGGTAAGGTTGCAAAGTCGCCCTTTAACACGTACAAAATCAGACTAGATGTAAATGAGGGTAAATGTTTGTGCATGGTTCCCTGTAACAGACTGGTTTATTGAACAGGGAGTATATCCGCATTATGCCCAGTGTTTTCAGGATCTGCTCTGTAATCACTGTAACTTTGGCCAGTCTAAAAATCTTACCATGATGAATAGAATGAACGGATAAATGATTGAATGAATCTCAGTTAAGGGTTGCTGAGCATCTAATACAGTACATGAAAAGACGAGAATATCAGAGTTGTACGGAACACCCTGATTAGTCACTCTACATGACATAACGATACCTATATAGAAAGTGGAGGCTGCAGATGAAGAAAGCATACACATTATCTTCTAACCTTATGTCTTATCATATGAACAGCCATTAAACTCATGCATATGTGTACAGTCACGTCTGAGCGGTTGCTCAAATCAGGGGTAAAAATCTGACTGTATGAGAAACAGTCCTGGTCAGGGCCGTGCAAGTGAACAGTGTGTGTTCTCTCTATCGCCCATTCACAACGTTACATAACAGAACTGAGTCCAACCCCCCTCTGCTTTTGCCTTCCAGATGCACTTTAGTCTCTTTAGTACTAAAGTATTGGGGTGTATACAGGTCAGCGGGTTAAGAGTGAAGCACGGGCACGCTTCTTTACTAGAAATCCTTACAAACTCATATGCTGTAATATACAGTACCTGCAGCTGTCTGCTATTACATAACCAGGCAATGCCTGGAAAACTACAATGTTATGGGATCAAGTGAAAGCTGTCTCTGTTACTGCTTGTTGAAATTGTTAAAAGTAATAAGAAAAAAAATGTTTAGACACCCGATTAAACCTCGTTTATGATTACAAAAGTTGGAAGAGCTGAGAAGTACAAGAACCGACTGTCTCTCTGTCTCTTTCTCTCCTTCTCTCCTCTGTTTATGGCAAAACTTGTTACATAACCAGATTACATTCCTCCTTGCTCATATCAGCGCCTAAATATACCCTTCTAATTCTGAAACGTGGACACAATAACGGTAGGTAGAACACGCAGGAAATTCCCAAACCCAGGCCACTTGTTCTGGACGGGTTTCTGTTTGGCGTTTTGTGAATGTGAGCTACATTTTTCCGCTCAACTTGGAGCCTCTCGGTTGAATGGAGGCAGCCGAGGGGGCGTGGCTTAAATCAGTCCTTACTGTCTCTACTGTAAAACACGGACTGCTCCTACAATCAGATCCTCACTGGGTTATATCAATTATTTAAAGATAATTGCGGGTCGGTAACGCTGCAATCGGTGAACCGTGTCTACACCTCTGTCCGCTTTAACGTGTCCGTTAAGAGAGCGCCAGGCGCTGCGCGTGACATCGAGCCTGGGAGCGCGTGCGCTGACACGCGAGCTATACTGACAGCTAAATGTGTAAAATCCACACCGCTGCATGCCTTCATAGCGGACACATCCCGGTACCCCGGGCTCGAGTGATCAAAGGGGCAGAACGTCCAACAAAAGTTCTGTTCAAATAAGCAACCGATTAATAACAAGCTTTTTTTTTTTTTTTTGGAAACCAGATTTAACCCCAGATGTATCAGAACAAACTATTTTTGGAAAACATTTGTGTGCTCATCTCTGGGAGCCGGGTGTTGTCATGCACAATAACAATAACCATGTTGTCAGTAACTCTGTAGTTAACTGTTATATTACCCTGAACTGTCAGTAAACCTTGTCTTTTGATTCAGAAAATCAATATGAAAGAAAGAAAAAAAAAAACAACACTCGCGCATGAAGTTGATCCTGCCGAAGAATTCACTCTGAAGTTTTATTGCATGAGCACTCCTGGTGTACAGAGTGCACTTACCTCTGTTGGTGCTGGAGCAGCTGTGTCTGCGCACCGGCGCTTGGTGCTCGGCTTTCCGCAGAGCGTCCAGGTTCAGCGGACTCTCCCTGACCGCGCTCGCCGCCTCGGAGGCGCTCTTACCCGGCTCGCTCGTCGGATCAGGAGGCGACTCCATGTTGTATTTCTGAAGGCTGTTTCAATCGAAAAAATGTTTTGTCGCTTGCGATATCAAGAGCCGTCGCGATGAGATTTCTCGCTGAGACGCTTCGTCTGGCTGGTTAAATTTACAGCCGAAGTAAGAATTGTTTAAAAAAAAAAAAAAAAGGCGAGTGGAAGCAGGAGGGTGTGTGGGTCTGATTGTCCACTGGCAGCGCTAGAGAGAGCTCGAGCAGGACTGGGAAAGGGAGAGGCTGTCAATAGCCGATGAATGGATGTGAGCGCTCTTAAGAGCCCTCTCACACTGAGCCCGAGCTCTTTCATGCCCTTATATTAGGTTTCACGGATATATGTCGACATACAGTATTTGCCAAATCTGAGAAAGAATATCATGCTGTATAATTCAGCCACACACTGGTTTATTATAAAGCACAGTATAGGCAGTGGAGGTTTCAACTCACCTTTATCATCTAAAACGCCACTCAGATTATGTTTAATACATTAATGTGTCAAGCTTTAACCATTTCTCCAAATACCAAACAAATCCTAATAAAACAATGCGACTATTTGAAGTTTAACTAAAATGCATCATAAGCCTATCAAGGTCATTCATGCTCAGTGGCTGTTTTATCCTGGATGTAGAACTGGAGGCTGTCCCGGGAACACTGGGAGCATGACAGGAAAGATCACCTGGATAGTATGCCATTACATCACAGGGCACTGTGCACTCACATTTACACACAATCTTGTATAACTCAATCCACCTGCATGCTTTTTAACGGTGGAAGGAAACCAGTGCACCCAGAGGAAAACACAGAAAACATGTGGAACTCAACACATTCCTAAACTGGGGCAATGCCTTTTTGTTACTATCGTTATTATAATAGGAAGTAAGCATGTTTATATACATGTGTCCAGGAAGGTGTACAGGATGTCTTCCGGACCTATTAACACCCTAAAACTCTTAACATCCCAGATGTCTTTTGGACTAATTTACTATAGTCCTAATGCACATGTTGTCTTTTTGGCATCTTTATGGAGCAATTAGTAATATTGTATCTTAGTTTCATGAAAACGACCTGAAAGACCTTCTAGAGACAACCTGAGGGCTAGTCTGCATGCAGACTGGATGTTAGGGCAGAGGGGTGCAGACACTGGACTCAAGCAGTCCCTAGGGAAGGAAAATTGACCGGGCCATGGCAGGAGCTTAGGAAACGATCGTGTTGGGATGCCCTTGATGTTATGTGCCATAATTATCTCGCTCCAATGACTAATAATTACTAAAACAATGACAACTTTCTGTTGTGCTGAAACGATAAAAACAAGGCAGACTGACATAATTTTCATTATGTCAATGTATGATATTGAGGAACTTATTTAGGATTTTACGCAGGTTATGATTTTACTAGGAATGAGCCAGTAGTGTACTGCATACACAGTTTTTAACTGGAGAGAGAGAGAGATTAGACTGAGCCCTATATCCCTCAGTAGATTGAGTTGGTCTGAATTCACACAGACACCACGCAGCTGACCAAAACCTTCAGAGCCTGTCACTGCAGAGAAAACTTTCCGATGTGTTATTAAACACAGCCATTCCGCCGATGAAACGTGATCGCATGGCCGTGTGACTTGGCGAATTCTCTCCTTAGCTGCTTTTCTTCCGGCAACTGCTGCCTCTGCGCGCCGCTAATTACACACACCACGCCTGCTGCACGTGACCAACGCCGAAGCCTTAAGCCACGCCCACTTGAAGCAGCGCACGTGGACTTTGGCATGGTTCTGTACAAGCCCTAGGCTTTGAGCAACACACCTCAGGGAAATGAACTACAGCAACCCTGAGCACGTCGCTGAGAGCAAGCACTTGTAAATTACTTTAACAGACAATAATATTTTAAAATTCCAGGTGACAGTACTAATAATGCCATTGCCAACTGACTGTACCGTACAAGGAAAATAAATATGGTGTAACACTTATGCCAAGACACTGCATCTTTTTTTTTTAAAGCAATAAATATAAAAAAGAATGTTTGCCAGTTGACTTCCAATATTCTTAAAAGTATATGTTTTGGATTAGATCCTTTCCAGATATTCACATTTATTTATGCAGATAAGGTTTCATCTTATTAGACATGCATACTGCATACTTTTTTATTTAGTATGCATAAACTGCATTTGCATACTAAATAAAAATCTAGTCTTTTGATGTTAGAATTAAAATATTTATTCCACTCTAAAGAGGCTCTCAAGAGAAGAATGTACATAAAAGTTTGCTGAAATATAATTTCTTCATTAGGCGTCATGGTGGCATAGTGGTTAGCACAGTGGCCTCACACCTCCAGGGTCGAGGGTTCGATTCATACATGGAGGCTGTGTGCATGGAGTTTGCGTGTTCTCCCCGTGCCGTGCTTGATGGGATTCCTCTGGTACTCCGGCTTCCTCTCACAATCCAAAGATATACATATAAAGCTACTTGGTTTTCCCAAATTGTGTGTGTGTGCCCTACAATGGATTGGCACCCTGTCCAGGGTGTCATGCCCTAAATCTTCTGGGATAGTCTTCAGGCCCCCTGTGACCCTGTAATGGGATAAGTGGCACAGAATATGATGATGAAGATTATTTCTTTATTATTAAACTAATTATATATTATGCATGGGTAAAAAGTATTTGCTGCCTTTTTAAAATCTACAATGTAATGTTAATCCACCAACACCTAAATTCAAATTCAAATTTAATTTGTCACATACACAGTCATACACAGTACGATATGCAGTGAAATGCTTACACGACCGCCAGTCACCTTAAAAAGAGAATTAAAGCTTATAGTAAGAAATAAATATGAATAAAAGAAATACGATAGAAAAATTAAATTTACCTAGGATAAAAATAGAAATGAAAATAGAAATATAATGTACAATAGAACATTTTGGAGTTATTCCTCTGCAATAGCCTTGATCATTTTGAATTAGGTAAAATTTTAAGCAACGCATCTTAAAAATAAGACTATTGTTTCTTAAGATAATACAAACCGGATTCCAAAAAAGTTGGGACACTAAACTAATTGTGAATAAAAACTGAATGCAATGATGTGGAGATGGCAAATGTCAATATTTTATTCAGAATAGAACATAAATCACGGAACAAAAGTTTAAACTGAGAAAATGTATAATTTTAAAGGAAAAATATGGTGAATCAAAATGTCATGGTGTCAACAAATCCCAAAAAAGTTGGGACAAGGCCATTTTCACCACTGTGTGGCATCTCCCCTTCTTCTTACAACACTCAACAGACGTCTGGGGACCGAGGAGACCAGTTTCTCAAGTTTAGAAATAGGAATGCTCTCTTAAACTGTTCAATCGTCTTGGGCCTTCTTTGTCGCACCTTCCTCTTTATGATGTGCCAAATGTTCTCTATAGGGGAAAGATCTGGACTGCAGACTGGCCATTTCAGTACCCGGATCCTTCTCCTACGCAGCCATGATGTTGTGATTGATGCAGAATGTGGTCTGGCATTATCTTGTTGAAAAATGCTGGGTCTTCCCTGAAAGAGATGACTAGATGTTGTTCTAGAACCTGAATATATTTTTCTGCATTGATGGTGCCTTTCCAGACATGCAAGCTGCCCATGCCACACGCACTCATGCAACCCCATACCATCAGAGAGGCAGGCTTCTGAACTGAGCGTTGATAACAACTTGGGTTGTCCTTGTCCTCTTTGGTCCGGATGACATGGCGTCCCACATTTCCAACAAGAACTTCGAATCGTGACTCGTCTGACCACAGAACAGTCTTCCATTTTGCCACACTCCATTTTAAATGATCCCTGGCCCAATGAAAACGCCTGTGCTTGTGGATCTTGCTTAGAAATGGCTTCATCTTTGCACTGTAGAGTTTCAGCTGGCAACGGCGGATGGCACGGTGGATTGTGTTCAAGATTCAAGATTCAAGATTCAAAGAACTTTATTAATCCCAAAGGGAAATTGCTTCACTGACAATGGTTTCTGGAAGTATTCCTGAACCCATTCTGTGATTTCCTTTACAGTAGCATTCCTGTTTGTGGTGCAGTGTCGTTTAAGGGCCCGGAGATCACGGGCATCCAGTATGGTTTTACGCCCTTGACCCTTACGCACAGAGATTGTTCCAGATTCTCTGAATCTTCAGATGATATTATGCACAGTTGATGATGATAACTGCATCCACTTTGCTCCACTATCTTTCTGTGCAACATTGTGGGAATTGGTGATCCTCTACCCATCTTGGCTTCTGAGAGACACTGCCACTCTGAGAAGCTCTTTTTATACCCAATCATGTTGCCAATTAACCTAATTACTGTTAATTGGTCTTCCAGCTCTTCGTTATGCTCAAATGTACTTTTTCCAGCCTCTTATTGCTACTTGTCCCAACTTTTTTGGGATTTGTTGACACCGTGAAATTTGGAATCAACATATTTTTCCTTTAAAATTATACATTTTCTCGGATTAAACTTTTGATCTGTCATCCATGTTCTATTCTGAATAAAATATTGACATTTGCCATCTCCACATCATTGCATTCAGTTTTTATTCACAATTTGTTTAGTGTCCCAACTTTTTTGGAATCCGGTTTGTAACTAATTTTAACAACAGCTTAGGGAGACAGTTCTAATAATGTAGCGTGATGTATATCAAAGACATTAAAGACACATACATTGAAGTACTGTATATCAGAAGACATGCTTTCCAACTATATAGTGATTGTGTTGAGTGCATGGAGCTTAAAAAAATGATATTTGTTTTACTAGTGATTAAGAGAAGACATGTTATAGATGTGATTCATTCAAGAATTAAAAAATGCTTGACATGCTCAGAATTGGTATTTGTACCTGTGGTGTTTAACAAGCAATGAGGAAATATAGTACAAACAGATTACAATGTTTTCACTAAAATAGCAATATAGTTAATTGGTAATTTTACGCTGCTTGCCCATCCTGACACAAGCCTCTCATTTTTACTCAGCCTTGCGACCAGCTCTATAAGGGACACCAATGCCCTTTGAATAACGCTTACAAGGCAATACACAATACTATCAATGCTTTACATGTAAGTCAAATATTATGAACCATGGTTGTCCATGTGATTTGTTTACTGCAAACCTTGACTATTCTTAACAAGTATTATCTTTTACAAAATAATGAGGTTTCATGAGCTAATGCGCTCCGTCTATAATTCTACCACTGAAAATCCACCAACTTGGTGCTCAGTTTTGTGCTTTTCGCGCTTGCTTCTATTCAAGGCTTGTTGACACTGTGTTTGCACTGATGATAGCCCCCAGCCAAATAAAATCCATCAGCAAACTTCAAACTGCAGCAAGACATCAAGGTCTCTCTTTCATACTGCAGCTATCTTTCTTGTACAATAAGAAATCAGGTTTGACACACAGACTACCTTTTTGTTTTTATACTGTTTATTTCAGGGGGAAAAAACAATTCCATATTGTGCCGTGCCTTGCAAGATGACAGTGCTTGCCATTCTAATTGGTAGCTGAACTAAAGTCAGGTAAGCTTTTCATCAAGTAGGAAGTATATGGAAAGAAATGTAGTTGAAAATATCATTACTGCATTCGGACAATACGAAGAATCACTGATCATACACAAGATTCACTTCTATATTGCTCCAATATTACTTTTAATATTGCATTACTATTAATACAATATTAATATGTTGTGTAATAACAAACCATCTTAATAATAGAGTAATAAATATTAAAAATGCTCGTAGTCATTTTAAGAATGTTTATTCTACAAGGTTTGTCAGATTTTACAGCATGGTTCTTAGAATTCCAGCTATAATTCAGATTAGATGTTTATTATAATTTGCTCTTCTAATATGTTATTTAAATAGCAACGGCTTATTCGGGAGGTTTTGTTTGGTGGACAATCTAAATATTCCAAGGCTAATAATAAAATGATTGAAAACACAGTATTACTGTATATAACTTAGAATTAAACAATTATTGAAAACATGAAGCTTTGTGTGCGGGAGATGTTTTTTTCCCCCATTTTGTCGAAGGAGTCTCAGATGTCACATAAATTAACATATTGGTTAGTCTTGTAAGAGTCTTTCTTTCTGGATTCTCCTTAACAAAGCATGCTGAGACAAAAAAAAATCTTTTTAATGGCAACAGAGAGAGAGCGAGAGAGACAAAAAGAGAGGCTGGTCAAGGAAAAACTGTTTATACTGTAGCTGCTACAGTATAAATGGACAAAAGGTGAATTTTCATTCACTGATAAACATATAAAAATAATCGTTGGTAAACTCTTGAGGTGAAAGTAGAATAAAGCAATTACAAATTTTTTAATGGGATTTTGATCATTTAATCAACATATTTTAATCTGCCACAGGTTTTCTGCTGGATAAACTTCTTGATGAACCTCATATTTTTATCTGGACTTGGGAGCAGCATTAAGTGTGCCCTGCAACCTCATTGACAGGGCAACAAACCCAGGCCATGTTGCAGGTGAAAAATCTACAACTAAGCTACGAATGTTCTATTTTTAACCAGGATAAGTAAGGACAAATCAGGAAGTCCTCTCACATGTTACAGGAGAAGCATAAACAAGAATCACCAATTTATTAATGTCTAAATACACTGATCAGTGAGCACATTAATTATCAAATATATACCAGTAAATTGGAGCAGGAGTACCCAATGCTCACCCATTTGCTCAGAGACCAAAGGGTAGTCCATTCAGTCCGATCTCACAGAAAAGCCAATGTAGCACACAAAAATAAAAATAAATACTGGCCATGATAGAAAGGCACCAGAACACCCAGTGCACCACAGTGTGCCATGCTTGGAGCTTGGAAGGCAATGAGCTCAAATCCCCCAAATTGGCCTCCAAACTCCCAACAACCCATTCTGAACCCCATAGGATGTGCAAATACAAGCCACAGAGGCCCCACCCCACAACCCACAGCATGCAAAGGATCCGCTGCTTATGGTCCCAGGTGACCAGATCTGCCCGATCAATTACCCTGCCCAAAAATTTGGAAGAGATTTTTTTTTGGTGGCCCAACTCATTTGGCAGCAGGATTTGGTTGGGAGTAAAAAAATAAAAAAATTTAGGTCAACGTTTACGACTATGAGTACCGATTTGACTTGTATGACTCTGATAAAACTAAAATGTAGGCAGAAGCCTTCTACATTAAATAATTATTGCAATAAGAAACTCCCTGCATCTTGTTTTCTATGTGTCATATTTTGCTGATGCATTTTGTTTTCCATGTGTCATATTTTGCTGAGAGTAAGACATTGTATGTTGTATATTGCTTTCACACTTGCATATGTGTTAAATATTCTCCTATGATGCAAAAAAAGCATGTAAATCCATGACAGCTGGCCTGACTAAAATGCGGTTTCACAGCTTCCACTATCCTCTTATTGGTCATCTCATTGTGAGCTCTCCAACATGCTGGAGAAACAGCAACTGCATGATGACTCTTAATATCTCTCATGAGGATCATTCTCTCACCAAACCCCTCACTAGTTCTCTTGTCAATTTGTTCCTTTTCTAATTACACACAGTGATACAACAAGAAAGTCTTAAAACAGTCAAGAAAAAAACAAAACAAAGCAAACAAAAAATGACATAATGATCGTGAATGTTTTGTGAGTTATGTAACTTTATTAATTTGTTTGGGAATTATTACTGAAATGTCATTAGTTTTAATTACAGTACAAACATGTTTTAGCCTGGAATGTTGTTAGACCTGTCCTCATGTGTTTGTCATCTGTTATACCTAAGGGTAGCGCTCTTATTGGTTACACTGCAGTTTAAATCTAATATTAAACAGCACTTTAGAAGCTTAAGTATTAAATGCAATAAAGAAAAATAAAGCCAATGCGTTGACTGACAAGTGTTTGTTGAGATTCAGAGTAAATACCTTCATATTAACTCTAGAAGTGTGATAGTACATTACAAAAAGGGTGTAGCTTTTAAGGTGCATTCTTCATACCAAACAGCAATTCTACTGTTTGTTGTAAAATTATAGACCTGTAACTGCTCATGTGGCATGACCTGGATCTATAACTGCATATATCTTTGCTCTAGGCATTGACAAGGAAAAACAGTAGTAGTAGGAAGAGGAGAGGGAGGTTATGTGTGAAAAATAGAAATTAAATTAATTACATTTTATATATATATATTTATTTATCAAGTCAGACCCAATATCTAGATTTACAGCTTTAATGTTTGTGCATAACCCATACTTGTTTGACTGTATGTCTAATATTCAACATAATCTTTTACCCAAATTAAAGTCACATGCTGGAAAACGTCATCATTTAATCCTACTGTCAAACACAAGCTGAAACAGAACAGATGTATTCAGAAAACACCCTGCAATCACAGACATGCTGTATATCAAGAATGGAGATGTTTATTGTGTCTGCCATATTACACAATCTATTTAATTCCCTGTGAGAAATATATATATGAGGTTTCCAAACAATTTGTGCCTGTTCTTTACACACACACACACACACACACACACACACATATATATATATATATATATAGGGACTGTGTTCTTTGTTGTGATATAAACAACACAGAAATATTACAAACGATGCCTTCTTCTCTTGTGAACGTGTACAGCAAGGCAGGCCAAAAAAAATACGTTCTCTAGAAAGATAAGATAAGTTTAAATTCCGATATTGCATTCTCAGCTCTTTATAGCACAGAAACAGATGAGCGCAATTCTCAATAACTTTGGCTGAACGGCATACAGCATATGCTGCTCCATGTTATTTATGCTGAGGTTTTCTTTTGTCATTAATAGTAGAGGAGTGTGTGGAAAAGCTGCAGGAATCTCAGGAGCTCATAATGCTCAGTGCTACACGATAAAGCACTGCTCCGATGAAAAGTGTAGGAAAAGATGTTATAGGCTTTTGCAGTTTCAGGTAAGTGTTATTATAAGCAGGGCAGTCCTGTGCTCAGTGCTGTGCAAAGTTTTAAAGCAGTCTAGTCAGCTTAAGTTATTGTTTATCTACAGCAACTATGTATCAAATATATGTGCTATTTTATGCACTTATAAAGGCAAAGCATGGTCATACTGTAGCAAATATTTATTTGAATTGGATTGAATTTTTTTTTACTGCTTATTGCTCTTTATAGGAACACCTTTTTAGTTAGATTTTTTTCATTCAATATTTTTACAGCTCACAACTCCAGAGCTCCGGTTGCTTTCTGTACTGAGCTTTTCATGTCCTCCCCATGAGCCAGTGGGTTCCATCAGGTTCTACAGCTTTCTACTGGCTCCCAAAACATACAAAGTGGTGCTTTTGGACCACTAAATTGCCCATGTACTCTAAATGTGTATATGTATTACTCAGATCCACCCTGTAGTAAATAAAATAGTAAATACAGTAAAAGGAAATAATGTGCCAAGTAGATCGAATGGCGCTTTGTGGCAAACCCTCGACAGGAGCAGCCGAAAGACTAACAACTATCTCTTTTAAATAAAAATTTTTTGTTTCACAGAAATTTTTTATGCAGACTTTTGCATAGTATTTTAGTATTTTAACGGTATATCCAATATAACTATAACAAAAACACTGAAATAAATGTGGGTGGGGGATATAACTTTTTTACGGCCCACAAGGGGAACTTTGTCAGGCTTTATAATGAATGCTAAAACATACTGTAGAGCTTTTCTTTCAAAAAACATTTAGGGACCTAGAATCGTTACAAAGAACCGGAAACACTTGTATACAAAAATATTAATGTAAACATTTTAACATTTGTCCACTCTATATGGGATCCTGCCATAAATATTTTAATTTCAGTATAAATATTTAAAATAGCCCACTGAATAAGATCCCTTGTACACAAAATTAAAGTGGAAATTATCATAAACAGATGCACACTCATGTGTTTCTTTTCAGATATTGATATTCAGTTCCAGCTGTGCTTCACAGTCATCATTATCATGTACAGAGCACCAGCCAGGCCTAATGAGCTTGAACACCAGCGTTACCTATTGTGACTGAAGGTAATTGTTTACACACTGTTTTACTTGCATGATTGGTTTAAAAGAAGCTGGGAACAATCTTGTTCGCATTTGTTTGTGCTCCCGTTCTTCTGGGTTTCCGTCACTGAGACACGGAGTATTTGGCAATTAAAAACAGAGGATACGTTCAGAAAACAAAACCAGGCAATTAATACACTGCATGTGTGATTGTGTCAGTCACTGTGGTTACTCTGTGGGTAAGAAAATGATTGACTAGTCCTGTGATACCCTGTGGTTAGGGAAGGCTGGGAGGGAATACATGTTTCTGTGCATGGGAATAGTTTGTGTGTCATGGCTTTTTCTTTACAAGCTGAGAATGAACAAGGGCATTATATGGGGATTTCTGGCTTTAAATGTCAGTGTGTATGCATGTATTTGAAAAACGTACCTCATAATCGAGCACAGTTTTTTTTATGTGGGTCTCAAACAAACAGGAGTGACCAAAAAGTCTGAAACAACATACCAGCCACCAGTGAAAGTGAGAACTCCATGATGCATGCCTCAGTAAATAATTGCCTCTTGTCACCGGCCCTCACATGTAGCCCCTTGTGACGGTCTAGACATATTTGAAATGTGTGAATCTCTCTCAATCACAGTGGGCTTGACCAGCCCAAGAAGGGTCCCTCCAGTCATTCAAGCTGACACTCTCTATGGTGTTCAAACTCATATGATGAAAGCAAGAGTCATTTTTCCTGCAGCTTGAGCAACTGAAATGAGACTGAAAAGGTACGGTCGAACTTTCCTTCATGGAATCCCAAGCGTCTACAGTACAATTGGAAAAAGCTTGATGGAGGTCAGTGTTCTGGGGAAAAAATTAGGTGGGACTATCACGCATCACTGAGATGAGACCTCTTCTGTCTATTCTTGCACCTCTCCCATGGTGCTCTGACCCTCTGACCTCCAGCAATCCCACCCAATCACCTTGACTCCAGCAGTCCTCTCTTCCTCTGTCTCAGGTGCAGTGGTATGACATGGAACTGAGAGAAATTGTAGCACAAATTGGAGAGAGACAGAGAGAGGGGACGTGCACGAAAGAAAGAAAGTGTACAAAAGAAACCGTGAGACCATCAAGGGAAAACTTGAAGTCTCCGTCCTCACACGACTAATCATGTGCCCGCCATTCAGCCCTCCCCTCCCCCAACCTCTGTGTTTAACGGAGAAAGGAGGCAAGGACGAGTGTGATATGACGGCACCTTAATTTTTGGAGTTATGATGAATTGCTGCCGCCGTGCTACGCTGGAGCAGGGGAAGGATGCGTCGGATGGGAGGCAGGAGGCGCTCCATGCCTGCCCGTGTTTAAAAATGATTGATTAAGCTGACACTGGCACAGGAGTGCACACTCGCTCTATTTTTCTCCCTCATTATGTAAGACAATATTTCAAATCAAAAGAGCAGAAGAAGAGGACAGCACAGGCCCCTAGACAGGACACTCTCCAGCTTAAAAGCCACGGCTCAAAACACACTACTTCTGGGCTACTCTTTCTTCACTGAAGTTACAGGCCAGCAACAATAAAAAGAGTTATTATATAAATCGGAACATGAATTGGGAAATTAAATCATAATTTTATAAAAATAGATTAAATTATATTGTGCACCATGAACATGATCTAATGTAAGTTACTGTAATGCTTCATTCAGTTGTGGTTAATTTATATGAAACTGATCTAACCAAAAGTGACTGCGGGAAAGTCCAATTTAACACTAAAAGGCATTTGTATTACAGAATGCTCAACCACATAATCTAAGCTCCTTTGTAGTAACGTTTTAGTAAAACCTTATATAAAAGTGAATTTAATTAGTAATGTAACCAAACCTGTTCTATAAATTAGCCTTACATCCACTAACTCATTCTCAATACCACCTACAGTTTTCTGTACAGGGTGACCCTGGAAGTATGAGGCCACAGTGCTAACCACATCCATTGTTACATCCATTACTGTTTAAATTTCATGCTTTCTTGGTAAATATTTATTGGTTATTTTATATAGAGTGCAGTTTTTTCCGTAATTTCATTAAAAAAGTGAAACTCTCATGTATTCAAAAATTTATTATATGACAAGTGAAATATTATAACCTTTTTGTTTATTTAAACATGGCATGGTTCAGTTGCAGCAAGAGTTACAACAGAAAGGTTTGCTGTCCAGTTCACCAGCTTCAGGCAAAGGCCAACTTGGAGACCTCCAATGTCCCAGCCTCAGCAAGTAATTGAGTCATGTGCTGTTCAGTGCCCTTTGAGGTCACAATCTTATCCTGTCTAAATCATGCCCTATTCTATGCCATGTTATTCCTGAATCATGTCATGCTGTGCCTCAAGAAAACCCCCTTCACAACAACTAACCAAATTACAATCAGTCTGGCTGTAGGCTTTATTTTTAACTCGAGAAAAAGCCTCATTTACAAAAGCCTTCTTATTTTTTATAAATTTGAACCAAAAAGATGAGAATTGATTAATAACAAGAGAACCTCGACACATAGAAGTTTAATACAAAGTAGCAGCTAGCCAGTTAGTTCAAATAATGTTAGCTAACCTTACATACATTTATCCTAAGATTAGGCTTATTCAATTGTAAATTTCAGTGAGCTGTGCTGTTCATGAATTAAAATAAAATGCATCTGCTTTAGCATGTGCATCAAGTTAGCATGAGCACAAGTTCACAACTTTAAAGGGGACATACGGTGCTACATGCACTTTTTCAAGCTGTTTGGACTGAAATGTGTGTTAGGAGAGTGTGTACTCAACCACTATACAATGATAAAGAGCCGCCCAGCGAATTTCTTTTAAAGAATTTTATTCTTTTAAAGAATTTATTAAAATAAGATGCCCCTTCTGAAATCAGGCCGATCTCAAAAGCCTGTCGGTGTGACGTCACACCGACAGAGGCCTCTCCCACTATAGTTGATTGACACTGGTGGTTTAGCAAAGACCGCTGTGCTTCGGTAAGCTTTTCTGACACCAGGAGAGACTCAGTCACACACACACACACACACACACACACACACACACACACACACACACACACACACACACACACGTTGTCTGTCAGAAAGGTCTCTGTTTATTAACAGCAAAAGATCGGTTAATATATGTTTGACCAAACGCCTGTGCTATAGACATATGTTACTACAAATAAAAAAAAAAAAACATTGTAAATGTCCTGGTGAGATCCCGAAAAAACAATGCTTCGCGTATGAGGTCGCGGTTTGAATAGCCGGCATTTCCATGAGGTAGCCATTAATCCCTTGTGGTCTAGTGGTTAGGATATGGCGCTCTCAGTGCAGCGGCCCGAGTTCGATTCCTGGTCGTCAAAAATGTTTTACAACCAGATTCACATGTAAAATTTTATATATAAATATATATATATAAATATACAAATATACAAATAAGGGCATAATAAAAATATTACAAAATATAGGGGAAATATATATATAAATTTCCCCCCTATATTTTGTAATATTTTTATTATGCCCTTATTTGTACAGTTTATTTTACTAGTTAAATTTATTTTCTTTAGTATTTCTTTTTATTGATATTTATTCCTTACATATAAGCTTTTATTTTCTTTTTAAGGTCACTGGCTGTCGTATAAGCATTTCACTGCATATCATACTGTGTATGACTGTGTATGTGACAAATTAAATTTGAATTTGAATCAAAGGAGAGGAAGATAGATAGGTGGAAGGAGACAGAGGGGGAGAGACAGAGGGGGAGAGAGAGGGACAGAGTATGGGAAGGTGAGCGTGAATGAACAGATGCAAGAGGAGACAGGAAGATAGCAGCAGGGAAGATTTAACACGTTAATATCAGATCTATGAGGAAGAGAGCAAGAGAGTAGAAATAACTCCTTTATATATAAAATAATTCTAACATCATGTAAAATTATTTTAAACTGTTTTTTAAATATTTTAACTGTTGTCAAAGCTATACCCCACTTGTATTGTGAAGACACGCCCCACAGAACTGGGGGGGGGGGGTTCAGTAGAGATCATTAACATTTAAAGGAGCATGTACTGAAATAGGTTGCTGAGAACAGAGCTACTTTTTTACCAGGTAAAAGTAATGTTTTTAATTGAGAAACAATTGAGAATTTTTAATTAAAGTATATTACAAACTTTTCATTAGGACCCTAAAGAATCATATTAACCTATGCAAAATTGGGACTCTATGTCCCCTTTAAGCATAGTTACATTAACTAGCAATCATTTCTATTTATCAAGATATTGTCATACACACTCAATCTGCGCCCGGCACTAGGACCCGGAAGTAAGACGGGCGCAAAACCAGGAAGTATAAAAGAGGTAAACAAACGATGGCTTACCGCTCAGTCATTGAGTTCGGCCCATGTCAGCTCCAGCTGTCGTTTCAGCAAACCGTGAGTACTCACATGTTGGTTCCGTTTGTCTTTGCTATTGTGTGTGTATTTTTAGGACGCGGGTTAAATTTGTGTTTTTCCCTTGCTCCGCTTTTGTGAGAGTCCTTAAACTAAATCGCGTGGTTATCCTGCCTGCTCGCTTCTTTCCGCGTTTGGGTTTATCCTCCACGCTACATTGGGCTAACCGCTAAAGCTACGTCTTCTGGTCACCTCAGGTTAGTCCATCTTGACAGAATGACTGAGCCCTCCGCGGTAAACCCAGCGGATTATGCGAGTCTCTGCGACGTTGTAGATCAGCATGCGGCGCTAATCAATCAGCTAACCGGGGATCTCGCTTCTCTCCGCCGCGAGGTCGCTGAGCTCCGGCGGGAGAATACGGATCTCCGCGCAGCTGTTGATGGCGTCACTGCTCGATCGCACGCCGCGGAGGCCGCGGCGCCGCATCCCCCCCCCCCCTCCTTCTGATGTTTTTCTTTCTCTACCAGAGAAGTGGAACGGCACGGACGGGAAGTGCAGCGTTTTTCTGACAGCTCTCGATCTGGTGTTTGAGTTTAATGCCACCAAATACTCCACCGATCGCCTTCGCATTGCTCTTCTCGTCTCGTTGCTAAAAGGGCAGGCAGCAGAGTGGGCCACGGCAGTTTTACAGGCAGATACAGATACCGCCCACTCTTACAATGAGTTCATCCACCAACTCAAACTCACTTTCGAACATCCAGCGGGCGAGGTGGAGACCGACACCAGACTTTATCACCTGAGGCAGGGAGGATTGCCCGTGAGCCGCTATACGGCCGAGTTTCGCACTCTCGCCGTCCAAACAACGTGGGGCGATGCAGCACTCCGGACATCCTACTACGAGGGACTGGCTTCTCGAATTAAGGACGAACTAGCCGGGCGAGAGCTTCCTGCGACCCTGGAGGGCCTGATCCAACTCGCTCTCCGGATCGACCAGCGCCTCCTCTCTCGTCCGAGGCCAGCCCCTCGCACCCTGCCACCTGCACCCACCTTCGCCGTCACCACTTCACGACCAGCACCCGCCTTCACTGTCACCACTCCACGCCCCGCAGACTCCGCCACCTACGCCACCCCGGGACATGTCGGTTCTCCACCTCCTGCCGTGGTTGACACCGGAGCCGGGGAACCCATGCAACTAGGACGCGCCTCCTTGACCGCTGCAGAACGGGAGAGACGCTTTCGTGAAGGGCTCTGTGCCTATTGCGGGTCAGCTACACATCACAGGGCAACCTGCCCGCTCAGACCGGGAAACGCCCAGGCCCGGTGAGAGGAGAGAGATACTCGCCGGGTCACCTTCGTCTCTCCGCCATCACCACCAACTCCTCCCGTCTCACGGTTCAGGTACACCTCCAGGTTGGCCACAAACGGGTCCGAAGTGCTGCGTTCATCGACTCCGGGGCAGCAGGTAACTTCATTGACTCTGCATATGCCAAAACCCTGGGGGTAAAACTCGAGGCGTTATCCCAGCCCGTTCGCATCACCTCTGTCGACGGTCGCCCCCTCTCCACCAGCCCAATCAGCACCCGAACAGAACCCATCACCGTCTCCATCAACCAACACCATGAACAGTTAAAATTCTTCGTCACCTCCATCTCATCTCCACCCATCATCCTTGGTCATCCCTGGCTGCTCCAACATGACCCTCTAATCTCCTGGACCCAGAATCAGATCCTTCAGTGGGGCGCGACCTGCAACGAACTATGCCTACGGGCAGCGGCTGGGACGTGCTCTAGGGAGTCCGAGGCCCCCGACGTCGACACCAACTCCATCCCCGAACCATACCGAGACCTATCGGAGGTTTTCTGCAGGCGACGAGCCACCCATCTTCCTCCTCATCGTCCATACGACCTCGCCATAGACCTCCAACCCGGTACGATCCCCCCCCGCGGCCATCTCTACTCACTCACACCCACCGAGACCCAGGTGATGGAGGAATATGTAAACAACGCCCTGCGCCAAGGCACCATCAGGCCCTCCTCCTCACCTGCCGCCGCGGGGTTCTTCTTCGTGAAGAAGAGAGGTGGTGAACTTCGCCCTTGTGTCGACTATCGGGGGCTCAACCATCTCACCATCAAAAACCGACATCCTCTGCCTCTTACCAACTCAGCCCTGGACGCCCTCTCTGGCGCCACCATCTTTACGAAGTTGGACCTCCGGAGCGCCTACAACTTGGTGCGTATCAGAGAGGGCGATGAGTGGAAGACGGCGTTCATCACCCCCACCGGACATTATGAAACCCTTGTCATCCCATTCGGACTGTGCAATGCCCCCGCCGCATTCCAACACTTCATTAACGACGTCCTTCGGGACATGCTCGGTCGGTGGGCATTCGCATACCTGGACGATATTTTAATTTATTCACGCACCATGGAAGAACACACCCAGCACGTCAGGGCGGTTCTAAAGAGATTACTCGCCCACCAACTGTACTGTAAGTTGGAAAAGTGCGCTTTTCACGAGCGCTCCACCACGTTCCTGGGTTTTGTCATCTCGCCCCAGGGTGTGGCCATGGACCCGCAGAAGCTAGAGGTTGTGCGTCATTGGCCCCTACCCAAGACCCTCAAACAGCTTCAACGGTTTCTCGGGTTTGCGAACTTCTATCGTCGCTTTATCCGGGACTACAGTACAGTTGCCGCCCCCCTAACCGCTCTGACCCGTCCCTCCTCTCTCCCTTTTCACCTCAACCCGGCAGCTGTCTCCGCTTTTCGATCACTGTGTCACCGCTTCACCACTGCACCGATTCTCCACCACCCAGATGTCAATAAATCATTCGTTGTGGAGGTGGATGCTTCAGATGTGGGCGCTGGAGCTATCCTCTCACAGCAAGGTCCAGACCAAAAACTACACCCTTGTGGCTTTTTCTCCAGAAAATTTGACTCCACTCAGCAGCGATACGGGGTAGGGGACCGCGAACTGCTGGCCATAAAGTGGGCTCTGGAGGAGTGGCGTCACTGGCTCCAGGGCGTCAGTGAGCCATTCATAGTCTGGACGGACCATCAAAATCTAATCACCATCCGAAACATTAAACAGTTAAATCCACGACAGGCGCGGTGGGCATTATTCTTTGAGAATTACAACTTCCACCTCTCATACCGCCCGGGGCCCAAGAACACCAAAGCTGACGCCCTCTCCCGACAACTAGAGGTGGACCCCCCCCGGGCGGACCCCGCGCCTGTCCTCCCCTCTTCCAAGATCATCGCACCCCTGCAACTGGACCTGGAAACGAGAGTGCGCCAGGCACGAGGTACAGAGACCGAACCGGCAGGTGTGCCACCTGGACGACTCTTCGTGCCTGAAGGGATGAGACCCGAGGTTCTCCACTGGGGACACTCCTCCCCAATTTCGGGCCATCCAGGCACCCGACGATCCCTCCAATTTATCCAGCGCGACTTCTGGTGGCCATCCATGATGAGGGACGTCCAAGAGTTCGTTCAGGCATGCCCAGTGTGTGCCAGGGCAAAGACCACCAACCGACCCTCTCCAGGAGAACTGCAACCCCTTCCAGTCCCTCGACGGCCCTGGACGCACATTGCCGTGGACTTCATCACGGGCCTGCCGGCCTCCGAAGGAAAGGACACCATCCTCACGATCGTGGATCGGTTCTCTAAGACCGTGCATCTGGTGGCTCTCGCCGGACTCCCGTCAGCAAAGGAAACAGCAGAGCTGATTTTAGAGCACGTAGTCCGTCTGCATGGGTTCCCCAAGGATATCGTCTCGGACAGAGGGCCCCAGTTCACAGCCCGGTTCTGGAAGGCCTTCTGCCGTCTGATCGATTCCACCTGCAGTCTGTCCTCCGGATACCACCCACAGACTAACGGTCAGACGGAGCGGACCAACCAACAACTGGAGCGCTACCTGAGATGTTTCGTAGCGGACCGTCAGCGCTCCTGGGCACGCTACCTCATTTGGGCGGAACTATCACACAACCTCCACATCTCCTCTGCCACTAACCTAAGCCCATTTGAGGTATGCCACGGTTTCCAACCCACCGTGTTCAACCACCCAGAGCCGGAGGTTGATGTACCGTCAGCCCAACAGTTGGTCCGCAGATGTCGGCGGCTCTGGACTACGACCAACCAGGCCATCCAACGTGCCAATGCCCGCTACATCCACCAACATCGCCGCCGACATCCTCCGGGACGACTATACCACGTAGGTGACAAGGTATGGCTGTCCACAAAAAACCTCCACCTCCGCACCGAGTCAAAGAAGCTTTCCCCCAGATTCATCGGACCATACCACATCACTCACAGAATTAACCCTGTCACCTACCGGCTCCAGCTGCCTGCGGCGCTCCGGATCCATCCAGTCTTCCACCTGTCCCAGTTCAAGCCCTTCATCACCTCACCCATGATTCCACCCACCCCCCCAGCTCCTCCTCCCCGGATCATCGACGGCGGTCCCGCCTACACCGTGCGCCGAATCCTTGACTCGCGCCCTCGGGGCAAAGGTACGCAATACCTGGTGGACTGGGAGGGCTATGGCCCCGAGGAGCGATCTTGGATCCCGGCCCGGTTCATTCTCGACTCCCAGCTAATTCGGGACTACCGTCACAGGGTATCCTCCATCCCAGGACCGTCAGGAGCCAGTCCTGGACAGGGGGGTACTGTCATACACACTCAATCTGCGCCCGGCACTAGGACCCGGAAGTAAGACGGGCGCAAAACCAGGAAGTATAAAAGAGGTAAACAAACGATGGCTTACCGCTCAGTCATTGAGTTCGGCCCATGTCAGCTCCAGCTGTCGTTTCAGCAAACCGTGAGTACTCACATGTTGGTTCCGTTTGTCTTTGCTATTGTGTGTGTATTTTTAGGACGCGGGTTAAATTTGTGTTTTTCCCTTGCTCCGCTTTTGTGAGAGTCCTTAAACTAAATCGCGTGGTTATCCTGCCTGCTCGCTTCTTTCCGCGTTTGGGTTTATCCTCCACGCTACATTGGGCTAACCGCTAAAGCTACGTCTTCTGGTCACCTCAGGTTAGTCCATCTTGACAGATATACATCTAAAATATGTTCAGTGTAGAAAAGTCTGTGGTAGTAATCTTTCTTAAATTGAATGTCACCATTAGTCACATATTTAACTTCACTTTGGCTTTTTGGCTGATGCACAGTTTGACTTGTCTTCAGTAACCTGATTAGAAATGGTTAATTTGTAAAAAAAAAAAAATATGGAGCAATGTCCATGTGGTGTGTAAGTGATGGCTGTTAAACCCAAGTGAAATATGTTGGTTTTCTTTGTGTCTTTCATTTTTCTTGTTTAAATTTTACTCAATATATTTTGCCAATATACTTTATATTTTTCATCAAGTAATGAATGACATACAATTCAGTATTTATTTTAACTACAGTATTTTAAATCAAATCAGACCTGCAATGCATTGGCCCAGTCCAGTGTGTACTTCACCTTGTGAGTCCGCTTGTACTCCAGATCTCCCACCACCCTGTACAGGATAAGCAGTACAAAGAATGAGTGAGAAGTGAATAAATAAAATCATAAAACAGAACATGGACAGAAAGAAAGTGAGATTTCTTCTCCCATTTTAACATTGCAAAAATAAATCCATTATCCACAATATGAGCCACATATTATTCATTCATTGAAAGAAAATGACAGTTTGAAATGGTGGTAAGAATGCAGAGTGAATACAGAGGGGAACGAATGTGTGTAAGATCCTGATCTGACAGAGGAATCAAACTGATAGATAGAGTGACACGTTTGTGGCAGTTCAAAGCAATGACTGATGTGAAATGTGAAGCATGGCACAGAGAGACCTGACATGCGCATACAAATACACACACATTTGTATTATTATTTTTGTGAGGACCACTGACATATTTATTAATTCATATGCATTAATGCCTACACTTACGTTTAAGTCTAATCACAACCTCAGCAACTGAAAGAAAACTGCTTGGCCTTTTCGATTTTTTGCAAAGAAAGCAGTTTTGCTTGTCAGGACCAGCCACATGTCATCACGGGTTCAAAACTGTCAATTTTCCATTCTTGTGGGCTCCCCATCAAGATATAAATCTACTACTTGTACCTTGTAGAAAAGTCTGAGGTAGTAATCATTCTTGAATCGAATGCCACCATCTGGCACATTTTTGTTATTTAACTAAAACAATTTAGTTAATATTCATACACAGGATCAAATACTGTATGACTACTGATTAAACATAGTCTGGTAATAGACAGAGAAACAAAATTTAAGAGCCAGGCAGTGCTACCAAACAGCACCACCTAGCAGTTCTGAAAGATCTCCATCAAAAATGTGCTTTCATAATCCATAATCCATCTGCTCTGCTCATTCTCTCACCCACCCACAGCAATCATCAAAACAAAATACTACATACATTTTAATGTGCTATAGGTGTCACACACACACGTTTTGCGGCCGGCACTAGGACCCGGAAGTAGGACGGTTGCAAAACAGGAAGCATAAAAGGAGACAAGATGGCGCTTCACATCACTCTGACATTGAGTTCGCCCATGTCGGTTCGGATCGTTTTCCTGACATTTCGTGAGTACTCATTTCTTGGGTTATCTTTCTGATTCGAGTGTGTGTTTATTGGGCAGCGGGTTAAATTTGTGTTTACGCCAACGACAGATCGTTCAGTGGGGCCCGACCTGTTCTGAACTTTGCCTACAGGCAGCGGCTGGGACGTGTTCTAGGGAGTCCGAGGCCCCCGATGTCGACACCAACGCCATTCCAACTGCCTATCGAGACCTGGCTGATGTGTTCTATAAAAGATGCGCTACTCATCTTCCACCACATCGCCTATATGACCTGGCGATAGACCTCCGAGTCCATCCGGTATTCCATACATCACAACTGAAACCCTTCACCACCTCTCCTATGGTTCCACCCCCCCTCCCTGTTCCTCCTCCCCTAATCATCGACGGTGGCCCTGCTTACACTGTACGTCGGATCCTTGATTCGCGCCCTCGAGGCCGGGGCACCCAATACCTGGTCGACTGGGAAGGCTACGGTTCCGAGGAGCGGTCTTGGATTACGGCCCGGTTCATCCTTGACCCCGAGCTGATCAGGGACTAACGTTGTAGGGTATCCTCCACCCCAGGACCGTCGGGAGTCGGTCCTGGACAGGGGGGTACTGTCACACACACCCGTTTTGCGGCCGTCACTATGACCCGGAAGTAGGACGGTCACAAAACAGGAAGCATAAAAGGAGACAAGATGGCGCTTCACATCACTCTGTCATTGAATTCGCCCATGTCGGTTCGGATCGTTTTCCTGCCATTTCGTGCGTACTCATTTTCTTGGGTTATCTTTCTGATTCGAGTGTGTGTTTATAGGACGCGGGTTAAATTAGTGTTTTTCCCTTGCTCCCCTTCTGTGAGAGTCCTTAGATTAAATCGCGTGGTAATCCTGCCTACTCGCTTGCTTCCGCGTTTGGGTTTACCATCCACGCTACAAAGGGCTAACCGCTATTGTGCTAGTCTTCTGGTCATCCCGGTTTGTTTCGTGACAATAGGATGGAAGGAGTTTGCTAAAACAGATATTATTGTTTTCATTAGTTGTTATGAATCATACTTTTTATTATGCACCCCAGGAAATATCAGTCAAAGTGTTGTGGGGATGTTTTGGTTAAGTAAAAATAACTTACCTGATATACAGTAGGTTTGAGAATGTGACACATATGAAGACATTTGAAGAATTATAGCCCTTCATACTGTATATACCACATTACTTTCAGACTTTATTGTCCAATATAAAGACACATACAGTCCATAAAGCACATTTATAGTACATACAGTATCAGTATCCTAGAGCTAGAACTTTCTGTTTTACTTCATGGTGGGGAGATAAATAGTTGCATCAGGGTGTGTTGTTTTCAGATCTGTTGCTCTCATGCCTCTCAAAGTGTCCAGAGTCGAAATTGAATCATGGCATGTGTGTAGAGTTCAAATGACTGGGGAGACTTGCTGGGCTCAAAATCAGGAGGTGAAAAATGGCGTGGTTATTTGTGCCTGACAGAAGTTAAGAGCCTCTCCCGGCGGCCTGCTCGCTCCCTGCTGACCGCAAGCCTGCCTTCTCCTCTAGCTGCATCTCACCTTGCGAGAGCATAGTCTCCCAAAAGGTGCACAGGATGCCCTACTATCTATACCATGCCTTGCAAATACATGTTCTACACATGTGCATGTGTGTGTTGTGTGTGAGTGAGTGCCTATGCAGAGTACAGTATGTGCATCTACAGTATATATCGAATCACAATAGATGGACACGCACACACTTAATTTTAAGATAAACTTACTATAATCTTTATCATGTTTGACATTAGTAATTAAAAGAAATAAACCTAAAAAGGTTATGCTGGGCATACTGTAGAACAAACATCATGGGTTTAATATGAGTGCAGAAAACTAGTTTTTGAGCAAATAATTCATTTCATTGGTGGTTTGATCATGGGACCCCAGATAGATTATCTTTAACTTAATTTACATAACTACCATTTTTGCAATGTGATTTGTTTTCAGGATCCTGATTCATAAAATTTTATTACATTACCTCAAAATTTAGATTGATTTACCTTTTTAAAGGATAATTTTACTTAAAGCTAGTTCAAAAAAGAGCTAAAATATTTAATATAAGGTGTACAAGTCAAATATCCCTTCATGTTCAAATAGGTCTGCCAGCTTTTAAACTCCATAAATGAGTTCAGGCCTTCAGATACTTTTTAGTTCAGGGTTGAAGCCTTGCCTACATACAAATTTATAATTTGAAATAATATGAAATATGATGCAATGAATTTCTACAGGTCTAATAATTTAATGAGAATCTACTGATTTTACTGTTTTCACATTGTTTGTGTCACATTTTGTCTGCCCTCTGAGATATTAAGGAATATAAGAGTGGGGGCTGCTTACTGCCTACACAATGATTCCTGACAAAACCATCAGATAGTACAGAACGGTCTCTGAAGCTGGGCGGCCTGCTAATTTAGCTTTTAGCTCCATGGAAGGGTAAATCACAACACACAGGAAGACAAATGTCAGAACACATGTTGCTTTGAGCAGAAGATTCCTTTAATTGGGTGTACAGGGACCGGGCCTAATACCCAACACCCCGCCCTCTTCTTTTCTCTTTTTCTTCTCTTCCTCCTCCTTCACTTTCTCTTTCTCCATGTTAACAAAAGGCAAGGAGATGAAACAGACAGCATTGTGTCCCATTCCCTGCTTTGTGCCATTATAGAACAGACACACTAAGGATAAAGAGGTATGATGCCAAACTTAAAGGAGAGAGCTTTATATAACTCGCTCTTGAGATCAGGTGAAAAGGTTTTTTTTTTTTTATCCATATCTTCTTTTCTATATTCTCATTTCTGATTGACACAAACTTCCTGTGCACTGTGATAAACATTATTTATTATGGCGGCTCAGAGCGATTTTCCACTCCTAGCTTCTGGATATATTTGTCTGAGATTTGGAGGAAGTACTTAAGAGAGAGACTGAGGAAAGAAAACCTTTCCAAATATCTGTGCATTAGCAGCTCATCTGTGTTTGTCATCCCTCTGTTTTCCATCCCAGTGCCACTCACTTTTTGCCATGTTTTTTCCCCTCTGGAGTGGAAAATGATCACAAACAAGCAAAAGAAATTGATGGTGAAGTTTGTAGATGTGTTGTATTAGGAGCATCCTGTTACACCTGAGCATACTGACTTCAGTTAACATTTCCATGTTTTATTCTCCCAGAATAAAACTAGACATTCCTCAAGGGAGGAGAAGACCTACTGTAGGGGTTGTTTTATATTCTAAATAGGCCAACATACTTTGAGGCTAACAGAGAACATTATGAGAACATTCAGTAATCATTCCACAGGTTCTAAGGATTGTTACATTCCAAACATCAATTTGCTTCCAATGTTTAAAATAAGACATAAACAGTTTTATGAAACTATATGCAAAAATGCTCTTTTTGTTTCTATCAACACTATCATAAGGAGCATTCTTGAAACCAAATAAAAGCATTTGGTCAGAAAGTACTATGGTCACTTAAAATAGTTAGATTCAAAGATTTTATATAAAGCATTTTTTACTAAACCCACTTAAATAAATTTAGACACATTTTAATTTCTTATTGCAACTCAGAAGCTTGCTGGTATGTATAGTTATGGCATTCCCAATGGCTAGGCATTGAAATTGGCCTTTTTTTTTTTTTTTTTTTTAAATATTGAGACTGATACCATTTCTAAAATCTTATAAGTATAAGTAAATACCAACAACCAGCCTATATATATTTTATATAACGATTACTATTACTATATTTGTGCTGAAGCACTTACTCATTTGCACAAAAATACTCTCCATTATAAATAATAATATACAATTCAGTTTGAATATAATAAAATGAATCATATGAGCAAAACCTGCTGTGGAATTTACGTTCAACAGGATTGCCAATGAAAGACTGTAGACATTACAATACACAGTTGTAATCATATTTATAAAAAGTTCTTGTTATGCCTTACATTGTTAAAAAAAAAATACCCAGAATGCTCATTTTGCTCATTTGGTTAATGCTGTTTTTTTAAAAGGAAACTCACCATTGAAACTTGCCTGAAGGTTAAATTTCTTGCTCAAGGACATAACTGTAACACTTAAGCTGAGCTGGGATTTGAATACATGACCATCTATTTTCGAACTCAAAGCTTCAACAACTCCACTGCAAACAGCCCAGCTAGGTTGATTCATTTGGATTGATTCAATATGATTGTTTAGTATTAGTAAATATCTTTGCCTTACAGAATAAATGTTCACGTGTACAAATCTGAGCACTAACAAATTGGTATGAGAGGTGTCCTTGAGTAAGACTCAAACCTTGCCTATTAGTTGTGTTCTGTGTCAATATTTATTAATTAATTAATTTGTTTGTTTGTTTATTTATTTTAAAGCTTTGACCAAAAGAGAAAACATGTGTACTGTATGTAAAGATGTACAGTAAACTTAAAATGTAACTGTTTTTCTATAATTTATCTTCATTTGCAGCTACAGTATATTGAAAGTAAATTTTTCAGCAGATTTTCACATTGCATACTAGTTTCCAAAAAGCTAATTAATTTCCCATATCAAAATTTAGACTTTGGTTTGGTTCAAGCTTAAATACATATCAGTTCTCCCACCCAGTGATGTACATAAACACTCTTACATAAATAGCAAACTATAAACTTTAGATTTTTCCTGCTTAATTTCCTGCTTGCTATCGTTAGATTTCCTAGATATGGTATTGTTTGGGCATTATAGTGATTAACTAGACCCAGGTTATATGAGAAAGCTGTGTGTATAAGGTATAATTGTACTTATGTTTGAAAAAAGCAATAACTGGGTGCATTGTGGACAATTAGTGCTAGAATAGAGTGTTCTTCCCTGTTAGGTGTCACGTAAGCAAATCTTTACAGTAGCTTACCTAAACGTGTGCTCTCCATCCCCATCTGGTTTTATTTGCTCTTCAGTGGATGCAGTGCCATTCTGCCTAAACTAATGAGCAGATCTGAGCCTAGCCAAACAAAGAGGCCTTGGATAGACGCGGGCAGGGATTCAATAACCAAGCTCTATGGACTGGCTGCTGTCCAGCTCTCCGAAATTAATTCATGTTCCCTACAGTAATTGCATAAGTGTGTTCTGTCCATGGATGTGTGTGATGTGATTGCTATGAGGGTGATATTGTATATTTAAATTAATGTAATAATAATGTAATAATAATAATTTAAATCAATATGAAAAAAAAAATAAAGTTCACATATGGTGCATTTAGTAACATACAGTATCACAATAGAACTGTTGCATCAGTGTGGATTATGGTTTCAAACAGCACGAATAGAAAATGTAATAATCCTACTGACAAAGTAGTTAGGGTACAAAATAATACTAGGAAAATAAACTTTATGAAATAAGATTATGAGATTTGAGAGTGATTATAGGCAAATTGCTACTGTCCACAAAATGCAAAGGTCATTTGGAGGCTTTTGTAAAAGTGTTATTAAGAAACTTTAATTATGAAAATGACAGCGATCAAATCTTGCATATGGACAAATACACTCCCAGTTTGAAGACACTTTCTAATTTCATGATCTTTCCCCGATCCTTATTTCGTTTTACACTGTGAAACATATATGCAATCCAAATATGCATTAATCTCCTTTGAACAGTTGATATTGAGATGTGTCTGCTACTTCTGCTCTGTAAAGCCTTCATAACGCCTCTAATCTGAGCTTAATTGGTGATTTTTGAGGCTGGTAACTCTAAATGAACTTCTCCTCTGCAGCAGATGTACGTTTTAGTCTTACTTCCCTGGGAAGGTCTTCATGAGTGTCAGTTTCATGATGGTGCTTGATGGGTTTTGCAAATGCACTTGACAATACTGTTCTATTCCAGAACAGCTGACGTTCAGATCTTAAAATAACAACTGACTGTCGTTGTTGTTGGTGTTGTTACTTAATTACTGAAGTCCATATGTGCTATTTCATAGTTTGGAAATCTCCAGCATTGTTCTAGAATGTAGAAAATAAATCCAAACTTGTGTCCAACTTTTGACTGGTACTGTATATACATAATGTTTCTTATTATTAGGTCATAAATCACATATAAGATAACCTGTTTTACATTTCTTATAATTTTTTTAAATAAAAAAAATACATATCATCGTAGGGGAGGGAGGGATTAGCCCAAGTACTGAAGAAACAGATATGTCGTACTGTAAGTTGTAATTTAAAGATGGCCAGAGACTCAGCTGTACGGATATCGCATGTTTGGAGTGCACGCTCCAAAATGCTGTATAGTTATAAAGTCAAGAGAATTACACACTAAAATGCTTGATAGTTTTGGGGTATTTTAGGAAACATTAACAATAACTGACACAAATATTGAGCAGACACTATAAATTTAGCTATGAATTAACATTTAAATCTGTATCTACATCTTCATCTGGATTTTTGTAAAGCTGCTTTAAAAGAATGTCCATATTTCTGTTTAAAAATTAATTGAATGATTAAATCACTGAATTAATTTTGAAATTGACATATTTGGTTCCATTTTTTCTCACAACAATTAGAATAATATCAACTTAAATTAATTTCAGGAATATTGTTTTTAATGAAGTAGGTAACTTTGGCACTTTGGCAATGAACAGGAAAACACTAATAAACACTAATAATGTTATTACAAACTTACTTATGCCTGTATCCTTATACTATGTAAATCTTAATGTTAGTATTAACATTAAGATTTACATCTGACTTTCTGTGCTGATGTACAGTATTACCCAATTCTGTTTCATATCGTCTCTGAATAGCAAGAAAATCCTGCTGTTAAAATGTTACTCTTTCCACCATTTCCCACTCTCTCTTTTATCTCCAGTGTTCCATTTAGACAAAACACGAGGCTTCGCGCTTCTTCATTATTTCCCTTCATCCTTGTCTCTCTCTGTCTCTGTCTCTCTTCCTTTCTCCCAGCCAGACCTCATGGTGAGCAGCGGGCACCTTTTATTGATCAACACAAACTTCCAAATAAATGAGCTGAGAATGAGAGCTATGCTCGGGGGAGCCAGGCCCAGCCCAGACTCCTCAGGACACCATCAATTTTAATCAGCATCCTAATGAAGAGACTCCTCTTGGCTGGATGTCCATAACTCACAGCGTTGTGCAACTACATCCACTGGCACAATGAAATCAGTCTTAACTCTACCCCTTTTTCCCTTCCGTATGAACCTAATGCCCTGTCGGCTAAATAAACTACGCATTAGTTAATGACAGACAGCAATGATAACAGATAACGGTGTGTAAAATAGCATTGTGACATAAGGAAAAGGAAGCGAAGGGAAGAAGTCCTTTTGATGAAAATTGTACTGCAGATAAATAAATATATTTGTAACACTCTGGAATTGTAATCTATGTTTTGTACATTTTTAATAAATTTTTTAAAATAAAAAGTTGAATAAGAAAGTTAAGGTTTAAAAACAGTTGGTCACTGTTGTCTTTGGAAGATTTTAGCTCTTAAAATTAAACCGTGTGAGTTTATTCTTGAGTTTCAGCCATAAGACGGATATATTATGTTCAGCAGATATTGGGGCGCCATCACTTACCACATTGTGAACCAATTCCTTTAGAAGAACTATGCAGACAGAAGTGATTGCTCTTAAAAAGAGTCCACTGATGAGTTACGATCCATGAAAGAAGGTTGGCATTTATATACTGTCCTTTCCACCTCCATCAACTACAACATGCACCCCTATAATAAGTCTGGGAGAAGTTCTTGATACTCGAGAACTTTCAGAGCTGGTGATGCAAACTCTCATATTTTACTGCTTGTGACGTCCGAAATCTCTCTCTGGCATCTGGTCCTCTCACGGCAGGTAAGGAGAAAAATCCATCACCTCCCCCCAGGGTTTGCATAATCTTCTCATGGAGGTGAGATGCTGTGGTTTTGGCTATTTGTTGCACCGTCCTGGGACTTCTCCTGTCTCCTCTTATTCGATATCTGAGCTCAGCAGACTGGAGACACATATGGGCAGCTTATGGCACTTGCTAGCTTTAGAGAAGTCCTGCTGAGACACCCATATGAAATAAAGCTAGGCCAGGCTGTCCGTCAATGGCACTGTAACTTAAAGAATGCAATTAATTCTGTAGTTCATACTTTGCTATAAAATAACATAATAGTAGAGCTAGTATACAGCATGAGATAATATTAACAGGTGTATTTAAATAAAGAATTGCAAACCCACCATCGCTATTGTATACAGTATATTGGTAGTGAAAGTGAATGTGAACAGTGTTTTTATGTACAGTATATTTTTCCTTGTGTCAAAAGTTGTTGTAGAACTACAACAATGGTGTAGTCATTATTTTGATATGCAAATTAAGAGCCACAAATGGCTGATCAAATGTGTGGAAAGAAAAAAAAAAGAAAAAAAAGAAAAAAAAAGAGGAGTGAAGAGGAAGCATGTCACAAAGTATAACAGCAGGAATTAACATAAAATGTGTTATGTTGTATGTAACACCTTCACAGTAGCCTTTGGACATTAGGTGTGAATGCTGTAGTTATATTAGTGATGGCCTTTGCATTATGCAAAAATAGATTTTCTCACTTACTGTGATGATACAGTGGGAACAAGGCCGCTCTTGCCTGTAAAGGTACTTATCATATTTAAAGGTATTACAGAAATATTGAAAGGCATAAAATCCAATGTTCTTTTGACTTTAACTGCTTGGATAATTTAATAATTTTAATAAAACTAGATTCATTGATGAGAGTTACTTAGCAATTCCATGTCCCGCCAAAACATCTGCCAAATCTGCTTTATATGTCGCTTGCATAAAATTTTTTGTTGTGGTCTGTTTTTATCTGATAAAAACACACTTGTCTGTAGAACTCATGGGATTTCCTCTCAACTGGAACATATTAAATTCAGCGATTAAACAGCCACACAGGGACTGAGAAGTGTGTGTGTGTGTGTGTGTGTGTGTGTGTGTGTGTGTGTGTGTGTGTGTGTGTGTGTGTGAGTGAGAGAAAGAGAGAGAGAGAGAGAGAGAGAGAAGAAATGGTTTGATGTGCAATTTGTGGCCCCACACATGGGGTGTTCTTTGTGTGGATGCTGGGTTTTGCTGTAGCCCTCAGGCAATGTCTGTTAGTGTGCACGAGTGTGTTTTTGAGGGATAGGGAAGCAGAGAGATGGGGTGGGGTGGAGTGCTGCTGGGTATGCTGGGGTGGCGTTTGGTCAAGTGGTCAGAAGAAGCTGGATGAACCTAAGTGTTCTAGTCCACTTGCTAGCAGGGAATACAAGATGGTGCTGAGCAGAAATATGCAAATCCATCGTGCAGCTCAGATTCTTTGAATAAGCAGGTATTTTTTCACACTGTCATGGCCTGCTGCTCTAGAACAGCCTTCCCTAACCATGGGGAATCTCTCCACAGGTCAGCATTGTAGCAGAGGTGTCAGGGCCCCTCTGAGGGCACATCTGTTTGTGTGTGTGTGTGTGTGTGTGTGTGTTTGTGTGTGTGTGTGTGTGTGTGTGTGTGTGTGTGTGTGTGTGTGTGTGTGTGTGTGTGTGTGCGTGTGCGTGCGTGTCCGTGCCTGTGTGTGCATGTGTGTGCGTGTGTGTTCATGGTTGTGGAGAAATACTTAGTTGGTGTAACAAGCATAGATATCTCAACTCTGCCTGGGCGAAAGGCTTTTCTACAGCTGACATTTACACCTCAGGCAATTGGCCATTATAAGTGAGTCTCTGCCAAACTCTGTTTCCTTTTTCCAGTTTCAGCAGGTTTGTGTCACATGCTACAAAACACCTGTATTGCTGAACAGCCTTACATATTACTATTAAGAGTGCATAAGGTGATACAGCATGTGTGGCAGCTTGGGGAAGCCTTTTGAAATGTTGTTGTTGCCGCTCTTCATTTAGACAGCTCACGTTACGGATCACTACAGTAGAAATTCAAGTCTGCATATTTGATCGGGCACAGGTTTTTACACCAGATGTGCTTCCTGGTGCAACTCTGCTATTTTGATATTTTGAAATGAAGGTTGATTAATTCAGTGTGAACTGTTTTGGTGGCTACATTTATTGTAATGAGTGTCATTTTATAATGACATTTAAACGTATTAAAACTGCTGTCCAAGTATAATATTTAAATTAAAATTTTTATTGTTACAGAGTACACAAGTACGATGTTAATCAGGGCCAAATTGAACAACTCTTGTTTCATGCAGAAATACATTCCAAAATTCAGCTGAGATTACTGTGGTAACTACAACTATTTTCAAGAATATATATATATACAGGTCCTTCTAAAAAAATTAGCATATTGTGATGCAGTTCATTATTTTCTGTAATGTACTGATAAACATTAGACTTTCATATATTTTAGATTCATTACACACAACTGAAGTAGTTCAAGCCTTTTATTGTTTTAATATTGATGATTGTGGCATACAGCTCATGAAAACCCAAAATCCCTATCTCAAAAAATTAGCATATCATGAAAAGGTTCTCTAAACGGGCTATTAACCTAATCATCTGAATCAACTAATTAACTCTAAACACCTGCAAAAGATTCCTGAGGCTTTTAAAAATTCCCAGCCTGGTTCATTACTCAAAACCGCAATCATGGGTAAGACTGCCGACCTGACTGCTGTCCAGAAGGCCATCATTGACACCCTCAAGCAAGAGGGTAAGACACAGAAAGACATTTCTGAATGAATAGGCTGTTCCCAGAGTGCTGTATCAAGGCACCTCAGTGGGAAGTCTGTGGGAAGGAAAAAGTGTGGCAGAAAACGCTGCACAACGAGAAGAGGTGACCGGGCCCTGAGGAAGATTGTGGAGAAGGACCGATTCCAGACCTTGGGGGACCTGCGGAAGCAGTGGACTGAGTCTGGAGTAGAAACATCCAGAGCCACCGTGTACAGGCGTGTGCAGGAAATGGGCTACAGGTTGCAAATTTTGCATGTCATTCGGAAATCAAGGTGCCAGAGTCTGGAGGAAGACTGGGGAGAGGGAAATGCCAAAATGCCTGAAGTCCAGTGTCAAGTACCCACAGTCAGTGATGGTCTGGGGTGCCATGTCAGCTGCTGGTGTTGGTCCACTGTGTTTGATCAAGGGCAGGGTCAATGCAGCTAGCTATCAGGAGATTTTGGAGCACTTCATGCTTCCATCTGCTGAAAAGCTTTATGGAGATGAAGATTTAATTTTTCAGCACGACCTGGCACCTGCTCACAGTGCCAAAACCACTGGTAAATGGTTTACTGACCATGGTATTACTGTGCTCAATTGGCCTGCCAACTCTCCTGACCTGAAGCCCATAGAGAATCTGTGGGATATTGTGAAGAGAAAGTTGAGAGACACAAGACACAAGAATCTGGATGAGCTTAATGCCGCTATCGAAGCATCCTGGGCCTCCATAACACCTCAGCAGTGCCACAGGCTGATTGCCTCCATGCCACGCCGCATTGAAGCAGTCATTTCTGCAAAAGGATTCCCGACCAAGTACTGAGTGCATAACTGAACATAATTATTTGAAGGTTGACTTTTTTTTGTATTAAAAACACTTTTCTTTTATTGGTCGGATGAAAAATGCAAATTCTTTGAGGATTTTGGGTTTTCATGAGCTGTATGCCACAATCATCAATATTAAAACAATAAAAGGCTTGAACTACTTCAGCTGTGTGTAATGAATGTAAAATATATGAAAGACTAATGTTTATCAGTACATTACAGAAAATAATTAACTTCATCACAATATGCTAATTTTTTGAGAAGGACCTGTACACTACCATTCAAAAGTTTTATAACTTTCTAACTCCATGATCCTGATTTTTATTTCTTTAAACGTTGTAAAGGAATGCTGAAGGCGTACAAAAATTGCATTAATCTCCTTTGAACAGTTGACATTGAGATGTTTCTGCTACTTTTGCTCTGTAAAGACTTCATAACGCCTCTAATCTGAGGTGATGTTAATTGGTCATTTTTCAGGCTGATAACTCTAAATGAACTTCTCGTCTGCAGCAGAGGTAGGTTTTGGTCTCGTCCTCCTGGGATGGTCTTCATGAGAGCCAGTTTCATTATGGTGCTTGACAATACTGTTCTTGCAAGAACTATTCCAGAAAGGCTGACCTCTGTGTCTTAGTCAACTAACTGCTGTTTTTGTTGTTGTTACGTAATTACCTAATTCCATCTGTGTTATTTTATAGTTTTGAAATTAACACAGTATTGTTGTAGAATGTAGAAAATAAATCACTAGACAAAAACAAAGAAATTTGCAAGCGATCTAAAACTTTTGAACGGTAGTGTATATAGTAGCATTAAGCAATACACCACTATGCAAATAAAACCATACTGGTACTAGTAAAAACAGAATCAAGCATGCCAACCAAAGTCTCCAGATGAAGTGTGTTACTAGTGTAAAAGTAAACTACAGTAATTAATACTTATTGATCACACAAAACAAGCTGATGCAGGTGAGTGGAAGTCACCTTGACGTAATGCTGACCATCAATCATCGTGATTCTCTCAGGCTAGGCTGGCACTGCCATTAGCATCATTTTGGCATTATGTTTAGGCAGAGAGGAGGGGCTGCTCAGCTATGGTGATGGTGATTAAGAGGAAAGGATCTAAAATACTATGTTTTTCCAGTCATTTCTCTGCCCATTTTGTGTGGTAATTGACCAACACATTTATTTCTATTAAAACAGACTCGTCTCTCTCTCTCTCTCTCTCTCTCTCTCTCTCTCTCTCTTTCTCTCTCTCTCTCTCAGCAACGAAGGTGCAATTTTTTTTATCATGTTTAATTTTGAATAATTGTGTGTTCATGGTCTAATGTGTAGTTGGTTCCCATTTTGCAGTCCACATTTCCAACAAAAGGGATGTTTCCATGAAAAGGAAGAAAGCATACTGGCTGCCTAAGTTCATTTTTTGTGTGGAACTAACAATAGCTTAAGGGATGAGTGAACATGATTTTCCTTGCTGAAGCTATTCTTTGTTGTTTATTTAGCTGTAACTCTTTCAAAATGTTCATTTTGATCAAATTGGACTTGTAAAGCTAGTGAAGAATATTTGCTGCAGTTTTTTTTTACCTCCAAGAAGCCAAAGCAGGAATATTAAACAAAAAATAAAGCTGCTGTTGATTTTTTAAATCTTATTTCTTTAATTTATTTGACTATAAATGAAATAAATTAAAGACAAACCCGTGTGACATGTGAAACTGCTTGATACTCACACTTCTGATCCCAGCTAAAGGTCAGCAGCTCTCCACTTGCTCTCTAGACATCTTCCAAATGGAAGAATGAGAAAAGCAGTTGGTCAACACCTGGTCTCGGATCAGCGTGGAACACACTTGGCCCCACACTTTCTCTTGGGTCATGGCCGCTGTGGAACTCTTGTTGTTTCCAGAAGTTTTCATGCTGTTTCAAGACATATGGCCGAGCATGGTGTTGCGTAACCTCTCCGAGCCCTTACCATCTGCCTGTAGACCCAGGTGTGCCCATGCTGCCAGGTTCTACCTGAGCTGGTCTGTGCCACTATAGCACTGTCATTTACCATTGCCCTACTGCTGCTGCTGCTGATCATCTCAGATCTGCTTCTCACGCTGCACAAACACACTGCTCCTAATGAGAGTACATGGAGGATGTGATTAAATGGTATTTTAATAGGGGAGAAAATGTGACATACAGTACTGTAGAAGTGGTCAATAAATGACACTACTGAAATAATACACAAACGACTTTTTGTTTTTTTTGTGTATTAATATTAAGAATTAATAAAATTAAGGCTACAAAAAATATTTAACAGTTCCTGAAATTTAATATGAATCGGAATGTGTTCATTTCTGCAAAAAATACATCCTTGATTATAATACATACAATAGTTTTGAAATATAAGTAAACAATTAATAGACACTAGATTACTAAATCCTTTTAGCCTATAAGAAATCAAAAATATATTGGAAAATTGGAAATATGTTTGCATAAGGTTTAGTTATTCAATTTTTTCCTAATAACATTAATTACCATTTTGTGTCCAAAATATCACAAACATTATTTCATAAATATTCCCATAAACCTATAATAGGTAAATACACAATACTAAAAATTATAACAAAACAATGATTTCCACTAGTTAAGTACAACACAGGAATTCAAATATACTGTAGCAATGATCTTTTTTTCTTTGTTTCAGGCGCTTAAGATCGGTATAATATAAAATAAATAAATCCAGCCTCCATGTCCCCAGTGGCAAATGGGGGCAATAGAGGCTTAGTGATAATGGAGGCGTCAGTAAATATTGAGCTCGGGGTTGTTGCAGTAACATGGTCTTCCGACTTATCTGCCAGGAGATGAGTACAAAGCTGAGCACACATGAGGATTGCGAGGAGAGAGCAGACTGCTGTTTGATCACCCATCAGGTGTCAGCAGTGGCTCACAAACACAGCAATGGGCTGCGGCTCTTGTTTGTGTCTGACGCTCGCCTCTTCAAAGCGCCTCCACCACTCACCAACGCTCATTTAAATAGGAAACTTTCTTTTAGATATGCAGCTCCCACTGACACAGGACACTTTCATAAAGCAAAAAAAATAAGAACAAAAAAAAAAAAATAAATTTAAAAAGACCAGAAAAATAATGTGCCAGTGATCTTTATGTGTTCTCTGTTCATGCACTTTCTTATCACCATCTCTGTGCATGCTTGTGAAGGTGATTAATGAAGGTGTCGAACTGAGGCTGTCAAAGGATTCAAGTCGCTCTACACCTCCACATTAATTACAGGACAATATTGTTAAGGCAGAGCACGGCATGGGAAAAAAATGATTTAGATATGATTTGATTTGTGCATTGAAGAGTTTTCTAAGGATATATCATATTACTTGTGTGCGCGTATTTGTGTGTGTGTGTGTGTGTGTGTGTGTGTTTGTGTGTGTGTGTGTGTTTCAGTGTAGACTGATTGATTGGTTGACTGAATTTTACATTCCCAATATAGAAGCTATATGCAACTGCAGTTCCTCACTGTCATTGCCAGCAACCTCCTTCAACACACACGGATAACCTTAACTCTTCGAGTAAACTTTAACAAAAACAGAAGAGCACAAATCCGATCCCTACATATATTCAGAGCTGGTAAATGTTAGGCCGCCTGCTGCATCGTACTCCATATCACTTGGCCTGTTATGAAAAATAGTTTGCTATTTTGGAACCCCCTGGCAGCCATAGTGGATCACCACAGACCCCGAGCTCATTTATCTTTTGTCAGAGATGAAGCCAAACTAACGCCATCTCCCAAAGCGACTAAAGAATGAGGAGGGACGAAGGGAGGTAAAAATAAACCAGCAGCGCACAGGTAACTACACACAGAAGTCACTTCACAAGTAATGTGTGGCTTTTAAAAAGTGGAACTTTGTCGCTCCATTAGGACATTAAACACTTTTTGTTCCCAAGCAACCTGATTAGGAATGTTTCTCACAAACTAACTTTGGGCACCAACAATTATAGCCTCAGCATGCCAGGTGTTCTGAGCTAATGAATGACTGTTTCTTAAAAAAAAAATCCACTTAAAAAACTTTAACCTGGATACTTTTCACTGAGCTTAATGAAGAAAAATCGTAAACAAGCACATTCACATATGCTTTTCTAATATGTTCATAAAATTAACTAAAAGAAGAATGATAACATTCAGCATGTGCAATTTATTACATACTATGCGATATAGTTGAATAAATGTTGATTTACTGCACTGATTTAATCTGCTATATGATTGTACACTGAATGATATGATGGGAATGTGAGGTTTAAACCCTGATTGGATTTTTTTCATGGAATCCCTTCCAAAAATTATTTACAGTTGCAATAATGTACAGTTGTCACGGTTGAGTACAGTAGACACATCAATCACTCTCACATATGTCATGTTTCACCTTGATTAGCACAGTAACCTAAGCTTTGTTTTTCAGCGTCTCATTATCGCTCCTTGTAGAGCGTGTGTGTGAGTGTGTGAGTGTGTGTGTTATTCTCTGCCCCTGGTATCATTATAGTCTTTATGTTTTTTTGCCTCATCTCCGCAGCCCACATGTATGATTTTAGTTTTCATGTTTTTAATTGTTTGTCTATAATTTTCATAATAAATTTCTGTAATTTCTGAAATGTAATTCAATTACATTTCCCTTCATTTACTACAAATTTTGTGTATATTGATGTATAATTTTACTGTACAAGGATTAGATTAAATTCGCCCTATCATGTTGCACAGCTTGATGAATGTGAAGTCTTCGCATTGATTTAATATATTTTTTTCTTTGCATCTCATATTGTGTAATTAAAGGAAAATTGCTGAAGGGTATCTACATTACTAATGAGTAGCGGTAGCATGTATCTGCTCACTTACATATAATTTACCTGCTCATTATACTTGCATTACCATAAACTACAAGGACTACATGAAGTCTTCGAGGCCCTGAATACACATTGTCAGTAAGTGTTTAGTTGAGAAATAATAGATAAGCCTCTCTCTCTCTCTCTCTCTCTCTCTCTCCCCCTGTCCGAGGCCGTACAATTGCCCATCACTTCAAGGTCTTTGGTTGAGCATGTGATTGAACAAGCCCTCCATGCGATAAGCACCAACCATTGAAGAACACATCCCAGTGACAGGGTAATGATCCAGCACTTTTCTCCAACAAATGATTGGTCTGGAGGTCCTTGGTATAAGACTCGATATTCACATATCACTGTTTTTAGCCAGGCACATCACTAGATAGGACAGCAATTCTCGCTGCTGTGCTTAGTGTTGCATTCCACTGGCCTGCCACAGCAAACTCCTCCTGGATGGCGCTCCTGTATCTGTCTCTGCAACGACAAAAACACACACTTAACTCATACATATATGCTCAAATGCCCACACCCCCCTCCACACACCCCGAGGGGAGCTCCATCGGTGCCATAGCGGTATCAGTTGGGGTAAATAAACAACCAAGCTCTGCTTCCATAGGTTTGTTAGTCAGGGACTGCACAGGGATTATAAATAAATAAAAAGTGTGCTGGCTTGGAGTGATTGCCTCTCCATGCCTGACATGGTACACTGATGGCTCATGTCGGAGTAGGAGATGAGCACCTGATGACATGTCTGGAGTCTAAAATCTTAAATGAGAAATCAACAGATTTGCATTTGAACAGCAGGAGGATTTGGTCTTTTGATGCCTTGGCACAGCTGTTAAAAAGTCACCACAAGTAATTACGTGTATACTGTATGCATTTCTGTGCATATTCTTGCAGGGTTTAAACTGATTTCTCCTGCACACTCTGTCCCAGTCTTTCTTTTCCAAGTGTTAAGACTTTTAAAATGTTAATTTTTCATCCAGACTTGCACTAAAGTAACACACAATCAAATTTCAAAGCTTACATTTACATGTGAGCGGGCATTAGCAACAGAGACATATGCCATAGTTTCCATTAAACAAAGAGTTTAGCAAAGATATATTATATTTCTCCTATAATGGCATTTTACTGGACCTCATTGTTTAAGTTTTTTGCCTCTGATTGATTCTCAACATTTGACCTTCCTCCTTAACAGTCCTCATTTGAAGGCAGGTTGCATTTGGCCTGTCTTTCCCAAGCTTTCAGTAAAAGTTTAAGAAATGAAAACTTTCATCTGGTAATAATAGAAGCAGCCCCATGCTAGCATTAGTGTGCATTCTGATAATGTAGTTTATTTAAATTTAACTGAAATCGCAAGACATTCATTATTGCTGAGCCCAGGCATTTACATGGTGTTTAAGCCTTTTGACTTTTTCTTTAAAAAACTTTTGCAAAACTAAATATATTATTTACAATATTTGCTTAAGACATTTACAATTTCTCACCGTGCACAAACTCCTGAATACAAATAATTGCAATTGCTCTTTCATGCTCTGTAGAAATATAACAACATATACATTCTTGTATACTGTGTGTTGTTATATTTCTACAGAGCAAGAAAGAGCAATTGCAATTATTTGTATTCAGGAATTTGTGCACAATGAGAAATTGTAAATGTCTTAAGCAAATATTGTAAATAGGCTTATGCACAGTACATTTGTAGATGTTAATATACTTTACTGTGCTGAATAAACTGTCTCTGCTGTACTGTCATAGTCCTTTAGATATTTTCATATAATGGTAAATGCAAATGATAACTGGAATTATACTGCACTGGTACAGTACTGTACCATCAACTGTAACCAGTATCACATTTATTTATGTCTCTCTTTTTATGTTGCAAAAAATAAATCCACCCTTAAATTTGTTAGAATGAATTGCTTGCTGTGGAGGTTTAACAAAAATGTCATTAGATTAAAGTCATAAAATCATGCCTTCTATTCTCCTTCATCAAGAATATCCAGATATACTGTATGCAAATTGAAAAATCCCCCATTCCATCTTGCTGACCCAATATTCCAGCGTTGCTGGGACTATATTTATGTCTCTCTTTTTTTTTTCTTTTATAATATCATGAATATTTTTACGTTTTTTAGAGTTAAAAAAGGTTATTAAAAGGTAAACATTATTCATATATGTACATGCATATACTGTAGGTTAAAAAATGTAGATATGCATATAAGTTAAAAAAGGGAATTTCTTATCATGTGTCAGATTTATGAACAAATTTAACAAAATCACAAACATGTTAAATTATTTTTATTATAACAGTTATGTTAACCATTACACAACCATTATAATATTATTTCCTATTCTTTCTAAAACTTGTGAAGAGATGCTGACCTCTATTACATACAGTACATGGGTAATTAATAATCTAGAATTATTTTTTAATCCATAAAAAAAACAGCACCTGACACCGGAAACCGTAAGACTGAACTCAGGTTTAACTTTTCAATACAGCATAGACCTGGAAATGTAAAGCTCCTGAAACCTGACATGTTGCTTGATAAGAAATAATTTTGCTTAGTATAGTTTACTGTAAATTATCATCCTTAAAAAAATATACACTTTTGAATCCTATACAAAATAGTTAGAAAAAAGTGTGCTATTATTTTGTTTAGTGATATACAGTAGTGTATGAAGGCTTTTAAAGTCATGCAGTTTCAGTACTATTCTACAAGTTCTGCCAGTGTACATAATACAGTAAATTTTTTCAGGCAAAATTCTGGAGATTAGGCTGAAAATTAAAAGAGGAAAAGTCCTTCAGTAGCTAATTAATGGTGAAAATCAATGTTAATTAGTACTTTATGAGGCATGAGTTTAATGTTGAATTTAACATCTTGTAAACTGCAAACCTAGATGGCTGAAGAACATTTCTTCCAGTCATATCATTACATGTGTATGGCAAGGCAAGGTTACATTTTAACAAGTTCCAGGACGTTGGCTTATACTTATATTTATGGCATGTATGACACAATGGAATTATCCAGAGCGACTTATATGTTTTCCTCATTATACATCTAAGCAGTTGAGGACTTTACAGTACTTAAGGACCAAGTACAGTAGAAGCAACATGCTGGTGCTGGGATTTAATGTCTTAACCAGTAAGCTAGCACTGTCTTATTAATCTTATAGCTGAAAGTTATATCTTTATCTTTATCTTTTTTAAAGAGAAATAAAAAGGGAATGTGTCATATCCAGGCTCGATTCCCGTCTCTGTGTGCATGGAGTTTGCATGTTCTCCGGGTACTCCGGTTTCCTCCCACAGTCCAAAGATATGCAGGTTAGGCTAATTGGCGTTCCTAAAATTGCCCGTAGTGTGTGATTGGGTGTGTGAGTGTGTGTATGTGTGTGTGCCCTGCGATGGATTGGCACCCTGTCCAGGGTGTACCCCGCCTAGTGCCCGAAGTCTCCTGGGATAGGCTCCAGGTCCCCCGCGACCCTGAACACAGGATTAAGCGGTATAGAAAATGAATGAATGAATGAATGAATGTGTCATATCCATACTATACATGGCTGTCAATAGAACTAGCTTGCTTGTCTGTACTAATGATACATGTATAATCGCCAACAGCAGCCACAGGAGAGATAAAGGAGCAGTATAACTGAATCTTATTGAAGATTCATTTTACAACCTACAGGCAAAAAAGCTCCTAAAACAGGCAAGAGCTGAAAATGGCTGTACATGGTAAAAAAATCCAACTTGCAAATTGTTAACTCAATTTAAAATTCCAAGTTAGGTGGACATATTTTTGAGCACAGTGTTGAATTTACTTATAAAATTTATTTAACTGGATTTTACTACTATTTTGTCCAACAAATATAAACAATCAAGTTGGGGAAACTTAATATTTTGATTTCTTTATTCAATGGTTTCACATCCTGCACTGTAAAAAATAAAAAGTTGACTTAACTTAAAAAGTTAAGGCAACCGGTTGCAAAGCAATTTTGAGTTCACTCAACTTCAGTGGTTGAAGTTGTGCCAAATCATTTTAAAAAGTTAATTGAAACTGCTGTTTTAAGTTAGTTATACCCAGAGGTGGGAAGAGTAATAACATTTTGTACTCAAGTACAAGTACTGTTACTTCAGTGAAATATTACTTAAGTACAAGTAAAGTTACCATTATAAAAATCTACTCAAGTAAAAGTAAAAAGTAGCTCATTAAAAAATTTACTCAAAGTAAAAGTTACCGAGTTACTTTTTTATTTTAATTTTTTTAACAGCGGGGGTGGGATGAGGCATTCTAGCATAGTTCAAAAAAGATGAGCAGATATAAATCTCAAACTAGTTGTTTTTAACTGAAGGAACACCTTTGCATAATATAGCTGTTGTCTTTCTTGTGCTTGAAAATCAAAGTGGTCACTTAAATATGGTGTTACGTCCCAGTCTAGGGTCATACAGCAAAAGAATGGTTCAGGGTTCTATTTTAAACTGTATGGAAATGGTGGTATATGGCAGAAAGAACTAGATCCAATCATTAACTCAGTGGTTCTCAAAGTGTGGGGAATACAGACATGACAGGTGGGGCGCAATGAACGCCCCACTGCGCGACTCTGACAGAAATAAACCGCGCCGACCATCAAAATACATTTTACCCCGCTGGGATGCGCACGTACAAACCAGGCATGGCAAGGCGGAAACAATATTAAATAGTCCTGACATTTTTAATTGTTTTTAAATAAAACACAGTGGGTCGCGCAGGTTTGTGATTCGAGCGGCGCTGCGCGATCCACCGGGCTGTGCAAATAAACCAGATCAACTCTGCGCTATCCAGATAGTCGAGCTGCGCTGTATTTGCGCAGATATTTGGTTCAATCGGGTGCCGCGGTTTCGTCCCACTTTTGATGTGTTTGGCTTCACATACACTTCGACAACGGAAGAAGACGGTGCAGCAGCAGTGAGTTTGCTTACATGTGACGAGGAGACTGTAAAGGAAAAATGTGCATCGTCTGTGGTGTGGAATTGGTTTGGATATAAGAAAAGTGATACGAATTAGATGAATTTGATTTGGAAGGTACACAAGTGCACTGTTTTAACAAATGGTGGAAACACGTCAAACCTTTTCTATAATCTGAAATCCAAGCATCCAAACGAATATGGCCAAAGTAAAAAAAAAAAAAAGCGGCAAACCTCAGCAATTCACATTTTATATAAAATTACATTATGTGAAACAGTTTCTTTGTGTTTGAATTTTTATTTATGCATTTTCAGATACAAATTGCTATATTGTGATGTATATATCGTTATTGAGTTAGAAAATTGCTTCTCCTGTGTTAGAAGATTTTGGTTATATCGCCCACCACTAATGAAGCCTATCTTGAGCTTGGATTCATGGAGGGGATGGTGGGGGCAGAAGAGAGACCCGAGTGTGTTTTGTGTCTTAAACTGCTGGCAGCAGACCGCATGAGTCCCAACAAATTAGGAAGACACTTAGAGACAACACACTCCAGTCACGTTAATAAACCACTGGACGTCTTTGAAAGAAAGCTGGCAGAATACAGACCGCAGGAGAATCGCATGGTAAAATCTGAATCAGTGGACAGCAAAGCACAAATGGCTTCATTCAAAGTTGCATACAGAATTGGCCAGTGCAAAAAACTACAAACTATTGCTGAGCAGCTAATAAACATGGGGTCAATTATGCAAAGATAAGTGACAACGTAAGCCTTTTATAACAATTGTACGTGTATTTGATCTGTTTTTAACTTGATGTTGTTTGATCTTATTGGTTTAGAAATTGATATTTCAATAAACAGTAAACTTGGCCGATTTCGTTATTATTTTGTTGACAAGTGGGGCTTGAAAATTCACTCACCCCCTCTTTTTTAAAGACGCAGCGGTATTTCTCGCCGTAGCCTTAGTCATTCATTGGCCACATTTCGGACACAAACAGAGAAGACAGTTAGGAGAATGGCTTGTCCTTTGGAGGATCCCATAGATGAGGAGGCTGCATTAATTCAAAGAGAATTACATTTACGTCGGGCAAGGATTATTTTTTGTCTTTTCCCCGTACATTTTTGTTTGAGTGTTACCGTTTTTCATTGCCATCAATTACACATATCCATAATCTAATCCGTCCTTACATCACTAATATCACCCATCGTGGCCGTGCTCTTACATCCGAGCAGATACTATGTGCAGCTTTACGTTTCTTTGCTAATGGAAGCTTTCTGTACAATATCGGGGATCTGGAGGATATTAGTAAGGCCACTGTATGCAGAGCTTTACGGAAAGTGTGTCTCTCTCTGAAACGCTTTCTGCACACTCACCACCACCACAAAAAATAAAATGAATGAAATGAAATAAACACAAGTCACAACACTTTATTTGGTCTTCTTTATTTCCTAAAAATTAAAACGTCACACATTACTTATTATCTATTATACTGAAATATTTTAATACTTTAAATGTAAACTTACGCATTAACTTGAGCAGCTATGTTTTCCCCCACGCTACCTGTCTCTGTTTCGCCGATGCAGTGGTGTTACTTTTTTTTTTTTTTTAAATATGTGCTCATATTTGCTGTAAGTTTGCATGAGCATATAAAGTTTAGCTGCTGTTGCCATGGTGACTTGTAATATCTGTGCTCCATTGATGATGGCTTTTTAGAGTGGCGGTGTACACGCTTAACTCTGTGTTAGTCCACTCAGAGTTGATTGAACTTACTCATATCAGCTGTTCTGAAACCGAAAACTCAGAGTTTTTAATCTCTGGGTCAATCAACTCAGAGTTCAAGTGTAAACTCCGAGTTTGAACCTCCTTTCTGAAACAGGCCCCAGGAGGAGGAGGAGGATCAGATTCAGGGTGGACCCAGGCCAAAATAATAAACAAAATTGTATTTATATTTAGTAGCTAGTTTACCTGCAAAAATAAAAAAAAAACACACAAACAAAAATGCAGGTACTTTCCCGGACTCCCTAAACCAAAAACAATGAAATTATCTACAAATATATACAAAGACCAACCAAACCAAAGGGACAAAGCAATAATCAAAGTCAATTGGAGGCAAAAAGTCAAACCAGAATACACAACCAAATATCAAAACACCAAAATCACAATCTCTTTCATCTTTCCCGCGTCTCTCTCCGGTTTATACATGGTCGCGCTAGTCGATGACGTCACTCTCAAGGCGGAAGCGACCGTGTGGAAGGTCAGGTAGATGCAGATGTCAGAAAACCTGGAGTGGAGTCTGGAGCAGCGCGCGACCAGGACATGATACACACACGCGGCGCAACGGAGCATTTATACAAAGAATAATATTTTTATTATTTTATATTTTCATTCATTTATTTTTTACTCAGTAGCGAATATGATTTAAAATGTAGCGAATTACAATACTTCAAACAAAACGTACTTAAGTAAAAGTAAAATTACAGATTTTTAAAGCTACTTTAAAAAGTAGAAATACACAAAAAAGCTACTCAATTACAGTAACGCGAGTAAATGTAATTCGTTACTTTCCACCTCTGGTTATACCTTCCTAAAAAAGTACATCTAACTAATCATTATGAGTTTGTTTTTTAAGAAACAAGTAGGCACAACTACATTACCTGGCCAGGGGTAGCTCAGTGGTTAAGGCATAGGACTATGGTTCAGAAGATCTCAGGTTCAAACCCCACAACCACCAAGTTGCCACTGTTGGGCCCTTGAGCAAGGCCCTTAACCCTCAATTGCTCAGATGTATAATGAGATAAAAATGTAAGTCACTCTGGATAAGAGTGTCTGCTGACTGAAACTATTAATTTCTTAAAATTCACTCAACCCCTTTTTCGGCTTAAAACAACTCATAATGGTTAGTTAGATGTACTTTTTTAGGAAGGTATAATCAACTTAAAACAGCAGTTTCAATAAATTTTTTTAAATGATTTGGCACAACTTCAACCACTGAAGTTGAGTGAACTCAAAATTGCTTTGCAGCCGGTTGCCTTAACTTTTTAAGTTAAGTCAACTTTTTATTTTTTTTTACAGTGTATTACAAGACCATGAGTACAAAACCAGTCAATAAACAGCATCTTATGATTTGCACTATAGGTTTGCAGATTGAAAATAATCACATTTAATGTTCTGTACAGTACTTGCCACAAATGACATAGCATTCATTCATTCCATTATCTTCAGAAAATCCCAGGAGATCAGCCGTTTTAGAAATACTTAGCCCATCTGGCACCAGCAACCATGCCATGGTTAAAGTCACTTAAATCCAATTTCTTTTCCATTATGATGCTCAGTTTGAACTTTATCAGATTGTCTTGACCAAGTCTAGGTTTCTGCTATGTGATTGACTAAATAGATATTTGCATTAACAAGCAGTTGAACATGTGTACCTAATGAGGTGCCTAGTGAGTGTAGATTGTGTAACAGTACCTGAAATGGCAGTGAAATTATAGGTGACCCTGGACACCAAACACATTACAAAAGGAAACTACATTTTTATAGTTTAAGTAAAGCATCTCTTGCAGCAAGCAAACAATAATAAATGTGCCACACTGCCGTGTTGTGTATGTGTTATAGGAAGCTGCTGTTTCCATGCAATACACTAGGGAGTATACAGCTCATTGTGTCTTATACCAGACGGGTCACTTATCCATAACTTATCCATCTCTACCTGTATTGAAGTGGTGGACAGCATTAAAACAAGATGCCATGGGAAACAGGACCAACTTGAGGCCTGACCATATACAGGACCAAATTGCTCTTAAACTTGACATACTGGATGTTGAAATATTAGGCACAGAACAGAGGAGACCTAATAGAGTTTTTAATTAGTGGAGCTTATGCAAAGGCAATGAGGCTTATCAGGACACAAACAAGGATATGACCAGTGGCTTCTTGGAAAATTTTTTTGAAAATTGTTCACAAATTACTGGGTCACTGGCACACACAGTGTGAGTTTCTCCACCATAATTTAAAAGGCACATGTTGTGAAGAAACACTCTCTTTACCAGCTTTACACAGATAAAATGGCTACAGTACTACACATTTTACACATGTCAGGGAAAAATAGGCAACACGCAGATATTGATTAAGTCTCTATAAGTCTCAGTTAAGCCTTGAGAGATGTCAATCCCTGTTTAGGTATAGTGCAGCAAATGGCAATTTAAAATATAAATATAATAACAACAGGCCTTTTAAATTCGACTACACAGTCAAAAGCAATATCTCGAGTAAATAGTGACAGTATTTCAAATCATAGATCAAAGGGTTCACGTGATTGTTTCTGTGATCAAGTCAATTCACACAGCTCGTTTAACACTGGATGATCAGAATTCTTCTTCTTTAATGATCAGACTCCCACACTGACATTGTGTAAATTGTGAATCGAACAGTTAAATGCAGTATTTACCACAAATAATCAACACCCTCAATGCTAGCTGCGACTCTAAACTTTTTCACAACTTTGCATTTAACTCAGTAACATCTTTCATTGTGTTTATATATTTATATATATATTTTTTTTTTTTACGTCGCCCAAGTGGACTTGGGTTTTCTGGGTTTCATCACCTGATGACTTGATTGTTCGAGACAATTCTGTCACCAAGGTCTGCTCTCCAGACTGCTGTAATTTCCACAAAATAAATTTATGCCATCGCCTTTTCACTCTCTCTCAGCTATCCTGCATGCATTGCAGTTTCACCAGCTCTGTCTCAGTCAGATAATGTTTAGCATAGCATAAGTAATAAAGAAAGTGCACCAAGAACACAACAACGCAGTCCTGAGACGATCGGGAGATAATGAGGGGCATTACCGCTGGCATGAGTGAGTCAGGACACAGACAAACGCTTATTATGGTCTGAGGAGCAGTGGGGAAAGGAGCGGAATTATTATACTGTCATTATCTGTATATCTGGGTTTTTTATTATTATATTTGTTCTCAATTCTTGTCCTTGTCTGTGTATCTTTTTTTTTCTTTCATTTTCTCTACATGAACACATTTAATAGTTCATGGACAGACAGCTAACAAAACATTAGCTAGCTGTTTCCAGATGTTACTGTCTGAAGGTAAAGTCTAAATAAATATCAAAGAATATATTGACATTTATTGGTCTTTATATCCGGATAGATAAAACAAAAATGGATTCTCAAAAACAAAAATGCCTTTATGAGTATGATTTGCAACAAAACATGCCAACCAGTTGGATATATTTTCTTACTACTTAGTTATTACAAAGTTATTACCATGGACGCTTTTCACATAAGGAGGACCAAACTGTAACTGTATTGTTTTTGCTTTCAGTGATACAATCTTTAAAAACTTTCAAACATTCATCATGGTTTTTAATGCCTGAATTCCTAAATTCTATTTCTACAGCTCAATTTGCAAATGTTTTTTCATACTTTGTGTCAAAACTGCTGTTTTTAAAGTTTAAAACTAGTGGTTGAGACATTAAATTGATAACATTTAGGTACGAAAACATGTAGTATATTGAACTGTCAAGTGACGTCAATATTAACATACATTAAATAAATGTACATTCAAACCATAAGGCATAGAATCACACACTGATTTACACTGGACATTCAAATGGGGAGTCTTTTTTCCTCCTGCACTATTAATTACAAATATATGCATCATTTAGATAGACTATGAGAACACTTTTTGAGTGTACCAGTATTGATATTTATACCTGAATAACCTACAGTACTTAGCACTAATTAATCAGGCTTGTTGGGGAATCATTTTATTTAACTATTTATTTTACAGTATCTAATTATTTTTTATGCACTGGTTTTTATAGTGGGCTTGAAAGGGACATATTTACGTATGTTGAAGCACATACTGTATTCTGCACTTGAGTAAATTAGGAAGTGGGAATTTAGCACTCATATATTGTTTCTAGTACTTTTTGTATTTTACTGTTATAGTATATGGGATGGTGTAGTGGTTACAAAGACATGCAGATTAATTTATTGGTACTTTAAAAAATAAGTGAATGTGTCCATGCTTGTGCCTTGCAATGGACTGGGACTCTGTCCAGGGGGTACCCTGCCTGGGATAGGATCCAGGCCACTCGTGTCCCTGTTAGAAAAACAGTCAATAACAAAACAGTCAGATATATTATATAGAGCACATACAGTAATTGCATTCTCTCTAAGTGTATGTAATTGTAAGAAAATTTTCCTGTTAGAAAAAAGTACTGCTTGTGTTTTTTTTAATTATTATTATTTACAGTTTTGAAATGGAGTGATGAGCTGAGAAGCTGTGTTTATTTAGAGAGAAATGAGGCATCTGTAAAAAGTATAAAGTTTGTTGTTTTTAAGTCTATATAACTGTAGGCTATGAATGAATGGAGGATGATGTGGTAGCTTAATAAAGTAAGAAATAAGACAAGTTTTTTTTAATAAGTGCTATGAAAGCAATAGCAAAGAAAACTAATATTTACATTGTTAACTGATGCTAACAACAGCTTACACTACAATGAAACCCAAAAAGAATAAATTAAATGCGCACTGGAAAATAAAATGCCCAAAAAGAAAACAGCCCCAAACAGTAAGGAACATAAGACTGAACAGTGGTGTAACTTTCAATACTGGAGAGACCTGAAACACCTACATAAAACCTGATATTGAACTTGCTTTGGTGCTTGAAAAGCAATAATTTTGCTTGGTATGTTCTATTGTGAATTATTATCCTCTTAAAAATAGTGTCATTCTCCTGAAAATATACACAGTTGCATAGAGGAAAATAGTCTGCTGTTTGGTTTTTAATGTGTCTTTGTGAATTATTTTATGCATTTAAACATATTCACTAGTATTCTACTAATCCTGCCAGTGTACGTGTTACAGAACTTCAGAGTACAGTATATTTTTAGGTAGAATACTGCAGATTAGGCTGAGGAAATATAGTGAACTTCTTCAGATCCATAGTGGATCACTAGGGATTACCTAGTGGAAATCATCATTAATTACAGATACTTTGAGGAGTGAGTTCAATTTTGAAGGTACCACAAAAGTAGATGTCTGAAGAGTATTTCTTCCAGTTGCATTATTGCATGTTTACATATTATATGTTTACTGTAATGGTCTTATGAGATGAAGCATAACCTGTGCCAAAGAGAAATAAAAGAGGTATGTAGCATAGACCTACAGTAAAGTACTGTACATGACTGGCAATGGAACTAGCTTGCTTGTCTGTACTAATGATATAATCGCCAACAGCAGCCACAGGAGAGATAAAGCAACATTATAACTGAACCTTATTGAAGATTCATTTCACAACCTACAGGCAACAAAGCTTCTAAAACAAGCAAGAGCTGAAAATGGCTGTATTACAAGACCACATGAACAACACCAGGGAATAAACAGCATCTAATGATGTACACTATACAGTAGGTTTCCAGATGGAAAGTTCATTTGAAATGTTCTGCACTTGCCACAAATTACATAAGATTCATTTCGTCAGGTAACATCAGTAAACAATTTCTCAGTGGAATCTGATTTGGAATCCTTTCTGAAGGAAGGAATCTGTTGTCTGGTTCTACATAAGTCACGCAAAGTGACACTCAAAGACGTAAGGGTTCTAGGTTTGACCAAGGATGTAACACTGTGGGCAGGGGCAGTTCTACAATTCTCTTTCATGGGGGTTTCAAGTCATTAACAGCATTGACTTACTGAAGATTAAAGGGTGGCTCAGCAGCAGACAAACCAAGAGCATAAGTAATAAACAATGAATAATAAATATTAGCCTACACAACTCTTGCCTGCAAAGCAACATCATTGCAATGTCAACTTAAACGAAGCCAGTATGGTTCATGATTTAAAGCAGATTCGTAATAAAACCTGGCACCCAGGATACATAAAAAGTTATTTACTACAGGCCCTTTGACTGTCAAGTCTGTCCTAAAGAGAATACTTACACTTTTATCATTAAACCAGGCTGGATACTTTAAATAGAATGACTAAATAAAGTTTATTATAAACATTGAATCATCACTGTTATTTGAGTTATAAATCTGTCCTCTCTCTCTATACTCTCTATTCCCAGTGCATGTTGCAGATTGGCTTATGCAAGACATGTCCAAGATTGTATCATTCATTAAAAGCAATTTTAAAATGTCATAAATAGCAAACAGCTCCTTCTTTTTTGAAACATTTATTCTGTCACTGCTTTCCACTGACTTTAAGTTTTTTTTAGGTTTTGCAGTGCTGTTTTAACTATTTTGCTTTAGGCGTTCTGGTGTTGAAGCTTGGCACGATGAAAACAACTTTGTCATATTTTCCGGTTTATTTTTTTATGGAATTTCATGCAATTGTAAAAAAAAAAAAAAAAAAGAATCTCAATAAGGCTTCTGAATTCCCCACAATTTAATATGATCAGTCAAAAATGCTTCCTAAGAAACTGCTCAGTGATGAGGCATATGCCCCTTTAGCCATCATTAAACGTTACGTGTCTTTTGATAATGTATCGGCAACTGAGCGTGGCAAAATATTTTTAATAAGTTGATATGATTTTAAAGCTTATTTGTGTAATACATTTCCCCCAAATATCCAATTGAAACTGATTGACCAAGAAGAAACCCGAACCTACTAAGAGTACTCAGTATGCCACCCAAATTCAATTAAATTCGATTCAATCTTATTTGTGTAGTGCTTTTAACAATTGTCATTGTCGCAAAGCAGCTTTACACAATCAAAAAAAATTATGGAAATTTGTATGAAATGTGAAAAATGTGCATGTATAAACGTACGGTAAAACTCTCTAAGATGGCAATAGGAAGAAACCTTGAGAGGAACCAAACTCTGAGAACTGAGAATCCATCCTCATTTGGGTCATAACAGATAGCAGAGACTGATCTGTAGTCATCATGTATGTTAGAAGACTAGAAGTTCAAACAGTTGATGTCTTTAAGTTAATATGGAGTCCAGTTCATTATTGTAGGCTCAGGTAGACTGTAGGAAACTCCAGTTCTGAACTACTGAGCAAGTCCCCAGAGAACAGCTGTCTGCATCAGCCAAGGCCAGAACCGTCTTCATAGTAAACCACATGCATTACAAGCAGACAACACGAGGCATCCAAGCGATGCCCTCTCCAACCAGAAGCGGGCACCAGGACAAGTCAGACAGGTTCAGAGGGCAGAGTTGGTATGTATCACTAGCAGCTAAGGTGAGACATGGGTAGCTCAACAGAGAGAGACAGGGAGATGGACAGATAGGGAAAGAGAGGGAGAAGAGAAGAGAGAAGAAAGCAGAAGAAAAGAAGAGATAACAGTTAGGCACAGTCATGTAATGTACAGTATAAGATGAATGTATATTTATTGCAAGCAGGAATACCGGCAGAACTAACTATGACAGCATAACTAAAAGGGAGAGCCAGAAGTAGACACCGACATGAGGGGTCCCTGAGATGTAAATCGACCAATCACTTCACCGTCCACAAACCTGAGTGATCAATGAGAGTGAGGAAGACAGCATCTAAACATACCAGTTCACCATAATACTCCATGTCCATGTCTAAGGCAAATCTATTCACAAAAAAGTTTGGCTAAATAAATAGGTTTTTAGCCTAGACTTAAACACTGAGACTGTGTCTGAGTCCCGAACATTAATTGGAAGGCTATTCCAAAACTTTGGGATTTTGTAAGAAAAAACTCTGCCCCCAGCTGTAGTTTTCATAATACGCGGTACTGACAAGCAGCCTGCATCCTTCGATTGACGTAGGCATGGAAAATCGTAAGACACTAGCATTCCACTCAGGTATTGAGTCGTTTAATGCTTTAAATGTTAAAAGTGGTCATTTAAAATCAATGTGAAATTTCCCTGGGAGCCAGTGCAGTGTGGTTAAGAAATGGTTTATGTGCTTGTATGTTCTGGTTTTAGTGTGGACACTCGCTGCTGCATTCTGAATTAACTTAAGCTTGTTTATGCACTTAGTTGAACAACCAGACTGTAAGGTGTTACAATAGTCCAACCTTGAGGTAATAAAAGCATGAACTAAGTGCATAATTGAGTGACAATTCCTTATCTTGGCAATATTTCTGAGATGTAAGGATGCTATCCTGGAGCAGCATGTGTTTCAAATGAAAGGCTGGAATCTGTAATCACACCAAGGTCTTTGACTGTTGCACTTGATGAAACAGAAGGCCATCTAAAGTTACAGTGTGATCAAAAAGCTTACTGTATACAGTAGCTGCATGTGGTCCTATGACTAGAACTGTCTTGTCAGGATTAAGCAGAAGGAAGTTAATTAACATTCAGTCTCTCATGGCCTTCACACATTGCTCAACTTTATTAAGCTTGTTTTCTCATCTGTTTTTGCTGAGACATATAACTATGTGTCCTCAGCATAACAGGGAAAACTAATACTATGCTTACAAATTATGTTGCCCACAGGAAGAATGTAAAGAGAAAAAAAGCAGTGGGCCTATAACAGAATCCTGTGGAACACTAAACTCCACTTGAGAACATGCAGAATAATCACCATTTAAATCTCGATCAGTGCCAAGAGAGGACCTTTTCCTTTATTCCTACTACATTTTCTAATCTGTGAAAGAGAATCAGTGGTGTCAAAAGCTGCACTGAGGTCGAGTAACACAAGCATAGTGACACAACCTTGATCAGAGGCCAACAGAAGGTTATTTACTACTTTAACAAGCAAATAAACATTTGCTTGTTAAGCCCGATATAAACATTTTGATTACATTACAAAATACTGTGGAAATGTCTTGAGCCCCTCATTTCTTCACATTCAGCTTCAAAGAGCCAGGCTTTCTTGTATTTCTCCAGGAGAAATAGTTCTCCAGGCTCCAGGATGACAGGTGATCAGGCTAAAACATTTGTTAACATTTTTTTTTATTTAATCAAAAGAATAGAATTTTATTTAATATGTACAATGAGGGCTGGCTCAAGATTTTTGCAAAGTAAAACTGTACTTCTAGAGCCAAAATAAGTTGTAATTCCTATTTATGTAGTTAATTTATTAAAGAAGAACACACGCTATAAAAACAGGAACCATGCACTCATTACTATATTTCATAATACAATATGCTAGATCTGGTTTACAAAAACAACAAAAAGAATCCAAGCATCCAACAGCAGACTTCACTGTATCAGTGACTTCCTCTTCTAATAGAGACACATGAGTATTCACTGCCAATTTAGAAAGAGAATAAATGGAAATCTTGAGTGAAAATATTTGAACAGTCTATTCAAACACCTTGTGGAAGATGGCAGTGTTTGGAGGAGGCAGTGGGCCAGGGAGCAGTTGTTGAGAATGAGTGATGAGGGCAGCCCAGAAATGCGCCAAGTGCCACGCTGCCAAAGTGGCTTTGATTTACAGGGGCATTATTGATAATTTATCGGATCATCTGCCTTCTCTGTCACGCAAAGCCAGGGAAAGTGGACCAAGGCTCATCACCATACGTCTGATATAGATAGATATTTACTTCAACAGATGGAATTCTTTTTATAATTTGCATTGTAACATATAATGTCATATAATAAAGCAAAGTGAGTGAGGAAAAAAGCTTACAATGATGTATTGATGTATTGGTATATTGTTTATTTTGGCCAAATACCTAGATAGCTTGTTCCTGTTTCAGTTATGACACTTCAAACTAGACTGAAACCAGTTTTAAAAAGTCATTTGCACTCACAACTTTTTTCCCTTTTAAACGTAAGGAGATAAGTTTTTTTTTTTATCTCAACATCAATCTTATAGCATACTAAAGCTGAACAAACCTCTTTGTCCCCAAACCTAAGCTTTTAATAACAGTCTAGCTCCTGGCATCCATACCATCATGAAGCCATTTCATTACCGCGCAGCAGAAATGGCTAGTGTCTTCAACAGACTACACTGCCATATATGGGAACATGCTTTTACCTCAATAATTCATCATTGCAGAGGGATGCTGAATAATTGAACTGAACTTGGAAGGTTTTTTTTTGAGTGCAGCAGAGTTTTTGCATAGGAGCTGATGGATCTGAGGGACTGGATGCCTCACACATTACAGCAGCTGGAGACAGGAAGAGAAGGAAGAGAGATTGTGAGACAGAGAGAGAGAGAGGGAACAAAGACAAAGACAGAAGTAGGAGAAGCACATTGAGAGAAAGCAAGAAAGAGAGCAAAATCAGCTGAAGAAAAGGCGATGGGGCTAAGCTGTGTTTCTGTTTTCTGTGCTCCACCATTGATCAATAATTTAGTGAAACTGTCCAGCTGTGACCTGTGTGCTCAAGAGGGAGCTCAAGACCAGCCAGTGACACACACTCACTCCTGCTTGCACTGTGCTTTTATATTCTAAGCCTTCTATCACTAAAAACACATTTGAAATTAATTTCAAAGTTTTTTTCCTTTGAAGCTGTCAGTGCTAAGGGAAATATTACAGTGAATGTCTTTGATCTAGTCTTTGATGAGCCCAGAGTTCGGTGCATAAAAAATAAACACAGAACTACAAGAAGGCCAGGCACAGTTGGGTGGCCTTGCTTGTGTCCTTTAGTGTTGAGGAGTGGTTGCAAAAAAGCAAGAAGAATACCCATGGCTGAGTTTTGTCAGATGTGTATATTCCTAAGACAGAGCTCTGCTCTTTTAACCTCTCAACAAAAACAGAAAAAAAAAACAGAAAGCTAACACCCCACTGATTCATGTCTCCTTAAGTGCGAGCGTCTAATTAACACAAAGGAAAACAGCAAGCTCCTGCCAAGCATTATGCTAAAATGAGGAGAAAAATGAACTTAGAAAATTTATACAGGAATGTAGATTGGAGGAACTTTCCTCTGAAATTTTTAATCCTAGTTCTGGTTTGTAGCTTAATGAGGACAGTGATTGCAACGACACTGAACATCTATCTCAATCTCATTTGCATTCCATAAGTTATCTAGACTTACATTTAGTTCAAGAAAAAAAAAACTCAACAAAAGGGGTAAATTGCATTCCGAGTGAAGAGACTCTCCTTTTCTAACACTGAAAGACACATAGAGGGCTCCAGCCTGTTGGAGAGCGAGCGTCTGCCCAGGGACCACAACCAGAGATCGTTTGTTATTTCACAGCAGCCCCAGGGATTACTCGAACATCGTTCAAAGCTCCAAGCAAGACAGCGAGAACACCACCAGGTCACAAGACATCCTCACCACGGAGAATCTGAATACGCTGATAACTCCGCCATTTAGAGGTCAAGCTGAGCTTTGTCGGACATGATTTATGATAGAGTCACTCACCTATAACTGTAGGAAAAAAATACATGTCAGACACCATTGCGTCGTTTGAAAAACACCATTTGATGACGGTGATAGATGGATCTGGTTTTAGCCAGAGCTTTCTGACTTGAGCTGAACATGTTGAAGACAGTGGTGTTTAATCTTCATCCGCAGTTGGGAAGCTCTTTCTGTCCCCTGTTTTCCCTTATTGATTACTGAATGTGCCCTGTTACTCAAAAAAGAAAAAAAAAAGACTTTTAAAGACAGACTGGGTGGAATAAACATGTCGAGACTAGTTTATAAATGCTGGATTTTTTTAGGCTTCAGTCATTTAGACTTTATAATCTTGCTAAGATTCAAAAGCGTATGCGCATAAACAAAGCAACAATACCATTGTTCCTTTTAATTCTGAGATATTATGAATCTTAATGACCTTGGCTATCGAAAATTATGAGCTGAAACAGAGGCATATAATGTAGCAAATTTTCATTCCAACACATATACTGTACATGGACATACATGAATACATACTGTAACACACAACAAACTGCCCTTGTCTTTCACCAAAAAATAACATTTCCTTTTGTTCTTTATAAAAAATAGCATTTTCAGTCCAGTAAAAAGCATCACAATCCCACAATATATTTCTGCAAACATGCTGGTTATGTCTATAACTGTGCTCTACAAAGGTATGAAGCAGTTAATTTGTGATTAGGCCTTTATTCTGAGGTGGGGTTATCCTCACAGGAATTCATTATATGCAGCGGCTGTCTCATTTTTCCCTCTACTCCAGAGACACACTCCTCTTGTGTGGTGATTTAATGCAATTCTCCTGGTGATAAAGAATTGAAGTCCATGACCACAAATACATGGAATAAATTATCTTCCTGTATTATTATTTTTTTCCCCAAAAATAAATAAATAAATAAAAATAAAAGTAAAAATCTCCTTCACAATTGCAAGAAGGTTATTTTGTCATGCAAATGAGACACTGCTTCAAAAATATTTATGCGCTTTTTTTCCCCAGTCCTGCATTGTTTTACACCAAAGTCTTCTGTGTTTTTATTAAATTTCATTGCAAAAATTGCAGCAACTCTACAAAAGCTGAATTATTTACGTTTAACATGATCATAAAATAAACAGATATTTTCTTAAAAAACTGAACCCTCGCACATTTAGGTTTATGTAGAATTGAGTTTGTGATAATGAGATCCTATATCTGTATTAGAATGCGCTTTCTTGCTTTTTTTTTCTCTACTCAGGCTATTCACTTTTATTCCTTCGCCTTGAGCAGTGGTGGTTTACCATCTGTGGCAGCGGAGGGGACAACTGTTGCTAACTAAATTAGCCAGTTCCATCATCCTGATACATCAGTGGAGGAACTGGGCTTTGTGTGACCTTTCCCGCTCCCTCTACCTAGCCCTCGCTTCCCACTAATATAGATGCAAACTCAACTGGGTCAAGCACCAGGTATAAATCTTCCTTGGCAAGGCACACTAGCATTTGCCAGGTTCCCACCATGGGCACATGTGACGGACAGAAAGAGCGAGAGATAAAGACAGAGAGGAAGGAGAAAGGAGGTATTGACGCTATCATCCATGCCTGAGGGTAGAGAGCAGACTGCTTGTGGCCCAAAGGCCTGCCTCCTGCTCTGTTAACAGTTGGTTGCTACCTTGTGTTTCTTTGAGTGAGTGTGTTTCATAAGGAAAAGGCTGACAAGGCATTTACAAGCAAGATCTTTAAAGCAGTTAGCATTTTTAACTGCTAGGTCAAAAATATGTACAGTATAAAAAAAAATTACAGAACAGAAAAGGACTGTATGGCTCATTTATAATAATAATACCACTGGGGGAATGCATACATATTGTACATATATACAGTACCAGTTAAAAGTTTGGACACAAACTTTGGACACTTTTTCCCCTTTATTTTTTATTGTTTTCAAGTGATATTTAATATCAAAGACCATTCCACTCTGTCAAAACATGACATGACTTGCATTGATCATCCGCATAAATCTACAGTAGGGGCTGTTAAGAACTCAGCTTGTTTTTTTTCCCCTATGCATTATTATGTGTATTTTTTTGTACAACCAATGATGGTGCTGCTGTGCTTTATCTCATATAAGTTGTAAAGTATCTTTCTTAAGACTTAAGACTCAATTTGTTAATTGCACATAATCTAATCTGTATGCCTGGAATGAAGCTATATATTAATGATTTTTTTTTATCTATGTGCTGTTTAATGAGCTATGATAAGCATCAGAACACAAACACACAACTCAACTGCAAACTAATTATTGTTGTCATAATTTGAGGCATGATTCAAATCGAAAGGTAAATGACAATAATTCTTAATAGTGAGACATGGTGGTTAGTTAATAGCTTGTCTTAAGGCCTGTTTTCAGGTACTTTTTTTCAGGTAGTTTCTAAAAATACAAAAAAAAATCTTTTACTTAACTGTATCCAAATGGTAGCAGGAGTGCTTAATGTGATCACTGTGAACATTTAATGATGGTCTTTGTGCTAAGCTGCTAAGTGCGGTGATGCTTTGTAACAACACTCATCATTACAACCACAGGATGGAGATATACAGCTGTTCATTGAAGAATCATGGCATGGTTAGAAGGCATAAAGTCTCTGAGTCTATAGTTGACTCATTAGCACTGCAACGTTTCATATTTGGAAATGTAATTCAGAAAGACTTAATGAGCTTCCTCTGCTGTTATTTGTCACAAGCAATATACAGTACTAAAGATAAGTTGCTACAAATCCAACATAGAGACAAAACCCCAGCTAACAACACGTGTTTTTTATTTTCTTAAATCAATATGTGAAGTTTCACGTTGGCTACAGCCTGCACTGGACATACAGCAACTCATTATTTACAGTCGAGTGGTGGAGCAATGACATGATTGAAAGGGACATTTGCTGAGAAGGTTTTCTTATGGTTTAGCTTTTAAGGGCTGTCTGGTTCGCAGGAACACTGGAGAGTTCCATTCCAGGGTTCCGCAGGGGTGTCCCTTGGAAGTATTTCAAGCAATAAAGCCATTTTATCCAGACAACACCACTCTGGCTTGCCATAAGTTGGTTATAAAGACGTAATCACACCTGGGAGTCATGCATTCTTTCCCTTTCCCTCAGTTACACAAGACCTGTAACAGGCCTCTCCATGTTATGATGTAATGTGAGTTGAAAGCTGTTTGTCCTCACGTAACTTATGGTGTACGCACAATACAACATGCCAGTTGCTTTCTGTAAGGAAATATCTGTTCTTTATTATCCACATAGAAAACATATCATAATACTTTAACCATGCTAAAATTATTATAAAGAAATTGATGTTAATGAGCTCAGAATTGAGGCCACTGCTTTTAACATTTATATGGTTATCCATTTACATACTTTGTATTAGCATTTACAGTAATAACTGAGATAAAAATATAAATGCATCTAGCCATATTTAGAAGTTAAAGATAAAGATGGATGAAAGTCAATTTTTTTCTCCACATCAGCAACAAAGACATGCACTCTAAATAAAGAAAATAAATCATAGAGCATCACCACAATATGCGTTTATACGAGTGTAAAAGCGTGACTTATGAAACAAAGTGTACTTTTGACCTTAGGCCTAAATAATTGCATCTGTGCTTAAAAAAACAAAAAACACAGCAGTGTCCTCCAGCATGGGTTATTCACACCTGATACTAAATTAAAACTGTCAGCGCAGTTATCCATCTATGTACAATAAAAAGTATTGCACCAAGTTGGATCAAAATAAAATAAATTGGAAAAAACCTTACATGTACTTCAACCTTGTTACTTCACTGTTTCAGACTCAGATTAAAAATTTTTGTTAAGGATTCATTTTAATCATGCCACTAAAGTCGTTTAAATTCCCAAAAAGGCAAGACTGTGGGGAAACTACTGTATAAAGGTAGAATTTCCCAAAAGGTAGATTATAGGTTATTTTTCAGTCAGCTAAGTAGGAAGAAAAGTGTTGTTAGATATCTTATCACTGTTACACTACTGCTTCTATACATATGTTCTCTTTCTTTACTTGGCAAATTCTTTAAATATATTTAATTGTATACTGTATTGATACAAAGAAACAGAAGTATGATTTCTTCCAAACTAAGGTGTAAAACATTATACAGTGACATGATGCTGTAACAATGCTGCAACATGAGTGCAAAATGTACAACTAATAAAGCACACAATACAGTACATACAGTATAATACAAGAAATACACACAAATGTACTGGACACACTCATTAGACAGGGCAAAAGAATAGTGCTGAATAAAAAACAGGCAATGTACTAGTAAATGTAGACTCTACATTATTATGCAGTAAGTGTAGAAGAAAACTGAGATTTTAACAGCAAGATGGTAACAAAGTGTCCCAAAGCTGGATAAATGTAATGTTAATTATGCCATATTTAAAGCCAATTAGTGCATTGAGATTCAGATACATATTGCAAATTCAATTTAATAAAATTAAGAAAGATCTTACTTATTCCTACATTTATTTACAGATAATTAAGAATAATTGTATTATATATATATATATAAATTGTGATTGTTGGTGTAACCCATGTTAATTCTTTAAGATATTTGAGTACAGCATATTTGATAATGAATCATTAACACCAGTTAAGCTGATAAAGAGAGATTTCTTTTTTTAATTCATGGTAAGTGTGACAAATAAAGCACCATTGTGCATGGTAGTAATAAATAGAAAATTCAAAACAAACTAAGCAAATAATAGAACAAATAAATGAATGCAAATTGTTAGAGGGGAATTGCTCGGGCTGTTTATTCCTCACTGTTTCCACAACTGAATTTAGCCAACAGAAATACACATTGGAACCCATTAACTTTGTTCTTCATGAACTGCTTTGCTAAACATTCATCAAACACTTGTGTTTTCAAAACAATAAAACAGCTGTAGCCTGCACTGTACAATACACACGGAATTGCATCTATAAATTGCAGGTTATAAAAGCGGTGTTGCTTTGATGCTTAGTAGCTCCAAGTAGAAATAAATGCTGTGTGAAATAATATTTTTCCATTTTCCAGTGATTTACCATAGGTTTGTTATTGAGCTGTGAGGACTTGGTCCCAGAGCAGGATAGCAGGCCAGCTTCTGGCCCTGAGCCCTGGCAGGAACTGATAAATACACCTGTATGAGCATATATATCAGACAAGCCCAGGCCACTCCGCAGATAAATCGGCGCTGCGGGTCGCCGTGAACGAGTGTAGAGAGGAGGTCTCACAATGCTCCTGCTGCACAGAGCAATATTTCCTACTCTGTCCCATGCAGCCCTGCAGACGCCGCTCCAGGAAAGAGTCTGGCTAAATGAAACACCAGCGCCATGCAATTTTCCTAGTTTCCCATCAAAATTTCCATAATTCATTTCCATGCATTTTTTTTCCTTGGGAGTACACTGGAGGGGCTGAGGGAGGAGCAGAGAGACCTAACGTGCTCCCTCAGTGAAAGTGAGGGTTGCACCGGGCTGCCAAATGAGGCAGCAAACCCTCAGTAATGGGCAAAATCAATCACAGAGCAAACGGCCAGCTCCTCTGTGCAGCCCAGCATGGCGCGAGCCTTTGGCTTATAAACGTGTCAAATCCACAGGCAAGTATCGTCTTCAGCGAGAGATTCTCAATACTGAACATTTCAAAGCCATTTCCGCTCAGTTGTTTCTTCCTTCATCAATAAATAAAATATGATCGACTCATGTTCGCTCTCCAGACTTAGAGTTGGCGCCAAAAGACTTTTGTGCTCTAAAGCATAGTACTGTAACTATTCTTTTTTGTCTGCACAGTTAAATGTTTCCCAGCAGTTTAGTCTTCTGTCTCTACAGCTGATCCATGACATCTCATGTTGTTCTCATCCACATGGTTCCCACTTGCATTGCTGAGGCAGACGCAAACTTTTGAACAAACCTCTTCTCGAACGTTCTTTATTTTTGTGTTTGCTTAAAAGAGAAAAGTCTCATACAATCACTCACAGGCTTTAACTTCTAAGAATGAACACCACACACACACAAATACACACACACACACAAATTTTTCTAGGGCAGTGAAATTAAAGTTTAGATTCCCACCTCAAACAGTGTTTATTTTATCATCAATCGTTTTCCACAATGTCCATAGTGTAGATTTCATATGCAGCATTTATTATACAGTATACTGTATATAGCGTTTTAATTAGACTTGACACTGTAGAGTGTTTTAGGAGCCATAAACAAACCAGATACACAACCAATCTGTAGTCAAGGAACAAGAGTAAGATGTTTATCTATCGCTCCCCCCTCTCCCTCTCTCATGCCTCTATGTGTGTGTGTGTGTGTGTGTGTGTGTAGAACAGAGACTGGCTGGACACCAGGTGCTCATGTAGATGTAGAGCATTTTTCCCTGTGGCGTGATAAATTGGTCCACATAAAGAGGGTATTCATCCAAAAAACTACAGTATGCCTTGCATGTCGCTCTGAGGAGACATAGAAATAGTGAAGAAGAAGAAAAAAAATCACTTAATCAATCAGCATCTAGCTTATCATTACTGACACTCTAAGACAGCCTCAAATGCTGGTTAAAGTTCATTGTTTCTACGTGTCACTTGTCACTACATAGTGCGATTGCAAATATATTTTCTTCTTAACTGTCTTACTACTAATATAACTCGGATATGTGAGTGAGTAAGAAGAGCCGTCTATTTAAATATACTTCTAAAACAATGATAAGGCAATAAAGGGGGGGGGGGAGTTAAGTCAGTTGCTGTTGCTGTAGTAGCACTAACAACATGGTTATGGATGAATTCTGTCTGTACAAAATCACACCAGAATTATTTTGGCATAGTTTTACATCATTATTCTATCCTATCACTTGAATAAATCTTAACTACATTTTTAAATTGAAAAAAATATATATGCTTGATTATTTTTGCCCCAACGATGCAGAGATTATCAAATTGGACGAAACCATTAATACATTTCTATTCCTACAGTTTTTCTCTATATCTTTCAATTAAATACACTGACTTCTTTTCCAATGGACAACGCAATAAAAGTTCACACTCCTACTCTCAGCTACAGTAGTAAAGGGTATAAAAAGAAGGAAAAAAAAGAGCAGAATCCTCAGCGGGAGATTTTGCCTGCAGTGAGACACAGGTGGATGGAGCCGGGAGCAGGGTCACGGTAAAGATTTATATTATGTACAAAGTAAAGAACAAGAAGAAAAATGGCCGTTCACGGTGCACTTGCAGTGAAGCGAGCGAAACAGCTGTTCGCAGTGCGAGAGGAAGTGGTCAGGTAAGACAAGGGCCTGGAAATAATAATCATAGGCCCATCTGCTGACCTGGGACTGCATGGCCCCAGGGCCCCAGGCATGGAGCCCTCCGTATGGAGCTCAGCCCCAAATCTGAGCAACTCGTTCAGCCCCAGCGAGGCCACTCACGCGCTGCTGACACACAGCCACATGCTCTCATTCTGCTCTGTGCTTTAGCTCTGCAACAATGGCCAGGCTAGCACACAGCCTAACTCAGCGCAGACGTGTTACTGATTAGTGCTATGACCACGGAGCCGAGAAGCAGACACATGCCGCATGCCTCAGCTGTACAGAAGGAGGATTATGGGACAGAGTATCCTACTGTGCGTTGAGAGCAGTTGACATGATTTGTGAGTTGTTGGTGTGATCATTTGCTAGAACTGCATTAAATGTGATAAATATCACTCGTCTCAAAATCAAAGTAAGAGAAAAAAGAAGGAGAAAAAAGAAGAAGAAGAAGCACAGAAGTAACAGTCCATATTTCCAAAAGCCAAACTAGTTTAATTTAACCATTTATTTGATGTGTAATAACAGTGTATGATGTGGCATTAATGAAAGCTGGGATTAAAACATTTATCACATTAGCAGTCGTATAAGTAATTTCCAACTCACGCATCCTTAATGGCTTCTCCAGGAGCTGATCAATAACGTGTTATACTGTAATTGACTGATGAGCAGGCTGAAGAGAGCAAAAAGTCGAATTATAATTATATATGATGAAAAGCAAGAGGCAAATATAAAACATGAAGAGAAGCAGCATGGTCCTTAAGATGAATGGAGCCAAAGGGCCTAGCCGTCACCCGTTCTATTCGAAGCCTTTCTCCAAACCGCTCTTTTCTCCCTTTGAACCCACTTAACAGACACACTGACAGGCTCAGAGTCCTCGCTGTAGCCCAGGCTGGCTAATTACCAGCGCCGAGGCTCCACAAAAGAAGAGTTCTCCTTCCTGGCATCTGCTGCAAGAGAAGCCCCATTATTTCAACACTGAGTGAGGGGTTTGCTGCTGCTGCTTCTACGGTGCTGTGGTGGAGCTCATGAAGAACACACAAGCCATAAATCAAAGGCGTGTAGGATAGGTGCGCGGTTTTATCACAGGATACCGCAGAAGGAGAGTCATTGTGCTAGATTCCATGAAAGATATACGCAATTAAGCAATAAGGTAGATTCACAAGGTCAAAATTCACCCATGTTGCTATTTCATCAGCTGTAAAAAAATTATGCAAATGTTTTCCTATTATTTATGATTCAGGCAAGTACTGAAACAAGCAATCCTGTTAAATTTTTTTTTCCTTTTTTTATTGTGTAACACTAGTATACATTAATATGTAACTGTGTAAACTCAAAGTTTTGGACTTTCAACAATATATTAAATTACATACTGTAGCAATGATTTCATGTGATTAGCAGAATAGATCACACAACCAAAGCTTTAAACGTCTGCAATGGTTTACAGAATTATAGAAACATTATAATGCAGATATGACAAACATATTTAGTAATACAATGCTTAAAGACTTTGTTAATTATATATCTGTGACATTGTTTCTTTTATTTTCAGTAATAATGTCAAACCTCACAACCATCCATCCATCCATCCATTTTCTTCCGCTTATCCGAGGTCGGGTCGCAACCCGACCTCACAACCATGTCCAGTGAATTATAACTTTGAATCACTTGAAATAAAACATACAGACAGACGTAGTCAAAGAAATACATAAACAAAAATACAGATTTTTATATATATATATATATATATGAAAACAATGTGTAAGACATTGTAAACTCTAAGAAATGGCATTTCTTATTGAAAAAAAAAATTACAATACAGTGATTTTGTTATTAACAACCCATGAATAAAATGTCACTAATGTGACCAGGCATAAAACAGAAAATGAGTGCTACTTAAATTATTAGTTTTGTTAATGCACAAGCAACACATTATTTATGCTGTGTTGTGCAAAGTTTTTGGGCAAAAATAAGTAATCTAAATTCATGAATTGGCAACATGTTCTTCCTGTTATGTTACTAGTCAAGTGAATGCAGCAGTGAGTTTAATAAAACAGGTTTAGAAGATGTGCCCAGCTCCTCTCATGTGGTGAGCTGCACTCAAACTCATTTATGTACACACCAGGGAAGATGGGGAAATTTTGAGATTAAACATGTTGTCACTTAAGAGCTAAGACCTGACTTAGTGCACTCTTTAATGCATGTACTTCCTGTATGTACAGTATGAACAGTCATGTCTGCCTTCAGTAGATATTAACAAACCTTAATTGACTTGCATTCTTGTGATCTAAGAAGAGGCTGAAAGAACAAGCACATAGCTGGCCTTGTTAGTCACTATTTTCATTTTCATTTGATTATAGCAACCCTTGCCAGCTCCATATTCTCAACATACAGTATATGAACTGTACAAAGGTTTTACAGTATGTATACAGACACACGGACACGTATACTGTACACATGCATTTAAGTCTACTGTACGCTCCCTGACACCCAGTTGTAAAGTTTAATGCAAATGAAACCTTTATTGTTTAGGACTGAGACTGGTAAACAGATCGTCATCATCTAAACATTATTGCTGACTTCCACAAATGATTTCTCTTATGCACAGTGGGCCATAAATTTTGCAAGCAGCTTGTCAGTGATGATAGGATTGATGCAAATTGGTAGGGCTGAGGAAAACAACAACTTTGCTGAGGTTCCCAGTTTAAAATGAGAGAGCTCCCTACAAAGCACAGGCAAATTTTAATTATATCGATTCAGCTTCACAAAATGGATAATTCTTCTACCAAGTGTGCGAGTCAGCACTGTCTGTGTCTACAGTCTCTGCCATGGGGGGCCAGTGTGTTTTCTAAAGCCTTGCACTTCACTCAGGCGATACACAAAATCACACAAAGCTTAGTTTCCCCCCTCACCCGACACAATGCTGAAAAGTTCCATAACAGAGCAAAGAATGAGCGCATTATTCAACGCCCTCTTCAAAATGATCCACATTGCAAAATGCAAACTGACAGGGAAAAAAAAAGTATGAAATTATCGTGCAAGCGATTTCATGACATTTTCTGATAGTGATGGCGTTTTAAAGAGTTGCCTCGATCTTTATTGTGCAGCATATAGCATTCAATTTCAATGTACTTGTTTATCTATTTTAAAAAATAATACACTTTATTTTTCCACTCTACCGACACTTGGCTGATAGTTAAGAAGGAAGAGTCAAACAATATAGAGGAATAAAATCGTGTCCCAGTATGCTGACCTGCAGAGTCAGAAAATAACCCTGCCTCCCATAGTGAGACTTTATTATTATTATTTTTCACCCAGACCATCATCGCACAAACAGCAACCTTTTCATCATTGTTATCTAGATTGGGAAGGAGATGAAAAAATCATATCATCATTTCTGACATGTGCATTGTGTCGTACCCCTACTTTAGCTTACGCTAGCTTTAACTCATCACTTAGTTTTTCCTCATGTCTGAACCGGAGGCGAGCGTGTAAGTTATTAAGTTGTATGCTATGTCTCGGTAAATGTGTATAATGATCAATATGTTGTCTATATTAAGGCAGACATCTGGTTGTGTGAATATTTTCACAGCTCATTAGAATATAATAATAATGGACACGTGCATGTGATGACAGAGACAGATCTCATGGGAATGGTCATTTTCTCAGCCCTTACCGTGTGTGTGTGTGTGTATTCGATCTGCGAGCCTGAGCAGATGGTGCATATCTCTGAACACATACAGATAATCACATGTGAAACACAGATGACACTGTAATTGTTCTTTTTACACATAGTTTCATGGACCAACTGTTCTTTGTATACCACTAAAATGCACAATGTATACAGACCTACAGTACTGTATGAGATCCCAACTACAGGTAGATACTTACACTCGCTTTCCAAAACACAGGTCAAGTGTGTCACGTTCTTGTTGTTCCTCTTGCCTTTATTGCAAGCTCAGTGATCTTTCGCACCGCTTTAGAACACACAGTCAGAAAAAAGGCACACAGGCAAAGAAGGGGAATGTTCTCCAGATTGCCTGAGGCATGAATTAGTTTCCACCTGCCCTCCTCTGTTATACACTTAGCACCTCTCTCTCTAGGTAATGGCAGCTGGTTAGAGCCAGGGGCTAAAATAACTAGCCCTTTATGTTCCCCCAGTTTGTTTTGAAGGCTGAGAGCAGAAGCAGCCATGGATAATTTTGCCAGGTTAACTACTCTGACCTAAAGGTAATTGTCATTAAAAATAGCTCTGTCACAAGCGTTTTATGTCTCCCTTTCATTTCGTTCTTTAATGCTTTTTTTTCTGCAGAGAGAACAGGGACGCGCGTGTGAGACAGGCAGCAGCTCTGTGGAAATACAGCAGTGTCGCTGACAGTTCAACACCATAAAGAAACGTTCATTGAGAATGATTGATGAAGCAACTCCAATGCACATATTTCATAGAAAATATATAACATACATCATAATCAGAGCAGTCATAATGATCGGTCTTAATTTCCCAGATGTGATGTGATCATAAACTATCCCAATTTGATACATGGTTAGATTGGGAGAAAAAAAAGAAAAACAAGAAAGAAACTAGTATGCTCTGACACATGACATATTCCCGTAGCTTTAATTTAATCTTCTTCACTGATGAAAAAGCATTGCTACATTACAAACTGTTGAATATACACACAGAGAGCTTGCATTCGGCCTGTGATCCCTTTTGAACATCTGATGAAAACGAGACATCCTATTGCTCCAGTATGTTTCGGCATTCCACCACATTGCCTGAACTCTGGCCTCTGAAAGCACTCTTAATTGCATGTGGGATTTGGATGTGAAAGCCTACAGTGAGATGTAGGCAGCACTGCTCAAATTAGCGACCAACTGTGTGCAGTTGCAACTCACTGAAGCCTTGACAGTGCTTTGTACCAAATGATTGTTCTCCAGACAGCTGAGTGAGGTAGCGTGCTCGTGCTCTACATTGTTTGAAAGCCCAAAAGGATATGCTCCAGCATCATCAAAGTCCAGCAAGTCTTCAATGTGTCAGCCTGGGCTTAATCTCATCTGCTGAGGGCGATGCCTCTGATCACTCTATTCAATCGATGGCATTTGAATAAAGAAATATGCCTGCGATATTTCAGAGTTACACTATTCTAGAAAAGGCCAATCTTTGCCTACAAATCTGACAGACGCGATCAATCACAAGTTTCCTCACTCACTCACTTACAACTTAAGGTTGATATTAGCCTAAATGGGACACATCTGTTTGCTTCTAGTGGAGTCGAAGCTTGATTAATTCTCGAGTCATTTTTATTTTTAGCTGCGGATTTTTTTTATGTATGGCCGCATGGTAATGTGCGTGAGTAATGTAAATTATGCTGCTCCTTTGCTCGCAGTAAGGGATGCACATGGGTAAACAGAGAACATAAATGTCTACAAAAGCATGGAAGACAAACAAACTCGGGCCACGCTCTATGCTTAAACTCCATTTTGTGCCGATATTTTTCATCTCCTCTATCACCTCCAGACTCTCGCTGGAGATCACTGGAGAATTTTTTTTTTCCATAGCTGAACTTTTCAAAGAGAAAATTAGTCTTCTCCCCTCCAGCTGAGTTCAAGGACGGGTTTGAACAACCTGGAGAAACACACGGCGGCTAAGACCTTGGCTCGAGATGGGAGATGTATCAGGGGACCATTTCATGCCGCGATAGAGCGAAGACAGAGCCATAACCTTAAGCCCCAGGTTTCCTAGATCAATACGAGTTGAATCAGTGAGAGCATTTTGCCTTTATTTAGCTCTTTTTACATGCTAGTGTGCCGCTCTTTGGTAGACTTGGAGAAACCTGTTCGAAACAAGCGGTACATGCATAAACCTTTTGGAACAAGCTTTCAATACACATGAAATGTGGACTTGCTTTCACGGTTTGGAACATGGCTTGCTGACATTTCATCATGTCTTTCACCGATCATGTCCCACAGTGGGGTATAATTGCAAGAAACTCAAGTCTTGCCAGACTTCTCTATTATTAGTCTTGCGATTAAAACCCTTACTCTGGTCAGATGGTCAATGCTCGAGGGCAATGTGTCACACTGCATGGGCACGAAAGGTAGCCGAACAATGCCTATCGAGGACCAGGTGCAGCCACAGCCAAATTTGGCTACAAACCACCATTGTGAGGAATTGTGAACAATGATGGGCGCACAGGAGGTGGAGTTAAAAAGAATGGCTCTAAGGCTTCTTCTTATGAATATCTTAATGACCCTGTACAGTCTATACAGCAATCAGGATTGTGACAAAAAAAATCATCTCTGGATCAGAGTGGTATCGTATCCATGCCTGTTATATGTTTGGCTTTCTATCTGTACATTTGATGTCCTTAAATAAAATGTTCAACATATTAAGGTATCCAGTCAACTGAAGTGTGGATGCAGGATGTTTCATCATTATATTTAGTATGTACCAAATCTGTCACTGTGAATACATTTTATTCAACTCTTAATGCAGTATGAATGAGGCTTTTTGGCCTATTTTGAACTATTTACTAAATCATCTGGAAAAATTATAAACATGAAACGAGCAACAGAACATTAAGACAACAAGGAGGAAAGGAGGAAATGTCCATGTGTTATATCATTTGGATTTGCAACAATTCTTTTTTTTCTTATAGGTTTGAATATCGCAAACATAATGAAATATGGCATAACAACCCAAGTTAAGAACAATCATGTAATCATTTACATTTTTACAGTAGGTGTGTAATATTCCCAAACTCCATAGTATGGTTAAATATTAAAATAATTAGTATCATCAGAAAAACATCCTATCTCTGACATGCTTCAGTAGTTTTTCTTCTCAGTTTGCTAAAATGAGAATGTTTTTATGACTTGTGTGAGCACTCTGACTCATTTCACTCCTCATGTTTATACTGCCTGCAGTGAACTTGGCACTTTCATTCGCACTCATCAGCAGGGTTCACGCATTACTATAAATGTCAATGTGGTGTTAATAGGGGATCAATAGCACATTTATAAGTGCTTAATATTGACAGCAATTGTCCACAGTATATCAGCTGTGTTACAAAAAATTTTTTTTATTATAATATATACAATAGGTTGGATGGGGGGAAAATGATGGCAACATTTTAGAGAAATTTTGATCAATGAATAAATCCAGCACTAACTTTTTGCAATAAAACACAAAGGGAAAAGAGTAGAGAGAGAAGCAGAGGAAGCTGTAGTTATCTGTTTCCCAGTTGAAGTTTTGGGGTTAGAATAAAGGAGTTGCGTGTCCTTGTAGAATATGGATGATAAATCGTCCCCGCTGTATTGATACTCTGGTTATGAATCTTTCAAAGGAGACACCATAGCGAAAGAAAATGCCGGAAGATTTATATTGATGCAGGTTCAACTTTTTCTGATCAATGCATAAAAATGTTTTTATTCTGTTACAGCCAGTAATTGCTCATTATTAATTGATGTTATGATCTTGATATCATTTTAAATACTTTCAAGCTCTTATAGTTTCAAGATATCATTTTACGTTACAGCATAGTGAGCTGGTGATGGATGATTTAACTGGCCGTTCTGCTGAGATGAGGATTGGAGCTGAATAGCTGTGAAGCCCTTTAGTGAGCGCTGCAGGTTACAGCCTCTTTGCTTATGTTCCCGTGGAGCTGAATGTGAACACACACCTGAACTCTGGCCCATTGTACACCTGAGCACAGAAGCGCTGAACCATCCTGACCCTGGCTCTGCAGTCCACTCCTCAGAGACAACCCAATCAACACAGGACATACACAGCCCGTTTGTTAACACACACTCTGCCATATCCTTAGCCAAGAGGGAATGCAGAGGAACTATGTGCCAACACACACATATATATATATATATATATATATATATATGTATGTAAATACCCTATATATAGATCTTCTGTAGTATCTGTCACTATCACATTCAGGAAGGCCATTACAAAAGGAAAATCATTTTAGTGAATATCTCCATCTTGTGGACACAACCTGGTGCCTCACAGTAGATATGGCTTTTATTGCTTGTCACCTAAATAAAAAATAAAAAAAAGAAAGAATGGCAAAATGAGAAGAGAGTGAAGATTTACAGTATAGGAAATAGAACTCGGAAGGAAAGAGGCAAAGCTAAAAAACTTTTTTCTAAAACAGTGTATGTATGTAATAAGCAAAGTAAATAAAAAACTATATATACAATGTTAAAAAAAATAATGCTATGCAGCTAAAGAAATTTTTTTTTCATCATTTATTAAACTGGTACTTTGTTTAAAATAATGAAATAAAGGATTGCTGCTGGCCAAGACAGTCAAAAAATGTAGATTTTTAAAAAAAGTTAAGACCATCAAGAGTTGAAAAAAAAAAGACCGAAAAAAAAGAAGAGAAGATCAGAGGTAAACAAGAGACTCTCGAGAGTGAAGTCATTTGTCCGCATCTCTACCTGCTCAGGGTCAGGCAGGAAATGAGATGACTTTATCATTGTTGTCACTTTGCCTTTGGTTGGTTAGTCAGCTTCCTCTCATGGATTGGCTTCTCGGATGACGGCACAGGTGAAACCCACGGAGAACCGTCCTTCCTTTCCTGCCTTCTCTTCCTCTCTCAAACAGCCCCACTTTTTAATATGCAACATCTGTGTCGGGGAGAGCGTTCCAGAATGGCTGTTCCTTGGAGGATGGTGGCGGAGTCTGGCTCAAACTTAGGCAAAGGGGCGTTTGTAACTGCGAGGTTATACACAGATGTTAGCATCGTCCACAATGTCACTCCGTCCTTTGCTACAATGGCCCGGGGAGGCCTATTTTTGGGAGAGTGCTTTATCCCTTTTACTTTCCAGTGAGCTCCTCTGTCCCTCTCTCCATGTAATAAGCCTACGCTTGGCTTTCTTGGGTCAGTGACCTCTGCCTGGCAAGGTGATATGCAGGCCATCCACAGCATGTTTTGGGCATTGTTGTGGACTAGTAGAACACCGGTGCCCCCCTGTGATCCACTAACACGGGCACAAGCCTGTCACCAAACTTAGAGAAAGTTGCAGTAAGGATTTTCCTCCACCTGCTGCTCCTCTGGGATCTGCGAAGCTCTGAGTGCGTGGCTTTGGGACTTGTTAAAAATCACAGATACTGTATGCTGCAAGAGAGCTGAGAGCTGGAAGATGGAAGAGTTGGCTATGGCTTGTGTGTGTCTTGCAGACCAAAAGTGTGAATGCTGGGTGCAAAATAAAGTCAGAGAGAGAATGGTGGAGAACTGTTTTCTACCGGGTCTAAGTTAAGCCATTAGATGAAAAACTAATAGCAATACAGATGATTGAAAAACCTGGTGAAGATTTCACCACTTGATATGTTCTTATGTTCTTATGGCTGATATGTCTTCCTCTGTCTGTGATTCAAAGAAATTAAAATTAATTATCTAGGTTGAAATTTGCGGAATAGCATAAACTGTAACAAAATCAGTGTGCATAGTAACTGACACTTATGATGGACTTCTAATGCTATATGAGACTCGCATGGGTTTGTTGTCATAGAGCGTATTAATATTCCACTGCTTTAAATTAAAACAAACAAAAAAAGGAGACATCAAAGGTTTTTAAAAAGTGTATTCTGTTTGAAGCTTTATTAGGGAGAAATTGTCATTGTCATCGCAGGCTGCATCTGAGCATAGAAGATGCTTCTGCTAGTTTTCCCACACCCCTTGAGCCGAGTCCTTGTGACAGCCCTCCACTCCATCCCAGCAAATTATCCGCATGAGCTGCTGTGAACAAAAACAGCCCAGTACAGAGGAGAGGAGGCTGGGCTGAAGCCATGGACGCTGTCCCGGGATGGAAGACACACGTTACTTCAGATCAGCATTGTCCATGTTTCTCACATCAACGCCATGAGACAAATCAAAAACCTACAAAAGGGCAGATGAGAAAGCAGCTTAGTAAGCATAAATGCTGAAGTAGCCTTTTTTATTCTAAGGGTCACCGTAACATTGTCCAAGCTCCACTAATGTGCGCATATATTAAACTATATAATATAATTTAGTAGTATATTATAAAATCTGGAAACAGTAATTTAATGGGAGTAGTTTTCTCACAGGCCTGAACAAGAGTATGAGATGATGCATAGGCACTTATGTGTTACTAAAAAAATAAAATAAAGGAGAGACAACAAGGGAATTCAGAGGAAAAATACAAAAACACTGTAGTGAATTAAAATGTAAGGGAACATGCCACTAATTAATGACCTTTGTCATGTGATGTAAAATCTCAGACTATACATTGCTTTAAAAATAAGCCAAAGTAGAATGAAATTAACTGGGTTAACTTAAACAGTCAGACAGAGAATGAGAACAATCTGAACTGAGCGCTTAGTGTGTGCGTGCATGAGAGAGAGAGAGAGGGGGGAATCTAAGTCATCCACTTTAAGATATCTACCTGATATACCAAAGGAAAGAGGAACTGCAGTGAAGCAAATGTGAAATTATAAAAGTATGTATGAGGAGCAGGAACAGAACGAAAGTGCTTTTATTTATTTATGGATGGGATTTTATCAAACATTATACCAAGGTTGCCAGCGCTAGACGAGGGCTTAAATTAGCTCCCTAAAAAACTCAGAAAGCAGTGTTTTGTAAGTATGTACTTCATTTGGATGCAGATACAATTTTTTTCATTATATCTCATAAAAATTAATTCAGAAAATCATCTTCTTAATAATAGAAATGAAAATCTACTGCAGAATTATTTAGTAAGGAGAAAAAAAATACTTTGGAGAATAAGGGACAAATAATTGAACCTTAGGGCACTCTTTGTGTTATAGAACAGTAGAACATTTATGTTTATCAATAGATAGGAATAAACAGTAATGTAATAGGAGCAAGAGTTGCCAAAAGAGCCACAAATCAGCAGTGACAGACACTTCAATAAAAGAAAGGTCAGAGACCCTTATATATTGATCAGGGTGGACCTGGCTCCTATTCTGGGACCCCTGGGTAAGAGGTGGGAAGACAGCTTAGATCCCAGTCCATCATAATGAACACACCCTTGCACACCTAAGAACAATTTATTTTTCCAATCCTCCTAAGGATTAAAGTACAGCAACAATGACAACAACAACAACAACATTAATAATAATAATAATAATAATAATAATAATAATAATAATAATATTAATAATATTAATAATAATAATTCTCCATGTCTGATTAAAGTGATTATTTTTCACAGCAGCTTTTCACATCTGTTTTCAACTTGAAGAAAATAATGCAGACTTTTTTGTGTTATAAATCATGCCTACGTATTTTGTCTGGTCTTTTTCTGAGCTATTAGACATAACAAGCTATTATTTATGCATATTACAGAAGGCTACTTCTATTTCTTACCTTTAGATTACATTAGAGAAATAAAGAAGTCTAAAGAAACCAAGTTAGGAAGTTTTTGAATCCCCATACTGCCAAACAAAACCCTCAGTCCTTATTTGGTAATCTCAATTTTTAATTGCTACGAATAAAATCATCTGCCAAATGAATACATGAAATGTAATGTTTTATCTAAATATCTACTCTTAATGGTAAATGTGGCATGATATAATAGATGAGCAATCCATGGTAATTGAGGTAAGGTAAAAAAAAAAAAAAGGTATTACTGTATATTTAAAATAAGTAAAAGAATCTAGTTGACTTGCTTCAATGCTTGCCTGAAGTGCCTCAGCTCATGAACCATTTGAAAGCTCTAAATACAAAGAAGCAAAAACCTTAAACATGTGGACTAATTTTAAATTAATCACACTGGGTTTCTTTTCTCTTTCTGGTTTTGCCCTCTAGTGTGCATGCCAACGTTACATGCAAATATGAAGGCAGCTATCTAAGCAAACAGCCGTGTTTGATGCCCACAGATACAGAGTCTCAGTAGTATAAACTAGGCCTTAAGCATAATCGTTATTTGCTCTATAAAACTAGGATAAGAAATACTTTATTAACACGGTCTTGATGGTTACACAGTTGTGGCCAGAATTAAACTATTAAACTGCAATGACAAAGAATAAAAATAATTACAGTAAGTCTTGTGGTTACTGTACATTATCATGTAGTATAACAAATTACTGTACGCTCAATAAAAAGCAAATAGCCTTTATAGATTCAATATGTTCTGAAGGAACCACATGTCATACCCACAGTGATCATACTACAGTATGTACTGTACAGTATATGCTAGCTTATCTCATGATATCAATGCCAAAAGCTAATTTATGGATTGCATCCCGGCAGCAATGAATCAGATAATGGTAAAGACCAACATAAAGACAGTCTTGCAGGAAGATTGCTTGAAGCTAGTAGACTGGGAATTAGCTTCGGTGAAAACTAGACCGATTGTTTAAGAATCATTCAGGTTAGAGAAAAGTTGTCCAAGAAACCTAAATGAAATAAAGAAAGTGAAATCCTCATGAGAAAGTCCTCATGAGCACAAAGCAAGAGACAGACAAACATTTTATCCCTAGAAAAAAATATTCCAGAAAACTGTATTTATCTTTCGATATGTCCAATACAACAGAACAGCGGGTCTGAGGTGAGTAACAAAGAAAGCTATAAAAAGAGACAGAGTCTCACAGACAAGCATCAGTAAGAAACTGTAGAACAAGTGTGCACAGTTTACTATGAACTGTGAACCAGAAATCCTAATGTCAGGTTTATTTCAGGTACTGTACTTCTTTTCAGTTGAGCTTTGCCAATATTTCTCTTCTCTTTCTTCATACTGAAGCTTATTCAGAGTGGGCACATACTGTACTGTACCATAACAGGTCAAATATTTTGCAGACCAGCAGATCCTGTAATTAAGAAAGTCAGTTTATGTTATCATTAAGAATATTAACACTATGTTAAAGTTTAAAGTTACAAATTCAGCTTTGATTTAAATAGGTGCAAACTGCCAATCAAGTTAGGGCATGTTCACTGGTTTGTAAATTATGTTCTACTTATTAGTTGAATAATTTGATCAATAAATGTTATATTATACAGTATACTACCGTTTAAAAGTTTGGGGTCACTTGCAAAATTCTTTGTTTTTGTTTAGTGAATTATTTTCTACATTCTACAACAATACTGGGGATTTCAAAACTATAAAATAACACATATGGAATTAGGTAATTACGTAACAACAACAAAAACAACAGTTAGTTGTTATTTTAAGACACAGAGGTCAGCCTTTCTGTAATAGTTCTTTCAAGAACAGTATTGTCAAGTGCATTTGTAAAATCCGTCAAGCACCATAATGAACCTGGCTCTCATGAAGACCATCCCAGGAGGGCGAGACCAAAACCTACCTCTGCCGCAGACGAGAAGTTCATTTAGAGTTATCAGCCTGAAAAATGACCAATTAACAGCACCTCAGATTAGAGGCGTTATGAAGCCTTTACAGAGCAAAAGTAGCAGAAACATCTCAATGTCAACTGTTCAAAGGAGATTAATGCATTATATATATATATATATATATATATATATATATATATATTAGTAACATTAGTTGAAAATTAGTTGGGCCACTAGGATAGTTATCATGTAATAATAATAATGATAATTAAATAAAGTGTGTTGTACCTACAAATCAATGTAACAGATTTTTGTAAAGTACAATATGTATAAAGCTATACCACGCATTTTTATTTTATTATAAACTATTATTGTTTTCATTAGTTAAGTTGGTTTATAGTGTGTGTGTGTGTGTGTGTGTGTGTGTGTGTGTGTGTGTGTGTGTGTGTGTGTGTGTCTTCCTTTCATTACAGATATTGACAGCACTGATGGCGTAAGTGTTCAGCTGGCATTCACTCTGACATACGGTTTGGTAAAGTGTGTTGTTTGGGTTGCAGCAGTGTCTTGTGTCCCGAGGTTAGTGGTGGCAGTCAGACTTGGTTCTGAGGATATAAGAAGAAACAGAACACAACAGCTCCACCTGGCGTCTCTCTCTCTCTCTCTCTCTCTCTCTCTCTCTCTCTCAGACTGCAAGCTGGAGTTTGAGACCTGATTAAGGAAATCATCCTCTGGCCTCTTTCTCAAGGAGAGCAGCTGACGCTTAAGGAGACTTGAAAAATCGACTATCGCAAAAAATAAACTTGTCTTCGAAGACATATAGCCCACCAAGCCCCAAATTGGCTCCCAACTCTAAAACTACACATACACACAGACACAAACACACACACCACACATATACACACTTATTTTCACTTACATTGACTTGCAAAGTAAATTGAGGACACAGAACTTTGTTACAAAAAATTCTGATTGAGCGATGAATTGGAGTTCATTTTAAATCGGCTTAAACAGCTAATTTAAGCAGACTTGCCTCATGGTGCTAAAATCATGCATTGTTATGCACATGAGACCGAGTGTGAGGAATAAGTATGCCCAAATAGATTGCACATTATATCATGTCTATATTAATTCAGCTTGGCTTTTTCTAAACGTAAAATCTGATACTTTAGTGTCAAAGTCTAATAAAAGCTGTTTGGAAGAAAAAGCATGCTACAGTATACTAATTAAAACAGACAAATTGGTAGTTATGGAACCTGGCCTAAGAAAGGGCTATTTAACTACAGTTCATGAGTTAACAATCCTGTCTCGCTTTAGTTGACATATTACTTTGTCTCCTTATTGCTATAATAGAGAATGTCTTGTTCCAAATAATTGATCAAAGGAGCGTTGGCTTTACCTTCGAGCATGTCTAGGGTTTATGGTGCTGCCTTCTCATGCAGCAGTGAAGCATGCCATCCATATTCATGTGATATTTTCTGGGAGGCACTTTTGTCTCTCCTATAAATAGCAGGCCCAGGGAAGGAATCTAACAAAGCACGTTACTGCATTAAAAAAGTGCAGCGTAGAAGAGTGATAGCAAGCAAATGTCGCATTCCTTTGCCTATATTCCTTTCAAACATTATTACAGTGTTCCGAGCTTCGGTATTGTAAAATCATCGTGTGAAGCCCACATTATATTATACATTACAATCCACAATATAGATGATTTATATAAAAAAAAAAACTCAGTTTTGTTCACACAGCTAACAGCTGCAGAACTACATGCCTAGCTTTGTTCACCGGTTTAGAAAAGGCCTTTCTGTTGTGTTTTTGCAATGGCTTAATGACTATAAATGTCTATAAAGTAGCTAGTGCTTATTTAAAAAATACATTTTGGGAATCTCACCCGCTGTTTTTGTAGCTGAAACTAAGCTAACTTTTTTTTTTTTTTAACCAGGAAGGATTCTTCTTCAATTCCATTTCAAACCTTTTCTGATTTGAAAAACCTATTTTAAAATAAACAAATAAATAAATAATAATAATTTAACAGTCATTAAAAAAAAAAGCGTATTAATGTGTTAGTAATGTAGAATCTTTGTGACTGATTAATTGAATAATTTAAAAGGTATTTTGGTGGTGTAGTGGTTAGCACCTCCAGGGTCAAGGGTTCGATTCCCGCCTCTGGTCCGTGTGAGTGGAGTTTGCACCTTCTCTCATGCTTGGTGGGTTTCCTCAAGGTTCTCTGGTGAGTGAACAAGTGTGTACATGTGTGCCTTGTGATGAATTAGCATCCTGTCGAGTATGTACCGCGCATTTTTCTGGGATAGAACCTGTATAGGATAAGCAGTATGAAAGACGAATTAATGAATTACGACTGTGGTGCTCAGGTTATCCAGACGGCCACTAGAGGGCAACATTCACCATGCTTTGTACTCATCTATCTAGTGCATTGAATCTCTGGTAAATAATATATTGTACGAAGTCTGTCTGAAAACCATGTCTCAAAAAAAAATATTTAATGTCAGTTTAGTTTGGCTTTTTAATTAGTTTTACAAAGTAAGACCTTAAATTTAACAGTTAAAAACATATGAAAATATGGTTTATTGCAGTAAAATAAAATAAAAAATTATGGATGTAACATATAAACTATCAGAGAACGTATTTGTTACTAATATACTGAAGCATCAGTTTATATTTTACTCAACCTATTATTCTTTTACTCTATTATTTTACTAATAGAGTTTAAAAATCAGAAAAATATCTGTAAAAAAATAAACAGTAAATTTTACAGTAAAAAAAAAATTAATTTTGCCAGAAATTTAACATAAACAATATGGTAGCAACGTTATTTGTTGTACAGGATTGTACTCATTATACTGTATATTTTACGGATTTTAATATTTCTTTCTACGGTTTATAGCCATCTAATTTACATGTTTATGTTATATTAAAACAGTTTACGGTAAAAAACTGGCAGCTGTGGTTGCCAAATTTACCGTAAAAAATATGGTAGCAACATTATTGGTTGTACGGGATTGCACTCATTATACTGTATATTTTAAGGATTTTAATATTTTTTTCTACGGTTTATACAGTAGCCGTTTAATATACATTAACCAAGGACTTCAAAGTCGTTAATGGTATTCAGGCCTTTGATCACTGTGGCAAGGACAGCCACTAGCACGCGCCACTTTGCCCGCCACAACCGCTCACCAGTCTGTGCCCGCATGCCAGCAGGGCACTGCCCACCAGATCTGCACGTGCACACCTTTCCTTCCCTTTTTCCCTTCCTCCCTTCTTTAACCCTTTCCTTCCCATAAATAAAGTTAACCCTTTTTCATAAAACCTCGCCACATGTCCGTGTTTGTTGTTGCCCCCCTTGTGTCAAACCCATTACAAAATACATGAACATATTTAACACCCCAGTGCAGTGTGCACTTAAAAACCACATTGCAGGACAGAGGACATAAACAATTTTAACATGTGTGTGATTAAAAAAAAGCCCTCTTTTTTATACGCTTAAATTGTCTGCCCAAAACGCTTAAAAATGTCCACCCTGACATCTGTATATTTGATTTTAAGAATTTAAATATTGTGGCGTGGGCGGGGCGGCGGCTGACGACCATCATGCTGTGCGGGGGTTCTCTATGTGTCCACTCTGTTGGGGAAGGGTGTTTGGGTTAGTGGCTTCGGCCAAGTTGGGTATGTTATGTGTGTGTGTGTATGACCTGTTGAATGTGCTCCGGTTCATGCTAAGGCTGAATTGGATGAGGTTCTCGTGTGAATGTGCTGTTCATGCTATACAGTGCTGAGAATTAATAAAGTGCTCCCAGCCATTGCATTGTGCAGCAAGTAAGCTCAACTCATCTCCAAGGTCCTTTCCGGTGGTAAAACGCTACAATATTGTTTTGTTGTCTTTATTAAAAAATACATGGGACCATGCTGATGTCCAAGTCCTGAATAAATTTTGATGGGTTTTGATAATTTGATTTAGGTTTGTATTCATCAATTAGTATAAAAGTACTCTTAATAGCTTCTTAACAGTAAAATCCGAATGTTTAGCAATGTAACTTCTATCTCTTTTAGCTCCCAGCTAGTGTGATAAAATGATGCTTTCACAGAATTCATTGTGGTTATTCATAATAAAAAAATAGTCCAACAATGACAGCAATTGTGTAGCAAGCATGGTAGTGTAGTGGTTAGCACTGTCGATGGTTCGATTCCCATCTCTATGTGCATGTATGTTCTCTCTGTGCTTGGTGGGTTTCCTCCATGTACTCTGCCCCTACAGAGGAATACAGGAAATATAAAGTTGTATAGAAGGTGAGTTCTGAGCTGTGAAAAAGATGGAAATAAACCATTATTATTACAACATAAATCTTTAAGTTTGACAGTTCTGAGCTGAAAAAAACCTGGTTATGATCCGTATTTGTGTCATGATGACTTTCAGTCAGGCTATTTATAATGAACATAATTACTTTCCTCGGCTCAGGTGAGTGCTTCCCTCACCTGACCGAGGTGCAGTCTGGGACCTGTAGTTTCCCTTCTATAACCTATAACATACTGTAACAAAAACTCAACAAAACCAGTCTTTGGGCGCTTTGGCGCCTAGGGGTTAACCCTTACAATTTGTTACAAATGTAAACCCTGGAATTTGATGGGAATATATATATAACAACATAAACATGTTAATTAGACAGTTATAAACCGTAAAATCTGTAAAATATACAGTATAATGAGTGCAATACCGTACAACCAAAAACATTGCTACCGAATTTTTAACGGTAAACTTCTGGCAACTACAGCTGCCGTTTTATAACATAAAATTTAGGGTATATTTTTTTACAGTGCAATAACGGTGCTACCGTATTTTTTATGGTAGAATTCTGCCAACCACAGCTGCCGTTTTTTACCGTAAAATTATGTTTTTTACAGTGTAGCAAGGACGGTAGCAAGGAGAAAAAGGAGCCGCTTTTCAGTTTTGTTTATAAAGCAGCCAGATTCAAGAGGAATCGTAAATGAAGGTTTTGCCCTGATGTGTGCCCTGTGATGGATGATGACCACGTCCAGGGTGTGCCACCCCTTGTGCCCTAAGTCTGCTGCACCCCCCCCCCCCCCGCAATCCTGTATACAGGGTAAAGTGGTATAGATGATGAGTGAGTGAGTGAGTTAGTATTTCCCTTGGTTTTCCATCACTTGTGTATAAATAGAACCTAGGTTGTGCCTTGGCATCACTTCATGGATCTGTCACAGTACCTACCGGAAACAAAGTGCGTAATTCCTGATGTATATCACTGTCTATATCCTGTCGTAGGCCGTTTTGAGTACGGCTCTCAACAAATAGCTGTGCTTAACAGCTAAAAGGTCATAAGTTTGGCCAAGGAGAAAAGGTAATTTCCAGGAAATTTACAAGTGCATTGCCTTAGGCAAAATCTATCTCACTCACTCAGTGCTCTAGTACCTAAAGGTTACACTGTGCTTCTGTTAACATTATTCACAGACACAAAAAAAAACCCTGGTTCTCATTTAGCAGGTGCTGTTGCACTGTGTATCCACATTGAATGACGTTGCTTAGAAACCGATATAAACTTTTCTGTGTGGTTTCAAGCGGTGTACCAAGCTATTTCAATAATGAGTTTAACTTCTTCTAATGCCATGCCTTAAGTGTTCATATTGCCACTCCTACATTATAATCAAACAACATAATTTTAAGAATTGTATTTCAGTTTCTGTCACATGCTGTTAAAGTAGAGATCAGATGTGTGTGTGTGTACAAAAAACAGGACATCAGATGTGTGTGTGTACAAAACAGCCACACATCAGTTATTTTGTGTCACTGCTGGCATTTGGGTTTTACCCAGGCTGAACCACTGAAAATTCTCATGTTTAAAATACAGTATTAAGGATGCAGTATTCAATGCAGTTCAATAAAATACAGTATATATAAAAAATACTCCATATGACACAGACAGCTCAAATGCCCTGTCATACTGGAACAAGCAAGTTTGGGCCACTTACTTCCAGTTAAGACACCTTGTAATCCTACAGCATACAAAGATATCCTGCTCATTTGCATGCTTTCAACAGGAGGGTGTGTTGATCAGGTTTTGGCCATATACTGTACTTTATGGTGTGTGTACACTATCCAGTGCTATCTATCTAAATTGCAAAACAAATTTTATATGGGCAATAAATATAGCATATTAGATTTGTCTACAGTATGAATTTACCTCAATCTATTTTATTTATTTATTTATTTATTTATTTATTTATTTATTTATTTATTTTTTCAGATTAATGAGTGCTTGTTTTGGCTAGTGCTCCTCAGTTTAATGCAGTATATCAGACAGGAAATAATTTTATAAAATCACCAAAGATTAATGACAAGCTTTTATCATAATGATTTTGTGATGTCTTTATGATTTGTAATAAAGTTATCATGTGTATAATGTTCTCTGAATATTAAACATTCATTAAGGGAAGTAATTAAACACCTAAACAACCTAAAAAAAATATAAAGCATTATTTAGTTTATTCTTTAAAATGATTATACTATTGTAAAAATCTTAAGTCTGATTGTCAGAAGGTGTATATTAATTTCCAACTGCTCTGACAGACATGCAAGCTGCAAACAAAGGTTTATATTAATTCACAGTTTCAATAACAGCTGCTCATTGCCAGGGACTTATTATACACTATTGTGTATAGTTTTAGTAAGTTTACAATACACACGTAATTCTTTATGTATAATAATTCTTATGCACGTATTTTTATGTATCATCGTTGATAAAGTGAAGTGTTTTGTAAGGGAGCATTTCTGTATTTACAGGGAATCCCAAAAGTCTGGGTCCATAAGACATACAATTAAATGCTGTATAATTCAGTGGAATCTTCTCTGGGTGAAGATTCCTGTTTTACGCATGACATTGATCTTGGGTATGAAATAAGAAGAAACTTGTAGAAATTTAATATAGGGAGAAATGCTTCTGGATCCAGACTCTTGGGCCACCCAGTAGGTATAGTAATGGAGGAAATCAACAGTCTCAACATGGCAATATTCATTAAGTTTCTACCACAGGAGAGTCTTCAGCACAGTGGACTTTGCAATTTTTCTCTGTGACACAGACAAGCTGTCTTTTTGTTTGCCTTATTTATGTCAAGAAAAAAGAAAGTCTAGTGAGGAAATGACGCTTTATAGCTGCTATATAAGTAAGAGATAACAAAAACTAACTGGTTTCGCAGATGTTCCATTACATTAAACACAGCTATATACAGATGGTGAATTGCTATAATATACATCAGGAATCTATTATCAGACAGAGATGATGTTTCATCAAAAGAATAACGAGACAACACTGTTGTTCTTTTACACAAGTCACTTGAACTCATCATTAGTCTAGCTGCTGACAGCGTGTGTGGCAATTAAACCAAGATTGAGCCACAGACTGTAGTGCTGTTTAGCCCTTGCTGAGCTGCACATATGCCAAAGGCTACACTGAGCTGTCAATGTCACCTCAACTACACACACAGATATACATACAATATGTCATCTGTCTTTTTCACATTGAGTGACATACAAATCTTGTGCTTGAATATTAACCATTTACACGAAAAGTCTGACACATGACTATTATAAATAAATCAGATGGAGACACACACACATGAATGCACAACTAGACAGACCCCACCACTAATGTAGGCTTTATGCATGTGCAGAAGCCGCTGCAGTTGACAGGGAACAACCTGTGTTTCTTAGCCACCCCTGTGCCAGTGTGTGATCTGAGCTGCTTGGCCTTTTGGTTCCATGTCTGATCCTCAACTGTTTGAAAAGAGACGCATTTACAAGCCAAATCAGCGCTACAAAGAACAGGGTGACTACCATGCTATCCACGATGATGAAAAGGGTAAAAAAAATAAAAAATACAATTGCTAGTAATTATATCAATTATTCCTTGTCTGAAAAGTTGAGAAGATTTCAAATTTAAATTACGTTTAATGGTACAGTATATTTACACAGTAAACTGGCTGAGAGAGAGAGAGAGAGAGAGAGAGAGAGAGAGAAATACTGTTTAATGCTGCAAGTCTGTTTCAATCCAGGATGTTCTGCATTGCAAATAGTCCTCTGTACTTTTTCACAACATTAAAGCATTGTTAGAGTGAGATATTAAGGTTCAGGCTTCAAAGATGTCTAAGACAAAAGCTTCTGGGTGTGGAAGCTTTTAATGGAATGAAAAATTTCACATCAGACAACAGAAGAACTCGGCAAGGCAGTGTACTTGCTGTACACTAGACTGTACAAATTAATATTAGGCCCAATCTACAATAACTATTGGAATAATAATCTTCTTGGAAAAATATCATTTCAAACAATTAGCTTTAAACCTTTAACTATTGAAAGTACATGCATAGAACATCTGGGCTCATGATTTTGCACATAAATGCTGTAACCTTTTTTACACTGTGACATTTACAGTAGTTATATGCAGCTCCAGCCGCTGTGGTCATTTATAAACACTTCACTGCAGTCCAGACAGATCAGTCATTCATTATTCACACTAAATGGATTAGAATGCCATTTGAATTTGCAATGAGATTTAAAATGCTTCTTAAGTGCTGAATATTACAAGCCATGTTACTTTTTATAGATGGTTTGTTCATAAAACATACTGTGTTTAATAATGTTTTACATTATAAGTATTTGCATAGCAATGTAAAATGAGATACTCAGAGTTCCTGGTGGTGGACTATCAGGGCAGTTTCTGCCTGGAAGTAGTGGAGTTCTTTCATGAGCACCTTTTCTAGTTAAGTACTACTAGCAAATTCTGTCATACCTTCTATATCACACTCATCCTCTACCATTACATGGATTTGAGTGACGTAGATAGATTCCACCTAGTTAGACAACCCCACTACTGTACTATATGTACTTATGTATGTATGTATGTATGTATGTATGTATGTATGTATGTATGTATGTATGTATGTATGTATGGAATGATGGAAACAGTATGTATGTAATATATATTCATCTACAAACCGGATTCCAAAAAAGTTGGGACACTAAACAAATTGTGAATAAAAACTGAATGCAATGATGTGGAGATGGCAAATGTCAATATTTTATTCAGAATAGAACATAAATCACGGAACAAAAGTTTAAACTGAGAAAATTTATCATTTTAAGGGAAAAATATGGTGAATCAAAATGTCATGGTGTCAACAAATCCCAAAAAAGTTGGGACAAGGCCATTTTCACCACTGTGTGGCATCTCCCCTTCTTCTTACAACACTCAACAGACGTCTGGGGACCGAGGAGACCAGTTTCTCAAGTTTAGAAATAGGAATGCTCTCCCATTCTTGTCTAATACAGGCCTCTAACTGTTCAATCGTCTTGGGCCTTCTTTGTCGCACCTTCCTCTTTATGATGCGCCAAATGTTCTCTATAGGGGAAAGATCTGGACTGCAGACTGGCCATTTCAGTACCCGGATCCTTCTCCTACGCAGCCATGATGTTGTGATTGATGCAGGCTTCTGAACTGAGCGTTGATAACAACTTGGGTTGTCCTTGTCCTCTTTGGTCCGGATGACATGGCATCCCACATTTCCAACAAGAACTTCGAATCGTGACTCGTCTGACCACAGAACAGTCTTCCATTTTGCCACACTCCATTTTAAATGATCCCTGGCCCAATGAAAACGCCTGTGCTTGTGGATCTTGCTTAGAAATGGCTTCTTCTTTGCACTGTAGAGTTTCAGCTGGCAACGGCGGATGGCACGGTGGATTGTGTTCACTGACAATGGTTTCTGGAAGTATTCCTGAGCCCATTCTGTGATTTCCTTTACAGTAGCATTCCTGTTTGTGGTGCAGTGTCGTTTAAGGGCCCGGAGATCACGGGCATCCAGTATGGTTTTACGCCCTTGACCCTTACGCACAGAGATTGTTCCAGATTCTCTGAATCTTCGGATGATATTATGCACAGTTGATGATGATAACTGCAAAGTCTTTGCAATGTTTCGCTGGGTAACACCTTTCTGATATTGCTCCACTATCTTTCTGCGCAACATTGTGGGAATTGGTGATCCTCTACCCATCTTGGCTTCTGAGAGACACTGCCACTCTGAGAAGCTCTTTTTATACCCAATCATGTTGCCAATTAACCTAATTACTGTTAATTGGTCTTCCAGCTCTTCGTTATGCTCAAATGTACTTTTTCCAGCCTCTTATTGCTACTTATCCCAACTTTTTTGGGATTTGTTGACACCGTGAAATTTTGATTCACCATATTTTTCCCTTAAAATGATACATTTTCTCAGTTTAAACTTTTGTTCCGTGATTTATGTTCTATTCTGAATAAAATATTGACATTTGCCATCTCCACATCATTGCATTCAGTTTTTATTCACAATTTGTTTAGTGTCCCAACTTTTTTGGAATCCGGTTTGTATCATTTAAGGTCCTGTACAATTATTTTTAGAATATACTGTATTCATTTATTATTCATACCCTAGGTACTGGGTTGAAGTAAATTCATAATGAAAGTACCTAAAGCTGAAATTCCATGTATGCAAATTTTCAAAAAAAGACAAAAACCATAGTGCCAATGATTCTTTTAAAGTCTTCATAACCTAATTTATTTGGCAGACCATCATATATTACTTCAAATTTAATTATAATGTAATCTTTTTTTCTAATCACAAAAAAATAAGTTGGTAAAAGTTGCAGAAGCACTTTGATCCAGTGTATGATATTTTTACAGTTTTACTGGAATGTAGCAGACATCTAGAGTAATTGCTTTTTAGAGTAATTAACTGCCACTTTCATCTACTCTTAAATCAATTCAATTCTACTGAGCTTCCAGAAAGTATTTTTACAATGCATATTTTATGTTACATTGATGAATAGTTTTTACACATTTTTGATGTATATACAAACTTATTTTTAGTACCTTATAATTTATTCTGTACATGTTAGCAAGTAAAGGAATTGAATGAGAAGATCTGTAAGACAGGTCATTTATACAATATACTGTACCTAATACAAAGTATATTTTATATATATATTGCTACTTTACTGTATTATATGTATATAAACTGTATAGTACTGTAACTGTCCAAAGCCCTCAGGGTAAAACACCAGCTCCATTTTGATTCTTATCATCTTTGTGTAAGCTCGTAGTATTCTTCATACATACTGTGATGCTAAAAAATAAAAGAAAGAATGGTGCAAATAATAAACATAATCATCATCATCATCATCATCATCAAAAATAATAATGTTGCCGGCTACAGTGGCTACAATGAAATGTGTAACATTGCTCAGCAACTCACTTTTTTGCAGTGTGCACGTGTGCCCCGTGCTTGATGGGTTTACTTCAGGTACTCTGGTTTCCTCCCACAATCCAAAGACATGCAGTAGACTAAGCAGAGTAGACTAATTGGCATTCCCAGATTGCCAGTAGTGTGTGTGTGCCACCTGCGATGAATTGGCACCCTGCCTCATGCCCAATGTCTCTTGTGATATTCTGCAATCATTCTATGACTCTGTTCAGGATAAGCAATACAGAAAATAAAGGACTGAACGTCCATGCACACCTGGAGGAGGAGTCGAACCCAGTCTCTTGAGGAGTAAGGTTACCGTACTAACCAATACACCACTGGGGCCACCCAACTTTAATTCAATTCAATTCAATTTATTTTTATTTGTATATGGCTTTTAACAGTGACCATTATCGTAAAGCATCATTGCAGAATTAAAAAATATGTAGAAATATATATATTTAATATAAAGTAGAAGTATAGATTGTAATTATTTTGATTCTGATTGGCAAGCCATCAAGGAATAACTCCCTGGGATAACAAGAGAAAACCCTGGAGAGGAGCCAGACTCAACAGGAAACCCATGTTCATTTGCGTGATACTAGATAGTATGACCACAAATCGATTTGTGTGCTATGAAGCTGAAAGTTCAGTATGATGGTAAAGATTTTAGAGCTGATATAAAGTTCTCATCCACTGCACACATTACAAGGATACTAAATGGGGCTAAGCTCAGTAGCAGCCAGAGCCCTCCATGTTTAACCCCAACCATACTCTTGTTCTGATTTCTATTAAAAGACTGTAGTAGCGGCACTTACAGTATAAGAGAGTCATACGAGAAGTATATTTCTCTTTCACTCGTGCCTTTATTGGAAGTGTAGCTGGATGGTTGGCAGAGATGTAAGTGAGACAGTGTGTGGTCTGCTGTGTTTTGACTAGCTCTCTACATGTGATTAGTGTCCCCACCCACACAACAGATTACATTTCCAAAACCACTGAGTGTTGTGGGGGAAAAAATCATAAAACACAGGCATTTCTTTTGTGTCTTTCATCTTCTATTATAACCTCGTTATAGAATGTCTATGTGCTTCATTGCTGTTGGTGATGACTGTGAGCAAACATATAACAGGTAAGCTAGTGCTTTAGAATATGATTGTTTCTAGGCATCTTTTCTAGGTTGCGTGCAAAGATGTCTTTAGTTACGGTATTTTGAAAGGTATATAATATATATGTCTCCATGTATTTGCAACAGAGTGAGATGGTTGGCAGAGATGTTGTCAGATAAGGCATTTTATGATGCCATTAGCAATAAGGCAGATTTTCATCTGTAGAATCATAGGTTACAGATCAAACAAAGGCTCATTTAACATGTGCACATCAGTCCTATTAGTCATAATATCTGCTAGGCCAGTGTAAGTAGTATAATCCAGGTTGAAGATGTAAATATGTTTCATTTGTGTCTTTCTAAATTTGAGTGATAAATGCATTTCAGTATGACTGCACTGCACATGAACTGATTCATCTGGCTGTTTTCCATTAAAGCATCTTGAGCAACCAGTAAACAGTATGAGATGCTCTCAGGCCAGTGAATCCTGGACTGTGTCCAATCTGTTTCAAATGGCTTTATTTCTTGCTGTAGAACTGCAATCCATCCTTTTTCATTTAGGCCTACGAGTCAGCTTTCAAACCTCACGTGTTAGGTTCCAGTAGAAGATCGTAGATTAGTACATGCAGTACAGTACACTGCCACAACTTTACTTCCTTCATTACAGAAAAAGAAACGTTTTATCTTTTTATTCTAATCATAACCCGAAAATAGTAGCTGACGCTTGTTGACTGCTATATATAACTGTTTATAGAGGGGCTAAATAAAGCATTGCGCATGCATAATGACGGAGTTTTTATACTGTATGATAAAAAGAACACTGTGAGAGAGTCCAAACAACAGTGGAGGAAAAACCGAAGGGCACTTTAAATCACTTCATGCACAGTGACTCTAATTGGAGCCTCTTCTCGAGCACCTGCTCTTGCTCAGAGAGCTCATGTTAAGCATGGTGACAGCAAACACACTGCTGCTGGCACGTCCCCACGTCCAGGTTTATTTCCAGCTCCAATGATAATCTCCATTAAGAGAGCCAGGCATGCACTGAGCTGCACATAGTCTTTCCTTTTGTGGTAGGTTGTTAATCCAAAGGATGTTTGTTTCATCTCTCTATTAATGTTAAGTGGACCATTCTCGCTGTGTGAAGTACTTATTTAGTGCTTTTTATAGCCAGTGTTCTCCACAAAATACTGTAACATAAGCGTAACATCAATGTACATGTTTAATAGATGAACTGCTAACCTGGTCACACCAGGAAGTATGTCAAATTATTTGGAAGGACTTTCAATCCGTCTTCTTTCTAACATTAGGTACATGCAAGTTTTTCTCTCTTCACAAAAGGCCACACAAATGCTGGTTCAGTCTCTTGTCATTCCACTGCAGTTCACTCTTGTCAGTTCTTCCACTGCTTACCAAACAACCCATGTACAGTATATGATTCAGAATGCACATAGGAGATCACCCCAACTGTGGACTCAATTGTGTGTTCACCGCATTGCTATGTCCTCTTCACCTCCTATAGCTTGTCATCAGATGTGAAATACTTGATGCTTGGCTACAAAGCCTACGTTGTACCAGCCCCCGCCTACCCACAATTAAACCACAAACTCTGTTCAGTACCATGTTTCCTTCAAGCCACAAGCAAAGCATAACTCAATTTGATCTTCTGTCCCTCAAGACACAAGGAAGGCTTTCATCAAGATTCTTCTCTGTTCTGGCACCCAGGTGATGGAATGAACTTCCCTTCCCTTCCCTTGAACAGCTGTGTCACTGACTGTCTTGTACTGTGTTCTTTGCTGAAATATTTCTCACATTAACTCACACATAAGCCTATGCATTTGTAGGTTATAAGGTATAACTTTTGCATGAAAATATGAGCAGTTTGACTGCAAAATTAAATATCTTTATTTTGGCAGTTTAGAAATTTTTGTTTTGTCTTGTTTCTTTGAGTCAAAAGAGTATTAAAAAACCACAAATGGCAACGTTTTACTTTAAAATCGTTTTTTTTATATATATCAGTGTGAATTAAATCAGACTTCAGTGGTGTTCATGTACTTACAGTATATGCAATTTAGTGTCATTTTTTATTTAAAAATAAATAATAAACTCATGCTTTTATTGAGTTTTTGTAGTGGATTATGGATTATTGGAACAAGGATAAAGTGTTGAGTTTAAAGTGTCAACCACTTTATAATTCATGTCTGTTATCCCATTAGGTGATAACAGAGTTCAGACATTCTGAATGGAGAACAGGACATCCATAACCAGGTGTGTTACATTTAGGCATTTGGCAGATGCTCTTATCCAGAGCGACTTACTTTTTTTTTTATTTATCTCAGTACAAATTTGAGCAGTTGAGAGTTAAGGGTCAAGGGCCCAACGAGGGTGGTTGTGGGGTTTGAACCTGGGAACTTCCGAACCGTAGGCCAATGCCTTAACCACTGAGCTACCCCTGGCCCTCAGTGTTAAACATACTAAACTAAATATAAAACATGTATCTCATTGCTCTTGTGCACAATGAAACTGCATGTCTTCTGAGTGTTGCAGCATTATTTCTCTGCCTAATTTTCTTTCATAAAATTACCTTCTTAAAAATGACAGTGTGCCATTGCCCCCAGAATAAAAACATGTGCTAGTGCTAATGGCAGTTAAAAATTTTCAACCATGTGTGCCTGTGGCCAATAATAATAGTCCAAAAATAGCATTTATCTCATTTTGCGGTCAAATTATGCTTACAATGAAACATTGGACCGAATTTCTCCTAATTTAATATTTGTGAAAATGGTACCTATTTGGGTAATAAACTATAACTAAACACATGGCAACTTATTAGGACATGATTATACTTGAAATGTGTCATGCGACCGGCACTAGGACCCGGAAGTAAGACGGTCGCGAACCTGAAAGCTTAAAAGGAAACAAGATGGCGCCGCACATCGCTCTGTCATTGAGTTTTGCCCATGCTGCCTCGGTATCGTTCGAGTTCACGTGAGTACTCAATTTCTTGGGTGTTTATAGGACGCGGGTTAGATTGTGTCTTTCCTTTGCTCATTTGTTTTGAGAGTCCTTATAGCAAATCGCGTGATTATCCAGCCCGCTCGTGTTCTATCCGCGTTTGGGTTTACCATTCACACTACAGGGCTAACTGCTAAATCTACGTCTTCTGGTCGTCATTGGGTTAGTTCGTGACAGAATGACAGAGCCAAAGGCAGTAAACCCAGCGGAGCACGCGCGCCTTTGCGATGTGGTTGACCAGCATGCTATGCTCATCAATAAGCTAACCGGAGAGCTCGATACTCTGCGCCGAAGTGTCCAAGACGTCGAGGTCGCGGAGCTGAAGCGGGAGAATGCCCGCCTCCGGGCAGCTGTTGATGGCCTGGCTAGTGGTCCGCCCGCCGCAGCGGCCGCAGCCCCGCACCAATCCCCCCCCCCCTTCTGATGTTTTTCTAGCACTCCCGGATAAATGGGATGGCACGGATGGGAAATGCAGTGTGTTTTTAACATCGCTGGAACTGGTGTTTGAGTTTAATGCCACCAAATACTCCACCGACCGGCTGCGCATTGCACTACTCGTCTCGTTGCTATCAGGGCAGGCAGCTGAGTGGGCCACGGCAGTCCTGCGCGCTGACACCGACACCGCTCACTCGTAGAACGAGTTCACCCGTCAGCTAAAATTGACCTTTGAACATCCCACGGGCGAGGTGGAGACCGACACGAAGCTCTACCACCTGCGGCAGGGAGGATTGTCCGTGAGTAGGTACACCGTGGACTTCCGCACCCTCGCCATCCAGACCTCATGGGGAGACACAGCCCTCCGGACATCCTACTTCGAGGGACTGGCTAACCGCATTAAGGACAAGCTTACCAGACGAGAGCTCCCAGCCACACTGGAGGGGCTGATCCAGCTAGCCCTCCGCATTGACCATTGAGCCCCTCGAACCCTGCCACCATCTCCTACTTACTCCTACACTGCTCCAAGACCACCACCCACCACCACCGCTGCCTTCTCCGGACGTGTCGGATCTCCACCCCCTGCCGTGGTTGACACCGGAGCCGGGGAACCCATGCAACTAGGGCACGCCTCCCTGACCATGGCGGAACGCGAGAGGCGTTACCGCGAGGGACTGTGCGCCTACTGTGGCTCAGCGGCGCACCACCGGGCGACCTGCCCATCCCGTCCGGGAAACGCCCAACCCCAGTGAATGACAGGAGAGACTCACCGGGCACCATCCACCTCTCTGCCACCACCAAACCAACCACGTCCCGACTCACGGTTCAGGTAACCCTCCACCTTGGCCACAAGCGGGTCAGAAGTACCGCGTTCATCGATTCCGGTGCCGCGGGTAACTTCATTGACTCTACATACGCCAAAGAGCTGAGGGTAAAAATTGAGGCGTTATCCCAGCCGAAGAAGATCACCTCTGTCGACGGGCGGCCCCTCTCATCTAGCCCCATCACCCAGCAGACCCAACCCATCACTCTCATCCTCGGTCAGCACCAAGAACTCATCCAATTTCACCTCACTCCCATTTCCTCTCCACCGCTCATCCTTGGATACCCCTGGCTACTACAACATGACCCTCTGATCTCCTGGACACAAAGCCGGATCCTTCAGTGGGGACCGACCTGCACCGACCTCTGCCTATGGGCCCAGGCTGGGACGTGCTCCAGAGAGTCCGAGGCACCTGACGTCGTCATCCACGCCATTCCTCCCCCTTATCGGGACCTGGCGGAGGTGTTCTGTAAACGCCGGGCCAACCACCTGCCACCTCACCGTCCATATGACCTGGCCATTGAACTCCAGCCAGGTTCCAACCCCCCCCCACGGCCATCTCTCCTCCCTTTCCAGCAGCGAGACCCAGGCGATGGAGGAATATGTCGCCAGCGCCCTCCGCGATGGCACCATCCGGCCATCTTCCTCGCCGGCAGCCGCGGGGTTCTTCTTCGTGAAGAAGAAAGGGGGCGAACTTCGTCCGTGTGTTGACTATCGGGGGCTAAATAAGATCACCATCAGGAACCGTCACCCGCTGCCTCTTACCAACTCAGCCCTGGACGCCCTCTCTGGTGCCACCGTGTTCACGAAGTTGGACCTCCGGAGGGCCTACAACTTGGTGCGCATCAGAGAGGGTGATGAGTGGAAGACGGCTTTCATCACCCCCACCGGACATTACGAGAGCCTGGTCATTCCCTTTGGACTCTGCAACGCACCCTCGGCCTTCCAACAATTCATTAACGATGTTCTCAGAGACATGCTAGGCCGATGGGTGTTCGTATATCTACAGTAGATGACATACTGATCTACTCACACACCACCGAAGAGCACACCAGACACGTTAGGGCTGTTCTGAAGAGATTGCTCGCCCACCAGCTGTACTGTAAGCTGGAAAAGTGTGCTTTTCACGAGCACTCCACCACGTTCCTGGGTTTTGTCATCTCGCCCCAGGGTGTGGCCATGGACCTGCAGAAGCTGGAGGTTGTACATCACTGGCCCCTACCCAGGACACTAAAGCAGCTCCAACGCTTTCTCCGGTTTGCGAACTTTTATCGTCGCTTTATCCGGGGCTACAGTACAGTTGCAGCACCACTCACTGCACTGACCAGGCTCTCAACCCATTCCTTCCAACTCAACCCAACCGCCATCTCAGCCTTCCACAAACTCTGCCACCTATTCACCACCGCACCTATTCTCCTCCATCCGGATGCCAGCCAACCATTCGTTGTGGAGGTGGACGCGTCGGAAGTGGGCGCCGGCGCTGTTCTCTCCCAACAAGGTCCAGACCAGAAGCTACACCCATGTGGCTTCTACTCCAAAAAATGTAACCCCACTCAGCAGCGATACGGAGTAGGGGACCGTGAACTGTTGGGCATAAAGTGGGCTTTGGAGGAATGGCGTCACTGGCTCCAGGGTGCCAGTGAGCCATTCATCGTCTGGACGGATCACCAGAACCTACTCACCATCCGCAACCTCAAGCAACTGAACCCACGGCAGGCACGGTGGGCCCTGTTCTTCGAACAGTACGATTTCCATCTTTCGTACCGCCCGGGGTCAAAGAACACCAAGGCCGACGCCCTCTCCCGTCAGTACAAGTGAGAGGCGCCCCGGGCGGAGCCTGTGCCTGTCCTTCCACCCACCCGGATCATCGCACCCCTGCACTGGGACATGGAAACGAGGGTCCGCCAGGCACTGACCAGCGAACCCGCACCGGCAGGCGTGCCGCCCGGACGGCTCTATGTTCCCACTCATCTCAGGCCCGAAGTCCTCCAGTGGGGCCATTCTTCGCCTGTCGCGGGACACCAGGGAACCCGAAGAACCCTCACCTTCGTGGGACGGGCCTTCTGGTGGCCTTCGATGAGGAGGGAGGTCACCGAGTTCGTCCGGGCGTGCCCAGTGTGCGTCAGGGCAAAAGACTCCAACCAACCAACACCGGGGGAGCTTCAACCACTCCCAGTTCCCCGTCGGCCCTGGTCGCACATTGCCGTCGACTTCATCACGGGCCTGCCGGCCTCGGAAGGAAAGGATGTCATCCTCACCATCGTTGACCGCTTCTCCAAGGCAGTGCACCTGGTGGCCCTCGCCGGACTCCCGTCAGCTAAAGACACAGCCGAGCTGATATTGGAGCACGTAGTCCGATTGCATGGGTTCCCAAAGGACATCATCTCGGAACGAGGTCCCCAGTTCACCGCCTGGTTCTGGAGGGCTTTCTGCCATCTGATCAATTCGTCCTGCAGTTCTAACTTCCGGTTACCACCCCCAGACGAATGGTGAGACGGAGCGAACCAACCAACAGCTGGAGCGTTACCTGAGATGTTTCGTGTCGGATCGTCAACGCTCCTGGGCCCGCTACCTCAAGTGGGAGGAGTTGTCTCACAACCTCCATGTGTCCTCCGCCACCAACCTGAGCCCATTTGAGGTGTGCTATGGTTTCCATCGTGCTATGATGTACCATCGGCCCAACAGTTGGTTCGCCGGTGCCGGCGGCTATGGCACCAAGCCAACCTTGCCATTCGACACACCAACACCAGCTATGTGACCCAGCACCGCCGTTGGCACCCTCCGGGACAGTTGTACCACGTAGGTGACAAGGTATGGCTATCTACCAAGAACCTCTACCTGCACACAGAGTCACGGAAACTGTCACCGAGATTCATTGGACCATACCGCATCACTCTCAGGATCAACCCTGTCACCTACAGTACCGGCTCCAGCTGCCTGCGGCGCTCCGGATCCACCCCGTCTTCCACACCTCCCAGCTGAAACCATTCATCACTTCACCCATGGTTACACCCACCCCCCCTGCTCCTCCCCCCCGTATCATTGACGGCGGTCCCGCTTACACCGATTATCCTGCCCGCTCGTGTTCTATCCGCGTTTGGGTTTACCATTCACGCTACAGGGTTAACTGCTAAAGCTACGTCTTCTGGTCGTCATTGGGTTAGTTTGTGACAAAATGAGATTAATTTAAGTACAAAGTAACAATTTAAGCATGTTATTTGTTACTTAATTGCATGTTCTGAACATCTGACACAGAAATGCAAAGATTATTGTGCAGAATGCACACACACGCACATATATTTATTTATTTACTTTACAAAAAATCTACCTTTATTTTAAATGAAATTATAAAGTACATAATATAATCATATATAAAATTTATAAAATTAATTTATAAAGTTTAAAATTGTGACACTGTACATATTAGAAATTCCGCATTGATTTGGCCAAACCTAACCATCTCACACAAATGAACACACTTAACGAACACTGCTTAATCTCTCTCTCTCTCTCTCTCTCTCTCTCTCTCTCACACACACACACACACACATACACATGTGCATGATAAGCATCAAACTTCATATTTTTCTCTCCTTTGTTTTAGTAATCTCCACTCTTTTGGGAAGGTTCTTGACCAAATTTTGTAGTGTGGCTGTGGAGATTTGTCACTACCTCTTTAGTGGGCTGGGGTAGTCCCCAGTTCATCCCGAAGGTTCTCAGTAGGGTGTTCAGATCACTCAAGTTTTCTCACTCCAACCTCAGTAAATCATGTCTTCATGGCACTTGAATTGTTTAACAGATTTCATCTTTGTTTATTAATGTTGACCCGTTCCAGCATGACAATGCCCCTTATCATGCTGGAACGGGTAAACATTAATAAACAAAGATGAAATCTGTTCCACCAGGCCAATACTGATTACAAATTGTAATAAAAATACAAAAGATGTATTATTTGTTTGTTATTGTTTTTGCCTAGAGGGGAAATTACCCCAGACAGCAATGAATAGTTCTGGAAAAATGTAATGTTATTACACATGACGCAAACCAAATGACCTCAAATGGACCACGTCATTGTTTGCAATATGAAATGTGTCAGAAAGCGTAATTAAGGTCTATCCCACATTGGTGTAGGTGTGCAGATAAAAGCAGCACTCACATTAAAAGCAGGATCTCCATGGTATCCATGCTAACTAGGCCTTGTTACCATGGAGAGCAGGAGGTGATTAAAATTAAGGGGAATCAAAAAACAGCAAAGCAAATGGTTACATCTCAATGCTAATGTATCTCCTCTTACAGTATACTCACAATTTTATTTCTGCTTCATGAAAACCGATCATGAGCACTGAATGTTTTTTTATGCCAAGCTCCATTCAGACTTTTGAGAGACATACAGTAAAACTTGGCCATCATGTGCCAGATATACTGTAATAGTAAAGCGACACTACTGTTTGCAGTTGGCTTAATGGCTATTAAGAAAATATAAAGTAATTCCTTGCAGTATAGTTATACAGACTGTTTGCAGGCACTTGTTTCACTGTAGTGATGTTAAAGGGAACCGGAAGCAGAGCATAGCTTGATAATTACAAAGGAAAGAAACTCTTAGAAATAAAAAACTGTACTGAGATTGTTAATATTTTGGCAATTTGAAATATATTAATCTCTAAAAGATCAAGATCTTATTTTGGTGTACAGTAAAAGTGTGAAATGTTGCTTGCGGAATAAATGAGTTAACAACAATTTATGCTACATTAATTCGGTTATTTGACAGTTAGAGCCAACCTCATCATAAATGTGCTAAATGTGCATGTGTGTGTGTGTGTGTGTGTGTGTGTGTGTGTGTGTGTGTGTGTGTGTGTGCGCGTGCGTGCGTGCGTGCGTGTGCTTTGATTATAGGTGCTACAACAACCAAAGAAGGCAGGTGCAGTTCTCTCCAGATTGATCCAGTACGTGCAAGTCTCACATCCATCCAGCATGCTCAGTCACTGTGATTTTACCACAGAGAAAGCATAGTGTAATGGGGGTCATCATGGTCAGACTACTGTAAGAGATGTCGCTAATTGCTTTTTACTATGTTGATATAAGCATGTTAAATACTTAGTGTAAAAGATTATGCTGAGGTTTTATTAAGTATAAATCCACAACTGATTTTAGATGGGTTACTCATTGCCCAGAATCATGTTCATAACATTTATTCTCCTTGCCCCTCTGCTGTAAATTGGATTTGTTCACAGTTTTTTTATTTTGGCATTTTCAGAGATGCAATATGATATACTGTAAGCAATAAGGCTTTAAGCTGATTATTACTAAATGCCACAGTATATACAAACACTATACAGTTACCTCCTCAATATTGAGCTTCATTTAGGCAATCTAATACTGTTTCAATGTACTTCTTTAATGAAACTGGTTCCGAATGTTATCGAAAGACATTGAAACAAATACCTGCAAGAAACACCAAAGAGAACAAGATATCCCAAAAAACCCACTACAGATCACTGTGCACTAACAAGACTCACATGAACATCATCATTCCACCCACTTCCTTACCACATTTAATACTGCGCAGTTTACTCACCCAGTCTTGAAGTAACACTCTATATTGCTTTCATTGACATGTGTTACTTTCTGTACATTATATTTCTGTTTTGACCCATTGTTTTGCCTCATTATACAATTCTACTGGATCTGAGGCCTGTTTGCTTGGTTCATACTCTGAGCTGGATTATCCCTTGGATATTGTTAGCTTCAAGTTTCTAACACTACAGTTGTATCAACCTGCACTCGAGTCCATTTTTAATTTCCTAAAACACACTCTTAAATTATTGCAATAAAGGAAGTGATCAGAGGCTGTGGTTGCCCAAGTACCTGTTATGTAAGTCATGAATATGGCAATAGAACATTGACTGACTAATCATACTGAAGAATGATGCTATTCTTATTTGACAAGACTTTCAGTCAGCATAAAGTGATACAGACACACTAAATGTGACTGTCTGTTATATACTTGCTTCACACTGATGTAGTGGACGAAAGAATATTATATTTCACACACAGCAGTTTTTGGTTCCCCTTGTGGCACTGCTTGAGATGTGGCTCCAAAGGAGTACTGAGGGTGTGCTGTGGTGTCTGGCACTGAGACATAAGTGCCGGATGTTTGGGTGCTGTGGGTTTGTGGAGTGGGGCTTCTGTGAATCGGAATTGACTGTCCAGTGCACCCCATGGATGCTTGATCTGATTAAGATCTGGGGAACTTGTAGGCTAGATCAACAACTTTGCCTGCTAAGCCTCATACGCAGCAGAGTGTGATGCACTGAGTGTGCTGATACTGTACCTTTCTACAGTATAATAGCCAGCATGAACGTTTTCCGATGGTTTGTGCTGCATTGGAATTTCTATGGGATCCAGCTGGGCGGGTTGGCTTTTTGTCCCCACAGGAGTAGATGAGACAGGTATATAATTGAATATCAATGTTAATCAATTCACTTGGCAGTGGTCTTAATGTTATGGCTGCCCAGTGTATAGTTATTAAGCTTTTAACTTCTGAGTTTAAATCCACTACATAGGTAATCACATACAGGCTTTAATATGTATGTGACTAGTATACGTAAGACTTATAAGGCTTTTTAATATTAAAAAACACGAAAGCTGTTTCTAAAGTAATCAACAAGTATCAACCATTTTTCTTGCATTCTCCTAGGATGAAATCCTATTACTACATTACTATAAATAGAAACTACTGTATGAATAAGCTATTAGACACTAAGCTCCTCTTTGCATGCTCACTCATCTAATAAGGAATTATTGGTTCTGTATTCTACATTATTGAGTATGCCAATTGTGGGAAAATATGTTTACAATATTTGGGATTAACATTAAATCATTTACAGGATTTTTTATATTTATTGGGTATGTGACATAAGCTAAAAACTTATGATAAGTATTAGTGTTAGTGATGCCTATAAGATTTAAAACAGAACCATTAAACTACAGTACGTATACAAAATAGCATAGGCATTCATGGTCAAATTATGTTTTCTCGTGTTACCAGGCATGCTTTTCACAACTAGTCTGAGTATGAAATTGTGGTTTGGGGACCATGTACAAAGTAGTAAAAGTCATAGATCCAGGGAAACATTTGCCATGGCTTGCCTGTCTGCCATTCTACTCCTAGTGTGCTGCGCTGCAGTAAAAGTCAGTTCTTTCTCACATGCTCTACAGGGACATGCATGACACAGTCTTTCATATTCACAGATTACCACCTAAGACTAAGGCTGATTTTTAAGGCAAGAGTGGACAAACTCAATTAAGTCTAAATGTATTGCAAACACAAGCCGTGTCTCCAAGGACAGGAGAATAAATTGATATTAAATTACACTGATGTCTTGTTTTTGTCATGGTGACTAAAACAACCACTGAGATTTAGACGTCACCTAAAGAACATTACAAGTTCTTGGAACTGGAGAATCTACTAAAAACGATTCTCACTGATAATGGGATTAAGATTATTAAGAACTAAGTAATAATCAAACAAATAGATAGTAGATAGATATACAATATATAGTAAAATATTCGTAATAAGGGGGAATGATATCCTGTTATTACATTGTTACATGTCTAAAACTATTTTATTGTAATTAAGTTCACTAAATCCATCTCAACAAATTCCTGGTGATTTGTTGCTAAAAAGAAGTAAAAATATTAATAACCAATACATTGCTCAAAGACATTCAACAAGTTTTGGTCTGGGTAGATGGGGCATAAGCTACATCATATTTCCCCCTCATTATACCTAAACACATAAGAGTATTTAGAGTACATTTATTAAGACCATAAAACCCAATGTAAAACAAATGAAAAAATACTTTACATACAGTAAGTAGCCAGCAGGTAATTACTGATATAACTGTTGTTTCTTTCTATTGAAAGGTCATTATATATGATCAATAACTCAGTAAATTACTTGTGTATATACGATCTGCCATGCTCAAAATATTTTTTCCATCATTAATAATGTACAGGTACACACTTCCCATAAGACTCGTAGTTTTACTAGAATTCAAAGCAGGCAGTCCACATGTATAATTCTATTAACAGGACACTCAGAAATGCTTTCAGATACAAAGAGTGTTAAATAATCCATTTAAATATTCATTGTGGAGGAGGAGTGGACAGAAAAAAAATCTATCAGAGCTCTAAACATTAATAGACATTACAAAAGGAAGCTGAATGTTGTTATTCTGGGATGTTATTCAGTTTTGTTTAATTTTTAAAAGTGCAGTTAAGAAACTCAATAACCTACAGTAAGACTTGATATAAGCGTTCAAGCCAAACCGGGTCTTTTGATTGTGAGAATAACAGAAAACAGAAAATGAGAGTAAATTTACATTTATTTCCTGTATAGTCCCCTGGTACATTAATGCACTTGTTTCAGTGTTTTCACGAGCACTTAAACACGATCAAGGTAGAAAGTTTTCTTAATACACTAGAGCCATGATTGGACTGCCTGCTTCACATGTTCACATGTTCGCTGGCCTCTCAGGAACTCTTTAAAGACTCAAACATGTGAAAATGGCTTGTAGCGAGGTCAGGCATGTACAGAGTTGTACAGGGACTAAGTGGTGTTGGTGAATGATTGTGTGTACAGTTCTTACAGACAGTTTCTCCCCCAAGTTTGTGACCACTAGTTATCCGCCTGGATAGACATTTGCATTTACATTTACATTTAGGCATTTGGCAGACGCTCTTATCCAGAGCGACTTACATTTTTATCTCATTATACAAACCGGATTCCAAAAAAGTTGGGACACTAAACAAATTGTGAATAAAAACTGAATGCAATGATGTGGAGATGGTAAATGTCAATATTTTATTCAGAATAGAACATAGATGACAGATCAAAAGTTTAATCTGAGAAAATGTATCATTTTAAAGGAAAAATATGTTGATTCCAAATTTCACGGTGTCAACAAATCCCAAAAAAGTTGGGACAAGTAGCAATAAGAGGCTGGAAAAAGTTAATTTGAGCATAACGAAGAGCTGGAAGACCAATTAACAGTAATTAGGTTAATTGGCAACATGATTGGATATAAAAAGAGCTTCTCAGAGTGGCAGTGTCTCTCAGAAGCCAAGATGGGTAGAGGATCACCAATTCCCACAATGTCGCGCAGAAAGATAGTGGAGCAATATCAGAAAGGTGTTACCCAGCGAAAAATTGCAAAGACTTTGCAGTTATCATCATCAACTGTGCATAATATCATCCGAAGATTCAGAGAATCTGGAACAATCTCTGTGCATAAGGGTCAAGGGCATAAAACCATACTGGATGCCCGTGATCTCCGGACCCTTAAACGACACTGCTCCACAAACAGGAATGCTACTGTAAAGGAAATCACAGAATGGGCTCAGGAATACTTCCAGAAACCATCGTCAGTGAACACAATCCACCGTGCCATCCGCCGTCGCCAGCTGAAACTCTACAGTGCAAAGAAGAAGCCATTTCTAAGCAAGATCCACAAGCACAGGCGTTTTCATTGGCCCAGGGATCATTTAAAATGGAGTGTGGCAAAACGGAAGACTGTTCTGTGGTCAGACGAGTTACGATTCGAAGTTCTTGTTGGAAATGTCGGACGCCATGTCATCCGGACCAAAGAGGACAAGGACAACCCAAGTTGTTATCAACGCTCAGTTCAGAAGCCTGCATCTCTGATGGTATGGGGTTGCATGAGTGCGTGTGGCATGGGCAGCTTGCATGTCTGGAAAGGCACCATCAATGCAGAAAAATATATTCAGGTTCTAGAACAACATCTAGTCATCTCTTTCAGGGAAGACCCTGCATTTTTCAACAAGATAATGCCAGACCACATTCTGCATCAATCACAACATCATGGCTGCGTAGGAGAAGGATCCGGGTACTGAAATGGCCAGTCTGCAGTCCAGATCTTTCCCCTATAGAGAACATTCGGCACATCATAAAGAGGAAGGTGCGACAAAGAAGACCCAAGACGATTGAACAGTTAGAGGCCTGTATTAGACAAGAATGGGAGAGCATTCCTATTTCTAAACTTGAGAAACTGGTCTCCTCGGTCCCCAGACGTCTGTTGAGTGTTGTAAGAAGAAGGGGAGATGCCACACAGTGGTGAAAATGGCCTTGTCCCAACTTTTTTGGGATTTGTTGACACCATGACATTTGGAATCAACATATTTTTCCTTTAAGATGATACATTTTCTCGGATTAAACTTTTGATCTGTCATCTATGTTCTATTCTGAATAAAATATTGACATTTGCCATCTCCACATCATTGCATTCAGTTTTTATTCATAATTTGTTTAGTGTCCCAACTTTTTTGGAATCCGGTTTGTACATCTGAGCAGTTGAGGGTTAAGGGCCTTGCTCAAGGGCCCAACAGTGGCAACTTGGTGGTTGTGGGGTTTGAACCTGGGATCTTCCGAACCGTAGTCCAATGCCTTAACCACTGAGCTACCCCTGGCCCCCCCCATTTGGGCTTCTTTAAAACTTTTTTACTGCAAGTCTCATCACAGTACTCTGCTTAAAATCTTCTGCAAATATCAATCAGTCTTAAGCCTTCATTCACAAGAAAGTCTCAGCTGCACTTGAACGTTCCTCAGATTTTCCTTAAGCCGCTGTGTTGAAAAAACAAAAAAAAACAAAAAAAAAACAAACGTCAAAGTAGAGAAAGCCATCTTTTATTTTGAAGGTTTTCCAGGCGGCTAAACACACATTTGCCTGAAATTCTGACAAAAACCTGTTATTTCAACAAGCCTGACAAAACATACTGTAAATGCGCGATTAGAATTTATGTTATGGTTAAATGCAGACCAAGTGTAGATAAGGAGTAGGGAGGTACATTACAGTAAAAATACATTTGTTCTCCACACCTTATTTGAAATAAGAAGGAAGTATTTCTTTATAGAGCTTGGATGTGTTCGGAAACTGACAGAACAGTATGATAATAGGGTTTTCAGGTTTGGGAAGCAGGTAACAATGTACATATTTATTCAATGCTGAACATTTAGTCATCGCTGTGCAATCAATTGTCCATATAAATTTGTATTTATCATGAAATATGATGTCATGTCATTGAAAGGGCACTTGCCAAGCTATGAACTGTTAGCCAAAACTAATGTTGACCCTGAAAACAGAGCAAATAACTGCCCGAGCCAACAACTGCAAAGGGGAAGTTCTCACGCATATCTGCCAGCTAAACATCAACGTTTAATAATTAGCCCTTATTCATAAACCATACGAATGCATCTACAAACAACACACACAAACACACACACACACAGTACATGTAACTCATCATATTAGTTGCAGTGCTATCTTCTTTTCAGTTCACATTTGAAAACTTTAGGTTGCTGTGGAACTGTGGCATGGCGTCATCAAATAGATACAGCTTTTGGTACAAATCTAAACAATAGCCTTTGGTTCCCAGAGAATCATTTTACTACTGAGCTCTGTTTGGCAAACACAGATAACTTCCTCTTACAACGCAGATAAGACTGGCATTATCCTGTTACTCCATGACCCACACATATTCTCCACCATCGGTTTGTTTTGTTATGGTTCTGCTCAAGCAAATTGCTGAGAAGCTCTGACAAGCAGGTCAAGCATATTGTGCACAATTCAGAAAGATTGTGTGTGGAACAATGATAGCAGGGTCGCTGTAAATCACCAAATTAAAAAAAAGGATGTTTGTTGATTTTATGCAATTTTATGAGCGCCAGATCGTGGCACGTGGGTAGGGTTAGTGTTATACATCATATGCTATTATGTAATTTTACAGTTATGTTAGAGATGATAGAAATTCGGATTTCTGCAAAAGTTACTCAAAATTTGTTCTGATCTTTATCTTACAATTATGAACAAAGAAATCAACACATGCTGAATTGTTCTTTAATTAAAAGTAGATATACACAAAATATATTAATTACAAAATGTATTTTGGGAAAAATTTTGTCTGCAATCCTCTATAAGTTTTTATTCTGATATATTGTTCCATGGGGTCGCGATGGGTCGAACACGACTTCGCAACTAACAAAAAAAAAATTGTTTCCAGCCTGAAACCACCCTCAAAGTGGTTACGTTCCTAAAGAAGGCAGTCTCTGATACTGTGCATGTGTCTCATAGTGATGTTGTGTTGCACATTTTTTAAATGTGTGTCTGTGACTGGGAATGTATGCCACCACCATAGATACAGGGTTACTTAGGTAGTGAGGAAAGATGATTAACTGGATTTTTCTTTTTAAAAAAAGGATCAGGTCCAGACAGCACCACCAGGCTAGAATAATTATTTTATATTTGATTTTGTTCATGAATATGGACAGTGCATGGTGTCATAAGTTGTACTATCAAGTTGACTTTGGCATTTATCAAAATCACATGCCATGATGACACATGACATGTGAACATGACCAGACACTAAGAGACAATAACCAAACCGAAACTTGTACCTAGCTTAAATAAACTAAGATGAAATGGTTGCACCCGTTTATTTTGTCTTATTGTTTATTTGTTTATTGAGCATGCCATTGTACAGTCCCGATCAAAAGTTTAAGACCACTTGAAAAATGGCAAAAAAAAAAAAAACATATTTTGCATGGTTGGATCTTAACAAGGTTTCATTTTTGTCCATTTTTGTAAACTTTCCCTGCAACCCATCCCCAAAGGTTCTCAATTGGATAAATATCAGGGGAACACACAGGATGGGCCAAAAGAGTGATGTTGAGAGGCATTGTGTACTGTAGCATTGTCCTGTTGAAAAACCCAGTTGTTACCACACAGATGAAGGCCCTCAGACATGAGGAATGCTCCTTACAACATCTGGACATAGCCAGCAGCCGTTTGACGCCCCTTCACTTCCTGAAGCTCCATTGGTCCACTGAAGGAAAAAGCACCCCAGACCATTATGGCGCTCCCTCCACTGTGGAGCGTAGAAAACATCTGCTTGTCATGCCAGTAACGTTGGAAACCATCAGGACCATAAAGGTTACATTTTTTCTCATCAGAGAATAAAACTTTCTTCTACCTTTGAATGTCCCATGTTTGATGCTCTCTTGCAAAGTCCAAACGAGCAGTTCTGTGGCGTTTGAGGAGACGAAGTCTTTGAAGACGTTATTTGTTTTTGAAGCCCTTCAGTCTCAGATGCCGTCTGATGGTTATGGGGCTGCAGTCAGCACCAGTAATGGCCTTAATTTGGGTCGAGGATCGTCCAGTGTCTAGACGGACAGCCAATTGGATCCTCCGGCTCAGTGCTGGTGAAATTCTTTTGGGTCTTTCACTTGACTTTTTTGTTTCATAACCCTCAGGATCATTTAAGAAATTCCAAATGACTGCCTTACTACGTCCCACCTCCACAACGATGGCACGCTGTGAGAGAACCTGTTTATGCAGTTCAACAACACGACCTTGTTCAAAAAGGGAGAGTTTTTTTTGCCTTTGCCATCAGAACGTGTGACTACCTGACAGAAAATGACAATGAATCCACATCTTTGCACAGATTTGGCCTTTTAAAGACATGTGGTCCTAAAATTTTCATCAGCTGTGAAACAGCCTGTTTCAGTTTAATCGTTATTGTCAATTAATTGCATGCTCAAAAAATGTTTTGTCTCACTCCTATTTCTTCTTGTTGCATGTTGAAGCTCTACTTGGAACCTTGCTAAGATCCAACCATGCAAAATATGATTTTTTTGCCATTCTTCAAGTGGTCTTAAACTTTTGATCTGGACTCTATCTATGGAAACTAAGAAGTACATAGCAGCATAGATATGTTCTTGTTATTTTTCTTACTTAAAATTCGAATTTGTAGTTTTGCTGGCCTGTATTTACATGTACAGTACATGTAACATGTACAGTATACATGTTTTTTTCCCTCCTGTAGATGTACGGTATGCTTTGTTTAATCTTTCTACTTATGTATTTATTGTCTGTTACAGTGGCATGCAATACATAATCTTTTATTATTCTTGATTACTCCATTCATAATAATTACTGTTATGGGTTATGTAAGAATTATACTATTATGAAAAAAAGACAGGAGGCAGAGCTAGAGGTAGCAGAGCTGAAGATGTTGAGGTTCTCTTTGGGAGTGACAAGGATGGATAGGATCAAGAATGAGTTCATCAGAGGGACAACCCATGTTAGATGTTTTGGAGATAATGTCAGAGAGGCCAGATTGAGGTGGTTTGGGCATGTTCAGAGGCGAGAGTGTGAATATATCGGTAGAAGGATGCTGAGGCAGGAACTGCCAGTCAGGAGGTCTAGAGGAAGACCAAAGAGGAGATTTATGGATGCAGTGAGAGAGGACATGAAGTTAGGTGGTGTGAGAGAAGAGGATGCAGAGGATAGGGTTAGATGGAGGCAGATGATTCGCTGTGGTGACCCCTGAAAGGGAACAGCCGAAAGACAAAGAAGAAGTAAGAATTACATAAACATATTTTAAAATTTTTATATTTATCCATACTATTAAATCACCAGATTTCTATATTTAAGCATATGTATTGAAAAAATTTTTTTATCCTGTTCAGTATACCAGAGAAAATAAATTCATATTTGCAGATCAAGCAGACATTACTCTATATACTGTACCATGTACTGTATATGCATTTGTGGTGTGTGTGGATTCTCTCTCATGTAAACGGATAAATATTTTTAATATTCATCATCATTAACCATTCAATCGCGTCCGATTCTTGGCTATTCTATGGGCCATGTCTCGCCATGTCTTCCTTTCCCTGACCAATTCCTTCAGTTCACTGATATTCTTGCCCGTGTCCTTCATGATTGTGTCCAGCCATCGGGTTTTTGGTCTTCCCTTTGGTCTACTTCCACTCACCATCCCCAGCATCACATCCTTCTCCAGTGAATTGGCTCTCATCACATGACCAAAATACGTCAGTTTCTGCCTGGTGATCTTGCCTTCCAGGGAAAAATCGGGATTGATACGTTCCAAGACTGACTTGTTGGTTTCTCTCGCTGTCCAGGGGATCCTCAGGAGCCTTCTCCAGCACCACATCTCGAATGCATCAATTCTTCTCCTGTCTGCCTTTGTTAGGGTCCAAGTCTCACACCCATAAGTCGCAATGGGGAACACAATGGCAGTGACCAGTCTGCGCTTGGTAGTGATTGAAGTGTCCTTGCACTTCCAAATTGGGTTCATGCTAACCATTGCTGTGCGGCCCAGGGCGATTCTGCGCTTTATTTCAGGACCTCCATCACCACTTTGGTTGATCATGGAGCCCAGGAAGACGAAACTGTCGACCACCTCGACTTCCTCGTTGTTGATCTTTATATGGACTTCCTTAGCAGCTGTGGTCATGATTTTCATTTTCTTGATATTCAAATGAAGTCCCATCTTCTCACTTTCACTTTTAAGCTTCATGATCATTGTCCTCAGGTCTTTCTCACTTTCCGCCAGCAAGGTCGTGTCATCGGCATACCTGAGGTTGCTTATTGTCCGGCCTCCAATTTTCACCCCCACTTCAAATTCGTCCAGGTCTAATTTCCGCATGATCACTTCAGCGTATAGATTGAAGAGAAATGGGGAGAGGATGCAGCCCTGTCTGGTGCCTTTCTTGATTTTGAACCAGCCTGTATCCCCATATCTGGTTCTGACAGTAGCTTCCTGATCCTGGTAGAGTGACCTGATCAGTCTGATCAGGTGATCCGTCACTCCCAGTTCCCGCAGGGCGACCCAAAGCTTGTCATGTTCCACACAATCGAATGCCTTTGTGTAATCAATGAAGCATATGTAAAGCTCCTTTTGGTATTCTCTGGCTTTCTCCATGATCCACCTAAGATTCGCAATATGATCACGGGTGCCTCGGCCCTGTCTAAAACCGGCTTGGACGTCTGGTAATTCGCGATCAATAACACTGCCCAGGCGCTTCTGGATGACCTTCAGTAGAATCTTACTGGCGTGTGGTATGAGGGCGATTGTGCGGTAGTTGGCGCAGTCTCTTGTGTCTCCCTTTTTCAGTATGGGGATGAAAACTGACCGCTTCCAGTCAGTCGGCCATGTGCAGGATCTCCATATCTGCTGGCAAAGAGCCATCAAGGCAGCTCTTGGAATTGGTCTGAGCAGCTCGGCTGGAATCCCGTCGATGCCAGGCGCCTTGTTGCTTGGTAGCTGTTGCATCGCCCACTCTATTTCGCTCTCCAGAAGGTCTGGCTCCTGATGCCCCTGGTCAGTCTGATCTTTGTTCCCTTGGTCATCAGCGGAGGTGTAAAGGTCTTCAGTGTATTCTTTCCATCTCTCCTTGATGTCTTGCTGGTCAGTCAGTTCGTTTCCATTGCGGTCTTTGATGGTTGATTGACGAGCTGAGAACGATCTCTTCAATTGCTTCACTGTGGCGAAAAGCTCTCGAGTTCGGCCATTCCTGAAAGCTTCTTCAAGACTGATGCAGCGGGAGTTGAGGGCGTTGTTCTTGTCACTCCTTGCCAAGCGCTGAAATTCCGCATGTAGCCGCCTGGCTGCATCTAGCTCACCTTTGGCCTTGGCTACTCGTCGCCTCTCAGCAATCAATAGAGTCTTCTCAGTTAGCCATACAGCTTTCTTGGTGGGTATCTTGTAGGGGACGTGTTTCAGAGCAGTCTCAACGGTGGTCTCTTTGATCGTTGCCCATAGTTCATCAGGCTGGCCATCGTCCAAGTTGAGCGCTTCAAACCTGTTTCTCACCTCAATCGTGTACTGGGCTGGGATCTTGCTGACATCAAACTTGTTTGTTGTCGCTGTCCTCTTGACTTTGCACAACCGAACTTTGATCTTGGCAGTTAGTAGTTGGTGATCAGATCCACAATCCGCTCCTGGGAGTGTCTTGGCTACCAATACGGAGCACCTCCATCTTTGTTGGCAAAGTATGTAATCGATCTGGTTGCGATGTTGGTTGTTGGGCGATGTCCAGGTGTACAGGCGGCGTTTGTGTTGCTTAAAGAAGGTGTTAGTGATCCTAAGCTTGCTCTCCTGGCAGAATTGCACCAGACGGTCCCCAGCTTCATTCCGGTCACCTAACCCATGTCTTCCTGTCACCTGTCCATCCTCTATAGCCCCAACTTTGGAGTTGAAATCGCCCATGATGTAGATGATGTCCTTCTTGGGGGCTTGGTCGAGTGCGCTCTGAATGGCCCTGAATTTTTAATATTACTGGTATTATATTTAGGCATACTTCAGATAATCTCCTAAATGCTAAGTGCTGGGTTATGTATGCTGCATGGATCCCTATTAGGTAATTAGTGTGTGTGTGTGTGTGTGTGTGTGTGTGTGTGTGTGTGTGTGTGTGAGTGTGAGAGAGAGAGAGAGAGAGAGAGAGAGAGAGAGAGAGAGATTAAGCATCTGTGTAGCTAAGCAACAACTGAATCACTTGCTTTTTCATCTTCCTTGCTGTGTAAAGTGCCTCCCCAAATGCTGTCTTGTTTGTGTAAAGATCCATTAAAAAAATCATAATTTTAAGGACATTTAGGAAAGAGTCCAAAGGTGCTCACTTGCCTTAATCATACAGTATGCATATATCTTTTTTTTTTCTCCCACACTCATAAAAGAAAATATTGCCTGTTCAAACTCAGAAGGTATTACGTCAAAACCTCTGGAGCCAATCCAAGGAAATCTAGGCTTTTCTTTGCAAGGAAACATTTACACATTCACACGTGGTGAACAATTTAATGCAAAATTAAAATTTTTCTTCCTGCATGTACATTACAATTTTTTTATCTTTATGTGGCACTCTTATTTATTTATTTATTTATTTATTTATTTAAATAAACATGAATAATACAGTCAGTCGCGTAGCGTCTTATGGCCTCATGACAAAAATGAAGAAACAAAGGGATGTATTTATACTGGTCAAAAAAATAAAGGAACACTTAGTCCCGGTTTGACTTAACCCAGCATACATATATGAGAGACCTTCAAGTCAAACTGGGACTAAGTGTTCCCTTTTTTGAGCAGCATATACTGTATATTTCTTTTCTTCTTCTTTTTTTTTCGATTTAAACCACCATTCAATTTAATTATTATGTAATTCACTTTTTTGAAAATAAGTTATAAAACAGGTACACTTTTCCTTTTAATACGATCATCCCAGCACTGCTTCAGACCAAATTAAACCAGCTCTCTGTTCCTAGCTCTATCTGTCACTGGATCACCAGCTTTCTGACAGACAGGCAGCAGCTAGTGAAACTGGGAAAATTCATATCCAACAGTCACACCACCAATACTGGAGCCCCTCAGGGATGCGTTCTCTCCCCACTGCTCTTCTCCATCTACACCAACGACTGCACCTCCACAGACCCCACTGTCAAGCTCCTGAAATTTGCAGATGACACTACAATCATCGGCCTCATCCAGGACGGTGACGAGTCTGCATACAGAAGGGAGGTCAAGCAGTTGGCTGTCTGGTGCAGTCACAACAACCTGGAGCTAAACACGCTCAAAACAGTGGAGATGATCGTGGACTTCAGGAGAAACCCACCTGCACTTCCCCCACTCACCATCATGAACAGCACTGTGACGGCAGTGGAGTCATTCCGGTTCCTGGGCACGACCATCTCTCAGGACCTGAAGTGGGACATTCACATTGACTCCATTGTTAAAAAGGCCCACCAGAGGTTGTATTTCCTTCGCCAGCTGAAGAAATTCAACCTGCCACAGGAGCTGCTCACACAGTTCTACTCAGCCGTCATTGAATCCGTCCTGTGCACTTCAATAACTGTCTGGTTTGGCTCAGCTACGAAAGCAGACATCAGAAGACTACAAAGGACGGTTCGGACTGCTGAAAGAATTATTGGCACTCCCCTGCCCACGCTGCAAGAACTGTATATATCCAGAGTGAAGAAAAGGGCACGGAATATCACTTTGGACCCCTCACACCCAAGCCACCTTCTTTTTGAACTTTTGCCATCAGGTCGACGCTACAGAGCACCGAACACCAGGACAGTCAGGCATAAGAACAGTTTTTTCCCCCAGGCAATCTACCTCCTTAACAGATAAACATCATTCAAACGGTCAATAAATATATGTGCAATATTGTGTACAACACCACTGTGCAATATACTGTATAATGCCACAGACTTCAGATATTGATGTAACTTATTTAAAAGTATCTCACATCGTACTCCATTTGATGTCAACCATTTAAAAAATTTTTTTTTTTTTTTTTTTTTTTTTGCGTCATGCTGTTTTTGTCTTGTCATTTGTATTTTTTGTTCTGGAAGCTCCGTCACTAAAACAAATTCCTTGTACGTGCAAGCGTACTTGGCAATAAAACTCTTTCTGATTCTGATTCTGATTCTGATTCTTTTCTTTTTATCCTAAGCACAGGAGATTGAAACTTCAACTGCATTAACTGTAAATTCTATTTATATATCAGAGATTATGTACAAGGTTATTTTGGATCTGGGTGCAAAAGTAGGCCAAGGTCAAAGATACTATCCATGATCTTCATGTTAATACTCCTAACACAGCTTACCGGCAGCCTGTCTACAGTATCAATCACTGTGAAGTTTTTAAAATGTAGAGAAACAACACTGACATTCATCTGTCTGCAAGATGAAATTTTCAGTAAAATCTTATTTTGTCCTATTTTTAACTTAGAATGGGCCAAGAAAAAAAACTGCATGAAAAAAAGTGAGCTTTAATTCGTCACTGATTTTTGAATGTTCTACAGCAGTTTTGTCAAAAAAGAACCTTGTTTGCACATCCCACGGTTAGTGTTAGAGGCTATTTTATTTCTTTAATCCATTATATACATGGCAATCTTACATCAGGAGAACCCACATATTGGAATATTCAGAATATATCAGGAATGATTTAAATAAATGTTGTTCTGATTTTTAAAATTCAACTTTAAAAAATATAAAACAAAAACCTTAAGAGGTGTCCTGGCACAATGGGATATGAACAGATTATTATAGGTACAGTATAATAGATAATCATCTCCTCTGTATATGTGGAGACTTGAATAACAGTTTTCCTCATGCTCTACATGCCACAAACCCTTATGTTGTTATTATACAACCTTTATGTTGTAAATAACAACTATGTGGTTATTTATTTCCTGGTGGATCTGGAACACTTTGGGGAAAGTACCTGATAAAAATGAAAGAAAGAACTCAGGCCAAAGCAATCAGTGAACACCAGTCTGTGGGAATCACCTAAAAATCTTAATTTATAAAAGACCATGCCAGCTGTATAAACATTAAATACAAAGATGACCTCCATATCAGTTCCTGCAGAGCCCCAAAGATACACAAAGACTTAACACTACCCTAAGCCTTAATTACTATCCAGATCTAGAACAAAAGAGAAGCAGCCTACGCGGATAATTGACCCATCATGGATCGTAGTGAAGAGTGAAAGCCCTCCTCTTTTTTCTCTTATTGTTGAACAGATATCTGCATTTCTATGAGACTTGTGCGTCATACACAATTCAAAAGGAGGTTTCTCTGCGTGCTTTTCTTTACAACACGACCATCACTGTATTGTAAAGCAGGCCATAATGATTAGTTTTTTTGTACCGTCACAAAGTTTTGGTGTGCCTTTATCATATGTAAAATCATTACATCAAACTAGGACTGACATAATACATGATTCATTTCCTACTTCATTGCTTCATTTAGAAACCATGCACACAGTGACGTGACTCATCGTCCGTGTCCCTGTGCTTAGAAGCTCGTCTCAGGAAAGACCAAAGAGGCCTCACGTTAATCTTTAACCATAAAATCTGCAAACTGAAAATAGCACTCGGCACTTTTAGAAACAGATGTGTTCTGCTGAGTGTAGCAGAATCTCTTTCTTTCCCTAAGGTCTGCTTTACAAGGTGTTCAGCTTTGTATACTTATTGCAGATATTTTTTGTTTAGTTGTTTTACAGACTTCTTGTAGGTGTTTTCTTATGAGAGTGGCAATAGTCGGAATATATACAGTATGTATATTCATTTTCAGTTCAGTACAGTTCATTACAACCATGGACTTATTTGAACTGGCAGTCAGTCAGTACATAATGAGATTATAACAACAACCAAAATAATAATCAGTAAATTATCTTTTATGGCATAAGAGAAAAGAACAGCCAGTTCATCTGGAAGGCTGTGCTTCAGTGTGCAGCCCCTGACGTGGCAGTGCTTTAGGCCTGACCAAGTTGAAAAGAGTTGCTTGGCAACTGTCCTTATTCTCCTTAGAAGCTGGACTGGATACACCATAGATAATAATGTTCAAAAACAAACGTAATAAACATCTTTTCTTCGTTTGTCACTGTCTGTCAATATATAGTGTTCATTTTAGAATTAAAACTCTATCAGTCATTTACCTGTACATTATACTCAATCACTTACTCCTACTTTCTATTAATTATCTAGCTTATTTGTATTAGTTTTTTTGGTCAGATACAGTAAGTCTGAAAGACGGATTTCATAACTGCATATTCATAATCACAAATAAATTGCACATAAAAATCAACCAATTTTAACCCTTGACATATGAGAAGTGGATTGTTTCTTAGCACAGTCATTATCAACAGTATCCTACCCTCATTGTATCTTTCTCCCTAGATTCATGAGTATGTTGATTTCTGACATTTGATCTAGCTTGTCATCCATTGTTATGTCTTTCTGTAGAGTTCATCCTGACCCAGTGTAGTATGCTAGGAAAAATTAATTACTCATTCTTATCTAATTGGCACTAATAAAACCATGAAAGTAGGAACTCAGTCATCATCTGTCAAGCTCTTTTAAATGTTCATGCATACAGTATATCCAAAAAGCTCTTCCATTCTTTTCTATTCATTTAAGCAGAGAATCATGCCATATATACTGTGTGTATATATATATATATATATATATATATATATATATATATATATATATATATATATATATACTGTATAGAGAGAGAGAGAGAGAGAGAGAGAGAGATACATCATAAATATACATATATATACACATTATATATATAAAGAGAGAGATAGTTAGATAAAACTATATACACACTTCAGGAGGAGAATTTCTCTTTATAAATACAGTGGTGTGAAAAACTATTTGCCCCCTCCTGATTTCTTATTCTTTTGCATGTTTGTCACACAAAATGTTTCTGATCATCAAACACATTTAACTATTAGTCAAAGATAACACAAGTAAACACAAAATGCAGTTTTTAAATGAGGGGTTTTATTATTTAGGGAGAAAAAAAATCCAAACCTACATGGCCCTGTGTGAAAAAGTAATTGCCCCCTGAACCTAATAACTGGTTGGGCCACCCTTAGCAGCAATAACTGCAATCAAGCGTTTGCGATAACTTGCAACGAGTCTTTTACAGCGCTCTGGAGGAATTTTGGCCCACTCATCTTTGCAGAATTGTTGTAATTCAGCTTTATTTGAGGGTTTTCTAGCATCAACCGCCTTTTTAAGGTCATGCCACAACATCTCAATAGGATTCAGGTCAGGACTTTGACTAGGCCACTCCAAAGTCTTCATTTTGTTTTTCTTCAGCCATTCAGAGGTGGATTTGCTGGTGTGTTTTGGGTCATTGTCCTGCTGCAGCACCCAAGATCGCTTCAGCTTGAGTTGACGAACAGATGGCCGGACATTCTCCTTCAGGATTTTTTGGTAGACAGTAGAATTCATGGTTCCATCTATCACATCAAGCCTTCCAGGTCCTGAAGCAGCAAAACAACCCCATACCATCACACTACCACCACCATATTTTACTGTTGGTATGATGTTCTTTTTCTGAAATGCTGTGTTACTTTTACGCCAGATGTAACGGGACACGCACCTTCCAAAAAGTTCAACTTTTGTCTCGTCGGTCCACAAGGTATTTTCCCAAAAGTCTTGGCAATCACTGAGATGTTTTTTAGCAAAATTGAGACGAGCCTTAATGTTCTTTTTGCTTAAAAGTGGTTTGCACCTTGGAAATCTGCCATGCAGGCCGTTTTTGCCCAGTCTCTTTCTTATGGTGGAGTCGTGAACACTGACCTTAATTGAGGCAAGTGAGACCTGCAGTTCTTTAGATGTTGTCCTGGGGTCTTTTGTGGCCTCTCGGATGAGTCGTCTCTGCGCTCTTGGGGTAATTTTGGTCGGCCGGCCACTCCTGGGAAGGTTCACCACTGTTCCATGTTTTTGCCATTTGTGGATAATGGCTCTCACTGTGGTTCGCTGGAGTCCCAAAGCTTTAGAAATGCCTTTATAACCTTTACCAGACTGATAGATCTCAATTACTTTTGTTCTCCTTTGTTCCAGAATTTCTTTGGATCTTGGCATGATGTCTAGCTTTTGAGGTGCTTTTGGTCTACTTCTCTGTGTCAGGTAGCTCCTATTTAAGTGATTTCTTGATTGAAACAGGTGTGGCAGTAATCAGGCCTGGGGGTGACTACAGAAATTGAACTCAGGTGTGATAAACCACAGTTAAGTTATTTTTTTAACAAGGGGGGCAATCACTTTTTCACACAGGGCCATGTAGATTTGGAGTTTTTTTCTCCCTAAATAACGTAAACCTTCATTTAAAAACTGCATTTTGTGTTCAATTATGTTATCTTTGACTAATAGTTAACGGTTTTTGATGAGCAGAAACATTTAAGTGTGACAAACATGCAAAAGAATAAGAAATCAGGAAGGGGGCAAATAGTTTTTCACACCACTGTATTACTGAGAGATTATTACAAATTACTAAAGGTCTCATTATGTCTCATTTTTATCTACAAACCAGATTCCAAAAAAGTTGGGACACTTATCAAATTGTGAATAAAAACTGAATGCAATGATGTGGAGATGGCAAATGTCAATATTTTATTCAGAATAGAACATAGATGACAGATCAAAAGTTTAATCCGAGAAAATGTATCATTTACAGGAAAAATATGTTGATTCCAAATTTCACGGTGTCAACAAATCCCAAAAAAGTTGGGACAAGTAGCAATAAGAGGCTGGAAAAAGGAAATTTGAGCATAACGAAGAGCTGGAAGACCAATTAACAGTAATTAGGTTAATTGGCAACATGATTGGGTATAAAAAGAGCTTCTCAGAGTGGCAGTGTCTCTCAGAAGCCAAGATGGGTAGAGGATCACCAATTCCCACAATGTTGCACAGAAAGATAGTGGAGCAATATCAGAAAGGTGTTACCCAGCGAAAAATTGCAAAGACTTTGCAGTTATCATCGTCAACTGTGCATAATATCATCCGAAGATTCAGAGAATCTGGAACAATATCTGTGCGTAAGGGTCAAGGGCATAAAACCATACTGGATGCCCGTGATCTCCGGGCCCTTAAACGACACTGCACCACAAACAGGAATGCTACTGTAAAGGAAATCACAGAATGGGCTCAGGAATACTTCCAGAAACCATCGTCAGTGAACACAATCCACCGTGCCATCCGCAGTTGCCAGCTGAAACTCTACAGTGCAAAGAAGAAGCCATTTCTAAGCAAGATCCACAAGCACAGGCGTTTTCATTGGGCCAGGGATCATTTAAAATGGAGTGTGGCAAAATGGAAGACTGTTCTGTGGTCAGACGAGTCACGATTCGAAGTTCTTGTTGGAAATGTGGGACGCCATGTCATCCGGACCAAAGAGGACAAGGACAACCCAAGTTGTTATCAACGCTCAGTTCAGAAGCCTGCATCTCTGATGGTATGGGGTTGCATGAGTGCGTGTGGCATGGGCAGCTTGCATGTCTGGAAAGGCACCATCAATGCAGAAAAATATATTCAGGTTCTAGAACAACATCTAGTCATCTCTTTCAGGGAAGACCCTGCATTTTTCAACAAGATAATGCCAGACCACATTCTGCATCAATCACAACATCATGGCTGCGTAGGAGAAGGATCCGGGTACTGAAATGGCCAGTCCGCAGTCCAGATCTTTCCCCTATAGAGAACATTTGGCGCATCATAAAGAGGAAGGTGCGACAAAGAAGGCCCAAGACGATTGAACAGTTAGAGGCCTGTATTAGACAAGAATGGGAGAGCATTTATATTTCTAAACTTGAGAAACTGGTCTCCTCGGTCCCCAGACATCTGTTGAGTGTTGTAAGAAGAAGGGGAGATGCCACACAGTGGTGAAAATGGCCTTGTCCCAACTTTTGTGGGATTTGTTGACACCGTGAAATTTGGAATCAACATATTTTTCCATTAAGATGATACATTTTCTCGGATTAGACTTTTGATCTGTCATCTACAGTATGTTATATTCTGAATAAAATATTGACATTTGCCATCTCCACGTCATTGAATTCAGTTTTTATTCACAATTTGTTTAGTGTCCCAACTTTTTCTGGAATCCGGTTTGTAATAGGATTTGCCACCATCACAATTATACACGCTGTTCTGACTCCTTTCTATCACAATCAACATTAAACTTTTCCTAAATTTGATATACTGTACACTATCTCTTCTATTGGATCAGAATACACAGACCAGATTCACTTGCTGCCTAATAGATCCTAACCATTTCTAGGTGCCACTGTAATAAGATATTGAAAATGTAGCTTCTGTAAGAAGGGCTAAATTTTAACAGCTAGACAACTGGGTCAGAGCAACTCCAAAACTGTCGCTCTTGTGGGATGTTCCCAAGCTATAGTGGTCAGGACAGACCAAAAGTGATCCAAGGAAGGAAAATCAGTGAACTGGCAACAAGGTCACGGGCATCCAAGGCTTACTGATGCACATACTGTAGGGAGTGAAGGTTGGCCAGTGTAGTCTGATCCAATAGTTGTGGTAGTGTAGATGAAATTGAGGAGAATGCTGGTTGTGATAGAATGGTGACAGAACACATACAGTAGGTCATTACTGGAATGTTGGAAAAGGCAGAGACGTACTCAATATTAGCTGGGTGGTCATAATGTTATGGCTCATCAGTGTGTATAGTACCAGTCAAAGGTTTGGCCACACATTCCATGGCTTTTTCTATTCCGGAACAGTTGACTTAAAATATCAACTGACTCTTGGTGTTGTTGCTGTACTTAATTACCTAATGTCATTTTATAGTTTTGAAAAACAAATCTAGTGTTGTTCCAGAATGTAGAAAATAAATCCAAACCTGAAATACACAGCATGCTGAAATATACAGTATATAGATGTAGAGATAAATAATCCTAACATCATTTGCAAAGAGCCAAAACTACATACACAGAGATAGTTGTTTTGGTGTTAACTGCTCTCACATATCATCAACATGCATAAATGTGCCAGTGTGAAGGACACTCATGATTAATTGCTGTGCTTTTTTAAAGAAATGTGTTTAATGTGCACATGTTTGTAGTGAGTAAAAGCTATGTGTATGCATAAATGAATAAGCATCTGAAGTACTGCAATAGTAGTCTACATAATAAATCCAGCCTTCATTGCTTCACGAGAGATTACGTCTACAGAGAGTCATTACCATGGACACAGTCAGGGGAAGTAAGCATGAATGCATCTTTACCAACAAGCTGCAATAATCCATACTATAGTATCTGAAGTTACTGTTTTTATTGTCTCCAAATATAAGATCAGTTTTGTCCTTCCTCATGTGATTAAGAGAAGAACTATGGCAGTATAAAATTGGTATCATCTATTTTTTTCCTAAAATAAATTCAAGCAGCTAGTTTAATCAGCTTCAGGTTTCATGTTACTCCATGTAGTTTTAATCCCTGCAAAGGTCAGTAGGAAACAACAGACTTAGGAAATCAGAGAAGGTTATTCTTTCTCATTCGACTCATTGAGGAAAACATTGTTCTCATTAGTCCTGTCTCCATCAGCAGGGCATTATACAGTACAAATTAACAATCTATAAAACAAAGACAATACATATATTTCCCGCTTTTTATTTATTTATCTAAAAATATTGTTTACGTAGATAAAGCAATTCTACAAGTCAGACTTAAAATCTGGTTTTAATGCAGAGACTAATTGATCCATAATATGTTACAGCATTATGTGTTTATCCACATGCAGAAATATTTTCCTCATTGCTGGTACATTTACCTTTAGTATTTATATTTTACTTGGAAATGTCATATAGTGCTGCTTTAAAAACAATATAAGGTACATACAATAATTTGATCCTAAGGACGCACTCACTATACTACCTACCCCTTTCTAGGAACAAGGTACAGTACAAAATATAGTTATGAAAGATGGACCTATGCTGTGTCTATACCTACATATGAATAGGTCTGCCAAGAATATTAATAAGCTACAAAGAATACACAGTGTATTTATATCAATCTATATTTACAAGATGAGTTCATTTTATTTTATTTTATTTATTATAATTTTTTTAATTTTTTTTAACATGTAAGTACTTTTTGCCCTCAATCAAAAGTTAGTCAGGTTTAAGTCTCAGTGAAAACATTTTAAATATTTTTAAATATTCTAATATTCTTCTTAATAAAAATTATGTCTGTCTAAATCACTGTTTTCACTAAAGATGGACACTGCTACAGTACACTGTACTTTGTGGTTTTTTTCTTTTCCCAGTGTTGCCTACCTTTTTAATTACTGCAATGACAAAGTCACTGAACCGGTGCAGAAAAGGTGATGCATATGAGTGTCTCGATTTAAGTTTTAAGTCTTAATGATTATGCGAACTAATTATAAGACATACTACAGTACATTAAGGAGTGGATCTGAGCAATAACATCTTTTTTTCCAAAAACAGATATAATGCAAGCCATTAAGGCTGCGAGGAAGCTTTTAAGATTGCAGTGTTTCTATTCATAAACCTTGGAGGTTGGTTTAGCTGTGAATAAATTATCACTTGTTTCAATGAACCTACTTTCCCATTGAGATCCTGTGAGAAAGAGCCAGAGAGAAACAAAAAAGCATTTCCTTTTTTTTTTTTTTTTTACCATTTAATAGAAATAAACATCTTTGGCATTATAAAACTGTAAATAAATAATATTTTTAATAAAACAAATAAATGTAGAAAGTAAGTTTTATATACATTTTATAAACTGACAATACAAGTCAGAGGAAGCTCACAACTGCCCAAAATATAGTCTCTTTTCATGGTGGACATTTTGTTAACTACTTTAAACCTCAGTGACAAGTGACTAAAGTCCTCGTCAGTTATGCCATCGAAGAAAAAGTCCTCGTTAAAGATTGGATTACGGCTCTTCCTAATGACAGTGCTGCGCTGTTTTTGGAATTTCCCGGGCATTAGGGAAAGGCTGATGCTGCAGTTGATGCTCTTAGGGTCCACAGAGAAAGAGTACAGTCCCTCAGCGCTAATTAGTCGGACCCGGAGCCTCTGGTTCTCTGAACAGTATTCTGCTGAAAGGCGCAGGGTTCCATCCCTTCCAACGGGCACTAGGCTTTCCTTCATCACCCGCTCTCTGTGCAGAACCAAGTCCATGGGGAAGATGGCAGGAGGTGCCAGGCCAAAGCTGGAGGAAAGAGGTTCTAAAAGTACCTCTGACGATCTCCTCATTACGTTAGGGCTGTTATCAGTGGAGCTGGCTTCGTCCGTTGACAGGGAGTTGTTCCTGGAAACAGAGATCTTCCGGATATTACGGTGTAGTAGCTTCTCATGGCTGAGTGCTTTGAAAAGAGATGGTTTCGGCAGTGATCTAGCCAGGAGAGGAGAGCTGAATGGTGAGGATTCAGCTGATGAGGTTGTGTCACTGTCTTGTGTGCCCTGCCTGTGCAGACGAAAGCCCCTCCGTGTCAGCTTGGTGGTTATGTTGTTCAGACTGAAGGAGGAGGGTGAGGTGGAGACTGGAAAAACAGCAGCAGAAGAAGTGTTGGAGCAGGTATTTGACCTGCTCCTAGGCAGAAGCAAGGGAATTCCACAGGAATTGGGATCATTGTGGAAGAGGGACTCCTTCCTTCTTGTATGGGGGCTCTCTAACAGTGTGCAGAAACCATAGCATGTCTGGGCTTTGGCCAGGTGAGGGAGAGAGAGAGCAGCCTGGCTGTGAGGGTCTGCATTGGTCTTATCCTCATCACTATAACCTTTGTTGTATGGCCCATCATCCACACTCTCGACTTGTATGATATGAGTCCTGATCGGTTCTCTGACGGCAGTCTCTTTCTTTGGGTAACTTTCACTGCACGAAACAGTGATGCACGGAGTTGGCTTTCCTTGCTCTGCGTTCTTCACCTCCAGTGGACTTGAGATTTTAGGTGGGATGCAGAACTCAGGAATAGTGTCTGGAGTGATGATGTTGGGACACAGGGTAGTTTTCTTAGCTTTGTCAGCAGGAGCTTTTTCTCCAAACATGCTTCCAATTTTGAAGCTGTATTCCGTTGCAGGAAGGAGCAGATTGGTTTTCTCTGCTGATATACGGATCTTTTCAACCACCCACATGGGATCAACTTTAAAAATCTATTCAATAAAAAGAAAAGATAAGAAAAGAAAAAGATATTAGATTTTGATTTTGTACTGAAATAAATGGTCAGTTTCTAAATGATAAATTGGCAAATATAACAAAAACTAAATCGTCACAAATGCTATGAAGTTGTATTTATTTTGCTTACCTTAGTAGTCATGGGCTGTAGTTAAGTAGGTTTGTTCAGCACCCTGATTTCTGCATTGAATTGGAGACAGATGTGTTTTTCTTTGGCTAGCGATTGTTCTATCTCATCTCACACTGGCGTTTCTGTAATGCATAAAACGCTCTTGGCTACTTATACTGCAGCAGTGGAGGGTGGGTGGAGTTTTGGGCTCCGTGTGCACACCTCCAGCAGTTCAGGCACTTTTTACCCACTAAAACAGGATATAGTTCCCATAGGAACACACAAACCGTAACATTATAATCTGAACCCAAAGCTTGGAAAAGTAAAGGCTAACATGATAAGCAAATTCATATATATATATATAAGGTAATGAATCAGTCTGATAAAATCCACTAGTGTGTGTGTGTTAGTATGTTTAACTTTCCATTTTTCAGAGTACACAATGCTGCATATTGGTCAAGAACACGTCACTGATTGGATTGCAGTTTAGTGCCCTTAAAACTGGTGTAAAACTGGCATGTGGTCAATATAACAGTAGCACATGTGGCATGTACAATACATAGGTTAGTTCATCTTTATCCAAAATTAGGGGTTACCATATAAATGTCATAATACATAAGGCAAACTATGCCAGCCTGTTTTCCCTGATAAACTACAGTACAGTATATTGTATTTATGGACTTTTTCAAAGAAAAAAGAAATGTATGAAAAGATATGTGCATGAAAGTGTGCAAACACGATTCATATCTTTTCATTTAACAGCAGATAACAACTAGCAAGAGATAAAATAGTGTGTTCTGATAGTGCTCAGTTTATTGGGTGGTATGGTGGCATGGTACCTTATAAGTGGTTTACATAACAGTGCTTTAAACCATTGTACGCATGAGAATTAATGATAAGGAAAACCAAGATTCATAATATCATTTGTCCTCCTAATAAACTGACGATTTATTAGAATTGTTCTGGATCCTAGAGAAAATTCTGGGAATTTTGTGAACATGAACTACAAAAGTATAGCAACAAATCTTTCTCAGGTGTACCCTCTTGTGGTAGAAAAAAATGCTGTCCCTTTTTATAGTACATTACACTTTAATAAGCATTTTAAAGCACAATATGGAATAGGGGTTAAATTAAAACAGGCATTACATATTGTATATATATACTGTAGCTTTTTATACATTATACTAGTGCTCATTTGTAGGTAGCATAGGAGAGTCTAATGTTTTGTTGATTTGCACCTCATCAATTCATTACTTTTTCACAGCTTTAGATCAGAGTTCCAGTGCAGTATCTCAGCAACTCTAAGAAACTACATCATTAGACAGCTGGTCTATCAGGATAAAAACATAAGAAGAGCGGAAAATCATCCATTCTTTGAAATGTTTTTTTTTTTTTTTTTTGCTATTGAATACAGGTTTTTAAGAGCAAGATGAGTGCTCTTGTTTTAATTGTTTTGGGTTTATGGCCTGTGAATGTTTTACTGAGGATAAAACAGCTTTCTCCAGTAGAATAATTTCTACTCTCCTGAAACATCCTGTTTGGCCTGACCAGCTAGAGCACCAGCTGCCAAACTGGTCGACCATCTGATGACCAATTATTTTCTGTTTGCCTTAGTGTTATGGTATTTTCATGATGGTCAAACAGTATATAGCATTAGTATAAGTAATTTAGAAATATTTTCTTTTGCGATGACTTCAAGCATAACCAGTTGGCACAGATGAGCTACCAATTTGGGCGGCTTAGAAAGTTTTTCCAGCTAGTAGCTGGTCTCACTGAATTGGATTTTTTAGCAATGCCATGCTGTCCTTATGCATGTTTTATTTAAGTCAGGGTTGCTGCAGTATGCATGCATTCATTCATTCGTTCATTCACCAGTATGTACTTTATCCTGATCAGCATTGCAGTGGACAAGCTCTAGCAAGTGGCAACATCAAACACTAAATCACTGTTCTGCCCAAAAATGTGGTAATGTTTTTATGGAAATAGGACCAACAAAGTTAGAAAATATAATATAAGGGAATGCACTAAAATTATATTATATAAAAATAGAATTAACTGACATTCACTAATAAAATGACAATAAAAGGCTGTCGGTTTATGATGCAATCTTCAATTTGAACACTAGATGGCAGTAGCATGATATATATTGCATACTTCAAGCAATGGGTGGTTGGGGTTAAAAGGTAAATTGTGCGTAAGTTTCTAACCTGTTATTAAAATCTATACAACGTAGGAGATATACTGATTTTATTCTGTTTTTAAGTTTTAACATTGTAACAATATTAGAAGATCTGCCCAAGGGTCCACACACAGGTGTAAAAATAGGAGTAAATGCCATAGTCACAATTTGCCTCCATGGTCCCTAGTTGGACTACAGAGATTACTAGATAGATGGATGTATGGATGTATGGATTAGATACTCCTAATTAATACTATATGACTTTTTCAGATTATGTTAAACTTATTTTGCACTGAGAGTGAAAAGGAGGGAGGTGAAAGAAAACTAGAATACACAGAGCAAAACCCCCACACACAAAACATAACCAACTCCACATCAGAGCTCAGTATTGAACCAGACACCCTGTTGCCATGACACTGTGCTGCTCCTATAGAATAATGCATATTTTACAAATTACTTGTACAGTATATACTTGTCAAATCAGAAGATTTAATGGTTCCTTGGTTGTTTCTCACTTGTGAGTGGAAATTCCCTATCAGAAACTTGAACCCTATTAAGAAACCTCAGAAGAAGAAGCCTTGAGGAAGTTTTTTTTCCCCTAAAAAAAAACTTAATACAATGCGAGGGTTGTCACAATAGGAACGTTGAATGATAACCCTGCATATTGCATATTATGTTACTCTCACATGTTAACTCATTTCTGGACCTGTCTTAAGCAGAACATATCCCCAGGACATCTAACACATGACAGCTATACCAATCATTTTCCCTAAATGATTGATCACCAAAGTGAGAGAATGTGGTTAGAAGTTATTAACCAACAAGAAAACCAACAGAATATGTCATTAGACATATGACAGTAATAACGTGGTTAGAAATCATTCCACTTGCTTAATTTGTGAGTGATTGAGTGAGCACAAAGCTAGGCCCATGAAATGCTTGCCATCTAAAATGTCCTACTCAGTGATACAGTACATGCAAATAATATTGAATTACACTTTTCCTTTAGCAACTACTGTAATAGACTTCATCTGCCTACTCACCTTTTTTTTTTTATGGCTCATCATGATGCTGTGCATATTCATGACGTACACAGGCAGAAGCTCAAAAATTTATATCTGTGATAATGCTCTCAGTTACAGATGCACAAGAAGTGAGGATGTGTTTAAACATTGTAATGCTTATTTTTTTGTTAAGAATTTGTTTTTGTGAAAGGGCTTTTTAACAGGTCATTGCAGGACATGTCTGGGAAGGATACTGAAGAGTGATATTATGCTGTGTAGCGAGTCATGATAGATCATCAGGATTGGCATTATTATATTTTTAGGTCTAAATATATGCAGACAAGGCTAATTGGCATTTCCAAAATGCCCATAGTACAATATGTGAGCAAGTGTGTACATGCTTGTGTGTCCTGTTATGAACTGTTACCCTGTCCAGGATGTACCCTCCTATTGCGCAAAGTCCCCTGGGATAGGCTCCAGCCATATCTTAACCCTGAACAGGACAAGAGGTATAGAGAATGAGTGATTGAAAGTTATGTACCATTAAATCACATCTAAGGTACAAACCGGATTCCAAAAAAGTTGGGACACTAAACAAATTGTGAATAAAAACTGAATGCAATGATGTGGAGATGGCAAATGTCAATATTTTATTCAGAATAGAACATAAATCACGGAACAAAAGTTTAAACTGAGAAAATGTATCATTTTAAGGGAAAAATATGGTGAATCAAAATGTCATGGTGTCAACAAATCCCAAAAAAGTTGGGACAAGGCCATTTTCACCACTGTGTGGCATCTCCACTTCTTCTTACAACACTCAACAGACGTCTGGGGACCGAGGAGACCAGTTTCTCAAGTTTAGAAATAGGAATGCTCACCCATTCTTGTCTAATACAGGCCTCTAACTGTTCAATCGTCTTGGGCCTTCTTTGTCGCACCTTCCTCTTTATGATGCGCCAAATGTTCTCTAGGGGAAAGATCTGGACTGCAGACTGGCCATTTCAGTACCCGGATCCTTCTTCTACGCAGCCATGATGTTGTGATTGATGCAGAATGTGGTCTGGCATTATCTTGTTGAAAAATGCAGGGTCTAGAAATGGCTTCTTCTTTGCACTGTAGAGTTTCAGCTGGCAATGGCGGATGGCACGGTGGATTGTGTTCACTGACGATGGTTTCTGGAAGTATTCCTGAGCCCATTCTGTGATTTCCTTTACAGTAGCATTCCTGTTTGTGGTGCAGTGTCGTTTAAGGTCCCGGAGATCACGGGCATCCTGTATGGTTTTACGCCCTTGACCCTTACGCACAGAGATTGTTCCAGATTCTCTGAATCTTCGAATGATATTATGCACAGTTGATGATGATAACTGCAAAGTCTTTGCAATTTTTCGCTGGGTAACACTTTTCTGATATTGCTCCACTATCTTTCTGCGCAACATTGTGGGAATTGGTGATCCTCTACCCATCTTGGCTTCTGAGAGACACTGCCACTCTGAGAAGCTCTTTTTATACCCAATCATGTTGCCAATTAACCTAATTACTGTTAATTGGTCTTCCAGCTCTTCATTATGCTCAAATGTACTTTTTCCAGCCTCTTATTGCTACTTGTCCCAACTTTTTTGGGATTTGTTGACACCGTGAAATTTGGAATCAACATATTTTTCCTTTAAAATGATACATTTTCTCGGATTAAACTTTTGATCTGTCATCTATGTTCTATTCTGAATAAAATATTGACATTTGCCATCTCCACATCATTGCATTCAGTTTTTATTCACAATTTGTTTAGTGTCCCAACTTTTTTGGAATCCGGTTTGTACATACTGTAATTGGCCCTTAAGACCACTGTTGTCCTAGTTAACACCAATGAAACAAATAATCTGACTGACCACCTTGTTATTATGTTATCATGAGATGGTTCAGTGGTGTGGAGCAAAGCTGGATTCCACAACATGGTTTTAATTCCAAGTGCATCCTTAATTCAGAGTGGGGCTAAGTATTTTTTAATTGGCCCTGGTCATTATTATTATTATTAGTGGCTGTGTGAATTTATTGTCTATAAAGACTCAAGCATCCATGGGTTCAGAAGAACTGTGTGGTATAAACAAAATACAAACCAAAAACAAACTTATTTAGTAATCTTTTTTTTTTTTTTTTTTTAGTTTTTGCTTGCAGTTTGTTAGGAAACCTTGGGTATAGACTGTGAAACATGTGAAAATGTATTGAAATACTGTGATAAGATTTTCTTGGAATTTGTCTAACCCTAGTGTGAGCAATATACTATACTGCCATGATTTATGAAATAGGGTTTATTAACCCCCAAATGTTTGTCAAGGATATACAGACATCTGTACTGTAGTTACTTTAAATTACAGTTACAGTATTTAAAGTATTTTTAGTTATTATAACCTTAGTTTTAAATTCATTTTTAATTATTAGGTTTGATCTAAGCTTAAATAACTCACTCTCTCACTCATTCTCTATATTGCTTATCCTGTACTGGGTTTGGGTGAATTCTATCCCAGGGGATTCAGGGCATACCCTGGACATGGTGCCAATCCATCACAGGGCACAAGCACATACTGTATACACTTACTCCAGGCAATTTGAAAAGTTCAATTAGCCTAACATGAATGTATTTGGACTGTGGGAGGAAACCAGAGCACCTGGAGGAAACCCACCAAGACCTGGGAGAACTTGAAAAGTCTACACATTGACCTGAACTGGGACTTAAACTCTTGACCCTGGAGATGCGAGGCCACTTTGCTTACCACTATAGAACCATGCTTCAATAACTCAGTAACAGTACTAAATACATAAACATACGTTTGGAATGTTGTTGATACTGTACTTAGAATAAAAGTGGTGTTAATATAATTTTCAAAAATGTTGTGAAATGACATTTTAACTAAATACTGGAACAGGAAATAACAACAATTTTAGATTATATGTTGACACACAGTGGCTTAGTGGTTCGCACTGTCGCCTTGCACCTACGGTACAGGATCAGAATTCGATTCCTACCTCAAGTCTGTGTGCATTGAGTTTGTGTGTTGACCCTTGGGGGGGTTTCTTCCTTGTACTCCGGTTTCCTCCCACAGTTAAAAGACACGCATATTAGACTAATTGGCTTTGCCAAAACTGACTGTAGTGTATTAATGATGTGTGCCCTGCAATGGATTGGCACCCCATCCAGGGTCTACCCCTCCCCTTGCCCCAGGCCCTTATGACACTGTATACAGGATATAGCGATATAGATGATGAGTGATTGAATGAGTATATATTATCTACAATATAATAATTTCTTAATTTTTTTGGGATGGGGTGAGGTGGGGGACAAGGTCATTTGCCTCGGATCTCCAAAAGGAAATTTTATATATCAGGCAAGGCAAAGTAAATAAAGATAGCATCACATTAGGGGCAATAGTGGTAGTGTCGGGCAGACAAATACACAGCTCGTGTGCCTTTAAGAGTGAAATAAGGCAACGCACTAATGAAATGCACACAAAGCAGGTATAAATAAAGTCCACACAGTGAGGTTGGCGGTGAAGGGGATGTGATTGGGGTGGTGATGGATTGCCTGTTCCTCTCGCTTCGCATTAGAACTGTTTGATTTGGATGAGGGAGCTTAATAAGCAGGGCGGAGCTCTAGTGTACAGAGAGAGAGAGAGAGGCTGGAGTAGCCCACAGCCTGCTGCCTCTCCACACCAGCTCCTCTCTCATGCACCACGCTGCTGGATTTCAGGTAGGAATTCTCCATTTGCGGGTGTTTTACGTGTCATCGCAACGCTTGGGATTAGACGAAAATGCAGCAGCATGTGGTGGTGTAGCGCGGTGGGAATGATCCGGTGTATGGGAGAGAGAGAGAGAGAGAGAGATGGTGCTGGAGTATGAATGGGTGTCTCATCTCAGTAAGCGTGTTCCTACAGTAAATGTGCTTCATTACTTCTGGTGTGTGTAGTGACTCGACCTAAAACTGGACGCGCTCACAAGATGGAAGTAGCCCTTATGTAGCATGTCGTGCACGCCGGTGTGTGGTTTCTCATTGAACTCGATGTGTTTGAGGTTTCGCCAACAATTTCACAGCTTAAAGATAAGTCAACATCCATGTCGAGCAACACCACCGCGCTTTCCCCCGCTCTCTCTCTCTCTCTCTCTGTGTGTGTGTGTGTGTGGTTAATGCTGGACGCGGTTCTTACAACTCCAACTTGCACGGCCGTGGCGTTTCTTCCCAGTCGATGGGGGTCATCGCTAAAGGGCGAAATTTGACGCCGCCATATTAACGCTATCTCTGGTATCATATCGATACACACACACACACACACATATATATATATATATATATATATATATATATATATATATATATCTACACCGCGACGTTTTCAAGCCGTATCTGTCGAGGCCAGCTCGGGAACACATCTGATCGAGCGTCGGTGTTGCACACTGTTCCCTGTTCCTGTGGAGAAATGGAGGTCGCTAGCGTTAGAGGCTGATTTTGTTTCACATCGATTTGGGATTTGTGTTCGATCGACTGTGCACTCAAGATATAAGATGTTTAAATGGACTGACATTCATCCTGAATAGATATCTAGTAAAAAAAATGTGTATATGCTAGAATGAAGTCCCCTAAAGATGCATTTCAATCATATCCTAATGTGATCCTAACCTAATTGATTCTCTTCATATGCTTTACTGCAATATAGGAACACACACACACACACACACACACACACACACAGACAGCGTCAGATGTTCATTTCATCTCATGCATTATATGCACATAAGACGGTACACTGTGTCTGACTACTAAAGACCACAAGAGAAGCCATACCCACACCTATCTGTACCCCTCTTTTTAAATGATTATTATTTTATCCCATCCATGCAAAACCTGGTCATATATATATATATATATATATATATATATATATATATATATATAAAATTTGGATCAAGTTGTCCTTGAAGAAGAGGCTGATGATGATGGAATAAGTGCCACACCCCTCTGAACAGGGATCCACAGTCACCTTCTTCTTCATAATTCAGGAGGACTTCAGGCAACCTGCGAATGCCATGCTGTCCGGTCTTATTTGCTTCCACCGTTTTGTATGTTGAAACGTTTTAATAGTTGACCGTGTGTGTGTGTGTGTGTGTGTGTGTGTGTGTGTGTGTGTGTGTTGGTCTCCCCCCTCCCCCTCCCCGCCCCCCATCCTGTTTGGTCCCATGTTCACATTTGGGCTGGTTAGGAAAACTGTCTATAGGTTTTTTGTTTGTTTTTCTGTATGTACTGTGTTCTGATACGGAGTATGAACATTGTGTCGAGTATTGCATTGTCGTTTTGATGCTATGATGCTATAATTTGTCTTTTTTTTTTTTTTTTTTTTTTTTTTTTTGTCTATTTTATCATATTAATTTGTTGTATTAGCTAGTTAATTTTGATAATACATGTTATTAATTTATGTTGTGTGTAGCACCTTGGTCCTGGAGGTACGTTGTTTCGTTTCACTGTGTACTGAACACAGTATATGGTTGAAATGACAATAAAAGCCTACTTGACTTGAACATCAGGACTGATGCTGATCTACATATCTGCATTGGTATATGCGATTTCACATTCTCAAAACATGTGATACATGATTACATGATGATCGTACACAACAGGAGGGCAAATCTAGACTCCTAGTCACAGTCACACCTTGGATGATGGTTGTTGGTGTGGCTAATGTAAGCGTGAGGCCACTATATTGCACATGTTGCCTGCCCTGGTCATGGATTGCTCCCTGTTGTACAGTATCTGCTCTCTCTGTCTGTTGTAACACCCCTGATTTAATTAATCTAATATTTAAAGTCTCTTCCTGTGTTGAAATGGGTGTTAGCAGGAAGAATACTGAGAAAATGTGCAGGAGTGTGGGAGTACTTCAGGCCCAGGGTCAGGAACCTGTTATTTATTAGATGTTGTTTGATACAGGGTATTGGCAAAAATGTGCATCAAAAAGGTGGTGGGAAATGGGATTTACACAGCAGCCTCCTTACAAATTCCTGTTGTTTTGTGTATGCATTCACATCAGTGTTTTTCTTACCACTAAGCATTTATTGCAGCAGTGTGTCAGCAGAAACTCAGATGGGAATAACTATCCACAATGAACAGTTTACAAACGGTAGTTTTACTATACAGCAGAGCGATTGAATAGAATTTAACCCTGGATATCGGTGCTGTGGTGTGTCGTATGTAATGTAGGCAGTGGGTGGGAAGCCAGTCTTGCTCTATGACAGGAAGAGACGGATGTTTAATACTGCTGTGCAATGGGCTTTCTGGCAGTTATATGAGGTCAAGCCTGTGATCTGAATGCTGTTCACTTTTTCCCCTCCTGAAAAAGTCTAAGGACAATCATAGGCTTGGCGTACTTTCAACTTGGCTTATTGTGCTTCAGGTTAGTTGATGTGTAAAGAATATAAATTTGTGGAAGCGGAGAGATTTATAATTAAGGAGCATAAGACAACAACAACAAAAAAACATTCTTACTTTAAAAGCATTCCAGCCTGGCCAAGGTCTTCTGGGCATTTGGTCTATAAATGGTAGACAAAACTTGTTATAGAGAGAGAATAGCAAAGGACAAGCTTTATAAAGGTTGTCATAAGTTACTTAAATATCACTAGCCCTTTTGAGTCACCACTTTCTCCTGCTTATAGTCTTGCAACTTTTGCTAACACCTGCTCTCTCTCTTCCTTATACATGGCTATAATTAGTTCTCAGCACAGCAAGTGTCTCAAGCCGGGATATGTCTCTTGCTTCTGCAGAGGTGCTGATACAATCTCATGATCGTAGTGACATCATGCACCAAATAAAAGTAGGGAGAAGAACATGATAGCCATTGCTCTCCATACTGTAAAGAGTAACGATGGTTTCCATGTTTGTGTTCACGCTCAATTTTATAGAACACTCAACAAGTTAGAGATAATATTTTAGAGGCTTTCCATCGCTTGTGGAATATATTAGCTATCATTGTTGGCTCAGGGCCAACATGGCATGTTGTTAACTCTCTTTCACTGCATCTGATGCATGAGATCATGAGGTTCTCCACCAGAGCATGGCTCTGGATAAACCAGCGCTCTGATATCTATCCAAAGCCTGATTGCCTTGTGTTTTGGTTTATTCTCATGAACTTGAGTGCATACAGTTCAGTGATGTAAGTCCTCTCATTGATTCAAGCTGTGAGTATTTTTCATTTTTTTAAAATCCTTCTTGTATCTTAAGTACATATAAATGGGGCCTAATAGTCCATTAATAGCCCTGCTGATGGCTCAGTCAAAGGAAAAAACTAAGAAAATAAACTAAACGCATCAAAATCTATAAATTTTTTTTTTTTCTTTCATCAATCAAAATCCTTTTAACAATCTGGTTAAATAGATGATGAATCACCATCCGTATGTAAATGTCTGAATCTTATTACTTTGACAAGTTCACTTTATGCACATTAATGCATTTTGTGCAATTTTTTTTTTTCATATTGCATTATAAAAGAGGAATTCGTAATCAATCGGAGGTCTAACTAATACTTGGAGTCAGAATGATGTGGAACACAGGTTCTTCTTTCAGTTTTATACTTCGATTAATAAAAACATGTTTTTCTGAGAATGAAAATTAAAACAAACACATGACTAATATACTATTTCCTGCTACTTAAGCTCAGCAAAAACATCTACATAACTTTCCACCCCATCTTCTCACCAGTGCTGTCTTGTATTGTGGGATTAATTAAAATCAGGCTCACCAAATGACTGATGCATTGATTTTTATAGATTGCAAAAGTTTGTTAAATAGGCTATTATCAAAATGATTTTGGATTGTGAAGAGTCTTTAGGTCTAGGAAGTTATGCTCATGTGAGGTGCTCCAGTAAACACTAAATGATTGGAATGCTTAAGGCATCCTTTTTACAGACGGAGGATAAGCATTTCCCCCATGCCTCCATTTACAAGGCTGTAACAGTATGCTCTGACATAAGAGATGTATTTACAGTTTAAAAAGAAAATCTCATAAAGACATTACCAATGCCAATCTTCAACACAATAATTTTACCTTGCTGTCAGGGTTGTTTTCGTGGCAATGTTAACTACGATTTTTCTCTTTTTAAATGAGCTGCTTGGAAGGTTAAATCCTTAAATGCATAAATTGAATCACAGTTTCATTGAGGACCTCGTTCCTTTTCACCTAACAGTCCAAACTTACTGCAATTAAGCATGAGTCCTAGGTAAGGCCTAAACTACAAAAATTATACTTAAAAAAAAAAAAAAAATTTTATTTGCTTATTAACTACCCAGCTGTTTATGGTAACTAGCCAAATTATGAACGCACAAGAATGAATGAGGGGGGGGACCCTTCCTGAGATGAAGTGCGGAATAAACTTTGAGAGGAACCAGACTCCAACAGGAACTCATCCTTTCCTGGGTGACGCTGAATAATGCAATTCTAAATCAGTACAGTGTTAGAGCAGTAGTAAAGTAAAGACAAGCAGCACTAGAAACTCTAATCTTTTCCTGCCTGAGTGGATTACTTTTGGTTTTTGGAGTGATGTGTTAATTGACCAGACTGGAAGTTCTGTATGAGAAAAAGATAGATAGATATGCCATGTAAGATATTTGATGGATATATTTGTCATCTTTCATATTCAGATGATGTCAGTTGCTGTCCCTTTCTGTGTGGATTTTATACTAAATTTAATTGTGTGTGATCTTGAAGATTATTTAGATAAAAAAAAAATGGAGATAATGATTATAATAATACCATGGTAGATAGCTAGACTGCTGCTCAGTGCTGGTGTAACAGTATTGGTTATTAACTCCCAACTTTTTTTTATTAGGAGTATGGGTCAGAGTGCTTGTTCAGCAATTATACAGTGTCTCTGGGGCAGGCAGGGTTAAGGGCTTTGCTCAAGGGCCCAACAGTGGCAACTTGGTGGAACCTTCTAATGAGTAACTTGGAGCCTCGTACAGTTAAGGCTTTGGGTTACTGATCACAAGGTTGGGGGTTCAAGCAATCGCGTTGCCACCGTTGAGCCCTTGAGCCAGGCCCTTAACCCTGTCTCATCCAGGGTTGCTTTATCCTGGATGACCCTGCACTCTGACCACAGCTTCCTAACTGGGGTATGTGGAGGGGGGGAAAAAAATTTCACTGTGCAATAAGGTACATATGACAAATCTTAACACACTGAACTACCACTGATGTGCTCCTTTTTTAACTTAATGAACATTTTCTGGTTGACTGGTACAAGAGATTGAACTTAGAGTTATTAGAATTTTCCCAGCACAGGAAACGGAGATAATTGTTACTCTTGGTGTCCATGCTGCTAGAGGGGACTATAGATTTGTCAGGATTCAAACCCATAACCTCCTGGTAATTGAGGCATTGCTTAAGATGATGTGCCACCAGGGAGGACACATGACTGTGTGTTGTAGAGGGAGAACACAAGGCCTGTTTACTGCATTATTCATAGCATGATTCATTTGATAAAGTCAATTCAATTCATTTACTCTATTATGCAGTTTAATCTAGACTATTAGTTATGACTGATTATTTGAATTGACCTTTGAAATGCTATACAGTAGCAGCTTTTGAGGTCTTTTCTTGGCTTCAATGAAACCACATCAGACATCTTTTATGCTTTATTGTATAAGAGTAGCCATGCATTATTTGAATCTCCTTCTTTTAATTCTTTTAAACAAAGATGTATAGATGTACATTATGATGATTGAGAAACTAAAACATTTTGTCCGGACATTCTGGAGGAGGAAGGTGACGGTCCTGCATTCCATCCATTATAATGACCAGTCATTTCCTTTCCAAACACAACCGTGAACTTTAAATGGCTATGAATAAGTTATCACGTATAGGCCAGAGATGTGTGCCGTTTCCTTCAGGTCTGCATGATTTGATTAAATATTTTTTATTTAGATTGTTTTGACGCATATTGCGACAAATTGAAACTAAAATATTTAACCATTAAATGTTTTAAAAGTTTTCTCGTTCAGCATGATGCCTTTAAGTGCTTCATATTAATTATTTATATTAATATTTAAAAAGCACTAAATTGGCCTTTCCTGATCACCAAAAATCGTACACACCACTATTTTTGCAACATACAATGCATTGATTAATGAATCTAAGACCATAGGTCATATTCATTATACTTAAGATATTTTACATGAATTACTGACAATGCATACATTACATGTAATAAATTGTATGTTGGTGGCAAGGTGATTAAGATAAACACACTGATCTCCAGGGTTGAGAGTTTGAGCCCTGCCCTCCGGTCTGTGTGCGTGGGGTCTGCATGTTCACCCCATGCTTGGTGTGTTTCGTTCCATAATTCAGAGACATGCAGATCTGGCTAATTGGCATTTCGACATTGGTTGTAGTGTGAGTGAGTTTGTAGTAGTGTATGTGCATGCTTGTGCCCTGCAATGGTCTGTACAGTATCATGCCTAGTGCCCTTAGTCCCCTGGGCTAGGCTCCAGGCCTCCCATGACCCTAAGTGGTACTGTATAGAGAAGGAGTGAGTGAAATTGCATATTTTTGTTTTTGATTAAATAATTCCACCATTTCACATTGCAATTTCGATTTCCATCCGATTAATCGTGCGGCACTAGTTTCCAACTATAAGCCACAGAGAAAGTAATGTTCTTATTTGCTGCACATGTTCCACACTTCCAAAATAATATGCTTGGGCCCTCGTTTATTAATGGTGCATACTCACAGATATGGGTCTACCTTCAGTGCAAAATATGGGATCTATTAAAATAATTGTTTATAATTGTGTGTGTGTGAACAACTTGCATTTTCTGGATTTGTTGGTTGGTTTTTAGTTAAATATAATAATTGCTGAGTACAAACAATTCTAATGAGTTAAAGAGTAAGACTAATGATCCTGCTTCACTGGAGGAGAGAGAGGTACAGTAGGGTGTTTTTAAACACTAAAATTTTTACCATCAATTGGAAAAACCAGCCTGGTGTAGTACACGATGCACAGATCCAAAACCCATAAAAGGCTAATTGCTTTCACCATGTTTTGCCTAAAAATAAAGTAGATTTTGACTCCACCATCACTGAGTAAAACTGTAAATGTAGTGATTGTCAGCATTTTTCTTGGCCCAAACTATTCAGCAGTACTACACTGATGCAGAACATACAGTACAGTATGCAGTTTTCCTGACATCAGTAGTGTGAGGTCAGTTTTGTTGTGGTTAATGTGCCATCTGCAAAATAACTTTTGTTCTAGAAATCCAAGTAGTCTCTATTTTGTGACTCTATTTCAAGTATTTGTTTCTGTTTAACACAAGTATTCTTAAATTTAAAATTACTTAAACACAAATATTAAATGAAATGGCTCTCACTGTTATTGACCAATATCATAAATTAACAAAGAAGGAAAATGAGTTGCACACTTTCTGAAATCAATACATGTAATTTTCTAGGATGCATTTGAAGTGATTCCTGCATACAACATATTCTCACTTGTGGGTGGGACATGGTGATATACATTCAATTACTGATTTATTTGTTCTAATTTAAATTTTCTGCATAGGAAACAATTTAGAACCTTTTCTTTGCAATTTTGTTGAAAGAATCCCATCATCTGTACCACTCAGGAAATGTTTAGTTGATGCTCTGGGATGGCAAGGAGCTCCAGAGTCATCAGAGTGAGTGTGCAAGAGAGAAAGAGCTGAGCATGATTGTGCTGAAGTGTTTGTTAATGTGCAGTTGTGTGGGTGTTTGTGCCAAATTGCTGAACTGCCACACGCCCAGTATTCCAGTCTGGTTTGGTCTTTGTGCGTTCTCTGTTGTGACAGGCCAGGCTTGATGAGAGCAGTATGCTCAGGACCGGGATTTTCTTTTCATGTTTTTGCTGTATTACTTATTAATGTCCATAATTGTATATCCTAAACTTTGTCACTATTAGAATGACTAAGTAATTGCAATGAGGGAGCAAATTCTGTAGTAGCACTCAATAATGCAAGGTTTAATCATCACCCCCCCTCCCCATAGTTTTGTGAGCTATGAATGTGTTTCCCCCCCCCCCCCCCCAAACCAGTGGTTTGTAAATTAGCTCATAAACTCTAGTGCTGCAATTTAGATGTAAAAATATCAGTTTAAAGTGCAAACCATTTTTTAAAATACTGTATATAGGCCACTAGGCAGAGTGAAGAAAGGCACCATGCTGTTGTTGGCCTCTGGTTCTGCTCTTTAGATGAATACTGTACATTGAAGTTCTTAAGACCTCATCACTTGAGTGGCCCTAATGAAAGGTTTCATCTCTGGACCTTTTCTTAAATGTCTTTGGTATGGGACACATTAGTGATGCCGAATACGTAAACTGTGTATAAATACATTTGTGTTGTTTTTAGAAACATGAGAGACTACACCTCTACTCATCCCCACCCAGCATACTTCCAGATGACCTAAGCATGTTTCAGGAAAAGAGGTGGATTTCACTGAACAGTAATATTGCTTGTTCCATGGATCTCAAGGGTGGGGGTGGGGATTCACAGTGAGGGTCTCATTGTTGAAATTATTCACGCCTCGTCCACATTTTCCACCACTCTTCTCATTTCCTGTCCTCCCACAAAGACCAAGCTTTTCCGAGGGACTTTCAGCTCAGGAGTGAACATAATAAAAGGAAGAGCAACAACATTCTGAAGAGGCCAAGCAGCACATTACTGAGCGATTAGGGCCTATGTACAGTATATCTTTGGTTTGTTGTCATCTCTGTTGCTGAGTTACAGTTTTGGGGCTTCTGGGTGTTGGTGAATGATTCCATCATGGGAGTAATTGTTTGCCTCACTATGGAAGACTTTTTATAGCATACAGCTGTAAGAATGAAGACGGCCACTAGTTATGTATCTGTGCCATGTAACTGTGGAGAGCTTATGAAAGATGTGGTAGGAATAGTGGTAAGAAAGCGCTTGATTGATAATCATATAGGAGTCTCTGCAGCTGATGGTGATAACGGTCATGTTTATGATGATGACGACAAGTCAAAGATGTTCGTGATGCTGATGTGCAGTAGAAGGATTTTACAAGGATCACGCCGAATCACAGCTACAGTATATCCGTGTATATAGTGTCTATTTGTATAGTACTGGGCATGCAAGAACTTGAGATGGGTGATAAGTTCAAAGAAAAATACTACAACAGTGTTTTAGTAAGATGTCAGGCACAGAAGACTTTGTGTCCTGGCATGGAGTCTACACACATCTGGAACTTCTTATAAATGATGGTGATGGAGATGATGTCTAATAGGGATGGTAATCACCAGGGGGCAGCCAATACGATATTATTACGATACCTAGGTGCTAATTCGATTTATATTGCAAATTAGCATCACGATTTTATAAATATCTCCATTTGATTTATTATTCTTTTTTTTTTTTTTTTTTTTTTTAAGATTTTGTTACAATTCTAAACAAACTTGTCTGACAATGTGTGAATAGTATAGAGTGCAACACCTACAGTATAGGATTATAGAGGAGTGGCAACATTTTACCACCTCAAATGAATGAAACCGTATTCAGTCAGTTGATTGATTAGGCATGGGATTTACATAATTTTCATTCTCAGTGGGCAACCACTTGCAACAAGATAGAAATGTTTCATCACAAGATAACTTTATACTGATTTTATAGTGATTCTTGCCTCTAAGCAAATGAGTGAGCATAGTTGGTGTTTTTAGAAAAAGCACACATTTTTATCGATTTCAGGAAATCACCCGAAATATCCCAAGATGTCTATTCTGTGTAAGGACTGAAAAAAAATAATGTGTTTATACACAGCTGCAAGGTCTGCAAAGGGGAAATTAACAGACTGATGCAGACCATGCCAAACAACATTGTTCCAGCCAATCAGCTACAAGGGGTTCTTGTGCTTTCACAGGAAAGGAGGATGGGGGTTGGGGGGGGCAGGGTTACAGGGGTGTAATGTAATGGCTTTATTTACTACTCAGGTATCCAGAGACAGCCAGTCCCATAATGTCAGCAGGAAGTACAGGGCAGACTAGCAAGCAGACACAACACTGAGCATTAAATTGCATTAAATGTTATATTCATCGATGTTGCACAATAGTAATTCTTTAACGGACATTTACTCATACTCAAAATTCATTATATAACATGCTGAAGTGCCAGACTCCACACGCCAAGATGGAGAGATGGCTGAGAATTTTTGTTAAACTGGGTATGAACAGAAAATTAAGTGTGATGCAAGATGGCGCCGGTGAGGTCGGCTGCCATCACGACTGCGCCGACCACCTTTTTTTTGTTTGTTTTTTAAGTTAGTTTTCAGTGTTTTAAAATCCGCAAAATCACCACCATTGAGTACGTTAGGTATGATGGAGACACTCGTGTTTCTATTGGTATACAATGTACTCACAATTCGACGTTTTTAACTCCCAATCCGAGCTGGCCGAGTGAGATCTTGAGGGAGAACAATGGACGCGACGCAAATCGGCAGCCCCGAGGGAAACGAGCCGGTGTCAGGAACAGGCTGAGAGCCCGTGCACACCGCACACCTCTGCCTAGCATCCTGCTCGCCAATGTCCAGTCACTGGAGAACAAGCTCGATGACCTCAGGGCCAGGATAAAGTTCCAGAGAGATATTCGGGACTGTAACCTCCTCTACTTCACTGAGACATGGCTGAACCCAGCGGCGCTATCCAGCCGGGCGAGTTCTTCTCGGTTCACCGCATGGACAGGACGTGGGACTCGGGGAAAGTCAAGGGGAGGCGGCGTGTGTTTAATGGTGAACAACAGCTGGTGCAACAGCGTGAGCGTTGTTCCTCTTACACGCACCTGCACACCAAACCTGGAACTACTGTCCATCATGTGTCGTCCGTTTTATCTTCCCCGGGAGTTCACATCGGTCATAATCAGTGCCGTTTATATTCCACCACAAGCGGACACGGACACTGCCTTATGCGAGCTGCATGAGGCGCTCACACAGCACCAGACACAACACCGGGACGCTGTGCTCATTGTGGCGGGGGACTTTAATAGTGCCAACCTCAAACGCGCAGCGCCTAACTTTTCCAGCATATCACCTGCCCCACCAGGGATGAAAGGACACTGGGTCACTGCTACACGACAGTCAAGGACGGTTACAAGGCGCAATCCCGTCCAGCGTTTGGTAAATCCGACCACGGCGCCATCTTCCTCATGCCAAAATATAAACAAAGGCTGAAACAGGAAGTTCCGGTTCAGAGGGAGGTTGCGCGCTGGACGGACCAATCGGTGGCTGCGTTACAGGACGCACTTGATGACGCAGACTGGGACATGTTCAGAAACAGCTGTGGGATTCATTGGGAAGCTAGCGGATGATACAGTGGAGAAAAAGACTATCAGAACGTTTCCCAACCAGAAGCCGTGGGTGGATAAAACCATCCGCGACACTGAGATCTCGCACCGCTGCCTATAAGACGGGGCTTGTGTCGGGGGACATGGAACCATACAAGGTTGCGTCATATAACGTCCGGAAGGCGGTGAAAGAGGCGAAGCAGCGCTACGGGAAGTCACAACTCCAACAGAGTGCCTCTAGGAGCCTGTGGCAGGGACTAAGGACAATAACGGACTATAAAGCACCAACATCCGGTATGACGAACGCGGACACGACTCTGGTAGACGAGCTGAACACTTTCTATGCTCGCTTCGAGGCTAAAGACGCTAGCGATGCTAATGCTAGCAGCGCTAATGGCTGCAGACAGGAAGACACTGCCAGCACCGGAAGCGCGCTCATCACCGAGCACGATGTGAGGAAAGCCTTCAAAAGAGTGAACACCAGGAAAGCAGCAGGACCAGACGGCATCTCAGAACTTGCGCAGACCAGCTACTGTAGCACCTGTGTTCACTGAGATATTCAACCTCTCCTTATCTCAGCCGGTGATCCCCCACATGCTTCAAAGAGTCCATCATTGTTCCTGTCCCGAAAAAACCCCATCCAGCTTCCCTCAACGACTAACGCCCTGTATCCCTCACCTCAGTAGTGATGAAGTGCTTTGAACGGCTTGTCAGAGACTACATAATTTCTTCACTACCCAACACACTCGACCCATTACAGTTTGCATACCGTCAGAACCGCTCCACAGACGATGCAATCTCTCATCTACTCCATACATCACTCACTCACCTGGACACTAGGAAAGGGAATTATGTTAAAATGCCCTTCATCGACTACAGCACTGCATTTAATACCATAATTCCCTCCACACTCACCACCAAGCTGGAGCACCTGGGACTCAGCTCATCTATGTATCAGTGGATCTCCAATTTCCTGACTGGCAGACCACAGGCAGTAAGGATGGGCGGACATGTCTCAGCCTCACTCACTCTCAGCACTGGAGCCCCCCAGGGTTGTGTTCTGAGCCCCCTGCTGTACTCTTTGTACACCCATGACTGCGTGGCCACTACCAACTCCACCACCATCATCAAGTTTGCTGACGACACTGTCATGGTTGGACTGATCACCAACAATGATGAGTCGGCCTACCTAGAGGAGATTGGAAATCTGGAGAACTGGTGCCAGAGGAACAATCTCCTCCTGAACGTCAGCAAGACAGGAGCTGATGGTGGACTTTAGTACAAAGCAGGAGAGGAACTACCAGACCACCGTCATCAACAAGAGCCCAGTGGAGAGTGGACAGCTTCCGATACCTCGGTGTTCACATCACACAGGACCTGTCATGGTCCTGTCAATCAACACCGTACTGAAAAAGGCCCGGCAGTGTCTGTACCACCTCAGACGCTTGAAAGACTTTAGACTGCCCTCTAAGGTGCTCAGGAATTTCTACTCCTGCACCATAGAGAGCATCCTGACGGGAAACATCACAACCTGGTTCAGGAACAGCACCATGCAGGACAGACAAGCTCTACAGAGGGTGGTGTGATCACCTGAGCGCATCATCCGCACTGAGCTCCCTGATCTACACTCGATCTACAGTAAGCGGTGCTGGACCAAGGCCAGGAAGATCGTGAAGGACCTCAGTCACCCCAGTAATGGACTGTTCTCTCTGTTGCGGTCTGGGACGCGATTCCGCTCCCTGAGGGCCAACACAGACTGAGGAGGAGCTTCTTCCCGCAGGCAATAAGGTCTCTCAATCATCACAATACCAAACAGGACTAATAACATCTTGTTAAGCTCACGACATTGACTGGACAATCATGGACACATTCATACACACTTGCACTAAATATTTATACATCTGGACCATTGCACACGACACTTTCATTAGTCACCTTTTATGCATATTTGCACAACCATTGTCACTTTAACCCTTTCAGGCGCAAATTAAGTTTTGAGGATTTGAGATATTGGATTTGGATCCCATATTGTTTTTGTTGTTGTTGTTCTGCCACTGAAAAGCAGTTTGTTACATTGTTTAGGTAGTTGCAAATCTGCAACGCCTGCCTTGAGAGGGTTAAATTTTAAATTTTATATATATATACTTTCCCCCCTATATTTTGCAATATTTTATTATGCCCTTATTTGTACAGTTTATTTTACTAGTTAAATTTATTTCTTTATTTCTTTTTATTGATATTTATTTTACGTATAAGCTTTTATTCTCTTTTTAAGGTCACTGGCAGTCGTGTAAGCATTTCACTGCATATCGGACTGTGTATGTGACAAAATTTTTATTTGATTTGAAATTTGCTCTGTTGTGGCATGGAAGGTACAGTGTTTATTCATGCCTTTTCCACAATTTGTCATGTTATAACCATGAACGTAAATGTATTTAATTAGAATTTTATGTGATATGTTTGTGACAAACTGTCACATAATTGTGAAGTGAATGGAAAATGATGAATGGTTTTTAAATTGTTTTACAAATAAAGATCTGAAAAGTTTGGTGTGCATTTGTATTCAGCCTTCTTGACTTTGATACCCCTAACTAAAATGCAGTGGAACCAACTCAGAAGTCACCTACAGTAATTAGTGAATAGAGTCCACCTGTGTGTAATGTACTAAAGTATAAATACAGCTATCTTTGAAGCCCTCAAAGGTTTGTTAGAGAACATTTAGTGAACAAACGGCATCATGAAGCCCAAGAAACGCACCAGACAGGTCTTGGCCGTTATGGAAGAGTGGCAAGAAGAAAGCTATTGTTAAAGGAAAGCCATAATAAATCCAGTTTGCAACAGGCAATGTGGGGGACACAGCAAACATGTGGAAGAAGGTGCTCTGGTCCGATGAGACCAAAACTTTTTGACTTAAATGCAAAATACTATAAAACCTGTGGTGCATGGTGGTGGCAACATCATGTCTTGGGGATGCTTTTTTTTCAGCAGAAGAAGCTGGTCAGAGTTGATGGGAAGTGGAATGAAGCCAAATGCAGGTCAATTTTGTAAGAAGACCTGTTATTCTGCAAGAGACTGGGGAGAGGTTCACCTTCCAGCAGGACAACGACGTTTAACATGTACTTAGACTTTGATTGCTGTTTACAGATTCTCACCATTAAACATGAATGAGTTTGAGCTATTTTGCAAAGAAGAATAGGCAAAAATTTCACTCTAGATGTGCAAAGCTGATGGAGACATACACCAAAAGACCTGCAGCTGTTATTGCAGTGAAAGTTACTGTATTTCTGCAAAGTAGAGATTGTCCCCTACTGTACTTGCAGACGGGTTCCGTTCTGTGAGCACATTCATAAGTCGGATTTGTTCTTAAGTCCAAAGAAAGTAAGTCTTGTATGCCTTTGACACACATATACGATATAAAGCATATTGTATAGGACGACTTTGCACACACATGGATGTTTACTTTACTTAGACTGCAAGCTAAGTTATTTGCAATCCAAGGTTTTACTGGTGTGTGAAATATAAGTGTAGTCTCTGCGCCTTTTAATCGCGAGGGCAATCTCGAACGTCATCCTGTCAGCTCTTTTCACTTTCTTGGAATGTGAACTCTGATTTGTTGAGGATTTTCCAAAATTAGGATTATTCTTCATCATGACAGCTTTACAGGTCAGGCATTTTCTATCATCGTGCTGCCGGACTGATTCATTGAAACTGGTGAGGCCGACTCATTTTTCTTGCGCACACACACACGTACAATGTACCAGACTTTTTATAAATTTTTTACATTCACATACAAACAGAAAATATTGTAAATAATTGTAAATATTGGTAACTGGTGCACTGCAGTGTGTGCATTTTTTTATTTATTTATTTATTTTTGTTGTATAAAATTCAAGCTACTTCCATGATTTGTTCGCATCTACGAATGTTCACAAAACCATGGTCCATTCATATTCGCGCAAATTTGTTACTTGAATGTTTTTAAGTCGGGGAATACCTATATTGACTTAAATTGGCTAAATACAATGCTACTGTAAATAAAATTCAGATTATTTGTAAAATATTTTCAAAAGCATTTATAATTTTCCTCCCACCTCACAATTATGTGCCACTTTTGTTGGTCTATCACATAAAATCCCAACAAAATACATTTATGTTTATGGTTGTAGCTGACAAAAAGTGTAAAGATTATGAAAAATGGGGTGTGAATACTTTTGCAAGACACTGTTGGTGACATCAGTTTTATTCTTTCCCACAACCAGTAGATAACTATTGTTTTGTCCATTTTGTTAACATTTGTGATAGCTAACCCCAAATTCAGATTTGTCAAACTTATGTGTCACCTTAGTTTCTACTTAGCCAGTTTCTAGTTTGCTTCTTTGACGTTAGCGGAGGAAAGTTGGAAGTATCGCTGTCTGGAGTTCTGATTGTGGGAAACCTGTCTTTCTTTTTGGAGGGAGGTTTCTAGCAATATAGGTGAATACTAATGTAATCCTTGCATTCTTTCATAATCCAAATGAAGTTTGTTTGATTTATTTGATTTTCCTCGTTTGACCAACTTAAGCTGTGTTTTGGCAGATCGCCTGGCTGAGTATCAGTTTTATTTTATTCAGCTCATAGTGCCTAACATATATACTGTACTGGCCTCTAGGTTCTTCTCTGTTTGGTGATTTTTCTGCTTAAACACAGCTGGTCTGTAATTTACAACTACAGTGGATCCTCGGATTACGAGCATAATTCGTTTCGGAAGTGGGCTCGTATTCCAAAACACTCGTAAACCAAATTTAATTTTCCCATAAGAAATAATGGAAACTTAAATTATTCATTCCACAGCCCAAAAAAATAAATACATAATAATTAAAACAAAATATAAAGTAAAAATAAAAAAATTACCCTGCACTTTAACTTTCAAAAAAGTAAAAATAAAATCCCAACAGATAAGTGTTTGTGTGCGTGTGTGAGACTAGAGTAAGTGGAGACTCTTCCTTTCAGCCCCGCCTGTCTCCCCCTTCTCATCTTGCACAGTAAAACTTTCTCCTCTCGTCTGAAAACACACACACATTAACGGAAAGACTGTTGTTCTCCCCTAAATTATTAAAGCTTCTCCGCGTTATTTTAATGTTGCTCGCGACAGCGTAACAGTCCGTTAATTCATTCTCGTGTAATGATGAGATGGACAAACTGCTCGATGCCCCCGTTCTTTTATTTTCTGCATTGTGGGGCTATAGTACAACAAAAAACAAGCTATTGAAGAACAAAACTCACGCTCTATATCCTAGCTTTCATCTCGCATTCACGTTCACACACACACCGGATTGCATTACCCATAATGCATCTCCCGCACTGGACTACACTTCCGTAAACAACGGAACACACACACACATAGCCGACACACACGGCTATGAGCTGATGGAAGAAAATGTTTTTTTAACCTCTGTATTGAGAATTTCTTTTGCTTTACTCGCGTACACACGTGTGTTATAAGAAACGGGACACACACAGTACATGCGTGCTTCCGAACACAAAATAAAATGTTTTACACACACACGTGGTCAGTGTTCTAGTAAACAGTACACGCGTGCAGGGATGTTGATTATACCAGTAAGAGACGAGCACCAAGACCCAGCAGGGGAGACGATTACCCACAATTCGCAGCGCGAGAGAGAAAAACCGTTGGCTCAGTTGTGATCACGTGACGCTCGGCGTCAAAACAAGAAGCACATGCGTTATACATGATACTCGGTGCTCGTAAACCAAGACAATCCTCGTTTTCCAAATTAAAATGTATTATTAATCTTTGCTCGTCTTGCGGAACACTCGTAAACCACGTTACTTGTAATCCGAGGTTTCACTGTAATCTGTTAATTACTAGATACATTGGGTGTGTTTAATCACTCACTCACTCCATTTTCTATATCGTTTATCCTGTTCAGGGTTGTAAGAGCTTGGAGTCTATCCCAGAGAACTCTGGGCACAAGCGGTACACCCTGGATGGGGTATCAATCCATCGCAGGGACTGTGAGAGGAAACTGGAGTATCCACAAATTGTACTAGCCACTGGGCCTCCTAGTTTGGATTTGAAAATCTCCGATCTAAACACACTGCGTAGTATGGTAATCCATGCAGCATAGTTTCAATTAGCAATGAACCTGGAGATTTACAGATTAATTTGGGAACAATGTTAGACACAGAATGACAAATTGACATAGTCTCTTGAATGAATGAATGAATGAATGAATGAATGCCTTTATTGTCTCTATACACATGTACAATGAGATTAAAACAACTCCTTCAGTGCAAACATATATATTATATGGGGGGGGGGGGGAACAAGTATCGCTTAAGAAGTTAATTAGAGGACAAGGTAGCAGGGTTGCTAGCAGGCCAGGTAGGCTAATGTTGCCTTCCTTGTTAGCATACTGTTGCTACAAATTTCATTGTTGCTGTAGTTTTGTTAAAATAATCTACAATCAAAAGGTACTGTTGGTTTGTCGGCTGCTATGCGGGAGGCCTGGGTTCAATTCCTAACTAATGTAAGCCTGGATATAATTGCATGGTGGCATCAGGGAGGGCATCAGGCGTTAAACCTGTGCCAAGTTGTGTGTGGATAAGACGGTCTGCTTTCACGACTCCTTGATGGAGCAGCTAAAAAAACAGCAAAATCTATAAACAACCAATTCTTTCCTCTGTGTTTTGGATGTTTTGTTTGTGTACTTGCTTGCTTGACATTTTATATTATGAGTCAGCAAGTCTAGTTGTTAACGTTGTTGCCTTGGCATTGCATATGCATGAATTTGGTAGGTGCAGAGTTTTAAAAGGAGCCCTGATGTGAGTATTGGTTTAGCTTTTGAGTTCAAATATTAAGTCTTTCTCCAGTATTACTAGCTCTAACTTTAAACCATGACATAACATGGTGTATTTGGTTATGTTGATTTGTCACACATCAGAAGTCGAGGAAAGTGAAGGCCGGTTGGTCTCAGGCTTGCTATTCCAGGAACAGGGTGTCTCGCAAGTCTGTATCTCTCTACTCCTCTGCGTCTGTCTATCCATCTCTATCCACACACACACACCCAGTACCAGTCAAAAGTTTGGAAAAGTTTTTTATATTGTAAAACAATACTGGAGATTCCCAAACTATGAAATAACACGTTAGGTACTTCACCAACACGCACTCACTCATCATCTATACATTGGCTTTATGCTGTATACAGGGTAACTGGGAGGCCTGGAGCCTATCCCAGGAGTCTCGGGGCACGCGGCGGGCTACACCCTGGACCAGAGGTGGAAAAAGTAATAAAATTTTGTACTCAAGTACAAGTACTGTTACTTCAGTGAAATTTTACTTAAGTACAAGTAAAGTTACCATTATAAAAATCTACTCAAATAAAAGTAAAAAGTAGCTCATTAAAAAATTTACTCAGAGTAAAAGTTACCGAGTTACTTTTTTTTTTTATTTAAATTTTTTTTAACAGCGGGGGTGGGATGAGGCATTCTAGCGTAGTTCAAAAAAGATGAGCAGATATAAATCTCAAACTAGTTGTTTTTAACTGAAGGAACACCTTTGCATAATAAAGCTGTTGTCTTTGTTGTGCTTGAAAATCAAAGTGGTCACTTAAATATGGTGTTACGTCCCAGTCTAGGGTCATACAGCAAAAGAATGGTTCAGGGTTCTATTTTAAACTGTAAAGAACTAGATCCAATCATTAACTGATGAAATAATGAGGTTTGTATATACACACACACACACACACACACACACACACAGAACAGGAGGAGGAGGATCGGATTCAGGGTGGACCCAGGCCAAAATAATAAACAAAATGGTATTTATATTTAGTAGGTGAAAATATATAGGTGCAAAAAAAAAAAAAAAACACAAACAAAAATACAGGTACCATCCCGGTCTCCCTAAACCAAAAACAGTGAAATTATCTACAAATATATACAAAGACCAACCAAACCAAAGGGACAAAGCAATAATCAAAGTCAATTGGAGGCAAAAAGTCAAACCAGAATACACAACCAAATATCAAAACGCCAAAATCACAACTTCTTTCATCTTTCCCGCGTCTCTCTCCGGTTTATACATGGTCGCGCTAGTCGATGACGTCACTCAGGGCGGAAGCGACCGTGTGGAAGGTCAGGTGATGCCGATGTCAGAAAACCTGGAGTGGAGTCTGGAGCGGCGCGCGACCAGGACATGATACACACACGCGGCGCAACGGAGCATTTATACAAAGCATAATATTTTCATTATTTTATCATTTTCATTCATTTATTTTTTACTCAGTAGCGAATATGATTTAAAATGTAGCGAATTACAATACTTCAAACAAAACGTACTTAAGTAAAAGTAAAATTACAGATTTTTAAAACTACTTTAAAAAGTAGAAATACACAAAAAAGCTACTCAATTACAAGTAACGCGAGTAAATGTAATTCGTTACTTTCCACCTCTGCCCTGGACAGGGTGCCAATCCATTACAAAGTAACACCAACAATCAGCTGTTATGTTGAGACATGAAGGTTATAGAAGCTGTTCTGGAATAATTCTTGCAAGAACAATTTTGTCAAGTACATTTGCCAAACCAGTCAAGCACCATGATGAAACTGGCCCTCAGCCTCAGAAATCACCAATGAACAGCACCCCAGATTAGAGCCGTTATCAGAATTCACTCATGTATTTTGGGCCCTACAGACTAAAGCACAGGTTCCCAATACTGTCCTGTACATTTTTATATTTTTCCTTCTCCAACACACCTAATTTAATTTAGTTTCAGTAATTTAAGAGCCCTTATTAAATTTAAGTGGGTGTTTGAGTGCAGAAAACAAATTAAATGTACAGGACAGGGTGTACTGCAAGACCAGAGCAAGAGTCTATGTGTTAAAGTTAAGTGTTTATTATTGAAAATGAAAAGTATAGTGGTATATCACAGAAAATAAGGATTTAATTAGATTACCACTTAGCATGTTTGGTTGTTTCTGTTGCATACTGCCCTGTTTTTTTTCAGTTGCTAAGTAATGTTAATTCAAACACCTGTCTTCTGCGTTTCTGCTGCCATGTAACCACACCAATTAAACCAAGCCTAGAGCACGAGGCCAAGCAGGGTTTATCGTCAGACCTTAGTGTAGAAGCCAGCGTATCAGAATATAGGGTGGTGGTGTTAATTACCTCCTTAGAAAAGATTTGTTTAGTACAGCGACAGCCACGGTATAAAAAGAATTGCAAAATCTCCTTGGGAAATCTAGATCTCCAATATTTTCTACACTGGGGATCTTTGATTGATTTTATGCTAAAGATTATGAGAGACTGTCTTGTGTGCTCTCATGCAGACTTGAAAAAGGCAGCACTGTGTAATCGACCTCCGGAAAGCAAGTGCTAACGCTGTGTGAATAAATGCTAAAAGGCAATGGGGTGAGTGAAAGAAACCACAGAATTAAATAACTGAATCGGCGGTCCATCTGGCCATTCTTCTTCTCTCTTCATGTGCTGATTAGTGCAAGATTGATGTCTGTGTGCCCTGCCCTGTAATCTTGTATTGAGCACAAAGCCTAATCTAAAATGTTATGATTTCCATCAGAACATTTGTTATTATTAAAATAAATGGTTATTACTATTATTATGAATTAGTAAAAAAAAATGTATATACACACAATATTGCCTTCACATGTATATGAACTTCCAATTAATATTCTATATTGTTTAATATGATATTGGCCCACACTTTCTCTATAACAAAGACCTTTCTTTGTGCTCAGTCATGTTGGAACAGGAAGGGGCCATCCCCAAACTGTTCCCACAAAGTTGGAAGCATGACATTGTCCAAAATGTCTTGGTATGCTGAAGTATTTAGATGTCTTTTTACTGGAAGTAAGGGGCTGAGCCCGACTCCTGACAAACAACCCCACACTAGTTCTAACATGACCACGCACCAGTGCACAAAGCACGGTCCATATGACATGAAATGAGCGAGTTTGGTGTGGAAGAACTTGACTGACCTCACCCTGATATAAAATTAATATAAAATGAAAATATGATTTATATGAGAATAAAAAAAAGGTGTCCAAGTATTAAAACTGCTAAATGTATATATTATGCAGAAAATGTAAATTTTTTTCTTTTAAATAAGTGACATCTTTACAATCATTTATCGTTTTTTTTTTTCTGCCAATCTTCTCACTCTCCAGTCTCTCTTCGGTGGCAGTACTACACCAAGCACACATTAACTTAGTTTTTCTGAATTGCTTAAACACTAAACCCCATTGTAAAAACTAAACTGTCAACTACCAAAACTTTTTCATCAAATCAATCCCACAGTTGTCAAAATCTTAAACACTATTCTTCTAGTTAGGGCACAATTTGCAAATCTGAATCTCCCATTTACCACACCTCCTAAACACATTCTCAAACACAAAACACATTTAGCAGTGTGGTGCACTTGTACCCAGAATGGTGCACACAGGCTACAGAAATTAAACGCAACTAACACACTGTTTTCATCATTAACACACTACCATTCAAAAATTAAAACACATGTGACCATTTAGTGAACCCAGATAGTAAACGGTATATAAGCCTAGTCAAATGCAAATGGCATGAATGGATCCAACAGTGGAGCAATACAATAGAAGAGGAAGAGAAAGAGGAGTCCGTGTCAGAGGTGGTGGGCAAGGACTAAGACCAAGAAGATGATCTGTAATTTCAAATGACAATCGAGCAACTGTCATAGATCATGTTCTGGTGCAGGACATGTCTATGAGGGAGGCAGCGCAATGTGTGCAACTAAACCATGCTAAACGATTCTTTCCTCGTTGCCTTGCAAGGGAGAACATAGCATGGTGATGTGGATAAAGTCCTGTGGCCTCACCCAGCACAGAATGATGATGCTGAGGCAGAATATCTGAATATGCTGGAAAAAAAATAAATACATTTTAATAAATTTATATATATATATATATATAGCTTTCTTTGCTGCATTTCTTTTTTGTTTAAATGTGAGTACAAGAATAAACGAATAAATAAATATTATTTTCCCCACTATCCCACAGTGTTTTGTATTTATTTATGTACAGTAGTGTGTAATCGTTGCTAAGTTGTGTTTGCACATTGGCTGTTTCTGTGTGGTTTTTGACAGTAGTGCTTGATTTTGAGTAAAGTTAAAATAGTTTTCGGTCAAAGTCAAAGGTTTTGTGACTGTAGCTTGAATTTTAAAGTTTGTGTTTAGTGTTTTGAGACAAAGAGATGAGATGAGATTTTAGGAAATGTGTTTTAGCAATTCAGAAAAACTGTAAAAGTAGATGAAGAAGCAATACAGTAGAACCCTGGATTGCGAGCATAATTTGTTCCTGAAGCATGCTTGTATATTAAAGCACTCGTGTATATAAAAGCGAATTTTCTTCATATAACTCGGACGATTTGTTCCACAACCCAAAAATATTCATATAAAATAATTGATACAAAATATAACATATAGTTGATATAGGTACATATCATTTTTATCAGCTATGGAAGATTTCGTTTTGTTGCGTTTCGAAATCATAATGTCTTTTTATGCAGAGAACAGCTTTTACTACCATCCAAAATCCTTGTAGGGCACACTTCATATAAGGGAAATTTAAATATGTCTAAAATCTTGTCATATCCACCTAATGTTAATCAGAAACTGTGGAACCAGGAGGAATAATATTAGGTGATTTGTCTCGTAACTTTCTAATCACCAAACATGTCTGAAAGGCATTGTGTTTTTCGATAATATAGCTCCGTTACTTAACATTCAACGTATTGATAATGCTGATGCCGTCATTTATTATACTGAGAATGACAAGTAATACGTAAATAGCCAAAAAAGAGAGACTTGGCTTTAAAGAGAAACTTTTAATAAATCCTTAAATGAATATAACTATGTCCTGCCACTGGTCTGTGTGAATACTCAATTATCAACTTATGGTGTAAAACAATATAGACACACTTAGTTTGGGTAGGTGTAAATGCTTGGTCATCCCATTGTAGATAATCCTGTTTTCGTTTATCTGTAGAGTGAGTGAGATTTTTTTTTTTTTTTGCCTCCAGCTATGGTTCCCCACAAAAAAACAGTGTTTACTAGCAGAAAAGAGGTCGATAGGAAGAGAATGTGGGATTAAACACTGGATTCTCCAGAAGCTGCTCTCCATTCAATGTATAAATACCACAAATTTCAGGCAATGCTTCTGACTTGAGATATTTCTAAGTTAAAAAATGGAAATTATTAAATCCCAACAAGAGATGTGGCTAGCTAGCCAAGTTCAATGGTTTATTTGGTCGTAAAGCATAGTTAGCAAAAAAGATGCTAAAATGTATCTCATATTTCAAGCTAAGAAGCCATTGTGAATTTTGTGAAAATGGCCAATGATTAATAAACCTATATAGTAAGAGAGACTCATTTTGGTCAGCAGTTTTATGACTCAGCAGTTTAGGGCCACAACATGAGTTTGCTTTGTATTTATTCAGTAAAACCTCAGCTGTCAAATTCAAATGTTTCAGATCTATAGGTACCCGGGTACTAGCAGCACTATTCCTGATGGGAATCGGAGCATACCACTAGTTCCATGCCAGCTCCCTGAAGTCAAAATCATAGAATTAAAAAGTGCTTTTTTCCCCCTTCCCAGTCATGTGATGTGCATGCCTGCAGCAAGCCCACAGCCCTCTACCTCACTACTGGCTATTCAGCTCATTGTGAAGTCTACAGGAAACTTGTTAAGCGTGACTTTTTCTCTTTCCCTTAACGTACTTAAGCTTTGATTTAAGGTCTTATTAAAAGTGACCTGATTAGGAGCTAGTTCATATGGATCTTATTAGGTTTCCTTAAAATGCAACCACTGGATTTTTTTCATGGGATTGGCAAGCCACAATGGCTTGAAACAAAGTTGAAACAACTTTATTTAACTACACTTTATACATAACTTTATCTAACTACATCAGATTTTTTCCCCTTTCCAATTTACTCCAGACAGCAAACTGTGTTGTAATTATTTGTTTTATTGATTCTAACGATGTTTTTACAGGGTTTCTTGGTCTAGTTGATGGCTCTAGCTTTTTAAAAGGGTTAGACATGGTTTTAAATGAGGATGGGAATCCCTAGGGACCACCCGATACAATATTGCAACACCTAGCAGCCAATTAAATTTGTATTCTATTAATTCCAATTCAATATTCATTTTCTCAAATTTTTGTTACAATTCTAAACAAACTTCAAAAATAATTTGCGACCATCACACCACCTGTCAATGTGAGAATAATTTAGAGCACCACCTGTAGGATTATATAAAACTAAAACCATTTTACCATCTTGAATATGCAAAAACATCTAACTTATAAAAAAAAAAAAAAAAAAAAAAAATATATATATATATATATATATATATATATATATATATATATATATATATATATATATGAGAAGTTTTTTTTTTTTTTTTTACATCATGTACTTACAGGTTTTGTATAATTGTATTTTTGAAATGCATGGATTAAAGGTGAGAACATTTAACACAAGGATTAATTATGGTTACATTTGGTCAGTTTTCTTAGCTCAGCTGGATTTATTTCTGTCCTATGGAGTGTCCATCTGTTTATTGGGTTTTAGCTTTAGTCTCTCTAAAACCGCTCTCCAGCTCTCAGAATGTGTGTTCACTGTATTCTTGGCCAGGTCCCAAAGAGTCTAAAAGTCCATTAAGAGAATTAGCATGGGGGCTCTCTTAGTGCCAGACTGCTAGGGTTCTCCCTTTGAATCATCAGTAAAGCACCGAGATGGAAGCTATTGCAGAGGCTAGGTGCAGCCCTCATTGGCAACCTGGAGGAGTTAATGGCAGTGCGGTTTAAGAGATTGCTTAGTGTGCTGCTCATTCCGAAAGTGGCCAAGAGAAAGGGATAAACAGGACAAGAAATACATTTCACTGCCAGGAATGCCTTTTGCTTACTTTTTTATTTATGCTTTTTAGTCAGTATTATAGTAGGGTGTACAGCAATAGTGGCAATTTCATTCATCTGTCCGAATAATGGATTCTCCGTGGGAAATGGTTGACAGGCAGCAGCTAAGACAAAAATTGCACATCAGTCTGAATTGTGAGTGCCATTATAAAGCTAACAGTAGATACAACTCTCGTCTCCAGTGTGCACTCTCAAAATAATACCACTGCGCTGTTTGTTTTGTTAAGCCATCACATGGCTGGCTAATGTCATCGGCAGTGTGTCGAATGGATGCATCTCTCCTGTCCTAAGTACATTGTGGTGCTGAGGTGTTTGCTTGTATGCTGCTGACCCAGTAATACCTACGTACCATAACCTGTGTCTTTCCCTCCTCCCTGCACTTCTGCTCCTCGATACACAGTCACCCTCAAAAGGCCAAAGTAGAACACACTTTGTGAATGTATGGCAGTAACACAACCAGAAGTATACATGGTAGAAGGAAGAGAAAATGTGTTAAATATTTAACATACAGTAAGTTTAGATCCCACATGTATATTTCATATTCTCAAATATTTATTCACAAGTATATTAATATAGATCGTGGATTCTATAAAGCAGTTAATGAACATTGTTTTAATTGATGAAATGATGTCCGTAAAATAAATTGTAAGTAAGAATACACTAATTATTAAAATACAATAAATCGGTGAATACTCATGAGGATAATATGCATATATTCAGCATCGAACTAAGCACCCTTGAACTGTGAGATTGAAGAACTACCTGCTGCATCACAATGTCAATCTTAATCAACCTAGTCAATGTAAAACCCAACCAATTAAGAAGTTCTAAAGCTGCTTTAGAAATAAAGGCTAGATGAAACGGGTTGAAAGCAATTGAATGTCTTGTGCAAGGAGAATGACAGTATAAAAGATGAACAAGGATAAAAGATGATTAGTTCGCTTGACATATTGGCTGTGCACATTTAGTACATGTAAAACTGTACTTTATATACAAACTTCCACTTTAATTGCAGATATTTCCCAAAGTATTAACATGTAGGCTTGGGGGAGTAGAGGTCTTGAGAGGTACCATACATGACCTTTTATACTACTGTATATATTTTAAAATGAGCAAAATGTGAACGGTCTAAAAAGACTAATGTCTGGCCACTGTTTAGGCACAAACCAAAACTAAATCCATTAATCATACAGACTAATTATTTTAATTGAATGAGAACTTCTTGTTCTTTACCTGCAGCATATTAACGAGTCTTAAGCACACCAAAGACCCTTATATTTTGCTTTCTTGTGTTTTTTTTGGTTTAAATGTAGCTTTGAAGAATAGTTCTCAAGGCTTCCTGATGGAGATTTTTGGCTCTTGATTTAGACACTATTTAGCCGTCAGTGATTAGTATACGGGTGATGCTGATGAACGCTAAGTGGTTCGAACAGACGAGAGGCGAAATGAGGTTGCTGCTGAGGTTGTTGCATAAACAGGCAACTTTTAAATAGTATCTTTAGGCAGCCTGTCAATAAAATATTTGTTTAATCTATATAATTCAATGAAATTTTATATGAAGAAATGAGGGTTGGTTCAAGACTTTGCGTAGGTCTGTTAACAGGTAAGTTGGACAGGTACAGCAAGTCACTCTGTGTGTCTCTGTCTGTCTCTGTGTTTGTCCATAATCTGAAGCTACAATTTTAGACACAGTGCCAAAGCAACATTGCAATAAATGACCTTTAAACTGAGATTCTCTATACGAATTAAGTATGATCGAGAAAAGTGAGATCTAAACAACTGATGTCACTAGTTCCCCAGACCACAGAATTTCCGTTTCACTCTTACTGTACAACTTGAAATTATCTGCAATTACCTCTTGTTTACTGTAAAAATTAAAGAAGTTTCTGCTAGTAAGCCTTAGAATCTATGCTGTATGCTTTTTGTGTTTATATAATGTATATAGAGTGCTATGTCACTTCAGAACTAAAGATATGTAAATAACATCTGGGCAATGCACCGCCATCAGCAACAAAATTAGTGGTTGCTGTAAGAGATAAAACAAGTGACACAAGGGATATGAAACTCACTAGTATGAATGTAGGGTCTTAGTACAACAAGCAATAATCTGGGATTATTTTTTATGAGTGGTTAACCCTGTAATCTATAAAATGCGGTGTGCTATTTGTACAAACTGCCAGCTGCAACAGGAGAACGTTCACTGACTTAACCGAAGTATTTTATTTAAGCTTTCATCTGTTTGTGTATGCGTTGTCAGCAGTGCAAGCCTGCTCTTTGCACGAGCTCTCACGTTACCCGTTACCCCCGCCACACACGCGCGCACACCCAAATGTTCATTCTCATGGCCTGAGTAATTAGCAACATTATATGCAGCCATGTGTCTGTTTGCATTCTTCTAGAAGCCTGTGAGGAAAGAGCTTGCACATGATACTGCTCTTATATGTTCTGCACTCCAAAGATTTTAAAACATGCAGCATGTGGTATGTACTTGCGTGTGGGTGTGTTTTATGCACCTCTGCAGTAAATGATAGAGGAGTTTCTGTTAGGAGAGTGAAATAGCCTAGCGTAGAACTATGATGACTGAATCGCCTTTGAGCTGCAATTGTATCATTCACAATGGCCACGTATCGTATTACATGACATTCTATACCCGAGATCTCGCTTTTGTTCTGTATGTCGTGTCTGGCTTCCCATAGGCCTTAGCTCAACACGACAGACAGCAGATTCTGCACACCCATTCTAGCTGCATACATTCAGGTCCCGTTTTGCATTTTACCTTGAGGAAGAAGCTATTCATCATCGCCGGTGTGTTTGTCTGCAAATGGCAGCTCTGTTCATTCGGGATTAGCTAAAGACTCATGCATTCATTTGTCAGACAGGTTCTGTACCCACAGACGAGCCCCGACCTTGTTAGCATTTTGATGGGCAAGGTCGGATTCTCATCCACAACCTGTCCGATTTACATTTGAATCCATGAAAACCTTAGGGTGAAGGAACTGTCGTAGATTTAAACTGATTTTGAATGCTCTAGTGTACTGAAAAGAAAATAATGATGCAGTAAAGATGGCACACATTTGGAGCATGACGACGAAAGAAATGAAACGTCAAAATTAAAGAGCGGACTCTATCCAAATACACGTATTAGGAAGCATTATACAGGAATCACTTGCATTACATACTGAAAAGATGACCCCCCCCTCCCCCCTTTTTGTGTGTGTGTGTGTGGTGTATTTGTGGTCTGAGCCTTTGAGCTTTTTCTACACATGGAATAAGAACACAGGGAAGCCCACAAAAGAGCAAGCAGCCCTGCCCATGCATCAACTTAAAAGAAGAAAAAGAAAAAAAAGATGCATTCATGTAACTACTCTAAAGGCAAATGGCTCTATTAATAGCATCCTTAAATAATTAGTCTGAGGGGAATTCCACTCATTATTTTATTTATTTACTTTTATAAGAATGTCTGCATAGTTTATGCATTATGAACTAAACTGAGTTATTTTAAAGCTTTATGCAAGCTTTTACACACTATTGCAGTGAAGGTTTTTTGTTTGGTTTCAGTTTAGACTTGTTCTGCATTCAAGGTGAAGTTGCAACTTGTAATTCCCTGATTGAAAACCCAGAAAAACCAGCAAAAACACCCACAACTTGAAATTTCAGCTCCTCAACTTTGGCATAGTCTTAGCTGCTTGTTTCTTCCCTGTCAAATATCAAATCAGCATGACTGCGCACTACATCAGAAGGAAGCACACCATCACTGCATCAGAAGTAGCACTTCTTACCTTTTAAAGGAGTTGTGCTGAATATACAAGTATAAGCTTTCATACACGGTTCATAACTTGTTACATCTATAACACTGACTGTACAGTTCTACAATAAAGACGAACATGGAGGTACATTTAGATTTTTTTTTTGTTTTTTTCTTTTGCGAGGTCATTTCAACATCTTTACAACCTGCAAATTAACAATTAGGAAGTGAGTTGAATGCATTTATGATTTTTAACCTCTTGCTACAGAGATGCAGCAGATGCCTACAGTTATAACAGTTAGAAACTATGCATTTCATTTTTCAGCTGTCAGACCAAATGTTGTGAGCGAAAAACAAGAGCGTGTTGTGCTGCTTTTGTGCAGTTACTGTACTCTGTTCTCCAGCTGGAGACAGTCCAGCATCGAAAGTGGGATGTAGCTTACTCTTTGATTTACAGGTTTTTTATTCAGCACAGTTACTGTGAAAAATGGAAGTATGGGGCTGGTGAAAAGGTCAGTTATTTCTAAAATATCCCAGATTGTACAAAAAAAAACAGTACATCAGTAAATACCGGAAGTTGCAGTGCGTTGATGGAGAGAGTCAGAAAAGACGGCGTACGGGTTAAAAGTCAAAAAGCTCAAGGCGGTTGAAAATTGGTAGTGTCAATGCAGCAAATGTCTTCCTGTGCAAGTCAAAATTGAATGCCTGTATTTCCATGATTGGCAATGAAATAGTGACAGTGCTGCGCATCACTGACTCTCTGGCCCACATCAACAGTACATCAGTCTGGAAAACTCTGTCTGCCTGACATTAATTGTAAGAAACTATGAAAATCAGAGGCCGGCATGCCCGCATGTTTATTGAGCAAATTAAATGTAATGATAGTAGGCCATTTTGGTTTCAAACTAACAATAAGCTGTGTTTTATCTACTAGTGTAGTCTACTTGAGACTGAGTATGAGTCTATTTGAGTTTAATCAACACTGTTTTGGATTGCTGAGCTGATTCACCAGAGTCAGAATCTGTAGTAGTCTTAGTCCTGACATCTCGCATGCCTTGAAGGCATTAACTATTAGATGCAGGTCAGTTACTTGCTGAACCACAAGCCGTTGCTAGCCATTTAGCATGTTTACTATCTATAGAGCTCAAAGCGTGTACAAAGTCTGTGCGGCCCAAGAGGTCTCATTACATTTACAAGATTTTTCAGAATCCTGACACATGCCAGAATGAGAGATATTATCTTAAATCCCTTCACTAGTTACCCATTCTTTTTGTTTCAGGATTGCTTATCTTTGGTTCACTGTCTTCATGGCCTCTGTGGCAGTATCCATGGTTGTTGGATATGTTCAACTATTTAAAAAAAAAAAAAAGCTGTGTTGTGTATTATTATTAATAATAATAATAATAACAATGATAACTGAGCAAGACTGCAGAAGTTACACGTGCCTCAGCTGAACCTTCAAAAGCATTTTTGCATGGAACGAGGTTTGTGGAATTTGGCCCAGATTACTTGCATTGTATTTATGTTCCAGGAGACAAACTTCACGGTTGTTGTGCAGAGCAGGAAAATTTATAATGACCAAGACCGTACTTGTGCATCTTAATGTTTGATATAGGACAGACTTTGGAGGGGGAAAAAAAGAACCATCCTTTTAAATCAAAAATAGGTTTGTTGTTGTTTTTTGTTTTAGTGTTTTGTAAGTATTGGAATAAATTATGACACAAATTTTTCATACCTTATTTAACTGTTAAACACTATTAGTGTCCACTAGTGGTGACCCGAGTTACTAGGCCCTTTGAAGCTACAATAGAGACTATAGAATAACACTTGATGATGTTTAAAATGTAATTGTTGTTACCTGTATAATGGAGAAATATGGATGGTTTGAAATCAATGTTGTTGTCGTATTATATCACTGATGGTGTTGAAAGCATGATAATTGCATTTACAGATAAGTGTTGGATCACAGGGATCAAAGTTTTGAATGTGTGTCGAGTTCAGTTTTATTTGTAGTTTTTTGTTTAACATGTCGCAGAAATCTGGATGTAGATTTGGAGTCAAGGGAAAGATTAACAAGGAAAAACTCCCTGAGCAATGAGAGGATGAAATCTCACTTGACTAAACATTGACAGGCTATTTTGTTTACTACTGCAGAAGACAAAGGAATGTTCAGTCTGATCTTCAGTTTATATTCTGAAGAATCAAAAATTGTATCTGACAGGGCCTTTTAGTTTCAGTCAGAGCAATCAAAATATTTGTTTTAAAATAAAGCTGTGGGGAAGTATACAGATGATAAAGGCACAGCTCAGAGCAGATATGCTTTTACTCGCAAACACTTAAAACATAGGTGTACTGTTTTTCCAGCTTGCCTTGCACGCTTTGCTCTAAAGCACCCGGGTAAAAATTTTGTGCGCAAGTTTAAGATGATATGGCACTAACTACCTCCACCATCTGCTGTTGGTGTTTTGAGCCAGCTGTGATCGACCCCGACATGCTGGGGTTGAGTTTCCCCAGAGCAAGGCTAAGTGTGCAGAGCAGTAATCCCCTTAGAAGCTCTGCCCTGACCTTTTGCTCCATAGTGAAGTACGTTGTTGCCCTTGTTGACCTGCTGTACTGGCACCAGGCGCTGAGAAACCCGGGAGACTGTGCCTTTATTTTCGGTATGAGGAAGATGCATTCTTGAAAAAGAATGCATCTTTTGCCAAATTTACATGACTCTGCCTGGCTGGCATCTTCAAGATTCACAGGTGTTTCATCTGTACTGGCTGTCTGAGGCAACCTGTTCATTTGTCCTTTGGAATTGAGTTAATGGCCTGTAGGAAATGGTTCAGAGACTGAACCATCCTCTGACTAGAACATCATTAATATTGCAGTATTGCTCTGCTTGAAGAAGTGGCATGTGCTGGATCAAATCGCAAGTGACCAATTACAGGTTTAGGTCAGTAAATGTTGTTGAGACGCATCACTGACTTCATACATTATCAATCCTTCCTCTTGCAGATCCCTATTCTGGACAGGATTATTGATGTGAACACTGGCCAGCTACTAGAAGAACAAGCTCCACCCTGGGAAACATGAAAAGTGTTCAGGCTACTGTTTGATTTCTGTGTTAGTTGGGAGAAAATGCAGCTGCAATGAAATTGTTACAGGGTCACTCAAAAGGGAACGATCTGCAGTGGACTAACAGAGCACAGCCTAGGGATGGATGTTTTGTAGCAACAAAATGCACTTTACAATTGCCCGTGAAGCTAAGAGTGATGAGGAATTGTAGCACTATGTTCTTATGTCAGGTTTGGGCTTCAAGCTCTGTTCTCTAACAAACTCCTGGCAGCAGTTTGTTAGCTTGTCTGAGCCAGAGCTGTGGGACGCTCATACGGAATGTCACAGCTATGGAGAAAGTTTAGTGGTGGAGCATGCGGTAATCAGAAAGCTGTTCGGAAACGTGGGTGCATACTGTAGCGTACTTGGCCATGTGTGGATGGACAAATGAGTCCTTCCATGCCTCTGTGCTTACGAGCCGAGTTCTGGGACTAATTGAATTACAAAGACCCCTCCTACGCACGCACACATCTCCCTGACCCCCTACAGGAGGGCATCACTAATCATTCTGAATGCCCCCCCCCCCCCCCCAAGTGTTCTGACTAAGAGTGCCTCACAAGTGTGGTCGAGGGTTTAATTTTCCAGGGAATCTTCATGGCCTGGATTACATGGCATTTTTCCAGAAGGCTCCATCTTCACCCAGTGACCCGTAAAAACGTCTGGGAGCTGCTGTTCCACAGATGTGCCATGGAAAAACAGATTTACTATCCACTAATGAATAATTTGTCAGCCAAACCTGAAAGGAAAAAAATTCAATTTCTGAGTGAATCATAAAGTACAACTACAATTTCAACCACAGTTATATTAACAACATCTTATTGGTGAATTGCTCATGGTGGAGGGTACTTGAAGAACGCTGTCATGAATTAATGGATGAAGAACCACTGAATGTTTTGAATCTGATTGGCTGCATCACTACTATTTGTGTAAAATTTTATTTGCACCAAACCGTATAAAATTCGAACTGGATTTAAGCTTGCATAGAGCGGAAAATAGCAAATTACTAAATGATGGTAAAGGGCACCTTCTAATGATGTAATGAACTAAATCTTGTCATGTTGCTTAGCTATTACTGCATGTTGCTGATTATTTATTATTTTTATAATTCTTAGTTTTTGTTCAAATTCTAACAAACTTTCAAATAATTAGCTCCTACCAGATAGGATGCTGTGCTGCATACAGGATGCTATAATCCCATTCGCCCATTTCTAATGTCCGCTTTTGCCGGCTAACAAGGGAAAGAATCTTTCAATATTTTTTTTCTGATTGAATAGCTTTATTCAGATTTGTTTTAGGATTGCAAGTCATTCATATGGAAGTAATATTAATGACATTCACAAAATGTTTATTAAGTTGCATGCGAAGTTGAAATAAATAAGTTATTTAATCAACGTAATCTGTATACAAAACTCAAGGTCAGTCAGTTCGAGGTTCATATTACATTCTCGTTATATACATAACACTTTTTTTTTTTTTAAATAACATTTTTATGTAAACCACTTTTCTTGTGTAAATGCTCCAAAAGTAGTGACTACATTCTTTCATATCCAGTTTGACAAATGAGGTGCATTGTTTATTAAATAGCCGTCTTGACATCTGCTTTCCGTTACATTGTGTATGTAATGTATTATACTGTATTTAAAGCTATTGGCAGCTATTCCCAGTTGGATTGGATCCTAGCCCCTATAGACTACAGCGAAGTAAATAACAGCCTCATGGTGACGTACATTTCATGTTGAAGCAAGAGCAAATCTTACAGGCATGTTAGTAACCTACTCGATTTACGTAAACAATGCTAAATTGCCTGACAAGTCTATTATTATTTTTTTTAAATGGCAGTTTTTGCCATTGCTTATAAAACTAAGCAGATTTGTGTCAGGCTTCGCATAAATAAGATTCACAGCTACATCTGCAATCATTCTAATGAAGAATATACAGACATGGGGGAGGGAGACAGGAGAGAGAAGGGGAATTGATTTTATTTCCTGTCTCTGGGAATTGCCCTCTGCATTCTTGGAAGCAGGCTTACATGGCTCTGTCATATGTAGGAGGAGAGATTACAGAAACCGATGCCCACTGGGAGTGAGGGGGTGTGTCCTGCCTTACAAGTGTATGTCTTCAAGGTTTATACGCTTTCTTTTTACCAGTACTCAATGTTTTATGCAAATTCTATGTTCTTTCCAACACGAGGTATGATGGTGTTCATTTGAAACCCCGAGCAAGCTGTGTACATGAAGACACACGTTCACCTTACCAAACGTGGGAATATTTTTTGAATGTTCTTTGCATTTAAAAAAAATAATAAATAAATAATTTTTTTTTTTAACCTTGTGTAGCTGTTGTACCTGACCCAGCGTCCAGCGAAAGCATAAATAAATCACCCTTTGTGCCGACATTCATTATGCCTTCTTTTGGGTTACTTGTGTACAGTACATTTCATCTCGTATGAGTAATAGTTATGCGAAATGCCAAGGGCTGATTTTAAAAGTAGTAGAAATTCTCCTCAAACCTTTTTTTTTTTTTTTTTTTTTTTTTTTTAGGTCATCCTTTCAATCTTCTCACAGTGTTCTGTATTATAGCAGGAGACTCCACTGATGTGAGCCATAGGTCACTATATTTATGAATATAAATGCAAACCAGATAATTTCCAAACACAAACTGGAAATTTTTTTTTTGTCATATAATATTTTACAATTCACTTTTATGTCTATGGTTAAATGTATAGAAGAATTACTTGATTATGAATAACATGTATTATTATGTGAGCTTCAAATGAATGAAATTCTCAGAATTATTTTTTTTGGTTTAAACAGCTTTCATCATCAATGTACTATTGAGATGATGACTGCAACTATAAAAGCCCTTGGACACAATTTAACAATAGGTATTGGTCGTTATAAATTCTCCTGCTATTTTCACTGACTGAAGTTGTCCTCTGGAATTCTGTATGGCTAACCTGAACTAACTGCGTTATAAGAAGAGAGTTTAATTTGTACTAAACACACCATAACTTTTGAAAATTATCAACTCGATTTAGCTCTGTGGGACTGCAGAAGCTCTCAGCTGGACTTTTGAATGCATTTTGCATGGAACAAGAGTTTTGCATTTTGACACTGGCATTGTACTCGTTTTCTGGATGACAACTTTGTCAGTGTGCAAAATGTATAACGACCAAGACCTACTATACTTTATAAAACTACTCTCCTGTTTTCCCCCCCCATTTTAAGCGCACTTCCAATGTCCCTACAGTATGTGATGCTAGTGAGATGCAACCACTAACTTCCCATTTGAATAATGAAAATACTGTATAGAGCTTGCATACAAATTTTAACCAGAATCACTAAATGTCTGTTAATTTCTAAATTGAAATATTTAATGCCTTTAGGGTGGAGATTTATTTTACATGTACTGTATACAGTATGTCACTGAAATGACAAAGTAAAAATCCTTAAAACTGTCATGTCTTAGCTTACAATAATTCACATTTAGCTAGCATTTGCTGGCCAGTTTTCAGCAGTTTGATTTAGTCAGAATATGTGTTTTTAACATCTCTTTAGTTTATGATGACTGTATAAAAGCAAATACTAGAAAAGTCTGTTGTACATGAAGTAAATTGCAGCTGATTTTATTGGAGGTCTGCATGTTTTCACTGGCTGACAGTTGATTTTGGCTCCGGTTGAAGCGGCATCTCTGACAAATCGCAGTAGCTAGCAACAGTGGCTAACATGGCATGTAGTGTTTTCCTGTATCTGTGGGTTCTCTTAAATAACTTAAACATTTGCACATGATATTTTCCACTTGCAAATGTAAATGAAATGCTCACCCTGTTGAAGCCCTGTGGAAATGTCAGCGTTTGCTGCAGCCTTTTACCCCTTCTTTGGCTGAATCCCAATCTGTATTTGTCCAAGAGGAGGATTGAGTTCTGTTTTCTTTATCACCCATCCCGCAGAGTTTTTTTTTTTTTTTTTTTTTGGTTTCCTGAGGTGAAATGTCTTTATTCCTACAGTCCTACAGTCACATTGTCTGGAACTTCTTGTGGTGTAATACGAATACATGTACAGCATGCTCTTACTTTAAATATCCTTTCTGAAGCAGTACAGATCTTGTGTAGCTTCATCGTCCTATATTTTTTAGACATAACTCTGCTTTGTCTTGAAAAGACCTTATTAGCCGTACAACAAAGACCATTTTTTTAATTTTGAATTATTATTATTGTGTGGCATTCTTTTTTTTTTTTTTTTTTTTTTGCCAAGGTTAATGACCAGACCTTTTTGCCTGCACACTTACTATAATGAGACAACACCTACTTGGTTCCTTAATGAGGTGAATGGGAGAAGCAGGGCATACATTCTTCTTGGAGCTGAAGACAAGCAGGCACTTAGCCAATTACTCCTCTCTACAACCGAATCTGCACTTTTAATTTGTTCGTGACTCTGAAAACTGAAATGTGAGTCACCAGCTTCTATAAGTTTTCTGCTTATCCTGCCTGACTTTCAGTACAAATAGTTAATTTGTAAGGTGCACAGTTGACTAGACAATTGGGTTACCTTTGCCCGAAGAGAGGGACATTAAATTAGGCTAAGGGACTCCTTGTATTAGCATAGATGCCTTTTTATCAGATTTGGTTCATGAAGTATTTTGAACTCCTTCCATGTTTCCCTTCTTACCTGGCCTCACTACACACACACACGGTCTTGGAAACGCAATTAATATGTGCGTTAAACTGTTTGCCATGGCGAAGGTTTGATTTTTTTTATTTTCTTTGGGTGTACTGGACAAGCTCATTAGGGGAGAATACTGGAGCTTTGAGACCACCATATGTTTTTTTCAGTGGACTAGTGATGGTGAAATTGTAATCCCTTGGCCCAGCTTGCAGAAAGTGCAAAGTGCAATCCTTTCTCCCTCCAGTGTGGAGGCAAATGTATGCCACCTGAGTAATATCAGATTAACAGAAGATGCAGGCAGACCACGGCTAATGCCTTGCTGCTGTATAGTACAAGAAGAAAAACTTGTGGCATCTGCATTTGCATCAGGTCCAATTAGTGCCAGTGTCAGTGAAATATGAGTGATGGTCCGGCAGGGTTTATCCAATGTCGCTGGGGTAAATTCTGGGAAACCGTCAAAGAAAAATGTGTCTAGCTAAAATATTGTTTTTGTGCTTATTACTACAGATTAACTTGTTGGAGTTACCAGTTTTTAATGGAAGTTTAAAGTTGCAGTTTGAGATGTATGAATGTATAATATTTATTTATTCATTCATTAATTTTCATTTATTTCTTTATTTTTTAATGTCAGTTAACAGTTAATGACATTAATCTAGATAACCTTATTGACATTAAGTTCACACATTGTTGCACAATTCATGCAGTTCTATATGCATGCACACAGTCATACTTTTCCAGCTGTGCCCTTCCCGCTTGTCTTCAGGGATGCTGCTCATTCCACTCATTTATCACATCCCTGAATATAGCCTTCGTTCCTCCAGGGCTAAGACCCTGCATCCTTCAAGATCAGTTTCAAACAAGGGGTATATTCCACAGCACAGAAAGATTCCTTCAGTACTCTCTGAACCTAATGTCACCGTTAAAAGCTACTGGCTGAACCATGGCGTCACCACTGCCAACTCTGACAAAGTGCGTCTTTTATTTGCGTGGCCTTGGATTTTTCGAGTTTGGATTGATTATGTGGGATCCGGTTGTCTGTTTAGTTTTTTGATTGGAGCTTGTGTTTGACTGATGGCTTTTTTCCTGAAATGTTTTGGAGGAATGTTTTGCAGTACAATGCTTCCTTCATGATCTGCATAACGTAGAAAAGGAAGCTGGGAAAAGTGGCTTCGTAAACGTTGGAGCACATTTGAAGGGGTGCATTGTTCCTCAGTAAGAATTTCCCTTGACCTATTGTCACATTTTTTTTCCAATTAGTTTTATCTTATCATTTTAAACTTTATCATTTAAGATAATGTTGTCATTCTTTGTAATTGAATGAGTTCAGCTGTTTTCTAAGATCTAATGTCCAACCCAGTGGAATGGATATGCTGCAAACTAGCTGCCCTGGTACGGTAGTCCCCAGGCTGCAGAAAAGAAATAAAATTAAATCATTACCTACTTTTATTGATTCATCTTGCAAAGTACACAGAACTTTCAAAAGTGCAAGCTGGGCAGAAAGTGTTGGGATCAGCACACATACATTTCTGGATGTGTGCTTTAAAAAGCATGCTCCCCAAATGTTTCAGACAACACCGTCCTGTCAGCAGCACCCTCCCTCATCTCTGACTTGTCTTATTCACGTCTTTGACATAGCACAGGAAACTAGTTGAGCTGTATCAGGCATAAATTATAAGCAGCATATTATTCAGAACTCCTTACCAGAAAACTGAGACAAAGATTGAAAATGGGCTCTGTTTAAAACAACCAGCACAAGAGCACAAATCATATCATTTTATCCATTTATGCTAAACAGCGGTCAGCACCATTTCATACTCTGCAGCATATGCAGTTTGACTTGTGACTGATTTGCATCCTGAAGACACAGACTGAATATTAAAGGGTTTCAGATCTGCAGCAGTTGTCTCACCCTTAGCAACCAGACTGGTGAAAGATGAAAAATTTTTCCTGATATTTTCATTTGTCAGTTTGGTTATCATTCAATATCTTTGCACATTTAATTATTATTATTATTTTTTTATCTTTGAGTATCTAAGTTAAGGTTTTGAGTTTTATGGGTACTTCAGCATAATTTTTGCACTGGACCCATGTAAAAAACAAAAAAAAAACATTTAAAAACTATTTTAGTTTTAACACAAATGTCAGGAATTATTAAAAAATAAAATTGTTTATTTTTAAAATCAAAATAAAAGGGTCTATACTGCCGGATATACTGCAAATCCCACAAATATCTCTGTGTCCACTTATTTCGCTTTAGAATATCTGCTAACTTTTGTGGTTCAAAATAGCAATCCCAAATAGCATTAAATTCAAAAGCTAGTGCACTAGGGTATACAATTAATTTTTCCACACACCAGATGATGATGGTGATCTGGGGTTAGATAGGGATTTGGGATTCTGATGTTAGTTTGAAGCTAATTACGCGTTAAGCTGAAAACGTTCACGTTAACTAGCTATAATGAAAGATCAAAACACAACTCGTACGGTACATGGGCAATTCAGAATGATTTAGAAGCAATTACCAAGGAGACAAAAGTGTTGTTTAAGATGACAACGTTCGCAGATGGCTTTTCTTTCTGAAAGTGCTTCCGTGACTAGCTTTGAATGTGGGATTTATTTTATTTATTTATTTTTCTTCGGACATCTGCTGTCTCTTTTTTTTCTTTTGTTGTTTAGTGGTACCGTACTGGTCTACCTTCAACCATGTTTAGCATTAGATTTGCAAAGCAATTAAACCATTTTTTGGAGGGGCTAACTGGCTAAAACAACTGCCGTTATTATAAAGTCCTAGCTTTTTTGTTTATTTATAAAATTTTCTATCCCGACATTTGAAACAGTATTCTTTATTATTTATTTCGTGTCAAAATCATGTGCTATGCACAATGACCGTTATCTGAAGTATCATTAGCTTCAGCTTAAAATGTTTATGAAAGGAAATCACTAAAATACTAAGCTATTTAACCAATCGGAAATTTCCATCATTCAGTCTTCTATTGTATTTTATTTTAATGGTTTGCCCAATGTAATTCATGTACTGTAAGCAGGGAATAGGTAACTTGTGACTGGGCCTGCTTTATGGTATGACGAGCATGTTTGCCATAGAAACTGCCATAAAAAGGTTTTGTCGGGTCTTTGTCCCTTTTAACAGAAATGTATTTTTAAAACCAAGTGTTCTGAAATTGGAACAAAATAAACAACATAAATAATTTAGCAGTTATTCATATCATCTTGATGGTCTGTTTTTGGTTTATAGGTCACCCTGTATTTAGGTAGATAGAAAGCTGATCTTGTATGACTGAAAATAACCACCTGGGAGCGTGGCCAAGATGGTGGTCTACAAAACCGTAAGGACTTTGACGATATGTGCACACTTCATTTTACACGCACTAGGAGACCAATGCAGGCAATGCAACGCAAAAGTTTTATATACAGTGTGATTGCTGCTTATATTGCTGCTCATACTGTATACAACCCAAATCCCGAATAAACTTTTAAAAATGTTTTTTATTAAATTTGAATATAATGAAAACTAAAACATTAAAATTACATGAGCCAATATTTTATTCACAATAGAACATGAACATAAATGTTTAAACGAGACAATTTTACACTTTTTCTCCACTAAATGAGCTCATTTAAAGTTTAATGCCAGGTCTCAAAAAAGTTGGGACGTGGGCAAAATGCCGAAAAACAAGAAAGATTCAGAGAAATTAATTGACATCAGGTCTGTAACATGATTCGCTATAAAAGTTGTCTAGAGATATAGACTACAGTATTTATTATGTATACTTATGGGCAGAGGGTCTCCAATCTATAAAAGAGTCCATAAAAAGATTGTGGACTACTTTTAAAAACAACATTCCTCAAATTACAAAGGCTTTGCAAATCTCATCATCTACAGTCTATAACACCAAAAGATTCAGAGAAACTGGAGAAATCAGTGTGCAAGTGATGAGGCTGAAGACCTTTTGTTGGATGCTTGTGGTCTTTGAGCCCTCAGGCGACACTGCATCACTCATCGGCATGATTGTGTCATTGCCATTACTAAATGGGCCCAGGAATACTTCCAGAAACCACCGTCAGTAAACACAATTCACCGTGCCATCTACAGATGCAAACTAAAGATCTATCATGCAAAAAGGAAACCATATGTTCCAGAAGCACCATCATGTCCGGTCTGAGGGTCATTTAAAATGACTGTTTCAGTGGAAAAGTGTTCTATGGTCAGACAAGTCCAAATTTGACATTCATTCATTCATCTTCTATACCACTTAATCCTGTGTTCAGGGTCGCGGGGACCTGGAGCCTATCCCAGGAGACTTCGGGCACTAGGCGGGGTACACTCCATGCACACAGAGACGGGAATCGAGCCTGGCCGGGGAATCGAACCCAGACCCTGGAGGTGCAAGGCGACAGTGCTAACCACTACACCACCGCGCCGCCTCAAATTTGACATTCTTGTTGGAAATCACGGATGACGTATCCTCCGGGCTAAAGAGAAGGAGACCTTCCAGCGTGTGATCATGTACAGTACAGTACAGTAGTTTTAATTTTTATTTCCGGAATTCGGGTTGTAGGTGATACTTTGCAAGTATAACGTGTACTCTTATCAATCTCTTTTATTTATTTAATTCAATTCTAAATATGCTTGCATGTGATTTTTGTATTCATATGCAATTAATTAAATGAAATCCTCTCAGATTCTGCGAAAAGAAATCAATACAGTCCTATTCAGCTAATCCACCACTTTAATGCTTAATTTAGTTAATGGATTAAATTGACTGATGTGCTGTTGAACTTGTGTCGGTATCATTTCATTTGGGATGTTTCAATAGTATTGTTTGCTATTCTAAAAATAATAATAATAATAATATATATATATTACCAGGATTCAATTGCTATAAACATTGGTTTATTGGCTTTTATATTCACTTAATTGTAACATACAGTATTTACTTGCCATTGGTTTACATTGCTATATAATAATGTAAAATCTTCTTCAAAGTTAATCTGCACAAACATTTGTTTGTCTATCTATTGTGTGTACAGTGTGTGTGTAAATATGTATATGTAAAGTCTATGCAATAATTTACCCCATCTTGTAGAGTTGTGTGGGGCTGTCTATCTACTCTCAACTGTCTCATAAACTTGTGAATGCTTCCAGGCCATTTATGTGAACGTTCCTTACTCTTCCCCATGGTATTCCTACATTTCCTTAATAGTGACACTGCTTTCGTCCTACAAGTTATCACTCACATCCCATATACTGTACATGTACTGTTTCTCTGTATAATTTAGCACTGACTGTTTTATGACTGTATTCTCTCAGTTGATGTAGCATTCTCAACATTTGATAACTAAATGCTTAAAGCCAATGCTCTGGGAAGACGCTGGCGTGTCTGACAGTAGGATTATATTCAGAATAGCTGGTTCTAGTGCTGTGTTAATCTTTGAGTGTGGAATGGAAGCAACTGCACTAGTGGTCTGTGTTTTCAGCTTGGGATTGGGCCTTTAAGCTCATTACACTAATCTGGTTAGGGGAACAACTGGCTTTTCAAACGATTCTTCCAGCTTTTCAAATGATTGGTCATCACCTCATGTGAAGTCCCTTGCTAACGTTACAGAGCCTCTTCATTCCTTTAACCATGTATGTTAAATTAAAGACTGGGCCCTGATTTAGTTCTAGCCAAGACTGTATGTTCAAATTGACTGTCACTGACTGTCTCAGATGACCTACGCATTGTGAAACTTCTCCCTAATTTAGTACCCATTGGAGCAAATGTGTTTAAGCTGTGTTTGTCATCATCGGGGACTGAGAATTTCAGCATGAAATAAAAAGGGTGTAATAAACTCCAACAGGCTGCATTAACTTTAGGGATTTGTTTTGTCACATTTTCCCAAAATTATTTTCGTAGTAGTAGACGTAAATACAGACGCAGCACATGAAGTACAGATTACACATGATGGTACCATGCGTTTCATGTTCTTTAGTCTGTCTAAAAGCCAGAGCAGGTTGTATGCATTTACTATTTGGAAGACAAACATCATGCTTATAGACCTAGGAATGCTTGTTGTGATCATTTAGGAAATCATGGTGCAGCTTGCCTGTTATTCAATGTGCGTGTGTGTAATGGTTTTGCTTCTATGTCTATACAAGGAGACACTAGTGGCTTTTTACAAGTAGGACACAATGTATTACAAGTCTCTGTGAATTACTGATAGGCAATAAAAAAAAAAAAAGTTTAATGTTGGCCCTTGCTATAAATATCCCAACCAACCTAATTCCTCCCTAACCCTTTTAGAACTTTGTCTTCACTTCCCAACTCCCCCAAATCTCTTTGTACTTAAATGAGGGGTGCATTTTCCAGTTTATTTGTTAATCAGTGTGGTCTGCAATGGTTGTAACATGGGCATGGTGTAAATGGCAAGGATGGGAGAATATACATCATAAGCCCAGAAAAAGTAAAAAAAAAAAAAACTTCTGTGACAGCATCTCACCAAAAGAAAAGACAATATTTTAGCCAGTCTTTGCTAGAATACTAGAACTGATGTATTTCATTATAAAGCCATGGCTGAGAGTAATGTCAAGATGTATTAAATCATTTTCACTTCCAACCAAAACAAAATAGAAAAATAATCTTATAGGCCTACTGTATATTCACTTAATTGTAACATATTTATTTGCCATTGGTTTATTTACATTGCTATATAAGAATGTCAAATGTTCTTCAAAGCTAATCTGGCACAAACATTTTTGTAGCAGAAACACAGCACATATGGTAAATCATTTTAAGGGGGGGGGGGGTTGAAACCAAGACTTTTTGTCATTTACAGAAAACTTCAAGCACTGTGTGATGGAGACACAACATTTGAATAATGGTGTAAGCTTGCACATTACAGGAACTTGGCTGGGAGTTATTGCCACAGTCCTGACCTTGCATCAAGACATTTCTAAGTGTTTCAGGAATTAAGAATTAATTTCACTAGTGCTTGGATACCATTGGATACGCCTGCTTTTCAAACGTGAATCAGGAATTCCGATCATGGCTTCGTCATGCTGAGAAAACTTTCTACCTAATGGTATCCAAGCACTAGTGAAACGCAGGGATCAGTGCATAAATGTACAGTAGCATGGGATATATTTTACTCTCATGACTGTGTTCTGTTATTCAGCTCAATCAAAAGTCCCGGTTTGATTGAATCGTGTGTGTGTGTGTTAGGGATGCTCATATTAACCGTTAACCGAAAGAATGAATTTTGACCCGATTATTACTATCAGTTAAATGGTTTAAAAAAATTTTTATATATACTTTTTTAATTAAGTATGCCTAGGCGCACTTATTACTCTTCCCCTAGAAATGCCCCCGAAATTCATTTATTATTCTTCCGCCTAAAACTTTGGACCGTTTCTCGCCGCGTAGCTTTGAGACGACCCTCACGTATGTTACACCGTTTCGTGCGGCTCCATCGGGAATGGTGTGCTATCACTTTTGGTGGGGATATAAATAAATAAAAATAATTTTTTTTTATTTTTTTTTTTATAAAAACTAGACAGTTTGTGGTTTGAGGCAGGCCTGCTATTTTTTTTAAACCCAAAAAACTTAGTAGCCAATGTATGAAAAAAATTTGCCTACCTGAGGCAAGCTTCAAAGGTATTTCAGCATGTTTTCATTTTGTAATCTTAATTTGTTATTTAAGTAAAAAATATTTAGTGCAGGCCTATTTATTAAATTCTTTTTATTTATAGTACTTTGTTTTTCTGTTGTCGGAAACGCTGCAGGTGCGTGAAAATTTGACCATGTGTGAATCCAGATTCTGTTCTTGATATGTTCTGTGTGCTGTTGTTCGCACATGTTAAAATACAAACTGAAAAAAAAGTTTGTATATTTAATCAGACACTCCTCAGTTCTATTTTCATTTACTTCTAATTTAATATTCTAATCGGATCAATTAACGGTTAATGTTCGGGTAACAAACGGCGGTTGTCGGTTGGGAAAATGAATCAAATTGAGCATCCCTAGTGTGTGTGTGTGTGTGTGTGTGTGTGTTAATTTTAATTTTTTTATTTTAATATATATTTGGAGTGAAACAATTTGCTGAAGCTAAAAAGCAGTATGTGTCATGTCTTGCTTATGTATCCATATTTTGTATGTTAAATTTCGTATGAATTGCTTGATTATACCTGTGTGTAAACCTGGACTCCAAGCTCTGGTTTGATAATTAGTAGTAGATCACATGCCTGTATTATGAATGTTGAATACTCGTATGCTAAAAGCTTACTTAATGCCTCTAGGAGTGCTGTTCCTCTGACATGCCCTGTTGAACATCATTAGTGTTTTAACCTCTGCCAGTGCTTGGTTTGGAGAGAGTCGATACAAAACAGACTTAGCTGGATTGTCTTCTTGTGAAAAAGCATGAAAACATTTTCCCACAGAATGGTGGGGGGCTTTTTTATGCTTTATGACCTGGGGTTCTTTCTACACCTCCCATTGTAATATAAATAAAAAGATAAATTTCATCTTCCTGACCTGTTCCCCGCTCCTTTTGCTTCTCTCTAACTTATGCTCTAGCTTCTCCCAGACCTCTTGCCATATCTCTCTTCCCAAATTTCTCCATTAACCTTTCACCATGCTCTCCTTCACTAATGACTGCTGCAGATGACCTGCGATGCCCTCAGAGCCTCACACCAGCTACAGTATAGCCCTAAAATAACGAGCCTTTCTTAATAGCCGTTATCTCTGGAATGAAATGAGGAAACGCATGGCTGTAGTGGGAACATAATAAATTTGTTTAATTATAAGTGTAATATAATTTGAGGCTTAACCCGTCAACTTCTATTAGCAGAAAGTGTCCTGCTCAGAACCGGCAATTCAGCAGGAATCCTGCTGATTAGACTTCCTGTCCCTAACTGGCTTTCTCTTTTATTTTTCAGCTGTGGAGAGCTGCTGAGGTGCTTTGCCATTGTATGTGCAGACAATAAGGTAAGAACCAGTTACTTCTAATCTTTAGAAAAAGTGCTGTGTGCAGTGTTGGATGAGAGAGTTGGATTTTCATTTTTTCTTTCGTTGATTGTGTTTTATTAAACACAATCAAGTTGCCTGTTCAGTTTTACTGACTGCAGGACCAGGTGTTCTCACTCAAAGGGTGCACAGTCTTTCTGGTAGTCAGTGTTAAATGTTTCAGTGAATGAGCACTGACTCTTTTTCTCAGAACTGGTAATGAAATTCGGGGCCCTTTTGTCGCACCTAGCAGGGGCTCGGCACTCTGAATAGTCCTGTGCTGCCCAGAATGGGGCCTTATGCGCCGTGACTAGAGCTGACCAAAAGCCACCCGGCCCCCAGGAAAAGGCCTGGGCTGCAGTTGCCATGGCAACCAGAGTACATGGCGAATGACATAGTAGTGGCTGCCAGCTGCTAACAAAGCATGGCAGCATCCTTCCCTTCAAGTGCTAGGAGATCCTCCATCTCTCGCTCTCTCTCTCTGCCTCAATTGCTGTAGTAGAGAAACTTAAAGAGCCCTTTGCTTTGCTCTCTGGGGTATACAGTGCAGGAAATACATGGTTGGCTGTACAGAGATGCCGGACTCTGCTGGAATCAGCTGTGATGGAGTGAGTGTATGTTCACTCTACCGGGTTGTTATTATTATGGGAGCTTACGACGTATGGCGCTGTTAATTTTCGTCCAGTTAGTGTGTATTACTCACACATTCGAGTGAACGTTAGTGATCAGACCATGACAAGGAAGAGGAAACGAACACTATATTCGGTTCCAGAATTTGGTTGTGGAATGTTTTTGTGTTTGTGGAGCATCTTTTCAGGACACACAGAATTAGCAAGCATCTGTTAGACTGACAGCCAGGAATTTCTCTGTTCTTGTTCAGAACAACAGTAATTGCGTGCAATCTGACAGCATCCTTTAGGAAAACTCTGTGAAGTGAATAATGCGTAGGAAGAGGAGCTTTTTTTTTTTCCCCTAAGCCAATTAAAACAGGTGATTTTTAGCACACACACACACTTTACTATCCTTTACTTACTTTACTGTCATTTTCAAGAAAAAAGCATTCCTCTTGAGGGGGGATTAATTTCAATCATTACGAGGTCCCCACCAAGATACATGGGGGATCATGTGTAGATCTGCATTGGACTCCTACTGTTTGCCTTTCATAGTCATCCCAAGGTGAAGATGTTGACCAGTCATGAATCTCTAGTACGATTGGTGCAGAACTAATTGAGTACAGGGGGGAGCAAGTCACGTATGAGTGCTTTATTTGCAGGTTGGCAGACTATCGTTTGAGTTTTGTTTGGTTACCTCGGTTGTCCCTCCACAGGGGCGAAGTTTCACTTTGTTTGCTGGCCAAGTGTGCGCTGTATGTGAGTAATTGGTAGGTAAGAATAATGGGTTGTGGCACTGAGAGGAGACACACAGGCAGGGTTGTGTACTGTAGCAGGATGAAAGGACACCAGCTGAACCAGTCCTGAACATTAATGTAAAAAGGGTCAAGGCTGGGGATTGATGAAGGATAAAAGTTAACTAATGTAATGACAGAACGTAGCATATGTCAATATTTGGTTAGGCAGTATACCCAATAATCAAAGCAAACATTATTTCCATGGTGGACGGTTGGAAAGAAATAAATCATCACCTTCCCTTATTTCACTAAGACTGTCTGTTCCATCTGCCTACAGTAGGTAGATGGTGTTAAATATCCCTGTATCTTAGCAACAGCAATCCCATAATTCTGTTCACCTGACAAGAGCTAGATGAAGCATTGACAATAAAACAAACTCAGTGAACAGAACTATCTCTGTCCATGCTAACATGCTAATATTTTTCTAAATATAGATTAACGGCCTGTCTTGGACCTAAAAAAAATCTTAAAGCTTTTGAGTGTGATTTTTGCTATAGCAGAGTGCCAGATGTTATTTGCTAAATATAGCTAACAGGGCTAATGTACTGCATCCTGACAGGCACTGTATGAAACTTGCTAGCTAGTGTTATTTGACTAGCTTAGCCATCATATATCTAGCCTATTTTAAAATCTAGTCCTAAACAGGTGATTCTCAGTGATTGACGAGACAGAAGTTCAACATTTTAAAAGCAATAAAATTAAATTGCTAAATTGCAAGAACAGTTCTGAACAAACATGTAATTTGTTATGAGAGAAACTAGAAGAGAAGGTTATCCTTGGGCTGAGAATGGCTAGAAAACAATCTATAGTAGTTACTCATAGAAATTATACAGTATAATTCTATTTCATTGTATAATTTGTAAAGTACAGATGTGACCATTAAGAATGAGTGGTTTTCCCCCCTGCTTGATGCCGCAATTTGGCGCACGGCATACCACGACTCTTCTTTAAGGAAGACTGAAAAACTGTCACATTGGATGAAAATTACCACAATGTACTCACGAGCAGTCCAAATGAGATGGGGGTGCATACTAATTCACAATCCTCTTTTTACTGAATTACAACCATATTCCCCAATACAGCTAAGGGAAGGCGTCAAAGTTTTCCCCCTTTGGCTCTTTTATTTTTTTTTTACAGGGGGTCAGGACAGATCAGACAAATTTCACTCGGGTACTGAATGTCTCCTCCCATCTCTATGGGTTTCTCCATAAAACAACAGGAGACCTGCACTCTGTGAAAAGAGTTCCCTGCTTACACCCTCATAGTAATATGTCCTGCTGGGAGAGCGAGAATGGCTCTATGTTTGAAAAGATGAGGTTTAATAATGGTTAAATCAAAGACAATTATCATAAAGATAATTGTACAAAAAATTACCAATGTTGGTTTGTTTAAATGTAAGCAAACTCTACAGTAATTCATACTTGATTTTTTTTCCACTTCTAGGAACACTGCCTTTAACTGCAGTTTATTGTGTTTCCTTGGGGTATAAATATGATGTTGCACACATGTCACTAACATAAAAAAGCCAGATGGTAAACGCATGGTTACAGAAACAGTGGTTTGAATTGGACATGTAAATGGACAAACCTTAGAGTGTAAGGGCCTTGTAAATATTCTACATGGAGGAGCAGACCAGGATCCCTATATAATTTCAGCATTGCAGGAAGATCTCCTAGACAGGGATCATAAAAAGAAAAACGTTTTATATATAATTTGCTATAGGATGTTCATTTTAGCGTGCCTCGTGATCCAAGTAAATACCGTCGAGCTTTACATAGTGCTTGGTGATTTGCGCCATTAATTTGGTTAATTTCAATTAAAGGAACAGCATGCTGCTGAGGACTTGTGGCAAAATATTTAAATATCTCTTTAGGCATGTGGAATTTGTCCAGGTTTGAAAAGTTATTTAAAACATAATTCAGCATTACATCCTAAGCGCTAATGTCTGGGTGGAGGTTTGTCTTTGATGACTTCAGTGTGTATATATACGTGTGTGTGTGTGTGTGTGTGTGTGTGTGTGTGTGTGTGTGTGTGTATATATATATATATATATATATATATATATATATATATATATATATATATATATATATATATATATATATACGTAGATACATAATAGTTTGGATTTTATCCCACGAAAGACTCACCACATTTACTCTGTCGAAAAATGAGGGGGTAACTGAATTGTACTATAACCTGGAGCAACAGTTCAAATAATGTTTAACAAATATCCTTTAAATATTCCTTATGTAAAATAATCGTTATTTGCTACTGGCCTGGCCCCTACAGGGTCGAAGGTTCAATTCCTACCTTTGGTCTGTATGGCGTTTGCAGGTTCTCACCATTCTTCATGGGTTTCCACTAGAGATGTTCCGATACCATTTTTTCTCAGGGCTCAGGGTATCGGCCGATACCGAGTACCGATCTGATACCTGGGTGTGTATCTGTACTGTGTGTGTGTGTGTATGTGTAATATATATATATATATATATATATATATATATATATATATATATATATATATATATATATATATATATATATATATATATATAATTTAAAAAAATTTTTTTTAAGTAAGTAAAATCCTACTAGCCCTGTGTAACGGGTTCGACCCTAAGTGCACGGGCGACACCATGAAACACGGACACGAGGCGAGGCCTTACAGGAAAAATGGGTAAGGAAAGGGTTAAAGGCTCTCTGCGGCCTTTTCCACTTCGGCGGCAGGGATGCGGAGGCGGGCTCTCCACAGAACTACTGTAAATGTTGTATAATGTTTTATGTAAAAAATTTTTGAAGGGTATTAATAATTGAGGTAACCGGTAAGAATAAGCATAGACATGATCTATCATAGTAGTGGAGAAAAATACAATATCATACAAGCTCATATTCTTTTTCTGCATAATTAACACCAAATATGTTCCCACAGCCAATTTCTCCTTTAGCAATAATACCACGCTGCCTCTTGTATTGAGCAACACTACAGCCTACCAGTAATAAGAACACACCCTACTGATCAAGAACATTTATTTAGAAGCACCACAACCGTGCTCCCATGGATACTTTTTCACATTATCACTAAACGCTCATGCTCTCCGACTCTGACAGCCATCTGTTAATCTTCTTTGTGGACATTTAAGTACAAGATTATTTTACGATGGAACTGTATACTCATTACTGGTGACGAGACATGGATTCAACATTACAAGCCTGAGAGTAAATGGCAGTGTGTGGTGTAGAATGGAAATGTCCTCAATCGCAGTCCAAGAAAAAGTTCAAAAGGTAGTAACCATCATCTGGAAAATTCAAGCTTACAGTTTTCTATGATTCTCAAGGGGAATTATTGGAACATTATCAGGAAAAAGGTTCAACAATCAACAGTGATCGTTACAGCATGATGCTTATTGGAAAGCTGAAGCCTAAACTTCAGATTAAAAGCAGTGATTAAATCTTGCATGATGCAAGTTTGCACACTTCTGCCCACACTGTCAACGCTCATTGACAGCATCCTCCCTATAGTCCTGATTTTGCTCCATTGGACATCCATTGATCCCCTGAAAGCATTGCTGTGGTCTACACACACAATGTAATGAGAACTCATAGTATTGGGACTAAACAGCTATGTGGCCATAAGAAAGCCACTTGTTAGTGAGACTGAAAAGAAAAAAAAGCCTAAAATTTTCTAGGGAGCATAAATATTCAGATTGACCCTATTCCAGAGCAATGGGTGTGTCATAGGAATTGCATGAAGTGATACACCAATCATGGATAGTGGTCACTGTACACGTCTCTAGTGGCAGAGTTATAATCTAAGGGTTGCTTCAGTTCATCAGATTCTAGATTCAGCCTCATTATGTGCCATTAAATGAAATCTAATGACCTGAATGACCAGGTTATCACATTATTGGGGTTTTTCTTCCCTGATGGCACTGAATTTTAAAATCCCAAAATTGTAAAATAATCTTATTTGTACACTATGAATCACTGTTACTGCACATGACATGGCTTGTACTTGATTTTTGATTGGTATAAGCTATGCCCTATAAAGTGCATATGTGTCCCTTATACAGTACCCTGATACCACCTGTGATGCATTTGTCTTAGGCTTATATTTGCATAAATTCACAAAGTGTTTGAACTGTACTTTGATCAGCTGTAAAAAGTTTGGGCCTCCTACAGTACATAATGTATGATAAAGCTTTACACATGAGAGTATTAAAACTTACAGAGTAAAAATATCACTCTGTAATTTCCATATGCAGCTGCTTCTAAAAAAGAGCTCCGATAGCAGAAATGGCAAGAAGGGAGGTTTGTTGTATACAGTCTTTCTGAAACTTTGGGGTTTATATTGTTTACAGTAGAAACAATCCTGTACTTTTGCATAGACGAGAACAGAGCATGCATCAGTTATTTTATTTGTCTTGAACCCTTCAGAAGTACGTAAAAATGTTTACTTTCTTTGCTATAAAAGAGATTTGAAGCAGTACTCAGGGTTTAGTCTCTTGCCCACACAGCCATACCTTATAAAATCAAAGTACTAGTTCTAATGTTGAGATCTTGTTCCTTTCATTTGTACTTCTACTGTTAAGTGAACGGCAGTGAACTAGCCGACTCGCCAGCTACATTAAACTCGTACTGTAGGTAAAGATTGTGGTTATATGTTCGGATTGGTTTGTCTTCTGTCAAATCGGTCACTGAAAATGACACTTTAGGAGTCAGGTATGAATCCTACTTAAATGTATGAAATGTAAACTGCAGTATGAGAGGATGTCAAAAATTATCCTCACTCTGGCTGTAGAATGTGTTTTAACTAACTTATAAAAAAGGAAAATATGTCTTTTATTTTCTTTTTTTACATAAGCTCCTTGCTTTTCCATATTAATTTCTATTTAAAAAAAATGGGTGGCTGTGAGCCACAAATGCACCGTTGTCTTCACTTTTTGTCCTTGTATGGCTACTGTCTGGGTACTGAGCAGGTCAAAGGTCAAATGGAGCAAGATCAGGACTACAAAGAGCATGCTTTAACACCTCAAAAATAAGTTTTTGCAGAGTGTCAACAGTGTGGATAGAAGTGCATGAACATGCATTGTCATGAAAGATCACAGCGTCCTTGGTTAGCAATTCTGTGTTTAAGTTTAGGCTTCCGCTCTTCAATAGGCACCTCACTGTAAAGAGCACTGTTGATTTTATTTTATTTTTTCCCCGATAATGTTCCAATACTGGCTCTTGTGAATCTGAAAAAAAAACTGTAAGCTTGAATTTTTCCAGTTGATTGACTTTTTGAACTTTTCCTTGGACACGATTGAGGAGGTTTCCTTTCTATCCTCTGCCGTTTACTCTCAGGCTTGTAGTGATGAATCAATGTCTCGTCAAGTAATGGCTCTCTTTAAGAAACTTTTACCTTCCTTAGAGTAACGGTCCAAATTTTGTTTGCAGATATCCAAATTCTTCTGTTTATGCTCTTTCCTGAGTTGTTTTGACAGCAGGTACACCCTCAGACCACAAAAAACTAATCACTGCAACCTACAAAATCACAAGTGGGCATTATTTAATTCGTATAACACTTTCACAACTGCACAGCAGGAGCATAAAATGAAAAGTGCTAATAAGACAGTGACCGCGGTGCGGATCGTTTTTTTTAACTCATCCTGATCGTTTAATTGCACCTCCTATCAGCTTTTATCAGCAAATGTCTGTGATTAATTGACTTAATCTCATTTGGAGAATATGACCATTAGATCATCTAACTGACATAATTGTATTCCAAGAATACAGTGATTAAAAATAGTTTCGGAAAAAAATAATAACATTGGGTGGGTCAAGAATGTGAACTTTAAGTCCATGATGCAATAAAATTATTATTATTTTTTTTTTTTATGTAATACCTTAATGTAATGCCTTTGCCAAGAAGCTGTAACTTAGTCAGATTTTAGAGCAGGAAAGTGATCCAAAACATGTGTCCAAGTCCACAAAAATTATTCATTGACATGAAGAATTGGAATAATCGTGAGGTCCCTTTACCTAAACCTCCCTGAAAACCTGTGGGTGAGCTGAACAGGAGATTGAAGCGTGAAGCATATTTATGCATGAAAAATATTATTTATATTTAAGCATGAAAAATATATAGCGTTTATCCATAAGTCTGTATCCATAAATGGAATATACGTACATACTGTAGTTTTTTTTTGGGGGTGTTGTGTATATTGAATATGTGATGATGTAGCTCTCTGTGACATGATCTGTCAACATTTTGAGTATCTTCTTTGATTCTTTTTCTTTTTAGTGCCACTGGTTCATTTACTGCACTTCCCTGTAAATACTTACTGTGTCATCCAATGTAGCCCCACACACATTCTGCTAAGGAGGACAAAAGAAAAGGGAGAGAGGGATAAAAGCGAGGTAGAAAGCACAACAACAGGGCAACTGCCTACAACAACAAGGCAGTGTGTTTTTGCCTTATTTGATTACATTCCACAGAGTGTGTTTTGAGATTCTGTTGTGGCAGGAAGGCAAAAGTTAGTGGGAGACACCTCCCACTGACAGGGGTTTATAAATCAAAAAAAGAAAGTTCTATATTCCCTAGCGGCCCCACAATACTAAACAGATATCGTGTGTAAACGTGAACACGATTTGGAGGAGTTTTTCATTCCCGTCTCATCATGAGCTCAGAGCGGAGGTGAAGCAGGGGAGAAACGAACTGTTCTGTAGCTATGATGACCCTTCCTGGGTGTGTTTGCATGTGATTGAGACTGTCCAGCTGTCGGGGTGGAGCGATGCTAAGCCTTCTCTCATTTTCTCTTCTCTCTCTTCTTTCTCCTCTATTTTTCTATCCTCGGGGCTTTATGGCTTTTTAATAAGCAAGCGATTTGAATGTATTATGTGCTCGAAACCCTGAGTAGCGCCAGCCTTTAATGAAGCCTCCTCTGAATGAATCTCTCTCTTACTAATTAACTGGGTGTTCCACATTGAAACAAGGACAATCAACCAGGTTCCACTGAATTTCGGGTGGATTTAAGGTCCACCTTAAAACATCCGACTGTGTAACGGGAATGTAATTGAGAAGGAGTTCTGTGGAAAGATTGGGAGGCTGTGTAAGAAAAGTGGGTTGTAAAGAAGAGCCATGTGTGATAGTGCTGGAGGATGTTCTACTTTTACAGAGTATTTTTAGAGTGAAAGGAGCTGGGTGGCTTTTTATTTCTTTCCTCGAGACAAGGGCAAGATTTATCATTTCTGTCAGCAAGCAAGGCCTAACACTATAGCAGTCCCCAAAATACCCATACTTCTCAAAAGCTAAACATTAACACAGATATCCTTCCTTCTCTCATGCACATGTTGCTCTCTTTTTAGGCAGAATTTTTTTTTACCACCGTTTCCAAGTACATCATTGATTTTTTTTTATTTATTATTTTTTATTAATTCATTACTTTATCATTATTATTTTTATATAAACATAATTTGACCCAGTTCCTGGGTGTCCCCGGTGTGCTTAGGGTCATTCATGCTGGTCAAGTTTAGCCGCAGTGTCACGATTTCGCAGTGTTCTCCAGAAATGGAGTCATGCAAGAAGATTCCTTGCTGCCTTTCATCATTTAGCTTCTTACCCATCAATCAGGGAGCATCAAGGTTAACATGTGCTTCCTCTGGGACTCACTTATGAAACTAGCCAAGCACATCTTCTCTAACCACTGCTCATGCTGGACCACAGCGCAGCACAAAAGCATACACTAGCTAATTGCACTTTTTAAGCATGTGTTGCCACACAGTATCCAACCCAGAGAGCATGACCTGCGTTGCTGCCAATTTTAGTTTCCTTAAACAGAGAGCTTTGGAATAATCAGGATCGCTTTCATCCTCTTAACGCCCAAAATAAACTTTAAGGAAGAAATCAAATTCTCCCCTTACAAGTTGAAGTAGGTTGTGCTAATCTTGATTAAAGCATGTGTAAACTAACCGTGCACAACATTTGTATTGTAAAGGGGGGGGGGGGTCATTTCTGATTATTTGTTGTATACGGCTTCTTCTGAACATTCCGATTTATTATTATTATTATTATTATTATTATTCATTTATTTACTGTTCCTAATAGAGGAATAGTTTACCAGAAGGGTGATTCTGTTGCAGATGGTTCACTGGATGTATGAGGTCCAAGGTGATCTTTTTTTTTTTTATTATTATTATTTATTTATTTATTTATTTATTTATTTTTAAACATTTATGTTTTTTTACCTTGCATCTTGGCCACGATGTCATGTGGCTCATGAATTGGGATCTGCTGCTGACCAGTCAGTCTTTCTGCTATGTGCACAATTCACTACAGTCTGGCTTTTTAAGCAGAGGGAGTCTAAGCCTAAGCTCGCACACCTTTTGGATGAGTTTAATATGCTTCAGTGGTGTTTGTGGAATGGAAACAGGACAGGTTGAGGGAACTCTTTTTGGAATAACATTCAAATTTTTTTTTTTATTGTTAAAATTTTTTTTTATTTTTTTATTGTCAATCAAACATGATTGACATGTTTAGAATAGCCAGCATTCAGATCGGCCTGATGAACTAATTCAGCTGTTTTGTTTTACTGTAGGTGGGTTTCTTTTTCTTTCTTACAGCTGGCAATGTTTAATACAACACTGAAGTTTTGTCCAATGGAATATCATTATCATACCATTTGTAGGTGCATCCTTGTTTGACTCGGAAATCTGAGTTTGTTAATAAGAGCTATTTAAATGTAGTTTGTCTTGCAGCAGCACCCTACAGGGGAAACGTAATTGCTGTTTTTTTTTATGGGGAAACTTTTCTATTTTCATTGAAATATGTAATATTTTCCATCACTGTTTTTTCAACACCCACATTTTATCTTTTATTCTTTTTTCTTTTAATAATGGGTGTTGTGTAAAGCATTTCGAAACCATGTGTGTCTGTAGAGGCAGTGGCATGCTGTTCTTACTGTAGCATGCACTAATCTGATCTGGCTGTAGACATCCTTGCACTGCATTTCTCCACTTTTTTACAGACTTGTCTAGGTCGTTTATACAGTATTAGTTCTGCAAATTGTGTCCCTCTGTCTAACTTAAACAGAAAGCAGACACAAAGTGGAGTGCTGGCTGAGCAGCTGGTTTAAACAGTACCGAGTGAAAACTGAGAGGAGAGTCAGCTCATTGCTCAGCACAGTCTCATATGATCCAGTGCAAGGACACTGATTAATCAGAGAGTATTTTTAAATTGAGTGATGTGTGGGACGGCTATATTTATCCCTCTGAAATGGTTAACTGCCTCTGTGTTCGCCAAGGTTTCTGAACATCTGGAAAACCATGCCTTTGCACAGCTCCATGTTCTCGGTCTGTTCTTCATAGCCTATTAAACCATCAGCATGTTTCAACATCCTGAAGGTGAAATAGTCTCCCATTTTTATACTGACGTTTTTGAGTACACGCCGACGTGGTAATTACAGCTGCGTCTCGTCCTGACGCACATTGCCATACAGGACCTGATCATTTTTGAGGCTACAGTGTCAATTAAAATTACTTTACGGTGTGTTGTTATGAAGGGTGATTAATGCTGGCTTTACCTTAAGGCCAATGGATTTAGGGTTGTTTTTAATTAAGCCCACTGTATAGTCAGATGCTGCTAATGCCAGTGAATGGGGGTTATTAATAGCATTTGCTATGCTTGCTGTAACATATTTGTTTTCAAAGACCTGTGATTACCTGAGCATGACACCAATGACTGTAGTATTAATGTGTGACATGACTGTAGTCTTTATGGACATCAGTATTATTAGGATGTGATTGATACTGTAGATGGAGGATATAAACTGCCTGGCCAAAAAAAAAAATCACTGTTGGGACTTAAATAGTATATAATTATAATTAAGAACCCTTATTTGGAAATGTCAGATTTTTTTTACCCTATTTAATGCAGTGAGTAGCTTTTTATTTATTGTATTACTGTGTTTTAGGGGTTAAATTATGAAATTGTATCAAGGTGATGGCTGAAGTTACTGGACTTGGGTCCAGTGCATTATTAAAACCTGGAAGGACAGTGTTGTAACTTCAAGTGAAGTAATAAATCTCAATAATCAGAATAAATCAATTTTTTTCTTCAGTGAAGTTGACAGTTCATCATTTGAAATCAACAGTGGAAATCATGGCAATATTTAAAAATGGAAGTACACACATACAGTACAACATGGAAAAGTCTCAGGATTGAGACTAAACAGGTGTGTGCATAAGAAAACAGCTTGTTATTGATAAAAAGATTAGACTATGGAGCAATAGAAGCAATACATCCATCATGCATAGTGTGCACTGTTCAGGTCTCTGGGGAAAGTGTTATGATCTGGGGTTGCTTCAGTGGGTCAGGTCTAGGCTCAGCAACATTATCTGACAATGAAATGAAGTCATCTATTGACCTGAATGTTCTGTACTGAATGACCAGGTTATCACTTCAGTGCACCCCCCCTTCCCTCCCCCTTATGGCACAAGCATTTTAGGACTCAAATTGTGAGAGTGATTCTGGGAGCATGAGGAATAATTTTTACATGAGTTGGTTACCACAGAGTTCTGACCCACGCCCCATTGAAAGTTCTGTGTGCAGAAAAAAACTTTACAGAGTCGTTTGATTTTTCTGGCCAAATGTTAATGCAACTCAAAGCTAAAAGCGATCTAGTGAAATGTTAGTGTGTGACTGGTTTTGGTGCCAGGCAGTGTATGTAGTAATTATGATGGATTTGCACTGTACAAGTGTAAAAGTGAATGTCTTTGCGCTGTATGCATAATTATACTATTATACTGCATATTACTTACACCTCATTTTAAGGCAAAGAAATGGTTTTATGCTTCATTTTGGCAATTCAGTTTGTTCCTGATGATCTGTCGTTTACATGACCATAACATCTTGGTAGGAATCATCATAAAAAGCGTCTCTCCTTCGGCAGGTACGTTTAAATGTCGTCTAGCCTGTATTTTATAGTTCTGCATTTTAAACTCCATCAGTACTCGGTTTTGGTTTCAGTGGGAACCGATAATAAAGAGCAAGCATCTCTTGGAGTGTTTTCATGATCTAGAAAAAGCATAAAAACCTGTTTCTTTTTTTGTTTGTTGTTTTTTTTCCCCCCATTGAACATAATGCCATTTTTACCTTTTGACAGCTCAGATTTGAATATTTTGTTGCTTTAATATCTGCTTGTCATTTTATCAAAGGAAATATACAGATGTATCTTGCAGTTAGTAAAAATTTACTTGGACAAATTTCCTAAAGGTACTCCAGTAATAATTACATTAGTCAACATCCTTGTGTACACCTAATCTAATCCAAATATGGCTTTCGGCTACACATACTACCTTTCAGTAATGATTTACAGGTGTAAACAGGTTGTTCTTAGCCATGGAAATTTCTTTGATAAATGACGGAGTAAATCATGAACATCCAGCATGAAAGGGAAGATTGCTGTGTGAGACCTAGGCTGAGTGAATACATGACCAGGTAAGTGGACTAAAAGCAGGACATTTTGTGGATGAGTCCTGTAATCAGCCTCTCTGCTTTTATTTACATAGATGCAGCTCAGCACTGACCAAATTGAGCCTCATCTAGTTTGATTACTACGTACATCACTTTGATGATCACTGATGTTAATACCTGATGAAGACGGGTCGGGTTTGGTGAACTGCAACTAGCAGGAAAGAAAAATATCATCTTAACTAGGGGAACTGAACTGAGGAAAAATAAAGGATGCAGCTTGTCCAACTATAAGCTCCCCCCCCCCCCCCCCCCCCAATTCCTCTCTCTCACTTGTTGTTTTTCTCATAATACCTCTATTTTTCCTATCCCTCGTTTTTCTTTTTTTCACAAGAAATAAGAAAAGATTCATTCTCTAACTCTTCCTGTGACTTTTTCATTTGCATATGTTTGCATGCTAATTGTTATGGAAAATTATGTGCAAACTCTGGCTTATTAAATATATTTGAGATTCATGCACAACCCAGGAGGCATTTACATACTTTAAAGATTAGCACATCAGTGTGTACCCTGACCCTTTGCTTGTTTTAAATCTTATTAAGGCTTAGTAAAATCTTATGGATATGCGACTGGAATGTTAATTCTAGTTTAAGTCTGATTTCTACCTCATTCATTTTTTTTTATGTTTTGCTGGGCCATAGACACTGCAGGCCACACAACACAATGAGGGAATCACCAAGTCCTGAGGATTTTAAACATGCTTTTAAACAAGTTTTTGCCCAGTTGCACCAGTAGGTGGGTGGGTGGCTTAGTGTGGGTGTGTGTACAGTACATACAGTTAAACCTTGGATTGCGAGCATAAATTGTTCAGGAAATGTGTTAATCCAAATAATTTTAATCCAAATCACTTGTATATCAAAGCGAATTACCCCATAAGAAATGATGTAAACTCAAAAAATTTTCTTCAAATAAATTGTGCGTGTGTGTATACTGTATGTACTGTACTGTACAGTATGTATGGTTATCTGGGTTATTTGTGTATGTACGTGAATGTTTGGTGTATGTTTTCAAAACGATGAAATAAGGCATTAAAATCTTTTACATTGTGGCTAAGCAGAAGTATGGGAATGAATGATCCATATGTCTTAGAAACTCTCTTAGGTGTTTTTCTTTCCTTAAACCTGTTTCAAAGAAGTTAATTTAACAGCAGTTTTGTTCTGCTCTTGTTTTTTTTTCCTTTCTTTTAAACACCTCTGATTAAGAAACTGCAATAACACTTCTATTTCATGCTGCCCAAATGCAGCTGGTACGAAGGCTGATATTTATTATGGAACACTGATTTTTCAAGCATCACTGTTTTTTTTTTTTTTTTGTGGTGTTGCATAACATGGGCTATGCATTTATGTAAGAAGAAGGTTTGCATACTTAAATTGATGTCATTTACTGCAAGTTACCAAAAATCGAACTACCAAAATAGCCTTTTGATAGTTACTTTCACAGTTCAAGGAAAATTGACACACCATGTATGGATGTATTAGTGATGCTGAGTTCACCAACAAAGCAGGAATAGTTTTTACATATTTTTTTTTTCGCTAATCTTGAAGCTGTGTTTTAGAGGGTGTTGAATGTTCTTGAATGAATGAACTTCTCATTCAACCATTATCGCTGGTACTTTCTTAGTCGTTGCAGCTGTACATTACACGCAGTCTGGTCGGTGGCCTCAGAATCATGTACAGGGGTCAGAAACAACAGGGTGTGCGCTCTGTGTGTGTGTGTGTGTGTGTGTGTGTGGTGTGTGGGGGGGGGGGTTGTTTTGGCACACATACAGTGCACAAGGAGTGGCGTTTGGGCAGACTCTGCCCTCTGCTATTGTTACTGCAGTGAGCCACCGCACAGCAATCCATTCCAGATGGCTCCAGCTTTCTTGGGCCAATTGAATTGTCCATATTTACAGTACAACAGCAGCCTCCCAAAAGCAAGGTTTGTTGTGGTGTTTCCTTCACCATAAAACTCGCCCTTTTAGAGTAATAACAGCATAACTTAATACATATTCTTCTGTCCTGGCTTTGCAATGATTAAGGAAGATGCCCTGGAGGAGGATGCACTGGAGAGCGACTTAAAAGGCTAACTTTGAAAGCAGAGCTTTTACGGATGTGACATCAGTGATTGGGCGTCTTTATTGTAGGCAGGGGCTCTAATTAGCTTACATTGCTCATCCATCGCCAGCAAACAGGAGAAAAGCTGCAGTGCAGTTTTTTAACAGAAGCAGCTGTGGGAAGAAAATTAATATCAACATTTTCATACTAAGACACTTTAACCTTATTCAGTCTTAATGTTGTTCACTGTTTTTTCTCTTAACTGTGAGACCAGTCATCTTGCTTGAATAGCTGATATAGTCACCAGTGTGTTTGTTGGGGAGGTTTCTTCATTCTAATGATCTACATAATTCTTTTCATGGCTTTTAATACATGTTGTAAGCACTACCTGGCCATAAAAAGCTCCTTGCTCTTCTTACTTAAGATTTCATTCAGTCACTTTTAGCCTTTATCCTAGCACACAATGTGGTGGCCAGTTCATGACAATTCACAATTTGAATATGAAATATGCCCATGCCACCAAGGAAGGAAAAACTCCATTGATGATATAAACTGGCAAACACATCATTTTATTGCCACATAATGATCCTGAGCAACCCCAGACCTGACCAACCCCAGATTATAACACCGTTTCCAGGTTCTTGGTATGATGGGTTTATCCCTTCTTACCCCGACATGCCTACTGCTCAGAAATAGGGTCCATCAGGACTTATCAGGCTACATTAACTTTTTCTATTGCTCCAATGTCTAACCTTTTTGCTCTCTAGGAAATAAAAGGCTGTTTACTCCCAATCATGTGAGTTTTTATCACATTTTGGGTATGGAAATTATCTTACTTTCACTATTAAACATTTCTTCCACAAAATTACCGGTTCAGCACTGTCCTTAATTTAAATTTTTAACCCAGTTCCAGTAATTTAAGTAGTCCAGTCAGAAACTGGTGTCTTCTGTAGCCTCACATTCCTCTCCTTACCTGACAAAAGTGTAACCTGGTGGAACCTAGCCTCATGTTCGACAGCATTCAGCTCTGGGGGAACAAAAGGTGCATGTATTGGTGAGATTTGTATTTGCGAACTGCTGACAAAATTTCTCCTAAATTTTAAATATAACTGTTGTTATTTAGGGTGTATATTTAAAGGAAATGTCATCACAGCACATCCAAATAACCCAAGATCATGCAGTATTGGCAGAACTTTAATAACTCACATGCAAATAATTTGTAAACAGATTTTGTTAATGCTTTGGCTAAATAACATTAAGAAATCAGTTTTTTGGTGGAATAACCCTGAAATTGCATTTACAGCTTTCCTGCGTTTTGGCATGCTCCCCATTGGTTTTTCACATTGTTGGGTAACTTTATACCACTCTTTTTGCAAAAAAGCAAACAGCTCAGCTTTGCTTGATGGTTTATGATCATCCATCTTCCTTTTGATGACATTCCAGAAGTTTTCTGAAGTAAATTGCAGTGCTCTTATTTTTTTTCCAGAGCTGTATATGAATTGATGCATTTTTCTGCTCACCACTTTTCCGCTCAATCCATCACAGCCTATTTTTCGGTTGTCCTCTGACCACTCTCAACAAGGTGTTTTCACTTAAACATCTTTAGTGTATACTCTAATCTCATAGGAAACCTTCACAGCAGTTCTTCAATCAAGTCAGCCTGGCCCAAACAGTGATGCCAGTGTCAACCTTACTGAAACCACAAATGTCCCTGTTTTACTGTTGATGCGACCAATTATGAGTAAAACATACATTTGGTCCATTTTCTGCAGGCATGCTTGTGTAGACAGACGCTGTAAGAAAGATCTGCACTTGTTTAAGAGCAGACTAAACGAGTTATGGTCTTATGTATCACACAAGCTTAGTTTAAAGTTACAAGGACAGAGTCTTTCGGTAATTACCGTGGAAGAACGCCTCACCCTCCTACCTTTCACACTCTCTCACTCCACACCAGACGGCCTCTCTATCCTCCATGTCCAATCCGAGTCGTGTGTCACTGTCCGTCTGCCGCTGCATTCCATTGGAGTGTGAAATATCGGTGGGGGTGGTGTGTAAATGAACTTCACATCTGGTGAATAATGGCTCAGCAGGTCTCCTGTGTGTTTGAAAGTTACAGAATCATTCAGCGACATTATCACCACTTCAGCCTGTGTGGGTGTGTGTGTGTGTGTTAATCTTTATAAGACAGTAGGCGATGGCATGAGGGAATGCGGACATTCATTGGTTTTGCCCATGAACAAATCTGATATCAGAGAAAATCCATCACACTGCGTTTCCACCTCTAGTCCTAGTTGAGTGGTGTCAGACGTGTCTCATTTTTATACAAAGCACGTTTTGGCCCACCGATATTTATACCTTACGTTATCACTAAGCTCAGAGTGGTGAGACATTCTGGATTTCATGTGAACTGTGAACCTTTAACTTCCAATTTTAACAGCAGAGATTTGGTTCTCTCCACTTGCACAGCCTCCTTACTGATCAGCAATCCTATCTTATCCCAGCTCCAGAAATACCCACTTATTGCTCTGCAAGACTAGGATTAAAAATCATGCCTCTGGAATCCTTGTCACATTATGACCTGCACTGTAAGATTTCACTTCTTGCTTAAAGGTTATATTATTCACTTTTGCTGCTCTAACACGAATTAGCAAGCTTGTAGTAAACACTCTTTTTAAACTCACTTTTTCCTTTAACCTTTTGTACCATCACATAGTTAATAATCTTCTTTAAAAGAGAAAATATTACAGAAAGCCCAAAGTGGAAATGAGACACAGGCTGGCGTCTGTTTACATGTAGAGGTATTTAACTGCAGACTAAAAGCGAACTGTTTATACCTGTCCTAATCACAGCAGTCTGTTGTTTAAAATCTCCATATACAGTACTTGCATGTTATCATGCAGTTCAAACTAAATTATAATGCATGTATAGGGAATCATTTAGTGATAAAACGCATGTGACTCCTTTCAGAGTGTAAAAAGGAACATTGAACACTTGCATAACAAGCTAAATTTTATGGACCTTAGATTAATGGTCAGTCAAATGTTTTAAATCACATCACTTCCTGAGAATCATTCTCCAAATGTCCTTTCGAAACTGAATGTTAAGAGATGCAAACATTCTTTTAAAACGTGAAAATTGTTTCCGCATTGTATCCCTTCTTTCACACACTCCCAGATGTTTGTTGTGACGCAAATGCACATGTGCAGAATGTATGGCAGTGTTCACACTGCGGATGGAATTGGAATTCCATTGTGATTTGATTACACACCTTCTGTTACAACTCAGGTGTTTAGGTGAAATATTTCTTTCATGTATTACACGTGTGTGTGTGTGTGGGCGGGGGGTTTGGGTGAACGTAGGGTGAAGCTTTTTGTAAGAAAAATAATTAATATGTATGTTTACAAATATGCACCGTATATGAATGCTAACTTTAGTTTAAACCTGTAGTTGTTGCTACGGTCAGAGTGACTATTGCAAACTCAAACATGGCTGTTGTATAAACTGTTAACTCATTAATATTGTGACTGATGCTTCTTAATGGGTCTTTGTTTGTACTCTTGATTGAACAGAGGTCAAGATGGTGGCCCTGTCGCTGAAGATCTGTGTGCGGCAGTGCAATGTCGTGAAGACCATGCAGTTTGAACCCTCCACCCCAGTGTACGATGCATGCCGCATTATCAGAGAGAGGGTTCCCGAAGCCCAAACTGGACAAGGTGAGGTTACTGTGAGGGCTAACACATGGAATGGCTGTTCTGTGTTCAAACCCTAACTGTGTACAGTCACTGATCTGCAATGGTACAGACATCACAAGTCCCATATCTCTTTTGAACTCTGATCTTAAAATTGTCACTGCCAACAGATTAAATAATTGTATTGGGAAAATTGTTCATCATGACCAGTCTGGTTTCATTCCTGGCCGTTTCTCCTTGTTTAATGTCAGGCGACTAATGAATATCTTGTATACTAGGTTTGAGCCTCAAGCTAGTATTGCAGTTCTTGCCTTGGATGCAGAAAAGGCGTTTGACCAAATTGAGTGGGACTACATTTTAGCTGTGATTAGAGAATTTGAAATGGGTGATACATTTGCCTCTTGGGTGAAAATGTTATATGCTCATCCTAGAGCTTCGGTTTTAACCAATTTTAATAGATCGTCTCAATTTTTACTACATAGAGGCACTCGGCAGGGCTGTCCTCTCTCGCCCTTGCTTTTTGCAATTGCAGTTGAAACCCTTGCCATTAAAAAGAACCCTTTAATATTGCCCCCAAATTTAGGCCAAATTAATCATCATATTTCTCTCTATGCGGATGACATTATTTTGTATCTCTGCAACCCAGAACAGTCTGTACCACCCCTGCTAAATTTATTGGAAACATTTGGTAAATTCTCAGGATATTCAGTAAACTGGCAAAAAAGTGAATTTCTGGCAGTGACTAACAATATAGACTAAAATTTTATGAGTAGTCTTCCTTTTAAAATAGCCACAAACAGTTTGAAATATCTGGGTCTTAATATATCTAGAAACCCTAAGGATATATACAAATAATTTTTTTTTACCTATGCTAGAAAATCTGAAAACCAATATAAAACAGTGGAGGACCCTGCCACTATCAATGATGGGGCGGGTGAATGCCATTAAGATGGTGATATTACCCAGATTTCTGTATCTTTTTCAGAATCTTCCAATTTATTTGCCCAAAAAGTTCTTCAAAACTTTGGATTCTATTGTACTGCCATTTATATGGGGCTTTAAAGCACATAGAATATCTAAATTGCATGTGTGTAAGCCTAGGTCATTGGGGGGGAGGGGGGTGTTAGGTTTGCCAAATTTTCAACACTACTACTGGGCTGCCAATTGTAGAGCCTTAACTTTTTGGCAGGACCCATGCCCCGTAGTCTTATAGCTGATCTCCCTTCATGGCTTGTGATTGAGCGTGGTGCTTTAAACTCATCTCTCTCCTCGTTGCTATTTGCTGCCCCAGAGAAATCTATAGTTGCAGTTAGATCCCACTTCATGATTAATAACTCTCTCAGGATATGGCGTCAGATTGGTAAGACATTCAAACTGCCAAATACCTCCTTTTTTACTCCTGTTTGTCATAACATCGCCTTTAAACCCTCATTATTAGACCCGGTGTTCACAGGTTGGGCGAGAAAAGGAATACTCACTCTGAGAGATTTATATATAGACAACAATTTTCCCACTTTTTCTCAACTAAAAGAGAAATTCGACCTCCCTGCTTCGCATTTCTTTAGATACCTACAAATTAGAAATTATGTTTGTTCCACTATGCCGAACTTTGAAACTCTGCCAGCTGATAATGAATTACACAAACTACTTACTTGCGTTCCCAATAACCCAAAGTTAGTCACAAAAGTTGTAGCTTTTTTTTTACAAGTCAGTTAGACGTCTCTACTAATCAACTGAAAAACGATTGGGAAAAGGAACTGGATATTCATGTTTCTGAGGAAGACTGGGGAAAGTGTCTTAAAAATATATACACCTGCTCTATTAATGCTAGGCACCGACTTGTTCAATACAAGGTGTTACATAGATTGCACTACTCTAGGGTTAAACTTCACACTTTTTATCCCACTATTTCCTCTCTCTGCAATAAATGTGAATCTGCTGAGGGTTCGCTTGGTCATCTTTTTTGGGCATGCCCTAAAATCGGTGAATTCTGGTCAGACGTTTTTCAATTTCTTTCAGAAGTTTATGCTTGTGAATTTCCCTTAGACCCTGCAACTGCTCTTTTTGGCTGGTCAGTCTCCTTGCAGCATCTTAACAATGCTTTTCGAGTGCCTATACAGTATGGTATGATGATCGCAAAAAAATCTATTCTTTGCATGTGGAAGAATAAGTCAAGGCCACTATTCAAGATTTGGTTGTCTGAACTTTCCTCCACCCTTCATGTAGAGAGGCTTAGATATAGTATGTCTGGAAATATAGATCGATTTGAAGTTTCTTGGAGGCCTCTTTTCAATCACCTGTTAAAAATTTCCGATAATCGCGAAACTCCTGTGCGTGAAACCTTGTAATCGTAGTGTCGGTGTTAATACACCATTTCTTTTTGTTAGTTTTTTTATCTTAATCTCTTGTTAATACTACCGATAGTGCTGATACTTGCAAATTTATTTGTTCTCTGTTTTTATTTTCACTTCCCCTGTCACTCTTGCTTTAAGTACCTAGGTGATTATATATTAATATTTGTATTTTTATTGTCACTATTATTCATAATGTCATATTGAGTAAAAATCTATTTTTGACCTTTTTTGCCTTTACACAGTGAGGTGGTTTACTGAAGGAGATGCTGTTTTTTTTTGTTTGTTTTTTTACACTTGTAGGTGTGTTTTGTCTGCTTTTGTGATTGTGTTCTTTCTGTATGTCCGAAAATAAATAAATAATTTATTTATTTATAATAAATATAATTAAAATAAAACACTCTTTAGTGAACTAGTGATCATTTAGTTCATTCAATCTGTATTTATAAAAGAAAGGAAGGATCTTTCAGTACATTTGTCCGAACTCGCTCTTTCAATAATGTCTTTACGTTTCATACATTGGAACACCTGAAACCACTTTTTGTCTGTCTGAATGTCTGTCCAGCCAGCTTATGGCACAGCATCACGCAAAACTGGCTAGACAGAATTGAATGAAAGTTTTGCAGTACTTGGAAATTTAACCTGCACCATAAGTAAAATTAAAATGTTGAGTAAAAGCGATGTTATGAACAGTTATGTGTAATAATCTACTTTAAAATAAGCTACTTAATGTAAACCAACACCTGCACCAATCGGTATTAATCTAAACTAAATCTTTTTACTGGGATTATTTCATATTTTCACAGCTGAAAAAGCAGCACTACGTGAATTTTAAGACAATACTTCATCTTTATGCGATCTTCTTTTTTTTTTTTTAATTTCTCGTCTGCGATTCATCGTCAGCCAAATACATAAAAGAAATCGGAGGGTGAAAGAAGTACAACTTGGCCCTAAGCAAAGTGTAAACATTAACTTTCCTATATCCTCTCTCTCCCATTGATTGTAATAAAATTTTATTACAGTAGATTTAAAATCTTTCCATGAACTTTATCCACCAATCCAGTAGAAACCAATGCCATATATGTCTCACCAAATAAGATTTAGTGAAATTCCAGTTTATAAAAATGAAGTTCATCTTATTTTAGCTTTAACCTTTTAACTCTTTTTACAAACTATTTTCCTGCCACTTCAGCTAGGATATAATGTATCCATTACTGTGGGAAAGTTTTGAGCTCCTCAAACATAATTTCCAGAACTGCAGGAAGTAGAACTCTGTCACTGCTTACATTTCTAATGTTTTTGCTTCCGTAACTTCTATCTTCAGGACATATTCAATTATCCACAAGGTTAGCTATACCCTTCCATCCACATTCTGCTTTAAAATGAATGTTTTGCTAATTTCGAATACCATTCAGAATGCTTGGTATCAGTGTGTATACAGGATACAGTGTCAGAATGTGTGTGAAACGTCTTCGATAACGTGTATTGATGATGAGCGGCCTAGGCAGCAACAGGCAATCTCTAATTCTGTCTCAGGGTGAGCTTGATGGATTCAGACTCCAGAAAGCTAGCGGATGAGATGAAAATCTGTCTCGACCACATTACTCTCCCTAGGTGTACATCTCTTTCTTCTTCTTCTTCTTGAGCTTCTCTTCCCTCGTTTTTCTTCACTCCGGAGATCAAACTGCCTGAGAGTCATATGAGTGGATCAGTATTTATTGAGGTTTGCGTAACCTCTGGTTGTCTTTGACAGAGCAGGGTGGTTTCAGTCACTTCACTCTCAATACTATTATTAGACCCCAGATCTGATTTTTATCAGCCATGTGCTCTGAGGCTAATATGATTTGCCTCTTCAGGCCACAATGCATTCTGCTTATCAATGCACAGGCAGGCATCATCTGCATCACAGGCAGATTTTTATTTATTTATATATATTTTTGAAGGGACACACCTTTTGTTTTGTTTGTTTTGTCAGATACTTCATACATTTTTTTTGTTAATACCCATCCATCATCCGGAGCATGATAATTGACTGATGTTTACTTTGTTTCGTGTCTCTGTCTTTCAGCCTCAGATTATGGCCTGTTCTTGTCAGATGATGACCCTAGGAAAGGCATCTGGTTGGAATCTGGACGTACTCTAGACTATTACATGCTCCGAAATGGGGTAACAGCATTTATACTACAACATTAACATTCCATACTGTCATCTTTCCTTACTTTAATAGAATTATTTAATTTCTCTATACAGTACATAACAAAGCCTGTATCTTTATCTTTGATGTGATGTATCCGGGATTATTCACTCAGGTTTTCTCGGTCTTAAATTGACAGGATGTCTTGGAGTACAAGAAGAAGCAGAGGCCGCAGAAGATAAAAATGCTGGACGGAGCGATCAAGACGATCATGGTGGATGATTCCAAAACCGTAGGCGAGCTGCTCGTCACCATATGCAGCAGAATCGGTGCGTGTGCTTCTCTTTCCAGGCTGTCTATCGTCTACATTCTCTCAGTGCTGTGAATGGATTTTGTTCGAAGCACCATGAATTAATTTTACCTGCCATGGTGCGTTCCTGTGAATTTATAGTGTCGCCGTTGTGTTTCAGAGAAAGTACTGCTTTCTCACAGGAAAGCTGTAGAATTGTGCTCTCTTCTCCTCTCATGGCATTGAGCTGTTCCTGCTGTAGTAGATTTCAATTATGGCAGAGCTGGGCTAAAGTAAAGATGAGTGTGTAAGGTGGAGGAGGGGGATCTCTCTGGCAGATATCTGTATTGTCTAGTGCTTGTTTAAAGGGTTTCTGCTTCATTTCTCTGCTTCTGGGTTATGTTTACTTTACTTATGTTTTTGAGAAATATCTCTCTCACCAAGGATGTGCTTTTATGTAAGAGAGAACGTGAAAAAAGTAGTCCCAATTTCAATCTCGTCTTTTTTTTTTTTTTTTTTTTTTGTTTCCCTGTTAGGAATCACAAATTACGAGGAGTACTCTCTGATTCAGGAACAGGGGGAGGAAAAGAAGGAGGATGGCATGGGTACACTGAAAAAGGATCGAACTCTGCTTCGAGATGAAAGAAAGATGGAAAAACTCAAAGCCAAGCTTCACACAGATGATGAGTGTAAGTTTGTATTTAACCTATTATATGTTCAAGTAAATACGTATATTAACGATACTAAAGGCACAAAATTGCATCTTGTGTTATGGTTCATGGTTTCTAGCCAAAGTCAAAGAGAAAACGTTTTTTTTTTTTTACAGTACATTGTGTGCAAAGAACATGTAGGTTGGGCTGCAATATTTAATTTTTATTTTTTAAGGAGCTTTAACAAGACAAACTTGCACAAATGTATCATTAAGGTAATCTCATCCATTCTTTAAAGATCATGAAATAAAAAGATGTGGGGCTAAAACATGGTAGTTAATGTAGTAATTCATAGGTAGATTTAGAGAAAAGTTTCACCATTTGTTCCTGATTCTTTGGACATTTATGCGTACTAATTGGCCAGGCTAGTAAAAAAAAAATTCTACCGTCAAAACATCTCACATCTCATGAGATTCAGACTGACTAAAAAAGAAGTATATGAGAAGTTCATCATCAAAACATTTTTAGCTACTGTTTAGCTAAAAAACTATGCAACTATGAATAAAATCTAAAACTCAGTCAAAGAATCTAGCTTCAGGACTGAATGTTAGACTGACTGTTGGCGTACATGCCAGTAGCTAAGTTGAATAACACAGATTATAATTATCAATTTATATACTAGTAAACTGGTGACCAAGAATAAATTTTTGCCTGTGAGGAGAAATAAACTGTTTGGTCCAATCCCACACAAAAGCCAAAATAGCACAAACTGCTTCAAAAAGTCAGTGCTGGATATGATGGAGCGGTATCAGAACACCCAGTGCATCACATACTGCAGCATATACAGTAGGGCTTAGCAAGAAGAGAATTGAAGGATGTTGATCTGGCCTCCAAATTTTACATTTTTCAATTCACGGAATGCACCAGACAAACGAATCTGAAGCTGAGGCCCAACCCAACAACCCACAGCACCCACAGGATCTGACACTAAGATCTTGGTGCCAGACACCACAGCACAGCCCCAGAGGACATGGAGTGTTTCCACAAGGACCTCAGGAAGGGGGAACCTATGCAATATTTGGGTTAATGTTTTGGGTTTTAATGTTTTGGCTGATTGGTGTACTGTTGCAATAGTATCATTAAAATCAGCCTTTTTCTAAACATTTACTTTTATTAACACAGTGAACTGGCTGGACCACAGTCGAACGTTCCGCGAGCAGGGGGTGGAGGAGAGTGAGATGCTGCTGCTCAGGAGAAAGTTTTTCTACTCTGACCAGAACGTGGACTCTCGTGATCCTGTACAGCTCAACTTGCTTTACGTTCAGGTCAGATCAGCATCTCTAACTGAGCCCCCCCCCCCTTTCTCTCTCTCTCTCTCTCTCTCTCTCTCTCTCTCTCTCTCTCTCTCTCTCTCTCTCCGCCAAAAAGGCATCGTTTCCATCTTTACAGATAAGTGATTTTGTGTTTAGTCTCCACTTTGCTAATCTAAGCATTCTGCAAAAAAGTTTTCTTTAGAGGTCATGTTGTTAGTGTGATTGCTTTTTGAAGTAATAGGCTATTTGCTTGCCCTGAACTGTTTGAAGGCCAACACAGCAATTAGGTTCTTGTCATGGTGCCTGGTTTATCAATTGCCTTTTCTTTTCCAAATGCACGCATTACTATTGTAAGAGGATGTGGCTGATGTGTTTTAATATTTTATAATTGTAGTGTAGCTGACTCACCCAAAAGCTCTCTTGCATGCATATATACACACATGCTCCGTCACACTCCCTCCCTTCATTCGTTTTTGGCTCTAGCAGCAGTTGCTACAGTAAGTGGCAGCTTGTCACATAATACCGTGAAAGCATTCGATCACTGTGTATTAATAATCATATAGGAGCTACTATTTATAATTTAGAAAAACATTTAAGAAATGCAGATTTAATGTTTCGCATCAATGCTGAAATGACTAAGCAATCAGTGAGGGCTCTGGTTTATTTATAAATTTAGTAAACAATGAGCGATGATCATTTTAATATTACTGTATACATGCCTTAGCCTTTTATTGCAAGTCAATTTTGAATAAATGGATTTCTGTTCTTTTACTTTAGTGTGAGGAAACACGCTCTTAAATCATCTGTGGTAATTGCACATATGCTACAGATGGAGATTAGATATTATAAAATAAAAAGCATGGTCCTTTAACCATTTCATGAACATCTGCATTAACAAGCGTTAAAGAAATCAACATAGACCAGTACGCACTTTCATTAATGCTTGTTTATTCAACTTGAAGTATTGACCCGAGTTTAACTGATTATCAAAAATTTGAAACGTGTTGTGTGTTTTTCTCCTTATTTATGAGGGATGGTGACTTAATTTATGCTAATTAAATCTTGTATGGAATAAACATTAGTTAATACAGGGCTAATGTTATTTAGTTCTTATTGAAACAACCGGTAATTATCAGAACTGTGTCGAATGTTGTTTATTTCTGAAAATGTTCATGGTTTATTAGCTTAATGTTAATTAAGCGAATAGTAATGTGAAGGTGAATATTGTTGTAAATAGCTGCAGCAAACATCATAAACGTTTATCCCTGGTATTGGGATGTACTGCCTTTTTTTGCACCACAAAGCACACATTAGACTGCATACAGTAATTTTTTGGATGTGTTTGTTCCTAAGCATACAGTGTGTATACACACACACACACACACACACACACACACACACACACACACACACACACACACACACAATGTTTGTACACATTCGGAAAGAAAGATGGTTCACTCCCTCTCTTCTCCTCCCTCTATGTCTTGTTTCCACTCTTGTAAATCCACACACCCCCAACAGATTCTCTGACTCAGTGACACACACACACACGCGCACACACACACTTTTACTTTGACATTAACTGCAGCAGATATACACACACTGGCATAAACCTCAAAACATAAATCTGTCTTTTTGGTTGGTTCACACACACACACACACACACACACACACACACACACACACACACACACGCGTGCACGCACACAAAACAAGACCTCTGATGGTGTGCGTTTGTCTCATTTCCATTAGTGTAGTTCCTGTATTTTGACCCATGATTTTTCTCATCCTATCCATTTGACAGTGACCTCATCAACCATCCAAATCCTGCCAGGCCCGGACACTCCCTTTCCCAGGATGTGTGCACATGTGTGTGGGTGTGACTTATTCAGTGCTCATTTGCTTTTTATCATAAGCTCATTACTATTTACTGCGAGTTGGTACGTACTGTTTTATCAGTACTCTTTAGGTGTCTGGAAGCACTTTCACAAGCTCAGTCCCGGTCATGTGCATTTCTCCTAACGTCTTTCTCCTCGCCTTCCTCCCACTGTTTGGCCGCGCACCAAACTCACTGCACTCAAAAAAAAAAATCAATGAGACTATTGCTTAATAGGCTGTATTCTAGTACACGAAGCCCAATGTATTTGCCTCAAGCAGCAATATACTCTTGTATACTGGGTGATATGGATCCCGACTGGACAAGTGACAGTGACCTAGAAAGCAGAGAAGGCAACAAGTCACGCTCTCTAGATTGTGACTTTGAAGTGTATAATGGTTCTTCCTGTGCATCCATGCTGAAGCAGACAACATGTCAACACATTTGAAAGGTGCCAAAGGGGTAGACATTCCACCTTCTTGGAATAAATGTCACATCTATCTATCCAGCATTGCTTGTACAGTAGGCATACTATGACTATGGTAACACTGCCGTATTTTATACACTCATTTGTTCTAGAGCTGTCAGGTTCTCTTAAACTGTGTATTGCATTTGAATTTGTATTGCATACACAATACAGCATACAGTGTAGATACAGTATATGCATTTAAATGGGGAAACACCCACACCTCCAGGGTCCATGTTTCAGTCCTGAGCTCAGATTGTTGCTTGTACATAATGTCGCATGTTCTCTTTATGGGTAAGCTCAGAGTGTGTTTGGTTTTCTCCCAGTTCCCAAAACATGCACGTCGACTGACAATCCATCCAGGGTGTTTTCCTACCTTGTGCTTCATACAGTATGTCTGAGATAAGAATTTACTGTACAGTAGTTTGACTGACAGTAATGATCAAAATCTATTTAATTGCTTTTGAGTCTGGGAATTCAATTCTTGGAAAAAATAATTAATTCTACTATGAGCAAGAAGAGTAAAGGAATCACTAGGAATCACTCCAATAAATGTGTTAATAAATAAGTGTTACTTGTTTAATGGAGCATGCAATTTATTCGACCTTTTGTTGACCCAATTAATCTTCAACTTCAGATTTATATAATTAATCTGTATAATCTTCACAATCAACACTGTTTTCAGTTATTCAACTGAACTTACAACCAATAAATAGTCCAAAATGAATATGTTTTTGTTTTGTTTGTATATTCATTCTTTTTAATAGAAACCCCATAAACCCATTTCCATCTTATGCAAATACTCCAGATTTTTTTTAAAGTATGACCTCTGGTTCTTGTGCCTTTATGGGCTGTTGGTGAAGCTGTTGGGACTGAATTGTGAAGCCGGAAACTGAATTTACGTTGCATGAGAGATGGCGTCTGAACCACAGACAACACAAGTTACCCAGTGTTTATTAGATACTTTTAGTAGTTTTTAATACTTCAAACTCTGCAAGAGAAATAGAGCTACTTTAGACAGTCAACATTAGAGCATTGAATGATTTCGATTTTAATCGAAAGTCTACGTCTGATTCACAGCTTTGTTACTTAATACATAATGTTTTACTCAATTTATAAAAAGAAACGATGTATGTTGTAAATGTCTGGTCTGTTTTTAAACCTTTAGTCCATTTTAGGAAAGCTATACATATATAAAGGTAGATTGATTTGCCCTCAAGTAAACAAGTATTAGAAGACGTAATGATGTGTAAGCAGTGAAATGGAAAAATAATGCCATGGCAGACCTAATATATACACACTCTAGTAACTAATGTGCTTGGATTAGCCCTGTACTGAAGTCAGCGGATGCTGCTGTTCTCTGATTCAGCTGCCCGCAGTCATTCATTAGCTCCCTGAGCCTTTTAAATGCCATGCACAGAGCCGCAGAGCTATCGAGTCATGTTTGGACATTCTGAAAATATTAAGCACTGTGGCATCAGGGTATCCAATCTGTTGAAGACCTCGCTGGCACTTTAAATCACACAGACGACTTAATAGTCGTTCCTATTCATCGGGTAAATCCAAGTCAACGCTAGTCAGTGAATGAAAAAAAAGAAAGAATTAAAAGCATAAACTTTGAGTGATACTTTTGAACATTATGCTGCTTGTTTGCTCAGGTGCACATATTGTAACCTTGTGTTCCAGGCGAGAGATGACATTTTAAATGGCTCCCACCCAGTGTCCTTCGATAAGGCGTGCGAGTTTGGAGGAATCCAGGCACAGATCCAGTTTGGTCCCCATGTGGAGCACAAACACAAGCCCGGATTCCTAGAGTAAGCCTCTGTGTGTGAACATGCTGCTACTGCAGCCCTTAAACACCCTCAGATACACTTTGTCAGTCCCAAGTAAGAGTGTAATACTTAAGGGTTATTGTAAAAGCACATGCTGGATACCACGTTCAGATATCATACGTGTTTTGAACAAAAGTGCTGTCAAGGTGTAAATATGTACCATGTTGGTTTATTTGTCAGCCTGAAGGAGTTCCTGCCCAAAGAGTATATTAAGCAGAGAGGAGCTGAGAAGAGGATCTTTCAGGTTTGTGCTGCTTTACACAACACCAAGACTATCAGTACTATACCGTATAAAATACAGTGTTTAAAATCTTGTCATGAGAACCACAGAATAAATGATTTAGCAATTTAATGACCCATTAAAAGATTTTTAGTGTAATGAGTGCTTTGTGCATGATGTGTGAGAGAGGCATGCTGAGCTGAATGTGTGGATCACACACAATGTAGTGCACACTTTTTTTCTCTCTCTTTTTTTCTTTCTTTCTTTTTTTTTAATACTGTTTAATTTGTAGGACCACAAAAGCTGTGGCGAGATGACTGAAATCGAGGCGAAGGTGAAATATGTAAAGTTGGCCAGGTCTCTAAGAACATATGGAGTGTCCTTTTTCCTGGTTAAGGTAAGACATCATGAAATTGTAGTATGCTGTATGTCCTAGGTAAGGTATATACATGGTGTGTGTGTACTGTACTGTATGTGGGCAGTGAGAGATGATGTGATGCTGAGGGTTTGAGAGGCAGAGTGTTTTCAATCCTCTCAGTGTTCTCCGGATCAAGCAAGTGATAAGAGGCTGCAGAATCGCACACGTTTTTGAGACCGTTTTCACAAGGTTAAGAACCCCTCCATTTGGTACAAAATGAGTTTTTCGGAGTATGAGAGGAATGCAATTTCATAACAATGCAAAAAATACAAAAACTTTGTAAAAGCTTAGAATTAGCAAGTCTGTTATGTGGAGTGCGAACAAAGCCAAAGTCGGGATTCCAATTATTCACATATTTGCTCAGTATTCAATATGTGCATTATTATGTCTTAAACGTTGCCATTAAATCCGTTTCTGTTGTTAGAAAAAGGTTTATCAAAGTCTCAGCGAGCGAAAGATTTCAGGTCATTAGTGGTCTGCTGCAAAGCCGAGGGCCATACATAAATTGCTATGAAAGGGCTTTCTGCTGACTCATTATACTTGCGCTCAAAATGCATCTGTTTATTTATTTATGCAGAAAGATATCTGACTGCAACTGAAGTCGTGCTTTCAATGGCCCTGAGTAGTTCCCACTAACTAACAGTAGGGAAAATACTTAAAGTAAACTGCAATAAAAAAAATTTCAAAAATGCAATATTGGCCAAATGAAATAAAACCAAAAGTTCTGGTCATACCAAAAAAAATCTGCTGAAAACAATGAGACAATGTGGAAAAAATTATAATCTGACGTCTTCTTCAAAAACGCATGCCCTTGAACATGAGTGGCATTGTTTTGAGCGGCTTTAACAGTATATTTAGTCCATTATGCACTGAAGACTCCTTATCAGTGTTTATTATTTTTTGACCCTGAAGTTAAATAATCGGCTGAGGACACACATTGAAAATGATATTTATGCCAATCTTTTGCATTTTACTGGCCCTTAATGTGACAGCTGAATGGCATTAAAGCCTGACCTTCGTGTGTGTGTGTGTGTGTGTGTGTGTGTGTAGCTTCATACACACACAGAGTTGCCACTGCATTGCAGAAGGGATGCCCAGGGCATGGTAAAGGGAATAAAACCTAGTGGAATAGTTAGCTGCCTGCCGGATGCTGAAGAAGAAAGCTAAGATCAAATAACATCAGGGTGGAGAAAGAAGTGGAAAAGTGGAAGCTCCAGTGTGTTACCCACTTAATCGACACACTCATAATAAGTCAAGATTCCAATGGATGATAAGCCATATTATTATACAAATCGGATTCCAAAAAAGTTGGGACACTAAACAAATTGTGAATAAAAACTGAATGCAATGATGTGGAGATGGCAAATGTCAATATTCTATTCAGAATAGAACATAGATGACAGATCAAAAGTTTAATCCAAGAAAATGTATAATTTTAAAGGAAAAATATGTTGATTCCAAATTTCACGGTGTCAACAAATCCCAAAAAAGTTGGGACAAGTAGCAATAAGAGGCTGGAAAAAGTAAATTTGAGCATAACGAAGAGCTGGAAGACCAATTAACAGTAATTAGGTTAATTGGCAACATGATTGGGTATAAAAAGAGCTTCTCAGAGTGGCAGTGTCTCTCAGAAGCCAAGATGGGTAGAGGATCACCAATTCCCACAATGTTGCGCAGAAAGATGGTGGAGCAATATCAGAAAGGTGTTACCCAGCGAAAAATTGCAAAGACTTTGCAGTTATTATCATCAACTGTGCATAATATCATTCGAAGATTCAGAGAATCTGGAACAATCTGTGCGTAAGGGTCAAGGGCGTAAAACCATACTGGATGCCCGTGATCTCCGGGCCCTTAAACGACACTGCACCACAAACAGGAATGCTACTGTAAAGGAAATCACAGAATGGGCTCAGGAATACTTCCAGAAACCATCGTCAGTGAACACAATCCACCGTGCCATCCGCCGTTGCCAGCTGAAACTCTACAGTGCAAAGAAGAAGCCATTTCTAAGCAAGATCCACAAGCACAGGCGTTTTCATTGGGCCAGGGATCATTTAAAATGGAGTGTGGCAAAATGGAAGACTGTTCTGTGGTCAGACGAGTCACGATTCGAAGTTCTTGTTGGAAATGTGGGACGCCATGTCATCCGGACCAAAGAGGACAAGGACAACCCAAGTTGTTATCAACGCTCAGTTCAGAAGCCTGCATCTCTGATGGTATGGGGATGCATGAGTGCGTGTGGCATGGGCAGCTTGCATGTCTGGAAAGGCACCATCAATGCAGAAAAATATATTTAGGTTCTAGAACAACATCTAGTCATCTCTTTCAGGGAAGACCCTGCATTTTTCAACAAGATAATGCCAGACCACATTCTGCATCACTCACAACATCATGGCTGCGTAGGAGAAGGATCCGGGTACTGAAATGGCCAGTCTGCAGTCCAGATCTTTCCCCTATAGAGAACATTCGGCACATCATAAAGAGGAAGGTGCGACAAAGAAGGCCCAAGACGATTGAACAGTTAGAGCCCTGTATTAGACAAGAATGGGAGAGCATTCCTATTTCTAAACTTGAGAAACTGGTCTCCTCGGTCCCCAGACGTCTGTTGAGTGTTGTAAGAAGAAGGGGTGATGCCACACAGTGGTGAAAATGGCCTTGTCCCAACTTTTTTGGGATTTGTTGACACCATGACATTTTGATTCACCATATTTTTCCCTTAAAATGATAAATTTTCTCAGTTTAAACTTTTGTTCCGTGATTTATGTTCTATTCTGAATAAAATATTGACATTTGCCATCTCCACATCATTGCATTCAGTTTTTATTCACAATTTGTTTAGTGTCCCAACTTTTTTGGAATCCGGTTTGTATAATAAATCTACCGGCAGGTGAAGTGAATAGCATTTGATTGTCTTCCTCCATCGGCACATGTTAAGGAGGTGGGATAAATTATGCAACAAGTGAACTGTCAGTTCTTGTATGTGTTTGAAGCAGGATCAAATGAGCGAGTATAAGGATCTGAATGACTTTGACAAGGGCTGAATTGTGATAGCTAGAGAACTGGGTCAGAACACTGGGTCAGGTTTTTTGGGGTGTTTCCAGGATGCACTGGTTACTACTATACAAAAGTAAATCAAAAGAAGGTAAACCAATAACCAAGCTGCAGGGTGATGGCGCCCAAGGATCATTGATTCACATGGGGAGGGAAGGCTAGCCCATCTGGCCTAATCCTACAAAAGAGCTACTGTAGCACAAATTGCTCAAAAGGTTCATTGGCTATGATGGAAAATCTTGCAGTGTATGAGGCTGCAGCGACAGACCAGTCAGTGTGTCCATGCTGACCCATGATCACTGTCAAAAGTGCCATATGAGCATCTCAGAACTGGATCAGGGAACAGTAAAAGGTTTGATGAACCATGTCTTCTTTTATATCATATGGATGGCCGGGTGCACTTCCTTGTGAAAGAGATGCACTGATGCATTATGAGAAAAATCCAAGCCAGCAGAGGCAGTGTGATGCCCTGAGTAATGTTCTGTCAGGAAACCTTGGGTCCTGTTCTTCTCAAAGAATATACCTTGACACCTGCGAAACATTGTTGCAGACCGAGTTATCAGCAGTGGCCTTTCTCAGCACAATAATGCACCCAGTGAGTGATGCAAGGTCTGCTGTTTAGCCCCTCCCTCCCCAAAATATTGCGAATTTAAAAATCTGCTGCTAACATTCTGTTGCCAGGTCCTAAAGCACACCTTTAGACATTTTATGGAGTTCACGTTCAATAAGTAATAGCCCTTTTGAAGTCCAACCTTCAAAATATTAGACGCATGGTTTTAATGTTAAGGCTGTTCAATAAATTTAACATGGCGTGCTCAGACTACAAATTTTATCCACCTCTGAATCTTAAAACCTGGGGGAAATTTTGACACTGTAACGGTCTGGTTGGTGAATAAGGGGATTTTGGTGTGTATTCAGTTGTTATATATACTGTATGTTCCTTGTTTGAATTGACTTGAGATGCAATGCTAAAATTATCGGATTTGTTTTTTAACAGGAGAAGATGAAGAGCAAGAATAAGCTGGTCCCACGGTTGCTGGGAATAACCAAAGAGTCTGTGATGCGGGTGGATGAGAGGACCAAAGATGTAGTGCAGGAGTGGCCATTAACCACAGTGAAGAGATGGGCAGCATCCCCTAAGAGTTTCACATTGGTATGCAAGGCTGCACTAAGCTTGCTTGTCCTACAAGCCCTGTTCTTATGTTCTCCTTTTTTTTCCCTATTCCTTTAAATTGTGATTTACAATTCCTCTGTTCCTGTGTGTATGGTTTAAATACTAACTAACTGCAACATAATGCTAAGGATGTTTTTCTGTCCCGTTTGTAATATCGGTAGTCAGTTGAATTGGCTGACTTTTTCCAGCGAATTTAAAGTGAATGTATTGTTACACTTTGTCCAAGGTTTTTAGTTGACTGAAAATAAGTCTTAAACAATGATCAAGGTCAAATTTCAGGGACACAAGGAAGGTCTTGATGCTCTGGCCTTCAAATGTCTTTTTAAAATGGCTTTAAAAAAAGTACACATATTGTTAGCAACCCAACACTTACTGCATTCTATTCACACAGCGTCTATTCAAAGCCCACCAAGTGTACAGTATATGATTATATTAGGATATACCGCAGGATGTAGGATATATTAGGGATTTAGAATATATTAGGTTTTATATAAGTAATAAAACCCTAAGTGCTAGAGGTATGTGCACCAGAATTTATTATCTTTGCTTTGTATGCTAAATCCTCCCATACTCATACACCCATATAGGCATCTTTTATAAGGTGTGCTATAAATGTTTAAGAAGCACTACATGGTCTTTATCATGACTATTAGTCATAGTTAATGTGTGTGGGTGTGTGTGTGTTTCCTCCAGGACTTTGGTGAATACCAAGAGAGCTACTATTCTGTTCAGACTACAGAAGGAGAGCAAATCTCCCAACTTATTGCAGGATACATAGACATCATCCTTAAAAAGGTAAGTGCGTTACTTCATGTTGCTCAGACAGTGTACTCTACAGTTAGTTAATGTGTGACTCATACAGATGTTGGGACTTTACAGAAACAGAGCAAGGACCGCTTTGGTTTGGACGGGGATGAAGAGTCCACCATGCTGGAAGAATCTGTTTCACCAAAGAAGTATGCATTCTTTTAACACTCTGATCAGCAGTTGATTTGTTTGTAACTGCTCAAATGTCCTAATATAAATCAGCCACATGTACGGGGTGTATCATGTATGCATCATTATAATGTGTATGGTCATTTAAAATTGTACAGAAGAGCCCCAGTGGTGGCGTAGAAACGGATGAACTGACAGAATTGTGTTTAATCACACACTAAAGGGACCGTTTTACTTTTATTCTGCCCTTGAGAAGGATGTCGGTCACAGTGACACATCTGTATGAGTATTTCCCTTAAACTGCAAAATCATCAGGATGACTTCAATTAAGAGATCCAGTTCCTTGAAGCAGAGAGATAGATGAAAAGACAAGGAGAACAAGATAGAGAAGCACACACACACACACACACACACACACACACACACACACACACACACACACACACACACACACACACACAGTCTTTCTCTATCTGTCCCTGCAGAATGCTTTTTACCCATTTTGGGCTCAAACTGTGACAGAAACAGATCTACAGATGGGCTTGCTCTTTTTTGGTTGTTACGGGAGACGGCATGTTGCATCAGTGCCTCAGAGTCTCCTGTGTTAGACGCCGGTGCAGCCATGTCTGTCCATGTTCAAATCCAAAAATTGAGGCCTCTTGCAAAATGAGCTGTAATTAAGCAATAGAGCCTGGAGTGCCTGTTTACAGCAGCCGAGCCTGCTTTACTGCACAGTTAATTTTCTATTGCTTTTACTGTAATGTCTGTTTATAATTGTTGCCACAGTGTTTGTGTATGTGTTACAAAAAAAAATGTGTGCAGGTCTACCATTCTGCAGCAGCAGTTTAACCGCGTGGGCAGAGTGGAACATGGGTCAGTGGCACTGCCCGGAATCATGCGCTCCGGCTCCGTTGCCGGGCCGGACAATTTCAACATGGGCAGCATGCCTGCTCCACAGCAGCAGGTCACTATGGGCCAGATGCACAGGGGACACATGCCCCCACTGGTGAGATGCTCACACTGTATAACCACAGTTGCAGCATCAGGCTGTAATGATTTGACTGTCAAATAGTAAGACGTGTGCATAATCCTTTCACTTGTACCATGTGTGCGTCATCAGAGTCTGGCTCAGCAAGCGCTCATGGGTACCATAAACAGCAGCATGCAGGCAGTACAGCAGGCTCAGGCGGACCTCGGTGAGGTGGACAACCTGCCACCACTGGGACAAGACAGGGTGAGCATACCTCAACACTTATCCCTCTTACATCCCCACTACATCAGTCATAACTGCCAGTCTCATGTAAACACACATTTCAGTGTGAGTGTATTTGATATATCGGAAATAAATTCAGCTCAGCGTTGTTTGTGTATAGAATATAGCTATCTTTAATTCTTTATGGAACTAAGTGAAAATATGTGGAGTTCTTCTTATGTGATTGGACTTCATTTCAAAAAGTCCTGTGTTCAAAAAAGATTTGAATATCATATTGTTTACATATTATTTACATTTTAAATATTTTCCTATTGGTTTTTAAAAAGGGCACCTTGCAGGCATTTTCAAAACACTTAACCTAAATAAACCTTTTGCGTTGGTCGATATAGAACCAGTACAATATGGACTGTACGATTCCTGCTAAAATGTGAATTGCGATTTTTCTCTATTGTAGTTGAGATAATAATTCTCACATGATTCTCATTTTTTCAACAAAACCATCTATTGCACTCACTTTTTTTTTAAAGCACTTTTCCTTATTTTAGAAGTCTTTAAGTTAATAACTTAAAAGCTGTTCAACATAAATAGAATGTTAACAATAAAAATCATCATCGTATATGTAAGGTTGTATGTTGTATGTAAATGTCAGCTTGTTAGGTAGGTTGAAATTAAGTATGTTGCTTAAAGAATTTATGGTTGTCAAAAGTTGTATTGGTCTTAACATACTTTTAGTATAATTGTCTGTAGCTTTCGATCTGTTCTCAGAGTCTCTGTGTAAGAGCTAGAATCAAGGCAGCAGGTTAAAAAAAAAAACTACTACAGTACGTTACGTCCCAGTTAGAGCTGTACATGTCTGTCTCTGTTCACACAGTAGTATACGTACTAACATATTTGGATGTGTGTGAGACATTTACCAAATGCTGATAAATAATGCATGAGATAGTAAAGTATAGATTAGCTGATAAACAATAACATGCACATTGAGGGGATATGGGGACCTTTAAAAGGAGCCAATCAGGATTGGATTGTACCTCTCTCTCTAGCTTGATTGGCTGGTATTGTCTCTCATCTATCTTCTAATTTGAACACAGACTTTTATGCTCAAGTTTTGTCATGACAACTAATGGTATACTCCATCAGCTCCACCAAAGTAAACTAACTAGTCTGTTTAGGCCTGCCTCCTGTTTACATGACACCGCTAACACCGTAAATGAGGAAGAGGGACGAGAGAAGCGATGGCTAAATCTTTCACTAATCTCTGCCCTGATTGGTGAATTAATAGGGTTTTACACTATGTAAGTGTGACCAATGAGTGTGACTGATGTAGCAATCTGTGTTTGTTGTCGATTAAATGAGCGAACACGTGAATGCAGCGTGATCTGAATGCAGGAAAATACATGCAAGTGCATCGGCATCATTCAGAAATCAAATCGCTTGTATGCATGAGTCTAGATTGATTTATTTTTCCATTTCAATTGACCGTGCAGCCCTAATGAAAATATTTTTAAATGTACAATAATTTTAGTAGCATAACTATAACATGTTTAGTATTTTAGTATTGCTGTAATTCCCTTATAATTCAGTTTTCAGCAAAGTATGTCTTTATGATAAAAAAATAAAAGTAAAGGCCTTACAATAGGTGCTTTTTAAAAATTATTTTTATTTAAAAAAAATTTTTTTTAAATACGCTATGGTTTTATAATGTCTTATAATATAAAGTCTCCAGACTTATCTGCAAAGGCCTGCTGTGGCTACAGTTTTCCATTACAGCTGTGTAGGTACTGTTTGAAAAAACAAGCTCAGTCGATGAACTATCGATAAACTGGATAAGAGCGTCTGCCAAATGCCTAAATGTAAATGTAACTATGTTTAATCAGGCATGATTCCTGCTTTGTTGGAAAAATCTGGAGCCACACGCGTCTCTTTGTGGAGAAGCTGAAGACCTGAAGAATTATACCAGCTTTTAAACAATTAAAACAGGGACGATGATCTAGGGCATAAAAGGTCTGGTCAACTTTCACACATTTTTAACAGCTCTTGGTTTACTTGGCTTTTGTGTGGCATCAGACCAGAAGCCTGGCTTTTGATCACCTGAGGCGTGGGTGTTCATGATCGTGTCAGAAGTTTACTGGTTGATACGTTATTATCAATGTTGTTCAATTTACCTGGTGGGGCTATTTAGTAATATTTCTTGTTAAATATTTAAAATATGAACTATCGATATAAATAATTAAATAATTCTTAATGGTTACTAAATAGTATTTGAAATAAATAATAAACTTGGAACATGGTGGGGTCACACATTACATTATTCCCACATAATGTTTAACCTTGCTTGTTTCAACCGATTCAAATTCATGTTGTCTGTGAAGGTTTAAAATTATAGGCTTATTAATATTTAAATATGAAGTAATTAACATGCAAATGCAGATTTCAAAGCAATTTTATCATCCCTGATGTTATTCAGTCTCTCCTTGTGACTCCGATGCTAAATTTATGACACAGCAGTTTGTTCCTGACTGAGTTTCCTGACTCAGTAATCCTAATGCAGAGCAGACTCGCCTCCCTCTGACATGTTGTAAATGCGAATGTGGAAGCAATGAACTGTTTATTTTAGCTAAATTGATAAGTCATGCTGATAACACTGCGGCGATGATGTGTAATCTGTTGTGTGGTGTACGGCCAGTAAAAACAGTCTAATGTAAACAATGGTCCATGTGGAATAATAGATTCTGTGGATTGTTCGTCATCATATCTTATTCTTTTGTAATAGGCATCCAGGGTGTGGGTTCAGAATAAAGTGGACGAATCCAAGCACGAGATCCATTCCCAGGTAGACGCCATCACTGCTGGAACTGCGTCTGTCGTCAATCTTACCGCAGGTAAATTTGCGCGAGGGACCAGAGCAGCTGCTCTGTCTTTCTTGTTTCTTTCATTTTCCCTGTTTGTTTCTTTTGTTCAGATGCTATTAAAATCTGGTACCAGCAGAGAGATCATGTTTCTTAATGGCCCCGGATGAGTCCGAAAAATCGCTTTTTGAGATACAGAAAAATGCTGGTGGTGTAAAACATGAAACTTGCAGCTTGAATATCAACACTTTCCTTCTTCCAGTCCACATCAAGGGCACAGCCAGGAAGCAGACTTTCTTCATTTGCACTAATAAATATTTCTCTTGATGAAGGAATATTGAGTGCAGCGTCCTGAAGCTGATCTGTTTGGCATGATCCTGGCTTTTGGAGGCACGCCATGTGGGCGCAAGCCAGGTTTCTACTGGAGTTAATCTGTGTATGCCATCTGTTTGATAGGCCATAGACCTGCCTGTTAGCTATACGAAACTTCAACACGTTTTTAAGCAAAATCCCCACATCGGTTTTACTCTGTTATGGAAAATGTTTGTTCGACAATGTGTGAGTAGAGCTTTAATTCTAGATGTATTTTTATGCGTGTTGGTTGTGTTCACACCGTCCTTCACAGTAGTTAGTGGAGATGGGGGGGGGGGGGGGGGGTGATTAGATGCAGTAATGAATCACGATTCATTTAAATTTAGATTAATTTACTCAATAAAATAATTTCTTATACTGGTATTTATCTTAGGGATTCACCAGTCGAGCAGCAATTGACCAAAATTGGTTGGTTTTCAGAAACGTCGTCTTTTTTTTTTTTTTTTTTTTTTTTTTTAACATTATCCATTGTCACACATGTAAAAGGCCAAGGATCAACATTGGTCTCGGTTTTGAGAATAATCTGCCCACAGTTTGGAGAACAGTTAGTCTCGAATGGCATGCATGGTAAAAGCTGCCCGTGTTCTCACAACTGCTCAACGTCACACTTTCATTATAATCCTACAGGTGGTACACTCTAAACTATTCACTCATTGGCAGCCCATGTATTTTGAAAAGTGAAAAGTTTGTTTGAAAATAATAATTATGCCAGATAGCGATAGAAATACAGTATATGCTGCGCAGTAAACATTTCGCTTTTTGTTTCATTAAATTTGAAGTAAAATTTTTTTTTTTTTTACATTTGAAGTTATTTTGTGTTGGCTAAATGCTTTCTTTGTTTTTTAATAAAGAAAACTAATGTTGTTAAGAATTTGCAACATTTAGTCTCTCATGTTCAATTATAAAGCTCTGGAATAGAATTAAGGTACAAGATTTTGTCATTATGACCATTTTATTTAGGTTCAAGGCCTTAAATTTGTAATAAAAAAAATTTATATTGTCCCACAATATCATTTATTTATATATATATATATATATATATATATATATATATATATATATATATATATATATATATATATATATATATATATATATATATATATATACTTACAGAATCTCAATGTAAATTAAATCAGCACCTAGGTATCTTTATCATTTTGGGTGGTCACTCTGGATTCCCATCCTTAGTAATTATATATATGAAGATACAGTAGGCAATAGGGTTAACTTCTTTGGGAAAAATGTTTATTGAAACAGCACTAGAAAGTTTTTCAATCGAATCTCTATTGTCTCTATAATTACTACAGAAATTTTTTTTACACAGAAAATCAGGTAACCCAAAATATGCGTATAATGTACATCTATCATCATTTATGCAAAACTGACACAAGTTTGTTCAAATTATTTTACACATTTTGCAATTAAAAATAATTGTGAAATAATACAGTATAATCCAGAGTTGTCAGAGATTTTCAGAGGGAGGAAATTGCTGGTGTGTAATATGGTGTGTAATACCTATGTAATGGGTCTGATGATCCATAGGTTTCAGAAAACCTTTGGGAAGGGACTAGAAGCCAGAATTTTATTTATCGCATTGGTCCTGGTATTCCCTCAACTACTGTTTTAATGAGTGCTGTCGATCACATCAGTCCAGAATCTTCAACAGCTGTTTAACTGGTGACAGTGAAAGCCTATAGCATATGATTTATCATATTTTCACATTCAGTGAGACTTTGCAGTCTGTGGATAAGGTGGCATCATCATCATTGGGATAGAAATGTTTTATCGTGGGATAAAGATGATGAGTTCGAAAACTGTATTGATTTGCAGTGACTCTTCCCCCTAAGTGGCAAATGGGGTGAAACTTTGTCAGGAAAATGTCCTTACAGCATAAGGTACACAGTATTTAGCATGTTTTTTCCTTGCTTTATTTTCGAGACCCCTGTCCGCTGTTTCTCAGGACATCATGATGAACCTGGCCAAAGCGATGGCCAATGCTAATGGCACATGCACTAAAGATAAAGTGGATGGAGATTAAGTTGGAGTAAATCTTTCAAGCATCGTGATCTGTTAATTGTTAAGCAATGGATAGTCAAGAGACTAAAATTAGCTTTTAATATGTCTCTTTTCTCTATTTTAACCTTGCTTTTCATTTTCAGTGAAAATGACCTGAAGATCTTTTCTGTAAAATGGTTATAGACATTTTACCGCATTTCGTCCTCGTCTCTCCCTAAAGGTGACCCTACAGACACGGACTACACTGCTGTAGGCTGCGCCATCACCACCATCTCCTCCAACCTGACAGAGATGTCGAAGGGTGTGAAGTTGCTGGCGGCTCTCATGGAGGATGAGGTGGGCAGTGGGCAGAGGCTAATGGGAGCAGCCAGGACACTAACTGGAGCAGTATGTGACCTGCTCAAAGCTGTGGAACCGGCATCTGGAGAGGTACACTCCTCACCCACACACAGAGCTGGACAATTCTCTGTTAGAGTCTAAGCTCAGATTTGTAACACCGCTGTGAATATTTTAGCCTAGGCAGACGGTGCTGACAGCAGCAGGTAGCATCGGACAGGCTAGCGGTGACCTGCTGCGCCACATCGGCGAGGGCGAGACTGATGAGAGGTTCCAGGTGTGTTATTTTTTTTGGTTGCATTCAGTGATCATACATACGAGGTAGGGTGTACAATATTTGAATCAGAAGTTCTGTTCCATTATTCTGATTGTTTTTCAGGACATCATGATGAACCTGGCCAAAGCGGTGGCCAACGCCGCTGCACTGCTGGTGCTGAAGGCCAAAAATGTGGCGCAGGTAGCCGAGGATACGGCACTGCAGAACCGCGTGATAACTGCAGCCACGCAGTGCGCCCTCTCCACCTCACAGCTAGTGGCCTGCACAAAGGTAAGGTAATCTATTGAGGCTCTGTGTGTGCATGCTGAGAGACGCTCATGTCATTGTGATCAGTCAGGATAGTTGGATGGATATAAAGGATGATAGAGATATAGATTACTAGCTGACTGGTGCATGAATGATGAATTGTGTGTGTGTACATGTGAGGATGATAAGTGACTTGATGGATAGATGGTTGCTATGTAGACGATTAATGCATATAGTAGGTGTAGAGATGGGCAGGTAAATAAGTGGATGGATGGATTGATACATGCATGACTGGCTGAATCCATCATGAAAATGAGCAAAGAATAACATGCAATAATTATATTCTGACTTCAAAACAAATTTATATTTTGTTTCTTTATTTACTTTTTTTTTTTTTTTTTTTTACAATATGTGGGTTTTAAAATTGTTGCAGCCCTTATCAATATTGTATTATGCCTTTTCTGGAGAGAATGACGGCACTTAATCTCTTTCTGTAATGTCTAACAAGGTTGGCGATTTATGTTAGAGGAATTTTGGTCCAAGCTCCTTTAAATTCCTATGTTTGTACAATTTAACTTTTCGTTTCAGTTCAGACCACATGTTTAGAGTAGCATTCACATTCTGAGATGTTTTAGATATATAGTTTTCATATGGCTGAGTTTAAACATTCTGGCAGAGGCAACCATGTTTTACGCTGAAATATCATGTCGTCATCAAGTTTGATAAGTGCTGCTGATCCACCAAACATAAAACAGCCCAATACCTTAATGATCTAATGCTATATTCCACTGAGTTTTTATTATATGCAATTCACTTTAAATATCAAACATGCTGACGTGTACATTCTGCCTGATCGAAAGACTTGTTTCTGAACGGAGCATAACACAATGCTGACTATAGGTCTAAAGCAGGGGTGCCCAAACTTTTTCCTACGAAGGGCCAAAAATCAAACTTGACTGAGGTGCCATGGGCCAAAAGTTAATTTTGCATCCTATATCAAACTGCATTACATTAAAGTTGCTACAGTATGGTTTCCCCTTATTTATTTCATAATATTTAAAATAAATATAAAACAACTTTAATCTGATTAACTAATGCAATTTTATTTGTAAAGTTTTGCATTTTAATGAACTTACTACAATAAAAACAAACAATCTGCAAGTGTTCAATGTACAATACAGTTCAATGCCAGACACGCTAGTCAAGCTGTAAACAATAATAAAACCATTCGGTTGAAATGTTCGTGACCTAATGAGATATGAAACTGGTCCTTGTTTTTCAGAAGTTTTTCAAGATTGGGCTGTAGCTGACTTACAAAGACAAGATATTTTGTAGGTGAAAGTCAATTAGTTTGCTTTTTTGAGAACATTCGTACCTGAGAAGGACAAACTGCTTCTGCAGCCACTGCAAGACATTCCTTGACGAACTCTCCAGTAGCAAAGGCTCTTCTACTTTTAGCAATTAGAGCGGAAATCTGATAACCGTCCCGTGTGGAGCTTTCTTGTGCTTTTAAAGGGCTTAGCAGCACGCACTGTTCGAATCGAAGTTTAGCAAGCAGCTCGTTAGCCTTCTGTTTTCTCTTCTCGCTGCTGTACTTTGAGAAAGCTGCAGAATGTTTTGTTTCATAATGACGACGGATATTGTACTCTTTTAAAACAGCAACCGACTTTTTGCAAACTAGACATCCTGCCTTTGATTTGGCTTCAGTGAATAAAAACTCGTCTTGCCAAATTTTTTTGACAAATTTATCTTTTCTGTGTGCCACCGCCTTGATTTCTCCATTATTGCGTTTGTTAATTTGTTGATGTTAATTGACGTGGAGTGTCGCAAAGCAGGCAGTGCTGCACCTTGAATTGCGCATGCACGAAAAGAAAAATCTAATTAATTTACATTTAAACATTTAATATCAGTTTACTCTTTTGTAGTTCAACAATAAAACAAAAAAATGTATGTCAAACTACAGTACAAATGACGATCTGTGCCGAAGGCATCCCCCTCTCTCTTCTTGGATGGTGTGGCGGGCCAAATCAAATATTAAAACGGGCCAACTTTGGCCCGCGGCCCCTAGTTTGGGAATTTCTGGTCTAAAGCATCTTCTGATGTTCTCTCCCATTTCTTTTTTGGCATGGTTTTCAATCAATTTTTGAACATGGTTAGCAGTTGATTTAAAAACTTACTCACACACAGACTGTGATCTTTAAGTTATCTTTTTGCCTCCCTTATTCATTCTCACTATGGAGAGAGACTATGAGAAAATGAAGCATGCAAAAATAAATTTTAAACCTGTGAAGAAGAAAAAAACTGATTTGTGCTCCAGAATGAGTCATATATATTTAAAAGCATACTATATATATACTGTGTGTGTGATATATATATATACAGTATATACACTGTACATATATTTGGTGCATTCTGCTAAACGCAATGCCTCATGTAAAAAGACTTGCAGTAAGTTCTGTGCTGGTGTAAGGGATGTGTGATGCATATCATGAGACCAGTCCATACTGTACCTATTGTGATATTGTAATGTTCTTTTATCGTAATATATCAAATTTTGATCTTTTCTCCCATATCTGGTGTGTTATTAGGACCAATTCTTGAAAAAAAATTCTAACTGTAAGATGGATCTTTCATTTACAGAGCCAGTGATTTGAACGACTCATATGTTGTGTGTATTAAGAAATTTGGGCAGGTTTATAACAATCAGTCTTTGATATCTATAACAGAGTTCTTTGATATTTGCATTGGTAGTGTGATTTTACATGTGTGTAAACCCAGGTAATATTTATACCCTGAGTAAACATACGACTTGAGATTATTTCTCATTTTGGAAAAATTTAAGTACTGTGAGTAATATTTGACATCCCTTATCAAATGAGCAAAGAAACTGTCATTTTGTATGGCACTCTATATGAAGAGGATAAAATAATAGATGTGTGGGTGGGTGGGTGAGTACATGCATGGATGTTGAGTGGATAGACAAGTGGATGAATAGAAAGATGGATTTGTGGAAAGGCGCATTTAATGGATAGAATAGACAGATATAGTACATGAATGGGTGATTGGGTCGATGGACTGAAAAACAGACAGAAAGAAGTTTATTAGCATGGACATCATGTGTCCAACCACACACACGTACTGTACTTTACATGCACAATTGACCTTGTAATAAAAATGTACTTGTTAGAACAGCCAGTGTATATCGTCTTATTTGTAGCAACAGCTTGGTTAAAATAATAATAAAATAACCTGCATTATTAATCCATCAGCTCTCTTTCTCTAAGAGCAGCCTAATAGCATCATCGCTACTGTATATTTTCTCCGTTTACTCAAGGTGGTGAGCCCGACCATCAGCTCACCCGTGTGTCAGGAGCAGCTGGTGGAAGCAGGCAGGCTGGTGGAGCGCTCGGTGGAGTTGTGTGTTAAAGCATGCCACGCTGCCTCTGATGAGGCTGAGCTGCTTCGGCAGGTGAACGGAGCAGCGGGCACAGTCAGCCTGGCACTTAGTGACCTCCTGCAGCACGTACGCCACTATGCCAGCTGTGGTGAACCAATCGGACGCTATGACCAGGCCACCGATACCATCATGACCGTCACAGAGAGCATCTTCACCTCTATGGGAGACGCAGGTGAGGCACTGATATGTACAGTATGAAGTCCTGATACAGTATGTACAGTACAGTATCACACAACAATAGTGTTTATAATAGAGGAATCAGACAGTAGTGTCACTTATATAGTACAGAATGTAAAGATAGGCAGCATTCCAATATGACATTATATATAAATAGCTTCTGTTTTTTTTTTTTTTTTTTTTTTTTTTTATGAAATTATGTTTATAACCATAAAACACCCCCAAATCTGTACATACATGTATATAAAAATATTTGATTTGGGAAAAGTGATTAAAACACCAAATAACTTTGAGTGCTTTAGTATTTTAGCACAAAATATTTCAGTTATATATTATATGTTATATAATATATTACAGTTTACTCTGATTTTCACCTTGTATGTTTATTCAAGTCTTTTTTTAAGTTTCAATAGTCATGCCACAATTAGAGCTGTAATCGGGCCTTAAAAATTAGGCACGACAGGGCCCGAGCCCGACAGATTTTGGCCCGAGCCCGACAAGTACATATTGATTGACAGCCATTTAAAAGCCCGAATCTGACTTTACAGCCCGACATTATTCAAAAGTGCGCAAACACACAGCTCTTTTGGATTTGGTCAAGAATGAGTCATTTATAAAAAAAATTTTAACATAATTTATTTATGACTAACAAATAAACTACAGGCAACTTGGAACAAAAAATAAACAAGCCCTCTGTATTCTCAGCACTTTAAATAAGTCCAGGCAATAACAAAATTAAAATAATTTGCTTCGCCACTTCCGGCCTCACTGAGTGTGCGACTCCAGCAGCACTGACTGAACACCCTTTCACTGCTGCTGCTACTCAGAGGTGGAAAGTAACGAATTACATTTACTCGCGTTACTGTAATTGAGTAGCTTTTTTGTGTATTTCTACTTTTTAAAGTAGTTTTGAAAATCTGTAATTTTACTTTTACTTAAGTACGTTTTGTTTGAAGTATTGTAATTCGCTACATTTTAAATCATATTCGCTACTGAGTAAAAAATAAATGAATGAAAATGATAAAACAATAAAAAAAAATATTATGCTTTGTATAAATGCTCCGTTGCGCCGCGTGTGTGTATCATGTCCTGGTCGTGCGCCGCTCCAGACTCCACTCCAGGTTTTCTGACACCGGCATCTTCCTGACCTTCCACACGGTCACTTCCGCCCTGAGTGACGTCATCGACTAGCGCGACTGGAGAGAGACGCGCGAAAGATGAAAGAGGTTGTGATTTTGGCGTTTTGACATTTGGTTGTGTATTCTGGTTTGACCTTTTTGCCTCCAATTGACTTTGATTATTGCTTTGTCCCTATGGTTTGGTTGGTCTTTGTATATATTTATAGATAACTTCACTGTATGTCTGTGCACTCACTAGTAGCAGGGGCGTGGCTGCCATTTATTTTTGGAAGAGGGAGTTTATTTGGGAATTTATTTGCTCAGGAATAAAATAAAGATAGCTGACTACCTTATTGTACGGAATGATGGGGGGGGGGGGTGATAAAATTATATATACATAATATATATAAGGTTATCAAAGCAGTCCCACAGCTTAATCATAGCTAAAACAATCCAGTGAAATATTAGACTGTGAGACTTTTTTGAGCCAGGTATTTTATATAGTTTAGCTTAGGTTTATATTTTATATAGTTTATATAGGTTTACCTGTATTTTTGTTTGTGTTTTTTTTTTTTTTTGCAGGTAATCTAGCTACTAAATATAAATACCATTTTGTTTATTATTTTGGCCTGGGTCCATCCTGAATCTGATCCTCCTGTGTGTGTGTGTGTGTGTGTGTGTGTGTGTGTGTGTGTGTGTGTGTGTGTGTGTGTGTGTGTGTGTGTGTGTGTGTGTGTGTGTGTGTGTGTGTGTGTGTGTAAAAACCTCATTATTTCATCAGTTAATGATTGGATCTAGTACTTTCTGCCATATACCACCATTTCCATACAGTTTAAAATAGAACCCTGAACCATTCTTTTGCTGTATGACCCTAGACTGGGACGTAACACCATATTTAAGTGACCACTTTGATTTTCAAGCACAAGAAAGACAACAGCTTTATTATGCAAAGGTGTTCCTTCAGTTAAAAACAACTAGTTTGAGATTTTATATCTGCTCATCTTTTTTGAACTACGCTAGAATGCCTCATCCCACCCCCGCTGTTAAAAAAATTAAAATAAAAAAGTAACTCGGTAACTTTTACTCTGAGTACATTTTTTAATGAGCTACTTTTTACTTTTAGTTGAGTAGATTTTTATAAGGGTAACTTTACTTGTACTTAAGTAAAATTTCACTGAAGTAACAGTACTTGTACTTGAGTACAAAATTTTATTACTCTTTCCACCTCTGCTGCTACTGCCTGGGATGCATAGCACTGACCCGGCTAATTTAGCAAGTTTTGGGTAGGATGGTTTGTTGATCTTCCACCAGCCAAGAACATCCATTTCATTTTCCATGACAGCCGTTTTAATGTAGTGGCAAGCCTCTGTTTAACCTCCTCAGCATCCATTTTCGCATTTCTCTCGCGCTAATCAAAACGCATCACATGACCGCGCAAGCCCGACCCGAGCCCGTGTAAAATTATATTAATTTCGGGCAAAATTTCGGGTTCGGGCAAAGATTTTCAGCTCTAGCCACAATGGCTATTTTTTCATTTCTTGATTGTTTTATTTTTTTTAACATTCATTTTCCTTTTCACAGTATGCCATCAGTTATCATGTTGGACAAAAGGCCAGTGGCTTTCTTTAGCACATTCAGGCAGATGGTCTGAATTAGAGTCAGAAAATAGGTTTCAGGTCTAGAAGGGGTTTATTTAAAAAAGGAAATTTCATTGTGGACTGTGATACAATAATACACAGAGGGTCAATAAAATCATTTATTCAGGCTTTCCAAGCAAAGCGTATCCGTGTTGTGGTTTAAAAGGATAAATATTGTTTTAGCTTTTCTGTCCTCAACTCTGCATCACAAAGTAATACATCGCTAATACATTTTACATAGAAACCCTGGTCACTTTCTGTTTTTTTTTTTTTTCCGTTTTTTTCATCTTGTACAAAAAAACACTGTTGATGCACATGTAATTTATTTAATTTATTACATATATTACATATCTTTTGCATATACAGTAAAGAAGAGCACCAGATCAGAAATAATGCACACTTTCTACATTAATTGTATCCTTAATTCTCCCTCATAAGCCAGCTGTCTTACACAGTGATATAAATAAATGTTCGAGTTTTCAGTGCTATTGACATGCTTGTTGCGCTTCAAATGCATTTAATTTTTAGGCTGAAAGCTAAAGTTGGGTTCTAGTTCTGAGCTTTTTATTATGGTATAGTCATAAGACATGGCGCTGAGCAACACCCAGCCCACTTCATACTTGGGGGTTGTTGGACATGTAACGTAAAACCACAACATAGCTCCAGATCTGGTCTTAATCAAGTGAACTTGCTTTGAAACATTAAGAGAAACCACATGGCATGATTCGTCAAGTCGAACTCGAGGTCTGGTCACTGGTATTCCAGTAAAGCAATCACTGTAAAACTATAGCTGACCAGCTGTGCAATTCCATATGATTTCAATTCAATTCAATTTCAATTTCAAATTTTATTTGTCACATACACAGTCATACACAGTATAATATGCAGTGAAATGCTTACACGACCGCCAGTGACCTTAAAAAGAAAATAAAAGCTTGTACGTAAAATAATCAATAAAAGGAAATACTAAAGAAATAAATGTAACTAGTAAAATTAACTGTACAATAAGGGCATAATAAAATATTGCTAAATATATTATTTTGTAAGTTTAGCACGGAGAGCGTTGTTTCTCATACATTTTTTATGCCATGGATTATTTTTCTTTTAATCACAGTTCACAGACCCTCTCGGTACATATTTATTTTACACATATCTCATTTTATTTTTAGTTTACGTTTTATAAACATTATACCATTAACATTATCTAAATGTGCACTTTAATATTTTGCCAATTTATTCATGCCATTCTTTCTTTTTCATTTCATTTATTAATTAGTTTTTGTAAATGTCATTATATTCCTGATGATATTATTTATACCATATTAACTTTCAAGAGCTTTATCATTCACAAGCTTTAGCTACAGCACTGCCAGGTGAACTAAACACTGATCAGTAAACCAGTGAACTGGTGACAGGATCACGGGCACACAAGGCTCATCTAGAGCTGTGGACAGCGAAGGCTAGCCTGGCCAATTCCACAGAAAAGGCAATATACTGTACTGTAGCACAAATTGCTGAAAACGGTGATGATTGAAAGGGATCAGAACACTCAATGCATCACAGCCTACCACATGGAGGGCTTAACACAGTTCAAGGGTTTTGATCTGACCCCTGATTCACCTGATCACAATTCGATCTGGAATGTGCCAGCAAAACAAGTCTGATTCATGGCGCCACCTTGCAACTTGAACAATCTGCTGTTAACATTCCGGTGCCAGACACCACAGCACACCTTCAGAGGTCTTGTGGAGGCATGCATCAAGGGACCAGTGCTGTTTTGGTGGCACAAGGAGACAACCGTCTACACAATCGTTCTGCAGTTAAATTCTACAATAAAAATTATAGATAAATACCTGTTAAAACAATAAAACTGAAACTAAATATATCTGGCAAATGTAAGAGCAATGGCCTATTCCTCTATTTTTCACTCTTACAGTATAAAAGAATGCATCCAGGTTTGCTGAGGTGTCCACACATACGTACATATATACATGCGTCCTTCTTTCATCGCAGTATCTGTGATTTTATTTCTGGATTTATGTAGGTGTCTGCAGCATATACTGTATAGGTGATGAGTGGTTGCAGTGTAAAATGTTCCTGGATCAATAGTGTACAGAAGGTCACCTGCCAGCTTTTGTTAAGCATCACTCCTGCAGCTTTGATTCACAATAGAGCACTGGCTTCAACAAAAATCACATTCCTGAAGATCAAAGGAAAGAGAACTACAGTAACACTTGTGTTTGCCTGTTGGGTTTCAAAAATGTTGGCAGTGGAATGAAGCTGAAATATGTGGGCAATTATGGCATGAGAAATAAAGAATTACTTACATTCAACTTACACATTATTGAATGCGTGTGTATTGACTTTTTAAAGGAGAGATGGTGAGACAGGCTCGTGTGTTGGCCCAGGCTACGTCAGACCTGGTGAACGCCATGCGCTCGGACGCTGAAGCAGAGGTGGACGTGGACAATTCCAAGAAGCTGCTGGCGGCAGCCAAACTGCTGGCTGATGCTACGGCTAGAATGGTGGAAGCTGCAAAGGTGGAACTTCTATAAACTTAAATTTACCATCTTCACAGAGAATGCTTAAGTTCCGACAGACATCCTACTCTTTTTACTTTTGACCAATTATCCCATTAAACAGATGAATCCAGATTAGTGCATTATGTGAAGGTGAACAGGAGACTGGACATTTCCCATACATAAATAAACAAACAAACAAAAAAAACCACATTCGAATTTTGTCATTGTTAACTTGTCATTTATATATGTATCAGTTGAGGACCACATGAAATTCTATGCTGCAGAAAGGTACAGTATTAATATAACAACTTACAGAATGTTATCGTTGCCTTTGATCTCTGACACTTATCTACAAGATCCCAACTTCTGGAATGCAGTTACCTAGGTAACCATGAAACCTGCTTGTGACTTTGCATTGAATTGGAGTCGTATCAGGAGAGAGAGAGATAGAGAGAGACTTTGGTTGCTGTGAGAGTAATATGCTGTTTTGCTATTTTTCTTTCATATAAACCACATTGCTTGAGGCATATTGTAGCTGCACAGAAATGGGCTGCTTTTTAAGCACTGTAGCTATGCATGCATTTTTTTTAAGGTTATAAAGGGTAGTGATGTTGAGGCAGAACATTTTATATAATAATTAATTTGGACAGATAGGTCTGCCTGATACTGGCTGAAACCTTGCTAACTACTCTACTGTATATGTGCTTTCCCTTTACGTGCTGTAGCAAATGCATACACAGCAGAACCACGGCATGCAAATTTAATTCGTTGTGGAGATGAGTTCTTAAGGTGAAAACTCTTATTGCAATCTGAATTTTCCTAGAAGAAATGATGTAAATGAAAATAGTTTATTTATATATATATATATATATATATATATATATATATATATATATATATATATATATATATATATACAAATTTGTAAACTTACTCCGTTTTGAATGGCTCATATATATATATGGGGGTTTTTTTTTTGGTGTTTTTTTTTTTTATCAATTTAGTCATTAGGTGCCAACATTGAAAATACAGTTTAACCTCTGCAACCAAATTTTCACCTTATGAATTAAAAGTTTGCAAGAAAATTGCATCGGCACACAAAGAAAACCAAGTGCCTCACCTAATGCTAAGTTGTGTGAACGTCTTTGAGCCGTTCAAAACTTGCTTTGCATCAGAGTAAAGTCAAGCGCAGCAAGTTCACAAATTTTTTCAGCTATTGATGTTTTGAAAGCGTCAACCGAAGATACCAACATATCTTCAATTCAATTTTATTTGTATAGCGCTTTCAACAATTGACATGATCTGCATTTACACAGTGTGTTAGGTGGCAGGCAGTTCAGCTTTAATAGTTGATGTTAATTGATGTTAAAATGGAGTCCAGGTAGTTATTGGAGACTCAGATAGACTTGTAGAAAGTTCCAGTCCTGAACTATCAAATTGTCAAGTCTTTAGAGAAACAGCTGCTAACACCAGTCGAGGCCAGAACCATCTTCTAGGTAGAGAGAATCATCCCCAGACACCAGACGCATCCCAAAGAGACACACGGGGCATCCATGCGACGAGACCTCCAACCAGAAACGGGGCACCAGGATGGATCAGACAGGTCCGGAGGGCAGGGGGAGTCTGGATCACTGGCAGCTCAGGGGTGACGTGTAGCTCGACAGAGAGAGAAAGAGTGAAAGGGGGAGAGAGGAAAGATCTAAAATACATGATTTTTCTCACTTTTTAAAAAAAATATTTGTTACATTTTTGTATTTCTACAGTGGATTATCTGCATTTACAATATTTCTTACGGGAGAATTTGTTTTGCAATTCGAATTTTCACATTAAGAATGCGCCTCCAAAACAAATTAAATTCATGCTGAGGTTCTGCTGTATTTGCGATGCTTTTGTGCCTTGTTTCCTTTTAACTTTTGGCACTAACCAAACTGCAAAGAGAAACATATTTAAATCCCAGAAAGTTTACAGGTCTCCCTCCTCATGTTCAGTGTTTTTCCTGGCCAAAATGCTCAGTGGGGCAGGAACAAATGATGCAGACAACCAGCAACCATTCTAAAAAGCTGCCTCTATTTGTATGTCATTTGCTGTCAGTTTAGAAAGCTTTCTTCTTTTATGCATTCCAGCTTGTGTGTTTTCTGTGTATGTGGGGAAGGGTAGGGTAGTGAGAGAAGGAGAGGCTGGATCTGTTGAAACTTTCTTCTAACCAAGCATCTAACACAATCGTTAAGTGGCAGTTCTGTTTCAGTAGACATTACTGTGCTCCCAGAACACCGTGTACTCCAGCAGGAGGTGTGACAGATATGTTTGAACTTCCTCAGGGGGCCGCGGCTCACCCAGAGAACGAAGAGCAGCAGCAGAGGCTGAGAGAAGCCGCCGAGGGTCTGCGAGTGGCCACCAATGCTGCAGCTCAGAACGCAATTAAAAAGAAGCTACTCAACAGACTGGAGGTGAGAGAGGCACTGTTGTCACCTTTACTCAGAGCTCACTAGCTATTTTTCACTAGCCTGTAGCTGTTTTGATCTTTTTACAGCGTGGTATACAGTACCTGAGAATGTTTTTGACCGTCATGGCAATGGTTAATGAAGGTCTGCGATGTATCCCTCACCTGAGAGAGTTAGAGAGATCATTAGAACTATAGAGAACCTTGTTAAACTTGTATTAATAACATGTTTGAGAAACCTGGTACATACCTAAACCAGAGATGCCAATATCTACTGTTTAGCTTCTTTTTCAAATGGAAATGTTCTGCTTTCCACTAAAACTGGGGTCAAATTAAGCATGAAATAAAATTCACTTAGTGGAAAACTAAGGTCACTGAAGGGGAAAGGATGTGAAATGTTCATTTCTTTCTCGCAGTATTTATTTTGGCTTTGATTACATTATACAGTGCATACACTTGATGGCAATTTCATTAGGTACACCTGTTCAACTGCATGTTAATGCAAATATGTAATCAGCCAATAACACGCCAGCAACTTGATGCGTTTAGGCATGTAGACATGTTCCAACCCATCTGCTAAGTTTCAAACCGAGAATCAGACTGGTGAAGAAACTTTGAATGTGGTGTGATTGTTGCTGCCAGAAATACTGTATTTCCAAAACCATTGATCTACTGGGACTTTCATGACCATATCTAGGGTTTACAAAGAATGGTCTGAAAATATCCAGTGAGCAGCAGTTCCCTGGGCAAATATGCCTTGTGGATGCCAGAGGTCAGAGGAGAGCGGCCAGACTGGTACGAGCTGTTAGAAAGGCAACAAGAACTCAAATAAAATTTCTTACAACCGAGGATTGCCAAGGCAATTGGCTACAGCAGCTGAAGAATAGTCGAGAACAGGAATCTGAAATTGCAATTCACATGGGCCCACCAAAATTGAAAGATAGAAGATAAACGTTCCCAGGTCTTGATTTCTGCTGCGGCATTCAGATATTAGGGTTTCATGCTAATCATAATTAGCATGAAAGCATGGATTCATCCTGCCTTGTATCAACAGTTCAGGCTGCTGGTGGTGTAATGGTGTGGGAGGGGTTTTCTTGGCAATGGAGCATCGTTTAAATGCCACAGCCTACCTAAGTATTTTTGCTTTATTATGACATTTTCTTAGAATTTCCACTTAAATTTAGGACTAAATATTAGTAAAGATAAAAAGGATTCACAAAACATCTTCGCTCTAAAAACAGCTCCTAAGGTAAAAATTGTTAAGAGTAGAGAGTAGGACTTTTAAGAGGCTTTCCTTACTCAGAGTTGCTCTGAGAAGTTTCCTTAATCACTTTTAGTCTAGGCCCAGCTAGGACTTTTTAAGCCAAGATAGGAGCTCTCTGAGAAAATTCTAAGAAGCTTTGTGAATACGGGCCATGATCTCAATCCAATAGAGCACCTTTTGGATGAGGTGAACCGGGAGAATCACAACATGGATGTGCAGCTGACAAATCTACAGCACTGCTTGATGCAATCATGTAATATGGACCAAGGTCTGTAAGGAATGTTTCCATCACATTGTGCTAGTTTCTTATCCTAGTACACACCTGGGTTTGTATTCACAAAGCTTCTAAAGCTTAAAAGTTGCTCCTAATGACAAGGTTCTAAGAAAATTCTTAGAAGTATGACCATTTCTTAGGACTTCCCCTTAAATTTAGGACTAAATCTTAGTAAAGATAAAAATATTATTTACGAAACATCTTAGCCCTAAAATCAGCTCCTAAGGTAAAAAGTGCTAAGAGTAGAGAGGAGGACTTTTAACAGGCTTAAGAGTTTCTATAGCAGAGGACAAAATGGCGGAAAGAAGAAATATTCTCCAAACAGTAAACGTAAAAACTGCTCTTCTGTCCAATTTGGTTTTCTTGTTGTTTTACTTCTTTCCATCTCGTTTGGATTGTTGGCTATATACCATCCAAAAGTGCAACGTAAATAGACGTGCAATCATGTAAATTGGTAAAAGCTGAGCCATTTTGCTTCCATCAACCTGAAATGGATTACAAGTAATAAAATCAGTATGGTAAATAAATGTAAGAACTTACATATTGATTCCATACTATCCATACTCAGAGCTGCTCTGAGAGTTTTCCTAAATCACTTTTAGTCTAGGACTCTCAGCTAGGACTTTTTAAGCTAAGATAGGAGCTCTCTGAGAGAATTCTAAGAGGCTTTGTGAATACAGGCCCTGAAGTATACAGTGCACCTCTGTATACAGTGCCTTTTAGAACGGTTGGCACCCTTCCTAGAATTCAATATACTGTACAATGTATGAAACAAATGCTGTTCTAGAACTACCGATATTTTCTGTTTGTTTTCCTCATCCCCATTTTTAACTCTACTGCTGACGCTTCCCTAATCCTTTGGTCTCAAGACTTGCAATCCGAGTGGGGTTTTTTTTACTGCGTATTTCCGAAAAAATGTGTTTTGTGTCCCTTCTGGGACTTCTCTTTTCCAGAGAGATCTGCCTGTTTGCCTTCTCATTGACAACAAACATATCATTGTTCTGATGGCCTCTTTTTGCCCTCCATCTGTCTTCCTACAGAATGTGGCATATCCCTGCTTCCTGTATTTGGCTGTGGCTTCAAAAAGCTCATCATGAATATCTGTATTCATTTACCTCCTCATGCATGCAAGACTTTGTGTTTGAGAACTGTTTGAATATCTGTTCAAATCAAAAGGGTGATCTATGTATTAAAAGTGGTTGAATGGAGCAGTTTGTAAAAGCATAAAGGGAGGGGAAGCTCAAAGACCGTGTGTGCAGAATTTAGTGTATTGAGAACAATTTGGGCCTTTGAACCTGTAAAATATAATTTAGCAGGAAGACGTTATGTAACACCAAACAGGGCTGCTTGTGCCCACAATCTTATGTGTATATTTACTTTGTTTCAGCTAAGCTGTAGTATTAATGGGTAATGTTTTATTTATTTGAATTAGATTGCTGCCAAGCAGGCTGCTGCAGCCGCTACCCAGACCATCGCAGCTGCCCAGAATGCAGCTGTCTCCAACAAGAACACCGCGTCTCAGCAGCAGCTAGTGCACAGCTGTAAGGTACTGTGGCTGTGAATTTCACTCAATTCATTACCCGTAGTGTCTTCCTTATTAGCATTCATTACTTCATCTAATTGATTACTTCTGTAAGATTTGAAATGCTGCATCGAGCGATGAAACATCCTGCAAGCATGTTTTATCTGATGTGTGTTTCTGAAGGCCGTAGCAGATCACATCCCTCAGCTGGTACAAGGCATGAGAAGTAGCCAGGCCCAGCCAGAGGACCTGAGCGCCCAGCTCGCCCTCATCATCGCCAGTCAGAGCTTTCTCCAGGTGCGACTCAACCCCAGCACTAAATACGGACGCGTTCTGTTTAGTCTTTTCTGTACTGTTATCTTTTTCTTGTCTTAAACGAACATAAAGAAGTCAAAGATCAACTTGATTTGTGCTGCTGTATCATTTACACAAATTAAGCACTGATTCTTATTGTTTATTTTGGATTGTTTCTTCCTAAAGCCGGGAGGTAAAATGGTTACTTCAGCAAAATCAGCCGTACCGACAGTAACAGACCAGGCAGCAGCTATGCAACTGGGACAATGCGCCAAGAACCTGGCCACCTGCCTGGCAGAGCTCAGGACAGCTGCACAGAAGGTTGGGTCCATGTTCTCACACCCATTCACATGGGACTGCACAAACAAAGATTTTAAGGTTCTTTCCTGTGTGACAAGGAGCAAATCAACACTAATTATGAAACTAATCTAAAAAAAAAAAAAAAACTGCCTGATTTTACATGCAAACACAATTTTGACACAAATATTTTAGGCCAGAGGATTTTCTAGGCTAATTACTGTCACGCTGCAGCTTCCTATAATAATATAGGACAGTAATTAAGTCACTATTATTATTTCTGGGTTGTAGCATGTTATAATCATGGAAATTAGCACCTGCATTCACATACTTAGAGAGAGAGAGTTTGGTAGAGTACGTGCTAGGAGTTTAATGAATGTTTTGGAGGAATGGAATATGCAATGGAATATTTGATGTACAGTATATAGCAGGGACATGTGGTTTGTGCCGTGTTACAAGCACACCGTGCTATAAAGCGTTTACACCTGACATCACAACGTCTGCCATGGTCTTGCCAGTTCTGGACATTAAAAAGGCGTTACTGCCTGGATAAAGCTTTCACCACAGCGGACCAACCGATCTGCACACAACTTTTGGCACTGGTTTTATGCAGAATGCCTGACGCAACCCTCCATTTTTTTTCGGGCTTGGGCTCGGCACTGCATGCAGCTGCTGGGTAGTATGGGGTGTGGAAACCACTGACAGCGAGGCTTGAACCTCGATCCTCAGATACCCAAACCAAGAACCTAGAGCCTAATCCACCTGAGCCACCACCAAGGACTTCCTGTATGCAAATGTTATGCCATCTTACATACGGCTATGTCTTGCATGTAAGCCTCTGATCTGACTTTGTGTTTCATGGTTAATGACAAACAGCGAATCACAAAGCTAACTAGTTTCTAACACAAGGCTGAATTCCAAATCCCTCTCTAACCCCTGATCGAAGGAACTACTTGGTGTGTGGGACAACTAGCTTTCCATTTCTGCTATTTACGATTCAACCCCAAAACACTCATTTACTGTAGCTATTAATTAGAAAGCTTAATGTTCGTATTTCTTAACTTTGCCTGTACATAATTTTATGAAGTGTAAAGCACAAACATTCCATAGCATTGTCTCATTTGCAACAGAAGCGCTGGATGAGTTAATGCTAACAAACCACCAAATGCAGAATGATTCGCATACAGTGGCTTGCAAAAGTATTCGTCCCCCTTGAAATTTTCTACATTTTCTCACATTACAGCCACAAACATGAATCAATTTTAATACAATACACATGTATTAAAAGTGGTGTACACATGAGAAGTGGAACGAAAATCATACATGATTCCAAACATTTTTTTACAAATAAATAACTGAAAAGTGGGGTGTACGTAATTATTCAGCCCCCTGAGTCAATACTTTGTAGAACCACCTTTTGCTGCAATTACAGCTGCCAGTCTTTTAGGGTATGTCTGTACCAGCTTTGCACATCTAGAGACTGAAATCTTTGCCCATTCTTCTTTGCAAAACAGCTCCAGCTCAGTCAGATTAGATGGACAGAGTTTGTGAACAGCAGTTTTCAGATCTTGCCACAGATTGTCGATTGGATTTAGATCTGGACTTTGACTGGGCCATTCTAACACATGGATACGTTTTGTTTTAAACCATTCCATTGTTGCCCTGGCTTTATGTTTAGGGTCGTTGTCCTGCTGGAAGGTGAACCTCCGCCACAATCTCAAGTCTTTTGCAGACTCCAAGAGGTTTTCTTCCAAGATTGCCCTGTATTTGGCTCCATCGATCTTCCCATCAACTCTGACCAGCTTCCCTGTCCCTGCTGAAGAGAAGCACCCCCAGAGCATGATGCTGCCACCACCATATTTGACAGTGGGGATGGTGTGTTCAGAGTGATGTGCAGTGTTAGGTTTCCGCCACACATAGCGTTTTGCATTTTGGTCAAAAAGTTCCATTTTGGTCTCATCTGACCAGAGCACCTTCTTCCACATGTTTGCTGTGCAAACGGGACTTCTTATGGTTTTCGGTCAATGGCTTTCTTCTTGCCACTCTTCCATAAAGGCCAACTTTGTGCAGTGCACAACTAATAGTTGTCCTATGGACAGATTCCCCCACCTGAGCTGTAGATCTCTGCAGCTCGTCCAGAGTCACCATGGGCCTCTAGGCTGCATTTCTGATCAGTGCTCTCCTTGTTCGGCCTGTGAGTTTAGGTGGAAGGCCTTGTCTTGGTAGGTTTACAGTTGAGCCATACTCCTTCCATTTCTGAATGATGGCTTGAACAGTGGCTCCGTGGGATGTTAAAGGCTTTGGAAATCTTTTTGTAGCCTAAGCCTGCTTTAAATTTCTCAATAACTTTATCCCTGACCTGTCTGGTGTGTTCTTTGGACTTCATGGTGTTGTTGCTCCCAATATTATCTTAGACAACCTCACAGAGGCACAGCCGTCACAGAGTAGCTGTATTTGTACTGACATTAGATTACACACAGGTGCACTCTATTTAGTCATTAGCACTCATCAGGCAATGTCTATGGGCAACTGACTGCACTCAGACCAAAGGGGGCTGAATAATTACGCACACCCCACTTTTCAGTTATTTATTTGTAAAAAATGTTTGGAATCATGTATGATTTTCGTTCCACTTCTCACGTGTACATCACTTTGTATTGGTCTTTCACGTGGAATTCCAATAAAATTGATTCATGTTTGTGGCTGTAATGTGACAAAATGTTCAAGGGGGCCGAATACTTTTGCAAGCCACTGTATTTGTATACCATCTAAGGTAAACATGTTATGATGACAAATCAAACGTTTGCAAATTAATATCCTTATAACCTTCTTTATCCATTTCCACACAACTGTGTCAACACAATGCATAGGATAATTATCAGCATAGCAGAAGCTGTCAGTTGCTACAGTAGGTTACACTTTTTCTTTGTGTGACAAAGCATCAGGTAATCCGGTAGGTAATCAGGGTATCATCAGGTAATCTTTATTTGTATTTTTGCTCCTAAATACACCACAAACGTAATTATCAAAGAAAATAAATAGCCTAATGACTGTCCATCTGCCATCTGCTGTTGTGACTGGTAGTCATGTGGCTGCAAATGGCCCACAACACTGACTCTGCAGAAAAGACAGCTATTGGAAACCATACAAATGATACAGAGCTGTTAAGGCTGTACATTTAAAAAATATATATTTTTTTTAATTAAACCAGCTAATTAAAAAAAAAAAGCCTTTACATGCCTACTCATAACTTGAATAGTGCTTTTATAGTTTTGCTGTATGAAGCCATCGCTTTAAAGCTATAACAATGTAATTTTTATTTTAGTTTTTTCATATTTTAATCTGGCTGTTTAACTGGCCTTCTTACTGTCTTTGGTGAGAGTTGCATTATGAAGGTTTCTCCTTATTTAGGCTCATGAAGCATGCGGGCCTCTGGAGATCGATTCAGCTCTCAACACTGTCCTGACCTTGAAGAACGAACTCCAGGATGCCAAAATGGCTGCACTTGATGGACAACTCAAACCGCTACCTGGAGATTCGGTGTGTGTTTGTGTGTCCATGACTGAGTTTATATCTACGTTTAATTTTCTGTCTGCCTTTAGGCTGCATGTGGGGACTGCATGTGACTTTTTTTTTTTTTTTTTTGGTCTTGTGTAGCTTGAGAAATGTGCTCAGGACCTGGGGAGCACCTCCAAGGCTGTGGGCTCCTCCATGGCGCAGCTGCTCACCTGTGCTGCCCAGGGCAATCAGCACTACACTGGTATGTCAGACCGTAGCTTTTCAGCCTATATGGTTAAAAAAAAATAAAAGCTAACAAAAAAAAGCACAATTGCACAAATCTAAAGTCGCAGAACTTACGCTGGGGTCACAGTGATCATTGTGAATGTAATATGAATGTAAAAATATGTTAGAGTTTTAATATTCTTATGCAGGCACATATGCTATTAAGATAATCATAAACATCTGAAAGGGTTTGTGTGATCTCAGTGTTGTTTGCCAGGCCACAGTTGTAAATAAGAAAGCTGTTCTTAATCTGTCTTGCCTGGTTAAATAAAGGTAAATAAAAAATTAAATTAAAAAATATTGTTGATTTAAAAAAAAAAAAAATACAGATGCAACTTGTATAAACTGCAATGAGTCCAGGTGCAATGGAAGTAGATACTGTAGTTAGTTAGATAGATAGATAGATAGATAGATAGATACAGTAGATAGATAGATAGATGGATTCATACATACATGCATACTGTACATACATTCCCACATTTATTAATTCATTTATTATTTATCCTTAACGACATTCCAGACATCCAGTAGCAATGAAGACGGTAACAAATAGGAGTGTAAATGTGATTGCACACTGCATATCTTCCATATAGTGAGGAGACAGAATATGTAACAAGTAAGAAAAAGGGTAATAAATTAATACTAATACAGTTAAACCTTGGATTGCGTGCATAATTCATTCCAGAAGCCTGCTTGTATATCAAAGCACTCATAAACAAAGTGAATTTTCCCCATAAGAAATAATGGAAACTCTGATGATTCATTCCACAACCCAAAAAATATTCATATAAAAATAATGAATATATAAAAATAAAACAAGTTCAAGTTATTTACCAAATAAATTTACCTTCGAAAAGAATTCCGACAGAGCAGTGTTTCCGTTGGTATATTTGCAAAAGAAAGTACTTAGTCAACCACCAATTGTGTTCTTCCACTTAAAAAGATGAGAGGTCTGAAACTTTCATCATATGATATCATTTCTTAACTATGAGAGACGAAATAAGAAAAAAATCCACAAAATCACATTGTAGGATTTTTAAAGAATTTATTTGCAAATTATGATGGAAAAATTAATTTCATCAAAATTTCATCTCAATACTTTGTTATATATCCTTTGTTGGCAATGACAGAGGGAAAACAGTTGGTGGCTGACTAAATACTTTTTTGCGCCACTGTATATAGAAGAAGAGTCTTAAGCCTAAATCTCCCAGTCTACTTTCCAATACCACTGTAGAGAAATGATGAAAATCTGAATGGCTCAGGAGACAAAGCAGAACACAAACCTAAGCACTGAGTGCTATGAAACCAGCCATAATATATTTTTGCTGGAACAGAGTAAGAATTATTTTAGATTTTTTTTGCATTTGTTAAACCATTGTGCTTTGCAGTTTAGATACACCCTTACAGCCTTTTTTGCATTAACATCCTATCAGTGTCTAAAAGACATTTTAATGTTCAAGTGCCATCTCTTTGAGTAGGTCGCCTGGTTGTGAAGTATCTGCTGCTGCTCTCTTGTACGGCACGCTGATTTTTCACTCTTCACAGGCGTAATGGCTTGTGTCAGTCTTTCTTAGTCTCCCCTGTTTGCAGAGCCCTGGGGGTGCAGCTCCCCTTTCTCATTAATCTTGTTTTCACTACATTTAACATAGCATGAGCAATCTGGGCCTACTTGCTTGATTAATGCAGTTTGATGCAATTTGCCAGCATTCATGAGCAGCTTTTTCTGTTTTGTGGAAGGAGGAAAAGGACAGCAGTTCCACTTCAACCTGTCCCTTAATGAGGCTTGTGTGGGGAGCACTAAGAGTGTTTGATAGGAGAATGATTGGGAAAATTCTTTTTGCAAATTAGGAAGTAAAGAACCCCTTGAGTTGTTGTTCTTTTTTTCCGGCTTTTGATTGGCTACAGTAAGGAATTGAATAGCACAGTTACCTTGAATGATGTTCTGGAGTTGAGGTAGAACTGTGGGAAGAATTACAGTGTTGTAGCAAGTACAATGTTGGAATGTTCTGCATGTGTTTTCAGGTGTAGCTGCGAGGGAGACGGCCCAGGCACTGCGGACTCTGGCTCAGGCCGCACGTGGTGTGGCAGCATGCACGACAGAGAGGCAGTCTGCAGCAGCCATGCTGGATTCAGCCAGTCATGTAATGGAGGGCTCGACCATGCTGATTCATGAGGCCCAGCAGGCCCTGGTGTGCCCTGGAGACGCCGAGAGCCAGCAGAGACTCGCACAGGTCAAATACCGTACTCAATCTTCACTACATTACAACTGGTGCCTTTTTTAAGCGTTTCTGCTTTTAATGTCTCGCCTATTATGAGATTCTGAAAACTTTCTCCTTATTCAGGTCAAGTGAGGGATGTTTTGCATTTCAGTACAATCTTTCTACTCTCAATCCTCATCTTGTTCTCTCTCTCTTGCATGTACCCTGTCACACTTCCTCTCAAAAGAATTTGGAAAGTAGCACATTGGCCTATTTCAGAGAAATTATGCCTTATTAACCAAGTTGTTGTCTGTTATCCACTCTGCACTGCGTGGCCTGATATCTGGAATGCTGTAACATTTTCTCCTGATTTGCTGCAGCACCTGTGGGAGAGAAACATATTGTTTGGCATATGTATATGACAGTGGCATAAATTAAGAAACATGAATTGCCCTGCTCTGGGTCTGATTAGCATTTTAGATTCTTTCCCTTAGGGTATAGAGCTGTTAGGATGCAACAGTGTTATGTCAGAGCAATAAGGGTGTGTGTGTGTGTGTTTCAGGTAGCAAAGGCTGTCTCTCACTCTCTGAATAACTGTGTGAACTGTCTGCCGGGACAGAAGGACGTAGACATGGCTCTGAGGAGCATCGGTGAAGCCAGCAAGAAACTTCTGGTGGAAAATGTGAGTCTTAATCATTTAGCTGAAGCATATTTATCAGTGATAGCTCATTAGCTTACTTTAATTGCCTAATCCAGCCTATACAAAAGTTAAACATACTGATGAGTGTGAAACAATATTTTGAGTGAAGATTAAAAAAGCTTAAAACTGATGATGACGATTTAATATGGAATGCATCAACGAGTTGTTGGGCATTTTTAAACATTTTTATAATTTTATATTCAATAATGGTCAAATTATTCACTCACTCGTCCATCGTCTATACCGCTTAATCCTGTATTCAGGGTCTTGAAGGGGGCCTATCTCAGGAGACACAAGGCGGGGTACACCCCTGGACAATCCATCTCAGGGCACACGCACATACAGTACACACACTCATGCACTCATTCACACACTATGGGCAATTTGGGAACGACTGTGGGAGGAAACTGGAGTACCTGGAGAAAACCCACCAAGCACCGGTAGAACATGCAGACATGTTCAAACTCCAGCCACACAAGAAGGGAATCGAGCCTGACTGGGAATCGGACCCTGGAGGTGCAAGGCGACAGTGCTAACCACTACACCACTGTGCCGCCGGCGAATTATTGGTTCATATTTTAATGAATAAATGTTTATTATATTAAAGTATATTTTACAATATAGACCCACAAATTGTTACATGTTTATCTTGGAAAATGTACAGGTTATCACAATATGTCTAAACCGCTCAGGGACAGTCAGCTTCCTCACAGCTCCGTGGTCCATGGTTCGATCCTCAGCTCAGGTTTCTCTCTGTGTGACTTTCAGATGTTCTCCTTTAGATCGTACAGATTTTCTCGATGTTCTCCGCTTACCTAGCCCTTTCCAAAGCCTGCCAAGTTTCAGACTGGCTGCAGTAAATAGCTAATGTGTGTGAATATGTCCTGTATGAGAGTGTGTGTGCATGCACATGGTGCTCTGTGATGGACTGTTGTCTCATTCAGGTGTTTTCTCATACTTTACACTTAGCAGTTCAACAGACGCGAGGCAATATATTGTAGGCAACCTGCCTATTGACATTGGTGCTTATGGAAATGAGATGAGCAGGGAGTACAGCATGGGATTACATGACTCAATTAAAAGCATACATACTGTATAAAGCAAGCTCGGTGAGGAACCTGCTACAGGATTTATTTGACACTGAGCTTGTACTGTCTACTGTATGTGTAGCATGCTCAGAGAAAAGACACTTAATAATGTATATTGGCTGGCATAATAAATGATGCAATATCTATTGGACAAGGGAGTGCAGGTGCTTTGGCATTATATTCATATTTCATGTTACTACTCAATGCCCAGATTCTGAGTGTGGGGGAGGTTATATCCTGTTACACATCTTCACCACAGCACTGTTTCTGCCCTCGTGCCTCTCGTGCAGTTGCCTCCATGCTCCAAGTCCTTCCAGGAGGCTCAAACCGACCTGAACCACACAGCTGCTGAGCTGAACCATTCGGCTGGAGAAGTGGTCCACTCCTCACGCAGCACCAGCAGCCAGCTCGCTGTGGCCTCCGGCAAGTTCAGTCAGGACTTTGACGAGTTCCTGGACGCCGGCATCGAGATGGCTGGACACACTCAGGTACAAGTCTAATGGTGCACGACCCATTTCTGCCTGGGAAGAAAGAACCAGTGACCTGAAACAGAACAGCTGGCTTTCATGCCACATGAACGTATAAAGACAATTTCATAGTTTAAAAGGCATCAAGTGTAACTATTGAGTTTATTCATTGTGCTGATTACGGTGTGTGGTGTCAGATTATAATTCATAACTTGTAGCAAATTACATATGATTATTACTGTCTGACAGTTTTATAATGTCTAGTAGAGAGATCAAAGGTACAAAATTCTCAACCTCAAAATTATTAACAACACCAATTAAGTCACTAAGGAGTCCTCATGGCCTAATTTTCTGGAATCGCCCCTGTGTATTTGTTCCAGTTCATAGACTGTTCAGCTTTTAAATATGCAATGACGGTCCAAATCCGTTTTTTTCCCCCAAGAACAATAGTGCAAGAAACAGGTCAGAACACCATCAAGCATTTATGTCATTAAACGCTGGCATGGATTATCATAAACAAATTATAGATCATGAAGATCTTCGAATTAATTGATTCTCTGAGGCTCAAAGTGTGATGTTAAGCAGTTGTGAAATGTTTTTGATTAATTTCTTAATTAGACCTTCTCATTTAATTCATTTAGGCACACGATCTTCCCCGAGAGCACAGGAGAGACTCCATCAATGAACCCGTTGATGACGTTCTTGTTCTGCTTATTTTGCTCATTAATTTGGAGAGCTGTGTTGGGGAAGAAGGTTGATGGAGCATGACATGCCCAATAAGGATGAGTGAGAGATGGGGAGGGAGGGAGGGAAGAGAGGACTGACAGCATGGCCTAGGAACAAACATTAACTTGTTGTGTTGCTTAATGCAGATTGCTTCTTTGTCCGAGTACTTCGGGATAGCACCATTCAGACGCTCATAATCCAGAAATAGTCAAAGGCCTACAGTTTAAAACCAGTTTTTAATAGTATTTCTTCCCAGTGAAAGCACTCTCCACTCGATATTTCACCACATTGACAAAAAAGAAGCATACGTACATGAGAGTTTAGCATTTGTGATTAGTTTTTTTTTTACCTTCCAGTCCAAAGATGACCAACTGCAGGTGATTGGCAATCTGAAGAACATCTCAATGGCCTCCAGCAAGCTGCTGCTGGCTGCCAAGTCGCTGTCTGTTGATCCTGGAGCCGCAAATGCCAAGAATCTTCTCGCAGCTGCAGCAAGGTAAGTGGATTGCAGTTGGCAGCCATGTGAGTCATCATTATAAACCACCCAGCCTGAGGGTGAGAGTCAGTGAAATCTGGTGGAAGGTGGCAGAATAACACACAGACCTCATACTTTAAGTTCCAACAGAGAATTTGGAAATGAGGACGGGTATTGTAGCAGGAGCCATGTGTGCACCATCTCAGCCTGTTTCACTGCATGAGTGTGTGAAAATGCCTCAGGTGGACGAGAGAGACAGATGCACCACTGGGCTTTGCGCTTGATTGATTTATTTTTTTTTCCTCTCCTTAATGAGAGAAATGGAGGATGAGTATCACACATGTACTTCTGTACTGTATGTATTGGACTCGAGTGTTAGCAGTGCATAAAAAAAGTACATTTTTAAAGATCAGTAAGACAAGAAAAGGCTTTGTAGTGTCTGCCACTCTCTTTCCATCTGTTTGCACCTTTATTTCCAGATATGTGATTTGTGTTTCATATTATATTGTGTGCAATTTGTTTCAGAGCTGTTACTGAGAGCATTAATCAGCTCATCACGCTGTGTACCCAGCAGGCACCTGGGCAGAAGGAGTGTGATAATGCTTTGCGTGAGCTAGAGGTTAGCAGATACACTTCAGCCTCATGTCTTATCCAAACATAATAGATATGTAGCATAATCACATTATCTGCATCCTGTTAATATTTCCAAATAACAATATCTGTGTTTGGAGTTAAATTCAAAGTTTTTTTTGTAATAAATGATGTATACAAAATATATATTATAATAATTATACATAGTGTGTGTGTGTATATATACTCAGCAAAAAAGTATATAAATGACCTCTGACTTTCCTTTCAACTGTTTTTACTTTCAGTAAACTTAATGTGTAAATATTTGTATGAACACTAAAAGAGTCAACACCATAAGACATAAACTAAAAATGTTTCACAATGTGTCCCTGAATGAAGAGAGGCTCAAAATCAAAAGTACCAGTCAGTATCTGGTGGCCACCAGCTGCTTGAAGTACTGCAGTGCATCTCCTCCTCATGGACTGGACCAGATTTGTCAGTTCTTGCTGTGAGATGGAGGGATTGTGTGTTCCTGGTGTGACTCGGGCAGTTGTTGTGGCCATCCTGTACCTGTCACGCAGGTGTGATATTCGGCTGTACCCATCCTGTGCAGGTGTTGTTACATCTTTACAATGAAGATCTGTTATTTGGATTTTTACAACATTATTGTTGAAATACACAGTCCTGAAAAAGGGACGTTTCTTTTTTTGCTGAGTATATAAACACACACATACAATACACTACCAGTCAAAAGTTTGGACACACCTTCTACAGTAATTCCATGTTTTATTCTAATTTTAATTTCTCCCTACTGTACATGTAAAACAATGCTGAAGGCATCCAAAATGAAATGTGCAATAATGTCCTTTTAACATTTGATAGTGAGATGTGTCTGCTACTTATGCTTTGTATTGCCTTCATAACGGCTCGAATCTGAAGTGCTGTTAATTGGTAATTTTTGATGGTAACTCTAAATGAACTCTGTAGCAGAGGTAAGTTTGGGTCTTACTTTCCAGTGATGATGTTGATGAAGTTTCATCATGGTGTTTATTGGGTTTTGCAAATGCACATGAACAGTACTTGGAAGAACTATTCTAGAACAGCTGTCCTTTGTGTCTTAAAATAACAACTGACTGCTGCTGTTATTGTTTTTACTTAATTACCTAATGGCATATGTGTTATTTCGTAGTTTTGAAAAAACCCTTTGATCTACAGTAGAAAGTAGAAAATAAACCCAAAGATCATACTTCTATGTAGGACTTTTTTTTTATTATTATTATTATACAGTTATTATTTTTGTTAGCACCTTCGCATGGTAATTTTTCCCCACAAATTAGATCAGTTCTGTTTTCCAGAATATGAATAAACTAGTATGCAGTATATCAACTACCTCTGCATGTTAGCATTAATATATGTGGGCCTCGTACTGTATGTCCTTATATACTGTACTGTGAGCTTCTTATTTGACTGCTTGCTCACATCCACATTTGCATTTTGTTGGAAATCATGTGTCTCATATGTGCTTCTCAGATCTATAAGCATATCTGCTTAGAACATGATGTTCAATCTAAATAATGTATTCCTATTCAGTTTCAACAGACACACACACACAGACGGTGTTCTTTTACCTTTATAGTGACCCCTGCTGGGTTATTTATCTGGTACTACCTGTCGTATTGACTCACTGAGCCTTGAGCTCAAATTCCATGCAGCGTTGGAGATATTGAAATATTATCCATTTGCTCTCTAGATTCAGTTGAAAAGGAATTTCAAAGAGGCTTGTTCAGCGTCATCATCTCAACATCCCTCTGATCCCTTTTGCTGTTTTCTGTTTCTCTAGGCGGTTAGAGGCATGCTGGACAACCCCAATGAACCTGTCAATGATCTTTCCTACTTTGATTGCATTGAGAGTGTAATGGAGAACTCCAAGGTGAAAAACCTTATACATTACACTTATACTGGAAAAGAATGCAGAGTATCTTATTCTCTATAGACACTTAATTTGTGAAAATTATATATCTTATGTTGTCAGGTGCTGGGAGAGTCTATGGCAGGAATTTCACAGAATTGTAAGACAGGAGACGTGCCAGCATTTGGGGAGTGTGTGGGCGTGGCTTCCAAAGCACTGTGTGGATTGACGGAGGCAGCTGGCCAGGTGAGAGCATTATAAAAGCCTGTGATTTGTTTTTGTATTAAAAAGTGATCCAAATCTGATCCAAATATTCTGATTAATCATTTTGTTACTTTCCTGCATAAGTATTTCTATAACGAGCAACCAAAAATAACTTATGTTAATAGACTGTAATAAAGATACACAAATATGGTGATCTTGCTTCCTGTTAAACTTCTCTCCATAGTAATATCTTTAGCCTGAAAAGACTACATTATTTTGCTATTCTAGGATGCACTCCTGACAAACTCTTGATGACTCATGATAAAAGTCTGGCCTGGGTTACTTTGATCAAAATGAATTGTTCTGAACATTTTGGCTCATGACCGTGCCATGCTTTCCCAAGAACAGAACAAAAAAGAAATTCAGAGACATAGTTCTCACAGGACAAAATAAACAATTATTGCTTAAATGATCTTTTGCATATTCAAGGCTCTTGCGCAAAGCATTTACTCCAGTAATGAAAATTAAATGATGGAAAAAAATATATATATATATATATATATATATATATATATATATATAATGTGTCCTTATTTTATAAAAATTTGCATATTGTGATAAAGTTCATTATTTTCTGTAATGTACTGATAAACATTAGACTTTCATATATTTTAGATTCATTACACACAACTGAAGTAGTTCAAGCCTTTTATTGTTTTAATATTGATGATTGTGGCATACAGCCACATATTTCATCCGACCAATAAAAGAAAAGTGTTTTTAATACAAAAAAAAGTCAACCTTCAAATAATTATGTTCAGTTCTGCACTCAATACTTGGTCGGGAATCCTTTTGCAGATTCTTGTGTCTTGTGTCTCTCAACTTTCTCTTCACAATATCCCACAGATTCTCTATGGGCTTCAGGTCAGGAGAGTTGGCAGGCCAATTGAGCACAGTAATACCATGGTCAGTAAACCATTTACCAGTGGTTTTGGCACTGTGAGCAGGTGCCAGGTCGTGCTGAAAAATGAAATCTTCATCTCCATAAAGCTTTTCAGCAGATGGAAGCATGAAGTGCTGAAGAATCTCCTGATAGCTAGCTGCATTGACCCTGCCCTTGATAAAACACAGTGGACCAACACCAGCAGCTGACATGGCACCCCAGACCATCACTGACTGTGGGTACTTGACACTGGACTTCAGGCATTTTGGCATTTCCCTCTCCCCAGTCTTCCTCCAGACTCTGGCACCTTGATTTCCGAATGACATGCAAAATTTGCAACCTGTAGCTCATTTCCTGCACACGCCTGTACACGGTGGCTCTGGATGTTTCTACTCCAGACTCAGTCCACTGCTTCCGCAGGTCCCCCAAGGTCTGTAATCGGTCCTTCTCCACAATCTTCCTCAGGGCCCGGTCACCTCTTCTCATTGTGCAGCGTTTTCTGCTACACCTTTTCCTTCCCACAGACTTCCCACTGAGGTGCCTTGATACAGCACTCTGGGAACAGCCTATTCGTTCAGAAATGTCTTTCTGTGTCTTACCCTCTTGCTTGAGGGTGTCAATGATGGCCTTCTGGACAGCAGTCAGGTCGGCAGACTTACCCATGATTGCGGTTTTGAGTAATGAACCAGGCTGGGAGTTTTTAAAAGCCTCAGGAATCTTTTGCAGGTGTTTAGAGTTAATTAGTTGATTCAGATGATTAGGTTAATAGCTCGTTTAGAGAACCTTTTCATGATATGCTAATTTTTTGAGATAGGGATTTTGGGTTTTCATGAGCTGTATGCCACAATCATCAATATTAAAACAATAAAAGGCTTGAACTACTTCAGTTGTGTGTAGTGAATCTAAAATATATGAAAGTCTAATGTTTATCAGTACATTACAGAAAATAATGAACTTTATCACAATATGCAAATTTTTTGAGAAGGACCTGTGTGTATGTATGTATGTGTGTATGTGTGTGTGTGTGTATATATATATATATATATATATATATATATATATAATATGAATCTTTATTACATCCTTATTTCTCGATTATGCCTTGCTGTATAAAACTTGTGGAATAAGTTAAATTCTTCACACATTTTAAACTTAGTTCAAATCAAATATTATTAAAGTTAAGAGAATATCAGTGTTCAACTTATATATTTTTTTCTTTCTCTTTTCTGAAGGCATCATATCTGGTGGGTGTGTCAGATCCTAACAGTCAGTCAGGCCATCAGGGATTGGTGGACCCTATCCAGTTCGCCAAAGCAAACCAGGCTATTCAGATGGCGTGTCAGAGCCTGGTGGATCCAGCGAGTAGTCCCTCCCAGGTGACAGATAAGACTCTCGTTTTAAAGCCCGCTTTTAACTGATTACAGGGCTAACAGATCAATAGCATGGGTACAGGATTTTATTTTTATTCAAATTTGCTTGGTGAACAAGTTCTACCATTTAAAAAATGCTGGATTCAAACAATATTTATACATAATCACAGGACGAAACACCAAAAACGATACTTTCATCAAAAACACTTGTTTGATTCTTTTTTTTTTTTTGTAATTAAAGATGAAAACATGTTGACACAATATAAACTGATGAAAGAGACCAGAGGTCTTTTTATGTTTTCCTTAGTCATAATTATGATTGAGTTAACCAACAACCCAACTACCTATTGGTGCTTTCAATTGCTAATAAGCTAATAGCTCACCAATAATAATAATAATAATAATAATGAACATAATTGTTCACTCTTGGATACTCTGTGATCCACATCCATGTGAACTGTGGACTAACTGAAACCTTCATAGTATGAAATACAGCTTTACTGCCACTGTATGGTGTTGTGTATTTGGACATTACCAAATTTATTTTGGTCCATCCTTGCACTGTGCTCCAGTGTTGCCAGATCACAATGTAAAAAATGGTTAGGCAGAGAAAGTAAAACAGCTGGACAAATAATGTACTTACTAGAACTCATACTGCCGATAAACTATTTATGCACTGTAATCAGCCATAACAATAAAAACACTCTGTAGGTGCCCACACGAGGCGGGGCTTCCATCGATCGAACTTGTTTGTCCAGCACATTGTGTGGATGCTTGGTTGGATTGAGATTTTGGCAGTTTGGAGGCCGGAACTCTTCATCTGCTGAGCTCTGGAATGCTGTGATACTCTGAGTGTTCTCATTCCTTTCTTTCATTGCCATCATTGTTTCAGCAGTTTGTGCTATGTTTACTTTTTTGTGGGAAGTCTTTGGTCCCCGAAGGCATAAATGAACCTTGGGTCCACATGGTCACCAGTTATCAAATGTCAACTGGTATAAAATTAAACGTCTTCTTTCACTAAAACTAAGGATTAATACCCTTAATGATTAATCATTAACATCCCTAATTAGTGCCATCAATGAACAATTCTGTAAACCATATGACGATACAGATAAGTCTTTGTATTTTTTTTCGGGCCTGTGTTTCTGTGCATAGGTGTTGTCAGCAGCCACAATCGTGGCCAAGCACACCTCAGCTCTCTGCAACGCCTGTCGTCTAGCATCATCCAAGACCGCTAACCCTGTAGCCAGGAGACATTTTGTGCAGTCAGCCAAAGAAGTGGCCAACACCACAGCTAACCTTGTCAAAACTATTAAGGTAAAGTTGGAGTGCTGTTTTTTTTTTTTTAAATAACAATAATAATAGCAAGTAATGCTTTTGATTTTATTGGATTACATGTAATATATTGTCATTGGTGTTAGAATGCTTGTGTGTTTTTTTTTCTTGCAGGCCCTGGATGGAGATTTTTCCGATGAGAATCGTGAAAGATGCCGTGTTGCTACGACCCCTCTCATACAGGCTGTTGAGAATCTCGCCACATTTGCCTCTAATCCAGAGTTCGCCAGCATTCCTGCTCAGATAAGCAACGAGGTGAGATAAAGTCATCCAGTAGCACTTCAGATGCCTTATTTATGGCGTGTTACTGAAAGCCGCCGTTTTAAGAAGCATTTTTCTCATGAAAATTACAGCAGGTTCTTGGTAGCTCTTAGCCTCAGACTGCTCCTTTGTCCACTGTTTTTGCTTAGAACGCACTAAAAAATGGCCTTTCTGACTGCTCCTATAGCCTTCATGAATAAGTAGGTGACTTGAATACCTTTGATCTATTACCTTTAATCCTGTGCCAAAGCAAAGTAGCTGCTCTGAGTTTCAGAAGAACAAGGCAGCTGTGGTTTGATGAGCCATTTCCTTTTTGTAGTCAGCGAATCACTCTAGGTGAAATGCCAGTCAACTTTATTTTTACAGTGTTTGTAAAAGACACTTCCTTTGCTTTTACACGGTTTATGACCACAGTTTGACTGCAAGCCCTTTCAGACAGGAACCAGTGGAGATCGAAATTTTCAGTGGAGGGTATAGAAAGCATTGAGAGGTTTCTTGTATGCATAATTTACTGGAAATGACTGCAGACTTTGCTGATTCCTTATAGGAATTCTTTAGGTTTCCGGGTTTCCCTAAAAGCTAAATTATCTTCAGACACTTCAGATATTCTTTTCTTAATTTTCTTTTTTTCCTGTCTAGGGCTCGGCAGCTCAGGAGCCCATCCAGCGGTCGGCACGTTCAATGCTGGATAGCTCTACCCAGCTGTTGAAAAGTGCTCGCTCTCTTATACTCAACCCTAAAGACCCACCCACGTGGTCAGTCCTAGCAGGCCACTCTCGCACCGTGTCCGACTCCATAAAGAGCCTCATCACCGCCATCAGGTTTGTGCAATTTTCTTAATTTCTTTTCATCACAGAGGCATCAATGAGGTTCACAAAACCTCATTGATCCTCAAACCATGGATCATGCGTACCTGTATACAAGGGCCATTCAAATCAAACCAGGACTTTTAATTGTACACAGTTATGGGTGTAAAATCTACTGTTATATTTCTGTACAGTATAATCTCCGGCTACACTAATGCACTTATTCCAGCATTTCCCTAGTGCTTGGATACCATCAAGGTAGAAAGTTTTCTCAGTACACCTGAGCAATGATCAGACTGCCTGCTTCACGTCTGAAACACTGGCATCCCAGGAACTCCTTTAATAGCCCAAACATTTGGAAATGGCTTGGAGGGAGTTCAGGAATTTTCTGGGATGTTGCAATAACTCCCAGCCGTGTTCCTGTAATGTGCAAGTGGTGTTGGTCACTGCTATTTGCAAATTGTTATTTCTACAAATCGAACATCCAGTATCGTACAGTACAGTATATTGTGTAAAAGCACCTCCGTGCCTCCATCAAACTCCCTACATACACATTACTTCACTGCTACTATACTACTTTGTTTTTTGCACTACCTAGTATAGTACATATGATGCACACAGGGCTACTTGCCCTACTTTACAATCCCTTCATGTACGCTATACTGCACATACTCAGAATCCTCCCGCCTTATTTAATCATACGCAAAATGTTGTGTAATTACTTGTAAAGTGTTTTATGGTTTGTCTGTACTCTGAGAGCAACAAACATCCAGAACCAAATTCGTTGTACGTCTCAACATACTTGGCGAATAAAATCTGATTCTGATCGTGGGTACGTGGGTTCTCACAGACGGATCCGTCTCACAGACGGAACCTCTTAAACAGGTTGGTGATAAGATAGCTGTCCAGGCTCAGTTGTTCCACTTATTGAATATTCACGGGAACAAATGCAGTGGGTTGGGATCATCATTCACCTTATTTTTTACACATTTGCACCAAGCTTTTATTACTTCATGAGAAATTTTGTCAAGCATCCAGGTTTGACTTGAGAACCTTTCATGCATACATACAGTATATACAGTACATTATGTTAACCACTACCTTTTAGACAAAGCTCCTATTTTTTAAAGAATTAAAATATAGTCTCAATGCCACAACTTCTGTGTCATTTTCATCTTTTTCGTTTCTTATTCTGTTTTATTTGTTGTACCAAGTCCACTACAATGGGAGTTGGTTTTAATGCGCTTTATGAATAAATTGTATTTACTTGCATAACCAAATTGGGAGGGGGGAAAAAAAAAAAGAGAGAGGAGAGCATACACACGCTAACTTGCAGCAGCTGGTAATTCAGGTTAATGTAGGCTTTATATGGAAACTCCGAGCTGCTCTAATTCTCCCTTCCCACTGTCAGCCTGAGCGAAACCGTCCTGGAAGAAATCATTCATGTATTGTTGTACTTACAGCTATTATGTACCTTGTTTGAAGGAAGCTGCACAAGCTTGCTTCATTAGGAATCAGCGAAAATAGAAATGTCTGTAAAAAAATTTATATATATAGACACTGTGTTATGGCATTCTCTTTTTAGTTATAGTCTTTATATTGCTGTTTCTCAGTTTTCTGTTTTCTGAGATTTACTGTGGAATGCATATAATAGAAAATCACCACTAATGTAATATCTGCTGTTTATGTGGGTTTTTATTTGGTTAGAATTTACTTTTTCATTGGCAAAGCAGCTGTTGGGTTTCCATACATTATTACACTTAATAGTACTGTGCTGACCCCCAGGCGACTATAAACCTAACAGTAAACCTAACCTCTAATTTTGTGACTTTTTATGTCTGAAGCACCTAATATTTGATACTGTGCTGTGATGTTTCTTTTTGTTGTTTCTCTGCTAAAAGATTATTGTCTAACAGTTGATTATCTTTGTAGTGACAGCTAAATAGCTGCCTTGATCAAACTGCAAGGATGCTCATTGTTCAGGGAATGCCTTGTCGTCCATGTTAATGTTTCTTGTGCACGTAGAGCTACTTTTTTTACGATCAGACATTAGTTCGTGTTAATGTCTCTTGTGAGCATACACATAGTGATTCCAGATCAGTTATTAGACTTTAAGGGTGTGCCCTCAGCCAACAGCCTGCTCAACAGGAACAGTATCAGAAGATGAGACCTGTAACCACTTGGCTGCCCTCCAACTCCATTGTCGTCCCAATCATCTACATTTGAAATGCAGTCAGTGTGTGTATATTTGAATGGGTGTTTAGAAATGGCCAGGTTTGCACTAATACTCATACTTGCATGTATTTTATATATCTAATGTCTTACTAGAATTGTGTGTAAGGCAAAAGTCAGCATCACCTCTGTCTTTATGTTGCTACAGGGACAAGGCTCCGGGTCAGCGGGAGTGTGATCACAGCATCGACAGTATCAACAAGTGCATCCGAGACATAGAACAAGCCTCCTTAGCTGCGGTGGGCCAGAGTCTGCCGTGCAGAGACGACATCTCTTTAGAGGTGCTAAAATGCATCAGTCCATATGTCATCTGCCTATTAGTGTGTTTTTTTTTTGTTTTTTGTTTTTTTTACTGTGATCAGGTGCTGAAAACTATTCCTTCCGTTCACCGTTTATGGATTTGTCCTTCTGCAGAAGAACAGGTGTTGTAGCAGCTTTGTTGATCTGGAACATTGCCAGGATTGTAGCTAATGTGACTGTATTGGTGTTTGTGCAGGCTGTGCAGGAGCAGGTGACCTCGGCCGTGCAGGAAATCGGCCATCTGATAGAACCCATCTCCACTGCGGCCCGTGGGGAGGCCGCACAGCTTGGGCACAAGGTCACACACTCACGCACACATACACACACGCACATTCTGGCCTTTTCGAATAGCAAATGACTCCTGCGATATACCTCATTATGTTATACACTGCAACTTATTCCAGATTAGATTGTCCACACTGTTCAACTCAATGAACTTAAATACACATTAAACCTCTCTCTGTCTTGTGACTATAGTGTTGATTTGCATAGCTTCGACTCTCTCACACAGGTGAGTCAGCTGGCCAGCTACTTTGAGCCACTCATTGTGGCTTCAGTGGGACTGGCCTCTAAGCACATGGACCACCAGCAGCAGATGAACATCCTGGACCAGACCAAGACCCTCGCTGAGTCGTCACTGCAGATGCTCTATGCAGCCAAAGAAGGGGGAGGAAACCCTAAGGTAGGACAGAATTCTGTGGAGTATATGGCAAATTTTCCAGAAAATGTTTCTTACAGGATTTTAAACTAATTTTAGGTAATAGGACACATTATACATAATCAGGTGGACTGGACCAGAAAGAGATTAGTTTAATAGACTGATATCACATCCCTCCCTTTTAAATGTGTTCATTTATCTAAAAGGCAAAATGAATAAAAAGAAAAACCATAAAATGTGGGATTGAATACCTGTTGAGCCCTTTTGCTGAAAAACACCTTAATTGGTTCTTTTAAAAAGAGAAATGGTTACAGTGTCAAACTTGCTAATAAATCATTTCATATCATTAGCATATTTTGTCAGTAGCAGAGTTTGACCCTGAGTTTATTGTGCTGTTTTTCTCCCTAGTGCGTTAACATGGACTAGCATTTCTTTTCTTTTTTTATTAAGTTGGTTTTTGTTTAGAACATAGATTTTAAAATTCATACCATTTGAACCCCCTGGTTTTTTAATCTATTTAATAGTCTATGTTGTGATGATAAATATACTGTTTATTGTAACTATATCTTGTATGTAGCGTTGGATCAGAATTATGTGGCATTCTTTATGAATGGGTGTCATTACGTGTACCTGTTCTATATGTGTTTCTGCATAGCTGCTCCTCGATGTGTAACAAGTTAGTCCTTGATCCAACACGTACGTCCATTGGTAAAACACACCATGTTTATACAGGCAGGCCATACACATGATGCAATAGCGGAGGCAGCGCAGCTGATGAAGGAAGCAGTGGATGACATCATGGTGACGCTAAATGAGGCAGCGAGTGAGGGAGGGATGGTAGGAGGCATGGTGGAGTCCATCGCTGAGGCCATGGGAAGGGTGAGCAGACAAGGAGAATGTATGGATTTATGAAAAGTCGTGTTTTATATGCAACTACGTATGCACAAAAACATTCATCCTACGAAAATGAAGCTGATGGAGGTTCTAAGCAAATTAAGCCATTACCTAGAATTTAAGAAAGTTCATGACGTTCTACTGTGAATTGAAACCAACTAGCACAGTATCCGGGACAACAAACCTTTCTGTACCCAGTTAAAAAAAAATCAAATGTTTAGTGTTTAAATATCATTAGGATTTCTCAAACAGCTAAATTATGGCCTGTTAGTGATTAAATTAATGAACTTGATTATGGATATATGGACCCTACTGTATAATGGAAATATATGAGTATTATTTGCACATGGCACGCTAGCATCCTGGCTCTTTCTCTATGCTAGCTCAGTGCCAGGAGCTGGATTCTGGATGCGGATGCCTGGAAGGGAGGTCCTTTCAGCAGCTGTTATTAGAAATCTGCAGGAGGCTTTTCACATTCAGAGCCTGAGTGTCTCCAGCTGTCACTCATTCACACCGGGACTGTCGCTGCGGCTTTAGCCCTCCATGGAGCTCATTATTAGCCTCTGTTTGATCCTACACCGCCGTTCATCTCATTCATGTGTGTCTGCACTCTTTCATTATACTGTCAGCAAGACACAGGATGGATGATGGCAACAATTGAAACATAGTTGCAGATTAATTTTCACCCATTTTCTATAAAGACCGTAATTAAGAGAAACAGCGTATTCACTATGGCCTGTGTGGCAAGAGATCTTGTTTGTTTGTTTATTTATTTATTTAATATTCTCTCAGATGGATGAGGGAACTCCACCCGAACCGGATGGCACATTTGTGGATTACCAGACCACCATGGTGAAGTTCTCCAAAGCTATTGCTATCACCGCGCAAGAAATGGTGAGTAGCCCGTCATCCCATTCAGCTCCCAATGCCCTCCGCTGTCTTTTCTACACTCATGTACACATGCATAGACACATGTTCTGATAACTACTCTGTGAGTATTCAGACCTTTCTATAACAGCTGATATACTCTATATGGAGAGTAAAAAATAGAAATTGCAGCTTATTATAAGTGTAGGTCCATATACAGTAGGTCACTGATGCAGCGATCTGTTCCAGATGACGAAGTCTGTGACGTGCCAGGAGGAGCTGGGTGGCCTGGCATCTCAGGTGACCGTGGACTACATCCAGCTGGCGCAACAAGGACGCCTGGCGGCCGCCACTGCCGAACCGGAGGAGGTGAGGATCAGTTTGGATAGACAGTCTGTCATCAACAGACCATTGGAGTGAAAAGAGCAGAGTGGGGTGGACAGGAGGCACATATGTAAACACATAGTTTATAATCATGTGCTGTGGATAAGATATACAGTACAGAGATCATGTAAGCAAAAGGTACAGCTGGCTCTACTCCTGAACTGACACCAACTTTTCACATGGAATGGGTTGAGCTATTAAAATGCTGCCTGGATAGAACGGCATAAACCATAATTAGCTATGCTTTTAAATGTTCATATATATACTTTTTTTCATAATTTTTTTTTATTTTTTATTTGATCGTCAAGAGTAAAGTTGTAAGTGCCAGCGATGCATCAGAATTTGATTGTGTATATTTTAAACCGGAGTGTGCATTCAGTGTCTGTGAGCCACCCGCTTTTCCTCAGTAGCCTTTACATAAGCAGCTGCTGCTGTTACCATAGTGACTGTGCACCCCCACTAGCTTTAAAAGCCTCTGGTGAGGTGGTAATGAAGCACCACCTACCCATGGATCTATGTGTCAGGAAACTAAAGGTGTAGTGCCATCCAGCCCACTCACCAGCTCTCGCCGTCTTTTCATTATTCACCCATCGGCCTTTATGTGAAGAACCGATGCGATCTAGGATCGAGGGATTGAGCATGTATACTTGGTCAGGGTCTTACTGTGCCACACGTCTCTTCTCCTCTCCAGGTTGGCGCGCAGATAAAAAGCCGGGTGCAGGAGCTCGGTCATGGCTGTATCTACTTGGTGCAGAAGGCTGGAGCACTCCAGATGAGTCCCACAGACAGCTTCACCAAGAGGGAGCTGATCGAATGTGCTCGAGCGGTCACCGAGAAGGTATGCCTCATGCAATAGTTCACGCTTACATCCTCCTCCGCTCTGATCACACCACCTCCTTTGAGACTTTTGTCCTCTACGTTAAATGTAGTAAATCGCATTGAGAAGGAGAGTTTATGTCTACGTTATGAGCCGTTTTTTTTTTTTACTGTGGTTGGCTGTGATGTTTCAGGGAAATGGCGCATCTGTTAAGTGTTGTCACTAGTCCTTTATATGGCTGAACTGTGTTATTGTTGAACATTGACCACACATCTGGGTCTTGTTAAAAAGACTAAAAATCAGTGGGATAAAAGATTTCAAGTCAAGGAACCATCAAAAACATGCAGTATGGGGTTTGAGGTTGGATTTTTGGTGTGCCACAAGTAACAAGTATGGGTGAACTGGTATCACTGCATTTTAACAATCGATTGACGTTACAAATGCACTCGCTTTTACAATATTTTTTCGTCTTAAGAATAAAAATTTTGCAAGAAATTTGCATCGTCATACGGAACATTTTCGCTAAGAACAAACCAAATGCAGAAGTTGCGCATCTGTCCAGGAGCCATTCAGAACTGAACTTGTATGCATCAGTGTATAAAAGGGCAAGTTTAATGCCTGTAGATTTCATATAAAAAAAAAAAATTTATTTGATATTTTACTTAATTTTATGTCTTGTAAATGTGTGTGTATATATAATTATGTAACCTTGAGATGTTTTGCTAACCCTACCTTTAATTTAAAACATTTTAGTGAGATTTGGAAAACTTCTCACATTGTGATGGCTGCGTAAAATAATTTTTTTGCATAATGTATATAAACCAGTAAACTGATTTTCTAGTTATATTGTCTTTCATGTCTCCTCTTAGGAATGTGTGTTTGTGTTTTTAAAGGCATGGGTGTTTTTTAGAGACCACTAACTTCTAAGTATTTTGAGTTGCAAAACAAATTATTCCCACCTTTGGAAAATATCAGAGGTCTTCAGTGAACCGAGAGCACGGAAAGCACTTGGCTCAAGCAATTAAGTAAATCCTTCTTTGTGGCTGTGATATTGGTAGTATTTGATCACAGCAACGGCAAGTAATTGCTTTTACCTGATAATAAAGCAGGGTGATAGCTTATCTACAGTATTAAAGGGTGCGTTTCAAAATGCCTCTCTTTTATGGGTTAACGTTTAGTAATGAAATTGTCTAGGCAACAGTAATTATGGTGAAGGAAATGGATCTATTGGTATGCTGGAAAGGGTTTGCTTGTCACTGATAGCGTTACTACATTTTAGAGTGAAAGTGATGCGAGTCAGTGCCCATGGATTCATATGCAATATTAATACAAGCTCTCATTTACTGCGCTATAGACAACACGTTCACAGAGCTGTGGTGTTGAATGTTTCGGAGTGGTGTAAGATTGATTACTGAATTATTGTTCATTGTGCTGTGAAAGGGCACAACCGAATGTGTGATACTGTTTTAATTCTTGACTCCGTTTCTATAGAAGAGTTTAGTACAGATGTGGCCAGCTGTGCCTGTGGTGCAGCGCTGAGTGAATGAAAGGGGGCTGCAGGAGAGAATTTGGTCCTCACGACAAGCAAGAATGATTGCTACGCTAATACGAGCGGTCAGCTTGAGCTTTCAGCTACACTCAAATGCTTTACCCGTATTATTTCAGGAAAATTTCTTCCATTTGATTTTCACTTTTCTTGTCTCTCTCCACTCTCTCCACATCCGTCTGCTGTGTGATCAGGACTGTATGTGGCTATATGAACCCCTTTATACTCAGAGTGCCACAGCCATCAATATTCATCCTAGGAGAATGAGGCTGCTACTTGATTGATGGCACCTTTCCTCCTTTCACTCCCAGCTGCTTCTCATCATTCTTTGTTTGCTTTATTCCCTCTGCAGTGAGATCCCCGCTATAAAGTCTGCTAAATCATTCTAATGGCTTTAATCAGTGCTATCAACAAATTATTTAATTCCTTTTGCTCATTTTTCATGTCTGTCTGTGCAAGTCTCATTCTCTAAATAATCCGGTGTTCTCTTTCTCAGGTGTCCATGGTTTTATCTGCTCTCCAAGCGGGTAATAAAGGCACCCAGGCCTGCATCACTGCTGCCAGCTCTGTTTCTGGCATCATCGCTGACCTGGACACCACCATCATGTTCGCCACTGCAGGCACACTTAACGCCGAAAACGAGGAGTCCTTCGCAGACCACAGGTGAGACTCCGCTGAGCTAAACAAAGGTCTAAAGAAACCTCCATTTCTATTGTCCGTTTGAGCATTGCAAGCATTACTATAACATGCAAGTTTTATGCTTTGCACAAATTAGGGAGAACATTCTGAAGACAGCAAAGGCTCTAGTGGAGGACACAAAGCTCCTAGTGGCTGGAGCAGCATCCAGCCAGGAGAAACTGGCCCAGGCTGCACAATCCTCTGCCAAGACCATTACCCAGCTGACCGACGTGGTTAAACTAGGGGCTGCCAGCATGGGCTCAGACGATCCTGAGACACAGGTGTGTTGCACGATCGGAGTGTATTAATTTAGTCTGCGTATCTTTACTGTTGTTTTGTAACCCTAGTAGTTCTCCTAGGGTTACAAAAGGAACCTAAGGGTTCTTTTATTGGCTTAAGAAGGGGTTGTCAGACTGTCTTTTTTTTTTTTTTTTTTTTTTCCCTCCGAGTTCTCTTTAGCTGTAATATAAATTCCACTTATAAAGCTAGTACACATATGTACATACATATATATATATATATATATATATATATATATATATATATATATATATATATGTATGTATACAGTTTTTTTTTTTTTTTTTTTTTTACTACCTTGCCAAAAAAAAGTCACCACTTTTAGAAGGGTCAAATTATTGGCTTGCATTAAGAAATGACTGTAAATTGGGTTAAGAGCAGTACAATACACACAACATGACCAGAACTCGCAGGGTAAGAAGGGAAGCACATGAAGCGATGCACCCTTCATGCATTGTGGTCACTATACAAGCCTCTGGATGCAGATGTCAGGTTGCTTCAATTGGTCAGGTCTAGACTCAGCAACGTTATGGGACAACAAAATGAAGTCAGATGATGACCGGAATGTACTGAATGGCCACGTTATCACATCTATGGACTGTTTTTTTTTTTTTTTTTTTTTTTTTTTTTTTTTCTTCCCTGATGGCACGGCCATACTCCAGGATTCAAATTGTGAACGTGTGGCTCTGGGAGCATGAGAAATATTTTTTTTTTCATATGAACTCACCATCACGGTGTTCACTGTAATCATTTGATATTTTTTATTTATTTATTTATTTATTTTGGGGGGCCCAGACAGAGTATTATACAGCATACTTATTAGGATTAGTATTAACTCAAATAAGCTTCTGGTTTAATACAATTATAGTACCTTTAAAAAATGGTAGATTAGAACAATTGTAATGAAATGTTCAAAAAAAATCACTGAACCCCTGGCTATGCTGATAACTACAGGGCACAATGGTACAATCACACACACACAGTGTTTCTCTGACATTTAATATATAATAATTTACCATTTAGTAAATCATACTGTAAGATTGATGAAATGTACTGCAACAGGTAAATACCCAAACTAATATAGTCTTGGGTATCCAGAGTACCAGTAATACAGAAGAGTACTATTTGGGACATGACACATTGCAAGCATTGTGAAGGGTGATAAGGGTGAAGGATTTTATTTTGATCCTCTCATGCTTTCTCTCTCTCACTCCCACACCCCCTCTCTCTCTCTCTCTAACCTTATTTCTCTCTATCTCTCCCCCTCAAAACATTCTTGTGTACTGTTGATAAAAGCAATCATAGCTGGTTTCATAACCCAGATGTTTTTAATTACAGGCTGTGTGCCCTTACTGCTCTCTTGACTTCCTTTCCTTGTATTCCTCATCTCTGTTCAGGTGGTTCTCATCAACGCTGTCAGGGATGTGGCCAAAGCGCTTGCCGAACTGATTAGTGCAACTAAATGTGCATCAGGAAAGCCAGCAGATGATCCTTCAATGTACCAGCTGAAGAGTGCTGCCAAGGTAAAGTGTCGTTACGTGTGTGTGTATGCATGTTTTGATAGTCTCTGGTTGTCTTGGAGGTGTGCAGTGTATTCTTTTCAGGCTGTGTGCCTCAGTGTGAGGCCATCATTCAAGCCCTGTCCTACTGTACTATGATGGATATCACAGTGTATATCTGTGTGTGTGTGTGAGTGTGTGTGACTCATCATCCACACAGCAGGGGACCCAACTAAGCTGTATGTGATCACAGCACATCACTTGGGTCTGTGTTCACCAGTGTCAGTCGGTCGGTCTTGCAGAATCCGAAACTTTCACCAAGTAGAGTGCAATGAAGCAACTTCTCTAGGTGTTTAGGATACCACATACAGAGAATGTGCAGCTTAGAAAATGCATAAAATGTTTTTTGGTTATAGTCCCCTCTCTCTCTTTCTCTCTCTCTCTCTCTCTCTCTTTCTCTGTCTATTACTCTTGCGCTAATATAAAAACTGGCATCTGAATTTAATAATTCTGATCATAAAAGTAAATTGGTAAGAGGATCATGGGTACCCAATTCTCATCCATGCCTTTACGGATAAAAGGCTAGCCTGTTTGGTCCAATCCCACAGAAAAGCTAATGTAGCACAAAAAAAAGTCTATGCTGACCCCAACAAAAATGTATTGGACCACTCAGTGCGTCACAGCCTTGGACTTAGCAGGCAAACAGTTCAAAGTTGATCATCCAGCCCCCACATTCCCCAGATCTCAATCCGATTGAGCTTCCATGAAATACGCCAGACAAACAAGTCTGACCCATAGAAGCCCCACCTCGCAACCCACAGCTTCACTTGTCTGTTCATATGCAACTGCTGTATAGTAGGTGGGGAGCTGAATCAGGTGCACGTTTCTTTTTGGACTTGCACACAGTCTAATTGGATTCCTACAACATACTGTAGAGATCTAAGTGGAGCACGTCTACTACAAGGAGTTCCTCAAGGCACTTCCCTGGGCTCCTATTGTGTTGCACCTTCCTCTCTTCCTCTCCATTCATTCATCTTCAGTAACTGATTTATTCTAGTCAGACTTTTTACAAAAGCCATTTGAAAACACTCCAGGAATACAAGTTGAATGGGACACTGGTCCGCCCATCCTGACTCGTCCCTTCACTCACTGACTGTCAGCATGTTTTTGGAGAGGGGAAGGAAAATGGACAACATGAAGGAAACACATCTGTACACGTTAAGCTTAGTTCAGGATCAAGCTGCGTGCCCTGGAGGTATAACAGCAATATTTCTATACCTGTTGCGGTTCTTTTCTCTTGTATTGAAGTTTGAAATGACAGTTAATTAGAATTGTTTTCAAGCAGTCTATTAAAATTGAAGTGCCTCTCATTTCATCATGGTTCCTCACAGCAGTTATCATCTGTTTTTCTGACACATCTACAGCATTCTTTAAGACTGCTATATACTCTGATACTAAAAAGACACAGTTTAAGCACTGACTTTTATTAGTTTCTCCAGTGGTTTGAATGTCTGCAAAAATCATACTTTTTATTAGCGTTACAACTAAACAATATTATTACACAATATGAACTTGGACTACCGAATCTTGGGCAATATGGACTTGATTCCCTCTTTAGCCATTTGACTGCTCCCCCTGCTGGTCATTGGGTTGTACCTGAAATAAGACTTATGTAATTCAAAATTCATGTCCACTGCAGATTATCTCTTTGCTTTTCTTGATGTGTTTTAGGTGATGGTGACCAACGTGACATCTCTCCTTAAAACGGTCAAAGCCGTGGAGGATGAAGCCACTCGTGGCACAAGGGCTCTTGAGGCCACTATTGAGTTCATTAAACAGGAGCTGACGGTATGTCACAGTTGAACTGTACAGCTATAACCAGCTTTCAGAATTATAATATGTTTGTTATTAAAATGGTTCTGCATCAACAATTTGCTTAAGGTGCTTAGATAATCTCAGATTAACTCTGTTCTGATTTTATTAAATTTTTCCAGGTGACTTTTACACACTGGTAATGTGAGTTATACTTGGTTTAGTATAAATCTAATTAAACTACTGAAAAACTAAGTTTTTTCTTTTTCCTATGTGGCAGTGAATTAGGATAAGTTGTGTTTAACCTGATGAGAGAAATCTCTAGCTCTCTAGCTGTTATATGTACTGCAGGTACAATGAGGCACGTGGTGATGAGTTCTAGAGTCTATTCTCCACCTGCACTGCTCAGCCCTGGTCTCTCCCTTCTGTTTCACATATCAGTACAAGAGTGGCAGATTGAACAAGTGTAGGAGGAAGCCAGTAGTGCTCAGTGCCCAACTTTGCCTCTAATTTTCTTTGAATCCTTATCAGAGTTCCCCCAGGAGACCAAAAGCATTTAACAAGGCTTACTGTGCATACCAAAACCAAATAATAGCAGTCACTGCAAAAGACCTGTTAATAGCACACTTAAATTGTCCAATTGCACACCTGCAGTGATTCTAGGTTTCAGTGTTTGAATTTAAAAAAACATTTTCCTTGCATTATTGAGTATTGGTGTATAAGGAATAATGGAAATATGCAATAGACATTTAGTGTTGTACTGCTGATGCAAGATTATTTATTGTAGGTGTACAGCTTACAGCCAAGTGACAGGTTTAAGGTTCTAATATATTTTTGTTTAATTTTTTTAAATAGGAGCTTATATAGTTACTTAGTTAGTTATATAGTGATTTATAAGGTCTTGCGTAGTGAATGCTCCACATTAATGGATTTTAAGTGGGTGGTAGTTTATATTTTAATGCTTTCTGTGAAGATACATTTAGGATTGATGGAAGAAGTTTTTGGAGCGTTCTTTGGAACAGTCAGGGGGAAGTCTCCAGGACACAATTTTTCACTTTGCAGTTTCTCTTGCTGTATAACTTAAGTGATAAGGGAGATAACACGATATCTGTTTTCCAGACATTACACAACACTAAATCTAACAGTATTTTGGAGACAATGAGTTCTGTAATAAGTTGAACATTTCTACAGTTGGCAAATTGATGTGGTAGAACAACATGGTATAATAGGGCAAAAAGTACTTTAGGATGGTGTGTGTTTGACTGATTACAGTGATTATTTCATTATTGTAGCACTCCATGTCATGCTTATATACTGGTCTATTAATCTAGGGCATCGTTTCTGTAGCAAAACCATAAATGAAATTGTCTTTTAAAGAGGGATCTGTTATGCATAAGACTTTTTACTTATTTGTAGACGAGCAGAGGGGTCTCCAGTGTATGTACACCCAAGAAACATGAGGGGGAAAAACATTCCTTGTTTTTTGTCCTTTTTATAATATTTTTTTCATTGCCTAGGACTTAAACAAGCCGGTTCCTTTTTTTGTACAACTATTGTGATATTAAGAAACATATCCACCCCTAACTTGTTGCTCAGCTTTGCCGTTCTCTGACATTGTGGGGTTCAGGAGTAGCTCATTTAGACAATGAAACAGAGAACTCATTGTGTGGTCTGCTTTTGTAAAGTAATTTTTAAAACGAGGTAAAAGAAAAATTCTATAAGTGCTTGCTTATAATTTCTACACAATCTACCTGATAGTAGAAGTTGAAGTCAGTGCAATGAGCTCAAGATAATTATTATACATGTAAAAACACAGAAACTTAGTCAGCATTGTCAACAATAAATACGTATCCTCCCATTTGATTGTGAAGGAATTATACTTTAACAGTTCAGTAAAATACAGTATTTACAGAATTGCTCTCTGTACAGGTCTTCCAGTCCAAGGACACTATGGAGAAGTTTGCTACGCCAGAGGAGCTGATCCGCATGACCAAGGGCATCACTGTAGCCACGGCCAAATCTGTGGCAGCAGGAAACTCGGGCCAGCAAGAGGACGTCATCGCCACTGCCAACCTGAGCCGCAAAGCCATCTCTGACATGCTGCTCACCTGCAAGGTGCTAATCGCCATCGCATTCTTCATCACACACGTACACACAGGTGCACAGATGCGCATTTAAATGCACACAGGCTGCACACAAGCTTTCATTCAGACCTCCTGGCACTGATCTGCCCAGCTTCAAAAGAGGGAGGCATATGAGAGGATTGAGGGCAGTACAAATGCGGTTTATTCCATCCTCAAGGTCACTTTGATTCAAACTTCAGGAAATGCCTCCAAATTAATGTATTCCTTTTTATCCTTTTATTCATGTAGCCTTAGGATTAAAGAGCAATACCAGTTTTACTTTTTTTACTCAATTACATGTCTTTGATTTAGATTGAATATAGTACAGTTAGTTATTATGCAACAACTAACTGTCTTCTCATGACTGACTTTGACTTTCAGTGCTTTGAATTTTGTGTAAGTAATGTCGTTTTATGAAATTGTGTTTCTTTTTCCTGCAGCAAGCTGCATATCATCAGGAGGTGGCGGAGGAAGTGAGAAGCAAAGCGCTGTTTTATGGCCAAGAGTGTACGGCTGGATACATTGACCTGCTCGAGCACGTCCTGCTGGTGTGTGTGTATGTTTAAGTTATATTTTAGTAATGCATATTGCTGTCTCTTGTCGCATAATTGCACAGTTATTACTAATTATAATTACTTTAGAATATAATAGCATAACTTGTAATTGTGTAAGTTGTTTTATTAATCAAATAGTGGAATACCACATGAAAACCTGTTTTCTCCCACCAGAATAAAGAATAATGCTCGTTATTTCTTATTGGCTATTTGTTAGTTGGAGCGCACAGTAAAGTCCAGCTTGGTTACTATCAAGAGGAAATGTGCACATGTTGCCCTGTTGATCAGTATTTACTTAAGAGATTTTAATCCTGGCAAGTTCCAGTTATTTGTGGACGTGCACAATTCTTCCTATAACACACCACGATATGCTTTATTCCTCTTACACCAGAGCATTTTTGCCTGGAGACACAAAATAATAGAGCTTAGCTGGAAGCTTTATACTCTATACAGATATTTTTTTTAAACCTGATGAAAAATAATTCGGTATGTTCATATGGTTCCAGGTTTTGCAGAAGCCTACAGCAGAGCACAGACAGCAGCTGGCTGTACTGTCAAAAAAAGTAGCCAGCTCAGTCACCGAGCTCATCCAGACTGCTGAAGCTATGAAAGGTGAGGAAACATTGAAGCATTAAAATAATAAAATAAAAAATCTAACTTAAGGCATGAACCAGTAAGAAACAGGTGATTAGTGTACTGGTGACGCTGAGTGCTGAGTGGTTGGAACAGATGAGAGGGGAAATGAGGTTGCTGGTGAGGTTGTTACATGAACAACCAATTTTTTCAATTCTTTAGGCACTTTTCGCAGTAAAACATTTGATCCAGTAAATTTAATTACATTTAATATAAAGAAATGAGTGGTGGCTGAAGACTTGTGCACAAAACTGTACATCCGCATACATGTTCTTATGTTGCATTTAAGATGGAGTTGCAAGACGTAATTCCTGATATTAAGATATTGAAAGTGACTGAAATCGCCTTGTCAATTAGAAATTTAAATTCTTCTTCCTTTAGTATTAAATTAGTTTCTAGCGGTACCTGCCTTAAATCAGTTAAACCATTTGATTAAATCTATAATTTGCAATATAACATTCACAAAAATTTATGTTTTGTGTAGTTAAGCATGAAAAGCTTATTGTTGATGCTGTGCCACAATTTCAGGCTGAATTGTTACATGAATATATGAAATTTATTACAATAAAACAGAACAAATAATCACTCAGGCCTGTAGCTGAAGAAGTGAGGTTAATTATGTTTATATGAGCTTTATGTTCTCTGACATAGCAAACAAAAGGCATGCCTTCATGTTTTTCCCCACTTTTTAGGGTGAAACATTATTCTTCCAACTTGCAATTTACCACTTACAAGGCACAATGAACGCCACGTTTTAGTGCATGTTAATATTTGTTTACTGAGGTGAATTATGCACTACATGCACAATAAGTCACCAGTGGGGAATGCTTGAACTTGTTCCTTATCTAATAAAGTGAATCCTCTTTACTGTTCTAGAAACAAGAAGAAAAGCTAGTTTTCGCAATAGACAGGTGTTTGTTGACAGATCCTCAATCAGACAGGCTATAAGAGCAGAACCCACAGGCTATATTGGTTAAATGTGTGTATTATGGAGCTCAGGCTCAGATCCAGTCAGCAAAGCCATATCAGTGTAAACAGTAACAGGTAGTATATTGGGATAAATTGTATCTTTGTCGGGTTAATAAAGCCGCTGGCCTTACGGGCCTCCCAGCTTCACTCCTTTAATACTACTGTTTTCATTTCCTCTGCTGCAGATGGAGGTGAGTACGAGACAGCATGAGTGTTGGAGTTCTCACACACACACACACACACACACACACACACGCACGCGTGCACGGAGGGAAGCACAATATGGGGAGGGGGTGAAGTTCTCAGGGGTTCGGTATAATCCCCAAAACCATCTGTCTGCCTATGAGAGCTGTTAAAAAATTGAGTTTTTTTTTTTTTATAGGCACTTAAAAAGTCAGTAAAGAATGAAGACAATACATCAAAAGCACATTTCTACAAGCTGCACTTACAGAGTGCAGTGGTGATTAAAGCCAAGCTCCAAAGTTTTCTGCATATTCGTCCTTATGTAAAGCATCCTGTCTTTTGTGCGTTTCATAATAAGTATAACTTTGTTTGGTTTTACGGTGTAATGTCTTTTTATTAGAAATAGTGCTTTGGTATAATTTATCAAATTTTTCTCCTTTTTATGTTTTTCACTTTAATGGATTTGACCTCATTGTCCAGCATGTTCTACAGCCTCATCAGCCTTTTAAATGAAATTTCACCTGACTCACACATGACCCTGCGTCCCCAGGCTCAGAATGGGTGGACCCTGAGGACCCTACGGTAATAGCCGAGACCGAGCTGCTGGGGGCCGCTGCGTCCATTGAGGCTGCAGCTAAAAAACTGGAGCAGCTTAAGCCCAGAGGCAAACCAAAGGTAGCCACCCATCCCTAATTCTCTGTACTTTTTATTCAGAAACATTCTTCCTCAATAACTCTCTCCGCTACATACAGTATCTGTGTCTGATCCATTCCACCTGGTCTTAGGGTGCTGGAATGTGCTGTTGGCTGGTATTGGGGTTTGATGCTTCTGAAAGAGTGGTGGATATTTAACTTAAAGTATTGCATGTGTAGAGGCAAATCCTTTAGTTCTTTCTTTAAAGTTTATTTTTAGATGTATCTACAAAAGATCTGCATTGTTTTATATTACAAAGAAAATTTTTTTTGTGCGAGAGAAACTTAGTCAGACCTGTCTGAAGCTGAGGAAACAAAAGGAAAGGTCAGCACTTTCTAAAACAATTTCTCCACAAGCTTTTTTCTTATTGGATCTGTCTGCAGTAAACTAAATCTGTCGATGCTTTTCACCTTCATGGTTGTGACTCACTAAGCAGATTTTCAGGCCATTTTCAGGCCTTTATCTCCTCAGTAGAGTTTTTTTTAATGATAGTTCAAATACAATTCAGTCTACTACCAAGGGTATTTTATATTTTTATGATTTTTAAAAATTCCTTCATTATTTATTAATTCATGTTATCAGAATAATGCCATAATGTCCTCAAAGTTAATTAAAAAAAGCAATAAATGGAAAATGACAAAGACAGGGATTCTGCATCTTGTGACTTATTTATCTTCTTTAAACTAAAACTTAACATGTCCAGCTCAGTCAACTGCCATACAATACACTTAATTTGTATTGCGCAATACCATGTAACTACATGTACTGTTGTTGTTAGAATCAGTTATTGACTTTGCTTAGCTGGTGTAATAGGCATACAGTTCTCAACTCCTGAATCCAGAGTTGTATAAGTAGCACACACTGAGATCTGTGTTATTAGAACTAAAGTTTAACTTGGATTAATTTTTAGGTTTAGCCATATAGTCGAGTGTGGCACCTACTTTGGCTATAAGAGAATGCTAAGTTCTGAGCCGGAGAAAAGATGTTTGATGGGGTTAGGGGACTGGGCAGGCCACTGAAATAATGAAAACCTGCTGTCCTGTTTCTGGACGTTTTCAGCGATGTAGTTCTTGTGACATGGTGCATTATCACTGTTGAGTTTGGATAACTGAAGAAAAGTCCCTGGACGGAACTGGGTTTCAGATGCTCTAAGAATAAGTGTTTTATATATGTATACTATGTAACAGGAGGCCTAATTCCCATGACTTAAACACCAGATATAAACAAAATAAACAAGTAGTCTTCCCAAGAGTAAGTACTGGGTTTATGGGTAATTCACAACCACACTGGCAACAAATCTGTGATTCTGTGAATGCTATGTCAACCGAGACACACATGGAGTGAGGAAATAACCTCAGTCACCTGTGTTGTACTTTTATAATATTAAAGTTTTTTTTTAATAAATAAGTGGTTTTCATAATTAGACTGTTAGAACTGTTTCAGAGTGATCCAAAATCATGCTCTCTACGTACTGTAAGCTCTGGATGGCCAAAGCATCTCACAGTAATCACGAAGCCATTCTGAACCAGAACGCACAAATACATTCAAGGGTTTTTATAGTCTTAATTAGGATCACTTGAAAAATAATATATTTATTATAATTCTATGCATTGGACAAACAAGTTGTGGACTGAGGCATTTTTTTTTCTTAAAGGGTGCTCTCAACTACTCAAATTTTTCTCTTACCTAAGAGAAGAGCAAAAATAAAACATGAATAGATAACAGATTCTTACAACAGCATTGTCTTATCTTTAGAGACAATTAAAAATGTATGTATTATTTGGATTAATCATATAGATCAATTCAATGTTATTTGTATAGCGCTTTTAACAATTGACATTGTCGCAAAGAAGCTTAACACAATCTAAGCAGCAGTCAAGTGAACTGTCCGGTCAGGACATTTTCATTGGGTTTCTCCCAGTGTTCATCAGTGTATTGAGACGCATAGTTATTGGCTTCATGTTTAATTACAATAAATCAGTAAATGTCATGAATCTTGTTTAGGTTACAACCATTCAAGGTTTAAATCCAAGGGCAGATAGAGATGCTGTTTAGAGCACTAAACAGTTAGTGCTACATGTTGAAAGATACTGTAACTTCATGATCCACAGAGCATACCGCAACATGTCCTCCAGTAAATCTACTTAAACCAGGAGCTGTAGTCAGTTGCGTTGGTCTTTGAAGTCAGCACTGTGCTAGATGAGGTGCAAATGCCATGGTGTGCAGTTGGGGGTTTATTGCATTGGTGAGATTCCATGAAAAGAGAAACATCTGGTAGTTATCCAGCTTGGATCTCCCTGACCTGCACATAATCTTTTCATGGAAAGTTTTGTCATGTTCATTGTTTTGTTGGTATCATGCATGCGTCTACACATGTTCCCAACTTTTTTGTTTCCTTTATTTTTAATTTCAAGTGTATGTGATTATCAGATCCTGTGCAGGGAAGACAAGGCTAACACTGTTAGTGTGTGTGACCTGCTCACAACTGTTTCTCTGTGTCTGTTTACCATCTTCCCTCCTTTCACTTCATGTCTCTTCCAGCATTTCACAGTTTATTCCCTTTCATTTCCATCTTCCTCCCCTTCCTCCTCTTGTCTTATGTGCCATCACTTCTTCTGATCTTCTAATGTCCATCTCTCCCTTCTCTTTTCCTTCTCATTCTTTTGTTCGTCCCTTATTGCTTAAATTCAAGTCTCCCCTTCTTTCCTGTCCTGCTCTCTTCTCTTCCATGCTCTAGAGGTCAGCTAGACCTGGAAGCCTTCACTGCAGGGCTCTGTCTGATATGTTTGATATATTAGGTTGTTATTCAGTCCAACTATATATCAAACATATTCCTACAGTGTCCCGCCCTGTCTCCAGACTCGTGTGCTCTATGTGCTGAGTGAGAGAGCCTGTATGCCCACTAGTGAGGCATGCTTGCTGGTTCGCAGTCCGTTATTGCTGCTAAACCATTTTCAAGAGGTGTTATTTGAAGGGTTATGCTGCATGGAGCAATTTGAGACTGAAACATAATGTAATTGCTCCTTGGTGCCACTAGGTGTCACCCATAAAGAGATGAAGGTCTTAGAAGAAATAAATCCTCAAGATTGTTTTTTTTTTTTTGGTGAAGTAAACCCTCAAAGGTTCTTTTTTTTTGGTGAACACTGCGTCTCTTTGCCCCCTTCAGTTGTTTGCATAAATTGTATGCATCTTGCAACACCTGAGCTGTACATCAAGTAAATAAAGCTACGTATGTACAATGATTCATATGTTTTTTTCAATATTATTCTTGGTATGTTGATATAATTACTGTATTATTTTGTTTGCAGCAAGCAGATGAGTCGCTGGACTTTGAGGAGCAGATCTTGGAAGCAGCCAAGTCCATCGCAGCAGCAACCAGCGCCCTGGTGAAGTCCGCATCGGCTGCACAGAGAGAGCTCGTAGCCCAGGGCAAGGTAATATTGTGCTTCAAACTGGTTCAGTGGCCAGGGTTCTTAATTCCTGTCAAATTCCTGTATACCTAATACATTTTGTATGATGTGTGTACAGTCAATGTTCAAAAGTTACTGTAGTAGCCATTTTATGAATTTTATGTGTTTTGTCTAAAAACATGAAAACATCTGATAGTAGCGAGTCTTAAATATTAGACAAATACAACCTAACGACATGAATAAGAATATTTGTTGAAAGTTAAAGTCCATGACATCACAATTAGATGAAGAGTGAACAAATATGGTTTGTTTGGAAGAGTTGCCAGGAGAAAGTCTGTACTGTATAAAAAGAGCATGGAAGCAGGACTGAAGTTCACAAAACTGCATCTAAACAAACCACAATGTCCCATAGACAAATAAGAGGAGGAGTTTGGAATACTCTTGATACCCACTGTCAAACACGGTGGTGGAGGGGTTGATGACTGCACGTTGAACAGGTCCTGTGGCTGCAAAACAAGCTCCAGTCATTGAGGTGACCATCAGTACATTAAAGTATTCTAGACGCAAATGCGAGGTCATCTGTTCTACAGCTACAGCCTGGTCAAAATTGGGTCATGTAGCATCACAATGATCTGAAGCACACCAGTAAAATTACAACAGAATGACTGAACAAAAGAATCAAGGTTTTGCAGACCAGACTTCATCCCAATTAAAATGCTGTTTTGTGTGACTTTAATAGACCTGTGCATAAGCGAATGCCCAAAAACCCCAATGAACAAAAGCAATGTTGTACAGTATGGGCCAAAATTCCTCCACAATGATGTGAGAATGCAATAATTATTTCAAGTTATTCAAGCTAAAAGTGGATGGACAAACTATTGAATCATGCCAACAATGTTTTTACTGTTTTTTTTTTGGTAATTAAATATTTACACAGTGTAAAAAGGTTATATGATGTTGTACATCTGAGGTTGCATTTGCCTAATACTGAGGCCCGCTACAATCAGATAATTTTTATGATGTTTTTACAAAAAAAAACAAAAAATCTTAGAAGTTAAAGAGGGGTTACTAACTTTTGAACATGACAGTGCATTTTTGAATTTAGTGTGTAATTATCTTTGGTTCTCTAGGTGGGCTCGGTCCCAGCCAATGCTGTGGATGATGGCCAGTGGTCTCAGGGTCTCATATCAGCAGTGAGTAATTTATTGTTTTTCTAATAATTTTTTATTATTATTATTTAATTTTAATTAAAGCTGTTTTGTTCCTTGTTCCTATTGGAACTAGCTGTTTGATCTTAATTTTATGTTTTTAAAAGGGAATGATGTGTTGGGGACGTATGAGGGAGGTTTTAGGGATTACTCCGTAGTATATACAGTACAGCAGTTAATCAATCCCAGTACAATGCTTATTAAAGTCATCTAATACTTATTTTATAGACGGTACATTCATTTTTACAATAGAAATAAGGAATTAATAAACAAGAAATTCAGACTTTAAGGATTTGTTCTATTCCCCGGATAAGTGGTGGAACATTGGAGGATGGGTAACATTTAGCTCAGCCACATAGTCAAAGCCTTTCAGACCATCAGTAACTCATATTTTGCAGTGTGATTTGTCAGATAATCCTTTATCATACAAAGCTCATGGAACTGAGATTTCTGTTTTTTTTTTTTGTTTGTTTTTTGTTTTTTCTCTCTCCCCCCCCCCCCCCTTCTGCGCTGTAGGCCCGTATGGTAGCAGCTGCCACCAGTAACTTGTGTGAAGCAGCCAATGCCTCAGTGCAGGGTCACGCCAGTGAGGAAAAGCTCATCTCATCTGCTAAACAAGTAGCAGCGTCTACTGCCCAGCTGCTGGTGGCCTGCAAAGTGAAAGCTAACCAAGACTCTGAAGCCATGAGGAGACTGCAGGTCTAACATACTTTTCCAGCGAGTGCATTTTAGGAGTGTCTTTATTCAGGGACACTGTGACGATTCATACTGCAAGTTCTGTATTTGCCTTTGCCCTTTTGCAGTAGCTTGTTCTTCATGTCCACAGACTGCCGGGAATGCAGTAAAGAGGGCGTCGGATAATCTGGTGAAGGCAGCTCAGAAAGCCGCCTTTGACAAGGCAGAGGATGACAGCGTGGTAGTCAAGACCAAATTTGTTGGTGGAATTGCACAGGTGAGGATTAGTCACACACACTGTATATGATGTTAGAAAAGTGCCAGGGGCAAATAGTCATTCAATAAGTATTCATTGGATTAAAAGCAAAAGTTAGATTATATAAATCCAAAACCTTGTATTCTCCCCATTAAATCACTGTCATTTTAGTATTGAAAAAAATGTATAAAACATTGTTTTCCACTTTGCCTTGGCAGAGTTTTTTGAGAGTTCATAGAGCAGTTTTTTTCCTGTTAATAATCATTAGTTACATTTTACCTAACAGTGACATATTTTGCATCTCATTATACACGTCAGGGTCATTATACTGAACACCTCACCTTGTTCCAGGGCCCAACAATGCCATTTTGCTGGTGATGGGTATTGAACCCATAACCTTCCATTCAGTAACCCATCAGCCTAACCTCTGAGCTGCCCCTGCACTAAATCCTCTTCCAAAAGGATAAAATGTCATATAGTAGGGATGTCTGCAAACAGTATCTGTATGTGATACTACACTCACCAACAATTCTCAAACAGTTCTCATAAAGTGGTATAAGTACGTTACTAAAACACCATGAGAATGAACTCCATGGTCATTGTGTGTTCTCTTCTCTCTAAGATTAATGGCAGCAAGGAAAAGTAGCATTAAATTGATGCACTGTCACTCTCTAGTCTGTCTTGATAGCCTTGTTAGCCATGCACATCTTGGCTCTGTCCTTGGGTTGCTTACTGGCCACTTACAAAGGTGTTCTCTGTAACAACGGTAATAAATGTGAGAGGGAAATACATTTAGTAGTTGCTTTTGATAAACAAAATTGGGTAGAGATGTGTTAATCTTCTAGCATTGTGCATGAAATAAAACTCGCATCCCTACAGTACAGAACCAGCACAACCAAAGCTGATGTTTTTTTCTTTTTAATATTTATCCTTAATCTTCATCACTGATATTTGGACTAGCGGTGCCGGTCCAGAGCCTCTCATCAGATTAACTGTCTAGTGGATTGATTAGTATTTTACTACTTCCTATACAAGAAGGCAGTTTCAGGGATCATGCACTAGTTAAAGCAATAGCGGGTGCATTTGATGATCTGCAACAGACGTGGGGCATTCCAAAAAGTTTTGTTCACACTGTGCTCTGGGACAACGCCAGGGTCTCTGTGTCAGCAAGTACCCAAGTGGAAGAAGTACTTGTACTCAGTCTGACAGAAAGAGATATTGGTGTCAAAGTTGCAGTTCAGCCTATCCGGCCTCTCCAGATAATGACAATTCTTTTAACAAAATTAACATTACTTCAATTCGACGCAATCATTTTGCTATGGACAGCTGAGCAAAATTTCTGTCTGCCTCTTACAGAGGAATCAGCAATTGTATGAGCATTCAATAAGGAGTAAGTACCTCTCCACATGCGGTAGGACATCAAATGGCAGCACAGCTAACTCTGTAGATTGCTGTTCACCATGCAATTCAGATTAAACTCAATTGTTCACACACTATAGCACACGGGTTCTCAAACTTAATATTCAAAGATCCGCATGTGATCGAGGTCAAAGGGCTGATTGGTGATATAAGTTGCTTATAATTTACAATCAACGAACATGCACATTAAGGCAGACAAAATGCCTGCAATCCTAGTGGAAAGCAAATGCCACTGTTACTTTGCAATCAGCTGCTTAAACCAAAGTAACTTTAAAGCGGCATGCATTCAGTTCGTCAAAGTTTCAAAATACATCTAAGTGCAAAAGAAATGGTGCACTCTGCCTGCAAATTGTTGCTTGTGAAGCAAAACAGCTCCAGCTTTTAACCTGAAAAACTGACCTTAAAGAACAATGCAAGACACTGTAATATCTAAATTATTTAGAAGGAAAAAGTAACATGTCACATCTAAAAACACGTGAAAATCACCCAGCATTATTTGTGGACAAGTGAGAAAGAAATAGGCGGGAAGGAAACGGATAATTTCAGCAGCTGAACGAGGAGGACCGAAAGACTGAAGCTGATTGGTTGGTTCTTTTCAAATTATCCGTGGTGCATTTGTGGCTTTTTTAATCTCGCTGAATGTATATAATATAGCAAAACTGAGCAATTATAAGACATGACATGTGGACGGCTCCTAAGACCGTCAAAAATACACAGCAGCCCAGCCACTGTCTGCAGTCCTTTAGCACAAACAAGGTGCGCTCGCTAGACGGAGACACTGACCTTTTCTTTTCACACACCGCACAGGGGATGTGATGTACCCTGACAGAAGACAGAAGTCCCTAACTTGAAATACTAACAGCCGTGAGATAACACGCTTATATAGGACAGGCACCTTTATATTGGACAGTCAGGATCTGGATGGAGTCTGGGCTTTCAGAAGCCCTGCTATAGGAAGTGTGTGCAAAAATGTTCTAGTATATTATACGTGATGTAAAGTCTCATCAGGTTTACATGTTAGTTTGATGAAGTCGTCTCAGAATTTCAATAATTTGATACAACTCATTTCATTTGTTATTAGTTAGAATACGCCCTCTGTTGTTTTTGTTGGCAGTGTTTGTACATTTCTATTGCTTTGATCCCACAATGCACTGGAAATATTCTGTATTTTAAAGAAGTGTTGCTTTAACAAACATCCATGTACTCCATCTCAGACCATTCACATTCCACAGACTCGCCAGAGAGTCCATAAACTTTTTTTTTTTTTTAATAAATCCAGGAGCTGAGTCACAGAGAAGTGGATTTTTTTTTTGTGTTCCTCCAAGAGCATTTGTCATACTTTTTTTTTTTTTTTTAGATCAGAAATCCAGACATTGCTGACAAATAAACCGCAAATGTCTTTGAATATACCAGAAAGTAAAATACGTGCTCATGCAGTTGTAGAAGAATTTAAAGAGGATTTTTAACACAACATAAAGTTTCACTGATGTGTACACTATTGTGTATATTGCGAGCTGCATTAGTAATGGCTGCACAGCACGTGCAGTTAGGTTCGACACTAAAGTCCCCCTCAGGCAGCGAGGCAGGAAACAGACCACCGTAATAGGAGGAGGAAATGAGTGCCAGATGGTGCGGCCCACACAACAAAAAAATATTTGCAAAAATCAAATAAGGGGAAATGTACAATATTACACAAAGCATGCAAACGTGCATTATTCAGATTCAAGCATGTTTTATAGTCTATGCCTTGTATAGAATAAAATGCACTTAATATGGTGGAACTCCAACAGTTTCTAATATGAGGTTTTATAGCCCACAAAAAAAAATACACTGCAGTGTTTTAAACAGTCCTGTGAGGTTCTTTACGATGAGTGCCCATTGTTTGATTGATGCTTGACTTGTTGCAGAAAGTAGCCGAGTGACTATTCCTTCTTGCTTGCAGATCATTGCAGCTCAGGAGGAGATGCTGAGGAAGGAGAGAGAGCTGGAAGAAGCGCGCAAGAAGTTGGCCCACATCCGACAACAGCAGTATAAATTTTTGCCCACCGAGCTACGAGAAGACCAGAGCTGAGCTCTCTTTATATAAACACACACACACACACACACACACACACACACTGTACAAACACAAAATAATATCAAGTCTTATATAGACAGTGAGCTCGTCTGCCTTGTGTCTGGTGTTGGATTGTTAGCCATGTCCGAGGCTTCTCTGGTATATGGTGATGAATCATGATGTTTTTAAGATGCGAGTGGTCTAATTCCACTGATTGTTATTGGTATTTTACGATTGGTCGGTCTTCTTACACAGGGCTACGTCTCTTGTTTTTCTGTCATCTCTTGCTGATGATTTTTTTTTTTTTTTCCTTTTAGAGTGATATGCACTTGCCTGTTCTGTTTGTGTGTGCACAGCAGTATGTCAGATCTAAGACTTCATTATACTGTAATGATACCATTGGCTAGATAATACTACCTTTCAGTAATTCATTGTCCACTTTATAAGTACACCCGGATGCAGACCCATGTACGCTTGATCTCTGTGGTGATATCGGGTGAAACGAACGTTGTTTGACTTCTATGATCGTGTGATCTCCTTACAGTAGGATGTTTGTTCTCAAGCTTTCCGAGCATAGGTATGATGCATTTTGCTTAAATGTTTTCACTGGCGTGATATTATAAAGCAGGAATATTCATCTAAAGCCTTTGCTCTGAAGCACTACGTGACTTAAAACATATCATGAAGGCTAAATATCATTGTAGGATTGTGTTTTTCAGCTAGAATTAGCTTTATTATAAGATTATGGAAAATGTACATCTGTGCTTTGTTGTATTATTTATTAAAAAGAGAGTCACAGAAGCTCCTCACCAAAAGCATTACAGTCACAGATCTGTTATATTACAGTAAATGGGACTGAAGCAGATACCGTTACACCGTTTTAAGTGTTTAAGCACTCATGAATACCTCGTTTAATACACTTTCAACATCTTTACGACTGTGTTCCGTACCGGTCTCTTACACAGAGTGAAGTGAAATCTGCATCCGTCATTTCCTCTTCAGACACACAACACATGATGCACATGTATACATTCAGCGCACACATTCACACACATACACACACACACACACACACACACACACACACACAGTCAAACTATTGAGACCTGTAATTTGTGTATTTTAAAAACTGATTTGAGGGTGCACATGCATGACTCAGTAAATACAAAAAAAAAAGATTTTGAAACAATAAGAGAAGAAATCCCAGCACTTCACGATTTATAGGATGCACTGATATTGTTTGTATTCCAGTGTACTCTCTTCTGCAAATAACACGTACGCTTCTCGTGGTAGACATTAGTGAGAAAATTAGTGGCTTCCTTTCAGAAGGAGATATATATATATAGATATATATAGTTATTCTTGTTCGATTGTTGTTTGCGTATTAGGGATTACACAGCATGGCACTCCAGAACACTACATATATTATATCAAACTGCAATATCCCACATTTTCAATTTGGACTGCGATGTATATTAGTGCCTTATATCGTCTGCTCTGACACAAGTTGCCCTATTAGGCTTATCAGAGACTCGAAATCATAACCTCAACCACTAGAAGAAAAAACCAGGATTAGTTTTTGGTCAGCGGAAAAAGGGGCAACTTGTAGCAGTAAGTATCAGTGTAGTTTTGTCAGTTTTTGAGCAGTTTAAACAGTGTACCTGTAACAGCCACTGACTGTTCGATTCTGTTCTGCCATATTCCACTGTTCCGACGTGGCCTGATGCTCTTGCCTTGGTAGATTGCTCAACTGCCAGCTGTAATTCACTCCGAGAACCGTTAGTGTAACAGCGTCACCGACTCCACATGCTTTACATTTATAGTGAGTCAAGAAACAACACTGCATTCCATGCACTTGTATCTCTACTTTTCACTTTACTTTCCAAAGCCCCAATCAGGAACTGCTGATGTCACAGCGTGCTCAGTTTCCTAACAGAAAGCATATGTGAAACCTACATATTACTGTGGTTTAGTTGATGTGGTCTTGTAACAGTTTTATTGCTGCGATCCCTTTTGTCTTCGTACTCGAAATTTGCCTCCCATTTCCTGATTGAGGCTTTAATGAAAGGTGTTGCAATTATGTCTCGAATAAGAGTTTTCTCTCCAATAAACCACTATGTATGAAGGGTCTGTTTATATTTACTAATAAATGTAATGATATTGCAATATGTGGTTAAAAATGTGGTGTCTTTTAATGGAGTGGAAGAAGAAGAAAAAAAGAAGAAATGGCCCCTTCAGTTAAGCTAGAATTTTAGGGCTTTCTTTAACCGACTGAAATGGTAACAATAAAAATGAAATAATTATGATGCTGTATGTAAAATATTTATCTGGTCACGAAAGTATTTTTTGTATTCACTGAAAATAAAGAGTTTCAACAAACATTGTTTTTGTGTATTGTCTGTTTCATTCTGTGCGTGCTGCAGTTCCAGACTCTCATTATTTTCCACTGGAGTTAAACGTTATTGCTGTTTGGCACAGTCTCCCTACAGAGTTGTCCAAGAGGGCAGTAGTAAAAGAATGTCTAATCCCATCTAAACAAGCAGTTTCCGGGTAGATATAAACACTGACGCTAAGTAGAACCGACCGTTGTCTACTTTAAGCTCACTGGACACTAGGATAATGTTTGTACAATCACAGCGATATGGCTATATACGTACTGTACTCTTTGTCCCTTTGGTTTCTGATTCAGCACAATTACAGACATTCTCTCCTGTAGGTGTCGCTGTAACACCTCTGTGAGCTGTCTGTCTGCTCTGGGAACTAGTGGAGAGGCAGATTTCTGTCTGCATGTCCAAATAAGGACATATGGCACTTTTGCACTAGTTCACAATCTGGGGAATTTGAACTTGAACAGTACAACATATTTGTCTTTGCCAAGAAGGGTCTGTCTCTTTTATATTGAAATGAATAGAACAGATTGATACTGTCCTATCTGTCACAGCCTGTTGTTCTGTAAACGTCTGACAACAGATGGAAGGATGTCAAGAGATACAGAGTTCATTAGAATCCTGACTAATCAGTTCTTTATTAAACAGGTGTAAAATAAAGCCATGTGTACAACAAATGGTTGGGTTCTGTTGAACCTTATCTACTTGCCAAAACTAACAAAATGCATGTGCTTTTATTGTTCTGTGTTTTCATGACGCTCAATGTATAATTACAATGCCTTGCAAAAGTAACTGCAAAACGTTTTACACATTTTGTCATCTTTACTGAATTTACCTTAAATAATATTGATCTGACAGAAATCATTACAGGTTGCCTTTTTTTTTTTTTTTTTTTTTTTTTAAACAATTAAATAAAAGTTTGGAACGTATACTGTATTTACCACATGGCTGTGAAACTCCTATATTAGTTATTTTGTGTGCAGTTAGTGTCAAATCTCAAACTTTGAACATCCCACAACGCACCATGAAAACCATTATTCAAAAATGCAAAGAATATGATACAACCATGACGGCATAGAGTAAGCCATCTATCAAAAGAAAGGTGGTTAGTCAGAGATGCCACCAAGATGCTGGTGATGTCTTTTAATGGTAACTGCTTGCACCGGACCTAACCAAATCTAATTTGAATACTAATTTTGCAACATGCTACTCACACACGTTGACAAAATTATTGCTACCCTTCGGTCATTGGAAAAAAAAAATCTCAGCTCCTTCCAAAGATGCTCAATAGGATTGAGGTCAGGGCTCATAGAATGCCACTTTAGAATAGTCCAATGGTTTCCTCATAGGTGTTTTTAACTGTGTGTTTTGGGTCATTGTCCTGTTGCAAGACCTGCGACTGAGAACAAGCCTTCTGACACTGGTCAGCACATTTCTCTCTAGAATCACTTGATAGTCTTGAGATTTCATTGTACCCTACGCAGATTCAAGACACCCTGTGCCACATGTACGTAGCAAAGCAGCCCCAGAACATAAGAGAGCTTCCTCCATGTTTCACAGTAGGGACAGTGTTTTTTCTTGATATGCTTCATTTTTCTTGTCTGTGGACATAGTGCTGATGTGCCTTGGCAAAATGTCCATTTTTGTTTCATCTGTCCATAGGACTTTCTCCCAGAAGCTTTGTGGCTTGTTAACATGTAGTTTGGCATATTCCAGTCTGGCTTTTTTATGATTTGTCTTAATCAATGGTGTCCTCCTTGGTCGTTTCCCATGTAGTCCAGTTTAGCTCAAACAACGACAGATGGTACGATCTGACACTGATGTTCCTTGAGCATGAAGTTCACCTTGGATCTCTTTAGAAGTCTTTCTGGGCTCTTTTGTTACCATTCGGATTATTCGTGTCTTTGATTTGTCATCAATTTTCCTCCTGCGGCCACGTCCAGTGAGGTGGGCATCAGTTCCATGGATCTTAAATTTCTGAATAATATGTGCAACTGTAGTCACAGGAACATCTAGCTGCTTGGAGAAGGTCTTATAGCCTTTACCTTTAACATGCTTGTCTATCATTTTCTTTCGAATCTCCTGAGACCATTCTTTCCTTCGCTTCCTCTGGTCCATGTTGAGGGTGATACAAACCATGTCACCAAACAACACAGTGACTACCTGGAGCCCTATATATAGAAAGGCCCATTCCATGAGTTTTTCTTTTTTTAAATAATTCCATTGAAGTATGGTTGAAAAGCAATGTCTGACTTTCATTGGTTAACATTCATAGAATTTTTATTCATTATTACTTTTGTCAGATTACTTTTAGCTTTCATCGACCGAAGGGTACCAACAATTTTATCCACTAATTAACCCCAATAATGTTAAATTCAATTTCAGGTCGTAGCACTATTAAACATGGGAAAAGTTCAGGATGTCAATACTTCTACAATGCACTGTTTGCTCTAATTGGTCTAACTGGAATTTCCTTCTGAATCAATAATGGAAAATTAATTATCATCTGGTTTAATTCTTATATATTTCTGGGCTGCAGTATAGCGATCAACACAATTTTGAGGATGGAAAAAACTGTTCTAAGCTGTGTTCCAGCAAAAGTTCATTGGAATCATATCATTCGTATATATTCAGTATTCGCAAAGTGTTGTTGAAAATTTAAAAGCACAACCCAAAAAACATGCATTAAAGTGTGTAAAATATGAAGGACATTTGGGTTAAACCAGGACTTTTGATTGTGCAGAATAACAAAACACAGTTATGAGAGTAAAAACTCCCTTTATTTCTCTATATAATCCCCTTCTACACTATTGCACTTATCCCAGTGTTTCACTAGTGCTTGTATACCATCTAGGTAGAAAGGTTTCTTAGCATACTGGTGCCATGACCCAACTTCCTGCTTCATATATGAAACGCTGGCCTCCCAGGAACTCCTTTAACGGCAAAATGTGGAAATGGTAATATCTTCTAGAAAAGTTCCAATAATGTGGAAGTGGCACCTCAACTGGGTTCATCAGTCACGACCTTTTTTTAAAACGTTCATACCATTCAAATGCTTTACTGCAGCTAAGAGTCTCATCACCATACTGTGCTTTCTGTAAATGCTAATCCGTCTTGCACCTTCGTTTACAAGAAATTTTATCACTAACTTGAATGCCCCAAATATAATAGGCGGTTGCTTAAACCTACTGTAATAACCTTTTGGATTCTTCTTATTTACTGTAGCACTTATAAACACCTCTGGGTTCCTTTGTATAAACATTATAGGACCTCAGAAGTCGGGTTGTATTCTAATATATCCTATACTCTTTCCAACATTTGAAGATCCATCTCCTGTTTCCTTCTGGAATTTGGAGCATTTTCCTTTTAATGAGAGGTTGGGTTGGGTACTCTGTTTAGCTTGCTCTAGTCTTACACCACAGGAATGAAGCTGGTACTGAGGAAAGGCTGAGTGGTCTCATAATACAGCAGAAAGATTCAAAATTATTGAAAAATTATATATATTTAGTGTTGCAATTATTAAAGATCAGATATTAATACAAATTATAAATTATTTAAAAGAAAGAAAAAACATGCATCCCTGTTTTGTTTATAAAACTACATACGGTAGGTGTGTGAAGGACCACACAACAATGTGAATAGGTTCTGGCTATTTTGAGCTTATTTTTCCTCATCTAACTCCACCCCAGCCTTACACTGCAGCTTTTTTGCATCTGCAGTCGATACCTGAGAAATGAAAAACAAGTCCATTAAGGATGAATGATTTATGCATTTTTAATACATTTTGTGCAACAAGTGGCTATTTCTGCAACATGATTGTATTACATACATCTTTAGTATAAGAATAGCCCAAGAATTTAGAGTGCAACTTGTATTTTATTTGGGGTTTTCTAATGGAGACAAAAATATACATACACTCTTAGATTATGAATTTATTTTAATTAAGCAAGACATCCAAGACTCCATCAGTTCAAGAATTTGTACAGTATATACATAGAAGTCAATTGGAAGAATAGGATCTTTTCCAAGATCTGGAAGAAGGCCTACGTAAACTCTCAAGTACTGTAATGTTTACATTGCTATGGACCGAAAGGCTGCCATCCAGAAAAGAAGTCCCTGCTCCAAAACTGACACCTTCAAGTCTCACTAAAGTTTCAGCTGACCATCTGCACAAAGAAAACTTTTTGGAGCAAAGTTTTAGCCAGTGGTATGTTTTCTGAAGTAAATGTTTACCACTGAACTCCTGTACACTGTACCAACTGTGAAGCATGGTGGTGATAGTATCATCCTTGGGAGCAGATGTGTTGTTGATGTAACTAGTGCATTGTGCACAGTGTATAGAATAATTTAAAAGGATAGCTACTTATTATTTATATTATTATTTAACTGAATTATTTATAATATATGTTGAAATTTGGACAAAGCATACAGTGGTGTGAAAAACTATTTGCCCCCCTCCTGATTTCTTATTCTTTTGCATGTTTGTCACACAAAATGTTTCTGATCATCAAACACATTTAACTATTAGTCAAAGATAACACAAGTAAACACAAAATGCAGTTTTTAAATGAGGGGTTTTATTATTTAGGGAGAAAAAAAATCCAAACCTACATGGCCCTGTGTGAAAAAGTAATTGCCCCCTGAACCTAATAACTGGTTGGGCCACCCTTAGCAGCAATAACTGCAATCAAGCGTTTGCGATAACTTGCAACGAGTCTTTTACAGCGCTCTGGAGGAATTTTGGCCCACTCATCTTTGGAGAATTGTTGTAATTCAGCTTTATTTGAGGGTTTTCTAGCATGAACCGCCTTTTTAAGTTCATGCCACAACATCTCAGTAGGATTCAGGTCAGGACTTTGACTAGGCCACTCCAAAGTCTTCATTTTGTTTTTCTTCAGCCATTCAGAGGTGGATTTGCTGGTGTGTTTTGGGTCATTGTCCTGCTGCAGCACCGAAGATCGCTTCAGCTTGAGTTGACGAACAGATGGTCGGACATTCTCCTTCAGGATTTTTTGGTAGACAGTAGAATTCATGGTTCCATCTATCACAGCAAGCCTTCCAGGTCCTGAAGCAGCAAAACAACCCCAGACCATCACACTACCACCACCATATTTTACTTTTGGCATGATGTTCTTTTTCTGAAATGCTGTGTTACTTTTACGCCAGATGTAACGGGACACACACCTTCCAAAAAGTTAAACTTTTGTCTCGTCGTTCCACAAGGTACTTTCCCAAAAGTCTTGGCAATCATTGACATGTTTTTTAGCAAAATTGAGACGAGCCTTAATGTTCTTTTTGCTTAAATAGTTTGCGCATTGGAAATCTGCCATGCAGGCCGTTTTTGCCCAGTCTCTTTCTTATGGTGGAGTCGTGAACACTGACCTTAATTGAGGCAAGTGAGGCCTGCAGTTCTTTAGATGTTGTCCTGGGGTCTTTTGTGGCCTCTCGGATGAGTTGTCTCTGCGCACTTGGGATAATTTTGGTCGGTCGGCCACTCCTGGGAAGGTTCACCACTGTTCCATGTTTTTGCCATTTGTGGATAATGGCTCTCACTGTGGTTCGCTGGAGTCCCAAAGCTTTAGAAATGGCTTTATAACCTTTACCAAACTGATAGATCTCAATTACTTTTGTTCTCATTTGTTCCTGAATTTCTTTGGATCTTGGCATGATGTCTAGCTTTTGAGGTGCTTTTGGTCTACTTCTCTGTGTCAGGTAGCTCCTATTTAAGTGATTTCTTGATTGAAACAGGTGTCGCAGTAATCAGGCCTGGGGGTGACTACAGAAATTGAACTCAGGTGTGATAAACCACAGTTAAGTTATTTTTCAACAAGGGGGGCAATCACTTTTTCACACAGGGCCATGTAGATTTGGAGTTTTTTTTCTCCCTTAATAATGTAAACCTTCATTTAAAAACTGCATTTTGTGTTCAATTATGTTATCTTTTACTAATAGTTAACGGTTTTTGATGAGCAGAAACATTTAAGTGTGACAAACATGCAAAAGAATAAGAAATCAGGAAGGGGGCAAATAGTTTTTCACACCACTGTACTTGTTAAAGTCCACACTGACTTTAGTCCAAACTCCAGCTTTGTGACTTGTGAACACACTGAACAAAACAAAGAAACCAAAGATTATGTTCAAGGTGGGGTGTGTGTGTGTATATATATTTATTTATATTCATTCATTCATCTTCTATACCGCTTTATCCTGCATTAGGGTCGCGGGGACCTGGAGCCTATCCCAGGAGACTCAGGGCACGAGGCAGGGTACACCCTGGACAGCGTGCCAATCCATCGCAGAGCACACACACACTATGGTCAATTTTGGGAACGCCAATTAGCCTAATCTGCATGTCTTTGGACTGTGGGAGGAAACCGGAGTACCCAGAGGAAACCCACCAAGCATGGGGAGAACATGCAAACTCCATGCACACAGAGACGGGAATCGAGTCTGGCCGGGAATCGAACCGGGACCCTGGAGGTGCAAGGCGACAGTGCTAACATGTATATATACGTGTATGTTTTCCCCCTCTAGAATGCTTTAGAAGGTTAATACTGTATAGAATGTTTCCTTAATAAAGAACGTATCCTCAGAGAGATTCCTTTTCAAGGTTTGAAAGAGAAGCCCTTTAAAAATTAAAAATAAAAGCCCTTGCTAGGTAGTGTGACCCTACCATTGCTTTGCTATATTGCATTCTGGGGAATTTTACAACAGATGTATTGTCCTGGCTTCCCATACATTACTTTTGTTCTTAATGGTTTAAAAAAAAAAAAAAAAAAAGATTTCTCAGGAAAATTTACTAAACTTATACTATTTCCTCATTTCTATTTGGTGTATTATTGTACTTTTCATCCAAAGCTAACCAACAACAAAACATCTTGCTTCCTTTATAATGCATTCCTCTACATAATTTAAAAAGCTGGTATTAAATATTTCCAACATCATCTTACTCTAAAGCTATGTTCCCTTCTTTATTTCATTTACTTAGTACTTTAAACATAAGCATGAATGAGCTAATTTGGAAAATAGATGCAGAGGATTGATGGCTTTTAAACACACTCGCTCCGTTCTGCTATGAGTGGGACGATTCCAGAGTGTAAACTCAGAAGACAGTGTGAGCAATTGAGGAGCGAGTGCAGCGCTATGGTGTAGAGTACATGACTATTTTAGGCCTGGTCTCTGAGGGGTTACCCGGCATACAACATATGAGCGTCATCTACCTAAACATACACTCAGAGGAACAGAGCATCAAACCAATGGGACCACTAGCCACTGTTTCGTAACCTGGGTGGCTGCTTACTGTCTGTGTTCCTCTCTGAGGAACTAGCATTTCCAAATACAGACTATAAGAGGGAATTCCATGTAAACTCTCTCTCTCCATCTCTCTCACACACACACACACACATACTCACATACTTTTTATGCTTTCTTTTCCGTTTGTTAATTTTATGTTTTTTACATTGCCCAGTTGGGACTACTGTGAGTCTGTTCTTAGAGACCCAGTATGCAATAAATAAAAACTTTTCACCATCACATTTGAACATGTCATAGCTGAATTAGCTGATGCTCTAAACGTTATTACTACATTAGTAGTAATCACCCCCTTATGGGACAGCAAGTCTTATTATTAGATGCGAGTGATATAAAATTGATTCTACAACACCTAGTTCCAACCAATTAATCTGACTCGACGAGAGGCATTCCACAAATGGTGTTAATAGGCGGCAACAGCACTACAGCACCGTATCACACATCAAAGGTTTTCAAATAATCGTTAATTATACTAACTTTCTTAGTAGTTGATTCCTGCCTTGGAGTCTTTTGGTGGGTGGATTCCCTCTGGTGCTCCAGTTTCCTCCCACAGTCATAAGACATGCAGATTAGGCTAATTGGCCTTCCAAAATTCCCTGTAACGTGTGAATGAGCGTTTGAATGTGTGTGTGCCCTGCAATGGATTGGCACCCCTTCCAGGGTGTAGCACGCCTTGGGCCCTAAGTCTCCTGGGATAGTCTCCACGCCCCCCACTACCCCCACAGGATTAAGCAGTGAGTGAGTGAACGAGTGTCTGTCTCCAGCATGGGTAAAAGTAGGTCAGGATGGTCGGCAGTCTTGGAAAGAGAGGAGAGCAGCTGCCTGCCAAAACTCACATTCAAAACCAATCATGAAAGCACTTTCAACAAGAAAGTAACACATTGTCTCCTTAATAACTGCTTCTAAGTTGTTCCGAATTGCCTGTGAACCAGCTGTGTTTGTTAACAATTGTTTACACCCAACATGAGCTACAAAGCTAGCTAACTTCTAACACATGGCTGAATGCTAAATCCTTCTCTAACCCCTTATCAAAGGCACTATTTGGTGTGTGGTACACACTAGAGCACTAGTTTTCCATTTAATGCTATTGGGAATTCAGCCCCGTTATCTGATATTCTAAAGCGTTGGTTGAAATATAAAGTAAATCGCATGTTTCTTTGTACTGTCCAACACCTCCATGCTTTATTCTCCTCACCTTTTAGTACCAGCACAAGTTTTAACTACATTCTCCTAGTGTTAATTATACTAACTGTCAGTCATGGAGTGAAATAAATGGTTAAATAAACATTTTTTTACAGGCTTTAAATAAGGCTGTATGTAAAATGTACTGTTGTACAAGATCTCATTATACTAGGATTATAGCATGACAGATTCTGCTCTATCCAAGAAGTATGCTTTACAATGACTTTCAGCACAGCTCAGTCTGTGAACTCATGCAACACAGCCGTGATAATTAGCACAACAGCACTCGCTCTCGTGTGATATTTTCTTAAATATATCACTAGTCCAACCGTGACAACATTTGGGTTGCGTAATGTATTATATGACAAGGTCTCGTGGTATTTCTCTTATGTCTGTTTGTCCAAATACTGTTAATTTCATTGAAAAATATAATCCACGTTTTTTGTGGGTTATTGCACTGTATTTCCAGTGCTTTCTCAATCACTGCTGCTGCTGTTAGCAATGTGTCAGCAACGCAGGCTGAAAAATAATAGCCCCAATTCCAACTAAACCATCTTGACAGGCCTGTTACTGATAGGCTGTGTGAATCTACAGGCTGAACTAGAAAGCAAATTAAACAGTTTTTTTTATACAATTGCGTGTGTGTGTGTGTGTGTGTGTGGTTTAATTCTCGTTGGTGACGCTGCAAATGGTTAAAAAAAAATAAAGCCTGAATTAATCCACTTTAAGACATTGTTATCAGCAAAGAAATCTGATATCTACATTGATATTATTTCACCTTTGAAGATGGATATATATATATATATATATATATATATATATATATATATATATATATATATATATATATATATATATGTGTGTGTGTGTGTGTGTGTGTGTGTGTGTGTGTGTCTGTATACATACAGGTACAGAGTCAGCACTGATGCTAGATTAGGCTCTTAAGCACATTGCTAAAACCCTGAGGAGGAGGTAATGGCCAATGCCACTGTGCAGGGACATGGTGGGAAAATGTCTGGCAATACATCAAGTTCTCCACTGTTATTTTTCTACACTGTGAAGTTCAACTGATGAACCAAATTAGTGCTGTCTCTGTAGCATTTAATAACTTAACCTATAACAGTTATCGAGTTAAAGAGCTATTCCTATGTCAAGACTGTAATTCTTTGTTAAAATGTCTAACAAATTTTCTTCTGGAGTATGCTCCTCCAGCTATATGAGAACCAGAGAATAAACCATTTTCATTTTATTCCTTCTGTCAAAAAAAAAACTTTGTCCTGGAAGTTTTCATCAAGTTAAAGAGGCCACATTTTTCATTTCCAGAAAGCCTTTTAATGCAATTCTCTCTCTCTCTCTCTCTCTCTCTCTCTCTCTCTCTCTCTCAGAGCTGTGGCTTTCCCCACCCAGACTCTATTAAAGCTGAATAAACATAAGTGAACAAGGGCTTTGCTGAGACTCTGGAAATGTGTTAAGGAAATGGCTCTTGCTCATTTAGATGGCTGGCCCACATTTTTGAGGCGAGTTGAACAGACATATAACATTTTCCCAGATACATGGCAAACATTCGGTTTAAGGGGGAAAAAAAACCTTGAGAATGATGAGTGCCATTTCTAATGCACATACTGTAATGCTATGTATATCGACTGAAGTATCAATGCATGATACGTCTAGCTTCTCAGTCACTGCTTATGTCTGTGTTTTACAGATGCCATGTTGCCCTTCTCCTGTCTCCTCTAGAAGACCTGGGGATGTTTAAGGCATGATGATTGATTCAGTTCCCATATTTCATCAGATGTTTTCTTTCATCGCCCTCCAGTAATTGGACTTTAGTCCCATGGGAGGGTTCTCTCCACAGATGTATTAAGCGATATGACTCGCTCAAAGTTTTCTCTGGCAATACAACTACAGGAAAGTCATAAAAACATACTTCAATCAAAAGTGCAGATAACCATGAATGAGTGAAAGCTAGAGAGATCAGCATGTAAGCATTTTCATAATGCAAAAAGCAATAGTAATTTAGGTTTTCCTTAATAACAGAAAAAAAGTTATGGGATTATGTGTGATGAATAAAAAAAAGTTTTTTCCCCTCTAAAGAGAGGCAAAACAAACATATTCAAAAGTTCGGACTTTGCTCTGAACAAATGATCAGTCTGGAGTTACTCACTCCAGTGCATTCCAATGTGGTTTTGAATGAATGGCGTGAGGTACACACTCACACTCTCTCTCTCTTACACACACACACACACACACACACACAATCACAACACATGCAATTTCTGCTTCAGAGCATCAGTTTACCATAAGCTAGGAATGCCAAAATGCCCTTAACCCTCATTACCTGTCTTTTCCCTGCTTTGTGTTTGCTCAGATGTTACAGATGTTCTCCTGCCACTCTTGTGCTTGTTGTGGAAAGCTCATGTCCTTTCAATGACAGAGGTATGTAAACAGCATCTGGTAAATTCACATGAATGGAATTTCTCTGACTTTACCTGTCTGACTTATAAAAAATCCGATACAGCATGAACCTCAGGTTTAGCACTGCAGGTCCAGTATCAGTATTATTTGGATTTGTCTCAGTTTATTCGCAAAACCCAAATCCTGGATCACAATTTTCTTTGGCCCAGCTGTCTTCCCTCATTTAGCTTAAATGTTTTATTTTAGTATGGATGAACTGATTGTAACTGCCGCATAGCATTAATGAGGAGTTTCACATACCATGCAGTTTTAAAGTACAGTGAAATGGAAACAAACAGTGAAGGGTTTTTCTTCCAGCAGTGTAACAGTGCAACACTCTTTCACTCCATATATGGAGAAGATTTGCTAAGTCTAACTGCTAAAGAAAGTTTTAACCTTGTGACACTATAGAGTCGAAGAGCAAGGCAAATAGTGATAAATTCTTTCCCATATAGTGCATTACAATTTCTGACACACATGCTAAATCACCAGGCTAAATTATGTATGTTTCAGAGGAGGGAAGAAATGATGGATCCTTGGGGATCTGTTTCTCCACTAGTGTAACGTGGTCTGTACAGGAGCAGCACTGGTTCTGTGTGAATGACCATGTAAACACTACAATTTACACACTGCTTGTTTATTCCTTCTAAAATAACTTGCAATCAGCTGCAAGTATGCAGCAGTCGATGTGGTACACCACAGCACAACAGAGCACAACATATCAACAAGCTCTCCAAACAACCCCTCTCCCTTATACTGTGGTGAGATCTTCACTGGAGCAATTTAAAACATCCCGTATCTACCGCTTCATGAAGAAGCCCCATCAGTTCAAACACGGCCCAGATGCTGTTAAGGAATCTCTTATCTGAGCAATGGACTACAAAACCAGTTGCCAGTAAGTGCACGTTTTCTCTCCACCCCACCCCCACCTCTTGCTGCCTCTTGCTGCCTCTTGCAATAGGAATAAAAGTTTAAAGAAATATAATATATAATACATTATTATAATCAAACCCTTTTGGCTGCAGACAGTACTTATTGTTGTTATCAATAAAGTGTGATGCTTTTATAACAGATGTTTGTTTTAATTTGAGGCATAGTGGCATAGTAAGCACTGTTGGCACCTCCAGTTAATGTGTGCATGTTCTTCCTTTGCTTGGTGGTTTTCCTCTGGATACGTAGTTTCCCACACAACCCAAAGACATGCACTGTAGGCTTGTTACAAAATTGCTGGCATGTGGGTTACCAGAGGTTGGGGTCCTCAGTAACATAACTTCCCCTATTGCAATAACTGCTGGCATAGCATCAAAGGTAACTTGGGCCAACCATGGCTTAGTAATATTGGCTTGAGTGGATAAATGGATAATCTGGAAGTTTATGGGATTATTCTTTGGATAGTAGACAGTTAGTCAATAAAGAAAGTTTTTTTTTTAGCATATTAAGCAAAATTAAGTTATTAATTTTAGTAGCTTATAATTTATCCACGGGTACCCTGACCAGTCTGCAGCTACACAGCCCCATAAGCAACAAACTGTGATGCACTGTGTTTCCTGACACCTTTCAATCAGAACCAGCGTTCACATTTTCAGAAATTTGAGTAACAGTAGCTGTTCTATTGGATGTGACTACATTTTCCAGCCTTCTCTCCCCACATACATCAATGCGCCTTGGCTGCCCATGACCCTGTCACCGGGCCACAGGATTTCCTAACTCTGGCCCAGTGGTCTAATCATCACAGTTTGGCACTTACAACAAATCAACTTCAGGGACAAAATGTTCACTTGCTGCCTAATATATAGCACCCACTTCCAGGTGCCATTGTAACAAGATAATCAGTGTTGTTCACTTCACCTGTAAGTAGTCATAATGTTATGACAGATTGGTGGTTTTATTACAGCAAAATCCCTGGACCTGTCAACTCACCTAGACTTAGATTCATTACTTTTGCATTTTTCTGCTGGTTTCTCTGTAGTTACCAAATAATTGATTTGTTATTTGTACCAAATGACTGATGAGTTAGTGAATAATAGGAGAAGGAAATAGTCGTTAAAAAATCTGTGTTTATTACACATGGGTTTGAAGACTAGACCCAATTATAGTTATATCTTCTCCTCTTCCTCCACCACCCCATCCCCCACATAAACCATACACATATATGTGGCTGAATCAGATTACCCAATTTCCTCCCTTTCTCTTGCGGCTATATACCAATGGAGCACAATAACACTAAGAGAATAAATTTCAAGGCCACAACTATTCCACCAATAATTCCTGTAGGAAGTCATCTGTCTGGAGTAGAAAGAAAAAACTTAACATTCACATGACTGCCTGTGAATCCTTGGACTGATTTTTTAATTCCATCTTCATGAATTGCATAAAAATTTTTTCATGCCAGTTGAATGTGAATTTGGTCAGATACTGAACAGTTATTTTGCTTGCCAGATCAATCACTTTGCTTACATTTTTCATGAGCAGGATATTGGCCTCAGTGGATATGAGCTGTTGACTGGACAGAAAAGGAATTTAATGTGAAGTATGATTTGTCATTTTAGTTCCTGTTACCATAAAAAAAAATTTTGAATAAAATTTGAATTTGAATAAATATAGTTTGAGTTTGTGCTTAAAATGTTGCTGTCTGAGCAGTACAAATGTGAAAAGTTTTGTCATTTTTCTGTGAAGTAAATATTCTTGGTGGGCTTGGGTTTAACAGAAGCTGCCTTTCAGACTCATTAACTCACCAGCCTCCCAGGCATTTCCTTCTGGATGTCTGCTCGGAGACAATCACATCTGATCTCTCACGGAAAACAAATGACAGAGTTGGAATGTTAGTAAGATTCTTAATGGGCAGTCAACAGTCTAAACATGTTGTCCTTTTATCCTAGGGCTTTTGAGAACATTAAGAGAAGATCAGCCATTTTCCAAGTGACCTGCAATGTGAATATAATGGTCACCATATGTTAACAGTAACAGTAGTAGCCTAATCTGATTGAGGCCTGGAGACAATGTGTGATCTGTGCTGACATGAAAGTCTGTTTATGATGATTTTTGTTTTACAAATATTGTATAAAAGTGCTCAGATTAGATTAAAAATGTAAAAATATTAAGTGAAGCAGATTAAAAAACATAACTAACCATCTAAATACTTACAAATGCTCTTGGGTCATATTTTTGGTACTTACTATTTTAAGAACTTTTTTTAAATTGTATATATATATATTTTATTTATTATTATTTATTACTTTTCCTTAGATAACAACTGTGAGCAACTGTAACCTAGAATAAGCAATTTCCCTCTGGGATTAATTCAAGATTCAAGATTCAAGATTCAAGAGAGGTTTATTGTCAATACAACAATATACACAGTATACATTGTATTGAAATGCCGTTTCACACCGTTTAATAAAGTTCTTTGAATCTTGAAATCTTGAATCTAAAGCAGTATACCTAAAGGCTCATGGTCCATGTGTTTATTACACAGTGTGGTAGACTTGACAAATTTCTTAGGTTACAATGAGCACAAATTTCAGCCCGCAACCCCTCATTCCTAGCCTCCTTCATTCACCAAGTTCAACAATTTTGCTCTAAAGCTTCAGAGTGAACTCAGTCTACTCCTTGTTATATATTTACAGTATATACTGTATATATCCACCCCCAGGGTGGCATTGGCCTTCTCAGATGATTGGACAGGAGACTCCTCAGATGGAATTCCTCAGATTCCATCTCATTCAATCACTCAGTCAATGAGAAAATGAGACGTCTCTGGGGAGCTTGAACTAGCTCAGAGCCCAATAAGGAGCTGGCATGTTTAAGTTGAATGTCGTTCTTAAGGCAGATTTGCCCATGTGGAATCTGAGCAATGACTTTTTACTTATTAAGTAGGAAGGAATAACTAAGGGTTTAAGGAGGTTAATGTTATAAGACTTTCTTTTTTATTTGTGTTAAGAATAAATTCCTGTTATATAATAAAGACAACTTCTGTATTTCCTGTGACCTTGTTGTAGCTGGTCTTGGCCTGTAAGATCTCTGTGTAGCTGTTGTCACTGCTTATGCTTCTATGATGTAAGGAGGCAGAGTCAGTTGAATAATGTGCTAAGACATTTATTGGGGACCTATAAAGTATAGTCATTACCCATGACTGGGCTCATAGCCAAATTCATAATCAGTGGCCAGGAAAGCACTGCTTGAAACCATAGAAAATGCTATGACTAAACAAGGAAAAGCACTGAACTGGGAAACAGGATGGGGTTACACAATAAGGATCTCAAGTAAACGAAAGAAAAAAAGCAACAACAAAAAAACATGACAAAATCAAGTTAAAAAAATGGTGATAATGATCAGGATGTGTGGACAACATAAATATACACATCCTCATATCCATTTCTTGTACTAACCCAAATGCATATAGTTTTCTTGTTACTAGTATTCTACTAACATTGTTTACTATGTTATAACATGTTCATCTCTTAGCATGCTTATTCTCATTTTTTAGGTAATCTTATGAATATTAGGGAACACAATCTTCTGTACATGTAATTATAAAGAAAATACAAGCTGGTTTTGCTTTTCTGTGTTGCATCCTAGTAGGAATGCATTTCCTCTCTTGTCATATGATTTTCCAAATTAGACAATCCTAAAGGCCAAAAGTCTCATATAAACACATAACAGCTTATCCTCCTTCTCTCTAGTTTTGAAGGATTATGGTAACCCAAATCAAAAGACCATTAAGTTCAGTGTCATGATAGAGTGCAGATCAGCACAAAATCAGATCTAAACTAAAAATACACAGTTCTTATATTATATTATATTATATTATATTCCCCTCTTCCCAGTTGTGTTTGACTAATAGCACTTAGTTAACCCAGTGTAAGTATCTGGATAAGAGTGTCTGCCAAATGCCTAAATGTAAATATGTTTGTTACTGTATCTTTTAGATCCTGGATTATAGATCTTAATATTTATCTACTGTATTTAATCCTCTACTGCACAGATAACCTTCTCTGTCTCATTTTTCTTTTCTTTCTTTCTTTCTTCATTTTCATCTCATTACACATCTCAGCATATGAGGGTTAAGGGTCTTGCTCACGGGCCCAACAGTGGCAACTTGGTGGTTGTGGGGTTTGAACCTGGGATCTTCCGAACCGTAGTCCAATGCCTTAACCACTGAGCTACCCCTGGCCCTGGCCATTTAGCTGAAATGCATTATGACATACTCTATATACATTCAGTTTTAAAGAATGTGTGATGGAAAGGAAAAAGATGAAACATCCTTTTAGGAAGCAAGGTTGCCTGGCTGCCTAGTCTGTGCAGAAAACAAGAGATTTTAACAAGAGGTCTCTTTTAGTCTAAATAATCATTGATGATTTGGGAAAAATAAATACTGGCGCCTGCATTAACATGAGTAATAATTCATTTGTTGTAAAGAAATATTTTAATTTTTAAAGAAAATGCTAGTTTTTTTAAGTTGCCCCCAGGGAAACATTGTGCAGTTAGGCATCTGTCTAGAATTAACATGTTATACTTTTACAATATACAAATTAATGATAAGTGAATTAATGATTTGAATGTGTTTTTCGCCAATATTCGTATTCACATTCCCCAAAAATGAACCCAGGGTGGGGGAGGCACCCGCTAGGGAGGTAAGGGACAGTGAGGATGGTGAACTTCAGAAGTGACATAATGAAGAAAGTTATTGTTGTTAATAATTTAGCTTAAAAAACTTAAAGACCTGTGTAAAAAAATACATCCAATTACAGTGGTGTGAAAAACTATTTGCCCCCTTCCTGATTTCTTATTCTTTTGCATGTTTGTCACACTTAAATGTTTCTGCTCATCAAAAACTGTTAACTATTAGTCAAAGATAACATAATTGAACACAAAATGCAGTTTTTAAATGAAGGTTTATGTTATTAAGGGAGAAAAAAAAACTCCAAATCTACATGGCCCTGTGTGAAAAAGTGATTGCCCCCCTTGTTAAAAAATTACTTAACTGTGGTTTATCACACCTGAGTTCAATTTCTGTAGTCACCCCCAGGCCTGATTACTGCCACACCTGTTTCAATCAAGAAATCACTTAACTAGGAGCTACCTGACACAGAGAAGTAGACCAAAAGCACCTCAAAAGCTAGACATCATGCCAAGATCCAAAGAAATTCAGGAACAAATGAGAACAAAAGTAATTGAGATCTATCAGTCTGGTAAAGGTTATAAAGCCATTTCTAAAGCTTTGGGACTCCAGCGAACCACAGTGAGAGCCATTATCCACAAATGGCAAAAACATGGAACAGTGGTGAACCTTCCCAGGAGTGGCCGGCCGACCAAAATTACCCCAAGAGCGCAGAGACAACTCATCCGAGAGGCCACAAAAGACCCCAGGACAACATCTAAAGAACTGCAGGCCTCACTTGCCTCAATTAAGGTCAGTGTTCACGACTCCACCATAAGAAAGAGACTGGGCAAAAACGGCCTGCATGGCAGATTTCCAAGGCGCAAACGACTTAAGCAAAAAGAACATTAAGGCTCGTCTCAATTTTGCTAAAAAACATCTCAATGATTACCAAGACTTTTGGGAAAATACCTTGTGGACCGACAAGACAAAAGTTGAACTTTTTGGAAGGTGCGTGTCCTGTTACATCTGGCGTAAAAGTAACACAGCATTTCAGAAAAAGAACATCATACCAACAGTAAAATATGGTGGTGGTAGTGTGATGGTCTGGGGTTGTTTTGCTGCTTCAGGACCTGGAAGGCTTGCTGTGATAGATGGAACCATGAATTCTACTGTCTACCAAAAAATCCTGAAGGAGAATGTCCGGCCATCTGTTCGTCAACTCAAGCTGAAGCGATCTTGGGTGCTGCAGCAGGACAATGACCCAAAACACACCAACAAATCCACCTCTGCATGGCTGAAGAAAAACAAAATGAAGACATTGGAGTGGCCTAGTCAAAGTCCTGACCTGAATCCTATTGAGATGTTGTGGCTTAAACTTAAAAAGGTGGTTCATGCTAGAAAACCCTCAAATAAAGCTGAATTACAACAATTCTGCAAAGATGAGTGGGTCAAAATTCCTCCAGAGCGCTGTAAAAGACTCGTTGCAAGTTATCGCAAACGCTTGATTGCAGTTATTGCTGCTAAGGGTGGCCCAACCAGTTATTAGGTTCAGGGGGCAATTACTTTTTCACACAGGGCCATGTAGGTTTGGATTTTTTTTCTCCCTAAATAATAAAACCCGTCATTTAAAAACTGCATTTTGTGTTTACTTGTGTTGTCTTTGACTAATAGTTAAATGTGTTTGATGATCAGAAACATTTTGTGTGACAAACATGCAAAAGAATAAGAAGTCAGCAGGGGGGCAAATAGTTTTTCACACCACTGTAAATCACTCAAAAAACATTTGGTAGGCATTACAATTAAAGCAACCAATCAATTAATTAGTTGACTGAATATTAATTGCCAGCTGTTTTCATTGTTGATTTACCTTTTCAAGCAAAATGTCAGCTATTCCCTGCTTCCAGCTTTTAAGTGTATATTAGTTTCTTCTTTTCCAGGTTTACTCACTTTAACCTAAACATATGAACAAAACAAAACATATAAATGCTTCAATACATATATGAATATTCATATGAAAACATATCTATTTTAATATTTTCAGATAATTAGGAGAACAGAATTATTAATCAAAGAAATAATCAGCAGATTACTCAATAATTTAAAAAAATATATTAGTTGCACTTTGAGTTTTGAGATGCACTAATTTATTTCAGAGATCATAAATGATTGGAATTACTTTTTACTAGAGTTGATTAAATATTTGATTCTCTATGGAAATGTAGTCAAAATGTTCTTCTTGAAAACCTACATTTTAACATCTTAATAGTACAATGTTGCCCTAAAGGGACAAAAAAAAACAGGGTACAAGGGTCAAAGGTCAAATTAATAATTATTCACATATGATCAGAGGGCCCCCTTAATAAGGATGGAGAGTCAATTCTTTTTTTTTTTTTTTTGACAAAAATATGTGCAGACTGCAGTAGTGGGCTAATATGCATTACACATTAATATTTAAGAAGTGAACCAGACTAAACCAGATTTGATGGTGCATTGATGGGGAAACAATTAGTAGTAAGTTGTTCTGAGCCCAGTTTTCCAAAAGCAATATAGCACAAGGATCTTTGTATTATGATAGTCTGAGTATGGTGATGAACCATCTCTTTTTCCACTTAAAATGAAATGTTTGTTTCTGTCAAAGAAACGAAATACTGTTTTACTGGCCAAGTACACTCAGGTTTTCAAGGAATTTAATTTGACCGCTAAGTTCTGGAAGTTGATACTATACACACCCTTTTCACTATGTGAACAAATTTTATGATGCTTGATAAAATTAGAATGCTAACAGTGACAAGGCTGTCATGAAAAGAGTTTCAGCCAAGAGTTTGTCTCTGTGCTTTAATAAATTTCTATTTAAACTCCTTACTGATAAATGCTGACACTTTAGGTTCTTTTTTTTCATGATACGTAAAAAAACAATCAACTTTAAAATGCTACTACAAAATCATTATACTATTGCAAGCATTTATATATTGTATTTATACTGTAAATATTTTGACTTAATTCATTTTTTAATGCATTGCACTACATTACAATAGACACAGAATAATGTTTGTTTATTGTATTTATATACTCTATAAGGAATCTTTTCATTGCATCATTTTTCTAGATTACCACTAATTGGTAAACTCATTAGGTAGGTTCTGTTACTACTATAGTTTCTGTCTGTAATGTCTGTACTTTGTGATAATTAATGACTGTGAAAATATATGTAGTGGAGTAATAGTTGAATAATTTGTCAGTAAATGTGTGCTCTTAAATTCTTATGACCTTCCCAAGACTATACTATAATAAAGGGTTTTCATCTGTTATAGTCAATCTGGCTATGCCCAGTTCAGGGAGGGATTTAAGAAAGCAGTATATTGTAACACTTTTAACAGCAAGCCAAAAGGTTCTTTGAAATTTTTAAGTCCTCAAACCATGTGTGCCTTTAAACATAAGTTATAAACTTTAAAAAAAAAAAATACTAATACAAAAAAAGTGAATTCAGCTGTGTTCACTTTCACTGTGTTAGTATTTTTGCATGACTCCTGCTGTCTAGGATTACCCAGTCTAATACCTGTCACACATAATGACATATTGATCTTGCACACTAAGACAAAACAATCTGTTTCAAACATTTGGGGGGGGGGGGGGAACATACTTATAACACACACTGAATACATGAAGGCATGGGAAAAACTGAGTGTGGGGGTTTAGAATGGTTAAATTCTGACTAGCAGATGTTCAAGTAAACTATTTATATATTTTTGTGTCAAATACCACCTCTAAATCTGATACTGACCGACCGAAATAGCAATTAACAGTGGCACTGATTTTAATAAGGAAACAGAATTCATGTTTTGTTCCAAACTAGTGTATTGCTCCTTTTAGATTTTGGCAATGTGTAGGTGTGACAACATTGGTGACCTTTTAACTCATGTCACACAAAATATATATACAATTTTACTGTCTATAGAATTAGACACAAAAATTACTTCAGCTGGATTTTCACAGAGTTGGTCACAAGTTGTCAAAGTTAGTTGATCTAGCTCAAATTTGAATAAAGAAATCTGCATAAGGAAAAAGTATGCTATATCTGGCCACTTCAGAGACCTAATTTGTTAAATTATTGTATCTGTTGAAAACAAAAACAAAAAACATAATTTCTTAGTGCACTAATCTTTCATTGAGAGATATACAGTATAAGACAGAACACTATCATTAAGAGCAGCCAAAGATATGATGTTTAAGGTGGGGATTATTTTAGGTGCTTATCCTATCATGGGTGACCTCAGCCATTTGGCCAGGGTGTCTTGAAGGAAATTTACAGGCTGGAACAGGTGTCAGAAGGAGGCAAGCCTAAAAATACCCAGAGTCCTATACCTCAGGCAAGACATCGGAACTGGAAGAAAACAAACACCACAGTGAACTCAGAGTCTGACAAGGCTTATTAGAATTAATATAGCTGCAGATTTTCATTCATTGACCGTTGGGAAGCACTTGTTGTGGCCAGTGTCAAACACAAGCTAACCTTGCTAACTGCACAGGCAAAACCTTATGGGTTGTTGGATATCAGCTTAGAAGCAGACTAATCAAAGTCAAGGCTGAAAACGTGCGACCTAAGAGGCTTGATATCCATTCTGTCAGCAGCTAGTCCTTATCACAGTGAGAGCACGTAACCCTTGCTACCTGACTGCTTCCATTTTGCTCGACAAATTTAAGGTGGATTGAGACAAAGCGCATTGTGCACGCGTCCTCTGAAGCCCACGCGCGCCTACAGTCACTTTCTAATTATGTACGCGTACAGGTGTCCTGGTCTTCTACTTATACACGTCTGAGCCACCTGGAAAGACAGCACGGGCTCCACCAAGTGATTACGTCGGGAGATTAGTTGCTGAAATAATTCAGAGAAATAACTGAAACAGGCTATCTACAGGAAAATGGATGAATCCCAGTCTAAAAACGTGTTTGTTCCAGATTTGCTCCAATCCCGGACGTTTATATATGAATTTAAAAACGTTTTTTTTCCCATTATTCTCTGTAAGAACGATTAGTTCGCTGCGTTACAGTGGCAAACCGTTTTTCCACATCAGTGTTTCCTCCACTTCTACAATGTTAGAAATAGGAACGTCTTGGCGCCTCCTTACCCATCACACCCCATATATAGGCAAAGGAATAGTCAAATGCGTAGCAGCAGCGAATCACCACGCAGACCCATAAAAAAGACAGGGCACTCCAGAAGGAACGGGCAGAGGCAGTTTCCAAAAAAGTATTGAATGTCCTGAGGAATTCAGCCGCCCCCCGTGTGAAAGTACATATTTGCCAGGGGGCGAAGATAGCGCGCCTGCACTCCAGCTTAGCGTTCAGTTCGGCACAGACGCTCCGAGCTTAGGACCAGCACCGCTGTGTCTTTTGAAGGGACTTTAAAATTTCGTGCGGCCGTGTAAAAAAAACCCCACACAACTAAGCAGCCATGGATGCCATTAAGAAGAAGATGCAGATGCTCAAGCTCGACAAGGAGAACGCCTTGGACAGAGCTGAGCAGGCTGAATCCGACAAGAAGGCAGCAGAAGACAGGAGCAAGCAGGTCGGCTATATCTTTGGGGGACTTTTTTGTTATAGAAAAAAATGGCATGAATTCTGGTGGCATTGTGTGCCTGCCTCATCAGTGTCTCCAAATTAAACGGATTACCCTGAGTGGATTTATATGAACCGAAGATCAAAGATAGGGTGCATGTTTTTACCAGGAAAAGTGAAAAGTTTTATAATGTTAAAATGAAGTGATGCTCTTTACTAGTTTTAACTGTTGATCATACATTCTCGTGTAGCTAAAATTAAATAAATGTTTAGTGATTAACCTGTCTGTTTAAAAATTCACGTAATTTGTTTATGAAAAAAAAATGTCGTTTGCAATCACGTGTAGCTGGAAGATGAATTAAGGGAATTGGAAAAGAAATTGCGCATAAGTGAGGACGAGCGCGACAAAGTGTTAGAGGAGTTCCAAAGTGCTGAGGAAAAGCTGCTGACCGCCGAGGAGGTCGCCACAAAGGTATACAGTGTGCCTTTCCGAGTCTGCATCTAATCACTTCTTTTCTTTCTTTCTTTCCATCTGTCTGTCTGTCTATCTATCTGTCTGTCTGTTCCTGCGCTCCTCACGCCACGCTCTCTGCTTCCTGCTATTCACCACTCGCACCCAAAAATGCGTAAAATACACACGCACTCAGCTCGAGGATGATTTGGTAGCCCTGCAGAAGAAACTGAAGGGCACTGAGGATGAGCTGGACAAGTATTCCGAGGCTCTTAAAGATGCCCAGGAGAAACTGGAGCTGGCTGAGAAGAAGGCAGCTGATGTAAGTATAGAAAGCGAAGAGTCACCGCAATCCAGCTGCTCACTGCTTCACACACTTTCCCTCTGTCACCTTTTATGAATACGCCTGAGTGAAATGGCAAGTAGCCTATAAGTTATCAGTTAATGTTAGTTAATGAGTGTCGTTTCACCCGGGTGTCATCTGTGTTCACCTTTGATGTCACCGACACACACACTGACTGTACTGCTGTAACACAAGGAACTCTGTAAGAGGGATTTTGTTGCAAGTTAGGCCGGACATAGAAACCACACACTACAGTACTAAATAGTTTTTCAAAATAGCATGTGGGTTTGGATGTAGCCTTAGACTTGGGGATCTGGCCAGGACTCCTGTAAGACTAAGCAGTCGGCCAGTTATATTTAGACTAGTGCTTTATATGGTAAAGACGCAGCACAGAGCCTTGGGCTGTGTCTCCTGAGAACAGGAGAAAGTCTTAGAACTCCCCATGCTTCCCCATGGCCACTTGTATTTTAATTATCAAGACATGCATTAGGAAATATCAGTGGGAATACAATAATTACACAGCCTTTATCCATATATCAATTTAGTCATGTTTGCATTTCCATTTTTTAGTCATTCCACGAAACTCCAGTAATCCCTTTAGTAAAAAAAAAAGTTGTAGAAATATTTGCTTTTTAATATGTTAATGTGTCGTTTAAGTTAATATGAGCAAGTCTACAGTATAAAAATAATGTTTAAAACCCCCTGTGTAAGTAATTAAACTTCTTAGGTCGGAAGAAGTCAATGGAGAAAGATAGCAGTGTTGCACTGTAAAAGTAAAAGTAGATAGATAGATAGATAGATAGATAGATAGATAGATAGATAGATAGATAGATAGATAGATGATCGCGAAGAGAATTCCAGAAAGCTTATTAATATGCAAAACCCACACATACAAATATTGGTATTTCTCATAGTGTAAATCAAGTTCTGCCGTGCTAAATGGGTAAACGGCTCAACGCGCCACCTACCGGTGCAAGGATAAGTTGAACCATTTTGAACCACAGCTGGTAAGGAAATTCAATTATATAATCAAATTTCACGAATCTCTTTCATATTACTTAGATTACTTAGATTACTTACTTCATTCTGCGCTATTGTTTTAAAACAAAACTACCGTCAAACGACTAAAAAGTGATCAGTTACTTATATAGACGCAGTTTAGGCCTGCAGTTGAGTTGATCGGCCAGTAGATGGTGGTGTTTATTCGTTTACAAAGAAGAGGAAAGTGCGTCTAGCTCTTTTGCTTTCATCAACGTTTCTTGGAAGCACACCAGTCCCATCATACCTCATTGGGGCGTGAATTGAGGGATGTAATTATAATTATTAGGATATTATCGATATTGTCATTGTTATCATTACCATTACTATCAGTAGTAGTAGTAGTAGTAGTTCAAATGCTGTCATAAATGAAATATGTATAATAAAAATACGGTGAACACTCATTGGGCTGGACCACTCGTCTGGCAACTCGATGACGTATTTATTTGGGGCGTGGTAATGAAAGCATGGCTACTTCCGGTGTGAGACGTAGAATCGCTGCTACGTGTTTTGCACACAAACACTGAATAGGTCGGGTTTTCCCCAAGCTACGCTTTCCAGGGCGTTTCTGCCCTCTGAACTCCGTTTCCAATAAATTATAATCAGCATTTCAGTAATTGGATAGAATAATGGCTGGATTAACCTCGTTGGAAGCTGTGAAGCGGAAGATAAAATTGTTGCAAGAGCAGGCAGACGGCGCGGAAGAGAAAGCGGAGAAATTGCAGAAGGACTTGGCTGTGGAGAGGAAAGCCAGAGAGGCGGTAAGCGTGTGCGGAGCTGGGAGGAAAATAAAACAAAGTGTGTAGTCCCAACTGCTCACACAGAGGCATCCCAGTGAGTGCCTGGCTGTAGCGGGGTGTCCTGTGCTCAGCACACTGTTACTAGAGTTAAAGACGCTCGTCTCCGGCGCATGTGATGCTGCGCAATAGTGAGCCATCGCAATGTCGCCCTGGTACCGAGAGCAGCTCTCAGCCCACTGCAGCCCACAGTCTCACACCGCCGGGTAACGCGCAGCGTCTCGGCTATAGGCGGCTTGACGTAGAACAAGGTGTGGCTTTGTTATGCCTTTTGGAGTAAATTCAGGTTTTAAAAAGCGTGCGTGATTTAGTTAGTTTGGTAAACAAGCAACAGCAGAGCGAGCACCGCGGTTCTTTCATTTTCAAAACAAGTTATTAATGTCTCGCTTAAAAAGTCGTAGACAAAATCCACACTGCCTGTAATGTGCACATTCCACGTGTTAATATTCTGTTTGATCAGTGCACTTTTCATTTCAGTTAGTATTGAGTTTACTGTTATTTATAGCACTTTCAACATAACTGAAAACGAACGTGTTTGACAGTGTGTGTGTGTGTGTGTGTGTCTGCGCAAGTCCCGCTGGTTTAGTAACCATTTGCAAACCAATGTCCTTATAAGGGCAAGATGCGTAGTTGTATGCAGAAGGGGAAAGAAGCGTGATCACCCATACAACCAGGAAACCGTTTCTTCTGCTCTAACTGAAACCATTCCAGCCAGACACCAGACGCTTTCCCCAGCTTACTGAATGCAGTTTTAGTTCATTACTAAAGACAGGAGTGCAGGGATGAGTCATCTCCGAGATCTTAAAGCAGATGTGATCCAGGAGATCTATTTTCAACAGTACCCGCTGCTTTCTAGATCCTTGTCACTGAAAGCACCTGATGCACTTTGGTCCTTTGTAATTCCCTCAGCTCAGTATCTGTGTCTGCATTTGCATGGTTTTGCAAGGGGTTGGTGCTGGTTATGCAAGTTGTCTGTGTAGTCACTTCACAAGGGCAGTTAAACCGTACGAGACAGACTGCAGTATAAACTGCTTTCATTTACACATTTCTTTGATGTTGAGGCATACTTTAGAAAGTTATCTGCTAGGGTCGAGCAATATGCATCGCTTTCACAATACACGATGAAAATACCAATCTGTACTTTTCTATATTCCTACAGAGGCATATTTTGAACAGTGTAAAATATATATAGTCAGCCAAAAATGTATACACACTTCAGGAAAAGAAGAAAAAAAAATTATAATTATTTATAATACTAAATGTAAGGGAGGCTCAAAATCAAAAGTACCAGTCAGTATCTGGTGGCCACCAGCTGCTTGAAGTACTGCAGTGCATCTCCTCCTCATGGACTGGACCAGATTTGTCAGTTCTTGCTGTGAGATGGAGGGATTGTGTGTTCCTGGTGTGACTCGGGCAGTTGTTGTGGCCATCCTGTACCTGTCACGCAGGTGTGATATTCGGATGGTACCCATCCTGTGCAGGTGTTGTTACTCGTGGTCTTCCACTGCGAGGATGATCAGCTGTCCTTCCTGTCTCCTTTAGCGCTGTCTTGGGCGTCTCACAGTGCGGACATGGCACTTTATTGCCCTAGCCACATCAGCAGTCCTCATTGGGGTTGGGTATCGTTTGGTTTTTTTCCGATACCGGTGCCAAATCGATACTTTGAAAACGGTACCGGTGCCAAAACGGTGCCTGAACCGATACTTTTAAGCTACAAAATTATAGTGGATGACTCAAGAATGAATTTTTATTGAACCAAAAATTTCATGCTTAAAATTGAACAATTTATTAAAAGTTTAAAGTATATATGAATATGTAAGCTTCAAATTTTAGCAATTCTTTTGCAGAAATTTCACCATATTTGCCTTTTCTGTCAAAATACGACTCCTTTCCTGACTTATTGCCCTGCACAGGACATGAATGCAAGATTTGCATTTTGCTATTAACATTACATTATCCTACTACTAACCTGCGGAAAGTCTGCAGTCGTCATCATGATCAGTGACTCCTTTTTGCTACTGTTGGTATGACTGGGGCTGATGGTCGTCCACAAGCTGTTAAACACGGTGCCTCCCTCTGCTTTTAACTTTATTCCGTCTGCCCTCGAATGTTTCAGTAGATTTGACGTGTTTCCTCCTTTACACGCAACTGCTGTAAAACATTCGCTGCACGTCGCGGTGTCGGAATCCTTTCTTGTGAAATACAGCCACACTTTCGACCGTTTAGTTTTAGGTATTTTAAGGAAAGTTTAATTTAGCATGCTAAGCTATCGGTAGACCGCCTGCTGCCGTCAGAGCGAGTGTAACGTTAGTTGCTGCATTCACGCGCATGTCGGATGGTCTCTCATTTTCGGAGGATTTGTGCTTTTAATTTTTTTATTTAATCTAATAAACTATTAATCTACAAAAATGTATGAATCTAGAGAGCAAATATTTCAATCGACAGTTCAGGCATTTAAGTGGCACCGAAATGAGGCACCGAAATTCGGGTTCTGTTTCGGTCCGGTACATACCGGTTCTATAGGTACCGGTGCCGTATTGGCACCGGTTTTCGGTACCTAACCCTAGTCCTCATGCCTCCCTGCAGCATGCCTAATGCATGTTCATGCAGATGAGCAGGGACCCTGGGCAGCTTTCTTTGGGTGTTTTTCACAGTCGTGGACAAGTCTCTTTAGTGTCCTGCGTTTTTAGAACTGTGACCTTAAATGCCTACTTTCTGTAAGCTGTTAAGGTCTTAACGACCATTCCACAGGTGCATGTCAATTAATTGATTATGGTTAATTGAACATGCGTGGAAAACATTGTTTAAACCCTTTACAATGAAGATCTGTAAAGTTATTTGGATTTTTACAACATTATTCTTGAAATACACAGTCCTGAAAAAGGGGCGTTTCTTTTTTTGCTGAGTGTGTGTGTATATATATGTGTGTGTGTGTGTGTGTGTGTATATATATATATATATATATATATATATATATATATATATATATATATATATATATATATATATATGTGTGTGTGTATACACACGCGCGCGCACAAAAGTGCCTTGATTTTTTTTATTTTTTTTTATAGTGGGAGAGATATTTTGGGTATCTCTAACACGATAAGTACTTCAGTAATAACCGACTGGATCAAATATTTGGCTTTGATTCTCATTCTAAATAAAGTTGAAACCATAATGTGATTTTGCTGTTTTTCTTCTAGTGATAAATCTAAATACTGTGATGTGTATAATTTGATTATTCTTTTTTTTTTTTGACTCTTTGAAACTAAAAGTAGAAAACCCTGTTGGTTCAGTTCATGTATTTTTCCCATTGAAAGAATTATTTGTCCTGTCCTATAGAGACTAATTCTCACTGAGATTAATGCTCACAGAGTTTCCTAGTAAAGTGCAGGGCTCTTTCACATTGATTAACAGTGTTGCCAGTATATGCAGGATCAGAGTAAGCCTTAAAGGGACTCATGTGTCTGCCTATATGGGCATTAATTTTCCTACGTAGCCAGTTTAGAAACCTAAAAGCCAGGCTTCTCCTCTTCTTCTCAGACAGTTCCTTGTGTTTGCTGGGGAACATCAACAATTTGTATACACACATTCTGTATATGTGGTTTTTCCCTTCTCATTGTGGTTCTTCTGTGACCTCCCCTAGGCTGAAGGTGATGTAGCCTCTCTTAACAGGCGTATCCAGCTGGTTGAGGAGGAGTTGGATCGTGCTCAGGAGCGTCTTGCCACTGCCCTGCAGAAGCTGGAGGAAGCTGAGAAGGCTGCTGATGAAAGCGAGAGGTGAGTTGTGTGAATAACGAGCACCGGCATATTGCACTATGGTATACCCTTCCCCCACCTTTATCATCTCTTACCCATGTGTACACAGTAACCACAGTAACAGACTCTACTGTTGTACTTCCACAAAAGTGACATAAGTCTACCTAATATGCGGCATTGTACTGCTGGTGCTTCCTACTGTGTGTTGGGCCACTGAGGGTCTAGTCTTCCAGGTATCACACTAGAATAAACAAAAATGTTTAATCTCATGAATTAGTGCAGGATCTAGAAATAATTTCATAAAGTCAGGAAAAAGCTTACATTGTTGCAGCTGTAAGCATTAAGTCATCGTTCTGGTGATGCCACTTGTTGGCCTAAACAGATGTGAGCAGTTTGCGTAGTGGCGCCATGGCACTGAATACACAGCAATTCATTGGGCAAGGCTGTGTTCCCCTTTCTTTGTGTGCCTCACACACAGCCCCTCTGTGTAGTACTGCCCCACACTCTTGTACACAGCTGCTCTAGGCAGAGACTTCACCTCACATTTTAATGCATCATTTTCCCCTCCTATCCCCTAGTTAACAGCTGACAATTATCAAGTAACATTTGGTTCAAAACAGAGTTGAAATTGTGTATGTGAGCATTGTATTTCAGTGTTGACAGTACTAACAGATTTTAATCTGCGGTTATCACTGCAGTCTGAGTTTCCATGACAGAAAAAACTGATCGTCATCATTACCTGGCTGTATTTGCCATCCTCCATCACTACTTCTCCATCTGTCTCACTGCATTCCTCTGTGTTTTTAACTTTACAGAGGCATGAAGGTTATTGAGAACAGGGCCCTGAAGGATGAAGAGAAGATGGAAATCCAGGAGATCCAGCTTAAAGAGGCCAAGCACATTGCTGAGGAAGCTGACCGCAAATACGAGGAGGTGTGTTTCTCAGCTCACCTAATGATATGCAAGTGACCTGAAATGTTTGCTGTGTTCACAAAAGAGGACCGTTCCCATTGTATTTACAAGATAAGAGATATGATATGAGAAATTATAGGATTTCGGTTTCCAAAATACTGAATAGCCTGAGAGTGTGATGTTCAAGTTTTGCTACAAAGTTAATTTATTGGTATAGCACTTTTAACAGTGTTAATAACTGTTAACAAAAAAAGAAAACACGGAAAAGTTTTATTTTGATTGATGTAGAATTCTATCAAAGTAGTGGAGCTCATAAAAGTTGGTTTAGCAGTTGATTCTAAGACTAATGTCCAGTATTCTCCTCTCATATTGTTTGTATTAAAGATCTGCTGTTTGCTGTGCTACCAAGTAGCCTCAGTAATTAGCTAGCACCCATTTCTTTCCACTCCTTAACAATTTTCTTTGCATTTTTCTATGCTTTAACCACCCAAATGATCACTTCTAGACATAATCAGACATACCAAACATCAAAGTCAGTTCTGAAAGTTTAATAATAACAGATTCTCAATTTTACAGCATGTATAATTTAAAGTGAAAAATCAAAAAAATTTACTTTTGAATTTGGTTAATTAAAAAAAAAAAATGATATAGCTTTATGTATTATTTTGGTTATTTGTATGTCACATGAACACGTTTCCAAAAGATTTTAATTAGTTGTGCATGTTAAGGTGAGCTGTACATATGTGTAATATACATACTTGATATCCTGGCTTGTGTGTTTAGGTGGCCCGTAAACTGGTGATTGTTGAGGGTGAGCTGGAGCGCACAGAGGAGCGTGCTGAGCTGTCTGAGGGGTGAGCCACCTTACTGATGTCACATACAGCTCCACTGACCTGCTGTAACACGTGTTTTGCCTATTGTTGCACAATATAGCCACATACTTCCTATCTATGTATTAAAAGATTTTTGCTGCTCTTCTAATGCTATTGTCTTACCCTGGTGTTTTGTATTTTTATTTTTTTTGCACGCACTGTTAACTTGCATGTGTTCCCTGTTTGGAATGGCCTTGTGCACGTGCACTCACAGATGTGTGCGACGGTTACAGGAAGAGATCATTGTGCTGGACCAAAACTTAAAGTCATTAAAATCAGCAGAAATGAAGGTACTGCATACTAACACTAACACTCTCTCAGGCTTCTTCACTCTTTAGAGACTTTTCCTGCTTTCATCTTTCCAAAACAAAAGGCTTGCTTTACCTGCTTTTGTCTTTTTAGCTTTTTTTTTCTTCTTCAGTTTTTTTCCCCTTTTCTAACCGAACTAACCAAGCAGGAAGACCGTGCATAGACAGCTTCATACACACCCATTCAGCTTGCATGAATTATCTAGAATTTATTGTTAATTTTTCATTTTACAGTCCTGCTTTGTTGGGGGGTTTGTTGGACATCCTATTTGTATTCCATTTTCATTCATTTTGGGGATTTTTAACGATTCATTTTCCTTTTCTTTTCTCTTGTCTCTTTGTCTGACTCTTTCCACATCCCACCTATTCTGTCTCTTTTGATCTACCTCTATCTTCTGAATTCATTGTCCTTTCCCTCTTGCTATGTTCCATACCTTCTTTCTCTACGCCCTCTTCTTGCACCCTTTTATGTACACCACTAGCAAATGCAATGAGCTTGAGGAAGAGTTGAAAACTGTGACCAACAACCTGAAGTCTCTGGAGGCCCAGGCTGAGAAGGTAGGTCTGCTGTCCATGTGATTCAAGCCCCTGACATCCTAAACCTCCTGTAGAGCAGATCATTAGCTTAGCTTATATCTAATGTATCATACCAAGAAGAAGGTTCAGTGACTTTAAGCTACTGTATGTGATTAAGACATTTAATAAGGAAGCTAAGAAATATGTTAATTTTCTTATGTTTTACATCTAAAGATAATGTGTCTGTAGATGTAAAACCTAGAAAGGTGCAGGTTTAGCTCGTCCGAATCCTGACATTTTTTTTTCTCTTTGTCTACAGTACTCACAGAAGGAAGACAAATATGAAGAGGAGATCAAGGTCCTCACTGACAAGCTGAAGGAGGTATGATTTTATAGCTTTTATCAGAAAACTTTACACACACTTGTGATTATGTACATGTGTATGAGCCATTGTTTTCTCTCACCTCAGGCTGAGACTCGTGCCGAGTTTGCTGAGAGAACAGTAGCCAAGCTTGAGAAGACCATTGATGACCTGGAAGGTATGAAAATTTTTCTCAGTGTATAACTGGGTTTATGATTTCTATAAATCAGTTTCTTACTTTTCTTTTAGTTACTCTTTATTCTTTACTATCTGCTCATCAAAACTGTCTCTCTTTGTAGAAATCCTTTTAATTTCCATTCTCTTTGATGGACGTACTATAAAGAATGCAGTACAAATCGATAATCTCAAATTCAGACCTGGCCTCATGTCAGACACTAGAAAATTTTAGATTCATGCTTGATTAGTTTTACCGAGACTTAAACCTAAGCTACCTCAAATTTGTCCCTCATTCCTTAGTCATTTAGTTATTCGTGCATTCCGTGTGTCATTTTCGTAATATTTGCACTCTGGTGAAATGAAGTCACGGATCAAAAAAGACAAGAAGTGGTATGTAATGGAGTATCGCCTTAAGGACCAGGCATTTGTAATTGTAATAGGCCTTTCAGTAAATGAACTGTGGGACATTTACTGTAAGTATATTTTTAGTCGCATTGAGGAATTTGACATGGTATCATGTTTCATGTTTTTGTTTTTTTTTCTAAAATTTTTTCTCTTCCCACTCTTCCGTGCTTTCTGTCTGTCTGTCTGCCTTTCTGTCTATCCGTCTGTCTGTTTTTTTTCCTTTTTTTTTTTTCTCGGGCCTGTCATTCTGCCGGAATGGATGCTTCACCCACCTCTTCACGTCCCTGTCACCTCTATCCTTCTCCATCCCCTTTCCTTTCCCTTTCCTCCACCCACCCTTCAACCCCCAAAAGATGAGTTGTATTCCCAGAAACTCAAGTACAAAGCTATCAGCGAGGAGCTGGACCACGCTCTCAACGACATGACTTCAATGTAATTCATGCACTCTGTTTGCTTGCATCTCCTGCCTGCCCATCCTCCCCTGCCCGTCTACTCTCCTCCATCTTCACCTGATCATGCCAGCTTTCTCTGACAGTGTGATCTTGTTCCTTTAATCCACCAACCATATGTGCCTTTTTAAAACCTCCTGCTATCTCTGTTACTCAGCAAGATCAATGGCTTCTGTTACTGTTACTGCTCCTCTTGAATGACACTACATTTTCTGTGGCATGTTCACACCTCTGCACACTCTGTGGCAAAGACTGTGAATGTGCACTAGTTTGTGTAGTTTCCTCTCTTGTACATTGTACAAGTGGTCATGAGTTTGTCGTGTTTGAGGAGCTAACGTGTAATATGTTCAACAGTGAAGCCAGATTTTGTGAAAGCAGTGTATAGTGGTGTGTTTTTGTAACCTCTGTAATTTGCTCGTTTGTGATACAATCAGGGCTTACACCAGGCTCTAATCATTAATTGATACAATGCAAATTAGATGCGTTGTTAACCTTGACATAGAGCATGTACACCATTTTCTAAAACGCAATAGTGTTAAAGGGGAAGCATGTCCGTGAAAACTGAACGGAGTTACTTCCTGTGTGTATCCTCTGTGACTTGCTGTCTTCCTACTAACATTGTCGATTTCGCCGTAATGTGCTCAGTGCACTAAAGTTCAACATGCTGTTTTCAGAATAATTTGATGCAGTATACATTATGTGGTATGGTACTTCATGATTGGCTTCTGTGCTGCTCAGTAAGTCAGCGCAGGTGGTTTTGGGGTTTGGAGTCTCAAGCTATATTAGTTAAAGTAGTTGCGAGCTAGCTGTTTTTGTGCATTGTGTGTAAGAAATCAAACACACTGGGCTGTGCCATTTATTTCTGCTAAATACAGAATGGATTATTTTCCATATAAAAATGGCCCCAAGAGTGTTGCAGCAAAGCATAGCCAAGCACATATCATCAAAACTATATCAGGCGTATCATGACTGTCAAATGTTAATAGTTGCATTGATATTGTGGAACATCTACGGGGACAAGTTCCTGTTATCACTTATGTTTTAGCATCTAAACATAATTTTCCAAAATATTCTCCTTAAAAACTAATTTACTGATCAAGAAACTAATCGTTAAAAAGCACAGAGGCTTAAATGTTAATCTCCTACTTTCAGAAAACGCCACCCTATCACGAAGTATACAGTTTTCTAGGTTAAATAATATATGGTTTTGTTTTGCTTTTATCATCTGGAGCTTTTACTAATCAAGTCCTTGTGAATGAGTTGATCTATTAGAAACGAGGTATTAGAATAAGTGTGTTTATATACCAACCATAACGTATTAGAGTAAGCATACTAAACTACCACAATGCTATTTTAAATACAAAATTTCTGACCGTATGAAATTTTATACACTCTGAGCACAGGTATACAGGTTGACAAAAGTTGCATATATTCAAATAGTGGTGTTCCATGCTATGATGTTCTGTTCTGAGCCCTGGCTATCAGTGGCCTGTTGTATTTCTGAAGTGTGAGATTACGGGAGTGATATACCACAGTGCACTCCTGAGCAATGTCACTTTGTCGGACATTGCGGGTCATGTTTGCAGTGCCTCTTTTTCCTCTTGTGTGCTGTACAACATCTCAGCCTCGAAGCGAGGCCTCTTCTTCACCTTCTCTCTGCTCCTTTTTCCCCGCACAGATAAATTGTTTACGCCCCATCACAGACGCCTCCTGTCGGCTGAGCGACATCACCCTGCTCTCTCCAGCCTTCTGTTCCCTTTTCCCTTCCCTTGTCCGTCCTTCCCTTCTTCCCTTTTCCATCATTTCTCCGTCTCCTTCTATCCTTCAGTGTTGGTTTGTTTCCCTCTCTCTTGTACAGAACCTTTGATTCTATCTGCATTGTGTAAAAATAAACATTCTTCCTTCTATGTAAAACTATATCTCCTCACTTTTTGTCCTTTTTTCTTTCTTTTATGCTGTCTTATTTTCATTTCTATGTGCTTTAATTTATTTCTGAGTGGCTATAATAAAATCAAGATGGCCTGCTGTTACCTCATGCATTTTATTTCCTTTCTATGGTAACAATTTAAAGAATTATACTAGAGTACAATGCTGGAGTGTGTTACTGTATATAGGGGACTGCATGCACACTGGCTTAACAACATTTGCATATATACAAATCCATCTTTAGCTTTCATTCAGATGTATGAGTTGAAGCCTTTTCACAGCTCTATGACCTTACTCTTAAGGAAGGTTTATTATAGAGATTCCATTAAAGCCACAGCATTAACTGTAATGTACACAAATGAAGCTGTAGATTAGGTAAATTAGTTCATTTAGAAATTTCTTGCTCAGGTCAGATTATATGAACTCTGAACATGATACAACCAGTAAAAGTTGACCATTTGTATCAACTTCAATCACTACAAACATAATATTCAGTGGTTAGCAAACAGAATGAAATATTGAACTGAGAATATTATTGTTAATAATTAATGAGAAGATTAACATTAAATATTAATGTTTTTACAACGAATCTTGCTAAGCAGCATGGCCAATTCAAGATATTTCACCTTTTTGGCGCAGCATGGATTATAAATGAAGACGCTAGAAAACTAAAGAAACTGTTTAATGTGAAAACAAAACCTTTTTCTCTCTCATTTCAATAATCTTGGTCTTTACACATACATATTACTATGACAGGTTAACAACGATTGAAACTTTTCTGTTTATTGGTGTATAATTTTATATCAGAACAAATCTCCCATGATGCATTTAACCTCCTGAGACCAGGACTCATTTTGTACTCATGAGTACATTTTAATTTCTTCCCAGTGTTCCTGTTTATTTAATGTCTTCAAACAGGAGGAAGTTTGGCAAAAGCATAATTACCCGTCTGTCCTCATGTGTGGAGCGTACAAGGAAATATAGCCAATGTAGCTCGAAGAAAATGTCATGACCTCATATGAGGACATTTGAGTCTCAAGAGGTTAAGTAAAGAACTATTTAAAGATGATGATTTGTGTAGTGAACACAGTGACATTGTGTTTTTCTTTTACTAGAGACTCAGTTCTCATCCCATATTAGTGTGTTTTCCTGCTCGCAACATACCTGATTTAATTGAACGGCCAATTAAGAGTCCTTTCTAAATGGAAGTGTTTTTGAGCAAGGAAAAAGTGTACTGAAAATGTTCTGGGCACGGGTTATCCAGGACTAGGGCTGAGAAGACCATATAACTTGGCAGTCGTTTCTTTATCAACTCTTTCCCATTAAAAGACTATTTGTTGATTCTATAAATGTTCTGTTTTTATCAATGTACAGTCCATTGAATTTTAACCTAATGCTTCTTCTGCACTTGAACTGTTCCCTCTGTTTCACTTTCTTGTCTTTGTTTCTTCCCTAACCTGCTGCCTGACTGCACAGACCATCTCTACCGGCAACTTGAGAAAAACCGTGTTCTCTCTAGTGAACTAAGACTGGCCTTGAATGAGGACTAAATCTATTGTGAATTGTTTCGTTCCGTATCAATAACCAAACGATGTAATATTTGTACTAATGTATTGGAGTACACCGTATTTATGATAACTGTGCTATCTAACCTGTTAATCCTACTCACAGCCTGGTACCAAGTGTCTGTGATCTAGCACTGTGTTAATAATGTCTTAAAATGTGCAATATTGCTTATGCACGCCGTAGTTATTAGGCATGCCTTAAACAAACAGACAGTATGTCAGCTTCACGTATTGTCGCATGATCTCAAAGTTCCTATTCTGTCTCTTGGAGAGGAACAGGTACGGCGGTATTTATTGCTAACGAAATAAAAATGTGTGCATTTATAAAGCAACAGTCTTAACTGGAGTGTATGTGTAGGATCTGTGCATGCTCTGTTTTTGTCATATGTGATCACTGATGGTAATAATGTTGTTTTCTAACACTTGATGTTCTAACAGAGAAACTGTCACATGCTAAAGAAGAGAACCTCGATATGAACCAGATGTTGGAACAGACTCTTTTGGAGTTGAATAATATGTGAAAGGCCCATACACCCTGACGATGTCTGCATTTTGTGACCTTTGAGTGGTTTCCTTTTTTTTGTTATCAAATTGCAAGACATGTGCCATATGTAATGACGTTTTGTTTTACACTCATTTTTAAAGTAATATCCTGGTACTTGTTTATTTTTACTCTGGTTATGCACATGCTTTGTTATTTCCATAAGAAGTAACAAAGTTTGCCAAAAAAAAAAATTGCACTTAAGCCTCAATTTATGCACGTTATTGTGAAAGTGGACACGGTTGAGTCTTAAGCCAAGTTTAGATGAAGTAGATGTATTTTCAATTGATCCAAAGATTCTTTTAAAGTGTACATTTGGATTAGGTTTTCAGCATGTACACTGGTGCTACTGTGAAGACAAAGGTCAAGCAGTTTGTAGCTTTTTACATACTGTAGCAAATCATAGATTGTATGCATTAACAATGTGGCTTCGGGTTTTACTTGAGTGCCAGTAGTAGCCCTAGCCAGAAAGGTCCCCATTTACAGTGTATGTTTATTTTCAACTTTTACTCAGTGCAAAATGCCAGACAGCATTATTTTTGCAAAGACTTTAACTGCCCATGTTGAAACCAGTATGGGTCTAAAGCCTGTGTTATCAGTTGAAACATGATTACATCATATTTGGTTTTGCCTCATACATTCATTTCAAAAGTCATTTTAAATATAGATGTATTAAATGTGTGTCATACCTAAAATGTACAAAGTTAAATATTAATAAAACTACATAATTTTTGATTTTCTAAAGCCTGAGATCCATTTTTTTAACCTTTTAATATATTTAAATGTGTCTGAGGTAAGTTTTTATAACCTTTTGTCTATTTTGTTTTTTCACTTTTATATTCTTTACACATATGTATAAATAGTATGATAGCATGACTTCTATAGACTAGTTGTTGTCAACAGCTGAAATTCGTGTTTTAATCTTGCTACAATGAGTTGAGTGTAACACAGTAAGGTCAAGTGTAACTAGTGATTGCATGAATATTGATAGGTGAGCTATTGTAGATAACAGTATTAATAGATCACAAGATCTCCTTCATATAACAAAATGACGCTCACCAGTTACTAGTATACCTCCAGTGTGTATATATACACTTTGTGGTATAGGGCTACTAAAAGTAGCTGTTCTGCTGCTGTGCACAATTAGTCAGCTCTTCTTTTCCATCAATGAAACTGAACCAGCACAAGAACCTCGCAGACCGTACATTATTCGCAGAGTAGGAACACTGAAGTGAAGTATTGTTTTAATTTGCGAAAATTCCAGATTCTTCACTGTTTAATTGGGTTGTGATCTGGTCATTTTGAAGAGGTGCAATGATATCGCAAAGTGAACAAGAAGATCAAGGAAGTTGCATGAAGGATATGAGATTTGCATTGTGGAAATCAGCACTCTATTAATTATTCATTGAAAGCATTTGCACTGTTTTAACATCAGAGGTCCCAATCTGTATACCTCTGAGTTATAATACAGGGTGGCTGAAATGTCTGGATCTATAGACACATTTTTGCTTATGGAGACCTTGCACAATTAATGGGAATAATCTGTGCTTGTGAAGCCTCCAAATCACAGCTACTGGCATGCATTAGAAAATATATGGTTACACAAGTATGTTATAAAAATTAAAAAGTGATTCAGTAGCTTTTAAAGAACAGATCTATACAGGTAAAATCTAGCGCATGAGAAAGTGGCGGTAGGAACAGGGTGTTTTAGCAACCTTTGGGGCTTTAGTTCTGCTGCAAAGCTCATTATGTTACTATACATCACTTCCAGAGACAGTAACTTTAATTCCAAAAATTTGTGGGAAGAAATCGTCCCCCCCCCCCCCCCCCCTTTTTTTTTTTCTTTAATCAGAAGAATCTGTAGTACATTTTATTCACAATATTAGACATGTTTGTAGCAATTCATTTTAGTTTTATGCAGACAGAAAATACATAGTTTCTTATTCAGAAATCAAAAGGAGTCGTTTTTTATAATTTATTTTAAATAAAACTTATATCAACCATATCAAATTGTAACTGGAGTTTATGGTTGTACTGCTATCATTAAATCATTCAGCCAAAATCAACCTTTGTGCACCGTTTATGGTAACAACAGCATGTTGGAAAGAAGCCTCTCCTCATGATAGTACTGTTTCATCTTAGGAAAAATTGTTTTCAGACTGAACTACATGGTATTGATTTGCAGTGACTGCTTCCTCTAAAAGGGACAAGTGGATAAAAACCATGCCAGTAGGTCTATAGGCCTGTGCCACTCTCCACACCACACACGCACTCTCATGTGTCCAGAATATGATGGTGGAAGCATTTGACCAGATCCTGTTCTGTCCCACTGACGGGATGACATGTTGACATATTGACATGTTGTCAGTCACCCAAAACAGCTGCACGACTGTGTGTGTGTGTGTGTGTGTGTGCGCGCGAGAGAGAGAGAGAGAGATTGTGATTGTAAACAGCCCAGTTCATGGTTTAAAAGTTAATGTTAAAAAACACGCCTTTCTCAATATTATCTCTCTATGATCTATCTAGCTGGATAAATCACTCTATTTAACTACGGTGTTAATGATATCAGGCTGAATATCGAATGATTTTCTATTCCCTCTGTAAGTGCACTACATAGGGAGTAGTAGTACGGTTTGTACACTGTATATAGTGCACTACTTTTACCCTAAATAGCCATTTTGGAATTCGAGTTCAAGTTGAAAACATATTTTGAAGCTTTTGCTTTCAAAGTAAAAGACCTAACTGGTGTTTAGAAGATATTTTTTAATTAAAGTAAATGAACAAATAAAAATGATGATAAAATATAAACGACACGTTTTTTTTAATACATCAATATTTGTGGTGATTTATCTTCAGTGCACAGTCGTAATCATAGGTAATTACCCATAATCCATTTCACAGTTTATATTGTCACTGGCTTCATTATGCCGTTGTGGATGTTGTTTATGTGTACAGGTCGGGAAGCAGAGTGAAGTATTTACGGGCTGTTTTTGCTGAAGCACAGCGATGTCCCGGTTTTTAAGCGTGTCCCCGGCTGTTTTTTGCTCCCGCTGTAAATACTGTTCTCAGAACAGCGGCTCTTTCTCCTTTGGCGTACAGAAGCGTTTGATTCAGCAGCCGCTCACTGGCCCTGGGTCACCGCGTAGGAGCCTGACACTAACGAGCAGGGCTTTCCACTTTAATAATGGCGGGAAACGATGTTTTTGGGCGCTGGGGTTAGGAGCAGGGGTTCTGTTAGCTCTAGGGCTGAGGTATCACGTGTACAGTCGTGAGTGTGAGAAAACAGTGAAATCCTACAGCAGCTCTAAATACAGCGCGGCTATAGAGAGCAGCCGCGACCTCCTGCAGCGGATAAAGGTACAGGTAGTATCAACGTTCAGACTCGGCATCATTTTAAGTCATTTACTTTATACATGTGTGTATATATGAGGGGTGTTTAAGTCAAACTAGGACTTTTGATGTGCAGAATAACAGAACACAGTTATGAGAGTAAAAACCACCTTAATTTCTCTATATAATCTCCTGCTATACTGATGCACTTATCTCATCAATGTGTCTCACTGGTGCTTGAATACCATCAAAGTAGAACTTTTCTCAGTACACCGGATGCCTGGACTGCCTGCTGTACATCTTATGCACTGGCCTCCCAGGAACTCCTTTAATGGCCCAAACATGTTGAAATCACTGTACACGAGATATCTTATCATTCACTTACTTTATACATAGTTTTCAAGTAAGCCCATGTTGGACCATGCTGACTTTTGAATGACTTCTGCAAACTGCAGCAAGCGCACCTTATTACATTGTAACACTGTCTCTAATGTGTTGTTGGCTAACAGGATGAAGTTGGAGCTCCTGGCATGGTCATTGGCGTTTCTGTAGATGGCGCTCAAGTGTGGGGTGAAGGTATGTAGCTGCATCTGTGCTTCCTCACACTCCGTTCAAGTTGAACGAGCTGCCTGTGTTTTAAAAACAAAACGACAATTAGGGCTGCAACTAACGATTATTTTGATAATCGATTAGTTGGTCGATTATTTTTTCTGATTAATCGGATAAAACTAAACGCTTTAATTTGATGTTTTGCTTAACTATATAAAACCATAAATCAGGGTATTATTTATGTATAAAAGTAAACTTAAAAAAATGCAATAACCACAGAGTTTAATGATCTTTAATTTTGACATTTAACCCTTATTTTATGTAAATCAACATTTTTGTTTTTAACAATAATTGCAGATGGCAAGTTGACAGTGTGTGTGTATATAAATATATATATTTATATTTAGGCATTTGGCAGACGCTCTTATCCAGAGCGACTTACATTTTTTTTTTATCTCATTACACATCTGAGCAGTTGAGGGTTAAGGACCTTGCCCAAGGGCCCAACAGTAGCAACTTGGTGGTTGTGGGGTTTGAACCTGGGATCTTCCGAACCGTAGTCCAATGCCTTAACCACTGAGCTACCCCTGGCCCACATATATATGCCCATAAAATATATATATATATATATATATATATATATATATAGTTTAAAAAATACACTGACATATTCAGTTAAGAATTACCTCAATTTTAAATTCTCTTAAATTAATTCAACTTAATAAGAATAATAATAGACTTCTAGATTATTATGATATTATTTTTAATTGAAGTGTCTCTTGCTACATCCTTTTCACGGTTTATACATTATTACTCTCGTGTATTTTATCCTTTTTTTTTGTTGTCTCAATAAAAAAATGGTCGGTCTCTCTTTCTGTCTCTATAGACCATTTTGCTATACTAGACATTACTGGGTTCACTCTGTTTATTTTGCCCTTTTTCCGCATTTCCCTCTGTATAGCCTGTAGGGTTATGGGATATATCCGGTTCTCCGAAGTGTAAAATGAACGTGAAGAAAACGCACTAGAAGTGTTTTCCTTGGGTTCGTTGGGATTTGAGCGCCAAGAAAAAGCTGCATGCAACGTTTTTTTTGACACCGTATAACCGTGCAGCCGGACAAACGCACGTCACCCAAGCCCGTGTGAACACTCTCATTAACTCCTGTGTAGAAAACCCACTGCGGTTCATCCGCACTCACCAGACACTACGAACGCCCGAATAAAAAAAGCTCGATTTTAACGCCCGATAAGAGGTGTTTAATGTAAATTGCTCCCATACCTGGGAGGACTTGGTGTGCGCGCTTTGTCCTGCAAACGCTTCTGTAACCTCCATGTGTGTCTTTGTGTATTTGTGCATCTTGTGGTCGCGCTTCGCAGTAACGTGAGCAGCCCAACTAATCGATAACGGCATTCGTTGACAACGAATTTCATTATCGATAATTATCGATTTTATCGATTAGTTGTTGCAGCCCTAACGATGTAGACTTGTTCCTCCAGGCATAGGGTATGCTGATTTGGAGAACAGAGTGCCATGTGATGTTGGCACTGTGATGAGGATCGCCAGCATCAGTAAATCTCTGACTGCAACTGCTGTTGCTCGGGTGTGGGAAGATGGAAAGCTGGATCTGGATGCGCCTGTCCAAAAATATGTGCCTGAATTCCCTGAAAAACAGTTTGAAGGGAAGGATGTAAGATTTAAATCATATATATTTTAACCAAAACACTATTGAATGCTTGATAATCTTTTTTCTCAGCATGTTACTTTACATTAACAGCATCTTTACATTGCTGGTTACTAGGATTATATTAATTAACTACTTCTAATATATTAAATTTTTGAGTAACAGTGTACACAAAAAATGTAACAACAGTTTATTTTTGTCTGTTATCTTTCAGTTAGGAGTTTTTGAAAGTTAGGAGTTATCATTGAAATTTGCAGGCCTATTCCTTTTTTCTATCTTGATTAGCTGCAGTATGTTTTTTTTATTTTTCTTAGTAAGTTCAAGAAAGAAAAACCTGAAAGAAAGAAAAAAAGGAATTACATTTCATACTTTTTCTGACATGAGCAATAACAGCAAGTAATTGTTCCATCGACTGTAACTTAATAAAAGTATAACATTTTATTATTCTATATAAGAAGAATAAAGCATTTTGTGATCCGATTCAGTGACAGCTATCCACTTTGACTTATGCCTCATCACACCATCCCATGGGTAATTATGTCCCCAATAACAGAATGTCACAGTGTTTTATTACTTTTTTGTGTGTGCATGTTTAAAACCATCTCTTTGGATCTCTTTCAACAAGAAGTATTGTTTTGTTGTGTGTCTAAACCAGGTGACGATAACTCCACGACTACTGCTGTCTCACCTGAGTGGCATCCGCCATTACGAAAAAGACCCCAAGAGAGTGCGAGAAGAGAAAGAAAAGGCAAAACGCTTAGTAAAGCCTCCTGGAATAAAAGAAGAAAATGATTCCAGTGAAACCAAAGAGAAATCCACACAGTCGGACAACAGAAAGAAGAACACTGATGCAAAGCATGGCAAAAGGAAGAAAGAATTCGAGCAGGGGGAGTACTATATTAAGGACAACTTCGAGGATATTATCCAGGCTTTAGACCTGTTCAAGGATGATCCACTTATGTTCAAGCCAGGTGAGCTTTGAACACTGTACACGAGAAAGCTATGGGATGAATTACTTGTGAAGTTCCTGGATTTACTCCCTATGAAAGGTTAATAACATTTTATTTTACCTTCACCCTTCTGAATCACTGTCATTTTGATTGGTGGTTTTTCTCAGATATACTGACAGTGCTTTGTGAGTATACAATAAAAAAACAGTTATCATACAGCCTGATGAATTTATGGTTTAACTGTTTATTTTTTTACCATGCAACTCAATACATCAAGCATTTCAATCTATGAAATCTATCATTTCAATCTCAATTCATGATTAGTTTTTTCCGACCACATCTCTGTGGAAGAAAGAGGGTTGACGGTTTAGCACTGTCCTTTTAGGCTTTAATAATCTGTTGAAGGGTTCTTAACCTGTCATTTGACCATTCCGAAATGGTGTCCTTTTTTGGCCAAGCAGTGCATTTAGTAACATTTTGCAACCATTGTTTCACTTAGTGGAAAATAATTGTTTTTAGATGTAATTAATTTTTTATGATTTTTAAAAAACTTTACAATATGTTCGGTAGTGCTGTATTTCCATTATTCACAAGATAAATTTGCAGTTATCTAGGTATACTGGTCAACGAAAGAGGAAAATGTAAAATTTTTTACTTATTGTCCTGTTCTGTAGTGAGATTTGTATCAATGAAAAATCCAACACAACAAACGAGACATCAAGTGTTGGATAACAAAGTTCAAGAATGCAGTGCATCTTTACAGTTTACATCAAAGTTGAGTTAATGAGTTAATTAGGTCACAGTACCCTTTTTCATAATAAACAAATGTGTCTCTCTCTCTCTCGCTATCAGAATTTAATTTCAAAATAAATCCTGGATGTCCGTGAAGGACACTTTTAATTATAAAGTTTAAATTTAAAATCTAAGTCCTTTAGTGGAGAAACAAAAGAGCATTAATAACAATAAAATACAGATAGATTTGTCTGGTGCTAGTCTAATCTATAAACCCCCTGGTAAAGTATGACTGTTTTTTTTCTGCCTGTAGGTTCTACGTTCTTATACTCTACTCATGCATTTACACTGTTGAGTGCTGTGTTGGAGAGAGCAGCAGGCAGGCGCTTTCTGGACCTCATGATGAACATGTTTCGCGAATTAGGCATGCTCAACACCGTGCCAGATGAGAACGACCCCATTATCTACAACCGAGCTAGGTAATCAGAGGTCGCCCATTAGAAAGGAAAATGGGATTAATGTGGGATCACATGTCTCTTGTTTGAACGTTGGTCTGGTATGCTGTGATTCTGAGCATAGTGCTGCATTCAACAAAAGGTTGTAACTTGCAATTACCTCCAACTGGGAAAAGCTGAAAAAACAACAACTTTGAATTCCTTCTTAAAAACTTGACATGCTGATCTCAACCGAGTTTAGCATGTGGTATCAAATTAGCATCACAGCACAAACATTAAAACAAAGTAGCCTCCATTACTTTCAAATATGCCATGCTGGATGTAAAAGTTTGTTTTATTTCAACATTCAGGTCCATAAATATCTGGACAGCTATCCAATTTTCATATTTTTGCCCCATACACAACCTCATTTAGATTTGAAAGGAAGACATAATTGAAATGCAGACTTTCATGTTTACTTGTAGGGGAAAAAGCTAAAATGTAAGAATTATAGACATTTTTTTAAGTGAGTTTTCCAAATAATTTTTTTGAGCTTGTGGAAATGGAGGAACTTGGCTTGACAAATGGTTCTAATTTTTAAACCAACATTTTGCCTATCCTCCTTAAATTAATGTTGAAAGTCTACACTTTAGTCATGTCTTGCTTGCTTTATTTCTAGTCCATTGTGTGAGGCTAAAATAAGACAATTGTCTCACTGTCCTAATGCTTGTGGACATGACTCTATATACAGACACATTTGCTTGTTCAGACTATAACACTGACTTACTGTACAGGTTTTTTTTAGAGGTAAATACACGTCACAGTTAGATGGCTGGCTTGTTGGAAACAATAAAAACAAACAGCCTAGTCCATTTATTTCCCCAATTATGTAGCTAGAAAGCACAAATGCCGAAATTAATATAATGCTGCCGAATGCTGCATAATTGTAAAGCAAGGTTTTTTTTCCCCCTCAGTCATGTAACTTGTTCTCTACTATCTGTCACAATGTCTACATTGCTCCCATTTTTCCTTGTATTTATTTCCTCTACCAGGTATTACCATCACAGTAAAAATGGGCGCATTGTGAACTGCCCATATGTGGACAACTCTTACAAGTGGGCTGGAGGAGGCTTTCTGTCTACAGTTGGAGATCTGCTGCTTTTTGCTAATGCCATGCTCTACAGCTATCAACTATTGGATCTAACCGACACAAGCGGATTCCTCCCAGGCTTCCTCAAACCTCACACAGTTAAAGCTCTCTGGGCTCCTGTGGATAAAACTGAGCCTTCATGGGATAAAGATGGCCGCTATGCTCAGGGCTGGATGGTAGTGGAGAAGCAACAGATGTATGGGCAATGTCGCATGCGCAGGCACTATGTCTCACACACCGGAGGCGCTGTGGGGGCGAGCAGTGTATTATTGGTTTTACCCAGTGAGAGCCTAAAGGCACCAGGCGAGAAAGCGACCCCTCCTCTGGGGGTTGTAGTGGCCATCATCACAAATATGCAGTCTGTAGGACTCAATACCACTGCATTGAAGATTGCATATGAGTTTGAGAAGGCCAGAGACAGCTAAATTAAAAGTATTACACAATTAGTGTATGATTCAGTGTCTATCATTTTCGTATTATGATGTCGACCTGGGTATTTTGTCTACAATGGTGTCCTATATACCGATCAGCCAAAACATTAACTTCAACACCAGGTGCGATTTAGAAAAGTGCTTTGAAATTTCCGACACCGGATTACTAGGTTACTAGACACCACAGTACACCTTCAGAGGTTTTCAGGAGTCCATGCCTCGAGGGGTTAGACCTGTTTTGGTGGCACAATGGAATCTACAGTAATACATATAAGAACCTATTGATGTTAATGGATTTAGTGGTGTGGCTGATTGGTATAAATGAGAGTGAATTGTGTATAGTGCAAAGCACATTTCTTATTTATTTTTATTGCGAATCAGATTTTATCTCTTTATATGCATTGCATAGTAAATTGTATAAATATATAGTTGCTAAATTTGCCTTCTATTTCATGTTCTTTGTTTCTTTGTAATGTTAAAAATAGCATTCCTGCTATGCTGTACTTGGAATGAAGTCATAAATTTAAGCCAAATTGGAGTGTCTTAAGGGTCCCACTAGAGGGAGACTCCTCTCCTTCTTTCTTACCAGGTCATTTCTAGAATCTAGCTGGCCTCCTTCAAAAACATGGAGAATATATCATGTCATGCAGATCTGTTAACCCCAAAACCATCATGATGGTAGCAGACAGGTTTAATGACAGAGCTCATCTGATTGTTTATTATGTATAATATCACTAAAAAGTTTATATTTAACTTAGAAACCTAATGTGGGGATGTTTTTGTCTCTGAAATATGATCTAATAAATTTTGTCACTTTTGAATCTCCAGTGTATTTTTCAGATAAGTGCATTTTCACATAAAATCATGTGTTGAGTACAGTACTAGTCAAAAGTTTGGACACACCTTCTGATTCAATGTTTTTTGTTTAGTGCTTTTTCTACGTTCCAGAACAATATTAGGGATTTCAAAGCTATAAAATAACACGCATGGCATTACATACTTAAGTAGCAACAACAGTCAATTGTTATTTTAAGACATAAATGTCAGCTGATCTGGAATACCTGTAGTTCTTGCAAATCCCCATCAAGTACCATGATGAAACTGGCTCTCATGAATAACATACAGGAAAGAAAGACCCAAAATTACCTCTCCTGCAGAGGAGCAGTTTATTTAGAGTTACCAGCCTCAAAATCACCAATTAACAGCACTTCAGATTAGAGCCATTATGAAGGCTTTACAAAGCATATGTAGCAGGCACATCTCACTATAAACTGTTCAAAGAAGATTATTGCATATTTTTTAAGATATGAAACAATTAAAAAAAAATTTGACAAAATAATAACTATTTGAAATGTATTTTGGTGACTATAGCATTTTAATTGTCTGGAACATACAGTAGTCTGAAGACTTACAGTAAGAATATATAAAATATTTTTCTTTCAAAAATTATTGGAAAATAACTATTTACATGTGTTAATTTAAACTCAGAAGTTAATTTATAACTTTCAATAAGATCAGTCATGCTTCTCAATGCTGGCATCATGGTAGGGTCCTTGAACTTCTTGAATTTTTCCTTTTCAGTCTAGTAAGAAAACCATATAATGAATTAGTTCTGGGCATGTAATTGTGAAAAAAAAAGTTAATTTAGAATTGCACAAATTGTTGCTTTACTAAAAAAAGATATTAATTAAAACAAGTCTGCTAGTTTTAACACAATTACACAATACAGTATAATACGAGAGCTGTATTTAAAGTACAACTTTTAGCTGATCTGGTAGAGTACTGTAACTCTTCTTCTATAGATAGTCTGTGATGTATTTGCACCATCGTTGAAACTAACTCTCGAATCCTCTCAGAAAATGTCCTGCATCACTGTGTCTGCGCTACAGAGTGCTTACTGAGACGACACCACTGACAAAACCAATGTGCACTGATGGATGAGAGTTTAAAAAAGGGAAACCAGCATTAAAGACACACCATCAACAGTGACAAAGGGAATTTTCAAAGAGGATTTAAGGGTTCAGTGATGGAGAAAATGCATTGCTTGTAATGGAGACTATGTTGAGTAGTACCTATACAAAGGGCATAACGTAAGTGGGCATAACCTTATCATTAACTGACAAAGTTATGCTCACTTACACGTTACTTTGGGTACAGCCTTCATACAATGATTGCCATAAAGACAGCATTGCACATTTTCAAAAATATATGAACCGTAAAATAGAATTGATGGTATTAGCTTCTTTAAATAATATTTAGTAGTGTTTTTGACTCACTTGCACATGTGGTAGATGATCACAATCAGCAATAGCAGGATGAGGAGGATGAGAATGGCTATAGCAACGATCATGCCAGTCTCATGGCTGTTGTCTGATGCTCTCTCCAGTTGGAAATGCTCACACCTGCTGCCTTCATAGTTGTTATGGCATCTGCAAGGGAATATGATCTCGTTGGTCCATGTCGTGTAAGTAAGCATAACAGATCTTGATAAAGGGTCACTAGTAATATCCTTAGTTCCTGCATTTCTGCATAAATTTGATCAGAAATATGTTTACATCTAGATCTTCATACTAAAACTAGATAACAATAACACAATTAAGCAAAGGATGCAAAAGCATTTAAATTTTTATGTTTGGAACAGAATTTTGCAACATTAAATATTTTTGATGGAATAAGTAAGTGAATGTCTCCAAGTACAAGTATTTAAATGGAATAGAAGTCAGGTACATCAATTAAAATGATTGTAATAAGTCATGGGTTTAGCTTTTTTTTTTTTCAAGAACAGAAACATAAACATATTGGAGCGTGTATAGGGTCCATCGTCACTCAATGGCAGAAGAGCAATTATTTTCTTACAAAAAGAAAGCATAAGTCAGAAGCTTATCTGTAAATTAGCGTTACAGCAAGACTTGATACTGAGCACACAATTAAATTTACTAAGCAGTGGTTAAGGCAGAAGAATTTTAATAGTTTCGAATTGCCTGGTCAAAGTCTAGACTTAAACCTAATAGACATGTTGTTGAAGAACCTAAAAAGAGGGGTTCATGCATGGAAGCCCACTAACATCACTAAGTTGAATCGTTTTTTACAAGGAAGAATAAAACAAAGTTAATTGTGCAGGATTGATCCAAAGTTAGATGAAACGTCTGGTTTAAGTTCTGCTCATGGGGGTCACACTAGTTACTTAAGGTAACATTTCACCTGCTTTTTCCGAAACAGATACTTTATGTTGGATGATTTTGCACAATAAGTAAAAACTATAATGTTGGTTGTGTCATTTGTGTAATCGTGTTCTCTTTTTCTATTTTCAAAACTTATCTTAACAAAAAATATCTGAGGTCAAATGTATGCAGAAATACAGCATTCCAGGTCAAATTTATGCAGAAATACAGAAAATTGTATATGCTTTACACACTTTCTGATAGTACAGTGCTGTAGATGTATGTAATGTATGCAGTGTAATGAATGTATGAAAACTAGTGATGACTAGCTTATCTATATTAAAATAATAGCAAATATGTTATTGGTCAAGAAATGTTTTCATTTTGTGGGGTGAAACGATAACATTTCAAAATCATGTTTAATCACCAAGTTCCATGTTATTGATTTCAGCCATATGTTTGCATCTAAAAACACTAGGAACTCACTAAAAAGTACACTAGGGATTATCAAATCCAAGTGATCCTATGCCTTAAATGATAGGTGTTTGAATATTCGTGATGCATTTTTGTAAAATAGTCAATCTATTAGATACCTCTCTGTTTAAAATATTAATTTGATCTTTGCAAATTTAATAGGTGTTGTCACTCTCACTTACTCACTTTCAGAAACGACTTTTATCAGGGTCACATAATCGATGACTGTCCTGGAAAACACTGGGCATAAGGCAGCAGTACACTCTGAATGGGACACTACCCATTTCATGTGGAGATGGAGAGAACACTAAAACTCCACACAGACAATATATATATGTATATATATATATATATATAAACCCATGCATTCTGTTGTCTTGCAGTAAAGGAAGAAAGATCACTAATGGGTTCTTATACATTTAAGAATGCTTTTATAGATCATTTAGTCTAAAAGCTCACATGTGAGGTCATTCTAGAAAACATATATTGAACGCTGACATTTCATCTCTGCTGTTATATCCAATGTAGATCATCACATTGGCTAAATGCACAGGTGCAGAAATAAGCTCAAAAACGAGTGTTAGGAAATGGTACCAGCAGTTAGCGTTGTTAGTTTTGTTTTGTCTGAGGACAAATGTTGCAGAAATATGTTCATGATGATGAAGCCCACCATACACCATAGTGGCATTTAGTTTTGCTTTCTTGTATGCTCAAGCATTACAGTGTCTTTGTTTTCCCTTCCACCTAAGCCATAATTTTCACAAAAAATGGATTTTAACTAATGCCAAACCACATGCTTTTGTGGAAGTCTAAATAGTCTAAAATATTTCCTTTGTGCTGCATGCTGCAAAAATATCATGAATTTTGTATTTTGTTTAGTTTTTCTAGCTATAAACCACTGTTATGCTGGTGTAAGTTGTAAATGGAAGCATATTATATTCGGTATAACTGCTGTGTTAGGCCACTGAAGTAAATACAAGAAACTATGACTTACACACAGTTGGGTGTGGACATAGAGAGGATTTTAAAGCATTTCCCCCCGTTCATGCAATAGGTTGCTTCTGATGCAGTGCAAGGTTCTTGATGATCTATAAAAGACAAATCATAGAGCAAATTATAAATCTGGATTTATCTGACTCTTGCTGTAATCTTTTTAAAATGTAGCAATAAAAACAAGTGAAGCATTAGAATTAGAGCATGATTAATAACTATTAATGCAATAGTTATTATACTGTTGTGTGCAAAGGTTTGCATTCCATTGCTTACTGCAAGGAAAATATACAGAACAATTTCAGATTATCCACACACATCAGAATTGTATGTTGTCTTATTGAATACTTTTTACAAAATGGTCCAACTGTTACAGGAATGGGGTCTATGCCTATACAGTATATTTAAATGTAACTCATTTCAGTGTGTATAAGTGGGGTTTAATAAATTATCACTGTGTTTATGGATACCATCAGCAATGAGCAGCAAAAAGAAAAATAATCCATCAATAATAAATAAAATAATACAAACTGTATTTGTTATACAGATTATATCAGATTTAATGGCTTTAAAGTATTCTTCATTTTACCTGCCATCATTACAGGTTTTATCACACTGGATGTAGCTATTATCTATTTCTTTCACCTAATGGGAGAAAAAAAATCATGTCATGTGTCAAATCCCAGAAAAATTTTTCATGTTGAGACCTTATGATTTGGTTATTTGTGCAACAGTGATATAATGTTATTAACCAGATATTTATGCATAGATACAGTATTATATGAGACAGTAAGTATAGATAGTATATGAAACATTTTACAGGAAAAACATTTATTAAAATATTAAGAGACAGGTTTAAATTTTGCCTTAGCTTTGACTTTATTGCAATGAAAAAAAGTGTCTTTACAGAGATTTACCAACAATCGCTTATGTTGAAATAGAAGGAGATTTTTCAGAAAATTTAATCACAATGGAGAATGACTTACCAGATAAAACGGCTGAAGGTAAATTTCTTTAACTTTTCAGAGTGACATTGCAAAATGAAAGCCATTATGGCACTTGAAGTCACAAATGTATGCCCTGGGCGTATACGTTTGAGCCCAGAAATGTTGTCGTTGCTGTTTGTCCACATTGCTAGGATTCAGGTAACGCTTCCTATCATAAGAAAAATCCAGTGTGAACTACAGTAACAGCTATCAGATATTACATTACTTTATAAAGTTTTTGGACTCCAGTCTCCCAAATCTACCTCTTCACATTCACCATTTAAACTATTTATTAGCTATAAGGGTTTGAATAAATGATTACCAAATGCAAATGCCCCTTGTTTTGAGACATCTTGGATCAGTGTGGAAACAATGAGCAGATATTTATACCATGTTCATTCAGGTGTGGTTGGTTACGAATGCACTTGTATCCAACACTGTACTGCAGGCCTTAAGAAGTTTAACTTTGTCAGGTGATAAGTTATGACTGCTATTTTTAAAGAGAAGTCTTGTGAACACAATAGGTATGCATGGAATTTTAGGAATTCATTTCATTAAAACCGTTAGAAAGGGCAATGAAACACACCTAAAACCTTGACGTGTTTTAAACAAGCACTGGGCGTGTCCCAAACATTGCCATTTAACACCATGTCCAGAACATTCATCATTTTTAGTTTGTAATATAAAAGGACATCAAGCAGAAAAATCTCAAATTGTAGACCTTTCTTCATATTTTAGCAGTCACCAGTATAAATCCATGTGCCTGACAGTTGGCAGTGATAAAGATAGCATAGCGATCAGAGATATCAGGGAAATGTCAGCATGCCATTTTACAGATAGTCCCAACAGTCTTCCACAGACCAAAATCACTATCAAACATGACTCCAAGATTCTTAATTATTAGATTCTTAAGGATCTCCACAAGACGATGTTGTTTATGCAGTGAACGTGCTACTGTAAATACAGATGAACCTGTGTGTGAGTCAGCTACATTGGTGAAAGTCTAAATATCCTTTAATTACACTAAATAAGAAACATGCAGCTGGAATACAAATAGACAGAAGAAATTGCGGTTCTTCTACATTTTGCCTGCCTTGTTTTGGTCTTTTGGTCTCCTTAGAGGAGAGAGTCACCGTGTACCAATATGAAGTTGTTCTGACTGATCACCTTTAACTTCTGATAAATATTTGCACGCCCCAGATGACATGAGGTTTTCATGAATGGTTTAATGAGTATGAAAGTTTCCCAGTGAGGACTCTTCATCACACCATCAAACAACAAATGAGAAGATTTCTATAGGAATAATAGTGTGCATTGCACCAGTAGAGTTATAGAGAGATAGAATTTATGCCAACGTGCCCTGATGCTTTTCTGGTAGTCATGTTAACAATTTATTAAGATATTTTATTTATTTATTTATTTTTAACCATCTGTATGTACAGTATGGGGAATAATTATATGAATCTGATTATGGCATATTAAAATTCTTCCTCTTCCTAAAGCGTATAACGCAACAGCTGCACTCATTTGTGCTTATTTGAGCTTTGCTGCATTTGTTATGCACACAAATAGCTCAGAGTACGTTTGGAAATGTACAGTATAGGTAAAGGAAATAAATGTAATTGATTACAGGCAAGTAATCTAGCTATCAAATGGGCTGAATGGGTATTATCTTTTCACAACCATCGATCCTCCGGTCCATTATTTTATTCTTAAGCTCTAAAACTGCCTTAGGAATAAAATCCTATTTAAAAAATATTTATTATAAGCATCATTAGTTTTCACTCTGATTTCTTAGATGTCAAAGCTCAGTCCACTATGCGCTGCCACATCATGTTATGGTAGATTTATTCCAGTTGCTCCAATGTTCTCCAATTAAACCATCTAATGAGTCAGAGCAGTTTAATTAAAAATGGAAAGATAACATAAGAGATATTTAGTGATATACAACGAGCAACCATAACATTATGACCACCACCTCATATTGAGTAGGTCTCCGTTTTTGCCACCAAAACAGTGATGCATTACTTATGTGTTCTGACACCCTTCCTGCAGTTTTGGAGTTGCTCTGACCCAGTCATCTAGCCAGCACAATTTGGCCCTTGTCAAAGTTTCTTTACGGTCTTACACTTGTTAATGTTTTCCTGCTTCTAACACATCAACGTTTTGAAAAATTTGTCACCTGATGTCTAATGTAGCCCACCCACTTCAGGTGCCATTGCAGATATTGTAACTGTAGCTACTGTGCCATGGGCCAAATTGTGATGGATCAGAGGGAATGTGTCTAGTCTGCAGTGGTCAGGACTTTCCAAAAGTGGGAAAACTGGTGAACTAGTGACAGGGTCATGGACGGCCAAGGCTCATTGATGCATGTGAGGAGCAAAGACTTGCCTGCGTAATCTGATCCCATACAAGTAGTAGTTCAAATTGATGGAAAGGGAAATGCTGGTTTCCATTGAAAGGCGTCAGAACACAGTTTTTTTTGTTGTTGTAACAGGTGGGACCTGTTCAATATTAGGCAGGTGTTACGGCTGATCAGTGTACATTAATATCTATAAAACTTTACTAAAAGATAAGTCTCATTTAACATGTAATTCTGTGGTTACCATCCTGGTTATCGGAGAGCAAAAGCAAACATTAGTCTTAAAATAAAAGAATGTTCTGCTTAAGCATATACTGAGTCCTGGATGAGCACAGGATAGTCATTATCAGTACAGTTCCTAAGTACAAGTCTGTGGTATTGAGATCAGGGAGATCACTCACTGATCTTCTATACTGTTTTATCTGGTATTCAGGGTCATGGGGACCTGGAGACTATCCCAGGAGGCTTAGGGCACGAGGCAGGGTACACCCTGGACAGGGTGCCTATGCATTACACACTATGGGTAATTTTGGGAACGCCAATTAGCCTAATCTGCATATCTTTGGACTGTGGGAGGAAACCGGAGTACCCGGAGGAAACCCACCAAGCACGGGGAGAACATGCAGACTCCATGCACACAGAGACGGGAATCGAGCCTGGCCGGGGAATCGAACCCGCACATTGGAGGTGCAAGGCGACAGTGCTGACCTAACCTACTACACCACCGTGCCGCCTTCACTGAATCAAGTATTAATATTTAAGTGATTCCCAAGTGCATCTGGATGAATCAGGGAAGGTCTGGGACTGTATGTGTGTGTGTGTGTGTGTGTGTGTGAGAGAGAGAGAGAGAGAGAGAGAGAGAGAGAGGAGAGTCAGGATCAAGCAAAAAAAAAAAAAAGTTCAGGAAAGAGAGAAAGCAGTGATAAATTATTGCAGAATTTGCATTTCTTTGTGTGATGTCAGTTGAATCACGACCTCTTCCTCGCGATGGGCTGATGTGTCTGTTTTTTTCCCTCTCCACGGAGTAGTGCTAGTGACTGAATGACAAACGGCTACACCAATTGGCATGGAGACGTGTCTGTCATCACGTTCTCCCCACTGGAAAGCCGTGCAGGCGAGGGAGGGGAAACGTCTGGAGATACGGAGCTCGTCTTCCCACATCTCACTGAGCTGGAGCGGGTTTTCAAGCGCACTGAGAGACACGAACTGATCGGCGTGCAGTGAGGACATGATGTGATGACAGTCTCCACCTGACAGCTGCTTGTTATTGGGGTTTGTCTTTGTTGTTGTTTTTGGGCATCTGGACTCGGTGTTTTAAAGCTCGGGAGTCCCCGGAGTGAGTGTCGGGGAAACCCCTCGTTTCTCATTCTCACACTGAGCCGAGCAGCACACAATGCCCACCTCCTCCTCCTCCTCCTCCTCATCCTCTTCTTCATCCTCCTCCACCGCGCGCACGGATGCTGCTGATGCTGATCCTCTCCGCTCCCTCGCCGGCGTTCTGCTTCCAGCATCTCGGTGAACGATGATCGCAGTACGGATCGGGCTCGGTAGTCGTGCCCTATTTGTCTTCGGAGGTGCAGAAGAAGCAGAATCAGAGCGGATGCTCGGCACGGATCACAGCAGCAGCCTACACGTAGAAAGCTCTGAGCTCCGAGCATCAGCTAGGCACACATCTCCATCCTCCTCCTCCTCCTCCTCCTCCTCATCATCATCAGTATTACTAGAGCAGGAGAGACACGACTGAACTTCCGATGATGCATTTAACAAAAAGGTCGGTTTATATACCTATATATGTTTTTTTTTAAACTAGGCTACTTATTTCAAGGGTTTTTTTCATCCAGTGAGTGTGCTATAGTAATTACTCTTCCTCCTCCTCTTCCTCCTCCTCTTCTTTTTTCACTGCCTCCCACTCTTATTGTACCCAGCATTGCTTTCATCAGTGACCATTTGTCATTATTTTATTTCATTAAACCTAATGTGAACCATGTCAGGAATCAATGGCCTTTAGTAGCAACACATCCTAGGCTCTTTTACTCCTTAGTGATAATGCATTTAATCACAAACAGTCATTCAATGCTATGCTTTAGGCCTTGTGAAATAAAAGATCTTTAAAGACATACCTGTCATCACCAGGGTTGGTGAAAAAACTTAAGTGAAGAGACATTAGAGAGGCACCTATAGTTGTGTAAATCATAACGTACCATGTTTGTGATCTGAAAAGTATATATATATATATATATATATATATATATATATATATATATATATATATATATATATATATATATATATAAAAGCTATGAAATAAATATGGTATTGTCATGTTGCTGATAGCAAAGAGCCCTGTTTTAGCAATTAATTTGTGCCAGCTGAAGTGTGACAGTTTGTGGATCAGTGATCAGCTGCTAAAGTTTCAGTGTGATGTGGAGGCAGGAGAGGGAGCTGTGTTAGTCTGTTGCCCAGACCTGATAGTGCCACTATTTAAAAATAGGTCATCTTCTTCTCTTTTATGCATGTAATAAGTCTGTACCGCTTATCAGCATGGTCCCTGATGTAATTCAGAACACAAATGATGCTAAAACCTAAACCTATGATGAAACCTTGGCACAAAGGAGCATCTACACACTGGACCATACCATTTTAATTTAAGCATTTTACTGTTCTATTTTTAGCTTATTACTAGTTGAATCTCTCTTCATTCCCTCATTTGAAACTAGCAATGGAACTAGTAGCTGGGAAATAGCAATTAAATCCAGATAGATACCTGACACTACTCTGATACTGTATCTTCACAGTAACTATGCAGACACTTTGATGATAAGTCATGCAAAACACCAGAGGTGCAGTGATCACCTGCTTTAAGACAGTTTGCGTCATGTGTTTATCTGCATCATCTTTGTCAACATCACTCACATTAATGGGAAAAATATACAGCAGTGGATCTGTTCAGCAAATATGCGAAATACAATTCAGTACCACTCCAACGTTTGCTGTGAGTATCGGCTTCAGTACTGATACTCAGTTCAGTCTTGCGTATAAAACATTTCAGACTTAAGCTTGACATAAGCCAGTGGATAGAGTGCAGGTCTTGTGTGTTGATCAATTTCTTTTTACACTTTGTCCAACAAATTCCATAGTGGTCTATAATGGTTTTCTCTCGTTATTCTGTTTGCCACTTATTAATTCATGTCCTGTCGTCCCTAATACCATTATTGCACTTTTATATAACAGTACTTCTCTACACGACTGCATGATTCTCTGTAATTGAAAAGTCCAGACCTAATTTCTGAACTAATTCCTTCTCAGTTTCAACAGTGCTATTATTCAGCTTGTGATATCAAGCTCAGTCTTGGTCACTTGGATTTCACGACTCACTAAACCTTTCATCACAACGCTTAAATAATTGAATGGAGTAGTAAATGAGTTCTATGGATGCTTATGGATGCCAGTCCAGATTGAGTTTGACAACTTCATCACACCTAAAAGAAAAAGTATCATACCACCAGCTCAGGCTTTGGATAAAGCTTGCAATGCTGAAAATGGTGCTGTTTGTACAATATTATGCCACCGTTTCCCTCAAGGCAGGTCTGTGATCAAATGTGACTAAAGCCCTTATGCACTCACTCGGTGCTCACACATGCATTTTATATTGAGCGCAGTAAGAGGAAAGGAGTAAGGGGAATTCTCAGTTGGCTGATTTGCTCAGAGCTCAACAAAAATGTGGCATGCCTAAGTTAGGATTTATCCAGAGGAGCTGAATACTTTTACGTAAAATTTCATTACAATTAACTAGAAATAATCCAAAAATGTCTGCATGTTGAGAATTACATAATTGCTTCAGTCTGATAGAAGATAAGAGCTTATTTCTTAATTTCCAGCCTCAGCAAGGTCAGATGAAATACAATGGTGCAGTCTAATATCAAATCATTGCATTGTCTGTAATTGTATGCTCTTTTGTAGAATCAAAATAGGCTGGGTACGTTCTAGCATAAAGCACCTATAACTTTATTATAATCTCAGTTGTAAAGGAAAAGCTGTATTTCTTTATACTGATGGTTCAATTTCATAAGCCAATAGCTCATTTCCCTTGCCTGATTAAATAATCTAAGCCATAAATGTGTTTTAACACCTGAGTGTGCAGCATTAGTTGCACAGCTATCCATTACACTCATGTTACTGGGGCCGATATATCTTCATTTTGTTAAGCGTTTAATTTGACCATCTAAGTTTATATTTTGTTCTCATTACAGGATTGGTATGAGTGTGATCATCTCCACCTGGAACATCTAGGATCTTCAATTTGAAATAGGTTTTTTTATTATTATTTTATTTTGTTTTTCTTTTGGAGGAATCCTGGTCCCTGTCCACTGCAGCCTTCACCATGAGCCACCCACAGTAAGTAGGCTACAGTATGCACCATCTACCTGATAAGGAAATATGTCGAGTAAGCAGCCAAGAGCAAGTAAATGTAAAGAATGCTACTGTCTGCACTGCGCACTCATGGAAAGCAATATATGCATGAATGTCCGTGTATGTATGCAGTTTATGGAGTGTATGTCATGTACTTGAAACATTTAATGCATTTGAACAGCTTTGTGTGCCTGGATTGGTGTCCGTCTTTAGAAATCATTGTGTTTTTTCTTCTTGTTTTTGTATCGTGTGTTTGGGAATTAGTTACCTTGAGTTGTTTGTACCATGTTTCACATTGTCAGAGTATTTATTTGCTTTATTTTATAAAAAAAATTTCCATGTAGATTGATATTAATATATAGTTGTAAAACATTGATTTGTCTGAAAAATCATACAGTCATCTCACCCATTGTTAGGAGCACCTGTAGACCTGCTCATTGATACAATGATACTCATTGATACAATGACCGCAGGTACAGGTCAAGAGCTTCAGTTACTGTTCAAATAATATATCAGAAGGGAAGAAAATGTTATTTTAGTAACTTTGACCACAGCATGGCTGATGATGCCAAATGGGATGGTTTAAGTATTTTAGAAAATATTCACACACAACAGTCTATAGAGCTTACATAAAATGGGGCAAAAATAACAACAACAACAACAACAGCAACAACAACACAACAGCCAATGAGTAGCAGTACTGCTGGCATGAAATTTCCTTGTTGATGAGAGATGGTCAGTGAAGAATGTCCAGACTGGTTTGCGCTGACGTGATGGTTACTTACATAATTACTCTTTACAACAGTGGTGAGCAGAAAAGCATCTCAGTACAAAGTAGCAAAAGTACAAAGTGTCAAACCTGGAGGTAGGAGAGCTATGGCACAAGACCACATCATCTTCGTTTCCTGTCAGCCAAAAGAATGAATCTACCATGTGTACAGGATCACTACAACTAGGCAGTTGAACATATCACCTAGATATACAGGAAAAGTATCACCTACCATACAGTATGTTTCTGCCACATGATTGGCTGACTGGATAATTGCATTAATGTACAGGTGCGCCTGGTATTAGGTATTCTTAATCAAGTGCTCTGTGAGTCTATGAAATGAATTACAAACAAATCTACTCATTGATATTAAGATAAAAAAGAATTATGGTTTGTAGCATAAATTTTTTTCTGCACAATATTTGAATTTGCATCTAGTTACACAGAGTTAATAACAAGGTCATGGCAGCAGGAAAGCTCTTTAATGTGACACCTTACTCAAGAGTGACTCTGTGGTGTCCTGAACCTAGCACTCATTTCCTTCGTATTCAGTCTGCTGCCTGAGGAGTTGATATCATCATTTATGGCCCCACACTGATGTACCATCAGTTTCTCAGTGTGCTATGAGCATCATATGGAACACCTGATCCCTCTCTGCCCTTTCTATGTCCTTCCAGGAGCTGTGTCTCTGAACCAGTGTTAACAAGATGAATGAGCTGAGTTAGTCATGTTGGCACGAGGCCCTTGTTTTAAGTTGTTTCCTCCAACCACCCTTACTCAAACTACCCCTATTCTGTAAAAGCCCCAGAACTTATCAATGATCTATGTACAAAGGGAACCTCTGCCAACTTCTGTTTTTTTTTTCAGTGTGTCTGCTTGGCATATTATCCCAGCAGTAATTGTTGTCTACCTGCCAGACAGCATTTTGAAGACAGTGATGGTGGACAGTGAGAGAGGGTGAGAACGGTAGTGTAAACCGACATAATGCAGTTATTTCACAGATGGTCAATGACAAATGAAGTGGTTAATTAGAATCAAGTATCAATTACATAAACCAAGCAGGGTGTAACAAAGCAGTGTGACAAGAAAAAAAAAGTAGAAGGAAAACACTGTACTGTATATAGTGAATGGGGGAAACCCATTATAATGTCCTCCCTGTTGGACAGAACTGTGAATTGATGCAGTTTATGCTGCTGAACTTTGTTTCCTCAGTGGAGCTGCTGTGTAAAAACCAATGAGAAGTTCTCCTGTAGTATTATCTCAGGCCAGCTATTTTTGTGCTCCTGAAGAGTCTCTTGGGCTAGAGAATGGTGTTCTCTTCTTCCATCCCTTTCTTCCTCTCTCATCTCTCTGTCTGTCTATCATTGTCTATCTGCTGTTGTTGTTTTTTTATCTAGCTTCTCCTTTCTCTGATGGATGAAGTGCTACTCATATTCAGTACGAATAGGAAACAGAATGACCCACAGAACTGATCTCACGATGAATGGCTCACGGTTGGCTATTAGAGGCTTTTATTTTTTTAGTTTGATTTTCAGGCAGACATATCTGTCATACATACATATACATACATGCTTGGTGGGTTTCCTCTGGGTCCTCTGGTTTCGTTCTACAATTCAAAGACATGCACGTTAGGCCAATTAGCATGTTCAAATTCTAAAATCCCTCGATGGATTGGTATCCTGTCCAGGGTGTAGGCTTCTGGCTTCCTGTACAGACCCTGTACAGGATATAGCAGTATAGAAAGTGAATGAATGAATGATTTTTTTTTTTTGCGCTGTAATACGTATTACACCTACAATAAAATGATGTTGAGTGTGTCTGCAGCAGAGTAAGCTTGGCACTGAAGATGTGTTGCAATATTATATTGAGTAGAACAAGATTCATTGCTTTTATAGCTTGACATAATGATTTCCATTCTCAACATTAACTTACGGTATGTGTTCTTCCATTCACCATATATGGATACTGTCACACGAAGTGTGCAACTAAATTGGCCACTTTCTATTTTTATATATACAGTATATAGTGACATGGTTTTAGATTTATTAAGGTGATTTTTGACTGAGCAGTCTACAATAAGAACTTTGCATATACAAAAGGATTAAGATTCAATGGAGCATCAGTGACAGGTGCTGTGATATAGTTTGGTATGATGGTGTATCAAGCAACAGTTATAAACCTACCATCTACATTTGCACTCTACAGCCACTCACACACAAACACACACACACACACATACAGTATACACACTTGTCTTGCTGTCCTTCTGAGAACCTTCAACCTCGCGGACAAGCTTCAAGAGTCTGGTAGATTGTGAAAAACTTTATGCGTAAAGTGTGCTCAGTGAAAATATTTGATGCAGTATGTCGCATACAGAACATTTACGTGAAAGTTTGATACATTGCTATGCAACATATCCTGAGCATTGATATTCAATGTACTGTAGAAGCAGGGAGGCTGCATGTGGACATTTCTTTGCTGAGATTGGGTTTAGACTGGTTTGCTTAAGAAGACGTCATAGATTTGTTTTTGCATCGTTGGCACTCTCATCACATGACTTACAGTACATTGGTTACACCTCAACAATTCAATTTCTACCTCTATTGATCTAACTAGCTAACTTAATTTGCTTTACGTGGATTCTTTGCATTGTGCCTACTCTCCTTTTTTTCAGAACCTGTGTGCGTGATGGAAATTTACACATGCTCAGACACTCTGCTACATACAGTGCAGAAGGTTTTGTATTTGAAACAGTCAACTAATGTACTAATGTTTAGCCTGGACAATTCTTTCTAATGAGGTCTCTCCTGTTTGTTTTTTTTTTTTCTTGGCATAGAAGTGAATCGTCAGCTTGTTACAGTTGACTCTCTCAGCCTGTTCATCTGGGAAAGCCAAACCTTTAACCGCCCACACATGGTTATATTGCATTACATTACATAATTCTTTTGATAAACAGACATGTTTATGTAGGACAGTTCTCAAACATAGCTCACATTTGGTTAGAACTGCTAAGAGTTTTTTTTTTTTTTTTTTTTTTTTTAATACTACCCACTTTCAAAGTTGCAGATCATTCATTGTACTGCCATTACAGATCTAAATATGAAATGCATAAAGCTGAAACCATGATAAAATTGATGGTCAGCAGTTTTGTTGGTTTGGTTTAATCCAACGTAATATTATCCCACTTTCTTTCTCACAACATGACACCAATAATGCCTATATCATCATCTAGTCTGTGTGACAGAGTGTTTCTTTCTGTGAGTGGGCCCATATTTTCAAGGTACCTGACACTCAGCATAGGTGTGAAGATCTGCAGCTTGCTAACTCATCCTGACAGCTTGTTGCTTGAGTGCTTCCTGCAGCATCTGGCTCTGATGGCACAACAGATGTGTGCAGGACACATGCAAAATTTAGCCCTCCAAAGAGTGCTTGTTGTTTGCTTCGTGCAGATGTCTGTGTGGCCAGTTACAGTAGGTAGTTTGTGCAATTTGTTTAACTTGGGAATGAGCTCTAGGATCAGCTCCAGGATCATGGGTTCAATTCACACAGGTTACCATCTACCATCTCTGCTTTCCTTCCCTTACAAAACGTGCTATTTTTAATTTCTCCTTGGTGTGAGTGTGCGTATGCTGCCCTGTGATGGATTGGCATCACATCCAGGGTTTATTCCTGTTTTGCACTCCCTGAGTGCTCCCTGGGATTGTATTCACCACGACCTTGATGAGGATAAAGTGGGTACTATGGATGAATAAATTATTTTCCCTTGGTCCAGAGTGTATGTTCTGTGTTTCAATGTTTAAAGCATGTCTGCCTGTTCACCTGGTCATGGTATTGTTTTGAACACAGGTTAACTCACCACTGTTAACATTAAATATGAAATCTCGTGGACAAATAGAAGTTTTCTTGATGATTACTGAGTTCTTTTAGCTGAGTAAAACATCCGTCTGGTGCTGTGGGCAGCTGGCTAGAAGAATGTGGCAGGAAGCACCAGGAATGCCAATGACTTGGATGCCCTCCCTATCTCACACACTGTGCTGAAACAGCAGTTCTCTCCCTTATGAGCTGACAGATGGTCATAACTTAGTTTCACTCATAATTTTACATGTTAAGAAGATATTTTAAAAGAATGATTTTATATTAGTATACTGTAATGCATAGTAAAGCATGCCATTACGCAGTGTAATAGTCATTGCATGTCTGATGTCAAATCAACAAACTTTCATCTTTTCATTACTGAAGCTCCATATTTAATAACATAGCACTGATTATTGCTCAGTTATTGTCAGAATGTGTTGTATGGACGCGCCGCATAAATCAAGAAAATGTAATTGTAAATTTGATGAGGATCTTCTATTACAATTAAATTATAAATATTATAACGTCAGTGATAACAAGACCTAACCTGTGTAAGGGACATTCAACAATATTAAACATCATTTTAAAAATATTAAAAGAGGTATGTTGTGACATTTAATTTTAATATATGATTATAGATACTGTAACTTGCTGTTTTGCAAGTTATAGATGAATTAATCACTTCTTTAAATATTATTATTAATTTTGGTCAGGTAACATCATCACAAACTGCAACAGCATATCTGTCATGTTTTTATTTCTTACTTAGCACATTTTCCCTTGCATATTCATTCTCAGTTTGGCAAGGTAAAGACCTTGGAATGTTTATTGAATTTGTTAATACATTAGGCAGGCTTTTAACATTTTCCTCTGCCGACTCCTTCCCTGACCTTTTAAGTAGCTCCGCTACAGTTTATTTCCTGACCTTTGCTCAGATGGAGATTCTCTGCATGTCAGTGTGATTCAAAACTCTTGCTAACAATTCAGTCAAGCTTCACTCCAGCGCTACTTTTTTCTTCTTCTTGCAGATAGAAGTTTAAGTCCTTGAGTGTTTTGTGGTAGTGGTCACAGTAAGAAGTGAGTGACAGCCATATTCATTACACAGAAGAAATTAATCTGTAGTAACTGTCATTCTCCCCAAAGACTAAAATGTAAGTTTGTAACATGTAATATTTAACTTTCTATACATTTCTTATGTTTGTTAATAATATCCATGCTGCATATGCGAAAACCTAAATTATACATTTTATATTATATGCAAAAGCTTCTATTCTAAAGCATGTTGTAAATGATACTTTGTGGTGTCACATAAACCCCCAGTTTGAGCAGTGGTAACGGCCTTGTAAATCTCATAGTAATTAATGACGTACATTTGTTCTTTTTTATGTTATCAGATATAATCCTTTATTATGTGGACTGTGAGGGGAATTGGTCGTCCTTCCCTGACTTTACCCTGTAACATTTATTGCAGCATTTGCGGTCAGGATCTCATGCACCTTTATTATTTCCCCAGCATTTATGAAAGCTAAAAAGCATGCATTTGCTGTGTTTGCACTTTAGAAAGTTAAAACCTATGAAGAATTACATCCTTGGTGAGCAGGGGTTAGAAGTTAGTTCCCATTGGGGTTCTTTATTTTTCTCTCTGTCGATTCTCTTTGGCTGATTAATGGCTGTGAGCTGTAAACTCACCAGGGGCAGATAGGTGTTTGTTCGGTTTGGGACAGCTATGGGAATGAGCATTATTAAGGAAGAAATGTGCAGCGTGTAAACCGGGTTTATTTACAGTATTTGTCAGGCTCGCATCTCCTAGTCTTGTTATATCGCATTAATCTGGGACCACTTATCTTATCATGAGTCATTTCTTTTCTATTCCTAAATATTAATATCAGTAAGAATTCTTATCATGTCTTCACCGATTACTGAATATCTGATCTATATCAAATCTTTAATGAAATCTAATGCATCTTTTGCCCGTCTTGTAGAGTTAAGGCTATCATCTGTCGTCCCACCAGTGTCATTAAAATGGCATCAAGCCAGCATCCCGACCTCACGAGGACTCGACAGCTCCAGCCATTTGCATATGATAATTTGGAAATGTGATTTTGTTACTCCGAGCAGTCTGTGTGTGTCGGGTGTGATTAAGGCTCTGTCGGTGATCAGTAGGGAGGAGTGCCAAGTGTGCAGATACCATCAGGGTGGAGGGGAGCAGGCATGCTGAGGCTGCTGTTTCCCAGACGTGGAGGTCAGTTGAGCAGAGGAGGCGAGCGCTACAGCCAGAATATTGCTCTTCAGAGAGGTATATCCTGCTGCCTGCATAATAGTCCTGTTGTATCCTGCAGTGCAGCTTAGACTCTTTTTCGTAGCATAGTAGAGTTTCATGCTCTTTTGTCAAAGGTAGAAATGGGAATCTCTTATTTATGGATATGGTTTAAATGTGTATATTTTCATATATATTTCCATCACAAAAGTGTGGAATATTTTATTCTTTGCTATTTATTCTTATTCTTATTCTTATTCTTATTCTTATTATTTGTAAATTTGTTTAACAATATTAATCATAAAGCATACGCAAAATAAAAGACAATTGAGTGGCCAAACCTGAAACAGCCATATGCTGCATGTGTGTAGAAAGTGCCTTGTCTCTCATCCTTATATTAAATGCAAAAGATTTTCATCAACCTCTACATTTCCTTCCATATTTGTATGCTTCCTACATGACTTTCTTTTGTTCCTCCTTGCTTTTAATCATCCCCCCCTCCTTTTCTTCACATAGTGTCATTATTGATGTCTTCACCCAGTGGGACTGGGATGAGTGCCAGGCAGCAGCTCCTGCTCCTGCATGCCTCCTCTGTCCTTGATTGATCCATTTTAAGTATTGCAAGTATTGATTTCATTATGCGCACACTACAGGCACGTAGGATTATGACTGTTATTACAATGTGGGTAGCTGTAAAAATAAAGGTATATTATTCAGCTCCTAGTGGATTGTGAATCTACCAAATTATTTATTCATTCATCCATCATATTAATAACGACTTATTTAACTGATATCTATAGTGGTGAGCTATGTAAGGGGAGTTAAGCGGTGGAAATGCTGTTTGTTGATTAATGTAAGTTTTAATGCTATTATTTGTGCTGAGAGTTATCAGAAAGATTTTCCAGATTCTGAACATTTATTAAGTCATTCATCAGCAAACCTTGGCTGGACCCTGGAAGGATTGTGGTGCTTGTGGACCTTATTGTTTATTTACATGCATCTTTTTTTAAATTATTTTTTTTATATGTTTAAATAAATATAGCGGTTGCTTCCAAAAGAAGGTAAAAAGGTAAAAAATATATTAGATTATTGGTAGATGCCTTTATAGCACCACAGACACAAACTCTATTATAAAAATGTATGCAACCAGGTTAAAAAAAATTTCACCCCTAAATATTTCTAGCTTCACTTCTAGGTTCCTATATCATTTTATGGATGAATAATTATTTTCCTTGGTTAATCTTTATATTTTTACATACAGTACATACACATATATACCAACATATTTTATATTTACAGTATGTCAGTATCGATATTTCACTATATTGCTCAGACCTTTCTAAAAACTACACTGTTTCATGTTTTAAACAATTTTTTTTACAGCAAACTCAAGATTTTATGCTGATTTGTACAGTATACTGATTCTGACTGACTTTTTCAACTTTTTCATATTTCTCCACATCATACGTTCAGGTGTTTCGTCCCTTTTAATAAGGCAGACTTTCCCATATTTCAAATGTTTTTTTTCCTAGTTTCTCCTCTTGTAATTCACTCACTCTGTAATTCCGTTCTAGGTCTGGTCAAAGCCTTGCGCTCTCCTCATCCCTGACTTTTACTTAATGTGAATCCATACTATGAGCCATGATTTATTATTCATGTTATTTGTGCTGACGTGTGTGCTTCCCATTTACACTCAGTAGAAATGTTATTTATCTATCCAGTTTTATTGTGCAGCATATGTTTCATGAAGTGTTGCTGTCAACTGTAGTGGTATTCAACTGCACGGCCTGTCAGAGATGATGCATGGATGCACTGTTGCCTTCACTCATGCAGTGTTTGTGTCCTGTGTGAAATCTTCCAGACGATGGTGGTCAGGGTCAAATTAATGATGGTATTTTTTTTTTCTTTTACTGCACATCAAAGCAACATACTAACTCTGGTCTACAGTATTATTAGTTAGAAATTTTCTTTGGTGTATTATAGGCTGTTTGATGACTAATGTGGTCATGGCTGCTCAAGTCAGTAGGTGTCTGGTTTCATCTTTGGAGGACAAGTGTGAGCTGCTTCAGCGCTCTTTCCAGCAGCCTGGTGTGTGACTGAGCCCCCTGTGTGTGCAGGCCTTCTCAGCCATCCGCAGCACCCGACCTGGAAGTGATCTCCCAGCAGATGGATGACGAAGGCCAGTGCATGGCACCAGTTCAGCTGGTCAGCTTTACTTACCGAGATCTCCCTCTGGCTGCGCTCGACATCTCACTGGCTGGTTCTCAGCTCATCTCCAACCTGGATGAGGAGGAAAATAGAGAAGGGTAGGATACTTTATTATATGCATCACCAAATACCCTACAATACATTACACACAATCGTATGCCAGCTTTATTGTAATAATTTTATATGAAAACTAAAAAAATACAAAAACCTGTATATAACTTACTGTATACAGTATGTAGACGATATCAAAGTGATGTTATCACCGTCTTCTGGTTAGAAATTACAATACAGTAGCATTTTCTGTGGCTCATGCTGGGTTTTGTAAAAAATGAAAGGTATAACATTTCGAATAACATTTAATACACTTTTTAGGTTCTTCCACAGGCCTATTCAGAACCAACTAAAAGACAAACCAAACAAAAAATCAGGCGGAACAACATACTAAGCAATTCATACTCGGATCAACGATACTGACTTTTACATGGTATTCTTGGAATTTATTGAATGTTTGGTTGCAGTTTTTGAATGAGATAAAACAATAGATTATATAAACAGCTCTTGAGTTTCTCTGCTTTGCATTGGACTGATTGTAATCATAGTTTCACTGAACTCTAAATAGAAACTCCAGCAGGACATAATTATCATAATTGTTTCAGATCTGAAAAATCATGTCTTCAATGTCATACATTATTTTTGTTCAGCAAACATGATGCCTGTATATGGACAATTAAAATGTATAGAAATATGATCCACACTTCATTTTTAAATGTATACATTTTAATATTTTATCAAGTTTTTTGCAAGAAACCATTTATATTATATCTAGATAATTGAGAAGTCTGTCTCATTTTTTTTAAAGATGAGACTGGCATCACATTTTCACAAACATAAACAGAACATTTGTGGTACATTCATAATACTGTATAATAGATGAATACACCTCTATCACAAATGTCTGCTAGCTTTTATTTTTGTATTATTAGGAAGAGACAGATTTCTAAGTAGAGATTAACAGCTCAGAGCAGAGTCTCCAAGCCAACATTTGTAATCACCTCATTTGTAAATCTGATGTAACATAATCACACTTTTAAAGCACACCATGATGAAATTATTGATTCTGTGAACCGCTGATTGGTTAGTAAATCAAATTGAACTGCTATACACTCGCTGTCCACTATAATAAGAACATCTAGACATTTCCTCATCGCAAATCAAAAAAAAAAAAGTGAGAATGACCAGACTAGACTGAGTTGATAATAGTCTGATAAGTCTACAATAATTCAAACAAGCACTCTTTACAAACCTGTAGTGAGCAGAAAACTATGACTTTGTGGTGGATGTAATACAATAGTAGAACAAAAAAATCCAAGGCCACCATGGGCAAAACTTTATGAAAAAGCACAGGTGAAGACTGGATAAAGACCAAGTATGTTTACCCCTAATTTTCAGCTATCACGGTTGGGTGAGTCTGTATAAACAGGTTCCTGTTCTCAGCTGACAGGAGTGAAATCCAATGTGGTCTTCTCTTGCTGCAACACATCTATCTCAAAGTTTATTGTATTGTGCAATATTGTTCTGTTTACCACGGTTGTAAAAATGATTGCTTGATTTTCTTTATCCTACCTGGGGTCTCAAAGCAATCTGGCTATTTTCTTCTGACCTCTCCTATGAACAAGACATTTCAACAAGTCCAACAGTACTGTTGCTCAATCACTGTTTTTACTTTAAGAATTCTTTTGTGTTTTAAAATCCTCAAAAATCAACCGAAAAACACAAGCCAGTCCATCTGACACCAGGAACCAAGGTCTCATTTCCCCCATTTTGATATTTGATATGAACATTAACCGAAGCATCTTCTTGGTTTTGTGCAATGTGCTTTATCCACATAAAAAATATTTTTTTTTTTTATTGTCTTTCTGGATAACTGCCTAAATGAGTTCCTATTAAAGTGGACAGTAAGTGTTTATGAACAGTTTGATGGCAATATGAGGTAAAAGTCATTTTTTGTACTTTCATTCATTTTGACAAATTATTTTTTGCAGGCGCAAATGGTTGTCTATGTAAAACCGCTATGTGTTTTTCTTTTGCAAGCTTTAAATCACCGGCACAGGTTTTTGCTTCATTTCAAAGCCATGATGCAGTTCCAGTATTAATGAAATTAATATTTATGAAATACATAATATGCAGAGCGATAATGCTACAACACTCAGGAGATGTGTGACCACTCTGTGTACAAGAGACATACGATACATATGTTTTGTGCAGGAAGCTGTTGCTCTTGGTACACCTTGGTATATTCATTGTACCTCATTTTCCAATCAGGATTTCTGAATTCTATGTGCTCCTTATGGGACCACAGACATTTATCCATTTGGTTGAAGCCTGATCTGACTTGACCTGTCATCAAAAACTAAAGCAAAACTGACGCTACTAGAGGAAAGAGGCTAATGATAAATTAGAAAGTAAAGTCGACATATTGCCAAAATCTCAGTTTGCAGTCAAACTCTTCATAATTCCTTCTAATACGGGATTGTCAGGACTGATGTCCTCTTTGTATCTAAGATCCAGCCCTTACGTCTTAACATTTTCCCATGATAATTAGCTGTTAGCATTAGCTGAGTGCTTTGTCATTTTATATCACTGGTTGATATACTCTAATGCTCCTATATTATTCTGTTGTAAATATGATATATTGCTTGACACTGAAGTAGTGATGAAGCTGGGCAGAACTTTAGGTCTCAGCAGAAAAAAATCACTTTCCTGCTGAACATTTTTGTAGTGCAGACCTTAAAGATATGGCAGAGGAACTCTTTCCCTATAAAAAAAAAAAAAAAAGAAGTGTTTGGGAGTTATGCATTATGTTTACGTTTACAGTGGACAGTGATAATGTGATATCCACAAGACAAATGCATATAATAAGGATTCTAAACACAATGCACTTGAACACATAATCAGTGATTTTACCTGACATCAGGTATTTCAGGTGTTTGAATATAAGAAATTCTCATCCCTGAAGCCCAGCTGTAGTAGTCTCTGTTCTGAGTCTCCAATAACTACTGGACTCCATTTTACATCAACTATTATAACATCAATTAACATCAACTATTATAGCTGAACCTAACACTTAACACTGTATAAATGCAGATAATTTCCTGCTATCTGTTTCACCCAGAGGAGGATGGGTTCTCTGTTGAGTCTGGTTCCTCTCAAGGTTTCTTCCTATGACCATCTCAGGGAGTTTTTCCTTGCCACTGTCGCCCTCGGGCTTGCTCACCAGGGAATATCTGACCATACTGATTCATACACATTCACAATCCATACAAACTTAAATAATTATTTTGATTGTGTAAAGCTGTTTTGAGACAATGTCAATTGTTAAAAGCGCTATACAAATAAAACTGAATTGAATTGAATTGAATAGTAGATCAAATCTTGACTTGTGTACTGGCTGTATCCTGGACCTCACTCATTTTCAAAGCCACCTATAGCTTAATCTTTTTCATTCTAATGACCCTTGACCTATTGGCTGTAGTGGTGCCCATCATTAAGTAGACGCTGTCTAGTAGACGCCACCAGATGTCAGATGGTGATAACTTCTACTCTACTGTTCACTCTTGTCCAAATGCCTTGCTGTCATACTCCTAACCTGCCCCCACTTGTTTGCCTTACTTTCTCTAGTCCTTCCACTGAGTAGGAATGTTCTTCCAAGACCCACTCTTCCCCTCATCACCATGCGCACAAGCATCCTGTTCCATGGCTAAGAGACAGTGTCCTTCCTTTGCTTCCACCTTTTTCCTTTCTTTACCTCCACATCAGCAAGTAGATAAATTGAATGAATAATGATTGCATTTCTTAAAGCTATGTTTTTGTATTTAACTGGAGAAACTCTTTGATTAGTATTAATGTATTCTTCTTAAAGCAGGTTACTTAACAATTACAGTGGATTTAGGAAAGCCTATAGTTATGAAGGTGAAGGAGGCATGAGTAGCATACTGTATAATCAAGGGGCTCTGGGGTTAAGGCATTGGAATACTGTTCAGAAGGACTCAGTTTCTAACTCCACTACCACCAAGTGGCCACTGTTGGGCCCTTGAGCAAGGCCCTTAACCCTCAACTGCTCAAATGTATAGTAAGATAAAAATATAAGTTGGGATCAGAGTGTGTGCGAAATGCAGTATATGTACGTGGATAATGTACTGGACCTAAGTGTGCCTATGATTTATAAATTTGCATGTAACCATATATTGACTCCATATGATTTTTTTATTGTTATTATATTTTTTATAATTTTTTTGGTGAGGGGGAGGATGTTAGTGAGCACAGATATACTTTTATATTGTAGTACTCAAACTTTACTTGCTACATGCCTTTTTACTATTATAATGAATCCCAAATTGGTTGACATTTTTGAACATCTAACGATCTGTATGCATCATCTGATTTTTCCAGACATACTGTATTTTAATACTAATAAATGAAATTACAAAACTATAACATTTTACAGACTAACCCTGTGACCCTTTCACACTTTTTTTTTTTACCCATAATGTGTTAAGTATAGTGAGTCTGTGTCGCTCTGCAGTGTGAAGGTTAAGCACTTGGTTGTTGGCCTTTTGGTCTCTGCTGTCCGGTCTGGGCAGTGTGAGTCATGCTGGACAGGCACTGTGCAGGGCTCTGCTTCATGCTGGGAAAGTAGACAAACACCATAAGCTTAATTATGGCAAGCATCACAGCAACCACGGGCCACACCTACCTCTGTGTGTGTGTGTGTGTGTGTGTGTGTCCAAGACCAGATGGCTTATGTGCACTCATAGGATTGTGTGTGTGTGTGCGTGTGCGCGTGTGTGTGTGTGTGTTCACAAACTAACATTTACCTGATAGTTAAACTACCTGGAAAACTGTTTAGTCATGCTACATAAATTCCAATAATTCCACCATAATACAAGTGATATAGAAAGATATTTTTAATATATTTATTCTACATAATAATTTTTTCGCTTTGGGGTATTTTGTAGTTTTATGGCAGCTGCATTTATAGTGACTGAATATAGTGCAGATGCAGGGTTTATCAACAGAATGAAAGTCTAATGTAAGTCACAATTACACAATTAACAAATTGTAAGCTACACTGATCAGCCATAAAACCCGCCAAAAACTACCCACATAGGCTCCGTTTGCAGCCAAAACAGCAATGACCAGTGTGTTCTAACATCTTTCTGTTGAAACCAGCATTAACCTTAAACCTCAATTTGAGCTACAGTAGCTCTTCTATTGGATTTGACTACACGGACCAGTCTTCACTCCCTATGTACATCAGTAAGCCATAAATCCATATTCAAAATACTTCATTGCACCTTGCACTGTTACATGTAAATACTAAATTATCTTAAAGCTCACTTGCACATAAAGATACCTTTGCAATAATATTATATATACATATATATATTTTTTTTGAATTATTATTGTTTTTTTCCTCTTTCTAATGAAGAATTTCATTACGGTAATGATGTCTCCTTGTTATCTGTATATGACAATAAAACTTGAAACTTGAAACTTAAGCCATGGCATAGTCACCAGTTCAACAATTTTCCTTCCTTGGATCACTTTTGGTATGTCGTGACCACTGCAGACATCCTACCAGAGCTACAGTTTTGGAGTTGCTCTGACCCATTTGTCTAGTCATTACAATTTGGACCTTCTTACAAAAGCTACATTTTCAATATCTCATTACAATGGCACCTGAAAGTGGGTGGGATATATTAGGCAGCAAGTGAATCTTTGCTCCTGAAGTTGATGTGTTGGAAGCAGAAAAAATGGTCAGGCATAAGGATTTTAGTGACTTTGACAACAGCCAAATTGTGATGTATAGAAGACTGGGTCAGAGCAAAATGCAGATCTTTTGGGATGTTCATGGTCTACAGTGGTCAGGACCTACCAAAAGTGATCCAAGGAAGGAAAACTGGTGAACTGATGACAGGGTCGTGGGTGGCCAAGGCTCACTGATGCTTACAGTATGTGGAGTGAAGGGCTGGCCTGTGTAGTCCGATCCAATAGATGCGCTAGTGTACAGTAGATCAAATTGATGAAAAAGGTTTATGCTCGTGTTATTTTTGTTTTATAGAGTATAGTGCATAGAGTTTCTGACATTAAGATGGACATTTGAGTGTTGACTTGACTCGAACTTCAGCACAGTGACTTGTGCACCTGGAAACACTGCAATGTTATAAAATCTGATCAGTTTACAGCACTTTGTAAACCATATTCAGTGTTCTTTTTGTGTAAACCAACAAATGCATGTTTTGGAGACGTTAGTGATGGATCTTTCACGTTTCTCTTTATTATTGCTTTGATTCTCTTGTGGCGGCACGGTGGCTTAGTGGTTAGCACTGTGGACTTACACCTCCAGGGTCCAGGTTTGGGTCTGTGTGTATGGATTTTGCATGCCCCAGTGTGCTTGGTGGGTTTCCTACAGTTGCTCCAGTTTCCTCCCACAGTCCAAAGACATTTAGGTTATGTTAAGTGGTATTCTCAAATTGCCAAGTGTGTGTTCACTGTGATGGAATGTCCCCTCATCCAGGGTGTACCCCGCCTTGTACTCTAAGCTACAGTATCTGGGATGAACTCCAGGCCCCCTGCAACTCTGTATACAGGATAAAGCGGTATAAGCAATAAGCAAGTGAGTGAGAGTGATTCTCTTGTGTGAGTGTGTGTCACATCCCCTGTGATGGACTGGTGTCCTATTTAGACTTTTCTTTACTTACAATAACATGATTTGGATTTGCATAAAAGTCACTTTCTTCTGTAAATCATTTTATCTTGAGTTCTGATGCTTGATATCTGGGTCTGCTTTTGCTTCCAGTTTTTGAAGCAGTGTCTCTCTTACACACACACACCCACATACACACATTCAAGCACAAATAGTCTTTGGCAAAACTGACCTGGCAACACTACATTGTTTTAAAGTCTGATTAGCTCATAGCCCTCTTCAACCCATTCTGTAACAGTGCAGACAGTTCAGAAGGATGTACACAGAGTTCTTTGGAGTAAACTTGGAACTGCTTGTTTAGGCAGATTTTTTTATTAAGTTCTTTCATTGTTTAAAGTGCATGGTCAGCTTAATTGTAACAATGTATTTTTTTTATTTCTCATTTTGTAATTGCTTTGTCTCCTCTTTAAACAGCTTCTTTGTCCACCTCTGAGATAATTTACTCCCAGATAAGATGCGTGTGTGTGCATGTTTATATGCATTTCCTTTTTTAGACATCTGAGATGGACTGGTATCAGTCCAGATGGACAAGGATGCACTGTTGAGGCCAAAAGTCACATCAACCCAAAATAAAGACATTTTAACTCTATTATTCTCATTGCCAACCAATTTATTTCCATAAAAGGTAATTAATAGCTAAGAGACATATTTATTTCGCTTTTTTTTATCTACATCAGACTTTCAGTTCATCAAAAATATATGTATGTACACTACCGTTCAAAAGTTTTAGATCACTTGCAAATTTCTTTGTTTTTGTTTAGTGATTTATTTTCTACATTCTACAACAATACTGGGGATTTCAAAACTATAAAATAACACATATGGAATTAGGTAATTACGTAACAACAACAAAAACAGCAGTTAGTTGTTATTTTAAGACACAGAGGTCAGCCTTTCTGTAATAGTTCTTGCAAGAACAGTATTGTCAAGTGCATTTGTAAAATCCGTCAAGCACCATAATGAACCTGGCTCTCATGAAGGCCATCCCAGGAGGACGAGACCAAAACCTACCTTTGCCGCAGACTAGAAGTTCATTTAGAGTTATCAGCCTGAAAAATGACCAATTAACAGCACCTCAGATTAGAGGCGTTATGAAGTCTTTACAGAGCAGAAGTAGCAGACACATCTCAATATCAACTGTTCAAAGGAGATTAATGCATTTTTTTGGACGCCTTCAGCATTCCTTTACAATGTAGAAGGAAATAAAAATCAGGAACGATCATGGAGATAGAAAATGATCCAAAACATTTGAACGGTAGTTCATGTGTACCGTATGTGATGGCATTGCATTTTAATTGCTTAACCTGAAACTTGAAACAGCTTCATACAATACTTTTCAGATTTTTTTTCCGTTTATCCTGAAGAACTGGTATAACTTGGACATAATTTTTCTGTTCCACATTTTTCTATGGGATTTAGTAGAGCGCTTTGTAATGGTCACTGCGAGACTGTTGTCATTTTGTTACAACTCTATCTATAAATACTTATTCTGGTAAAAAAAAAAAAAAAACTCTGATGGCTAATTTTTTGAGGTTTGGCTTTAGTATTCCTAAATCCTCTTTCCTCATAATACTCATAATTTATGAAGTACATCAGTCCATTTTTCATCAAAACAACACCACAACGTGATGCTGCCACTCCCATGCTTTAACCCATGAATGGTGTTCTTTGGATGGAAAGCCTCAACCTTTTTCTCCATACATAATACAATTTTCAAAAAATACTCCTCCAAATGGAGCACTACGGTGATGTAGTGCATAGCACTGTGACCTTGCATCTTCAGGGTCGAAGGTTCTATTCCCACCTCAGGTCTGTATGCATGGAGTGGTATGCTCTCCCCGTGCTTTTTCTCCAGGTATCCTGGTTTCCTCCCACAGTCCAATGACATGCAGATTAGATTACCTGGCATTTCTAAATTGTCCATAGTGTGTGAGTGCATGTGTGTGCCCTGTAATGGATTAGCACCCTATCTACTGTAGGGTGTAACCCGCCCCATGGCCTTGGGTAAGTCTCCTGGGATAGGTGCCAGGTCTCCGCGACCCTTATGTACACATAATAAAGTGATACAGTATAGAAGATCAATGAATTAACTCATCTGTCTGGATTTTATTCCAGTTTTGAAGTTGGAGACTTCTGCCTGGTATAATAGCCTTTCAGGTCATGATAATATAGGTCTGTCTAAAATGATCAATGTGCATACTTTGTTATCTGTTGTTGTCTGTTGCTTTGTTGTTGTCATCTTATGGTTCACTCCTCATCTGGAGTTCTTTCATCACTGGAAGTTCATTTGCGTGGATTTTCTAAATGATGAGGTCCCAAGATTTGTACACAATTTTAAACATGTATTGGTTTTAAAATTGCTCTTAAAAGGAGCCACAATTTTGTTTTGTGTATTTCTTTTTTTAATCTACATAATTCACTCACTTTTTTAATCATTCTCTATACCACTTATGCTGTTACGTGTCATGGGAAGTCTGTGGACTATCCCAGGGGACTCAAGCCGGGCTAACCCCTATATGCCGTGCCAGTCCATCACAGGGAACAAAAGCACTTACATTCACACACACACTCACTCACACACTATGGTCAAATTGGAAACACCAATCTCCAGTTGAACACCAATTAGCCTAATCTGCATGTGTTTAGAATGTGAATCCAAAACCAGGAGTAGTGCCAGGAGAAAACCCACCAAGCACAGCGATACACACAGAACCAAGGCAGGAAAGGCGAACCCACAACCCCAGAGGTGCGAGGCCACAGGGCTAACCAGTACATACTTTTATTTAAATATAATTCAATATGAAGAAATGAGAGACTCAAGTGAAGTAAAACAGGAATGGTAGAAATTAAAGCATAGCTAGCACCAGTTGCAGCATATATTTTAGCACTTTTATCATGTCCTCCAATCAACTGCCCAGGCAGTCCAATCTACAGCTTAACACAGACACTATGTCCTATGAAAGACTATTTCCGAAGAATACATGCTGTATGTTTTCAGCCATGTACTGTAGTTGTACACTGAGGCATGTTTTTGTGCTTTCCCTTTGTTCTTCTGCTTTTTATGTCTTAGATGGGACAGAGTCTTCTTTGGAACACAAAGCAACATGCACAATAGGTTTGGTATTTGTACAGTGACTGCATGATTGAATCTAGTAGACAAGCTTTAGAGGAAGTTGGAACATATTTTGTTGCCATGTCATCTGCTAAACAATGATAATTAAATGTGAAGGGTAAGCAATTTAAAGTAAGATTATTATTTTTTGGAAACTCCACCTTAAAAAACAACATTCTCATGTTTTCAATTGTTCTTTGCCACCAACAGTGACAGATCATCTATTAGATTCTAAGCTATAAACATTTTTATTTTAATCCTTTGATTTGTCTGTCTTTAAAGTCACATGCCTTTTTTTTTCTTCTTTTTTTTACTTTCAAACATGAGCAGAGGTCTCCATAAAACATATCTTATCCTGGCCATTTTTGCAAAACCTGACTAGCACTGCAGCTGTAGCACAGACTTGGTATTAACTAATAATGGGTTTAAATTATAGTGCACAATTATACACACATTCTGTATGCGCAGTACCATGGGATAACCTGTTATAATGGTTAATTATTTCAAGTCCGTGTGAACTAAACATTCCGATTCAAGAGAGCAATGTCTGCTGACCTGAAACGTACCTTAATTCCGAAAGACCCTCATCCAAATATTTCCTACATTGTGTCACTATAAAAAAAGAAGCTCCACATTAGAGCTGTGTGTCATGGATCTGGTGCTGCTGCTTAAAGTAGCCTAGTTGGTCACAATGGGTGACTGTGTGGGAAGACAGATCTTACAGTGCTGAGTGCAGGGGTTAAGATGCCAGTCTTTTGGTTATTCATAGTGTGCTTTGGCAGAAGAGCTTCCTGAGCAGAGCATACAGCAAAGCTTTTACATTAAGGGGTGTGTACAGTCTCCTCTTTTAGTACTTAAATGGCAAAACCAGTTTCTATGAGATGATGGTTAGGAATTCCAGCTTTAAATTTCTGATATTTACATTTAGATGTATTCAATGATTGATTGTTTATACAAGTAATAGTTCTGAATATCTACTTCAGGCTTAAATCCTGGGTTTCACTTTTGAAGACTGAATTTTGCATTAAAAGGAATAAACCAACATGAAGAGTGTTGAGCTGCCTGTGGGAGAAAGGCAAGACATTTTTTCATCTGACAATAGAGGAATTATTTCCTCTATCAGGTCACTAATCTTTATTGATGATGTAATTTTTGATAGTAGCAAGAGAATGAATACAGAAGTCAGTCTGCTCTCTGCCAATTTCTATACAAGCTTTAATTTTCATATAATCACTGTATTTAAAAAAAAAGCATATGAAGTTCCGTTATTTAAATTTTTTGTAATTTTTCTAGAAGCAGTTAATGCCAAACAAGAATCAAATACAGGGTGGGCCATTTATATGGATACACCTTAACAAATTGGGAATGGTTGGTGATATTAACTTCCTGTTTGTGGCACATTAGTATATGTGAGGGGGAAACTTTTCAGGATGGGTGGTGACCATGGTGGCCATTTTGAAGTCGGTTTTGGATCCAACTTTTGTTTTATCAATAGGACGAGGGTCATGTGACACATCAAACTTATTGGGAATTTCACAAGAAAAACAATGGTGTGCTTGGTTTTAACGTAACTTTATTCTTTCATGAGTTATTTACAAGTTTCTCATAATCTATGAGTGGGAGTGTTCTGTCACATGACCTCTTTGTGACTGTAGGCATTTTTGAAATTGTTAGTGATAGTTAGAAATCTGTTACTAACAAATCTGTTATTGGAGACACATTACCAAACACGAATATTTTAGGTTATATTGGCCATAACAAATAGTAAATATTAAGGTCTCTTACTGACAAGAAGTACTACTTTATAATGGTTTTAATACAATGTTTTAATCTTGTTATTACCCACAATCTGCTCTGGAAAATGTGTGTACCAAAGAAGCTACTTCTGAAGTTGCAACATGGAAGTAACCAATCTTGCTTCCCTAAAAATTTTAAGTTCTTAACTTGTTTTGCCACCCCAATTATGGCCATTTTTCAAGCGTATACTGTCTCACTTCAAACAATAATCATTCAAAATGCAAATTATTCTTTTTCTTTTTGTAAGAATAGTATTAAGTATTGATAATAAAATTGGTGTCAGCTAAAAGCATATGACCTGTAAAATTGTTGCTTAAATTAAAGCATTAAAATTTTTGGTAAAAGCTTAAAAAAAAAAATCTGCAATTTTCCTAACCATGTAAAATTCATGTAGCAATGACTTAGCATGCCAAAATTTTAGCATTATTGAATAATACACCTTCTCAGGTTTATGTCTTTTCATGTGAAATCTAAATTGCCAAGTTTTATCTGAATGACAATTAAGAGCATTACAAAAAAAAAGTTACAGACCCTACATAAAAGGGCCACTAATGACCACTAATATGGGTGATATTTTGGGGTAGGTGAGGTTTGTTATTGTTCATGAAGTTTGCTTCTCCAGCTGTTCACTTAATTGAAAACATCAGGTTGACTGCTAGGCCAATGAAGGCTCAATCTATTTCCATTTTCTGTGCATTAAAAGCCAGTTTCTCTCAGAAAGTGCAGGCCTGAATTCTGAACTCCTGTTCTGGTGCTATTGAGTGGTTCAGTGACTGTAAAGTGTTTTCTGTGAATAAGGTTTTTGCAGGCTGCTTGCTTTTTGTGTTTCGTCAGTTATAGGTATGAAGTTGCATCCCATTTAACTCGGTGCAATCTCAGTTACTTCATAAAGAACTTATGGCCTGCTTGAAGCAGCTATTGTCACATGACTGACTGCTCACCGTTGTCTCGCATTATCTGCGGCTGTAAAATGTGTAAAAAAACAAACAAAAAAAAACATCTGTTAGGACTGCATTGTGAAGGCAACTATCTTCATTTCACAAATCAGTGAGGATGTCCCCCAACTGACCCATTATTGATATGTGGTTTAAGGCTAAATCATTTAATATTAAAGGGTAAATAATTTTACTGTCTTCACATTTCGTTAATATATTAATCGTGATAGTGGGTAGTGGCATGTTTAATAATGAAACTTTTAGATGTAAAATTGATTAGCTATAAAAGCAGCAACAGTAGTTTGTTCAGCATATATTGTTCAACTGTATATTGTTTAGTCCTTAGTTATTTTTTCTGACTTTACCTACAGCTCATGGTTCATGCTTGCTAAAACACTAAGTATTGTAAGTGGATTTTGACCTACAATAAGCACCAAAGACGGACACCAGCTTTATCATTGTTTCTTTTTTCTTAACTTGTCACATATTTTTTAATTATGTGCTAAAACAGGCTAGTCAGAAATGTACTTGTTTATGAACTGGCATTAGTCTTTGTTTGTTTGTTTATTTGTCTGTTTGTTTGCATTGGCTGAGGTTTAAGATTCACTATTTCTGGAGCACTTACATAACCTGTGGAGTTGTGATCTATTCGTTACACATCATTCTTTCGCTTAATAGACCTCTCTATACCATTTTCTTATCACATTACATACCACAGTTTTTAAATTCATTTTAAGAAATGTTATGTTCATTGTACAGTCTGTCTACAGTAGATTATATTAGGAGATGAGATAACATTGTATTGATTCCGGAAAGGAAATGTAAGTGTTCAAGCAACACGTGAATATACTGTACAGTACTAAGCAACATGAGCACAATAGAAGGATGAAATAAATATAGATACAAATAATGTACAGTAAGAGAGGCATCTGTGCATATAAAGAGATCCGTACAAATATACATATGTACATATAACTCTTAGATCAAAAGCTATACAGATGTACATACATTTAAAATGTGCGAGTATACTATGAAGAGTATGCCTATTTGGCAAGTTTTAGCTTGACAAAATCCAACATGACAATATGTTTTCAACAAAGAGTTATTTATTATCTAATCATCTATTAACTAATAACCTAATTACCGAGATGTTCATAACCTTTATTAAGGTTATTAGAAAGGGGCAAAAGCATGTGCTTTTTTAGACCCAGTGCTGTTTAAGTGTTTTCCCTGCCCTCTAATAGTCCTGAATCAGATCATAAAGGACTTGATAATTAGCTGAGCCATCAGTCATAGAGATTCACAGGTCTTGAATTGTGAAGCATTACTCCAGTCTGTCATTTTATTTCCATTAATACTGGGGTCAGAAAGACAGTGTGAATTAGTTAGACTTTCTAATATGATCAAACCATAAGGCCATGCTGTTATCATAGCATGACAAAAGTCATTAGAAAGAATTGGTTGTACTTAATAAATGGTTATTATGGCAAATGAAAATACCTCCCATATATCTCATGATTTTTAATGGGCAGGAAATATATTTTTTTATATATATATTTATTTTTATTGAGCTGTTGGGAGACGTAATAGGTTTGTCAGAGCACTGATCGACTGTGAGCGGCTTCTGTTGATGAAATGTCCAGCTGCTTGGCCAAGTCCATTTTTCAGACTTCCTTTGACATAGATTTTTCCAGCATTAATACTTATTAATACTTTAGGTCTGATTACCAATTGTAATTAGAAAAGGTTACATCTGTGTTTGAAAACAAGATCTTATAGTTAATTAAATTAACAAGTGTAAATTTTAAAGTTAATTAATACTTTACCCTGAGGTACACTATTCTAATATTTTCTTTTGTTACTTATGATTAACAAATCATTCATCATGTTAACAGAGTAACAGAGTAAGTTAACATCTGTAGTGTTCCATTTTTTTTTTTTAAATAAATGCATCTGTATCAACAGATGTTTATTGTGGTCAGGTCTGAAAATTTATTACAACCTGTCGGATACATGGTGGTGTGCTGGTACAGCAGGAAGTGTTGCTGCAGCTCCAGGCTTCAACAAGTCAATCATGGACACACTGTTACTGTCTGTGTGGAGACTGTTATGTTATCTCCATGACCACGTAGGGCTCTTCTGAGTTCTACATTTTCTGCCAACCTTCCAAAAACTGGGAACAAATGTCTATGATGGACTGTGTCAATTGTTTCCAGATGGACTCCAGACCTTTAAAAATATATGACTCATGAACATAATCAGGACGAAGCAGTTAGTGAAGGTAAATGAATGTTACCAAAATTTGATCATCAGGTCAGTGGGTGTATGATAGTGACAGACAGACAGACATATAGATGGATGGATGGATGGATGGATAGATAGATAGATAGATAGATAGATAGATAGATAGATAGATAGATAGATAGATAGATAGATAGATAGATAGATAGATAGATAGATAGATAGATAGATAGATGGCAGTGGCGGCTGCTCTAAGACTACAAGGGAAGCTCTGCTTTCTCTACTATGTCAGAAAATAAATGCTCATATATGCACTGTCGTATTTATATTGGTTTTAATAAAAGTGCGCTAGAACGTGTTAAACTTCATGACTAGCTTGTTCAGAATCAGGTATTTATTGTAGATTGTTTGACGCGATTTTCTTGTCATACATTTCCGTGCAGCACAGCGCGTTAAACCCTCCTGAAGCCCAGCTTCACTGGAGCTCTATGGGCAGCACAGAAAAGCTGGACAGTAATTGGATAAATGCACCAAAATCGTCACTTCCAGGGAAGCTCAGCTTCTCTGGGAGTGAATGGAGTAGTGGGCGGGCCAGGACGCTGGGCTGCTGCATGGTGATTGGAGGAGCTGTTTAAAGGGCGGAACTCCTTTTTTGATTGACAGAGCGCTACAGAGATTCGAGATCAGTCTCATGCGGATTTGCAGGTGAAATGGTACGACGAACTGCTGCACTCTGTATTGTTTGCTGGTGATATACAGTAAACCATTTTTGTTTGTACAAATCATTCTTTACATAAAAAAAATTAATAAAATTTTATAGCGTTCTTGACTTCGCTCCTTGTTTCAGCATTGTAAAGTTAGTTCGTTCATAAAATTAAAGTAGCTTGTGGAATGGGAAACTAGCCAGAATTTACGTACAAATAACATAATGAATTTTATGATGAATTTTATGACTTTATTAATCTGAAAAGAAAATGGTACCGTTGCAGCAGCCAGTTCACAGATTATAGACACACAAGAATTTCAGAGCAGAAAGGATAAAGTGAAAGGAAAACTGTTTACAATTTAAGGTGCATTAATGAGGTAGAAATGGTGCCAAATTATACAAATATACTGTTTCTATGTACACATGGATAATGATTGTATATACAGGTGGGAACGAAACGGTACATAAGATACCCAGCAAGTACTAATAGAGAGAATGAACCAGCATGCATATAACCAGCAAATATTATTAAAAGAGTGGATGAAATGATGGATGTGAAGGATGTTGTGCTTCACAATGAAGACAGAAAGTGCTGTATATAAGCCTACAGTATTTCAGAGGAGATCCTGCTCCTGACAAAGAGCAGAGTTATTGTAATGTCTAATAGCAGTTGATAGAAAAGACTTCCTGTAGCATTCTTTGTCACAGCGGAGCTGAAGCATTCTCTTACTGAAAGTGGTCCGCTGTTTCGCTAGTAGGTTGTAGAGGGGATGTGAGGTGTTCTCCATGATGGTTAACAGGTGGTGTAGTTTGCTTCTCTCCACTACCAGCTCGAAACACTCCAGGGGAGTGCCCAATCACTAAGCCAGTGGAATTTCTATCTTTATTGGTATCAATGCAACAAAGCAAATTCACTTGTTTCGATTTCCTTTTCCTGCTCCATAGAGGAATACAACTGATGGTCATTTCTGCACACTACATATGTCAGTTATTGACCTACTGTAGCACCCAGCCTCCTCTGATTCCCTCTGACTCGGCAGCCATTTAATCGTCCTCTAACGAATCAGTGGATCTGCTGACAATGCTGATATTTATGAACTTCCCGAGTGTAGCCCAAGCCTTTGCTCTTATCAGCTCTAATCATTTTCAAAAAATCAACAATGTGAGGAAAATTACTGGGGAAAAAAGAGCAAGAAAAGAGCAAAAGGAAGCTTTGGAATTGAGAGGTTGCATTGAGGATGGTGAGAGTTATTTGTGCGTGCGTGCGTGTGTGTGTGTGTGTGTGTGTGTGTGTGTGTGTGTGTGTGTGTGTGTGCACATTGTATACAATAAATAAGCTTATTATGGGTTATTGTGGTCATTATGGCGTGGAAGTGTGTTGGGTGTGTCAGAAGATATGTGACTGGAAAATAATGTGCTTCTATTTTTTTTTTGTCACACTTACGCAACATACTGACTAATGTCTTAGTACAGTTCACATTATCTGATGTTTAGTGTTTTCATGCTGTGTCCTTTATTTCTGTTTATAGTGCAACATTATTAATCTTTTAGTCTCTCCAGACTTTTTTTAACCCCCAGTTGCTTATACGTCATACTGATTTCGATTCAGGGTCACCAGCCACATTTAACTTTCCGTGTCCCATTTCTACAACAAAGTCCACTTGTATCCTCACGTTGCTATAAAACTGTGTCACACTCCTTCATTTGTGCCATCTGTGATGTCTGATGCCTGATATCTTTATATGATGTAAACTCATCCATCACCCCACAAAACTGAGCTGTGATCTAAGTGGCAGAAGAACCTGGCATTCCCAAATCACGTGATCTGCCAGGCCTCCTGGTCTTCTTCTTTTTCTTCTTCTTCTTCTTCTTCTTTGTGCCCTTATCAGAGTTTCATCTTCCCATAAATACTGCAGCAGGCTGTTAAGGCCATCTGTGAAAAATGAAGTTTCTATCTCTCCTTAATCCATCACCACCACCCCTAATCTAATGCTTCTATTAAATGTAATTCTTTTGGCTTTTGCTGGAAGGGAACCAGTTAAAATGAATTATTTTACTGTATACATTCAGACACTAATCCTGAATCCTACATGTCTGTCCTTCTCCCTGTTTGGTCATTAATTTCTTTTTCAGAGAATTCCATTTTCGCTCCTTCCTTTGTGTCTTATAAACACCATATATTTTATATTAGGCTATTTATTTATCAGTAATGATGTGGCACTATTGCCATTATCTTATTGTGCACAGTTTTCACTTTAGATATCCATTGTATGCTTTTGAACATACAGTATATATAAAATATAACACTGATCGAGTCATCAATTATCTTTCAGCAAGTTCAAAAGAGTGCTTTCCAACTGACATGTTCAAACAAGCTCAACTTTCGACACGTTTCCTGTGAGTTCTTGAGTAACAGCACTGGAGTTGATCAGTACTTACTAATATTAAGTGAAAATATTGACCTCTAGAGATCTGAAGAAGCATTTAAAAAGATAAAGTAGTATTCATGGATATCATAACTAACAGTGATAATAATCATTCAGGAAATGACAAAAACACAGATATGGAAAATAAATAATAGGAAAATTCATTTGAGGTAACAATGCAGTTATATCGTTCTGAAATTTTGATTGTATCTCTATTAAAACTTTTAGATCAGCTTTTTACATGTTATAATAAAAGAAAATCTTTTTAAACTAATCTTACCTGGTATTATATTCCATTAAAATATGCATGTCATTTGCATCTATATATATCACAGCATCTTATTGTTCTAAACACCAGTGACTATGTATTTTATCAGTACATTATCATACATTAGCTGAATAAACTGGCCAACATTTAGCATACCATTTATGCAGCTTGGGTAATAATGTAATGTTATCTCTATGTCTTGTGTTTTCTTCAGTAGTGTGGATTTGTAGATGGCTGTCGATTCAAAAGCAGAATATAAGTGCACAGTAACACAATACTATGGCTATACCAGGAGCTATTGTAAGAGACTTAAAATTATATATATATATACAGTGGTGTGAAAAACTATTTGCCCCCTTCCTGATTTCTTATTCTTTTGCATGTTTGTCACACTTAAATGTTTCTGCTCATCAAAAACCGTTAACTATTAGTCAAAGATAACATAATTGAACACAAAATGCAGGTTTTAAATGAAGGTTTACGTTATTAAGGGAGAAAAAAACCTCCAAATCTACATGGCCCTGTGTGAAAAAGTGATTGCCCCCCTTGTTAAAAAATAACTTAACTGTGGTTTATCACACCTGAGTTAAATTTCTGTAGTCACCCCCAGGCCTGATTACTGCCACACCTGTTTCAATCAAGAAATCACTTAAATAGGAGCTACCTGACACAGAGAAGTAGACCAAAAGCACCACAAAAGCTAGACATCATGCCAAGATCCAAAGAAATTCAGGAACAAATGAGAACAAAAGTAATTGAGATCTATCAGTCTGGTAAAGGTTATAAAGCCATTTCTAAAGCTTTGGGACTCCAGCGAACCACAGTGAGAGCCATTATCCACAAATGGCAAAAACATGGAACAGTGGTGAACCTTCCCAGGAGTGGCCGGCCGACCAAAATTACCCCAAGAACGCAGAGACAACTCATCCGAGAGGCCACAAAAGACCCCAGGACAACATCTAAAGAACTGCAGGCCTCACTTGCCTCAATTAAGGTCAGTGTTCACGACTCCACCATAAGAAAGAGACTGGGCAAAAACGGCCTGCATGGCAGATTTCCAAGGCACAAACCACTTTTAAGCAAAAAGAACATTAAGGCTCGTCTCAATTTTGCTAAAAAACATCTCAATGATTGCCGAAACTTTTGGGAAAATGCCTTGTGGACCGACGAGACAAAAGTAGAACTTTTTGGAAGGTGCGTGTCCCGTTACATCTGGCGTAAAAGTAACACAGCATTTCAGAAAAAGATCATCATACCAACAGTAAAATATGGTGGTGGTAGTGTGATGGTCTGGGGTTGTTTTGCTGCTTCAGGACCTGGAAGGCTTGCTGTGATAGATGGAACCATGAATTCTACTGTCTACCAAAAAATCCTGAAGGAGAATGTCCGGCCATCTGTTCGTCAACTCAAGCTGAAGCGATCTTGGGTGCTGCAGCAGGACAATGACTCAAAACACACCAGCAAATCCACCTCTGAATGGCTGAAGAAAAACAAAATGAAGACTTTGGAGTGGCCTAGTCAAAGTCCTGACCTGAATCCTATTGAGATGTTGTGGCATGACCTTAAAAAGGCGGTTCATGCTAGAAAACCCTCAAATAAAGCTGAATTACAACAATTCTGCAAAGATGAGTGGGCCAAAATTCCTCCAGAGCGCTGTAAAAGACTCGTTGCAAGTTATCGCAAACGCTTGATTGCAGTTATTGCTGCTAAGGGTGGCCCAACCAGTTATTAGGTTCAGGGGGCAATTACTTTTTCATACAGGGCCATGTAGGTTTGGATTTTTTTTCTCCCTAAATAATAAAAGCCCTCATTTAAAAACTGCATTTTGTGTTTACTTGTGTTATCTTTGACTAATAGTTAAATGTGTTTGATGATCAGAAACATCATTTGTTTGTGTGACAAACATGCAAAAGAATAAGAAATCAGGAGGGGGGCAAATACTTTTTCACACCACTGTATATATATATATATATATATATATATATATATATATATATATATATATATATAGTATCAGTTGTACATTCTAGAAAAGTACAGGATTTTTTTTTTTCAAAACTATGAAATAACACTTACAGTAATGTCATTGGATAATTAAGTGACATCAACAACAACGTTGTAATTTTAAGACACGAAGGTCAGCTGTTCTGGAATAGTTCTTGTAAGAACAGTATTGTCAAGTGTGTTTGCAAAACCCATCAAGCACCGTGATGAAATGAAGACCATCCCAGGAAAGCAAAACCAAAACTTACACTTGCTGCAGAGGAGAACTTCATTAATAGTTACCAGTTAATAACATCAGCTCAGATTAGAGCCAAATGCTTTACAGTTTGAACAGTTGATATTGAGATATGTCTGTATCAGACACTTATGATACTTAGTATCAGACACATCTCAATATCAACTGTTCAAAAGAGATTAATGCATATTTTGGATGTCTTCAGGAATTTTTTTTACGATGTAGAAAGAACTAAAAATCAGGAAAGACCATGGAATTAGAAGGTCTTTTCAAACTTTTGGCTGTGTGTGAGTGTGTGCTTGCGTGTCTGTGTACTGTGGCTAAGAGGCCAGTCTTGACCTTTGTCCTGTCCTGTTTTTGTGCTGAAGTGTCTCTCAGATTTCCTGTGTTTAGTGTTGAGTTTGATTTACACCGATGGTGTAGGTGAACGAGGTCAATGACTGAGACAGTGAGTTCATGTGTGGCTTCTGAACTCCTGTTTTAGCTTCAAGGTCATCATTGACAGTGAATTCAATACCATAGTTCCTGACAGAATTAGACACTTAATGGCCTGCAATGCTGCTCACTTCTGTGAAACCTTGGACAGGCCAAGAATAGCATGTTTTAGTTTCCGTGAATGATGTACTAGACAGATGTGCAGATGATTTAGTTGACGATAGGATACTAAATAAAAGTCCAAATTATAACGGACCATATGGATGGTTTCATTTTGTAAGGGTCTTTTTTTCGTATTTTTCAGCTCTGAAACTTTTTTTTAATTATTTCAGTTTTATTTATTTTTTAATTATTATTATTACTCTTGTTGAGCATTGGCTGTACATCCATCTAGAGAATAATCCATTCTCTTGATTTACAAAAAGTTCAATGAATTCCATTCATGAATTAGCATCAGTGATAGTGACACTGTAAACATGGTGAATATCTAGAGATGAAATTTCTTCTGCATTCTTCTTGTTTCTCAAGCAAGACTATTGACTCTAAGGTTTCAGTCTGTTTCATCAGGTGTGATACCTGTTTATGCTTTTTTTTTATCCACTCCTTGGGATTTTTGTTTCAATTATAGAGACCTGGGGTTAAAGTGAAGGCCACGTGTAAATTAAACTCACTGAATAACTGGCTTACTTCCTTTTTTTCCAAGTTCCATAAGGAAAGGCATGCTGTCGATTGCTGAACAGAAAAATCCTTTGTGATATGTGGAGCGAGGTCACACCCAAGTTACTGTCTGTGAGCTCTTACAGTCTGATCTGATCCTGACACATTTTCACATGGCTCTGCTCACCCTCTGGACCTGCCTGACTCATCCTGATGCATTGCTTCTGTTTGGAAGTTCGGCACTTGTGATTCACCTTGTGCTGTCGTGGATTGTCCCACATGTATAACCTAAAGATTTTCTGCAACCTGAATGTCATGCCCTACCAAAATCTATGCTCGTGAGATGCTGCTGTCTTTGGGTTGTAGTCCGTGTGGTTCTCAGACCCACAGCTATGTTTAAGCCTTTTGACATTATTTGAAATACCATCAGTCCTGTTGGTGTTGCCGTGCTGTTGGATCATCCTGCCTGCTCTGCTGCTTAACACGGACATTTACTCTTCTGTTATCCTTTATTTTGCTAGAAATCCCTCACTCACACTGGAGCCAGACTGGAGGGACAAGGAGGGGATATGAAGCATTAGATTTAGGACAGGCTCGGTAATCAACTATTATTCTTGTCCTCGTTAAGCAAAACTGCTACTCGGATCAGGCAACGTGGAGCAATACTGTGAATCCCATGCTGTACTTTAAAGTGACTGAATCAGTGCAGAATCAGCTGATCAGAGAACAACCTGCAGACTATCCAGGGGTTCGGATTGTGCGCTTTGGCGAGAGCAAATCACTGCAAAGTGCTAAGGTGGTCTAATCAGGCATCGCCTCTAAGCCACCCAGTCCGCTCTCGTGTCTTCTCTGTCCTTCTCGCTCGCACAGCGCAAGGGCAAAGACTGAAGCATGTAAGCTTTGTCTGGCTAATCAAATGTAGGCAAAGTCATGCTGTTAAGCAATCATCTTTTTTGGCTTCTTTTGAGGGTTGGAGTCTGTGACTTCCAGATGGTGTGTGTGTGTGTGTGTGTGTGTGTGTGTGTGTGTGTGTGTGTGTGTGTGTGTGTGTGTGTGGACAGGGACACAGGATGAGGTTAGACAGGCTTCACGAATGGGCCAGTCCGATCCTGCCAAGATCAAGATCCGCTCCCATGGAAAGGGACAGCTTGTATGGTACAAGCTTGGAGCTCACACTGGAACATACTACGCAAATGGTTGTTCTCCACACGAAAAGTTATTTTAGACACAGTCAGTGTTTCGTCAAAAGAGAGACATCAAGATTGGACGGATTCCAGAAAGCTTCTGGATGCATTTTTTTTTTTTTGCCAAATTGTAGCAAATAGATTGTCTAGATTGTTCATGTGATCAGGAATATGCAGATAATAACATATGTTTCTGATAATGAATATCCCCACGTTTCTATTAAATGTGCCAAAACAGAGATTGCAGATGGCAGCAGTACGTCAGCAGACGGTGGCAAGAGGAGAGAGAGAAACTGTGAGAGAAAGGATGAGGAAACAGAAGAGTGACAAGAATACAGAGAGCATAGGAGCGAAAAATGCCATCAACGGGGCAATTCAATTAGCCAGTCTTTATAGGCAAGAGGAAAGGAGGGTGGGAGGCAGGGCGAAACAGGGAGAGAGAGAGAGGGAGAGAGAGAGAGATGACGACGACTGCATAAGCAATTAATCATACAGAAGCCCCGTTCAGCACAGGGGCCCACAAAAAATGTGACAATGTATGAGGACTACAGATAAATGAGGAAAGAACCAATTAGATGCAGTTTAGAAGAAAGTTTGTTATTCTCATTTATCTCAGAGGAAATTGCATCAGTGCCATATGAAGTCTCTCAGTGATTGCATTATTTTTTATGTAACGACTTATACATTTTTCAGGAACTAATTTGGAATATACTTTAGTGTGTGTGTGTGTGTGTGTGTGTGTGTGTGTGTGTGTGTGTGTGTGTGTGTGTGTGTGTGTTCAATGCGTATCTGCATGGTTAATGTGTATCTGTATGTGTGTGTGTGCGTGTGTGCGTGTGTGCGTGTGTGCGTGTGTGCGTGTGTGCGTGTGTGTGCGTGCGTGTGTGTGTGTGTGTGTGAGAGAGAGAGAGTCTATTACTTTTAATGCTGGAGAAACATGTTAGTAAAACATACACTAAATTGTATCTTACCATTTGCTGTTGTCCTAAGACACTGTAAATGTTTGCATTTGACTGTACTGTATGTAGCAATGTATGTATTTTTTCGTGCGCAGACGTCCCCTGCAGGTACAGGGAACAGAAATCTATTCCGTAGTTAATTTCTGCACACTGTTTGCCCCCTTTGCCTTCACATCATTTGCATGTAAATGAAATTTAGATTCTATAAGATTACAATGTAATAATCTACATAGATTAAAGAAGATATAATGTGTTACCTCTCTCTCTCTCTCTCTCTCTCTCTCTCTGTCCTCTTTTCTGACTCTCAGGTCTAACTGGCTGAAGCCGTGTTGTGGGAGGAGAGCAGCTCTTTGGCAGGTGTGTTTGCTGAGTGCAGGTTTTAACTGCTTGCTGGTGGCGTGTGTTATTCTGGTGGTGGTCCTGCTGACTCTGGAGCTCCTAATCGACACCCGGCTGCTGCAGTGTGAGTACCAGATCACAAGGACAGACCTACAAAAGGAGTCTCTGTAAATGTGTTGGTCTTAGCACAGAAATTCTCCCAGGTGTATTCACTTTTATTATTATTATTATTATTAATAATAATAATAATAATAATAATAATAATAATAATAATAATAATAATAACAATAACAATAATAATACATTTAATCACATGTATTGGTTTGACATAGTCTTGGTGAGTAGCACTGCATTTTATATTATGCCTATGGATACATTACAATTTTTATGTTTTTGAAACTTCAAAAGACTTTATTAAATTACAATCTTTAACCTTATTTACAAACTAGACAGTCATGAAATATAACTTAATTAGTGAAAAATCAGTCCAAGACATTACTCCACACATTGTTATATATACTTTATCTTAAACAAATAACACATAGGCCTCATTTTACATTTACTAAATCACAATTTTTTTTTTACTGTTCAACATTTCAGTTTGTCCCAAATTCATACTTGTTTATTTCAGGGTATTTTGGGCCGTGTTTGTTCAGCCTGGTTTAGTTTGGGGACAAAGCAGTTTTATGTAATAAATCTAGAAAGTGGTGAAAAGTGTTAATATTTGTACACCCTCTAGTAATCAGATGACATGAATAACCACAATTCCTATATCACATATAAATCATGTGGTTTCACATATAAATTATGCGGTTTCCTGTCATTGATGACTTGTCTTGGGTAATTGAGCCCAAATGTTTGCCGATGAGGCATTATTCCCTCATGTCACAGTGAGCCGAGATAATCTACATAATCTGACACCAGATACATGCTCTGCTTCATTACAAGTGGTCCGATCACCAGCACATAGCCTAAAGCACAGCACCCAGCTATAGCTAAGATGACAGCAACCATAAGTCAGCCTCTATCTCTGCATCCTGTCTGGCCTTTTAAAAGTCCTGTTAGACAGATTGAGGAGAAGCGAGTGAGAGGAAGACAAATGCAGAGCTAGAGATTAGCAGAGGAGTAGATGGAGGGACAGCAGCGCAGCCGTCTGGCTTAACGGATGGAGGGAGTTGAATGGACTGATGGATAGATCAGCGAATGAGATAAACAAAGACAGATGGGCTGGGAAGTGGTGCATGAAGAAAAGGTAAAAGCAGAAGGGAGACAGCTGAATGCAGCACAGTGATTATCCATAATTGGGCTGATAAATAGACAAGCAGGCAGGGGTAAGGTGCGGAGACTGAGCTTGGCTGGCCCTGTGGGAGTGGACGGGCGTATCTGAATAGCATAAATACCTGACATACTTTCAATTTAGATGGATACCAAAACATTTCATGCCATCTGAATAGAAGCTAGGTATGTGTGGGAAATCTCATTCTAACCTAGATGTGTTTATTCAAAGCCACTAGTATGAGGAAGCTGTGTTCTTGTACATTTCATTCTTGAAAGTACTGTGTTCTTACTGTATGTGATGAATGAGTTAAAAGTGATAATGATGAAGCAGTTACTGGTCAGAATTCTGTGCATGTGTAAACCAGTATGCTGCATCTACCTTTAAGCAGTTATAACTCCATGATGGTGTTCTGTTATATTCTGAGCACGTGCATTCTGTTGCTTGTGTTTTACATCCTCAGTTACGAATGCGTCCCAGTTTGCTGGCGTTATTCACTGGATCAGCCTGGCCATTCTCTCCATTTTCTTCACTGAGGTGTGTGTGTGTGTGTGTGTGTGTGTGTGTGTGCGTGTGTGTGCGCATGTGTGTTTGTGCTTGCTGAATTGCTCAGTTGGACTATTTAACCTTTAGAGCCCCGGTTTTTTATGACACGCATTTAAAACACACCATTTTATATGAATTCCCGCTCTTTGTAAATGTATATCAATGATGATTTTTGAACAGAATTTTGAAATGAGATTAAAGAAAATCTAATTTAAAGGTCCCATAGTTCGTATTTCTTTAATAAGTTAACACAGGACTCTGACCTCCCCTAAAGAGCATCTGTTAATGCACCATTTGAAATCACCCTCAGGTAATGTTTTTTCATATCTCAAGCTCTTTGTATTTCACTCCTCCATATGTGCTCTTTTACTGCCTGTCAAAATAAGACAGCAAAGCTGTGCAGCAAGCGGGTAGAGGTATCTTCTTATATGAGGTCACAATAGGGGAAACATCTGGTACTTGTTTAAGCCCTAGCCAATACCAAATGGTAAAGGGACAGAAAACTGAATGATTTTTCTTACATTTCTTTTTCACTGAGAGAGAGAGAGAGAGAGAGAGAGAGAGAGAGAGACATAATAAGAGAGAATTTTACGTAATAAGTCTCCCTTAAGTTCAGAACTGTATTTTTGCTGAGGTGTTAATATTCCTGTATAATATTCCCACAACACGTGCAAACACTAGTGATTTGAATAACCTCCGCTGCTGAATAGCCTCTGCTGAAGCTCCTAATCCTTTTAATTTAGTATTATGCTATGCCATTAGACATTCTTTGGCAAACTCGTTATCTTGGTCTTCTGCATCGACTTAGCTGGATGTGTGCAGGTGTCTATCTCTTTTCTTTAAAGATTCCGTCCTACATTGTCTGCACACCTGTCTTCTTTGGAACAAGCGATTCTTTAGAATGTGCTGCCTGCTCAAAATTGTGAAGACTGTTTTTTCCTTCCAGTTGACTTGTTTCTGTTCATTGTTTCTCTCTGACTTTTCCCTGTTTGCCCACCTTCCTTCTCTCCTTCTCTTTCTGCTGCTCCCTCCCAGACTGTCTTCAGGATTGTGGTGCTGGGGATATGGGATTACATAGAGAACAAAGTTGAGGTAAGCTCCTCAGGGACCTATTAATATAGGGAAGGAGACAGAGAGAGATAGTGAAAGAGAGAGGTAAAATAAGGGAGGAGACTTTCTCTCTTTCTGCTGCAGTGTCATGCTCTCAATGTCACAGCTGTGTGTTGTAGCAGCACCGCTGTGTGTCGTGTTCCTACTGGCTTCATACCATTCGCCAATGTGTAAGAGGATATTTTTCATTACATCTAATGTCATTGCAAAATAAAATGCAAAAAAAAAAATTTTATCTCAACAATTACGTACAGTCTGTAAAAAGTCAGGTATCCTCCTGTTAGATACGATGCTGTGAATGAAAAAGTGTTCACTCTATCATCAGGGGAATCCTGTAGCCGGGAGTCTAGAAAGCAAAATTGGCAGTGCGTTCAGGGTAGGAGGGCTGGCATCAGTCTTTCTCATTAATCAAACCAATGCTAAGCAATTGTTGGTGTTTGTAAGTTCATACGGGATAGCTGGTAGTCACTGTGTGATGAGGAGGACTGCCTAGCAGGTGAGAAGTGGAAAATAACCAAAAGGGTAATTTTTTTTCTATCTGTTTTTTTTTCCAACTGTTTTTTTTCATCTGTTTCTATATTAATAATCTTTTAGGCAAATCTAGTTTAATTTTCAGTTAGTAAATTTGATGTAATCTCTGAATGCTTATATACAGTAGTTGATAAAATCATTCCTATAGATGCCTGATGTGTGTGTGTGTGTGTGTGTGTGTGTGTGTGTGTGTGTGTGTGTGTGTGTGTGTGTGTGTGTGTGTGTGTGTGTGTGTGTGTGTGTGTGTGTGTGTATTGACTGTAGGTGTTTGATGGTGCTGTGATCGTGCTCTCTTTGGCCCCGATGGTTGCCTCCACCGTTGCTAATGGACCCAGCAGCCCTTGGGATGCCATTAGCCTCATCATCACCCTTCGCATATGGAGGGTCAAGAGAATTATTGATGGTAAGCAGAACTCCTGCACTGAACTCATCTTGCTTAATTTTTGTTTCTTGGGTGTTTTTTTTTTGTTTAGTTCTTTTTAGAAGTCTAAAAACCTGTTTTATAATTTAAATAAGTAAATGAATGTCATTAAATACAGTATGTTCGTCTGATCCAAACTGCTAGCCAAAAGAAATGATTCCTGAAGAGGTGCTTATTGTGTCAACTAGTCATCATAACTTTATCTGCCCTTCAATCAATAGGTCCTTCTCGAGCAGCACAGGCAGGATGTGTTTGATTAAAATTCATGCTGACCTCTTCTGTCTATAGCAGTTAAGCACAGCTCCTATTAATGCATGCGTTCGCAGGGTCGATGACTCCAGAGGGTCAGGTTTATTCTCCTTCTGCAAAGAGCTGCACAATTAATCACATAGGAATCAAAATCGCAATATGGACTAGTGCAGTTATCTAAGGCTGCAATGTATAACAGGTAATATGTAAATATATGAATTTTTTTTATTATTTATTAATGTATGAGGTAAAATATTCTAAATAAAACATTATAATAACATAATTATTTGGGCCATTAGTAAGCCTAGATAAACTTGGATGCGGCATTTAATAGTTATATATCACAGTTTGAATCACAATATGAGTCCAAATATGTGATTTATATATATTTTTTTTTTTTAATCATGCAGCTTTATATCCATACCTCATTTTCTGATGCATTCAGTCCATTCTATTCATTTAGGCATTTGGCAGATTCTCTTATCCAGAGCGACTTACATTTTTATCTCATTATACAGTTTATTATACAATTATACAGCAGTTGAGGGTAGGGTTGCTCAAGGGCCCAACAGTGGCAACTTGGTGGTTGTGGGGTTTGAACCTGCAATCTTCCAAACCGTAGTCCAATGCCTTAACCACTGAGCTACTCCTGGCCCCTTCATCAGACCAACATGAAGTCAAGCAAACTCCAAAATTCCTGCCAGTTTCACTTTACATACAGACCTACTCATTTGGGGATGAATTACATTTCACTCCTGAGCCTGCCTTTTTTTGCTTCACACTTCGTACGGGATGTTTAATTTATGTCCATGTCCTGACTTTTATATTAGCGTATTAGTTTTCTGTATGGGGCTTAGATTTTTTTTCCTTGCTTATTTATTCCCTTGGTTTTTTCATTTAGGACATGTTCAGACCTGCTTTTTTGTGCATTCATATATCCTGCACCCTGAAGTAAGTGAGTGTTTCACTCAGCAGTGTGTAAATACCAATTTCTCTAAATGCGTCTTTGCCTGCTTAGTTTCACGTTTGAGTTATTGGACCTGTTAGAGAAGCGTGGAGTCAGCAGAAAGCATGTAAGAACAGATTAATACTGTCACCTCTTCACAAGCATGCAACTCTTGCAGTGTTTATTTTCAGGTAGCTGTCAACGCGCGCACACACACACACACACACACACACAATCTTGTATTACTTATTTATAAGGATATTTGTGGGTTATTTCTTTGCTTTCAGATTGTCTATTACTGTAGCTCAATAATGCCTACACCTTTACTCCAGCCTCAACGCTCAAAAGGAACAGTTTTATCATAAGGTTAAAAATTCAGATAGTTTTTCTAACATTATTAAAACATTCGCTCCCCACAAATAACTAAATTCATAGTCACATAATAGCCTTTGATCCTTATTTAATCAAACTATATTTTGAAATCAGATTTTTTTTTAATTTGTGCATTTTTGCTATAAGAAACTATGACATTTCTCAAAAGTATCTTGAAGCATGAGGTGCTGCAACGATGCTGTTAGTCTGAGCTTTGTGTGAGTTTTTCAGTGTAACGCCCTCCTGTGGCTCTCCCCTGATGTCACATGCAAATACTAAATAAGTCACAGGTGTAGAGTTAAAAATACACATGAAGACTTCTCAGCTGCGAGAGTTCAGCTCTGTGTCAGCTGTTTATCAGGACTGTCACCTGACATTTAACATTCTGTTAGAGGAAAGAGAAATAATTACCCTAAATATAAGTCCGAAATCACCTTTTACGTGTGGCTGTCACATACTGAGAATACCAAAGGTAGTGTGTAACTACCGTTGGTCATTGACAGAGAAACCGTGTACTGTACATGTACTATCATAGTCACGAGCATCATTTTTGTACATACTGTATACTACATTATGTGGACAAAAGTACTGTATTTGGCCAAACCTGCAATGACATTGTATTCAAATACATCTACTTCAATATGGAGCTGGTTCACCTTTTGCAGCTATACCAGCTTCCACTCTTGTTAGAAGACATTTTACAAGATTTTGGATGATTTCTGTGGGAATCCGTGCCCATTCATTCTGTAGAGGTTTTATGTGGTCAGGCACTGATGTTGGATGTGAAGGCCTGGCTCGCAATCTCTGTTTTAATTCATCCCAAAGGTGGTCGATGAGGTTGAGGTCAGGGCTCTGTGCTGGCCAGTCAAGATCTTCCAAACCGAACTCATTAAACCATTTCTTTATAGTCCTGGTGATAGGATCATGGGCACGCCATCCTCACCCATGCCAAATTGCCATGTCAATGCTTACCATAGTAGAGAGGCACCAAAATATCTAGTGTACAATAGTTTACTGTGCATGGGGCCCAGTAGACAAAGAGTCTGAGGCGTCCAACCTCGCCAAATCCCAATCTGACTGAGCACCGATGGGAGTTTTTTGTTCTGAGCCCTTTTAAAGGTCCAGTATTTTACTATTTGTTTAACAAGTTAACATCTCTCTCTCTCTGAACATGTGTGTTAAATACTCGTCTAATAATGCATTTTTTATCCTTCTATTGAGCCACAGAAGAGCAGTGCTAAGCAAGAAGCCAGGGGAGGGCATCATCTTATGTGAGGTCACATTTGGAGAAAATTTAATCAAACCCTGGCAAATACAAATATGGTAAAAGAACAAAAAGCAGGGAGATTTTGTTTGTTTGTTTGTACTGTATATGTACCCTAAATGATTGAAAATGTGACATTTGCATAATATCTCGTTCCGGTGCTCGATGAGGATATAATAACCAAACTATTGGACCAATTTTACAATCAATGTTTTAATATTTTGGGTAGTGTAGTGGTAACAGTGGTAGTGTGGTGTCAGCTATATTAGATATATAGTGATGTAAGTGACAGTGATGCTGCAGTACAGCCGACAGAACACAGCTGGTTTGATTCAGTAGGAGACGTTTGTAGCATTCAGGACAAACACAGTAACTGTAAGCTCAGCATTATTGCTCTAATGATTACAGTCTAATTGAGATGCAGAGTAACATGATGGAGCTCAGCTGGTACAGTCACATTTAGGAGCAGCAGGAATTAGACTGGCCTAAGCTCTAATAGAGCAGTTCAGTCCATACGGCAGAGAGCAGACACAGTATGAGTCTATCCGCAGCCACAGTCTTATTGGTGCTCTGTTTACTGGGTATAAATGCTTCTCAATGGATAAAAAGAGCAGTCGAGAGTGTCACGGTATCTAGATAAAAGTTGCTTCTCAGTGGACAGCGTAAGCTGCAGCACCTGGGCCTGTAATTGACTTGTTATCGGAGATGTATATCAGATGTGACATATAACAAATAGGCTTTCCTGTTCTCCTCTTTTCCTGTCTCTCTGTGGCGATAGCGTACGTGCTGCAGGTGAAGGTGGAGATGGAGATGGAGCTTCAGCAGTACGAGAAGGCTAAAGCTGTGCGAGAGGAGCAGCTAGAGAGACTCACTCAGATCTGTCAAGAGCAAGCGGTGAGACACACACACCTCTTATAATTATTCTTTCCTATTTTATAATTTAAAGAATAAATCACGTTCTTGCCCATGCGTTGTGCATATTTGGAGAACATGCACAACATTGGAGGAGTCATGACAAGACTGAGAGGAACAACTTCAATACAGTACATATCATGAAACTGCATATGCGCCTGTCCACCAACAGAGGGCAGCAGTGCCACATTAAACCTAAAAGCACACCCTTGCTTAATTTTTTCTTTGTTTTAGATATTTATTTTCTACAGAATAAGTTATGGTTTGTTGTTATTTATTTGCTGTATTTTTTATTTTATAGTTGCAATCTATTTGCAATTTCAAATAGGAATAAAAACATTATATTTCATAAATTATATTTAAATGTCTATAAAAGAGTTTATACTTTGTTTTACGTGTACACATACCACATAAGAATCTGATATGCTGGCAATAATTGATAAAAGGTTTGCATTCCTAATGCTTTTCAAGTACATGACAGTCAAATTCACAAAGAGGTTGAAGATGGTTATAAATGAAAATGTAAGATATTAAAGAACAATGTCACATTCAGAAACAAAATATAAACCTTTATGCTATGATAAAGGGGAGTCTGTCAAACAGAAGACACATCAATGCTTTGTTGCGATAAATAACATTTCTTAGCCTTCTTTGTTTTATCCTAAGGGCAGACTTTTTTGCACTCTGCCGTGTGTTACATGACTGAGGCGATTGTGCTGAGCTCTCCAGTCAGATAAGAGCTAAAGTCCCATCTATTTCAGCAAGTCTTATCTATCCAATCAATAGTGAAAGAGCTCATACATCATGGGAATGTGTTGCTTTTTGCTGGGAGAAAATGACAAATTAGATAATCAGAGCCACGTCCAAACTCGGGCCCTGTAGGGAATTGACATGACGCTTGTCAATATCAGTGTGCAGGTCAGGAGTAAACGTCATTACAGCATTGATTAGGTACAGTGAGTGCTGCTTGATAAGCCAAATTAATGTAAAGGCTCACCTTGGGTGATCTCCAACAGTGTTACGATAAAAGACATACGCAAGTGTGCATTTGTGACAACATAATGGAACATTGACAGGAAACAGTGAACTGGTACCAGTTATAGGTCCAGGGCTGGCCTGCCTTTCTATTAAGGCAAAATACTTCTTTAAAAAAGTCTGTTTAAAAGTGCCTTTAAAATACAATATTAAAAAGACAATAATTTTTAACAATACATTACATTTTATTTAGTATTACGGATTAAAGTTTGTGTAAATTACGCTTTAGTTTAGTACTTTTAAAAATTTAAATATAGTCTGATAAGTATTAATTAGATAATAGAAAATAGTTTCAGTATTAATTTAAAAAATGTGGTAATGATAGAAGTAAAATAGTATATCATTTTATTCTATCCCTAATTATAGATTCACATGAAGTATAACTAAAATAATGCCCCTTAGACTTAATGAATAATATTCATATTATTAATATTAGTGTTAATTTCTTTAAGCCCACTTTCACCAATACTTTAGTTGTTTCATTACAGTAATGCAGAGTTGTTGATAACTTTCTTTCTGTTTGTTCTTATTAGTTTGAGATCAGGCAGCTGCGGGCTCACTTGGCCCAACAGGATCTGGATTTAGTTGCAGAGCGCGAGGCTGCTATGCAGATCCACCATGTGTGGGGAAAACAGAGCAGCAGCTTTCAGGAAGTGGATGGTCTTGGACCTGCATCCTCTGATACTGAGGGCAGAGGGAAGAGGAGAGAGCCAGGTGCTCCTATAGGTAATGATCCCAGTGTCCTCTTTGTATCTAATCACAAAGCTGCATTGATTCAACATGGATTTCAGGCACGCAATTAAAAAAAAAAACAAGAACATGCTCAAACAGGAACCAACAGAACTTCAGTTTCTCATTTATTGTTGACAAACTGAATATCAGAAGCCAATAACCACCATTAAATAAGGCTAATTGGCTAAAACAAATTATATCATTTAAAAAATATATTTTTCTTTAATCATGGTAACATTGTAAGATCGTTACATTTACTAAAACATTTCAATATTAACCTCCTCAGAAATGGAAGAGGTGTTCAAGTCAAACCGGTAATAACATTTCTAGTGAATGAAGGTATTAAACTGATTGACATTTACAGGAAGCTTCAAGTACAGCATGCAATGAGACTCCTCTCTCTTCAGTCGTTCCTGTGAACATTTAGCAAACGGAATGCCTGATCCTCAAAAATCGATGGATAACTTGTTCCCAACTTGTGGAAGAGATGCTGTACACACAATAATTTACCAACACCACATAAACAATACAGAACCTTAGCTGGGAGTTACTGCAACATCCCCCATACAGTACATTAATAGAGTTCCTGGGCAGTCCAAGTAGGCAGTCCAATCATGGCTCCAAAAACCTTTCTAATTGGTGGTATCCAAGCACTAGTGAAACTTTACAGTTTGAACTGGATAAGACTGGATAAGTGCATTAGAATAGCAGGAGATTCTATAGCTTTGATTACAGCACACAGTGTGGTGCCAGTTCATGTGTGACTGTTTATGCTCCCAGAACCACTCACCCCAGATCATAACACCGTCTCCAAAGGCTTGTACTATGGCACTATGCATGACAAGCCAGCACCTAGCTTCTTACACTGATGCATCCATCGCTATTCATTAGATCACATGACCCTTTTCTGTTGCTCCAAAGGCCAATCTTTTTGTTCTTTAGCAAATCGAAGACTGTTTCTGGTTAGTGGCACTAACAAGTGGTTCTCTTATGTGCACAGAGCTGTTTATACCCAATTCTGGGAATTCTTATCACATTTTTTGTTTATGGAAATGCTCTTCCTTTCACATAGCTAACAAAGATGTTTTTTTTTTACTGTAGATTTTCTATCATGCTTCACCAAATGTTTGTGATCTCCATTCATATTTTTGATTGTTGTTTCTGAACACATTTTGCACAAAGTTGCAAATGGTTCAGCACTGTCCTTCCAGGTTTTTATAATGTGTCGAAGAGTTCTTAACCCAGTTCCAGTAATTTCAAATCTCCTTAGTTGTTTCCTGATGCTGCCTAATAATAATTTCTGGAAAGGTGACTTTTTGGCCAGGCAGTGTCCCTCACAAAATAATTATAAGAGAAATCTACCCTTTAACAATGTTTTAGTGTTGCTGAAGCAACTCACAGACTCTTAGCAACTCTTTCATTCATTCCTTCATTCATATTCAGTGAGCACTTTATTCTGATCAGGATCATGGAGGATCTAGAGCAGAATTTTGGGGATATGATAGGAGAATTCACCCACGGTTGGGAGGCAGTGCACCAGGCAGACAGACATTCGCACACACATGTTAGGAAAGCCAACTGCCTACTTGAATGAACATTGGGAAGATGTGCAGCATCACTGGACAATTTTATTACCTCTTTTATTTTTTAACAGTTTTTTTAAGATGGGAAAGTTTACAAAATACACCAGTGAAATGAGGCAAAAGTTAATTTACTTTCATCAGACAATGGGGATATATTTGTGGTACAGTATGACTCTAAGGGCAGTATTTAAGATGTTTAAAATAACTGTAGTTGGAAGGGAACACAAATTTAGTTTGTCTCCATGAGCAGTGAGACAGATAAATACAGAGGGACAAAAAGATCAGAGTTAGAGGTTTCTGAGGTTAACATGTATCCAAATCTACAATCAACAGACGTGTAGGAAAACCTTTTCTAAAAAAAATAAATAAATAAATAAAATGGGAGCATCAAGTGCTTTACGCACTAACAGAATAAAATAAAATAAAATAAAAATCAGATGGTTTTATGGTTAAAAAAAATAAATAAAATAAACTTATTGGAAACAGTCAGGAAGAGTAAAAACTCAAAACATTAAAATGACGGTTATACAGTACAAATGAGATGTTCCGGGATGTCTTGAGGCTCTTTGTTTTCTCCAAAGGCCCTGGAAGCCTTGGTAGGATACATTATGTCATACATAGGCTCCATAAAATACCAGAAGATTTAAAATGAAAATCTGGCCACTTCTGCTAAGAAGCTACAACTGGATCCTAATTGGATCTTTCAGTAGTTGGAACTACCCATTTTATGAGACAATTAATGTAAAGGTTTGTGCAGGCTAAGAAATAATGTCTGTGCTTTTGCACATTGTGTATTGAAAGAAAAGAAAGGTTCCATGTATGTGCCATCCGGTACATCTGGCGACAGATTCCCTACCTGGAGCTATATCCATCGTTACCTTGTGTATTACATTTAACTATAAATTAGTAGAGATGATTGGGGGAAAAAAAACATTAAAAGATGTATTGCAATTATTTTGTGTGGAGATAAATATATTGACTCCAAAAAAAAAAAAAAATTTAATCCTTAATTTATATAAGATGGCATTTGAGAAAGTTAAATTGCACAGATGAAGAATTGTGTGCGAATTAAATAGTAAACATTTGTCACAGAAGCCATCATGTTGAATAACAGACAGTGTAGAATGATGGCTATGTTTTCTGCACATGATGTCAGCTCACATTGCAATCTGTACAGCTACAGCTGTCATGCTACACACACCCACACTGCTCTGTGCATTGGGCCATGTTCTCCTAAAAGCGTACTCAGATATGGCATAAACATCTGTTCCTTTCACCTGAAAAAAAAAAAAAACCCACAATGGGCAGCAAGCAAACTACACTCTGGTCCCCAGAGGATTGTGGGAGCAGGACCCCGGCGTGTGGCTTTTTCCCATCAGAAGATCGTCTGGACAAAAAGGGCTGTCAGAGTGGCGCCTGACCTCAGGGGAGCATTCAGAGAAAGATGAGGGAGCTAAAGTAGCCTGAGGCTGTGTGTTTTAGTGGCCAAGTCTTATTCACATCATAGTGGGAGTGGACAAGACATCCTGAAAACAAAGACCCTCTTTTTGATGCATGCTAGTGTGTCCTGAAAAAACATAATGAACGTTCAGAATCGATTAGAACATGGGTATGTTTTAGTCATGCAGTGAATATTTATTGCCATTTTCTCTCTCCAACAAACTAAGACTCAGTTGTTTAAATTATTGCCTTGAATGCCGCCGTATTTCCATCATTGAAATTCTTCACATTTCGAAAGGAAATGGGTAAAGTAAATAAAGGGGGCGATAACGTGATCAGGTTTTGACAGGGCATAAAATTTAAAGCCAGATGAACGGCTCAAGCTGTCACGCAGTGAGGTCAAAGCTCAGAGCACACACCACAACACCACAAGGTCATTAAATCACCTGAATCTTCCTCAGTGTTTTCACTCTTCCACTCCCACACACTTTCTCAGTCTCAGTCTGCATGAAGAATAAAAGCAGACAGCTTTTACAGTGTGCGCTCCTCCTTCTCCTCATGGGTTATTTATCCCAGAGTGATTGTCTTGCTGGTGTTTTAGGCCACTACATCTCTCCTCCTGGGCTACTGTCATATAAATATTTTAAACAGTAAAAAATGAATGGCATAAAGGCACTGCAAGTAGGGTTGTGTCTCCAGGGATGAAGGAGTGGCACTTAGAGAGTGGCAGCCTTCCCGTTCTGCCGAGTAGAATTGTAAACTCTCACTTATCCAGAGTCTGCCGCCGAAGCTCCAGTGCTACCTGGCCTACTCTTTAAAGTTCCACTAGTGTATAATAGTCATTACAGCACTTGAAACCTGAATCATATAACTCATGCATGTTATAAGGAAAATATTAATTCAAGCCATAGTGTCTAATATGAAATTAGCTGTAATAATATATTGATGCATTTTTATACCATGTGATTGATTGCTTTTGTTTCGTTTCAGAAAACATCACTCAAGATGACATGAACAATTATATCAGCCAGTATTACAGTGAGCCAAGTAGTGGTAAGAAAAATACTGATATGAGCACATTGCATGCAATTATAAGTGAACTTCCACACACAAGTCTAAGAACATATAGTAACAGGTCCTGCTGCCTGAATGGAAAGGACTTCCTGTCTTTTTCCCCTGGTCAGCTGGAGACATGCTACATGAGCAGTGGTTTTAAAAATAAATAAATAAATAAATAAATGTAGTGTGACATGGAGTGTGACATATTTGCTCACCAAACATTTGGTCCCTTTGCTGCTAGAACAGCCTCCACTCCTCTGGGGAGACTTTTTCCACTAGATATTATGTGGCTGTGGGGATTTGTGTCCGTTTAGCCACAAGAACATTCCTGAGCTACCAGAGTTCTTCAACACCCCTCATGTCAGCCCATATCGCTATGACCCTCACTTAGGCCCCTTAGTTCCAATGACCGTGCTGTAGATTATCACGTACTGTGGCAGCAGTTTGAGAAACACCTACTATTGCACAGTGCTTTAGCCTGTACACCATCAGATCGCATTGCTTCTTATGATATTTAGAAGAAACAAAAGTTCTCAGGGATATTAAAGCAAAAAAAGAGAATTAATCTCTCGTATTTGTTGCAGATCTTGGGGTTCCAGAGCCAGGAGCACGCATCATAACTACTGCAGCCATAGACGTGCACCTGCCTACCAACCCATGCCAGCTGCCTCCATCTCTGGTGAGCGCTGATGGACCATGCAGCTCAGTGAGCGAGGCTCCCAGCAGCACAGTGTCACGCTCCAGCTGCAACTTCTCTGCACGTCAGCACAGTGTCAGCAGCCATACCCTGGCCTCCAGCAGCGAATGCAGCTCTACCGTACGCGAGGCCTCCACCTCAGACTACAGTGGCCAGCACTGTTGCCCGCCCCCTTACTGCAGCCCACTGACACTGGGCACACAGGGAGGGGGGCACAACCCTAGCGCTGTGGTCCAGGAGCTTCTCTCATCCCTGTCGGAAGACTCGTGTCTGGCCCAGAAGGGCCGAGTGAACCCGCTCAACCTAAAGCTCCCCAGTCCAGCCGGCTCAGCTAAAGCTAGTCCTGAGCTGGAGCACAGGGTCAATATTTATAATAAGAGGAACCAAGAGAGTCTGGCTGTGTTCCAAACCAAGCCGTTGATCCACCTGCAGGGAAATGAGCCATTGCTGGATGAGAAGTACAGACTCATGGAGCCTGCAGATGCTCCAATGACTCGCATGCCAGACACGTAGGGCATGGAGTGCAGGAGCATGGCCACCATCACCAGCTAAAGCAGCTTCCCTCTCTCCGTCTCGGTCTCTCTCTCTTTCTGTCTCTCAGCCAGCACTGATCACTTTGAATCCCAGGCTTCTTGCTCTATAGAAGTACGCACTGAGTGATACAAAAAGGATTTTGCTTTCAGTTGCCTTCTCCAAAAGGGTTTTCCAACTTCATAGTGAGGAATTGTTGGCACAATGTTGGTTCTCTCCTGCTCTCTCTCTCTCTCTCTCTCTCTGTCTCTCTAACTCAGCAAACCACTTAAACAGTGTGTGTCCCTCCTGCCAAAATTGCACAACCTTCCAGAGCCCAGGGAGAGGCACTTTGGGAGCCATCACTGGAACATTCATCAGGAATTTCCTACTTCAGTGTCCGTCAGTATTCAGTGACCGTCTGAAACCAGCACTGGGACAAAAACACACTTGAGCTTTCAGACAGCCACGTAGTGTAGAAATGAGGCGGGAATACTTGTGATTCTTTGTGTGTTCTTATTTCAGGGTTTGGTTGAGGTTTTGGGTCAACGAGGTAACTGTTTTTATTCGTTTTATTTATATGAATAATAACACAATGTACAGTACAGGCCTACTGATCCGACTGCTGCAGGGTTACATTTGATCTATGTTCAAATGTGTTGAGCTGTGTTACTCAGCCAAATTTCTTACCTTTGCCTTTCTTACTGATGCTAACGTTTGTATTCAAAATTCTATGACGGGAGCAAAGCACGGAACTCAAGTATTTTTAAAAACCTGCTTAGATTTGAGTTGATTGGGGGGGAGGGGGGCTGGGGGGGATATAATATTAGAAGGTATATATGAGGAATGATTAGTGAGAATGTTGTCAAAACCCCCAATGTTAACCCAATCCTTATAGCATGAGCCTTTGAGAATAAAATGTCTGCTTTTTGACTGAGGCTGACAAATCCTGTAAGGCATTTTATATAACTGATAATGGGAAAAGTTGCAACGCAAATAAAAGTTGGCAAATGAATTGAATCTGTTGGTTTTCTGCATTTGTTTAACTGGAGTCATGTGGAGTGCCTAAATATTACAGCTGTTCTGGGAAAATGTAATGAAGTAAAAGAAGAGCAGCCTGTGACTGATTGTTTTGCAAAACAGATTTCTGTTTATTTAAATGATTTATTCCAACATGTAAGTCCAGACCAGATAATTAAATGTTAAATTAGTTTACTTTGTATAACTGCACTGAAACGCAGGAGCATGTCCATTAAGGAAAGCAATTTAAAACTGCTTTAAAAAATATGTATCACATTTTACTTTCATGAAGCGGCCTTTAAATAAAAATCTAACTAAAAATGGACTGTTGAGAGTTGATATTTATTACTTATTTATTTATGGCTAGTGTGTGTCACAGCTACACACTGAGTCGAGGCCAACATTATAATGCTACTGACAAATTAGATCTGACATCATTAATATTCTGACCACATTATGATGTTATTAGAAATGGTAACATGACGCGTAGACTCCTGAAAACTTTACCCATATAAATAAGGGACTGATGTGTGCATCCGTAAAGGAAGAGTGAAATATCCTAGCTCATTCATAAGGCAAGTGTCCAGCACAGTTACAGACGAGGTTTCTGAGTGTGATCCACTTAGGAGCCGAGTAATGAACTTCACTTCTTTAGAATCTCAATCATCTCAGGGACAGCCTGTAAAAAAAAAACAAATATATATAAAAATCTAGGATTGTCATCACAATTTGTAAATAATTCTGCAAATGATAAGTGTATTTGTACTCAAATCAATTTGAGTTCCAGGACTTGCTACAAAATGGGAAAGTCCATGTGGGTAAAAAAAAATAAAAAAAACTTATACAAAGCACTGTATTGAAAGGGAACAGGATTTAGTCCTTGTAAACAAGCAATTTTCTTAAAAAGCTTACCAGCAAAATAGCATCTTATTAGTTTCTATTAGAAGTTATGCAAAGCAGTTGTAAAACAATATCACCTACATTCCCTAGATCACTTTTCAGTGTAAGGAAGAGGAGAAAGCCCATCTATATTAATCAGTTATCTGAGGAGTAATCAGGTGTAAGCTGATCAGTGGGCAATGCCCTCGGTCTATCATTACTGATCACTTCCACAGAACTTGGGCGCACACACACACACACCTGAACACAGTCTATATAAAACATGCATGAAAGGGGAAGATAAATTCCGCTAGGTTTACAGGCGCTAAACACCCACAACAGACGAGTGCCGGAGTGTGTGGCAACCCTCTGCTTCCAGCACTTGGTATGCCACCGTAACACCACAGAAGCCAATGGGCCATGTAAAGCACTGGCAATGGGTAACTGAAAATAAATGTGAAAGTCTACACCCAAAACACATGTAGCAACGATCAATTACTTTTCTGGTGTGAGAGAGAGAGCGAGGAGATGCACGTTATGTCTACTTCCCTCTCACTATAATGCACAGGCCCTAGTTCAAGACCAGACTCTGATTAATGCAAGTCAATAATTCACCAGAAGCACATTTCCATTAGCTGGAATAATGCATGTTGAAAATTTTATAAGGGAAAACGTGAGTTTTCATTGCTCCAGTTTTTCTGCATTTCTGGCCTCTAATTGGAAGTGATCAGGTAAACCTGGCACTACAAAATCTGGTAGCCAGGAGACTAACTGCATGTGCAGTGAACCTAAAATGTGTGACTTTAAATCTGGTTGATAAAATGTCCAACATTCTTTTGATTTGAACCATATTGCCTTGAAGTTGCTTTTCTTTTCAATTAACAGGTGTTTACCTTGAATAAATCAGCCACCAAGCCGAAATCGGCAACCTGGAAGATCGGGGCCTCAGGATCCTTGTTGATGGCAACAATAGTCTGTAAAACAACATAACAGGTTTCAGAGAATACAGCTGGGTGTTCTTTACTCACTCAATTTCATTAATTACTCCAGTGATCAATTTAAATGAATGCAGAAATGACACTTTCTAAATATAAATGTACATCAATCAGTCATAACATTAAACCCATTAACAATAAAATCATGTAGGTTTTGGGGTTTTATGCGGTGATGTGTGGCACCAGGGCGTTGGCAGCGGATCCTTTGGGTGCTGTGGTTTAAGGGGTGGCTTCTCCATGTATCAGATTTGTTTGTCCCACACATTAAGTAGTTGCACAACCAGATTGCAATCAGGGAAGTTGGAAGCCGCTTCGGCAGCCTTGAGCTCCTCTGTGGCATTGGACCACACAGGCATGGGTGATCCTTGGATGCCCATGATCCTGTCACCAGTTTAATGGTGTATAGTTGGTGAAAAATTTTATACAATTTACCTGACGGTGGTGTTAATGTTATGGCTGATCAGTGTTGAATAAATGACATGGACCACAAATTGCAATATACTCGTTTCTCCAAATATGACTTTTTGAGAAGTAAAACCTATTACACGTTGCCAGTCCAAATGAATAAAAACAACTGAAGCGCATTTTTGAGGTCAGATACTGATATTGGACGAGAAGGCCTGTCTCACGGTCTCCGCTCCAATTCATCCCAAAGGTGTTCTGTCAGGTTGAGGTCAGGACTCATCCAGTGCTCATCCAGGTCTTTATGTTTTGTTTTACTTCAAGTGAAAGGAACTGCTTATGCTTCAGCATACCAGGACATTTTGGTCAATTTCATGCCCCCGACTTTGTCCCAACTTGACAGTGCACAAATTCCCATAAACACACTCCTAAAACTTGTGAAAATCCTTTTATTTCTAATAATATTTAGGGGTTAATGAATAAGGTCAACATTAACGAAAGAATGCATTCCCATAATCACTAATGTTATGGTGGTTTATAGTCACTATTTTTCTTTGTTAATATGACAATCGAATGCAGCTCATCATGTTCTTGAGGAATAACAAAAACACAGACTTTCCTGTGCAAAAAAAAAGTAAAGTTTAAAATAAAGCATTTTTTCTGAATTTATTATTTGAAAATAAAGCATGGGGAATATGGTCTTCCAGATACTGAACTACTGTCACAAAGAGCTGCACTGACAAGACACAGATCAGGCAGAAAATGCATGTAAATAATACATGCAGGTAAAAAGCTCCTCTAGATCACATTTAGATTCACTCTCCAGTTGGAAATGCTGTCAAGTTCAATATAAAGAAGACTTGGGACAGACATTCTGTCCTCTTCAGTGCCTACTATTGGGCAACAGACTAATCCAATCTTCACTAGCTAATTATTTTACTGCTATGTCTAATGACACAGCTCTGTGATCATTTGCATATCATTGTGGTGATGAATCATCCTACCTTGCTGTCCTTCATTCCAGCAAGATGCTGAATCGCTCCAGAAATTCCAACTGCAATGTACAGTTCCTGTGCACAGAGCAGCAGAGTTCAAAAGTTACACCACAGTCATGGACTCTGCAATTTGCACCAACACTGTTCATCTTAAAACCATTCTCTTTACGAGTTACAAATTCATTATGAATATCAATATGTTACTCATTTATCTTCAGTCAAGCAGGTGTCACAATTCAAGACTCGTGTCAAAACACAGACTAACTATTTTCTACTTATCTGCTATTAACCGTAACATTTTCCCTAATTAATCAATAAAAAAAAAAACGAATGATGGTCTTTATTCATTACCCTGACAGTAATGAATTGTTTAAGAATAGAATAACTCATTTAATAAGCTTTCAGGGCTGACTGAGCTCTTCCCTTATCTGTTCCTGCCTCAGGCAGCAATATGGCAGGTACAAATGTGGTGCTCAAAAGCAGAATAATAAATATGACTGCTGTCTGCTACTACACTATACAGAACAAACAAAGATGTGATAAATGTCATCTGTTACAATAAAACTTATAATTCACTCAAAAGTTGCTGTGGTTAAAAAGCTGGTTAGCGCACACCTTCGGGCATCCACAGGCACATATCTGGCACATCGGTGAAGTACCTAGCCACCCAGCCTAAACATTTCTCGAGGCAGAACAATCTTGCTAAGTAATCCCTCAAAAGCAGACTTAACGGGGTGTAGTACGAAGGAGCCCCCACCAGTCCCTTCCCCTCTTTCACCACCCCTGACCCCTAGGGACGAGCTCTCAGCTTAATGCACTACCCTATGAATATTTCAGTGCTGTTTAATGTGACTGCCTTGCTTTTCCAGGAGCACAGCATCAATTTGTGAATACACAGGCAGACTCAGTCCTAAAAGCCAGGCCACATCCAACTGTAACACAGCCAGGCCAATACTGTATTTTGCTTCAGTCTCTCTTAATCCAGTCAATACTGAGACACAATTGTAGACAAGTCTGAAAGTAAGGTTTGGCTTTTAAACTGAAAACAAACAATTTGTGTAATAGGAACTTGATACGAGTTCATAAGAGCATAAAACAAAGGCTATTTTAGTTAAAATATTTAAGGAAATATTAATAGTAACTACTTGCATGTCTAGTACTAATACTTTGCCTAGTCACCGCTGTGGGGATTTGTCATAGTTTTTATTTGTTTGAGGTTTATTTATTTTTTGTTGGTTTGTTTACTGGGGAACCAGACAAACAAATGTAAACAGTTTTGTTAGTGAAATTTTTCCAAACTAGGTGAAGCCAAGTCTACATTCAACTGCAAAAGGCCATGTTGGAAAAATCTTCCCTTCCACTTTATAGAATTAGCGCACAGTATCAGGATGAATTCCATAGTGACCGGTTGTGTTGTGTTGTGTTTTTAAAAACAAATCTCTTTAGGGGCTGTGCGTTACATGTCCCTATCCAATCTTACTCGGGTAGTTTCGTGTCAGACCTGCAGCATATACCAGCTCAAAGAGGGCTTTTGTTCTCAGAGTGTACTAAGGCTGAAGATGAACACTGATTTATGTAGCTTATACAAGGCTATTAAAAAAAAAAAAAAAAAAGCCTAAAGGCAGGAATGTCCTTACCCAGTTTAACCATATAAAAATCACTAGTAGACTAGATTTATTTTAATTCCTGGTCAACTTTTAAAAAATAAATAAAAATAGTTGAAAAAGCCCAGTTTTGAGTATTAAAATCACTTGAGCGTTCCTTCAGAACGATTACAAACACGCAAATGCTATGGAGCATCCGACAAGCTTGTCAAAACATATGGTGAACTGGGTTTGAATCTGGGTTGCCTGATTTGAGCCGAGGGCAGACATTTACAGCAGTCTGCTCCACTAATGGCTCTGGTAAATCATTTAGGAGCCTGAATGTGCCATTAACTACATTACGGTAGCTCCATGCTGCACTAATGTGTGGATAATGACAGTTGGGAGGTCCCACTTGAACCAGATAATGGAAAATTAACCTTTTTAAAGAGCAACAAGAATCTGTCTTTATCCGACTACAAAAAGACTGTTGGCTCAAAAGTTGGAGCAATCCATCAAATACTTCAGACAGCACTATGAATATAAAGAATGATGCCTTCTGATGGAGTTTGGGTGAATTATCTGTCATGTTTATGAACAGTATGTACGAGAATTAGGAGTCTTTTGGAAAACGGTAAAAAAAAAAAAAAAAAAAAAGTTTTCAATTAATTGTGATACTTACAGGAGCTACAATCTTTCCTGTCTGTCCAACCTGCATGTCATTGGGGACATATCCAGCATCTACTGCAGCTCTGGAGGCACCAACTTGTGAAATAAAGGGTTTATAAATGTTTAGTTTATGCCCAGAAACACACATTAATATTTGGCATGTGTATGTATGTGTGTGTATATCGGGGGGCAATGTCAGACAATTATAATTTTCAGTCAAATCATGAGCAGTCAGGAAAACATTACTCTACTTACCAGCAGCATTTAACTTGTCAGCCAGGTCATAAAGCAGCTTGAAGTTTTCACCACTCTTTAGACCTCTGCCTGTTATGAGAGACAGAAGGCAGACAGCCATATACTATAACATAGTACTGACAAGATTATGACTCAAATCAATACGGTGCTTGTTTTTTTAACCTATTGATTGACCGCGCTCAAAAATTATGGGTAATATTCAACATCATGACACACACTTTAGTTTTCAATTGAATGGATTAGGACCAAATGAAACACACTCATCACATCAACTGCCTCCTATTAGAATACAGTTGTTCTTACGAGGAGCCTCTTACCTCCAGACACAACAACCTTGGCACTGGTTAGCTCGGGCCGGTCACTCTTGGTCAGATTCTGCTCCACCCACTCAGTTATGCCAACAGGAGATGCAGGGGACACTAAAACAGCAGCAAAAATAATCTCTTCTTAACATAATACAATCAAATCATAATTATCAAACTTCTTAATGTCATCCTGGAGTACCTTGTTCTGATGTCGCACTACCTCCCTGTTTAGCAGCTTCGAATGAGGTCCCTCTTACAGTGAAGACCTTGACTTTCTCATTACACTTGACAGTGCTAAGGGCATTTCCTTAGGCAAACACAATACAGAGATTGGACAGTTTTCCACTTTGTCATACAATTTTCTGAAGCACTACAAATAACGAATAAATTAGCAAGTATTTGTACGCTACTTCAAAGAATGCAAATGACAATTAGCTGCGAGTTTAAAAAACTGGCAAGTCTCTCAGACTACAAACACACTTACTACAAATGGCTCATTTATATTATTTGCAAGAAAGCAAACAGACAGGAATAAAGGCAGCACTTCAGTTCCTCTAGCTAATTATACATTTTTCATCTGTTTAACATATTTGAACATTCCTAGGAAATAGCACTTATGGAAAACTTGCACAAACTGTAGTATCGTAGACCAAGTTCACATTTAATAAATGGCCATTTAAAAATTATTTATGGTACAAAGCAGAAGCCCTACATGAAAAATGTTTCAAGTAGATTGAAAAAATGAAGTACAAACATACTTGCCAAAAGATAAAGTGTTAAAGAGAGCATTTATTGCACATTCTTACGCAGGCTGATTTCATAAGAGACTTTTGGGACAATTACTAAAACTCTGGTCAAAAGGGCACTGAGAAACAATTTTTTTTTAAATACTGATTTTCAGTGAAAATGTGATTTAATACACAGGAGTGAGTCACTGGTTACGTGTTCTTCCAAAAGTAGTAAATCACATGAGCAAGCAAAGAAACGTTCATGTGAGAAGGACAAGAGAAGCATGATGTGAATAAGAAGACATTCAATAGACATTATACATAGTAGGTAATTCAAATGACTAAAAATCATACAATTTCAAAGTTACCTGCATAAACTGTCCTCACAAAAGTGTCAGGGGATTTGACCTCAATGATATCAGAGATTGGGGAAACATCCAGCTTGGCAGCCACTCTGGGAAGAAGATTCTGCAAAAGATACAGACTGAAATTATGCTGGAGAAATTTCACCTTCACATTAAAACTTTTTTTTTAATCAGTGCTGCCAACCTATTAAACATTTTAATGTAGTTAATCAGGGTCATAGTTGATACTGAATTGTTCATATTGATCTATACTAAAATAAAGACTCTTGCTCCTAGGCAGAATTGTTTTATGAAACCTCATTTGGGCTTTTTTGGGGTTTTGGCACAACACACAATGTTTGGAGTACACAACACAATACTGCTCATAACCCTGAAAATGCACTCAAAGAAGCATGGTGGTGGTAACATTACTTATATTAGGATACCTTTGTCATCAATGCTTGGAAACATAAAACGAATGAAACCAAATACAGAGCAATTTTAGAAGAAATCATGTTCAAGTCTGCATGATCCAATAGAACCTAATGATATAAAGCATATTGGAATGGTAGGACATTAACTGTGTTTGATTGGTCCAAGCATATTCCAGACTTCAATTAATTAACAAAACTTGCTGTTTAAGCACTGTCCCCATCCAATCTGACACAGCCTGAATAATTTTGCCAAGAGGGATGAGCAAAAACATCAGTGTCCAGATGTGCAAATAAACCTCCCAGAAGACTTGGAGCTGTAACTGCAGACAAAGGTAACTTTATCAAGCATCAACCCATGCAGTGAACACTTGAAAAAATGTCTGCCTTTTTTTTTTTTATTTAATTAACTTTATCAAACATTATTTATTAGAACATGCATAAATCAATGTGGCAGAAAATGTCGGGATAAATGTGTAAAAAAAAAAAAATTTTTTTTAAATAAAAAAAATACAAAAAATAAGTCGTCCAGTGGGTTTTGCTAGGTCCCGTATTTCGCTGGATTGACTTGTCCATGAATCAATCCACCAGCAGACAAAGTTTCTACTTCAAAAAAATAATAAAAAGACTGAATGGTGATTGCTGTATGTTATTGCAATAATGATCCATGTATTAAATGTATAGCCTGATCTACTGTATATCGGGTCATTAGATTTATAAAGATTCCATATTTATGGAACAAATAAGACTCCAAAAAATACAGGGTTGGGGGTGTGCAACGTGTGAAAATGGCCATGGTCTTGAACCTCAGACAGAACACAAACATCCTGTCTGAGAGAAGAGGAAAAAGATCTAGATGTGAAAAATATCAAATAGTGGTACCTCAAGTGTTTCATATAGTGACATAATGAAACCAAATCCACCACTTAAAAAATCCATCATATGAAATACATCTAGCCAGTGAGGAATTTGAGACTAATATATCTATTTGGTCTGGGGTTACGCTACACAAGATACTGTTAAATGTATTACAATTGAATTTAAATACCATTAGATCTGCCGGCTGACAGTTTGGCTGCAGAATGACAAATCGCTGTGTGTATAATGGTGGGCTGGGCTTCACTTCACTTACTTTAGACTTCTCAAACAATTCAGAAAGAATAAAGTCCAGCACAACATTAACTATGGGGTGTCAGAGATGAATCATATCCCATTTATACTCCATAAAAAAAAAAAAAACATTGAGAATAACTACAACGTCTCAGACCAAGTGATACTCGGAATCTTAGAACCTACTTGACTAAAGAAATAGCGCATAAAAAGACTGAAAACAAAAAACATAATAGCAGAGGTTAACGTTATTTAATAGCAAGTATGAAACATGCAGAGTGCGAAACTGATCACTCTGAATGAAAAATTTTAGTATTTTTCCGTACACTGCATCCTGAAACTGAGCAGTGTAACCCATTCATAATAAAAAATCCATTCTAGTCAACACCTTCAGAATTGTAAAATCTTCATAAAACACTCCTAAAGTGATTTTCCTGTGACTTGATTGCAGAAAGGTTAATGATGAAATGACTGCTTTTAGCTGCTTTGTTGTATTCAATGGCAGGAACTATTATTTTATATGGATGTATCTAAAACTATCTAAATAAACATAAACTCTTTTAAAACATTTTGGAACATCTCATTTGCTTACAGGTTCACAACCACAATGTTTCATGCAATACTTCATGTTTCAATACAGTACATCCCATTTATGAAAGAAAGCAAATGTTGCTCCTGTGAATGTCACTTCACTGAAAGCTGGCATTTCTAGTGCTCATTAAAACCTACAGTAATAAGCATTAATTACCTTCCCAAAAGCAGATGCTCCAGCACAGATGTGTGTAAAATTAAATTGTTGCTGGGTTGCCAGGATGAGAGGCGTCAGCTCCTCTATGGTGGTGGGGGGGAGAAAATGAAAAAAAAAAAAGGAAAACAAACCACATTTTACTTTGAATCCTCAAATGACCGGATAATTATCAAAAACTCATAACGATAGAATTTTTGCCATTTTTAAAAAGAAAAAAAAATAAACAGTGCTTCATTCTGATGACATTCCACACTGGGTTCCTAGAAACTAAATGTCCAAAAAAGCCAGTATAGTGTTAATGCATGTCTTGAAAATAATACATGAACCTCTGGTGATTTATACTCTGCTTCGTATTAAATTATCAATTCATTCATCTTCTATACTAGTTATATACTGTACAATATCAGGGTTGCGGGAGGCCTTGACACTAGTATTCAAAACTTGTTTGTGTCAGTGGAAAGCCAAGTAAAGCAAGTTTACATATTTTTGTGAGTTGGATTTTTTTTTGCATTTTGTGCAAGATTTAGTGAAGACATAGTACCATGGGTCCCAAGAATGTTATCAAGCACGATAGCAAGAAGAAAAGGGAACCACTTTCAGTTTTGCTTTTAAAGCAGCCGGTGCCAAAAAGGAATCATAAATTAAGGATAAGTAAGGTTTAATGTCTATTTATGTCATATACTTCATTTACATGGCTTTTGTAAATGCTTTGTGTTTACCTGCAAAAATTGGTATTATTGGTAATGTTTTGGGGGCTGAAACTAATTCTGCATTAACATTATTTCCTATGGGAAAATGTGTTTCTCGATACAAATTTTTCGCCTTAAGAAGTCACTCTAGAACAGATTAAATTTGCATGCCGAAGTACCACTGTACTCGTTTACAGTGGTGTTTCTATGAAGCTTAGGTTTCTAGTGAGCTTGGGTCACTGTCTGTGTGGAGTTTCTGTACAAGTTCTTCTTGTTGGCAAAAAAAAAGTCAATGCAGATTGACTGCAGGAAGTTAGTCCTAGGTGTAAATAAGTGTGTGAATATGTGTATACAGTGCCCTGTGTTGGCCTGGTCTCCCAGTGTTTCTGGTACAGAAGCCCAATCCCAACCAGTACAAAATGGTTAGCGAAGATGAGGTGACTGAATTACTCAGCCATCTGGGCAACACAATTGTTAGAATAACATGTGAACATGTACTACAGTACTTCTTGCCTGTGTGGAAGTCACCAGCATTTATAACAGTTTAGTGAAGCTAGCACCTCAAAAACGCAACTTGACTGACAGGCAAGATGATTTCACAAAACAGTTCTAACTCTATTACTTGTTCTAATGAAGGAAAAAAAAAAAAAAAAAAAAGGCTTTTCCTTGATCCTGTGTTATAATAATTTACCTGGTAACAATCCTTTATAGATATCATGCTGTGCAACCAGAACCTTTTTCACACCCTCAACTTGTGAAAGCTGCTCTGCCACCTGCACACAAACACATTTAAACAGACAGAGATTGGAAAACAGACGTTTAACCAGCGCTAACCAATCTGCGACTGGATCATTGTCCATAATACCTTCACACAGTTTGTTCCAGCCACGAGACAGGACACTTCCCCACCAAGTTTGCTGGCTGCTGTGATGGCATTGAGGGTGATAGGCGTCAGGGTCTCATTGTTGTGCTCCGCAACAACCAGGGTACTCTGCAACCTCTGGATCACGCCTGACTGTGGGGAGGGGGGGAAAAACATAATTGCAGTTTTCCACTAAAACTGTAACAATTCTGCTCGTCATTTGTTGATTGGTGTATTTTGATTGTTCCTGTGAAATGTGCCTCACAGGGGAACAATCATAGAACAGTTACAATGTTAAAAACTCTCAAACATAATCAATAAGTCGCAAAAGAACAGCGTAAGCTTGTTGTCTCATTTTACAGCAGTGTTCAATTACCTTAAAATTGATGTAGTTCACAAATGGCACATCGTGTACTAAAGTACACAGACTTTCATACTTACATAATAGACTCAGCTAAGCTAGCTGTCTTTGAGATGACCAGCATGGTGATGCTGATCCCCCCTGAGAGAGCTCGGCCAATCAGCTCTCTCTGTGCCTCCGGCTGTGAGAGGAAAACAGCATCACCCGGGGTTCGAACCAGCGATCTCCGGATGATAGGGCGAGCACTTTTACCACTGCGCCACTTGGAGGCTGCGGAGGATGACTTTAAACCCAAACTCTGTCACTTTAGGCAGAGTACAACTTTAGAGGCGAAAGAACCGGATAGTCAGAAAGACTAAAATAGCACTGTAGGTTGTACACGATTAAGCATAAAAAAAAAAGAAAAAACACGATCTTGATTCAAGTATACACACACACACAATCTCATTTCTAAATGACAGCGATTCATTTGCTTGTACTTCTGCATTCAGATCACGTTTCAATCACCTTCGCTTATTTACCTGACAATCCCAAACTGCTATATCAGTCACACTAATTGGTCACACTAACATAAAACACTATTAATTCACCAATCAGGACTAAGATTAGTGAATGTTTCAGTCATCTCTTCCCTCATCTTGCTTCCTCGTTTATGGCGATCCAAGATTAGGACACTCTCAATAACAGAACATTCACTTGTCAGTTCCAGCCAATCGGAGGCTAAAGTAGGGACATTCTCCAGTTTCTGATTGGCTGGTAAAGGATATATTCTGACGAATTGTTTCTGACTGGCACATTTTGATGCTCTATGTCTCCGAGTTTTTATTTTTATCAGAATAAGGTACATGTCTTAAACACACATACACTAAAAACTAAAATGCATACTACTGTCTGAACAGAGAGAGGCATGTACAAGTCTAATTGTGATATACCTTATTAACTGTATTAGTTAATATGACATGTTGATTCAAAGCATAAGTTATCCATATTTGCCTCCGAGTGGCGCAGTGGTAAAGTTCTCGCCCTATCATCCGAAGATTGCTAGTCCGATTCCCGGTTGAAGCTGTAACCTCTCGCAGCCAGAGGCCTACAGAGAGCTGATTGGCCGAGAGGAACTTCGTGCTCCCAAATTAATCGCAGCTCTATAGCCAATCAGGGACGTCTGTAAGTTCACGCAAGCAGAAGGAGGGGATAGCGCTGTCCTCCCGACTGAGCCTTCCCGACTGACTGGTAGTAGTAGCCTTAAGGTCAGAGCGCTCCTATTGACGGGAAGGAATTGGACACGACTAAAGTAGGGAGAAAATCGATATCGAGTTCTCGATATTTATACTAGAAGCATATTACGGTTGAGCAATAAAACCTGACAATAAATTCTATATGATAAACTACGTAATTAAAATCAAACTACCTAACAAATTCTGTGATATTTTTCCTATACATGGTAACTGGAGGCCTGAAGCCTATCTCAGGGGGGACTCCGGGGATGAGACAGGGTACACCCTTGACAGCATACCAATCCATCACAGGGCACATACTCACACTCTACGAGAAATTTTAAAATTATCGATTAGTCTAGTAACCCACCAAGCACAGGGAGAGAATGCAAACTCCACGAAAAAACACCTTGGAGGTGCGAGGCCACAGTGATAATTAATAAATAACGGCATAGTGGTTATAATTAGTTATTTTTGTTAACATTCTTTATGTTAAACAGCTTTCTAAAATAAGGAAACACTTTTTATTGAAAAGTATTCAAAAGTTGAAAATCCTGTGTAGCACTTTTTTATTTTACTTGATTGTTTACAATTAATGTTCTGGTTGAAAAAAAATTTATTGTGTGAGAATTGTGATCTCAATTCCCATGGAGAATTGAGAGACAGATAGACAGATCTTGGATCCATCATCAAGAAACTTGTGATTCACATTTCAGCGAGCCCTATGATGCTGCATCTGTGTCTTTAGATAGAGAAGAGTTCTCACTGATAACAGTGTCAGCAGCTAGACAAACTGCACTGAGGTTAGAACCAACATTTAAAATAAAATATTTAAAAATATAAAATTATTCACACAGATATACAGGACCGCATGCAAATGGTTTTGGACATGGTAAGAATGCAATGCTGCTAGAAAAGAAAGTGAAAACGCATGGGCGTCTGGGTCCATCAGCACGGCTATAAATGGCAGAGAATGTCCTAGATGTTACTGGTTCAATCCAAATCAGAGCAGATTCAACTGATAGCTGCTGATCAATAATCACAACAAACGGGAAAGTGACGTCATCCTGACACACTACGTTTAATAAACCAAGGCAATGTTAGGTGTCATAACAGTGATATTTCATAAATTAAATAACCAGCCTTGACGTACAAGACCGCTCGTATTTTTGTAAAAATGTATGATAGTATTAAGTGATTAATATGGATATTTGATATCTCATGTTTTAGTGTCTGTATTTATACAGGTGAAGGAAATGTCGCGCGCGCAGTGTCACTCAGGTTAAATAATAACTAGGTGAAAGGTTAATGCTAATCAACTGGTCAGCGACAGCATGTTAATACTGCAGCCTCGTTGCTACTTCTGTTAGGTAACAAAACGACACACATTTATCAGTTTCATTTGGCACAAATGGAACACATAGGTTTTTTTTATATATGATAATCGTGCCCCTGTTATGCAAGGTTATACGCTGCTCGCTAGCTAGAGCTGTTAGCAGGGAATGCTAACACTCATTCAAAGTACATTCACATCCGTAAACTTTACGGCTAAACAACAAACTGACAACGTTTAACGTACACAAAGTTCCTGAACCGTAAGCAGCACATAACACTGCTGTATACGTGGATCTTACCAATGTCCTGAGATTTGTCCTGGTGATAGCTTTGAGCATGATGGCAGGAGAAGCAATAAAACTCTCTCTCTCTCTCACACACACACACTGTTACCAAGGAGTTCCCGCAACATCTCGCGAGACTACATGTCACGTGATATACAACCGCTTCCGTTTGAGAGACATGCCCACTTCCAAAACCTGGATAATCAGTTCTTGACTGTTTCTTATTATTTATTTTTTTATATTTATAACAAAAAAAATTTTATTGTATATACAGATGTAAAATAAGACAAAGAAATAAAAGTAGTACATTGTGTCGCGCGCACAGATAAACTAGGATGTACAGTCTTTATTTTACTCGTTTCTACTGCAGTACTACATTTTATGAAAATAATAATTTGTTCATATTTTGGACAACCTAAACATACTATAATACCTTAAATTTTTCTTTTTCTGTGATCATATTTTTCAAATGTTAGACGTGTTAGGTCTACTTTAACATACAACGTGGTAGTTGCTTCATTTTAATAGGTTATGTTTTTATTTATATTTATTTATTGTCAATTTGACGTCTATGCCCCTTGCTTATCTTTCATAGATCAAGACAAATTAAAACCGCCATAGCGTCTGAGAACTTGTTAAGCCTATATCTGTGAACATCTTTGTGTTTGTTGGTTTATTTTATTACTGATGTTGTTATAGCGAAAAAGGAGTCACAGCTGGTCCAGTGTCTGTGCTGTTGCCTAATACCTTACTCTCCCTCGTTACAGCTAGGAAAATTATATATAGGCACAAGGCACTCATGAGCGACCTGCAGTTTACATTGAGTTAATTGGATTTATTTGAAAGTACTGCTTAGGGTCAATGTTGAAGGTCAGGGTCAAAAGAGCAGGCTGTGTAAAACGTGCAGGCGATTTGCTCTGTGCATGAGTGGTAATCTGTGAACATTTTAAACAAATATTCAGTATAAATAACTTTAAATCTATAAACTCTATTCACTGACTGTTCATAAATGAACTGCAGACCATTCCTTTGTGTTAGAAAATGAATTATTTAGCATTAATTATTATTATCAATTACTATTTCTATTGCTTATCAATTAATTACTAATCAGTATACAGCGCAGTCTGTTAAAATGTTAAAACTAATTTTTTTTTAAATTATATATACCTAGAATTGGGCCACTCAAAATGTACTTAAAAAATACAAAAAACTATTATTTGAAGAGCTTACAGTAACTTTTCAACAGTAGTAGTGGTTCGTTATTTTTATTTTTGTCTATAAATGTGTATATAAATGTTGCTTGTGGCTTAAATAAGCGAGATAGCGGTTGTAAACAGAGGGACGCGGGGAGAAAAAACAAAAATTGACCGGTTATTTCTTTAAGTGAATTTTTTTTTTACTTTTTTTCAATTCTTGTTTCACCTGAACAGACATTTTATGGTTGTTTTGTTTAAATTATAGACTAAAGTATTTGTCAGTGCTTACGGGTGATTATATGGAGAATAGAGGGAACTGTCCACATGTACAAGTAGATAGTGATGAAGATGCGCTTCTGCAGTATGTAATAGTTTTGAGACACCAGTAGGAGGCTCTCCACTATAGAGTAATTAGCCTTTTGACGAGCCACAATAGTGCCGAAAGCAAACACTCTGCTGCTGCTTTCCTACAGGATTTCAGATTCTCAAGAAAACGCCCAACACGAGTTAAAGCTTCACTTCTGTTACGCAGGTCGGAAATGAAAACACTACTGCGTGACTGCGTTTCCTAAAGATCACTTTACATGTTTCACTACTGAATGATCACTAAAACAGAACTAGTCTGCCTGTAAGATATAATTATTTGATGGGACAATATTGATTTTCGATAAATTGGACAAAAATCTATAAGATCAATCCTTAAAATATTCTAATAACTCAAAATAGATTGGACGTTTTCGTCGTTAGGATTGTGATTTTAAATGCTTATTTTAAATGCATGGCCTATCCAATTAAGTAAACATTTATTTGTTCACTTATCTATCTATCTATCTATCTATCTATCTATCTATCTATCTATCTATCTATCTATCTATCTATCTATCTCTCTCTCTCTCTCTCTCTCTCTCTCTCTATATATATATATATATATATATATATATATATACAGTCTTTATTATTATTATTATTATTATTATTATTATTATTATAATAATAATAATAATAATGTCCTATTTAACCTGGTTTAATTTAGTTATTTTTTTGTTTTTACTTGGAGATGTAGTAGAAAATAAGCCACGTTTTACTTAGTGTGTAAAATAAGGTGTGTATTTTAGAAGGTATTTCCCCACACTAATAAAAAAAAACTGTTATGAGCTAGGTTTACAAACTGTAATAGTCAGTTATGTTTGCAACAATTTTTATCCGATCATATTGTGAAATGTGCGCGCGCCCGCATACACACACAAACAAACGCACACGCACACTCAGCGAGAGAGAGAGAGAGAGAGAGAGAGAGCAAGCGCGCGCACTTTTGGACCACCTCCCCCGAACACTCCTCTCGGAACGCGGTCCGATTAGCGTGTGACGTCACGGCACGCGTGGGCCGCCGCAGCTCGCGGATCGGCTACAAGTTCTCGCAGTGCTCGGGCCGCTGCCCACTCCCACTGTGTCCCCTCATCTATAGCAGTGCGCGCTGATCATCCTTTATGCTGGATATTCTACTCCACTCTTCTTTCTTGGGTGATATGGGGGATCATTCCAAAAGTAAGTGCCATGTTTGTTATGCAGAGCGCTTTTAGAGGTGATAGTTGATTTCTGCGCATAGTTTGACTCGATGTTGTGAAATTTGGTCCATTAAGGGCATGTTATTTTAAAGCTAAAACTGCACCAGTACTATTCGATGCTTTGTGTAGTTCTGAAATCGAAATATTATGTTTACTCTCCGGTCCTTTCGGAGTGCTCCTTTTTTTCTTTCTTTCGGTCTCGAAGGCGTGAGACAGCATCATCAACTATTGTGTAATTAAATGGAAACCATGATTCCACAAATAAATGGGGGGAAATATGTTCGGGTGGCATGCATGGACTTGTGAACGAAAACGGCTTTGCATTGCAGAATGCATGAAGACAGACACATTATTGAGTTGAGTTTGAGGATGTGTAGCGCTGGAGTTGAGTGCAGGTTATGGCTTTAATTCGCGCGTTTGCATACAGAGAAGACCGGGATCGCCATGTGTGTGGGCTGCGGAAGTCAGATCCATGACCAGTATATCCTGCGGGTCTCCCCGGACCTGGAGTGGCACGCGGCGTGTCTGAAGTGCGCAGAGTGCAGTCAGTACCTGGACGAGACGTGCACTTGCTTCGTCAGAGACGGCAAGACCTACTGCAAAAGAGACTACGTAAGGTAGACGTCCCTCTGCTTTCCACAATTTGCTGCTGAGGAATTTAGGAATAATCTGATAAAATGGAAAGCTAAAATTTGCAAACACATGCAAAGTTGTACAATTCAATGTTTCTTATGGCTTGTTGTGACTCTTTGCGTCTCAAGCGTTTGTAGAATTTTTAAAACTGTATTTCCGAAGTTTGCAGTGAACGTCATTTGTTTTTGTTTTTTACTAAAACTCCAAATAAATGAACAGCCTTTAAAAAAATTATTATGGATAATAAATATAAGTGTTTGTTTAAAAACATTACATAATGTGTAATATTGTAATAATTAAAAATATATATTGTACGTATTATTATTATTATTATTATTCAGCAATAAAAATCTAAGTTGTTCACTTGGGAATTTGAGACCTTATTTATCTGATTATTTATTTTGTCCTTTTCAGGTTATTCGGTATTAAATGTGCGAAATGTAACGTGGGCTTCTGCAGCAGTGACCTGGTAATGCGTGCACGGGAGAACGTTTACCACATGGAGTGTTTCAGGTGCTCGGTGTGCAGCCGACACCTTCTACCGGGAGACGAGTTCTCTCTGCGGGAAGAGGAGCTGCTGTGCCGGGCTGATCACGGGCTACTGCTGGAGCGCGCCGCGTCGGGGAGTCCACCAATCAGCCCGGGAAACACACACTCTACCAGAGCCCTGCACATTGCCGGTAAGTACATTCACTCACACTCTTCAGATATTTAAACTAGTAAAACATAAATATAATAATAATAATAATATAAACATATTTCTTTAAAATGCATTAAAATCTAGAAAATTAAAGAATAAAAGATATCAATTTGCAGTGGAAAGGAAAAACTGTTGGCATGCAGTCCTGCCATGTTGATTTTTTTTTTTTGTAGACTAAACAAATTTTCACGTAGCTGCAAGGATTACACAAAAGATTAGTTACTGAACATACAAATTGTGATTTCTGGTTATTGAGATGATTTGTGCATTTAAAAGCGGAATCGGGAACCTGTTTTTAATGTGGCGTTTGTATTTTATTTATTTTTCGGTTGGGGTGGTATGTCATGGTACTCAGAGATCATTTATATAATCATCTTTAATTTCTCCCATGAGTTGTTGAACTGAGCTTTGCTACCTCCCTGCAAAAAATGTTGATGTCTACTATTTTTATACCTGACCCAAAGCATGCTTTTGATTCTTATTTAATTTGAGTATTGCCTTGATTAAGGTGTTTGCATATTTTGGCGCACAGCTATGCGCAGCGTCCTGGCTATGTTATTACGAGGATAATGACATTTCCTAAAGTCGAGACTGTATTGCGGTTTGTTTGTTGGCAGAGCCGGTACCTGTGCGCCAGCCCCCACACCGCAACCACGTCCACAAGCAGTCGGAGAAGACGACCCGTGTGCGCACTGTGCTCAACGAGAAGCAGTTGCACACACTGCGCACATGTTACAACGCCAACCCGCGGCCCGACGCGCTCATGAAGGAGCAGCTGGTGGAGATGACGGGCCTCAGCCCGCGAGTTATCCGCGTCTGGTTCCAGAACAAACGCTGCAAGGACAAGAAGAGGTCCATGCTTATGAAGCAGCTCCAGCAGCAGCAGCACAGTGACAAAACCGTAAGAGCCTGGTTTACTCTCGTCTTCTTGCTCCTAGTGTTCCTCAAAACAAAATGATTTGCGCACGAGAAGACTTCATGTAATAATAATACAAATTAAATTTAATTTGTAAAAGCAATTTTAATTTAATTTATATTATGTATTTGTGCAGCACAATGATAAAAAAAAATAATAATTTTATTGCAACATAAAGTTGTTTAAAGTCTTATATTTTTGTTAACCATTCACAGAATCTCCAAGGCCTAACAGGGACACCTCTAGTGGCAGGTAGTCCTATCCGGCATGATAACACGGTGCAGGGGAATCCTGTAGAAGTGCAGACGTACCAGCCTCCATGGAAAGCGCTGAGCGAGTTTGCGCTACAGAGTGATCTGGAGCAGCCTGCCTTCCAGCAGCTGGTACGAGGAATTACTTCAAGATCATTTTGCTATCTACACTTCAGAAAAAAGAAAAACTGTAAATACTTAATACTTAAAAAAATAAAGGAAACTGTAGCCCTATTTTTTTAGTAAATCTTACTCAAGTAAACATAAATTATAAATTAAAAAAGTAAACAACAAAAAAAGAAAAAGCTAATTCTGAAACTAAAAACCAATCCAAAAATATTAGGGCAAATAGTAAACAGGAAAAAAATTGGTTTAGGCAAAGAATCAAAAGCAATACGTCAAATTGTTGTTATGAACCCTCTTGGTCTACAGACCTGGCAATGTATGGTATATGACATCTGGCAAAGTTTTTACAGATTTATCCAAAAAAGAATGGGCTAATCTAGCAATCTGGCAGAGTTAGAACAGATGTGTCAAAAAGAAGAAGAGGTTGAATATTACCAACGGAGAGGATCCAAAAACTGCTCAGAGGATATGAAAGAGGTTGGAGGCAGTTCTAAAGGAAAAAGGCTGGACATGTTTTTGGAGATTATTTATATAATTCAAGAAGGGAGAAGCAAACTATACTTTTCTTTTCACCGGTAAAATCTTACACAATTTTGCAGTTTTTATTAGATTGACTTGTGATAATAAAAACATCAATAAAAACTCACAGACACCTTGATATAAATTTTATAATATTGCAGTTTTTTAAAACTAGTTTTTTACCTTGCGTAGGCAAACTATGGCACTCGGCTGTATAATTTTACAAAATTACTTAAGAAATTAATGGAGAAAACAAATAGGTCTAAACAATAACATATTTGTTGATCTGATTTTATTGCACTGCATTTTGGGCTTATGTGCATAGTTCTGCATATTTTTATGGTTTGATTTAGGAATTTTGAACTACACAGCCTCATGATGCATGTCCAATTATATATATATATATATATATATATATATATATATATATATATATAAATAATATGTCTAAAAATAATCATAAAAGGGTGTTTAGAAAAAGAATCGCTTTATTTTTTTTAGCGTTTTGATGCATAAATCTTTAACCAATCTTTGTTCGGTTTTACTAAATTACTATCATTTCAGACGATTAAATTAATAATTACGCGTTATTTTCGTCATTTGAGATGTTCTTTAAATGATTTTTCAGTTCGATGTGGCACCAAAAGGCTGTGAATGGGTCTACTGAGAACATAGACATACAGTTTATATATAGAAGGTTAGAATATCATTTTCCTTGATTTAAAAATGCATTACACAAAATGTAAAATGTTAGATACAAACATATATTTCAAATGATAAATACTAGAAATATGAACGGGTATGCACAATTCCACAGCGTTCATGTTTATCTGGCATAGTTTATTTACCTGTAAATTTCCTTGAGCTTATTTGTAATTAATTAGATGATAATTAGAGACTTCTCTCTGAGCTAATTTTTTACTTTTGCATGTCTCATTCGTTTATTTTAAAATATGTTTGTGTATGGCAGACAATAAATTCTAAATTCTCATTTTCTTCACTCTTTATCAAGGTGTCTTTCTCTGAGTCGGGCTCTCTTGGCACCTCTTCGGGCAGTGATGTGACTTCCCTGTCATCGCAGTTACCCGACACCCCCAACAGCATGGTGTCCAGTCCTGTGGAGACGTGATGGGGTCCATTGACCTTTGTCCACCCAGCATGCTGAACCCCACCCTGATCTGCATGAACACAGAGCACCTCACCGCCTCCACCTGAGGAATACAACGGAATCACGGAAAACAACATACAGGAACACAGTGGATTAAACTTGGAACGCACAAGCCTGCCAAAAAAAATCCAAAACGACACAAAACAAACAAACACGGAGCCAAGCCACTGGGACTCTCCGCACGCGTTTACTTTAGGCCTGCAGGCGGGAATCCACACGGATCCACCCGACACTTCCCAAGGAATATGAAAAAGTTGACCAACTGTCAACAACATAACAAATGACTGTAATGTCTTTACCAGTATTCATGATGTAATTTTACCCAAAAAACAAACAAACAAACAAACCTGATGACATTTCCCTAATTCAGTGAGACAACAGAGCCACGTTTGTCTTAATGCGCATGATCTCCGAAGACAATGTATAAAAGTGACATGTAAACCATTTTATCTTTACGGATGGAGGACAAATTATTTGAACTTCTCGAGAGAAAAAAAGTAAGTTATTGTTATTTATTGTCAGGACAAGAGTCCGAGCGAGAATTAAGAAATTACCTTAATAAACTATGATAAGTGTTGTTTATGTCTGAGACCAAACGTTGCATGCCATTATATCTACACCTTTTTTAAAGACCGATCAAAATATCTATTGGGGATTTTATTAATGGATGACAGCATATCGATCTACAGCACAGGTTTCAACGCCATACCAAAAGATGGCGAATTAAATATCAGTGAAGGCATTGAGCCTGAGTGTTCGCTATCTGATTTCAACACGGTAAAGGAATCATGAATTATAATCTTGCGTTCTCTTCATAAAAAAGTACACTCTACACAAAAAAAGGTTAATGGTTGTGATTTGGGTTATATTTGTGAAATCGAATAATTTATAGCTAGAAATATATTTTAAGAATTTTTTTTATAGAATTTCTAATTAATTGTAAATGTTGCAGTGTTATTCAGTCTCCTATCAATACAATATCAGAAGCATACACTATTAATATCTTATTCAGCACGATGTTCCTTTAAAGATTTGTCCTAAAAACTAATCACTATCTGTTTATGTACCGCGGATCATTTTGAAATGTGTACTACAATAGATGTACCTACCTTTGAGGGTTTCATACAGTACCTAGCCACGGGGAAATGTACCGTTAATAGCCATTGTTCTGAGAGCGTGGGGCTAATAAGGGGCTGATAAATGGTGTGAGAAGGTGTCTTTGTCCCTAATCAATACAGATACCCTGAGAAGCAGCCCATGCAAAATGTCAATAGTCTGGCTGGGAATAACGAGCTAATCTTTATTCCAAGTTTAATTCATACTGGGCACGATCAGAAGAGGGGTACTAAACTGTAAAGATGTGAAAATTAAAAAAGTACAGTCTCGGGTGACGATCTACCTGGGAGCACAATGGCGATTAAGAATGGTACAGTTCAATATCTTTTTTTTTTCCTCTGTGTGTGAGAGAGAGAAAGGGAGAGAGACGTGTTTGCTTGTCAGTGATTCTTGGCCCCTGATTACGGTTTTGGCTCTTCTCACCCTGTGCTAGATGACCCACATCTTGGCACTGAGCCAAGACGCTGTAAAGCGCTCTATAGTAGTCTGAACTGTCAGATGTAAGCCTTCAGATATCGGCGTTATCAGCGCGCGGATCGGGTGTAGGAGCGGATATGGAGAGTGTCGCTTGGCCTCGGACCCGTGAGCACTGAGCTCTGAGCTTGTAAAGGCGCGAGTCTAGACAGAAGGGAGATGGGCGGCGTCTTATCTGCAGTCGGCATCACCTGCACACACACACACACACACACACACATACACACACACACACACACACATACACACAGCTACAACAACACAGCAACTACCTTCACACACCCCGCGGCCGCATTTTCATTTCCATCTGTCCCATCAGGTCAACCCTAAGATCAGGTCAACGCAAAGTCTATTAAATCACCCAGATTTACATTCTCATCATTTAAACTGTTCTGTTTTATTTTTTGCAAAAAAGAGGAGAGGGTTGATAATTAGCCTACTGTTCACAATTATATTTATCCTACTGTATAAGATAGATAGATAGATTTATTATAATATTAATAGTAATTATTATTATTGATTAATTAAATATAGTGTGTTAAATTATTATTATTATTATTATACTTATTTTATTTTATTTATTTAATAGAATTTGTTTTGGCAAGGATCGATCTGTCTGTTATAGATAGATAGATAGATAGATAGATAATGTATTCATACAAAATAAGAACGTAAACAATAGCTGATTAAACTACTACTACTACAACTATAACTATATAATAATAACGATAATGATAATGATAATAATAATAATAATAATAATTATTATTATTATTAATAATAATAAAAAATGAAAATCGGATTTTTAACACTGAAAATAAAAAGTGCATATTATAATTTCAGTCATAATATCTTTAACTGTAACAGTAAAATTGCAGGCGACAAAATAACAAACGACATTCTTTTTCTAACTGAATTCTACACAACTAAATTCATGATCCTTTTAAATCGAAGGCCATTTCAACAAATTACGTCTGTTTAAAATCACAACGAAATCACTAGTATTCTAAACAGGCAAATCACTACTATTTTACTATATTACAAAACAGTAATAGTAAGTAATATAATATTGAAATAATACTTGGATTTCGAAAAACTCCAAGCAAACTTGTAAAACTTTTCAAATTATTAGTGGCGATCTTTAGGTTAAATAAATGTTGCTAAACTGGACAAACTCTCCAAAATAAGAACTATCGAAATGTCCATATTTAATCATGCAAAGCGTCAACATCTGGACAGACTCAAAGCAACATTTTTGTTCAGGTCAAATCATCAAATCTTGAACTACCTTTTTGTGTTGATTTGGAGAATTGAAATGAACCTAAACCCGTGCAAGCAATGTGAACAGGTATTATCGGAGTGATCCTCAGCTTTAAATCTTATTTCTTGTTATTAATTCCTAATCATTAATTTCTTATGAACGAAAATGCATACTTTTTTATATAGAAAAAGAGGAATGAGAGTTTAACCAGGGAGTCAGAGAAAGAGAGAGAGAGATTAGACTTGAATTTCATAATGCTTAAATCTTTACAACTCACTCACTCACCTTCTATACCGCTTTATCCTGCATTCAGGGTCGCGGGGACCTGGAGTCCATCCCAGGAGTCTTAGGGCACAAGGGGAGGGGGGGGTGTACACCCTGGGCAGGGTATTGCAGGGCAAACACACATACACACACTCTCACTCTCATTTACACACTACGGGCAATTGAAAAATTAGCCTAACCTGCATATCTTTGGACTGTGGGAGGAAACCCACCAAGCACGGGGAGAACATGCAGACTCCATGCACACAGAGACGGGGATCGAGCCTGGCCGCGGTGCAAGGCGAGTGCTAACCGTTACACCACCTTTACTACTCGCATCCTAATATATTGTACAAATAATGTCAGAAGCCTACTGTTTAGTAGGCAAGTATGTATTTCTTCAACTTATTTCTGCAAACAAATGTCAATCTTAAACATTAAATGTCTTCTAGCTGTCCCTTTAAAAGTCATCATTTATTTATCTAAAGGTATATTTTAGTTTCATGAGAAAAAAATAATGATGGACAAATTAAACCAAATATTCCTTTTTTTTCTGAATGAATGAAGTAGGGGAGTGTTTGAAACAATATACCTAGGAAAGCAAGAGTGTGTTACTGTTTTGAAAGAGGAAATATTATACTAAAGGTAGGATGCTGATCTGGGAAGAAGTTTCTCATGTACAAAAGGTCTGATGTCTAACTCACTCTAAGAAGTGCAAAGAAGAACTGCTGGAAATATATCTATAGGTCTATAAATGTGTGTCACATACACTCTGCCTCTTTACACACAAACAGTCACTTGACAGATATTTATTATTGTGGAGACACAATTCTGAATGGAAGGATAGGTGTGTGTGTGTGTGTGTGTGTGAGAGAGAATCCGACCCGAGAGGCTCCAGCTCATGTTGACTCACTAATGTACATGTGACTCAGAGGCAGCAAGGGGTAGTACACAGGTTGAGAGACACACACACACACACACGCCTGTTTGTGGTGCCCTGAGGACACACGAAGGACTTGAATACTGTGCCGTTTTACCCACGTCAAATTCCAGTCTTACTGCGGTTCATGCAGGAGACAAACAACTACATCTACATTAGTGTTCAGGTTAAACCTGCAGCTCACCCCAAAAGAAACCGGGCTGGTTTTAGATTTGCTTTTACTGTTAAATATCAATCACGTTTACTTCTATTACACGTTAGCGTGCCCTTACGTTTATTTTTTTCAAATATATATTTCATCTGATCGGCTCCAAACTCCACACAATAACACATGGAGAGATAAACATCAGCCTGCGCAATCATGGCCTGTGTCTCCATCATATTCATTTCTGAAGTTTGCATGAGAAAAAAAAAACATGCTAAGAAGAAACCATCCTTTGATTGAAAATGGTTTTCACACAAATTATTATTAATCTTGAGGTTGCTAAAAGTAAGATCACAAGATACACACAAGACTTTAATATTTTATTAAATGATTAAATTAGGAAAACAATTTCTATAAATTGTAAGTGCTTCACTTCTCAAAGAGGAACACAAAAAAAGAAAAGGACAACACACTATCTTTTTACAGTATATATATATATATATATATATATATATATATATATATATAAATATACAGTATACACACAGATATATATATATATATATATATGAGAGAGAGAGAGAGAGAGAGGGAGGTATAAAAGTCTTGAGCTAACCCTCATATTTTGAACCAGACCTTCTCATAATTTTTAATGTAGTCTTGAGGAATAATTCTTCCTCAAAACTACATTTAACATTCCTTGTTTTAAGTCGAGTACCTTTACCTGACCACTTCGCTTTGGACGGAGGAATGCTTTTGTTTGTTAAGACACACAGTGACCTATGAATCAATCATGCATATATATGAGAAAAAAACTCTTAAAGTATAAACCATTGAGAAACAGGTGCAGATGATAAATGGATGAAACAGCCGAGAGGAGAATTGAGGTTACATAAATGACCAATTTTTAACATCTTTAGGCATTTTGCAGCCTAATGCCGTAAAACATATATTTTATATATATATATATATATATATATATATATATATATATATATATATATATTTTTTTTTTTTTAACCATTTTTTAAATCTACATAAATTAATATGCAGAAATAAGGGATGGCTCAAGATTTTTACACCGTAATGTGTGTAATGTTGTATAAATTATAAATATGACAAACAGAAGAAAAGTCCAGACTCCACATTGTTAACTCTAACAGTTTTTTATACATAGCAATTTAGTATCACAACAAAAAACTGAAGTAACTCGCTGTACTCTGATGAAATCCTATAATAACTGAAGAAATAACATCTTTTATTTACAACACAAAATACAAACCGTACAATTAATTAACCACAAAACTCAACATCCAGCTTGGGATGAAAAACAGTAAACTATTGTGCATTTAAAAAAAAAAAAAAAAAATCTGTTTCAACAGATCCATTCATTCGGAAGATAACTGATTTCACTTGTACCTGACAGCTCCTTATAATTGTATATTTACATAGCAAATACATTCATACATTCAAACAACTTCATAAATGTAACTTGTCATTCCACCCTTAAGTATTTGCATTGTAAGGGACGGTTTATTACAGTGTGCGCATCCAAAACGTTAATCCGAATTTATTGTGTAATTATTTGGGTAAATGCACCGTTATTAAAGAGATCTAAGAAAATCCAGAAGAAAAATCAGTTGCTACATGCAGGCACATACTTGTCAGACTTGGCTAAAAGCCCATGTACAGCAATTTAAGTGACATAGTGAAAGTTTTTGATGTTGTGCTTAGAGCAAAATGTCCTAGTACAAACGACCAGGTTATAGTCCACAGGGCGCTGGGTATTGCTCTCAAGGGCTCTATGGACTCCAGTGTGTACTCCTCGTCTCGCTTACTCTTCTTGCTTGTTGAGAAAGAACTGAAGAGCTGAGTCCCACTGATCTCGGGGAAAACGGTTGGACAGCTCACAGTAATCTAGCAAAGTAGAGCTCCTCTCTGTGGATAAGAGAAGTAGAGAGAATGTTGCTGAATATATGCATGAATAAAAAAAAAAAAAAAAAATTCCACATTTTTCTCTGAAAATAAACAGGCAATTAATTTGCGTTGCACAAATGGTTAACAATTTTTCTATAATTACCTCGTTAACTGCACAAGGAAAATGCATTGAAATGTAAATGATTTGGCAAGCAATAATGTATAAAAACATTCAGATAATGACACAAATGGCATTTCCACCTAGCAAGGAAGCTGAAAATGGGTAAAGTAAAGCTTATTACAGTAGGTATGAGACGCACCTTGATGTGAGGATTTGTTGTCAATCTGGCTCTTACTGGAGGCACAATCCTATAAGGGGGAAAACAATAAATATGCAAATGCAACAAATCTGAATTGAGTCTAAGGAATCAGTCTTCGTACTATACGTCTTTTCACAGTTCAGTATTGTGCCTCTAAACACAAGTTTCTAGTTTTCTTTGGTTTCAAGCTGTTGTAAAAAAAATATATATATATTTTTCTGAAATCACATTCTTATAACATTTATCCAATAAAAAAATTTATTAAAAATTACAGAAATACTGGGATTGTCCCTCCCATTGTAGTTTTTCCTCCTCTTCATTTCATGACCTCAGGTGGATATGCTGCATTTGGATTATCATTTGGATGTTTTTGCACACCACTAACTGTGCTCACATTGAATGTCACATTGTTGCTTTCGAAAAAGAAAAACATTTTTGTGTGTCAAAATTTCCTTAACAGTTACTTTGGATTATGTACATTCATACGTTTTTCATTAAGCATCAGAAGGTACAGGATGTTGTGCATCTTCCCATTGTTTGCTTGCAATGACAATCGCCTTGTCCTTGTCAAAGTAAGCGCTAATCTCCAGATAAATAATCAGGGTAGTGGGCCAGCGCAGGGGAGATTGTCAGGAGGAAGATGAAGGGGTCGGCCTGTTTACAAGAGGCTCAACCGGTGGCAGGTAAATCCACCCAAATCGACAGAGGAAGCCATCCATCTTTGCAGTGGAGGCTGCTTCTTTGGAGAAGGGAGGGTAATGAGAGCAGCAAAAAAACAAAAGGGCAGGAACAGAGACAAAGCTGGAGCTCGGAGAGATAAGAGTCAAACGTTGACATTGTGCAGAAACAGTGGAAAGGTGTGTGCATGTGAGTGTGCGTGTGGAAGGAGAGGGGGCTTTACAGGTCAGAGGACATGCTGCAGGTGAGACTGGAAAACAAACCTCAGCCGGAGAGGTATGCGAAGATTTAAGTACATGAATGTGGTATGGTAGTAATTATAAAAGAATAAGGCAAGCACACATGTGGGCAATTTATGGTAATATATGAATGAGTCATTTACTTCATTAGAAGGAGGACAATATCAATGTATCCATATCTACAGATGATCCATGAAAGTGTGTGCCTTCTCTGCATGAGAACCCATAACCCGTACCTGTATAAATGTGGCCAGGAGCACACAGCTCATCTCCTGCTGCAGGATGACTTTGTTCTGCTGGTTGTTGTAGCAGGCGCTGATGAGTGAGGGGAAGAGCACTTTGATGAGGTGCGGGTGGCTGAAGTACTGGAATGGCAGCTGACACAGTTTCTGCAGCACGCTGGGCTGCCGGCCAGACTGCACGATCACCTGGAACACACAGGCAGAAAGTGTGCGCGCATGAACATATCGAGCAAATGCCACCCCTTAGCAGTAAATCAGGGCCTCGCCTTGCGCCCCTCCCACACATAAATCTGCCACTAAAAACAACACACAAACAGCCATTAAGAGGAGAAACAGAGGGCACAGCCTCCCCAGTACACAATTACACATCATAAACCCGGCCAGTGATGCCTCAGCACCTCCCCTCTGTGGCACGAGTGTACACAGAACACTTTCGGGCTCCTCTCAGTCTCTCGAGAGCAGACGTTCAGCCTACTGAGTCACATCGCCACGCTTCACTTATAAGCAAAGACAAAATTGACACATGGTGATTATCGCGATAAAGTTATGGGGGGAAAAAAATGCCCCAAGCTATCAACGTGCAACTGAAGTTCATGCAGAGGTGGAATCACAGGGTGTAGGGGTGAATAAGTAACCGCACAACAGAGGGTGAGAGAAAAGAAGGGGATGTGAGGTGGATGGGTTGGGACCCCCATATGGTTGCATACCCCACTTCTACCACTTTAAGAAATGAAGCAATACCATTAATGGAGTTTCTCAGCACCAACATATCACCTCCCCTCGGTGTGGCAGTCAATCACACCATCACGTCCAGCCCCCCCACCCCCAGCATTAAAATCAAATCGCTCCCAGCCCGACCTTATTAAAGCACAGGCTCAGCTCCTGGTGCCGGAGGCCTTCAGCTCAAGTCTGAAAACGCGGCAAGGCCAGGGAGCTGGGAGGTCATCGCAGTAAATCCCCTACAGGTGAGACAGAGTGAGGGGAAGACAGAGAGAGAGAAAGAGAACGAACCAATTACCCGCCCAACCATCTACCTCCCAATGCAGCTCAGCCGCAAATGCAAACCAGAAGGGTGAAGTGAAATTCCCGCAGCACTGGATGACATAAATTACCAAGATTTACAAGATTTGTAAAAATAGTCTTAACAATACTCTTTCCAATGCATTCTGGGCTTTAATAATGCACTTCAAGGGGTTTAAGAGCATGATAAACAAAGTGATAACTCAACCCTTTTATCATTTCAAGGTGAAGGCCCTACACAGTGTATTCCTACAGCAGTGTTCAAAGGTTCTCAGGCAATGTCATCCTGCATGAGGGACTGTTTAAAGATGCTTTACTGAGTGACTAAAACAAACCACCGCAGAGTCCCTTTAATGGTACTAAAAGCTCAAAACAGCTGACCTCCAACTCACTTCAGATTGGCGAGCCCACCGGCATGTGCTGACCAAACACCATTATACAGCGGCTTCTTTTCGACGTGTAATTAATAAGCATTTCCTTATGGAATGTAACAAAAAAGTTGGGAAAAAGGAGAATTTCCTGCACCACCGAAGCAGTGCAACTGAATTAAGCAATAATTTGAAAAGACCTGGTTGTTTTCAATGGTAGAGCTGTGCAATGTCAAAATGGAGTGTAAAGGCTGAGAAGGGTTATTTTTTTTTTATAAGCTCAGGAAGGACTGAGCTAATCTCTACTATCACTCCTGGACTAAAGTCAAAAGCCGAACAGATGCATGATCTTGTCCTTTTCTGTTAGTAAGACCTTTACAGAGCATAATGCTTCATAGCGTTGACATTACTTCAGCTTACAGCAACTTCACTAAAACCTGCCACTTGCTGTTCATAAACAAAGTCATTCTGAACTTCAGAAAGAATGTTGAGTAAGAGAGTGTGGGAGTGTGTGTGTGTATGTGTATTTGTGCACACGTGTGCATGTGCGCATGTGCGCACGCGTGCGCTGGGTAGCATGGCCTGGATCTGTACGGACATTCCATCCACAAATCAAGCAGCCGTCTCATAATCCCCTAGCACACAGTACTCCATCTTCACACACCTAAACAAATTGTCCCCCCTCAAGTGTCCGCCACAGAAAGACGTACAGCGCTCAAAGAGCAGAGGTTAGTTCCTGCCGTCCTGTACACGCTCCAGATTCACGCATGAGCTCGACCCGTAGTTCCTACAGCAGCGGCTAGGTATCTTATTCAGCCTCCGACATCATAAAAAGCACTGGTGGGCTTTTGACCTCCTGCGTCCCCCGTGCTTTAGCACAGATGGCCATAAAGAAGCAGAGAGGCCAGGCCTGGCCTGTGTTTTCTTAAATACAGAGCATTTGGGATTCTCAAACAGAGCCACGCTTTTACGGCAAGTCTATTACATAATTCCCAGCCTGTCCACTGAAAACAAAGGGAGTGTAAAGTTAATGCGCCGAAACGCAAACATAGGCTCCGAATAGCCCAAGGTGAAGAGGAAGGAGACCTGAGCTGGTTGGGTTTGTTCTTTGATGAAATGTTGATAAGAGGGAGGAAGAGAGTCAGGCTCTAAGACTCAAATGTACAGGTCAAACACCATGTAGAGACGTTCATTGTAACTTCTAGTAATCCTAAGAAAAGCAACAACAACAAATGTATGTATTGAATAGGAAAAAACTGGGGTTATGAGATAAAGTTGCATTATTGTGTGTGCACGCGTGTGTGCATAAAGACAGTCTAAATGATAAGCAGGAGGGGTAACAGACCTCTCACAGATAAGAGTAGAGGGTAAACGACACATGAGGATGCTGAAGAGGCACTCAAGACAGGACGTTATGACTAGCGAGACCTATGTGAACAAAGAATACCACCCACGGACAGAACGTTACCAAACCTCGGTCTGTCCAGACTTGGTGACGGCCCCCAGGAACGGGGGCAAAATTATTATAACAAAATAGGTTAATAAAGAGAGACCGGTTTGTTAACTTTTCTCAAAATGAGAAAAACACTTGTCTTACAAAAACAGCATTAAGAGCTCTGTTTGTTTGAAAAAAGAGAGCAAATGATCAGTGATTTATTACCGCTGCCTGACTGAATCAAGCGGCAACTTCGATCCTTTGAAAGATAATCTCTCCAGAAGATCTTCACCAGGAGCCCATCTGACCTGGACAGCACTCAAACCCAGCATTAGACCTAAATGGGGGCCCTAAATTTTGAAAGATTTATGGGCAGGCAAACAAAAAATGAAAGAAAAATCCAGAAAAAATATTAAGACCCAAAATATAATACTCGAGTGTGTTAAACCGCAGTTTTCTGATGACGGCGTGTGTAAATCACACACGGCACTTGGCAGAGGCTTCATCCTCTTTGCTGCCACTCGGAGGCTGTGCAGTACGGCCACCTCCATGCCTCTGTTTACTACGGAGCTCTTGCCAGCAACAAGGCCCGAAGGGTTGGGTTATCTCAGCAATAATAAACTGTTGAAGTCGGAGTTTCAACATCAGCTGTTTAGCTGTGGATTAGAAGGCCAGAGCTGAAGCTGGAGTTATGGCTTGTGTTGGGATATGATGAGAATATGAACGAAGTGCAGATATCACACCGAATGTGGCAAAGAGACGGAGAGGGTAGGAGATAAGTAGAGATGAGTGTAGCGGACTGTTTCACTCTGGTGCTTTGAAAGAAGTGCCATGTTGAAAAGTGGCGGTGTACATTAAACAGCTTGTCCACCACTGTGTTATCAGACTTCACACTAGGACTGCAGGACACGGATACCGATAACGCAGAGGACGAGGATGTCTTTAGTTCTACTTGTTTGATGTCCCGGTGAGTAATGTTGTTTGGCCGCTTTCCAGACACGAAACAAAGCGGAAACAAAGTGATGAAAAAAAGTTACTCTGTAAAAGTTGACTCATAAATTGAGATCATGCATGACAAACCCAAACATTACATATGACTTTAATCTTTAAAAAACGGATACAAATTAATTCTTCTTATTGCTAAACTGAAGCACCAATCAGAACCTGGGAATAGATACTAGCAAACAAGAACCATCAAGGCCCCTGAATAAAAACACTTCACAGCCACTAATACATAAAAACACAAAAACACACACGTATATTTGTACAGTATGTCACTCGCTGTAAGTTAAGGAGGGGCAGAGTAACACGCACATGCTCCAAGTGGGCAGCATATAGAGCGTGCACTGCTATTACGAGCTGTATTATTTCTCAGACGGCCACATATAAACACAGGCGGGTGTGCTGGCACTGAATCAGCAGTCTGAGTCAGGAGTCTGGGGTCAGCGCAGCCTTTGTGTCCTGCCTGTGCTTACGCTAGCCTGAGAAAGGCCACAGTCCAGGCAAACCTCTCATTTATACTGCACAAAAACTCCCAGGGTCACACCAATTTTTTGAGCCCCTGCCAAGCATCTCAGCAGTCAGCTTTTTAAAAATAATACAAGAGCAGCATACAGTTCACATTGCAATCCGCATAACCTGAATGCCAAACTGTTTGAAATACAGGGTTTGGGAATTTGCACCAAAAAAAAAAAAAAAAAGAAAAGAAAAGTGGAACTACAACAGACTGCTACGTCTTTTATTGTATAGTCTTGTTGGCATTAAAAAAACAAAACAAAAAAAAAAAACACGAGGGAAACTGCAACATTAAACATTTCAGCACACAGGTTTTTTTTTCCATGACCTGCAGAGCGGTTTTCAAATTAGCAAAGTGAGCTGAGGATCAATGAATATGCAAAGGGTGTACAGTATTTCCCACTCTGGTCGTTGTGTTAACTTTCCCCTCTCTGAACACAAAGCCTAATCATCAGTCACTCCTCCCCTTAATTCAATCATCAGCCTTCATTCAATTATCCAATATAATATGCAAATTAAACCCAACAATGGCCAACAAATGCTAATTGCGTACATCAAAATAATTAAATTGGATTGGATTTGGCAGAGGAGAACTGAACTGCAATAAAAAGAGAGGCCGTTTTTTTAATTAACGGCAAAAATTCTTTAAATTAGAATCTGTAATAAGCCCATAAATTGCTGGGTCTCTGACCCTCCCATGAGGACGATCAATCCTCAGGAGACTGACATAACTAAAGCCTGGAGGAGTGAGTGAAGTGCTGTGACAGACCGTCATGTAGCTGGCAGGAAGCTCTATATCTCACCGATCCTTGATCCAAGCTCAGATGTTCTACCTCCTGCTAAAGCTTCAACAAGGACAAATGCCACGATTAAAACCACAAAGCATGTCCTTGTGGTAAGGCAGAACATGACACAGAGGTGCCATAGCTGCTGTATTATTCAGCAATTGTATCAGCTGTTTGTATGAGGAAAACACATCTGGCTCATCATCTAGTGAACAGCTTCTAGAAGCTTAACTGTACCTTGACCGCACACAAAACAGCACTTTTGCAATTTATTCCGTTACACCCGCATAAAAAATATTACTAGACCTGGCAACTGAGTGCAACATAACAGATTCTCAGTTTTTTTTAGGAAAGATTTTTTTTTTCTCCAAGACATTTCAAGGACTTTCTACATGAACTGTATACATGAGAGCTGTTGATCACACAAAGGTTATTTTACAATGACTCACATTTGCCAAGATCCTTAACATTACAGCCAACAATACAGTGCCTGACTGACTGACTGACTGAAGAACACACTTATGATTTGATCTCAGATTTTATTTCAGATACAATAAGTTGAGTAGGTTTAAACCTAAGCCACACACATTGACCCGATAACACACTGTGTTCAAATCTACCTCAAACTGACCTCATACTGTTCTCAAACTAGTACCACAATGGCCTTACAATGACTTCACATAGTTCTCACACTGGCCTAACACTGTTCTCAAACAACTCTCACTGGCCTCACTTTACCAACAATGTTCTTAGTCTAATCTTACACTGGAATCACACTGTTCTGAAACTAGTCGCACACTGTTCTCTCGCTGCTCTCAAGCTAACCTCACTAGTCTCACACTGTTCTCTCGCTGCTCTCAAAATAACCTCACTAGTTCTCTCTTCTCTCTCTAGTTCTTCTCTCGCACTCTTCTCTCGCTGCTCTCAAGCTAACCTCACTAGTCTCACACTGTTCTCTCGCTGCTCTCAAAATAACCTCACTAGTTCTCTCTTCTCTCTCTAGTTCTTCTCTCGCACTCTTCTCTCGCTGCTCTCAAGCTAACCTCACTAGTCTCACACTGTTCTCTCGCTGCTCTCAAGCTAACCTCACTAGTCTCGCGCTGTTCTCTCGCTGCTCTCAAGCTAACCTCACTAGTCTCACACTGTTCTCTCGCTGCTCTCAAGCTAACCTCAATAGTCTCACACTGTTCTCTCGCTGCTCTCAAGCTAACCTCACTAGTCTCACACTGTTCTCTCGCTGCTCTCAAGCTAACCTCACTAGTCTCACACTGTTCTCTCGCTGCTCTCAAGCTAACCTCACTAGTCTCACACTGTTCTCTCGCTGCTCTCAAGCTAACCTCACTAGTCTCACACTGTTCTCTCGCTGCTCTCAAGCTAACGTCACTAGTCTCACACTGTTCTCTCGCTGCTCTCAAGTTAATCTTATAGTAGCCTCACACTGTTCTCAAGTTAGCCTCACAGTAATCTCTCACTAGTCTCAGGCTAGTCTTACATTAGCCTCAAGGTATCAAGCACAAGGCTAATCAGGGGTATAATTAGGCAAGCTTCTTAGACATGTCTTCTTTGCATGCAGATTTGATCTTATTGAGGTCCTGTTAGTAGAATAAGAGAAATATAAAGATGGTTCTATACAGTAGACTGGCTTTGCTGGACAGCTAGACAGTGAGTCTGATGTCCCCCTGACGGGATGTAATATTTGAATTTTGAAGTGTAAAGAGACCGATTCTTTAAGTATTGAGCAAAATACTTGCATATATTCAAGGCCATTGAAAAGAGAAAATAAAAAACTAACTTTTGCACAACTAATCCCAGGGTGTTTAGCAGAAACAATTACACTACACAGGAAAATCTTTTTAAAACAGGTTTGTGATGTTTTATGACTGTTTTATGAGGGGAAAAAAAAGCGCAATAGGATTCCCAGAGGGCATGTGTTATAGCCTTTTATTCCGCAGCGTTGAATTCTCACAACTGATTGTGTTAATTAAATTTCTTTAACAGCAGCTCTGATGGTCACTCTAGGTTTAATTTAAACAATAGCTTCATTAATGCACAATATTAATTCACTCGCTCTAATGCATCATTTCTATAGAAACAGCTAAATCACGAGGACTTGTATGTCAGATGTACCACAAAAATTTATGCACCTGTTATAATAAATTATATAAAAAAAAAAGTAATTAACTTCTGTATAATTAAGTATGAATTTAAATAAGATTTATGGAAGGAAATTGGGACTCTGTAATAGCAAGTTTCTCAACACAGATGACTGCCCTGTCTGGTATCTCAATAACTTGACAAGTTGTGTCTGTTGTCTTATTAACATGAAAAAGATGAGGTAATGTAAGGATTTACAGCTTCTATAATGCGAGTGATAACATAACGTATTTCATGAACAGCATTAAATGTGACAATAAATGGTTAAAAATCACAAAGTATAAAATTAATAACTGCACCTGCGGCAAATTGCTTTGGTACAAGAGAAATTAAACACTTCATGCTGTGCTATTTTAGGAAAATTATCCACTTTGGGATAGTATCTCTGCTTTGTATCGGATCACATCACCCCATCCAGGGGTTAATGATTATCCTGCAAGAACATTGCCTTTGGTGTAGGGCTGGGCGATATGGCAAAAAAGTAATCTCGATAATTTTTGGCCCATATTGAACAATAACGATATATATTTTGATATAAGCTGTTAATGCTGCCAGCTTTAAAAGAGAATCCCAACAATGACTGAAGCCACAAAAATTAAAGGGTTCATTAAATTACATTTTAAAGTATAGTTTATTAACAAAAACAGATGACAGATTTGGCCTTAAAAATTAAGATACTATAGGCACATGCTCAGAATCTGTACAAGGCAAAGATTTTTATTTAAAAAAATACAAACCGGATTCCAAAAAGGTTGGGACACTAAACAAATTGTGAATAAAAACTGAATGCAATGATGTGGAGATGGCAAATGGCAATATTTTATTCAGAATAGAACACAGATGACAGATCAAAAGTTTAATCCGAGAAAATGTATAATTTTAAAGGAAAAATATGTTGATTCCAAATTTCATGGTGTCAACAAATCCCAAAAAAGTTGGGACAAGTAGCAATAAGAGGCTGGAAAAAGTAAATTTGAGCATAACGAAGAGCTGGAAGACCAATTAACAGTAATTAGGTTAATTGGCAACATGATTTGGTATAAAAAGAGCTTCTCAGAGTGACAGTGTTTCTCAGAAGCCAAGATGGGTAGAGGATCACCAATTCCCACAATGTTGCAGAAGGATAGTGGAGAAAGGTGTTACCCAGCGAAAAATTGCAAAGACTTTGCAGTTATCATCATCAACTGTGTATAATATCATCCGAAGATTCAGAGAATCTGGAACAATCTCTGTGCGTAAGGGTCAAGGGCGTAAAACCATACTGGATGCCCGTGATCTCCGGGCCCTTAAACGACACTGCACCACAAACAGGAATGCTACTGTAAAGGAAATCACAGAATGGGCTCAGGAATACTTCCAGAAACCATCGTCAGTGAACACAATCCACCGTGCCATCCGCCGTTGCCATCTGAAACTCTACAGTGCAAAGAAGAAGCCATTTCTAAGCAAGATCCACAAGCACAGGCGTTTTCATTGGGCCAGGGATCATTTAAAATGGAGTGTGGCAAAATGGAAGACTGTTCTGTGGTCAGACGAGTCACGATTCGAAGTTCTTGTTGGAAATGTGGGACGCCATGTCATCCGGACCAAAGAGGACAAGGACAACCCAAGTTGTTATCAACGCTCAGTTCAGAACCCTGCATCTCTGATGGTATGGGGTTGCATGAGTGCGTGTGGCATGGGCAGCTTGCATGTCTGGAAAGGCACCATCAATGCAGAAAAATATATTCAGGTTCTAGAACAACATCTAGTCATCTCTTTCAGAGAAGACCCTGCATTTCTCAACAAGATAATGCCAGACCACATTCTGCATCAATCACAACATCATGGCTGCGTAGGAGAAGGATCCGGGTACTGAAATGGCCAGTCTGCAGTCCAGATCTTTCCCCTATAGAGAACATTTGGCGCATCATAAAGAGGAAGGTGCGGCAAAGAAGGCCCAAGACGATTGAACAGTTAGAGGCCTGTATTAGACAAGAATGGGAGAGCATTCCTATTTCTAAACTTGAGAAACTGGTCTCCTCGGTCTCCAGACGTCTGTTGAGTGTTGTAAGAAGAAGGGGTGATGCCACACAGTGGTGAAAATGGCCTTGTCCCAACTTTTTTGGGATTTGTTGACACCATGACAATTTGAATCACCATATTTTTCCCTTAAAATGATACATTTTCTCAGTTTAAACTTTTGTTCCGTGATTTATGTTCTATTCTGAATAAAATATTGACATTTGCCATCTCCACATCATTGCATTCAGTTTTTATTCACAATTTGTTTAGTGTCCCAACTTTTTTGGAATCCGGTTTGTACTTGTTTGTGATGATAAAAAGTATCTTGTGATAATAAATTACAATGTTTTGAGATTTTTAAACAATAATGAGAAACAACATTTAGACCACACACACTAGGGCTGTCTTTTTATCCCACAATTCAGAGTTAAATGAAGGCTATTTCACACGGCCCCAATAAACTGACATAATGGCTTAAGCATGCAATGACAACAAACATGGAATGAATTATGCAGCTATCAATCTGGACCAGGAAAATTTCACTATATAGTTGGGTACCTGCTAGGTGTTGTATAGTTCATATTTGCTTGGCCAGAATGGTTTAAGTCACCAAAATAACGTGTTATTGATAAACTGCGCAGCTTTCGCCAACGTGAACACTCCCGTTAGTAACGAGGCGAATAAGGAGCTAAACTTCAGCCGCAGAATGAGACGCTGCGCAATAAGGAGCCAAACGAACCGGAAGCTGCGAATAAGGAGCTAACTTCAGCCTCGTGTGCTTAGGGGCATCATATCTTTCGCTAGAAAGTTAGAAACGACCCTGGTTATATTCTTGCTCCTTTTGAAACACCTTTCATAAGGTGTAATGGCCACGAAAGACGACACGATCGATATCTGCTTTGGTACAGCCCCACTGCTAGTTGACGGAGTAGCATCGGCCCGCATTTTCATGCTCTCAGTGTGGTCGTTTGGGTGATGCGTTCATATAACGGAGTTCGTGCTACCTTTTTTGTCGACAATTTCAACATCTTTGGATAATAAGAGTTACTTTCGTCGTTGCTTCCACTAATTTTTTTTGTTGTCCTGGTGTCAAGTTTGCTTCACAAAGTGCGGTAGGAAATTAACTTTGACCTGCACGGCACGCGCAAGCTGCATGCTGATTGGTTGTTGTCGTGTTGTTCTACTGTGTGATTGGCTCTTAGATTAATCCATATCGAGCAAAAAATGTCTAGAGCTTTTCATCGTTTTTAAAATCAAATAAATCGCGATTCGATATGATATTGTTTATCGGCCCAGGCCTACTTTGGTGTTTTATTTCTGATATATTATTATTTTTTTATTATTACTATACATAAGCTGTAAATGTAGTGAAATAGATAACATCAGTTTCTTTTCCCACTCTCTTTGTATTTGTGGCTTTTCGATGACAGTTTCTATGTTTCAGCCTCATCAGGAAGCAGAAGCAGCTTGCATATAAACAATAATAAACTGCCAGGTTTCTGCAGTGTAAGATCTATAACAGATCCCCCACTGGGAACTGCCATGGTAGTGAGTTTTCTCTTTAAACAACTTCAATAGACTGTTGTGTTTACGTGTCCACATTTTGCTCACCTGGTTGTCTGGGTGGTTGACGGTAAAGTAGCCGATGCAGATGATGACCTCATGCAGCAGTTCCTCTGAGCTGTGCTGAGAGCAGTACCACAGGAGAGAGCTCACGATGTGTCTAAAGGCCAGAGACAAACCCTCAGCTCCCAAAACAGACTGAAAAACAGCAACAAGAATCATCACATTGATCAGTCACAGGTCACATATCGTCACATATTTAATAAGATCAAAACCAGGCAAATCAAATAAGGAAGCAGATTAAGGTTAGGAACGTAGTTACCTGACCATTAGTCTAAAAGGAATACTCATGCTTGAACTTAACTAGACTACTCTAAACTGTTTATGTATAAGACACATGGTCCATTTTGGAACATAAGAAGATAACTAACGTCTCAAAGTGGATGAAAAACACGTTGGACTTGTTGAGGAGGACTTGTGAGAGTCTTTCCACAGCTCTGGAGACAGAGAGGTCCCACTCCAGACCCCCCAGTCTCCCTATAGAGGAGATGCTATCAGCGAAGTCACAGACAGTATTTATTAAACATGTCAGTATGACAAAGCGCCTCAGGGTCAGCACTGAGACTACTGACATTAGCTGTGTGGTGTGAGATCTGGAGATGGAAGGTCTGAGTAAGCAGGCACAAACAACAACGCCTAAATAATGCCAGTGCATCAGCACAGTATTAAAAAACAAAAAAAAAAAAAACACCTACCAAATAACATTGCGTCAAACCCCTACAGTGACGAAACACACCTTCAGACATTTACCTTCAATAACAGCAAAATCAGGTAGATCTAATTTTCACACAATAGGTAGCGTTGCCACCTGACAGCTCTATACAGTTTAACCATACTGAGCTCACATTTCTGTCTGTGTGGAGTTTGCGATGTCTGCATGGATTTCCCCCAGGTTCTCTAGTTTCATCCTCCAAAAACAGACCAGTACCAGAACAGACTACGCTAAACTGTGTGTGCGTTTACAATATGTTCTTTTCCCTGCACTTAAGCTAATTAGTGGAATGAGATCAGAACAACGATTACAGTTGTGCGATCACCTTGAGAAAAATCTCCACACCATGCCACATACCACTGGAATAAATCAGTTCAACACTACCTGATCCAGATCTCACCACAGGGTCTTCGCTTCCTATCATCACCCTTCACACAAGGTGGGTACTCTGGCCTTAGGCCACCATTATGAGTTTCTCTTGAAGTGGCTGAGATCACATAGAAGTTGAAGAGTGCTATGGGGATGTTAATGAGAGACTCTTTGGTGTCAAAGCAGTAGAAAGGGGAGGAGATGAGCTCTTCCGATTAACCTATTAGTAGCTCTGTTTGTTAACGTGAACCACAAGGCGATTACATTGTTATGGTCCCAAAACATCATTATTTAAAATGTTAGTAAAACTTTGGCGGTGCTGCTTTGATTGCCAGCTGTTTTAAATATAGAAGGGACAAAACAGAGCACAGGGAAGAGAAACCCGAACATACATAAGCGCAAACGCAAAGTGTGAGTAATTACTGAAACCCATTAAAATAATTCATACACTTCCTGCATTTCCTCCATCACGCCTCAGTGTTTACATGGTGATTTACCATCATGAATCCATCCTTTTCTCTTCATCAGGCCGGCTAACGTACGACCGGACAGGCTTCATTTAGTGCCTCTCTCCATCCGCATAGCTGACCCAAAGACTTCAACACGACTAGTCTGGGGTCGGGGGTCAAGCGTGTTTATGTCCATTGGACTCGCTTTGTTCTAGGAAGAAATACTGATCGCCTGCCAGTGCGGCCGGGATTCGAACATCGGTCAGATCATTAGCCGTGCTAGTCGACCATCTGTCTGAAATCCTGAGCACAGGTACACTTGCAAGTCCATTCACATGCCCCCAAGAGTTTTGACATATTTTTTTTTCTTCCTCCGCTGTTTGGAATGTCTGTTTGAGGGATGGGCTTAACATGGCATGTAGTCAGCTAGCTCTAGGCAAATCTGTGGGCCTGTCCTGTGTGTAAGAAAAACAAGCCATGCAACACAATTTTGGCTAGACAGTGTGGCTGCAGTGAGCCCAACCTCATAGCGGAGATGGACAGCAGGGTGTACGCACCCTTTCTTATGTCATAAAGCTGTGCTGTACAATGTTCCCCAGGCACTGGATACAGATTATGCAAAAGCATCTGGAATGAACACCATACTAGTAATTCAGAATAGGATTGAATAGGAACTAGACAATTATCAGCACTGGTAGTTAAAGGTTTAGACCCGGGATTTGGCTGGTGCAGACTGTTTAAAATCAATCGAAAAGAAAAAAATAAATAAATAGAGGTTACCCCATATGGGCTATATAGTAGGAATTAAATCAGGATAAATTTTCGCTCCACAGCTTTCAGATTAAAAACAGGTGCTTTCTCTTTTAGACACTGTAACTGAGAACACTAACTATGGTTTAATGGAAAAGAACGTGAAGCTGTTTTTCTTTTAGTAAAAAGTGAATTGACTTTTTTTTGGCTTCATTTGAAACTGAGAAAAGTTATTCTACATATAAATGAATATACAGGATGTGGGGCTGACGATTCTCATTTGTATGAAGTGTTTTTCTGTAATCCAAGAGCTGTTTTAATTATTTGCCTGTCGGAAGAAAAAAAAGGAACCGCAATTTCAGGCGGAGGAGGACAAATAAAATTAACAAATCAGAAAGAAAATAAAACTGTGGTGTAAGTTTAAGTATGTGGAGCCAAAAATATGAAAGAACCGCCTATAAGCAAGGGTCCAAGCGAGTTGGCTGTCACTATCTGTATATTTTATAGTACATGTCACTAGAATGAACAAAACATAGAAACACAATTCTGTTCTCTGGAGAACAAACAAGAAAACTTGTCAGTATGTCAACATTCGTTGAATACTCAAACTGACAACCTAAGTCTATGATGATTTGTTTCCGTGTAGTGTTTAAAATATCTCATACAGTACGTATCATATCTGATATGTTATAATAGACTGTCGCAATACCAGTATTACCACGTGCATGGTGGTGAATGGGATTTAAGGGTTTGGGACCCTGCCTAAAGTGCTATCCCGAAGAGCCCTGCTGGGAGAGTACCTGGAAGGCAGTGAGGTCAAGGAGGGCAAATCTGTTGAGGAAGCGCAGGCCCTGGAGTGCCACCTGAATCACAGCGGGACTGTAGGCTTCCTGGAGTGACGCCACGCTGCCAGACTGGGGCTCAGGCACTGTGCTGTGCAGGAGGATACAATACAGCATGTGCAGCACTCCAACAAGGTCGGTGTTCTGTAGCAGCGCCGTCAGCCCAGTGGGGTCCTGCCGCTTGTTGTCAAAGATACTGGAGGAGCTAGGAAAGATGAGGGGGGGAGGGAAAGTTCCAAGAGATGCATTATGGGTCATGAAAGGAGAGTATGTGGCCGACACATGTTTCCATACACAGCTCCAAGACAAACAAACCGTGACGTTCATTTACTGAAATATGCACAATATAGGTACACATACACACAATGTTTGGGAACACATTTTTTAAGAATAAAAATGATATTTCTAAACATTTGCATGACATATGGGGGCAGAAATATGGCTATTCCCTTAGCTAAGGTGTTCCCTCATTGTATCGAGGCAAACTTCAAGGCAAGCCGAACCAACTCCCCCTTGTTTATGTGCTATTCATCTGAACCACAGTCCTTTCAAACAAAGTCAAACATGTGAGACAGCTCTTCACCAAGCCTGGAGTGGTGAGAGGCATCTGGAGAGGGAGACTTTGACAAGCGGCTCAATGTCTCACAACCCAAGGAGGTGCTGGCTGCTTTCTTAACCGCAGAGAGTCAAAGACCTAGGTTGCAGGGAGCGAGAGAAGTCTGGTCCCAGCGGCTTCTAGATTTACTCGCTAGACCAGGTCCTGTCCACTCGGATATAAATAACGAGGCGAAGCTTGTCTGCACGGCATGCCTAGGGGGCAGAGAAGCTTAACTGGTCATGTTCAGTCCCGTAGGAATCAGAACCCGGCACTGGAGCAGCTGAACTGTGGATTTTGTCTGGTTACAAGAAGAAAATGTGTAATTGTCTAGCCCATCTGCAACTATGATCTGTTAAAGGCACGTTTAAGGAAAGAAGGAACATTTCCTCTGACAAAGCATTGATGGATCACACTAGAAGACATGAAGCCTGTAAGCAATGCAGCTTACATTCCAGTTCACTCCAATACAAACACACCACAGCTCTATAACCCAACAAACTTCAAAAAAGAAAGAAAAGAAAAAAAAAGAAAAGAAAAAAAAAAAGCTGAAGATGAAACTTTTGAATCCTACAAAGAGCTTTGACAGCCAATGCACCGCCTTCACAATACAAACTACTGTCTTTGGCCCTTCTCCGCTCCAGCACATTTAATTACAACCCATCTTATGGGATTTAAGACAGCATGTTTGTGTATTAGCCTGGACAACGCCGGGTGGATTAACAGGCTTGGTAACTCCACACCCCAGTCACAAATTATACAGGCAACAGTAAAGCTGTGTTATCAGGCTGATCTGAGATCTGCTTTGCCATTTCTCTAATGACAGAGGTTAGTATTTGGATAGGAGCAATTCCAAGATCAGCACAGTGGGGATAATGTGTACCTGGAATGACACTAAAGATAAAGCTGGATCTTGATGTTGAGAACCCAGTGGCCCAACAACAACACACACCTTAATGAGTAAAAGAAGTGCAGGATTTTGAGCTTCCAAAGCTGTTCTTGGATCAGTTCACCCAAATCTAAATCCTTAGCATACCATTTAAAGAGTCAAAATCCTAAAGGAGTTCTCAGGGTAGCCCAACTTGCACAGACACTCAGGATTAGCGTCTATGTGAGGGAACAAAGGCTCGGTTCTCTCACTGTGACTCTGCATGACAGGTTCCACATCCCCTGATTGGGAATCAGCCAGCGCGTGGGATGAAAGTGAAGGCCTGACAGTGGCAATCTGAGCCTGCTCACCAACCTTGAATCAGCCTGCCTGATTCAACCGTGCTTACAGCTAAACCTCTGCTAATGCAGCTATTGTCTGCCTGATTAACAGTTAACCAGGGAGAAAAACGCGGCGGTTTAAATTCGGAGTAAACCACTGCGGAGATAGAAATTCTAAGCAAACCAAAAGATGGGTGGTAACAGTACTGCACAAATCCTACCGAGCAGCAAGAGTTCAGCAGCCATCACTGAGCACAACTCAGCTCATGACAGGTAATTATTAGTATAGCACATCAACACATGCTGTGATTTAGAGTTAAAGAACAGGGGTTTGCCTGCCCTCTGGATGTTACCCCACTGTGCATGCCGTTACTTGAAGTCAACCAAGCGTGGAGTGTGGAAATTAGCAACTGTGTAGTTACATGACCTCCTCTGCCAAGCAAATCCCACGACACAGCAAGCAACAGAGAGCAGAAACACTTCAAAACATCCAACACAATATTTGAGCTGGAATGAGTTTCTGGCTCTCCACCTAGTGAATAATGATCGTATGGAGATATAGATGGCTGGATTAGAAGGATGTTGATTATAATATGGCACTGTGGAGTGGAGCTATTAAAAGTGGAGAGCTGTTGCTGCTGGGGTTTCTCACAGATATTTAGTGACATGGAGTCGGGGAGAGGGAGAGAATGGTGTTAAACAGCTGGACAGTGTTACAGCACACAGCAGCTGGACTTATACAGAGCTGGGCACAGCAGTGAGGGCAGGACTGGTCAACATGACCGAGACGGACGTAATGATATCAATAAACACTTGCAGACACAAAGACGCTCAACATTTCAGAAGGTACATTTTACAAGTGTTAGAGACATCAAAGGTTTTATGAGAGGAAAAAAAAATTAAAGAGATACAGAGTTGAGTCTCTGCCAGCCTTTCCTCAGAGTTTGAGCTCATAGAGCTAGCCTCCAAGAAAACACACTCGTATACATACAGTACATACATACTGTACATGCACAGACAGACAGACAGACACATGTGTGTGGGTGGGCTGAATGCAGGAGTTTATAAAAAAGATGGAACTGGATGAATAACTACTGATTGATGACATACTTGTATCTGTGTTATAGCAAAACAGGAAACGGGCGAGAGACGGGAAGAGAGAGATGGAAATGCCACTCACCGGGGGTTGATGGCAAAACACAACTTGCACATGGCATTGAGGAGAGCTGTAGCCTGCTCCAGAAAGGCAGACATTTTAGGACTCTCATCGATCGGGCATTGCACAGACAGGAAGCAGCTGTACAGCTTGTCAATCACACCCATATTCGCCACATAGCTGAGGAGATACAAGATCTAATGTTAGTAGGTGCATAAAAAAATTAATAAACAACTGAATGAATAAACAAATGAATTTACACAACTATAATACATTATAATATTATGACAATAATCTGATTATAGATTGATATAATATACATCATATTATTTTTCTTTTCCTTGAAGCGTGTATACTTTTTTGCACTTGACTCTGTATAAAGATACAAAGTCATATACTGTAGATGACTCTGTGTATATAGATAGATAGATAGATAGATAGAGAGAGAGAGAGAGAGTTTCAAAGGAACCTAGACTTTACACCAGAAATGACACATGATATTGTCCAAAAAAATAAATAAAATAGAATCAAGATTAATAATGCCCATCTGTAGGGCACTGCAAATTAATTGTGCACGGCTTGGGGCGGTCCTACTTGGGCCAGCTATAATTACAACACAGCTCACTTAAAAATGTGACATGACACAGCAGATCAGCGAACTAGCAGAATATTTATGTTGATTCTACCTCCCAGTATTGGCATAATGGATATCTTATCATTTGATTTACATCTACAGGCCAGACAACTACTGTAAATTATACTTCAAACAAAAAAGTTTAGGGTATAGAAAGTGTAAGGGTGCAATTTGAATAGGGTTCTAAAGAGTTCGGGCGGGGGGGGGGGGGGGGTCCACAGATTAAATGAATAATAATAATTGTAAAAATAATAATAATAATAACCTAAACATTATACAAAATAACTCAGAAATAAACTTTAAAATGAAGCCAGCTCTACACACAACCTATCCAACAAGTGGAAATCGGAGCTCTCGTCTGAGCCTGCCTATTGTCCCCCATCTCTCTCATTTGACCAGGTAAATGACAGGTCTCATGTTGGTGTTAACTCCACCCTCTGAGGCGTAATTACAGCATTACTGGTCAGACCGTGTCTCCATGTGCCAGCCCAGGTAACCTGGTCAGCTGGAGGAAGGGAGACGAGGGGTGATCGGGTGGGGTGGAGGGGGGGCGGGGGATACAATCCCCGGTTCCTGAACTCGAGTAGTGTCTCATAGCTCAGGTATGCCTTTTCCTTACACCCCTCCCCCACCTGCAATAGTGACTGGAGGCTCCACACTGTCAATCAACAGACTTCCTGGAGAAGCAGGGTCTGTTCATTTTTGCACTGCACCGACAGCACCTTTCCAAAGCTATGAACAGCTAATTCACAGATTCTCTCTCTCATTCCCCCCCACACTTAAACCACCCCCTTCATATCTTTCTCATGCATTCTTCATTTTTGTTATGGCTGTCACTCAGACAAGATTTCTCAGGTAATTATGATTCTCCCTCCACCCCTCCTTCTTTCAGTGGGTCACCTGTTACTTAAACCTAAGCTATTTGTTATTGCTTTATCCTCTTCTCTGGCTTGACTGAAGCTGAAAGGAGCTTTAATACACATCAGTGCGCGGCCTTTCAAACTTAACTCAGGATGTGCCAAACTGTTTGTTCTCATTGTGGGAGTCTTAAGAACAATAGGAGTATACATAACTAGTACAGAGTTTTCTATGTTTTTTTTATACAAATCATTATTATATACTATTTCTTCCTATTCCAGCATCACTTATGAATGACGTCTGTGGCAACTCCCCTAACAGGACAAGACAGAACATGTGCATCGGGACTAGAATCCCATAAGACCTGTAGGACCACACAAAAATGTCAAGGGAGTGGGCATTTCTGAATGTTAAGACAATAGGATTAGATGGATTGATATGAAGCTCTTCAGTGTACTGGGTGATCATGCAGCTCTGTGTACACAGTTATTGCTGAGCCCATTCACTTTCAAAGTTGGCTGTAACAGCTCTATCCTGGTCAGACTCTCAGTGGTTGTAATATCCATTAGGAAATATTGTGAGCAGCTTGCATCCGAACAGAGGAGAGGGCTCTGAGGGTTAGTTGTGAATGAAATAGGTCAAATTTCCTTTGAGAGTGAGGTTAAGCAGTACAGTCTTGTATTAATGTTAACATGCTAGTCCTGTCTTATAGTCCAAGGCCACGGAGGCACAGAGGCAGTTCTGCTCATATTAAGTATAGAATGGGACTGTGAGAAGTTCGGGTTCCACCAGGACTACAAGGCAGTCTGTCTTTCCTCATGGACAGGGACTAAAACCAAAAGTTGGGACCCTCCCTCGTGCCCTTTTGCTCTCAGATCAAGTTCAACTGGAAGTCGCCTAGTTCCAGAAACAGATCTTGGCTGTAGCTTCTGTTGGCTGGAGCAGACAAGGTCTTAGGGTTTGATAATATGTACGTAGTTTGTATGAAAGAGGGTAAACTGTGACGAGACTGCCAAAATCTCTGAGAAAGTTGACACCCAACCAAGCTGAATACAGTATATTCTGCGCAGTTGTCCCTCATGTATGATGTCAAATAATGGGCATATGGACTGGGCTTCAGGAGCAGCTTCTTGAAATCTGGTCCCATGCCTGTGACTGTACCAGATACAGGAAAAGCTAAACTTCTGGTTTATCTCCAAGTGAGCTTTCCCTGTAGAGAAGAATCCTTTCCAGTGCTCATATTTTACCGCTACAATTTACTGAGCAGAAATCCCCTTACAGACACAAGCTATGTCACACTAAACATGAATATGTGAGAAAGTATGTAGAGGTTAAAAACAACTCATCTTCATGCTTCAGACAAAAAAAAAAAAAAAAAAAAAGGGGGGGACGAGAAGCAGTCGACTGGGTACCACTCACAAAGAGCAGATAGTGCGCTGCAAGAATGCGTATCTGGCCGAAAATCAGAGGTGACATTCAACAACAAGAAATAAATGGCAGAACACAGTCCCTTATTTACATAAGAATAACAAACACAGACTGACCTGATGAGGTCTTGTGCACGGCTGGTAAAGCTTTCGATCGACTTTTTCTTGATATCTGGAGAGCAGATCCAGGAAGAACTCTTTCCATCATCCAGTCCAGAAGGATCCAGGAGATCCACAATAGTAGCAGTGGTCTGAAGCAGGCCCGTGGTCAAACCATCAAAGATCTGTTTGTTTACAGTGCGGCCAAAGATGGACTTATCTTCATCAGGAACATAGAGCTAAAAATATGACAAACAGGATAGGGAAGATTAAAAACATAAGTGAAAGAAGCAGCAAGAGAACAAGAGGGCGATAAGACGAGACAGTGTGATTGTATAAGAGGATTTATTTAAGAATAGAAGCTACTGGGAAATTCAGGATTTACTGAGCTGAAATCGTACTACATACTTGGCTGGGGAAATAATTTTTAACTAACCATGGAACAGTAACAACTAGATGTTATTAATCTAAACAACAACCTTAATTCTATCATCAGTGAATAAGGTTTCGGATCAGCTACTTCAAATTGCATGATGTGAGTTTTGAAAACCTAGCCGTTTATCTTGACTGTAGGTCTAACGCACTGAAGCAGAGCTTGCCTTTACCTCTAATCTTGGCAGTGATATCTATCTGAGCTCATTCAGCATCAGCTCCTGGAGTCTCAATATCAACGGCACAATAGACGAGGACATTTAAACCTCAGTGTGCATTTTAAAGCCTGTCCAATTAAGTCACGGAGGGTGTGGGGGGGTGCAAATAAAAACGATCCCTTCCTCTTTGTTTTCAGGCACATACCATTAGTCTTTGGTTGTAATCTTGATCCTCTGAGACATAAATAACAACACGCGTCTTATTTATTATTCATCAGCTCCGGGCTATAAACTGACGGTTAAACTCGGAGTGACACTGTCACTGGTGGCGTGCCAGCAAGCGGCATACAAGAAGCCCGGCAGGGTGCTGCTCGCGGCATCATGTAACCAGCACGCAGGCCTCACAGCGGAATGCAGATTGCTGGACTTAACAGATACTAACGAGTAGCTTTGATTTAAGTGTTTTTGATCCTTCTGGCTGGAGTTATGATTCTCATTCCGTTAAAAAGTAATCACGATATATATATTTGATGTGTATGTACTATAGGCTCTCTATAGCCTGTATCTTTTCATCATTTCTGCTAAACACTTTTTCCAAAGCTTGGACGACATCATTAAATAAAGAACTCGGATGTCTGATCATCAGATAAGTGCTTGGCGAGAGGGTGTGTGATTGGGCATGGGCCACTCGTTCTGTGGGAGGAAGTAATATACAGCACTAGTACAGCCAATGGTCAGATGTCAGCTTTAACGGGGGGGACGAATAAGAAGACTGACAAAGCAGCCAAAGCCTGCTACATTCTTAACAAATCTAATTACAGGAGGGGAAGGGGAGAGACGCCATGGCTGCCCGGCACCACACACACACTCTTTTAACATCTATGTATAAGGTTAACCACAGAACTATATTTATGTGCCATGGTATATATATATATATATATATATATATATATATATATATATATTTTTTTTTTTTTTTTTTTTTGACACCTAAGCCGAACCTTAACGTTCAGCATCCAGAATTCTGCATTTTTGTTGCTCCATAAAAAAAAAAAAAAAAAGCAGACAAACAAACACCTGTATCACGTAAGGAGCTGCCTTTTCTGTAGCAAACCAGAATGCAAAATCCAGGCGTTTAATGAAAAACTATTTCTTTGACTGCTGCAAATTCCAAAATCATGAAAATCCGCCAGACGGACAGAATCACTACGCGAGTGGTCTGAATAGCTGCCGGGTTAATTCACATGTAAACAAATGCTTCGAGACGGACCTCATGTCTAACTACGCCCACAGGAAATATGACTTCTCCAAACTGGAACTTCCAGACCACACCAAGCCTGGCGCAAGGATCTGACAAATGTTATTTGTTTAGAATTACACACACGCACACGGTCCAGGCTTGTGTCTTTATGTGCATTTACAGCTAAAGTTTAGACTCTGAGGCACATGTTACTGTGTATGAGCTGACACACTGCTTGCACTGCATCTTTAAATTTCTCTTAATTACTTATTTCTGCTACATAGCTACATGTACAGTATACGGCGTGTACATTGTATAAGTATTATCTTACCTCTGGCTACCAGTGGGAGCATTTTTTTCTTTCCTATTGGGCATGATACAACATAATAAACTTTCAGAAAGCAAAAGGAATCTAGCAAAAAATGCTTTCCCGGAATTCTTGATGATTCAGTGACTCATGTAAACTAGACGTGTGATGTATGTGACAGAGTTCCTTTTTTGGCTCTGGTTTCAGTCTGATGGAGGTTTGTTTAAGCACAAGGAGTAAAAACAGATTTCTTTTTTTCAATTCACTGATCATAGCATTAAATAAACCCAACATAATGTAACAGCCAACGTATTCAGCAATCAACAGCCCTAAATGTCAAAAAAACAAAAACAAAAAAAAAACTGTGTAACTGGGAAGTGTGTCGTGTGTTAAGGGTCTAACCGTTAGTTGATGAAGGAGGAGGTCCATGAGGGGGGCGATTTTGTTGCTGTAGAAAACATAAAAGCAGTTGCTGTAGCAGCGGGAACAGGCCAGGTAGTACACATTCACCGCGGCATACAGGGACCTGAAACATACACCAGATTCGGGTTAGAAAAGCCAAACACACCTTGTGATTTGCTTTCACATTACAGATAAGCATGTTAACAGGAGTAGGGCAAGACGATAGGGGCAGGTTCTACTTTTCATGTCACAAGCTGGCGATCAAACGAGTTTGTAACATGGTAGGGAAGATGATAATGATGATAATAAATGTAAAAAAAAAAAAAAGGTCACAATAAGCACAAGGTGTAAACATAACATTTGAGCAGCCTAAAAGAACAAAAATTAATTGCTAAGCATCGATGCAAGAACATCACCCCCATACCCTCCCCCTACACTATTTCTCAAGAAAAGGTCAACATGCTCCCACTATAACCCGTTTAACAAGACTAGTGGAAGCAGACTGCTCAATCTGTCCACCAATTCCTCTTCTCTCTCACTCCCTATTTCCACCGCTATCCCTCCAAATCACTCCATCACTGTTTGTCCAGTCTTCCCTTTCTATTCTTTTTTTCTCCCCCAACAAAGAGATAAGAAACAAGCCGTCAGCGCCTGTAAGCCAGTCAGCAGTCAGTCAGCTCGCTGTATTTTGTCTGCTGCACACCAGCCTGAGAGCAGATTAATGCTGCTGATAAGTGACCAGTCACACCACTCTGACTCTGGCAGACCCTCCACCCAATCCACTCCCTCCTTTCATCAGTTAATATTTTCTGACAACTGTATATTTTAACCCAAAGCAGAGTGGCGGGGCCCTATCTGTGGTGTGGACTAAAGGAATCCGACTTTCCTGGTTTAAAGTAAGCTGTGTTTATTCCCAGCCGTAAACATTTTGATATCTACCGCAACCGTCGCCATCTGTTCGGCGTTTTCAGCCAAACTATATTGGCATACGAAATAAAAATAACATCGACCCATGGACGTCTCGGCCTGTCGATATCTTCCACCGTGCGGACGAAAGCAGGAGCGTATATTCAAACCGCCGACGGACAGATCTGTGAGATAGCGCTGTCAGTATTGACATAGCAGCGTAAAAGCGTCAGGCGTGCAGCATGGGACTGTGAGGAGAAGGAGCTCTGGGAAAAAGTCCAAGGGTTCCACATATCACTCCAAGCTTTGCGTTTTTTTTCCTCTTTCTTTCTTTTTCAACCGCTTGATTGCTGCTCCTTATGAAAATCGGGTGCACCTATTTCACGCAAATTATTAATCGACGTGTTTTCACCTCCGACAAAACCAACAATAAACGTTCCGGACAAGGTGCCGAGTGAGGTCCGGTTCAATTTATGTACAATGTTTAAAAATCACTCGCTCGGTGAGCACATGGAACATTGATTCGCAAGAGCACGAACAGTGTAGTGTTTCTTTTGCACTGATAGAAAGCTATCTATTGAGGAGTGAAACAGAGCCACAGGGAGAGACGGAGGGAGGGAGGGATGGTTATGGGTGAGTGGAGTGATACTGCAGGCTCTGTTCGGTAAACGGGGGAGAGAAACATGAGATCCCCTCCGAACTGTGCACTCTGGGCAGCCGACCAGCATTGCCTCTGCCTCACTGATTTTCCAGTGGAAAAAAGAGCCCTGATTGTGGAACTCTGTCTCAAATCCACTTCGGTTCCCAAAAAAATTGAGAATATTTTCAACCTGATCAAACAAAATCAGTGCGTGCACCTGTAAGGTATAACTGGCATACGTTTAAAGACAATAGCACATTTGAGCTTAGGGTGGGTTACTTCAGGTAAAGATCTTTTTAGCACTTGTCATGGTATTTAAGGTATCCATATTGATTTTAGGCTGATTTTTGAAGGCACAGCGGTGTTGAATGACCAGACTAGGATTGAATGATAGGCTTCAGTGTGTTCAGGGTTCACCAAATATAAACACTGACCTGAAAGCTTAAACTCTATTGCTGTTTTAACTGTTTAAGCAGTTTGCCCGGCAATGACAGAAAGCTAAAATAAAACGGACTTTAACAATTTTTGTAACCATCGTTTGGTCTACATTCTAATCATGTGGCAAACAAACATATGGTCATGGATAGGCTTTATATATATATATATATATATATATATATATATATATATATATATATATATATCAAATACTTGTAATAATACATATACAAAGATGGCAATTTCATAGCTCTAATTTGGTTTGACTTAAGTAGGCTGACGTACAGTACTAAAACCCATGCAAAATGCATGGTGAACCTGATCTCGGTGCACGTTTACGGAGTTCCTGATGAGCAGGTTATCTGATGCCTATAGGATCATTTGTGGGGAGGAATGCAGGAGGATCGTGCAGGACGGGGCAGCCCTCAGGTGGCTCACACGGTTAAACAGCAGATTAAAGAACACACGACTAATTTCTTTACACTAATCTTATTAAAGGGCAAAACAGCTGTCGACTGGCCAAATCCCACAACTAACCCCCAGTGCTAGGCTCAACCCCCCACCATACAACAAATCAGAGCATTCAGGGACATAGGGGGCAAAGGACAGGACAAATATTTAAATATGTATACAATAAATTGTGACCTTGTACATGTTCTACTTCAGTACAGTTCATACAACCAAGCCACTCTGAAATATCTTTATTTTTAAGAAATCACCAAGGCAATGCAAGCCCTAGTGCTAAGTAACAATGCAGAACTAACAAAACCTATTGCATATTTTACTGGGTGTGGTGTTACTCAGCTACTTCTACGGTTGCAGTGTTCATCCCTGTCGGGTTAGTGCCGAGATCGGTTAATTTGTCCTCTACAGGCGAATTCCAATCAACATTCGACAACATTTAATTTTTTTTTCAGGACCAACACAGTTGCTGGACAACTTCCTGGCTTACATACCCAACACTGAGGCATACATGGTGATCATGCAAAATGACAAAGGTGGAGAAAAGATTTCTGGCATTTAATCATGCAGGCAAAACACAGCTTGGAAGAAAAATAAGCTGAAATAATACACAAGTCATGTTTTCCTTCACCATTTTCACTCATCTAATATTAGAGCAGCTGTGTGAATCACATGCAAATTCACAAAACTCAGTATTAAACTTCAAGCTCCTTCACATCAGTGGAACCCGTAGCCCTTAAAACCCAGAGCACTGTTAGCCTTTTTTTGCGCATTACTATGTTTTAATAAATATACACAACAGGTCAAACGTTTGGTCACACCTTCTAACACCATGGTCTTTCCTGACCTTTTTCTTTTTACATATTGTAAAACAATGCTGAAGACATCCAAAATATATGATAATCTCCTTTGAAAAGATGATTTTGAGATGTGTCTATTACTTGTGAGATGCTCTGTAAAGCCTTCATAACGGCTCTAATCTGAGGTGCACTCTACATGAATTTTCCTCTGCAGCAGAGGTACGTTTTGGTCCTGCTTTCCCTGGGAAGGTCTTCATGAGAGCCAGTTTCATCATGGTGCTTGATGGGTTTTGCAAATGCGCTTGACAATAGTGTTCCTGCAAGAACTATTCCAGAAGTGCTGACCTTTGTGTCTTGTCACGTCAACAACTGACACTTGTTAGGTCAATACCTAATGCTGTATATGTTTTTTTTTAAGTATGTATTGTTCTAGAATGTAAAAAATAAATCCAAACTTGTAAATGGTACTGTCTTTATGGGTTGAGGATTATGCAACATAGAGTTACATATCCTAAGGGAAAAAAAGGTAAATATCTTAATTGTATTCGATTTCGTTTTAAATCATATACAAACATGACTGAGCAAAAAAAAAAAAAAATGTCTCATAGGCAAGGAAATAGCGCAGATGTGTATGATCATGTGTATTTCATGGCTGTTTCTATGACCAAAATATGATAAAAATATGAACATTTTATGACTTCTACATTTTTGCGTTCTCAATCTGATATTCTGGTAGCGGTAAAAATTACGCATTATGAAAGTTATGATAATTTTGGTTCTATCGGAGATATCTGAAAACCCAAATGCACAGATTGATGTCTGAAGTCCCCATACACTGGCATTATTTGCTCAAGCTTATGTTTGACCAATCAGCAACGGTTAGTACAGCAAATTCAATGCTAATGATGTCTTGCCCTGGCTCCTCTAATACAGGTACTCTTGAAGTTCCTGGGATCCTGAAATGGTTCTTGTGGTAGAAATTGTATGCTGAACGTGACCGGCTCAGGCTAGACGACCCATTATAAAATAGTTATAGCTGTCACTGTCCTGCTAAAAATGACTTTAATTGTCACACTACTGTCAGCGACAGGAAGCTGTACCCGGTTGCTATTTCAGCTTGCTCTCGGCTAACTGAGAGTGATTAGCATGACACCTAACACCATGCCTGCGTATGGAATCTCGAACCCCCTCTGCCTGATGATGACAGCTCGCGTCAAAGATTTTGATGAGCAATTTGGTAAAGTGCCATTGTACTTGTTCTCGTATTACTCGGGGAGTATGCAGCGGTGCGCCACATGTGCCACTCGTTCTTGAAGGCAGCATTCCTGGCTCTGAGGTTCCTTGACAGACTGCCGCTCCTGAAAATGCTTACTGGCCTACAGTTCTCGGTGCCCATTCTGCTACCAGACTGTAGGCTGCCCCCAAAAACAACAGCCACATTGTTAATCTGGCCATAATGAAGCCTTATCTTGTAGACATAGGATTATGTTCCAAAGGTACCCTACACTGACGGAGCATAGCGTATAGGAGAGGAAGGAAGGGGGGGGGGTCTGTGGTGAGTGAGAGAGTGAGAGAGAGAGATTGCAAAGGAGATAAAGAGGAAGGGATAAAGAATACAGGACCAAGAGATGCAGATAACAAGCCCTGTAATCTCCTCACCTACTCTAACCAGCTTAACCTCAGACACCCAAGCAGACCTACCCTCTGATTAGCCCACCATGACAAGCAGTAAAGTCCTGCTTAAGGTAAGAAGCACCTCTCCCTCAGCCACACCTTTGCACCCTCTCCCTCACGCGTACCACACGCCCACAGGGCATATTTGTCAGCCTGGGTGGCCCTTAGTTAGTGGGTCACTAAACTGACCTTTAGGTTCAGATAAACCTCTTTAACCCATTCTGAAATCTATGGGGGTATCGCAAGGAGGACAGGAAGATAACACAAAAGATGGGAAACCTCCTGGGAGGACATGCAAGTGGGCATCATTGGTAAACATCCTGGACGCCCTAAAAATGGTCTTTTACGAAACTGTACAGGTTTGGAAACTAAAGCTGCATGGGAACACAGGGGCTCGTCGCTGGGAGAAGGAGCACCCAAAACCAGAGATCTGAAGCAACATGTAAAGATCCTTTTCTGCAGCCCCTTGTAACTGGGTTATCAACCAGGAAATAGCCTGACCTAGGCCAGAAGCTCACATTTCCCAATCTCTCGATATAATCTCCCCCTTTCTCCTATATGTCCACTCAGGCTTGACGTACGCAAAACACAGAAATCTGAACAAGTACTCAGCCTGACTGCAATACCTGCTTTTGGAAAGGAAGCGGAGGAAAAAAAAAAAAAGAAGGGGGGCCTTGAGGGGAAAGGAAAAGCTAGAGCCAAAAAAGAAAAGGTGAAGAGCAAATCCTTTGCCTAGCACTTGTCAAACAATCCTTTCTTTCACTGCAATCCAAATGACATTTAATTTGATTCTGCCACTGATCTTTTCCGATATCGTGACTGCTTCCAAGACATCCATTCCTCCCGGTGTTCCGCAAATGGCTGGGCATAAGCTGGGGCATAAGTCTCGGGTGCTCTGTCACGCACCGCGCGGCATGCGTACACACACTTGCGCGTGTTCGGCATAATGGCATCCTGAAATGAAACCACGCTCGGTGGAAGCTTTCACCGGGTACATTCAGTCATCGTGTGACACAGAGGTGAGGTGACAAGCAGCCCCGCGTCGCCGTGCTACAGTACAAAACAGCACTCAGAAAGTGAGACAGCACAGGATGCTGGAGCACAAACTGGGCCACACTTAGAGCAGAGGGCAAAGTGCTCTCCATTTCCGAACCTTTTCAAAAGACCTGTTGACCTTGGGGAAAGTTTCGAATGTCCCACATCTATTTAGAAAAACTGATTTCCTTATAGTCATTTGTAAAATCCGTTTAGAAGTGACCCCCCCCCATAAACCCCTCCCCCCACACTCGCTCTGTGCGTGTGTCGCTGGGATAGCTGTGACTTAATCATACTCCGGCCTCTGTTCTCGGAGCTGTGTGCTGACAGCAGCTTGGTTTCGAGCCCAGCTCTCTCACATTCACCCTTTCTCCTCTTCACTGACCCCTACTGGGAGACCAGAGGATGTGCTCCAGAGGAACTCATCTCGACACTAGACACACCTCCAAGTGCAGCCTCTTCATCCCTGAGGGGGAGAGGTACGAGTCAACGAGAGAGAGAGAGAGAGAGAGAGAGAGAGAGAGAGACAAAAAAAAAACACTTTACAGCTTATTCTACACACTTTCTTTTCTTGTCTCAGTGGATCCAGCACTCTCTACAGCATCAAAGCATACAAGAGGCTCTCTTACAGACAAGCAGGGTCGGGCTACCATCATCATCATCATCATCATATTGAAGTTCTGTTGCAGGCATCAATTCAAAAAGTACGATATCAATTTCAGTTATACAAGTTACATAATCAAACAGAGAGAAGCAATAATAGCTGATTAAAATATTAAAATATTAGTAAGAGTGACAAGGGAAAAAAAGTGAATGGAAAACATTTTTTCCATTTCCATCTGTATTCCACCAGTGTACAGGCATGGATCTATATAGCATGTTGCTCTGACAATCAACCGAGTGCGCTTGACAGAATGCTGTTTAGCAAAATTTCTCACAAAATGGCTTGGAATAAAATTTTACTAACAAGAAAATTACTGCAGCAGGGTACATACAGGAGTGACGGTTTCACATCTTTTACTTTTACATCCCTGTGTCGTAGAAGCAAACAATAAACATGTGGGTTAACGTCCGGGTTGTTGCATGTTCTTCCCTTGCCCCCGTTACTCAGGCCAACGTAATGACCTTGCTGCTCCAGACATCCGACCCCCATTTCCTCCCCTGCTGCCCAGCCCTCCACTCTGAGCCGCAGTGTAGCAGAGGGACATTAACGGAGCCTCGCGCTGGAATTAGCCCATTAATGTAATGCTAACAAGATGGAATTCTCCTCCCTGGGGCGTAATATTCCAGCAGCATCTCCGCAGTTGTTCTTTTTTGTAAATCACTCAGCTTATCTGAAAGGAGGCGATCGATACGCCAGCATTACAGTAAACAGATAAACTAGAGCAGTTGTGAGGGTTAGTGTCTCAGTCGAGTTCCATTATGAAGCAGAGAGATGAGGAAGAATGATTAGTGCATACGCACTTATGTCATGACCGTGTTCCGATACTGTACGCTATCTCGTCATCGTTTTCTCACAAGGATGAAGCTTAAAAACAGTGCGAGATGCTTGTCAGTTTTGAATAATGACACAAAACCTTTCAGTAAGAGTGAAAGAGAAACAGATTCCAGGTTGGTGATGACAAAGACTGATTGGGACTTTTTGGACATGCACGATTAATATAAGCGTTGAGGGTTATCACAGGTTCAGCAACATGGAACCCCAGGGTGAACAAAAGTAAAGACAAGAGTGGAAAGAGCCATTCAAAAACCAGACAACCGGTGCAGACATTCTCAGTGTCCCAACAAAGTTTTTACAGAGTGTTGACGGCGCGGGCAGAAGTGTGCAGACATGCATTGTCATCCAAGATCACAACAACCTTAGATAGCCGCCCTCTGTGTTTAATCCAAAGTTTAGGCTTCAGCTCTTCAATAAACATCTCAGTGTAACGAGCACTGTTGATTGTTGAACCTTTCTCCTGATAAATGTTCCAATACTAGCTCTTGAGAATCCCAGAAAACTGTAAGCAAACATTTTTCCAGCTGATGGTCTTGATCAGCAAAAAATTGAGGATGTTTCAATTCCGGACTCTGTCGATCACCCTTAGGCTCGTAGTGATGAATCCATGTCTCATCCAGTAATGAGTCCCTCCTAAAAACTTTCACCTTCCAGAGTATCTGTCCAATTTTTGTTTGCAGATATCCAAATGCTTCTGTTTCTGCTCTTCCATGAGTAAACCCTCAGACCACGAAGAAATCACTGCACGCTGCTGTTATTTTGAGCATATTACAAGTGGGGCATCCATTTTAGCGCGCACCGCAGTTACAAATGAACTGATGTAACAAATTCACACCTGCACAGCAGGAACTGGGGAGACAGTAGCTTTGAAGGGAAAATGCTGATAAGACCAACGGAAGTTTTAATATAACCGGTGTGCAGATAATTTTTGACTCACCCTCATACAGTGGTGTGAAAAACTATTTGCCCCCTTCCTGATTTCTTATTCTTTTGCATGTTTGTCACACTTAAATATTTCTGTTCATCAAAAACCATTAACTATTAGTCAAAGATAACATAATTGAACACAAAATGCAGTTTTTAAATGAAGGTTTACGTTAAGCGAGAAAAAAACCTCCAAATCTACATGGCCCTGTGTGAAAAAGTGATTGCCCCCCTTGTTTAAAAATAATTTAACTGTGGTTTATCACACCTGAGTTCAATTTCTGTAGTCACCCCCAGGCCTGATTACTGCTACACCTGTTTCAATCAAGAAATCACTTAAACAGGAGCTACCTGACACAGAGAAGTAGACCAAAAGCACATCAAAAGCTAGACATCATGCCAAGATCCAAAGAAATTCAGGAACAAAGGAGAACAAAAGTAATTGAGATCCATCAGTCTGGTAAAGGTTATAAAGGCATTTCTAAAGCTTTGGGACTCCAGCGAACCACAGTGAGAGCCATTATCCACAAATGGCAAAAACATGGAACAGTGGTGAACCTTCCCAGGAGTGGCCGGCCGACCAAAATTACCCCAAGAGCGCAGAGAACTCATCCGAGAGGCCACAAAAGACCCCAGGACAACATCTAAAGAATTGCAGGCCTCACTTGCCTCAATTAAGGTCAGTGTTCACGACTCCACCATAAGAAAGAGACTGGGCAAAAACGGCCTGCATGGCAGATTTCCAAGGCGCAAACCACTTTTAAGCAAAAAGAACATTAAGGCTCGTCTCAATTTTGCTAAAAAACATCTCAATGATTGCCAAGACTTTTGGGGAAATACCTTGTGGACCGACGAGACAAAAGTTGAACTTTTTGGAAGGTGCGTGTCCCGTTACATCTGGTGTAAAAGTAACACAGCATTTCAGAAAAAGAACATCATACCAACAGTAAAATATGGTGGTGGTAGTGTGATGGTCTGGGGTTGTTTTGCTGCTTCAGGACCTGGAAGGCTTGCTGTGAAAGATGGAACCATGAATTCTACTGTCTACCAAAAAATCCTGAAGGAGAATGTCCGGCCATCTGTTCGTCAACTCAAGCTGAAGCGATCTTGGGTGCTGCAGCAGGACAATGACCCAAAACACACCAGCAAATCCACCTCTGAATGGCTGAAGAAAAACAAAATGGAGACTTTGGAGTGGCCTAGTCAAAGTCCTGACCTGAATCCTATTGAGATGTTGTGGCATGACCTTAAAAAGGCGGTTCATGCTAGAAAACCCTCAAATAAAGCTGAATTACAGCAATTCTGCAAAGATGAGTGGGCCAAAATTCCTCCAGAGCGCTGTAAAAGACTCGTTGCAAGTTATCGCAAACGCTTGATTGCAGTTATTGCTGCTAAGGGTGGCCCAACCAGTTATTAGGTTCAGGGGGCAATTACTTTTTCACACAGGGCCATGTAGGTTTGGATTTTTTTTCTCCCTAAATAATAAAACCCCTCATTTAAAAACTGCATTTTGTGTTTACTTGTGTTATCTTTGACTAATAGTTAAATGTGTTTGATGATCAGAAACATTTTGTGTGACAAACATGCAAAAGAATAAGAAATCAGGAGGGGGGCAAATAGTTTTTCACAGCACTGTATATGCAACTCGTTCGGCTAACCTGAACACAGACGACAGTTTATTCAGATACAATCTGAGGGAATTATCCGAGCGGCTGCTGAAGGTAAAGATCTCCTTAACACTTTATTATTACAAGAAACTCCTGTTTATCTCAGGTGAATACTCATGGTGTGTCAGGAGGAGTAGTGACTTTTCAACAAGACAAAACTGGGAAGTGATTCAGCCATGATAGGAAGTGAAGACGAGGACATTCTTTAATCCTTACAAAAGGACCCACTTCAGTGTGTGATTGCAACAGACCAGGACGAATGACAGACGTGCCTCAAAGATCTGGGCCTCCATCCGAGCCGGTTAAGTGGAAATCTCAAAACAAGGAGCGAACAGCGGAAGTGTTTCAGCGGCTGGGCCAGAACACACACGAGATTGTGCACAAACACACACACACACACACATACTGTACACACACACACATAACTGTACACACACACACATAACTGTACACACACACACATAACTGTACACACACACACATAACTGTACACACACACACACACACACACACACACACGAGCACACGCATAACTGTACACACACGCATACACACACACGAATACACGCACACGCGCACACACGCACGCACACACAGGTTAATCAAGCCCTAACCAGATCTATATTCCTCCAAAACTTCTTTCCAGTTCAGTTCATAAAAATCCATTACAATCTTAAACTTGCACTCAAATTTGATAAAATTAATGACTGATTAAGAAAGAGCTAGAACGTGAGAGATCAAGGGAGAAAAAAAAAAAATCAATAAAACACTAGATGGCCTGTAAAAGCATTATAAATATAAATAACATTCCTCCATTAGGGATATTTAGAAAAAAGAAAAAAGAAAAAGCAAATGCTAATGATGAAGAGAGAAGCCATTCTAGTCCATTAAGGGCTCTCTCTAGTGGAAATAGCTCTCTCTGTGAGGTTATCTAGTGGCCAACCTCGCAAACTCCATCGCCACTATTCAAACCACACTTCCATTTTACTGAGACGCACTCGATAAATGTGTCCTTTGTATGGCAGCAAGCGAAGGAGAAATGGATGTCTTAAATGCAGTCCGTTTTATTTTCTAAACAGGGAGCATCCTTATTCATTATGCATTTGTAACTATTTATTGCAGTGAAGGGGTTCTGGATAACGAGGAACTGTCTGAACAGTTGAGATGGAGCTGCTCTTGTGGGCCTGGATTACTCTCACAAATCATGCATGAATAGAACAGAGTACGTCCAGTTAATTACGTAATCACAATAAATTATTAATTATGACCATTTTAATCTTCATGTGGTATACGGAGTCTGTCAGGAGTATTAGAATATTTTCACCTAAGAAATATGGCAAAAATTATATAGTTTCTTTTAATTAAAACTACAACGGTTTTAATTTTATGATCAGCAGCAAGCTTTAGGCTGAGACAGAAACCAACATTTAAAACGTGTCTGAAAAAAGTCAGTGTGTGAGTGTGTGAGGCTGCAAAAGCTGGTACTCACTTAAGTGGAATGCGTGGGACGGCCGTGGGAGTGGAGGCGGCCGTGACTACCTGCAGAATCTGTTCCAGTGCAGACAGACCCCCTCCCACTTGAAACGCTACCTGATCCGCATTATTCTGAAGAAGAAGAGAGAGAGAGAGAGAGAGAGAGAGAGAGACAGTCATGAACATGCATGCAGAGGCGAACAGGTCGAGGTATCACATTGCTCTCGCTGTGTAAAGATCCCGTCGTTTTCTCCCAAGCTCCTTCTTTCCAAAGAGGACTCAGAGTGACATCTGAAAAAAAAAATAGTGATCCCCAAAGAATTCCTGCTAAATCTCAAAAGTGCGTAACCCTTTTTAGCCCCCACCCCCCCCCCCCCCATGGTCACCAAACTCCAACGCAGGACAACAAACACACAGACCTGCACACAAAGCAAGGGTGGTCCGGCCTGACAAACAAGAGCTTAGGGAATACAAGGAAAAGGACTGCTGGGGAAAAAAAAAAAAAAAAAAAAAACAGGGGGTAAAAAAAAATTTAAACATTCCTTACACAATATCATGTTAAATTTAAAGAAAAACGACAAAGCACACTTCTTTCAAATGCAGCATTCGCTCGTTGCTTAGCATAGATAAAAAGTGATAAAACTTTTAAGAGGAGGTCAACCAAACTGTGCCTGAAACTCATATGGTGTGGCTGAGTGTCCTTGTCTAAAAGAGAACATAAACCAGTCATTTAACTGACATGCTTCTCAAATCAAACTGTTTACAGACTTGACATTTTTACTTGCATCATAAAATTCCTTCAAGTTCAAAGTGGGAACCCTTTAAGTGAGTCATGTGATGTAAGACAAAGATCCACAGATCTCTTGGGCTTTAGCTGACGAAGGAAAGAAGCATCTCAGAGGCTGGCAGTGGCTCCAGACCACAAATATCCCAACACATACTGAGTCCAATAATAAATTACTAAACTTTTATCTGTGAGAGGAAACGCATTTATACATTGTGCTCTTTGTATATAGTCCTTTTTGGACTCGTATAGTAACTATAGCAAACATGAAGATCTGAAAAACATGTATCTAGAAATATAATGAACTAAAAGAGTGAAGATAGTCATTAACTCAAGCTAACGGAGTGAAGAGAACTTTAGTGAGAGACGAGAAGATCGCCTCCACTTCTTAATGAGGTCAGAGTTTCCTACGCTGTGTGACAGCACTCAAGTCAAGCACTTCAGGCTGTTTTTGTTCAGGGGATGGCAAACCTGCCAACAAGCCTGAACATATTGAGCGTTGAACAGTGGAAGCGCTTTGCAAAATTACACATAAGCTCCACTCCTGTCAGTCAGCGGTGCCGCCAAAGAATAATTCCTGAAGATTTGGTGGCAAAAGAAGGCTGAACCCTGGCAGGGTTAAGAGATTGGAACAAGCACATTGTCAGGTACACCAAAGGCAGCGCATGCTGAACAGCAAAGGTGATTAAGAGGAGCTCAGCGTCGACTGCATCAGCCTCAGACAGACACTGCCGTCTTCCTCTCAATGCCTCGTCAACAGAGCTGAAAGCACAGAGGGAGGCTTAAGCAGCCTTAGGCTTAGGCTCGCACATCAGCACAGGATCTTTTGGCTGCAGGCAAGCGGAGAACAGGCCTCTCCTGGTGGCCTATTTAAGAAACATTTTGGGGAGACATGGGGTTAGACAGGACCTGTACAGTACTGGTATCCACTTGAGAAGCACAGATCAGAGGAAAACATCTCACCGCACGTACCAGCTTACTGACAGGTACCAGCATGCATCACACTGCACGTAGTTTGGATGAGGCAAAATGTACAACCACTTGGGGGAAAGAGAAAATAAGGGTGTACAAATATACACAAACAGTGTACAGCAGGAACATTAAATTTCCCTTTGTATTTACAAGATGATCGCATACTGACTGACTGATTATTACTAGAACGCAAAGAAATACATGCAACAGATCTAAGTTGAGGGACATCACTCATTTGCCCCTGTGCCAAAAGTAATCATTGACTCCTGTCATACCACCTGCATTTATTAGCTTGTTTTTGTTTCCTCACTTTAGCAGAATAACCAAAACGTGTGTTAATTTGGGGTGTGTGCTACAGATTTTCTCCGATATAAACCAAAGCTCTTAATTTAAAACAAAAATCCATGCCATTTCAATTTATCATCTTAAGGTTCAATAGGAATTGAACCTTATGATCATTTGTTTTAGCTCCTCTGCCGAATGGCATTAAGAAATTCGACAAAGCTGCCCCACACTGAGCTGATGAGTGACGTCCAAATCCACTGCTGATTTCTGATTCTAGTCCTCACTCACCCATCCCTGGCAGACACTCCAACGACAGAATAATGGGATGAGAGGCTCCATTTCTCAAACACAGACCTCAGACAAAAGACCTGAGGACAGATGAGAGGGCAAAAAGAAAAAGGGGGAGTGGAAGGAAGGGCACAAACCTGAATTATAGTGCTTGAAAAACCTTATCCAATTATTATTGTGGGTGTCCACTTTAGCCCAGGCTAATCAAAGGCCCAGACAGTTGTTCTGGTCAAGACAGAGGCTATGGGGTGGGGTGAGCACGAAGCTAAATGGCAGGATGGGGTGGACACCTTTGTGTGCTCCTGTCCTTTAAAATTTAATTAGTCTTCTTCAAGTCAGAGGAAAGGAATAAGTTCCAAAACATTCAGCAACAGACTGATAACAACTTGCTGGAACGAATCCACCAAGGCTGCGTCCTAGGCCCATTCAATTTTGCACAAGTGTTCCAATAATGTAAACGTAAACTTCATTTTACAGTTCCGGCTCGTAATGAAAAAGAGCGCAGGAAAAAGGAGGCAACGTTTGGGCTTAAACAGAGATACGGAAACACACAAGAGGAATAAACAAAATCCCTAAGAGGTCTCGGTTAAAATCAGAGAGAAAGGGAACGAGCTGAAAAACCACAACAAGAGATCTGTAGCGTTTTAATGTTTACATGGCTTAATGGAATGGAGCTAAGTATACAGTAAAGGATGATTTGTGACGGTTCATTTCAAATGAGAAACAGTTTGGAGTTTGGTTTATGTAAAAGAAAGGACCACCATTCATTAGTGACAACCGAGGCACAAAATCAAAGGGACCACAAGAACCACATGATGGTGTTTTTAAAGTAAAGCAAGAAAGTCGCAGACAGTTGTACTGTTGGTATTTTCTTGTTAGATTCAAGCTGAAAATTTAACCACAGTAGACTGAAAACATAATGTAGACAGCAAACAAAATATTGAATGAGGAGGAAAAAAGCACTACCTCTATTCTCCCACACCTGAAGATATCCCAGAATTTATTATTTTTTTAATTAAACTAATAAACACATAAATAATCAATCAATACACAATTTATGCAGACTACCAGAAAACCATAATGACAACTATTTAAAATATTAGTTCATAATTAAAAAAAATTTATAGTAATTACTTCAACCTATGCAAACAAAGCATGTATTCCTGAAATACCAAGCCGAGTGGAACAAAAGAATTAGTCTGGGACTGGGTCTGGAAAATTACCTAACTGATGGTGTGCAGTGCATGTCATCACTATGTCCAGTTTATTTTTTAGCGCTAATCCCCCGGCGGCTTTGCCTTCCATTCATGCTGAATTCAGAGAAAGAGAATGCGATTCTCCACAGGACACACACCTCACCTGTGACACTTCTCAATAAGGCTTCCTGAAATTGGATTCAGCAAATCTTTGCAAATTAAATCTCTCATGCAAAAAAAAAAGATAAGAAAAAACGAGTAGGAGTTCTTGTGGTGATTGCTCTACACACACTCATATGTTCGTCATACTTGTGAGAAAACTTCCAACTGATGATTATTAATACTGCTATTCGGTTGTATCCATACACCTGAATCTAACCTCAGTAGCCAAAAGATTTTCTCTCACACACAACACAAACTGTTATATTTAAAGTGTTATCAAGCACAGGGAAACTACGGTCCTTAAACCAGGTATTAGTACTTTTGGCAGTGTGGGCAGATTCCAAGTCCTGGTCATCAGCGTGAAGCATGACATGAACTAAAACTTCCTGGTAGATGGCTGCACTGACCTTTGACCTGATAAACCACAGTGGACCAACATCAGCAGACTCAGTGGACTCAAACCACCACTGACTGTGCAAACTTTACACTGCAACTTGGATTCTCCTCTCTTCCTCCAGATTCTGGGACCTTGATTTCCAAATGAAATGCAAAATTTATTTTCATCTGAAAAGATGACTTTGGCCCACTGAGCTACAGTCCAGTCCTTTGTTTGTCCATTTGCTGGCCAAAAGGTAATTCCTAACTTTACCTTTGCCCAGGCAATTCATGCAAAGTGAGCGCCAACCAAGTATTAAGTGCTGGACATGTTGATAGTTTTCAGTAGTCCAACATTTCTGTGTTAAAAATAGTTTAATTTTTTTATTGGTTATAAGTAATATTCTAATTTCCTGAGATACTGAATTTAGTGTTTTCGTTAGCTGTAAGCCATAATCATCCAAATTAAAAGAAATAAACTATATACAATATATAGTTTCACTTTTTGAATTAAATTACTGAAATAAATCAACTTTTCGATGATATAATTTATTGAGATGGACGGATGGATCCCGAAGGAAACTTCCAATCTAATTTCCATTTACCTGCTTTGATGTGGCTTAAACTAGAGATTAAAACAGAAATAAAATACCCAGCTGCAACCAAAAACCAGATTCAGAAAAAATAATAATTCATAAGTAGTAATAATAGTAGTAATAATTTTCCACCTAGTGGACTTTGAGAGTTTTGGCCAAGTCATCTCACCTAACAGTTCTCTATCCATGTTGAAATCTATCAGCAACACACTTTCCTTTCAAAGCCACTTAACAGTGTATTGTATGTGAAAGCTGTAGCATGTCCACACCCTTGAAGTCCATCAAGGTTTTGTGAATCAGCCGACTTAAATCCGACCCTCTCTAATATGAGGTCATCTACCGTGGGATTTATGGACAAGGAACAAGCCTGTTCCCCACGCCCCCCCCCCCCCCCCCCCCATCTCCCAACCCACACTTCCAAGTGACCTTCCTTCTATTCAGGGGCCTCTTGATCAGCTCCAGCAAGCAACCAGTTGGCCAACAAGGGAAGCCAGTCCCTGACAGCTGGCAAATGAAAATGTAAATAGAGGCAGCCTGCTGCCTCCACCACAGTCCCGATAGTCCCTGAAGTGTCATAAACGTAGTCCGTCTCTCCCGACTCTTTATTTGAAAGCAGTGACAAACATGTGCCGGCAGTCAGGGTAAATACATGAGGTCATTCAACCAAGGTAAGCAGCTGTAAGGTAACGCTAGAGAATAGATGACTGTCCAGACCATTCTTAAAACAACAACAACCGAAAAAGAAAAAAAAAAAACCCTCTTGAATCTGTCACTTGCCAGTGCGTCAAAATGAAACCTGGTTTGACACAAAATAAACCATTAGCAGCCTCAGAGGGAGAGGCGGGCAGGGGTCGGAACTGAAGCGGTGCTGCTGGGGAAGGGGAGAAGGGTGGGTGGGGACAGTGTCGGGTGTTGTTCAAGGAATTAGCTGAGAAAGAGAAGACTGAATCAGATACGGTGACTGTGAAAAAACAAATGCGAAGGTGAGCCCTGTGACACAAGAGATTCTTGTTAGGTCAAATAATCTAAACGCTCCTGACCAAAAGTGAGTGGGCGGAGCGGCTTGCAGGCAGACGCCTCATACCGAAGGAGACCAATATTTATTTGACTTTGTCCAGGGATTAGAGGAGGAAGTGCCTAAGCAGCCTGGTTCACACACAGGCGCAGTGACGCTGCTTTGGGCACGGGCTGGCTCGGCTGAAGGAATGTGCACGGCTTGACGGACAGCTCAAATGAAGTCCAGATACAAAACCGAGAGACTCCTTTCCCCAGAAGAGCCCAAGGAAAAGCTTGAAGAACTGACATTTCCACAAGCACTTCACTATTCCTGCTGACTTGGAAAAACAGCAACAGAGGGATCTTCAAAGGCAGGTCTCAGTGGAAAACTCCAGAACCAGTCAGTATGAGAGACCACAAGGCCTCTGGGATAGCATGAGAGAAAACACTTCGACTCATGAGGGAATCTGCAGTCTTAAAAAGCGTCTAACAAAATAACACTGACAGTTATTTGGTTAGGCGAGGCAGAATAAAAAGTGTTTAATCTGATTAGATGTGACTAATCTAGGCATAGTGTACAGAGGGGTGTCTGACTTACAACAATCAAACATGATGGGAAACAGGCACGTCTTAAATGGAATAACTTTTTTATAAGGCATTAAAAGGCTGATTTCAATATTAATGCAAGTGTGCAGGGAAGATATTACATCCTATACTCAAACTGATTAAAAAGTTGAACCTCACATACAACAATGTTCTATTAAACACATATGGATAGTGTGTAATACTTTAGGCCATAAAAGTATCTCTAGTTGGTGTTTCTCCACCGGTTCTGCGCACTAAACAAGACTCGTGCTCTACCCTTCCCTCCCATTAGCACTGCTTTACCAGACTGTTCCGTTACTTGCCCTCTCCCTGGAGAAATCCCTTCATCCATTAACATCCAGCATCTCCTCCCTCCAGCCAGTGCAGTGACACCATCAACATCCCATCCTCCCGCCCACACACACCCACACACACTCCCATGTCTTTTACAGCATGCCACTTGCGAAGATTGTTTATTTCCTTCCTTCGTAAGAAAAAAGACAGATGTTGACCATCCATCCGACCTAGTATTGATCAAGCCGTCATAAAAGCGTGCAACAAATTTTAGGCCTTCGCTGACTAGAGGACAAGGTGAAGTAATGCTTTTGCTTATACTGCACAATCAGAAATGCTGCAAGAATACTGTAAAGATCTACACGGTTTTATCTTACTCAATAATAATAATAATAATAATAAAAAAAAGAGCAAGGTGCTGTTATTATGTTGGGGAGCACATCCACCAAGCCACAAAATGCTTTGTTGCACTTCAATCATTTGAATTCAATTTTACGTCGACAAAACCAACGAGTTATTGTACGAAGCCACAATGAACACCAGCAGGCTTGGGAGGTCAGACGAACACTGGAAAACATGTTTGACTGCATAAACAAACGGGTAGCTGCCCGATTAATAACATCTGCTGCAATGAAAACATGCAACTAATCTGGCCCTCGTTACCAAATAACCAAGGGCAAAGAGTTGGAACAGGAACGTGATACTCCGTGCCGACCGTGAGACAGGGAGAACTCCAGCCAAAGCTGTGTGGTTTAGGAGAGTCTACACACACACACACACAGCAGCCTGGAGGCTTATCTCCCTCTCAAATCCTTATGCATGCACAAACACACAATCTGAAAAGGCTATAGGCCAGACTTGGACGGCACTGTAGTAAAACCAGTCAGGGATTCATCTGCAGACTTGAAACGCCACAGAGCTCTTTACTTTATTCATATTACCTCAAGAACAACGGGCAAGAGTCGGAGACATATAGCTGTGATAGCTCATTTAAAACATCTTGCTACAACCAAATCAGGTGGAATCTATTGCACAATACAGTAGCTGTGTGTATGGGAATTCGATTATACGACTAGTACCTGTTTCTCCAGGATGCGGGCGATCTCACCCAGGGTCCTGTCCAAGCCAGACACTTTATTGTTGGCCCACTGGCCACTGTCCTGCCCCTGCAGCTGCTTTCCCAAGTCCTTCACTAGTCGCTGCAGTCTGCGCACACACCCACACATATACATATATATATATACACACACACACACACACACCATATAGGCCATAACATCATAAATCTGAAATGGGACATTTAAAAAAAAAAAAAAAAAAAAAGATCATGCTTGGTCCACAACATTCGTTATCCAAATTTATACAAACACTCTTGTAAGTCTTTGTAGGTGTTACGTATGTGTAGGGTGTGAAGGGGGTTTAAAGGACAACATTTCAGAGATATGAGCAAGCCAAATACTTGTAAATACAGCTCAGGTGTGGGTGTACAGTCATTATAACCAGAGCTGGCAGCTTACTTGGCCTTGTAAGGAGAATCTGGAATCTGCATCTTTGCCTCCACTGATGCCTCATATTCCTTAGCCCTGAGAAGGAAAAAGATGAACAGTCCATCAGAGAGCAAGCCAAAGAGAGGAGGAGAGTAAGAGAGAGAGAGAGAGAGAGAGAGAGAGATCTCCTACACATGTCAGCCTGAGGCCATAAGGAGATAAGAGGACAACAAGAACAAAGAAAAGATCAGGAGGTCAATCAGAGTCTCAAACTGTTTATTTAGCCTGTCAGCTGCTCTCAGATGAACCATAAAAAAAATCTAAACTTGCATACAAACAAGTAAAATTCTCACTTGGACAAAAAAAAAAAAAAAAAAAAAACCTTGATACATTTTATATACAAGTTAAACTATGAGACAATGTAAAAATTGTATTTACATATCTAGTTTAAATGCTAATGATGTTTATAAATATTCCCAACTGAGGATGATAGCTTATAAAGCATGTAAGCAGTGGTGTGATCCACCAGCAAGACAGATTCCTGTCTGAAAACTGATCGATCAGTTCCTGACAAACCACCTGAGGGAGTGATGACCTGCGGCTGATAAACTCTGCCGCTTTCCGGAAGACCGAACTGAAAGATGAATGTTCCCAGAAAGCCAGGGCCACGTCTATCTTTAATATCAGTATTTATAAAGACTGCTTTTCCAGACAAAGTCTAAGACTAGTTGCAGATTAAAAAGCATTTCTGGGAAGGTCACGTGACCCGGAGCAAGATGGACGCTTGAGACTTGGCCCTCTCCGAACTACGGCTTATTGTCTCGTTCTCTCCAAGTAAACCTCATATTATCGGTCAAATTTTGTCTCAATATGCCAAAGACACAGCGTGACAAAGATTTTCCTATCTTTTCTCCGTCTGGTTCATCCTCTGGGGTGGGGAAAAAAGCGGTGCTTCGTTCGACCGCGTGTGCCACCAACAAGGACCATCAAGGCGGAACCAGTAACGTTACCTCAGAACCATCTGGTATGGCAACTACAGATCAAATTCTGGCAGAAATAAAATCTGTGGCTTCACGTGTTAATAATATGGACGAATCGGTTGAAACGCGGCTGGATACGATTGACAGAGCTCTGGGCGACATAAAAACATCTGTGGCGTCGGTTGAGCTCTCTCTTTCTAACCTATCTAATCGGACGACCGATTTAGAAAGACGCGTGGATGAGGCCGAAACCCGAATCTCTGCCACTGAGGACAGTTACAGTAATCACGACACTCAACTCTCCGCAATGCAAAAGACGGTGAATATGTTACGGTTAAAAGTCGACGACCTGGAGAACCGCGGACGTCGGAAAAATTTGAAGATCGTCAATCTCCCGGAGAAAGCAGAGGGCTCTACCCCGCTTGCGGCCTTTCTTCAAAACCTTATCCCAACTTTAGTCGGCTTACCGGCTGACTTCCCGCCGCTGGAGATTGAACGCGCTCATCGGACTTTGGCTCCAAGCCCGCTGGCGAACAAGCCTCCGAGAAGTGTCCTGGTTCGATTTTTCCGGTACTCTCAGAAGGAAGAAGTGCTTAAGGCAGCTTTAAAGAAGCGTGATATCCCCTACAATGGCTCTAGCTTACGGTTTTATTCTGACCTGTCTGCGGAGGTTTTGCGCAAACGCCGCGAGTTTGATGCCGTGGGTAAACTGATGGCCCGTCGCAACATGTATCGAGGCTTTGCTTATCCAGCACGGCTCCGCTGTCTATATAATGGGCAGATTCGCCTTTTTGACAGTCCCGAGACAGCTGCCGCTTTCATGGAAAATCTTGACTGAGGTATTTCTTGTTTGTTTTCGTTTGTTTTGGAGGAACGTAGACTTGACTTTCACTGGGTCCCTGCCTTCACTTTTTACAGTTTTGAATGACTCTGCAATTCACTGTAACTGAACCCATCCACTTATTTGTTATTGCTATTTGGTATTGTTATTATTAACACTTATCTTACCTTTCTCTTTTATTATTAACCTATTTGTACTGTTATTGGTCTTAAACCGTTATGCATATAAGGTTTCAGTTGCTTTAAGTAAGCCTCTTTTATTTATTTAAAGGGACCCTGATTTGAGTTTTTCTACTGTATTTAACCCAAGGTTTGGATGTTGTCTCTAGCTACTAAGCTGCTATTGTGGTCTTTCAGTTGAGCTAGGACTACGGTATGTCTAATATGTTTGGTGACTTCATTAGGGGTGGTTTTGTTCTGTCGTTTGGGGACAGAACAGGGATGGGTAAGCGCTGCAATTTTGTTCACTGTGTTTCATGTTTTTGTTTTACAAGGTCAACTCTCTGCCATCTTAATTTTCAATCGGTTACTTTTTATGACTGGTTCACTTAAACTTGTTACCTGGAATGTTCAGGGGATTGGCCATGTAATAAAAAGGAAGAAAATTTTAACTCATCTGAAAAAACAAAAGCCCGACATAGTACTGCTCCAGGAAACAAAACTGTCTGATACTGAAAGCTTAAAGCTTAGGAGAGATTGGGTAGGTCAGGTCCATTTCTCCTCTTACTCACAGAATAAGAGAGGGGTGGCCATTCTTATAAATAAGAACATACCTTTTAACCTAGAGCACAAGGAATCAGATCCTGAAGGAAGATTTATTATGATTACAGGCTCGATTTACAATCATCATATCACGATCCTGAATGTTTATGCACCAAATCTCGACTCACCTAATTTCATATCAAAAATTATTTTATTGTTTAATTATTATTGTAAAGGTCTTGGTTTTCTAGCTGGAGACTTCAATTGTGTAATGAATGCCTCTCTAGATAAATCCTCGTCTGCAAATGTATCGAACCCCAAATCATCTAAGGTTCTTAACGAATTATGCACAGATACAGGTTTGATAGATACATGGCGCCAATTAAATCCTAAAGTGAGGGATTATACATTTTACTCACATCCCCATAATTCTTATTCTCGGCTCGATTACTTTCTTATCCCTAAGCAATTTATGAATGCGATCCAGTCCTGTCGTATTGACAGTATTACTCTGTCAGATCATGCAGCAGTACATTTGCAGATAGACTCTGCTTTCACTATTCCTAGAACCTCATACTGGAGGTTTAACACATCCCTCTTAAACAGTGACTCTTTTTGTCCTTTTGTTTCAGACTGTTTATCTCAATTCTGGTTGGATAATAGAGAATCCCCAGTATCTTCCGCCATGATATGGGATGCAGCTAAAGCCACTCTACGCGGTCATCTCATCTCTTACTCTTCTCACCTTAAAAGAGTCAGAGACAGGAATAGGAAAAAACTTGAAGATGAAGTTTCCAGGATGGAGCAAATTCATAAGGAATCCCCTACAATTTCAAATTTAAAAGCGCTGGTGAATGCAAGAACCAATCTGAATGTGGACCATACCAGCCACATTCAGAAGCTTTTGCTCTTTACTAAACAAAAATATTACGAATTTGGCAATAAATCTAGTAGACTGCTTGCTCACCAACTAAAAAATCAGAATAATGACCGTTCAATTGTTATGATACGGGATGAGAAGGACAACATTTTAAGAGACCCTTTAACTATAAATAGAACTTTTAGGGATTTCTATACATCTCTTTATAGTTCGGAATCAAACGCGACGGGACTAGACATTGCCGGCTATCTAAGCAAAATTCCATTATTGTCGATTTCAGAGGAAGATCGATCAAGCTTAAATGCTTCTTTTACAGTGGAGGAGATCTGGGCAGCCATTCAGTCTATGCCGAACGGGAAATGCCCTGGCCCGGATGGCTTCCCTTTGGAATTTTTTAAAAACTTCTGGCCTAAAATCCACCCAATTTTTATACCTGCTGTTAATAATATTTGGGGAGGCGAAATACCACCCTCTTGGAAACAAGCTTCTATTAGTCTGCTCTTAAAAAAAGATAAAAATTCCCTTGACTGCTCATCCTATAGACCAATTAGTCTGCTTAATGTTGACTATAAGATAGTCACAAAAGCACTGGCTCGCAGACTTGAAAAGATCCTTCCTAAAGTTATAAATCCTGATCAGGCAGGTTTTGTGAGATCTAGATGCGGTATGGACAACGTTCGCCGGGCCCTTAACGTTATTCATTATTTCAACACTCAAAATAAGCCAGCAATGATTTTATCTTTGGATGCTGAAAAAGCTTTTGATCGCGTAGAGTGGTCTTTTTTGTTTTCAGTTTTGGAAAAATTAGGGCTAGGCTCCAACTTTATTAATATCATTAAATATCTGTATGCGGACTCTGTTGCTACTGTTAATACGAATGGTCTGATGTCTGAGGGGTTTCCAGTACGTAGAGGCTGCAGACAGGGGTGTCCTCTATCACCGTTATTGTTTACATTATTTATTGAACCTTTAGCAGAATCTATCAGGATTAATTCAGATGTTACAGGTATCACAGTTAATGGGAAAAAGCATGTAATTTCTTTGTTTGCAGACGATGTTCTTTTATATCTGGAGAATCCACGATCCTCGATTCCCGCAGTGTTGAATTCTTTAACCTCATTCAGTACCGTGTCAGGCTATAAAGTTAACTTAGGAAAATCGGTCTCCATGCCCTTTAATTGCCCCCGTAACCCACCTATACAATGTCCGTTTCAGGTCTCAGATAGGGGTCTTAAATATTTGGGCATTTTTCTCACTCCCAATTTGAAAAATTTATTTGAGACAAATTATTCCCCTTTAATGCGAGAAATTAGAAAAGACTTGGAAAAATGGACCTCTTTGCCGACCTCCCTCTTGGGGAGAGTCAATGTTATAAAAATGAATGTACTGCCCCGTCTAAATTATTTATTCCAAAACCTTCCGTGTTATTTAAATTCATCTTTCTTTAAATCACTGAACGCTTCTATATCTCGTTATATCTGGAATAATAAACATCAGAGAGTTGGGCTCTCTAAACTCTGTAAACCAAGAGATTTGGGGGGTCTCTCGCTGCCCAATTTTCAGTTTTACTATTGGGCTGCCCAACTCAAAACTATAACAAGTTGGATTATGAATAGGCAGGATGCTTTATGGATCGACTTCGAATCCTTATTTTGTTATCCCAGAAGATTAGAATCCCTTTGGTTTATTAATAATATTGGTCAGATAAAACAGCTCACTGATAATATAATTATTTACAATACATTACTGGTTTGGAAAGATGTGAAAAAATTCTTAAGCATTCCTCAAACTATTTCTGTTCGTTCTCCTTTGGCTTTCAATCCTGATTTTCCAATTCAGATTAGGAGTATTGGGCTGTCGGAGTGGGGTTCTAGGGGCGTGTCTGACTTTTCAGACCTTTTGGCTTGTGATACCCTGAAGTCATTCGAAAGAATTAGAGCAGAGTTTAATATCCTCTCTGTAGATTTCTTTAAGTACCTGCAGGTCCGGCATTTCTTGGACTCCCTATTAAGGCAGAATAAATTTCGCACAATTTTATCAGAAATGGAAGAAACCATCATTTCAACTAAAACTCTTAAAGGGGCCACCTCAAAGTACTATGCTTTACTAGCGCACTCAGACTCCTCAGCCTATGATTCTTTAAAATCACTGTGGGAACAGGATCTGCGGGTATCATTTAATCCAGCAGTTTGGACGACAATTTGTGAAGGCATCTTTCCAAAATGCACTTCAATATCTTTACACGAACAAAATTTCAAATTTTTTCATAGAATTTACTTTACACCTGTTCGTCTCCATAGAATGTATCCAGGTTGTTCTAATCTTTGCTTTAAATGTAAAGCGCATAGGGGTACATATTTTCATGTATTCTGGTCCTGTGACAATATCCAATCATTTTGGAAGGGGGTTCACTCAGTAACTCAAGAGATAACGGGAAAACATTTTATTTTATCTCCTGCTCTGTATTTGTTGAATCATTTTCCAGAAGATCTTTTTGACTCGAACTCCAAGCTCTTGTTTACAACCCTCTCATTTTTAGCAAAAAAATGCATCTTGCTGAAGTGGTCCACACCCCAGGTTCCAACTGTCACTATGTGGATATCCCAGCTGTCATCTTTCCTTCCCTTGGAGAAACTAACTTGTGATCTTAATCACAGGTCGGACAAATTTTGGAAACTCTGGAAACCTCTCCACTGTTTTTTGCAAAAACTCTGAATGTTTATTTTAATAGAGGTTTTTACTTTCCCATCATGTTTTGCTTAATTTCAGCAGGCAGAGATTTTTATTTTCATGTACACTGCGTATTGTTATTTTATTTTTTTTTTTTTCAGCGCTGTGGGCGGGTGGGTGGGGGGGCGGGTTTGTGTGTTTGTATGTCTGTTTGATTGTATCTGTACGTTCTGAAAATCCTTAATAAAAAAAAAAAAAAAAAAAAAAAAAAAAAAAAAGCATTTCTGTTGGCCTGCCAATGTAACTCAATCCAAAAACAGCCCTCGTCCGTCAGCCCATTGAGGTTTAAATTTAAATACACATCAATAAAGTGGTGAAAAATAAAGAGGTCTACTGACACGTTGTTGTTCTCAATATGCAATTTTCACTTCAACGTTTGCCAAATATATTAGGCAATTATTATTGAGCTTAGAATGATTAATTAATGATGAATTCAGTGCTTAATTAGTGACCAGAGTAAGCAGTGATTTAAAAACCAAAAAAAAAAAAAAAACTAATGCCTTCAGCAGATGCTGGATTAAAATGCCTTATTCTTGGTCTTTAAAAGAGGAATAAATCAGACTGAACCCTATAAACTTGAATTTGATAAGACACCACAAGGGGACAGGAATGCTGGGAAAAAGGGTAAAGAGCCCTACGTGGCACGTAAGGAACCTCCGATCTGACACTTGCAAAAAAAAAAAAAAAAGCAAGCTCTTAAAAGATGCAGGAGAAGTGTACAGAAAGAAAAGAAAAAAGTAAAGGTCAGGTAGAAATGTCAGACGTTTAGATATTTGGCACTTTCCTGAAATCTAGAAACAGAGAGACGGAGATTTAGGTAAAGGCTACCTAAGTCACAAAGATTTAATCAAGACACAGGTTACGCAGACCACCCTGGCTACACCGCGAGGAGACTACGAGCCCAACGCTACAGTGCATTATTTACCACGATCACAAAGAGACTGGCATAAAGACTGCAGCACGGCATTCATGCAAGGCTTGAACTATACCTGGCCTCTTCATCATTCTCCGAATTACAATATTCATCTCTGACAGCTTTATACCCGTGCAGGTTAAACGCGGAGCAATGGCCGGGCTATCAATCAACGGCGGTGGCGGGCCCTGTTAAATGCTGAGGGTGTTATAAATATTAGTAATCAGAATTATAGGGGGGAGCTACATGGCTACGATACAAAACTAATAATCAATTCATCATGATCTGCCCCAACATTCACCTCCACCAATGCTGGATAGAGATAGTGATCCCCCTACACGAGACCATAAACATGTCCATGTGTCTATGCGGATAAAAAAAAACAAATACACTGTATCCGTTTTAAAACGTGCACTGAGAACTTCGGGGGGTTGTGGGGGGGCGGGGGTTCGGCATTACAGGTTACATGGAGGATTTGGCCAGGTGCTGCTGCAATATTTAATGTTGGGTTTGAGAGGCTCTCAATCATGGAACTTCACCACTGACGGATAAGGAATTAAAACTAGAGCCGTGGAAAATGTACGAGGAAGAACGAACTGGGACCCATCTATAAATCCTACAAATGCACCGACATGATCTAGATGCTGGAGTCATAAAACCTAGGATCAGTTCAGGTGCAGCTTTCATTATATAAAACATGTTACTTTTTTTTTGCAGACTTCTGTATCTGTATATCCACATCACTTGCTCGACGCCTCCCTGTGTCACATTTCCCAGCTAGAGGAAATTTTGGGATAAACTTCATGAGAGCGTTGCGCTTTAAACAGGGGGGCCTTTGTATGGAGTCCTGTACACTAAGCACCCTGTTTCCAAAACTGGGGAAAGACAACCTATGGACTGGAATTATTTTTTCTTAAAATTCACAGAAAGAAGAGACAATGACTTTACTTATGGTCCAATACCTCTGCATGTTTTCATGAGGAAGACAACATGCAGGCAATATATGTGTGTGTGTGTATGTGTATGTGTGTGTGTGTGTTATACACTACGGTTTAAGTTGGAGATGATGTGAAGGAGAAGTGCAGGACTCGTTCACAGGTCAATCATGGACAGGACTAAAAGAGCTTAACAAGGACAATAGAGCACTGGGCAACCTGGGAGGCCTGTCAAAAGCTCTCTTGCCTTCCCCAAACATGCCTTCCCCTTTGCTCCTATAAAACGCCTCATTTCCACCCAGCGGTGGAGCCGCTAACCTCGTCGTGCCGGGACTGAAAGCGGCAGTGATTTATGAGACAAAGCGCCTGTTCTCTCTCAGGCTTGGCGCTCTAGAGCTAAAGCAGCGAGTGACAACGAGCAGAGGGGGCTCAGGTCTGTCACTTTCTCAGCTCCAGCCCTGCAGTGTGCCACTCACCAGCCCGGGTTGCTGAGATATTAATGAGTGAGCCCAGTCTGGCCCTCTTTAGAGAGCATAAGTCGCCCTCAACCCCTCCCCCAGGAGCTTGTTAGGCGTCTTGAAGTGGAAACCTGTTTGAATTAATTTATTTGAAGATAAAGTATCATTTATTGCGTCAGTGACTGAAAAAGTGACTGATTGCAGAGGACTTTCGTTCGACATGTCATTTACTAGGAGCATAAGTGTATATTTTAACTTAAGAAATATTAAAACTAAGCATGAGTTGACACCAGTGCTGATATAAGGAATCGGTCTGATGTTGAGCCAGTTGACTTCAAAAATGCTTCTACACCAACATGGTCATATGTGATGTCATCCTAAATAATAAACAGGGGCAACTACAGCATCATTCTAAAACACAAATAACCTGATAAACCTTTTCACAGTTTTTACGCAGCATCTAGGAGAGAACGTGTGAAGTGTGCAGAGCAATATACGTAAGCAAGAATGGTCATTAAAAATGGGCACAAGGTGCCATGAACTGCCCTGACACAGCGGAACTCATGGGTGTGGACTTGTGATCCAAGCATGATAGCACGCTACTTCACATCTGCGAGTACTGAGCACTGAGAAACGTGTGCTTCCTGTCACCAGGCTGTACACATTGGTCGTCGGTCAGCGCGCTCGTCACAGAATATTTGTAAAGCCACCTGCTTAACTCGGGTCAAATGCCCTCGCACTGTATTAAAATACTGTTTAAATGTCAGAAACTTTTAAAACATAGCACTTATCATGTAACACCATAAACAGAGCCACGCAAAATGGCATATTAAGCCCAATTTGACATCAGCATCAAGAGGTATTACTACAGATAAATAAAAAACAACTATAACCTGGTCCATAAACTTAAACATAGTGGCGATTTATGTAACTGGAATACAAAAAAAAAGCCTACATTCTCCAGCTGGAACCACCTGCTTATTTCCTACAGTACAACCCGACATCGAAGCTCCAAGTGAATCTGTACAGGTGGTATGGGGAGGGCAGTGTAGAATTAAACACTGATCTGAGATAATGTAGCCACACCCACGGTAGCTTAATCTCTCTTGACTCCTCCTTACGACACCATGAAAAATAGCTGCATGTGCCTCAACTCTCTATCTGTCTCCTTGCTGTCACAGTAAAACACAAACACACACTACAGCTGTGACAAGGAGCAAAATTTATAGTGCGCAGGTCTAGGATTTGACACTGAGGCACGCTGCCTCCTATTTGTTGATTACTATTGATTTTCTTTGATACTTCATTTAAAAATCAATAGGGGGAGAAAGAAAAACAGGCATGGTTTACACATACTTTAACATACCATTGTACACCAGAGGAGGCTTTAGTTTTGGCAGCGCGGTGGCAACCAATTAGGAGAAAAGCTCTTAACAGGTGAAAGCCAGGGAGGCTTCCAGATCGATTCTCACTTTTTCCTCCCCAATCACACAAAGTGGCTATAAATTAAGCTCATCAGTGTTGCTCTGCAGACAGCCAAGATGCACAGTGCCTCTGCTCTCCATCTCCTTGTCACTCATAAAGCTCTCACACATATGCCATGTTGTCCTTTAGCCATATGAGTGACTGTCATGCATGAGGGAAGAGGGAAACAGAGTGAGAGAGAGAGAGAGAGAGAGAGAGAGGGGGGGGGGGGTAACAAAAAAAGTAGACTAGGAGAGAAGAAAAAGAATCACCTTGAGTTCATCCGTGCACGGAGTTTCTTGGCCTTTTTCCGTGCTTTTTGCTTCTCTTCTCCGTCGTGATTCGTCTCAGGAGTCACGGTGGCGTCTGTCACTATATCTACAATGTACTTCTTTAGCGACAGGTGCTCCTATGGTTAAAAAAATAAAATAAATCAACATACATGGAACAAAAGCACACACATTAGTTCGTTATATTTCTGTCGCCTAATTATTACCAGCCACACTGGGTTGGAAGATAGACTTTCAGAGAATTTAAGAGGCAAATAATTAGACAATAACTATGTAATAACCATATATCTCTGATAGAAGTCAACAATGACACAGAGAACCAGAACATCATTTAAAAATTCCAATATGACCGTAGGCCCCTTGGGTGGACTAAGGACCCCACTTCAAAACCCATAGATACAGAGAAGCAAACAATAACACTATGCAAACCGTGAATCTGTTTATCCAGCATATCGAAACCCATTTTGTTCCGCATGAATCGGCCCGAAGTCCTCTGGGCACTGTGGACTGAAAGACTGTGTTCCGAGGGAGCGCTCAGTTCAGCTGGGGAAGTGCTGACAGGACTCTTTCAACAGTTATTTGATACCAGCTTTGTCCCTCAGGTGTGGACAGTAACAGTCTGGCACCAAAGAAACCTCACGCTAAGATCCTAAAATGATTTCAGACCCGTGCTGAGAGACTGCGTGGGGAGAGTTGCCTGTAGCGAACTGAATGTGAACATGAAACGTTACTGTAGGTTATGGACAAAAACGTGGGGTAGATCATGCTTGCCTACTAGACGGCTTCAAACACAACATTGAGGCGCCTAGAGATCACTTCACCAGTTGCACATTCTGTGTACACATTTACATTTCGGTATAGGCAGACGCTTTTATCCAGAACGACTTACAAAAAGAGCTTTGAGGTTTCTGTTATCGGACAGATACTTACACTGGTTACTAGGTTACTAAGTAAGTGCCATCAGTCAAGCAGTTGGGAAGGGGATTTTTTGGATAAATTGATGTAAATCAGGAATAGTTCTGGCATGTTGTTCTAGAATTGTATATTATGTACAGTATGCATTAGAACAATTCGTTATTTTAGTAATTTTGTACAAGTGAATAAACTCACAACCCGGAATTTGGAGATCGACATTGAACACAGATTAAAATTCCTCTGCTTTCACTTCTATATCTCTCTCTATATACAGTTTGCAATTGTTTAACCTTTTTCCATTTATTTGGAAAATATAACTCATAATGCAAATGTATTTTTTCTTATTTAAAGCTAGTGATCACATGAAGTCATTAATTATCTTATCCTTTTTAAAACTTAGTGATAACAGAAACCACCCAAACATCCCTGATAAAAAATTTACAGTACATATGCTTGAATGTTTGGACACATTATAAAGGGAAGTTTCCACACCTGTTACTCATTGTAATTGTAATTAATGTCTGTGCATAAACAGTTCAGTGAGTTTCTCAGGTCAAAAGAACTGCCAATATAGCTGCATAATAAGATAGTTGACCTTCATAATGCATGAAAAGGATATAAAAAGATCGCTAAACATTTGAAAACGCCAGTCAGTACTGTTCAGACTCTGATAAAGAGGTGGAAAATAGGATGTTTTGTTAAGCCTAAGCCACGGTCAGGTAGACCAAGAAACCCACTACTTTACAAAAAAAATCCACATACAAGCTCGAAGGAAATACAGGTTGCCCTGGAAAAAAGTGGTAGTGGTGTTTCAAGAAGCAAAATAAGGTGGCACTTGAACAAAAATGACCTGCATGGTACCCACTTACGGTACACCATACAGCACCTAGACAAGCCTCACAGCTTCTGGAGTTATTTGGAATGATGAGACCAAATTTTAACTTTATGTTTGGAGAAGAGTCAACAAGGTCTATGGTGAGAAGTACATAAACCATCCTCACTGTAAAGCATGGAACTCTTATGCTTTGGGTCTGTGTGAGCTCCAGTGGCACAGGGAAGTTAGTCAAAATTAATGGCAAGATGAATGCAGCATGTCATTAGAAAATACTGGCAGACAATTTGCATTCTACAGCACGAAAGTCATGCATGGGACACTCTTGATTGTTCCAACATGACAAAGAATGTAAGCACAAGGCCAAGCTGACCTTCCAATCATTACAGCAGAACGTGGAGGTTCTGGAACGTGGAGGTTCTGGAATGACCATCACAGTCTCCTCACCTCACCATCATTGAGCAACTTTGGGGAGATCTTAAACGTGAAGTTCAAGCACGACAACCTAAAAATGTACAGGAACTGGAGGCATTTTGCCGATAAGAATGGGCAGCTATACCACCTGAGAGAATTAAGGACCTCAAGCAGAATTATTACAAACGACCGCATGCCATCATTGATGCTAAAGGGGGCAACACATGATATTAAGAATTAAATGTATGCAAACTTTTCTTTATCATCATCTTTTGTTTGATGTTTATGCCATTCTGTTATGCCTTACATATGAATTTGAGTCCCATAAGAAATAAAATTAATTTGTTTTGCCTTCTCACTCGTGATTTTTTTTTTATTTATTTTTTTATAAATGGTAGGATTTGCAAGTTTTTTAAATCTGGCAAATCGTCTATACATCACTTCAATTCTTACTGTAAGAAAAAGGAAACAAAACTTTCCAAAATTGCTATGTAAGCAAAATAAAAAACAAACTATAACAGTTAACAAACAGTTAATTACAGAGGTGGATGGTCTTGTGCTGTTCCACGGTCCTTTAGGAAATAATTCACCGACTACCTCTAGCAACAGTCACTACATCGATCAGCAATAACATTAAAACCACTGGCAGGTGATGTGAATAAAACTGATTATCTCATTACAGTGGTGCCCGTCAAAGTGTGGGATATACAGTATTAGGCTTTTGAAATGAATGTGTTTGAAGCAGGAAAAATGGCTAAGTATAAGGATCTGAGCAAGTTTGATAAGGGCCAGGTTCTTCAAAATGGCAAGGCTTATGGGGCTTATGCAGTGGTAAGTACCTACCAAAAATGGTCCAAAAGAATTCAAAGGTTTGCCCAAACTTTTAACTGGCAGGGTATTTTTTATTAGTTTTTTTTTAATGTTAGTACTGGTCTATGAATATGGCAATCTCTCTTATTAAACACCATTGTCACTCAAACATGGAGGCCATGAGAGGCACCCTGGCGATATTCAAGGGGATTTAACAATAGCAGAAGATCCAGCCAAGGACAAACTGTATGCACAGTATCTAGGAACGCTGTGTAAATGTATACCCTTTTAGTTCCAGGGGTACAGGTTAGCTATAGCACTGAAAGCACAGGTGTTTTCAGTTGGGTCTTGCGTACAGTAATGACTCCCGCATCTGCTCACTCGCCTGCAGTGTGAGGGCAACGGAAATGCTGAAAGAGAGGTATAACTTCCTATCTAGACATCGCCGGGTCTACTCAGATAATGCTGATACATCCATGGGAAGAAAGACGAATGTAACTCAATTTAAATGACGCATGTGCCAGAACGCAATTATCCAATTATCCTGTCATCCAGCACCTCAGAGCACGGACAGAAAGGTTTGCATTCAGAGTCACTACCCGTTCTGGTTGCCATTCTGCTGACATTCTAGATAGGTTTACTGCAGGGAACACAATGTCTGCTCTTATCGCACTAGAGAAATACGGGAAAGGCGCTGGCATGTAGGACTTGTGCAAAATTCCTCAGACGCAGGTTATACTGCTTACAAATGTAGTACCATGACACAGGGGGTTACTTGAGCTTATCTCTAATGTGTGTGTGCATATACTGTAAGTAGGAAGCACAGGTAATGATCATCATTAACTTTCGCTAATAACCAGTATTTGTGGAAATGTGCAGGCTAATTAAGGATTAGAGACTACAATTATGCTCTCCACCACAGGTTCCAATAAACGGCATGTAGAAACATGTACCACAATGTAATAAACAATTTCTCTTAATTGTACGTGTTCAGTACAAATCTCTATTCTATTGTGCACTACTCTATGCCCAGGTAAAAAGACAAAAGTTTAAACTTAAGCAAAAACTGGATACATTTAGATCTCATTAATGGTCTTTATTAGTACTGTTCGCACCTGATGTCATGCTGTCCGTCATCCATTGTCCCCCCCCCACTTCTGGACAAACATTACTTGCTGGATGCCAGTGCCAAAAGCCACAAATAAAACCAATCACTGTAGCACTTGTGACAAGAAAACACTTCAGCTAGCGTTATATCATCTTAAACAACACTTTGTCTCCTTAGTTACTGTATGTAAATTGTTTTGAATTCCCTCTGAACTGTCTGTGTTGTGCAAGGCTGAATCCCGGAGCTTTCTCTAACCCCTGATCAACGGCACTGTGTGTGGAACAAGGGATCCTACACCCTATATAGTGCACCAGCTTTCCATTAATAGACTAGTTGTTAATTAGAAAGCTTGAAATGTCAATGTTTACGAATCCTAAAGCACAGCATAGTCCATGGCATTGGCTCATTTGCAAAAGAAGCCTTGAATAAGCTAACGCCAACGTTAGCAAAACGCATCAAACCCAGGAGGAATCACATATTTCTATACCACCTGAGGTAATCATGATAAATCAAACTTCTGGAAAATTAATATCCAGATTACTTTCTTTATCCATTTTCAAATGTTTGTTTCTCTTATAGAATCTTGTTTTGCTATAGAATATATCAGTTGTTCTTTACATGACAAATCATAATTTAATCTGGTAGGTATTCGGAAAATCGTCAGTTTTTGTTGTTGTTTCTTGTTTTGGCTCCGAAATACACATCAGGCGTAATAGTCAACGAAAATACATAGTAGCCTAATGTTGGTTAACAGCACCTCCACCATCATGGCATCATGACATCATGGTGGTCACATGCTGCATAACGTCTATTTATTACTTGCAAGCACATGTATTTCCTCTATTGCAGCACCGCTGTTGAAGGAATTCCTCAAATCTGATTAGGCAGAAGGTGTTGATAAACCTTCTCCACACAGCTGCTCTAACAGTTGTTCCATCATGTTTATAACAATGTTCTCATTCTAATATGTTACTGTTTCTACAATAACGGATCATTCACAGAGAACGGACAGACACCACAGCACTTAAGGAAATAATAAATAGGAAAAAATACATTATTTAACAAAAACCTTTACGGTGGTGTTCAACAAGGATAGAAGATCCTTTGTAACACACAGCAAGTTGTCCATCATGGGACAGAGATATGCTCTACTGTTTCTCTGTAATATAATCTGCATTATCCGTCTTTGCAAGAAAATAAGAAATAATTGTTTATAGATGCTGTAATTAAACTGTGTTGTCTTTAATTAGCTATATACATGATCCATATATTAATTAATCCTACTCTGTTAATCAATTAACTCTAAAATCTCACAACCATTGCACACTTGTGTAATTGATTAATAGGTTTAGAAAAAAAAAAATCCGGGCAAGAATTAATTTTGCAAACGTATGAATTTTCTAGCAATAAATAAATAAATGATTTGATGAGTAAGAGAGAACGTGTATGCACACACATGTGCGTGTGCGTGTGTGAGGCACTCCACATCCTCATGGGAGCAGGAGTCGAGCCTTGCAGTCATAACCATTGGATCCCACTGGCCGGAGAGGCATCTGGCGAGTAATCTCTCTGAAAGGCGATCTACTTCTCCCGCTGCGCCGTTAATGGGATTGTTTCTGTAACACCTCAAAGACATGCACCATCTTGAGATTATATCAGAGCAATGTTTGGAGGAACTAGCACCACAGTGGATCTACTGCTGAAATAAGCTTTTACTACAGAGGCTAACTAAAGACAAACTACACAAATCAAATAAGGGAAGCCAAACAAATCATTCAGCACTGACAGGAGTGAAATAGAAAAAAAAAGAAATCTGGGATATTTATTACATTCATGGTCCAAAAACATTAAAAAAAAAAAAAGGAATGTAGAAGAACAACCATTAATGTGAAAAAATGTTTGGGTGCCTTTGAGACGCTCTGCCAGGCGAACGATCTAGTAGAGGAAGTTGTTTGATAGACAAGTGTTTCCTTGCACCTGAGAGACAATAGGAGGGACAGGCGAGAGAACTGGTGAGAGAGATGTGCCTGGGGCGAGAACTGCCTGACAATACCACAGTGTTTTCTGTAGAAACGGGAGACTATTCCAAACATCACACCGACATGACCTGCTCAGGGATCATACATCCTCCTCCCCAGTGTCACACTCACATGACCCTCCCATCCTCCACTCCTTTGTGTCACACAATGGATGGCACGGGAAGGCCTTCTCCCGATGCCAGACAGACAGGTACATGTCACGCAGGTTCAAGGTGAATATATACGGTGTATCAGGTGGCATGCGCTCTATCTTGCCTTCGCTTTTTTTTCCTCTTACACACAAACACCCTTTTAAGTGATAGTATCTCAGAGGCATCAGTTCCCAGTTTTGGTATTTGTTTTGATAGGTGTGCATAGACATGTCTTAAACCAAATGACATAGAATAACAAATCAAGTTGGATAAAACCCTTTACGATGTGTCTGGTACCGGCAGAAAATAAAGTGATAGGAGCCTCTTCTATTTAAGAGGCAATGCAAATGGTTTTTTTGTTGGGTATCAACTTAAATTCCCCCTTTCATTAACCACAACTGGTCAGGACCTTCTCGTATATTATGTTAAAACAGGACAGATGACGGCCAATAAAAGTAAGTAAGTAGGAGAGCAATGGCAGCTCGGAGCATTTCCCCAGGCCCATCGATCTGTCCCTGTTGATAATCATCTTATTTTCAATTTAATCCACAAGTCTTTAAAAAGACAAAATGTGACCAAATATGAGAAGAGAGAGCTGCCGCTTCCACAGAGGGGAAGAGGGGGTGCCGCTTCCACAGAGAAACTATGTAGTGACCTCCACACGGTTCAGCCAACCGTCTTAATTTTAATTAAAAATCTTTCATAACGGCAAGAGTTATGGAAGCCTCGACTGGAAAATAGGTAGCGAATGCATGAATGAAATACGGCACACCAAACTGGGAAAAGACATAAATATGAAGGGCTAAAGGCCTATGACAAAAATATCCAAACAAAAGTTCCTAGCCAAATTGCCTTCTCAGACCGAACATAAAATCCGGCTTGCGTTTAAAAAAAAAAAAAAAAAAAAAAAACTTTTCAATGGTTAAGATTTCCAGGGTTAAGATTTTTGTTTCTAATTAGAAGAGAGCACAGGCCTGATTAATACAGGGACAATTGTACAGTGCCAACCTTCTGTAATAACTCTCTCCCAGTGCAATTTTCCTTCACTGTCCTACATTGCGTTCTATAATTCTTTTAACAGAACTACATCATAACTTATTAGTAATAAGTACGTAGTGAAAATAAATAATTTTAAATTATACAGAAGCCAATTTAATCCACTACCTTGTTTAATTTAGAGTTCACGTATCCGTCAGCCTTAGTAGCGCTTCCAGCTTGTTTACTGGAGATGGGGAAGAAATCGATTCGGCTATGTATTGCAATTGTTTTATGTGTGTGATTTAGTTCTAATTTTCTATAATGTTTATTATGAATATGGCACAGTCATTTAGATTTAAGTGTCCTTGTTTACTTGTTTCTTACATTACATTTTTTTTACCTTGATTGTGTTTTTCCTCTTATTGTTTTTCCTTTCTTGGCCTTGGGATGATGTTTACATCTTAGTATAAAACTGGTTTATTGCTATATAAGTATGGATTTCATTGCCCAAGTAGACTGATGCGTGCAAAATAAAATCTTCTCCAGCTGAACCCTGGCTCTGAGTCTACTGATTCCCTTGTCATCTAATGCTCTGGTCAGGTCCAGAAGATCTTATTATAATTTACAACATGTGGCAGTTGTATCATGTATCGGATTCTGACTCCAAAATCCATTTTATTTTAATAAAACAATATATTTTTTTAAGCATATACACTACAAGTCAAACGGTTGGACACACCTTCTAATTCCATGGTCTTTCCTGATTTTTATTTTCTTCTACATTGTAAACCAATGCTCAAGTCATTGAATATCAATATTTCAAAGGAATCAATAATCTCCTTTGAACAGTTGATATTGAGATGTGTCTGCTACTTCTCCTCTGTAAAGTCTTCATAACGCCTCTAATCTGAGGTGCTGTTAATTGGTGATTTTTGAGGCTGGTAACTTTAAATGAACTTCTCCTCTGCAGCAGAGGTAGGTCTTGGTCTTGTTTTTCTGGGATGCTCTTCATGAGAGCCAGTTTCATCATGGTGCTGGATGATGTTTTTTTTTTGTTTGTTTATTTTCCCCAAATGGACAATTCTTGGTGCTGTTGTTACGCAATTATGTAATGCCATACGTGTTATTTCATAGTTTGGAAATCTCCTGTGTTGTTCTAGAATGTAAAAATAAACCACAAAACAGAAAACATTGACTTTGAAGGTGTGTCCTAGTACTGTTTAAGTTACTGTAAATTACCCCTGGAGCAGATAGGGTTAAGGGCCTTCCTCAACAGCCCAACAATGGCAACCTGGGGGAGCTGGGGCTCGAACCGCAGGCTCAGTAACTCCTTAACCTTAACCTTCTGAGCCACCACATTTGAGATTGTCAATTTCCCTATAATTCCACAGGTGGTGTGCTCTAAACTACAGTATAACTATTCAAATGTTGGCAGGCATCAGAGCATTCTGTAACTATTGAATCAGGATATTTAAATAACTGTAATACGAACAGAATAGCAATACAAATCTAATCTGCACCTAGGTATCGTGATAATATGGTATCCCTGGTAATTCCCGTCACGTCCATTGTTTACTGCTCTGTCAGGTAGAAGATAAAGGGTAGCGGTGATGAGTCAGACATTAAAAATGAAGAAGAAGAAAAAAAATGAAGGAGATGTGGAGGCCAAAGGTGCAGCATATAGCACCAAAAGTTGTCAGCTCTACAAAGACCTGAGTGCAGGAGGCAATCTCATATTGCAGCGAGCGGGTCCCTATTTAACGAGACACATCCACTAGACAGGCACTTTGTTAACAAAGACGTACAGGGACAAGGGGTGATCTCACCCTTCCACTGTGTCACTGAACTCAACAGACATTTATCGCCTCACTGACACAAGAAACATTAGCGAAATACTGTATATAATATAGAGTTAAACTTCACGCCAGATGGTCTTCTGGGTTTAGATAGATTATGCTCTAATAGGCACTGTGGTTGGTGAATGTGTTATATTTATTCCTGCTTTTTTTATGTTCCTATATGTTTTTGTGTCACTGGTTTGATATGGAAATAGTTCAGCTGTCTACTTACCACCTCCTCATCTGACAGTTCTCTTCCCTGGATGCTGCTGCTTTCCCTCACTGCCTGCTGGTGCCTCTTCCCCTTGATATGACTGAACAGGTGCACCTCGGAGGTGATCTGCAAAGACACAGGTGAAAGGTCAGGCATAGGAAAACGATTCCAAGGGAAGCCAAGTGGAAAAAGAGATAACAATGTCTTTAACAACGACGGCGCCAAGCTCGCAATATGTTCTTCAGCATGTTTTTCGGCGTAGCGTCGCGGGTCTAAGATGACGAAACGATTATTACAATGAAAAGCTGACTTCAAAGTAAAATCTAATCGGACATCTGCTAAGTAGCATAAAAACGTTTATTAAAAGCTGAAACATCAAGACAAACTGTGCAGAAAGGCATAGAGAGGTCAAAAAAAAAAAAGCCATTTTGAGCCTCGGGCGTTTTTTGGATCACGTTTCAATGCTTGTGCTTTCATTGACAGAAGAATTTCTCACTTTCGATACTGGTCTGCTTTAAAAAGAAAATTTAATGAATATTTCCAGAAACCTGATTACAACGTGGAGAAGCAGGTAAAGGAGTAAACGACTGGCATTGTTTGTCTCTTGGTTTTGGACGTGAGCCCGAGCACGATGGCCTGTGTTTAATGTCATTAAGCAGAGTGCTTCCCTCTGACCTAAAGATGATGGCTGGAGTCACTGACTGGCCAAGGTCATCTGACATTTTAACAAGATTTCATTCTCCCCGAGCGCTTAATCTGATGTCTGTTTGAAGCCCCAAGGTGTCTGGCCCTCGTTGCCATGAAAGCCCGACCTGCCTCGGATAAATGTGCCTGTATGCTGATTTGCTGCCTGTCACTGATGAAAGCATGTTCATGATCAGTCATAAATCTCCAACCTGACTTCATGTTTAATTAATGCAGTTAAATGCTCATTTGAATGCCTTCTCTTCGGACATCTTCAGACAATTACCCTGCGCTCAGCACTTTTCAGGACAGTGCCTGCTAAAACAACCAGCAGAAGGCTACAGAAAAGGACTAGTAGAGAACCACAAGAAAACATGAGGACAGTGTGCGCAAATCAACCCAGATTCAAAGTTTGAAATAAACTGATGGGCAAATGAAAGATCACTGAACTGATCAGGATATCCGTTTTGTTTTTAAAGCATAGAATAAAATTCTTATAAGAAAAGAATAAAACCATGTGGTGTGGATGGTTAAAGGAGAATAAGTAACAGTGGAGAGTTTTATTCCTCTTACACCACAAATATTAACATTTTTATATTAATTAAAGATTAAGGCTTCATTCAGACTACCATAAACAGATGGGAAGTCGTAATGTGGGTTCCTCAACAGCCAACGGATGAGCAAAAAAAAAAAAAAAGACTTCTATGAAAATGTGTGTTTTGGGGTCATTTTTCCTCCATGTAACGGATGTGAGAGAAAAATAAATTTAAGTGTGTATGAGAGAGAAAGAGGGCAGGATTCCACAACAGTCCAGTTTCTTTTGAGTAGGTTGGCTTTGGTTGAGATTTGAAAGTGTGCTGAAAAGTATGGACGGAATAAATACAAGACCGGAGGAACAGCTAAAGTCCTGCCAGTGTCCTGAGTCTGCTACCACACATACACACCACATGTGTCAAAAGAGGCTTTTTTTTCTTATCATTTTCTAATAATGATAGAGAATCATTATTAGTGGATAATACTAATTAAACTAAAAACGAATACATTAGGTATTACGGAGTCATCGTCTCCGTCATTAAGTCATTCTCAGTCATTAAGGAGACATGTTCCTTTTCATTATCTGGGAAAACTTATCAGCATTAATTTGTGTGTTTGATGCTACATATACAGTACAGCTATCCTTATTTCACGTTGTGTTTGGTTGTCCTGGATGGAATTATTTCTAGCTTTGGTTGCAGTGTATATGTCAAAATCTTTAATGCTGAATACAGGGTGGGTACACTAGATATACGATTGGGCTATTTTTTAAAAGCATTATTAGAAGACCGTTCAGATGACGCCTAATTTCAACATTACATTTTTTCAAATTTTTATGACCCACCCAAGACATGTATTTCCATTGCACAATGATAAAGGTAGCGTAATTCCACAGAAAACCTCCCGAATTTGCAACATGACAGATTTTAAATAGTCGATTCTTGCTGTCCTGATCGGTGGACTGACTATCCATATTATGTCATATATGAGGATGTGTCCTCCCGTGTCACATCATGCTGTTCAGATATGTTTTGTACCAAGTGACTTAGTAAAGTCTGACTTACAGTAGTAAGAGAGTGACTTTTACAGCATGAGCGGATTCACACATGAACCCGACACCGTCAACTTAAGATTCTAACTAATCAACACTTTCTGTCCAATCAGAAGTAAGAAAATTTTAACTGACATGGAATGTTTAACTGTCGATTGAGTCTCTCACCACAACACTACAGAGGGAGCAATGTTTCTTGCGCTCGTAGGGGGTAAGTTTGGGAGCGTAGTCCGTGTTGGCGTGTCTGCCGCTGCTCAGCTCAGCCGCCTTCTCTTTCCTCTGCTCGATCTGCTCCATGTGTCTGCGGCTGCTCTCGTCATGCTGTGGTCGGTATGTGGAAACAGAGATAAGAACAGAACGTGTCAGAACCCGAGGTCCAAATGCATGTAAGTCCTACATGCTGAATGGAAACGCAGCACATAGAAGTGAAGTGAAGCAAGTTACCTTCATTTGAATCTTCTTCTGAAGCTCCTCCATGGCCTCCTGCTGAGCAGCACTCAGGGCAGCCAGCCGCTCCTCACGGTCTCTGCAGAGAACACACACACACAATATACAAAATGAGATAAAAGTTTTATGTAGCCTTTATTGACTGTGGAGTGTTCTGATCTCAAACTTTTGCTCGCTTCAACCAGAAAAGATCCTGTCAGACATAAATGAAAGAGAGTCTGTTTTCTGGGAGAAAAAAACAAAAAAAATAAGCTGATCTAAATACTGCAATCATAAAGCAGGTTCAAGGAAGAGGCGGCAGATGTTACTACAAATTTGAAAAACAAGTACAACAAAAGATAAAATATGAATCGTAATGCTAATAAAAGTCTCCAACAGCAGCAATACCAGACATGTGCTGTTGTCTCGTGTAAAGGCGGGGTCAAAACTTTTGAGAATGAAACAAATATAAATTTTCACAAAGTCTGCTGGTTCAGTGCTTTTTAAGATCTTTTTGTCAGATGTTATTACGACATACTGAAGTATAATTACAAGCACCTCTTGTCAAAGGCTTTCATTGACAATTACATTAAGTATACGCAAAAAGTCAATATTTGCAGTGTTGATCTGACTTTTTTAAGACCTGGCATGCTGTGAATCAACTTCTGGGCCTCATACTGACTGATGACAATCCTTGCGTAGTCAATGCTTGGAGTCTGTCAGAATTTATGGCCTTTTGTTTGTTCACCCGCATCTTGAGGATTGACCACAAATTCTCAATGGGATTAAAGTCTAGGAAGTTTCCTATCCACAAACTCATAATTTTGACTTTCCGTTCCCTGAGCCACTTACTCATCATTTTTGCCTTACGGCAATGTGCTCCATCATGCTGGAAAAGGCATTGCTCATCACCAAATTGTTCTTGGACGGTTGTAAGAAGTTGCTCTCGAATGATGTTTTTGTACCATTATTTATTCATGGCTGTGTTCTTAGGCAAAATTGTGAGTGAGTCTACTCCCTTGGCTGAGAAGCAACTCCACACATGAATGGTCTCAGGATGCTTTACTGTTGGCATGACACAGGACTTTTTTTTCTTTTTTTTGAAGGTTTACAGGGCACCTGGTTTAGGCTGAGGGTGTATTTAAAAACAGTGGATGGGGATTTTGAGTTAAGTAGAATCAGACATAACGTCCTTTAAAATTTTTATTACATCTTTGGAAAGAAATCACCGAACACAGGAGTAGTCAAAACATCCAGTACTGGTTCGCACCTTGCTCTCTCGCGGGCTGCATCCTCCCTTGCCTTCTGATTCTCCTGACGCTGCTGCTCTATACGTGCCTGCTGCTCTCGTCTCTTCAACAAGATCTCCTCCACCCAGGCCTGCCGCTCTGCTTCTAGAGCCCGTTTACGTTCCTGTTACACAACACACACCCAAACATGATTTATATGAGAGAATTCAAGAATATTAACAGACATGGGAAAAAGAAAGTACACAGAGAAAGTATTAAAATCTAACAGTGTAAGGGGTTTAAAAAAAAAAAAATAATAATCCAACCTGCACAGCTTCATCTCTGGCTTGCTTCTCCTCTTGTCTCTTCTGACGCTCCTCCTGTAGCTCACTGAGTCGTTGTTGGTACTCGTTCAACTTGGCCAGTACATCATGCCTCTTATTCTGAGCCTCCAGTGTGTTTATGAACGCAATCTCATTTACCTAGACAAGTGATCAGGATTTATGTTTAAAATTATTGCATCAGTCATCATTAAATATTTTATCCTAGTCATGGTCGAAGTAACTTTCTGAGCCAATAATATAAATCTTGTATACAAGCCAAGGTGGGAAGAACACGCATAATAAGACGCACACAGAGACCACTAGGGGTATTTTAGCATTGCCATTCCACCTACTAACATATATCTGAGATGTGATGGTGTACAGGATCAGAACCCACAGCGAGAACATGCACACCGACCGCAATCTCTACCATCCAAGCAAACATAAATGACCTACGACATCCTCACCTTTGCCTCTTCTTCCTGCGCCTTTTTCACAATAGCCTGGAGCTGCAGCTCCCGCTTGAACTCTGCATGGAGCAGCTTCTCCTCCATCATCTTCCTTCTCTGATCCAGCAGCTGCTCCTTCCACTTCCGCACCTCCTTCTCCTGAAAAAAATCAACGGTGGGACAGTTCATAAAAGTCCATTTCAGAATTAAAAAACTCCCAGGCTGTCCACTTACAAAAGAGCACCAACTTAAATGAGCACTATATAAAACAATTGACAAGATGTGATTTCCATGGTGTGTTAACTCCATGCTTACAAGTCTTTAACCTGAAAGATGCATAATGATATGCAGATGATGGAGACTAGAAAGCTCTTTTGTAGGTCCACCCGAATACGAGCATTATGTCAAATGTTGTAAATGTATAGTAAAATATTGCATGATTATACTTAAAGTTGTTCTCACACCTCATAATGCAATATTTACAAAATGTGAGTGTGTGAGAGTGAGAGAAAGAGCTTTGGCAGAGAGGGACACATTTGAATCCTGATCCAAAAACAACTCTTCCAAGCCCTGGCAGCCTCTGTCATCACATGCTTGTGTTCTTAACACCTGCTCACTAAAGAGCATATCGCATGTTAATATTCGGCTTCAGGCACTGGCGTGTAAATATACAAGATTGTTTCAAATTTCCTTCATCTCATGTAGAATTTAAGAAACCAAAACAAACCAGTTAAAGAGCAGCTGATTAAAATAATTTCAGTGTCCTGTACTAGTTTGACATAACTTGTCCTGTTTCGTTAAAACAGCTGAGCCGGGATCTTATGCTGCTGTCGTAGTCAGGCCTAATCGTACTTCGGCACTGGGACAACTCAGTCACTTACTTAATATAAGGTTTGATCCTGTATACAGGGTTGCTGGGGGGCCTGGAGCCTATCCCACGAGGCATGAGGCAGGGTACACCCTGGACGATGTACCAATCCATTTAAGGACACACACACTCACAAAGTAATGGAAATTTGGGAACACCAACTAGTCTAATCTTTGGACTGGGAAACTCAATGAAAACCACCAAGCACTGGGAGAACATGCAAACACCATGCACAGAGACCCCAAGGAGGAAATCGAACTCTCAACCCTTCGGGTACAAGGCCACAGTGCTAACCACTATTATAAAGATCAATTCATCCCCGATGAGCAAGCCAAGAGCGACTGTGGCAAAACTCCCAACGTTGGCAATAGGAAGAAACCTTGAGAGGAACCAGATCATAGCTTTTGATTGATTGCGGTCATAATTGGTATTAGGAGGCTGGAAGTTCAGTATAACAGAAGAGGTGTTTAAGTTAATATGGAATTCACTTTCATTATTGGAGGCTCAGGTACAAAACTTTTGTAGGAATCTTAGTCTTAAACTATTGAGCGACTGTAGATACAAGTCATCAGAGAACAGCTGTCTGCATCAGGCGAGTCCAAGACCATCGTCATGGTCAAGTGGAACCATCGACAGTCATCACACACACCTTAAAGCAGACCACACAGGCCTCTATGTGACAAGATCTCTAATCAGAAACAAAGCACCTGGATGTGTCCGAGAGGTCCAGAGGGCAGAGTAGGTCTAGATCACTGGCAGCTCAGGAGTGCCATGTGAGAACAATATATATTTAAGACTCACTCTCTCTAAAAGTTTCTGCAGCTTGTGGTTCTTCTCCTCTCTCAGCTTGTCCCGCAACTGTTGAGCTTTAAGCTGCTTCTCTTCGTGTTTCTTCTTAGACTCTGCGATGGTTCTGGCAACAAACAAACCAACACCTGCTGTCATAATCGCTTCAACCTGCTGCACAGAAATGCTACTACTCATGACAGAACTCAGATACGAATGCTTATTTTACTCGCAAAACGTAGCTCCTGAAGTGGTCAGTTTTAGAGCAAATAAAATATTAATATAATCGTTGCTTCCAAAAGTTTTTATTGACATAGCAATATATAGACAAAATCATTACTCTAAAACTCCATTGATTTTGATGCCTGCTTCCTCACACTAAACGATAGCTGTTATATTGAAGCTCACTCGGTACCTTTTGCGTGATGGTGAAGAGAGCTTCTCATGCATGTGGATGCCGTGACCAGGAGGCCGAGACGGCTCCTCTTCCACTATGTCCCCCCATGAGGTGCTTTGACGCCAGGGTTCTCGTGCTGCACGTGTCATGAGAAACAGCAAGTCAACAGATGTGCCCCCAAACACACAACTACTGTCACATTTAGAAACAGGAGTAGTACCTTCATAATCAGCCAACACCTCACTCCAGTCCAAGTTAAGTCCACAACCACCGCTTCCAATGGCAACCTATGTTAAAAGATACAATTGTTAAATAATATTATTAATAATAATAAAAATCTATAAAGTGTGGACAAAGTAAGATCTGCTGGTTTCCTCACCGAAAAATCATTCTCGCTGTCCCTCTCCAGTTCGTTGTTCTCGGCTTGGATCTCCCGCGTGAGTTGCTCCTCCTCAGCGATGGCACTGGCGATGGCCTCCTCGTTAGCCTTCTCTAGCCGATCGGCCAGCTCCTCCTTCTTAGCCAGCACCTCAGCCATGGACTGGGGCTGAACGCAGGCAGGAAAAATCACTCACAGAACCAAGACACTGCAGCACTAACAAGCTGAACTACAACCAAGCCTCTTGGAGCATGCCACGAGCACAAATCATTTCATCTCAAAATAAGGAACAATTACGAATTCTGATATTTTAATACTGAACAGAACTGTATAAAAAAAAAAAAAAGGCATCAGAGAAAAGCAATAATCACTCTATGAAATGAACATGATTACAATGAAATTCAAAACACAGGCAGGCACCATAAACACAATCAATCACAAAAACCACACACAGGGAAGCATACCAAAGTCATGCATTAGACATCCAAGGTGAGGACATGACCGAAGCCTCTACAAGGCAAGGACTTACTGTTTATACTTCACTTCATCAATGTTCATCTCGGACTCAGTGCACCTATATAGCAATTTCAGATTTTTCAAGAAAGCAATCCGCTTTCCGTGACTATCTTCATCAGAGTGATGTTTTTTTCATTAAGGTGCACTTCCTTTTAATCAGCAGGTATATGCTTTTCACCCAAAGTTATTTACAGTACAGCTGAGCGGGGGGAGGGGGAAATAAAAAGTTACTGGCCTTGTACCAAAGCCATAACCACGGCAGCTTAGCGGTGGCAGGGTCTGAACTCGCAGCCTGCTGAACAGTAGCCCGAGCCTGTCTTAATGCACCTGTGAGTCCGCATTACTCTCGATGATTAGCGAATTATTGAAATATTTTGTAAAAGAATCCCAGTTGAACCCTAGCACTTGACCTCAGCTTCTTAAACTGGCGAGTGAGCAGTATGCCGAGTGTCAGTTTCGGAGCACCCATGCAGGACGATGGAGACCGGGCAGCGCTGGGATCAGTGTGACACTTCATCCTAATGAGCATAATGAGAGAGAGATTTCTCTCAACACTGTGCCTGTTAGTCTGAGGCAGGAGTCTAAACAGAGCTGGGCTTATCTCAGCCACCCAGAGAGCTGGTGTCTGGACCTCTGTAGCAGCAAGACCAGGTTCCTCTATGATCTGGTCTTAGATAGCACTCCCCCAAGGCCATTTATGTGCCATCCATCTCTATAGTTTCAGACAGGCTTTTTGGTGTGCTGTTGAGAAATGGATGACAGTAGCTCAGGCAAAGAGGAGGGAGGCTTAAGCCTTAATTAACCCCTGAGAGGTTACATGTGCCAGAAAGGCAACCCATGGTATAGTGAGGGAGAACTGCTCCACACCAAATACTACTGACTGAAAACATGCCTGTGTAGCTTCAAGGAATTAAACACTGTAAAGCGATAATAGCATGCACTTGACATACACTCAGCAAACATATCCTCATCCAAAGGCATGTCATTTTACTCTCGTTATGTAGTACGAGCTCGGATTTTGTGTGGGGTTTTTTTTTCTGTTGTAAATCTTTTACACATCATAATGGATTGGCAGGTCAGAGGGCTCGGGACAAAGTCGCTTACAGAAAAGAGTCTGAAACTTCAGCTGGTTCAAGTGCCTGTGAATCAACACCACTACGCTAACAAGACCAGGCAAGCCTAGCTTTTGTTAGACTGCAGTTTAAACTCAATGACACCACTATAGTCACAATCTTAAAAACAATGCAACTTCAGAAGCATTAGACACTTGTTATAGTCGTCTTTCCTCGAGTGTCTTTCTAGATAATCTGGAATTGCTGAATACACATCTCCACTTTCCATCAGCCCTCTAAGAAACGTTACTTAATACACTTCTCCAGTCTCATCACAGGATTTCCATTGCAGGTTTTGGACACATAACTGCTCATAAAATGAATTTTGAAATGAAAATCAAAAATTTATATTACCCAATATCACAATATCACCCAATATGTCTTATCTATTCGCAGTATACACATTACATTTTGTATACATCTGATATCTCTTTAACCTGCTTAAGCAGTAAGTTGCTACGGTTATGCTGCTGTGGCTGTTTTTGGGATTGACGTTGTTTAGGCGAGAGCTCTGCCCCGGCCTGTGTCTCTCAGCACTCACGGTGGAAAGCTCTGTGGGGTCCAGCATGCTCTCCAGTTTCACTTCTGCCAGGGGAATATGGGTCACTGCTGTTGTCACTGCTGCCCCTTCTTCAGCAGCAGATGGTGCCGTGACCCAGCATGCTGCCCTCGCCGGCTCCTGCTCCCCTCCAACAGGTTCGGCAGCAGGCTCCTCCGATGGAGGAGATGGTGGAGGAGGAGCTAGAGCTGGAGTTCGTGTTTCGGGCGAAGAAGGAGCTGGAGGGGACTCAGATTTAGGGGGTGGCACACACTTGTTAGACTCTTGATCACTGTCTGATCTGGGCTGCATTAACACACACACACACACACATATACTGTATTTACATACACATTTACAAACAAGCATATCATCGACTTTCTTCCAAGAAACCTTCATGGAAGATGATGATTGGGCATGTGAACAGCAACATAAGTAAAGTATCATGCAGCTGAGGAAACAACATGCTGGGGGGAAAAAATGCAATTACATGCAATAAACATGAAATTGAAAACATGAAAACACCAAATTTACATCGTAAAACATGCAAACATTTATTTGATTAAACTAACATTGGAGCATGTGCAGTGCATGTCACAGAATCTATACATATTTCATAAGCCCTCAAATGATATTTCTAATTCTGTGGTCTTGCAATGTATGTACGAAAATCGATGCCTGATCAACTGATACGGCCCTGTCTGGACTGTGCGTCTGTGAACAGCCCAAAACACAAACAGAGAGGGCAGATCAACTCTAACGTTACAGAGCCCTCAACTCTTCCTTCTGCCCCTGAATTATTGATGGGTGGGGGCTGCTGATTGACGTCATTACCTCAAGGACTGAGGCCTTCTCACACTCTGGCTTCTGCTCTGGGGAGATGAGCTTGCTGTCCCCTTGCTGCTTCTCTGGTCTCTGCACATTATTCTGCACTTGCTGGTTCTCTTTATTGCTCGTGTCTTTGGGGCCGACACGGGCCAGCACTGGACTGACCTTGGCCACCATCATAATGGCGCGAGGCTTCATAGAGCGACCCCGCTGAACTGTCTCCCAGCCCTCGGCATCTTTTTTGCCTGGTGATAAACACCATATACACACAAAGCATATTACATCAACTGGACTTGAAGACCAACACACTATAAAAGTCCATAACTGATTAACAACTACCTGGTTTCTCTGCAGGAGCTGAAGCGTTTTGGTTGGATACGGGCGGGGCCTGCGAGCATTTCACCCGATCAGCATAGCTGTGTCCTGAGTGAGTGAGACACGCTACACCAAGAGTGGCAGGAGGACCTCTGGACAAAATCACACAAGCATTCTGTTCAAGCATTTCAGCATAAAAAGGAAAAAAATTTAACAAAAGTTGAGTTTCCATCATCGTTCTTAGAGGGAACAAGAAAAGTTGAGAAAGTTTATACTGAAGATGTGCTGTTCTTTGTTCTATTACAAGTAGTTTATTATTAGATACTTTATTGATCCCAAAGAAAATTATAGTTTATACCTTATTAAGGCACTTAACTGGAACCACAGTTATACCTTTGGAGGTACCTTTATATTGCAGTGCAATTTTATAATTTACAGTATAACCTTCAATCTACAATACACACAGTTATGATATATATATATATATATATTTTTTTTTTTTACTCAATAGCTAATAAAAAGCAAGCCTTAGTGACGGTCTGTTAGCTGAATGCCGGTTCATTTCCTGTGAAGTTCCAACCCTGGTCCAGGGTCCACTTTTAGTGTTTTACTGCTTCCACTAAAGGGCTATTATTTAGCTAATTATGGACAGTTTAATTTGGGATGTTTAGTAGCTAAAAATGTGCAGGACAAGGGTTACTTCAGGGAGCATTTGTATTAGCTAAATCGAGGGACGGATAATTTCCCGTTTCTGTAACTACAGCTCAGAAAACCAGTGTCTGATTCAATAATTCCTATAAAATTCATAGATTCCTAAAAACGGCTTTCTGCACCTATATTAATAACATGCTGTATGGTCTTCTACAGTCGTGTCTTGGTGGTAGTTTCGATACCATCTCTGTTGTTACTGTGTAATGAAAGAGAAGCTGCGCACATGGATCCATTCCATCCTCTTCGTCATTCTCTATGTCACACTATGATGGAGACTTGATATGCCCCCCAGTATGTGTTTATACGGAAGGCCTGACAAAAACAACCGACTTGAATTTTGTACACTGCTGTCTCTTTCACTAAATTGTAATCAGTTTATGAGACTAATGACAGGAGGAGGAGATGGCCACTCGTACTCGCTGCCCCTAGACCAGTCAGTGGTAACGAGAGCACATCACACACTCCCAGCATCCTGTATCAGTGAGGACAGAGGATTCAAACAGCAGCTACCAGGTCAGCCTAACAGCCTCACCGCTTGATCAATATCCATTTCCTGAGGCATCTGATTACAGTGTAATGCAGGTATTGAACTTCATGCTTCAGCAGTCTTCAACCACACTCATATCTGCACCTCCTACAGTCTCGGAGAGAAGCCGCGGAAAAACCCGGAAAAAATCGCATTAAACAAACGCTTGGACCTCACAGATCGATCTTGCAGCTCTTTCAGACAATGCGTATCTTCTCTCCAGCCTTAGGCCAGGGCTCTCTATGTATCATATCTGCTATTGATTTCTTAATTTAGCTATTCAGTACCCTTTTAATTGAATTATCAATCCTTTTCCTTTTACACTACCAGTAAAAACCACACACGCACGCACACACACACAGACACACACACACTAATGGAACGAGACAAATATCAAGTGTTAATGTAGGAAGTGGAGTTTCCCCATATCAGGCATTAGACATTGTTTGCTAAGCAGGAATATGGTCTCAATTAGTGGGAAGTAGGATGGGATAATGACTTGTGGTTAAACTCCAATTATGAGCTGAACTTTCTGTGGTGGAAGAAAAAAACAACAACACAGAGGTTTAGATTCGGCAGTGATGTGAAAACTCTTACCCGAAATTTAGGGAGCGGCGAACACTGGGAGATGGAACATGTCTGTCTTTTGAAGGACTAGGCATGACATGTCGTCCAGGGGACATCTTGCGAACCTCCCATGCCAAAGAAGTAGGCCTGGTAAGATCATCAACACTGATTCAGGCATTACTGTCTGTTACACTGAACCCTCATCCCATAATGGATGCTTTAACCGAGAAACTAAATATTCTGCAATTTTGTTAAAGCTGATTGCTGGGATTTAAAACTGCTTACATCTTTGTAGTCATCATTTTTCACTCACCAATAAAGTGTAAATTATACTTTATACTGTGGGGGAAGGAAAAAAAAGTGTGTGCAAAACTTGATCAATAAGGAGTCTGTGCTAAACAGGGGAGCAACTTAAAAGCTCGGGTTTATACCTTAATCAATGCATTTGTGTTGGTGTTGTGGTAATTTCAGCCATTCAGTTAAAGAGAAACCAATAAACTGGCGGATCCCCTTAAATTACAGCTGTTCCTATTGATCCGCTGCAACTGGAACACTGATTTAAAAGAGTCCCCAATGTGCATACATAGAACAGATCACCTGTTTTGGGCATCAGTTTTCTCCAGCTTCTCCTGCAGCTGGATCCAGTCAATGAGAGCTTTAAAGTCCCGTACATAGTTGTCCAACATCATCAGAACTTCCTAAAAGAAAACAGGCGCAAATGAAGGATAACTGAAGATTCAGTTTATTTATGAAAAGATTAGGGGAAAGAAAAAAAAAAAGTGATTCATAGGAGAAGTAGTGCATCATTACAGTGAGGAAACACAGATTCAGTTATTCATGGTGGTTGACTGATTCAGATATATTACATCCATATTTGGAGTAATATTTTTTCAGGGGAGGACAATTGCCAACAAAAACAGTTATCAGACACTTCAAAAAGGAAAGTTAGTTCAAAGAAAATTTCCTATGCTTTCTGCAATATATTGACAAATATAGTTTAGAACCGTTGTTATAGTGTTCACATGCATCACTCATTTCTTCCAAAGTCAATATGACCAAGTTTTTGATTTCCTCTTTCTGAAACTTCATATAAATAAATAAATTTACAATTTCCACGGCCTTACAATTTGTAGCAGCTTAGCCACATCCATTCACTTTATAGCTGGTTGGCTACACCCATTCACATTATAGCAATATTGGCACACCCACTATTCATGGAGTATATGAATAATAATAATGATGATAATAATTTCAAGACATATATTTTACCTTTGATTAATATTTCAACAGTGTCTATTTGGACAGTACTGTAGCATGTTGTTCGTGTCCAAAAAGGAAATTCATTAATTACAATTCAACACGATTCCTCTGCACCCTGTCGTGGGTACGTAAATCTGAGCCAAGCTTGTCGTGGGACAGAAACACAGACTTGTGCAGCTGATCTGAAAGGCCTTTTACTGAAGCCAGTCAGGAGGGACAGGACGCAAAATCACAGCAGAGCCCCAGTGGAGGTCTTGATCTTCAGGCCAACAGAGGGGCTCCTGTAACCCTAAACCTCGCCCCACCTCCTCCAGCCTCTGCAGACAAACAGGCTAGGGCATCGAAGAAGGGTCACAGTCACTGGAGCACAGTCAAGGAATCACTCCATTCACAAAGGACAAGAGAGGACAAAAGTGAAGGAGGGAAAAAACACCACCCCTCTTTGCTGCCTCGCTGGTCCCCCACAAGAGGTGCAGCTGAAATTACCAATTAGTTTAGCAAGAGAGGGCTGGCAAATCTGATTGAGGCTCTAATCATTTCTAGTTACTGGCGAAGGGAGCGAGGCAGATGACGGCATCTCATTGTCTGCGTGACATTCGATCCGCGGGAGGGAGGGAGACTCTGGGGAATCCCTGAGCCTAAACAAAGCCGTGCAGCACAGAGCTCAGCGTGGATTTCTGCTCCAGCATGGATTACTTCAGACCTTCAACCACTACCTAGCCCAAGAACTTCTGCCAAACCTGAACTGAAAGACATGACATCTGAGCCAGTGTTGCCGCAAAGCTGAACATTAATCCTCTAGGCCATATAGAGATGCTCGCCAACATTTACAGACTTCCAGGACTAGCCTAGTGCCCTAAATACCACTGCCGGACACATACTCTCCTAACAAAAGATTCCTTAAATAAATTTAAAAAATTAATTAAAAAACGAACTCTAATCTGCAGCTAAGCCTCATTTAAGCGTGAAAAGAGATGTCGTGCATGTAACTGTCCTAAAACACCAACGAATACCTTGCGTTGGTTCAACTAAGGGTCTGACAGCTCTGCCACAATGTGTGTGCGTGCGTGTGTGTGTGTTCTGAACAATTCTGAACTGGTTTTGCAAGCTTGTACTACATGAGAATGCCAGATAAATTCAGGCTGATTTCACATGATTTTTGGAGCAAAAGATGCATTGTGTGATTACAAGACTGATACAAGTTTGTAATTATACACTTAGTTACACCTGTAGTGAATATAACATTTTAAATCAGGACCTACATACATCTCTGCCACCTCTCTGCTAACAGCTAGCCTAGCCTTCCTCAGCCCTGTTTGAACTTTAATATCTCTGAATGTTTAAGATGGCAATCTTGAATTAAAACTTTTACACGTAAAAATAATAAATTGTTTGCTGCACAATTAACTGCTCTTATGTCAAAATCATGATATGGACCTGTGTAATTATTTAACACAAAAGGTGACTTAAAATTTTTTAATTACAATCGAAATATGTGTCAAAATATTATTTTTTATTATATATTTTTTTTATTAAATCATGCAGTCCTAGTTTATAATACAAAAACGTAATTCCATTTGTTTTGGCATCAGAATTACGTGTTAGAAAAACAACAAAATGGGGCAGGAAATGCCTCACAATGTCTCACAAATGAAGGGGTTAAAAAAGCGGCATATTTCCCAGGTGTCTCTGGTTTATTTGTTCTGACTGGGTAAGAAAATGCACGTCGGCACAGGGGGTGTTCGAGGCCAGTTTGTTTAAAATTACAGACACTGAAAACGTGAAATAAAAAAAACTAACAAACCGGAAAGAAAATCAAAAGGCACTACCCGAGTTACATTTCAGATGGAATATTAACACAAACATTTGAGACCTATATTAACTTATGAGACTTGTATTAACACTGGTGGCTCAGTGGTAGGTGTTTCGCCTGCCATGCGGAAGGCCCGGGTTCGATTCCCAGCCGGTGCCCAAACCCCCAGCCACTGGATGCAGTGCCAGTCCCAAGCCCGGATAAAATGGGAGGGTTGCTTCAGGAAGGGCATCCGACGTAAAACCTGTGCCAAGTTGTTGTGCCGACTGGATGTTCCGCTGTGGCGACCCCTTGCTGGGAGCAGCCGAAAGACCAATAACAACATTAACCTGTTAACCAGATTCCCCAGTTTTGTCAAAATGTACAATAAAAAAAAAATATCGTTTGGCGCTCCAGTGGGTTGTATTGAGTGGGTTGTATTGAGTGCGTTGTATTGAGTGGGTTGTATTGAGTGGGTTGTATTGCCATGTCATGACTCCAGATTCCCCAGTTCAATCTTGAACTTGGATTACTGTCTATGTGGATTTCCTCCTTACATGCCAGTATGTGGATTAATGACTCTAATCGCTAACTTGCCTGTAGGTATGGATGAGTGTATGAATGTGTGTGCATGATGCCTTGCTTGTAATAGACTGGCATCCCATGCAGGGTGTATTCCCACTGGTAAGCCCTTGACTCCTGAATCCATCACTCATTCATGAATGAACGAATAATGTAAAACCAAACAAGTAAAACTTCAAAACAATGGTGGTGACAGGGATGCATCCGCTGCCAACAACTAAAGCTGTTTCTACAATGTGACCTTGCTGCGACCTTGACCCTGCTTAGGTCAATTTCAAAATCTAATCTCTTGATACAACTTCATACAAATCCTACAAATATTCCACCACTTATTTTTGAGATATTACACAAAGGAGAATCTCAGAAAAACAGCAAACTCATGCAATTAATAATACTGAAACATTTACTGGATTATGAGAATATAATGGACCTAATAAATCTAATTATAATTTACAAAATATAAAACGTATATAAAGCATCATAGTGGTTTGAATAGATGACTTTATTGAAGAAATCAATGTGCAATATGTATAGGTTTTCTTTTCTCTTTCATTCTCTCTGTTTCTTAATCTATTACACACACACACACACACGCACACACGCACACACGCACACACGCACACACGCACACACGCACACACACAGAGGGAGAGAGAAGAGCCACATATCACAGTCTGTGGTGGTATAAATCAGGCTAGGGATTGAGGAAAGGCCTGATAAGAAGTAATTAGGTGTGGGTCTGCAGGTTAAAGATGTGGGCGTTATTAGAATATGCGGATAAATCATCTTACTGGAACAATCAAGTCTCTAAGAGAAAAGGAACACAGGACTGGCTCAGTGCCCTGTACTGCATCAACAAGTCCTCCTAAAACACGCTGGTGAGCCAGGAGGATTTGTGTACCAGCACTGCTTCAAACCACAGCACTTGTATGTCATGAGGTGACAACACAGGGTTTACACAGCATGGTGCCAAACAAAAAAAATCTAAAAATGCTATAATAACTCCAAAACCAACTTGATATTGTCTCCTGTTGTTGGAGCCCATTTGCATCAAGTTGTTCTGTAGTCTGAGAATTTCATAAAGTATTATATAGTAGCCTTAACAACAATTAACAATTAACATTTCCCCGTCATGTTGATTTAAAAATTAACAATCAAACAGACAGAAATAAAATACAAGCCAGCAGTATTAGCAACAGTACTGCTAAGCCATGTCCCTAATGCCATTGATCCCTGTGGCAGAAAACAACTGTATACCAGGACCTTTCAGTAGTGAAGGTGCATAGATTCAGTTTTCTTGTGCCTGGTTTAGATATATACTGTGTATATATATATATAATATATATATATATATGTATATATATATATATATATATATATATATATATTATATAAACACTAATAATTTATCCACTTCCAGCCAGTATTCATTTTATACAGAAATCTCTTTCATCCTCCATCATTTTTAGATCCCTAATTTTTCTTTTTGCTAAATTTATTTCATCGACATGTTCCATGACATATGCGGTATGTATGCAAAGATAACTAAATTAATGTATGTTATTATTATTATTACTATTATTAAGTAAGAATTTTACATTTTAATAATAGTAGTAGTAATAATAATTATTGTTATTACTATTATTAATCATAGTAGGAGTACTGTTAATGATAACAATAATATTGGTTTCTGATACTTATTAGTAAGAACGGGAATCACCAAGGAACTTCTGATACGATATCACGATATCTAGGTGCTAATTCAATATGCATTGTTATTTTCTGTCATGAATTATTCTATTATATTCTAATATCCTATTTTGATATTAAACTTTTTTCAGATTTTGCTTAAATTCTAAATGAATTCAGCAAATAATTCACTCCTAACACACAGAATCAGAGTTTTGAGTGTAGATTATAGAACAATGCAACTTTTTCCACCTCAAAGATAAACATATATAAATTATTATAATTATTTCTTTATAGATTTGAGTGATACACGCATTGCCACACTAACGAACTGCAATGCGTAACTGAATCGATTCTTCCCTCCATCTCTACTTTGTGATTTCTTATAAACTCAAACCCAATTGCCCCAGTTCCATTGCTGTAAATTTCAAGAATTTCAAAAATACTGTAAAAATAATAAATAAGCAACATATTATTCCTTTATATTTGAATAACGAGCCTATAATAATACTGTTAAATAATGAATTTATTTATTCTCAGGTCTGAGAATTACTGCAGTAGCTGTATAACAGAATGGCACCATCTTTATCTATTGTTCTTTTAATTAGATACCAAAAACACTGGAGTGAGTAATTATGCAATAAAGTAGGGTCCAAGTAGTCTGACAGATCCTCAGCATAAGCCATCACTCAAGTTCATAAGTGTGATTTGAATCCTGCTCTCGCAGTCACTACGTTTGTTTACCCCTGTAATGACGTTAGCTCGTTCTACACTAGATGGCCAATGTTAGTGGACACCTGAAGCTCACACCATCATACAGTATATACACGAGTCTTCCAGAACCTGTTGCTACGAAGGTAATCACACACAATTGTCTAGACTCAAGCACTGAGCGTTCTCATACATTGGAACCAAAATAAAAATGCCCCTGTGCATACAGCGAGTGCCATAAAGACATAGTTTCCCAAGGTTGGTGTGAATCTCAAGAGTCCTGACCTCAACCCTTACTGAACACCTTTGGGATGAACTGGAACTCTGACTGTCTGCCAGGCCTTCTTTCCCAACATCAATAATGCTCTCATGGCTGAATCGGCAGAAATCCCCACAACCACGTTCCAAAAAATAAAAAAAACAACAAATAGTCGAAAGCCTTTTTAGAGGAGTGCAGGCTGTTATGAGAGCAAAGTGTTTAAATCTCAATTAATGCCCAGAGCTTTAATGCCAGCAATGGAATCTCAAGCACTATAGTTAGAAATGGCTCGGAGCGATGTCAGGAATGAACAGGGGATGTCGCAATAACTCCCAGGCAAGTTCCTGCAACATGCAAGTGGTGTTCATGATGTGGGTACAGTTCCCACAGACATGATGGATCTCTTCCACAGACAGATAACCTGTCTCTTGGTGACAAGTCATCCATCGATTTCCAAGGATCATGTGTTGTACTTGCTGAATGTTCACAGGAACGACTGCAGTGGGCTCCAAGCCACCATGGTTAGGATCATTAATCATGGACTCGTCTATAAACATGTATAACTTTTTCACCTTGATTTACAAGAATTAGTTTTTTTTCTTTAAAAACCATCATAAATCCCGGTTTGACTTGAACGACCCTCATAGTATACAAACGTGAAGAAGAAAGTAAGGTCTGCAAGACCGCGGTCTCCCTATACTGCATTTAATAGAGACACAGAACATTCAAAGCGGATGCAACCTGGCAAAGTTCTATGTGGATGACACACACACAGCTACTGGCAGTGAGAAAACCACATAGAGCAACGCTCTCCACTAGTCCTCATCTGAACCATACTCACCATGATTCAAGATTACATACCGATTGGGAATACTGAACACGAGGGATACGCAGCGGGAACCCTAATCAAGCGCTACAGTGCTGCGTACCAGCCAGAGTAAACACATGCCATGCTGTGTGGAGGCACGACCATGCCAATGCACACCACACTATATTAGCTGGCTCTGTGCAGCTGCCGCAGAGTAATATGGACCTGGAAAGACAATCAAAGCACTGTGGGAACGTTTTGTGTGGTTGACTGGTGTGTGTTAGCTCAGCTAACGGCGGTACATGCAGCTACTTTTGCCCCCTACTCCTATAAGGCCAAAGTGAGAACAACGCCAGGGCTCCCTGTTCTGTTTAAAACAGCGTTATCAGACGTCATCTGATAGACCCCTCACTCTGAGGCCCTGGGCTTGCTCTCTCTCTCCACACACACACACACACACACACACACACACACACACACACACACACACACACACACACACACACACACACACACACACACACACACACACACAATGGGGGAGGAGTAGGGGGAACTTTGTTTACACAGCGTCATCAATCTGCACTCCCTCCAGGAAGGCCCTAGAGAGCGGCCAGTGATAATTCTCTCACCAGCGCACCTTCAAAGCCCTCTCTGACACAAACCAGAAAACAAAAGGAATGTTGAAAGGAGGAGGGAAAAACTGGACAAATATCCAACCTGCCCAACCCTTCATTTCCCTCTACTGGCCGCGGAGTGAAACGACTGCTGTGCAACGCTTGAACTTATTTTAATCTCCGTCTCGGACAGAAAAGGGTAATTCCTATCAAGAAGTTGACTCCGACAGCCGTTCCAGTATCTGACATCATTTCCTCTGTGACCATGGGGTAGTAGTAAATCTGATTGACTGTTGACTGCCAAAGCCCAATCCACATTCCTGAAGAGTAGAGACGGGGTTATCAGGAATCTTTATTGAGAGGTCAGCCAGACTTTCCTCTCAGTGACCTAGCACTGGGCTGGAAAAAAAAAAAAAAAAAACATGAAAATGCCAAAGAAATTAGGCAGCACTCCCTTCTTGGTGGATTAGCTTTGGCAGGGCAGTGCATAACTTTCTCAAGGAATATTTCTTACAGCATCGGGTTATCCTTAGGTCAGTGAAAAGATTGTTGGCTGGTTGAGTTTTAAGGATTTTTAGTTCTCAAATATGAAAGAATTATAATGACACAGGCGCTGTCAGATATGTAACATTTAACACGTGTGATTTAAACCATTTAGGCGAGTGTGGGCCTGCTAGTCTGATGAAACGCTCTCAGTCCACTTCGAGGTGAAACAGCATAGCTTGACTGCAGCATGAACAAGAACGTAATGTACGTGTGCGCGTGCATGTATTCATGCAGACGTATTCAGAGTGTTTAGGCTGAAGAACAAACAAAATAAATGCTGGATACACTTCATAAAATACATCACAGAAATAATAACACAAATAAACATTTACTTAATGCCTTATCGTCGGCTCCATCTCTGCGCACAGGTTCCATGTGTGTGCTTTTAAAAAAGTTTATTTACCTTTTCTGTCATCGTCACTTCTGACCAATGAATGAGCGATTTTTTGTGAACATGTTTCCCGTCCTGCTCCTTCTCATATGACTTCAGGACAAATATAACTTATGACTATAACCAATCCAAATAAAAGTGAGGCAAAATACACGTTTCCCTCTTATCCAAAGTAGGAAAGCAGGTTAATAAATAAGAAAATGATCTATAAGCCTAAATATAGAAACGGGTTTTCAGTCATCCACTTCATACTGAACGTCTTTTTCACAAGTCAATTTGTTTGGATGTGACAAGAAAAGTCACCATGTGAAAGCTTTATTGGGGTGGAAAAGTAATTCGACTCGTACCTTACACTCGACGACGCTCTGGTCGGATTCACACGTGACGTAGATCTCATCGACGGCCCGGCGCAGGTTATCGAAGAGGAAGGCCCAGTAACGGGCCCGAAGATCTACCTTGCGTGGGTGCCTGGTTTTAGTCGGGCTCTTCTCAGCTCCTTTGTCCAGCATGGACCCTGCTGCAGGTTTACAATCCAGGCCCACGATCTGAACCAACACACACACAGAGCAAATTTTACTCTTACTTTACTGCCATTAACTGTATATCAAAATAAATACAGTACACAAATACATCTATAAATGGTAAAGTAGCCTGGCTTGACTTGGCCCACAGAAAGCTGGTCTTTGCTTCACTCTAGTGGTGAAATGAAGCTTATGGAGGAAAATTCATGCCTGTTTTTTGTTCTTATGTTGTCCAGGGTTGTTGCGCTGTGGTCGTGCATTGCTGTTGTTCTGAGCCTTCGACCTTCCTGTAAGTCATATCAAAAGTGCATATGTTAAGCACAACAATCAGTTTTATGAAACGACAGTAGGTCTTAATTTGATTGAAAATTGGTGTTGACCCAAAACGAATGCTTTTAGAGGACATTCATAACTGCAACAACAAACCATACATTTAACTGTGAGGCAAACTGATCACTGACGACATTAATATCCATTGCTCATTTTAACATTTTAATTTTACGGCAAACAGAACAACACATTTGCAATGCAAAACAGTAGTCTGAATTAAAGAAACTCCCAAGATACACTGCACAGCTTAACAATTTTTCAATAGTAGCTTTGTAATTATATGAATACTGCATGTCTACAACCCTACTGTATTTAAAATACAAAAACAACAACTTTAACCCTGTGATGTCCCTTAACTCCCTTGATGCGTACAAGTGTGCTGCGTGGACATGCAAGGCAGCATTCTTTAACTTGTAAGATGCATTATGCCGCATTTCTGCTTTCACTGGATTTTGAATTAAAGTGTCCACAAATTACTAAATGACACTGGAAACTAAAAAGCATTAAAAAAAAACCTTGGTCTACAGTACATGAAAAGGATGAAGGGGTTTACAGGCTTGATAGAGCTTAATGAATAATTAAGTGAAAAATTGTTATATATTGTAATTACCATGTGCAGCAGCTGGATGGTAAACATGGACTGGAGAGTGAACACAAACTCTACAAAAGGGGACAGTGCTGGATATTCCTCCTGAGGAGACTGTGGTTTTAACACCTGGGAAAAAGCGCGTGTAAATGTTTTGCGAAGGGAACCTTTAAAGCAGAAATGCCACACATTTCGAAAAGGTTGTCAAGAGAGCAGGTTCTGTGGTTAGCTTGGAATGTGTCTCTGATGGGCCAGGAACCATCTACTGCGCAAAACTTTAGCCAGGCAGAGGAGTGTGTCCAGTGGCAAGATTTCGGTCATAGAGCTGCTCAACAGATACACTCAGGAAATCTTTTGTGCCCAGGGCCACACAATGATTTTACACCTCTCCATGGGGACAGTTTTGCACTTGATGGTGCCGTCTGCTTCACTGTGTTTCAGCTGTCCGTTTGTGTGCATATTTATACCTCTGCATCATGTCATTACCTAAACAACAGTTTTACACTACTCAAGTCACTTTAAGAACGTAATGCTGCTGTACTACTGTCAGGGATAGCCACTGGAGGGCGCCGTGCTCCCATGTCAACTGTTCACCTGGATCTCATTCGTTTTGATTTGTCTGTTGAGAAATAGTCTTGGCCTCGAGTTAGTTCTTCGCTTCGCATTTGCCATTGGTGTTTCTGCTGTATAGTTTTGTCGGTTTGCACTACAACCATGACTTCAAGCTCATTGTAATTCTGTCCTTTCGATACTGGATGTCCAGATTCCCTTAAAGATCGAATGAGCTTTGTTTATTTGTGTGTGTGTGTGTGTGTGTGTGTGTGTGTGTGTGTGTGTGTGTGTGTGTGTGTGTGTGTGTGTGCGCGCGCGCGCGTGTGTGTGTGTCTGTGTATGTTTGTATGTACATGCATACATACAAACATACATACAGACACACACACAGAGACACACACACCAGTATCTAGAGTTTTTCACAGATATGTGAGAAATAAAGTGAGAAGGTGACAGTAATCACTCTTTGCAATTGTGGTAAGCAGAAAAGCATCACAAAACACACATATACAATGTTAAAGCTTGAGGCTGATGGCCTACAACAGCAGAAATCATTACCAGGTTGCACTCCTGTCATCCAAAAGCAGGAATCTGTGGTTACATTGGGCACAGACTCTCCCAAACAGGACAGGGGAAGATTCCAGGGGTAGCTTTATGGTTAAGGAATTAGACACCAAGCTGTAACATTTGGGCCTAGAGTAACGCCATCAACTGATCTGATGTATAATGACAAATATACAGTGGTGTGAAAAACTATTTGCCCCCTTCCTGATTTCTTATTCTTTTGCATGTTTGTCACACTTAAATGTTTCTGCTCATCAAAAACCGTTAACTATTAGTCAAAGGTAACATAATTGAACAAAAAATGCAGTTTTTAAATGAAGGTTTACGTTATTAAGGGAAAAAAAAAACTCCAAATCTACATGGCCCTGTGTGAAAAAGTGATTGCCCCCCTTGTTAAAAAATAACTTAACTGTGGTTCATCACACCTGAGTTCAATTTCTGTAGTCACCCCCAGGCCTGATTACTGCCACACCTGTTTCAATCAAGAAATCACTTAAATAGGAGCTACCTGACACAGAGAAGTAGACCAAAAGCACCTCAAAAGCTAGACATCATGCCAAGATCCAAAGAAATTCAGGAACAAATGAGAACAAAAGTAATTGAGATCTATCAGTCTGGTAAAGGTTATAAAGCCATTTCTAAAGCTTTGGGACTCCAGTGAACCACAGTGAGAGCCATTATCCACAAATGGCAAAAACATGGAACAGTGGTGAACCTTCCCAGGAGTGGCCGGCCGACCAAAATTACCCCAAGAGCGCAGAGACGACTCATCCGAGAGGCCACAAAAGACCCCAGGACAACATCTAAAGAACTGCAGGCCTCACTTGCCTCAATTAAGGTCAGTGTTCACGACTCCACCATAAGAAAGAGACTGGGCAAAAACGGCCTGCATGGCAGATTTCCAAGGCGCAAACCACTTAAGCAAAAAGAACAATAATGGCTCGTCTCAATTTTGCTAAAAAACATCTCAATGATTGCCAAGACTTTTGGGAAAATACCTTGTGGACCGACGAGACAAAAGTTGAACTTTTTGGAAGGTGCGTGTCCCGTTACATCTGGCGTAAAAGTAACACAGCATTTCAGAAAAAGAACATCATACCAACAGTAAAATATGGTGGTGGTAGTGTGATGGCCTGGGGTTGTTTTGCTGCTTCAGGACCTGGAAGGCTTGCTGTGATAGATGGAACCATGAATTCTACTGTCTACCAAAAAATCCTGAAGGAGAATATCCGGCCATCTGTTCGTCAACTCAAGCTGAAGCGATCTTGGGTACTGCAGCAGGACAATGACCCAAAACACACCAGCAAATCCACCTCTGAATGGCTGAAGAAAAACTAAATGAAGACTTTGGAGTGGCCTAGTCAAAGTCCTGACCTGAATCCTATTGAGATGTTGTGGCATGACCTTAAAAAGGCGGTTCATGCTAGAAAACCCTCAAATAAAACTGAATTACAACAATTCTGCAAAGATGAGTGGGCCAAAATTCCTCCAGAGCGCTGTAAAAGACTCGTTGCAAGTTATCGCAAACGCTTGATTGCAGTTATTGCTGCTAAGGGTGGCCAACCAGTTATTAGGTTCAGGGGGCAATTACTTTTTCACACAGGGCCATGTAGGTTTGGATTTTTTTTCTCCCTAAATAATAAAACCCCTCATTTAAAAACTGCATTTTGTGTTTACTTGTGTTATCTTTGACTAATAGTTAAATGTGTTTGATGATCAGAAACGTTTTGTGTGACAAACATGCAAAAGAATAAGAAATCAGGAGGGGGGGCAAATATTTTTTCACACCACTGTAAGTCACTCTGAATAAGGACGTCTACTGAATGGCAGAAATCTAATATAAATTTAAGGTTGTAAAAGATCAGGTGATGGTTTTCCAATCTATAACCATCACTTTGAAGTCAGTGAGATCACTTTTATCCATGTTTATGTCTGATGTAAACATCAGCTGAAGCTCCTATGTCCATGATTTTACGCATTATGCCGCTGCCAGATGATTAGCTGATTAGATATTTGCATGAATGAATAATTATAAAAATGTTCCTGTGCAAAAAAGTGACTAGTGAGTGTATAATGTAAAATATTTTACATAAGTGAGAAAAGAGTAGTTTAACTTTAAAACAAATAAATAAAATGGGTGGATCACAAAAACCATAAACACCACAGCATTAATGATTTTATATATCAAAACATAAAAAAAGAGAAAAATTGATATTTTACTAGATAATTTTAAATGACAGATTTTTTTTGCTGAATATTTATTATATTTTATATTATTTATATATTTTTTTTAATAATGAAAATCCTCTGCAACATTTTTTTAAGGATAGTTTAAATACATACAGAATTAAAATAAAGTTTGATTATGATGAAGCACTTTGGACAGTTACTTCAAGATGAAGACTTTGTTGCTAAATGTCTAAAAAAAAAAAATGAAATAAATAAAAGGCTAATTTAAGAATTTTTACAATTTTCATGCTTGAAATAAAAAAAATTTTTTTTTTAAGATTTCGTAAGAATCACCCAAATAATGTGCTCAACGATTTAAAAACAAAAGTAAAAAACTAAAAAAATTTAATAAAAAAAAAAAAAAAGGAATTTAACATAAAAAGGAAGGAGAATAAAGCAATAAAGCAATGAGTATGAAAACAGATTTTATCATCCAATGGGCAACATAATTAGTCACAATGGTACGGAACAGTGTAATTAAAAACTGTAGTGTGAGGAGTTATTCAGTGAATGTGGAAGCATCTAACTCATGTGTTTTGCTTGAAAACAAACCATTTGTTTGTGTGAATTTGCCTTCCTCCTCCCTGTCCTCCAGAGGTACACTCCAGGCAATGAGATTGCGAGCAGCACGTCCCTCCTCCGCTACGATCTTCCTCACTTTGTCATGGCTGTTGGACCGCTGGAAAGATGCCTGAAAAACAGCAAACATTACGGCAAGGTCTAAGCCAAGTGCAGTCTGCAGCATGAACATTATTTTCCCTTTCTCTTTAACAGAACATTACAATGAGCAGTGTGTGTGTGTGTGTGTGTGTGTATGTGAAAAAACAATTTTATGTGAAATCTACTCATTTCTGTATATATATATATATATACATACACACACACACACCATACTCATATACACTATATAAAAATGTACAACACTAAAATTTTGAAATGAACTAAATTTTTTAAGTGTTAAAAGCGTTTAAGTAGATTTTAATTGCACACTCTTAAGAATAGTGCACTTGAAGCAAACGTTCAGCGCCATCTGTGGAATTTTAAGACGAACTAATAATTTTTTAAAGGTAAATTTTTTTACGATATAAGGGTGTTTTCCATTCAAAGTAGCATATTCCGTTGGACGCTTGTGATGAAACAAAGCCTATATGTTACCTCAAGGTCAAACAAATACAACTGTGAAAACCCCATAAAAATTCATTCAGTAGCTTCTAAGTGAAGCGTGCATAAACAGACAGAAATAAATTCAAAAAATGTATTACTGTTCCTCATCTTATGCCCCCAAAATTATTTTTTCATAAATATCTACAGAGTACAAACATGCCCACTTTACAGTTTTATTATATTTATAGATATTTATGAAAACATAATTATATATATATATATATATATATATATATATATATATATAGATATATATATATATATATATATATATATATATATACACACAGAGATATAATAAAACAGGTAAAACCCTATAATCACAGGGTTTTGTGATGTAAAAGCATTTCTGCTGTTTCCTGCAGGTTGTGAGCTTCCTAATGGGGTCGAAGTTAAAGCGTTGCTGTACAACTGCGCTGTTTAAGAGGCCACTTTTCAAAATGTCAGTTAAAGTGATTTCTGTGCTTGTGTTAATTTTAAATCAAGAACATATTTTAAATAGGTTAAGCTTTGAAGCCATTTAAGCACATTTAAAGAACAATAACTAAATACAATAAATAGGCAATCAATGTTTTCTGCATTTATTGTGTTTCACAATAATAACAACTTATAGCTAAATATCCTAACCTGGAGAAAATGAAATTTTGTACACTCTCAAAAAACTAATAAAATTTTGGATTGCATTTCAGGAAAAATTGGGAACAACATGATTCACTAAATAAACATCATCCTGGATGTGTGTGTGTTCTGATCAAGCACAGAAAGTGTCTTGCTACAGTAAGTAACTGGAGCGTGGGAGGATGATCCAATCTTTTGATCCTACACATAGTAAAGGAAAAATCAATCTCTCAAGCTATTGTTCCAGAGTAACACAAGCGTTATACACTAACATGCCACTGTTAGCAGGGATATACAGTAGATATTACTACGCATTTTTATTAAATCTATATGTATTTCTCTCCAACACTGTATGATTTCTACAGTAACCGATTATTCACCATGACTTTGGGTTCTCCAGATAAACCAGGTCTTCTGATTATAGATTTTAACAAAGTTGTAATATAACAGAAAAGCATCATAACCGACATGTTAAAAAACACTTGAAGAAAATATGTTTTCCTTAAGAGTTACAAATGAACAATTTCAGCCAACAGTCTTACCATTTGTAAAGGCCATGAAGATTTTCTTCACTAACCCGTGTTTCTCCTGTAATAGTACAGTCTGGTGGGTTGCCATGGCAATGAGACGCCCCTCCATGCCTGCGCAACAGGCCATTTATTTATTTTTTTATTTTATTATCTAATTCTGTTCGATATACACTCGTTTAAACTAAAAGGGGTGTAGGTGTCTCAGGTGCCTCCCTTCATGCTTAATGCTGACTTGGTTCTGACAGATGTGGTAATAAAAACAAAGAAACACACACAAACAAACTAAAAGGACGTGGAAATGAGTGGACAACTGTGGGCGACATCATCATCAACTTGGGTGTCATACTGTGAGCGGGTCATAATAGGCCAGGGGTAGCTCAGTGTTTAAGGCATTGGACTACTGTTCGGAAGATCGCAGGTTCAAACCCCACAATCACCAAGTTGCCACTGTTGGGCCCTTGAGCAAGGCCCTTAACCCTCAACTGCTCAGATGTATAATGAGATAAAAATGTAAGTCGCTCTGGATAAGAGCGTCTGCCAAATGCCTAAATGTAAAAATAATAGTTCCTCACTGATAGTAACGGTAGGCAGCGTCATTTTATGTATTTATTTATTTTAATGGGAAAAAACGGCACCTAAAAAACCCCAATACTGTGGCCGCGTCACAGGAGTTTCTCACTGAATGTAACAGTAGGCAGGATTAAGGGCTGACGAAACATTGGAGCAAGATGAGGAGCGGCAGTGAGTTGACCACACACACACACACACCCCTTTCTCAGGTAATGGTAGCACGCAGGAGACAGGATCTGCATGATGGGTGAGCCGCAGGTAACCTCTAGTAGTGTTATAAAGTTAACCTGTTCTGGTTGTGTTTGTTTGTACAAATTGTTATAAAACAGATTAACTAAATATCATGAGATAACATTGTTGGGGAAAATGACATGTATTGTCTTTCAAAAAGTGTGTGGCTCCTACTTGTTCTGTTATATCCCCCATAATTTACTTAAAAAAGGAAATGGGCCTGGACTCTTATCATGAGTTAAAATGTACTCCTGATTAGAATATAGCAATAAAAATGTTATCAGTTCTGTTCACTGCGGTTTCCTATTGCGCATGGTGAGTGCATGGTGTGATACATTTCATTATGTAGATTTTATCTTTTTATTTACATCTTGTTTATTATTTTATTTGTTAAAAAGTAGTTCTTCGACTGTGAAGTAAATGGCAGCTTTGACACTAATTTGTGTGCAATAAATACAGCTTATTAATATTCTCCTTGTTTTACCGTTACATGGAAATTAGCAACTTAAAAGTCACATTTTGTTCTAATCACTTTTAAATTCAATTAGTTTCACATAAAGCTCTCTATCTACCAGTCGATCTTCGTTCCTACCGTCACCTATGGTCATGAGTGTTGGGTCATGACAAAAAGGACAAGATCGCGAATACGACGATGGGTTTTCTCAAAAGCGTAGCTAACTTTTCTCTTAGAGATAAAATGAGCAGCTCAGTCATCCGTGAGAAACTCAACCGATGCTCTTACGTGTGGAAAGGCAGTTCAGGTGTCTAGTAAGGATGTCACCAGGACCCCCACCAGGACGCACATCCAGCTGGAAGGATGCCACGGGGCACATCAAGGAGTAGGTAGAGAGATAATCACCACACTGGCCTGGGAACGCCTCGGCATCCCCCAGTCAGACTTAGCTGAGGTGGCTGGGGAAAGGAACGTTTGGGGTTCTGTTACCTGACTTCGGGTAAGTGGTTATGGGATGGATGGCTATTTTCACAAAATGTTTTTCGTTGGGATGTGTAATTGCTTAATAACAATTTTTCAGAAAGTAGCTGTATATGAGACTAAAATGGCTTTTCACAAACAAAATCGGTTTTGTGGGAGAAGATTACGCAATACCCCACGAGAGGGAGTGCTGTTGTCCTGCAATATCAGCAATGTGTTATACAGGCATGTTGAAAATAAGAATATTTCTTGCAAGAACAGTATCATTCATTTGTAAAACCTATTAATCAGCACAATGAAACTGAAACTGCTCTCATGAAGACCATCCCAGGAAAGAGTTTATATACAGACAGTCATTAAAAAAAATTATACACAACTTAGGAAAAAAACAACAACCTTGTATACATATTTTGATACAAAATGTATTAATATCGGTTATATATATTCAAGATTCAAAGAACTTTATTAATCCCAAAGGGAAATTGCTTTATATATATATATATATATATATATATATATATATATATATATATATATATATATATATATATATATATACATACATATACACACACACACACACACACACACACACACACTGTATATCTGAGCCATGACATTATATCCTAATGTGTCCTAATAGTGTGTGTCTGTATACTATACCGCACTTCAATGGGTGACTAATGTGCACAGATGAGGTGATGAATAATTCATGCAGTCCCGTTGATACGAAGGTTGATGATCGCTAAATTAACTATAACCGTGAACGTTCATGCCAGTAAAGCGCTCAGCTCAGAACACTGTTCATTTCAGCTACCATGTGTGTGTGGGAGGATGGCTTTCACTGAGCTCTGCACAGGCCAAGGGAGACACCCGAGTGTTTTCCGTTTCACAATAACACCTACAAATAGAAAGCACTCATAACAAAGCCTGTCAGGACTGTCTCACGGTCATGCAGAAGACATTTTCACAGGTTTCCTGCATGAAAAAACATTTCATTTTTAATTAGGGAGAAATCTTCTCAGCACTGGCACACAGTGTGTGCTTTAAAATTACATAATCCATCTACTTTACACCTTTTCTATATGACAACACAAGTGTTTTAGTTCGACTGGTACAATTCTCTTTCTTTCATCGTCTCTCAGTATGGGTCAAGAAACCACGAATGCATGATCTGGTTTGCGCTTCATAAGCGTGAAGTCTCACTCTGAGAAGCCAGGCATTTTGTAGATGTACTTTTAGGATTCAGCATCAGTGATGCAGCCATGTGGGCAAAGCAAACGAAACAATGAGAACTTGACTGGTTTTCATATAATATATTCAAGGTCCTCATGACTGATTTCATTTAACTAGAGCTGCACAATTAACTGCACAAAAATCTAAATCACAATATAGACCTGTGCAATTATTTAATCGCAGAAAGCTGCAATTTATTGCAGGTAATTATATTCATAGTTGGGAATTTATGAAGAGTTTATCAATAATTTAATTAATAATGATTTTTTTTTTTTTAATATTGAGGTGAAAAATTTTTGCAAACATATTGTTAATGATCTTTTATTTGGTTTTAGCCTAGATAAACACTTTTGAATACAAAATGGTAGATTTAATTGTTACATATCGCAATTCAAATCACAATCCCAATATGTCAAAATAACCCCAAAGTAAACTTTTTAAATTAAAAAAACATTAAATAAATGACTACTGTATTTAACACATAGAAATGACTAGTTGAATAATTCAATTAATCCAAACGATAAATTTGAACTACATTTTTGTGTTTACTAATAGGCATTAAATATTGAACCAAAAGCCCAAACAGGTTAAATATGGCTTTGCTTCAGGCCCTTACTAAGCAAACATTACTGTCATAATACACATCACATTAAATAATCTATCCAAGTATTGCAATAATGCATGATTATTGAACAATAAAAGGTGATAATAATCAGCTTGGGAAGCTTCCTTTCATATTATCGCATAATGTCGAAAAAGTGTTATATTCCTCTAAATAATAATAATATAAGGCATTATTAATTAATAATAATTCATCATTAATAATATTTATATATGTTTATGATAATAACAATTATTAAAAAAGGCATTATTCCCTTTATTCCATATATATTTTAAACCGTTTCTAATTATATTTCATGCTGTGAAAATAATGCTGCAAGTTCTGCACATTTTTCATACTTAAACATGTTAAAAATCAATAATCAATTAATCATTGATTGCACTTTGTTTCTCAGTTAAACTTTATTTAAACAAATCCAACAGCACAATCATGCCAAATTAGTTATGTGCAAAAAAAACTAAACAAATAAATGAATAAACAAACAAAGCTGTTGAGAATACAGTACTGCTCATCTCTCTGTGCCCTCAATTAAATAAGAGGCCACTAACAATACAATGTCTGATCCTGCACATCACTATTAACACCACAAGAGGGCAGGTGCGCCCTCTTGTGGTGTTAATAGGTATGCAAGCAAAACAAATATTATTGGTTAATTAATTTTTCCTCATTGTTTTAATTCTTAACTGCGATTACTGAGTGATCATTAACATCCCCATGTGGAATGTCTGTGAGGCAGATTACGATCAGAAAGCAGCTCTTATTACTACATTAAAGACTCGTAAAATAAACATTATCCATTTTATCAGTTCCTGTTATCACGTCCGCTACACAATTTTGGCAATTCCTATCTTGTCATGTTACTAAGAAACCGATTTTTTTTCAAGTGACGGGATATATAAATGATAAACAATAGATAATAAATAAATAAACAAGTTTCAATTAATAAACTAAATATTTATTTATAATTTTTATTTAGTTTCATGTTTGCCACACTTAAATAGTTGGTCATTAAACAAATTGTGATATTAAACAAACATAACCTGAGGAAACACAAAAATGCAGTTTGCAAATGATTCCAACTCATTAAGTGGAAAAAAAAAAATAAAAAATTGCTGTCCAAACCTGTCTGGGCTGATAAAAATTAAATAAAAAATGAATTGCCCCTAAACCTGGCACTGGTTGTGTTATCCTTGGCAGCAACAACTGCAATCAAGCGATTGTGATAATTGACAACGAGTCTTTCACATCGCTGGGGAGGAATTGTGACCTACTCGTCTTTTCAGAAATGTGTTAATTTAACCACATTGGAGGGTTCAAGCAGGAACAACCTGTTTAAGATCATCTCTATCAAAGTCAAGTCCTGACTTTGACTACGTCGCACCAAAGCTTGGGGTCATGAACTGGTGGCTGGACATTCTCCCTCAGGATTTTCTGGTAGAGAAACATCACCACACATCACTCACTCACCTGGACACTAGGAAAGGGAATTATGTTAAAATGCTCTTCATCGACTACAGCTCTGCTTTTAACACAATAATTCCTTCCACACTCACCACCAAGCTGGAGCACCTGGGACTGAGCTCATCTATATGTCAGTGGATCTCCAATTTTCTGACTGGCAGACCACAGGCAGTAAGGATGGGCGGACATGTCTCAGCTACACTCACTCTCAGCACTGGAGCCCCCCAGGGTTGTGTTCTGAGCCCCCTGCTGTACTCTTTGTACACCCACGACTGCGTGGCCACTACCAACTCCACCTCCATCATCAAGTTTGCTGACGACACCGTCGTGGTCGGACTGATCACCAACAATGATGAGTCGGACTACCTAGAGGAGATTGGAAATCTGGAGAACTGGTGCCAGAGGAACAATCTCCTCCTGAACGTCAGTAAGACAAAGGAGCTGATAGTGGACTTTAGTACAAAGCAGGAGAGGAACTACCAGACCCCCGTCATCAACAGGAGCCCAGTGGAGAGAGTGGACAGCTTCAGATACCTCGGTGTTCACATCACGCAGGACCTATCATGGTCCTGTCACATCAACACCGTGGTGAAAAAAGCCCGGCAGCGTCTCTACCACCTCAGACGCTTGAGAGACTTTAGATTGCCCTCCAAGGTGCTCAGGAACTTCTACTCCTGCACCATAGAGAGCATCCTGACGGGAAACATCACGACCTGGTTCGGGAACAGCACCATGCAGGACAGACGAGCTCTACAGAGGGTGGTGTGATCAGCCGAACGCATCATCCGCACTGAGCTCCCTGACCTGCACTCCATCTACAGCAAGCGGTGCTGGACTAAGGCCAGGAAGATCATGAAGGACCTCAGTCACCCCAGTAATGGACTGTTCTCTTTGTTGCGGTCTGGGAAGAGATTCCGCTCCCTAAAGGCCAACACAGAGAGACTGAGGAGGAGCTTCTTCCCGCAGGCGATAAGGTCTCTCAATCACACCTCCACACAGGACTAATAACATCTTTTAAGCTCACAACACTGACTGGACAATCATGGACACATTCATACACACTTGCACTAAATACTCATACATCTGGACAATTGCACATGTCACCTTTCATGCATATTTGCACAACCACTGACACTTTAATACCATATTTCTATATTTTTGCAATATTTTATTATGCCCTTATGCACAGTTAATTTTACAAATTTTACTAGTTAAAATTATTTCTTTAGTATTTCCTTTTTATTGATTATTTATTTTACGTACAAGATTTTATTTTCTTATTTTCTTTTTTTTAAGGTCACTGGCGGTCGTATAAAAAGCATTTCACTGCATATTATACTGTGTATGATTGTGTATGTGACTAATAAAATTTTAATTTGAAATTTGAATTTAGAGCGCAGAATTCATGGTTCCATCAAGTACGCCAAGGTGTCCAGGTCCTGAAGCTGCAAAGCATCCCCAGACCATCACACTACCTCCACCATGTTTGACTGTTGGTATGATGGGTATGATGTTCTTTTTATGAAACACTGTGTTAGTTTTACGCCAAATGTAACAGGAAACAAACCTTCCAAAAAGTTCAACTTTCGTCTCTCCTTTCCACAGAATATTTGGTGAAAAGTCTCAGAGATCGTTAATATTTTTTGGTCAAATGTAAGACGAGCCTTTTTGTCCTTTTTGGTCAGCAGTGGCTTTCACCTTGGAACTCTCCCATGAATGGCATTTTTTTGCCCAGGCTCTTTCTTATTGTTGGATTGTGAACGCTGACCTTAACTGAGGCAAGTGAGGCCTGCAGTTCTTTATGTTGTTCCAGGTTCTTTTATGAGCTCCTGAAAGAGTCGTTGTCCTGCTCTTGGAGTAATTTTGGTAGGCCGGCTATTCCTGGGAAGGTTCACCACTGTTCCAAGTTCTCTCCATTGGGACAGTAGATAATGCCTCTCCCTGTGGTTTGCTGGCACCCCAAAGCATTAGAAATGACTTCGTAACCCTTTCCTGACTGACACGTCAATTACTTTTCTTATCTGTTCTTGAATTTCTTTAGATCTTTTAGCATGCTTGACTTTGTCAGACAGATTGTATCCTCCTAACACACAGTACGACTGCAGATCAATCCCCGTTATCTGTTATCACTCAAATGAGGTTCCCTGTTGAGTCAGGTTCCTTTCCAGGTTGTCATCGCAGGGAGTTTTTCCTTGTCACTGTCTCCATCGTCCTCGGCTTGCTCATCAAATAATTCTTTTGATTGTGTAAAGCTGCTTTGCGACAATGACAATTGTTAAAAACGCTATACAAATAAAATTGAATTGAATGTTTAAGTGATTTCTCTCAATGATTTAGCAAGGGGGCAATTACTTTTCACATAATGCCAGGTATAGATAGCCTTTTCCCTTAATAAATAAAATAATAATTGAAAAGTGCATTTTGTACTTGGATTATCTTTGTGTAATATTAAAATCTGTTTAATGGTCTAAATCTTTGAAGGGTGGCAAATTATTTTTCACGCCGCTGTATCACGATGCAGATCATGTACCACAGAGTATCGTATAATGTCATATCACCCAGCCCTACAGATCATGATAAATCACCGACACCAATAAACAAGCCATAAACGTTCAACATTCAGTAAACTTTGTCACATCCACACAACTTTTCCTAGTTTAATTACATTATTATTATTATTATTATTATTATAAAAGGGGAGCATTAATATAAACATCACTGCAAAGCACTACTGTCAGAGGCGTGCTGTTCTAGAAAACTAATCAACACATTTTAATTAATCTGATTTAAGAGCTAAACAGAGCCGTGGTATAAAGTTGTGAATAATGCAGGCTGAAAAGTGACTCATCTACTGTACGATCCTTGATGGTGACTGTATCACTTATTCATCATTCTACCTCTAATAAGCTTTACATAACACAGCATTATGCTCAACTTATTTCTCATTGTCCTCTTTATAGCCTCTGGCAACCAGCCATCAAGCACATGATCACTCGGCTAAATATCCTCCTTACTATCACATCCTGAGCTGAAATTCTTCAATGCAAACAAGTACACTGCTTGTATCAGTCAAAAAGAAAAATCTGTACTTGCTCCCAGGTTCATTAGTTTTCACACGCGCAGAAAGAGCACAGGGTCGCCGTCCCGCTACAATCTGGATGTCCCTGGGCTTTAATATGCACAAACTGACCTACTTTAGAGCAGCATCTTTATTACGGGCTCCGTTTCACACAGATTCTCTTTCGCTCCATCCTCTTAGAGCAAAGCAACAAACAAAGATGTTAATGATTTGTAAATGCACAGGAAGTCTGCGTAGAAGGGGGCATGTAACGCTGCCAGGACGCTGGACAACAGCAAATATTTAGCCATGGTTTCCTGGGATTTGGCAGATATCACACGGCAGCTGCTAGGACGGCAGGATAATGGCTAAAATGGCTGAAACATTCATGATTATTTTGCTCATGAGAATATTTTTAGCTAGTTTTATTGCATATTATTTTAAATAATCAGAAAACATGCTTTACTTTTATATTGTAGCAAGTATTTATACACTAGTATACTTTAAACCAGTGGTTCTCAAACTTTTTCTGTCATTCCCCACTTAAGGGGGTGAGCAAATTTTCAAGCCCCACTTGTCAACAAAATAATAACGAAATCGGCCAAGTTTACTGTTTATTGAAATATCAATTTCTAAACCAATAAGATCAAACAACACCAAATTAAAAACAGATAAAATACATGCGCAATTGTTATAAAAGGCTTACATTGTCACTTATCTTTGCATAATTGACCCCATGTTTATTAGCTTCTCAGCAATCGTTTGTAGTTTTTTTGCACTGGCCAATTCAGTATGCAACTTTAAATGAAGCCATTTGTGCTTTGCTGTCCACTGATTCAGATTTTACCATGTGATTATCCTGCTGTCTGTATTCTGCCAGCTTTCTTTGAAAGAAGTCGAGTGGCTTATTAACGTGTGTTGTCTCTAAGTGTCTTCCTAATTTGTTGGGTCTCATGCGGTCTGCTGCCAGCGGTATAAGACACAAAACACACACAGGTCTCTCCTCTGCCCCCACCATCCCCACCATGAAGCAAGTTAGGCTTCATTAGTGGTGGGCGATATAACCAAAATCTTCTATCACAGTAGAAGATATTTTCTACCTCGGTAACAATATATATATAATCACAATATAGCAATTTGTATCTGAAAATGCATAAATAAAAATTCAAACACAAAGAAACTGTTTTACATAATGTAATTTTATATAAACTTTGAATTGCTGAGGTTTGCCGCATTTTTTTTTACTTTGGCCATATTCGTTTGGATGCTTGGATTTCAGATGATAGAAAAGGTTTAACGTGTTTCCACCACTTGTTAAAACAGTGAACTTGCGTACCTTGCAAATCAAATTCAAAAATTCTATTTAATTCAAACCTTAAAATAAAAGACTATGAATAGGAAATAAATATGAAAAATAAAATAGGGGGTAAATTTAAATAGGAAAGAATAAAATAAAATATAAAAACTAAAGTTAAAATAAAATAACTGTACAACAATACACAATATAGAAAATATATGAAGAATATGTGAACAATAAGAGCAGCTGTACGAGTAGGAAAAGAATGGTAATGTCCAGGGTTGTGCAATCCACATGTTTAAAGTGGATCACGTTCATCTCATTCGTATCACTTTTCTTATACCCAAACTAATTCCACACCACAGACGAGGCACCTTTTTTCTTTACAATCTCCTCGTTGTTGGTTTTGTCACATATAAGCAAGCTCACTGCTCGTCTTCTTCCGTTGTCGAAGTGTATGTGAAGCCAAACACATCAAAAGTGGGACGAAACCGTGGTACCCGATTGAACCAAATATCTGCGCAAATACAGCGCAGCACGACTACCTGGATAGCGCAGTGATGATCTGGTTTATTTGCGCAGCCCGGTGGATCGCGCAGCGCCGCTCGAATGCGACCCACTATGTTTTTATTTACAAACTATTTAAAATGTCAGGACTGTTTATTATTGTTTCCGCCTTGCCATGCCTGGTTTGTATGTGCGCATCCCAGAAAATGTACTTTGATGGTCGGCGCGGTTTATTTCTGTCAGAGTCGCGCAGCGCTGCCCAGTGGCTCGCGCAGGTTTGTGATTCGAGCAGCGCTGCTGAAGTTGGTCCGACGTTAAACCGTTATTGTTCCACTATGGTTCCACTTTTTCTCCCGGCCCACAACTGATGTTATTTTAAATTTACTTGTATTAATGATCCATTTGTTTGTGTGATTGTTTAGTTTTGAGCGTACGCTCTTCATTATCAATAAAGAAAAGCATGAATTAGAATAGGAACTTTCCTGTTATTTCCTCCCGTTCATTGCGCCCCACCTGTCATGTCTGTATTCCCCACTAGTGGGGCGCGCCCCACAGTTTGAGAACCACTGCTTTAAACTAATAAAATGGCTTTGTAGTCACAGCGGGTAAACAGATGAATGGATTATTTAATCTCAAGCTTCATATTTTGATTTCTTTGTAATATAAATATATATATAAAATGTTATACTGTATCGAGTAATATAAAATTAACCTATATAAACCTTGTCATAGCATAAACCTTCAAATAATATATACTGTCACTAAACTTTACCTTCTTTTTCTTCTTATTCTATGGTGCGTGTCATATGTGTCTTCATACACAAAGGGGGAAACAATCTATATACTTTTTAGCAAAATGATAATTTATACACCATTCTCCATATGATTGCTATTTCTCTGTAAACGTACAGACAGTCAGCTCTCACACTCATGATTAATTTTATGAATTATAAATTGCACATCAAATATATACCTTTAAATGCTTTGTGTGCTGTACGTGTCCCTCTGGTACACTGCAGCCTTTACAAGCTCCTACAGGTTAAAATCAAGTACGCTCGGATCTGGAGGTGTCCGAGGTCACATTACAAGTAGGAAGAACCATATGTCTGGAGACCTGTAGGACACGCTGTATTGCTATATAAACTTTCCTATTTAAAAAGTATATGGTGTCAGTTTCAATTCCAGCTGCGTCTGATTTCTGAGATCAGCTTCATGGCTGTCCGATTAACGTTTATGCTTTATGCCAAACGCTCCCAAACTTACGGCCGTGAGACATCTTGAAATCTGAAAATCTTCTGCGGTCCACACAAATCTTTAATCACAATGCAAATCAACAGACGAGACTATATAAACTTATTAACTGAAGAATTATGGGTAATTTAAATCCCACAGCTTTTTTCAATTTGTTCTCATTAAGTATTTACATTTGAAAAAGATAACTATAATTATTACCCCCTCACTCACTCATCATCTACAGTATATCGTTTAATCCTGTATAAACAGTTGCAGAGAGAGACTTAGGGCAGGAGGCAGAGCACACCCTGGACAGGGGGCCAATCTATCATAGGGCACACACACATACTCATACTGTGACGACACTGAGGTTTCTCCAGACCCTACTGGCGAGAGTGTGGCTCATCCTGATTGGCCTATTCTACAATTAATTGCTAATTGGTAGCCTATATAAGACTCTGGGTGTTAATTGGGGTTAGACTGTGGGGAAGGAGTCTCAGGAGTGGTTCTGTTGTGTGTAACATGTAACCTTTTGCTGAAATTTAAATTTGTTTCTCTTGTGCATTTTCATAACATGTAAATTAAGTTGTGGTTGTGATTGTTTGCTTATTTATCCCTAGACTGTATTATGTTTATTATTTTTACTGTTGGAACAATTTTCGAACAAATCAATAAATAATCTTTATTGATTATATATTTTGTTTTGATCCCTCTTTTTATGTTGTGACCTCAAACGAGAGGGTTGTAACAATGCACTCACACTGTGGGAAATTTGGGAACGCCAATTAGACTAATCCGCATGTCTTTGGACTGTGGGAGGAAACCGGAGTACCCGGAGGAAACCCATCAAGCACGGGGGAGAACATGCAAACTCCATGCACACAGAGGCAGGAATCGAACCTAGCTGCGAACCCGGACTCTTGAGGTGCAAGCTGACAGTGCTAATCACTACACCACCGTGCCACCCCATAATTATTATTGAAATATTTACAAGACTGAAATTTTTTTTTATATAATTACAGTATTGTAAATACTTTCTTATGGCCCACCTGCAGTACTTTCATTGCGGACACACTTGAGGAAACACTGCTTCTTTGTTTTTTTAGAAACTTTGATTACCAGTAAATATCAGCAGATAATATTCACATAAATGGATATTATGGATCACTTCACTGTTAAAAACCTTTTAAGTGAAATTCATCTACAGGTGGTTCAAGACTTTTGCACAGTAATGGATAAGGTAACTTAGTTGAGACAACCAATAATCTCTTTTAGTCAAATAAGAAAAACGAAAACAAGAGATTATAGATGATTATGATGAAAGAAATTAGGATTAAATACTGTATTTGTTTGTCTCTCCTGCACTGGCGAGTGCTCAGGCACATTCACACATTGACATTTGATATTTACAGCATTTGGCAGATGCTGTATCCAAAGCGACTTTTGAGCAGTTGAGGTGATAAGGGCCTCGCTCAAGGGACCAACAGTGGGAACATGGTTGTACTGGGCTTTAAACCCAGGTCCTTCCGATAAATAGTCCAATGCATCAGATAGTAAAAATGTCGGCCATATTAGAAAAGCGATTTTGTTTTTTAAAAGGAGTGTATCCAAAATTTAGTGTTCCTATTATTATTAAAATCCACAACTACCCCTGCCAGTAAGCAGCTCCAAACTTCTAAGCTGACTATAACACACTATCTTAGGGTGGAAATATACTTGATTGTAATACTGATTATGTCTACTTCACGTATCCAGTGTTCATTTTTGCGTACCTTGTGCATGTGCTCAGAAATTAAAATGACAAAACGGTGGAATGTTTCAGATCCCCACGATTCAATTATTTGTCACATGTCCCTTACAGCACATTTTGTTCCTCATATCCTAGTTAGGAAGCTGGGGTTACTGTACAGCACCCCTGGAGCGGACAGCGTCTGGCTCAAGGGCTCAACTTGGTGGTGCTAGGGCTTGAACCCCCAAGCTTCTGATCAGTAACCCAGAGTCTTAACTGTTTGAACCGTCACTGCTCTACTTTGCCACTTTCAAATATGCATTTCAAAACAGTTAGTGTGAGAGAAGTGCTTCATCAACGTCGAACTAAGCTACTTGAGTGTCGCCAATTTTTTTTAGCTGTCTGAAGGTATTTTTCGTTGTTGTGCCCCCTACTGGAATCCTTCTGTAACGTGCATAGTTTAAAGTCAAGAACATGAACAAACTCACTCGCGATGTTACAGTGGGTGCACAAGCAGTAGCTACTGTAGCAGTAGCTAGATAACAGTAGCCCACATTTATACAGTAATTTAATACAGTACTAACTCTGTCTTAACATATCATGACTGAATTACAGCGGCTCACATCGGCGTGCGTTTCTCCCAGCGCCGCATAGACAACACTTATTTAACACCTATAATATGTGTTTGCTGAAAGAGATATAAAATCTCTCATATCGGCACGCGCGTTCATCTGACTTTAGATCAAAACTCGGCAAAGTTAAAGAGCGCACACGCGGGATCAAGCAAACGTTTTAAATTCATTAAAAGGTTTATTCACAACCACGTTTCAGCCATTCACACACATGCATTGTGCTGTTGTTTGTACACACTTTCAGTTTTCCCCTTCTACTCTCCTCTTTCATCAAAAATGCTCCCAATATGAGCCGACACGTGCAGATTTGTTTCAGTCAGAATATTTATCAATCATAAAGAGAGGCGACATATACTTGCTGATTAAACACCGCATTTTTAAAGTGAAAGCGCGCGATGTGAGCAGCTTTAATTATTGATTATTAAATGATTATTAAATGGTGGACATAAACAGTAAAAAGAATAATATTATTTTGATTATTATTATCATGTTCTTTTGCTGTTTGAGCATCTGTGGATTCCAAAATTGACATTTTTACCGTTTTTTAATCACTGGAATGGAAGAGATAGAAAGTTAGAAACTCATCATAACGTGCCTTGCATTGTTTTCAATCGCTCGATACACGACCCATCATTTTTATGCTATTTTACAAAGGGTAAATACACATGGAATAATTTAATTTGGTTTGTTTATTTATAAATAAAATCTAAAATTAAAAGTAATTAAAAACAGTGTAGAGTGATTAATAACACTACATGTTATGGTAAGAAAAATCTCATTCCAGGGATTCCAGGGATTCTAGTTTCTCCGAGTGTATACTGTAGGTGAGAACAGCTTGGGGAGGTGTTATTTGCATTTGTATGTGTCTGACTTCGCAAAGCACACCTGTAAAACCTGTTTAAATGTAAATGCTCCTCGCTGCGCTCCTCGCTGCGCTGTTTGAGGGAGGGACCATAAAAATTTGCGTTAGATGTTATACAGCAGCGCTTGTGTTTTTGTGTTATCAAGTACGGGCTAATGCTTAACAGTTGCGCAATTATATTTCTATTCAGTAAAGAAAAACACTATTGTTATTATTTCAATACATACTGTGCAGCTGTGAGAATTGTGGCAGAAATATAATGCCCTACGATTCACATTCATTTACAATATGTGCGTCAATGTCCAACTTAAACCAAGCATGCGTTTGGATGCTCAGTAGTGTGCAATGCAGCAAGTGCAAGCCAAATGCGAACAAATAACGAAATAAGAGAGCTTGATTATACTGCATAAACATCATTCAGTACAACTGAATCGCAGAAAAAAATCTACGGTTAACGAATTAAGATGGTTATACAGCAAAAATATTATTTAGTACAACGAAATCTCTGGATCCTTGATGAGACGGCATAAATATTTAATACAACAAATTAAATATTTTGGTTTATATTCTGGTTTATATTATATGGTTAATGTATTTTGGTTTATATTGCAAACGAATAACGAATCAAGAGCCTGTGATTATATTGCATAAATATTATTTTGTACAGACAAATATCTGAATTTTTTTTTTTTTTAGATTTTTTTTTTAAACAAATCTCTCAAAAATAGTAAGATGTATTTTGGTTTTATACTGCAAACGAAAAACGAATCCAGGGCCTGTAATTATATTGCATAAATATTTTGCACAAATAAATCTCTGAAAAAGCAATGATATTTTATTCACAAACGTAAGACAATATATTTTGGTTCAGTGCCAGACGAAGTGCGAGCAAATAATGTAATGAGAGGCCCCGATTATACTGCATACATCTTTTTTATTGATTTATTTTTTTATTATCTATTCTGGAAGTTTGCTCTATTTGTTTTAGTTATTTCTATATTTAAATCTTGATGTCTTAAACTCTAACAACTGTAAGTATTGTCGAAAAAAAAATTTTTAAAGCCCTAGTGCTGTTGTTTGTGCTGTTTTCTTTAAAAACAGACAGATAAAAACAGAGAGTCTGTCTAAACAAAATAAAACCAATGTTTTCTAACTCATATTTTTTAAATATAAACATCATTCAGTACAACTGAATCGCAGAAAAAAAAAAAATCGGCAAAAATATTATTTAGTACAACGAAATCTTTGGATCCTTGATGAAAAATCTCTGAAAAATGCTTTCTAACTCATATTTTTTTATATTTATAGTTTTTCATGTTTGTTGGACACAGTACTTGGATGTGTAAATTATCATAATTGTAGTATTTCTTCGCTACAACATATTCTTATGACTTTATTATGACTTAAGCTCTGAATATATTTAAAAACCGAGACGACGTAAAATGTCAATTTGCGCCACCTGGCGGTCATTTCACGAATTATTTTGAAATGCTACTGGTTTATTTTGGCCGCTGCCGCGTTTCCACGGCGGTGAGTGCGACGGTAATGAGCAGTCTGGTTGTCCACCTACTGTACTGGTTGATGACACAAATGCATGGTTTAACAGCAAGTACTTTTCCTCTTTTAGGGCTTCAAATTTTATTACATTTTAATTTTACTTACAATTTTCCTTGACAATGATCATATAAACAAAATCATTAAGATTAAAGTCTTATTGTGACAAATTATGTTTTGCAAAAATGTTTTGTGTTAAAATCCACCACGTCCATTTGCTTTATAGCGGCACACTTTCATCACTCACTAAAAGCCCGAACTCACTCTAGGCCAGGCTGTGATGGTTCTCTTATTTTTTACATTAACAGATTTTTTTTATAATTCCATTTAAATAAATTGTTTTGAATAAGTGAACAACGTTCCCGAAGTCAATGAATAATTGTGATCTCGATACTGACCAAAATAATTATGATTATGACTCATTTAAACTGCCGTATTCTCATTAAACCTGAAATGACAGAAGTACATTGTTTTCTATCGGCTATCGATTCTGGATGCTTATTCCAACTGCTTATTCCAATTCTTTACAACTGTAGCTTGCAAACAGTTAATCAATACCGCACAAGCCTAGATATCACTATTGCAATATGATTCATCATGCTGTTATTTTTCTTACTTGCACTATTCCTGCCAGTTACGTTACATAATCATTCAGTCGCTGTTAATCAGAATGTTCAGAGCAGCTGCCTAAAATCAAAATAATCGTAGTGTTATTCGTGCATGTGCGTTTCGCATTTTTACACGCTCAAGTTCTCCTTTATAATATAAAGTGACACCCACAAGGAAGTGGGTGCCAGTGCCTGAGATCGTCTCTGCACAAGCACAGTACACAGAAAGGCAGTCAGCTGAACGGTCACAGAGGCAGCAGGGATAAGGTTTCGCGTCTATAAGCAGGTCTAGGCACAGAGGCATGCAGAGCAGGACAGAAGGAGAAAAGGACAGAGAGAAACAAGATCTGAAGGTACATACAGAGTAGAAGTAGAGTCTGTAAACAGGTTCTTTATCCTCATTCGGCACTGACATACTTTTGCCGCAAACTTCACGCGACCTGCTTGCCCCTAGCTGGCATGGTAGCCGCCGCACGCGCAGGGTGACATCGTCATTTGACAGCAGGACCGAAATAACCTCTCGGCCGGCTCCTCCACCAATCAGGGCAGTAGAGGGTACCGCATGCTCCCGTGCTAATCAGAGATGAGCCTATAAATACTGCACTTTTACCCGGCTGAGCGCGCGCTGTCCCTGCCAGACCAACACCGCAGACGTTTCTGCTGCAAACTGCCTCTCTGCCGTCATCTGCTGTTCTGTTACATTATCTCCCCCCCCTCTCTCTCTCACACACTCACACTCTCTCTCTCTACTGCACAATGCCTGTTCAAACAGCAGAAAAACAGAAAGCTTGCTCACGCTCTTACTCTCACTCTCATCTCTCTGCGTTCAGTCATGTGTACATGACACATCAGCCCACTCACTGCTGTCTCGTGCAGGAGGACACAGTCTGTGCTGTCACACACACGCACACATATATGCACGCACACAGACTCTGCATTTAATTGGACACATGACTCGTGCTGGACAGGGGCATGTAAACAAAGCCATGCTGATACCAGCTGAGCCACAGCGACACCACTGGAGGGAGGAAGGCGGGAAATAGAGGAGTGAAATAGAAGATTTTTTTTTTTTTTACATTTTCAACATTTGAACAACTGAAATGATAAAAAAAAAAATAATAATCACACCTGCATGGAGAAACACAAAACTACATTCCATCTTTAATTAATTATTAAAAATATTATTATTACAGCATGAGCATCCTAAAGGCAGAAACAGGTTGGACCGGTTATTTGGAACGTCAATCTGCTTGTTCATCATTTATAGTGGTATTAGATGTTTACTATCCACGAAGCATCTACTGTATGTTAGATGACGAGATCTGTATTTTTTGTCACTAGGAGAGCTACACTGTGCTGACTGTGATTCTAGTGCAACGTCCGGTGGTGATTCCCCTTTATTAAGCACATTTAATCCCAACGCTTTAACAACTTCCGTACCATCGTACTTCCGAGCTCTTCATCATTGAGCAAATTTATTTACATTTATTTAGTAATCCACCAACCAGGAACACCTGCGCAGTTAGACAGTTATCAAACGTTCATGTGGCAGCAATGTAAATCAATCATGTAGGTACAGGGGAAAAGCTTTAAATCCAAAATGAGAATGAAGAAAAACTGTGTCACTGTGAATTTTAAAAACCTGATTGGACAACCTGCTTTTAATGGCCTAAACATGGTAAATGGCTCAGAACAAGGTCAGGTCCCATATTTACTAAGCGTCTCAGAGTAGGAAATCGCTCCTAAGTGGTCAAAAATTTGCCATGTTGGCCCTACGTTTAGTAGTAGGAGTAAGACCTATATTTATCTAGATTCCTAAAATAGGAAATCAGTCCTATCTCCACCAAAATGTAGGAGACGTTTTAGTAACAGTTAGTGACCCAGAGCTCATAAAAGAGACTTAGATAAAAATGGAATCCTTTTTTTTTTTTTTTTAAATAGCGTCCATTAATGAACATGTACTGTACTGTTTTTAGTAACACCGGAGATGCAGCTTTAAAACAGTGACACTTTTTTAGAGCAGCACTCCATCACTTCATTAACACAGCGTACCACCACGTTTCACACTCCTCTGGGGTTTGTGCAGCTAACTGACAGGTGGCACTGATGGTTTCAAAAATTGTAATCCAGTCTCTGTTTATCTTTAGAGGTAAGAGTAGAACAGAATTTTGCTGTTATTAGATCTTTACATTTACTCCCTCCTCTACAAGCAAAATGCTCTCATCCTCTATTCAGTTTAACTTTCTTTTCAAAATAATTTTGATCGGATGATGACAGTCCTACACAGCTTTATTATAGGGGATTTAAACAGTTGTGATTGGAGCAGCCCGATTCGGATATCGTCATGAGCCGCGTCACACATCTATAGGATTTTCTCAATGTGCATAAAACTTTCACACAACTGAAGCTGATTATTTCGCTTTCCCACCATTTAAAACTACAACTTCTGCTATAATGTGCAGCCTAACATGCGTCTCTCAGCATGGTAAAAAGTAACATCATACGCCTTCCTTGGCGCAGTACTACTCCTCGCTTGAGGAGGGGAAAAAATGTTCAGAGTAGGACTCTTCATGAAGAACTTTTACGTCTGACTCTGAGCTAGGGATATTTTCAGTCTTAAATGAACTTTAAGAGTTCATAGGAGTGATTCTGAGATGCTTAGTCAATACGGGCCTAGTATAGACTAACTCCCAGCTGAGTTCCTGTAATATGCAAGTGGTGCGGTGGGCAGTATGAGGTCCCCCACAAAAACAGAATGCAGATCAAACAAGGCCATTTCTCCATTAAAGGAAAGAGACATTAAAGGAGTTCCTGGGTGGCCAGCAGTTCAGACGCGAAGCAGGCAGTCCGATCACGGTTTCGGCATACTGAGAAGACTTTCTACCTTAAATGGTGTGCAAGCACTAGTGAAACATTCACTAAACATTCAATAAGTTCATTAGTGTATCAGGGGATTATATAGCTATATAGAAAAATGAAGGTAGACGAACCTAAGGTAGGTGAAATCACTTTCATCACTGTGTTCTGTTATTCTGCACATTCAAAAGTCAATCAAACTTAATGTTGTTTGAGTGTACAGAAGTGATGGTAACCGGTTGCACCAGAGCTAATGTTGGGGTTTCCATGTAATGTGAGGTGAACACTTATGCAGTTACATCTTCATCACATGCAACTCCAATTCAGTTCATTTCACTTAAAGCGTTGCCAACTGTGGTGACAATTTCTTGAAAATGTAAAAAAACTTTGAGACGTTTTTGAGTCTGTTCTGCATTCAATACAACCCTTGCACTCCTTTGTTAATCGCTTTAGACTCTGCAGAGTGATATTTAAAAGGGAGTTATTCCACCTGTATCCGTTTACTTTCCAAGCACTACTACCAATACATCTCCTGCTGTAAGATCTTCCTAAAAATCTGTTTAAAAATACAAAGATACAAAGAGTTAGTTTGTAGTGTCATTCTAAAAGGCTCCTTTTTAGATAAGAAACAAGCTGCAATTGATCATTTTCTACTCAGAGAAAACAGCATTCTATCAGTCTTCCGAAAAGCTTTCAAGTAATGTTTGTATAATATGCAAACAATCATGACAACTCACCAAATGTGCAAATTAGTTCATGATGTTATCCAGCAATGACTCTCTAGCTAGTTTTTGAACATGCATTACCTACAAGACAGCCGTACCTGATTTCTACCAGGAGCAGATCTCTGGCAGTGCATCAAATACAGGTCCTTCTCAAAAAATTAGCATATTGTGATGAAGTTCATTATTTTCTGTAATGTACTGATAAACATTAGACATTCATATATTTTAGATTCAGCGGCGCGGTGGTGTAGTGGTTAGCACTGTCGTCTTGCACCTCCAGGGTCTGGGTTCGATTCCCCGGCCAGGCTCGATTCCCGTGTCTGTGTGCATGGAGTTTGCATGTTCTCCCCGTGCTTGGTGGGTTTCCTCCGGGTACTCCGGTTTCCTCCCACAGTCCAAAGATATGCAGGTTAGGCTAATTGGCGTTCCCAAATTGCCCGTAGTGTGTGATTGGGTGTGTGAGTGTGTGTATGTGTGTGTGCCCTGTGATGGATTGGCACCCTGTCCAGGGTGTACCCCGCCTAGTGCCCGAAGTCTCCTGGGATAGGCTCCAGGTCCCCCGCGACCCTGAACACAGGATTAAGCGGTATAGAAAATGAATGAATGAATGAATATTTTAGATTCATTACACACAACTGAAGTAGTTCAAGCCTTTTATTGTTTTAATATTGATGATTGTGGCATACAGCTCATGAAAACCTCTCAAAAAAAATTGCATTTTTCATCCGACCAATAAAAGAAAAGTGTTTTTAATACAAAAAAAGTCAACCTTAAAATAATTATGTTCAGTTATGCACTCAGTACTTGGTCAGGAATCCTTTTGCAGATTCTTGTCTCTCAACTTTCTCTTCACAATATCCCACAGATTCTCTATGGGGTTCAGGTCAGGAGAGTTGGCAGGCCAATTGAGCACAGTAATACCATGGTCAGTAAACCATTTACCAGTGGTTTTGGCACTGTGAGCAGGTGCCAGGTCGTGCTGAAAAATTAAATCTTCATCTCCATAAAGCTTTTCAGCAGATGGAAGCATGAAGTGCTCCAAAATCTCCTGATAGCTAGCTGCATTGACCCTGCCCTTGATAAAACACAGTGGACCAACACCAGCAGCTGACATGGCACCCCAGACCATCACTGACTGTGGGTACTTGACACTGGACTTCAGGCATTTTGGCATTTCCCTCTCCCCAGTCTTCCTCCAGACTCTGGCACCTTGATTTCCGAATGACATGCAAAATTTGCAACCTGTAGCCCATTTCCTGCACACGCCTGTACACGGTGGCTCTGGATGTTTCTACTCCAGACTCAGTCCACTGCTTCCGCAGGTCCCCCAATGTCTGGAATCGGTCCTTCTCCACAATCTTCCTCAGGGCCGGTCACCTCTTCTCGTTGTGTAGCGTTTCTGCCACACTTTTTCCTTCCCACAGACTTCCCACTGAGGTGCCTTGATACAGCACTCTGGGAACAGCCGATTCGTTCAGAAATGTCTTTCTGTGTCTTATTGAGGCTTGAGGGTGTCAATGATGGCCTTCTGGAGAGCAGTCAGGTCGGCAGTCTTACCCATGATTGCGGTTTTGAGTAATGAACCAGGCTGGGAGTTTTTAAAAGCCTCAGGAATCTTTTGCAGGTGTTTAGAGTTAATTAGTTGATTCAGATGATTAGGTTAATAGCTCGTTTAGAGAACCTTTTCATGATATGCTAATTTTTTGAGATAGGGATTTGGGGTTTTCATGAGCTGTATGCCACAATCATCAATATTAAAACAATAAAAGGCTTGAACTACTTCAGTTGTGTGTAATGAATCTAAAATATATGAAAGTCTAATGTTTATCAGTACATTACAGAAAATAATGAACTTTATCACAATATGCAAATTTTTTGAGAAGGACCTGTATACAATTTCACGGCACAGTGAAATTCGTTATTCTTCGCAAATCCCAGTTTATTGGCAGTAGGCTAGGGTCGGTGCGTAGAGTCCGCCATTTCATAGAGCAGACAGAGTTAAGGGCCTTGCTCAAGGAGCCAACAGCGGCACCCTATCAAAGTTGGGATTGACCTGCCGACCTTCCGATCTGTACCTCAGAGCCTTAATACACTGAGCCACCACCACCCCTAAAACGGAGAACTTTATGACTCGACCTGATTAGAACACGCAACCTTTTGATCTGGATTCAGATGCGCTACTGTTGCACCCTGAGGTCCTACTGTTTTCTGACATCCTCTATTTTCTTTATGCTAAAATGAAATCATTTCAGACGTTGAGTGCCTTAACTCGACAGTTGGCCTGTTATAAATATTCCTGAGAGAAGCACTAACCAGACTCAACTCATAGGTGTTTTAGAGGCCTTTCTTTCAAGGGTTGAATATTTTAACCAAATCAGCAGGTTTATCCAAATTAGTATCTAACTGCAACATAAACACACCCCTGAGATTTTATTAATTCACTTATTTCTTTCATTATGTTCATTTATTAACTAATTTCACTTAGGGTAATTACATTATGTTTTGATCTATAGTGTTGTTTGTGTGGCCGTTTAAAGTAAAATTAAAAAAGTTACAAATGTGCTACCTGGCCGGTGGGGTTTTTATTTAAATTTTTTTAAGAGGAAACACAAGTGGCAAAAATGAGGTAAACTTTAGCAAAATGAGGTCAACTTTAGCAAAGCGGAACAGAAAGCCGCTTCTGTGAATGCACTGCGGGGCACCTGGAGAAATCACAGCTAATATCTAGAATGTGAACGATCGACTCCAGCAACTTTGTTGCAGCTGGCACACACTGGAAGCCAGGTGTTCCCGACACACTGCTGTACCTGGCAAACTATAAGGCATGACCCGTATTAACTAAGCCTCCAGGACTCACTCCTAGGAATTAAACTCAAAGTTAATTCAGGACTAGTTACAGGCTAGTTATAGCCTATCGATCTATAGGTTAGATTAGTTTTTATAACTTCCATAATCGCGTGTGGCGCTTAATCGCTCCACCTTCCTCCCACTGCCACTGGTGGCATCTCGAAGCAGATTGAACTGTAACGATAGTGCCCTAAAGATGTTTTTAGGAAATAATAATGCACTGCTATTCTCACTGTCTTTAGGGATGCTATAATTACATTTAGGATGCATGAGTCCTCCTAAAAATGGGTCTAAAATCGCTATTGGATGCAAGTACAAGCCGGCTTCCAAAAAGGTATATAACTACAAACCGGATTCCAAAAAGGTTGGGACACTAAACAAATTGTGAATAAAAACTGAATGCAATGATGTGGAGATGGCAAATGTCAATATTTTATTGAGAATAGAACATAGATGACAGATCAAAAGTTTAATCCGAGAAAATGTATCATTTTAAAGGAAAAATATGTTGATTCCAAATTTCACGGTGTCAACAAATCCCAAAAAAGTTGGGACAAGGCCATTTTCACCACTGTGTGGCATCTCCCCTTCTTCTTACAACACTCAACAGACGTCTGGGGACCGAGGAGACCAGTTTCTCAAGTTTAGAAATAGGAATGCTCTCCCATTCTTGTCTAATACAGGCCTCTAACTGTTCAATCGTCTTGGGCCTTCTTTGTCGCACCTTCCTCTTTATGATGCGCCAAATGTTCTCTATAGGGGAAAGATCTGGACTGCAGACTGGCCATTTCAGTACCCGGATCCTTCTCCTACGCAGCCATGATGTTGTGATTGATGCAGAATGTGGTCTGGCATTATCTTCTTGAAAAATGCAGGGTCTTCCCTGAAAGAGATGACGTCTGGATGGGAGCATATGTTGTTCTAGAACCTGAATATATTGTTCTGCATTGATGGTGCCTTTCCAGACATGCAAGCTGCCCATGCCACACGCACTCATGCAACCCCATACCATCAGAGATGCAGGCTTCTGAACTGAGCGTTGATAACAACTTGGGTTGTCCTTGTCCTCTTTGGTCCGGATGACATGGCGTCCCACATTTCCAACAAGAACTTCGAATCGTGACTCGTCTGACCACAGAACAGTCTTCCATTTTGCCACACTCCATTTTAAATGATCTCTGGCCCAATGAAAACGCCTGTGCTTGTGGATCTTGCTTAGAAATGGCTTCTTCTTTGCACTGTAGAGTTTCAGCTGGCAACGGCGGATGGCACAGTGGATTGTGTTCACTGACGATGGTTTCTGGAAGTATTCCTGAGCCCATTCTGTGATTTCCTTTACAGTAGCATTCCTGTTTGTGGTGCAGTGTCGTTTAAGGGCCCGGAGATCACGGGCATCCAGTATGGTTTTACGCCCTTGACCCTTACGCACAGAGATTGTTCCAGATTCTCTGAATCTTCGGATGATATTATGCACAGTTGATGATGATAACTGCAAAGTCTTTGCAATTTTTCGCTGGGTAACACTTTTCTGATATTGCTCCACTATCTTTCTGTGCAACATTGTGGGAATTGGTGATCCTCTACCCATCTTGGCTTCTGAGAGACACTGCCACTCTGAGAAGCTCTTTTTATACCCAATCATGTTGCCAATTAACCTAATTACTGTTAATTGGTCTTCCAGCTCTTCGTTATGCTCAAATTTACTTTTTCCAGCCTCTTATCGCTACTTGTCCCAACTTTTTTGGGATTTGTTGACACCGTGAAATTTGGAATCAACATATTTTTCCTTTAAAATGATACATTTTCTCGGATTAAACTTTTGATCTGTCATCTATGTTCTATTCTGAATAAAATATTGACATTTGCCATCTCCACATCATTGCATTCAGTTTTTATTCACTATTTGTTTAGTGTCCCAACTTTTTTGGAATCCGGTTTGTAGTTATTTCACTATTCCTGGCTCCAGTGTTACTTGGCATGAACACACCAACTACACTACGCATCTTAAGCCACACGCAAAGCTCTTAAATGAAAAAATAATAAATAGGACAACACCGTATACATGCTAGACAAACACCTAGTGAGCTGACTGTGTGTTGGATGAAGTCATGCCAGTCACAGTGTGTTCTCCAAACTGAGCTCCACGTCCTGAGCTAAAGAGCTAGAGCCGGTGTAAAGGTGACCCACAGCCATGCAGCGAGCCGAGGGAGAGAGAGAGAGAGAGAGAGGCAGTGATGCCCGCGTTACCTTCAGGGCAGCGCTGATGGAGGTGTTCCTGCCTTTCCCTCCTCCGTGGGACGAGCCGGAGCTGTTACTGCCCGATCTCTCTCTGTCGTCCCCGCTCTGAGCCGCTCTCTGCCCGGCCCGGTGCTGAGCTCCGCCGCGCCGCCGACCATCGTGCCGACTGTCTTTAGACATCGAGCCGCTCGAATGGTGGATATTATCTAAGCTACTTCTCAGTGATATCTTAATTCCCTCTAATTTACTGTCAGAAATAAACTGTTAAAATTTAAGAGGCCTCCTCTTCTTTCTCTGTTGTCCTTAGCGACGGTTGTTAAGCATAGTCATGGTGCATTACTGCCACCAGCTGGCCGGGAGACCAAGTTCATGCGGCGTCACCAGACTGGAGCGTTTCCCTGATGTCGTTTTCCTAGTTGAATACTACTTGTAGATGAGCTCGCGCAGTGGCGGTTTTACGCATGAGCGAACGGGGCAGCCGCCCGGGGCGGCATTGTTTCATGACATGTGGGGGGCGACACACGAACTTGGAGGAAAAAATAATAATAATCTGTGCCGCTAAGCGGCTTTCTGCTATCTATGATACTTATCTATGATAAGCTGAGCGAGCGGAGATGAGATGAGAAGGGAGGGGTGGGGGTTAACTGAACGAACGACGTAGTCTTACTACAATAAAACGTGTGGTGTGTACAAAATGTGAAGTTTTGTCATGTTTTTTGGGGGTGTGCCGGGAGGGAGTCTCGCCCGGGGAGCAATTCAGTGTAGAACCGCCACTGAGCTCGCGACTTCAATTAAGTACGCGTGGAATTTAATTGCACACTCATCTGCGGGTTTAAAAATTTTTTTACAGCGCCACCTGTTGAATATTGAGATGAATTAATGATTTTTTCAAGGTCGATTTTTTACCATTTTTATTTCAAATTAGCGTCTCTTCTCTACCTATATAAAACAAAGCCTATATGTTACCTCAAGCTCGGCCAAATACACCTGTGAAAACCCCATTAAAATTAATTCAGTTTATGTGAAGCCTGCATAAACAGACAAAAAAAGACAAAACTATCTTAATGTGTTCTATTACGTCCCCGCAAATTATTATTATTATTCTTTTACAAATACCTTCAGTGTACAGACACGCCCACTTCAGTTTCATTATGTGTATAGATATTACCTTATTCTATCTGAAGTACCCACCATCGACGAGAAGAGTTTGTAGAAATGTAGGCGTGTAATGTACATAGGCGGCACGCTAGCTTAGTGGCTAGCACAGTCGCCTTGCACCTGAAGAGTCTGGGGGGCCTGCATGAGGTTTGCAAGTTCTCACTGTGCTTTTTGGGTTTCCTCCCACAGTCCACAGACATGCAGATTAGGCTAATTGCTGTTTCAAAAGTGCCTGTAGTGTGTGCACTCCAATGTATTGGCAGCCCATCCAGGGTGTACCCCACCTTGTCTCCTTAGTTTCCTGGGATAGGATCTATGACCCCTGCAACCCTGTATGTAAAATACAGTGGTATAGACAATGAATGAGAGAGCTTGAATGTAATCAGTGATATTGTTTCAGGTTGAAGCCCATGTACGAAGATGAACATGATTTTTAAAACAGTAATAATAAAATAAAATTTGAATTTTGTTTGGTGTGACAACATAATATGGCATTGGTTTCCACTGGATTGATGGCTGAATTTTACAAAATATTCCTAGTTCCCAGCAGGATCTTTGAATCTTCTGTTATTACATCTTATAACAATCAATGGGAAAGAGAGGATATAGAAAAGTTTATGTTTACACTTTGTTTACACAACGTTGTACTTCTTTCTCGTTAGCCAAATACTCCAAACACCCTGTTAATCTGAGAGTGAAGCACAGATCAAGTTTTGTCTTAAAGCATTGTCTCAAAGCATGTTATAATTCACTTCAGGACTGTTATTTCTGAGGTAAAATATTAAATGATCCCAGTACAAATACTCAGTTTGGATTTTCTAATTAATATATATTAGTGCAGGTGTCTGTTTACACTGAGCAAGTAGCTTATTAGTTGCTTATTTTAAAGTTGATTATTAAATCTGGCACATAATTGTTCATAACATCGCTTTTAGTTAACACTTTGATTTCACTTGTGGTGCAGGAGAAAATTCAGGCAGATATCTAATTACTGCAAATTTCTTTATTAAATTCTGTCCAGCCAGTTTTCATTTTTCTGAGAAAGGTTTCAAACCTGTATGAAACGTAAAGAACTCATTGAAAGAGCGAGTTCTGTAGAATGTACAAACAAAACCTTTCTTTAGGAAGACAAATATGTCTGTTTGAGATTGCTGAAGAGGGAGCACTACTGAACTTTTTCAGATATTCCCCCCAAAATAATATTCATACATTCATTTATTTTCCATACTGTTTATGAGGTGATGTGTCATAGGAAGGCCTGGAGAATATCTAATGGAGATCAGGGCACAGGATACACAGGGTGGGGTGCCAACCTATCAAATGACACAGGCACACACACACACACACTCTCAGACATCCAGCAGCTGCTGGCACATACCTGGCATTTTACGTAAATGCATGAATAAGCAGGGGTACAGGTATTCCTACTAAAATGGCCAGTAAGTGTACACACATATACACATCCTTAAAAAGAAAAGTACTAAATTGTACTTCTCCTTCTACCATCAAAAGAACATACTTTGTACTTTACTATGTAAATATTTACCTGCTAGCCATTTGAAATTACAGTATGTACATAAAGGGATTCAAACAAAGCATCTGTAGAAGCTAATTAAATGTAGATGACTTGCACCGCTCTAGGCTGAAGGTAAATACACATTCAAGCACTTGATGGTAAAAACCCCAGCAAAAAGAAAAAGCTTGTATTTTTTTATTTCTGGGAGTACATACATAATATGTCTTATGGTTTAATTCACTCATAAGTTTGATATGACCAAAAAGAAAAATAGTGTGCAGGCAACAAGGTGGTCCAGACACAGTGTTGGGAAACCATGTTTTAAATGGACTCAGGTAGAATGTGCACCAAACTCCACACTGACAGTAACCGGGGCTCAGGATCAAACTGGTGACTCCGCAGTTGTGAGACAACAACCTTATCTCATCCAAGAGGGTCTAAAATCATCCACTGTTTTGTTTAAACCAAGACAAATGGCACAAATAAGTAGACCTTTTTTTCGGTCTTCTATAGCGCTTATCTTGTATGGAGGGTCGTGGGGCCCTGGAACCTGGACAGTCCCAGTGCCAATCCATCACAAGGTACACACTCACACACTACAAAGAATTTAGAAATGCCGATTTGCCTGATCATAAAGTTTTTAGACTGTGGTAGGAAACCCATCAAGCAAGCCTGCAAACTCCAGGCACACAGACCAGTGGCAGGAATCGAACCCTCCACCCTGAAGGTGGGGCCAGGGGTAGCTCAGTGGTTAAGGCAGTGGACTACGGCCACTGTTGGGCCCTTGAGCAAGGCCCTTAACCCTCAGATGTGTAATAAAATAAAAATATATGTCGCTCTGGATAAGAGTGTCTGCCAAATGCCTAAATGTAAATGTAAATGAAGGTGCAAGGGCACAGTGCGAACCACTACGCCACCATGCTGCTTAAAGTAGATGCGACCCATTAGTGGAGTTGCTGGCGGTACAGCAGGTGGGCAACAGGAAACCATTTACAATTAATGATTTTAGATTTAAATTTCATTTTTATATATTCAATATTAACATTTTAAAATGCAATGAACTAAACAAAACAAAGCTATTGGATTTAAATTATGAGTTATTCTTGTAGTTACAAGTTAGAAACAATCAGAATTGTGATCAAAGTTTGCAGTAGAACGTTTTAGAACTTGAATTGTATTTTATAATTTGGGAATGGCTGCACTAGACTTATATAAATATATTAAAACACTTTAAAATGAATGGCTTTTATATAGCAAACACAGTGAGATGTAATCAAGATGTATCCACATCCTGACATGGAATGTGGGGCATTCTGATTTCTTTTTTCTTGTCAAATGTTTAATAATTATTGCTATGAGAGTTTCTTCCAACATCAATTTGGGAGAAACAATAATGTCTTTTAAGTAAATAAGCCGCCCTTCATGTGTTGTTCTATTTATTCATTCATCTTCAGTAACTGGTATTGAAGGGGCAAACCTTTTCCATTTCCAAGTCATCTACCCCTGAAAGGTCTAAGAATAATGATACGGAAAGGGGGGACCCTCAGAACTCCACACCGTGAGCTTGGGATTATACACGGTACCCTAGACCTGCAAGACAGCAACACACTTGAGACCAGTGGATGGGAGCATACTCCATACAGAAGTTCACATAAAATCAGAATTCTCTATGTATTTATTGCACATGTGCAATAGCTCATTCATCATGACAGCCCACATATGGTGTAAAACTGCTCCCTGTTTCCTTCTTCAAAGTGCCATGCCAACATTCTACCACTTTATGCACATAAGTTTATCCAAACTCACAATGTGTGAGGTATATTTGATAAATATTAATCACTGAATGTTCAACTTCAGTGCTGGTCTCAGTGAACGGTCTAAGCAAGTTAGACACAGCTGCATCCTCATGATTTTACCCTCATGTGTTCAAGACGATTATAATGCATAATGCAGAAATTATTGCTATCAGATGATGACAAAGCTCTTCAAAATTTAGTTGACACATTTTCAGATTTATCAACTTTAACCACTTTTTCTAACTTATCTATCTCTATTCCATTAGATACTGCTTAGATAGGGACATATTAAAACGTTGTAAAACTTTGAGAAAAGCAAGGTAAAAAGAAAAACTAAAATTATATGTTTGAAAGAGGGTTTAAAAAAACTCATCTTTTGGAAGAAAATGGAGAATTGGGGGAGAGAGAGGACACAAACATTAAGGGCGTTATTTGATATGGCAATGAAAATATATTAAAAAAACTAAACAAAAAAAACAGCCATTTCAGTCATGCTGATACATAAAAATAATGTATTAATGTCCATAGAAAAAAAACATTGGGGTAACACTGAATGAAATGCAGGGTCTACCCTTCAAAGAGAGGTAGAATTGTACATGATTCCTAAAACAGGTGACTGGGTTCAAACGCAAGATTGAATTGGCTAGAGAAAACACTGAAGATGACGCATGTGCAGAGTTCAGGCTAGTCCATGTGCTGGTGCTACAATTACCAGACATTTCTTAAGGAGACCAGGCATTATTTTTTACAGAAAAAGCAATCAAAAGCACAAAGTATTTTACATTTTACCTATACTTGGCATATAAAACAAACTAACAATTGAATAAAAACATTGAAACTCCCCAAAGAACATACGAAGTGAAAGCAGTCGTAAACCAAATGCCTTGATTCATTTGTCATATCATCAGCGAATAATACACTAGAGGCAGTAAAGACAGTTTTGTGATTTACATTATTATGACTCTGACACACACACACCACCCGCAACACCCACCCCCCAATTCCCATCATTATGCTACGCATCTTACAGATGACTGGATGTGTTTCCTTTTTTTCTTTTCATTTTTTAACCAGTCTAAAAGCGTTTATAAAACAAAGCATAAGAGAAGCCGTTTAAAAATAAAACTTCAAACCTATAGTAAAAATCAATAAAAAGTCAGCATATCTATCAAACAAGCCTTCCAACTAAAAGGAATGCATGTTGAACTCAAGAGCAAAAGGAACGTTTTACAAACCTGACAGGAAAATACATATGTACAAATGTTATATATACATATACACACAACTGAATATGTATATATTTATACATTTATGAAACCATAATTAACTGGCCATTCCAGCTGAAAGGTCGATGGCTAGTGAGGGCGGAGTGTCCCCTTGAGCACCAAAAGGAGTGACATCAGTCCTCTTCTCCACAGCACTTTACACAAAGTCCAATTTAGGCAGAAAGGGAACAGCAACTTGCTTTGAGTCTCCTTGATCGCCAAGCCTTACAAATATCTGTAGGGTAGCTAGGCAGTCAAAGCTGAGGAATTTTGTTCTTTCCTTCAATTACAATAATATTTACGTGTTTATATAAAATGTATGCATACTCGAAAGTCATTCGTTTAAAATTGCCGATAACCCACCCCTGTTTCCACATAAAACATCAGTCAGAAAGAGTAAAACCGTAGTTGAAATCCTCGTTAGAGTTCAAAGTTTTATACATTTCTGTCCTGCCCCAATTTGAAAAATCCAAATTACTAAAACAGTCAGGTGGATTTGCAGGCAGCAGAAGCCTCAATCCGGGGGTAAGAGGTCGTGTAAGCGAAACTTCTCTCTTATGTGTGGCCGAACGTCTTCATTCTGCATAAAAAGATAGACACAAATCATTAAACAATTCACTTATCCTAAGAGGATAATTTTTTTATAATATAAAAAGTTATTGCCCTCAAATTACAAAAAAAAATAGGTTTATCCCCTTAAGCATAAGCCCCTTAAACATACCAATTCCACCAGATTCTCCAAGAATGGGACCAGCTTCAGGAGCTCATTGTCATTCTTGTCCACAAACCAGCTCTCAATGGGGATGCCATTGGACAGCTGCAAAGGAGTAGACACACAATCTGAGTGTCAGATTCTCCCAAACACAAAAAAAACTAACAAAAAAAAAAAACAAGCAGGCCCACTAACCTGGTATGCAAAAGCTTGAGGCGAGTTGTCAATTATTATAGTTTTGGACAGATCTCTCCCAAGTATGTTTAAATCTTTGATGTAGTTCCCTTGGACGCATACACAATGTTCACGAAACAATCTGTGTCTAAACACAAACAGAATAAGTGATGAGTACACAACAACACAGGCATTAGATGACTGTATTAGAAACATACTGACAAAACCAAAAATAATCATTAACATCCAGAGCAAAGTTAGAGGTTAAAAGGTTTTTGGGGGTAGGGGCAGTTTATAAGGGCCACGCCATATAAAAACTGTATACAAAAAAAAAAAAAAAAAGGAAAGATATGTGTAAAAGCAACTAACCTAACCAGCTGTTTCTTAGGATCCAAAATGTTCAACAGCTTATCAGCATAGACTTTCTTGGAAGCAGTAAAAAGAATAATCTGTGAAAGATTAAAGTCGTCAGGTGCCAATCAATACATTTCAAAGGCATAGAGGCACTTTATTTATTCATACAGCCACTCCCCCTCAACCACTTTCAACAACACAGTTTAGTGCCAAGTGCTGCACTCCCTTTCTTACAATATATTAATTCACAACTCGTTATAATTTGTTAATCATGACGGAATCTGTTGTTCATCACCAATCACACAGTAAAAAGAAATATTTAAAAATATCTTATTTTTTATTCATTTTAAACCTGTACTGGAGAGACGACAGATTTTGCACAAAGTTCCTGATTCCTTGTTCTAATTTCCATACCTATACTGTAGGTACTGTGTACGTACAAACAAAGATTATAATTTTTTTTTTTAATAATTTTTAAAAGTACCCTCAATTTGTAATGGTTTGCATGTTTAAAATTTTTTTTCAAAATCTGAACAAACCTTCCAGCTTTGCAGAGGACAATCAGGAACACATTAACACATGTTGGGAGTCTTACCTCATAAATTTGAGACATGCGCTCCAAGAACTCTCTGAAGAAAGGCCGCAACCGTACGTATACCTTAAAATGGAAAAAAAAGGGAAGTACAAGAGGGGGAAAAAATAATAATTGTACATTTCAGCTCAATTATATTACACAAAACAGCAAAATTACAATAAACTGTTCATGACTTCCACCCAACAGATCATTAGAGTGCTCAGTTAAAAACAGTTCTCTCTTTATTGCACTTTGTGCCAAAATTAAATATACAGTATTAACATTTCAAAATCAAATATTTTTCTGACACACTATGGCTAAATTTAAATTAAACATTTCTTCACAGTGCTTCTACATGAATATTAGAAGTCAGATACTAAAAATTATGACACTCAAAAGAATCACGATGTTCACGGCAGTCAATTTAGTCATACTCAAATTTCATAATAGCAAAGTTTTCACCTTTTACGAACATTGATTTAAGGCGTTACATTCGCTGAGTGTAATGAGTACAGTACAACTTCTTCCATCATTCAACACAACACAAATCTAAGAGGGCCGTTCAAGTCAAACCAGGACTTGTGATGAAATTTCTTGTGAATCACTTTAGACCATTAACCACAGTAAAACAATTGAAAGAAGCAATTATTTTAAAGAAGGCTGTACAGCCATGATGGACCATTCCAGCCGGAGCCCACCGCATTTGTTCACATCAATTTTGCAAATGGAAAGCCTGAGCCATGAAAATATACTGACGACCTTCTTGCCAAGAGACAAATTATCCGTCAATGGAAACAGTACGCACAATCCTTCATGAACACAATTTGAACAATACGGGAACTTGTATGGGGTATGTGGCAGTCTCTCCCAACCAAGTCCTCACCTTGCTCCAAATGATTTCTACATGTTTGGGTCATTAAATGAGTTCCTGGGAGGTCAATGTTTCAGTTATGAAGCTGGAAGTACTGAGAAACTTTTGCACCTTGGTGTAGGGCTGGGCGATATGGCAAAAAAGTAATTTCGATATTTTTTGACCCATATTGAACAATAACGATATATATTTCGATATAAGCTGTTAATGCTGGCAGCTATAAAAGAGAATCCAAACAATGACTGAAGCCACAAAAATTAAAGGGTTCATTAAATTACATTTTAAAGTATAGTTTATTAACAAAAACAGATGACAGATTTGGCCTTAAAAATTAAGATACTATAGGCACATGCTCAGAATCTTTATAAGACAAAGATTTTTTTTTAATACTTGTTTGTGATGATAAAAAGTATCTTGTGATGATAAATTACAATGTTTTGAGATTTTTAAACAATAATGAGAAACAACATTTAGACCACACACACTAGGGCTGTCTTTTTATCCCACAATTCAGAGTTAAATGAAGGCTATTTCACACGGTCCCAATAAACTGACATAATGGCTTAAGCATGCAATGACAACAAACATGGAATGAATTATGCAGCTATCAATCTGGACCAGGACAATTTCACTATATAGTTGGGTACCTGTTAGGTGTTGTATAGTTCATATTTGCTTGGCCAGAATGGTTTAAGCCACCAAAATAACGTTTTATTGATAAACTGCGCAGCTTTCGCCAACGTGAACACACCCGTTAGTAACGAGGCAAATAAGGAGCTAAACTTCAGCCGCAGAATGAGACGCTGCGCAATAAGGAGCCAAACGAATCGGAAGTTGCGAATAAGGAGCTAACTTCAGCCTCGTGTGCTTAGGGGCATCATATCTTTCGCTCGAAAGTTAGAAACGGCCCTGGTTATATTCTTGCTCTTTTTGAAACACCTTTCATAAGGTGTAATGGCCACGAAAGACGACACGATATCTGCTTTGGTACAGCCCCACTGCTAGCACTGCTAGTTGACGGAGTAGCATCGGCCCGCATTTTCATGCTCTCAGTGTGGTCGTTTGGGTGATGCGTTCATATAACGGAGTTCGTGCTACCTTTTTTGTCGACAATTTCAACATCTTTGGATAATAACTCGAGGTTAGATTCACTTTCGTCGCTGCTTCCACTAATTTTTTTTTTGTCGTCCTGGTGTCAAGCTTGCTTTGCAAAGTGCGGTAGGAAATTAACTTTGACCTGCACAGCACGCGCAAGCTGCACGCTGATTGGCTGTTGTCGTGTTGTTCTGCTGTGTGATTGGCTCTTAGATTAATCCATATCGAGCAAAAAATGTCTAGAGCTTTTCAGCGTTTTTAAAATCAAATAAATCGCGATTCGATATGATATCGTTTATCGGCCCAGGCCTACCTTGATGGTATATAGAAGCACTAGTTAAACACTGGGATAAGTGCAATAGTGTAGAAGGGGTTTAAAGAGAAATTAAGTTTAATATAAGTGAAGAAAAGCAAATATTAGCCTGTTCAAATAAATAGCAGTGTGGTTGTCCTGTGCATTTCTCTCTGAAAATCAGAGTAAAATGGGTTGTCCAGACATTGTTCAGAAGAACAGCGTACTTCGATTCAAAAGGTTAAGCTTTAAAATGGAGACCAAAACCAGAAAGACGTGGAAGAAAACGGAAACTTACCATTCGAATGGATCGAAGAATAACAAAATTGACTCAGAGAACATCTAAAGTTACCTGTTAGTACGGTTACTATTAGAAGACGGCTATGTGACGTCAAGCTATCAGCAAGAAGCCCCCGCAAAATCCCATTGTTGCAAAAACGACATGTGCTGAAGAGGTTACAGTTTGCCAAAGAACACATTGACTGGCTTAAAGAGAAATGGTGCAATATTTTGTGGACTGATGAAAGCAAGATTGTTCATTTTGGGTCTAAGGGCCGCAGACAGTTTGTCAGGTGACCCCCAAACATTGAATTCAAGCCACAGTACACTGTGAAGCATGGAGGCACAAGCATCATGATATGGAGATGCTTCTCGTACTATGGTGTTGGTCCTATTTATCACATTTCAGTTATCATGGATCAATGTTTTCCTCTCACAGCCGGAGGCCTCGAGAGAGCTAAATTGGCCGAGCTCTCTCAGCGGAGAGACGTCGGGTGTCTGCGAGCTCGCGCAGGGAGCGGATAGCGCTGGCCTCGAGTGTGTTAAGACGCCCCCAACGGTGCGTGAGCGAGCAGTTCGAAAAGATGCGGTCGGCTGTAGGGCTGCACGATATTAGGAAAATATGCGATATTGTTGTTGAATATTGCAATAACGATATTTCTTGCGATACAACATTTCATTAGAGAAATGCATTTTTATATTATTATTGCCCATTTTTTATTATTATTTATTTATATGTAATGATCATACTAAAATAAACAGGTAATAGATATTCGTCTGATGTAATTAAATCTAATTCAGGCTAAAAAGAAACTATATGTCAAGGAAGTTGCAAATATTTAGACTTCAAAACACTATGAATGACTTAAAACCCTCAGCAGATATTCTGACTCCTGGTTTGCTGTTACTATAAACCTGCCAACACAATATGAATTACTTTCAAACATTACTTTTTATTTACGTGGAACCATACACTCATCAATAGTGTCTTAAAACAAGAGCATCTTTTAAACTAAATATTCTCTTTGGCTTGCCTGTTTTTTTTTTTTAATAAAAATAAATATTAAACAAAAATTAAATTTAAAAAAATACAATTTGTCACGCACGTACGCACGCTCCGCGACCAGCACTAGGACCTGGAAGTAATGCGGGCGCGAACCCGGAAGTATAAGAGGAGTAAACAAACCATTGCATACAGCTTAGTCACTGAGTTTGCCATGTCGGTTCAGATTGTTTACTTTCTGATTCGAGTGTGTTTATAGGACGCGGGTTAAGTGTGTGTTTTTCCCTTGCTCCCCTTCTGTGAGAGTCCTTAAACTAATTCGCGTGGTTATCCTGCCTACTCGCTTGCTTCCGCGTTTGGGTTTACCGTCTATAAAGGGCTAACGGCTAATTGCGGCTAACGGCTAAGTCTTCTGATCATCTGGGGTAGGCCTGGGCCGATAAACGATATCATATCGAATCGCGATTTATTAGATTTTTAAAACGATGAAAAGCTAGACATTTTTTGCTCGATATGGATTAATCTAAGAGCCAATCACACAGCAGAACAACACGACAACAGCCAATCAGCGTGCAGCTTGCGCGTGCTGTGCAGGTCAAAGTTAATTTCCTACCGCACTTTGCAAAGCAAGCTTGACACCAGGACGACAAAAAAAAAATTAGTGGAAGCAGCGACGAAAGTGAATCTAACCTCGAGTTATTATCCAAAGATGTTGAAATTGTCGACAAAAAAGGTAGCACGAACTCCGTTATATGAACGCATCACCCACACGACCACATAGAGCATGAAAATGCGGGCCGATGCTACTCCGTCAACTAGCAGTGGGGCTGTACCAAAGCAGATATCGATCGTGTCGTCTTTCGTGGCCATTACACCTTATGAAAGGTGTTTCAAAAAGAGCAAGGATATAACCAGGGCCGTTTCTAACTTTCGAGCGAAAGATATGATGCCCCTAAGCACACGAGGCTGAAGTTAGCTCCTTATTCGCAACTTCCGATTCGTTTGGCTCCTTATTGCACAGCGTCTCATTCTGCGGCTGAAGTTTAGCTCCTTATTCGCCTCGTTACTAACGGGAGTGTTCATGTTGGCGAAAGCTGCGCAGTTTATCAATAAAACGTTATTTTGGTGGCTTAAACCATTCTGGCCAAGCAAATATGAACTATACAACACCTAGCAGGTACCCAACTATATAGTGAAATTGTCCTGGTCCAGATTGATAGCTGCATAATTCATTCCATGTTTGTTGTCATTGCATGCTTAAGCCATTATGTCAGTTTATTGGGGCCGTGTGAAATAGCCTTCATTTAACTCTGAATTGTGGGATAAAAAGACAGCCCTAGTGTGTGTGGTCTAAATGTTGTTTCTCATTATTGTTTAAAAATCTCAAAACATTAATATATCAAAAGATACTTTTTATCATCACAAACAAGTATTAAAAAAAAAATCTTTGTCTTGTAAAGATTCTGAGCATGTGCCTATAGTATCTTAATTTTTAAGGCCAAATCTGTCATCTGTTTTTGTTAATAAACTATACTTTAAAATGTAATTTAATGAACCCTTTAATTTTTGTGGCTTCAGTTTAAGTTGTTCAACATTGATGTTCAATAAATAATCATAGATAGTAGATAGTGTGTGTTGCCTTCAATTAATCAATCAAGTAATGCACCCTTCATTCAAAAACCTCTCACTTGTGAGCATATTTACTGTACAAAACAGTACAAAAATCGTTTATTAATCGAAATCGAGTTAAAATGTTCAATTAATCGAGATTTTGATTTTAGGCCAAATCGCCCAGCCCTAATCCGGGGTTAGTTCGCGACAGAATGAAGTATAAAGATATAAATTATATAAGCGGGTATAAACATAGTAAGGGCCCATCTGATCGGTCAAATTTGGACACACAAATGCTTGGTAAATAAAGTATTTATCGCAACTCCTTGCGATATGGTTATCGCGCATGCCATTATCGCGATAAGGATATTTTTTCAATATATCGTGCAGCCCTAGTCGGCTGGCGTCACGTGGTTCGGAGGAAATGCGTGATAGTCTTCGGCTCTCCCGGCTGAGTGGTAGTAGTAGCCTTAATGTGTGAGCCCCCTAGTGACGAGGAGGAATTGGACGCGACTAAATTAGGGAGAAAAATCGGGGGGAAAAAAAAAAGAATTGGACACGACTAAATTCATAAAAGGGGGGGGGGGGGAGGAGGAAATGGGTATTTCAACAAGACAACGACCCCAAACACACCAGTAAGCGAGCAGCATCTTGGGTCCAGACCAACAAGATTAACGTTATGGAGTGGCCAGCCCAATCCCCAGACCTTAATCCAATAGAAAACTTGTGGGCTGTTTCTAAGGTAAAACCAAGAAATTCAGAGGAATTTGTCACAGATGTGAGGCAGTTCTCAGAAACCATGGTTATACAACTAATTATTAGTTCAGTGTTGCACAACTAAGATTAAACTTCAAGAATTTACCGTTTAAACAAAAATGCATCACTTTATAAAGATGCGTGATGACTGCTATTTTTTTGAACAGGCTAATATTTGTTTTTCTTCACTTACATTAAACTAATAATGCATTTAGCACATGTTTCTTCATGTTGTGATTCAGAATAGAATGTGCAGGATGTCCAATGCATTTATGTGATTTAAATTAAAAGTTATTATATGGATATGGAGCTTTACTCACTTTTTTCACTCTGAACACATTTTGAACACAACTGTAGGTGGTGTTTCAGGGTTATGAGCAATCTTGGGTTTCTGTAAAATGCATGATTATGTGCCCAAGTCAAGATGTATAATTGGGGAGTGTCTGAATTTTGATTGTCCATAAAGAGCTTTTTCCATTTGAAATGTGGAGCTCTCCAGAAGAAAAGTGCGAGTCTGATCTAACCACTGACTGGTATGTTGCCAAGAACTTTGAACTTGTCCCTAACTTTTTCTGAAAGCTACTTGGTCTTCATGATGATTATCCATGTCCTCCAAGAAATTTCAATGTACACATTGACATCACATAAAAACTGAGCATAAGTGAACCCCAACTAAATAATTGAGAGACTTCTGCAATATGCAATCAAGTTTAAGTGCTTTCTTTTTTTTAAGTATAAATAAACAATAAGTCTGACTGGGACTTTTGATTATCCCAGATAACAGAACACGTTTCTGAGAGTAAAACCTACCTTAATTTCTCTGTATAGCGCCACCTACACTAATGCACTTATTCCAGCGTTTCACTATTACTTGAATACAATCAAAGAAAGTATTCCAAGTATGCCAGAGCCATGATAGGACTGCCTGCTTCAGATCTTGAACACTGGCCTCCCAGGAAATCCTTTAATGGATTTCAAGGATCAGGCATTTCATTAGCTGAATGTTCACAGGAACTACTGCAGTGGGCCAGAGCCACATCAGGCAGGACCGTCATTCATAGACGTTTGGGTTGCTTGAACTCGTTTGCAGCCATTAAATGTTCTACTGTAATTACTGTTTTGTGCTTGAAGTCTCGGGCAAATGTCAATCTTACTTCTTCATTCACAAATCCCAGTTTGATTTGAACGCCTTAAAATTGGTGGAAAATTTATCGACAAGTAATTTAAACAAGATTTTACCTGGTAAATGACATCTTGGAAAAGCACAGGAAATGTCAGTGCGGCATCCTCCAGCTCATTCAGGCTGCAGTGGACCAATGTCTCATCCTAAAATATAAATAGTACTGCATCAGCAAATAACCCCAAGTCAGTCCAGACTGAACCATCCTCTGCTGAATTTATCAGTTAATAAATGTTATGGTACCCCTGCAATTTCACTGTATGAAGCCTGGGCCAGAGGTAGAAAAGTTTATTGCAGGAAAAAATACAATTATTAAATAACTAATAGTAGGGAGTAGGAATTTTATCAGATCAGTTTAAAATTGCATAAATAACAGTTTTAAGATGATGGCTACTATTTCATCCACGGCAGTGACGTTCATGGGAAAGCACCATGAATTGAAAAATGTCATTATGAAATACATCACTGCAGTCCTGATGTATTCAAGTTTTTGCTCTTAAGGTTTAGCTAGTGATGTGTCTGAAGAAGTAATCCATGCTTTCTGTGTAAACAGGAAAAGTAATCTTCGAAAAGAAACAAATTATATCAATTTCAAAACAGTGACTGTTTTAGTCTAAACTAACCAGATCCAGGACGAGAGAGAACTCAGGAGTACTCCTGGTCTTCAGTGGAAGTGCTGGTTTACGTGTAAGCTGCTCCTCAGTCAGTGGTGGAACATGCTTAATGAAGAAATAGCTGTTGGAAGCACAGAGATTAGACACATACACACAGTGGGCAACATAGAGGCAATTAAGATTTCTCATTTCCACCTCTCCTCACTTACGGATCAAACACCTCCCAGTCTTCTTCATATGTCCCCTCTGCAGGGGGTGAGGTTGGAACATCAGGATAATTGTTGTTGGATCCAACAACTATGGAGTAAGACATAAAATAACTCTTGTATCTTTTATTTATTCAATACTAAAGCATGTTTTAACCATTGATTTTGTTTATTGAAGAGAGTGTATTAATTTATTTTTTGCTATTTTTCACCTGTCAAAGGTGGCATGTCTGCCTCAGTGACAATCTCACCCTCCTCCTCAGCTGCATCTGTGGGCAGCAGAGGCCTTGGGTTTAGTGCTGGGTCAAATGTGATGTCTCTGCTACTATCGGTGGTAGTGCTAGTAGGGGTTTCCTCCAGCTGTTCCATGTCCAGCTGCTTTACAATCTCCTCTGCCTCAACTGCCTGGCCCGGGGAGTCTGAGCCTGACGTAGCTAACAGAGAATAAAAAAAGTATTTAAAAACTGTTGCACTTAAAAAAGCTAAATGAATTAAAATAAAACGAGCACAAATATTGATTTAAACATTAATTATATTGCATGCACAAGAGTACAATGTACCAACATAGAATGCATTTATGTACTGTGAGTCAACCAATCATGCCAGTGGCGCATTAAAAACTGCGAAATGTGTTGCCAAATTGGACAGTTCGTTTCCCCAGTGTGTGTGTGTGTGTGTGTGTGTGTGTGTGTGTGTGTGTGTGTGTGTGAGAGAGAGAGAGGAAGGCGGCTCATGGCAGTCTCATTTCAGCTGAGATTCAGGAGAGCCTAGTATTTGTTCAGTTCACACCAAACCAAAACAACAGAAGCATGTGTATCCGAGACATACACATGTGCCACATGTGGGTCATGCAAGCTCTGCACACTGCATTACTCCCCCTTTCTTTCACTGGTAATGAGCAGAAAAGTGAAAGCATAATTCTCCTGGGAAATTCAAGTTGTGCTTTTTGAACAACTGTTTTAATAATATACCTTTTCTTTTAATATTTTTGATCTGCAGTTGGATTTAAACTATTTATGCAGTTTGAAAATCAAACATATTAAATCAGAATTTTTATTTGACAAAAAAATCTCGCAAGAATCGTAAATAAGAATGAAGCTGAGGGGAGCGTACACAAGCATTATGTCTGAATAAAAGAAAGCCCTTGCTTTCATTTGTTAATAAAGTCAATGTTACATGTGTGTTAAATGACTTCTAAATGGTCAAATACCAGTTTTTTTCTTTTCTATCAAATTATGCTTTTTGCTCACCAAACATATTCTGCATAAACAACAAACAGACCTCTTGGTGTTAAAAACATCTAGATCTTAATATCAGCAGGACTGTCAAGGAATTACTTTAAATTAGAGTCTAAAGCTCCTCATACAGTACCTCTACAACAGAGACCAAAATTGAAAATGTCGAAGTTAACGAACTCGATCAAAATACTACACACTGCAAATTATTACGCATTTTTGAATGGTACAAAATGCTTTTACTTGCATTTAAACAAAAAAGGTTGAATCAAATTCTATGATATTGTGTTTGCTAATGATTAAATGGGAAAACAGCCTTAATAGACACTGCAAGTCCAAGACAGTTTTTTTTTTTTGCAACAGCTGATCACACTGTAGATCACCATGCTTAAGAAAAAAAAGATTAAAAAATGCATTTACTGATGAAACTAGGAAGTAAAAGAAGCTCTGACCAATTACCATTTTTATTGGCTGGTGAGAAGAAGTTGAAAACAGGAGAAAATATGGTTCCTAGCAGGGTGGTGCGAGGTGGACTGCTGGGGGTTTCAGTCTGCACCTCCAACTTCCCATTGGGCTTCACCAGTTTACTCTGACATGCCATAGTATCTGTAAAGAGCAAAGTAAACAGCCTATAATCTAGTGCAGGGATCATCAACAGATGAAACAAATGAAGTTAATTCAGTAGACAAAATTTCCAATCAAATCAATCAGTTGATCAAAGCCAAAAACTGTACAAAGGCTTCAGGCTGTTTGGCTACTCTTGTTTTATTAACTTAAGCCTCTGCAGCTTCTGGAGCAGATCCTCTCTGTGACTTACTATTGGGCATGCGTTTAAGTACATCATTTAGTTGAGGCAGCTCATCGCACCAGAAACTAGTTAAAGGGCTGGAGACATGAGTTCAGAAAAACAGAGAAAGTTCTTAAAGACTTATAGTCTGATTTGCAAACTGACAACATTACCTTTTTTAAAAGGAAATTCAATGATGAAAAAAAATGCTTAAAGACCATTTAGTGAAAAAACAACAAATTTATTCTACCTGGGTCAAATTATTTGCCGTTAGTCAACATAAAGCTCCTCTGTGAAACAAACCCTCTAAAAATTGCCTAATTTAAAGCCATGAAATAACAACTAATGATTAACTCAATTAACTTAACAACCAGACAAGACAGTTGCTTACCCAGACCACTGTAACCAAAATGTTTATGTAAATAGACCTTAAAAATTTTACATCAATGTCCCTGATTAGATCAATTCCCCAAATCACACATACACAAACTTCATAGAAAACATGAGATCAGTTTAACATGGAATTTTTATTTATGCAAGTTTATACATTTTAGTAACTAAGAAATGTATTTTTATATGATATAACACTGGAAAATCAGTAAAGTTTAAATTCCTTGTTTTTCAGAGGTAAAACTTTGCAAAAGTTTAATACTGTACTGTACAGTACTCCAACTCACCTCCATTGGCAGGACCTTTTCTGCGAGTTCTAGGGTTAGCTCTACTGGACAGATTCCCAGTGGGTGGTGTAGATGTGATCAAGTTACTATCCGAGTCACAATCCACACGGCTCCTTTTAGCAGGGGTACACTGCTCCACCTAACGTTAACAGAAAAGATAGAGTTTAAATAAATTCCATATCTTAAAGGGAAAAAAAATTACCATTTGTTCATGCCGTATCCGTTTAAACAGCTGCACATGAGCTGTCTATACGAAAGCAGTAGTAATGATGATACAGTTGTACCCCACCTTGACAGCATTGCCTCTAATGAATCTCTTGATGGTGGAGAAGATGCCAGTGTCGCTCTTCTGCATGGCGGCTCCTCCAGAGGACCTGGTGTGCTCCACTTCAGAGTGCTTCCTCTTGGCCTTAGCGGTACGGGCAGGTGGGGTGGCGCTCGGCTGCTGAGATGCTTTGCGCACTCTCAGCCTCATTGTCCCAAAAGTCACATGTAAGACTGCAAGACAGGAAGATCATCAATGTGAGAGAAAAAAATTATTTTCAAATATTTTATTTCATTAAAGGAAACATTCAGCATGATGAAATATTTCTTAATAAATAGATATATTTTATACGGTTTTTAAATTATTCTTGAAATGAAACCAAAGTGATTGTGTTTTTTTCCCTTCCCTCCAGATTACCTAAAATTTTGGAGCTTTTTAAATCAGCGTTCTAGCCTTAATAAACTACTGCATCTACACTGTTTATCGTTCATGCTGTGAGCAGTCGTGTCAATTTAACATCACTTGCCGAACCCGTGATCAAGACAAATGTCTCGGGTTCCTGAGTAGGAAATTAGAGTTGAGGGGGCGTTTTCTTCACTTTGTTTTTAGTGATCAGACCTTTCCTGAAAAGTAGACTGTCACCCAGATCAGATTGTTAACGAGTTTTACTGATTTTCTGCTATAACTCGGCTCAACACGCCGTACGCCTGCGCTGAATTTTGTAACTTGGAGTCCATCAGTTGGTGTCTCAGCACATATTTGTAACGTTTAGTGTCTCCACTAATTTCTAATGACATTCCTTAACATGGAGGGGGGGCGGGGAGGAATAAAAAAAAAATCAGAGCCAAAAAGTGAACACTGAATTTCACATTTTTCCACTTATCACATACCACTGGATTTTTATTTTCTTTTTAACCCCAACACCACGATAACTGTCCTTGCAATCTCCCCTGGTGACGTCACCGCGGAAAACAACCGCGAACTTGTCCCAGCAATACGGAGAACGAACACAAACCCAACCAAGCGGTTAGGACCAGACTCCTTACGCACACACGATTCGTCTTTCAGCGCGGACTTTAATTATTTAACCCCCCTGAGGTCACGGTGTCGATTATCATCACTATGTAGTAAAATAAAATCAGAACAGCGGCATAACAACCGCCTGGCTCTCAAACAGCGGACAAAGTGGGCGGGGTGAAAACATGTCTCCTTGCTTAGCACCGAGCTACTTGCCTGTATGATGCTAAAGCTAATGATGTGTTTAAAGCACTTTGGGTATATCGGGTTATTTTTTATATCTTTATAAACCAAAACAACCGGGTTAGAATACTGCACATATTAATAAAATACCAATGAATTATGCGAGTGAGCTTGCCACATGCACGGGAAATTGTATGATTTGGGAGCTAGCTAGCTGTTAGCCCGCAGCGTAATTAGCCCTGCGTTAGCTACATTTAACATTTAAAAAAACAACGGTTTGCTTCTCGCGTGCTTAAGTGCTTGACAAACACACGCCGAACCGTTATTAAACGTACACCGTGAAAATCACACCCGGGGTTATTACTTGACATTACAAATATTTTCCCTCCCAAGTCCATGTTTGAAACAGCGACGCTACTGATGCTAGTGCTAATCGGCTAGCGATTAGTTTGCTGTTCAAATTCCAGCTGTGTCGCGACATTGCTGGCTGCAGCACCCGCTCGCGCAGCGCACAGCTTTGTCATGTTCAGCCTCGCACAGCCGCGGCGACACGGCTACAAACCCGCGGCTCGACATCACGCCGAAGTCAAATGAGCGGTCTTGTGCTAATACGCACGAACGTTCGGGCAAAGGCGTGAAGACGCGAGATTTTGAAAGCACACACTGCAGCCGTGGCGCACGGTTACGCTGTTCTGCACGACAGCGCGAGCGCTGCCAAAAAAAAAACACTCTGCACCGCTGAGCGCGTTACTCACATGCCAAAGTGTTACACCAGGGCAATGCTTGGTGTGGCTGCGGAGGGAGCCACGACGGCGGAGACCGCTAGGAAAAGTCTCTGTCCTTCACGCGTCTGTCCAGTATGAGTCACGGAACGACACATACCTCTCCCACTGCTTCTCGGGACGCCATTTCCCGCCTCCTCACAGAGACACTCTTGAAAGAACCCGGATGATAATGCTCGCGTCTTGCGCATGAGCAAAACTTCACTTCAGCGCAGCTCTGAGGATCACACATGCGCACGCACTCACGCGCGTTAATATTGATTATTAACAGTATATAGTTTCTAATATGTACACGAGTAGCAATTGTATACGAGATTCAACACTTTGTATTGTTGTTGTCAGAACAACACAATGAGATAATGCAGTTTTAAAAGCTCAAGCAATCCTATTCATGTACAGTACCAGTCAAAAGTTTGGACACACTTTCTAATTTAGCGGGTTTTTTCTACGTTCTAGCACAATACCGTTAAAAAAACTATATATAGACCAATGCAAGACAGCATGGTGGCTTAGTGGTTAGCACTGGCGCTTTGCACTTCCACCGTCGTGGGTTCTATTCCCGCCTTGGGTCTGTGTGCATGGAGGTTGCATGTTCTCCCCTTGCTTGGTAGGCTTCCTCTGTGTACTCCGGTTTCCTCCCACAGTCCAAAGACATGAAGATTTGGCTAATCACTGTTCCCAAATTGCGTGTAGTGTGTGTGCCCTGAGATGGATTGGCACCCCGTTCATGTACCCCACCTTATGTCCTAAGTCTCCTGGGATATACTCCGTGGCCCTGTATAAAGGATAAAGTGGTATAGATGATATGATTGAGAAATAACTCTGTAGCATTAGTTCATTAAGTAAATACCAGAACAAAAGAACATTTTTGATTTTATTACATAGACTAGTCAAAGGAAGACAACCAACCATATACAGTACCAGTCAAATTTTTTTATTTATTTTATTTATTTATTGATATATTCTAGAACAATACTAGAGATTTCAAAACTATGAAATAATGCATATGGAATTATGGAATTAAGTTGCAACAACAACAGTCAGTTGTTATTTTAAGTTCTTGCAAGAACAGTATTGTCAAGTGCATTTGCAAAACCCATCAAGCACCATGATGAAACTGGCTCTCATGAAGACCTTCCCAGGGAAACTTACCTCTGCTGCAGAGAAGTTCTTTTAGAGCTACCAGCCTCAAAAATCACCAATTAACAGCACCTCAGATTAGAGAAATTACAGTTATGAAGGCTTTACAGAGCATAAGTAGCAGACACATCTCAATATCAACTGTTCAGAGGAGATTAAGCATATTTTGGATGCCTTTAGCATTATTTTACGATGTAGAAAGAAGTAAAAATCAGGAGCATGGAATTAGATACCCAAATTTTATACTAATAAGTATAATATAATAAGTACACTGATTTGCTTTATAATCCTTACACAGAAATGATGGCTGAATGCTTTATTTCTCCTAAAATAGATTAAAGATACTTAATTGGAAAGTCTGTTTTCTTTCTTCTTTTTTTTTTGAGGAAAGAAACCATAAACTACTAACCAAGATCAGTTTTTAAATGAACAAACTGGGATTTGATGTGCAAACTGTATGTTTCAAGTACCATACATTTTGTATTCATTCATTTATTCATCCTTTAATCTTGATTGGATTTGGATTCAAATCCAAATGTAATGTAATGTAAGAGAATTCAGCCTACAGAGGACTTCACACTACTGGAAAATTATTGTAGTCAGTCAGCCTACCTCCTCTTAAACAGTAGAAGGAAATCAGAGAACCTGGAGAAAACCCAGCAAAAAACAGCAACAATTCACCAGTGGTAAAATAATAATAATCAGTTATTTATGAAAGCACAGAAATAGCACTTGTTTGAGATTATAGCTACCTTTAAACTAGTTTCTGTTATCATTTATGGAAAAACAGCTAAAAACAGGCGTTTCCTCACTGCTGTCTTTTTATTTCTTTTGAAGATAACAATAGAAGAGGAAAACACTGCCCACCCAGTATGAAGACTTAGCTAATGTGCTGGAGCTACAAAACATGAAACAAACATTGGCTGTCTGATTAATGTCTTGAAAAGGTCTCTGACTGAAAGCTTGAATATATTAAAATATTTTTTGCACAGATTAAGTGAATGGATGCTTCTCTTTTATTATTATTTTTAAATTAATTTTAAAGATAATAAGAAATAAAAGGCAGATTTTCATGTTGCCAAGAATACACAAAGCACTCTGTCCTGAAGATTTTTACATGAGAGAACTTAAAAGTACTGTTAAAAGGACTGCTTTGTGATTGTTACAAAGTACTGGCACTGGAGACTCCTTCCACAGATGCTAAGGAAAAAGCTCATACAGATTGTTACAGAAGTTTTATTTGTATTATGTGGCACATCTATCACACAAGTCCGTATAAGGTGTTTCTATAGAAACAATAACACAGCTTATGACGATGAGCACAGTATTATAAACCTGGAGGGCAGGTTTGAATTGAATTGATTTCAGTTGAAAACTAAAAATAGTGTCTGGCAAAATTTCTAAGGCCATGTGACTTATCAGCACCTGACATAATTTGTATTTAATAATAAAACACATATAACAATGTAACCCTGTTTATCATGTCTGCATTATTATGTACATAAAACATTTACCATTTCCGATAAACTTCTATAAAAAGCATAAAAAATAAATAAAATAGACCCAGTCAATATTTGCTGTAAAAACTCTTTACTTAAAAAAACTCAGTAGATACAGATTTGTGCAATTTCACGAGTAAAACAAATAGGAGGTTTTACTGAGCGCACTGGAGAATGTGCTTCTCCAGTGCGCTTCTTATGGTAACTTTCTATTTTCATGCAAAACCCAGGAGCCTACAATATTTTTTTTTTTCCATCGGAAAACGGGTCTGTCATGTAATATACTGCTTTTTACAGGCATGCAAATATTGTTCAGAAATGTTAACTATTTATTAATGTTTAAGTTATGTTTGGAAATATTGAAAGGTTTTGTATATAATAGTGCAGACATGATAAACATGTATAACAAAATTTGTACTAAAAATAAGATGGTGCCTACAATTTTGCACAGTGTGTGTCATTCTGCAGTGTACCGTATATCCTCCAGTTTGCTGTGAAACAATATCAGGCTTTCAATAGAGCATCCTCAGTTTAATTCAAAGTTTATTTGTATATCATTTTTAACAGTAGGCATCATGACAAAAAAAACTTTACCTATGCTTTTACTTCTCCAACATAGCTTCAAGGAGTTCCCAATAGTTGGTGTCACAGAAACGCTTCAAATAAAAAAAACAAATTAATTTAACTAAAAACATCCCTGTGTTATGTGCTTGGTGGCAATGATCACCTGCTACCTTAAATATATTATTTTCAGGTCAAAGTATTTTCTTTTTTTCTTACATATTTCACCTTGATTTCACCTGTTTTGTAATTTGAGATCAAATTTTGTCCTTTTATACATTTTTTATTAGCATAGACATGCCAGAATAACTTCTACTACTAGAAAACCCTTTATTGTTTACTCACTATATCAGCTTTCCATTTTATGGAGATTTTGTTGGCATCACCGAATGCAACTCGGTTGTGCCATGCTGGCACCTAGAACTTTACAGGTAACTGAAATTTACCTGTAAACAGGCATGCACTAATGGGAATAAAATAATAGTTTCTGAAATTTGATTATATACTGTAAATGAGGCTCACTACAAACGGGCCTTTGAGGCAGTTTCTAAACATCTAACAAGCAATGCTAAAAATCTAAATTATTTATCAAATTATATCCCCTGATCAAGCAATGCATCCTGGGAAATACCAAATGTAAAATTCAAAATTAATATCAGTTTTGAAACCTTGATAAAATTTGAATGTGTAAAAAGCAACAATTCCTTAATTTTCTTGTGTTTTTTTTATGCTATCTGCAATTAAAGCATTATGTACCAATAACCTCAATTTCATTAAAAATGCAAAAAAAACTATTTACAGTAAAAATTCATACTGGAAATAGCAGCAATAGTAGTATAATATTGTATTTTAAAAGAGTAGAAATAAGCAACACTTATAGTGTTTCTAGAATATACCCGTCTGTTTAAAAAAAACATTATTATAAACCCAACTCAGTAAAAATGTCTAAAATGTATCATATGATTCTTGTTTTACCAGAAAGAAAATAATCTAGGAAAAGTGCAATTTCTTTTCTTTTTCATATAATTATAGCAGTTATGGGAAACATATTTGAGATGAAGGCTGGAATATTCACACAAGGTGGAGAAGAATGAGGTAAAAGTTAATATAAGCAGAGCCTATTCCTTTAGACCCTTTTCATGCAGAGTCTATTTCATCCCAAGGTGCATGATTTTTCTATATGGTCCTGGGCCTCCCCAAATTCCCCTTTAAAAAAACAACAACAACAAATTAGTCATTCATATCACAGAAGACAACACACTGTCTTTGTCATCTAAAATGTATTGACTAGGACTCACTTGAGAAGTCCATGCCAGTACAGATGGGGCATTATGTCAGCTTTCATATGATACATGATTCTGCTTTCTTTGCTCTGGTCCACTGGAAAGGTCTCCAGAGGTTGTAAACTGTAGTCAAACTCAGCCAGAATGACTGACTTATAGCTGGTGACCAAAGGGCAGGAGGTGTACCCATCATACTGTGAGGAGATAAAAAAAAAATCAGAAATTTATATAGCCATGACTAGCGAATTGTGAAAAGTGCCTTATTGTTCAATATATGCATGCTGACCTTTTTATCAGGCTTGTCATTCTTCATTACTTTAGTAATGGTCCTATCAAGGACAGCTGTTTGTGCAGCTTTAAAATAGACACATCAACAATTACTGTGTAGAATTAGCTATGTCTGCTCAAACCAAACTCACTTTATTCTGATTTGAAATAATGCCTATTTATTACTATTCATTTCTCTTATTGTTATAACAAGCCAGTATATTGTTTTATGTGATAAAAACATACATATACAGAAGAATCTGATTTTCAAAATTTCTCCATGAAAAGTTTAAACCATTTATCCATGGCTTACCTATAGCAGCTGCAGTTTTGGATGTTGGAAGATTGGTGCAGTCCCCAATTCCAAACACATTAGTGTACTTCTTATGCTGAAGGGTGTCTTTATTTACATCAAGCCAGCCACCTTCATCCTCCAACAAGGACCCCTTAAGCACTTCTGGTGGTCCCATAGGAGGGGTAACATGGAGCATCTCATACTAATGGAATAATGGACATCTTATAAGTGAACACATAGTGGCTCTTTTATTTAATTAAGGAATGGGGACCGCTTACCTCATAAACTTTCGTTTCTCCAGGTTTATCAAGGTTTTCGAATACTGCTTCCTGTTTGTCTGCTCGGACCTCTATAAGGTTGTGTCTGAGGTTTACATTCAGGTCACGGCTTTTCACAATTTCCCAGAGTGCATCAGCATATTTCTTAACTCCAAACAACACAGGTAATGATGTGTTGTAAATGATGTTGGCTTTTGTCCGCTTTCCTGTCTAACAAAACAAAATTCCGGCATGTTATAATTAACAAAAGTGTTCATCTTCAGATTTCAAGTGGTATCAATTTAATTTTGTCCAATTCTATTAAATGAACATTACATTTTTTTTGTTGGATCCAAACTGATTACTTTTTTCATTTATTATTTTAGCATAAACATTTCTATAAACACCTTTCTCATGTAGGAATCAGAAAGGTACATGATTTTCTGAGGTGCTCCTGCACACTTCACTGGAGTGTTAGGAAAGGAAAAAACAGCATTTCCTTCCTTGAAGTTCTGTAAAGCTTTCCAAGTCTTTTCTACTGTTTGTACGGAATAATTTGATCCAATCTTTGGATGTTCAAAACCATCTGGAAGGCCTTTTATCTAAAACAGACAAAAGAAAAAGCAGTACTTAAATAATTCAAAATATCAGACCAGAAATTTCAATTAAAATGTATATAAGCTAAACATGTACAGTCTTCTGATTGTATACCCTGAAAAAATTGTCTTCAAATTACATTATTAAAAAAGAGTATTCAGTCTTATGTAGTTGTGTTGCAAATGTGTTTTGCATGTTAATAAACGTTTACATTTAGGTATTTGGAATACGCTCTTATCCAGGGTGACTTACAAAAGCGCTTTGAAGTTTCCGTCATTGGATAGATTCTTACACTGGGGAATACTAGACCTAAGATGAAACCAGTACGGTAGTGTTTTGTGGTTTTGTGAAATAAAATGTATAAAATAGACATAATACCTGTTTAATATATGCGTGAATATGTGCTTTAAGTATGCAATATATGTTTTATTTTATGATATACTTTCTTGCAATAATTAACACTGCATTAAGATCCACACTGTATCAGCCATAACATTAAGATAAAGTAAATAGCATTGATATCTCATTACAATGGCACCTGTTAAGGATGCAATAAACAGTTGAATTCAGACATTTACATACATTTAGGATGACATCATTAAAACCACTTCACTAATTTCATGTTAACAAACCATTTTACCATTTTTTGTATATTTGGATATCAATATTATGCATGACAAGTAATTTTTCCAACACAAATTATTTTTCAAATTATTTCACTATATCAAAATTCCAGTGCAAGTTTCTGATAGGCTAATTTAAAACCTTTACCTATGAAGGTAAGACCTTAAAAGTGAATTGGGGTATAACTATGGAAGTGAATGTACGTAGGCCTCAAGGTACTTGTTTGTTTGCTTCTTTGCTTGACATCATGGGAAAATTAAAAGAAAATCAGCCAAGCCATAGTCACCTCAGACTATGGATCTCCACTAGTCTAGTTCATCTTTGAGAATAATTTCCAAATGCCTGAAGGTACCACATTTATCTGTACAAATAATACTATGCAAGTACTGTATAAACACCATGGGACCACACAAACATCATTCCACTCAGGAATTTCGCATACTTTGCCATAAAAAGTACAAATCCCAGAACAACAGCAAAAGACCATGTAACTACACTGGAGGAAACAGGTTAAAAATATCTATATCCACAGTAAAATGAGACTGATATCAAAGTAGCTTCAAACGCTGCTCAGCAAGGAAGAAATCACTGCGCCAACCCGACCAAAAAAGTTAAGACTACAGTTCTCTACTGCAGCTACAGATGGGGACAAATATCTTACTTTTGGGAGAAATGTCCTCTGGTCTGATAACACAAAATATGAATTGTTTGGTCATAAAAGGGTGGGGTGCAACCTGAAAAACACCATCTCAATTGTGAGGAGTGGTTTGCTGCAGGATGTATTGGTGCACTTCACAAAATAGATGGCAACATGAGAAAGATGATTTTGGGGATATACTGTATTGAAGCAACATCTCAAGACATCAAAGATTTGTTGCAAATGGGTCTTCCAAATACACAGTGACCCCAAGCATACTTCCAAAGTTGTGAAAAAAAAAGTTGGAGTATTGGCATGGCCCTGACCTCTATCCAATAGAAAATCTGTGGCAATACAAAACTGGAAACACATGTGCAACCAAGGAGACCTACAAACCAGTTACATCAGTTCTGGTAGAAATTTACACCAGTTCTGTGAGGACGAATAGGCTAAGATTCGTGCATCTTATTTTAAGAAGCTTGTGGAAGGCTATCCAAAATGTTTGACCTAAGTTAAACTATTTAAAGACTATATTGTCAAGTACTAATCAACATGTAATTCTGAAGTGTATGTAAACTTCTTAAAAAAACAACAACAACTCTCTCTCTACTATAATTCTGACATTCATAAAATAAAAGTAGTGAACCTAACTGACCCAAGACAGGGAATGTTTACTAGGATTAAATGTTAGGACCTGTGAAAACGTAAATGTATTTGACGAAGGTGGATGGTGGATGTAAATTGAAGAGTCAGTTCTCAAGGTTGATGTGTTGGAAACAGGACAAATGTGCAAGTGCAAATTACTTTGACAACAGACAAACTGTGACAACAGACAAGCTAGACCACTGGATCTCTAAAATGCCAGGTCCTGTTGAGTGTAATCAGTATGCACTAGTTAGTACCTACCAAAAGTTGTCCAAGGAAGAACAGCTGGAGACCTGGTGTCAGGGTCATAGGCACCCACTGATTTACATGGTGAGCAAAGGCTAACCTGTTCAATCCCGATCCATAGTTATTGTGCTGTGTATCCACAGACCACTCAGGGTGCATATGCCAACCCCTGAATGCCATTACTATTATTATGTAATAGCAGTGGCTTCTTTTAGCAGAATAATGTTCCCTGTCACATTGGAAAAAATGTCCAGGAATGGTTTCAGAATCATGAAAAAATGTTGTTGACCTAGCCTCCAGATTGCCTAACTCTCAATCCGATTGAGCAACTGTGGGATGTGCTGGACAAAGTACTTAAAGAATCTGCTTCTAAATTGGGTTCCAGATACCACAGCATGCCTTCATGTCCATGCTATTTTGGGGTCACAAGGGGCCTAGACAATATTAGGTAGGTGGTTTTAATGTTATGGCTGATTGATGTAATCATGCAAAGTAAAAACCTGTATGTGTTTTAAATTCAAGATGCCGTAATAACTGCTGTGTTAAAATTAAAAGAAATCTAAACATTTCCTGTAGTAGAAAAGGTACCTTTTCATAATGAAGCTGGAGGCCCAGTGCTACAATCAGGTAGTCATAGGAAATCTAAGAAGAGATATGACATATCAGTTAAATGTTGTTTATACATTCGGCAGCAGATTTATTAGCTAATCATTTTGTCATAATAATAAAACCTTGTTTAAAGCCATCTACTCCAGATGACTTATTTTCTTTCCACCACTGTTACAGTAAATGTCATTGACAAGCCACGCCTAAAGTCCTTATTGCTTAACCACTGCAATTTAGCAATAAAAAGAATAGCAATATCATCTTTCATTCTTCCTGTTAGATGAGTTAATCCTAGCTACAATGTTTTTTGTTGTCTATTTGTTTGTTTTCCTCACTTCTTTCCCGCACTCCGTAAAGACAGTGTTGTTTTTAGGGTCAAACTTCATGGCTCTGGACTTGACCCATTTGACTCCAGATGGCATCACACTGGCAGTAGAACGTCCAGATGCACTAACAGTTTTTGCCCCGGCACCAACTAACGTCCACATGGGCTGGTAATAATGCATCTACAACAGAAATTAAAAATATTGAAATGAGTAAGATGACAGCAATTACTAAATGTTCTATTCTAATTACTTACAGTACATACAATTGGTATGTTACAAACAATTTGTAAAACATTACAAAATCTTCTTTTAAGTTATTTTAACTTGACTTAACTTTAACTTAGTATGACACAAATCTAATAAAAAAAAAATAAAAAAAACAACACATGACAACTATACAACTGTATAAAAGTCCCCTATAACTTTGTAGCAATCCTACCTAGGACAGGGCAATAAAAAGCAGATACTGTGATAAATTATCCCTCATTAGGTTGTTCTGGCATATGATGAGTATAATCAGCGCTGTGATAACCCTGCCCATCTTCATTCATAAAATGATGAAGTGTTGCCAGCCTAATCACACTGTGTATAAGTCACCAACTATAATGACCAACCCGTTGCCCACTTCGACTGTTTTTAAAATTCCTGTCTTTCTAGAGAGCCACGTTAGGGTTAAGGATCTTAATTATAATTTGCCCAGACTTACACTCTGACTGTAATTTGCCAAACTTTCAAGTCACTTTTTAAGCAGTCATTTAATAAATGAGTAAAATTATTGCAGATATTTTCGAAATATGTGTATACTACAGGGGGAAAGCTGTAGATCACAGTACCTCGCTGGGCTCCACAATAGCCACTTGTTCTGCACCAACTTTCCTTTTCATACGGGCACCCATCGCAACACCACCACTGCCACCTCCGAGCACCACCACTTTATAATGCTCCTTGGAAGACAAGCCATTGCTGGTGTGGAAGTGGGTTCTCATGGAGTAAAGCAGCCGGTTACATTTTCCAACCAGAGCTACTTGTGAACTGAAAGCAGCTGCCATGGTGCTTCAGTTTAATCTAAAAAAAAAAAAAAAAAAGACAAGCCAGAACATGCTGGATGAAGATAAAGAGCTGAGTGTTGGCAGTAATTTGAGATGAAAAGACACAGTACTTTTCCTTTAGGAACACCGTGTCAATACCTCTAAGGCATTTTTGTGCTATAATGCTGAGTCACGATGATTTGGAAAGTCACAATAAGAAACATCCAAGGAATGCTGGTTGGGAATTGCATAGCCGATCATGTGCAGGCCAAAATAGAGACCATATGCAATAGATACTTTGGAAAAACACCTAAAGTACTATAGCAATTAGTTATTCTTTTGTCAAAACAATACAGTATATTGGAAAGACAGCAGAGTCTTTTTGATTTATTAATCAACCTTAAAGAACTAAAGGTCATTCTTCCCCTTCTTCTCTTTCCTAAGCTTCCTGTGCATTAGCACAGCTTGTTCCCCTTTGAATATAAAAAGCAACAGCATAACATTTAGCAGCTCCTACATGTGCTTCAAAAATCATCTTACTGTATCATCAGGCTGTAATGTGATATGAATATGAATGCATAACAACAACCATTCATTTCTTTTACAGTCGACATGTGGAGCATGTGAATTTTCTCAAAACTCCTCCTACTGTGCAACAAAACAATCAGTTTTATAATATAATGCACTGCACAGTAACGAAATGGAAAAAAACAATACGGATGTGTATTTAAGACTAAGATAGTATTTTTTTAGTAGAGCTGGACACCAGTGAAAACACTACAGAGCCGATTTCCGCCTGGCGTTCAATACTCGGCCCTAACCCTTGTTTGTCTGCTTTTTTTTTTTTTTTAATTCCTGAATGAATGCAAAATATAACGCCTACCTACCTAGTGTGACCTTCAGAGGGGACAGTATGGACAGTAGAGACAGGTTAATGCCATTCACTGCAGTCTGCAGCTCCGCGCTCTTCCTGTTTACTTTGTTCTCAGTTCTGCAACAGCTTTTGTAACGAAATGTCACTCGCGAGAGTATCGACTCTTTGAACCGACTCATTAATTTTGGGAGTCGGTTCGTGTATTGGTGGAGTCGTGAAGTTTACATTATAACAAAGGTTGTAAATCAAATAATACAGCTAAATTTATATAAATATTAATTATAGAAATGTAAGCAAAAAAACTAAAAATGTTTGTTTCTATTATTATTTATTTATTATTTAGTTTGTTTTATTTTCCTTTCTTTTACCAGGGTAGTTAGTTAGTACATTGAGACAGTAGGCTCTATTGCAAGTGAGCCCTGGTCAAGAAAAGGCAGCACGTCATTAACAATATACAATAAAAAAACATAACAAAACACACAACATAACCACTAACAACTTATAAAATAACAGACAACAAATACCACAAAACATATCTAAATACATACAAAACAGTCACAAAAATGAACTTTAAACTAAAAAATTTTATAAACAGCATAACATAAAAAACATACATACAATAAATATAGAACTAAAAACAATCACAACAATAGACAAATTAAAACGGAACCTAGAAACACTCACATTCATCATTTAGAATATCAGCAACGCGTAGCTTGAAATCAAAAAGTGGAATGAACATATTAATTTTTAACTGTTTCTGAAGTTCATTCCAAGTTGAAGGAGCATTATAATGAAACGCTATTTTACCAAATTTGGTTCTAACCATAGGCACATTAAAAAGAATGACACTATTTGACCTTAGATTATATCTATTATTTATAGACAATGAAAAAACAGATAAGTATGATGGTAACAAACCAACAACTGCTTTGTAAATGAAAATGAACCAATGATGATGCCTGTGTACCGGCAATGGGGGCCAACCAAATAAGCTATACAGGTTACAATGGTGTGTAGAGTATTTAGCACCAGTTATGAAACGTAATGCAGAGTGATAAACAGAGTCCAGTGAACACAGCACAGATTTTGAAGCATGCATATAAAGAATATCACCATAGTCAAGAACAGATCAAAATAAAATTTTGCTGATGTGCTCCATAGAGTGATATGTTTTGTGCAAACATTTGAACTTGAACTTGAACTTTCCTTAACTTACTTGCTGTCTTTAATGTATTTCAGCTTTTACTTTTAACCAGCTGGCCTCAAAGTAATTTCCACTTAGACATGATAAGTCAGTAATCACTGATCTTCACTTTAAAAGACCCAAAGTAATATAGTGTAATCACATTCACTATATTACTTATTATCAAATAGTGTAGTCACATTAATGTTAAATTAACTATGCATTAATACACTGTAACAACCAGGGGAAGAAAAAAAAATATGAACACTATATGTACTGTATTGATTTTACATTTTAGACATGTTTTGCTGTGTCCCAGACAGGGAAGCCTTAAGTTCTTGACTTAACTTTGAAGTGATAATATATGGCCGCTAGATGGCAATGTTTATTTAAGAAATTAATAAAAAAAAGGCAGGCTAATTGGTGTTCCTAAAATTGCCCATCGTGTGTGAGTGTGTATGTGTGTGTGCCCTGTGATGGATTGGCACAATTGCCAAGTTTGATTTCAATTACATTGAATTGCATTCTAGGAATGTGAGGTAGATGCTTGCTGTCACCCCACTACTTTTACACTATTTTTCTCAATATCATGACATTGAGCAGTACATGAAAATGATGAGCAAGAAAATAAGGCCTTGCTCTTTTGTATAGCCAAACTTGACCATTATCACATATTTTTCTCCTACTGAACGCCATCTTTCATTAACAGGACTAACAGCACAAAGTCCCTCATGACGTCAATGCGACACACAACTGAACAATTCTCACAGGAATAGTGAAAATACAGAATCAACCAACAAATTAGCAGTAGAATACCCAAGAACATCACAACTATTTCAATATAAATATTTTCAGTGTGTGTCAGAGTGAAGATCTCTTGTAAAATCATGGCACAGAAAAATAAAGTGTCAAAGCTAATTGTTATTGTAGCTCATTTGTTGTAACTTTCCAGGTTATCAAAGGGTTTATTGGTTCTGAGGCGAAGGTGTTAGTCATGGTCTATAGGGAAATTGTGCTGCTACCATTAAATCCAACAACATGGACCAATGCAGGTAAGTGTTTACCTGTGTGTAAAGAGGGGGGAGGGGTGCTCATGTTTTTAAATCTTATTGGGGACCAAACAATTCCCTTTTGCTTAATTACTTGGGTGATACTTGCAGGTTCAGTTAATGACCTAATCTTTCTCTGATATGCACTGGTATGATTTCATCCTCTCTTTGGACCTTATTTACAGTTACTCACTGTAAGTTCCCACCTGGATATACAATCATCATGTGCATGTACTGTACATAGAAACATAGAAATCGTTTATTCTTATTATTTTACACCATTTTACACCCTACAGCGGATAGTGAGGACATCAGAGAAGATCACCGGTGTCTCTCTCCCCTCTATTGAAGACATCTATACCACACGCTGCATCCGCAAAGCCACCAGCACTGTGGCTGATCGGACACACCCCTCTCACACACACTTCACACTCCTGCCATCTGGAAAAAGGAACCGTAGCATTGGGCACACATATCCAGACTGTGCAACAGCTTTTTTCCACAAGCCATCCGTCTTCTCAGCAAAAAGGGACTGGACTGATACACACACACACACACACACACACACACACACATACACACACACACAGAAACATTATCATTCAGCTTAACTCAACTACCTCACAATATTGAGACTGGATTGAGTAATCAACACATGTGCAAACACACTGACCTACACTACCAAATCATTGTACACACCAACCTGTAAAAGCTCTTTTTTGCACAATATTAATTACTGGATTAATTTTTGCACTAACTTCTTGCTGCTACTCTAAGGAAGTTTACTGGTTCTGCACTACCTCAACACCACATGTTGTGTTTGTCACACTGTCACTTTGTAGCTCTTGTTTGCACATTTGCATGTGCACTTTATGTTGTCTGCTGTCTCTAGGTTAGCTAGTTAATTTTTGTTCATTTATGTTGTTAGGTCAATCTGTCCTGTCTTGTCTCCACTAGCGAGCTAACTACATTTAGGCATTTGGCAGACGCAACTTACATTTTTATCTCATTATACATCTGAACAGTTAAGGGCCTTGCTCAAGGGCCCAACAATGGCAACTTGGTGGTTGTGGGGTTTGAACCTGGGAACCTGTGGGGTTTGAACCTGGGATCTTCTGAATCGTAGTCCAATGCCTTAACCACTGAACTACCCCTGGCCCCAATGAGCTACGAACTAGGCCTCTTGTTTAGCTAGTTTTAGCTCTTCTGTTAATTTATGTTGTAAATTTATGTTGCATGTAGCACCTTGGTCCTGGAGGAGCGTTGTTTCGTTTCACTGTGTACTAACTGTATATGGTTGAAGTGACAATAAAGCCTACTTGAACTTGAACAGGGAAGCGCATCGACTGCTGGTCATCTCAGGGACGCTGATGGTATGATAATACCACTCTTTACGTATACGAAGGACTGATCAGTTGAATCTTGATTGAGTTACTTGATATTTAATTCATTCACTATAGTGCTCATTACAAGAGAAAGAGTAGCTTACTGTATGTTATGCTGTGATTGTTGTTTACAGTAAGTGTTTCCATGTATTCACAAAAAATGTAATATGATGTTGTGTATTACATGTCCTTTAAAGGATTAATAGAATAGTATGTGTTTGTTAGTTGTATTAGAAGCTTAGTTAAATAATTCCGTTGTTGTATTTGTCTAAATTTTATTTAACTGTTTTTTTTTTTAGAAGTAGTGATTTAACTGTTATTTATCAGGAATAGTGATGTACCCTTTTTCTGGTTTTCATTTAAGGTTATCGACCTTGCTCTCTCTCCCTCACTTGCAGTAGTCGAGTCCACTTTGAACAATTGTTGTGTTTACCCGCAAAGCTGTCAGAAACAAGAATTAAAAGTGATTCCAGAGTTGATCCCCATGTCCCCTGTAGTTGGCTATGGCTTTTTTTTTTTTTTGAGTTTGAAGCAGAGGCTGATGTGCAAATTACCAGATAACTTGACAAAGCCACCTTTTTTTACCTCATTAATGCACATTAAATTCTCACTCACTGCATTATATTGTACACTTATTCCAGTATTCAGGGTCTCAGGGGGCCTGGAGCCTATCCCAGGAGACTTAGGGCACACACATTGGACAGGGTGTCAATCCATCGCAGGGTATTTGTTATAATAGATATAATCTGTGAACTGACTGATGATACTAATTCCCTTTGAAAATCTATCTATCTATCTATCTATCTATCTATCTATCTATCTATCTATCTATCTATCTATCTATCACTCTGGCATAGAGCAGGATATTATTCATTATATTAGTCTGTCTAAAATTATAGTGTCAATTAACTGAAGGTCCTCACAAGGGCAATCAGTCAAACGCGTGTAAAATGAGAGAGAAAGATGAGAGAGAGAGAGACAAAGGAGAGAGAGAGAGAGAGAGAAAGATGGGGGGGAGAGAGAGAGAAAGAGACAGAGACAAAGGAGAGAGAGAGAAAGATGAGAGAGAGAGAAAGATGAGAGAGAGAGAAATAAGAGAGAGAGAGAGACAAAGGAGAGAGAGATGAGAGAGTCAGGCTTGTGTTTGTTGATGAGGAAACAGGAGCAGCAGCTCCCTCACACCAGCCGCGTGTGTGCGCGTGAATGGAGCGCGTGCTCGGTAAACTCCATTTCCTTTCTCTTGATGTCATTCTGTGTAAATCTTGCGGTGTCTGTGTGTAAATCCATGTGGCTCCACAGAGCGAACGGGGATTGTAGGCGATTTCCTCGGCGGCAACAGAGCAAGATGAGCTGAGTACAGAGTGTGTGTGTGTGTGTGTGTGAGAGAGAGAGAGAGGAGGCTGTGCTGTGGCGCTGCGTTTACCCGCCTGCACGGTGTGTGTGTGTGTGTGTGTGTGATGCTGAGGAGGCTGAAGAGTACAGCAGGTACATCCACATCTACATCTATATACACATACACTCCTCGGAGATATTTAACGAGATCACAGAAACGGTTCGAAACACTTAGAACTGCAGAACTGCCTGTATTATAGGTGTTTCCACAAAATATGTGTACACATGAATGTTATATAAATGAGCAGCACGGCTGTGTGTATGTGTGTGTGTGTGTGTGTTGATGGTGTGGTTGAGGTGCCATGATAAAACCGACTGTTAGGTGATGCTGAGGCTGAAACTACCCAGCATGGTACAAGATTAGCTTGTGTTGTGAACTTCTGACGCGGATTAATGTGGATGATAAAGATGCTCTTGCAATATAAGATAGTAAAATGTAATAGGTGTACTAGAATAGAATGGTAAGAGATGCCCAATTAGTCTGTTTGCTTTATTCTATATTATAGTTATTCATATTAGACTGTTTGTGCTTCTCAACAAATGGAACCATTATATTGTACAGTATGTCTACAAATGATAATTGAAAATAAATTTCAAAGATTGTTGGTCGGTCTGAGCGGACTGTCTCAGAGACAAATATATAAAAATCTTTAAATCCCGCTTTCTCGTGTAAACAGAATTATGTTTAGTTTAAATAAAAGGGTAAAACCTTGACAGAATCATGATCTGGTTCACCTTGGTGTTCTGCAAGATGTCTTTGTGCTGTTCAAAGCCTGTTTGAGAACCCTTCTCATTCTATGCCTCGGGGAGTTGTCACTCTTAAAGCCATTCTCACTTAACGCCACTAAAGGAAAGTAAATGCAGTTTTAATAATGTATTAATATCTTAACTGTACTTGGTCAAAAAGGTAAAACATTTTTGTGTACACACACACCTGTATAGTTTATCCATTGCTTGTCCATTATGTCTACCTTTACACATACAAACAAAGTCACCATATGACATGAAATGACTGATTTTAAATCCTTAGTGGGATTAGGTCTTACCGTACCTATTTACTCCCAGGCCCGTGGAGTTCCCTTTGGGAGCTCTGCTCTTGGAGAGTCACCACTGGGTTTCCATTGGCTGCAGTTCCACTGGGTTCTCATTAGGGCAACCTCTCGAGTCTGTGCCAGACACTACAAACAGCCAGAGTTGAGTACATCCTCTGAAGGAAATATTATTCAGCGTTTGATATTAAATATTTCACGTGCTGTTAATGCATTGAAATGGAAATGGAGCTGTTTCTTTTTACTGTGTCTAAACACTTTGTTTGACCTTTGCTCAGTGTTGAGAACTTGTGTGGAACCGTTGGCTTGGCTTTGTTAGATTCGGTTAGGTTTGCATGATTCAGTCGCTTAAGTGCTTAAATGTCCAGGATTCATTAGTATATCCATCTTATTAGTTTCACTGTCTGAATTATTCATGCAAATTACAGATTAATCCATAACTAAATTACTAACCAAGACTGTACATTGTTAATAATGTTTTTAAAGAAATATAATCCAGATTAAATATAATACAATTTCTTTTACTGAGCTTGAGCATACAATGACAAATATGTAATTTTCTAGAGAAATCCTTGGGAACTGTTGGAGGTAGTCTGATGTTATGGCAATTCGGAAGAACATTTGGATTGGTAAGACCTAATATGTTGATATCACTGTAATGTATAATATTTGATGTTGTTGAAGTAGATATATTTTCTGTTATTTCTCTTGGGCAGTTAATTCTTTTTTGTTTTACCTATAAATACTTTAATTAGTTCTATATATACATATTAGTCAAGGTTTGTAGTGCAATGCGTGTTAACCACTCTGTTGTTATAGTTGAGGTCATTTTCTCTCAGGTCTTGTTGCCTGGAAACCTTGGTGCCATCCACTTTCTGAGGATGCTCCTCCTGTCTCTTGGCTACACATACAAATGAAAAACCCATGATATACAGCCACGTTCTTAATCAATCCTTATCAAACAAGGCACATGTAGAATGCGTCTATGAATACTATTGACCAGCTATTCATTGTGTGCTGTGCTGCTCTGTGGTGATAAGGAGGATAATTCTCTTTTGGGATATTTTTGTGTGATCCAAAGTGTTGTGAAAAGGCAAGGCATGTGCATGTGTCTGCGTGTGCGTGTCCGCATCTGTAAATGCCTCTGGGCTGCACATTTCCTAAAGGTGGGAGGGCATAGGTAACAGGAACTCTCCAATGATGCAAGCAACGTTTTGTCTTTGTGACCTTGTGTAACAAGGAGATCATTAAGTTCTTCACTCTTCACACTCTGGAACAAGAATGTGTAGATGTGTTCACCTTCAGTCAAATATTTTCTTGAGGCTGTTTGGATGTCAGTGTTGTGGATGCTTTATGCCTGAGGACAGAAATGGACATAAAGGTCAAACCTGCAGGTAATATTTCAGTTTTCGGAGTTTCATTTTTGTTGGCTCGCGTGTTCGAGTTTGTACTTTGCTAGAACTGGTACTATTTTGTTACATGTCCAGGTATTAAATGCAAGGTGGAAATGTATTATTGCATGTTTTGCTTTTGACGCTTAAATTAAGAGAAGCTCTTACAGTGCTACCCACTGCTATGGTAATCTTATAGACCTTTTCCTGTTTTGTTACAGAGCTAGGGTAACATGCTTTGTTACAGTATGTTATTGTTTTCTTTTGTTGTTCAGTATTCACATGTATAAACTTGATGTGTGGATGTTAGTAGTATCGGGATCAGATGCTGGCCATGTATTTATATATTCCATAATCTTTAATATTATTAAATGTTATCAGGACCTTGCAGGTAATTATGTGTATATAATGGATTCAGTAACCAATACTAACCAAACGTGTAAACAGATCAGACAGGTCTAGCTAAAGACTGTTTAATAATTAACACTAGGTGGCACCTGCTTTGAAAGAGTAATTCTGTTTCTTATTGTTCTGAGTGTTTGCCTGGGGCAAGCTGTAGTTCAGAAATCACTCACCAAACTTTCAAACCTATTTATATTTTAGACTAAATGAGCCCCAACAACAGAAAAGCTTGTATGAACTTAATATGATCCCATTCTAAAAAGGAGAATGTCAGGGAAACAGAGCAAAGCCCCAAAGTTTTGAGGTAACAGTATCACTGGTGTAATATGAGACTGTTTATATTTTAGGAACTCTCCAGCAGGATTCCTGTTAAAGCATTTTAGAGCACAGGTCTTGGCACTATGTGGTAGTCAGCATAAAATTTAACTAATTTTTTATCCTCATTTAAAAAAATGGAATCAATACAGAGTTCTTCCTTTACCCCAGCTGTATTGCTGTATTGTATTGTATTGTATTGTATATTAAAGCTTAAGTTTAAAGTGTTCTACTTAAGCTTGGGCATTTTTTGTGTTTGGGATTATACAATAATCAGCCATAACATTTAAAAACAGCTCGAACCGCTCTAGGCATGGACTCCACAAGACCTTTGAAGGTGTGCTATGGTATCTGGCACCAGGATGTTAGCAGGAGATCCTTTAAGTCCTGTAAGTTGCAAGGTGCCACCTGTGTGGATCAGATTTGCTTGTCCGGGACATCCCACGGATACTCGGTTGATTGAGATCTGGGGAATTTGGAGGCAGGATCAACAACCTTGAACTCTTTTGCTAAGCTCCATACAAAGCAAGCTGTAATGCACTGAGTGTTCCAATACTTCTATTATAGCCAGCAATAACTTTCTTTTTAGGGGTTTTCCCTGTGCGATCGGATTAGGCAGGTTAGCCTTTTGTCCCTGCAGGCATAGATGAGCCTTGGGTGTCCATGTTCCTATAATCAGTTTACTGGTACAGTATGTAATTAATAATCAGTGCTATTCAATTCAGGTGGTGATGGTGTTAGTGTTATGGCTGATCTGTGTACAATGCATGTGATTGTATGGTTAAAATGAACAAATTGTATGATTTTTAACATTAGGTTTTTTTCTCTACCTCTTTAATGGCGAAACAAGGCACTTATAATGCAAGACAGCACAGTCGCAGTTCACAGCTTTTTAATGATTAGCCGTAGTTTTATGGTAATTCTGGAATTCCACAGCAATGGCTACAGATAACACGTCTCTGTCTATTAGTCATTCAGACAAGTGCAGGCAATGTCCGTTACATTTCAAAATGAAAAGTGAAACGATTCTATTATTAGTGTACTTATCTGCCCAAGAGAAATGCTGATGCCACACATATAAATGTGTACAGGTGATTGGTATGATTAGTGTGTAGCGCAGCATCAATGTGGTGTACAGTCGGAATTGGATTATTTCGATTCGAATGACTTGAAATGGGATCTTTGGCTGATTGATGAACCTTGTTTGTGCTGTATAAGAATGACAGTGCAGGCAGACAATGGCGGAGAGATGGCTGTGGACGTTAATGCCATGGAGAGGAGGCTGGAACCTGCGCTCCAAAGCGCCTGGACAAGGTAGTTCTGCATGGAGAGGGCAAAGAATACAAAGAGTATTAAGAGAGGATATGAAAAAGATGAAAGAGTTTATTCCATTTTGTCTGTGTATGGGTTCTGTAATGAAAATATTTGGGAAACATTTGGGAAGTTGTGATTGAAAGAAATCTGAAGAAAAAAAAGGTTATTGTGGATGTTGGTTTTGTAGTCAACAGGGTTTAATAGCTACTCCATCCCTTTGTATGTAATCATTGTAGAGGATTTGGCCGGAGAATTTGAAATCTCCTTTGTAACCACATAACGAAAGTGCAGATTGAAACTGGGTTATACAGTATGGTGGGTGTTTACGACTCAGAAACATATAAACAATCTATGAGAAATGGGTTAAATGTTAGACAGTGAAAACAGCACCAGATGGTTTGCCCTGAGTAATATTTTGGTTTGTTTGAAAATAAAATCCTAATTACGTGCTGTTTTTCATTTTCTTCATTTAAGAGGAGGAACGGCACGTTAGAGCGAATGACCGTGACTACAATGAGAAGTTCAATTATGCTGTAAGTTATTTTCCATCTGATGTTCAAGATCTGTCTCATAGAATATGTAGTATGACTAATGAAAGCTCTAAAGATTTCCAGTGCTACTGTTTATGGATAGATGGTTTTATAATCACGGCTGAAATTTCAATACTATAAGACCGTAAAATCCATCATAGAACAAAGTAAAACAAAAGTGAATACACCCTGTGATGCAACATTAAGTATCATCTAAATATTAAAATTAAATACACAAGCGTTTTGTGTGCTGTGTTCAATCTATTATGGCTCCATATAGCATTAAGGAATTAGGAAGACAGATGGTAAAACTTTATAAAGAGGACAGACATTATAACAATACCACTAAACTACTAAATATTAGTTAATACACACTTAGTTGTGGCAGTTATTAGGAATTATTCCCCCTTCAAAAGAGTCACAGCAAATCATTTTCAAAGTGTTTAAACAGCCCAAACAGACCCAGGATCTGCTGTGTAGTACTTTATAGGGTTTTACAATGTGCTGAACATTATGTTGCACAAGCCATTTACTGTACATAACAAATCAGCATGAAACTACAAGACTAAAGTCTGCCTGATTAATATTGAAAGCATATGGCCTGGTCTGATAAATCAAAGATCAACTTGTTTAGACCAGATGGAGTCCAGCATGCTAGAGACAAAATGTTTTAATATGGGGCTGCATGAGCTTAACAGGCATGAAGGAACTGCTTTTGTTATAGGGCATCAAGAATGCACATGAATATAAAGATCTAGAAGGAAATAAATGGTCTAACATAAAAGCAATCACAAACACTGCAAAAGCAGTGGGAAAAGGAACTCTTGTTAGATTTGCTTTCAATGTTTGGACTTGTTTATTCTAATTAAAAAGTCTGTTTGTATATTTTGTATGATTGTATAATTTGGGTATATTTTATTTGCTTTAATTTAATTACAATTTTCTTTGACTAAAACATATCAAGTTTGAAATTATATGTAATTTTCCTAATATTTAGTCATGTTGCACAGGGGTGTATTTACTTTAATTGTATACTATATGTGATATTGATTAAAATGGATGTATTATAGCATTCTTAGAAATAGCCTTATATATAATTAACTATATTATGATAAATCATAAAACCTTATTAAGATTATTTTCATTATTTTAATTAATATCAGATCAGCAGTGAGATTTTTTATTACTATGACATTTTTTTCTTCTCCAGGACAATCACATCAAGACAGCGAAGTATACCTTCTACACCTTTCTACCTATTAACTTGTTTGAGCAGTTTCAGCGGTTTGCCAACGCATACTTCTTAGTTCTGCTCATCCTACAGGTATATTTTCTCTTGTTTTGTGGCAGATTTATTTTACATCGCTGTGGTTCTGAAATTATCCAATTTATTGGCTCATTATTAAGCTCTTGGTGAACTAATGTTTCTGTTTGATTCTGTTTTAATAGCTGATCCCAGAGATCTCCTCGCTGTCCTGGTTCACCACTATTGTGCCTTTAGTGTTGGTACTGAGTATCACCGCCGTAAAAGATGCTACTGATGACTATGTAAGCATCTGTTCTGTGTGCTGACATGCTGAGTTTTCTCATTTTGTGCTTTTCCATTAAATGCAGTTTAATTGCTTATACACTATGTACGCATGTTGTTTACTCAGAACGACATGTGGTTGGATAGATTGGGGAAAAAAATCTGGGAAATGTAAATGATTATAGATTACACAGTAGGTTAAATTAGAATCTTATTTCATATTAAAAATAAGCAGTACTCTGACAATGGCGGAACGGTGGATTAGTCTGTCGCCTTGCAACTCTTTGTTCTGGGTTCGATTCCCGATGGAGTTTGCATGTTCTCCCCATCTAGGTGGGTTTCCTCCGGGTACTCCGGTTTCCTCCCACAAAAGACATGCAGATTAGGCTGACTGGCATTTCCAAATTGCTCGTAGTGTGTGAGTGTCCCCTGCGATGGATTGGCACCCTGTCCATGATGTACCCATCCTCGTGCTCTAAGTCTTCTGGGATAGGATTCAGGCCCCCCCACAACCCTGTGTACAGGATAAAGCGGTATAGACTATGAGATGAGAGATGAGTACACTGACACAGCAGGTAGAATTGCAGCCTCAGGGTGCTTCTGAGCTCAGGTTAATCTCTGTGTCTATTCCATATGTTCGACCCATTTTCCAAGTTAAATTACCCCAAGGTGTGTGTGTGTGTGTGTGTGTGTGTGTGTGTGTGCATGGTGCCTTGTAAAGGTCTGGTATCCCATGTAATCTGTATTTCAGCCTCATGTCCATGCTCAGCACTAGGCTCCGGATCTGCCATTGATGGTTACTGAACATAAATGAACCTGTATTCTTCACATGTGATACATCACTGTGCTTTCCACATCATCTGATTATATTATATCTGCATTACTTATAGATCATATTGATTATATCATTTTATTTCCCTAACCACTGTAGAAATAATTTTCCTACATTTACAGACCCCGCTTTTATCTTAACACTTATCATGTACTTATCAACGTTCATTTAATCTATAATTTATTTTAGACAAATGACAACAAAACAATTCTTAACTTATTGTCAGTAAAATAATAAAATATATTTATGTAAATTTCTGTTATGTTTATATATGCTTGGGAGAACTGACTCTAGTTCTGCCTTTTTTGTCTTGAGTTGTAATTTCTGCCTTTTCTTTTCCAGTTTCGCCATAAAAGTGATCAACAAGTCAACACACGCCAGTCTCAGGTACTCATCAAGGGAATGTAAGTCATCAATTTTTTTCATTATGGTTATCAACTACCATATGTAATAAACAAAAAGTGTACTAGAGGAAATTTCCTAGAGGCTGTAAGTTGTGTGCTTTTATTCTGCAGACTACAAAATGAGAAATGGATGGATGTTAGAGTTGGAGACATTATAAAACTTGAGAACAACCAGTTTGTTGCTGTAAGTGTGTGTCTTTCGGAAATGCGCTTAAAGAAAAATGTAATGGATTTGAAATGAATACCTTTCATTATGTTACTGAGCATTCATGTCAAATATAAATGGAGTCAACTCCTGTCTGAGATATTACTATAGCGGTGCAAATCAGCCACTAACCTGTCTCATATGGACTTACAGTATACAATGAGTGCCATCAGGAGTGCCACCGTGGAAACCTTTCCAGAGTGCTTGATTGATTTATCAACTCCTTTCTCTGTTTTTTTCTTTTTGGGATCGATAGGCTGATCTGCTCCTGCTCTCCAGCAGTGAGCCCTATGGGCTGTGCTATATTGAGACAGCGGAGTTAGATGGGTAAGAGTATGGAAGCGAGACACATTAATCATTGTTGAAGGATTTAGTGTCTTATGTCGTCCAGCTTCTGCTTTATAGTTATTATACTCCCATCATCTTGTGTTGCTTCTCTGTGGGTTTTGCTTTTAACAGAGAGACAAACCTGAAGGTGCGCCAAGCCTTGACTGTAACCTCAGACCTCGGAGCAGACGTTGCCAAGCTGGCAGAGTTCGATGGTATTTCAGGACATGAGTAGCTCACTATCATTACAGATGTAATCTCAAGATGAGCTCACACAATGCAGCTATTCACTTTCTCACATTGATTAGATTTAGTGTGTGTCTAGTTCTGGCAACTCTATGCTTGAACTACTGTGTACTGTAGGTATCATATAGGAATGTGTACTTATGAAATCTTCTTCATGTATGCCACTGTAATGTACTGTAGACTTTACTGTGAAACTTTTTGTGTGCTTGCATGGCTAATGTATGTAAATTAGAAAGCATATGCCTTAGTAAAAAAGGTAATACCTAAGCAATATCACATGAGAGGGAGTACTGTATTGTGGAATATAGGATGACTGTGATGTGGTCGAAGACAACAAGGGTGCTAAAGTTCTACAAACACCATTTATTATGATTTTTATTATGATCTGATTATGACTTATTTCTTTATTTAACCAGTTGCATTGTTCCAGTCTCCGGGACTAGTGGAGCTAGTGATTGACAGTTAGCAACAGACAGTCATTGTAATTAACAGGGGTGAAAGTATTTTTTCATTCTTAATGATACCATGTAGCCAAAAGGTTAGAAAAGTAAATTTTCTGTTAATATTCCCTTTTAGATGATTAACTCTTGGTTATCTTGGTGTTCTTGTCACCGAGTCACTCTCCCACCCCTGATCGAGGGCCCTACACACCACGTATGGCCCTCGATCAGTAGTGGGAGAGTGATTTGGAATTGAACCTTGTGTTCAAGCTAGTTGGCTTTGTAGCCATAAATGGAAGAACAAATAAGAAGAATAAATAGGTTCAGATGTGATTTCAAATGGTGTAAAAATAGTTATTAAGGAAACAAAGTGTTATTTAAGACGAAATAACGTTATCAGATGTTGAAAGTGCTTCTGAGTCTGGTTTTGAATGCGGTTTTTGGCAGGCAGTTGCTTTCTCCTCAGTATGAGGGGCCGTACAGACCTACAGACATTAGAGCACTTCTTCTTTGTCTTTCGGCTGTTCCCTATCAGGGGTCGCCACAGCGAATCATCTGCCTCCATCTAACCCTATCCTCTGCATTCTCTTCTGTCACACTAACTAACTTCATGTCCTCTCTCACTGCATCCATGAATCTCCTCTTTGGTCTTCCTCTAGACCTCCTGCCTGGCAGTTCCAACCTCAGCATCCTTCTACCGATATATTCACACTTTCTCCTCTGAACATGTCCAAACCACCTCAATCTGGCCTCTCTGACTTTATCTCCAAAACATCTCACATGGGTTGTCCCTCTGATGAACTCATTCTTGATCCTATCCATCCTTGTCACTCCCAAGGAGAACCTCAACATCTTCAGCTCTGCTACCTCCAACTCTGCCTCCTGTCTTTTCTTCAGTGCCACTGTCTCTAAGCCGTAGAGCATTGCTGGTCTCACCACTGTCCTGTACACTTTTCCTTTCATTCTCGCTGATACTCTTTTATTGCGCAACACACCTGACACTTTTCTCCACCCATTCCAACCTGCCTGTACCCGGCTCTTCACCTCCTTTGAACACTCTCCGTTGCTCTGGACCGTTGACCCTAAGTACTTAAAATCCTGCACCTTCTTTACCTCTGCTCCCTGTATCCTCACCGTTCCTCTTGGGTTCCTTTCATTCACACACATGTATTCTGTCTTGCTGCGGCTAACCTTCATTCCTCTGCTCTACCTGTTCCCCGCTCTCGGTACAAAGCACAATGTCATCTGCAAACATCATAGTCCATGGAGACTCCTGTCTTACCTCATCTGTCATCCTGTCCGTCACCAGAACAAACAAAAAGGGGCATAGAGCCGATCCTTGATGCAGACCCACCTCCACCATGAACTCTTCTGTCACACCTACTGTACAGCACATCTTACCACTGTCTTAGCGCTCTCATACTGTACATGTCCTGCACCACTCTAACATACTTCTCTGCCACTCCAGACGTCCTCATACAACACCACAGCTCCTGTCTCGGCACCCTGTCATACGCTTTCTCTAAATCTATGAAGACACAATGCAACTCTTTATTACCTTCTCTGTACTTCTCCACCAGCATCCTCAAAGCAAATACTGCATCTGTTGTACTCTTTCTAGGCATGAAACCATATTGCTGCTCACAAATGCTCACCTCTGCCCTTAACCTAGCTTCCACTACTCTTTCCCACAGCTTCATTGTATGGCTCATTCGCTTTATGCCTCTGTAATTGTAACAGCTCTGCACATCTCCCTTGTTCTTAAAAATCTGCACTAATACACTTCTCCTCCATTCTTCTGGAATCCTCTCACTCTCCAAGATCTTGTTAAACAAACTAGTCAGAAACTCTACTTTCCTAAGCACTTCCATACCTCCACAGGTATGTCATCAGGACCAACAGCCTTTCCATTCTTCATCCTCTTCAACGCCCTTCTCACCTCACTTGTACTAATATTTGCTACTTCCTGCTCTACAACAGTCACCTCTTCTATGCTTTGTTCTCTTTCATTTTCCTTATTCATCAACTTCCCATCACCCTCCTGGAACCTGTCAGTACATTTCCATCTCTATCTTTAATCACTCTAACCTGCTGCACATCCTTCCCATCTCTATCTCTCTGCCCCGCCAACCTGTACAGATCCACCTCACCCTCCTTACTGTCCAGCCTAGCATACAAGTCCTCATATGCTCTTTGTTTGGTCTTTGCCACCTCTACCTTCACCTTACGCTGCATCTCCCTGTACTCCTGTCTACTCTCTTCAGTCCTCTCAGAGTCCCACTTCTTCTTCACTAGCCTCTTTCCCTTTATACACTCCTGTACTTCCTCATTCCACCACCAAGTTTCCTTGTCCAATTTTTCCCTTACCTGATGATACACCAAGTACCTTCCTTCCTGTCTCCCTGATCACATTGGCTGTAGTTGTCCAGTCAACTGAAAGCACCTCCTGACCACCCATAGTCTCAACTCCTCCCTAAAGACTACACAACATTCTTCCTTTCTCAGCTTCCACCACTTTACCCTCTGCTCTGCCTTTGTCCTCTTCACCTTCCTCACCACCAGGGTTATTTTACACACCACATTAGATCACTTGGGAGGTGAAATGATGCACACACTTAAATGTCCCAGTACCGTTATCATCCATTATCAGCACTCATGGAACTGCTCAGTTGGAACTAATTGCTATGTAAATATACATGAAGCACAGTCTAATATGTAAAGGTATAGCTATCATGGGATAATTGTTTGTCACTTGGGTGGTACCTGAAAGGCCTTCTCTTCATTAGAAAGAAAATGTAATGTTTCGATAAATCTTTATTTAGGTGCATAATCAGCCCTTATAGACCAAAGTTATACTGTTTCCTACATTTACTGTTTTCCCATATAGAGTACCTGCCAATTTACTGAATTACCATTGTGTTTTTGCTATTTATTAGGAGAAGTTATATGTGAGCCTCCAAATAATAAACTGGATAGATTCACTGGGACTCTGTATTGGAAAGACAACAAGTATTCTCTGGACAATGAGAAAATGCTGCTGAGAGGGTGTATGCTCAGGAACACTGAATGGTGCTTTGGCCTGGTCATCTTTGCAGGTAAAGCCTTTTTTGCAATCATTTAACTACTTCTGGTGGCTTTATCTGTACTTTCTTCCATTGAAGAACAATGTATTTGGTTCTTTCTATTTAGTCATGCATGTTTAATGAATAATAATGATTGGTGGTGTGCAACCAAACATGGAGTGACCATGCTTCTTTTAATTCGTTGTGGTTAAATGTAATGCACAATTGTGTGTGTTTATTGTAAGGGCTCCAAACCAAGCTGATGCAGAACTGTGGGAGGACGAAATTCAAAAGGACTAGCATTGACAAGTTGATGAACACTTTGGTCCTGTGGGTGAGTACTTTACATGCTGGGTTTTGTCCGCATATTGTGTCTGAATTAATCACAGTGTTAGAAATGAGTTCATTTTGTGTCTGCCTGTGCAAAAGCTGAAAGCTTGCATCAGCTGTCTGAAAAGAAAATAAGAAACAGAAAAAAATCTGCAGTAAGACCAATTACTGCTTTCATATTCAGTCTATTAGCTGAGTGGTTTTAGCTTTTTTGGTAAAGAAATTGTTAATAGGCTTTTTTTGTTTGCAGATCTTTGGATTTCTTATCTGCATGGGGATTATTCTGGCTATCGGGAATACCATCTGGGAGGAAAAAGTTGGGAAAAACTTCTGGGAATACCTGCTTTGGGGCGAACTACTAAACAGTGCTGTCTTATCTGGATTCCTTACTTTCTGGTCTTATATCATCATCCTCAACACAGTTGTTCCTATCTCTCTTTATGTTAGGTAAGTGAGTGGCGGTGTAGCAGTGGTGTTTCAGGGCTTAAAGGCTCTGGGATTCTGATAATGATGTTTAGGGGTTTAAATACACCGGGATCAAACTCAGACAAGGCTCTTAGCTTTTAACAGCCTTTTTATGAGCTCAGTAAGTTGCTTTGGATGAAAGCATTGTTCAAAATGGTACGAGTAGAAATGCTTGCAGTAAAGTGGCATTGGTTTGTTGTTGATGTTGGTGTTTTACCTCTGGAATGAAACTCAACAGGGAGTGATGCCTCCTTACAGAGAAAAATTCTGATTTATTCCAATCAGACTGTGTTCTAATATTGGTTGCTGATTATAGACACCAGGACAGGACAGACATATTTTTTCAATGCATCTACACTATTTAACTCACCTTTAGCTTTGATTAAAGACAGTTCATGTGGTATCTAGTTCATGTGTGAAAATGATTCCTCATACTCCCAGTCCGACTCTTTTGCAATCCAGTCCTGGAATATGCCTGTGCCATCACGGATCCAAAACTCCATAGATGTGATAAGATTTTGTGATAAGATGTGATTAACTGGTCATTCAGAACATTTAGGTCCTCAACTGACTTCATTTTATTGCCACATGATCTTGCTGAGCCAAAACCTGATCATCTGTAGTAACCCCAGATCATAACACTGTGTCCAGAGGCTTGTACAGTGGCCACTATGAATGATAAGCCATCGCTTCATGCACTTCCTTTCTTGCACCCTGATGCACCCATCGCTCTGTGATAAGGTCAGTCTGGATTCATCAGATCACAAGACTTTTTTATTGCTCCATCTATCTTTATGCTCCCTAGCAAATGGAGGCCTTTTGTTCTGATAAGCCTGACTAACAAGTGATTTTCTTATGGCCACACAGCTGTTTAGTCACAGTCCTCATCACATTGAGAGTTCTCATCATTTGTTTGTGTATGGAAATGCTCATATTTTTACTGTTAAACATAGACATGGTTTTACTGTTGAGTTATGTATCATGCAAATAAAAAAATAAACACATACAGTGGTGTGAAAAACTATTTGCCCCCCTCCTGATTTCTTATTCTTTTGCATGTTTGTCACACAAAATGTTTCTGATCATCAAACACATTTAACTATTAGTCAAAGATAACACAAGTAAACACAAAATGTAGTTTTTAAATGAGGGGTTTTATTATTTAGGGAGAAAAAAAATCCAAACCTACATGGCCCTGTGTGAAAAAGTAATTGCCCCCTGAACCTAATAACTGGTTGGGCCACCCTTAGCAGCAATAACTGCAATCAAGCGTTTGCGATAAGTCTTTTACAGCGCTCTGGAGGAATTTTGGCCCACTCATCTTTGCAGAATTGTTGTAATTCAGCTTTATTTGAGAGTTTTCTAGCATGAACCGCCTTTTTAAGGTCATGCCACAACATCTCAATAGGATTCAGGTCAGGACTTTGACTAGGCCACTCCAAAGTCTTCATTTTGTTTTTCTTCAGTCATTCAGAGGTGGATTTGCTGGTGTGTTTTGGGTCATTGTCCTGCTGCAGCACCCAAGATCGCTTCAGCTTGAGTTGACGAACAGATGGCCGGACATTCCCCTTCTGGATTTTTTGGTAGACCGTAGAATTCATGGTTCCATCTATCACAGCAAGCCTTCCAGGTCCTGAAGCAGCAAAACAACCGCAGACCATCACACTACCACCACCATATTTTACTGTTGGTATGATGTTCTTTTTCTGAAATGCTGTGTTACTTTTACGCCAGATGTAACGGGACACGCACCTTCCAAAAAGTTAAACTTTTGTCACGTTGGTCCACAAGGTATTTTCCCAAAAGTCTTGGCAATCATTGAGATGTTTTTTAGCAAAATTGAGACGAGCCTTAATGTTCTTTTTGCTTAAGTCGTTTGCGCCTTGGAAATCTGCCATGCAGACCATTTTTGCCCAGTCTCTTTCTTATGATGGAGTCGTGAACACTGACCTTAATTGAGGCAAGTGAGGCCTGCAGTTCTTTAGATGTTGTCCTGGGGTCTTTTGTGGCCTCTCGGATGAGTTGTCTCTGCGCTCTTGGGGTAATTTTGGTGGGCCGGCCACTCATGGGAAGGTTCACCACTGTTCCATGTTTTTGCCATTTGTGGATAATGGCTCTCACTGTGGTTCGCTGGAGTCCCAAAGCTTTAGAAATGGCTTTATAACCTTTACCAGACTGATAGATCTCAATTACTTTTGTTCTCATTTGTTCCTGAATTTCTTTGGATCTTGGCATGATGTCTAGCTTTTGAGGTGCTTTTGGTCTACTTCTCTGTGTCAGGTAGCTCCTATTTAAGTGATTTCTTGATTGAAACAGGTGTGGCAGTAATCAGGCCTGGGGGTGACTACAGAAATTGAACTCAGGTGTGATAAATCACAGTTATGTTATTTTTTAACAAGGGGGGCAATCACTTTTTCACACAGGGCCATGTAGATTTGGATTTTTTTTCCTCCCTTAATAACGTAAACCTTCATTTAAAAACTGCATTTTGTGTTCAATTATGTTATCTTTGACTAATAGTTAACGGTTTTTGATGAGCAGAAACATTTAAGTGTGACAAACATGCAAAAGAATAAGAAATCAGGAAGGGGGCAAATAGTTTTTCACACCACTGTACATTTTTTATTCATTTTTTTCCACAAAGTTGACAGTTCACCACTATTCGTGTAGGTTTTAATAATGTGTTGAAGGATTCTTAACCCAATTCCAGTAATTTCTCTTTAGTTGTTATTGTTATTTGACTCTCCTGAATATCAACTTCTAATTAATTAATGAATTAGTCATTATTTTGGCTAAGCAGTTTATTTTAATAGCTTTTCTAGCCAAAAAAAATATTTGGTGATGCACAAAAATTGCAAACATTTATACACTATGTCACTGTCAATTGATTTACTGATTGGATAATTGCATACATGGTCAATATCTCTGTATATGAGTTCCTATTAAAGTGGCCATATTTTAATTACAACCAGGTGCTTTAACTCTATGCAGTGTTGAGATACTACGTCTAGGCCACAGCTATTTCATAAACTGGGACCGCAAGATGTACTACAGTTCTAAGGACACTCCTGCTGAGGCTAGAACCACCACCTTGAATGAGGAGCTGGGCCAAGTGGAGTTCATCTTCTCAGATAAAACCGGGACACTCACTCAAAACATTATGGTCTTTAATAAATGCTCCATCAATGGCAAGACATATGGTGCGTATATGCTTTCAGATTTCAAACCCAGTTCTCACACAAATAATTTAACTTGTCTTTTAAACAATCACACTTTACAGTGCTAACTGTTATTTATCTATTCATAGGTGAAGTATATGATGAGTTTGGACACAAAGTGGACATCACAGAGGTACAGTTTACAGTTTAAAATATCTTGGTCTTTGATCAAGGTCCAGAACACAATGTGAAGCAGTCGATCACTGAAGAGATACTGAGTCACCTCAGTTTGTTGTCTCACTGTTTAGAAAACACCATGTGTGGATTTCTCCTTCAACCCACTAATGGACCGGAAGTTCCGTTTCTATGACAGCAGTCTGGTGGAGGCCATTAAACTGGAGGAGCCGTTGGTGCAGGAATTTTTTAGGTTGCTAGCTCTGTGCCATACAGTCATGCCTGAAGAGAGGAGTCAAGGTAAAGTTCACTGCATCAAAAAGATAGTTTTAGTACCTTTTTTTCTTCGAGTATAAATGGTTTTGTAACCCTTTCTTGAACCTTGAACCAGACTCTGCTTTTGCAATGAAGCCTATTGTTACAGTATCTTTCTATATTTTTGAAACCTTGCTAGGGGAGCTGGTGTATCAGGCTCAATCACCAGATGAAGGAGCCTTGGTTACTGCAGCTCGCAATTTTGGCTTTGTGTTTCGAGCAAGAACACCAGAGACCATTACGCTGTATGAGATGGGCCAACCTGTCACCTACCAGCTTCTGGCTATACTAGATTTTAACAATGTTCGGAAGAGAATGAGTGTTATTGGTGAGCCCTGCTTTATTTACCTTTGTACATAATGGCATTTTTATTAATTCAAGATATTCAGGTATCTTATTGCTGGATCACTGCTCACTGACCCTCACTGTTGAAATGCACGTGTGAATGTTAGGGGTGCCAACCATCCAGTAAAATCGGAGACTATAAGACTGATTCCATATTGAACTGATACGGGAAACTGTTTTTTTAAGAATCAAAAAGAAGTCTATGGGAGGGGATATATTACAGTTTAGACTACTAATACAGAATCCCCAAACAGCTCAAATACACATACTATAGAATGAAATAATTAAATACAAGGGGTGTTCAAGTCAACATGGTACTTGTGGTGAATTTTCTCATGAATGAAGGTGTAAGCCCCATAAAAAAAGAAAGACCAAAAATAGCTAACCATCTGTACACCCCACCCCCACCCCCCATCCTTTATTTTAATTTCACGGAGCTGGCACACCTAGTGGAAGTCCCTCTTGACATCAACACACCAAAAATAAGGAACAGCAATTTACAGACTCAGATCAAAATATCCATAATCTAAGGAGATTAGGACACAAATAAGTCTCAGATGTGATGCATCAGATGCATATGATGATTTGGGGCAGCATAGTGGCATATAGACAGTACTAGCAGATTTTTAGGAGGTGAGAGAAAACAAAAGTATGCAAACAAGGGATCAGACCCAGAACCCTGGAACTTTGAAGCAACAATGCAACGTGCTACGCCACCATGCTGAATGATGTATTAATACCTTGTGTCCATAATGTGTCAATCCCAACCTTGACCAGAATAATGCAGATACTGAAGTTTATTTAAAACTAAGATAATTACTTTAAGTTTTTAAAACATTTTCTTTTCAAGTTTGGCTTAATTTGTGACTGAGACAATTTACTGTGAATTTGAAAGAGCTAAAAGTAATAATTGTCTTTTGTATCCATTTTATTGTAATCCAGAATTTCCCTGGCAGATTTCTTTCCCCAGAAATGCGTTGTAAATATGAATGCAAAAGAACACTATACAGTATGTTTCACTTTGTGTGCATAATGTAACCATATTGAATTATTTCCAAAAATTATTTTGGAATATTATTATTTCATAAAACATCAGCTATTGAGGTCAACCAGCAACTTTTACATCAGTGCATCATTACTATTACAAAGTGGCTGACTTTTTAAATGTCCAAACAGCATACTGTGATCCTGCAAAAATATTATATATGTTTTGTGTAATTTTGTGTTTTACGTGTTGCTTTGTAGTATAACATGACTAGATAAACACAGTAATATGTTTTGTCCTTTCTGTAATACAGTGAGAAATCCGAAAGGGCAACTGAAGCTTTACTCGAAAGGAGCTGACACAATCATTTTCGACAGACTAGACCCATCTAATGAGGATCTCATGTACACTACCTCAGAACATCTTAATGTGAGTTTATTCTAGTTCCATTAAATACTTTATCTACTAAACACTATCCAAGTAAACCTTATGAAATATTCACAAAACAAATTTATATAATGGTTTATATAAATTAGCACCTTACTGTAAACTCCCACAAGTGCTAAGGTAAAGAAAAGACTTACTGTGAGGTATTTCCTTTTACAGACTGACACTCTGGCATCTGTCATTTAATTCATTCTGTATTTTTTAAGAGAGCAATTATCCTTCATTCACTCAAGAGAAGAATCTACATTTAATACTGCTCAAGGAGAGAATAAATAACAATTATATTTTTAGAGCAACAAAACCATGAAATGAAATATGCAGCTGTTGATGTTTTCCTTACAGTAAAACCATATCAGATGCATCTATCTAGTCTTTAAATGGGTTTAAATACTTTTTTGGTTTGTAAGATTTCATTATCTTAATTGATCTGGCCATTAAATTTTGTCTTTGGTAAAGGAGTTTGCTGGTGAGGGTTTGAGGACGTTAGCGCTGGCCTACAAGGATTTGGATGAGGACATGTTTGATGAGTGGATGAAGAAGCTGCTGTTTGCCAGCACATCACTGGAGAATCGAGAAGAGAGACTCGGGGCTCTATATGAGGAGATAGAACAGGATCTGATGGTAAGATCACTTGAAAAAAGAGCAAGCATCAATATGAAGTGTCATGGGAAAAACTTGGACCAACACAAGCTCCCTACAGTTCTTTACTGCACCTTTACTATCCGTTCTGGAACTTTGAACCCCATTGTTCTTTCATAGCTCAGTTTGAATTGGTGATGGTGGAGGTGAAAAGCACTGTTTAACACTTCACTGCATGATAGTCTTCGGCCCTCCCGGCTGAGTGGTGGTGGTAGCCTTAATGTGGGAGCGCCCCTAGGGACGGGGAGGAATTGTCCACGACTATATGGGGGAGAAAATTGGAACCCCAAAGGTCTTTAATAATGTTAAGAACTGTTAAGTGTGAATGTCAAAGAATTTGATTTATATCATGCTTCTTATACTTATTAAACAATTCAGTGTGTTATTATTAGATAATAATATCTCCATAATATCTCGCTAGTTATCTCCAATAACTACCTGGACTCCATTTTAACATCAGTTAACATCAACTATTATAGCTGAACTGGCTGCCACCTAACACACTGTATAAATGCAGATCATTTCCTGCTACCTGTTTCACCCAGATGAGGATGGGTTCCCTGTTGAGTCTGGTTCCTCTCAAGGTTTCTTCCTATTACCATCTCAGGGAGTTTTTCCTTGCCACTGTCGCCCACGGCTTGCTCACCAGGGACTATCTAACCATACTGATTCATACACATTCACATTCCATACAAACTTAAATAATTCTTCTGATTGTGTAAAGCTGCTTAGAGACAATGTCAATTGTTAAAAGCGCTATACAAATAAAATTGAATTGAATTGAATTGAATTATTCTCTATGGATGGAATCATTGGCCTCTTAAGAGAGACCACTCCGATTGGAAGAAAAATGTTTAGTGATAAGAAAAATGCAAAGAAGAACGTTCTGTTGATTTGCAGTGACTCTTCTCTCTACAAGACAAATTGATCCAAAATATCCCATACCATAACAGTGGTTTGTTTCTTTATAATTTGTAACATATCTGCATTTATTATGTGAAAAAGATGAAAATCTGCTTATTTATTGAAAGAACACATGCTGTACCTTATTTTTCAACACAAGCTTCTTGGAGCTACAGCCATAGAAGATAAACTGCAGGAAGGTGTGCCAGAAACCATTAGCTGTTTGACTCTGGCCAATATTAAGATCTGGGTGCTCACTGGGGACAAACTAGGTGAGGAACAGTGCATCATTGGATAAATTGTTATAGATCCTTACATAATGTAGCATTGTTTGTGTAAAACCTGAATGTAGCATAACTGTTTCAACTTGTTTCTTATGTTTTAGAGACAGCAATGAACATTGGATACTCCTGTAACATGTTACGAGATGACATGAACGAGGTGTTCATAATCTCAGGTCACACTCTCCTTGAGGTTCAGCAGGAGTTGAGGTAACTTGCAATAGTTTAGCCTTTTTGAATGTTATAGTGTTGTTTTACAATAGCACACAAGGTCAGTTTAGCTATTTTTGTGCAATCTATTTCAGTTCTTTATTCTGATTCTTGTTTTTGTTTCATGCTCAGAAATGCCAGAGAGAGAATTATGGGTCCTAACAAAGAGACATCCAGAAGCAGCCAAGACTTGAGAAAGAGTGATATGTATGCCAGTGACTCTGTGTTTGAAGAAACCATTATTGCAGAATATGCACTTATCATTAATGGACACAGCTTGGTAAGGAGTCTTATGTGGTGTTACTTTTCTACAAAAGCTGAACAGTTTTTAAAAATGATTACCTGAATTTGTATTTAAAGGGTCCTTCAGCCTTCCTTGAACTTTCTGTTTAACCTCCAGCCTTGTAAATTAATATAATTTATGCAGTAGTCTGGAAGGAACTCAAATTTCCCTTTGTCTACCTACATATGTGGAAATAAGACACCAATTTCCATTCATGAATGCCTGTGGTTTTCCCAACTACTGTGTGCATAGCAGATAATTAAAAAATGACCATGCAAAGGGTTTTCCCAGACTGCCACACATTTATAAACACATACAAATAAATACAAGAGTGAAATCCTCAGAAACAATTTAATACCGTTGTGGTTAGACAGCCATTACTAATCGCATGCTGAGCATATTGAAGTTCATAGTGATGTTAAAGCAGGCTTGAGTTGCAAATCTCACAGCAGCCTGATCTCTGGTTTCTGTTCTACAGGCCCATGCACTGGAGGCAGACCTGGAACAGATCCTGTTGGAAGTAGCCTGCTTATGTAAGACTGTGATCTGCTGTAGAGTAACTCCTCTGCAGAAAGCTCAGGTGGTGGAGCTGGTCAAGAGGCATAAAAAAGCTGTTACACTGGCCATTGGGGATGGAGCCAATGATGTCAGCATGATCAAGAGTAAGACTAATAATGCATTCAGTTGTGATACTAGAATATAACCTTACATGAACACTAACATTGTGATACACTAGCTGCATGGAAAACGTAGGTCTAAAATCAGACAATTACCGATTTTATTTGTCTTACAGTACAGTATATTGTAACGTTCTTATATTTTTCTGTTTTCAAAATTTGTCGTCGCTACACATCTAAGTTTTATAGTGCATACAGTGCCTTGCAAAAGTATTCACGCCCTTGGCTTTTTTCATGTTTTGTTACATTATAACCTGTAAATATTTTTTATATGAATTGTATGTGATGGATCTGCACAAAATAGTCGAAGTTGATGTGAAATGAGAAAGGTATATATAAAAAATTTAATAAAAAAAGACTTGGTATATCTGTGCATGGGATCACAAATAAGCCAAATACACTCCATAGAACTGTAGTTTATGGAAAAGTGGCCCAAAAAAGTCATTACTTAGTGTTAAAAATAAGAAGGCATGTTTTGAGTTTGCCAAAAGACATGTAGGCGACTCCCCAAATATATGGAAGAAGATTCTCTGGTCAGATGAGACTAAAATGTTACTGTTTGGCCACCAAGGAAAGTGCTATGTCAGAAGCAAACCCAGCACATCCCATCACCCTAAGAACACCGTCCCTACAGTAAAACATGCTGGTGGCAGCATCATGCTGTGGGGATGTTTTTCACCAGCAGGGACTCGGAAACTGATCCGAATCAAGGGAAAGATGGATAGTGAATACTTTTGCATGGCACTGTATCATAAATAATACAGCCACTGAATATCAGTTCTGTCCTCTTAATAAGCCTATGAAAATTCCCATGTCAGTTTATTCAGAAGTGTTATATATGAAGCAGTGGTTACCTAGGTGATATGTGATGAACTTGTTTTCTTCAGCGGCCCACATTGGTGTGGGTATCAGTGGGCAGGAGGGCATGCAGGCTGTTCTGGCCTCGGACTATTCCTTTGCCCAGTTTCGCTACCTACAGCGCCTCCTACTGGTCCACGGTCGTTGGTCCTATCATCGCATGTGCAACTTCCTTTGCTACTTCTTCTACAAGAACTTTGCTTTCACACTTGTGCATTTCTGGTTTGGGTTTCTATGTGGCTTCTCTGCACAGGTAATGCTTATTCTTTCCAGTGAATACCATCTGCAGAAATATTGTGAAAATATTAATGATTTATTCTTTGGATTGTCTTGCAGACTGTGTATGACCAGTGGTTCATCACTCTGTTCAATATAGTCTACACATCTTTGCCTGTTCTTGCAATGGGCTTGTTTGACCAGGTTAGAATCCTTGCATCTAGTACCAGAATAGCAAATTTAATAAGGATATAATATAATAATAATGTTTCTTTACTTTCTGACAGGATGTGAATGAACAATACAGCCTGCGCTACCCTAACTTGTACCAACCTGGGCAGTTTAATCTCTTGTTCAACAAGCGCAAGTTCTTTATGTGCACCATCCAGGGGGTGTACACTTCATTTGTCCTCTTCTTCATCCCCTATGGGGCATTTCTGTCGGCTGTGCGAGATGATGGGTCCCACATATCTGATCAGCAATCCTTTGCAGTTACTACAGCAACCTCACTGGTCATCGTGGTTAGCGTCCAGGTAACAGCTTTTATATTGATTATATATACAGTACTGCGCAAAAGTCGTAGACAATATATTATCTTATAAGTTTTGTCATATATGTTTATTATACGGGTCCTTCTCAAAAAATTAACATATTGTGATAAAGTTCATTATTTTCTGTAATGTACTGATAAACATTAGACTTTCATATATTTTAGATTCATTACACACAAACTGAAGTAGTTCAAGCCTTTTATTGTTTTAATATTGATGATTGTGGCATACAGCTCATGAAAACCCAAAATCCCCATCTCAAAAAATTAGCATATTTCATCCGACCAATAAAAGAAAAGTGTTTTTAATACAAAAAAAGTCAACCTTCAAATAATTATGTTCAGTTATGCACTCAATACTTGGTTGGGAATCCTTTTGCAGATTCTTGTGTCTTGTGTCTCTCAACTTTCTCTTCACAATATCCCACAGATTCTCTATGGGGTTCAGGTCAGGAGAGTTGGCAGGCCAATTGAGCACAGTAATACCATGGTCAGTAAACCATTTACCAGTGGTTTTGGCACTGTGAGCAGGTGCCAGGTCGTGCTGAAAAATGAAATCTTCATCTCCATAAAGCTTTTCAGCAGATGGAAGCATGAAGTGCTCCAAAATCTCCTGATAGCTAGCTGCATTGACCCTGCCCTTGATAAAACACAGTGGACCAACACCAGCAGCTGACATGGCACCCCAGACCATCACTGACTGTGGGTACTTGACACTGGACTTCAGGCATTTTGGCATTTCCCTCTCCCCAGTCTTCCTCCAGACTCTGGCACCTTGATTTCCGAATGACAAGCAAAATTTGCAACCTGTAGCCCATTTCCTGCACACGCCTGTACACGGTGGCTCTGGATGTTTCTACTCCAGACACAGTCCACTGCTTCCGCAGGTCCCCCAAGGTCTGGAATCGGTCCTTCTCCACAATCTTCCTCAGGGCCCGGTCACCTCTTCTCGTTGTGCAGCGTTTTCTGATACACTTTTTCCTTCCCACAGACTTCCCACTGAGGTGCCTTGATACAGCACTCTGGGAACAGCCTATTTGTTCAGAAATGTCTTTCTGGGTCTTACCCTCTTGCTTGAGTGTGTCAATGATGGCCTTCTGGACAGCAGTCAGGTCGGCAGTCTTACCCATGATTGCGATTTTGAGTAATGAACCAGGCTGGGAGTTTTTAAAAACCTCAGGAATCTTTTGCAGGTGTTTAGAGTTAATTAGTTGATTCAGATGATTAGGTTAAAAGCTCGTTTAGAGAACCTTTTCATGATATGCTAATTTTTTGAGATAGGGATTTTGGGTTTTCATGAGCTGTATGCCACAATCATCAATATTAAAACAATAAAAGGCTTGAACTACTTCAGTTGTGTGTAATGAATCTAAAATATATGAAAGTCTAATGTTTATTACAGAAAATAATTAACTCTATTTATCTGCATTATTATGTAAAAAAAACATTATTATTTCCAAACATAACTTAAATATTAATAATAAATAACATTGCAGAAGAATCTCTGCATTCATGCGAAGACAGCAACATGACAGACCAGTTTTCAGATGGAAACAAAACCTAATGTCGGCTCCTTAGATTTGGTTGAAAATAGAACGGAGAAAGAGTTCTACTTATAAAACTACACAAGCCCGTATATAACTCTGATTATTTTCAAGCAAAGAGTTTTCACACCAAAATTTCCCTCTATTTATTTTTATTACTCTTTATAGACCAGGGGATCAGCAATGTTGTTAGCAAATTAACAAATCCCCATATCTCTTAGTGATATTACAGGTTTTAGAAGATAAAATTGATGAGTTTCTCTTTCAGATTGGACTTGACACAAACTACTGGACTGCTGTGAACCACTTCTTCATAGGGGGTAGTCTGGCCATGTACTTCGCTATTCTGTTTGCAATGAATAGTGATGGCATCTTCAAGGTATTTCCAAACCAGTTCCCATTTGTAGGTGAGTGTACCACCTTGTATGCTTGAGTGCTCGTATCCTGTCAGAGAGCATAGCACAAGGAGCTCCCAGCTGATATATATATTTTTTTTCTAGGAACAGCACGGAACACTTTAAATCAAAAAACTGTCTGGCTTGTGATTCTCCTCGTGACAGTGGTGTGTGTCATGCCAGTAGTAGCCGTACGCTTCCTCAGGACAGACCTCCATCCTACACAAACTGACAAAGCAAGTATATAAAATTGAAACTCAATTAGTTTGTTTTAGTTCATGCAAACGTAAACTGCTGTTCTCTCCTCTATAGGTGCGCTTGCTCCAGCAGGCCAGCAGGAAACAGGGGCCTCAGGAGCAGAATCTGAGACGAGTGCGCAGGACCAGTTCCCGTCGCTCTGCCTACGCCTTCGCCCACCAGCAAGGATACGGAGAACTCATTACCTCTGGCAAGAACATGAAGGTCCATACTTCCTCCACTTCAGGGTTCCCTGGCTCATCTCCAGAGAGAAGCAAAAGCAGTACCAGCTGGACGGAGGACAAAGCAAAAAAGGAAACGAACACAAACCATACAACAGCTGCTGAAGAGACTATGTATTCTGGAGTTATAGAGCAACCCAGGAGTAGAAGAAGGCACAGCCTAGAGACAGTATACACAGTCTGATCGACTGGCAGACAACACAAGATGTAGGGTAAGCTAAAAAAAATCCCAGCTCAGTCCAGGTAAGGGGATTTCTCCATACAGTGGGGCAAAAAAGTATTTAGTCAGCCACCAATTGTGCAAGTTATCCCATTTAAAATGATGAGAGAGTCCTGTAATTTTCATCATAGGTATACCTCAACTATGAGAAAGAAAAAAAGGGGGGAAAAAAATCCAGAAAATCACATTGTAGGATTTGTAAATAATTTATTTGAAAATTATGGTGGAAAATAAGTATTTAGTCAATAACAAAATTTCCCTTTTTGTCAATGACAGAGGTCAAACGTTTTCTATAAGTCTTCACAAGGTTTTCACACACTGTTGTTATTTTGGCCCATTCCTCCATGCAGAGCAGTGATGTTTTTCAACTCCCTCCAAAGATCTTCTATGGGGTTGAGATCTGGAGACTGGCTAGGCCACTCCAGGACCTTGAAATTGCTTCTTAAGAAGCCACTCCTTCGTTGCCCGGGCGGTATGGTTGGGATTATTGTCAATCTTCAATGCCCTTGATGATGGAAGAAGGTTTTCACTCACGATACATGGCCCCATTCATTCTTTCCTTTACACGGATCGGTTGTCCTGGTCCCTTTGCAGAAAAACAGCCCCAAAGCATTCCATCCCCATGCTTCACATGTAGTTATGGTGTTCTTTGGATGCAATTCAGCATTCTTTCTCCTCCAAACACGACGAGTTGAGTTTTTACCAAAAAGTTATTTTTTGGTTTCATCTGACCATATGACATTCTCCCAGTCCTCTTCTGGATCATCAAAATGCTCTCTAGCAAACCTCAGATGGGCCTGGACACGTCTGGCACTACAGGATTTGAGTCCCTGGCGGCGCAGTGTGTTACTGATGTTAGCATTTGTTACTTTGGTCCCAGCTCTCTTCAGGTCATTCACTAGGTCCCCCCGTGTGGTTCTGGGATTTTTGCTCACAGTTCTTGTGATCATTTTGACCCCACGGGGAGAGATCTTGCCTAGAGCCCCAGATCGAGGGAGATTATCAGTGGTCTTGTATGTCTTCCGTTTTCTAATAATTGCTCCCACAGTTGATGCAGCTTACCTATTGCAGATTCAATCTTCCCAGACTGATGCAGGGATGCAATTTTGTTTCTGGTGTCCTTTGACAGCTCTTTGGTCTTCATACCAATTACAGTAATTCATTAAAAATCCTACAATGTGATTTTGTCTCTCATAGTTGAGGTATACCTATGATGAAAATTACAGGCCTTGCTCATCTTTTTAAGTGAGAGAACTTGCACAATTGCAGGCTGACTAAATCCTTTTTTTGCCCCACTGTATGTAGTCAGTCGCCTTGCACCTCCAGGGTCTGGGTTCGATTCCCCGGCCAGGTTCGATTCCCGTCTCTGTGTGCATGGAGTTTGCATGTTCTCCCCGTGCTTGGTGGGTTTCCTCCGGGTACTCCGGTTTCCTCCCACAGTCCAAAGATATGCAGGTTAGGCTAATTGGCGTTCCTAAATTGCCCGTAGTGTGTGATTGGATGTGTGAGTGTGTGTATGTGTGTGTGCCCTGCGATGGATTGGCACCCTGTCCAGGGTGTACCCCGCCTAGTGCCCCAAGTCTCCTGGGATAGGCTCCAAGTCCCCCGCGACCCTGAACACAGGATTAAGCGGTATAGAAGATGAATGAATGAATGAATGTATGTAGTCATGTCCAAAAGTAGGGAGCAGCACCAGATGAACTTGAAAGTACTGTATAGACACATGACTATATACATAATGAGAATTAAAATTTTCATATTATGACAGTGCTTGGTGGGTTTCCTCCGGGTACTCCGGTTTCCTCCCACAGTCCAAAGACATGCAGATTAGGCTAATTGGTGTTCCCAAATTGACCATAGTGTGTGAATGAGTGTGTGTGTGTGTGTGTGCTCTGCGATGGATTGGCACGCTGTCCAGGGTGTACACTGCCTCGTGCCCTGAGTCTCCTGGGATAGGCTCCAGGTCCCCGCGACCCTAAATACAGGATAAAGCGGTATAGAAGATGAATGAAGATAAACATCATGACAGTAGCTTATAAAACGCAGAACACTCCAGGTGTGCTCTGCACTGTACAGCTATATGGAGAGTAGTTTGTGTTGGTCATACAGCAAAAGACATGCACATCCCATAGCACTGAAAGAAAAGCAGCATTGCACAGAAGAGACTCCAAAGAGCAAGCATAATGAAGCACAGATAAGACTCTTTACCTTCCTCATGCAAATTCCCTCAGTGCACTTTCATTTAATTGAGAGTCACTGACTCGGAGAATGCGCTATGTTTCTACTCTGTTTGGTTTTCATTTCATTTCCCCAACTGACTGAGACAAGCATGCAGAATTTCTACAAAGCACTTCATATGCTTCCAGTATCCTGCAGAGCAATCGAGATAACTGCGTGCATCAATTCAATGCAATTATCTGAGGTACTGAGCTACTCTCAGGATTTCTGCTATTTATAGTTAGTCTCAAAACTATCACCAACTTATATGCTTTACAAAACTTTCCTACAAAAAAATTAAAGCAATGTTATTATTCATGACAGGGTCGAAGGCGTTTACAATTGTTAATACAATAATACCTCTACTTGAATAATTGTAATGCATAATTGACAACTTGTTATATTGCTCGATTTCACTTTATTTCTTCTGTTACTACTGTAAATTATTTTAGATACACACGTAGTAAATGTTTGCAGAGTTAGCATTCCGTATAAAATAGCTCGAGAGGTTCATAGAATATTCATAAACAGAATTATATTACTGCCCTATAATGCTGTAATGTTGATGATTCATAATAAACTGTAGAATGCAAGTACTGTATTAGACTAGGAAATTAAATTGCTTGTAAATCATGATTAGCGTTGTTGGAACACCGCATGGGCTAACGGTCTTGGTTCTGCCGTTAAGGGGAAAAAAGAAAATCTCCATTAAAACAATCTCCAGTACATGTGTATACACTGTTTATTTTGCATTATACTTCATTATTGTGTGTATACCACGGTTTAGAGGGCATCAGGTTTCTATACAGACCACAGAATGATAGAAAGAGCAAAAGTGCAGATGATTAAGGTTATAGAGGCTACACAGCTGTGCCTTTCGTCCCCTCCACCGACAGTTTTACTGTGTACAGTAACTGTACTGTCTACAGAAAGGGTGAGAAATTGGGCATTTGTTTCACTGTCCTTTTACAAAAGGAAAGATTTGTGCCTTTTTGATTTGAAGGAAATAAAGTATATTTTTGAGTTTTGTCCAGTATTTATCTCTCTGCCATCAAGGCCTTGTTTGTGCTTTCATGTTACAGTCTCTGCAGATACCTGATGTACAGGATAATGTTGAACTCAGAATTGTACTGAGAATTGCTGAGATTTATTCGAAATTATGAAAATTGTAGAAAGTTCTATTTTTATGGATGTACAGTTTACCTCATTTAATGTAACATGTTAAGAATGTTTGAGAATTTCCTGCTGTGAATTTTGTCAATGAAGACCATGCAAACTGTTTATTGTTTTTATTTATATGCATGGATTTTATACTATTCATTTTACTTTTTTATATGAAACATTAAATATCCATTCTAAAATCGTTCATCTCTGTGATATGTTTACTTGGTGTTTATTCACTTTAATGTGAGCACAGAATGCATCAGTACATACTGTATTTGCTCATAACACAAAGCTTTCTTGCGTTCATAATTAATCTGATATTTTGAGAGAATAGTTATTTCAGATATCATAGCAACCATCCAACAACTAATGTTCCTCATTCATGCAGATGACTTACTGCATAAACTATGCATAAAGGAAACATCAGGAACACTGCAATCTTGCAGTCTTTTAAATCAGGACATAACTAACTAACTAACTATATTACTTAGAATCAGGCCTACAATCTGATGAACTATAAATGGGTTAAAATGGATTGAAAAGATTGGAAGCAATACAAATATATATGTAAATCTCCCTCGGTTTTTATTCTTCTGTAAAAATAGCTGCTCCTCCTCCTGGCCTTGTTACAAAAAGGCTCTGCTTTAACAGAGCTGCTCGCCGAGAATCGGGCATGTAGTAGCGCTCCTTCACTGTCCGGAGAAAAGAATCCGCCTTTTCAGTGGGTACCATGGAAACAGCACAGCCTCCCCATCCAGCGCCTGTTAACCTGGATCCCACTGCACCCGCATCCCTGTGGAGAACACCACGTTATAGACTATGTGCAGTTACCTCCACTGATCTTATGTCAATGTTATAGTTTCTTTAAACAGAAATGAGATAAATCATAAAAATGTTGTGCGTGTGTTTTTAAATATTAGGCTTGATTTCAAGGAATATGCAAAACACTGTAATTTGTGAAAATAGCTTTTAGGTGATGCAACAGAAAAGCAGTCAACCTATTGTCAGGAGACTGCAGGTTTAAATCCTGATGATGACAAGTGTTTGTGGATGAGAGTCAGGGGGAGCGAAATTGGCTCAGGCTGTCTGGGTAGGAGTAGTGACGCGCTCTCTCCTCTGTCCGTCACAACAACTCATCAACCCCCCTTGAGATTGCCTTGAGAGCTGCTTTAGTGCTGTGGCACATTTCTAGCAAATGTATTATTTATTTTCATTGATGTTACTGTGATGTAACCAGTGTGTACACGTCAACAGGGCAGAAGTGCAGCAATACAATAAAAATAAATAAATAAAAAGGATAGTGTTCTGCCAATCCATGCTACCATTATCGTTAACCATGCCTCTTAGCAGTTCTGCACATGCAAAGACTGACAAGCTGTCAAATTGTTTATTATGTACTGGGAGCATTATTTGATGGCATTTGTCTATCAGAATATGCTACCCCATATTCTCCTCACTCACTCATCTTCTATATCGCTTTATCCTGTATTCAGGGTCGCGGGGACCTGGAGCCTATCCCAGGAGGCTTAGGGCACGAGGCAGGGTACACCATGGACAGAGTGCCAATCCATCACAGGGCACACACACACACTCAATTTGGGAACGCTAATTAGCCTAATCTGCATATCTTTGGACTGTGGAAGGAACCTGGAGTACGTGGAGGAAACCCACCAAGCACGGGGAGAACATGCAAACTCCATGCACACAGAGATGGGAATCGAGTCTGGCCGGGAATCGAACCCGGACCCTGGAGGTGCAAGGCGACAGTGCTAACCAAAACATGCTCTTCTTACTTCTATAATACATTTACCGGTTTTGCTTTTTTCGACAAGGTAGGATGAATCGTCTATCAATTTACATTACAGTAGCATCTTTTGACAAGGCAGCACAAATTGACACAAAAATCACAGCTGTCTGCTAGCATGTGTGTGGAAGAAGGCAATGGCTTTCTTATGATACGTTGGCACGTTCCACACTGCATATGTGTTTCCTTATAGAAATCAATAACTGAATTTGCTATGTACCGATATTTCCTATATAGTAGCCTGTCTTTCTGTACCGGTTTTAGTACATCATAAATGCAAATTGCATCACTCTTAGACCTACATTTAGTTGTCCTTGTCAGTTAAACACTGCAAGACGTTTTCCTCTCACTCACCGACAAATTTCCACCAGTTGGTCCAGCTCTGGGCAGCTACACTCATACAAGTCTCTGCAGCTAGAATGGCTTTGGTTCATTAGCTCACCAAGCTGCAGAACAGCATCAGCAGGGGCGGAATCACACACAGCTTTGAACTGCAGCACTCGTGCCGCCTCGCCGTACACATGCCTGGCCCGCTGGTACAGCCTGAAGTGGGTCACTGAAGCAACAAGAGAAACAGGGACATCTGTATTTGAACTAACTACATGTAAATGGGAGTCTCAGATGGTTCAGATTCTTCTATTCACTACAAGTCCTGCAGGCCCTTACCATGCTGTGTGTTGGCACTGAGAATGCTGTCACACAACTGCTGAGTGGTGATTCCCAGGATCTTGCAAATCTCTTCTCTGCTGTAAGGCTCAGGGTGAAGGACTTCCTCCACCAAATCCAGGATCTCATCCAGACTCGAGCCCAGTTGTGTCTGCAGTTCTCCCAGCTTCTGCACACTACTCCACTCCAGGCTTCTGACCTTAGCCAGTATCTGTAAACAGAGTGAACTACGTTCCTTCTTGTTGTCTAACAAGTGTGCAAGATTTTAAACTGTATGGTCGTTCCAAATTTACCAACACCTTATTAATTTCACTTCTCAAAGGTTTCCTTCTTTTAAAGGTACAGACGCAAACTTAAATGCAAGGTGACATAATGAGCTCCTCACCTTCGTAGCAATGCGGCATTCCACCACTCTAATGTTGTAGTGTGACGTGGCTGCCTTGTTCATCTCAACACAACTGTTAGAAATCACAAAGACAGCGCCATCTGGGAGTTTCACGTCGGTGCTCCTCAGGGGATTGAACTCGATCAGCTTGGCCTTGAGTGAGCACCATGTTGAGAAAACAGACAATTGTAAAACAGAAATAAAGAAACCAACCAAAAAGAAGACAAATTAGAAGACAAAAATTAAACAACAAACAGGTTTCTGATGCAGTACAATGTTGTCATGTACAAAGCATTCCTTGGAAGCTACGAGGTCATACTTTATATAAATTGAATGTAATCAAGATGTGAATAAAATACATTACAGTTCCCTCTTCGGCAAGGAAAGATATGGATTGATCCATTCCTCCTCCTTCGGTTCCAATATAGCGTTCACACTTGGCACACGTCTCTGCCAACAACACCTGATGGGGGAAAAAAGGGACGTAGAATTTCATTCTTAATTTAACTAAAATAGCATTTCATGTCATGTTTTATTCCTGACTGATTTAAGAGGGACATTTTATAGTTGTTGTATTTTAGCTGTAACACATGGGACTTATTAAACTGGATCATGATCCAGTCTGTAGATGGTTTGTATAGAGGCCCAGTTTTATCCAATGATTTCATAAACATGGGAAAAGAGTTGATTAGTTATTTTGTTTTACTTTGGTGACAGATTTCTGGTTGGCTTCCATTGTGACCAGACCCGCGCAGCACACCAGAGCGCTGGAACTCGACAAGCCTGAGCTAGCTGGAATCGTTCCATCCACAATACACCGAAACCCAGCCAGAGGAGACAAGTTCAGCTGGTCCTGATAAGTTAAAGCATGTACAGTACATGTATTGATAGGTTGAAATTTTAATCTTTAAACCCACTTCAATGATGAGTTTTAACCTTTGCTTCTCTCACCTGAACACCTTTGACTCCACAAAGGAAGTAATAATGCCATTGAGGATTCTCTGAGTCTATGGTGATTTCACTGACAGGCACTGTGAAATCCCTTTAGGAAAAAAAACAAACATTTTTTTTTTTTACATCTTCACATTATGACATAATACTTGCTTGAACCACTTACTTGTATTTGGGATCAGTGTTGGCCAGGTGGATTATCTGAGAGCTGTTCACTGAAACAGCAGCAAGAATATTCTGCTCGATAGCCATGGGGAGGACAGCATAACCGCAGTAGTCAATGTGTTCTCCTGTAAAAGATTTAATCAACTCTAATCAGACCAATCACTTACATTGTGTATGCTTAGCACGAATTTGAGACACAACTGATAACCAACCTATTAAATTCACCCGGCCAGGCGCACATGCATAAAACAGAGGACTTTCTTCATATTTTCCAATAAATGACTTTTTGAGTTTCTGGAGCCTGTAAAGGGAAATGTACAAATAATTTATAGTTCTACTGATCACATATTACATAATTACAGATGCACACACGTGTTGCAAATTTGTCACAGTTTTTACATGTTGAATAAAATGTAATTAGATGACAGATGCAAAATACGGAGGAGCCAAAATACTCTTTACTTTCATTCTTCCATGAGGTGTTTAAGAAGCAATGTGAATGGAGCTCAGTCCAAGAGTCTAGCTGTCATCAAAAATGCTCCTCGATCTGCCTCTTTGGGCCGACTGCATTTTTGCATAACGGCGAAAGTGTTTGATCATCTACACACCACCCTATTTACACGAGTGAGTTCAGTGATTACAGCTTTATGTTTTTGATTAAAGTTAAAATCCCAGCACTGCTCCCGAGCATACGTTGGGGCATTCAGCCTTTTAATTTTTAACTGCTCAGCTGTATTGTCTCAAACATCAGTCATTTTGCCAGACACATACCCAGGTTAATATGTCCCAAGAACACATGTAATAAGATTTTTTTCTATACTGTTTGGAAAATGAATAGTGTAAAGCAGGGATGTCAAACCTCACCCAGAATGACCGCTGTGGGTGCAGATTCTCAATCCAACCAATTAGAAGCCACGCCTGATAGTCTATTGAAAGCCAAAATTAAACAGGTGGAATGAGGTGTGGCTTCTGCTTGGGTGGAATGAAGACCTGCCCACATAGCAGCACTTACCCATCCCTGCTCTCCATTATTAAATCCAAAATAAAAAGAAATTTGTATAGATGCTTTACACTATACTTTCTTCAAACGATATAAAAAATGTTTAACCAAAATTCTGGATGCCTGTGGTGCAGATCATATCAATAGTCTTACTGCCATCTACTGCTGATAGCTGGTACTGTAGATAGATACTGTCAAGGTTAGAAGGAATGGCAAAAGATTTAAAACTATCCTTTATCCTGGGGATAATTCGACAGCCATTTAATTTATTATATATTATAATTATATTAAATAGTGATACAGACAGAGCATCCGTTTAAAGGTTTCGACAAAACAAGCAAAGCAGTCTGGTGTTTTTTATATACAACTTGTCGCTGTTGTACTGTCAGACAGCAACGTATGCTTGTAACAATGGACACTTGCATATGTTCTGTTGCACTAACAGATTATTAATAAGATAATAAAACTAAAAACTACACAGTACACTATAGTCATAACAAGCTTTTCAGGCGGTGACAGAGCAGAACAACGCCTGATTGTAGAAGTATACTGTATAAGTAGTACAGTAGTTACTGGTGCAGGAAAACACCTGGGTGATTCGACATTCTAATGATTTTTCTTTTTTAAAATGAGTAATTGATTTGAAATCGGGGCAGCACGGTGGTGTAGTGGTTAGCACTGTCGCCTTGCACCTCCAGGGTCTGGGTTCGATTCCCCGGCCAGGCTCGATTCCTGTGTCTGTGTGCATGGAGTTTGCATGTTCTCCCCGTGCTTGGTGGGTTTCCTCCGGGTACTCCGGTTTCCTCCCACAGTCCAAAGATATGCAGGTTAGGCTAATTGGCGTTCCTAAATTGCCCGTAGTGTGTGATTGGGTGAGTGAGTGTGTGTATGTGTGTGAGCCCTGCGATGGATTGGCATCCTGTCCAGGGTGTACCCCGCCTAGTGCCCGAAGTCTCCTGGGATAGGCTCCAGGTCCCCCGCGACCCTGAACACAGGATTAAGCGGTATAGAAAATGAATGAATGATTTGAAATCTTTTAAAATGGCCACATCATTCAAAAGCACATGAACGTAATAAAAAACAATCCGAAAATGTACACTTCTTTCCATGAGCTTCAGAAAATTCTGACTTGTGGAATACTTCACATATTTTATAGCTGTAGGTGTTTTATTTTTCTCAGCACATGCATTTAGATGACGTTAATTGGATATAAATATTAATGTGTATTTTCTTTTTCTCTGCTTCAACACACCTAAACTTTTGATTTTTGTAAATATTTTTTAAGCAAACTAACTTTTCTATGTGGAAAAGAAAAAGAAAAAAAAAAAGGAGTACTGTCATGTGACCGGCTGATCATCACGTGTCCTCTAAACAAACCACATAGACTACACCAGGGAACAACCTGAAGTCCACAGTCGCCTTTGGGTGTGTCACCTGTTTGGGTCAGACCAATGACATGATCTATAGCTATGAATCAGGATCTAATTAATTATTTGTATTCAATAATCTCTCTATATCTATATCTGACAAAAGTAACTATCAGGTGACAGTCCATGTATATTCAAGTCCGCGCTATGCCTGCATGACACATCTGTAACTACATAACAAAAACTAAGACTAGATTTCTAACTGGCTTAAATGGAGTAATTGCATTTGTCAATTTTTTAAGTAGCTGGCAACGAAATTCAAGAAATCCGTACAACATTTCACTTTTTTTCCTTTTACACAAGAATAGTATTGTGTCACTGTACACTTACTGAACCTGCTGAGAAACTCTACTCGGTGTGAGTTCAGGACTTCACTTACCTCTCACTGAGCAGCACCTTGACTTTAGGTGGATTTCCTGCCATTATGGCCCAGATGATCTACCTTTGATAATCTACAATCCCGTGCTGTAAAACTTGAGCAGTTTATCAGGTGACGGTCATATCCGGAACATATTCCCAGCTACACGGAAGAAGAGGACTTCATTCAAAAAGCGCTGGATTGCCCGCAGAAGTTAAACAGATCGAGGAACAGAGTCATTTTCTCGAAAAGCGTGATGATAATATCAAGACACGGCGCCCAGCTGATCTGGGATCAGAACACGCTTCACGTCTTCTGCGCATGCGTAGTAGGTTTCGCGGAGTAATTATTTTGAGTCGCAGAGGATTGTGGGAGTGTTTCGGCCCTATTCACCGGTCAAAATGTCTGACATGGAAGATGATTTCATGTGCGATGATGAAGAAGATTATGATCTGGTATGTGAAGTAGTTGACACGGTTTTGCATGCATCGGTGGTTAATTTGTCTTTGAATACACTTCTCATGAGACAATTAGGCTAACGTGTTAGCATGCTAGCAGTTATCCTTATCCGCCTGACTGGAGAGCTAAGTTAGCTTACCCCATACGGAGGAGTTAGCCTAGCTAGCTCGTGTTTGTTAATGCTTTAGCTTGGCCTGTGAGCAGGTAGCTAATCGTTCTGTTCGTTTTGCGGCAGTGTGACCGAACAGAGCTGTAGTTGTTCAGTGGTGAGGTTTATGTGTTCCTCTGTCATTTTGTCGTCACGTATGGCTACAATATTCGGTGCAACAGTAAAGCTAAACGCATCAAGGCTCGCCAGCGAACCCCGTGCAGCCCGACAGAGCTGTCACTGACCCGGTCAGCCAGGTCCAAAGTGAACTGCTGGTGTAGTGAATAAATGATTCAACAGAATGTAGTTTATACACTCACGGGGAAATAAACAGGTGGGCAGAACTGTGTGAAAGCCGTGAGTGACCCCCTTATTTATTCATACTCTATTGAATTATTGTAGATTTAAATTAATGTGAACAATTTGTTTTTTTTAATGCAACAGGCTGCAAAGTGCTTAATGATACCATAGAATATTGGTTGTTTAAGTAACAGTCTTGTCTGTTCCAACCACACAGTATCCACCAGTCTGATTCATTGTTTCTCACTGGTTCAAGTGTTAAATTAGAGTTGTTGTTTTTAATGCTTGAATGAATTATAGGTCACTGTGTGGCTTAATAAACAAAAACATTCCTCTGAAACTGGTCAGGTACAGGAACTGGACAGGAAATGTGAGACAAAAAGTTCATGAAACCTGGAAAACTACTACATAGTTTTTATTTTATTTTCATTTTGTGAAGCTGCTTTGAGACAATGACTATTGTTAAAAACACTATAATTTAATTGAATTCCCTAAGACTACATAAAGAAGAACAAGTACTGTGCATGTGGTGCCTGGACTATAAAACTTCTTTAATATTTTTTAAATAGTAAAACAAAAACTCAAAAGTGCTTTACATTTACATTACATTTAGCCATTTGGCAGACGCTCTTATCCAGAGCGACTTACATTTTTTTTTTTTTATCTCATTATACATCTGAGCAGTTGAGGGTTAAGGGCCTTGTTCAAGGGCCCAACAGTGGCAACTTTGTGGTTGTGGGGTTTGAACCTTGGATCTTCCGAACCGTAGTCCAATGCCTTAACCACTGAGCTACCCCTGGCTTTATGTACAAATCAGACCTTAAAAGAAACAGTGATTTAACCCTTGATTCATTCACTTATCAGTAACCACTTTATCCTGGTCAAGTTTGAGGTGGAACTGGAGTCTGTTCCAGGATCACAGGGTTGTGAGGTGGATAGAGGCCAGTCTGTCTCAGGACACGGCATACTCGGACAAACCCACTAGGAATTATATTAATTTACTTCTAGGGCCAATGTGGCACAGCCAATCTAAATGCCAGCATGCTTTTCAAAGGAAACCAAGGACCCTGGAGAGAAAATGCACAAGCATGTAAAAAAGATGTGAAACTCCACACAGACAGTAGTATGAGCTCAGGGTCCAAGTGGGAGCTGAGAGGTGACTATATTTCCTGCTGCCATTAGACATTCAATAGGGTAATAATAGTGAAAACAATAGCTGTAGTAACAGAAAGATGCAACTTAAAAATACTGTAAATAATAAGAGGTCTGTAGAAAAAAACTAAAAGTACAATTGAAGTAGTTTGAAAGAAATGTAAGGAAACTTTTTAAACAAAATATATTTGGTTCCTTGCATTGGACTGCTGCATTAAACAAGCAGAAAGAAAAGTGTTTCTATTTTCCACATCTGAGTTACATGAAAAGGTCTGTACAAAGTCATCAATGTTTTTGTTTGCTTAAAGCCCACCTAAACCTACTATAAGTTAGACCCCATTTTACTGTTCAGTTAAAAAGCTTTAGTTGTAATATCAGTAACTTTAAATAAAATTTGAATAGAAGTGCTTTTAATATTATTTAAAATGGTACGTGTGTGTGTGTGTGTGTGTGTGTGTGTGTGCCGGTATGTGCCTAATGCTTTAGTAGGTGTACAAGAGGTTACGCATGGCTCCGCCGGCGTGCAAATCCTGAGACTGTGTGCTACGATTACCTGCAAATTCAGTGTGTAGTCAACTCTCTGCCGCTCCTCGCGCTGCTCCAATGTGCCTGCCTACTGTTACATTCAGTGAGAACTGCCCATAACACGACCACAGTATAATTTTTTAAGTAGCAATTTTCTCTTAAAAAAAAAAAAACTGATGACGCTGCCTACTGTTAATTTAGGCAGCGTCATCAGTGGAACGAGACCCTGCCTACCATTCATTTGGAGGGGAACATTTGTGACACGCTTACAGTATGACATGAAAGTTGATGGTGCTACCCACAGTTACATTCGGGGGGGGGGGGGGGGGAACACCTGTGATGCGCCTGTGACGGAACTAACTGTGCAAACTCGGACCATATTATTTTTTTTTTTATATATGTCTAGATCATGGTTGTAAAATGTGCTGGACGCATAACTGTTGTCTTGAGTATCTCACTGATGTTTATTTTGCTGTCATCTTGGTTGGAAATTTAGCTAGTTTAGAATGTATGAATAATGGCACCAAAATCCTGCCCTGTCTTTATACAGAGTTAGACAAAAATGTATGCACACTTCAGGAAAAAAAAACTTAATTATTTTAATGCAGAATTTTTGCTATACATTATGTATGATAATATTAATATAATAATATGCTAATATTAGTAATATATTAGAATACTGTAAATATATGTCATACTATTTATTTATTTATTTTTCCCCCTGAAGTTTGTATAAATATTTTTTTGGCTGACTCTGGAGATCATAAAATAGTTGTAAGGTTTGCAGTGAATGTATCTGGCATATGCTGGGAATGACTTTACAAGCAAGATGCATGGCGAAGGGATGCTAAACCACACCATCAGTCTAATCTTCGTATCTCATGTGTTTTTCGGTTCTCTTTTTCAATTCCAGGAGTACTCTGAGGACAGCAACTCTGAGCCGAACGTCGACTTGGAGAATCAGTACTATAATTCTAAAGCCCTAAAGGAAGATGATCCCAAAGCTGCTTTGAGCAGCTTTCAGAAGGTAAATCAGCACTTGGCTATTTATATCGCCTGTTTCCAAAGTCGTGCTGTAAAAGAAATGACCGCATTCTCATCTGAACTCTAGGTGCTGGAGCTTGAGGGTGAAAAAGGAGAATGGGGTTTCAAAGCACTTAAACAGATGATTAAAATCAATTTCAAGTTGGTAAGAAACAAGGCTAACATATGTGTGTTTGGGATTTGTGAAAATGTTTGAATAGCGCCTGATTAATGTAATCTTCTGTCCTTTTTGTTTTCCGTTCAGACAAACTTTCCGGAAATGATGAACCGATATAAACAGCTCTTGACGTATATACGAAGTGCTGTCACCAGGAACTACTCTGAGAAATCCATCAACTCTATTCTAGATTATATTTCAACATCCAAACAGGTATTGTTTCTATAATAATGCTTTAGGTCTCCTTAAATGACATTATTTAAATGACATTCATTTGAGTTAAAAAAACATAAATACATTTTCATACCATGATTTATCATACATACAGTGGTGTGAAAAACTATTTGCCCCCTTCCTGATTTCTTATTCTTTTGCATGTTTGTCACACTTAAATGTTTCTGCTCATCAAAAACCGTTAACTATTAGTCAAAGATAACATAATTGAACACAAAATGCAGTTTTTAAATGAAGGTTTACTTTATTAAGGGAGAAAAAAAAACTCCAAATCTACAGTGGTGTGAAAAACTATTTGCCCCCCTCCTGATTTCTTATTCTTTTGCATGTTTGTCACACAAAATGTTTCTGATCATCAAACACATTTAACTATTAGTCAAAGATAACACAAGTAAACACAAAATGCAGTTTTTAAATGAGGGGTTTTATTATTTAGGGAGAAAAAAAATCCAAACCTACATGGCCCTGTGTGAAAAAGTAATTGCCCCCTGAACCTAATAACTGGTTGGGCCACCCTTAGCAGCAATAACTGCAATCAAGCGTTTGCGATAACTTGCAACGAGTCTTTTACAGCGCTCTGGAGGAATTTTGGCCCATTCATCTTTGCAGAATTGTTGTAATTCAGCTTTATTTGAGGGTTTTCTAGCATGAACCGCCTTTTTAAGGTCATGCCACAACATCTCAATAGGATTCAGGTCAGGACTTTGACTAGGCCACTCCAAAGTCTTCATTTTGTTTTTCTTCAGCCATTCAGAAGTGGATTTGCTGGTGTGTTTTGGGTCATTGTCCTGCTGCAGCACCCAAGATCGCTTCAGCTTGAGTTGACGAACAGATGGCCGGACATTCTCCTTCAGGCTTTTTTGGTAGACAGTAGAATTCATGGTTCCATCTATCACAGCAAGCCTTCCAGGTCCTGAAGCAGCAAAACAACCCCAGACCATCACACTACCACCACCATATTTTACTGTTGGTATGATGTTCTTTTACTGAAATGCTGTGTTACTTTTACGCCAGATGTAACGGGACACGCACCTTCCAAAAAGTTCAATGTTTGTCTCGTCGGTCCACAAGGTATTTTCCCAAAAGTCTTGGCAATCATTGAGATGTTTTTTAGCAAAATTGAGACGAGCCTTAATGTTCTTTTTGCTTAAAAGTGGTTTGCGCCTGGGAAATCTGCCATGCAGGCCGTTTTTGCCCAGTCTCTTTCTTATGGTGGAGTCGTGAACACTGAGCTTAATTGAGGCAAGTGAGGCCTGCAGTTCTTTAGATGTTGTCCTGGGGTCTTTTGTGGCCTCTCGGATGAGTTGTCTCTGCGCTCTTGGGGTAATTTTGGTCGGCCGGCCACTCCTGGGAAGGTTCACCACTGTTCCATGTTTTTGCCATTTGTGGATAATGGCTCTCACTGTGGTTCGCTGGAGTCCCAAAGCTTTAGAAATGGCTTTATAACCTTTACCAGACTGATAGATCTCAATTACTTTTGTTCTCATTTGTTCCTGAATTTCTTTGGATCTTGGCATGATGTCTAGCTTTTGAGGTGCTTTTGGTCTACTTCTCTGTGTCAGGTAGCTCCTATTTAAGTGATTTCTTGATTGAAACAGTTGTGGCAGTAATCAGGCCTGGGGGTGACTACAGAAATTGAACTCAGGTGTGATAAACCACAGTTAAGTTATTTTTTAACAAGGGGGGCAATCACTTTTTCACACAGGGCCATGTAGATTTTGAGTTTTTTTTCTCCCTTAATAACGTAAACCTTCATTTCAAAACTGCATTTTGTGTTCAATTATGTTATCTTTGACTAATAGTTAACGGTTTTTGATGAGCAGAAACATTTAAGTGTGACAAACAGGCAAAAGAATAAGAAATCAGGAAGGGGGCAAATAGTTTTTCACACCACTGTACATGGCCCTGTGTGAAAAAGTGATTGCCCCCCTTGTTAAAAAATAACTTAACTGTGGTTTATCACACCTGAGTTCAATTTCTGTAGTCACCTCCAGGCCTGATTACTGCCACACCTGTTTCAATCAAGAAATCACTTAAATAGGAGCTACCTGACACAGAGAAGTAGACCAAAAGCACCTCAAAAGCTAGACATCATGCCAAGATCCAAAGAAATTCAGGAACAAATGAGAACAAAAGTAATTGAGATCTATCAGTCTGGTAAAGGTTATAAAGCCATTTCTAAAGCTTTGGGACTCCAGCGAACCACAGTGAGAGCCATTATCCACAAATGGCAAAAACATGGAACAGTGGTGAACCTTCCCAGGAGTGGCCGGGCGACCGAAATTACCCCAAGAGCGCAGAGACAACTCATCCGAGAGGCCACAAAAGACCCCAGGACAACATCTAAAGAACTGCAGGCCTCACTTGCCTCAATTAAGGTCAGTGTTCACGACTCCACCATAAGAAAGAGACTGGGCAAAAACGGCCTGCATGGCAGATTTCCAAGGCGCAAACCACTTTTAAGCAAAAAGAACATTAAGGCTCGTCTCAATTTTGCTAAAAAAACATCTCAATGATTGCCAAGACTTTTGGGAAAATACTTTGTGGACTGACGAGACAAAAGTTGAACTTTTTGGAAGGTGCGTGTCCCGTTACATCTGGCGTAAAAGTAACACAGCATTTCAGAAAAAGAACATCATACCAACAGTAAAATATGGTGGTGGTAGTGTGATGGTCTGGGGTTGTTTTGCTGCTTCAGGACCTGGAAGGCTTGCTGTGATAGATGGAACCATGAATTCTACTGTCTACCAAAAAATCCTGGAGGAGAATGTCCGGCCATCTGTTCGTCAACTCAAGCTGAAGCGATCTTGGGTGCTGCAGCAGGACAATGACCCAAAACACACCAGCAAATCCACCTCTGAATGGCTGAAGAAAAACAAAATGAAGACTTTGGAGTGGCCTAGTCAAAGTCCTGACCTGAATCCTATTGAGATGTTGTGGCATGACCTTAAAAAGGCGGTTCATGCTAGAAAACCCTCAAATAAAGCTGAATTACAACAATTCTGCAAAGATGAGTGGGCCAAAATTCCTCCAGAGCGCTGTAAAAGACTCGTTGCAAGTTATCGCAAACGCTTGATTGCAGTTATTGCTGCTAAGGGTGGCCCAACCAGTTATTAGGTTCAGGGGGCAATTACTTTTTCACACAGGGCCATGTAGGTTTGGATTTTTTTTCTCCCTAAATAATAAAACCCCTCATTTAAAAACTGCATTTTGTGTTTACTTGTGTTATCTTTCACTAATAGTTAAATGTGTTTGATGATCAGAAACATTTTGTGTGACAAACATGCAAAAGAATAAGAAATCAGGAGGGGGGCAAATAGTTTTTCACACCACTGTAGATGTTCATACCATCAGGTTTATTTATTTATTTAGTGTGTCCCCCCCCCCCCCCTTCTCTGAGTTGCCACAACTCATCATTTGATCTGTTAGTTACTGGCCCAGGTTTTCCACTGGATCCCCTTCCAGCCACAACCCACGTTATTTGTTTACTTATATCCATAATGAACCAACACCTTATTTAACATGATATTAATTGACAAAATTCAGAAAAAAAAAACACTTTGTGATTTTTACACCTGGTGATCAGAGTTACTAAGATATTAGCTGCATAGTTCATTATCATTTATGCGTACATGTTTTAACATAACATTACTTATGTTTTTGTGAGTCTTACATCTTTTAATGTGTACTGAAGTAAATAGTGTTAGTTGAGAGCTGTAGTATAAAGCCTTTTTATGCAGTTTACTTAATGAAAGGGTTTCAAATGAACTCGGACAAACTCTGTGGAAAAGAACAGTATGTGGATTTCTCGTGTCCTCCTTGTTTCAGATGGATTTGCTTCAAGAATTTTATGAGACGACTCTAGAAGCGTTAAAAGATGCCAAAAATGACAGACTCTGGTTTAAAACCAATACAAAGGTATTTGTGGTGATTGATTTGTTACTCACCTGCATTGATCTATCAACTACAGTATCTGACCATTTTGATTCATACACATTCACATTCCTTACAAATGTAAATGATTCTTTTGATTGTGTAAAGCTGCTTTGAGACAATGACAATTGTTAAAATTTAATTGAATTGATCAGTAAAACATAGACTATGTAGTCTAAAAGAACTACTTAGACTTTTTCAAGTATAGATGTGTAGTTCCTATCAATAAACAGCTTAAAAGTGTTAAATTGCTAAAATGATCTTCCTCTGCCCAGCTAGGAAAGTTGTACTTGGAGAGAGAAGAGTATGGAAAACTTCAGAAAATTCTCAGGCAGTTGCACCAGTCATGTCAGGTACAAGAGCATCGATGTGGCATCTTTTAAGTTTAGATGAGAAATGTTATTTATAATTTGATCATTTTGATTTATAATTGTTCCATTGTGTTTGTGAAGACCGATGATGGTGAAGATGACCTGAAGAAAGGCACACAGTTGCTGGAGATTTACGCTTTGGAAATTCAGATGTACACAGCCCAAAAAAACAACAAGAAGCTGAAAGCCCTCTATGAGCAGTCGTTACACATCAAATCAGCAATCCCACATCCACTTATCATGGGCGTCATCCGAGGTAACTCGTTTACGAAATCATTAACTCAGCTACAGTAAAAATAATAACAAAATTATGTTCTCTCAGTGTGATTACATAAACTGTTGTCTTCATTGTTTTGTGTGTGTGTGTGCGCGCGCGCACTCTGATCTAGAATGTGGTGGAAAAATGCACTTAAGGGAGGGAGAGTTTGAGAAGGCGCACACAGATTTTTTTGAAGCATTCAAAAATTACGACGAATCAGGAAGCCCCAGACGAACTACGTGTTTAAAGTACTTGGTCCTGGCCAACATGTTAATGAAGTCAGGAATAAACCCATTTGATTCTCAAGAGGTAATAAAAATAGAAATAGTGCTGTTTGTGTTGCGACAGTTTGTGGTGTGACTAGATAAATAGATTTTATAAACACTTTGTTTTTTGACTAGGCAAAACCCTACAAGAATGATCCAGAAATTCTTGCAATGACGAACTTGGTAAGGTAAGGCAGCATAAAGATTAAAAATTAAGTAACACAAATTACATAAGCTTGCCAGACTTACTTCATTAGGTACACCTTGATAGTACTGGGTTGGACTTTCTATAGAGTTAAGAACTTGCTTAATTTCTCCATGGATAGTTTCAACGAGGTCTAGGAAACATTCCTTAGAGCTTGTGGTCCACACCGACACGATAGCCTCACACAGTTGCTGCAGATTTATCAGTTGCACATCCTTGTTGCGATTCGACCATTCCATCACATTCCAAAGGTGATCTATTGGATTAAGAGATGGTAACTGTGGAGGCCATTTGATTGATCTTGATTATTGTCATGTTCAAGAAAATAGTTTGAGTTATGCGTTTCAATTTTCTACTGTACAATTTTCGTGAGCCCAGGTGAATTGTATAATCAGTCACCCGCTCTTAGCTGACAGGAGTGGCACCCGTTGTGGCCCATCAACTTCAGGGTTCATTGTGTCATGTGATTTCCTCAGCTTACCTCGGTTGTAACGAGGTGCTATTTCACACTTGAGCTGGTATTTTTTTTATTAGATCAGCTCAAACCAGTCTGGCCACTCATCTCTGACCTCTGTCGTCAGCAAGACATTTTCAATCAGAGAACTGCTACTCACTGTATATTTTCTCCTTTTCAAACCATTCTCTGTAAACCCTAGAGATGTTTGTGTGAAATCCCAGTAGTCACCGGTTTCATGTTGCATTCAAAGTCACTTAAATCACCTCTGCTCCAATCTGATGCCTGGTTTGAATCTCTGCAGATTTGTTGCCATGTGATTGGCCGATCAAATATTAGCATTAATGAGCAGTCAAACTGGTGTACCTAATGAAGTGGCCAGGGTGTGTGTGTGTGTGTGTATATATATAATATAAAAACATGCACAGCGAAAACTAAATGCCTCAGCATGTGGTAATCAACATGAGATAGTAATCAAGATGGTAATCAAGTTATATACCAAGTTACATTTGTCTAGATGCACAATCTACACTACCTGGTCAAGAAAGGTCACACACAATATTATTTCATGCAGTCACATTTAGCTATGATTTCAGTACACAATAAAAAAAAAAAAAATACATTGATGTGACAACCTGGTCATTCAGTACGTTCTGGTCGTCAGCTGACTTCATTTTATTGACACATAATGTTGCTGAATCTAGAACTGATCAATTGAAGCAACCCCAGATCATACCACTGTGTCCAGAGGCTTGTACACTTGGCACTATGCATGATGGGTGCATCGCTTCATGCGCTTCCCTTCTTACCTGACACAACGATCGCTCTGGTATAGGGTTATTCTCAGCTCATCAGACCGTGTGAGCTTTTTCCAAATCTCCTTAGTTGTTTTCTTTGCCTAATGCAGCCCAATAATTTAACCCTTTTGAAATGCCATTATTATTATTTATTTTTATTTTTTTTATGAATATGGGCAGTGTTTTAACCTTTTGCAATAAGGTGCTGTTGTAGGTGTACATGGCCTTATTTTGTTCTGGCTGAGCTGAGAATTACACACAGTGCATATATTCATGATATAATTACCTCTTTCTTCTGACAGCCAGTTGTTTCTTTAATTTATAACATAGTTGTTTTTATCATTATTGGTTAAATCACAGTGCCTACCAGAACAATGACATAACAGAGTTTGAGAAAATATTGAAGACGAATCACAGTAACATAATGGATGACCCCTTCATCAGAGAACATATTGAGGGTGAGTCTAAAATCGAATTCTAAATGAAACAAATACTTTGATCACCTTTTCAGCTAATGTGTCTGAACATCTATTTTTATTCTTTCAGAGTTGCTACGGAACATAAGGACGCAAGTTCTCATCAAATTAATTAAGCCTTACACTAGGATACACATACCTTTCATTTCAAAGGTAATATACTTTCTGGAGCATTGTACTCTGTTGTTGAAATTTTAATTATTCTGTCTTGATTTAGTGACCTTTTATTTTTTTTAGGAACTGAACATCGATGTTGTGGATGTGGAAAGCTTGCTTGTACAGTGTATATTAGACAAGTAAGTTTTAATTAAATCTTTAATGTAAAAAAAAGAAAAGCTGAGAGTCTTATACTTTTCTAAATATTTGTGTGAAACATTAAATGTGTGTGTGCACATATTATTTACTGGTATGTCATGATCAATTAAATGTTTCAGCACCATTAATGGCCGCATTGACCAGGTCAACCAGCTGTTGGAGCTTGATCACCAGAAAAGAGGTGGTGCTCGATATACAGCCCTGGACAAATGGACCAATCAGCTCAACTCCCTCAACCAGGCCATTGTCAGTAAACTGGCTTGAGTGACCGCTCAAGAACCTGAAAAACAGTCCGTTCACCAGAAATCCAGATGACTTAAAGGGCTGTCAGAGACACTAAGCCCTTTCAGGTCCTAAATCCCCTGATCACCGAATGACATGAAGCGTGCGCTTAAACCGGCTAGTTTGTGTTATGCAGCTGCTGAAACTTAAACGCCATGAGCTTTATAAGTCCCAAACAACACAGAAATGCCCAAAGAAAATCTGCTGTTCTGAATCCTTGATGTCTGTTCTTTAGACTGTATTGGAGTCATCTTGGGAGGTATTATTTTAATCACATGTCATGACATTTGGTTATAGCATACATTTAAAAGGTATTTTACCTTTATTTTTTAGGTGTGATGATGCTCAGTAATTAGAGGAAGAATGTTTATCTGTTGAACACTGTTGAAGCGTGATTATTATTATTATTATTATTATTATTTTTCCTTAAAGATGTACGTTCCAAGGTTTAGGAAGATGAACTCTTGCACCAGGGAATAAAGTAATTACAGTACTCAAGTTTTTCTGGACTTCACAAAAAAGATGTGGGTGAGTTTAGGAAAAAGGCTGTACCTCTGAGATGGCTGAGTCATAGCATGAGCTTGCGTATTAATGAATCTCAGTTAAATTACAGCTACTTGACTTTGAAACCTCACCCTTGGTCATAACTTGTGTTCTATTGTTTCATATTTGAACAATAAATAAAAAGATGCATTTGTTTCAGCAGATGATAACTGAAATTAATGTTTTATGTTTGAAAATTTGTTTGTGACAAATTGAGTTTTTTGTGGTGCAAATTCATTGTTATTGTATTGTTTTAAGATTTTTGGGACTGTCTAAAAATAGTGGGGTCTGGGAGCATACTGTATTTAAATATACAGATAGGCTCAAAATTCAATGTGAAAATTATATGCACAACTAATAGACGCACAGTCACGTGATGGGATCAGTGATGTTGCGATTACTAACATCTTTAGAGAAATGTAATACTGCACATTGCTTCCATAATTCAGTTTGACTATTTAAAAAAATGGTATAGATAACTGTGGAAGTGTGTGTACATTTTTGGACCCATTTGTATGCATGTATATTATGTATGTACATTATATGGACAAACCTGCAATGACATTGTATCTCAATACTTATACAGTACTTCAGTATGGAGTTGGTCCCCCTTTTGCAGCTATACCACTCTTTGTCCAGAAGATTTTGGATTGTTTGTGTGGAAATTTGTGCCCATTTATTGTGTAGGGCATTTAGGACGTTAGACACTTATGTTGGAACTCCGTCCAGTTCATCCCAAAGGTGCTCAATGGGGTAGAAGTCAGGGCCCTGTGCGGGCCAGTCATGTTCTTCCAAACCAAACTATCTTTATAGTTCTTGCTTTGTGCACTGGGGCACAGTCATGTTGGAATAGAGAAAGTCCTTCTCCAAACTGTTACCACAAAGTTGAAAGCATAGCATTGGCCATGATTGCCCTTCACTAGGGATTTAATGGGCGTGTTTAAAGAATCTGAATTCAAGAAACAGGTTTGGTCGAATACTTGTGTCCATACAGTGTGTGTCTGTGTATATACACACATATATAATGAGCCTGATGATCCGTTATGGAGTTAAACTTACAGTTAAAGGCTGGAAAGAAAATGAGAGTCCTGATTTATAATACAGTACATAAAATTTTAGTGTGTGAATGCCATGACGGCATGCGGAAGACGTCATCATCCAATGAGCCAATGAGCTGGCAGGATTTTTGCCGCTGTTCAGAGCGCCATGTTTCAAGATTGACGCCTACAGTGTGTTTAGCGTACACACACAGGCTAGTGTTAACCAGCTATTTGCTGTTTGTTACCACAGGGACGTGGACATGATATGAAGTTGAGCCGTCGAAGAAAATGCGTCGCGTTTCTTTCGCTAATTCGCCTCTAAAACCGTTGGCTGTTTGTCGTTGGCTAAGTTGGTTGTGATGCTAACAGCTAATTACCGTCCTGTAGATAAACGGCAACTGAGAGATGAAATAACTGAATTTTTAAGTCTGGATATATTTTATCCGTGTATTGGAGGTAAGCGATATCTTTATCTGCTATGTAACAGCTTGTAAAGCTCACTGGACAGTCTGGAGGAAGTGTTATGATTGTTGTTATAGCCGGCGGAAGATGGAGACTGGAGGCGCTCGGATGGATAACTGTAGATTTCTGAAGGGGTTATAGGAGCACGAGCCAGTGTGCGGTAACTAGAGCTCTCCTTCTAGATTGTTCTTCAGACTGCTAGAGGACACTTGTCTTCTGTTAGACGCCAGGCTGTGATGTCCATCGATTTTGATAGCGCTGCCTTACAAACGCAGCATGAAGAGGAAGAGGAGTATGATCAAGAGGACTACGCCAGGGAGCAGGAGGTAATTTAATCTTTCTCCTTCCTACAGCTTATTGCCTGGCACTTCAGTAAACACCTCTCTTAGAGAGAGCGTTACAACCCTCAGCCTGGCAGTTACTTACAAACCCCCTAACACATGTACTGAACACGCCCCTTCAAAGAAGCCCAGACACACAACTGTACTGTTAATCCTCTCTGGTAGACCTTATACTGCTAGGGAACAAATGATGACTTTAACTTGATGATGACAATACTGTAATGATGAAAATAATAAAAATAGTAGTAGTAATACTACTACTACTAATGATGATGTGGCCTGCACCTCCAGGTTCCAGGTTTGATTCCCGCCTCCGGTCTGTGTGCATGGTGTTTGCATGTTCTTGTCAGGTTTCCTCCTTGTACTCCAGTTTCCTCCCTCAGTCCGAAGACATGCAGATTAGATTTTAACTGGTATTCCCATTGTGTGTGTGTGTGTATGTGTTTGCTCTGCAATGGATTCGTACCCGGTCCATGGTGTACCCCATTTTGTGGCCTAAGTCTCCTGGGATAGGCTTCAGGCCCCGTGACCGTAATAGACAATAGAGAAAATGTACTGCTCATTCTGTACACTGTTGCAAAGAGAGGCAACAGTTGAGACAAAGTTGGGTACACCATGGACTGGGTTCCAATCAGGGTTTGACATTAACTAGTTTTGGCTTTTACTTTTGGCTAGTAAAAAGGCTGAATGGCTAGTGACTCCGGAAATACAGCCTTTTTACTAGACACAATTTTGTTACCATAAATTCATTTTTTTCACCATGATACGTTAATGTTTGTTATGTCAAGATTTACTTATAAATGACAGCATACACTGTATCACTATAGTAGTAAAGTATTCAGTACTGTTAAGATAGCTCTCAATATAAAAACATACAAACATGAACAGTATATTCTGCATATTGAACTTAAATTCAAGCCTCTTACCACAATGAAATTGAAAAATAACAGATTCAGTACAACTGAACTCATTGTTTGAGACTTAGTGATGGGAAGTTCGAATCATTTTAGTGACTCGGTTTTTTGAATCTCGTTCATCAAAATGAACGATTCTTTTTTTTTTAGTCATTTCGTTCATTTGATCAGAAATAAATTTAAATGTTGCGTCTTCAATAAAAATACCCCCAATACGTCTACATACACAAACTTTGGCTATATAATTTATGAAAATATTACAATGCAGCTAAGGACATATTATAATAAACAGAATAAGTAACTCACTGTCATATCTTCCAGTCATATCTTTTTTTATTATCTATTGCACCGCATAGCGGCTATGGGAGTCACGTGACAAAAGAACGAACGACTCGTGACCTGAATATAACCCGGAGGTTTTCCGATGTTTTGCGCATGCGTGCCCAATAGAAAATGAACGAATCACTCTGAGATACTTGTTCTTCTGAGTCATGTTACAAAGAACGAATCGTTCATAAACGACCCGTGTGTGAAATGCATGTATAGAGAGAGATATTAAATGTCCTCGTTACATTCATGCGCGTTTTATGCAACGCGTTTATTTTATATCTCTCTGCCTTTAGAGAAAACTACAACAAAAATATATCGTCATACCAAAGAATAAACGACCCGCTAAAGTGGCTAGTGAGACTAAAGTTATTACCCGCCACAGCCGAATTTCACCCGCATTTGGCGGGTGGGCGGGTGCCAATGTCAAGCCCTGGTTCCAATCCATCACAGAGCACACACACACACACACACACATTTTTTGGGTAATTTGGGAAAGCCAATGAACCCAGTCTGCATGTCTCTATACTCTATCACCATGCTGCCGATGGAGAATGTATAAAGGATAAAACATAAATAAAAACCTTCTTGTCATTTTCTCACTCTAAATCTTTAAGGTCCTGGATTTTCCTTATTTCCAGAAATTAAACAAATGCTCACATACATTTAATAATAAATTACACTTTTATTCCCTGTTTAAGGTTTTGTTGCCACTCCGGCATTTTTAATTATCAGCGTGTTAGCAAACTCATTAAACTCGAAGTAGACGACATTAAAACGAACTGGCTATTGAGTATTCATGCTGTTTGTTTGTTTTTTCTTCTTTTTGCTAATAATTATGTTTACATTACGTATATGCTTTACACTGTAAAAAAATCTGACCTAGGGTTTACTCAAAAAAATTATGGCAACAAAGTGACACCTAATATATATTTAAGTAAATTTTACTACTATAATAATGAGTAAGAAACAGAATAAATTATTTAAATGGAAGACAATATATATATTTAATTGTAAATTAAATCAAGTCTTTTATTGTGTTGGATTTAATATTAACTGTGAAAAATATAATGTATTCAGCATAAATATTTTAAGCTAAATTAAATAATTTTAAGGAAAACAGTTTTACGTTTACTAAAAAAAATGTTACATTCAATGAATATCTGAGAGAAATCTGGAAAAGATTTATTTTTATTGAATATTTGAGAGTAATTGACTAACATTAAGTATTTAAGTGAACCTGAAATATAGTTAAATTATAAATCAAATCTACTCAATGTTGGATCACTTCATTGAAACAATTGTGATATTTCTAAGTTACTTAAATGCTTGTGCTGGATTAACATAAAAACAACAGGAATAGCATAACATTTGTAACTTTGACATTTATTTGCAGACACGATAAACATTGTCCAACATTTTTGCAGCATGTATCGAGTTTTTAATTTAACATTAAAACTAGAAAACCGCATTATGACACTGTTACAAAGGTGGGCCATATCCATCATAAAGAAACATACAATATTCTGTTACTACACGTGTCCCCTTTAATTCAATAGTTTATATTGAGCTCAATTCAAAACACAAAAGGTAAATCTTTAAGTTAATTACTCACCTCTAGAGCAACTGTTAACTGCTGCAGTTAGACACCCTGTGACGGTCAGCTAATCACTTGAGTCAATCAACACAATTAGAGTGTTATGGCGCTTTTCCACTGCATAGTACGGCACGACACGCTTCAGTTCAGCTCACTTTTGGGGGTTTTTCCACTGGGAACAGTACCTGGTACCTGGTCCTTTTTTTAGTATCACCTCAGCCGAGGTTCCAAGCATGCCGAACCGTTACCAAAACATGACGTGTAAACTCTGCTGGTCACCGATTGGCCGGAGAAAATCATCATTACTGCGTCACTAAACTTGCGACACGAGACACAACAGAACCGCTATATTTAGAACAGCCAGCGAAGGATCGGACGCACCTTTTTGTATTAACCAAAATTTTTCTTTGGCTGCCATCAGCCTCTTTTGAAACAAACTCCTTCGTCTTGCTGTTAAAAACATCCACATGCCAAGAATGAAGAACACCATGCCGTCGATATGCTCCATTGTTGTGTGTTTGTTGTGGCGCGTTTACGATGACGTCACGGCAATAGAGGCGCCGCACCTAAAACGACACGTGAATAATCCCGCCCACTCTAAAGCGTTACTAAACTGCAGTGGAAGCCGAGCCAAACTGAGCTGTACTGAACCGTGCTGTGCCGTACTATGCAGTGGAAAAGAGGCAATTGTGTTCGCAACACTCTGAAACATTTACATTTAGGCATTTGGCAGACGCTCTTATCCAGAGCGACTTACATTTTTATCTGAGCAGTTGAGGGTTAAGGCCCTTGCTCAAGGGCCCAACTGTGGCAACTTGGTGGTTGTGGGGTTTGAACCTGGGATCTTCCGAACCGTAGTCCAACGCCTTAACCACTGAGCTACCCCTGGCCCTACCCCTGGAAACATTGACTAGCCCGACTGAATATTAGAATAAAGAATATATTAGAATAAAGAATATTATATACTATATAACACATTGTAATAAAATTCACACACCGAACTAACTACCATGCTACGCATGACTTTTAGCCAAATAAAAACAGAGCCGACTGAGAGGACATCTTTGCTTTAGAACAGACTGGGAGGAAATAGCTTAGCTGGATTTAACCACACAATACAATTTGTATATTTCACAACTCTCTGTAAAAAAAAATTTAATTGCTAAAAAATTATTTGTACATTCATATTACTAACTAAACAAATCTCAAATAAAGTGACAAATAAAATTAGAATTTGGAATCTCACATTAAGAAAAATGCAGATCCTGCAGCATGTGGCACTTTGTCTGGATGTAAAAACGTGGAAATTGCATGGCAGTAGAACCTAGTCTCTCTAAATGAGTAAAATTTACAAAAAAATTTTTGATTTTGACACGGCCAGAAAAATTTTATGAAAATTTCCCACATTTTTTCCTCGCTGATTTTAAACTGAAAAAATTAACTTGAAATGAAATTAATAAATAATCAGCATTTGTTTAAATCATCTTAATTTGACTCCAGAATGCAGTAAGTAAATTTTATGTACTTGTTACTAATATTAATTTAACAATTGTTAATTAAGCCCAGTTCCATGTTTTACAGTGTACTGGAAGTGCACCTGAATTCCTTGTAGGCACAATTTCATTAATATTCTGTAGAGGCAAAATAAAAAATCGGATGGGATGGAGTGCCTGAATGAAATAAAGGAATGATACGCTAATTGATCAGTTGGTTGGTTGGTTGATTAATTAATGAATCAACTAATCAGTGGTGGATTTTTTTTTTTTATTATTAGTTGATTGAAATGTTAAAAGCATAAGTAATGTGAAATGTGTAATTGTTAATTTCAACACTTTATTATCTTTTTTATTTTATTTTACATTGATTGTGTGCTGATGCTTTTGACCATCTCCTTGAATTAAATCAATCTGTCACCATCATCTATCAAAGACAATTGGAGAGCCTAACATTGACTCTTTATTAGCTAAGCAGTTAGATATCTAGAGCAACAATTTAACCAACAGATTAAAAACTACAGGCAAAAGACATGTCTTGTAAGCTTTGTCAGAAATACTGCTGAGAAGCGCCCACAAGATAAACTCCCAAAATCACTGCATATTTCAGAACAGAAAGGTGTCATGTGAGTGGCAGAGGTTTGACTCAAGTAAGGGTGTAGGCAAAAATTGCATTAGGTGTACACCTCTATAAAAGCAGACGTTTTGGCAATTTGCTGGTCTGGAGCATTTAGGTGTGTGTTAAAGATGTACGCCACGGTCTTAGTGAAGCAATTGTGGCTGCACATCAATCTGAAAAGTATTATAAAACCATTTTCAAACAATTTGGAGTTCTACAGTGAGAGATTAATTACAAATGAAAAGCATTCAAGACAGTTGCCAATTTTCTTAAGAGTGGACATCAAAGCACCCCAACTCGTACCATACTCAGAGGAGGAAAAAAAAGGCCAAGAGTTACATCAGCGGACCCTACGGGCCTACAGTGTCCTGGGGACAAATGAGACCAACAGTATTTCAGCAGAAACGCCTCATACCCACTGTCAAGCAGAGTAGTGGACGTGGGGTGATTTGGGCTTGTTTTGCAGCCATAGGACCGGCACCTTGCAGTCATTGAGTTGACTGTGAACAACTCTGTACATGTCATACAATAGGAAACACCAGTAAATCTACTGAAGCAAACCAGTAAAAATATATCAGAATGGCTAAAAAAATAAAAGAATCAGTTTAGACCTCAACCCAACTGACATGCTGTGGTGGGAGAGAGCTGTGCATAAGTGAATGTAATAAAACCTGAATGTACTGAAGCAATGTTGTAAAGAGGAACAGGTCAAATTCCTTATTTCTGCTAAAGGTGGATCTACAAGCTATTGAATCATGGGGGTACTTAGTTTTGGCCACATGTTTATTTTCTTTGTGGATTAATTTTTGTTAAATAAATAGTGGTACAGTGAAAAGTCATTTGTTGTTGGTCTGAGGTGGTATTTAGGGCTGCACGATATATCGAAAAAATATCGTTATCGCGATAATGGCATGCGCGATAACCATATCAGCAAAGATTTGCGATAAATACTTTATTTGCCAAGCATTTGTGTGTCCAAATTTGACCAATCAGACGGGCCCTTACTATGTTTATACCCGCTTATATATTTTTTTAAATATATTTTAAAATATATATATACACTTCATTCTGTCGCGAACTAACCCGGGATGATCAGAAGACTTAGCGATTAGCCGTTAGCCTTTTGTAGCATGGACGGTAAACCCAAACGCGGAAGCAAGCGAGTAGGCAGGATAACCACGCAAATTAGTTTAAGGACTCTCACAGAAGGGGAGCAAGGGAAAAACACACATTTAACCCGCGTCCTATAAACACACACTCAAATCAGAAAGTAAACAATCTGAACCGACATGGCAAACTCAGTGACTAAGCTGTATGCAATGGTTTGCTTACTCCTCTTATACTTCCGGGTTCGCGCCCGCATTACTTCCAGGTGTGTGCGTGCGTGTGTGACAAATAGTATTTTTTTAATTAAATTTTTGTTTAGTAATATTTATTTTTATTTAAAAAAAAACCAGGCAAGCCAAAGAGAATATTTTGTTTAAACGATGCTCTTTGTTTTAAGACACTATTGATGAGTGTATGGTTGCACGTAAATAAAAAGTAATGTTTGAAAGTAATTCATATTGTGTTGGCAGGTTTATAGTAACAGCAAACCAGAAGTCAGAATATCTGTTCAGGGTTTTAAGTCATTCATAGTGTTTTAAAGTCTATATATTTGCAACTTCCTTGACATATAGTTTCTATTTAGCCTGAATTAGATTTAATTAAAAAATAAATAAATAATAAAAAAAATAGGCAATAATAATAAAAAAATGCATTTCTCTAGGGAAATGTTATATCACAAGAAATATCGTTATCGCAATATTCAACAGTATCGCATATTTTCCTAATATCGTGCAGCCCTAGTTGTATTTGTCTTGTATTGAGACTCACTACGATCAGCTGTTTTTCAGGGTTTTCTTTATGAATAAATAAAAAATAAGAGGGGTACTAATCTTTTAAACAGGACTGTATCACAATAAAAAAAAAAATCCTGATTCTATGTAATTTTTCCCCCCACATTTTCGAGTTTTTTTTGAATATTTTTTTTGCCCCATCTGTATGATTTATAGAGGTACTGCAACATTTTACCACCTCAAATGCAATAGTATATAAATAAATAAAAAATTTTAAGATCTGTGTGATGCATGTTTTGTCACAAAGCAGAATACGTAACCTAAATGATTTCCCCCCTCTTTTATAGCTATGGGTTAATCCAAGTTAATCCCCAAACACTCATACTATATACAGTAAACGGCTCTGCAGTGTTAATAAACAGCTCAGACTGACCAACTTGTTAAACTATTATTGTGACTGAGTAGCTGAGATTAACATGTTATTTTAATGTTCTAAATTTTCTGTGTGTGTTTTCAAGCCCCAGTCTCCCTTGTTTAATGCTGCAAACTGCCGGTGCTATTGCTGGCTTGCCTCAAGTAGCCCATGATAAATTGGTCATAACGGCGGCCATTTTAGTTATGCTATTAAAATAGTTGTTTCAAGTTTTACTTAATACTATTTAATTATGTATGTAACATAGTTAAGTAACCCATATTTGACACTAGAGGATTGAATTGTACTGAATAATTACTTAAGAGTGATTTCTCTACTTGTCTTTAAAAACTAAATCACTTTGGTGTGAAGTCATGCTTGCTGATGATTGCAAGGGGTGCTAAATATGTCAGAGTATATTAATTAGTAATTATGTTACTAGTACTTAGTAACATGATGTCCTAAAAGGTGTGTGGAAGCCTGATTATTTTTTACTTAATGTAATCCTTGAGGTGTGTTTGTGTTTAAAGACCAAATCAGTCCAATCAGAAGCATGTAGGCTCTGACTCATGGTTAAGAAATCCGCCGCACATTGAACCAGAAACATCATTGGCTGAAGTGAAGAGCTGTCAGGCGTGTCTTCCATGACTCTATCAGCATGTGCTTGTTTTTTTTTTTTTTTTTCTAGCTGATGTTCTTTCTCACTGTAGAGATGGAAGAAACAAAGACGTATCATCAGCTTACAAGAGGATTTGTACTTTTTGCAGTGGAATATACTATTAGGTCTGATAGTTTGACTGATCTAGGAAGAGTTTTCATAAGGACTGATACAGTATCGATCTCTGGGTTCTTTGCATAGCAAGTGTTGTCTTTCTCTGCTGCAGGGAAGAAATGTTTCTGCTTAAGTAAATCAGAATGTATGGCCAGAGTCTGACAACAGGCACGTTTCCGGCCAGGAGTCAGGATTGTGCACAGGATGTTCATTGTTTTATTATCTTAAGTCTGCTTAATCATATGATGTTGTTCAGCTGAACAACGGGAACTTGGAAGCGCGTGGTTTGGTTGCAGTTAAGTTGTGTGACTGCCGGGTCTCTGTTTAGCCTAAATGCATGAACATGGAAGTGTGTGTTTGTGTGAGGCGACTGTGGAAGACGTCAGGTTGCTTCAGCACTCTCTATGGAGAGTAAGTTTGACCTTCATTACACCCTGTTGTATTTTCTCCGTGAATGATAAACTAATGTTAACATGCAGTATGTTTTTCCATGTGTCAGGTTAATTGCCTAATATTAGATTCGGTTAGGTTGGGTTCAACCATATCATTTGGCAAAGTATATGTTCAAGTCAGTGAAATGCAGACTATGGCACATAGTCCGTTTATATAGAGAAACTGCATGGTGGTGTTTTTGTCAACAATTGCTATGGTTTTCTGTGTATTGTCTAAGAGTTACCATGCAATTGTCATTTGTTTCCTTAGCTGCATAAGCTCCTCACTGACCTCCCGGATGATATGCTTGAGGATAGTCATGACTCCTCGCCAGAGCTGGACTACTCAACCTGCAGTCCTCAAAGAGACAATGACCGGTACAGGAATGACTTTACTCTCAAGCAGCTCAAACAACATACAGCATTTGCTTTGTCTTTCAGAAATGTATAAATTGTTATATATATTTTAGACCACAGCATGTTTGGAATGGACAGTCTGACCAACCACAGCCTCCTCCTTCTGAAACGGTGAGTTTATTTATTTGTTTTAAAAATAATTTTTAGCATGACTGTATTGTATATTTAGACACTCATGACGATAATAAACTTTCAAATTTAAATTATTTCAAATTTTAAATTATTATTGTTTCTAGGGCAGCTTCCTTAGCTCTTCTACAATGCTTTTTGTTTCACCTTCACTACGGTGTAGCTCTCAAAGATTTGCAGACAAGCTGACCTTCACACCTCCTAAATCTTTATAATGTGTGTGATTATCTACAGTACGGTGTTCAAGGCTGTTTTGCCAGCCGGCATGCATTCAAGTTTCGTCTAGGGTTGTTAGTAGTTTACAAAATACATTCCTGTGTCTTCTCACTAATCAACATTTATTTCCAAACACTTTTTTTTTTTGTCATACTGAACATTATTTTTGTGATTATTAAAGTGTATTTCGTCTTTACAGAATTATAAACTGGTCCGCGTTGACAAATTACCTGCCATTTCTGGATATTCACAAGATCTCTAACAAGCTTTTATCTTTTTAAAGAATCCTGGGGATGCCTATGATCAGTCTAATCATCAGGGTTACATGTATGGGCATGGTCATGTTCATCACCTTCATGGTAGGGCAGAACATTTAACCCATGGCTGGGAAACACACCAGGACCAGAACTGTCAGTATGAGTCTGGAGGCTCCGTCTACTCCTCTACTGGAACAGCAGAACCTAACGGCACCAACAACTTTTCTGTTGAGGAGGACTGTGAACAGGCAGCTTACCCAAGCCCAGGTCATCACTCTGGAGCAGATGGCCAGGACTACGGAGATCACGGCAATGTCCGAAACCATTTTCAGGTAACTCTTACACACTGCTTTGCCGTTATTAGTGTTATATGCATTACCACTCAAGTTTTTGTTTAGTTATTTGTTTTCTCCAATCTACAATACGATTTGAGTGTTCTGCAAGAATTTTTTAAAATAAATTATGACTTGATAAACAACCAAGTCTTGATATACGAGTACCTAATATCATGTGGCACGCATGTATTTCTTGTTTTGACGCCAAGCGTCACGTTATCACAATTGATCCAATGGTTCTTCTATCTCTTGTCTTGTGAAATTGTGGGTCATCATCTCCCATGCTCGTTCTCTGTGCGCGTGCGTCACTCGTATAGTCAACATCCGTGTGTACATGTACTGCTTACTATAACACTGTGATCACTTGTGTGCGCGTAAATTATCTTTTTTCTCTCTCTGCGTCAGAAAGCACCGATCCCGTTAGTGTGTGCGCGCTTGTGACCCTCATTAGACAGTCATCTAATGACCCTCGCACGCGCACACACTGCCCTGTCACGATTCTTTTCAAAGGTTTTGAAAATAATTTTTTCTCTTTTACAGGTTAATTTGTTTTATTTTTTCTTTACAGCTGTGATTCCATGGTGGTAGGGCTACTCTGTAAGAGTGTAAGACACATAGCATGGGCCCTCCCTCCTTCTCTCGTCATACTTTAGCTTCACACATGCACAGCGCGTGCACGCACAAAAACGCTTCTGTCAGGAATTATTTTTACTTTTTTCAAAGATAACATGCAGGTTAAATTTTTATTTTCACTTTATATTTTGTATTAATTATTTTTAGCATTTACTTTTGGTGGTTGTGGACCGAATAATCAGATTTTTCCATATTTCTTATGGGGGAAATTTGCTTTGATATACAGGTGTTTTGATAAACAAGCATGCTTCTGGAACGAATTATGCTCGCAATCCAAGGTTCCACTGTACCAGGATCAAAAATGACCAGTTACAGTTAGAAAGTGATTCCAAACTTGTGTGTGTGTATAAATATGTACATACAGTAATAAATAATTAATAATTATTTATAAATAACACACAGGGTAAATATTAGGATCGAAACCTTTCTTTGGTCAACCTTTCCTTACAGAAATTTGATAATGGAATAACTGATGGCCAAGACGCTGCCTGTTACAAAGCCAGCTACCAGCCACACAAGCCATCAAGACAACCAAATATGTTCAACATCCATTCATCTCAGCAAAATGGCCACTTTGACCAGCTGCAAAGAGACTTTCTTGAATCATCCCCAAGTATGTTGTGTAAAAGAAGAAATGACTACAGACTAAAATTTCTCTGCAATTGCTTTCAAATACAATCAATGCTGATCTCTGAATTTTAAATGGATAACTGATGATTTAAATGTAAAATGTCTCATGTTATAGCTACTGTTGATGCCCAGGAATATGCTCAGTTGAAGATTCTAAACAAGGCTCAGCTGAGGCAGATTGAGGATCTGGAGCAGAAACTGGAAGATAGCAGGCGTAAAATGAGATACCTTGAGCATCAATTTGCCATTGTAAAAGGTGTGTTATTGTTCAGACTAGTCATAAAGAAACATTCAAGTTTACTGTGAAAGTTATCACAATTATTATAAGTGCTATTTTGGTGGTTACATTGAGGTCCATTTTGTCCCAATCAGTATTATATATTATTATTTTTTAATTATTATTATTTTCGATTCCCCCCCAATTTAGTCATTGCCAATTCCTACCATCATTAGGACACTCCCCCTTCATGGTTACCAGTCAGGGACAAATCCTGTTTTGTCCGAGGCACGTGACACCAGACAACGGCATCATTTCGAACTGCTCATTCACTGAGCTCACAGACGCCCGTGATTGGCTTACAGCCACGATTGATGTGTGAGCACTAATGTGTCTCTTATCCCACCCCTGTGAGAGAGCTCTACCAGTCAGCTCTCTCCAGACCCCCTGGTTGCGATTTAACCTCGCGATTTCCAGATGATGGGGCGAACTCGTTATGAATCCATATTTAAACCACTGGTACAGTGATTTGCTATGAAACCAGAAAAATTCCCCAGTGGTGACCTTTATTTCAGGTGATGCCCTATAATATTGAACTTGAGCCTCTGGAATCTTTTTATTTTATTTTATTTTATTATTATTAAAATCTGTGTTTCTGCACAGATGAAAAGGATGGGCTGACATTATCACTGAAGGAGTCCAGTCATCTCATAGAGGAGGCAAAAGAGCGCGAGTCTCGACTACAAGCGAAAGTCATGTCTTTGGAGCGACACGTTCTGACCCTCACAGAGAGGGAACAGGAGGTATAAATATACCATCGTGAATCATGTGTCATCCACAGTGCTGAACCTGCATGTCTGTGGCTGAGCCTTGTTTTGATTGTTTGTGTAGAACATGAAGAAGCAGTGCGCTGCAGAGGCCACAGTAGACAGTCTGCAACAGCAGATGATGGAGCTGTGTCGCTCTGACACGCTGACGCGAGCCCGGGAGCAGCATGACAGAGACATGGCTGCCATGAAGGAACAGCACGAAGCGAGAGTGCTTGCCCTGCAGCAAAAATTAGACAACCACGGTCAAAATCTGGAGGAGCAGGTTGGTTAACTTCCGAGTCCTCCGTGTTATTAGTCATTTTAAATGGGTAAACAAGTGAGCACACTTCCAGAGCTTCTGACCTATCTGCCTCTATGTGGCGCAACTTGTCACCCAGCCCTTAGGCGTAACTAAGTAACTAACTATACTTTTGTATGTTTTGCTTCTGTGACAAATAGCTACGAAAACCCTTCTTTATAGTTATTCGCTTGTGCTGTTCACTTTGTTAGCAATGTATTGATATATTTAGTGTGCTGCACCAAAAGTGTACATGCTTATCTGTTTTGTAATATTTTGTTTAAGTCCTTTTGAAACATATTGAAAAATTAAAAATACTAAATGCTTTCACTTGTCACTAGAGGGCACTACAAGCCCTTGTGGATCTCAAGTTCTAAGTTGCACAAAAGCAATAAGATGTGTGTGCGTCCACATGACAGGTGCAAGTGGCCCAGAGGCTCAGGGAGCAGGTGAGGCAGCTGGAGAGGCAGAGAGAGGACGAGCAGGTGGACAGAGCTGCACTCATCAATGCCCTCACACAGCGTTTGGAGGAGAGCCAGCAGCAGTGTGCCAAGCTGCTTCAAACTGGTGTGTGTTGTTTTTTTCTGTGCAATGTTAATTCACTTGAATTATTAAGGTAAAATTAAGATGACCTGGACGAGTGGTTTATCAATGACCATCATACAGAGTGTAATTTTTTCGTAGAACCTGTCAATGCTCATACAAGCACTCTAACAACTAGTGTGTTTCATGACCACCAATGAGGTTTAATGTAACATTTCTGTTTCTGTTTAGATGAACGCATTGATGAATGCATGGTCAAGGATCTCACTGATCCTGCTGTTTGTTTGCCCTTTTTCCTTAGGTTGTGTACAAGAGATGAACCAGATGCAGCTGAAACTACAGCAGATCCAGTCTAGTCGTAACATAAGTGATAACATGAACAAAGCGCTGCAAGTAGGTGAACAATTCCTCCTTCGTACTTGTTCAAAATATAACAATATTGACTATGCTTTCAGTTTTATAGTTCCTCCTTGTTTCTTAGGAAGAGTTAAATGAGTTAAAAGAGCAGATTGTCCTGTATGAGTCTGCTGTGAAGCTGGGAGCTGTTTCATTTGACTCAAAACCAAACTGGGAAAACCAGCTCTCCGAGTCCTACATAGATCTTGGCATTAAGAAAGTTACCTGGAGGGATGGCAGAAATCACAGGTAAATTGTTTTGCATTATGTCTCAGAAAAAAAATACATCATTCACTTCATATAATGATTTGCTGACATGATTGGATTCGGGGTTTCAAATGTGATGTGAGTTCTCTGATTGTCTTTCAGCACACCTGTCGTGTCCGACTCTAGCGTGCCTCAGGAGGACTTGCTGAAAGAGCTGAAGACTGAGCTGCAGCGATGTCTAGCACAGTTGAAAACTAAAAGAGAGAAGATCTCCCGCTTACAGAAGGAGCTCCAGACCTCGCAGAATCATGTGGAACAGCTACAGACTCAGCTACAAGGAGCTGAGCAGAATGCTAAAGACTCTGTGGTGAGGATGGTCTCTTATACACATGTGCACGGTAATTACTACGTATGGTAATCCCCAGGTATATGACGATACCCAGGTGCCGATTTGGTATGCGTTGCGATTCTGTAGTTATTATGCTTTTTTCATATTGCGATATGCATCTGAATAACGTGTTTTTCCCTCCCCCCCTACCTCTAGTATTTGCTATGTATAAAAGTAAGTCTGTCATAATAAACTGTGCGCGTTTAACATTTATGAATGTTGCAGGTGCGTGAAAACGGCCTAGAAAAGCTTTTGGAGCAATCAAACATCACCCCTCACAAAGAAGTTGCAAGACTGGAAGAAGAACGACAGCAGCTCCAGAAGCGAGTAGAGGTCCATATGCGGCAACATTTTATAATTTTTAAATACTTTTTTTTAAGTTTTTGTACGCATGTTATAGGGAAATGTGTGGTTTCAGTATTTTAATATTCATAAAATTTGCCTTTAATCAGACTTGCAACGTTTTTTAAAAGGGTCATTGCTTTGGTGGAAGCCATGGTAATATCACATTATGCAGAGAGCTCATTTTCCAGAATCGATTAGACTTTGTCACCTACAATCATGTGCAGTTTATTAATCGCTCTCAGCTACTATATTATAATATTCTGTTAAAAAGAATACCATGTAAGCAGTTGTTACCATCATCTGTGTTTCAACATGTATTATATTTGAATGACTCCATCTAGAGGATGTTCTCATCACCATGCACTTGAATTTAGGAAATTACTATATGCTTTATGTATGCGGGGCTTGTATTATTTCAATGGAAGGTACTCGAGTTGAGAAATAAGGAGCTGAAGCAGAGCGAGGAAAAGGTGAAGGCGGCTAATTCTGAGCTCTGCACCAAAATGAGAGAGATGATTCAGGAGCTAGACCAGGAAAAACAAGAGGCTGCAGAGAGGTAAGACACTAAAGGCTCTATTTAAAGCAAACAAACAAAAAGTTAACTCTGCGAAACGTGTTGGATTTACCACTGGTGGTGTGTGTTCAGGTCTGAGAGAACCCAGCAGCAGTACAGAGATGATGTGGTTCAGCGTGTTCGTGCAGAACTCACTCAGGAACACGTGTCTCAAGTTGAGCACCTTACTGACCAGCATCAACAGCACATCCAGGAGCTGGAGTACGTCAGTAACATCTACCAGATAATCTGTATTATTAAAATAACTGATGTGTGCTGGTTTACTATTTATACTGTAATATGTTTATGTTTTATGTTATATTAATTCTGCTCCTAATGATTCCAGTTGTGTAAGCAAACTTTTGCATGCGTCTTCTACACAGGTCTAAATTAACTGACCTAAGTCAAGAAGTACTAGGTGTGCAGGAATGCTACATCTCAGTTTGCAAGGAAAAGGATAAACTTGAAGAAACCCTTCAGAGCAGAATAGATGAGGAGAGAAAGTTGAAAGACATTGAGGTAGCCTATTTTATACGTATAGCAGAATTGCATGCTTAGTGATTTATTTATTTATTTTTATTTTTTTATCACGTAAAATCATAGTAAGCATGTTATTTGTTTTATCCTACTCAGATAAAGAGACGGCAGGCGCTGGAGGAGGCACAGGAGAAGCAGAAAGCAGATTCTGCCTCCCAACACCAGGAGGCTGTTGCTCACCTTAAGGCTCAGTGGACCAAAGACAAAGAGATGGAGATACAGTTGCAGGTCACTAAGCAGCTAGCCTCTGCCAAAAAGAGCTGGCAGGAAGGACAAAAAGAAGTCAGTGGCACTATTAGTAAAAACTATGTATTTGTGGAGAGAAAAAAAAAAACAAATAATTGTCAGCACAGTGTTGTACTGAGTGCTTGAGTTATGTACTCTGAATCTCTTTCACTCAGCTGGAGGAGAAGTGGGAGCACAAACTGGAAGACGCCATAAAGGAGAAACAAAAAGCCAAATCTACAGAAACGCAGGACGGCTCCTCTCAGACCGACAACGTGGATTCTGTGACCCATCTTTTCTCCTTGGAGGAGCTAGAGGACCGACTCGGGGCCCAGAGGATGGCACTGCAGCGAGAGTCCAACAGCAAGCTGAGCAAAGCGGTGGAGGAGGCTGCGAAAGACAAAGAGAGAGAGATGCATCAGAAACATGTACAGGATATGACATCGCAGGTTTGTTTCACACAGCATGGATATCAGTATTTAGAGTGCTGTTTTTGGTCAGTCAAAGGATTAAGTTGCTGTTTGTCATAAGATTTAAATGACTCTCTCAGGGTCTACTAACTGAGGATGTATATGAAACTTCACATGATTTTAATATTACCAAGTTGGGCTGCACAGTTAATCACATAAAAATTTTAATCGCAATATGGACCTGAACAATTATTTAATTGCAAAAGCTGCAATTTATTACAGATGTATGCATAATTTGGAATTCATGTACAGTTTTTCAGTCTTTATCATTTTGATTAATTAATTTTGATAAATATTGGCAAACATTCTCTTTATTATTTGTTTCATTCATATATGTATATATATATATATATATACAGTGGCTTGCAAAAGTATTCGGCCCCCTTGAACTTTTCCACATTTTGTCATATTACAGCCACAAACATGAATCAATTTTATTGGAATTCCACGTGAAAGACCAATACAAAGTGGTGTACACGTGAGAAGTGGAACGAAAATCATACATTATTCCAAACATTTTTTACAAATAAATAACTGTTGTGGATTTGTCCTGATCTTGTATTGTTTCGTTCTCCGATGCTCATCTCGCATTTGCTGTCATAGCAACATGTCCGTAAGCTTGAACCTGCTCGGTAGCAGGTTTATTTCATGTAAACAGGATTAAGGCTGCGCTCCTGCCGCGTTATGATTGGTTGAAATGGTGAGGTCACATCTGATTGGTTAAAGAGCGCTGACGTGGACTGACTCACGTGGGGAAAGAAAAGTATCTTGCGCATATATATATATATATATATATATATATATATATATATATATATATATATATATATATATATATATATATATAAATTGATATCAAATATTATATTAGAACATAAATTCATAGGTTTTTTATTATTATAATAAACTCTAGGCACGAGACAGCCCTCAAGACCATTAATTCAAATTCTTGTATAATGTTTATTTTGTAACACATTTATTTTTCAGGGGTTCGTCATGAATATGCATATATATAAATAAATTGGACAAAACTAATTTTATTATAAAGTAAACAATATAAAAGTATACATGTATTTGAAAAAAAAATCATATTTCTATTTTCCATATACAAACATATTTATTTTCATATTTCTTATTTTATTTTATTGTCTCGTGGAATTTGTAAAACATATGTGCATATTATGTTCTAATATAATATTTGATAGCGATTATGTGTGTGTGGTGGGGGGGGATCCATGGCAGGGAAGCATTTCAGCGCATAACAGGTGTTACAAAAAAAATTGAGCTTGTTCTTTTGTCATTTCGTCAACCAATCAAAGGGCTTGTGATCAGTGTTTCTACTGTCGATGCATATCGCCTTTTAAACCAACGCACGAACGCGCAATAATCCGAAGAACACCCCCCAGGCGCCCTGTGACCCTGTATACAGGATTAAGCGGTATAGATGAGGAGTGAGTGCGTGGTCTAGTCCAGTGGTTCCCAAACTTTCAAGCCCGCGACTGCTAATTGAAGATCAACAAGATCTCGCGACCCCCACTATCAAAAACAAGCAATAAACATAAGCTGTTCACAGTATTTTGACTACATTTACTTTACATCTAAATAATTTTGGCTTACCTTTCAATGGGAAGGGTGTACTTGTTTTTGGCAGCACAAAAGCTTCATTCGTGGCCTGATGGTGGATACAGCTACCCGCATATCATCTTCCACATCATGACGTGCGCTGTATTTATTTTTTATATGTAACAGCGGAAAAAGACTGCTCACACAAATATGTAGATCCAAATTGAAGCAGTACATCCACTGCTGCACGGGACAACTCGTGTATTCGGTTGCTACGGCAACTTACTGAATACTGATACTGCACTTTATGAATTCTTCCTCATATTTCCGGCATTTCCTACTTTGGTCTGACGGGGTCTTGCTCTTTTGCTTGGTCGATGTACACGGTTCCGATGACTCAGACAAACAATTTCCTTAACATTTTTAGATTTGCGAATAACAAATTTATCCATCTCGGCAGTTGCGGTTTTCATGTGCTGTTGCATGAACGCACGCGCAAAGTGCCCAATTCCTCACGAAACACAAACACACACGCAATCATTCTCCAAGATCCTCCAAGAAAAGGAAAGTAGGCTATGAAAACTGGACGTTCGAAGTTGAATAGACGGATCAATACATGTTTATTCTTCCTGTGGGAAGTTTAAAACCAGTTCGTTTTATGTGTTAGAAAATAAAAGACAGTAAAGTGGAATGCCACTGTGAGATAAAACTCGGGTTGTTAGGGCAAACATGTCCTCAGCAGACCGAGGTGAATGCGTGCAAAATACCTGAGCATTGTTATGCACTAAACACGAAATGTTGAGTAAAAAAAATGAACAGGTGTGTCATAATCTGCTTTAAACAGGGAGTGTATTTGGCTGATGATGAAAGAAGTACGACATGGTGTAAACAAAGTACAAGATTAATTTTTTTTATTTATTTTAATTACTAAGTCAGAAAGACAGGCAGTCATGTACATGGGCTTCAATCTGAAAAAAAAAATCACATTCATTAATAAATTAAACAGTAGTGGTGTGGTATTACACAAATAGAAAATTTTGCATCATGGTGTTTTAAGAAGCATTGTCAACTCTTCTTGTTTTGTATCGGCTTGCATCACCCCACTCCGTCAGTGATTTTTATTTATTTTTTTGTAACTACACACACCTTCTGTTGTATTCCTTACATAAATAACTCTCTCAACATAACTGTTGCAATCATAGTGACAAGGTAACAATTTGCTGGTATCAATATGTTTACTTTGCGCACGTCTGTGTGTAAACACAATCTTTGCACCTCCTGGTTGACATGTTGAAAGTGTGGTTGTGGTATTTTCCTCTCTTTATTTATGAATTTATTTATTTATTTATTTTTCTTCTATTTTTTTAATGTCTGGATTGACGTTACCACTAAACTAGACTGACCTGAATCAAGAGCAAGTCGTTATAAAAATGTGACTGCACAGTGTGTATAGTTCTTAAATGGTATCAAAGGACTTTATGTGATACCATAGATCAAATTATCATGTTTTCTTACTGCAACCAAGTGATCACCTGCACCCGTGGTCATCATCTGCTCCTCGGTTTGGCACTTGCACCAATACATGATTCCCCTAATGCTTGTGTAGATTCTCAGGATATCACTACACTTTCTTCTTTGTCCTCTCGCAGGTGGAAAGGTCTGTGTCTAGGGCTCGTAATCGCTGGCTCCAAGAGATGTCCTCCCTCCCAGAGTACAAAGACAGTTTGCAGAAGGAGAGAGAACAGTGGGAAACTCAACAACAGAAGCACGTTCAAGAGCAGGTAGACTGATTTTAAAAACATACAAAAGCTGAAACACCCTTTCAACAACAAACCATCTGGGAGTATGTTAAATGAGTGTTTCAAGCTGTTATTAAAGCTACAGGTCTACATTTATATAGGCTGTTTTGCAGGAGTGATGCTGAATTTAAGGAAAAGCATATTTAGCTCCACTTTGTAATCTAATAATCTCCTGCGGCTCATCCAAACCTTTAATCGCATATCTGATTAACATACTAAATACTATTACTATACATTTTTATTTAACAAAAGAATAATTTATGTTTATGGACCTATTGCAAAGCAGTGTGAGATAATCCATCTGTTTAAACGTAATGTGTAAAGCAAAAAAATATGATGTTCAAGTACATATGGTGACCAACTAAGCCTGTATTCTAACTGATTGACACTGGACTATAAATATATTAATTCTCCATTAACAGATTTTATTTTGGAATTATGGTAGTGAATTATGAATTGTCCCTAATGATGACACACAAATTCTAATTTTTATTTGTCCCATACTCACCCATACTCAGTATGATGCGCAGTGAAATGCTTACATGACTGTTTGTGACATTGAAATGGAGGTGGGGGGGAAGCGAGGAGGCATATAGGAATGCTAATAGGAAAGAATAAAGTGTAAAGTAGGAATATGTAAAAAAAAAAAAAAATATGTAACTGTGAGAAAGTATTAAGTTAAGTAGAATACAATGTGCAGGCAATGAGCTGCAGTGATATTGTCCATCTTTTAAGTGCAGTAGTGCAAAAGTAGTCCTGTTGTATATAAACATAAAACCAGAATGTGCAAACATATGTTTGTGTGTGTGGTCCTTCAGTTCTGTGCAAATGTGGTTATGATCGGGTTTACAATTTGTCCAGAGGAAAAAAAAAAATTCAGGAAAATTAAATCCTATCGTCATATTTTTTAAATTTATTTATTTATTGCTGATTTCTTAAATCGTAATAATGTATTAATCATAAACATTTAATAGTAATTTAAAACTTATTAACCAAAGTGAACATTGAACCTATTTACTGTACTTATCGTCATCGATCTCTCCTCCCTCACCTGCTGTACCGTTATGGCCCACCAGGCAGCGCAGCCCTTGGGGGGAAAAACTGTGTTAAGGAATGTGTCAAGGATTCTGTATCATGTTAAAAAAAAAAGAAAACCTGTATTTCTTGACCTCTATTTTAACTCGTATGCATTAGTACTTGGTGTTACTCAAGCAGAAGATTTATTTATTAGCTGATATAAAGGCCATTTATATCTCCATCATCCAGGTGTCCTCCGCAGTAAAAGCAGCTGAAGAAAAATGGCAAGAGACAATGAGCAGAAAATGCGAGGAGTTGGAGGACTTTTTGCACAGAAACAAGGAGCTGCAGGAGAAGTTGAAGAGCCTGAACACACAGCTGGAAAGTTCGGGTGAGGAGAAGAATGCGCTCCTCCAGGCTGAGCTCTCTGCAGCCAGAGCTTTGTGGAACACTGAAAAGCAGGAAGAGATTTCATGTCTTAAGATGCAGCTCCAACGGGACCAAGAGAGCCTAAAGGAAAAGAATAAAGCCCAGCTGGAGAGGAGGATAGAAGTGATTCAGGAGGAGGCGCTCAGGCAGGGGCAAGCACATCTACAGGAAGCCATGCTGAGCAAGGAGCAGGAGTGGAGGAGTCAGCAGCAGCTCAAGTAATGGTCATAGACCTCTGTGACTAGTGAACGTTTATCTAAGAATCCTGTTGGTATCATGTAAAGATATACACACTGTTTGCTAAACCAGATCAGTACTTACAGAGCACTTACAGTACTCTTTTTCCAGATTGAGGGAGGAACGGCAGCAGTCTATGGAGGAGATGCTGGCTGAGTTGAAGGAGGTGCTGAAGGAAGTCCAGGAGCAGAGAGAAGTTGCTGAGGAGCGAGATGGCAGGGAACGAGATTTAAGGGCCACACTGAGGAACCTGTGCAGAGACGAACTGGCCAAAGCTGTAGCCAGCACCAAGCAGGATTTGGTGAAGGTTCGTCGTTATCTTGTTGATTTTGGAGCAGTCTTGTAGCTGTGCTACCACAACATACGGATAACAGCAATGTCTTCTTATTCCCTGCTCCTTTTGAAAGCATATCAGTTTAATGTAAATCCACCATATCTATACCATGTATGAGTTACAATAAACAATTTCATGTCGTTTCCCTGTACTAAAAAAGGTGTATTTTTGTAGAATACAAAATTCTACAAAATACAATAAAATTCTTCCTTTGCTGTCCCCCTAATGAATGCCACTAAAAAAAAAAGTGGAATCTAAGAATATAAATATAATATAAAGTAAGATGGGTATGAAAAGAACAGATACTGTAAATAAAAAAGGATATACACACGCACAGTACATCACCATGGAATTAAGCCAGAATATGAAAAATATGCAAAAGTATGAAATGAATAGATTCTGTTAAGACAGACATGCAGTAGTTTGCAAATTACGCAAGTGTTTGGTAAAGTGCATTATGCATGTTAGAAACAAAGGTTATTCAATTAGACATTGTGGCTCTAAATTAATATAATTCTTTCAGATATAATTCATCTTTTCATTTTTCAGAGATTGATCTACTTTTTCATTAGCAAAAAGATGTGACTGTATTGTATGTTATCAAAAACCTTAGAGAAAGTAAATTGTAGCCATTTATTATAATATTGCATGAAGGGAAGTACTGTTGTGATAAATATTTGCTCTGCTATGATGCGGTTGTAGACATGAGGCACAATATCTTGTGTGATATTGTTTTTATACAACAGTTCCACAAACCCCATTTAATATAAACAGAGTATGATTTTTTTTTTTTCCAGTTTACCCAGTACTTTACTTAACCAGTTACTTTTCTCTGCCAGCACACATCCGTCCTCAACTGGTGGAACTAACTAACCGCGACTGGCAGAGCTGGTGACCTACTGTAATAGGGGTGAAAAGTAGTTTTAAATTCTTACTGGTCCTATGTAGACAAAAGATTAGGAGAATGCACCATAGAGGCAGAGAGCACTCGTGTAATTCTCAAAAGTTTCTCCTTATGTTTTCACTTATTCAACCTCACATTATCCGCTCCCTTAACTTCTCGGTTTGAGAGTGATTTGGGATTCTGCCTTGTGTTAGAACTAAGCAATGTAGCCAGGTTTTGTAGCCATAAAAAACGCACTTAATTTGTTCTCGTGATTCAGAACAAATTAAGAGCAATTATTAAGGGAATTATTTAAAACCAGCAATTATAATTTTTTTCTTTTTTTTAAATGACGTAACCTTATCGGATCTGTTTTCTTGATGAAAGTGCTTCTGAGTGATTTGAATGTGGTTTTTGGATGGTAGCTACTCTCTCTCCTCAGTATGGTGGACCTTACAGCTCTACTTTCACTCAGGCTACAACCATCAGTTAGTGTAATTACTGGTTATTAAAACACATGGGATGCAGAGTGATTTCATGTATTTAAATGTCCCAGTGATGTTACTATTATCACAACTTCAGATGGTTTGGTCAGAACTGTTGTACAATTCACATTATTTATTAAAAACTGATTTCATTAGTCTTAAAAGTTTGAGGAAAGTAATTAATCATAAAGTTAGAATAATTTTTGTCTAATAACATGCGCACACACATACTGTGAACTGAAATAAGATTGAGGGGAAAAAGCAGAAGAATTACTTAAAATTCAAATGTGTTAACCTGTTCTAAACGTTTTCACATGTGAAACTATACATGACTATCTTTTATGTTACAGAGCAGTGAGGTGAAGTTAAGACGTGAAGGAAGGAAGGAAACCCAAGAACAACATGAAAAGGAGCTCAGCCAGAGCTGTATGTGTACTCGTCCTGCTAGTTTTAAGATCATTGCTGTTTTGAGGTAGAATAAAAACTTGCATTTTTTTGCTTTGCAGGCTCATTGGACCAAGAGAAGGAAAAGGTCTGTAACAGCAAGAGTTGTAATGACACCAAAGGCAAGCTCCAGAAGAAAATTCAGGAGCTTCAGAGGCATCTGGAGAAGGCGTGTCGTCAGCTGCAGCATACAGTCCGAGAGCACAAGAGCACCCTGCACAAACTCAAAGGTCTTTTGAACTCTTACATATCCTAAATTCATTAACACTGTCTTTTGTTTATATGTCTTAAATTTTAATTTATCTTTTTTAATGCAATTTTAGAAGCGCATGAAGGACTTCTGCAGAAAGAGAGGGAAGCCAATGCAAAAGCCATCGAGCAGGCCAAAGTGTCTGCATGCAAAGAGATTGGGTTTGGACTTGAAAAATATTTTTGCTTAATGAAATATAAACCATTTATCTCTGCCTTTGGCCTTGCGTGCAAAGCTGATGTTTAGGCTTATGATCTGTTACAGTGGTGCAGTCGGTCAACAAAATCTTCAAGCTGGCCTTGAAGAAATGAATGAACAATATATGAAAGCTGTGCAAAAAATTAGAGGTCTGTGTATTTTAATGTTGTATTAGTTTAGACTTCTGTTTCCTGATTTTTTTTTATTTTAGTTTAATATGGTCGGCATCAAACAAGGCCTGTAATTAACACTGATGTGTTGTTCAGGTGACATGCTGCGCTACCTTCAGGAGAGCAAAGAGCGAGCAGCTGAGCTGATTAGAGCCGAGGTCCTGCGAGAGAGGCAGGACACGGCACGCAGGATGCGCAGATACTACCTCACCTGCCTGCAGGAGCTCCTGGAAGAGGGGGGCCAGACTACTGGGTAAGAGAATGGTTTAGCCTTTGTGCTGGGTTTTTTTTTCCCCCCTCAATGGACTGTGTATCTAATCAGAATTTGTTCATCTTGTTAAAATTATTATGAATATTTTTCTTTTTTTTATCATCTCATGAAATTTCTGTTAACTGCTATTTTAAATCTCAGTGCTGAGAAGAAAATCATCAATGCTGCCAGTAAACTGGCTGCCATGGCCAAAGTGTTGGAGACACCTGTAGCTAAAAAGAAACTTCAAAGAACTCAGGATGTACAAGGTACAAATTATTTACTATTTAGTGTTTTTACTACTAGTAGTAATAGTCATCATCATTTAAACAGAAACCTCATGTTTATCACAGATCCATCATCAAACATGAAAGAAAACTCTAAAGTTGACCATCCTGCCAAAGTGTCATGTTCTGCATTAAGCCAAAGCCGTTCTGCCATAACCGAGTCTGATCAAGTTTGCAGGAATGAGCAGAGGCAGCAGATGAAGGTCCTCACTGAGCCCGGCTCTGCAGCCCAAACACCCAGAATCAAAACTACAGGCAAGATGTCACAGCCTGACTACAAGTCTGTGAAGATGAATGCTGTTAAAAGTCCTAAGGAAACTGAACCTGCCACCCCACGATTACTCCACTCTCATCATCCCAAATCTTTCTCTGCATTCTCTTCGCCCAGTGCACGTTTTAACACTGCTGACTCTTTGAATGTGACATCGAGGAAACATAGCAGGGAGGAGTATCTGATGAGGACAGAAGCAGGAAAAGCCAACGACTGTTTTACTCCTCAGGTGACTGTTGAGCCTTTCCTGATTGAAGAGGCACCTGTGAGAGATGATGGACAGAGTGACTGGAGTTTATCCAGTAATGGATCTACTTTTACCAACAATGTTCATCTAATCTCCTCCTCCTACTCTAGCAAACGTCCAGGGCCAGTTAACTCATTCCCATTGACTGGTCCTGCTGTAGATGGTCTGGACTTTGGAAGCACCGTGGGTGATAACTCTGATGTAACTGTTTACAAAGAGATTGCCAAAAGGCCAGCTGGGGTCAAACCCAAGAAGAATGCAAGCATTAAAATGACAAAGTGCAGGGAGCCAATCCCAGGCTCTGAGGATGAGGAGATCCATAAAGCGTGTCCTAAGAGTTTACTTTCTCAGTTTAAAAGCTGTCAGCAGGACAGTGGCTTTGACAGCCCGATGTCGCAGATTCTAAAATAAAATTGTGTATACACATTATTTTAGTCTGTGTGAGTGAGAGAGAGAGCAAATTGCACTGTGATTTGACTGAATATATTGATGTTTGTCAGGATTTCTTATTTAAACTGTTTTTGTACTGTCTTTTGTGAATTAAAGTTTTAAAAGCCTTACTAAAATGTCTGATGCTGTTAGTATTACAGTACCGTAAGTCATTTGCGTTTAATTCAAAATGCAGTTTTATATGTGTATATAAATGTGGTATACTTTTAGGCATGTCAATGTTTTGTGACTGTTATGCTGAATGTAGTTTAACTAGATGTACATGCTGTATATCGGTATGAAATCTGGGTGTAGCAACTGTTCCATTAGCCCATAGCACAGACATGTACATTCCACTACTCCAACAACTCCATCCACTCAAAGTTTAAGCTGAAGAATGTGGTTGCCATATTGCAGGAGGATCTGCAGACGGTCAAAGCTGTGTAAATAACTGGTTCCTAAATCCTGTTCAGATCCTAACAGAGCTCTTAGTTGTTAAGGAAGGCTAACGTTAGGCTTGTTCAATTAGTTGCACTCTGTTCCACAGTCTAAGTGATTTCAGTTTGTGTGTGTCAGTGCTGTTCTACAAACCGGATTCCAAAAAAGTTGGGACACTAAACAAATTTTGAATAAAAACTGAATGCAATGATGTGGAGATGGCAAATGTCAATATTTTATTCAGAATAGGTGACAGATCAAAAGTTTAATCCGAGAAAATTTATAATTTTAAAGGAAAAATATGTTGATTAAAAATTTCCCTGTGTCAACAAATCCCAAAAAAGTTGGGACAAGTAGCGATAAGAGGCTGGAAAAAGTAAATTTGAGCATGGAAGAGCTGGAAGACCAATTAACAGTAATTAGGTTAATTGGCGACATGATTGGGTATAAAAAGAGCTTCTCAGAGTGGCAGTGTCTCTCAGAAGCCAAGATGGGTAGAGGATCACCAATTCCCACAATGTTGCGCAGAAAGATAGTGGAGCAATATCAGAAAGGTGTTACACAGCGAAAAATTTGCAAAGACTTTGCAGTTATTATCATCAACTGTGCATAATATCATCCGAAGATTCAGAGAATCTGGAACAATCTCTGTGCGTAAGGGTCAAGGGCGTAAAACCATACTGGATGCCCGTGATCTCCGGGCCCTTAAACGACACTGCACCACAAACAGGAATGCTACTGTAAAGGAAATCACAGAATGGGCTCAGGAATACTTCCAGAAACCATTGTCAGTGAACACAATCCACCGTGCCATCCGCTGTTGCCAGCTGAAACGCTACAGTGCAAAGAAGAAGCCATTTCTAAGCAAGATCCACAAGCACAGGAGTTTTCATTGGGCCAGGGATCATTTAAAATGGAGTGTGGCAAAATGGAAAACTGTTCTGTGGTCAGACGAGTCACGATTCGAAGTTCTTGTTGGAAATGTGGGACGCCATGTCATCCGGACCAAAGAGGACAAGGACAACCCAAGTTGTTATCAACGCTCAGTTCAGAAGCCTGCATCTCTGATGGTATGGGGTTGCATGAGTGCGTGTGGCATGGGCAGCTTGCATGTCTGGAAAGGCACCATCAATGCAGAAAAATATATTCAGGTCCTAGAACAACATCTAGTCATCTCTTTCAGGGAAGTCCCTGCATTTTTCAACAAGATAATGCCAGACCACATTCTGCATCAATCACAACATCATGGCTGCGTAGGAGAAGGATCCGGGTACTGAAATGGCCAGTCTGCAGTCCAGATCTTTCCCCTATAGAGAACATTTGGCGCATCATAAAGAGGAAGGTGCGACAACCCACATGGAAAGAACCTAGATATATATAACACAAAGGCTAACCTAGGATATATGCGCATATATGAAACCTATATGCAGTATATATGCGCATATATCCGCACCTATATGAGGATATATGCACATGTATGAAACCTATATGCATATATATGATAATATATATGCTGCATATATGCGTATATATGCCACATATAGGCAACATTGAGGTGCATATATGTGCATATACAGGCCATATAGGTCTCCTGTATTGCTTATTTATATCCACATATAAGCCCTATATGTACATACAAGATATGTCTCCTATGGCAGGATCTGGTCATTTTAGCTCATATCTCACTTTGGCAACTGTCATACATGATGCCTAGCTCATATTTTCTATTATCAAGGCAATAACTAAGAACTAACTTAAAAAAAATGCAAAAAACTTATGTGCGAACACATGAAATTGGTATCCTAATTGCCCACATACAGTATATGAGGATATATGCACATATATGAAACCTCAGTCTCCGTGAAAATCTTTTTGAAACACGTCACTAAAATTAACTGAAATGAGAAATATATCTATACATCTTAAAGTGTCTACTTTTAAATGATGCAAGTCACATTGAAAACAAATATTCTCAGTTTATGTAATCCGTATGAAACCAAGGAGAGGCACAGAATTTCTGTCCCACTTATCTGCTAATAACCCGAGGCAGGACACCAGGAAATCAGTCCGGGTAATTTACATACTAGGCCACGCCCCTGGATATCGGCCTGATCAACACACACACACAGAGACAGGCTTGAAAACACTCAGATTCAGTGAGTTTTCTGCACGTTTCAGAAGATAGCACGCGCTTACACATCCGAGGAAACTCTTCAGAATGTTCTGGAAAGTGGGAGGAGTTTACATTTACCTCAGAAGAAGACTGTGTGACTCCGAAGACGAACGGGAGCATTATGAACAGAGAATAGACCCATGCTACACTGGGTAAGTTATTAAGTCTTATATAACTCTTATTCTGATTATATTAAACTAATATTAGTAAATATTTTCCTCACTACAGCTAGCTCTTGTCAGCTTGTGTGACACATTGGCTTTCAATGCCATTTATATAGTTTAGGTAAATCATGCTAACATGCTGCCTCATGTAGCACAAACATGATATTTCCCGGTGGCTAAGCTAATGCCTTATGGAGTTTACAGATGTTTATAAATGTTCTAATGTATTTCACCTTGTTTTGGATAGCTTTAGATTATGGTTGCTAATATATATTTGGCTCCGTTTTGGTTAGCTTATAACACTGCTATCAGTAATGTTATTTAGCACAAACAAGCTAGTTCCAGGTGCCTAAAATACAGCCTTATGTAGCTAAGTGATGCTTATGAATATTTCTTTGGTGTAAATGTATATAATCCCTTTTGATTAGCGTGTATTTACAAATGCCTGATAATATGTAATTGTTTAGAATGTTTTCAATATGTGTGTAATGTCCAATGGATGGTGTTTGCTAATGTCTCAGTTGTAAATGTTTGAGATCCACTACATGGTCTGTTGTCCATCAACAGATATTTGCCCAGCCTATTGCCCTTCAAAAATACAGAGGGGTACAAAAATGTATACACACTTTCACAATTGTTATCTATGGCCTTTTTTAAAACTCAAATTGAATTATGGCAGCAGTGTGTAGTATTATCTATCACCATCATTGATGCTGTCATGTGACCTACAGAAGAGAGGTGTATATTTTTCATGTTGAAGTGTGGATACATTTTTTGGTCATCTCTGTATATATTGTGCATCCATATTAATTGCAAATCAAATCAAATTAAAATTTTATTGGTCACATACACAATCATACACAGTATAATATGCAGTGAAATGCTTTATACGACCGCCAGTGACCTTAAAAAAAGAAAATAAAAGCTTGTACGTAAAATAGATAATCAATAAAAAGTAAATACTAAAGAAATAATTTTAACTAGTAAAATTAACTGTGCATAAGGGCATAATAAAATATTGCAAAAATATATGATTAAAGTGTCAGTGGTTGTGCAAATATGCATGGAGGTGACATGTGCAATTGTCCAGATGTATGAGTATTTAGTGCAAGTGTGTATGAATGTGTCCATGATTGTTCAGTCAGTGTTGTGAGCTTAAAAGATGTTATTAGTCCTGTGTGGTGTAGTGATGATTGAGAGACCTTATCGCCTGCGGGAAGAAGCTCCTCCTCAGTCTCTCTGTGTTGGCCTTTAGGGAGCGGAATCTCTTCCCAGACCGCAACAAAAACATCCATTTACTCTGAACAGTATAGGCTAACATTTATTTATTTATTTGTTTTTAGGAATGTGTCTGCATCACCCTTACCTTCACCAGCCCCTCACATCAGGACACGCAAGCTCCGTTCAGATGGACCTCTTGTATTTGTGAAGTGGATGGACACACGAGAAGTATCTACCTGTTCTACCATCCATTCTGCTTATACAGTAGACGCGGTGAAGATGAGGATGAAATTACAAGGTATATGGACTACAAAGACATTTCCTGTGACTGCGTACAACCAGCACATGGGGAGTTGATCACTCTGATCAGCTATTACAATACTATACTACACAGCACAAAACAATGAAGTCGTACAGAAATATTTCTCTACACTGCTTGGACATTGCTCCCACCCTTGCTTACCCTGCATGTATGTTTTGTACAGTTGTATGTTTTGTACACCTTCGACTTGGAGACTTGACCAAATTAAAAAGGTAGCCATTATTGGTGAGTAAATGCATAATGCGCTGAGAAGGGAAAACAAAACATTTCAGACTTTATAAGTTCACCACTTTAACCATAGCCTACTTGTATCAATGTTTATTAGGCATCAATGGAGACTGCATAAGGTAGGGGACCCATTATTGTTACTATATCTGCTTGGGACCTATAATACTAATTCATCGCTTGCTCACTTCTTAATCCTACCTTTCCTCTTCTAAAGCCACATTTCTGGGGTATTGCGCTGTAGGTTGTGTAGTCCTCTATTTTGTAGAACATATAGTGTTGCAAATAACCTCGTGGCACTAATTGTTGTCATCTGATGTTTTAATAAATAATCATTTATTATTATTATTATACTGTCTTATTATTTTTGTATTCTCTAGATGCTACATTGAAGAAGTGGCCGGCAGCCACCCGAAGTCAGATAGGCACATCTATCAATTCAAAGCTTACGGAGCTTGGAAGATCCACAAAATATATTTTTTTTCTTCCTGTTCAGTTTTTTTGTCATGTTTTTGTTCTTTTACTAGTTGATTGTTCTTAAGAAAATAAAAAAATTTAATTTCTACATTTTGGGCTTTTATTTATGTTGTATAATATAGGAAAACGGCCAATTTTATATATGTCGAATATATTACTATATAGGTACATATATGTACGCATATATGCACGCATATATGTACATATAATATAGGAAAACGGCCAATTTTATATATGTCTATAGGTACATATATGTACGCATACTGTATATGCACGCATATATGTACATATATGTACATATAATATAGGAAAACTGCCAATTTTATACATGTCACATATATTCAAAACCTATATTAAAACATATATGTTTATATAGGTTACTTCCGTGTGGGAAAGAAGGCCCAAGACGATTGAACAGTTAGAGGCCTGTATTAGACAAGAATGGGAGAGCATTCCTATTTCTAAACTAGAGAAACTGGTCTCCTCGGTCCCCAGACGTCTGTTGAGTGTTGTAAGAAGAAGTGGAGATGCCACACAGTGGTGAAAATGGCCTTGTCCCAACTTTTTTGGGATTTGACATGACATTTTGATTCACCATATTTTTCCCTTAAAATGATACATTTTCTCAGTTTAAACTTTTGTTCCGTGATTTATGTTCTATTCTGAATAAAATATTGACATTTGCCATCTCCACATCATTGCATTCAGTTTTTATTCACAATTTGCTTATTGTCCCAACTTTTTTGGAATCCGGTTTGTACATGCCTGTACTTAAGATATATTTTATTTATTAGTACCAGTAAGTGGTTTTTATTTTTAAGAGGTACAAAAGCAGGAACACTGACCTTTTGTTGCTCTTCGTAGTGAATTCCAGGCCGATGTGCTACAGTAACTGCAGGCAAGTACTGCCTGTAGACACCTAATGACAGTAACAGTTTGCTACCTTGATACTTAATTTTTTTTATTAATATTTATTGAATTTTATTTTATTGATGCATAATTAAGATTACCCAATTTTTTCCATCTTATTAGTTCTTTCATCTTCTTTCCTGCTTATTCTATATACTGGTTTAAGGAAACTTGGAGCCTATCCCAGGAAACATCGGGCACTAGACCGGCTCCCACCTGGATAGGGTGCCAATCTACTGCAGAGCACTTTTATTGCATTTATTTTTTTCCCCCTGCCATATACATATACCACACATGCACTCAGTTCACACCTAAGGGCAATCTGTGAACTCCAATTAGCCTAATCTTTGTTTTTGAATTGAGAGAGGAAGCTGGAGTACATGGTGGAAACCTGCCAAGCATGGGGAGAACATGGAAACAGACCTAAGGTGGGACCCTCAACCATTGTGGTGCGAGGCCACAGCACTTACAGCTAGGCCCCCAAGCTGCCTTTATCTTATTGAAAGAATGCTTTTTTTTTTTTTTTTTTTTTGAAAGTTTGTTTTTGTAACTTTACAATATAAGTGTATGATGATACATTGACCAGCCAAAACAGTAAAAAAACACCTTCCAAATATTGGATAGGTTCCCCTGGTGCCAACAAAACGGCTCTGACCTGTTGAGGTGTAGACTCCACATGACCCCTGAAGCTGTCCTGTGGTATCTGATGTTAGCATCAGATTAAAGTCTTGAGGTGGCGCCAGCACATTGCACTGATGCTTGGTGAGATTTCAGTCTGTGGAATTTGGAGGCCTTGCGAACATAAAGCAAAATATTTAGTCAGCAACAATGTTAAGAGAGATGATGGATATTAAAGTAATATCCACATGAATGGTTGGACCCAAAGTTTCCCAGATGAACATCACCCAAAGCATTGCATATCCTTCCCCTGCTTGCCTTCTTCCAGTTGTACATCCTGGTGCCATCTCTTCCAGATTTCAATGGTGCACTCTCGTGGCTCGGTGGTAGGTGTTTCGCCTGCCATGCGGAAGGCCCGAGTTTGATCCCTAGCCACTGGACGCCGGTCCCAAGCCCGGATAAAATGGGAGGGTTGCGTCAGGAAGGGCATCCAGCGTAAAACCTGTGCCAAGTTGTTTTGCGGACTGGATATTCCGCTGTGGCGACCCCTTGCCGAGAGCAGCCAAAAGACCAATGACAACTCTGACTGATCTCCAGCTCCATGGCCCACACATCACTGAGCATTGCCTTTTCTAGCACTACTTTTTTGTAGATCACTACAGACTGAAAACTAACCAGGAACAACCTAACATACCTGCAGTTTTGGAGTTGGTCTTACCCAGTCGTTCAGGCATCACAATCTGGCCCTTATCAAGGAGCTTTGAAAATTTTTTTGCTTGCCCATTTTTTTTCTGATTCCAGCATATTGTAGCGTTTTTCGACGCTAGCAGGGATCTTGGAGTACGAGTGAGCTTACTTGCTCCCCAATGCAAATGGCTGGGGAGTAGTTTATTACTCTCAGCACAAGCACACATACACAGGTCAAGCACACACACATACACACACCCAACTTGGCCGAAGCCACTAACCTAAACACCCTTCTCTTTCATGGTAGACAGAGAAAACCCCCCGCAAAGCATGACGGTCGTCAGCCGCTGGCCCGCCCACGCCACACTGACCCCACCCGAGCTGTGACCGTCCCCGGTCACCATGACTCTCAGTCTTGGAGGCGTGAAGGCGCTGTGCACGCCGGGGTCCTTTTGTAGTGCACATTGTCCCGGAGGCGGTCCGGCCTCCGCAGAGTTCGATGTCTCGCCGGCGGCGTGCGGCTGGTAAGGCACAAGACGGTCTCGGTGGAGCAAAACTCGCGCCTGCCCCGCCAACCGCACCCGGTAGATAAACTCAGAGAGCTGAGCGAGTACCGTACAGGGGCCCACCCAGTGAGACGTGAGCTTGGGTGAAAGCCCTCTCTTCCTTCCGGAACACACCCACACCTGCTCACCAGCAGCAAAGCCTCGCCCCTGGCTATGAGTGTCCACGCCCACATGCTCCACAGGTGCCCCCACCCGAAAGTCCTGCAGCGGTGCCCGCAAGCGCTGGGTGGGGCCCTTCTTTGCCGTGTAGTGGACAAAGCGTTCACTGACCAGCGGCGGCGCAGGTGAAACGACTGCAGGCGATGCTCTCGGCGAGGGAGTAACTCGGCACATGCGCTCTTCACCTCGCTCGCAGTACCGACGACGCGCTTTGCTGCCCAGATGTTCACCTGGCACGACCACTGGCGCTCGTCCGACGGCTGCTGAGGTACGCTGTCCCTCAGACCTAGGAACGTTGCCTCGGCATCGCCGCGAAACCCCAGAGACTATTCCGTTGTCTAGCCGTGACGGGTAGCCCTGTCCCCGGCTAGATTCACCTACCGAGTGCCCCCGAGCTGCGGGCGGTCGCTCGGCTCTTTCGCCGTGATGCACCGCAGTTCTGGGTTCAGCGCGCTGTGCTGCGCGTAGCGCCTCGGTAAGGGAAGCTGGTGCTGCTAACCTGATGTGCTCACGGAGCCACGGCGGTCGGAGCCCTCGAAGAAAAGCGCGATACGCTAGCTCTTCCTGTTTATTCGGCTCGCACTCTGGATAGCGCGCCGCTCGCAGACCGCCAGCTCCTCGCACGCTGCTTCTTGATGGTCACCGGCGCCGAACCGGAGGTGAAGCGACTCGCGGAGCTTTGCCCAGTCCTTCCGCTCATCGGCCCAGAGGTCTTCCAGCGCCCGGAGCGCGTCGCCCTTCAGCGAGAGTGCAACCCTTACGGCCGTTTCCGCCGAAGACCAGCCTGCGAAGTCGGCGGCTAGCTCCACTTGGGCGAAGAACGCGTAGGGCTCGACGGCGCCGTTGTAGGAGGGAAGGCGCAGCTGCAGCGCATATACCCGGCACGGAGCTGTAGCTTGCTCCGACACTTGCGCAGCGTCAACGTTGGGGTCCGTTCCGAGATCCAGTGCCGGGATCCTCATCTCGCCGCTCGGCTTTCGTCGTGCCGCTTTGTTGGCACTGATTCCATCCGGGAGATGCTCCTTCCGGAGTTGTGCTGCAACTCGGCGGCCCTCCTGAATCTTTCGCAGGTCCTCCGCTGTTCGCTCCAACTCAAAACTCTCCATCCCACTGCTGACACCAATTTAGCGTTTTTCAACGCTAGCAGGGATCTTGGAGTACGAGTGAGCTTACTTGCTCCCCAATGCAAATGGCTGGGGAGTAGTTTATTACTCTCAGCACAAGCACACATACACAGGTCAAGCACACACACATACACACACCCAACTTGGCCGAAGCCACTAACCTAAACACCCTTCTCTTTCATGGTAGACAGAGAAAACCCCCCGCAAAGCATGACGGTCGTCAGCCGCTGGCCCGCCCACGCCACAATATCAACTTTGTTGTTAACCTTGCTGCCTAATTTATCCCACTTCTACATGCCATTATAGCGAGATAATGAATGTAATCCACTTCTGTGTATATAATATTTAAAAAAAAATTCTTTATAAAATACAGTTCTTAGTTATCATGTTCTTATAGAACCCTAGAACATCTTTATATTTTCCTAAATAATTTTCTTAAAACCAAGAAAATTCTAAAATGTGATTCTTTTCTTAACATTTTTTTTCCTGTGTGTTTGGTTCTTTCTTTTTAATATCAAAACTTAAATTTCAGGTTTAAAAAAAACAACAACCTGTACATATACAGTGGAACCTCGGATTACGAGTAACGCGGTTTACGAGTGTTCTGCAAGACGAGAAAAGATTTTTAATCAATTTTGACTTGAAAAACGAGCATTGTCTTGATTTACAATCACCGAGTATCATGTATCACGCATGTGCTTCTTGTTTTGACACGGAGCGTCACACAATCACAACTGAGCCAACGGTTTTTCTCTCTTGCGCTGCGGGATTGTAGGAAATCGGCTCCCCTGCTAGGTGAATACACACACACAAACACACACATACTCATGCACACTCTCTGCCTTACACAGAAACTCTGCAAGCACTAAAACCCAGCAAGGCAGACGACGATAGGTAGTTGACGATAGGGAAGCCGATACAGACGCACACACATACAGAAGCACACACACACACTGCCTTACAGAGAAACTCAGCTCTGTCGCGATTCTTTTCCAAGGTAAAGTGTGCAGGTTCATTTGTTGTTTTTTTCTTTACAGCAGTGAATGTTAGTATGCGCTCACGCGAGTGTGACTAGCGATGTTCCTTGTTAATTTTTTTTTAAGGTAAAGTAGAGGTTAATGAAATGCTGAGATAATACATCCAGCAAGACGTTAGACGTCTAGGTCAGAGGTTCCCAAACTGGGGGTCGCGATGAACCATGTACATCGACCAAGCAAAAGAGCAAGACCCCCGTCAGACCAAAGTAGGAAAATATGAGGAAGAATTCATAAAGTGCAGTATCAGTATTCAGTTGCCGTGGCAACCGAATACACGAGTTGTCCCGTGCAGCAATGTATGTACTGCTTTAATTTGGATCTACATATTTGTGTGAGCAGTCTTTTTCCGCTGTTACATATATAAAAAATAAATACAGCTCACGTCATGATGTCGAAGATGATATGCGGGTAGCTGTATCCACCATCAGGCCACGAATGAAGCTTTTGTGCTGCCAAAAACAAGTACACCCTTCCCATTGAAAAGTAAGCCAAAATTATTTAGATGTATAGTAAATGTAGTCAAAATACTGTGAACAGCTTATGTTTATTGCTTGTTTTTGATAGTGGGGGTCGCGAGATCTTGTTGATCTTCAATTAGCGGTCACGGGCTTGAAAGTTTGGGAACCACTGGTCTAGGTGACTGGAAAGAAATATTCACTATTATTTACTTCACCTGCCAGTGATTATGATGTTAAAACTGATCCATGTATATAATACAGTGCAACTGCAAAATTTCTATTAATCCTTTATATTATGTTTACATTACAGCATTTGGCAGACACTCAACCAGAGTGACTTACTGTACATTATCTCATTATACAGTACAGGCCAAAAGTTTGGACACACCTTCTCATCTATCTGTCAAACTATGAATGAACACACGTGGAGTTATGTACTTAACAAAAAAGGTCTTCACAATCACCGGACCTGAACCCAATCGAGATGGTTTGGCGTGAGCTGGATCGCAGAGTCCACAACAAGTGCTAAACACCTCTGGGAACTCCTTCAAGACTGTTGGAGCTAATCGAGAGAATGCCAAGAAAGCAGCGTGCATCTACCAATGTAAATGATCATGGAAAAAAAAAAAAAACACATTGAATGAGTGAAGGTGTGTCCAAACTTTTGGCCTGTACTGTACATGTGAGCTGTTTAGGTGCTTTGCTCAAAGGCCCAACAGTGGCAACTTGATGGTGGTGAGGGTTTGAACACTGGAACCTTCCAATCGTCCAAAGCTTTAACTACAGACAAGAGGCTATAAGGAATACAGGGGAAAGAAGCCTGGAGACGTGTCTTAATATTTATCAAATAAATTTCTTAAAAATGGGATTTTTTTTACCAAAAATTTTTTTTTTAATAATCTCTTTTGTGTGTTTGGTTCTTTAAAAAAAATCGCAACATTTTGGTTAAAAAAGTCTTAATATTTCAGGTTTTCTTAACCTGTACTGTAGTCCCTGGGATTTATGTATTTTATACAATATTAAGATAAAATATCAAGCCGGACTTATCATTTAATAAATACTTAATAAATCCCGAACAGATAAACTTCATCACCGCACTCTGCGGTTTTTACTTAATTCTGAACAAACTTGCGAGCTAATTCCTCCTTCGAGTGGATTTGGGTTTTAATCTGGCAACCCCGTCGTGCGCCCTTGGGTCAAGCGGTGTTTCCTCCTATCTGTCCTGTCCGTCGTTATCTCCGCGCTCGTGCTTCCCGCGCCGTCACTTTTCTCCTCTTTCACGTGCGCTTCAGCTCTGCTCGCATGGCCTCCTTGTACGTGTGGTGTAGTTTGCTCGTGGCCGGTGCGTGCGCGCTTCCCGCGCTGCTCGGCGCTCTGTGTCCGTACTGGCTGCAGGACTGCGTCTACATGCTGCGGGCTGCGCGCTTCGGACTGCGGCTGGAGCGCTACAAGAGGAGCGCGCGCTTCTACACCATTCTCGACTGCTTTCTGGATGCCGTGAGGAAACATCCTCATAAGCCCTTAATCCACTTCACGGGAGAGACCCACTCGTACTCGGACGTGGACCGACAGAGTAATAAAGTGGCCCGTGCTCTGCAGGACGTGGCCGGACTGAAGCAGGGTGACGTCGTGGCCTTGTTCTTAGGCAATGACCCTCGCTTTATCTGGATCTGGCTCGGGCTCGCTAAACTCGGCTGTGCTACTGCTTTACTCAACTTCAACATCAGATCCAAATCCCTCCTGCACTGCTTCTCCTGCTGTGGTGCAAACGTGCTCGTAGTAGACGAAGGTAAAAGTTTCATTCATTGAAATGAGTACCGAATGTCTCCACACACAGGGTTTTACACCACTGCTTCTCGTGGATAAGTTTTGTTACAGTGCTGCAAATCATAACCAGCCCACCAGCACCATCAACAGCAGCAATGTGTTTATTATTGGGTTTTTATAGTTACCATTGTGTTTGACTGGTCAGTTGAATGGAATCATAAACTCTTTCATCAACTTGGACCTAATGTTATCTATAAGAATGATAATAATTATTAAAAAAGCTCTTTGACTTCATTAAATGACAGAATATTCTTTGTACACATTTGAATCACAGTGTTTCAAGTGCTGGAGATAAGATTCCACAGTTAAACTGGCATACACACCTGTCTCACTTGTTTATCAAGTCAGGCACAGCTATTCCCACAACTCAATGGGCAAAAAAGGTTATGCAAAATACAAATTTGTAACTTTTCCCCCCACTCAAACAAGTAAAGAAAGAAGAATTTTCTTTACTCTTTTCTTTTCTTTAAACCGTTTCTTTAATAAAAAGCTTCCTTTAAAATTAGTTTCTCTCCTAACGCTATTGATCTTATGGATCCTCTACAAATGTATAAAATAGATGTTGATATAAGTAACTATATATTCTTAATTCATGTGCACAAATACAAATAAATAAATGAAAGAAAGAAAAATGTATACAAGAGGGTACATAATGGAAAAAAAGTTTGACCATTTGTCTGGAATAAGATATATAAGATATTAAGTTTTTCTTTATATTACATAAGAAATATATAGTTGCATACAAGGAAATCCCCCAAATGCACATTAAACTGGTGTTGGATCATGTGATTTTTTTTTTCCATCTGGTGCTCCAGCTGCTTGTGATAAATTGTAAGGAATCATGAGTTCTGATGTCTGAGATAATTTTTAGGGGGAAAAAATGACCTACGGTGAGGTTCAGGCTTGAAATGTAGATACAGATTTAAACGATTTAACATACTCAGATATACGTCCAGATTAACACAAAAAATTTTCATAAAAGCTAAAGCAACCAAAGCTTGAGTGTTTGTTATAGAAAGCTGTGGTCTGACTTAAAGAAACTAGTCGACATACAGAAATAAGGTAATGAGTTGTTCTGTGTTAAGTCTAGCATCTTATAAAAAGCATTTCCACCAATGTTAGACATTACAGGTGCATACAGTACATGAACATACTTTTGTTTTTTAAAACAGAGTACCCTCACAGAATGTTACAGAAAGTTCGAAATAAGTCAGTTAATTGGTTATTTGGGTTACATGGTCATTGTTAAGCTTAGAGCATTTTAACCATTCTATGTTTTTTTTTATCAATAAACATAAACAGGGCTCAAGATTTTGCAGTATAGAGTGACATACCATTTTTCTTTTCATCACAAAAAAGGCAATATAATGAGCTGAATTTAATTTTATTTTAAACAACTACCCAAACCTGACTGAACAAAAATGTAGAATTGCATTTACACATAATACACATGATCACCTGTTATTATTATTTTTGGTTGTTTCTATGACCAAAAAATAATATGATAAATTTTTGCAGTAATGATAATGATGATAATTTTTGTTCTACCTGACACATCCGAAAACAAATACACAGTTAGAAGTCTGAAGTCTCCGGCAAGGCTTCCATATAAGCAAATAGTCTTTTTGTTTAATCATCATCATTGACCTTTTAAGGGTTTTAATGCTTAATGAAGGGTGACAATAATTGTAGGGTTGACAGTACAAGCTTTTCTCTGACTGCTAGTTTCTTCTGTAGTTAATGTGGTTGTGCTTTAGGTCTAGAGGGTTTGAGGGTTTCCGTGCTTGAAACAGAGATGAACTCATGAGTTGTCTTGCAGAGCTCTGTGGCGCTGTCGAAGAAATTTTGCCAGCTTTGAAAGAGAAGGGCATCAGCGTGTATGTCCTGTCTGAAGCATGCAGCACAGATGGCATTAAGGGCATCTCTCAGGCCATCGCACAAGCTCCGGATGAAGCGCTGTCTCCATCGCTCAGGGCTAATGTTAAATACACCAGCACAGCGCTCTACATCTACACATCTGGAACCACAGGTAAGAGACTTTACTATGGAATAAAATCACTGTCAAAAATATTCGTGCGTAAAAAAAAGATTTGTGTGTAATCTACGGCCACGACAGCGTACAGGTACGAGATTTTGTGTGTTTGTTACAATACAACTCTGAAATATACGACTCTGACCGCTTACAGATACGAATCTTGTTGTTACAACTCCTCTGTTTCACGGACGAATTGTGAAATTACGGGTACGAATGCTGTGCGTGAAACCACTGTCAAAAATACATCATCAAGATCACAGGCATTACTATCAGAGGGAAGATTATCGATTCCACGATATGCGCATGATTCTGAGTGCTTACTTACTTAAACTATCTAAATAGTTAAACTATCTTCTTAATATTAATCCTTTCTGTAATTGGTGATAACTAACCCTTAGAAATTTGGGTGGAATTGTGCACTTACCTGAGACGATGAGTGAGCTATTGGCTGCTGATCCGCCATTTTGGCGCCTGTGGTTTAAACCGCTAAAGGGCTCATGCACATATCGTGGAATCGATTAATCTTCCCTCTGATAGTAATGCCTGTGATCTTGATGACGTATTTTTGACAGTGGTTTCACGCACAGCATTCGTACCCGTAATTTCACAATTCGTCCGTGAAACAGAGGAGTTGTAACAACGAGATTCGTATCTGTAAGCGGTCAGAGTCGTATATTTCAGAGTTGTATTGTAACAAACACACAAAATCTCGTATCTGTACGCTGTCGTGGCCGTAGATTACACACAAATCTTTTTTTTACGCACGAATATTTTTGACAGTGATTTTATTCCATACTTTACACACGTTTGAAGTAACATTTTCTAATATTTTCAGCTCTTGTTTATATACAGACAGGTGAAAAATGCAAGGAAAACCAATGGCCGTGACAGTTGGACATGGTTTGGTTACACTTGTCCTCTGTAAATCAGTAGAAAGTTACACTAGCTGATCTCCTTTAATCTTAGATTAATCATTTCTTTTATGATATTTGTGCTTACTTACATGATGTCAGTCGTGTCATGTGTAAGAAAAGCACACGCTATGGTGGTCAGTCACCAGATCTCAATCTTAAGCTCAGAGAATTTAGCTCGAATTTCCAATGGTATTTTTTATTTATTTTAATTTTTTTCCCGATTTTCTCCCCTAATTTAGTCGTGTCCAATTCCTCCCCGTTACTGGGCTCCCACATTAAGGCTACTACTACCACTCAGTCGAGAGGGCCGAAGACTATCACGTGTTTTCTCCGAACCATGTGACGCCAGCCAATTGCATCTTTTTCGTACTGCTCGCTCACGCACTGTTGGGGACGGCGTAACGCACTTGGAGGACAGCGCTATCCGCCCCTTCCCCTTTCGTGAGCTCACAGACGGCTGATTGGCTGTAGAGCCGTGATTAATGTGGGAGCACGAAGTACCTCTCATCTCTCCCCCCTGAGAGAGCTCGGCCAATCAGCTCTCTCTATGCCTCCGGCTGCGAGAGGTTACAGCATCGATTACACCAGCGATCTCCGGATGATAGGGCGAGCGCTTTACCACTGCGCCACTCGGAGGTAGAGACCTGCAGTCCCGCGGGACCCAGCGCACGGAGTGCGGCGCGGGACAAGATTTGATGGGTGAATGCGGGTGTGGGCATTAAGGTCCTTATGTATGTGCGGGTTGCGGGAGAATAAAATTAATCGGATTTTGGAAATGGAAAATGGAATTATCTTAATTTATTTATTGAAAACAAATACAATATTATTTATCTACTGCACAAAAGCAACAAGAACGACTAAATTAAAATAAAAACAATTTACAGGCGCAAGGTCGGAACTTATAAGGTCGGAACTTCATAATTTCATTTAATCAAACTCAAATAAAATGTAACATTTATTTTCCGTTTCTTTTTTATACATACTCAAAAGGGAAGCAATTGAAACAAATAACAGAGTAGCGGTAATCAGTAAAAAAAAAAAAATTACGTATATGTTTACCTGTAGGATTTTGCTTGCGGGAACGGGACGAAACTTGATTCCTGGGAGCGGGAGAAAATATTATATATTTTTGCGAGAGTGGGACAGAATCTTGCGGGACTGAAAAATCTGTCCCGCGCAGGTCTCTACTTGGAGGCCCCATTTTCAATGGTATTTGATCAGCTGTTGAGGCGACACATTGGGGTAGTGGGCAGCACTGTCACCTCACACCTCGGGAGTAAAGGGTTCGAGTCCCACCTCGTGTTTGTATTTTCTCCCAATTCTAATTGCCATTTCTCAATTGCCCATAGTGTGTGAGTGTGTGTGCTTGTGCAGTGTGATGGATTGGCACCCAGCCCAGGGTGTAGTACCTAGTGTCCTGTATCCCCTGGGATAGATTCCTGTAACCCCAGAATAACCAGTGTAGAATTTGTGATTGAGAAAGAATGAATTATTGAATGTGTCTTGATTCGGGTTTAGGTTTGCCTAAAGCAGCCACAGTGACTCATGAGAAAGTTTGGGCTGCTTCATTCATCCAGGGTGTTTCTGGAGTCACATCCAAAGACGTCTTTTACATCAACCTGCCCCTGTACCACAGCGCTGGCTTCCTCATAGGGTTCACCGGCTGTATTGAGAGAGGTAGATTTTTCTACAGCATGCCACTTTGTGTGTATTTTACCTGTTCAATGAATTTACTGTTCATGAGAATATTATGTTGTATATTTGAATATTTCACTACAATAAACAAATGAATCTAGTTTAGAATACTGTTAACCACAATTCTTATACACACATACGCCATAACATTATTGAGTAGGTCCCCTCTTTTGCCAACTGCCATGCACTGTGTTCAAATTGGCCAAATTATCATGTTTAGATGACTTGGTCAGAGCAACTCCAAAACTGCAGCTCTGGTTGGATGTTCCTGGTGGTCAGGACATAGCAAAAGTACTCCTAGAAAGAAAAAGCATGTGACAGCGTTGTCGATAGCCAAGACTCACTGAAGCTGTCCTGTGTAGTCGGATCCAGTAAAAGAGCTCTTGTAGCTTAAACGGCTGCAAGCGTTAATGCTGGGTCCCATAGAAAGGTGTCAGAACACAGCGCATTTCTATTTTGGTTGCTATTAAATTTTAGGTGGGTGGTCATAATGTTATGGCTGATCAGTAAGACGGTGTGAATTCATGTTCTATAATGGCTCTGACAGTATTGTAGCTCAAATCACGTTAACGTGTTCCTTCAACATTGCTTATATACTAACAATATCGACTTGTACTGCAGACGCAATCGAAGGCTATCAATGAACAGACAAAATAGTGTGTGTTCTCTATCAGGAGATGTTTATTTATTCTTTGTAACTTTTTTTTTGTAACCAAGATGGAAAATCTTCAGAATGAGAGTATATTGTGTTTTTTTTTTGTCTTATTAACCCAATGAGAGAGAAAATAAATTAAGGCTGGTAAGCAAAAACAGTCTATAGCTGGAATAATGAAAGTATTAACAGGTTAATAACTTGTTTCATGGACGTTCTATACTGTAATGTAACTTTAAATAGACAAACTTTTACAATGTATGGTTCATTAATAAATAAAATATTGTAATTGTTGGTGAATCGTTGCACTATAAGAGGAATGCAACATTTCAGAACATGCTGTTATGGGAAATTAATGAAGTCCATCACACCAGCACATTGTTTAGTATTTTCCTAACAATACAGCAAGTTCTATTCATTACTCAATTAAAGTGTGAGACTACAGCTTGTGCATTGTTTGCGTTTCCTGTGCTGGTGTTAGGGAACACTCTCGTTCTACGGAGGAAATTTTCTGCCACTCAGTTCTGGGACGACTGCAGGAAGTATAATGTTACAGTGATGCAGTACATTGGGGAAACAATGCGTTACCTCTGCAATACACCAAAGGTCAGCTCTTTGTGTTTATGTAATACAGTACACTATTTATTTACTGATATATGAGGAGTTTTCTCAATTGAGCTGCTGCATGAATTTATGTTGAGATTTCTTGTTGAATGAAGTATTTCTTTTCAGGTAATGAATATTATACACTATACACTGCCTGTCTAAAAGAAAGAAAAAAAAAATCACACATTGTAAGATTTAGCTTTGATTATGGTGTGCAGTGTGGTGGCTGGTTCATGTGTAGAAAAGATTCTTCATGCTCCCAGAAACGCTCTTTAACAATTTGAAACATGGAATATGGTCATGCCAAAAGGGATGAAAAAATTTCATTTTATTGCCTCATAATGTTGCGGAGTCTAGACATGACCAACTGAATCATAACACTACCTCCAGAGCCTTGTATAGTAGCCATCACTTCATGGATTTCCCTTCCAACCCTGACGCCCACATCGCTCTGGAATAGGGTTGATCTGAACATCAGACCACATGAAATCTTTATGATCCCTAACAAATAGAAGCCTTTTGATTAGTTTCACTAACAAATGGTTTTTAAGGTCACACAGCTGTTTAGTCCCTCATCACAGTTTGTGTTGAAATGTTTATTTGACTATTACAAAACACATCTTTCCAACAAGCTTTGGAGAGCACCAAGTGAGCTCTGTTACTGATTTTTTTCCCCCCACCACATTTCTTACATGAAGAACATGATTCAGTATCATCCTTCCAGGTTTTAATTGTGTTAGATATTTGTAACTATTATTAATTGTTCTCTTTGCTTGATATGCAGGCCTAATTGTTTGACCCTTTTGAAACAGCAGCTGTAATCAAGCAGTGTATATGAGTTATACGTCACAAATGCTAAAGTATGATTAAAATCTGTATATCCACATCACATAATGTCTGTTAGCTTTAAATGTCTATTTGCGATATTTCCCACAGAGAGATAATGACCGAGACCACAAAGTGAAGATTGCTATAGGTAACGGCGTACGATCTGACGTGTGGAATGAATTTTTGGGTCGCTTTGGGAATATTTACGTCAGGGAGCTCTATGCTGCAACTGAGGGAAACATCGGGTTTATTAACTACACCACGAAGGTTGGAGTGGTAGGCCGGGTTAACTACCTCCATAAGGTTAGCCTATTTAACCATTAAAATAGACCATTTAAAATGAATCATAATTATTATAAGAGAATTATAAGTGAATTATCTCTTTTCCATCTGTGTGTCAGAAATTCTTCCCTTACACCCTGATCAAGTTCGACATCGAGAAAGAGGAGCCTGTGAGGAACGCAGACGGATTCTGTGTGCCAGTAGCTCCTGGTTAGTCGAGTCCTTGCCAAAGATTTCCCTTTTCTGTACATGCGAATACATTCAATTATCCTTCTACATTTTCGATCTATTAACGTAAATGATTTTGCAGGTGAACCAGGACTGCTGGTTGGGAAAATCACCATCAAGTCTCCGTTTGCCGGTTACGCTGGAAACAAGCAGCAGACAGAGAAGAAAAGACTCCGAGACGTGTTCGTTAAAGGTGATCTATATTTCAACAGCGGCGACTTGCTGAAAATCGACCATGAAAACTTTGTCTATTTTCAAGATCGTGTTGGAGACACTTTCAGGTACACGAGAGCTGGTTTGCTTTACAAAGGAACTCAGCAGTGCACACTGAAACAGATTTGTTTTCTTGCCAAAATGTATATTGATCATACGTATGTGAAGTATGTTGAGACATGCATGTTTGGTGTCTATTACAGATGGAAGGGTGAAAACGTAGCCACTACTGAAGTGTCAGATATTCTGTCTATGGTGGACTGCATCGAGGAAGCGAACGTCTATGGCGTCACAGTCAAAGGTAAACTCTAGAGCAGTGTACAAGTGAATTATGCAGAAATTTAGTGTAATTTGCATCATCCAAGTTTCTGCAATTGTGAATGGAAAGCTGTGAGCCAGACTGAGGGACTTGTTGAGCCCTGAACCTTCAACTGTTCGGTCATGTTATTTCATATTCGTATTCTCAAAGATTGTATAGATGATTTAAAAAAAAATAAAATCTGTCTTAAGGGCACGAGGGACGGATTGGAATGGCAGCTATTGTGTTAAAAGAAGACAAGGAGTTTGATGGCGTCGACACATGTAGAGTCGTAGCAAACTACCTACCCGTCTACGCCCAACCCCGTTTTATTCGCATTCAGGTAAGCCATGTTTATAATCATGTCCTCCTGATTGTACAGCTTTCAGCCTCGTCTCGTACCAAGCTCAGGTTTTTCATCAAAGAACATTTCTCTTCCAGAGTTCTTTGGAACTCACAGGAACCTTCAAGATGAAAAAGGTGAAGCTGGTGGAGGAGGGCTTTGATCCAGCACTCATCCACGACCCGCTCTACTTCCTTGATCTAGTTGAAAAGAAATACACTACCCTCACTCAGGAAATGTATAATTCAGTGATAGCAGGAGACATTAAACTATAACACCTGGAAAGGTAAAAATCTGAGTAAGCTTCAAAAACAAAAACTTGTTTTGTGTGTCCTTGTGGAAAAACAGCTAATTGTGAACCTGTTACAGATTAATCTCAGGGACGATCCTGGTTTTATCCTCATCGGTTGTTAATACATCAAACTAAAGAAACTTATACTGTGACAATGATTAATGAAATGTAGCTTGTTTAATATATGTGAATGTATAATGTACATTCTGTTTTATACAGTAATAAATTAACTTGCATATACAGAATCATTCTAAAATGTGAATGCGTTTCCATGAGAAAAATCTACACCCTTAACGTTTCCCCCTGCTCACAGCTGTAATAACGCCTGATCCCGAGTAAATAGGGCAGAGGTCGACTCGGGTAATGCGGCTCATTTCTGTCTATAAGAACTTATCAGGTTCACTGGAGCTTGTGCGCTTTTTTTATCCACTTTTGTGGGTCATTAACCCATGAGATAGCGACAAGACAACCTTTGTACCTTTTTCACACTGGATACACACTCATTGTTCTGCAGTTACACTAGAAGCACGTGGCATTACTTTAAAAATGAATTTATTATTTAATACAGTGGTATACTTAGAAATGTGCAGCAAAAAAAAGAAAAAGAAATGTCAGCCTCATAAAGAAAAGAAACTCAGATTGTGTAGAAGCTGGTTTATATCAAAAGAAAAAGAGTACTGATGTGCCTTATTAAATTGTTTACTAGTACAAAAATACATTTCAGGGCACACAATACAGCATCCAGTATCACAAAGTACAGGACCACTCACCACAGCGGCCTCTGCTTAAGTACAGAGTCATTAAATTATTGAAACCGAGCACTTTCCTATTCTGTAAATAAGAATAAAAATGTTGTGTTCTTATAGTTAAAAATGCCATAGAGTAGAGATTTGTGTATATGATGGTAGAAAAGTTTTTTTTTTGTTTGTTTATTTTTTATTTATTTTTTCTTACTGCTAAGTTTAGTTCCAAGGCTCAGGGGTATAAGTGTAATACAAACATAACCAATGTAGTGGGTTTTTTCTTCTTTTTTTTCTTTTCACTTTTTTAAAATACTCCCCCCCCCCCCCATTTTAAGTATTTTTTTTTAAATACAAAATAAAAATGTACAAAAAGTTCCATTTACAGCGAACCAAGGCCATGTGCTAGCAGTATATACAGCTATAATTTAAACATATCCTAGTGTTTTGTACGCTTTTGACTTCATATGCATAGCAGTAAAATAAAGCATACCTGTTCATTAGCCTCGAATAATGGTGTGCTAAGTCCAATCGACTAACATAATGAGCTTCAAATGGTGAGAGAATTTAAATATCCTTCATAATTACACGCATCATCCTAAACATAATGTTTGCATGTGGTTTTGTTAAAATAATGTTAATATGCAGGTAAGGCATCACTGCTCGCAGTGTAAAGATGGGAAAGTTGGTGTTCTGAACGTAGTAGCAGGCGTCTGGACCTGAGTCGTAGCACATGCATAGATCTCTAGACAGCAGGAGTTTTGCCAGTGTGTTCATCTATGGTAAAACATCACTAGAAAAGGTCTGTTCAAAATGTAGAGCCCATTATAATCCGGTCAAGGAAGTTCATCAACAATGAGCAGAAAAAATTAGAATCCTTCAGAAACACATCTTCGTAACATTTTAGTGTCCTTCATTCAAGTTGCCAGAAAATAGGCTCAGAATTATGCAGATCCACAGCAGTTCTGACGTACACCCACCAAATCATAACACGCATGACCATAGACTTCACAAACAAAAAAGAAAACAACCTTTTTTTTTTTTTTGTTTGTGAGCATAAATGCAGATTTCCAATATATAAACTTTTTTCCCCCTTCATTTAAACATGTCTCTTCTAATTTTTAATTTAAACACTTTTGACAAATGGGGTTCTTTCAGTCGGTCTGTGGTACTGGTCATGCATTCTATTTCATTTAATAAGCTCTTATTCCATCCATTTCATATTTGGCAAGCCTTCAAGCACCAAAGCAAAAAACAATAAGTAGGAGTTCTGTGGGGATTCAGCACCAGTAGGCGGTGCCTTCCTTGTCTTCCACCAAGCAAATAAACTCTTGTCTTGCAACTGTCCACAAAACAGGAGAAAAGAATGACCTCATTGTAGAGGGGAAGCAGAGAAGGGGAGAGAAGGAAAAGGGGTGGGGGGTGGGTTTCGTAATGTTCTCCACTGACACTTTGCCTTTCAGTAACAGACCAGCTGTCGCCCTCTTCAGAAGTGGTCGATGAGTACAGACACACAGTTGGCGCCCACCAGGTAATTGGGGTCCCCTGGGAGAGATTTATTCTGCCAGCATTTGGGGTCACCTGCAGACAAATCAGACAGTAAACAAGGAGAATACAAATCTGTAGGCCGAGACCGTCAATGCCACTTTGTTCCATCTTTAAATAGGTGCTTCACAAAGTCTGGTCGAACCAGAGTCCATGAAGCACAACCAGTAAAGCAAAAGAAATTGAAGTCTGATAATGTACATGAAACACAGCATATCTGTACCGAAGGAGTCTGTGGAATGTATGCTGCAGAATGTGTGTGAAGCAATGGTTTACATTGGAAAAACACATCATTGTTATAAATGGTTTTAAAGTCCTCAAAGTGTAAATCCATTTGCAAAAAAAGGTGGTTACTCAGCTGAAACCTCTTTTTAGCTTTGCAAGTATTTTATGGAAGCGCATAAGAGATGAACTGGAATGGAAACAGAAACTGAGTGATAGACAAGCGGACACCCAAGCTGAATCAGTGCCACAACCACCAGGGATGCATCAACCCTATTAAAAAGTGTTTATACAGTACTGTACACACTCAAATAAATGCTCTGTGCACTCAATGATATTCAAAACCAAGTCTGCTATCTTTACGTTTCTACATTACGGTGACATTATGGTGGTACACTTCACTGTGCACAAGCATTCAGAATCACATGATTCACAACATTAGACAGGTGAGGTGACTGTAGTGGTCCTCCGAGCGAGTAAACTATACTTAGGATTTCATTCAGTAATGTGTTTAACTGCTCAAAAAAACTCAAATGTAAATCATACATTTATCTTACACATTGCCGGGTCAGAAAAGGTCACTAAGTACATTCAAACTCCTCAGCTGATTTTACTTTATTGCCACATAACGTGGCCGAGTCTCGACCTGACCAAGTGAAGCAACCTTAGATCATAACACTCCTCCAGAGTCTTGTGCAATGGCTACTATACGTGATGAACCCATCATTCTGGTCTCATCAGCCTATATGACCGTTGGTACAAAGTCCAGTCCTTATGCTCCCTAACAAATTTTTTTTTAAGTCTTTTTTTACTAGAAAGTGCTTGTCCTATTATATGTTTAATCCCAATCCTCATCCAAATTGTACATCTGGAAATGCTCCTTCTTTTATTATTAAACAAGGTTGTGATTTTCAATTTCGATTTGTTGTACAATGCAACCTCAAGTGTTCTTCCATAACATTTTTTTCCTGACCAGATTGCTTTCATGAACTTGATTTTCAGTACTACACTTCCAGTGTTAAACAGTTCTTAAACCAATTCTAATCATTTTTTATTTTGTTAATTATTTTGTCCGTTTCATGCAGGCTAATAATTTGATCTTTCTTTAATGTGCCTGGCAGTGTATGTGTGACTGAAATACAGTAAATGAAATAATGTATTAATTTTAAACAATCACAGACACTGTAGTTAACAATGTCTTTGATTAGAGTACACCAGCCAAGGATAAATAAACATTATGAAAAAGCTGAGCTGCTTGACCATACGCGGTCATATTGGGAATTTTGTCGTTTTTTTTTTAACATCCAAATCTCTTTTTATTCACTCACTATCTAGTCTAATGTCTCTGACTGAATACAGATCCAGCACTTTAGGTCACCATCAGCCTGATAGAGATATGATATTAGATTGATACATCCCTAATAATCACCAAAGAAACCCAGAAGACCAGAGAAAGGACAGCGTACCCGACGAGGAGTCGGATGATTTTAGAGCAAAAGACCAACCATCAGGGGTCATAGACGCACAGTGTGGCAGGCGCAGCTCCACCGGCTTCAGAAACTTCAGACCGTGAGGCCCACACATGACCAGGGGGCTGAGCAGCGTTTCACCTGGATGAACAAACACAGTTGAGTAAGGCTTGAAAAATCTCTGGTGTTTTCCAGGAGCACTTTTCTGTTATAGATCGGTTTTGTTATTCTATTTTAAACGCATGAGCGATAATTATTTAACAGGATCTCAAGAATGGATGAAATCGTTTGTCATGTCTTGATTATGCAAGGATACAAACCTTTCTCCTTGTCCAGTGGAGGCAGGATGCTGTTGTCTCTGCACACTTTAAAGTAGATCTCCTGCTCCACGCTTTCAGGAATGGCTCCCTGGGGAATGATAATACTCACGCCAGTCTCGATTGAACTCAATACTCCGCCATTACAGTTAAAGATGCCCCGTGCTGTGGCAACCACTGTGTGTCCTTCATCATCATCGTCATCATCCAGCGCGTTGGGGCTGAAACAGAACGGGATCGTTAACTCGATGCTGAAAGTGATAAAGACTCCGGTGCAGTGAGAGACATATGATGAGAGCATTTTACCTGACGGGGATTGCTTTGGGGACAGCATTGACATTGTTGTGCTGATATTTGGGCCTGTTGTCCATAGTGCGGGTGAACGTATCCACACCACTATCTGCGTCCAGAGGTTGAGGTGAGAGGTGAGGTTTGGGGTTGTTGTTGTTCACCACAATTGGCTTGGACTGGGTGTCATTGGGCAAAAGGTTGTGGTTGAATTTAGGGCTCTCAAACTTGCGCTCAAACGGCCGTGCAGTACTTGTGTAAGGTTTTGGAACAAAGCGATTGTAACTGGTAGGAGCAGGGACACTCAGAGTCTTGGGCGGGACATCAGTGCCATTAACTGGAGACTTCTGGGGAAGATAACTGCCTTGGACTGGTTCATCACGTGTAGGAGGACGTAGAGTGGACAAATCAGGTTTGCCTTTGGGTGGACTGTGGGGATCTGGGAGAGAGTTCACTGTGAATTGTGAAAGAGGAGCAAATGTCAGGTTTTAAAGTGTCACAGGAAACATCATGAAGGGCAAAAGTCATTCAAATTTAACAAATACAGACACAAAAAGAAGGTACACCTTTGGGTTTCTTCTTTTTTTTTTTTTGGAAGCTTGCAAAAAGTTCACAGGGCATCTGACTGTAACCAGGTTTGTGATTTGAGATTTATGAGATTATGTTACTCTCACTCAACTAATTTAGTAATTTAATATACAGATACAGTTTCAAATATTTGGTGCACCAACCAGATACAAATAGTAGCACTCCATTACATGCCTAGAACAAACACTGCACTAGTTAAAAATGTTCAGGTTGTGAATTTAAGCTCTTACCCTCTGTATTGGTGAGTTTGGGCAGAGACGTGGGTGGGACAGCAGGGCCTGTCTGACCATAAGGAGTTGGTGTAGAGTTAACTTGGGGGACCGGTTCATATCTCTTATCCACAGGGCTCACTTTCTCCCCTGTCTCAGTCCTGAGTAAAACAGTTTTTCAAACATGTATTTAAGATGCACGTCTAAGTACAAATTAGACTGTACAAATTTTTTTTTTTAAATAATTCCATCGCCATCCTAGCACACCAACATAAACCTATACTTAAATTTAGTACACCTTTATTATGCTCTATACCTGTTATAAGGGTATCCTAGTTGAGGCTGTACAGGTTTAGCCGAATCATGGAAGCGATTGACTGTAGGCTGAGGCGGAGCCTTGTTGTCAAAGCTGCGCCGATCGAAGTAGGACAGCTGTTTCCTGTAGTAATCCTCATCCTCATCAGGTTCATAGTGGTTGGCACGAACTACTTCATCTCCTAACCGGGACTGGGGTTTCTGTGGCTCAGGAGCCCTATGTGGAGAGAGGCAAGATAAGGTAATGAAAACACCCTTTCTGAGAGGGAACAACTATCAAAATACTGTATTTTTTTTTTGTTCATACAAGGCAGCATATGTTAGTTACCTATGCACAGGTTTCTCCTGTTCTAGGTTGTTGAGGGAGTTTGCCTTAGAAACCGGGACAGGGGCGATCACAGGTTTGGGAAAATCTGTTGGCTACATAAAAAAAAAAAAAAATTCTCATTAACAAACACCTCAAGAATAATTGATCAGTATATCAGAATTGTGAGCCTTTTATATACATTTTATCTTATTAAGAATAGACATGAATAGTCACAACATAAATGCTACCACAAGATTAACAATTATATATCAGAAAACAGATGAAGGGATCATGGGTACCCCTAAGCCCATCTGGTCTGCTTGAAAGGTATCAAAATACTCAATGCATCACAGACAGCAGTGTATGAGGCTCAGAATGCAAATAGTTCAAGATTGTTGAGCTGGATAAACAAGTTTGATCCACAGAGGACAACATTCCACAACACAGCACCCAAAATTTTTTAAATAAATAAATCTGCTGTCAATGTCCTGGTGCCAGTCACCACAGCACAACTCCAGAGGTCTTGTGGAGTCATGTTTTGTATTTTATTGTTATGACTGATCATGTTTTCCTGTTTTTGCTGCAAAATCAATTTATTTAAATGAATGTTTAATTTATAAAAATGTTTGCATTTGATGTGTTAAAATATTCACACTGCTGTAATGCTGTAACATTCAGCAAATTAAACCCTAATTTGTATTATAATTCATGAAAGAGACATACCCTGACACCTGGCACATCTCCAACTTCCTTGGCTCTGTCTACACTCACAGAGCGCTTGTTCTCAAACATCTTGACCCTGTTGAGAACAGACTGGGGTTTCATGGCAGGATCCTCCTCGTCTGGATCTTCTCTGGGTGGAGGAGGCAACGGTTTAGGAGCCGCAGTGTGTATTGGCTCCACTGGGGACAGCACAACTTCAGGTTTAGGAGGAGGAACTGGAGGGTCAGAATTTAGAGGTTCATGCTGCCCTTGTTTGTAGCCACGGTTTGGTAGCCCTGGATTATATGATGCGGGTCTCAGAGAGGTGTCTCCATAATACTGCTTGGGAGGGTCAGGAGAGCGAGGGTTATTGATGGGGAAACCATGTGGCTCAGGTTCATAAGGAGAGCGGACATCATACACAACAGGAGGAGGGGGAGGCGGAGGTTCCTCATAGCGAACAGGCCCTGGTTTTGCGTGCCGTACTGGTCGGTTATCATAGGCCATAGGCGGCTCATCGTAGCGAGGTTGAGGAGGGCTATAGTCCCGCGTAGGGCCATCCTCATAGGGGGAGCGGGGCTCGTAGCTCAGAGTGGGAGGCTGGTGGCCCTGAGGGTAGCCTGACCCAGCTGGAGGAGGAGGAGGAGCAGGCTGGGCCGAGGACTGCTGGTCATACTGGGGCCACTGTTCATCATAATGAGGCACGTGGTTGTCATAGTGCAGGTGCGCATTGTAGTTGTGAGGCTTTGGTTGTGCGTAGCCGCCACCGTCGTAGCCGTAAGGCGGGTGGTCGTACTCGCGGTATGGCTGTTTGTCCTGATACACAGGCTGGTGGCTATACGACAGAGAGGATGGGGGAGCTAAAGACTGTGGCTGCTGGGGCTTCATCATGTGATTTACTCGCACCGGCTCATCCACACTGTACAGGTCCTTCTTATACATCTGCTGGGAACAAAACAGCAAAGCCAGACAAAGTACTGTAAGTACCCAAGGGATCAAATCATTTTAAACTGATCTGGAACAAGGCCCAATATACAAGAAGAGAAATAAATCTATTTAAGAAAAAAATATATATATACACACACACACATCTGTAAAACAAAACAGCATAAACTGTTCAAATTCAGCACAATGCTCTTTCAAAACAGATCAATCAACAAACTCGTACATATCCTTTCGCCCAAAAAAAAAAAAAAAAAGGTTATTATGCAATTAACAGGCAAATTATCTCAACTGAACATATCCAGATCTAAATGTCTATATAATTTGATAAGAAGCCTTTCAGTAATGAGAGCAAAAGAATATTTCATATTCAACTGGAAGACTTCATCAGCTGGAAATTTAGGGGAACATTAAATGCTTATTCATGCCTGAAAAGCTACTTTCAAAATTTCTGTAGCCTGAAGACAGTAAAATTGTAATTGTAAGTAATGCTTTAAATTATATAATTATATTAAAATAGTAAAGGCGTTTGCTTCTTAATCTCTTTTTTTCTATACATTTAAAACATCAGTAATGGAGAGCATTAATTTCTTGTACATGTTTAAGGATACTGTCTGCAGGTTAGACTGACATGCAGCTACAGACAAAACCATTCTTGCAAATCAGACAAAGTTCCATTTGCAATTCCTTATTCAACTACAACATCTACAATGTTTGGCAGTGCAGCTTCTACCTCTATGACAGAACGTGTGCTACTTTCTCTGAGACACTAATTCTACAGAACAAGCTAAAGGAAATCTTAACAGGAGCCATGCAAGAGGTAGGAGAGGTGAGAGTGAAGGGACTAATAGTGAGAAACCTCTTTCCCTGGATCACACATATGTGCCAGGCCCTCGTCATACTTCCCCTCACACATCAGGTGCATGTGTACCAGTCACCCATACTCTTGAGGCGGCAGAGGCACACACAGCACAGACATGGGTGGGCACAGTACACATGCAGAGAGCAGAGTGGAAGGAACTAGCATTGTGCAAGAAACAGGCAGGCTGAAAAGAGTGAGCGAGCGGGGCTGAACCGGGTTGAAGCGAGCCGGGCCCGGGTCCAGCTCATGGTGATGCTACTGGTGGTACCTTTGGATGTGGGCTGGGCACGAGCGACTGGTGGGGGTCGTGTGTTGGGGTCTGAGCGAGCTCAGGATCGGGCTGGGACTCGGGTTCTGGGGTGGGAAGGTTAACAGAGTCGGCCTGAGCGGTGCCAGTTGGCTCCTTGGATTTCGTACCCGCTATTGGCGTGGCAGGCTCAACAGCAGGGGGCACTGATGCCACTGCAGGGGGGAAAGAAGGCAGGGCCACAGCAGCCTCAGCCTGCTGTGGAGTACGGGGCACATAGGTTATAGATACATGCCACCAAAAGCACATTCCTACAAAGCACATAAGCTGATCTATGTTTTTTTTTCTAAGTCTTTTAATTAATGCGTAAAAGCTTTAGGCTGCTAAATCAACTACACTCAGTACTCAAGAATCAATATGAGGGTTAGTGTTATTGAACACGAGGTGGTCAGATGGACATCACTCTACAGAAAACATTACTGGTTAATGCAACACATACAGTACAATAAAAAAAGAACAGTAAACAGACGCTCTCTATTCAGATGGTATTTGTTTATAAAAAGATAAATCTGTAAAAAATATTTTTTTATCTTTCATGTAAAAATTGTAACACTCAGTGGGACATTTCAATAGATTTAGAGACCCATAGAAGAGCCGATTATCAAAGTATCAACTGTACAAGTGTTTGACAAATCTGTAACTACAATCTTTGTTTATAAAGTGGTGACTAAAGATACTGAATTCAGAAATTTTAAACAAAACAACTATTTAAATAGCAAAAATACGCTTGAAAAAGGGTGGATTTACTCAAGTGTGCCATGTAACAGTAATACCATCTAAGTAGGGCAGTTAATATACTGCACAAAAAAATACAATTGTAATTGTACAACATAACCTGCTGATGACATTTCAAATTCAAACTGCATGTATTAGTTGAGAACTACACTAGTTGAATGTCTACCTCTAAGCTGGAAAACCATCGCAGACAACAACAAAATGACGTTATTATTTTTATTATTATTATTAAACCTAAGCATCACCACAGACACACTGGCATGACTCATGCACTCTACCTGTTGAGGAGCAGGAACCTTAAATCCAGCAGACTCGATACGGTTCATGGGCTCAGGTTGGGGAGCAGCATGCTGGTAACTGGGGTACGCTGGAACATCTTGAATAACGGGTGGATCTTCTCGCACAGGCTCTGAAGAGCGAGTAATTGCGGGCTCACTGGGTAAGCCCACTTCATCGTTCAGGGTCTCATCCAGCTCCTGGTCTGTATAGGCACCTCCCTCAGTGTCCGTGTCCTCGTAGTCAGATGTGTGGCGGCTGTCGGTGCTGTACATGCTGTACTCACTGCCTGGCGCCGAGAGGTAGGACAAGCGGTCATCATGGATGTCCAAGTCATCCTCTGGAGCTCCATCGGCCTGGAAACCATATTGTGGAGCAGACCACATAGGTATAACACAGTTTCAAAATTAACCTAAAATTGTTTTGAAAATCCACAAAACTTTCACAAAATTTTAGATGAAGGTAAATGAAACTGGTAATTCAATTTCGATGTCTTTAAAGGAATATCACTACTTAAACACTAGATCAGGGTGTTAATACAATTGATCAGACATTGATGTCCCATTTAACAATGTGTTTTAAAGCACTGCATTAAACATTTTTTATAAGTGCACCATGCTTCTTCTTATTTAATTTCCACCCCCCCCCCCGACATTTTGCATTATAAATATTTAAAAATATTATATTTAAATTATAGGACTAAATAAGATATGTACTGGTGATTGGCATACCTTGCCCTCAGAAACCCAGACAAGCTGGTTCTGCTGTTGCTGGATGGTCTCCTTCAGAGCTCCATACCACCCATCATTCATGTTGTTCAAATTAATGGTGGCTAATTAGAGAGGGAGTGAGATACAGTGAGAAATCATCGTCTTAATTGCATCATTGCTACAATGAATATTTCTGCAGTAAATCCAGTATCTGACAGTTGCTAGAATCCTCTTTCAGAGCTTAATGGGAAATGAAGTGGTTATATAAATTTCTACATTCTGTAGTCTCGGCACATACTGGTGAAGAGATGGTGGTTGTTCTTCCTCAGTTTGAGGGCACGCTCATACAGTTTCCTTGCACTTTTTCTAGATTCAGGACACAGCCTGGTTCTCATGTTCTTCACTCCCTGTTTGCTGTCTGGGTTCAGAAATACCACAATGGGGTACCACTGGGCATAGTTTAGACGGTCCACAGCATTAGGTGTGATGTCCAACACTGCATGCTTATCCTACAACAAAAGGACACATAGCGCAAGTTTGGTATAGGATAGGACAACTATATAGGACAGTATAGGACAACTCAGTATAGGATCAGCGAAGGACCAGACTGCAGAGCTAATCTGCAGCTAAATGTTATATGCTGCGGTAAGCACTCCGATACTCACTCTATCAATAATCTGTTTAATGGTATGGAGACGGATGATTCCAGAACTGCGCTGGTCTGTGCCTGCATCTCGGGGCTCACTCTCTGCGCATACAAGAGATAGTGTTAGGCCATGAAAGATATGATAATGAGATACTTAAATCAACTCTGTTTACACACACATACATGTGTGTGTGTGTGTGTGTGTGTGTGTATTTGTATATATATATGTGTATTTGTATATATATATATATATATATATATACACACACACACACACACACACACACACACACATATACACCTATACACATACATATATATAAATAAAACATATATATTACACACACACACACACGTACATCACTGACTATTGTTCCAAGGATATTATAAAAACACATTACAAAATGTAAACCATGCTCACTGGCAAGCTCAAAGATGTCTGGTTCTTCCCTTGAAAGTTTCTCTCTGGCTACATCAGCAATGGGACCAAACACTACTACAGGTCTCAGGAAACCAGCTAATCATACAGGAATAAGAGCAAAGCTGGTCAGTGCAAAATACATCTATATACAGAAACAACAACAAAAAAAAAAAAACAGATGGAGAGACAAGAAAAATCAATATTCTGTAAAAAAAATAAAAATAAATAAAGACTATGAGTAATAGAGAGGTCACTCACAGCTGTTAGAACAAATGCGTACCTTCTCTGAGTACTACTCTCTCATAAGCAGGGAATTTTGTCTGGACAGGCTGCGCGGATAGATCCTCTCTGCTTTTCCTCAGGTTCCTCTTGGAGCTCCTCAGGCCACGGAACCTCCAGAAATCTGCTCTGTCCCCTCCCGCTGTCTTAGGAAGCGTGTACTGCACACTGGAGAGCTGCTCCGCTCTGGAGGAGAGAACACGATAGAAAAGACCATATTAAATTTGGTGTCAACCCTATGGACTCACCACCAGTGCTACTATAAAGCATCTCTGGATGGGTGTGGTACGTTACCTCCAGAACTTTAAAATATCATGTCGGAATTTATCATGGCACCATTCAGTAAAAAAAAAAAAAAGTAAATAAACAAATAAATAAAACTATTTACTTTGGATTACCCTTTACCTGTTCTTGTTGGGGATGATGCCTCTCTCCACCTCTTGGTGGTTTCTGCCAATTCGAATGGCAAGCCAGGAACCCAGTTTGCCGTTGTAAAGGGTATCTACTACTCGGAACACCTCACCCTTATTAAAGCTCAGTCCATATGGAGACTCTTTTTCATACTCAAAATGAGTCCGGATATAAAACGAGTCACCCACATCTGACTCCACAATTCGTCGGTACACTAGAGAGCAAAAAGAAATGTAGTCAGTGCATGAAAAACCTATACTTTTTTAAAAATCTTAAGATTTAAAGATTAATAAGTATGTGATTTCTTATTTGATCACAGGAAAGCAAATAAAGTGATATCTCCGAGTCCTCACCATCTTTCTTTTTCTGTGCCAGAATGGTGACATCATCCCCTTTAGGAAGATCCAGAAGAAATAGCACTGCCTCCTCTCGAATGATGTTTGCAAAGTCTACATTATTGACCTAAGGGGAGGAACGTCAAAAAGATCTGATCATTGAACCAGCAAAAAAAGTAAAAAAAAAAAAAAAAAAAAAACCATACAACTCTCAAAAACTTGTAAAACATTCAATAAGTGAGTGAGACAAAGTCACTGTTCATTGTTGTCTAAAAATATTCAGAGTGTTGGAGACACACAGACAGGCACTTTTGGCAGCTGGACAAGAAAACAGCACAGGTCACTGGGGAAACCACCAAGAAAGTAAAAGCATTTTGGTACAGGGGAAGGTTTAAGAACATTTATGTAAGCAAGGTAGAGCCATAAAACTATGGCTGCCAACACAGGCCATTATAATAGGCATACTGTACAACTTGAATATTAAAAAGACCAACGTATCACACGACAGTGTTAACTTATCATTAAGATGTGTTATGATACAGAATACTGGTCTACTTCCAGTCTTTGTATTAGCGCAAATACCAAATCAATCATTGACGGGAAACGAGTCTGTACTGTAGTAATCGGTGAAAGGTTAAAACTGAAAAACTTTTCTCAGATTTAATGTTAATGTAGTGATGTTATTATTTCAGGTTTAAGCCCACCCACATCTGCCCGTCTTTCTGTATTCCAGAGCGTTAAAATTCACTTACACCACTTGAGTGCAGTTTTATTCTGCAGTGAAATATTAACTTTTTAACCGAAATATTAACCGATTTAAGACGCGCCAACTAGTGGTTACCAGGCAAATACCCAGGTACTGCCAAAGTAAAAAAAAAATCCATTAAATCCTGTCCAAACAGTTTTGTATGATGCTATGACAAAAACTGGCTGGACAGACATACAGACCAACAACAATTTTCTGAGACTGGTTTTAGGTCTTACAATGTACATCAAATAGGGGTCAGGGGTAGCTCAGTGGTTAAGGCATTGGACTACGGTTCGGAAGATCCCAGGTTCAAATCCCACAACCACCAAGTTGCAACTGTTGGGCCCTTGAACAAGGCCCTTAACCCTCAATTGCTCAGATGTGTAATGAGATAAGAATGTAAGTCGCTCTGGATAAGAGCGTCAGCCAAATGCCTAAATGTAAATGTGCAATGTAAATACATCACTGAAAGAGAGCGTTCTGACCAACGTACAGACCAAGACCTTCCTTCCAAGACATATTCCAAGACCTTCCAAGACATATTGGACATGAGACTGTCAGGAGACCTTACCCTGAGTATTTGGTCTCCCTCCTCGAGGCCTTCTTTAGCAGCAGGACTGTCCTCCAGCACGCCAGCCACAAAAATGCCCACATCATTGCCTCCAGCCAACCGCAGACCCACGCTCTCCCCCTTCTTAAACTTTACCAGCTTCATACTAGGCCTGGAGAAAAAGTCCAACGTGAAATGATCCCTTCAAATCTCTTTGGCATGATTAAGAGTAAAAAGGGCTTTGTGTCTCCTCCTACCGTAGAATGCTGTCATCATTGGTGACGCTGGGCAAAGGGGCATCTGCTGGACTGACGGGCAAATCCACGTCAGGCTGGCCAGGCTGTGCATACACAGGCTTTGGCTCTAAAATATGAGTACACATGTTAACACACACACAGACAAACCCACACACAGTGGATTCCCTGCCAAGAGGTCAAACCACGTCCTGGTAGGATGCTACAAGCAGGTATCGTGTCAAATCCAACAATCACACTCTACCGCCCTACAACTGTGCCCACACATGCTTCTGTCTCATTTGGCTTTCTCAGCAAATTCACACAATACAAAAATGTTTGATTTGGCAGAAACAGTAACATAAATGTATTAATTGCAACAAGCATGTGGGTGACAGGTGGGTCAGGGTATTAATCTGAACTCTGACCTGGCAGAGGGGGGAGCTGTTTCTCCTCTCTGGTCCCAGTCTGTTCCAGTGCTTTATGTGTCTCCTCCACCATTTTAGCAGGCAAAGGGAGTGGTTTGGAGATGCAATCCTCATCACGACTTCTGTGACTGCAAAGACAAGGATGAAGTTTTGAGTTAAGGTGCTGAGTGACGCTTTGGTTCGAGTAGATCAAAGTAATATTTTGTACATCCAAAATACCAAGCATATTTAAGAATTAATCCACTCCTCCTGACCTGCCTGCTACACACAAAACAAAACATGCCATTCCCTCACTATCAAGCCAAAACACACAATAAAACACTGGTTACTATGAAAGACAAAGTGCAGCAATAGTGTACGTGTGTGAGTGAGAGAGAGAGAGAGAGAGCGAGAGCGAGAGAGAGCGCCAGAGAGCAAACATAAGACAAGGACGAAGCATGGCTATAGCAGTTAGATAGTCTTGAAGGTCACAGCTGTGTTTGTTGCTCCTTTGCTGGGCTATATTTAGACCAGCCCATCTGATCTGGAGTGATGGAGGATGATAGAAGTGAGAGAGAGAGAGAGAGAGACATATTTCAGGTGCACTGGTCCTGCGTTCTAAATGAGAATATGGCTCTTGAAAAATCAGCACATGGCCAGAGAGAACCAGTGTGACCATGCAGTAACCTTTAATGTCATAGAGCAATGTTTATAGACTGCAAAAGCCCTCTCTCTATTTTACTCCCCTTTCCTGTCTTAATGCAGGCAGACACCACATGCGGTCGTGTTTAATTCATGATGCTGATGAATATTCTTCCCAGCAATTATTGTGGCTCAGTAAAAAAGGTCATTATCCTGACACCGAGTGTAATGCTGCATACACATGCCAACTGTTTACACAAACAAACAAACACTGCTCTGTCTATTGTTATGGTAAAGGTAAATCTACCTCCATGATAAGATCTCAATGTGAAATGTGTGATGTTTCAGTGGCCTGGAGCTTTATTTTTATCTCAAATCGTGGAATTGAAAATGAAAGCTCATTCACCATGTCCAAGTAACAGAAGGGCAATCAAATTTAATTGTCAATTTGTGCCTAATTCCATCCAGGGAGGTTTCTGAAGCTGTTTTGCCACTTCCTGTACTTCATAGTACAGTAAGGAGAGGAAAAAAAAAGTACAAAATTATAAACGTTCTCTCACCACTAGAGCATAATGATAAAAGTTGTGTGACCTTTAGTGGAAGATTTGTTTTTGAGACAGATCTTTCCATTGCTGGATTTCAGAGAAACAGAATTTCCAGTTCTTCTGATGTTAATTTCACACAAACATACAAGAAAAAAAAAATTCAAACAAGGTAAAAAACTTGCGGGTCTACATGAGGACTAATGACATTTGAGACATCTTGTTCTGTTATCCTCATAATCGTCAGCATCACCATTATCAATGAACAAAATTATGTATCTTCTTTTTATGTGTACTGTAGTAACATTTTTATTTAAAAAAAAGTCAAATTACCTGAGGAAGAAAAAAACTAACAAACAAAAAAACAGTAGAAAGAGAGAAAGGTCAAGCAGGAGGAAAGATTCTGCGACAACACTTTTCTGAAACACACATTTCTTCCTCTGACAACAAGTTGGTAAAACAGAACCAGGCTACAACAACCACGTTCCAATGGCTGCCCTACATGGTATTCCACATGGAGCCGAGTTAGTCTGATCAGTACACAACAGAATCAGTGCTGATGAAAAAGTTTAGTAAGCTGGTGGTAGGACGAATCGGGTTACATGTCTGTTGGGATGCGTCCAAACCACTTTCACTTACACTGGCCAAGTTCTGTGCACCAAGAATCGTGTGGCTCTGAATTGAAATTAAAATAGAAAAAAATTACAAATAAGAAGTCACAACTCAATAAAAAAAAATCCTTATGAAGCAAAACCTTCAACAGCAGGAGAGTTAAGAAATGATTGGAAAAGAAAGAGAAGAAGAAGACGACGTAGAGAAAGAAAGACAGCACAAACCTCCTGTTGCTGATTTGTGGAGGAGAATGTCTGGAATGGTCCGAGGGTTCAGAGCGCCGATCTGGGGAGCGTGAGCGACTGCTCTTCTTCTTGTCATGGGATCGGGTCGAGTGATCAGACGCTACTGAGTGGATATCTGAAATATCTGTCATCACAAAACATTATTTTACACATTACATACTAATAGACTAACTGATATTCATGAGGTATTCCAGATGCTGAAAAAGATTTAAGATGAAAATGAAAGTTATTAATCAAAAAGATGAAAATGAGTGTTATTGCTTGAGAAACATCAATACAAACCATCTCTATCGGAAGCATTAGCTGAGGGGATGCTGTCATCCAGATCAGGGATGTTGAGCAGCGTGGCTCTCTCGTCTCTCTGCACAACCATCTTCAACTTGCCCTTTGACCTTTCTATCAACTTCTTAGCGTCTATCAGGGAGAGGTTCTCAGTCACAGTGCCATTTATCTAAGAGGAGAAGTAAAACCAAAAAAATGTATCAATCAAAAATGTATAAATTTTTTTTGTTACTTTGTTACACTGCACAAAACCTTAAGTAGGTAGCACAGACTGATGGGTACGGTGGTCAGAGCTAGTTAATCTGATATGAGTTCCAGCACTGGCTATAATAAAAATAAGTTAGAACAGATATTTGAGCATCATTTCTTCAACGATGCAAGAAAGCATAAATTCATGTGCCACTCTCCCTGTTTACTTCACAGGGACATACATACGCACACACTGCATCATTTCTGGTGCTTTATACCCGAATATTGACAACCGCATAAAAACACCTCCTACTTGATGACTTGCATCATTTGATGTTTTACAGAGCCTGGACTTTTTCCTCTAAGCAGACATCTGCATTGAACTGACAGAATTTAAGGAGAGCTTCAAATATTACACAACTAAGAATAAACAACAACACTCAAAAGGTTCTCAAAAGTTCATTAAAAGTCTTTTAGACTATACATACTGTAACAATGCTCCTATAGGATCATGTACTCACCATACAATGCACCAAGGGTAAAAAGATAGCACTCTGGAATTTCTAAAACCTCTCTCATTCCTCAGCATACAAAATGCTTTTTTCCTTTCAAACCACTGTATACTGTACGTCTATACTTTTAAAATATTTTTCCTTTCATAACCTTCACAAGACACCCTACAAACATTATGACGCATATCATGTTGGCACATAGGGTCTAACAGTTGTCTTGCTGTTTATTTTAGGAAACAGAATCAACATGTATCCTTAATCTCAGAAGACCTAATGAAAATTAACACATGCTCTCTTTACTTTCACATTTTATTAACATATTGCTCATTTCTAGTTGTCATGCTCGCTCACCTTCAGCACCACATCACCTTCCTGGATGTTGCCGTCCCTGGCAGCGAGGCTCTCGGGAGAGATATCCTTCACAAAGATGTGGCTGGCCAGGCGAAGGCCATATTCTGCTTATTAGAGTGAAAAGCAGAAACACATATGCGCGCAATGTTAGTATATATTTAGTTATATTCTTGACATCATCCTCAAATTTCTTTTTTTTTTTATTATTACATAATTAAAAAATTTTTTTAAATAGAAGCCAAAATTTTTTTTTAGCTGGAAGACAAGCTGATGGCCAGTCTGACATTGTTAAACCAACCTTCATTCTTGCGAGACTTGACGAGTGTGACCTTGGCAGGACGGGAAGCCAGGTTGGAAGAGACAGAATGGCGCTCTGAGCGTGGAGACAGACTCCTGTCTCTGGAGGCGCTACGCTCTCTGTCACGGTCCCTTCTTGTTCCCTGTCGCTCTCCTCTAGTATTGCGCCGTCCGGTAGACCCGCCCCCACCATACCCACTCCGCCCGCTACGTACTTCATAGATCTCATCTTCATAGCTGTCGTCATCTTCATCATGCTCAGACATTGTTTCTCTCTCTCCGTGACGCCCTGACGGGACCTGGACCTTCCTCTTTCGCCTGATGGTCTGAGAGAAAGGGAACAATACTCAAGCACCAAGTGAAATCCTGTGTCAATTTTGTAAACAAGTTAAACATATTTGTTCAACTATCTCCATATTACATGCTTGTGCACAAGATCGAACTGATACTTACTATTTTTGCATTCTTTCCGCTTTTCCGCAGCTGCTGCACAGCATACGCGTGCTCCACATTATCCATGGAGACGGAGTTGACCATCACCACCCTGTCATTCTCTCTGTGAAGACATTGCAAAAACCTTTTAGAACTTCAGGCTTCATTTAGTAAATGGAAGCACTGTCTGATGCGAGCCGTGCACTAAAGGACAGAACATTTGATCCCTGATTTGCACTTTCATATTTTTCCAATTCTCAAGTAAACTTACAAGTTGGAGTGTGAACAAAACTGATTGGAGGTTCACACTCTGATGTGCTGCTGTAAGAGGGGAAAACAAATCAATTCTAAGCATTGTGATCTTGCACCAAACTTTAAGATATTATTTCTTGCTGAATAATTACTTAATAATAACATAATAATAACATAACTTACAAGCCTTGTGAGATGAGGCGAAATTAACTGAACAACTGATATAGAGCTCGAAGGGTAAAATTAGAAAGAAAAAAGAAAAAGAAAAAATCCCACAACGCAAGTAAGTGCAGCAAGATGGAAGCATGTGATACGATACCACTTTCTCAAAACTGATAGTGAAACCATGCGTATTCTGCCAACAGCAAAACTAATTGTCTATTAGTGTTAAAGTGATAACATTTTTAACCAAAACACTTGACTTACTCAAAGTCAGTGTTGTGTCCAATTCCAGCAATGTAAAAACTAATGTTAAAAGAATTAATTTATAAAAGAATTCATTAAAAAATTTTTTTTAAATAGATTAAATAAGTAAATAAATAAGTACAGTAAATGAATTGCTGGCAGGTGGAACAACTTGATGCAGTCATGGTCCATGTGCTCTTCCAAAGAAGTTTCTGATTTAGCGCATGATGGCATTGGCCTTTTTAATTTCAGCTGTGAAACAAAGTTCCTTCTTCATACTGCATGTGAAAGACATGAGCCTGGCAAAGGACCCCATGACTGCATATTGTGTAAATGGGAAAATTACGTTCAGCTCAAACTATTTGCACCTTTGGTGTAGATGGGTTTAAAATAATAAGGAAAAAGTCTTTGTTAGCAAATTTGATTCATTTCGCAATAAAAATATGAGAAACTTAAAGTAAATTGATTCTAAAAATACAAACCGGATTCCAAAAAAGTTGGGACACTAAACAAATTGTGAATGAAACCTGAATGCAATGATGTGGAGATGACAAATGTCAATATTTTATTCAGAATAGAACATAAATCACGGAACAAAAGTTTAAACTGAGAAAATGTATAATTTTAAGGGAAAAATATGGTGAATCAAAATGTCATGGTGCCAACAAATCCCAAAAAAGTTGGGACAAGGCCATTTTCACCACTGTGTGGCATCTCCACTTCTTCTTACAACACTCAACAGACGTCTGGGGACCGAGGAGACCAGTTTCTCAAGTTTAGAAATATAAATGCTCTCCCATTCTTGTCTAATACAGGCCTCAATCGTCTCGGGCCTTCTTTGTCGCACCTTCCTCTTTATGATGCGCCAAATGTTCTCTATAGGGGAAAGATCTGGACTGCAGACTGGCCATTTCAGTACCCGGATCCTTCTCCTACGCAGCCATGATGTTGTGATTGATGCAGAATGTGCTCTGGCATTATCTTGTTGAAAAATGCAGGGTCTTCCCTGAAAGAGATGACTAGATGTTGTTCTAGAACCTGAATATATTTTTCTGCATTGATGGTGCCTTTCCAGACATGCAAGCTGCCCATGCCACACGCACTCATGCAACCCCATACCACCAGAGATGCAGGCTTCTGAACTGAGCGTCGATAACAACTTGGGTTGTCCTTGTCCTCTTTGGTCCGGATGACATGGCGTCCGACATTTCCAACAAGAACTTCGAATCGTGACTCGTCTGACCACAGAACAGTCTTCCATTTTGCCACACTCCATTTTAAATGATCCCTGGCCCAATGAAAACGCCTGTGCTTGTGGATCTTGCTTAGAAATGGCTTCTTCTTTGCACTGTAGAGTTTCAGCTGGCAACGGTGGATGGCACGGTGGATTGTGTTCACTGACAATGGTTTCTGGAAGTATTCCTGAGCCCATTCTGTGATTTCCTTTACAGTAGCGTTCCTGTTTGTGGTGCAGTGTCGTTTAAAGGTCCGGAGATCACGGGCATCCACTATGGTTTTACGCCCTCGACCCTTACGCACAGAGATTGTTCCAGATTCTCTGAATCTTCGGATGATACTATGCACAGTTGATGATGATAACTGCAAAGTCTTTGCAATCTTTCGCTGTGTAACACCTTTCTGATATTGCTCCACTATCTTTCTGTGCAACATTGTGGGAATTGGTGATCCTCTACCCATCTTGGCTTCTGAGAGACACTGCCACTCTGAGAAGCTCTTTTTATACCCAATCATGTTGCCAATTAACCTAATTACTGTTAATTGGTCTTCCAGCTCTTCGTTATGCTCAAATTTACTTTTTCCAGCCTCTTATTGCTACTTGTCCCAACTTTTTTGGGATTTGTTGACACCGTGAAATTTGGATTCAACATATTTTTCCTTTAAAATGATAAATTTTCTCGGATTAAACTTTTGATCTGTCATCTATGTTCTATTCTGAATAAAATATTGACATTTGCCATCTCCACATCATTGCATTCAGTTTTTATTCACAATTTGTTTAGTGTCCCAACTTTTTTGGAATCCGGTTTGTACAATATGCCAATAAAACTAGAATAATATATATATTATTTTTTTTTACATTTGGTGGAGGATCTGTGGTGTTTTTCTGACTGTAATGAGCAGCACTTGCTTTGGCTAAAGTACCGAGATGCAACATCGTTGTTGACATACGTACAAACAAAAGAAACAGTCAGATAGAAATATAAACTGATCGCATGGAAATACAATCCGGTTGTCCCAGCCGCCCTGACGAGCAATTTGTGAAATAGTAACTTGGGTGTCTTGTGTTATTATTGCATGACCTACTTCTTTCTTTCTTTCTCTCTTTTCTTTGCGCCATGCCAGCTTCTATGGCTATATTCATGGCGAGAAGTATTTTGTTATTCAAGAGCTAGATAAGATGTTTAAAATTTATTTTTTCTAAGAATTTTAAAACCATATTTGGATTTACTTGCTTGCAAACTTTTTTTAAAGTGTTGACAGTGTAAAACAAGTTCCTTAAAGGAGTAAAAGAGTTACAGTCAAATAAAATATGTTTAATGGACAACTGGGCTTTGCATGCTGAACATTGTGGTGGGTTTTCTCCTGTCAGTAAAAATGTGTGTGTTGCTTTTGTGTGTCCTCATGACCTACTTCAAGTGGCTTTGTGTTACATTGTACTTCAAGCAAGTGTGTGATATTTCAGGCACGATTTGTTACAACATTGGATATCAGAGGGGGGAAAAGGAATGAGCCCAATTCAATTTATCATTTACTAGATACTGGATTACTGCCATCTTTAATGTTGAGCTATCATGTATGATAGGATTTCAGTGCTTTTAATATGCCTGTAGTTACTGGTGTAATACACCATTCTTACCTAAATCATTTTATGTTCCCAGATTTACCAAAAAAAAAAAAAAAAAAAAAGGTTATCTGTAATTTAGGGTCATGACAATGCAAAGCATAAACTACCAAGAAGTTAAGCGTAAAATCTAATTTAACTTTTTGCTTTACACCAAAGGCAGTTGACCAGCCAAAACATGGTTATTATTATGATTTTATTAATATAAATTTTTTTGTGTAGCAAAAAAATAAGAATAGCTGTTGTGCAAACTGCAAGCCTAAATCATGCTCGCTTCAAAACAGTTATCAAGATCTCATCTCAAACAGACACGTCTGTATGTGCGCAAGTAGGTGGCGTACAAATAGTATTACATTAGCATGTACTGTATTGTGTTTTGAGGAAAGTAACTTAGTCGACTGAGGATATCTGAGAAAAGTAAAAAATAAATAAATAAATAAATAAATGCACGCACATTATCAGTCAATTGTTTGGACACACTTTCATCCCAGAGATGTCCTACATTAGAATAATAATGCAGACATTAATACTATGAAGTAGCAAATGAAACTATGCAGAAAAAAGAAAAGAAAATCAAAAACAATCAACAGCGGGCATGTTTCACATATCTCACACACTCTCTGCATCTTCTCAAACAGTTTATTGAAATAAAACTTTTTTTAAAATTATTATTATTATTATGCTCAGCCCACAAATGGACATTAACGTCACTACACACTCTGGCCTTAGAAACATTTAAACCATAAACATTAAAATGTGTTCAAGATAGTGAAAGATTCTGTTAAATCTAGCGTGTCCAAACTTTTGACTGGTAATGCAGATTTACAAAAAACGAATAGTGTATATCTCAGACAAAAGTGGTGGTGGAGTGTCTTACTGTAACAGGCCCTCTGCTGGCCCTCCCTTTAGCACATCGGAGATGACGATGGACGTCTCTCCGCTCTGGAAGTGGGGGTTGTCCCTGCCACCTGAGATGGCGATTCCAAACCCAAATCCTGGAGCCTGCAGAGTGGAGTCCAAAAAGTTACAGGAAGAAAGCAAAGTAGAGAGACAAAGTTTCCCTAAAGCTATGTTAACCATTTTATGTAGGTCCAGGTTCCAATTTTATTTTTATTCTATAAAGCTCTATATAAATAAAACAGAACTGAAACAATTTGTACTACTTTTGCCCTGTAACACTTGGCGCGGTCCTTACATTTTTACACTGAGTAAAAGTATTAAAATTGCATGCACTACACCATTATACCTTAATATACCTGTTACATAGGGTAAGTATAAAGTCCTTCTGATTTTTGTACATCATATCTTGATATAAACAATGTATTTTGTGGCAAAACAAAGATCAATTAATAAACTAGCAGATGATTTAGCCACAGCAAATACACATGTCTGAAATCAGGGAAAGACTATGCGCTCATATACCCTGTACATTTACATTTAGGCATTTGGCAGATGCTCTTATCCAGAGAGACTTCAAGTGCTTTGACAGTACCTTCGGCACAACACAAAACAACATAATTCACAGTAGGTCATTGAGGATTCTCTGTGAAAGCCATTGATGAGGATGCTGAGGTTTTAATTTTACACGCTTGACTACCGTTATATTGCTATTTGCTTTAAAGAGAGGTAAAAAAGAAAGCATTATTGTAAAATGGAGCCCAAGCGTAGCGAAAACATTCTTCTGTTCTGAATCACAACCAGTCAGACACTATAATATTTGTGTCGTATACTCGTCGCTCATATCACAATGCTTAACATGTTTAAGAATGTAAGCTGAGAGTGGAGAATAGATTAAGAAAAAGAATGACTGGTATCCCGCAGTGGGTATGTCCACACCTCACTCCTAGTAGTTACCAAAGATGAATGAATGAACAAATGAATGAATGAAGGATGATGGGTTGAGAAATAAAACAAGAGGCAATATGGATAACGCATTATAAGACTTTTGCATCTTTTATTCAGTGCAAATTCTCCCAATTAAAAAGAATAAAGCTGTTTTTATACTTACATTGACTAAGGAATTAAACTAGCCAAATTATGGTTCAACAGAACAAGAGATTGGCCATTTGAAAACAATTGATTTAAAACAAACAAACAAACAAACAGAAAAGCACCAATACCCACCCTGTGCAGAGTTACTGTGTGCTGTTCCCATATTACCGTCTCCTCCATTGCCGCACTCTGAATTAAGAAAAGAGATGACAAGCAAAGCACAAGTTGTGAGATTTACATTCAAATTAACATCCTGAACACCCTGAGGGCATTAAACTCTTTAAAATACAGTTGAATCTCAGTAGTAGCACAACATTAAAATGTTTCTAAACTAGTGTTTGTTTTCTCCTTGGGCTCCTATTAGCTGGTGCATGACTGCATGATTTCCCCAAGAGCCTAAATGACCTTGATGTGCTACACAGTGATGGAAAGGAAGAATAATGTGGTAAAAAAAAAAAAAACACATAACTTTGAAATATGCAATGCCTATGCAATGAGTGGAAATCAAAAAGCACATTTTTTACTTTTTTTCTTAAATATTGGAGGCAGTGATTTATTAATTTAGTTTTGCACGCTGTCTGGAATGCAGGTGACAACAGATCAGGTTTAAGCAGCGTTAATGGGTTAAAGATATGGTTTAGAAATGTGATGGCCACAACAGACTTCATAATAAGATGATCTGCAAGCGGGAACACTTCATATACCCTGTTGAAACATCTAAAAGAGAGAACTAAGGCCAGTCAGAAAGGATAAGCTATTGTCATTTTTGCCAAGCCTGAAGGCTGCACCTGGCAGGATATCCACATATAAAGTGTTGCTCAATGTACAACCCCCCCCCCCAAACACACAGAACATTTTTTCCTGAACACAAATTTTTTTTCAAGCCCTTTTTAAACAGCTTGGCCACGTACATCTAAGGAAACAAGTGAAACCAACAGTCCATTTGCAAGACTCTAGTTAATCTAAGCAAAGGAGCAAACCACATATACACTGACCAAATGCAAATAACAATAAACTCCTTGCAAATCAGAATGAGTGCACATGCAAAAACCTTAGAATTTTCAGTGTACTGGAAATTCACATGAATGAATTGTTAATCAAAGAGGAAGGCTTTAGTAAACACTTCCTTAATGTCTTCCTTTAGCATTGTTTAAACAAGCATGAAGTCTAAGAAGGAAGCTGGCAACTGCAGAGCGCAGCATACCTCAGGACAATAGGATTGCTGTGGCTGAAATAAACAAAGTGAAAGTATGCAGGGCTGTCTGAGAGCTTTAAGTAAGAACCTTGTCTGACAAGACCTCATGCATCTCCCTGACGGATGCGTATTCAGACTTTCACCTGAGCAGTGGGGATGGGAGGTTTCAGTGCGCAGGTTTGCCAGACAGACTTTCCACAGCCCACAGACAGACTTTCCGCAGCCCATTCCACTGCTGCCTCTAACCCAAACACAATCACTTAGCCGCTCTCTTTTTGCCATCTCTGCATCATAGCGCCAATAAAACCCTGGCAGGAGAACAGGGGAAGACTGCACAGCTTTACTGTAATTTAACAGCCTCCAGTGGATACAGCCGATGAACTGAGGTGGATAAAAGTAAAAATAAATAAATAAAATAGCCGTCCTGTTTTAACCCCAAATTTATTACCTTACACTTGTGGTAAACACTGCGTTCAATGCAGATGTACTTGGACAGTGAGAGTGAAGGCTAACAAGCGTAGTCTGAGAATGTTGAGGTTAGCTGCATTGCATCTTTAAGAGCCAGCTACCAGATTCTGTAAAAAGAGTGAACAGACTCCCACGATTGGCGAGTGCCACTCGAATTTTCAAGGGAGACAGAAATGCCAACCTTCCCACCTCCAGAGCTGGGCCAAGTATGCTCATTAGACACCCAGCCATGGATGGCTGTGACAGAGTCATAATACAAACCTCCCATACATAAGGCTCTGAGTCACTTGAGAGCTCTTATTCCTAAATATTCAATTCTTATTCAACTTGCCCATCTTCTGGTCCCCTTATAAACAAAAGTGTCCGACAAAGCATCCCTCCTAAATTATCCACCGACTCTCTCGCTCAGTCAGCTGCTGTCTATGAGGTGAGTGCACTGGCCAAATGAGCTCATTCTGGGGACCATTAAAGCATAATGAAGCATGAGTAATGGATTATTAATTAAAAACAAAACTCAGCTGTAATTCTTGATTCAGCAGCAGGAGGAAACAAGTATGGGAAGCTAAATGTGTGGGAAATGTACTGAATGAGGAGACAGCTATTGCGAACTCAACGTCTTGACCTCCTGCATTGTGTATGAAGTGGAGCTATTTTTTAATCCACAGTTTCCCAGATCTGTTCGCCTGTGAGAAAGAATGAACAACTATTTTTTTCCACTTAAAGATATACACTACCTGGCCAAGACAAAAAAAATAAAAATAAAAATCACACATTCCAAAATTTTGCTGCACTGCCTTTTGCTTTGATTATGCTTCATTTTGATAAAGTTTATGCAATATCACAACATTTATTTCCACCCAGAGTCACACTAATTTCCCTCCAAAATCTTATTTTGATCACGGGAGAGTCAGACCGCTGTAAAATCGCAAAGATTCTCAATGTGTTTAAGGTCTAGACTTTGTGATGGCCGATGCATTTAAAAAAATAATTTATGTCTCATGATCACGTTCACAATTTGAGCCTGGTGAATTATGGTATTGTCATCTTGGAACATGACCGTGCCATCAGGAAAGACCAAAAAATAAATCAATCAATCAATTGATGGAAAAACCTAGGTCTGTATTCACAATGCTTCTTAGAATTTACATTTAGGCATTTAAATGCCAGAGAATTCTCTGAGAGAGATCATATCTTAGCTTAAAAAATTCTAGCTGGGAGTCCTAAACTAAAAGTGATTTAGTAACCTTCTCAGAGCAACTCTGAGTAAGGAAAGTACAAAAACATTTATCGTAGTGAGGGGGTGTGGTTGACCCTGTTGTTAGAGATGATGCACCAATTCATAGTCTTTGATTGATTATAGGGCTGCACGATATTAGGAAAATATGCGATATGGTTGAATACTGCGATAACGATATTTCTTGCGATATAACAATTTCCCTAGAGAAATGCATTTTTTATTATTATTGCCTATTTTTTAAAACAGGTACTGTAATAGATATTCGTCTGATGTAATTAAATCTAATGCAGGCTAAAAAGAAACTATATGTCAAGGAAGTTGCAAATATTTAGACTTCAAAAAACTATGAATGACTTAAAACCCTCAGCAGATATTCTGACTTCTGGTTTGCTGTTACTATAAACCTGCCAACACAATATGAATTACTTTCAAACATTACTTTTTATTTACGTGTAACCATACACTCATCAATAGTGTCTTAAAACAAGAGCTTCTTTTAAACAAAATATTCTCTTTGGCTTGCCGTTTTTTTTTTTTTTTAAATAAAAATAATTATTAAACAAAAAAATACTATTTGTCACACACACGCCCGTGCTCCGCGACCGGTACTAGGACCTGGAAGTAATGCGTCGCTAACCTGGAAGTATAAGAGGAGTAAACAAACCACCACATAGAGCTTAGTCACTGAGTTCACGCATGTCGGTTCAGATTGTTTACTTTCTGATTTGAGTGTGTGTTTATAGGACGCGGGTTAAATGTGTGTTTTTCCCTTGCTCCCCTTCTGTGAGAGTCCTTAGACTAATTCACGTGGTTATCCTGCCTACTCGCTTGCTTGACGGGTTTCCCGTCCACGCTAAAAAGGGCTAACGGCTAATCGTCCGGGATAGTCTTCTGATCATCCCGGGTTAGTTTGCGACAGAATTAAGTATAAAGATATAAATAAATAAATAAATAAATAAATAAATATTATATAGATAGATAGATAGATAGATAGATAGATATAAGCGGGTATAAACATAGTAAGGGCCCATCTGATTGGTCAAATTTGGACACACAAATGCTTGGCACAAATTATTTATTGCAACTCTTTGCGATATGGTTATCGCGTATGCCATTATCGCGATAATGATATTTTTTCGATATATTGTGCAGCCCTAACTGATTGATTAAAAAAAATCTGTAAAAAGGTCTTAAAATGTGCTTTATGTGAAAATATAATATATGATGATAGAATCGACAGTGAAATCATAATGTTTGTATATAAAGAATTTGAATAATCATGACTCCTCGGCCATTTTGTCATCTGTTATAGAAACTCCTAAGGCTCTTAACAATTTTGACTTTAAGAGCCGTTTTTAGGTCTAAGACCTAAAAATTCATGAATTCTTTTTATCTTTACTAAAATTTTGTCTTTAATTTAAGAAAATGTCATAATTTGAGACGAAAAGAAGAATTTTCCAAGAATGTAATCATTAGGCGCAACTTTTAGGCCTAAGAAGCTTTGTGAATACGGGCACTGATGTGTATATTTCCATTTCCATTTAGGCATTTGGCAGACGATCTTATCCAGAGCGACTTACATTTTTTTATCTCATTATACATCTGAGCAGTTTAGGGTTAAGGGCCTTGCTCAAGGGCCCAACAGTGGCAACTTGGTGGTTGTGGTGTTTGAACCTGGGATCTTCCGAACCGTAGTCCAATGCCTTAACCACTGAGCTACCCCTGGCCCTGTATATTCAGCTGACCTTATTTCAGGGCATGTAAGGAACCTAGACTTAGACCAACTGAAGCAACCTCAGATCATAGCACTACACTGCGCTCATTCTGCAACTGGGTAAATCTGGACACGGACCACATGACTTCTTTCCATTGCCCCAAAGTCCATATTTATGCACCTTAGCAAACTAAAGCATTTTTTCAGATTAGTCTCGCTGATAAGTTTTCTTAAGGATACATTCTCATTCAGTTTCCTCACTATCACTTGAGTTCTCTTTGCTTTGTGCATGTGGAAATGCTCTTATTTTCTCTTGATTTCACTTGAAGTGTTTATGTGATCTCCCATCATGCTCATTCAGGAAGTTTTTCAGAACGCACTTCTTTCTCGAAGATAATTCACCACTATCTTGTCATGATTTATTAATGTCTTTTACAGTTTAACTAAATTTTAGGAGTTGCAGCAATCTCCTTAGTCATTTCTTCCTTGATGCAGGGCAATAATTTTACCCTTCTGGAACAGACTAACATCCTCCAAGATGGCGGTGAATGTGGACCCAGCGGCTTGGAGCTCTCGGTAACAACGACAATAAAGTCTCTTTATCTTTGCCACGACTCCAGGACTAAAAGTTATAAGGCTGATTTTCAAATGTGTTGAATTTGAACGAAGTTAAAAAGGAAACAAGCTGTTCTGTTAAAAACTACATCGACGCTGACATTTTGTCAAATGCACATGTACTGTACGTGTGATACAGTGCAAACCATCCTGAAAACCAGGCTCGCCAGTGGATACAATGGCAAGGAAAAAGGGAACCTATCCCCAATCTGTGAGACACCAGGGTGTGATTATGGTGTGTTGTTTCTCTTCTAAAAGTATACTACAAATTCAGTCATTTCTTCTACACCAGCACTTAGGGCTGCACGATAACAGAAAAAATTATTATCATGATTATTTTGCTCAAAATTTTTATCACGATTAATAATGACGATTATTCCTATTATTATTATATAAACAGTAAGACACAGGAAGACTCTTGTTGTTTATGCAACTTTTGATCAAAAAAAATTATACTAATTATACAGTATACACCTACATAAGACAATTATCAACCATTTATTAATAAATAATAAACACTCACTTATTCTAAACTCATCCTGGTTCACAAACATTAACATAATAGTATGTGACTAATAAAATATTTAACTTTTAAATGTATCTAATTTGATAGATTAGCAGAATAAAAATGATGATTATTATACAGACATATGACTCATTGTCATTATAATATCACTAAAACTACAACAACAATTAATATTTTTAAATTGTCAAATTGTTCAATATATCTGGGGGAAAAAACTAAACTTATTGATGGCTAAATGAAGACTGTGACCAAAGCAGAGTAGCCTCGGCCAGTTATTCACAGATGCTGCCCTAATGATATTAGCTGTGTTGTCCGTTGTGATGCACACAAGTCTTTCTTCCACCAAGCCCCAAGCGGACATCGCTTCTTCCGCTGTGTGGGCTTGTGGGGAAAACGAAGTTTGCAAAAGCTTGCTTTTCATCTCAAACTCGCTGTCAATAAAATGAACTGTCGAGCTCAAATACGGTTCCGCAGTTCTGTTCGATCATAAGTCGGTCGTGGCAGCAAAATATTCAAGGCTGAGAATTTCTCTTTCTACTTCTTTTCGGCATTTCGCATACAGCGAGGACAGCGCAACATTGGAAAAATGGTTGCGTGAGGGAATGCTATATCTTTTATCAAGTGTTGTGATAATTTTTTTGAAACCCCTCACTGCTCACGGTGGTTACTGGACACATATCCTTGGCTATATGGTACGTGATCGCCTCCGTTATTTCCCCGTGCCTTTGCGAGCTAGGCAGATATGGTATCGCGTTGAACAATGTCCCTGATATTGTTGTCTGTGTTGTGAATGCCTGGGAATTTTTTGTTGTTGCTGTTTGTGACTTGAGTCATTGAAAGTCTTGATAGTGTACTTTGTGGTGGCTTTTAAGGTGGGTGATGAGGTTTGTTGTGTTATCTTGGGACGTTTGGCCGGAACAAGAGCAAAGTTTGCACAAGACTTGTACCTGACACATCACATTCCTCGAATCCGAAATAGTTCCAGACAACGGATATGACCCCTTTTTAGGAACTAACGAGCGCACCTCTGCACCTTCCTCACGTTGCTCCGCCATCATATGTATATTCTGACTTACTGTTATTGCTGCTATTGACTTCTACTGCTTCAGAAAGCGCTTGCAATCTAGACGCAGTAACGTCATAGTGACGCAGTCCAATCCGTAAACTCCGCCCATAAAAAACAGTTTGGTCTTTATACTGTAAAATCGCGACGATATTTATTAACTGATCGTGGGTCATAAATATCGTTATCATGATAAAAATACGATTAATCGTGCAGCCCTACCAGCACTGACAGGAATGTGGGAAACTGAAGGACATGGGTCAGTGTTTTACATACAGTCACAGTTTTCTGTTTAAAATCCAGAGAAATCTGAACGATGATGTCAAGACTGTATGATCTGTAGTTTCATAGCAAAATGTGTACACACTAGTGTGACTCATCATACATCACCAGACAAAATATGAAAAGGCTGTTTATTCAATGGTCCACAAACGCATGCCATATTTGATTGGTTTGGATTAAATGTACAACTGCAACATGTCGCTTACTCACTGTAGTGCTGGTAGAGCTGAAGATCTTTGTCTGAACCCGACGGGTTCGGGCTTAATTAATATAATTTTACATGGGCTCGGGCCGGGTTCGGGCTTGCGCGGTAAATGAGCGGTCATGTGATGCGTTTTGATTAGCGCGAGAGAAATACGAAAATGGATGCTGAGGAGGTTTTTTATTTTTTGTGCCAACTTCCAAGATGCCTGTAACCCAGTGGTTCTCAAACTTTTTCTGTCATTCCCCACTTAAGGGGGTGAGCGAATTTTCAAGCCCCACTTGTCAACAAAATAATAACGAAATCGGCCAAGTTTACTGTTTATTGAAATATCAATTTCTAAACCAATAAGATCAAACACCACCAAGTTAAAAAAAGATAAAATACACATGCAATTGTTACATGGCTTACGTTATCACATATCTTTGCATAATTGACCCCATGTTTATTAGCTGCTCAACAATCGTTTGTAGTTTTTTTTGCACTGGCCAATTCTGTATGCAACTTTGAATGAAGCCATTTGTGCTTTGCTGTCCACTGATTCAGATTTTACCATGCGATTCTCCTGCTGTCTGTATTCTGCCAGCTTTCTTTCAAAGACGTCCAGTGGTTTATTAACGTGACTGGAGTGTGTTGTCTCTAAGTGTCTTCCTAATTTGTTGGGTCTCATGCGGTCTGCTGCCAGCGGTTTAAGACACAAAGCATACACGGGTCTCTCTTCTGCCCCCACCATCCCCTCCATGAATCCAAGCGATAACCAAAATCTTCTAACACAGGAGAAGCAATTTTCTACCTCGATAACGATATATATATATCACAATATAGCAATTTGTATGAAAATGCATAAATAAAAATTTAAACACAAAGAAACTGTTTTACATAATGTAATTTTATTTAAACTGTGAATTGCTGAGGTTTGCAGCATTTCTTTTTTTTTTTACTTTGGCCATATTCGTTTGGATGCTTGGATTTCAGATGATAGAAAAGGTTTGACGTGTCTCCACCACTTGTTAAAACAGTGCACTTGTGTACCTTCCAAATCACGTTTGTCTCATTCGTATCACTTTTCTTCTACCCAAACCAATTCCACACCACAGACGAGGCACCTTTTTTTCTTTACAATCTCCTCTTTGTTGGTTTCGTCACATCTAAGCAAACTCACTGCTGCTGCACCGTCTTCTTCCATTGTTGAAGTGTATGTGAAGCCAAACACATCAAAAGTGGGACGAAACCGTGGCACCCGATTGAACCGAATATCTGCGCAAATACAGCGCAGCGCGATTATCTGAATAGCGCAGTGATGATCTGGTTTATTTGCGCAGCCCGGTGGATCGCGCAGCGCCGCTCGAATCACAAACCTGCGCGACCCACTGTGTTTTATTTAAAAACAATTCATTTAAAATGTCAGGACTGTTTAATATTGTTTCCGCCTTGCCATGCCTGGATTGTACGTGCGCATCCCAGCGGAGTAAAATGTATTTTGATGGTCGGCGCGGTTTATTTCTGTCGCGCAGCGCTGCCCAGTGGCTCGCGCAGGTTTGTGATTCGAGCAGCTGCACAATTTTGTCCGACGTTAAACCGTTGTTGTTCCACTATGGTTCCACTTTTTCTCCCGGCCCACAACTGATGTTATTTTAAATTTACTTGTATTAATGATCCATTTATTTATGTGTGATTGTTTAGTTGAGTGTACGCTCTTCATTATCAATAAAGAAATGCATGAATTAGAATAGGTACTTTCCTGTTATTTTCCACTAATTTCCTCCCGTTCATTGCGCCCCACCTGTGATGTCTGTATTCCCCAGTAGTGGGGCGCGCCCCACAGTTTGAGAACCACTGCTGTAGCCTATACAGTACATTAGTCATAAATAAACAGTGGCGGTTGTAGGTATGGGCGAGCTGGGCAGAGCGAGCGGAGTGGATAGGCGATGACTGGGGAGAGGGATTTGTGCGCTTGTGCACATTCGAATAATGTCGGGCTGTAAACGGGTTCGGGCTTTTTAAAAGGCTGTCAATCAAAATGTACTTGTCGGGCTCGGGCAGAAATCTGTCGGGCTCGGGCCCATTCGGGCCTAACTTTTAAGGCCCGATTACAGCTCTAAGTGCTGGTTCTCTGTTGGGTATTCAACAGGATTTGCAACAAGTAGGTGTGTTCCAGCTACAGGTAATGAGATATTAGTATGCTTTTATGCTTTACTTTACCTCCAGCTATGTTTGAATTATGGTACATCTCCATGACATGCCACAAATTCTATTTGTATTATTCTACACAAAATGAATACCAGATTATACATCAGAGCATCTCCTTACAGACCTGAAGAGTCTACAATACATGCCTTTGTATGCTTCAAGAAGAAAACACTCACAGAACACTTCATAAGGAACACTATACTGATAACTGGGTAGGGCTTCTCTTTGCTCTCAAAATAGCCTCAATGCCTTCTTCAGGGCATTCTAGCAGGTGTTGGAAACATTCCTTTGAGTTTCTGGTTCATGTTGACATGACTGTACTGCACAATTTTCCAGGTGCATTTTCATGCAAATCTCCTGTTCATCCACATCCCAAAGGCGTTCTACTGGATTCAGATTCACTGACTGAGAAGGCCCTTGAACGACACTGAACTCATGTTCATAAAACCAGTTTGACTTTGTGACATGGTGCACCATCATGCTGGAAGTAGCCACTAGAGAATCATAAACTGGGCCATAAAGGGACCACATTAACCAGCCCAAACTGCATCAGGAAAACGTTCCCCACACTATTACACCACCTCTACCAGCGTGGACTGTTGACAGTGCGATGAATTCCTGGTGCAGGCACCAAATTTTTGACTCTACAACATGTGTCTCTGCAGAAAATGTGGTACATAAGACCAGACCATGTTTTGCCGATGTCCAGCTGTCCAGTTTGGGTAAGTGTGTCTGCTGCTGCCTCAGCTTTTTGCTTTTGGCTGACAGAAGTGTAACGTACTGTGGACTTCTGCTGTTGCAGTCCATCTTCCTAAAGGTGCAATTTTTTTCTTCTTGACACAATTGCACAAAACAGTTTCTGAGTGTCCATAGACTTCTTGTCACCTTATCCTAATGACACAAGTGCCATTCACAGGATGCTACTTCTTGTTGCTCATTTTAGCCCAATTTGATAGCTAATGGGAACTTTACCTAAAGCTGCTGGCCCATATTCGTATAATCTGCATCTTCAAAATAGATTGAACCGGGGTGTTTTCTTTAGGAGTTGCTTGTGCTATTGTGTCGCCACAGTGGGCACCATTTAATTAGGTGTTTATTTAAAAATATATATAACACACCAGACAATCATGGTTTGGATTTTGGGAATAAAGTCTTAAAAATTGGAGAGGAAAGTAAACATTACTAGGCATCGACGAATGCCACAGAAGTTTGATACATATTTACATAATCTGTGTAATTGTGTCAATGCGCCTGTTCAGCCCTACTCGTAAGCTGCTAAATATTACTAAATTATACCAGACCTCTTAACTAAGAGAAAGTTAAATACTATAAGAGATTGATTTCGTTGTGCTGATGCGTGACTGACTACATTTGATATTTATTTAAAACCACAGGACTGGACACAGGACCTGTCGAATGTAAGAAACAATTTTGTTGTGCTATAATAAAATAAGGCAGAAGTTAGGACAGAAGTGAGGGCTGTCGAAACACTGGAGCAGCGTGAGGAGCGCCAGCGAGTTGATCACACACACCATAAGTGGGTAATGGTAGCACATGGGCGTCAGGATCTGCACGCAGGCAGACTAAAGGAACACCCTCGAGTCTTAAAATCAAGCACAGTAACCGGTCCATATTCCTGAATGTTAAATCATTACTGATTTAAAAAGAAAAGGGGGGGGAAAAATGGTAGTACCGTCTCATTTTCAGTAATTTTGCTCATCTCTTTTACGCTGGTCAACAGTTTATTTAATTAGATGCACCTGGTTTATCTCATTCAAGCACCAAAATGCCATTTAATATGGGAAGTTCCATATCATTAGGTTTAAGCTAAATAAATAAATAAAAACCCAAGAAAATCAGTGACTCCTGAGAAAACATCCTCCTGCACTTTAGACTTTTTCATATTTACAGAAAACCAGAAAGTTTTAGTTCCACGTTCAGTGAGACCATTCCGTTTCCCCCGAAACCCTGAGCCACCCGAGAGTTCCACAGTGTAGGAAGGAGCCTGGCACGAGTGTCGGCTGACAGCTCTCTCCACTACGGGGGCTGCAGGCCGAGTCTGAAGCGGAGCCATTTGGGCCCACACACACAGATGGATCAGACAGCTGAGTGCAGCTCTAACGAGAGGCTGGGGCCAAGCGCTCCCTAAAAAAAGGCAGCTGTCCAAATCAGCTCATCAATAAGAACAAAGCAGATGGGACGGGAGATAGAGTTAACACGTCAGCATATTACTAGCTGTACGATACCGCAATATATACACTCCCTGGCCAGTTTAATAGGAATACCCGCACACCTGCTCATTCATGCAGCTGGTTAAATAAAACTATAGCTGTGGGTTCAAAAGTGTGCATTTCTCATTACCAGTTTTTTTTAGACTGCGTCAAGTTTAGTTAAGTTCTGTGTCCCAGAGTGGTTTCCAAGCACTGGGCCTGCGATTGGTACAGTCCCACAGATAATTTCCCTTCCCCCCCTGCGGTAAGCCTAATGTGGCAGCAAGAGTATTAGACTTCCCACGGGGAAAGACTGCTGTTAAGGCAGTGAAAACTATATCAAGATACAAACTTTAAAAGAAACTTGCACACACAGAGCTGCAAATGTTCATCCCTTTCCATGCTTCACGCCCACATTATCTGTATCCCGACTGTTGTAGCACAGTCCAGTGCGGTCCGCAATGCTTCATATATGACTAGGACTGCAATCTATTCAACACACAGAACCGCTGTTTCAGACAGAGGAATAAAGTGCAGAAACGTGAACGACCCCAATCATTCCAGTGATGCATGTTTGCTGATAATTACCTGTTAATGCAGAGCAGTAGTCTCTGTTTGTTCATGCGGATGGCGTACTGTATACAGTACGTGTGCTCTACAGAACATGATAGATAGATAGATAGATATACTTGGAAAAAGAAATTCCAATAAATTGTATAAGAGGCTTTTAAAAAAAAATTTTTCACAGCCATTTTAATTTCAGCACATCCTTAAAGTAAATACAACCTGTTATTGGATGGCTGTTTTTATTAAATGCTCTTCAATTACCACAGGATATCCCCGTGTCGTTATATTAACGAATGCACTTGTATATGGATCTTGGCTGCATGTCAAAGAGTGATCTCAGGGCATGACTCAGGGTGGTCAAAGGTTTCAATTAGCATCACTTCAAAAGAAATCTCAAATGGGTTTCTGTGTGTTTGAGAGTAAGGCTTTCTTATGCATGAATCACTATAGGCAGATTCAGTATTTAACATTCTGAGCTAATGACAGAAGACGGTGAGTATAATCCCCTTAAGTGTACAATATTAGGCCTTTAACCGTTTAATTCCTCAGCTGTACGCATTATCTGTAACTCACCTCAATCACAAGTCACATTACACGAAAACATTAGACAAATTAATAAAAATGTAAAATCTTTACAAAGCTGTTTAGTCATTAACAAGTTACAACCGGCTGTGGACAGGATACTCCGTGTTGTTTAACGCTACCCAGCCGTAACCAGAGACAAAAAGGAAGAGCCAGTCTAAAAATAGCCTCATAGCTGCTGGTGGTCTTGGATGCTGAGGCTCTTGGGGAAACTGAAGTAGATGCTCGCGAGTTTATAAAAAAAATATAAAATATAGATAGCCAAGCAGGTCACTGAGATATAATCTATTGTTTAAGGCTAAGGTGCATTAGCTGTTACAAAGCCGCGTGAACAGGCCTTTCACCTGAACTACTCACAATGTCAAACTTTATCAAGACCTGTAGAAAGGAGAATGAATAAGTGCCCTAGCTTCTACCCAAGCAGCAGCACAATGAGGTTTAACTGGCAGCCTACAGGAGAATTAATGCCTACAAACAGACATCCTTAATCAATCTTAATGGTCAGATGTTCTACTGCAAAACAACACAAATGTCGAGCAATCATGACAGCAACGGCAGCATTAAAACTTTTACAGCAAGAGGAGAGTAAGAACGGAGCGGACCTGCTGAATACAGTATAAAGAAGTGCATGTTCGTGTAATCTCTACAGCACTGCAGATCTCTCACTCTCACACACACACACAAACAATGGAGAAGGGGGGGGGGGGGGGGGGCTGGGTCTGCTGATCGGAAGATGACCGGTTCAAACCCCAGCACCACCAAAATGCCACTGTTGGGGCTCTGAGCAAGGCCTTTAACCCTCAACTGCTCAGATGTATAATGAGGAAAAGACACTCTGTTATAAGGGTGTCTGCCTGATGCTGTAAAAGTACACACATGCACACAAAACCTGGAAAGTCAAGTGGTGGTCATCCTGCCAATGTTTAGCAAACGTACACTAGCTAAGGAGCACATGGTACCAAAAAAAACTGACAGGTCGTATCCCTGGAGGATACTGTGACATAACATGCACACACACATCTGTAGACTTGTAGTCAGGAATAAAGTCGACTAAAATGAGAATGCATAAAAGGAATCTAGTGTTTTTAAAAAGAAAGGATAAAAAAAAATAATTACGATAAAGCATTGCAATATGAAGTTGAACGACACAAACACACCACTGATTAAATCAAATCTAACCACACAGAGTCTCTGCTGATGAGAACGCAATACACTTGGCGAGCAACAGTTTTTACCGAACTACCTACTTACACAGCAGTTAGTTAGTGTCCACGCTATGAAAGACTCAGCATCGTCAGGATGTCCAAACTCCCACACACAGTCCGGGCTGAAGATACCGCAGATTTAACCATCCGCCGACACGAGCTTCGAGAAGAAACTGCTTCCTCCAGTCAAATAATGACAGAGAGACAGACAGAATCCTTGTCCGTCTTGTTGTGCTGGACAATGTAGATGACTGAACACTCAAATGAAAAAATTATTTTGAAAAAGCAGTTTCATTCTACATTTGATTGCACTTCAAAATTTTTCCACTTTTTAAAAAAAAAAAAAAACAAAAAAAAAAAAACAACAACACCAACTCTATCCTCATCTGCACTCCAGTCCATTTCTCTCCACATGCGCACACACACAAAGATAAATCCCAGTGGCCTGGCAGCGTTCTTGAGTGTGCATAGAGGGAGGGGAGCTGCAGTTGTGCTACAGTGTGGAGCTCCTCTGTTCAGTAGGAGCACAGATCCATCTGCAGTGTAAAGTGCTGTACTGGCCTTAACCCTTGCACCGCCGCAGAAGACGGAGCGAGTTTGTCCTGTTCCGGTGTGCACTTGTGTGAGCATCGTCCACGGTGATGTTAAGCTGATTGCAAAATTCATCTGCATTAGCTGGATAAGCATAGTGGTAGCATTCTGCTTGTAGCATGCTAAAAATAACTCCGGCGTGTCTGCAGGAGAGTTTCACATGCGCCCCCACGTACAAGTGAAAATGATTTGACGTAAATCTAAGGACAACAGGACATCGTGAAATTACTGATTCAGAAGCACTGCTGTTTGCAGATCACACACCCGGCTGGGAACTCCACTGGCGTGCGAGTCCAATATGCTGCATAGCGAGGCTACCGCCGCATGGTTTCCCTTAGAACTTGTGCCAAGGTGGCTTTCGATCTCACTCGGTCTCTCGCGCACGGAGACGCAAAAACAGCTCGAGTTCTTTTAGATGCGTTTTACATACAGGTGACCCAGCTGGGATAAGTAGCCCGATAGCTGGTGTAGATCATACAGCGTCAATCTCTTACTAGTGTAGAGGTTTAAGAGTGACAGAGGAGTTCGCATTACCCTGGCCTCCCCCCCTACACACACACAGCTCGTCTACAAGCTTTCTGGCACGCAGTCATCATGGAATGTGTGTCAGTACCCAGGCTGGAAGTGCTGAAAGATTCTGTGCATGTTTTCTTTTTCCGCTCTGCCTCTAGTGAAACTATGCTGACATGGAGCACACGTGAACACGGCCCACAGCCAGAGAACAAGCAAAACACACTGCTTTACCAGGTGAACCACTCTGTCGTGCGAACACTATCCTATATAGCCGTGTTTATCTGCAAACGTGCTGGAAGGAAGCAAAAATCAGCCTGTGCTCAGGGCAGAGATCAGGCTTTGTAAATATCAATTTCTTTAGGAGGAAATATGGGGAAATATGTCAAGCACTGGTGAAGCTACTCCTCTATAAATCGAACGTCTATAAATAGCCCGAAGCTGCTGATGTTAAGTCATCCTAAACAGCAGATACGCAACACGTAGTGCTAAGCTTTCTCACGGACAGGATGGGGATCGGGCATGATTAAGGCTTAAACCACATTAACATATTTTACAATGTGAAGGTCACGAAAAGGTCAAAAGTCATGACCAGGACTCTAGACCCTGTCTCTAAAAATCCTGTCACGTTATTGATCGAGTCTTGCCGTTCGGATCTGAGGACGGCTAACTTTAGATAGGTTAATGTGAAACAATGCATTAACCTTTTCTCCATGTTCAGTGATGGAGAAGGAAAATCCTTTTTAAATCCAGCCGTAGCATGTAGGGATAAATGGACATGCAAGACATTAAATAAGGACACTAATAGTTTAATGATACAACACATGAACCAAAATGTGTTCTTGTTATAACCACCATTTGCTTTACTTCTTTCCAGACTGGAACAGCCCCAGCTTTAAACATGTCTATGTCTAGAAGAGGTAAAGAAATTAGAGGCCAGATAGACAAATAGTGAGGTATCTAGTACACCTGCCTACCATCAACAAAATTCTAAATCTAAAAAAAAAGGGGGAAAATCACATCAACAGACTTTCTGAAAGACATCTTCACATTGTTCCATGATCTATTGAGAATAACGTTCTCCCTCTATATTCTCGAAGCTGCTAACAAATATTAATGATCTATTTATAGCTCTGAAATTCAGCCGAGTTCATTCTCCAACAGACTGATCCAACTTCGCTGTCACAAAGAACGGTTCAGGAAATCATTCCTACCATTCGCCGTCGCACTGTACAATGACTCACCTCTATGTAACAGATGACACTAATGACGATATTCAATTTGCACATTTTATCTCTTTTTCTTATTTTGAAATGCCAGTTTCCACTCCCCCCCCTCCCCCCATTGCTTCTCTCAGTGGATCAATCTATCTATCTATCTATCTATCATTTTACTCCTTTTTATAATTTTATTTGTTTAACTATTCTTACCCGTAAAATTGTAGAACGAACATTAGGAGTACAAATGTAAATTTTTACAGTACCATTAATACAAGATATTATAAATACGAGTAATGTAAAACAAATATTACACAAGTTTAGTATGCAATGTGATTTATATTTGATTACTTGACTACTGCTTTTATGCTTAGGCAGCATGGTGGCGTAGTGATTAGCAACGTGTCCTCGTACCTCCAGGGTCAAGGGTTCGATTCCCGCCTCGGGACTGAGTGTGTGGAGTTTGGATGTTTCTATGTGTGCGCTTCTGCCATGCGATGGATCAGCACCTCATGGCCGGGGTCGCTCCAGGTTTTCTGCAAACCTGTACAGGATGAGCTGTATAGAGAATGAGATTAGGGTTGGGTACCGAAAACCAAAACGGCACCGGTACCTATAGAACCGGTATGTACCGGACCAAAACAGAACGCAAATTTCGGTGCCTCATTTCGGTGCCACTTAAATGCCCAAACAGTCGATTGAAATATTTGCTCTCTATATTCATATATTTTTGTAGATTAATAGTTTATTAGATTAAATAAAAAAATTAAAAAGCACAAATCCTCCGAAAATGAGAGACCATCCGACATGCGCGTGAATGCAGCAACTAACGTTACACTCGCTCTGACGGCAGCAGGCGGTCTACCGATAGCTTAGCATGCTAAATTAAACAACTTTCGTTAAAATGCCTAAAACTAAACGGTCGAAAGTGTGGCTGTATTTCACAAGAAAGGATTCCGACACCGCGACGTGCAGCGAATGTTTTACAGCAGTTGCGTGTAAAGGAGGAAACACGTCAAATCTACTGAAACATTCGAGGGCAGACGGAATAAAGTTAAAAGCAGAGGGAGGCACCGTGTTTGAAAGCTTGTGGACAACAGCTGGCGCTAACGGTGTGGACGACCATCAGCCCCAGTCACACCAACAGTAGCAAAAAGGAGTCACCGATCATGATGACGACTGCAGACTTTCCGCAGGTTAGTAGTAGGATAATGTAATGTTAATAGCAAAATTCTAATCTTGCATTCATGTCCCATGCAGGGAAGTCAGGAAAGAAGTCGTATTTTGACAGAAAAGGCAAATATGGTGAAATTTCTGCAAAAGAATTGCTAAAATTTGAAGCTTATATATTCATATATACTATAAACTTTTAATATATTGTTCAATTTTAAGCATAAAATTTTTGGTTCAATAAAAATTAATTCTTGAGTCATCCACTATAATTTTGTGGCTTAAAAGTATCGGTTCAGGCACCGTTTTGGCACCAGTACCGTTTTCAAAGTATCGATTTGGCACCGGTATCGAAAAAAACCCAAACGATACCCATCCCTAAATGAGATGAGACTTTCTTTTTTTTTTTAAATGCTGTGATGGTCTGTCTACTGAAACCTTCACAAATAAAGTGATACTAAACGAAAATTCTAAACTCAGTTTCCTCTCTGAAGATGTGACTTTAACAGCAACTGAATTAGTAGTGCACGTTCAGTGACGAAGCCATGTAAGCATAGGTGTAGTGCTTCTGCAGCGCACTGGAATGACACCATAAATTTTTTTCTTCTTCACGTACAACGGGGAGAATATTTGCATACTCCAGTTGAAATTCATGAACACTTTTGTAAGCGCCAATGAAGAGCCAATCATCAGTAAAAGTATACGCCATGGAGGAGCACCAATTACAATAAATGCAATTTTTATTATTTTTATATATTTTTTAAGACACATAGCTTTCTTTCCTTCTTGTGTATCCTGGAAAATATGGCCAGCTTAAAGTTTGTACGAGCTTACAAGTTCATGACGAGTAAATTAATTCATGACAAATGTTAAAACTTGTCTTGTTGTCCTGCCATGTATTTTTCCCCCTGAACAGGGCATTCAAGACCGAGGTACATACCAAACCTTGACTTCTGCGTTTCTGTTACACCCCTACCAAGCATTAATAATACACTAGCTATGCTTATCGATGCAATCAGCGATCCCCTGTGAAAGAATCCGGCGAAACAAGAAGCACCACTTCGACCAGTGTAAAATCAGCCTCTGTAGCCGTGACGAGGCTTAGCATTACTCACACATTCCTGGTAAAACCAGCTAAACACGCACAACTGTGATGGCTTTGATTTTTGTTAGGGAACCGTACACACTGTAAGGCACAAAAGCCAAACGAAACCATAAAGGAACGTTAAAAAAATGCTTTGAGGTTTAGAGCCGATCAGATCCCTAATGACTATTCTGAATAAGCGTGAGAATTATTTCGTCGGGCCTGTAAACACCCTGCTGAGTGTCGCTTCAAGGACAAACATAATGGGTCCCTAAACTCTCATGCATAGGAGGGAGGGGGTGCGGGTAAATTCCACCTGTTAAAGCAGGCCATTTTATTTAGAACGTTCTTACACTAATCAAGTCAAACATTAATTGGTTTTTAATTAAATTAGATGTTGAGACTTTAAATTGAGATGGAATTAAATAAAACCTGGAAAAACAAAAGCATTTTATGAGTCGCCTGTAAACTTCACGAAACTCAGTGGAGATGTGCTGATAAGCATTACATGCAAACCCCCCACTCATCTAGCCACCCCCCCCCCAAACAAACACACAATTCTCAGTGATCTATGAGCTGACAAGTATGAAAGGTATCTACACTGATATACAGACAGCAGGAATTTAATTTCAATAAGAGAGATTAATGAGAACATACGATCACATGATCGACCTTCAGAGCTCCTGTTCACATCTGTATAGAAGAGGTATAACGCCAAGAAGTGAAAGGTTTCTCATTTCATGGACAGAATCTGAACAAAACAGGACATAAAATTTAACACACAAGACCAAGGCCTCATTATCATCCAATAGATTATACTGTCTTAGCTGGTGATGGGTACAAGCATCTGACTAATGAACACATTTTTATGTAACTGTAGAATCAATTATAAAAAAAAAAAAAAAACCTAGATAGCCGATCATCCTTAGCCCGATGTGTAAAAAAAAAAAAAAAAAAAAAAAAGGGAAGACGGACAAAAAGGGCTATAGCTCATGTACACTGTAATGCAAGTCTGCAGGATGGGACAAGGCTCTGTTACTTGTTTATTAAATAAAGAGCAGAAGAGGGAACCTGTTAGTTAATGTGCTGACACGTAAACAGTCAAGTGTGGTGGTGATATTTTAATATTTATAAAAAGAAAGGCAAAGCTTAGTTTAGGATTTGATCAAGTTAAAATACCCAGCCTAAACAATAAAAAGCATGTGTGCCTGCTTTGTGAGGTTCAAAAATCAGCCTACATGGCACAATGTAGGTGTTTCTTCCACCAGTATGTTTACAGTTCATGCACTGAGAACAGATGATAAACAATATAGTATGTGGCCTAACTGTACGTTAGATGTGCCTAATGAAAAATATCACAAAAAAAAAAAAAAAAAAAAAACTACCAACAAATTGTTGTAGTACGTTATGTCAATTTGACCAATTTTTACTGCTTAACCTAAAAAGTAAAAACAACTCACAACCAAATCCTCTGAAAAGAATAAGTTAGGGACAGGGCAAACAACAGGTAATCAATTACTCTTTTACAGCCCTAATACTACACTACAAGTTACTCTACCGCCCTTGGACTACCAGTCATTCAAATAATTCAGAATGAACAGATCTCAGATCGACCACAATCCTGACCAGGCTGCTGGTCAGTTCACAGAAACTCTGATGTTTACAGAAACCAAATGAATAACTATTCCCAGTATTGTAACATGTTGTTGAAAAAACCTTGAAAACAGCAGAAATAAGCAGTTTTCATAAAGATCTGTACTCTAAATTGTACTATAACAATTTCCACCAACTTTGGTTCACAACTGATTCTCGGTCCATCGTCACACTTTACTATATTAAAATAAGAAAAATGTATGTATAGATTTGAACAAAAATGTTTTTACACAATTTTCCTGGGGTGTGCTTTAGTCCACTGTGTATGAAATGTGTAAGCTAAAAACAAGTGCACTGCAGGTAACTGTAAAATCACATTACTTCAGTGCAAAAATAACTCACTGTCCCGGGGAGTGCTGTATAGGCTATGGACAGTGAACATCTTTTGCTTGTCTTGGTCATCCAGCAAACTAAGAAAAGAAGTTTGAAAAATCTGAGCTTTACCTCACACTTTTTAACTTAACTTCTAGTACTACAACGGAAAGACTGAGATAAGGATGTCTGTGTGTAGGTGTGTGTGAGAGAGAGAGAGAAAGTGTGTGCATCCGTGTGCACCATCTGTAAGGTAAAACCATGTGTTCACACCAGAAGGCCTACGTGCTGCTGACTACCAGCTAAGTAATACTACACCAGCCAGCAAGAAATATAGTCTCCATTAGTGCCACGTGTCAGTGTTGACCTATGACCCTAAGAAAGTCATCAGGCTGAGATGTTGGTTTTCATGGGAAGTGGTCCACACCTTGGGCGTAGCTAGTTAATATGCAACCTACATTTCATACTAGTTGAGTCAGCGCAATTCCCTCCCTTTATGCTTTCATGGAGAGGCTGATGTCAGAAATGGGAGTGCATGAAACAAGGGAGGAAAAACATGACGGCATATGATCAGTATGTGGTATGACTCCCTCCATACCAGAGTATGCAACTGACACTATGAAGGAAAACAAGAAGTCTGAAAGTACCTAGACACTCATGTCTTTAACTTAAACACATAAAAGGAAAGATACGAGTCTGATGCGGTGTAGACATCATGAGCTTTAAATAGTCAAAATGCAAATCACCCATTCTAGACACCGCTGTACGCAACATGGCAGGGCACATACTGTATAATCCTCTCATATATTTTGCATACCTTTGTTTTTTTGCAGGTTTTTGTTTTGCATGTTGCCACTTTTGACAGTAACATCAAGCATCACATTTCCCCACAGCTTGACAGAGGATTTCTTTCTTTTTTTGTTTATATATATATATATATATATATATAAAAAAAAAAAAAAGAAAGAGAGAGAGAGACAATATAATACAAGATATGAAAAAAAATCCTTCCTGCTGACAGGACAAGAAAAACTACTGATTCAATCTTACATTAGAAAGCCACAGTTAACAGCATTACCACCATAATATCTGTACCAAGCATTGTGTTCTGCAAACATACACAAGCTTTACTGGTTAACATCTCAATAAATCATCTCTCAACTCAAATTCCATTTCATTAAGGATGAAACAATAGATTGCAAACAAGAACACATCAGTCGTACTCTAATCGTGTTCTCATGAGTCCATTTAAGAGTCTTCTAACCACTGGATGTGTTCTTGCTTCACTGGAGGCACTGCGCCCAGAGCAGCAGCAGCATCCTGAAAACACTCTATGACGGCTCTATTTTGGGATCTCATGTCTCAGCACATCCATTTCATTGGATTTTCATTCCACTCAAACTGTGCATAAGCATCATACAATGCTCTGGGATTAGCCTGTCAAAATGAAGCACTCTGTGCAACATTTATATAAAATATAAAATCAGAAAAGCATTTTTTTCAGACTGGTTAGTAGGAAAAAAAACATTCTACTTGAAGTTTTTTTTTCTCCCCCTCTTCTGACAACTATGTCAAAACTCACATTTTTCAGGAGATTATGCCTAGTGGGTCCGTTTTTATCCTCCCTCCTAATTCTCAGCTTGTATAATGGGATATAAAAATGTTAAGTTTGTCTGAATAGGGTCTGATCTCATGTTAGACTATAAATAGGGTCTGATCTCATGTTAGACTATAAATGATAAAGAACAACTTAACTGATTCTAAAAACTTACACATAAACAAGAAGAACAAGCAACTGAACTCTACCAATTTCAACAAAACTTTCAGTCATCGTAAATAAACAGTCATTTAAATGGTGATATATCAATGTAAAATAATTTTTTTATATAAAACAAAGAAAACTAGCTGTAAGAACAGAACACCACATCAGTCAGAAACTACACTAGAAACTTAAATTTAACGTAGATATTAGGCACATGAATCACCTGATACGCAGCGAATCACAATACCTATATGCTGATTCGATTTGAATTGCCATTATGTTAATGTCAGGATTTAATAAATATGCTGATTCAATATTACTATTTTTTAGATTTTTATTACAAAAATCTAAATTTGGCTCCTACCACACTGCATGCTGTGCTTCCTGCCAATGTGTGAATATTAGGACTGTAGAGGAACGACACCATTTTATAAACTCAAATGGAAAAATATATTACAAAAAAAAACCAAAAAAAAAAACTGTAAATATATATTTTTGGAGTCAGTATGGTGATACATGATTTTTCTCACACAACATTCGTGTTATATACACACACACACACACACACACACACACACATCATCTCTATTATGTCTATATTTACTTTGTCCATGTATTATCCACACTCTGTGTGTGATAATTTTTAGATATTATGATACAAACATTCTTAACTTTTTGTAATTTTTTCCTACAATTTAGGACTGTTCAATTTACAAATTTAAAATTTCAAGTAGTTTATCAATCAATCACTATATCTATTTATTTGTAAATAATCATCATTCCTCTAAATAGCTTGTTGGAACATTCCTCCCAATGAAATTTCCTCAGGGCCATGGTGCAAACACAACAATACAGTGGCATGAATACATAAAAGTGCAAACACACAACAGTGTGAAACACTTTTTCCAACACTTTTACAGTCCGGGGGGGGGGGGGGGGGGTACTCTTCTACTATAAGTGTTATGGAGCAGCTGCTCCCAGCAAAATGATTACACAGGACACCTGAGAGTGAACACATGTACATGAGCAATAAAAAATGAATGCATCTGAAGTTTCACAATGTGCAATTATGCAGATTAAATATAATTCCTGGAAACAGACTGGATGACTCAGGAGGGAAGTATTATTGATATACAGGGGATAAAATAAACAGAAGAGGATGTACAGACTGCGGTACATGAATGACACATGATGGATGACAGAGAGGAAGGGCAGGCCAGTCTCTTTCAGCTTTCCTGTACTTCAACTGGAGTTTCAACCGAAACAGAAACACACCCATGTTAAATAATACTGCGTTTCAGAGGAGGAGATTACCATTCCCTTCAAAAACGCCACAGAATTGACGTGTGGTTAAAATGTGTTCAGCTTAAAACAAGACACAAAAGTTATTTACAGAGAAATCACTGGCAAGCTGCTTCGCCTTGAAAAGTTACCTTGGCAGCGAGATAACAGATATCACTCAAAGTTAGGTTTTTTTGTTGAGTCATGTGTGCGCTACATTATCTCAGATCGTTTATATGTATTAGTAAATGTTTTAAATGCTATGCATTTTATATTAAACAATCTCGGACTGATCAAAACTTCAATTCGCAGTGCTATTTAATTAATCACTAGTAGTGAACAATTTATTTAGAGAAGATAAGCCATGTATTATAGTTCTCATGTAGTTAGTCCGAGCTTATCTGGGTGAACAGTTGTACTAATTAGAATTTAAAACATTTAGTTAATGGATGGAATAAACATGTGGCAGGACTTTTACCTTCTGAAGGCGGAGTGTTCAGCTCTGCACAAAATTGGCCGAAACTAGGGAAGTAAAGTTCGAACTTATCTGGCAAATTTCTGTGCATGATCAAGCAGGCATGGATTGATCAAATGACACCACAGTGCAGGTTTTCAAAACTAAAAGACTTCATACTCAACTTCATTGTCATTATTTTAAAATGTCTTCAAAATATTGAATTTCACTTTTGCCTCAATACTTTTGACCACCATTGTATAGCTAGTTTATCCTTTTTCAAATCAAACTTGGATGAATTATTTTAGCACTATTTATATAAATTGTCATTTATTATTACAGGAGTAGTCTTACACTAATGAGTGACAAATATTTATCACTAAGCAATGATTTAGTCTGCTTTAAGCTACATGAACACGAAACTATTCATTCAGTCATATGTCTGTTTGTAAGGTATGCGTACAGCTTATGTAAGTAATATATATAAATATATAAACTCTGTATGTGGTTATATTCTCTGCGTTAAACACCATAATCCTCGATTAGTTAGCTTAAGCTAGTTGCTAGCTACACACACCGGCGGTTAGTAAACACATGACCTTAGCCGGAGGAGGAGGAGGAGGCAGGCGGCTAGCTGCTGCTGCTGCTGAGATGCGGCTGGTTTGATGTTTTAGCTTGTCGCTATGGATGAAGCTAAAGTCACGCTAGTGCTTACGGTATACTAAGGTCGGGGGAAAAGCAGAGCGTTTACCTTATTAGAAGCAGCCCTGGCAGACATTTTGTTCTTGCTTCAGCTTCGCGAAGTTGGCAGGTTTTATAAAACACACTGAGCTACGTTTGCTTGCCCAGGAGAAAGAAGAAGGGGGAAAAAACGTAAAACGAGGCGTTTGGTTTCCTCCGGCCAGATGCCGCAGCGCTGGGCTAGAGTTTACAACTCAGCCGCCCTCTGTGGCCGGTGAGCAACATGTCAGCCGCGGTGTAACAGTCCAAAGTTCCCGGTCAGCCCTATGTGTTGGAGCGGATACGCTTCAGGCAGTGGCGTCCGCTAGTACTCACTGCACGTAATCCTTTCCGGAGGAAAAAGGCAAGTCAACGTATTAAAAAAATGTTCCTGACTGAACTATCCTGCGGAGGAGAGGTGGTTTCAACGTCCCCCGTGTGTTTACTGCTGGACTGCAATGGCAGACACACAGGAGGATGGCTCGGCTTTTCTCACAGCGTCGACTCCAAGCAACAGCCGTGACATGTCTGTCTGGGAAAGTCCATTCCCTTTACTCCAGGGGTGGGAACACAAATCAAGAGCGCAAAGCACGTCGCCTTACTGTAAAAACCTGTCTATGGAAGGTGACGTATTCCGATATGAACACAAACCGCAGAGCCTGAATCAGCTCCCTGTCCACGAGAACACGAGGGAACGAATGAAAAGCGCGATGTGAAAATGGGATGGCGCACTCCGAGCGCGAGAAATGACTCAGTCCGAGCAGGCTTTCATGGAAGCTCAGGGAAACTGTGAAGTGATGTTGCACAGCCAACTTTACATGTGGTCGCGACCGCATCACCCATCAAACCACACAGGAAACATCAGATTGTTTCACATGCTCAGTGTCTGTAGAAGGAAATTAAGTCCTTTCCTATACATTTCAAATATCATATTTTCAAATGCATTAGTAATGAGGCTTGATAAATGATTGAGAATGCCTGACCCCAGATGATCACACAGCAGGATATAGGAGATTAAAAAAAAAATCATAGTATGCATATACTTTACATTACTGTGCAAAATACTTGCAAATAATTGCTGTAGAGTAATGTATTCAAAAATGTTTCTACATTCAAAAAAATATAAAAAGCAGTAAACACCAGTTATTGAAACAGAATCAATAATTGTTGCGATGAATCTTTACTTAAAATATAGTCTTAGGTACAATGTGTGCAGTTTTATAAGTAAACTAGTGATAGTACTCATCGATGACGGGAAAAGAGTTTGTAGGAACAGGTAAAAGGTTATAGCTAAAAATAAGCTTCCTTCGTCGTAGTCCAAATACACTCCATGCTCGGTAATCGGAGAGTGAATCACAGATGAAAAATCGAAAAAGTAGATCGGATAAAGATTATGTTTTGTCTTAAAATGACTCCAGCGCATTAAAATTAACTCATACCATTTCAGCGCTGTTATTTCCGTGGTGAAAATATTAAGTAATCCCAGTAAAAAATAGTTTAGCTTTTCTAATTAATACCTATTGGTGCAGGTGTTTGTTTACATTGAGCCAGTAGCTTTTTAGTGGCTTATTTTAAAGTAGATTATTTATTCCAGCGCATTACTGTTCATAACATTACTTTTACATTTACTTTACTTACATTTAACTTTTTTTTTCATTGTGACATTATTTATTTAACAAAAATAAAGGCAAAAAGAAAAAATGTGGCAATACTAAGTGCCTCCTTACTGCTTGCACAATATTTAAGAGAGTAAGTTGTAGCCAGGTTCTGCTTATCATCTGCCCGTGATTAGCGGATCATCATCAGATGTGACCTCTATAAAAACTGAAATTTTGGCAGTTTTCTGGTTTGGAGCATTCAGGTGAGTGTTAACACAATGCCAGAAGGAAAGACATAAGCAGTTGTCTTGGAGAAACAATTGTTTCTTCACATCAGAGAAATACAAAAAAAAATGCTCAGATACTTAGAGAAATACAAAAAATTAAATCCAAGAGCTATATCTCAGACCCTACAGGCATCATTGAGCATGATAAAGGTTAAAGTCGATGACTGCACAATTAGAAGAATTACACTTCTTACTTATTACTGCACAATTAGTTTGTTTGAAAGGGTTATCAGGAGAAAGCCTCTTCTGTCTGAAAAGGACATGGAAGAACAACTGATGTTTGCAAAACTGCATCTGAACAAACCACCATGTTTCTAGAACAATGTACTATAAGCAGATGATACCAAAGTTGATTTGTTTGGCCTTAATGCCCAACACAATTTCAACAGCAACTGCCTCATACCCATTGTCAAGCATGGTAGAGGCTTGTTGGGCAGCCACAGGACCTGGGCCTTGCAGTCATTGAGTTCACTATGAACTCCTCTGTATACTCTAGAGGCAAATGCAAGGCCATCTGTTACAGATCTTAATCCAGTTGAAATGCTGTGGCTGGACCTTAAGAGAACTGTGCATACGTGACTGCCTAAAAACTCAAATTAACTGAAATAATGTTTTAAAGAATTTTCTATTCAATTTTATTTGTATAGCGCTTTTAACAATAGTCATTGTCGCAAAGCAGCTTTACACAATCAAAATAATTATTTAAGTTTGTATGGAATGTGAATTGTATGCATCAAAATGGTCAGATAGTCCCTGATGAGCAAGCTGAGGTCGACAGTGGCAAGGAAAAACTCCCTGAGATGGTATTAGGAAGAAACCTTGAGAAGAAAAAAACTGTGTGAAAGATTGATAAAGTCATACAGGAAACAATTCATTCATTCATTCATTTTCTATACCGCTTAATCCTGTGTTCAGGGTCGCGGGGGACCTGGAGCCTATCCCAGGAGACTTCGGGCACTAGGCAGGGTACACCCTGGACAGGGTGCCAATCCATCGCAGGGACAGGAAACAATTACTTCAAGTTATTGCTAGTAAAGGTGGATCTTCAAGCTATTGAATCATGGGGGTATACTTAGTATTGACCACATGTTTCTTTTCGATTTTGCCTTCATTTTATTGAATAAATAATGGTACAGTGAAAAAGTTATATATTGTTGTTCTTCTGAGGTTTTATTTTCGTAATAGTAAGACAAGCTACTATCAGATTTTTAAAATTATGATTTCAAATAAAAATACACAGAATTAAATGAGGGGGAACTAACTTTTACAGATAGATAGATAGATAGATAGATAGATAGATAGATAGATAGATAGATAGATAGATAGATAGATCGAGAAAGGATGACATGACTGGTTTCAGCTATCAAACTATTCTTGGACTTCTGATATTATTATCGACAACATATTTCCAACAAATCTGACAGCCCTTCTTAAGTTAAAATTCAAAGCTTTCTATATTGCTCATTCAACCGTTCCTTTGGAATGAACTCACTATCATTCTGAATATGGCAGAGTAAATCAAACAGACTTGTGCTTTACTGCGGACAACTGTGCAGGTATATAATGGACCTATAAGCAAGATACACAGCTCCATAAGCAAGAAAGTGTTTAGCCTGCATCTAAACTGCCAGGCATAACTCAGTTCAATGCTGTACGTCAAAGCAAAAGCATTTTGCAACAGTACACAACCAGATCAATGAAGAATTAAGTAAAACACATGTCCAGTTCTTGTATAGTTTTGTAAATTGTGCATTATCCTTTTACTGAAGTTGATGGTGTCAGCTCAATACCATCTCTCAGACTCATTATTTGCACTTGTACTGTCAGTGTCCTGGCCCGCTTGTCATAACACATGCTATAGTATAACAATTACTTCTTACACCAGGATCTCTAGCACTGACAGTTTTTCTCGAACATACAGTACAGGATCTTCTGCAAATCAAGTCTTAAATTTCCACAAAGGTCTTACATAACACATCTAATCATTGACAATAAAATTAAAATTGCAAGCATTCACTGTCATAAGTTTAAACTAAAATAACAAAAACAGCTGATTTTGTACAGACTTTTTTTTTTTTGCATCAGAAGATGAGGATCAGGAGCTTAAAGAGAGTAAATCATTGTCATATATGGAACCACTAGCCTGTACCGAATGTCCTCTGTGTGTACCATCCATGTTCAAGCTCTCAACAGAAACAGCATGAAGCCATGGAGTAGGCAAAGACCCATGAGGCATAGCAAGGATATTACAAAAGACACTGTGTTAATCAGGACAAGGGGGTGAAAGTTATTTATGGTCCTATACTTCAGAGTTTTCCTGGTGGCTTTGTCATCTGGATCCATCTTTGGAAACTTTCACAAAGCACCACACTGACTAATGTTAGTGAAAACCAAGCATTCATTAGGAGGACAACAGACTAATCCACCAGCCAGTGAAGACTAAAGCCTTCTGTTATTCAGCTACAGATTTGGTTTTCTCTTAGAAGAGAAAGTTCTGAATAGATGTCTCTGCAATAACGGTAAAGCTTGATAAATAATTTAATGAAACCATTTGCATTAGAGTAAGCACATTTCTGCAGCACATGGCTGTTGTGCTTTTTTCTATCACCCTGACCACCACTGTCACCTCTTATCTCTAGCACTAATGGGCACATGGGAGATCCTGGCTCAGCATGAGCCAAGCAGAGACAGTGGTCCTGCAATGTTGCTGACTTAAGGAGACCTCATGCTGTTTCCACTGAAGGATAGAGACACAGAACAAACACAGAGAGGGAGCCAGCAGAGCGTAGTGATTTCTGTTGAATGTAACCTTGTCACATCCATACATTGAACATGAAACAAAGATAATGGTAATGAGATCTAGTTACATGTTACATAAAGGAATCTCTCTGTCTCTCTCTCTCTCTCTCTCTCTCTCTCTCTCTCTCTCTCTCTCTCTCTCTCTATATATATATATATATATATATATATATATATATATATATATATATATAAACACCTTGTGTTTTCTCTTTATTCTTTTATTTATTTCAACATACAATATACATAATAATACATACAAACTTTGAAAGAACACATATGGAATTATGTATTAAAAAAATATATATACTGTATATTTAACGTTGTATATTTTAGATTATTCAAGGTAGCTATATTAAGCTTTGATTACAGCTTGGCACACTCATGGCATTCTCTTATTAGATGCACAATGGTTTTCAATTTACAGGTGTGCATTGTCAAGAGTTCATGTGTGAAATTTCTTCCCTTCTTAATGTGCTTTTGACCATCAGCTGTTTTGTGCAGAAGAAGGGTGTGTACAGTGTCAACAGCCCTATTAGTGCTACTGCATCTACTGTACCATATTATGGCAAGAAAGACTTTGTTAATTAAGGAGAAAAGACAGTCCCTCATTAAAAAAAATGTTTTTTTCAGGTTAGTCAACCTGAAAACTATCTCAAAACAAGTGAATATATCACTAAGTTGTTGTTGGTCTTTCGGCTGCTCCCGGCAAGGGGTCGCCACAGCGGAATATCCAGTCCGCACAACAACTTGGCACAGGTTTTACGCCGGATGCCTTTCCTGACGCAACCCTCCCATTTTATCCGGGCTTGGCACTGCATCAAGTGGCTGGGGGGTTTGGGCACTGGCTGGGAATCAAACCCGGGCCTTCCGCATGGCAGACGAAACACCAGTGCAGTTGCCAAAACCATCAAAAGGTATGATGAAACTGGCTCTTATATGGACCATCGCAGGAAAGGAGACCAAGAGCTACCTCTGCTGCAGAGAATAAGTTTATTATAATTACCAACCTCAGAAACCATTGATTTAGAGCACCTCAGACCTGCTTGAACCAAGAAACACAAGGAATGAACATTAGATGAGTGGACAACTGTTCTTTATTCTGATGCGTCCAAATTTTAGATTTTTGGTTCTAAACTGCCATATGTTTCTTAGGTGTAGAGAGGGCGAACAGACACTTCCTGAATGTTTCCCAAGCATTGAGGAGGAGGTATGATCATATGAGGGAGTACTGCTGGTGACAGTTATCCAGCATGGCTACCTCAGGATATTGCAATGATATGCCATCCCATCTGGTTTGTACTTAGAATAGATATGCCATCCCATCTGGCTTGTACTTAGTGGGACCATCATTTGTTTTTTAAAAGGACAATGACACCAAACACACCTTATTTAAGAATTATTTGTCAAAGAAAGAGAGTAATGGAGTTCTGTATCAGATGACATGGCCTCCACAGTCACCCAATCTAAATCCAATTGAGATAGTTTGATCATTGCATGGTTTAGTATAAGGTCAATATAACCTTAGATGAAGAAGAAATAACTTTTTGCACTGTGCCATTAATTATTTACCAAAAATGAAGCCAAGAAGAAAAAAAATTGCACAATACTAAATACCCCCCATGATTCAATAGTTTGTAGATATACGGTACATTATATAAACTGTATAGTTGTTTTTTAAGCATTTTTAGACAAAAAGTCACACTGTACAAATGAACATTAGTTCAGTTCCTATATTAGTTCTTATGTATCTTTCAAATATTAAATAACATTTAGTGAGCCCAAAGTGTGTCCATGCCATGCTGAAGGGTAAATCACAAATTCCACAAATCACAAATTCCACTGTAGGCTTTTGACTAAAATGAAAATTACAGTTTGCAAAAGTCTTGTGATGAATTAATAAGATTTTTAAACCCACGTCAGTGCTCAGGTTTAGACAGCAATAGCAAAACTTGTCAATATGGATTAACACCTTAATGAGACAAAGAACTTTTCAGTTGTAAAGTATTTTTGTTTGACCTTAAGCATCCGTGGCTCTGACCCACACAAAGCCTTTATGGAATAACAGGATACCATTCAACAAAAGGCAACCAGCTGTAAGGGCTGAAAGGCTGAAGTTTTTCTCTTCCAGGACAATGCCTTGTGCCAGATGTGCTTGTGTGACATCACACTCGTATACTCACTAATGTCTAACATAACAGCGTCTAATGACAAATGATTAAGTAGTCCAGTTACTGTGCATTCCTGGAATATCAGTACACCGTTATGAGGGTTAGGGTTATCAGAATAACAGATGAACACCTCAGTTCAAATAAGGATTCAAAATATATGAATCCTTATCAGGAACATATACTCTATATAAACATGTTATATACTGTATATAATTACTTGTCATTAGTTTAAAGACATAATTGTATAAAGTGCTGAAATTGTTATAACAGGTATTTCCCCTTTACGATTTCTGTTGTCCTGAGTATAGAAACAGGTCCTACTCAACAGATTTTTGTCCTGTCAGCTGTTATAGACCAGCCTCAGTGTAAAGCAATTAAGGGATTGATTTGGAAGCAGACTGATTTTGTGCCTACTGGTCTATCGATAGCTCTTAGGGGAATTATTAGTCCAATTTTATTACTTTTTTAATCATAACTCTACTTATAACGCTAAGCACAATTGCTTTTGTTTGCAACAAATTCTTTCTGGTTTTACACCAACAAAATACAAGAAATACTTTGACTACTGTTGTCTGAAGTGTCATAAATCATTACAGTTGCAACTAGGCACAAGGAGAGTCTATTTTCGAGGAACAAATGAATAAAACATTTGGTGACAGATTAGGTGACACCAGTGTGTGTATGTATAATTTATATCCTTACTGCACTAAGCAATTATATATTTATTTACTTATTTATTTATTTTTAATTAAATGTTTACTTATTTATTTATTTATTTATTTATTTGCATCTGATATTTCTATTGTAAAAATCACATGAAAATGGACTCAGGTTACACTTAGTGTGTGTGCCTCTTTCGACAGCTCTTTCTTTCTCATCTATCATTAAGATAAATATCTAGAGCTAAGAACCCCTGGGGAGCAATGTCTTGGGAATTTGTTGTCAGAGACAGATAAGTGGGCAAACTCAGAATGATGTACAGTACAGTAGTAGAGGGCAGCAATGCAATTTAGATGACACAAACATTCGATGAAGCTGTCATTTTGCCATCTTTAGAAATTTGCATAGCTAAATGTGGACACTGAGGCTGAAGCTCAATGGACAAAGCATCAAACTAGGATACTTCACTGAATGTGAACTGGCAACATAAACTGTCTATGTCCAGGCCTGGCCAATGGGAATTGATGTGTATGCAGCACATGCAAATAAACAGATGACTGGGCAAGATTAATCCTTGTAATATTCTAATTGAACAAGTTATGATCTGGATTGGTCAAAATCAGCTAGAAACAGGGTTGATCAAAAGACAATGATCCCATACACACTTTCACACCCAAGCCATCCCAAACGCTTTGTTAGTAATTTACAGATTGGCAAAATGTCATTGGTACCTTTGGAAACCCTAATCATTCATGTGAGTCTTTATACTGCCTTCCTACACATTGCTGTTAAATGCATATGTGCTTTTACCCATAAATAAATAGAATATTTCTTGTCTTCAAGGTTGGTCATAAAAAATGCCACTTGTGCAAATATTGTTAAACTGTATCCATTCCTACATCCATTCCTAACTGGTACAGTACATCTCAGGCACATCTCTGCCTACAGTAAATGTACTGTATTTTCTTGGGCTAAACAGTATAACAACACATCTTCAATTTTGACAGTTACAAATCAATGAACAGTGTCACAAAGTACTGAGTGCATTAGAGTTAGTGCTAATGGTCTTCACCGCTCAACACCTCCCTGAATCTCAATCAGATGGAAAACACTGCTTGGATTAGGTTACAGTAGATGTGTTTATAAGTTCCCCTGAACTCCATTCTCATACACTAATAGGGGAATTTCTGATACTGGCCTGATGCCTCAGGCTGGAGGGCGAAAAACAATAAATGGCTACTGTGTAAATGTCACTGCCACACAGCTGACATCCATTCCATACTACTAACTAACTTAGCATTATAAAGTGCTACGTTATACATTATTATAAAGTGCTAATACACAGTTCACACAATGTGAAAGTACTATTATTCTATAATCTGTCCTACCACTGTGAGTTTTATGAAGAAAATATTGAACAAAAAAGTGGGATCAGTTCAGTTGCCTCAGGAGGGGTTTAAAACATACGACTAGAGAGATACTGTATGTTGGAATGTACTTCACACATTTGCTTTTATAGCACATCTTATGACCTTTGATGTGAAATATTCCACTTCCTCACATTTCTCAGTGTAAATAATAATTACCTTTCTTACCTCACGATTGTAGTAGATAGCAATCTTTCGTAATGTATAGCATTCATTAGTGGTTAACATCTTTCCTTTTTTTTTTTTTTTTTTTTTTTTGCAAATATTTTTTATTGAAAAAAGGGAAAACAATACAGTACTTGCATTTACAGAAATCCAATTTACCTTTTCATTTTTCTAAATAAACAAATACACACACATAAAAACACTAAACAAAAACACTCAAATAACTAAACAAAAAAAAAAAAAACAAGAAAAAAAAAAAAAACACCCCCCCTCCCCGCCCCACACGGCTCAAGACAACCACCAAACATATTACATAAATATCAGTAACAGGTATACATTTAATCAGGCAATACCTCTAGACTAGTAAAATAAGAAATAAATGGTTGCCAATTGTGGAAAAATTTGGCTGTACATCCTCTTAACGTATATTTAATTTTTTCAAGTTTTAAAAAAAACATGACATCTTTAAGCCACTGGGAGATAGTAGGATACTTAGCAGACTTCCAATGCAACAACAATAGACGTCTTGCTAATAAGGATGTGAAAGCTATGATATCCTTTTGTGTAGAATTAAGTGTAAGTGAGCGATCAGGAATCCCAAATATAGCAATCAGAGGGCAAGGTTGGAGAGTTACCCCAAGAACAGTGGACATGATGGCAAAATAACCTGTCCAGAAACCTTCCAGCTCAGGACACAGAAAAAACATGTGGCTAAGATGACAAGGAGAGCCATGGCATTTATCACATTTGTTTTCCACTTCCGGATACATTTCTGAAAGTCTAGACTTAGAAAAATGTGCCCTGTGTATGACCTTAAATTGAATAAGTCCAAGACGAGCACATGAGGTGGAAGACCGTACCCTTGCTATAGCCTGTTCCCAGGACTCCTCCCGTATTTGAATTCCTAGTTCCCCTTCCCATGTACACTTAAGCTTAACATTTGAGTGGTTACTAAGAGACAGGATAGTATCATAGAGTTTCGAAATGGTTCCTCTATGATGAGGAATAAATGATAGCATAGTTTCCCACTGCTGTTCTGGAGGTAAAGAGGGGAAATTAGGGAAACGCTTGGCAACAAAATTTCGAATTTGAAAATAGCGAAACAGATGGGTAGTGGGGAGACCATAACGAGATGACAAATTGGCAAAACTATCGAAGACACCGTCCACATATAAATATTTAAATTGTTTTATACCCTTGTCACACCACACTGAGAACGACGAGTCCAGGAGTGATGGGGGAAACAAATGGTTATCTTTTAGAGGACCTGAGGAAGATGCCATTACAAATTTAAAGTGCCGTCTAAACTGGAACCAGATCTTGAGTGTGTTAAGAACCACCTGATTATCAGTATACAGAGAGGGTTTTATGGGTAAAGAGGAATAGAGCAGAGCCGGTATAGAAGATCCCTTACAGGCTGATAGCTCCAATTTACACCAAGAGGATCCAGAAGATTTTAACCAGTAGCAAAGTTTATGAATATGAGCAGCCCAGTAGTAAGCCAGAAAATTAGGTAATGCAAGTCCTCCACTAAATCTGCATCTCTGCAGTATAGTTTTACGAACCCTAGGTGGCTTCCCTCCCCAAATGAAAGAACCAATAATTTTGTCCAGTGAGACAAAAAAATGTTTTGGCAAAAATAAGGGAATCGACTGAAATAAAAATAAAAATTTTGGTAAGATATTCATTTTTACTACATTAATCTTACCGATTAATGAAAGGGGGAGATTACCCCATCTTTGAATATCAGATGTGATCCTTGATATAAGGGGAGTAAAATTAGCTGATTTAAGGCCAGATAGAGAACGAGTCACATTAATCCCCAAGTATTTAAAGCCCGATGGACTAAGATGAAAGGGTAGATCGGACTGTTGAAGATGACATGCTGACGTATTAATGGGAAAACACTCACTTTTCCCCAAATTTAATTTATAACCTGAAAATGAGCTGAAATTCTCCAGAATACCTAAAACAGCCGGGATGGAGAGTGCAGGATCAGTGATATATAATAACAAATCATCTGCATACAATGATAATTTATGTTCAATTCCATTACGGAAGATTCCCTTGAATACGGAGGAAGATCTCAATGTGATAGACAGAGGCTCGATGGCGATGGCAAAGAGTAAAGGTGACAAGGGGCAACCTTGACGACATCCACGACCCAGATCAAAATAATCTGAATAAACATCATTAGTATGTACACTGGCTTTAGGGGACGAATAAAGAAGCCGAATCCACAAAATAAATTTATCGCCAAATCCGAATTTCTTTAACACTGCAAACAAGTACTCCCACTCCACTCTATCGAAAGCCTTTTCAGCATCTAAAGAAATCACAAGTTCAGGAAGTTCAGATAAATGCTTTGAGTAAATAACATTAAAGAGTGTACGGGTATTAAAAAACAATTGACGTCCCTTTATGAAGCCATTTTGCTCTTCAGATATAATACAAGGAAGCACATCCTCTAGGCGAGATGCAATTACTTTAGCCAACACCTTTGCATCGGCATTAAGCAGAGATAATGGCCTGTAGGAACCACAGGAGGTTGGATCTTTGTCATTTTTGAGAAGGAGCGCTATAGTGGCTTGTGTGAAAGTTTGTGGTAATGAACCCCTTTCCAAGGATTCATTAAACACAGATAAAAGCAATGGTGCCAATTTACCAATAAATGTTTTATAAAATTCTATTGGAAACCCATCAGGGCCTGGAGCTTTATTAGACTGCATAGCTGTAATAGCATTTGATACTTCTTCAACGGAAAATGGGGAGTCCAATTGCCCGGCAATATTAGTATCAATGACAGGGTTTGAAAGATTATGGAGAAATTTATTCATTTTAGCTTTGTCCGTAGGAAATTCTGACTTGTATAACGAAGCGTAAAATGTTTTAAAGGTAGAATTAATTTCCAAGGGATCTGTAGTAATAGTGTCATAAGTGTTTTTAATACTAGGAATTAAACGCGAAGTGGCTTGTCGTCGTAGCTGATGTGCCAACAAGCGACTTGCCTTGTCACCATATTCATAATATGAGCCACGACTGCGTAGTAACAAGCGCTCTGCCTCTTTAGTTGACATAAGATTGAATTCTGCTTGCAAATCAAGACGCTGCTTCAGTAATTCTGGAGAAGGGTTCAGTGTATAACATTGATCAAGGTTACTAATCGCAGCTGTAAGTTCTTTAAACCTGGCATTAATCTTTTTATTAGCAAGAACAGAATAAGAAATAATTTGACCTCTCAGGTAGCATTTAAGTGTCTCCCATAGCAAGGAATATGACACTGAATCATCTTGATTTAAGGACAAGAACTCCTCAATAGAACTTGAAATAAATTCACAAAATTCTTTATCTGCCAGAAGAAGAGAGTTAAATCTCCAAAGTGGTGGGCTACGTTTATAGGTAGAAAGCTGAATATCCAATAGCAGAGGTGAATGATCAGATATTACAATACCAGAATAGTCGGAAGAAGTAACACACAAATCAAGAGCTCTGTCTATAAGAAAGTAATCAATCCTGGAATAAGAATGATGCACCTGGGAGAAAAAAGAAAATTCTTTGATTGAAGGGTTGCGAAATCTCCATGGATCAATAAGATCGTTCTGTTTCATAAAATCTGAAAATATTTTAGACATAGATGATGGAGTCAGATTACGAGGATTAGATCGATCCAAGATTGGATCAAAAACACAATTCAGATCTCCACCGAGGATCAGCAAATGAGTGTTCAAGAAGGGGATGTTACTCAGCAGTCTATTAGCAAATTCAGCATCATCAAAATTTGGGGCATATACATTTACCAACAAAACCTTTTTTTGCATTAGTGTACCAGCAACAATGATGTATCTACCATTCTTATCAGCGATAACATTGGTCGAAGAGAATTGAACTTTCTTATTAATGAGAATGGCAACTCCTCTAGCTTTCGAATTAAAGTTTGAGTGAAAGACCTGACCTACCCAAGGGCAATTTAACCTATAATGATCTTTACTGCGAAGGTGAGTCTCCTGTAAAAATGCTATATCAGAATGTAAACGTTTCAAGTGTGTGAAAACCTTAGATCTCTTAACAGGATTGCCCATACCTCTGACATTCCAACTAATGAATCTAAGAGGCATGCCTGACCCAGCATTGCTGGGATCTATATTACCATTAACCATTCAAAAAGAAAAAACAACAACCAAAATGCCAAAGAGCCGAAGCGGGACACCCTCCCCCCCAAAATACCCCTAAACACACACACCCAAAGTCTCCATATAAAAACAAAGGAGACAGCAGTGTTCCCCAAAATAGCATACTATCCACTGAAGTGAATGGACTAACCGGAGCCCAAACAAAAACAAACAAGAGAGAGAAAAAAACCTCCCACCGACTTCACACTGTATAACAGCGTGCGTGTAACAAACACGTTATATATACATATATATATAAAAATATAAAAAAAACCCTGTACAAAATATTGTTTCCTCAGAAGATGAACATTCTAACAAAACAACGAAAATACGTAAAAATACCACAAAAAAAGGAAGTCCTGTGCAAATATTTGCAATAAGCCTAGAAAGGATTGTGCTGGACTAATCCGAAGTACAAGAGTATAATATACGATTTAGTCTTAATATATAAAAGTGAAAATACAAAAATAAAAACCGTACAGTAACTAGCGCAACATACTTTTTAAAAAAAGGAAAAAAAAAAACCCAATGCGCAGGTAGCGTTAAACCTAAAGAAACCGTAAACACCTAGCAGCATTACAGCACCAACCTGAAGGACTATTGAGGCTCAACCCGAAATCAACGTTTTAACATAAACACTGGCTTCCTCCGCTGAAACAAAGTCCTTCTCAACCCCCTTATGTGTGATGCGAAGTCGCGCTGGATGAAACAGGCCATACCGAACTCCCTCAACGCCACGCAGCTGCTGCCTGACCGTATTAAATGCAGCCCGAGCACGTGCGATCTTGGCAGTGTAGTCAGGAAAGACTGAGATGGTCTGGTCTCCAACTTTAATCTGCCGGCGTTCTCTAGCGCGTCGTAAAATGTCCACGCAGTCAGTGTGGTAATGAAACCTGCACACAATGGCTCGTGGACGGTCGCCGGGCTTAGGTGCGGGTTGGAGGGTCCTGTGGGAACGATCCAAAAGCGGCTCCTTCTCCAGATTAAATGCTTCCTTTAGCAAGGAGGCCACGGCCGCAGTAGTGCACGTGTTAGGCCCCTCCGGTACTCCCACTATCCTAACATTGTTACGCCGCGTCCTAGACTCCAAGTCTTCACATTTATTCTCCAGCTTGGCTACATTAGCTGTGAGGCACTTGATAGTGTTTTTCATTTCGGCTATGTCGTCGGAGCACACAGTAAGCGCGTGCTCCATCTCCCTGACCGTACCTTTTAGCTCGGACACGGTAGCGTCATTAGCGGCTTTATCTATCGCCAGCTGCGTCTTCACCGCTTGCAAGTCGAACTTAATAGTAGACAAAGCATCGCCGATAGTATCCTGAAGTTCTTTTTTAAAAATTTCGGCGATATCTTTCCTCAGTGAGGCCAACAACTCTACTTTAAGAGCGTCAATATCCGGATTAGCCTGGCTCGAGGGGGGCCTCACAGGTGACGACGGCTCACTCGAGGATGTGGTCGCGGTTTGCAAACTAGGCCTCAGGTGTGTTTGAATCGTACTGCGAGTTTTTATATTTTTTGCTGCCATTTTACACAGTCCCGAATAAACTTTTTAAACTCAACTAACTACAAAATAAAACAAGACTAAAATTATGGCCAAAAAGCGCAAAGGAATAACAATTGTAATGGAAATCGGCGGGAGCTCCCAAACTCACGTCCTACTCCATCAAAGCTCAACCGGAAGTCGGTTAACATCTTTCCTGATTGATGCTTCTGGTGCTGGTGAAAGGCGCATGCTTGGATGACAAGGGTAAGACAATTAGCAAATATGTAGGCTGTGATTGGTTGCTCTTATCCTGGGATGAGGTAGTCGGGGGTAGCAGCAAGGAGGTGGTGGAAGAAAAATCATCCCTGGGGTAATCTACCGCACTGCGCAAAAAGCTTGACAACACAATAAATCTCTTCCACTTCACAATTCCTTAGGAAATCAATTCTATTCATTTTCACCTGTGTTTCATAAGGATGGTGAATGTGTGTACAAATCCAGGTGGCTTATGGAATCGAGAGGAGCAGTTATGAGGAGTGAAAGAAGATTTGGTTCTAAAGATGTGGTGGTATGCTACACTATGAGGGGGCAGTGGGAGAAGATAGAGGAAGGAGGTGGTGCGTATTAATCACCAGGGGGCAGTTGTGAGAGCGGGGTGAGTCATTCCTAAGTAAAGTAACAGGGCTGGATTTTTTAAATACCTTTTATTGTAAGACCAGCAGAGTATTGAAACTGTCACATCTACAGTATGAAACAGGTTTGTGTCCCATGTGTTCATATTGTGTATATCAAATAAAGCTGTAAAACAATCACTTGTTTGTTTTGGATATGTGATAGATATAAATTGAGGCATCTATGATTCTCCTGTGCAAAAACTACTGATCATTAAAAGACATCACATACTGATCAAAAACCAAACAATCCAACACCTCGTGTACTGAATATATCATTGTTTGACTTTGTAAAACACTTTCCTCAAGACTCTCTGAGATAATATAAAAGGCAACGTGACTCGCATGAGGAAAATAAGACACACAGTTCAGCATCCAAAACCACTCTGATCCCCCTCTTTGAGAACACTGAATGTGCTGACAATGGAGTGCCAGAGTAGTGAGGTCATTATTCTCTTACACATGCTGTCTGTTTTAATAGTGAAATTCTGCCCTCTGCAGGAACTTTGCTGCACCTTGGAATTACTGGTTCTGACGTCATCGAGAACACAGTACCAGCTTGTCTCCTTTGTAGCCTTGATCAACACATTGCCCTGGAAATATTACATATTCAATAAAAAAACAAGCAAGCATCTATTACATACTATATGTATTGGATTGTTTGGTCTTTAATTATATTAATATTTGCAAAATCCGTCAAGCACCATAATGAAATTGGCTCTCATGAAGGCCATCCCAGGAGGACGAGACCAAAACCTACCTTTGCCGCAGACGAGAAGTTCATTTAGAGTTATCAGCCTGAAAAATGACCAATTAACAGCACCTCAGATTAGAGGCGTTATGAAGTCTTTACAGAGCAGAAGTAGCAGACACATCTCAATATCAACTGTTCAAAGGAGATTAATGCATTTTTTTTGGACGCCTTCAGCATTCCTTTACAATGTAGAAAGAAAGAAAAATCAGGAACCATCATGGAGTTAGAAAGTGATCTAAAACTTTTGAACGGTAGTGTATATTAAACACCAAACAATCCAATACATATAGTATGTAATAGATGCTAGAGCCAGTTTCATTATGGTGCTTGGCGGATTTTGCAAATGCACTTGACAATACTGTTCTATTACAGAAAGGCTGACCGCTGTGTTTTAAAATAACAACTAACTGTTGTTATTGTTGTTGTTACGTAATTACCTAATTCCATCTGTGTTATTTTATAGTTTTGAAATCAACAGTATCGTTGTAGAATGTAGAAAATAAATCACTAAACATATACATATATATATATATATATATATATATATACACACACACACACCGTATATATACATTTTACTGATTTGATACAAAATTATAGTCATAATTAGAGCATGAGTTAGAACAAGTTATACAACTGAAAAAAAGTTAAATATCTCCTACAGCAAGTATTGAAAAGACTGCATTTCTTGCCTTTAAAAAAATTATACTGTTCTCATCTTAGTAGTGGAAATGAAAAATGTATATTTTTAGCACTGCTTTATAGAATGCAAAGGCTCTTGGCAGCATATGGTGTCTCTCTAGGACACAGATTACAGCATACAACCACGCAGCATAAAAAAAACCCTGTTCAGTACACAGTGGGCTTTTGCTCTATCCTTAGACACAGAAACATAACAGACTGGCTGGTAGAAAGACACACACAACAGCAAAACACTTGTATTTCAAGCTGTACTGTATATACTGTAGATAGCAGCAATTTCATTCATTGAGTAACTTACACTTTCAATAACTATTAAGATAAATTGGATGTAAGGTAAATATTTGAATCGACACATACTGTATATGCAAAAAAAGTATATCATTCAGTAATGTATGCATTATGTCCACCTTCAATAATAATAATAATAATAATAATAATAATAATAATAATAATAATAATAATAATATCACTAAATCAGTGACATTGAAGCTAGGGCACAGTTCCTTCAAATCTCTCACCTTCATTGACTAGGCATACAGGTGAGTAGGAAAAGTATGCCATGATGCATAATGTAGTTAATTTCTGATTCTACAACATGGCTGTGATGAGTGTGTAAGACTTCACTGCAGTGTAATCTTAGTGGATCAAGATATCTTTGTGAAACTACAGGAAGCTTCACAGCAGGGTTTACCAATAAACACAAACCAGTACTTCCAAACACAAACACACATGTACACACACATTGCATTCAATCATTTCCCTAGGCCTTTGTGTTTTAAATCTAAAAAAATGATCTAAAGAGTATTCAGCAGAAGGAGGCAGAATCTATCCCATTAGAGTAAATTAACAACAAGCTGAAGATGGCAGGGGGTTGGGGAGAACGTCAATAGTAAAGTTCTCCCACAAAGCTCAAAAGCAACTGTTTACTATAAGCCATACACTAACAGAGTGATTCAGACGTGGTTCAAAGTGAGCCTTGCGGACTAATTTTAGAGGAATCATACACAGTTGATGCTGATTACATTATAGACATCTTCAATTAAAGATTGGTAATAGATTCTAGCCTTTTGTTGGCAGCTTGGCCAAGATATGGAAGGCAAGCCAAATTCCTAGCAGGTATTGCTCTTAACCATCTGGCACTATAGCTACTCTCTGACCCAGATTACCACTGACAAATGAAAAAATCATTCCTCTAAGGGAAGAAAAAGAAAGGAAAAATCAAAGTGCGAATGCAAATATGCTGCGATCTATCTGGGATCTATGGATAAATGCTGGTCTTGAATGACAGACAGTTTATACAATGTGTATAGACAATTATATACATGTGTATGGTCTGCATAGGCAACTAACAGGACGTCCAGTAATAATGACCAGGTTTAACAAGAATCTTGAGTGACACTTAGGTCGTTAAATAATGTGTACCATATTACTGAGAATTGATTAGCTAGAAGAGTATCTGAAACTCATGAAGATTGAAAGCAAACAATACAACCATAAAGAGCTGATAAAGGAAGCTCTGTGGTATACCTTAATAAAGCTCTGTGTGGGATGACTGCAGCCTTGAAGGTCATTACAGTATGTTTCTATGTTTCACGGGAACACTCTGTGTAATAAAATGGAAACAGATTTAAGGAAACTTAAGATTTAACACCATGCTTATCACTCCTATTTTAAATGCTATACTAACCCCATTATGATCTGCATTAGTGACCAGTGTTGGATGTGTGTAGTAAGGCAAAGGAAATGTGCTGGCTGTGTAATGTGTTACATTTGGAAGAGCACATAGAGCCACATGGCCCGCTCACACTGCCAGATTTTATCAGCCTCGTGGTATCAGCCTCACATCTGGCCTGTTCTCAACATAGGCCCATGTCAATGTAGATACGAACTGGTAAACATCAATCTCTCAGTCGGCACACATACTGTACACCTGAACATACATACTGTATGTATAACCATACTGTATGTCAATCACATGGTACACCATAATGATACAATCAGATTATACCAAAGACAGTACAGAAAAAATGTGAAATCATACTATTTGTCTCAATATCCATGTATACAAAGCTAAGTGTAAGTTATCTTTCCTCCAGTGTATAAACTGTGTTTTGCACACATACACATACTTTTCACCTTACTCGTAACCTTCACAGCATATGACACACATACGGTACATACTCTGCCCCACTACGGTGTAAGAACAAAGTGTTTTTCTCCCACCGTTCCCCCACCTTTTCATCTGGCCTATAAAATCATTGGTACCTCCTCCAATAAGCGTCTGGTTTTTAAACCCACTCAAGGTGCATCCTCCCCCTGTTCTTTCTCTCCTCTCTCACTTTCTCTCTGTCTCTCGCTCCGTTTCTCCTTCCTCCCTCAGCTCATTCCTCACTCAGGACAGTTCTCTCACCTTCCCACCTCTACACAAGGCAAACGACCCACACATTCTGTTCCTATGTCACAAGAGAAGAATACACTGCTACACTTCTTCACTACCCTCCCATCTTGTCTTCTTGTCTGCTCTCCTTTCTTCACCCTTCCTCCCTGTCCCCCTCCCTTCATGATCCATTGCACATCAGGATAGCCCCTTTAGTCCCTCCTCCTCATGTGCCTTGGCACAGTTATCCCTTACTATTTCCTCCAACAGAATCTCTCTCTCTCTCGCTCTCTCTCTCTCTCTCTCTCTCATGCACACACACACACACACACACACACACACACACACACACACACACACATACACACACACACAGAGTACACTGATTCCATCGCATGCAGTCTTCTGAATATGCAGATTGGTTAATTCAGCTGCAGTCTTGCTTCTGCAGCAAATGCAGCTGCAGCATTTTCCTAAGGCTGAGTCGGTCTATAAATGCTTACACTGGGGATTTTTACTGGGAAGAATAAGGGAAAGAGGAGGGACATGTAGAGCATTCATATTCCAATCACGCTATAGCACGCCATAGGAACAGGCTTTTCCAAGAGGAATAGGGAACCTAAAAACTTACATATCGGATCACGATCATAAATTATGCCAGTGCTGCCAGTTCGTTACAAGCTCATCAATTAATATTAGCTTACTTTAATCCAACTCGCTAGCATAATAAGGAAGACCAAAAAGAAAATTTTTGATTCCTCTGTACCCAGTAATTTAAACTATGAGTGAATAAAATAGCCAAAACAAACTCTTTATTGTTCATTAATTTAGCAAGCACAATTAAACCAACTCTCAATACCAAAAAGACCGCATGATTAATAATGGAACAGAAATTGTATAATGTATAAATTAATACACAGGATTGAAATACTGTAAGTGTGATCATAAAGCTTGTAGGAAGTTTGTATAAGTGAACTATAAACATTGCTTTGTATTGTATGTTTAGCATTGAGCTTGTGTTTTAAAATGGAATGTAAATGAAAGAACAGAATTTCTTTAATTTTTGTGAAGCTGCTTTGAGACAATAACCATTGTTAAAAGCGCTATATAAATAAAATTGAATTGAATTGAATTGAAATAGAGTGCATTGGTTTGATTGATGACGTACTAGATTGTCCGATTGGGTGAGATTAAAGACAAACACAAAAATGTACAAAAGGTCAGTGAAAAAGATAACAACACAGCAGGACACGGGTCCAGGGAGCCATACGACATACAGAGAAAAAGAAGAATTGCAGATCCCTATGATGCATTTGCGGTTGCTGCAGTTCTCTCTTGTCTCCTCCTTCTCCTGCCTTTCTGATGAAGCATGCAGCTTTCTGCAGCCATTGCACTACCGACCAAATCAGCCTCTCCATGTGTGAGAGTGCTGCTGCCAACACAACTGACAGCGGGAGTGGGGGCGATGCCAAAAATATGACCTGACTCCAAACACAGATTTTTTTTTATTCACAACAACAACATCAACAATGTCATTGTTGTTGCACAGCATTATCGTATAAATATATAAATTATGACCAGAACCATCGAGCGACTGTGCCAGAACGACATGATGCAATACCCAGGCTTTTATTATGCAATCATTCGTGCACATAACAACAATAATCCAAACGCACACTGACTAACTACCCAGTTAATTGTGATTCGTGGTTTATGTTTATGACTAGGACTGGTAATAAACTGAACAGGTCTTGAGCACTTACTTACACAGTGTATGTCGGCCCATCCACTGTGCTGCGCTCTGACCCAGTCAGCAAATTTCTGTGTTTGTGTGTGGGCGTGTGTGTGTGTGTGTGTGTGTGTGTGCTACACCAGGGTTTATATACTGATGTATGTGCATTCTAAACACTACAACAATCTGTGGTATACCTTAATTTTATCAGGATCTTTTGTAAGTGCTTTTAAACCTGAATTTAAAATCCGATTTTACTGACCACTAAAGAGAGGATATTTGTGTACATACCGCTGTAATAGAAGCAGGTGTTGTGGATAAAGTTAATGCAGCTTAACCCCAGCATCGGTTTAATGCTGAATCCTGGTATTAAACCGAAGCTGTCATTAGACTATACCTGAATACCCTGTTTACCTTCGAAACTTCAATAAGAGATTAAAATGGAACATAACAGTCAAAATCTTTTAATTACCTCTGCCAATAGACCTATTCCAAATATAGACTGCATACATTTAAGCCTAGTGGAAAGCAAATGCCACTGTTTCATTGCAATCAGATGCTTAAAAACATGCTTTCAGGTGTCAAACTTTCGAAATACGCCCAAGTGCAAAATAAATGGCACTGCCTGCAAATTGTTGCTTGTGAAGCAAAACAGCTCCAGCTTTTAACATTAAAAGTGTTACACAAAGTGGATTTGTTTTCATGCCCGAATAAACTGATTGAACACTAAACCGACCTTAAAGGGCCACACAACACTAATTACTCACTCACTCCTTCATCGTCTATACTACTTAATCCTGTATACAGTGTTGTGGTGGGGCCTGGATCCTATCCCAGGAGACTTAGGGCACGAGGTGAGGTACACCCTGGACAGGGTGCCAATCCATCTCAGGACACACACACACACTTCAGGCAATTTAGGAATACCAATTAGACTGATCTGTATGCCTTTGGACTGAGCGAGGAAACCGGAGTACCCAGAGGAAACCCATCAAGTGCGGTGAGAACATGCTCCATGCACATAGAGGTGGGAATCGAACTCGGAGAGTGGAGGTGCAAGAAGACAGTGCTAATCACTAAACCACCTCCCGCCTAGACACTGTAATATCAAAACGATTTAGAAGTAAAAGTTACATGTTTCGTGTCGCGTCTAAAAACGTGTGGAAATCACCAGCTGTTATTTGTGGACAAGTGAGAAGGAAATGGGTAGGAAGGAAACGGATAATTTCACCAGCTGATCAAGGAGGACAGAAAGACTGAATCTGAATCTTCTTTTCAAATTATCCGCTGTGCGCACGCGGCATTTTATATCTCGCTGACTGTACATAATATAGCAAAACTGAGCAATTAAAAGGCGTGACGTGTTGTTGACTCTTACGGCTGTCAGAAATACACAGCAACCCAGTCTGAGTAATGGATCTGTCTGTGGGTGTGCTCAATAGACGGAAACACTGACCTTTCCTTTGCAGGGGATGTGGTGTACACTGACTCACTTTGGTCCATAGGACAGAAAGAGAATTCTTGTTATCATTAGATAACTCACAAATTTTGGACGAGCACCTGTAGATAAACGCTTGACCTCTGTGACTTAAAACCCCACAAAAACGCTGCGGCTGTCATCATAGTCATGACAACGACGTCAGAGATGGAAAGTAACCTTCATCTTGGCACAGGATTGCTGTAACAATCTCCAAATAGACTACAAAAACGTATAACACATGGGCTTTTTTTAAAGTTGGAAACACACTTTGGTGTTGCTGGTCTCTCAGCTGCTCCCGTCGCGGGGACTTGGCACAGGTTTTACACCGGATGCCCTTCCTCACCGAACCATCCCATTTTAACCGGGATTGGGACCAGCACATCATCCAGTGGCTGGGGTTTGGGCATTGGGCCAGAAACCTACCACTAAGCTACCAATGTCCAGAAAACACACTTTATTACACTGAATTATTGCATTCCTCATACAAGGTGTGGGGCAGGGGTGGCTCTGTGGTTAAGGTGTTGGACTACTGATGTGGAAGTTCACGATTCGAGCCCTGGGCAGCCACTATGAGGTGTGAGCTGGGGCCAGACTGACTTGGCATGCGGTCTGGAACGGAGCCTTGATCTACAGAATATTTCATTTCATTTCATTTTGTAAACTAATGGCTCATAGATTAGTTAAAAGACACATTATTTTTTAAGTATCAGAAATATTCCTCTGTATAAACAGACATACTATTGTCCAAATGTTACCTAAATGCAGTATTTTAGAGCAAATTTCCCACTAGAAAAGCTAGAAGAGCTTTAATTATCTTTGAATAATGCATTTCCTGGAAATTAAATATTACTGAGAAATGAATAGAATTTTGAATATTGAAACTGAATATTTGAATTTGAGGGAGGTGAGCATGGTCTCAACTTAACACAATGACAGCCCACAAACAGTATAAAGCACAAGCATAATAAATTTCCCAATATAACCTAAAATTTGTGGGAAATTATTTCAAAAGCAGTGAATTTTCACCATCCCACAAATTTCAATGGAAAAGCAACCGGTATGTGGGATTTTAATATTAAATACTGCAAATTTGTATTACTTTGGCGTGTTATTATGTTGGAACATGCTACACATGCCTTTTGCACAAGACTCTTAACTTTTTTATGTTATTTTTAAATTAAAGGATCAAGCATAAAGGAGAATCATAAAGGAAATTATTACAATGACAATAAATACTGCTCTGCTACACACAGTATAATGTTTCCCCTTTTTTACTAACTAATAAAGAAAACACATTTAAATCTGTGACAAGAGTAACATAATAATTGCAATTGTGCAATGATAATTGCAATAACTTTGATGATTTAAATGCATATGCATGAGATTTAAAACTAGCCAAACTTTAGCTCTCAACAAAGAAAAGTACCAAACCACAGCAGGCTTTCACAGCGTATAATTATGTGAGCCTGAAAATGACTGGGTACTATGACTACAGAGGCAGTTAAGGCTACACACAGACGATACTTAACCACACGGACTATCAGACTATGCAGCATTCGTTACTTCGTCCACATTCATGCTGTGTGAACTTATAAGAGGCATTAGCATCCTGGACTGCTGTCTAATCCCACTCTGATCCCAACGAATATGTGGATGAAGCAGTCTTGTCACTCAGACAGAATCTCACACACCTGCAACGGACTGACGTTTAAAATTACACGTAGCCCAAATGAGAGCTGGTTGACTCATAGCCTTTTAATAATGTCCCTAATAATAATGTCATAGAGTTTCGACAAAACATCTAACGATAGGACAGTGATTTGTGTGTGATCATGTTGCACCTGATGTTGATGTTGAACCCAAAGTGGCACAAAACGATCAGTTAGACTTAAGCTTTTCAATTGTCTACACAAACAGTACATGGCTGTTGCATTGGGATTTAATATTGCATAATGTATGAACGGTTTGAGCTTTAAGCATTGTTTTTTAAAAGAGCATGAGCTCATCAAAAAATCATGAGGATGAGGGGTGTTGCTAGATTTTGTCCATTTTAATACAAGCTAAGCAGAGGTGGAAAGTAATGATTTACATTTACTCGCGTTACTGTAATTGAGTTTTTTTTTTGTGTATTTCTACTTTTTAAAGTAGTTTTAAAAATCTGTAATTTTACTTTTACTTAAGTACGTTTTGTTTGAAGTATTGTAATTCGCTACATTTTAAATCATATTCGCTACTGAGTAAAAAATAAATAAATGAAAATGCTAAAATAATAAAAATATTATGTTTTGTATAAATGCTTCATTGCGCTCGCGTGTGTGTATCATGTCCTGGTCGCGCGCCGCTCCAGACTCCACTCCAGGTTTTCTGACTGTCCCCACATCGGCAGCTACCTGACCTTCCACACGGTCGCTTCCGCCCTGAGAGTGACGTCATCGACTAGCGCGACCATATATAAACCGGAGAGAGACGGGGGAAAGAGGAAAGAGATTGTGATTTTGGCGTTTTGATATTTGGTTGTGTATTCCGGTTTTGACTTTTGGCCTTCCATTGACTTTGATTATTGCTTTGTCCCTTTGGTTTGGTTGGTCTTTGTATATATTTCTAGATAATTTCACTGTTTTTGGTTTAGGGAGTCCGGGAAGATACCTGTATTTTTGTTTGTGTTGTGTTTTTTTTTTTGCAGGTAATCTAGCTACTAAATATAAATACCATTTTGTTTATTATTTTGGCCTGGGTCCATCCTGAATCTGATCCTCCTCCTGGTGTGTGTGTGTGTGTTTGTATATACAAACCTCATTATTTCATCAGTTAATGATTGGATCTAGTTCTTTCTGCCATATACCACCATTTCCATACAGTTTAAAATAGAACCCTGAACCAGTCTTTTGCTGTATGGCCCTAGACTGGGACGTAACACCATATTTAAGTGACCACTTTGATTTTCAAGCACAAGAAAGACAACAGCTTTATTATACAATGGTGTTCCTTCAGTTAAAAACAACTAGTTTGAGATTTATATCTGCTCATCTTTTTTGAACTACAGTGTGCTAGAATGCCTCATCCCACCCCCGCTGTTAAAAAAATAAAAATAAAAAAGTAACTCGGTAACTTTTACTCTGAGTAAATTTTTAATGAGCTACTTTTGACTTTTACTTGAGTAGATTTTTATAATGGTAGATTTACTTGTACTTAAGTAAAATTTCACTGAAGTAACAGTACTTGTACTTAAAAAATTTTATTACTCTTTCCACCTCTGAAGCTAAGTTATCAATAAAGGCTAGCCTTTGTAACTTTTCATGTAATTTCACTTCTACATACACTGCTACAAATTTGTAAATGTTAGGATGTTGTTTGACAATAATAAAAGATCATAAACAACATTCATATAAATGATAATACAATTGCCTCTTAGTATCTTTATACTGATATTTTGTGATTTTGTCCATAAAAAGTGTGAATACATCTATAGATAAACTCATTCAAAAATGTGCACTTATGTCATATTTACTTATGCTTATCTCTGCTATTAAAAGTAGACGCACCAACTCACACTCATACACAAATTATTGCTCTCAGTGCAGTCTTTACTCACATTGGAGTCCAGTAGGTCGATACTGTCCAGGCTCTTGCTGCGGTGGATTCGGCCTTTGATTCTACGCAATGACGGTTTGCCCTGCACAGAGCCTTCTGATTCAGCCACTAGACCGATTTCTGGCGTGGCGATGAAGCCGTGAATTCTAGGGTAGTATCTAGGAATAAGAAAAACAGGCACAAGAAATTATGTTTGGAACATCTACTAAATGAACAAAGCTTTAAGTCAAATAAGTCATGTCTCAGGTGAGGAAAAAAAGAAATACTTACACAGCTGGCCCGTATTTATCTTTTTCGTGTTTGGGGAAAATCCTGTAATTGAAAACAAAAAGAATGAGATGTCAGATTTCAAAAGAAAACATATTGTTACAGAAGTCACATTCAAGTGAAACAAATGTGTTTATTTTTTTGTTAATGCATTTTCTTTTTAATAATTTCAAATGGAGTGCATTTTATTGAAAAACATTAAATTCCACATAATTGAAATCATTTTTAGACATTACATAGGTAATATTTATATGTATTTTTATACATAAATGTGTACAAATAGGGTTTGAATCATGTGGAATTTAATGTGTTTAACCATGATATAGTATAGAACACTATGGTTCACAGAAAATGCACCATAGCGTTCTATAGTGTATCATGATGGGTAAAATAGCCATAAATAAAATAGGTTATATCATATATGTTACTGTTGCTTTTTAAAATACATTTTAAAAATGTATCTGCAAATGCTTTAAGCTATAACGCTCTTTATGATATTCTGTATGTTTATAATATACATAAACCTCTCCTTCTCTCTCTCTCTCTCTCTCTCTCTCTCTCTCCGACACACACACACATGCAATGTCTTAAAAGTATTGTAGTTATGAAGTCGTAGTTACAGTGATGCATATTTAAAAAACCAAACACTCATATTCTAAAAAAAAACTATAGAGATTTTGTTCAGGAGGAAACAGTTAAATAGTGAGTCCTACAGCCACATCTGGGTGAAATGTTTTATTCTCCTAAAAATACATAAAATAATAACAATACACCATCACCTGCTAAAATTTCAAGGAGGCCAAAACCTGGAGATTTTTTTAATTTAACTAATAAACTGCAGAGCATTCACACACAGTATAATATTGTCCACATTAACAATGAGCAGCCAATATATCAAAAATAGTGTAAGCACCACTGTCAAAATAAAATTACACAATGGGCTCCCAGGGGATGTCAGTTTACATATTGTGCCTTAAATGCCCCCAGGAAAAGAAAACAAACCTGTGGCACTAGCTGTTCGAAGATGCAAAACTACAGTAAAACGAGGAAGTAAAATTTATGTTAAACAATTCCCTTGTTGCATTCATACCCCACACAATCATTTAAAAATGTTTATTCAATTCCTTTCATCAACAATTCATGTCACAGCTGGTCCTTTTGGACTTCAAAGCATCTCACATGCAAGGCCACCCATAAATTTCAGACCTAAAATATCCACTTTCATTATTATAGAAACCAAGACACTGCAGAAAAAGGGATTAATTAAGAACATACATGTCCAAAAAATGGCCTTCTGGGTCCAGAAATTATGAACTACAATTATATAGATAATGGTCAGTGTTAAAAATGCACAACTGCACAATCACAGTGAGAACAAAACAACTAGTGAGATTATCTACTGTATAACAAAAAAGTGCATCTCCATATAATTCTTGTAAGGTCAACATCTATTTATCTTATCTGGTTTTTAACCCAAATAGCTCCCAAGTCCTACTAACTACGTACCTTGTCTATTAGATGATACTAATTTAGTAGTAGTAGTTATAGAATAAATCATTGTATTTACTAAATAATATTGTTTAAGATAATATGCTGTGACCTTAATAAAGGGCTACTGCGGGGAAAGAAATGGAGAAAGTCTCAAATATATGTAATTGCATAATTCCTAAGAATATGTTTTTAATCTATTCCCTCCAGTGGTGGTTTAGTGCCTTGAGTGTCCTTTACCATCACTCTTAAACACAAATCTGTTTTAGTATACTGGCAAAGAGGATCCATTTTATATGGCAGAGTAACTGATCCTCTGGGATTCAATGTCAGATTTCTAGCCACAAAATAAAAAATAAATTTAAGTGAATTTTAAAAGCCTCAGCTGTACTGTAAGTTGGGTTGTAATATGGGAAGAAATGGAGGAGGACCAAAGAAGAACAGAAAAATGTAAATGAGGAGCAAAAAATATTGAAGAGGAAAGAAAAAAGGTTAAACAGAGAAAAACAGAGAACAGAGCGACCTTGAGTTCACCTTTATCAGACGAACGGGCTAAAAGCCTCTGGGAAAAGGCTAGTGAGGAGTCATGGAAGAGCAGGCCACATTATGTTCAAAATGAGGTGGCGACATTAATAACAGTACATAAAAAATTTGTTCTCCAGGCTAATCCTAGTGAATTGGCTACAGTCAGACCAGTGACATATCTGTCTAATCAATGCTAAGCAAATGCCTAATGTAATTAAAACACAAACAAAAGCCAAGAGGCAGTCAGTGTGAAAGTAGAGCAGATCATACATACAGTACAGTACAGCACGCAATGTCTTCTTGTACTGTACTCCTCACACAACCATCAGGTATAATTAGCCTAAGCAATAACGGGTGCTGCTTAAAGAGCAAGTCAATACATACTATACTGCCACAGACAATGCCGCTCTCCCATAATTCTCTCATGTATACGCTGCCATCAACACTACGTCTGTAGAAACAATCACAAGAAATACCATAACTTTAGCTACAGACAGGTCAGTACAGTCCAGAGGGTAAATCTGGTTGCGAGGAGGACATTGTGAAGCAGTGCAGTCATGTGTATTATACCCTCACGATCCCTGTTGAGGAAGGCAGGTCTAGTTAACATTCTGTTCTGTACGGTTGACTTCAGGTTAATTGCTCAGAGACTAATGAAGTACACAATAGTTTAGAGATAAAATATAGGATGATTAGGTGCAAAATGAAAACACAAATGTTTTGAATGACTATATACTGTACACACCTGCGAAGGCGAGTGCTAATGCTTTACATTACTTTCTTATTATTACTCTAGTTTATGAAAGGATGTATCGTAATGGAGAAACAAACATGTCATACAGATTTAAGCAATAGCGTAGACAGACTTTTATAAGAGAGTATGCAAATTCTAAGTGTGTAAATTCACTACAACAGGTTACAACTAATCTCTGGGATCGTTTTAGGGCTGTGGGGAGGAGGAACATCTGCTGTGTTATTATATCTCAGGGAATGGCTTCACTCTCACAATTGTCTTTTCTCCATCCTCTACAGGCAGTAAGTACTAGGGCTTTCAAAAAGCCATTTTCACTAATGCACTGATCCAGAGCAAACTGGACATATATTTTAAACAAGCACAACATAGCATCAAATTAGCTTTTGTAAAATATTTCGACATTTTGACTAAATACATCACCAAATATGGGAAAATACTAATTTGGCTAGGATGATAGCTATAACTCTCTTATGCTCATATTCTTAGAGTAATTCTCATATTACTGTATAACAGTCTTTATATGGCTACCCTCTAAACGTGCTAATGATCTCTTTTTAATAATCTTCACTTTCTTCATCAGGAGACTCCTCCTGTGTGTACATCCTTTACCTCTTTTCCAGGTTGGACGTTCTGAGGCCCTCTGGTAGAAAGTGGACAGATATAAAACCCCAGGCAGGGAGGCTCACCTAGGAACAAACCGAATGTAGCAACTCAAAGTGGAGAAATTAAGTGCTCTCTGGTGGAGATTTAAAATAAATGATTAACTATGCTGAAATTGCTTAAAGTTATTTATTAGTGCAGATGAGATAAAATTAAGAGCCTAGCTTGTCTGTTAACAACCCTCCTTAAACCGTGTTCATTTAAAAGTTCTATAGTTCAGGTAAGTTGTTTGTTACGTAAGTATGCCTTTTAATAACTGTTACAGCTGTAGTACAACACTGAGCTGATGAACCTTTCTGTAAAACATCCAAAATAGCAAAAAAACTTTTGTTTCACAACCCATTAATAATTAACAAACATGTAGATTACCAGCATATGAATATCTTGTTGGAAGGATTTTTCAGCAGGTTTCATGTGCTTCGCCATTGTTTTTGACGTGGTGTGAATTTTACAGCTTTTTGTTTTTTAAGCTTTTGGTGCTTATCATGGTAGTAACCTCAGTTTGACAGGTTGATGTTCACTGACTGATGGTTCAGCATATGGCCTTTGGTGCTTTAAATTTTTTTAATGCCCTTTAAACATTAGGGTTTAGCTACCCTGTTTTCATCACCAAATATAATATAATAACTTATTAAATTAATAAAAAGTATTTAAATTATTATATAATTATAATTACATTATATAATTATAATAAAATATAATAAAATATAATTATTAGAATACTTATAAAAACTCAGACCATACTATGTAGTGTTCATAATTTTCCTTGATCATTTAAGATCTACAAAGTGCATCTGAAATGAAAAAAAAAAAAAAAAAGACCACTTGTTTCTATGACACAGTACATTAAGTTTGGCAATCCTTAAAGTCACCATACCCCACATCACCCAAAGTCAAAGTCATACCAACATTGTGCTTTAATGGTTTGTAATTGAAATCTGTAAATAATGTTGCATGTTTTCTCACCTCAAGGAAAAGATGCTTATCTATGCTTGATGTAGCATAGATACTGTAAGCATCTTTTCCTAGAGGTGAGAAAACATGCTGGAAGATCACAGACCTTGAACTTGCTAATGTGTTCTAAACAATTCTTTACTATCTAAATAATATTTCACTATTACGTTTACTATTTGAGTTTTGTTTAGAGCCAAACATTAATTTACTTTCCTAGTGGTAGTTAAAAACTACAGACATTAAAAATACTAGACCACAGCGGAATAAAAGTAAATAAATAATAACATTGTTAAACAAATAGATCATACATTTTATTTTTTTTACAATTAATTTATTTTATTGGGGTGTGAAGTGTAATTTGATAAGTGTGTAATCTGACTTGATAAAGATGATCTAAAATATGCTTTCTAGTAAATATATCTGTCGTCCATTTTGAAGGTGAGGCTTCACAAATCTTAGTGGCCATTACTGGGGATTAATTAACAACCCTGCTATCTGTTAAGCCAAAGTGTGTGTAATCTGACTTGGATTATTTTCCAACACAGAAAGAGAGGTCTCAGACCACTCGTATTCAGCATGTGAAAGCCCATGAGAAAAATTTGGTGCACGAGTGCTAAAGTTAAGCAGATTAAACTTAAAGAGACAGATAGTATGAGACACAGACAAATGTGGAATGGTAACAAATAGATGACTGCACACTGCATAGAGGAGATATTGTTTTGTGTTTTTAAAATGAATATGATACATGTTGGAAAGACTGCATGGTGGTGAAGAAGTGACACAAAAAAGCACATATTAATGCAACAGCCTTTTTTATTTGGAACATTGGAGGAAATCCACACAGTAATGAAATGGCTTGATTGATGGTTGATTGTCACAGTGATTTATGAATGAAGTGAGAAAAAGACGGAGGAGTACAAAGAGTCACAGAAAGCATGAACAAACAAACAAACAAACAAACATAAACAGAATGACATCATACGAATTCAAAAACAGATCCAGTGTAGTTAATGTGATGCAGCATCAGGACCAGCTATAAGGACAGAAGCATCATCCTGTGTCCAGCTAATCTTGTGTAAACACTAGGTGGTCAATCAACAATGGATTTTTGTTGTTTTGTCGCACACACACGCTCACAATACACACAGGTTCTACAAACTGTACCTGTCCAAGCCTGTAAAAAAAATTGGCTTCCTCATTGAAATACATCAGAGTATATGTGCCGAGAGTGTGCATGGCAGCCTAGAGCGCCATCCCTCCATCCCTCCCTCCTTCTTCCACCATCCTATAGGGTGCATGGCCACCCGCACCGAGGCTCATACTCACCACATATGCTTCCTCGGAGGCAGACTACGGTCTCGGTTGATGGCTGTCACACCTAAGGCCAGCTGCATAACAGTTATGTATTTCTGATAGTTCACCATGGTATTGCTCGCTGCTTTGCAAAAAGGAAAAAATAAAATAAAAAATAATGATAATCCGAAACCAAAAACAAAAGCACAGGTACCGCTAGATCTGCGCTCTCCTTGCTACTCTCTGGCGTCCGCTCCTGGCGCGTCTTCCTCGTTCAGCATCATCTTCACCATCATCATCCTCATCACAGCGCCATTTCGAACTGACAGGACAAACACTCCCCGAGGAGGAGGCGAGCGAGTGGAGCCATCAGAGTCTCCACACCGAATCTCCTCTCTCTCTCTCTCTCGTTCTCTCTCTCAGCACCGTACAGCTACGCGCGCGCACACACCGCCACTGCGCTCGGTGTTAGACCGGAAATGCACATTCTTACTCGCCTCCTCCTCCTCCTCCTCCCCCCGCCGCGCGCGCCACTCAGCTTAACGCGGTCTGCCTCACACACACACACACACACACACACACGCCTGCTTTTCTCCGCAGCGTCCAAGCGCCCATCCACTGGCCAGGGAGCTCTGTGTGTGTGTGTGTGTGTGTGTGGTGCGGTTTCTGAAATGTGTGTCTTTTTCGTCATGTGTATCGACCTCGAATTAACTCTTAAAGGAATATTCTATCTTTTTATTTTCTAATCTGTCCTGTAGCTTTGATTACATGTCCACGTACTGGCAACTCGAGGAAAACTTTGAATGTAAGCTAGAGCAGTCAATTTAAAATAATAGCACCACTAAGCAGCCTTGCACTTCCAGGGTCGAGGGTTTGATTCCTGCCTGCTTGGTAGGTTTCCTCCTTGTAGTCTGGTTTTCTCCCACACTCCAAAAACATGCAGATTAGTGTGTGTGCCCGGGAATCGGGCTCAGGGTAGCTCAGTGGTTAAGGCATCAGACTATGGTTCAGAAGGTCCCAGGTTCAAAAAACCTCATGACAACAAAGTTGCCACCGTTGGGCTCTTGAGCAAGGCCCTTAACCCTCAACTGCTCAGATGCATAATGAGATATTAATGTACAGTAAGTCGCCCTGGATAAGGGTGTCTGCCAAATGTCTTGATCTACCCCACCTCATAAGTCTGCCCTGTATACAGGCTAACAAGTATAGAAGATGAGTCAGTGAATGAATATCCGAGTGGTGCTCGCCCTATCAAACGGAGATCGCGGATTCGGTTCCCGGGTGATGCTGTAAACTCTCGCAGCCGGAGGTCTCGAGAGAGCTGATTGGCCGAGCTCTCTCAGAGGGGAGGGATGAGAGGTACTTAGTGCTCCCACATTAATCACGGCTCTACAGCCAATTAGGGGCGTCTGTTAGCTCGCGCACGCGGAAGGAGCTCATAGCGTTGTCCTCCAAGTGTGTTACGCCGCCCTTAACGTTGCGTGAGTGAAGTGCAGTTCGGCGGTTGGCTGGCGTCACGTGGTTTGGAGGAAGCACGTGATAGTCTTCACCCATACCCCCCCCCAAGATCACATTTTTAATTGCTTAAAATTTACCGTCATTTCTAGTGGTCACGTAACACTTTAAGTTGTTTTTTCTTTCACTAAATCACCTGTCTCAATGTCTCTATGAGAGACCCTCACTCACTCACTCATTGTCTATACAGCTTTACCTGTGTACATGGTCACGGTGAGGCCTGGAGCCTATCCCAGGAGACTTTGGGCATAATGCAGGGTACAACCTGGACAGGGTGCCAATCCATCACAGGGCGTACACATACACACACTAATTTACACTACCATTTGGGAACGCCAGTTAACCTAAACTGCATGTCTTTGGACTCAAACCAGAGGAAACCCACCAAGCAAAGGGGAGAATATGCCAACTCCATGCACACAGACCCAAGGTGGGAATTGAACCCGGAACCTGGAGGTGCAAGGCGACAGTGCTTACCACTAAACCACTATGCTGCCTTTATAAGAGGCCATTCTTAATTTTTAAGGCAAAAAGTAGCAAACTTCCCATATTATGCTGTAGTAATACAGTCAAAATTACTTTTGTTTACTTGTGAGTTTCATGTACTATCCAAAAAAATTCGAGGTATTTCCATAACACTAAATATACACCCTAGAAGGGGTGCCAATTCATTGCAAAGATTTTAGATTTAGAAGAATTTAGATTTTAGATTTTAGAAGAATTTACAGAAAAATATATATATGCTGACTGATGCCCCAACAAGTGTCCCCTAGGTTTTCACTGTCTTAGCTCGGTGGAGACTAATCTAGGGCGTCCATGAGCTAAGTACATTTTTGTTCTTTATTGCATGTGTTGGGGAGTGGGGTTGGGGGTTGCATGATGGTAACGTAGTAGTTAGCTTTGTGGGTTTTTAATTCCAGGGTTGAGGGTAAGAATCACATCTCTGTGCATGGGATTTGCATGTTCTCCCTGTTCTTAATGCATTCCCTTGCAACGTCCAAAGACATTGTATTTTCAAATTGGCAATATTTCCCTGGAATAGCGACCCAGTACAGGATGAGCAGTATAGAGAAGGGGTGAGAAAGGGAGTGAATTACATGTTTGTACTATATTTTATGGTGTAAATAGCAGTACTATATATGCCGCTATTTGGAACATATAAGTCCTTTTTGGCATTGGGGTGTGTTGGTAGCTTCTGTTTGTTAATGTTATGTTATCTGTGTTTTCTCCCTTTACTAGGAGGCTACATGCTCCTAGTGTCCTTGTGGCACCATATTTCTCACCACCCTTTAAGGAAATGGTCTGAAGTGACTATTTCTTTCTGTTGGGGAACTGCTCCTAAATAGACCCTTTTTCATTAAGAATTTTAGGTCTCCCTTAAGATAGCAGCTTGGCCCCTCTTGCTGAGACAAGGACAGAATTTAAGTTATTGCATATGGGGTCTAGACATAGCCTGATAACCCACTTCTGAAAATCCCATAGCTTCAGCAGGCCTAGGGGAATTACCACTGCGGTTGCTGTCATAAGTTGACAGGTACTCTGCTTGGTGTCCTGGCTGAATCTGATAAGCAAGCATAATAATATCTAGCACATACTAAGGTAACAATGTAGCTTCAGCTTTCCACACATTCAAATAATTAGACAAAGAAGTATTTCTCCTGAAGAGTGGAATAGTTTGAATAGACACTATTGTTTGAACAATGAGGTCTACCTTTTGCATTGTACTACTGTTCAAGCAAGACCAAATTACTTGGGTCTTAAGCCTCATGACAGTTGGAGACCAATGGCTATCCTTTGTGTCCCTGTGAAGTTGTCTTTTAGTCAACACTGACTACATGTTTTCTCTACCTGAATTATCTAATGAATGATGCTCTAGAGCCTGCCCCATAGTTAAACTAGGTCTGACAGTATGTCCTTGCCTAAGTTACTGATTTTACTATACGCTAAATCTCAATATTCTTTTAGACAGACAAAACAACCTATAGAAACAACTCTATCTAGGCTCAGGTCTTATCATAAAGCTTCATGGTGAAAACGTAATGCATGGCGGGCTGTTGTTCACTGGCTGTTCTACTGTGGTAAGGACTGACTTTTTCAACGATTTGTGCTGCATTGGGATCAGACCAGACAGGCTATTCTTTTGTTCCTCTGGGCATTGGTGTTCCTTGGGAGCCCAAGATACTGTCATCAGTTTATTGATATATACAGTAATTTAGAATCAGTGTTAATGTGTTAATGTTTTGTGGTGTTAATGATATGACTAATTGGTATATAAAAAGAAATTCCTCACTGAGGTAGAACACAAGTGAGGAGGCTGTCCTCAGCTTTGGAGAAAAGATTATCTTCAGCCACAACTGTTGTCATAAGCTGTTAAGCAGATAACTGCTCCGTATTGTTTATATGCTCAGATGTGAGAAGACAGTATATATTAAACATACAATATGAAATTACTTTTCATCCTAGCATACCTGCTTAAGAAAAATATCTGCCTCTGGTGGTTGAAATGAATGAAACAGAAAATATCTTAATTAAAATGTACCGTTAAGTTACTGTTTACATTTCAAAACATGATAATTGACATTGCTCACTGACATAGACCATATATAGACAAATATAATCAAACTTGTCAACCAATACATATCATTAAAATAAGTTCTAATTAAAAAAAAATCATAGATATTTAAGGATTCTCATTACCATTAAACACCTATTTTCTGCATTCTGTGTGGTCTTTGCTTTCATTATTTATGTGTAGGTTTGACTGGTCATGAATTTATCAATATTCAAAAACCAAATTGGTACTTTGTACTTCTAAAGCAAATCATTCTGAATTATTCTAAAAGTTAGTGAACCCCCTTTCTTATGTTAATAGACTGCCATAGTTATTCCATGCAATCTGTAGACATACTGTAGTCATCCCTGTTAAGTACCCAGCCTCTTTGTTGCCTGTATCTGTGGCTGCTTTTGTTCTTCTGCTTAAAATATTCAGAGTGGAACAAGTTCCATAAAGATTAGATTCTTTAAAATAATGCTTGATTCTTTACAAATATGCTTTGTAATGACTGGGCAATATACGTAACAAATTGTTAAAATGTATGCTGTCAAAAAAAATATTTAGCTGTGTCTCAGCATAAGAGGCAGATTGTCAGTCACTGGATAAAAAGCTAGGGCTGGAGGTATTGCATGGGAACATTAAACAGAAATAGATCATTCTGAATCTATTTCAAGGGTGAGAGTAATTAGGCTTATGACGTCAAGCTATATCAGTCTGCAAGCATATGGCCTAGTATTTTACTTCACCCAATCAAAAGAGATTTAGAAAAACCTTTTTGCAAATGAGATTATACAGTAATTATTGCAGACAGCCTGAGTAATTACTTCATAGGTGACTGAACAAAGGCTTATAGCTATGTGTCATTACTGTTTCATTTAAATTGCAACTGCATTATTATTATACCTCAACTTTCAACCACCAATCTATAGAAATTAGTTAGAAATGGACATTAAATGTGATTATGTTGAAAAAAAAAATCCAACACTAAACCTTATCCTATAAATCGTTGAATCTGTTTGCTTTAGAATACGATAACAGAAACATGGATAATTAAAGGAGCATGGCATTCCGTTCATGATATTTAGAGCCCATACTGTATATGCTGCACCAATACTTAATGTGTGCCAAAAGCTAAATAATTAAAGCACTAGTACCCAATATGGCCCAAATTCTTCATTAATACTGTGTTCATTTGATTTAAGCTGAAATCATGAGCGGAAATCACTTAAACATTTAGTGTAGTTGCATGATAAAAAAACCAACAGTCGGAACATAGTTATGTTTTATAGTTAACATAAGAGCATTCCCAAACAAATGGTGTTATCTCAGTCGTTAAGGAATTGTATTACGATTCAGAAGATCACAGGTGCAAATCCCATGACCACCAAGTTGTCCCTGTTGGGCCCTTGAACAAGGCCCTTAATCCTAAACTGCTCAGATGTACACTCTAAAAACTAACCCAGAGGACCTTTTAACATTACTTGATTTAATACATGGATGCAAGTTAAAAATTCTAATTAATTGATTTAGATGAACCTTCTAAGTTGCAAACTTTATTTTTATAAGTTGTGATCAAATAATCTTCTTCTTTACCGCTTTATCCTGTATTTAGGGTCGTGGGGACCTGGAGCCTATCCCAGGAGACTCTGGGCACAAGGCACGGTACACCCTGGACAGCGTGCCAATCTGATCAAATAATAATGTTGGTAATTATATCAACTTAATTTTGCATGTAATTTAAACTCAAATTTAATTGGTAATGGGGTGAAAGTTATCTCCTACCTATAGAACATGCCTGGATGTGTTCCAGTGGTAAGATTGTGTGTTAGCAGACTTAGAGGCTAACCAAACTCAATATAAACAATATTTCATGGTGAGTAACATTTAATTTACATATAATAGTTCCAGAGGTGGAAAGAGTAATACAATTTTGTACTCAAGTACAAGTACTGTTACTTCAGTGAAATTTTACTTAAGTACAAGTAAAGTTACCATTATAAAAATCTACTCAAGTAAAAGTAAAAAGTAGCTCATTAAAAAATTTACTCAGAGTAAAAGTTACCGAGTTACTTTTTCATTTTTATTTTTTGTAAAATGGGGGAGGGGGGGGGGGATGGGGGATGAGGCATTCTAGCGTAGTTCAAAAAAGATGAGCAGATATAAATCTCAAACTAGTTGTTTTTAACTGAAGGAACACCTTTGCATAATAAAGCTGTTGTCTTTCTTGTGCTTGAAAATCAAAGTGGTCACTTAAATATGATGTTACGTCCCAGTCTAGGGTCATACAGCAAAAGAATGGTTCAGGGTTCTATTTTAAACTGTATGGAAATGGTGGTATATGGCAGAAAGAACTAGATCCAATCATTAACTGATGAAATAATAACACACACACACACACACACACACACACACACACACACACACACACACACACACACACACACACACACACACACACACACCAGGAGGAGGAGGATCAGATTCAGGATGGACCCAGGCCAAAATAATAAACAAAATGGTATTTATATTTAGTAGTTACATTACCTGCAAAAAAAAAAAAAAAAAACACAAACAAAAATACAGGTACCTTCCCGGACTCCCTAAACCAAAAACAATGAAATTATCTACAAATATATACAAAGACCAACCAAACCAAAGGGACAAAGCAATAATCAAAGTCAATTGGAGGCAAAAAGTTAAAACCGGAATACACAACCAAATATCAAAACGCCAAAATCACAACCTCTTTCATCTTTCCCGCGTCTCTCTCCGGTTTATATATGGTTGCGCTAGTCGATGACGTCACTCAGGGCGGAAGCGACCGTGTGGAAGGTCAGGAAGATGTCAGAAAACCTGGAGTGGAGTCTGGAGCGGCGCGCGACCAGGACATGATACACACACGCGGCGCAACGGAGCATTTATACAAAGCATAATATTTTCATTATTTTATCATTTTCATTCATTTATTTTTTACTCAGTAGCGAATATGATTTAAAATGTAGCGAATTACAATACTTCAAACAAAACGTACTTAAGTAAAAGTAAAATTAAAATTACAGATTTTTAAAACTACTTTAAAAAGTAGAAATACACAAAAAATCTACTCAATTACAGTAACGCGAGTAAATGTAATTCGTTACTTTCCACCTCTGAATAGTTCTACTAAAGTAATGAATTTGCACTTGTTTCACTGAGATATCTGCTCAGCAAGAGAGCTGATGGGAAAACATTATTCAAGTTTTGCTCATTTGACCATTTGACTGTAAGAAACATAATGTTATCTAATTTCAGTCACAGCCACAATTTTTTTAAATCTTTTGTTCATTCACATACAGTGGTGTGAAAAACTATTTGCCCCCCTCCTGATTTCTTATTATTTTGCATGTTTGTCACACAAAATGTTTCTGATCATTCTATTAGTCAAAGATAACACAAGTAAACACAAAATGCAGTTTTTAAATGAGGTTTTATTATTTAGGGAGAAAAAAAATCCAAACCTACATGGCCCTGTGTGAAAAAGTAATTGCCCCCTGAACCTAATAACTGGATGGGCCACCCTTAGCAGCACTAACTGCAATCAAGCGTTTGCGATAACTTGCAACGAGTCTTTTACAGCGCTCTGGAGGAATTTTGGCCCACTCATCTTTGCAGAATTGTTCTAATTCAGCTTTATTTGAGGGTTTTCTAGCATGAACCGCCTTTTTAAGGTCATGCCACAACATCTCAATAGGATTCAGGTCAGGACTTTGACTAGGCCACTCCAAAGTCTTCATTTTGTTTTTCTTCAGCCATTCAGAGGTGGATTTGTTGGTGTGTTTTGGGTCATTGTCCTGCTGCAGCACCCAAGATCGCTTCAGCTTGAGTTGATGAACAGATGGCCGGACATTCTCCTTCAGGATTTTTTGGTAGACAGTAGAATTCATGGTTCCATCTATCACAGCAAGCCTTCCAGGTCCTGAAGCAGCAAAACATCCCCAGGCCATCACACTACCACCACCATATTTTACTGTTGGTATGATGTTATTTTTCTGAAATGCTGTGTTACTTTTACGCCAGATGTGACGGGACACGCACCTTCCAAAAAGTTCAACTTTTGTCTCGTCGGTCCACAAGGTATTTTCCCCAAAGTCTTGGCAATCATTGAGATGTTTTTTAGCAAAATTGAGACGAGCCTTAATGTTCTTTTTGCTTAAAAGTGGTTTGCGCCTTGGAAATCTGCCATGCAGGCCGTTTTTGCCCAGTCTCTTTCTTATGGTGGAGTCGTGAACTCTGACCTTAATTGAGGCAAGTGAGGCCTGCAGTTCTTTAGATGTTGTCCTGGGGTCTTTTGTGGCCTCTCGGATGAGTTGTCTCTGCGCTCTTGGGGTAATTTTGGTCGGCCGGCCACTCCTGGGAAGGTTCACCACTGTTCCATGTTTTTGCCATTTGTGGATAATGGCTCTCACTGTGGTTCGCTGGAGTCCCAAAGCTTTAGAAATGGCTTTATAACCTTTACCAGACTGATAGATCTCAATTACTTTTGTTCTCATTTGTACCTGAATTTCTTTGGATCTTGGCATGATGTCTAGCTTTTGAGGTGCTTTTGGTCTACTTCTCTGTATCAGGTACAGTAGCTCCTATTTAAGTGATTTCTTGATTGAAACAGGTGTGGCAGTAATCAGGCCTGGGGGTGACTACAGAAATTGAACTCAGGTGTGATAAACCACAGTTAAGTTATTTTTTAACAAGGGGGGCAATCACTTTTTCACACAGGGCCATGTAGATTTGGAGTTTTTTTTCTCCCTTAATAATGTAAACCTTCATTTAAAAACTGCATTTTGTGTTCAATTATGTTATCTTTGACTAATAGTTAACGGTTTTTGATGAGCAGAAACATTTAAGTGCGACAAACATGCAAAAGAATAAGAAATCAGGAAGCGGGCAAATAGTTTTTCACACCACTGTAGATGGCTGTGTACTTCCACTGTAGGCAAATTCTCTTCGGAGGCAAGAAATCATTTATAAGGCACCTGCAATCAGGACTTCGTGCAGCGCTGGCCTGCATTATTTGATGCAACACAGGTAAAAAATTTTCTGTTATATTTATGCTTATATATTTTCTCCTTCTTTTCTTTACCATTGTACAGTAAGTACTAGTTCATGCAAATGTAGATGTGCTCCTCTTTGACTAATATATTATAATAAAAATAAATGCTATAGCTTACAGCTAAGTTTTGATATTTGACTTTTATTTGTGTATGGTCCACAGATGAATAACAACTTCAAGAGAATCACCACCATAAACCTTGAATCTACGTTTATGGCCAAACTTGACCACTGTACCCAACTGATGGATGTGGTTTCAATAAGAGGAGAAGCTTCAGGAGTGAGAATCAGGCAAATTATGGACATGTATATGGGCAGTCACCCATATAGATTATACTAATTTAAATACTTTATTCTGAAATCCCCCCACCCCCCTTTTTTATATAGCACAATACAATTGAAGAGAATGATTCTTGCTCAGGTTTGTTTTGTTATGCCTTACTGTATGTCGAACAAATCTTGTCCTGAAAGTTGACAAAACAAAGATGTTTAAAGAAATACATATTTTAGCCCAAAAAGAATGTGTGTTTTTTTTTTTTTGGAAATGACTGCTGTGGGCTCTGCTCGGAATGTTCCATGACATGCTACTTGGCTTTTGACTGTAATATTTATGGAGATTTTATTATGCTTAATTATGCTTAATGTGGACCAGTTGAATTTTGAGAGTTTTTTAAATTTGTATTTTGTGCAAGATTTAAATATTATTTGTTCACATACTCTGTTATGTACATACTACGGCAGTTGAAAAAAAAAGGTAATTGCACAAAAATAATGGTTGAACTAATGTCTTTTTTTTTTTTAATCTACTACATTAACAAAAAAACACAAAATTTTACAAAAAAAGATATAATATATATAAATAAATAAAAATATTTGGAGCCACATAATTTTTTAAATGGTTGGTATTTTACATTTTGTTAATAAATTATTATGGTAATAAATTAGACAACATATAAAATTGCTTTAAAATAATATGGTAAGGCCATTTGGAGCAACATAATTTATTATAAAACTTGATTTTAAAACATAATTTTAAACATAATTTTAAAAACTTGCCCTTTGTCTAACAGTTAATAAGTAAGAGGTAATTAAAATAATCTTTGACTAAAGAGGAAAAGCTAATTCCCCCAACGCAATGTAGCTTGTTGGTTCAATATAATTACAAATGAAGTTGTCATAACTCAAAAAGACTAATGCAAAATGTTGTGTAAATTTTTTTTGTTAAGTCTAAACATTTCTTGAGTGTGTGGCCATAAGAAAACCACTTGATAGTGAGGCTACTCAGAAAAAAAGGCATTCATTTGCTAGGGACCAAAAAGATTTTACTTTTGAGCAATGAAAAAATGTCATATGGTCTGATGAGTCTAGATTGATCCTATTCCAGAGTGATGGGTGCATCAGGGTAAGAAGGGAAGCGCATAAAGGGATGCACCCATCATGGACTCTACAAGCCTCTGCAGGCTGTGTTATGATCTGGGGTTGCTTTAGTTGGTCAGGTCTAGACTCAGCAAAATTATGGCAATAAAATGAAGTAAGCTGATGACTGGAATGTACTGAATTTCCAGATTATCACATCAATGGAGTTTTTCTTATCTGATGGCACAAGCATATTCCAGGACTCAAATTGTGAAAAAGTGGTCCGGGGAGCATGAGGAAGAATTTTCACACTTGAACTCATCATCACATTGTGAGATGTAATCAAAGCTAAATCTTATAACCCAAATCTTACAATGAGTGATTTTCCTTTGGACAGGCACTGTATATAATATTCAATACATAAAACAATATCTTAAAAATGAAATCTAAACATAAATCCATATAGAAGCTGAACTGAGAAAACTCCTCTCAGGAAGGAGAAATAATTTTCTCAGATGAACTCACTACATTGTCTGCTGTAATCAAAGCTAAATGAATGAATGAAAGCTTCGTGTGTGTATTTTTTTGCTCAGGCAGTGTATTTAGTGCCATAGTTTGTGAGAGAATGGTTGGTGGGCTACTGAAGCCCAGACACAGAAACTGTCACTCTGTGGCTCAGTGGGTCTGTATATACTGTACAGTAAATGGTTAAACAGCACTGGTTCACAAACAGTGTTCCTTCTGCAGTCCACGGCAGCCTCTCATACTGTACATGAACACTTTGCACTGCATTCACTAGATTATTACTGTGCATTAACAACGTTAAGTAAAAAAAAAAGGTTTGGCTGTTTAATATTTGCCAGATAATTGATTGCTAAATAATTAATTGATAGCTAAATAATTTTGATAATTGAAAATTTTGGTTCTCACTCAAACCTACGACTAACCATTCACAGTGATACAAACACAGACATCAACATGTTTACAAAATACATGGCTACACAAGCCTAATAAAATGTCGTGTATTTCTTTGCTCCTGCTGTGATATGAAAACTCTGTATAGTGTATCGTATACAGTGGAGCTGGTGTAGCACTGCATGCATGAAGCAATTATGTGCACATGGTAAGGTTTTATGTTTTATTCATGTGCTACATTAATGCTTTTATTATTATTATTATTATTATTATTATTATTATTATTATTATTATTAGTGCCATTAAAATGTTTTGTCCCCAATCTCATGTAGAATTCAGTGTGTTAAAATAGGACAAGCGTAAAATGCCCTCCTTCCCATGGCCTATCTCTTCTCCCTGGTTTTCTATGTGGAGGAAAAAGAGATCAGGAATCGTTTGTAGGACTCAAAGCCGATTCCCTGAGGCGAAAGTTGGACCTGAGCCTTAAGCCCCTTCTCCAGCTGGAACAGTGTGATTTATGGCTTTTTGCACCAAACAAAGGAGATGCCAGGAAGGTCTTCTCCACATGAGTACACTGCACCAGTAGAGAACACAATCAGGCTTGGCCACATGCTATAATATCACATACATTCTACTACACACACTTCAGTGCACAGCAGTACACACACAAGTCACACTTCATTGCTGTCGCAGTGCTCTCTCTCTCTCTCTCTCTCTCTGTGCTGCGAGGTGAGTCATTGCGCTCTCTCTCTCTCTCTCTCTCTCTCTCTCTCCCCTTTACATTCCTCTTCTACTCTGTTAATCTGACAGACAAGAATTTCAGTCTAGTTATTTTTAACCAATAAGGACCTGAATTATGAAAGCAGACATCCACTGTATAAAGGGACTTAGATTCAACCGCTAATGTACTCCTGTAGCTACGTATTGGTTTTTGTATTAGAAGTGAAATCTGTGAAAGAATGTACTGTACACCTGATTCAAATTAACTGAGCCTGTTTACATCTCACACATTAGCATAGAAATACCAAAAAATGATGAGTATATTTAATCTGCTTAATATAATCATTATTGTTTTTAATGTGAGCTAAAGAATAAGGCCAGGTAGACCAGGCCTTGCAAGTAATTTGCGCCCGCTGAGTGAGGCCTGGGGTTATGATTTAGAAGAGCATGTTTGGTTGAAGTCAGCAAGAAAGTTAACTACACCGGACAGGCATGGACAGAGTGAAAAAACCCAACAGATAAATATTGTAGCCTTTCCTGCAATGCTGGACCTGCCATAGCGATTAATCTTTTTTTCTATTCAGTAAGAACATTTATGTGTGTGTGTGTGTGTGTGTGAGAGAGAGAGAGAGGTTCTCATGGTTAAACTCAGACAAAAAGAAATAAAGGCTGTTAGCACTTGTCAGATTGCACCAGGCTAAAACAGACTCATTAATGCACACTAACATACATATGCTCTAAGAGTCACATAGTGCACACAGTTTCCATCTAAATTTTAACTGACATACAAGGTTAAGGCTGAATCTGCTCCATATCTACACCGAGAGATTCACATACAAAAATCAACATTATGTTTAATGCATCAACAGTTTGTATAAAAGTAATATATTTTTTGAGAGTTGTAGAGTGATGAAAAATGAAAGAATAAAGTGTTTTTCTTATCTATGTAAAAAAAACAATGCATTTTGAGAGACAAAATTGGATTTATAGTAAGATGATACAGCCTTCCAATAAAGAGCACAGTGTATTATGTCAGCAGCTAAGCACTTCTGATTTCATGACCCTGTTTATTCGATTGCGTCACTGAATTGTAAAGGAAAAAGTCAGCTTAGAAATGCTGTTACTCACAAGCTGGAACACTGCATCTCTTTCACCTCTCTCAGTTGTATCCTTAAGCATGTTTTTCTGCTGTCTGTGCTTTCTTGAATGTCTGATTCATTCAGCTTGTCTAGCTCTTTACTTTATGTCTATGTGTGTGTAGCTCTATCTTAAATATGACCAAGATGACTGTCTGAAAGTGTCTTATTGTTGTATGTGTGTGTCAAAGACGAGGCTTTTGTCCTAAGATTTCGTTACCCCTGTTTTCTCCCAATTTGGTCAGCTGCCAATACTCCTACACACAAGCAAGATCTTCACTAATACGCAGCATGGGCGGGTGGAAGTGTGAAGTCTGACATGTGCTTCCTCTGAGCCATGAGAAACCAGTTAACTGCATCTTTTTGAAATGCTGCCTATGCGAAATCGCAAGGTAGCGTGACACACTCAGGGAAATGCATTATCTACCATATTTCACGTACATTGCAATGCAGGAAGTCAGAGAAACCCATCACTGGATAGTGTTGCTGGCATTGCATTGGAAGAAGTGAGAGTGTGGCATCCTTCCCACAAAAAAAGCATAGGCCTTTTCCCTCAATTTGCTCAAGGCAATAGATGGCTGTTGCATTGTCTATTAACTGTGAGTTTAAATTCCAGTGCAAAGCAAACTTGTTTCTGTTCCATCACTTGGCAGCAAACAGTTCATACTTTAATTTTACAGTCTTTATATTTTCATACCCGTATTTAACCAATATCCCAGTCCTGTCCCCCAGCTCCATAGAAAACTCTGTCTTCTTTTGATGCCTACAGTATATACACACAAGGACACAAACACACAAATCCTCTTCTAGGCATCTGTGCATGCACAGACACACAAACACTTAACGAGTCACACACACACAATTCCACTGTCAGTCCACACACATTCACAAGATGACAAATGATCTGATGCTCTATATATATAATTATATATAAAAGATCATATTCTATTTGGCTTCAGAAAGGAAAATGCAAAAGCAACCCCCCTCTAAACTCAATAAATGCCTACATACAGTATTCTAAAGCAAAAATGTATGTCGACGTAAGCAACCTTATAATGGTGATGTAAGCAAGTGTTCAGAGATAAGGACAAATTTTTAAATGACCTTGATAACCGGATGACTCTGTGATATGTGGGACTCAAAGCAGAATTTAATCAAATCATAGATGTAATCAGTTAAACGAGGCCCATTTGCCATGCCACAAAGAGCCACTGGGCTTACTTTGGAAACCATAATTACTTTTGCATCACTCTCAGAGTCATTTCATTTAAAGGTAGTTAATAACCCAGTAGGTGGTTAGTCCCTTGATACATTACACTAAAAGACAAATGAAAATCCTTAAGGTGTCCAGTGTTTATACAGGTCCTTCTCAAAAAATTTGCATATTGTGATAAAGTTCATTATTTTCTGTAATGTACTGATAAACATTAGACTTTCATATATTTTAGATTCATTACACACAATTGAAGTAGTTCAAGCCTTTTATTGTTTTAATATTGATGATTGTGGCATACAGCTCATGAAAACCCAAAATCCCTATCTCAAAAAATTAGCATATTTCATCAGACCAATAAAAGAAAAGTGTTTTTAATACAAAAAAAGTCAACCTGATGTTGACTAATGTTGACTAATCAAGTCTAATGTTTATCAGTACATTACAGAAAATAATTAACTTTATCACAATATGCTAATTTTTTGAGAAGGACCTGTACAGTTGCATATGTGATGTGGAAAATACCAGTTAAACAGCTAATGCACAGAAAAAAGGTCAAATTCAGTAAATAAGAAGTTGCAGCAGAGGAAGAGCTGAACGTATGAGAGAAACCTGGAGAGGAGAGGGTTATATTGTGAAGAAGAGCCCTAACGCAGGGTTTCTGATGGGGTCAACGGATTAGGAGTTGTGAGATAGTAATGGGAAGTTTAAATCATTTTAATGGTTCTACTCGGTTCTTTGAATCTCGTTCATCAAAATGAACAAATCTTTTACGAGTCATTTAGTTCTTTGGTCAGAAATAAAATGTTTCATTTTCATAAACAGACCCCCAATAGGTCTGACATACTGACATTTTAGCTGTAGTTCCAGTAATTTAAATATTACAGTGCAGCTAAGGACATATTATAATAAACAGAATGAGCAGCTCACCTCTCATATCTTCCAGTCTGAGTCGTTCGTTCTTTCTAGCGTCTATGGGAGTCACGTGAGACAAAAGAATGAACGACTCAGACTGACTGGGCTCTGAAAATAAATAAAAAATACAATATAAAAATAAAAATAAAAAACGATATACTCTCGGGGGCGTTCGCTTGCCCTTACCGAGGAGATAGAGAGAGAGTTTTGTGTTTTAACACAAACCGAGAACGCACGCTTAACTAACGCTTGTCGTTCTCTCTCTCTCTTTCTCTCCCTCTTGTCCACCAGTGTAATCATTTAAATTCAAATAAAAAGGCTTAAAATTTTTCACTTTACTTGTAATGAACCTATAATATACAGTAAGAGGGTTTCAGCATTTAAATGAAATTACAAAAAAAAAAAACTATTCCACTGTAATTTATTAATTTTAATTTGACTTAGAATTGCTTTTATCAGGTTAGTATTTGGTTAGTAATGCCTTACCGTGTATCAAAGAGAGGATCCGCATATAAAGGTGGATAGCACACCGTACCCTCTTCCTTGGAAAAAGCATCTTCCGGCCTGTTAGAAGGCAGATTCTGTTCCTGCTTCTTATTTTGTCTGCATGAGCCAGCTACAGTATGAAGGACAAAAGATTGATTAGAAGTACAAAAGCAGACTTGCTTTTTTTATAGTAAATATTGGTATATCAACTTGTGTGAGTGCTGAATACAGGAAAAAAAACTGATTAACTAACAATATATAATTTTTGTTTCATACTTCCATAAGTAAATATTTGTACGTTTCTTGTTTGTTCGTAAGGTACTGCATGGTCTTAATACAAGTCCACAGGTCCATGAGTTGATCAGTATTATAAAGGCACTACAAAATCTATTCTCTGAAGAATAATATAACTGACCACTTATCAAACTATTAATCTGTTTATTGTTTTTTATTGTAATTTTACCTCATACATGCAATGTAACTCAATATAAAGGCTATTATGCATAATCCTAGGCTGTGCAGTTCAATAAGATATATTCTGCTTGCTTGTGGTCTCAATGTTGAGCTTGTAATCTGCTCAGTGGTGTGGATTTAGGTGGCCATTTTCTGCCTTAGTGGCCTGTGCATGTTTAATGTGATTTTCTCTGCATGTCTATTGTACAGTACATAGTAAATGCAAATCTCAAATTTTCTATTGTGTTGTGACATGCAACTTGTTGATGGATCGCCTTGTTTCAAATTTATTCTGTCTTTGTACACCCACTCACAAAAGCCAGTACACCCCTCTAATTTCTACAAACATTTTAGCATATCTTCTCAACAATACAATAAAAATGAACAATAAAAATTAAGCATGAATATATTTTAGAGTAGTCAATGTGCAGCTTGCCTAACCATATACAGTAGATTTACTGTCCTCTGAAAATAACTCGACATCCAGCCATTACTGTCCAAATAGCTGCAACAAAAGTTAGTACACCCTAACTGGACAATTTTAACCAAGTCACATGTCCTATTCAACATGTTCATGTGATTGTCAGTGGCCAAGTATATCTCCAGACCTGAACTCTATTGAGCACCTGTGGGGCATCATCACGCATGAGGTGGCGAAGCGCAATGTGTTTAACATCCAACAGCTCTGTGATATCATTATGGAGGAGTGGAAGAGGATCTCAGCAACATCATATGTTGCTCTGGTAGATTTCATGCACAGGAGGATTAAGGCCGTCCCAAATAAAAATGATGCTCACTTAAAATATTGACACTTTGGACACAGTTTTGACATGTTCACTTAGGATGTACTCATTTTTGTTGCCAGCTATTTTGACAATAATGGCTGTATGCACTGTAGGTTATTTTTAGAGGACAGCAAATCTATACTGTTAGACAAGCTGCACATTGACTACACACTAAAATACGTCCAAGTTTTATTTCTATAGTATTGTCCCTTGAGAACATATAATAAAGTGGTTGCTGAAATGTGAGGGAAGTACTCACTTTTGTGAGACACTGTAGTTTAAGACCTTGTAATTCAAAGGATTATCTGGCTCTTTTGGCTGATGTATGTTGTTTTCATATCATTAAAATATTCCAACAAATAAATACAAAAATTTGCATATATAAAAGAAAATTTGTTAAAAATAAATTACAATTATAATGTATAATTTATATTTGAATGCATATTTGTATGTAATAAAAACAACAATGAATTGTAAATCATTTTCAGATTTTTAATAAATAAGTTTTTTTTAACCTATTTTTAATAAATAGTTTTTTTAAATATATATTTTTTTTAAATAAATAGTTTTGTTTTTGTTTTACAATCACTGAATATTTTAGCTGTAATTGCAATTGTTTTTTACATGGCAATATGGCACATATATTAACTACTGTACATTATTGTATTCTTTACTTATTGTTAAGTCTTCACAACAGAAACTCATGTATAGAAATGATAAGAAAGGCCTTTACAAATGTTACAAACCTACACCATGTCACTCTCTAACATTTATTGACTGGAATTAAAATTACTGCCTATTATGAGACAAACTGGTATTTTGCATCTTCCTGAATGAATTATTTATTAGTCATGGCTAAACAGGAGTACCTTCATGTCCCAGAAGGAAGCACGTGAGCAGATGAGGAGACACTTCCTCCAGTACAGAGCAGAAGGAGTAAAAAGCATCTGGGCCCTTATCCACTATCTGATCCAAGAAAATCTCTGCCCTTTTTCTACCAGACTCCTGATCTTGTATATCTGTATATTCACCAAGCGAAACGACCTTCTTGTACAACAGGTATGGAAGCACCTTGTTCACATCTAGTTCATTCAGTAACAGCTCTCTGTGTTGCTTCAGCAGCCTGACAGCCACTTTCTTCTTCTTCCAGCACCCTGCTTTTCTTTCTCCATGCTTCAATTTCTTGGTCCTTTTCAAATAGCACTTCTTCATGCCACTTCTGAACATTTTTGTTCTTATTCTTTCCACTAAGATTTCTTCACTAGTTCTGTCCACAATATTTCCAAAAAACTGAAAGCACTTATTTCAGCATAAAGGTCTTTCCTCCCCATTAAGGTATGCTTTGCAGACAGAAATTGTCTCGAGAAGGAGTATAATCTGGATAGTACCAGAATGTAAGCCTGATGCTTACAAACCATAAGAGGATTACCTTTGTGTTAAGTAGTGTCCCCTTTTTTTGCTCAAGTTAATTTGTAAAATGATTGAATCCATCTATTTAACAACATTGACAACATTATGTGTGCCTTTTACAGCATTATATTATACAGAATCATACTGACTCTCCTTAACATAATTCTATAAAGACAATAAACACTACATATACAGGATACGAAAAAGAAAAGTATGCTGCATTGTACATATCTGACTCCATGCAAAGAATCAAATTTGTAATCAGATAGTAAAAATAAGGTATGACAAGGTAATAAGTAAATATGCTGGATTGCAATCCATTGATCAGTTGATTCAGATTCATTTATGAAATTTTACCAGTAGATGGCATACATTTCCATTTCATGTACTCCCAATGCTTTTGTTGAGTAATAACTGGGCCCACAAGGTTTCCAACTTCAATTCCATTTTTTCCAAAATATTGTATATCACTATATTTATTTATATAAATAAATAATAAATAAATAATAACAATTAATATATTTTATTTTTATGAAAACAATTAACATATTACATACTTGATTTCAATTGTTTTTTTTAGTTTTTTTTTAAGTTGTTTTGTTCAAATTTATTTAATAAATATGTGTAATAAATTGTTGTTTACACTTCTTCCCTCACTGAAAATTGCAAAATCTATAAATATGCAATAATTGTTCAGGTTTGCTTTTGGCATTTGACAAATGGGAGTGGATCGCTCATGGTCAATCATTCCATGTGGTATTAGCTGTGCGCCAGAACTGGGCTGTAATAACCCTGCTGTCTGGGCCTGATGCTAGAATACACCTTTTCTTTCACATTAAAATTTTTCCTGCTCCCAACACACCTGATTTGATTAATCAGCTAATTAGCAGCTCTTCCTTAGTGCTCAAAGAATGTGCTCAAGTTCATTTATTCTTCTACTACAGTGTTACTACTGACAAGCAGCATTGTGATATATTAACTTGAAATGATAAATTGCTGGCAAGCAGTCATTGTTGACATGATGTTTTGTTTCTGTATGTACATTTATTTCTGTACATAAACACTACATGCCAAAGCACACCAGATCATATTATATTGTATGGTACGGTATAATATGCTTACATTTAAAACTGATGGATGTAAAAGTAGTTAAGCAATGGTAGTTAATTCATTACTTGTTACATCTGCCCAATAAGTAAAATCTAACCTTTCTATTGTCACGTTTACCAATAGTTACCTGTGGACCATACCAGAAATGTGGAGCACAACAAGTTTGACAGCAACCATCTGTGGTTTGCTTTATAGTCCAGTTAATTAACATAATGTACTCTACATTAGTCTAGTTCAGTATTAACATACTACATTCTAACATTCTACATTAGAGGAAAACAGTAACAGACTTCAAATACAAATTCCATTTTTAGACTAAATACTACAGACTATTATTGCCCTCTCTTATAAGCTCACCAAAACATTTATAACACACATTTAAACAGGTATCACCTAAAGCCAATGCATTGTAGAAAATGGACATACGGTTAAAAACTGTGTTTGCATACTGCATACTGTATGATCCGAAAGTAACACCTTTTATGACTTTGATGGAAGAGGTCAGATTCTTTAGAAAAAAAATTTTTTTAAGTATATTTTGTGTATAACATGGCATTTAAAAAGTAAATTTTAGGCTAAATTTGTTTAGTTTTGAGAAATTAATGCTTTACAGTTTTAGCATGGCAATAATCTTCTTCACGTGCTTATTCGGTTATTTAAAAGGACCATTCGTAGTGTTTACAACAAACTGTAATTACACAGTTAAGATTTATGACTAGTTGGTTAACCCCATTAATTTTGCAATCACAAAATGGACAATGGTAAGTGTGTGCACATTGTTAAGGCACATTCCCAGAAAATGTTATACTACCACTTGCATCAATCATTATTAACTGTTAAATAATAGCCTACATGCAAAGATTGTTTAATTGCCTTGTTTACCTTTTTGTAAAATAAGTGCTATTGAGACATGTTTGTGTCACGTAGGCAGTTACGGACACAAGTTCAGGTAGGCAGGGTTTTATTCAACTTAGCAAACAATACAAAGACTTAAATCAAGATTACAGTCTAGGTGCAGGCAAGGGTGAGCTGAGCAGCAATGAGCAAGACAAAAAATTGTATCAAAACCAGATAAACATTTGCAAAAATTGCTTGTTATTACTACTGTTGACAAAACAACATGTGCCATTCACAAAATGAGCATGGTGTAAAAGGTCTTCTGAGTGTGAATTCTGAGTGTGAATATGACTGTGATTGTTGGGAGTGGGACTGGGTGTAAGAAGACCTGGTTTAACTGTTGCCATGTGTCAACTTTCTGTAGCCTTAAGTGATGTGTAGGTCATCGGTGGAGAACCACACCCCATTGCCTGGAACACAAGTGTCTACCAATGAAGTCTGATACAAATTCCTTGGTAATTTGGTTAGTTTGCTCAAGGTGTTTTGTTCCCTAATTGGTTTCTTCTCACGGTTACAACAACCTAGTTGCTGTATCTACATTCTTAGCTTACTGGGAGCTCACGAGCTTACGGTCAAAAGCTTGTGTTTCCGTAGCCTTCCGCATCTAAACTGAACTCTCTATCAAACGACAGTCATACAAATGCATGTAATAGTGGAATGACATCACAGACCAACTTACGATTGTCAAAATGGATGCATAACTTAGAAATTTAAAGCTTATGGCTTATGTAACAAACTTGATGCTTAATGCTTTACTAATGAATAGAACAAGTATAGAATAAGTGAAATAACAACAAGTAAAATAAAATAACAAATTCAACAACAAATTCATAACAAGTACGATATGGCCCTTACATTCCAGCCCCTAATTGACAGGCATGGAGACTGACAATTACAATTTTGTGTTTTTAATTTTTATTTTTTTTGATAAGGCCAAGAAATCATTTTAAATCTTGTAAATGTATAATATTTATCTCAGGTGTTTATATTTGCATATCAAATTTCATAACATATTAGCACACATTTAACAGTCCATTTCATATATGAGGCACAGCTTGTCGATGGGTCTTTCCAGAGTGTTGGTCTTAGTTTTAACTAGCAACCAGCTAGGAACTAGGAACCAGCTGTCCACTAAGGGGGAATTCTATGTGGTTGGTGTTTCATAAAAACAAAAGTAGTTGGTACCCCAGGACACACTGACTAGGGATGGGTTTGGTTCCAGCATCCCTGAGGGATTTGTATGCATATTGTACATTCCATGGAAGAAATTATGTTAGCAATATCCCGTTTTAACCTCTTCACTTGACCTCAAGCTTAGAGGGGGACAACTGGAGGTCAATCTTACTGAAACATTGAGCTTTTCTCTGAATGCTCTTCAGACCCCAGATGTGATCTTTTATATATTTTGGAGATGTTAAAAATTTAAATGATTATTGAGTTGCTCTATAATGGGAAAGATCCATAATGAAATTGACAGCAAGGTGTCATCATACCTTTTTTGGCATCAGTAATGTGAGAAGTTTGTCTGCTTGCAGATGTCTTAAGGTTTGGTCACCAGCATTTCCTTGTAGTTGCTGTGTGATTTATACCAGGAAAGATATGAAAGGGTAAAATTAAATACAACCAAGAACAAGGAGTAGGGCCCATTGTGTTTACCTGATTTTTTTGTGAAGGGTTTTGGCAGTCCTGATAGTCTCTAGGTTCTTATGGTTTGTACAGATGATGAGAAGGTGCAAGACTTTTTCCAGGAAGTGCTTCATTCCTTTCTTCCACAGTGAATTTGATCTCATGCGCTCTCTATTGTGAGTGTCATAATTCCAAAGAAACTCCTACCTACCTCCAAAATGAAAATAGGCTTCTTTGGAATATACAAGTGAGGTAAAAAGTTTATTAAGCCTCTCAATTGCTTGTTCAGGTGATTGCAATGTCTTGTTGCCCTCTTCAGCAATGATGATCATCTAATTAAACATCAATAACATGGGCAAAGCCTAGAAAATGCTGAGAACATTTGATCATGGTAAGGACTGGGCATTTTGTCACCAAAGACACTTTTCCCTGGCCTACTCTGGGGATTATAATATATCAAGATGACGTTGATGTAAGTGATTGCAAATTTTCCTATGATATACTGTAGGATAGCATTAATCCAATAGCTAATAATAAAGAGAGCCTGTATAGCATTTTGCCATACTTGTAGTGGCCAACAGTTAACAGGACTTTTTGCACTAAGAAAATTTTACCTCTGTTGGTGGGTTTCCTTAATGAAAACCACCATGGCTTGGATTTCTGTGGCAGGCAAAAGGTAAATGCAGTTGCAAGAGGTTGTGGTTCCCACTAACATCATATTATGATTGGATCAGTGTGGCAGGAATCCCCTGGCCTAGGTTTTAATATCAAATCTTATAAATATTATAAAATCATTGGCATTCCAGAGGAATTTTCACTTGAATATGGGATCCCCACATGATTTCTTATTTTTTTCAGGAGATTCGATTCCTTTCAGGGTCATAGGTCTGTATCCACAGGAAACACCACTGTGAAACTGGTGGTGATGGTGATGAAGGAGATACACTTTTGGTGCAGGGTGCACCTTGGTGCAGGCCACTTCTGATGGACTACATTGTTGACTGTGGTCAGGACCTTTGGAACTGGAAGTTGAGCACAAATTCCACAGCAATTCTGGTCCCCTATTTAAGTGAAAGAAATCACTCTCCAGTCTCTTTTGCCTAAAGAAAATGATCAAACACTTGGTTGCAGAAAAAGCTCAAAGGGGAATAAGGAATTTAATCAGACTGCCATTGACCAGGGTGGCACTTTATGTGTGAACAGATAAGATGTGAAGATGTGTGCATTCTGGAACCCTTTCTTGACTTCAAATCCTTGCTGAAATGGTTGCTGAAGTGCTTGGAGAGCTATGTTACAGTAGCTGCCTTAGAAGCTTGGAGCTGTGCTATCTGAATTGTTTGATCTGTTGCTCATATGATGTTGTGCTGCACCATTTATGCTTGACACCAATCTAACTCTCCTGCTGATTCCATTAACTGGTCAAGCATTCTGTCATATACCTGTAGGCAGGTTTGGATGCACGTGCAGGTAAACAGGGTTTTATTCAACTTAGCAAACAGTATCAAAACTTTGGTCAAGATTAATTTTTGGGTGCAGGCAAGGGTCAGGCTACAACATAAACCGGAGGCGGCAAGAGCAAGATAAGGAAACCAGATCAGAGCCAGATAAATAATCACTAAACAAAAGGTTGGTATGGATAACTCATATATTTTGATCCTATATGCTGCGTGTGCACGTGACTGTGATAAAGCTCAGGTGTGTAAGGTCAACAGTCAGATGAATGTGAGAATAAGAGAGCCTGTAATGGAGGTGTGTTATATTATCATTCATATTAGTAGGTTTGTAGGCCACACTGGACTATATATATATAGTCCTTGTCTTAGCTTTAATAAATAGTTTTTCTGTCTCATAGAAACCTATATGATATAATAAATGAAACTAAATTATACTGTTGAATTTAGTCTAGTTCTGTTTCTTTAATGTATTCTTTAGTCATGCAGATAAGAATGAAAAAAATAAGCATGGCATTATCTTTGCATTTGTCAATAAGAAATTTGGTGCAGTAAAAAGATTATAAGGTTGCAGTTTCCCTATGTTGAGAAACCTTTCTTTGTTTTCTGCCATTGATATCGGGTTAATGACTGGGAGTGAACTAAATACCTTTTCCAGTAATTCTTGTATACTTATCCACGTAATTATTCTTCATATACAGTGAGAAAAACTATTTGCCCCCTTCCTGATTGCTTATTCTTTTGCATGTTTGTCACACTTAAATGTTTCTGCTCATCAAAAACCGTTAACTATTAGTCAAAGATAACATAATTGAACACAAAATGCAGTTTTTTAATGAAGGTTTACGTTATTAAGGGAGAAAAAAAAATCCCAAATCTACATGGCCCTGTGTGAAAAAGTGATTGCCCCCCTTGTTAAAAAATAACTTAACTGTGGTTTATCACACCTGAGTTCAATTTCTGTAGTCACCCCCAGGCCTGATTACTGCCACACCTGTTTCAATCAAGAAATCACTTAAATAGGAGCTACCTGACACAGAGAAGTAGACCAAAAGCACCTCAAAAGCTAGGCATCATGCCAAGATCCAAAGAAATTCAGGAACAAATGAGAACAAAAGTAATTGAGATCTATCAGTCTGGTAAAGGTTATAAAGCCATTTCTAAAGCTTTGGGACTCCAGCGAACCACAGTGAGAGTCATTATCCACAAATGGCAAAAACATGGAACAGTGGTGAACCTTCCCAGGAGTGGCCGGCCGACCAAAATTACCCCAAGAGCGCAGAGACAACTCATCCGAGAGGCCACAAAAGACCCCAGGACAACATCTCAAGAACTGCAGGCCTCACTTGCCTCAATTAAGGTCAGTGTTCACGACTCCACCATAAGAAAGAGACTGGGCAAAAATGGCCTGCATGGCAGATTTCCAAGGCGCAAACCACTTTTAAGCAAAAAGAACATTAAGGCTCGTCTCAATTTTGCTAAAAAAAACATCTCAATGATTGCCAAGACTTTTGGGAAAATACCTTGTGGACCAACGAGACAAAAGTTGAACATTTTGGAAGGTGCGTGTCCCGTTACATCTGGCGTAAAAGTAACACAGCACAGAAAAAGAACATCATACCAACAGTAAAATATGGTGGTGGTAGTATGATGGTCTGGGGTTGTTTTGCTGCTTCAGGACCTGGAAGGCTTGCTGTGATAGATGGAACCATGAATTCTACTGTCTACCAAAAAATCCTGAAGGAGAATGTCTGGCCATCTGTTCGTCAACTCAATCTTGGGTGCTGCAGCAGGACAATGACCCAAAACACACCAGCAAATCCACCTCTGAATGGCTGAAGAAAAACAAAATGAAGACTTTGGAGTGGCCTAGTCAAAGTCCTGACCTGAATCCTATTGAGATGTTGTGGCATGACCTTAAAAAGGCGGTTCATGCTAGAAAACCCTCAAATAAAGCTGAATTATAACAATTCTGCAAAGATGAGTGGGCCAACATTCCTCCAGAGCACTGTAAAAGACTCGTTGCAAGTTATCGCAAACGCTTGATTGCAGTTATTGCTGCTAAGGGTGGCCCAACCAGTTATTAGGTTCAGTTATTAGGTCCAAACGCAGACACAACAGAGTGGGTTCAATACAACTGATTTTAATGCAAAATATGAAAGTCAAATAGAGGGAGAATATAATCAAAAAACATTACTTGAAATTGAGCAGTGGCATGGCTTGGCAGTTGCTGTAGACAGGAGTCAAGGAACGAGCGACACGGAGCGATGTAGCAGGCAATTCCGATTCATGAAGCAAAAGACGTAACTCGAGGTGAAAAAGGGTAAACAACATGAGAGGCAAAAAGGTATTATTAGCAAAACACTAGACACAAAATCACATGGTTTGGAGTATGCAATAATTCGGCAACGTGAAGGCGAGAACAAAACTTGACGTGAGGCACGAGAAAACTGGGCTATGAGCACACAATAATTCGGCAAGAGTTCACTGTCTGAGGAAGAGATATATAGAGTTAAAGTGATGAATCAGATGAGTCGCAGGTGTGCTCGAACATGAATGAACGAGGAGGCAAAACGGAAGCAACGGAATGGAGTGTGGAAAGGTGTTGCTGGAGATAATGGCTTGGCTCGAGCAGAGGGCGTGACTTGGCATACCATTACAGTACCCCCCCTCATATGGGCGCCACCGGCGGGGACCCAACTTCTCTCTTCTCGCCCATAATCCTCCCAATCGATGAGGTACTGTAGGCCTCTGCCTTGGCGTCGAGCTCTCAGTAGCTTGCGCACCGTAAAAACCTCACCCCCATCAATGAGTTGAGGATGAGGAGGGCGGGGGTTGGGATAGAGGGCTGGAGACCAGTCGCCTGAGATGAGAAACATGAAACGTCGGGTTGATGCGGCGCATAGATAGGGGTAGGGAATGCCTGACAGAAACGGGGTTAATTACTTTGGTGACGGTGAATGGTCTGATGAACATGGGAGCCAATTTGTGGGAGGTTGTTTTGATGGGAATGTCTTGGGTGGACAGCATCACCTTTTGCCCCACTCTGTACCTCGGGGCTGCCGAGCGGTGTCGGTCAGCTTGCCGTTTGAAGGTGCTGATGGTGCTCAGGAGACGGGTTCTGGCCTGGGACCAAACTCTCTTGCAACGGTGCACAAAAGACAGGGCTGACGGTACTGTTCTTCCTCTTTTTGGAGTGGTGGCTGATAGCCCAATCAGCACTGGAAGGGAGAGAGGCCTGTAGCGGAGGTCGGCAGAGAGTTGTGCGCATACTCAATCCAGGGGAGTGTTCTGCTCCACATGGTTGGGTCTCGTGAGGCCATGCACCTTAAGGCCTTTTCAAGTTCCTGGTTCAATCTCTCTGTCTGCCTGTTTGACTGAGGGTGAGAATCAGAGGATAGGCTGGGTGTTGGAGACAATGTCACAGGGGAGACCATGCAGATAGAAGGCGTGGAGGATCATCAACTCGGCCGTTTCCTTGGCTTCGGGAGCTTCGGCAAGGGAAAGAAATGGGAAGACTTGGAGAAGCGATCAACTATGGTCAGTATACAGGTATTGCCCTCAGAATTGGGGAGGCTGGTAATGAAATCCAGAGCGATATGAGACCAAGGGCAGCGAGGAGCTGGGAGGGGATCAGGAAACCAGCAGGAGGTTTCTTGGTCGACTTGTTCCTAATGCAATTGTAACAGGCTGTCACAAACCCCTGAACATCAGCCTTCATAGATGGCCACCAGAAATGTTGCTGAAGGAGGGATAGGGTGCGGACTCTCCCCGGATGACAATTCGAGAGCTGTGTCCCCATTCCAGCACCTGAGATCGGACGGAAGCTGGAAAAAAGAGAAGGCCGGGGCGAATGTTGCTGGGACCTGGTTCCTGATTGAGCGCATTCTTCAACTGCGTTTCAATATCCAGGAGTGCGGCCGCAACAAGGCCATGAGGGGGCAGGATTGTCTCGGCCGGCACTGGTTCGTGGGGAGTGGAGAACGGCCGAGATATGGCGTCGGGTTTTCTATTTTTGGAGCCCGGACGATACGAGTCAAAACGGGAGAAATGAAGCGCCTATAAAAATTGACAAACCCCAAGAATCCCTGGAGATCTTGTCTTGTGATGGGTGTGGGCCAGTCGGTGATGGCAGTTAACCATCTGTAGGCTGGAAGGGGAAATAATAAAACCAAGAAATGCCACAGATTCTCGGTGGAATTCAGACTTCTCTGCTTTAACATAAAGTTTATTTTCGAGGATTCTTTGCAAGACCTGTCGGACGTGCAACTTGTGCTCCTCCAGAGAACGAGAAGAAAATCTAAATGTCCACGTAATCAAAAACAGAGATGGGCGCGTGACTTACTAAGAACTTGCTGGAGGTCGTGGTACTCAGGCAGGACATTGGACAGAACTCCCTCATTAACAAACACAGGGCGGTAAATAAGCCCTAGCAGAGTGAAGGCACGAAGACAGACAGGCAGGGCTCCAATCGAGAATTATGTTCTTGGCCCAATCAATGCTGGGATTATGTCTGACCAGCCACGGAATCCTGAGGACAACTGGAGCATGAGAGCTGTTCATAATGAAAAAGGAGATAGTCTCTAGTCTCTCTGGTTACTTGAGGTTCTAAGAGTGACAAGGGGAGTGCGATGAGTAATGGGAGATAGAGAGCTGAAGTCAAGGGCCTGGACAGACAGGGGGTTGTCTGGGGCAGAATAGGGATTCCCAGCTCCCTTGCAGTAACAGCACAGATCAGGTTTTGGTCGGATCCAGAGTCAATGAGGGCATTGAGTGGTTGAGCTTGGTTTACCTGAGAGGAGCGTTTACCTGAGAGGAGCGTTTACCTGAGAGGTAAACAGTTTCATTGGGGGGGCCTATCTTTTTAACGGGCACTGAAGACGGAGATGACCTACTTGGCCGCAATAGAAGCAGGCCTCTTTATCCCGCCGATGTTGGCGCTCTTCGGGAGAGATTTGGGTCTGCTCAACCTGCATAGGCTGAGCAGGAGGATCGGTTGTTTGTGGAGGGGTGGTTGGTCTGGCTCTTATCAGGTGTTGTGTGTGTGTTCATGGGGCATAAGTTGGAGGCGCGCGTCAATGCAGTGGGCTAGATCCATGAGTTAATCTAGGTTTGCAGGGGGCTCCCGAGAGATCAATTCATCCTTGACGGCCTCACTCAGCCCGTGAAAAAACACATCATACATGGCACAGTCGTTCCATCCACAAGAAACCACCAAGGTGCGGAATGCTGAGTCACAATTCGGTTTGGGAGAATGGCGGCTCAGACTCGTTGGGCAGTGTTGGCCCAGTGTCGACTTTAATGTCATCATGCCCACATTTAGTTGTGTCCATGAGTGGTGTGCCTGTATCATGTTTAGTGGATACCGGGTCTATGGTGTCCACTATTACCGAAAGTTGTTTCCGGGAATACTTTGAGCCATGGGGTCAGGAGCATCTTAGGTCTTGTCATTGGCTTCAGCTTAAGGCGGCTAACGGATTGTCTATTCCTTATTTGGGTTATATCGAATTCAATGTTGAATTGTGTGGTCGAATGGTTCCGAAATGTGGCATATTGGTGGTCCGGGATCCTCCTGGTGGTGTCTGTGTTTTGGGCATGAATGTGTTGAGCCGAGCGTCTTGGGCAGCACGGCCCAAGCACGGCCCTTCCTTATTCCATTCTTTGCCTGTGTCCGGTGCTCCTAAGTCTGTGTTTCAAGCATTGCAGTATTGTCATCAGGTAAGTGTTCAGCCTCCTGGTGAGAGTATAGGAAAGGTGAAGGTACGTGGTCCTCGAGCCGCTCGCGTTCCTGGGGGTGTGATGAAGTTGGTAGCGGCCACCTGTTCTGACTCCTTTTCTAGGGAGGTTGTATTTCTGGAGCCCCCTGATGTTGGGCTCCCTGTGGGGCTGTTGATTTCTCCAGCTTTGGTTAAGGTGATTAGGGGAACTGTGTACATACCAGTTATTAATGTAGGGACTATTGAGGCTCTCTTTTTTCACCGGCGAGTGATTGGCACACTGTTGAGCGTGCATGTGATTAGCTTGCCTCCAGGCGTTTCTGAGGTTAAGCCATGCCTCGGGACTGTTTGTTCCATTACGTCTCAAGTGGAGAAGTCATCTGTACAGGAGCAGATTGAGGCTTTAGATTTGGCAGGTCTATCATGCGATGAGCAGAGTAAGGTTAGGACCCTGCTATCAAACTATCAATCTGCATTTTCTGCTTTTGAGGGTGATGTTGAGTGTACTGCAGTGGCGGCTGCAAGGGAAGCTCAGCTTCCCCTACTATGTCAGAAAATAAATGCCCATGACCCTGTTGCCACATATGCACTGTCGTATTTATATTGGTTTTAATTAAACTGCGCTAGAACGCATTCAACTTCATGACTAGCTCATTCAGAATCAGGTATTTATTGTAGATTGTTTGACGCGATTTTCTTGTCATACATTTCCGTGCTGCACAGCACATTAAACCCTCCCTCTGAAGTCCAGCTTCTCTGAAGCTCTATGGGGAAGCACAGACTAGCTTTTTTCACTGCAGAAAAGCTGGACGGTAATTGGATAAACGCACCAAAATCGTCACTTCCAGGGAAGCTGAGCCTCTCTGGGGTGAATGGAGCAGTGGGCGGGACAGGACGCTGGGCTGCTGCATGATGATTGGAGGAGCTGTTTAAACGGCGGAACCCCTTTTTGATTGACAGCATGTCTTAAGTATACATCAGCGCTACAGACAGCGCGTCGCTATTCCATTTTTAGAGGGGCTTTAGCCCCCTTAACATTTGTACTCAACCCCCCTAAAAATTCTCCATAAACTTCCCACAAATTTCTGGTCGCCCATCGTCCCCTTTAAATTTCATATTAAAGTGTCGGCAGACTTCGGCTCCTCCCCGTCTTTCAGCGCGGTCTTCAATTCACCATCACAGAGGGAGGATTAAGTCAAGGTGTGTGTTTTCCGATAAGTTGTTATATCTGCATCAGTGCAGTCCTTTCTCATAAATACAGTTTACAAAATGTCATGAGGGATTAATTAGTTAAATCTCGCTGTGTTCAACCTCATCACACCAGCTGTTTCCTCTAGTGAACATGAAGCCCCTAACACGGACTCTATGAACCTACAGTCTACTTTATAAAACAATCATGCTGTTACTGTTTTAATTGGAAAACCTAACTGTCTATATAAAACATTACACAGTGCATATGGCATTAACTAACATAGAGTTATGCACGTAAATTATTAAAAATAGTGACAGACAGCATTCAGTGCTCTCGTTTAACTGTATAGCAGTGTGATTTACAGAGATAGAAAAATCCTTTTTTTGTAATAAATATTGTATAAAATAATGTCCCAAATCGTAAAATACATTTATTAGCCTTAGTTTTTGTCACTTTGATTTAGAAAAAGTTACTTTTTTACTGAATCGAAACAAACAACAAAAAAAAAGAATGATATTAAAAAGATGCTTTGTTTAATTACATTAAAACAATGTTTGTCTATATTAATGAATTTGAATAAATAGCCTAGTACAGATTCGAGTTCAGTCCCATGCGGATTTGCAGGTGATTTTTTAATGATAAATTTAATTATAATAAAAATTTTTATGATGAAGCCCAAATATGAGCTTCCCCTGTTTCAAAAGCTAGCAGCCGCCACTGGTGTACTGATCTACTCTCTCATAATATTCCTCTTCTTGATGACACCCCCATTCGACAACCGTATCGGCGTATACCTCCCTCTGATTATGAGGTTGTAAGGGCACATATTAACCAGTTACTTGAGACCCAGGTCATTAGGGATAGTTGTAGCCCATATGCTTCCCCAATAGTGCTTGTCAGAAAGAAGGATGGTAGTCTGCGCATGTGTGTGGACTATCAACAGTTAAACTCCAAAACTAGGAAGGATGCGTTCCCATTGCCGCGCATTAAGGAGTCATTAGATATGTTGACTGGTGCTCGTTGGTTTTCTACACTGGATTTGGCTAGTGGCTACAGTCAAGTTCCTGTTGCTGAGGAGGATCAACAAAATACTGCCTTTTGCACCCCATTTGGGCTGTTCGAGTGGAATCGAATGCCATTTGGGCTTTGCAATGCTAATACATTTCAGAGGTTAATGGAAAGTCAGTTTGAAGACCAGAAGTGTCAATCACTTCTGTTGTATTTGGATGACATAATTGTGTTTTCTTCTTCTGTTGAACAGCACCTGGAGCGTTTGGAGGTAGTGTTGAGCCGACTGGAGAGGGAGGGTCTTAAGGCCAAGCTGGAGAAGTGTGTTTTCTTGCAGTCTCAGGTGAAGTATTTGGGTCATGTGATCTCTGCTGAGGGGGTGGCAACTGACTCGGGTAAGGTCCAAGTGGCATCACAATGGCGTCGCCCATCTAATGCTACGTAGTTATGTTCCTTTTTGGGGTTTGCCAGTTACTATCGCCGTTTTGTTGAGGGATTTGCTAAAATTGCAGCCCCTCTGCATAGGATGGTAGCAGAGTTCTCTGGAACTAAGGTCCTGCCGAAGAAACGTGCAGAGTTTAAATTTGTGGAGGCCTGGAGTGAGCAGTGTCAAACAAGTTTCGAGGACTTAAAGGTAAGGCTTACCACCGCTCCGGTATTGGCGTATGCAGACTTTTCAATTTCATTTATTTTGGAAGTAGATGCCAGTTCCGGGGGACTGGGAGCAGTCCTTTCTCAGGAGCAAGAAGGTAAGGTGAGACCTGTTGCGTATGACAGCCGTGGTTTGAGACCTACTGAGTGTAATTGTCGAATTACAGCTCTATGAAATTGGAGTTCTTGGCGCTAAAGTGGGCGATGACTGAAAAGTTTAGGGAGTACCTTTTGGGAAGTCGATGTGTAGTGTTTACAGATAACAATCCTCTTTTGGTCATTTGTTTACAGCGAAGTTGGGGGCTACAGAACAGCGTTGGGCTGCCCAGCTTGCTGTGTTCGATTTTGACATTCGTTATCGGTCTGGGAAAAGTAATAAAAATGCTGATGCTCTTTCTCGACAGAACCCTCCGGAGAGTGGGGTGCTGGGTGGATTACTTCCAGGGACCGTGGTGCCTAAGCCATTGCAGCAGGTTTTGGAAGCAGCATCGGTTGAGGTAAAGCAGGCAATGATTACCACTTTCCCTGGTCACTGATTAGGTCAGTGGTTCTCAAACTTTTTCTGTCATTCCCCACTTAAGGGGGTGAGCGAATTTTCAAGCCCCACTTGTCAACAAAATAATAACGAAATCTGCCAAGTTTACTGTTTATTGAAATATCAATTTCTAAACCAATAAGATCAAACAACACCAAGTTAAAAACAGATAAAATACATGTGCAATTGTTATAAAAGGCTTACGTTGTCACTTAACTTTGCATAATTGACCCCATGTTTATTAGCTGCTCAGCAATCATTTGTAGTTTTTTTGCACTGGCCAATTCTGTATGCAACTTTGAATGAAGCCATTTGTGCTTTGCTGTCCACTGATTCAGATTTTACCATGCGATTATCCTGCTGTCTGTATTCTGCCAGCTGTCTTTGAAAGAAGTCGAGTGGCTTATTAACATGACTGGAGTGTGTTGTCTCTAAACATCTTCCTAATTTGAGGGTCTCATGCTGTCTGCTGCCAGCGGTATAAGACACAAAACACACACAGGTCTCTCCTCTGCCCCCACCATCACCACCATGAAGCAAGTTAGGCTTCATTAGGGGTGGGCGATATAACCAAAATCTTCTATCACAGTAGAAGCTATTTTCTACCTCGGTAACAATATATATATAACAATATATATTGCACAATATATATTGCACAATATAGCAATTTGCATCTGAAAATGCATAAATAAAAATTCAAACACAAAGAAACTGTTTTACATAATGTAATTTTATATAAACTGTGAATTGCTGAGGGTCGCCGCATTTTTTTTTACTTTGGCCATATTCGTTTGGATGCTTGGATTTCAGATGATAGAAGAGGTTTGACGTGTTTCCACCACTTGTTAAAACAGTGCACTTGCGTGTACTTGAATTTGATTTTGACCTTGCAAATCAAATTCAAAAATTCTATTTAATTCAAACCTTAAAATAAAAGACTATGAATAGGAAATAAATATGAAAAATAAAATAGGGGGTAAATTTAACTAGGAAAGAATAAAATAAAATATAAAAACTAAAGTTAAAATAAAATAACTGTACAACAATACAGAATATAGAAAATATATGAAGAATATGTGAACAATAAGAGCAGCTGTACGAGTAGGAAAAGAATGGTAATGTCCAGGGTTGTGCAATCCACATATTTAAAGTGGATCACGTTCATCTCATTCGTATCACTTTTCTTATACCTAAACCAATTCCACAACACAGACGATGCAGCTTTTTTCTTTACAATCTCCTCGTTGTTGGTTTTGTCACATATAAGCAAACTCACTGCTGCTGCACCGTCTTCTTTCATTGTCGAAGTGTATGTGAAGCCAAACACATCAAAAGTGGGACGAAACCGCGGCACCCGATTGAACCAAATATCTGCACAAATACAGCGCAGCGCGACTATCTGGATAGCGCAGTGATGATCTGGTTTATTTGCGCAGCCCGGTGGATCGCGGAGCGCCGCTCGAATCACAAACCTGCGCGACCCACTGTTTTATTTAATAACTATTTAAAATGTCAGGACTGTTTATTATTGTTTCCGCCTTGCCATGCCTGGTTTGTATGTGCGCATCCCAGAAAATGTAATTTGATGGTCGGCGCGGTTTATTTCTGTCAGAGTCGCGCAGCGCTGCCCAGTGGCTCGTGCAGGTTTGTGATTCGAGCAGCTGCTCAAGTTGGTCCGATGTTAAACCGTTATTGTTCCCCTATGGTTCCACTTTTTCTCCCGGCCCACAACTGATGTTATTTTAAATTTACTTGTATTAATGATCCATTTATTTGTGTGTGATTGTTTAGTTTTGAGAGTACGCTCTTCATTATCAATAAAGAAAAGCATGAATTAGAATAGGAACTTTCCTAGTATTTCCTCCCGTTCATTGCGCCCCACCTGTCATGTCTGTATTCCCCACTAGTGGGGCGCGGCCCACACTTTGAGAACCACTGCATTAGGTGATGTCGGTTTCTTGCAGGAGGCAGATCCCATCATATCTGAGGTTTTGCCCTTTTGGAGGCGTAAGGCTCATCCTAGGCCAGATGAGTGGCAGCAGATGTCCACTATGGCCCTGACTTTGTTGCGTCAATGGGAACGGTTCGTAGAGTAGGATGGTGTAATTTATCGTAGAGTCTATTCTCCCAATGGTGGGGAGGAAGCTCTACAGTTACTATTGCCTGCGATATTAAAATCAGAGATTCTTTCTCAATTGCACCAGGAACATGGACATCAGGGTGTGGAGCGCACTGCAGAGTTGGTGCGTCAGCGGTGTTATTGGCCGGGTATGTCAGCTGATATTGCAGGTTGGTGTCGGGAGTGTGAGCGGTGCCAGTCTAGTAAAGATACACGGCCCCCTGTTAAAAGTTTTATGGGCCGTCTACTGGCCTCTAGGCCAAATGAAATTCTGCCTGTTGACTTCACGTTGTTGGAGCCTTCTAGTTCAGGGTTTGAGAATGTGCTGGTGATGACTGATGTTTTTAGTAAATATACCCTTGCTATGCCCATGCGTACACCATAAGTTTGGTGTACCAAGTTGTCTCCATTCGGATCAGGGGTGGAATTTTGAATCTTCGTTAATCTCTCAGCTTTGTGATCTGTATACGGTACAAAGTCTCGCACAACACCATCCGACCGGGAATGGTGAGTGTGAGCGCTTTAACCGAACTCTGCACAATTTACTGCAGGCGTTACCAGCTTCTCGGAAGAGAGACTGGGTAGCATGTTTGCCTCAGGTTCTCTTCTGTTATAACACCACTCCCCATCAATCCACAGGTGAGTCACCCCATTTTTTTTATGTTTGGTCAGGAACCACGATTGCCTGTTGAATACAAGAGCCGACTCCGGGTAGTGTGCATGAGTGGGTACTGGAGCACCAGAGCAGGTTACAGGTGGCATTCGAAGGGGCACGAGATTGGTTAAAGATCATGGCTGAGAGACGGAAGTCAAAATATGACCAGCAAGTCCCGGATGTACGTCTGATAGAAGGCCAATTGGTGTACCTTCGGGATTACAGTGGTAGGGGTCGTCATAAAATTCAGGATCTTTGGAGCCCAGTTGTGTACCAAGTAGAACGGGTGCCACCCAAAGGGGGTGCAGTTTATTCAATTGCTTCAGTGGACGACTTAGGCAAGGTCAAGACGGTAAACCGGTCGTTACTTAAAAGCCGCACCCGAAGGGATTCCCCCGAAGGGGTGCCCGCAGAGGGACTTGTTGAGCTGTCTGGGGTGTCCCCAGAGGAAGAGCTAGATTCGGTGGGTGTGATCCCTGAGGAAGGGTTGGCGGTTAGTATTCAGCTAGATACGCCGGATGTTTCTCTGCCCAATTGTGTAAAGGTGCAGGAAACACCCGAGAAGTAACGGTGTTTCCTGGCCCTGGGCCTACTGAACCCAGTAATTTGGTAGCTGATGCTCAGATAGAACCACATCCAATATCTATACTGTATCTCATTTGGTGCCAGCACAGGAGTCTGGAGGGGGTGAGAATTCATTGCGACGTACAGGGCGAGTAACAGCTGGGTGACATTCGAATCCCCATCATCTTCTCCGTGCAGTAGGTGGTTTATCTTTTAGCCACTTGGTGTCTAATTCTATAACTACTATTTTTCGACCTTGGGAATAGGTTTGACATTGGGAGTTCATCATCGGGTCAATGATGATAAAGGGGGAGGGTAGATTGTAGTGAGAAGGAGTTTTGTACTTCCTGCCAGATTTCTGGCTATGCACCTGAGATTGATTATTGGGTGTAGTTTGGGAGAGTATAAAAGGATGCAGCGAGAATAGCCAGGTGTGGCACTAATTCACCCCCAGGTTGCGCTTCCGGAAGTGTGTCATCCGATTCTGGTGTGTGAGAAGTATGTCTGGCATGCTGGACTTTTGGTTATTTGTACATGGTGTTCTCTAACTACAGTAATAGTGATTTCCTTTGGGAAACCGGCGATTTTTTGGATCTTTGTTGTATCAGAGGCAGCGGAGAAGCAGCTTATTGCTGTCCATGTATATCGACCCTTTCTAAAAGAGCTGCGCAGTTTGTGCGTGTGCACTGCAGGAGACGAATGCTATCGTATAATTGGTACGCAGATTATTTGTTTCTTCATATAGCAGGCTTAAGATCTTTAGGCATATGATGTGACCTGTATGTCTGTCCTATTTTTGATCTGTTGAAGGATTGGCTGCCAGATGGATGTGGTCTGCGCCTGTCATACAGGTATGTGCCGTATCTTTTTACTTTAATATTCTTTTGAATTTTAGGTAAATCGATCGGCTGACGAGGGTGCTTTTCTCACTGGTCCTTGGTTTTGCAGTGCTCACAGCATGGTTTACAGCTACAGCACTGCTGTTTTGCTCCGGTGGATTGTTCTAATAGACTGCTTTGTTCCAGCCTAGAGTTTTACTGTTTGTCTTACTTTTGTTTTCGTCCTTGTGACGGTTATTTTTGTTTTCTTTTCCTCCTTATTTCTTTCGTTGCTTTGCCTTCATCCAGCACTTCGCTGTCATGCTTGTGCTGCTGCTTTGGGGCTGGCTTCTTTATATATTTTGTTTTGTTTATTTTGCTGTGCTAGGTGTTGGTGGCCAGGGTTCTGATAACTTCTCTGACTGATTTAGTTATTTGTCCTCCCGGTTTGGAGGGTGCGCTGCAGCTACATTTTTCTTGTCTTATTTTCTTTTATATAATTAGTTTTTTGTAATTAATAATTGTTTATTTATTTGTATTCCTTTCTCTTTTTTATTTAGGAGCTGGGAATGGGGAGAAGGCAGGCTAGCTGCTTATAGAGTGGTGTGCTCATGTTTACACCATGTGGAGTGGTATTACATTTTCCCTAGTGTGAGTGGTTTGGTGCACGTGTGATCATTTATTACCGGGCAGGAGTGTAGCCCCATCTCTAGCCTGCCCTTCTATGGTTCATTTCCCAGCTCCAATTTCTTTCCCAGCTCTAGTTTCTCTTTGTCTGGGATGTTTTAGTCTTTGATTTTAAATTAAACTGATATTGCTTATTTTAAATTGCTTGTACGAATAAAATATTTGTATGTTTATTTTTGCATCCATGTCCCTGTGTTCTTAATGAGAGATTCGAACCTGTGTCCTACATTTTTCCCGGGTAACCAATCCTGGGTGGCGTAATCGGTAACTTAGTTGTTAAGGTTGGTTAAGGGGGAATTTTATTTCCCGACCTAGAGAAAGACACCGCACCACACCACCACATAGAGAATTAGGTGAACTGGTATGCAGAGGTGTCAAGTAACAATAAGTACAAATACTTTGGGTATCTATACTTTACTGGAGTAATTATTTTTCAGCCGACTTTTTACTTCTACTCCTTACGTTTTCACGCAATTATCTGTACGTTCTACTCCTTACTTTTTCAAAATAGCCTCATTACTCCTATTTTATTTCAGCTTGTCATTTAAAAAACAAAAATACCTCCGGATAAATCACGCCATCCGGATGGAGCGAATTTGATTGTGGTTGGATGAGAAGTATAAACATACCATTCCGACACCCTACTGGTTGGTACGCGATCCATCGCACCTGTACATGACGTCACATCACACACTCCAGCAAGGACGTTTGAATAAAATAGCATTTTCGGTTGATAACTTTGTGATAACGTCTGACCATTTTGATTCATACACATTCACATTCCATACAAACTTAAATAATTCTATTGATTGTGTAAAGCTGCATTGCTACAATGACAATTGTTAAAAGGGCTATACAAATAACATTGAATTTGGGTGATAACGGATAGCAGGGATGATCTGCAATCATACTGTGTGTTAGGAGGCTGGAAGTTCAGTATAACAGGAGGTGTGTTTAAGTAAAAATGGAGTCTAGTTTGCTATTGGAGGCACAGATAGACTGTAGGAGACTCTAGTCCTGAACTATTGAGCGACTGCTGTCACAAGTCCTCAGAGAACAGCTGTCAGCATCAGTTGAGGCCAGGACCGTCTTCGTGGGAAAGTGGAATCGTCCCCAGTCACCACATGCATCCCAAACAGACAGGGGGTGGGAAAGAGAGAGAGGAAAAGAGAGAGAAGAGGAGAGAGAGAGAAGAGGAGAGAGCAGAAGAGTAGGAGAGATTTAGGTATGGTCACAGTCATGTAATGTACAAGGTGAATGTATATTTAGTGCAGAGTGCAAGCAGGGACTCTGGCAGGACTAACTACAGTATGGCAGCATAATTAAAAGGGAGAGCCAGAAGGAAACACAGGGGCTTCTTGAGATGTAAAGCAACCAATCACTTCCAATCACCGTCATCAAACATTGGAAGACTATTCCATAACTTTTATTAACTATTAAACACATAAAATTCAAGTACTTTTATCAAATAATCACAAAACAATAAAACTTTTAATCCGTATATAGAGTAAAACTTGAGGTTCATTATAGTGGACAAATAATTGATTGCAGTTTGCTACACATTCTGTTGTATTTGTATAAAAAAGTAAACATTAAACAAAATACATTTTTATTACTGTAGTATACTATAATCTGCTATGTTTTTATTAAATTATTGTAATTACATAATATTCAGTAAGTTTATTCAAAGATATCTAATACAGTTTATTTTATAATACATTGCCACAGTATGCTTTACTGCTGTATTATGTACTGTGTTTACTTTAGTCAACAGCATTCATTATTTTGTCAAATCATACTATATATAAAATTAATATTTTAAACAAGCCACACTGAACTTATTCATTTCCACTGTTCCAACATATTCATTTATTTGTTGATTTTGTTTAACTATATTTGTTTAACTTTCTCCTTCTTTTAATGACGTTTGGTGATTTTATTTAAAAAATATATATGTATATGTCTTTATAATTCATAAACCGGTATGCTTGCTACAGTACAAAGGGTCAAACTATTGGACTGCATCAAGCAGGGAATGCAACTAAAGAGATTTTAGATTACTGAAACAAATAAGAACAGTTCAACAGAACGTCAAAATCTGGAAGGATAGGAACCGGCAACTTTGGAGAGGAAACAAATAAAACATTAATGATATCACTTAAACACTTGGTGAAGCTATGTGGTAAAAAATCATTGGTAGAAACCAGAGGTTTGTTGAATAGTGCAAGAGAAGTTCCATACACACTCACAGGACTTGTTATCAGAGAAAAGGTTTTAATTCGCTAGTGAGCATAAAGATGATAAATATTATATAATCATGATATATATAATTTGAGTTGCACGGATTACTTTCATTTCACTATACGTATATAGTCACAATAAAGACTCTTCAATTAAAAATTTTTTATTTGCTAGTGAGCATAAAGATGATGATTCGTATATAAAAATATAATAATTAATATTATTATAATAACATTTATAAATTTCCACTGCAAAGATTACTTTAATTTCACTATACTTATTGTATTTAGTGACAATAAAGACTCTCGCATTACAGTGTAATAGGTAAAGGCTCAGCAACATTATGTGGCAACAAAATGAAGTCAGCTGACGACCGGAATGGACTGAATGACCAGGTTATCACATCAATGAAGTTTTTGAAGAGGAATAGATTTTACATTTGAACTGGAAACTGCATTGAAATCAATGTGCAATTATTTTTGGTCAGGCAAAAAAAAAAAAGATTAATCTAATCATTGGTAAGATTATAAAAACAATTTTGTAAAAAATAATAATGGCACGCTGAAAAAAGTTATGTTGATCATCTGAGGTTGTATTTGCCTAATACTGAGATCCACTATAAACTACATATATACTGTACATGAATGTTTGAAGAAAATTCAAATTTTATTTTAAATAAACTAACTAAAATATTTTATAACTCAAATCATACAAGAAAAAAAGATTTCCACAAAGCATTTCAACAGTTTAATCTTGTTTTTGCACAACTCCTTGTGTAGCGCTTTCTCTGAGACTTGATATAAGCGTAGGGTTGGAAAGGCTTGATCTGGAATAAAGAGCAATGAGTTCTTTATTGGGAGATTATAAACTCTTACTTCAAGTGACACTGTCAAGTTCAAAAGATAACATTCATGTGGTAGCATTCATGTACTTCCATCAATTAGTCATCTCTCAACTCTTGATATTTAGAACTGTCAACAGAATGCTTTAGGCTCACGATAAAAGACAAATAATTGATTGTAGTTTGTTATTAATCCTTTTTTATTTATATGAAATGATGAAAAAAAGAACCTATCAAAGCATGCTTCATACCACGAAAGAAAATCTGAAGCAAATGCAAATGCAGTCAAGTGTTTTAATACAAACAGTGAAATCCTAAATGTTGTTTATGAAATGTGGTTTGAAGAATAGTCTAAGGATTAGGCTATTACACAAGTACATATAAAAGAAGAGCTAGGCAAAATAACAGCAGGCTTGGTAAAGTCAGGCAGAGTGTTTATGTTAATGTTGATGTGTTATATCAGTGTTAATGATATGGCTGAGCGATGTACAGTATACTATGTGACTGAGTCAGTGACTGAGATTGAGAGCCTGAATGAGGAGTTACTCTGGTGTTTCTCTGACAAATGGGGCCAGCCATGCTTTGTCACCCTGTTGCTAGAATGGTGTCTCTCCCTATGTCTGTCTGTTTGTTTCTTGTTGGCTTGGGACACTTGTTTTAGGCATCAGTTCACTCCACTTTGAACAAATCATCTATAGCTGTTGAGTCAGTAAGGCAGGTGTTTCAGTTAAACAAAGTCCAGTGTTATACCAGCATTGGAATAGGATTAAGTGTGTCACTGAGCGGTTGAGGGATTTTTGCACACATATGGGAGGAACTGGACTTTTGGTCTAAGGATGATATCCCAATATTAGTCTGATGTTACTCCCAGCTTTTCCAGTAAACTATGGCTTGGGCGCTACAGTATTGTCTGAATTCTATTGGGGTGTCTGTCTGGGGTTTTAAATAAAATAATTACCTTGAACTTAGCATAATGTAATATAAGAATAATGAACATCAGACTTGGCAAGAGTTAAGTCTTTTTGATGTTTTGAGATATTAAGTTTGATGGTGAATGAATATTTAGCTCCCTTTGTAGAGGCTGTTTATGTTGCCATGTGCTTTCTGTTTTCATTATTGTCTTGTCTTCTCCCATGTCTTCTCAGATACACCAAACACCTAGCTCCATGTTATTTTCTAGATTTTTATGTCTTTCTACAGAAAATGAAGGAGAATATGAGAATAGGATGGAGAATAGAGAAAACTAAGAATGGGAGTAACTGGACACTGGACAAAATTTGGTCTAAAAGAAAATTTTATTTCACAAGTCACATTTACAATATAAATTGGAGAATTTGGGAAAAAAAAAGAAATTGATTAGCTAAAGAATAACTAAAAATATAGTACTGCACTATGATATCACAAATAATCAATGCATCTCACTCTATTGACAAGTTAATTATACAATATATATATTATTTTTTATATTTTTATCCCTTTATTGTTAATTGTATTACATTTACGAGCAACTTTCAAGTTAGATTTTTTTAAATAAAGGGTGAAATGTGCTTGATCTTTCATAGCATAAAATTAAAACAAACGTTGTTAGTAAACATATATGTACTGTTCGGTGAACAAGGAAAAATTAAGAGCAACGGTCAAGTTAGAAGTTCTCAAAATGATGCATAAAATGTGCTTGATCTCGTTTGTTTATCTGCTGGCAGGCTTTCTCTACATTCTTGGTTAGACCAGGTGGACCACAGCTGAACACACCAATCTTCCCCACCTTAGAAAAAGAATGAAATAAAAGAGTTAGGGTTAGGGTTAAGGTTAATTTAAAATCTATATATAATTACTTCAATGGCCTCATTCATTTTCAACATTATATTAAATGGATTCATATAAAAAATAAAAGATATTCATATATAAGTGTATGTGTTGCATAAGCTCATATTAGTTATTATGGGGTGATTCATTAATATTAAGCTGATCTTTTCTTAATTATTAATGGGCTAACTCTACTATTTATAGCAACCAGCTATCATAAGATGATGAATATGCACTACACAGATGGCAAGTTGTGATGTAATGATAGTTACGGGAGAGAAAGCTAAAAATGTGAGTCACCTCAGGATGAACTTCTTGTAGAGAGTTGAAGAAGGCCAAAAATGGTGGGCGACCAAAGTGTGTGATGGAACGCAGGCCAGTGAACAGACTCCTGCTTGACACTTTCTGGAAATGGCGCTCACAAACATACTAGGAAGACAGACCATATGAAGCTATATTAACTATATAAACTAGCAAATAAAGTTAATAAATATATCGTGACAATAAGTTGTGTGAAATGATGCCTTTCCCAACAATATGACAAAATACAAGTTCCTTACAAGCATGGTGGTCCTCAGGTCAAACTTTTCTGCCAGCTGAGTGATGTAGATGTGTACAGACACCAGCTCCTGTGCGTCCATCTCCTCAACTTCTCGTATGATATCCGACACCCACTCAAACTGACGCTGAGTCCGTGTTACCCAGATAAAATACACCTGGTGTAAAATCAGGCGAATTTTACTTATGCACTAATAATAAGTCAACTGTAATGTCATGTAAATTGCTGAATAGTCATGGAAATGGTTTATGTGTTATATTAATGTCCTTCAATCACCTTTTTGCATTGAACTTTGAGTTTTGCTGAAGACTTGAAAACGATATCCTTCAGTATAGAAGCAAATGGAGTTACTCCGATGCCTCCTCCCACAAGAACAGAAACTTCAAAGTCTTTCCACTCCTGGTGACCCTCTCCAAATGGTCCATCCAGGTACAGCTGAGGATATTTAAAAGTCCAAAAATAAATTAGAAATTATATTGTTTTAACGAATAAGTGTCTACTTTTGCAGAAAAATATAGAACAGCTGCCTCCTACTTTAGGATAAGCCGCTAGTTCCTTCAGTCTATCTAGGTTATATAACTCTCGCAGCTTGCTGGTCCATGGTCCCACCGCGCGGATGTGCAGGCTGAGTGTCTCCTCATGAGGTGCTGAGGTCAGTGTGAAGGGGTGGTACTCATCTGTGCCCAACTCCAGACAAGCAATACGTACCCACTGTCCTGAACGGTAGGTAAAACCCTGGGGCCGCTTAAATTTCAGATGTGTCACTCCTGCCATGGAAGACTTTCACTCAGTGACTCCCATCATGTTGGAGATTTCAGACAGAAATAGCTAAAACTAAAGTATATAACATTTGGTACCTGATGGCAGCAGTTCAGCATTGACCACAGGGATCTCAACTTTTTTCCTGCTAAGGCTGATGAGTTTATCCAGGAGGAAGAGGAGAGCAGGTGGGATCAAGTAGATGTAAAAGCGTGGCTGCTGGAGGAGGGCAAAGCTGCCGTGGATCACAGTCTGGGAGGATGAAAACGCAATTACTCAACAGACCTACCTTTATATAAAAAATAAAAAAATCTTGTGCTTTATTCTCACCAGGATGTAGATAAGCACGTAAAAATAGTGCGTGATCCAAAACCCTCTGAAACTTATCCGTCTGAAGTAGTGTGAGGCAAAGACATACATAAAGGCCAGGATAAAGAGAAGAATGATCCCAGTCATGCCTGTAAGGAAAAAAAGATAGTAAGAATAAGAGTAATGAGATATAAAACACATGTAAGTATACCATTATATACCATTAAATCAAGCTTTTTACACACTCGATGAACAGTGTAGCACTACCTGGTACTGTACAAAAGAACCAGAAGGTCCAGCTTTCTGGTAGCTCTGACCTGTAAACATAAGTATCCTTAGACATGGCTCGTTACGGCAGTATAAGGATAATGTTATATTGGATAAGGACAATAGGAACAAAGATATTGGCAATTCACCCATTATTGGAAAACACATTTGGAAACATGCAGGCAAGGATGCTGAGTTCGCTGACAGAGAAGACGTATAGATTCACTAAATGACCCAGAGTGTGTATAACTGCAAGATGAGAAGGGATAGATATTAGGGCAACATCACCTTAAAAATAAGAAAATACAACTCAACATACAGTACAGTACAAAATATATACTGTACCATAAAAATAAGAAAGTACAACCCAACATAAACTATCAGCTTTTTCAGATGGAGAAGTTTGTACTTTAAATCTTTGTAGATGCTAAAACTTATTTACAGTTCCAGTGTAAGCAAATAAATTATACTGTATTTCCCCTGAATTGACAAAAAAAAAAAAAAAAGCCAAGCCATCTGAGATTACCAGTGTTTCATTTGGTAGCTGTTTTGGAGCCTAGTACAATAAACTGCTCCTAAAACTTGTGTAGACTTGAGGTCCCTAACCTGAAAGGAGGATAGCCGTCATTGCCATGAGGCGATGGAGATCTATAGCAGAGTCAAAGGGAATGTATCTGTTGAGGAAGGTTTCCCTGCACATGGTTATGAGGTTGCGACACACTGTGAGGAGCATGTAGGGGTACAAGAAAGAGATGGCAGCAGCTGAGCCTCGGGACACTAAAACGCCCACCATGGAGGATTCTGTGACACCGGCGGTGCGACCCTGAAATCCGTAGTCTACACACAGAGATATTATATGAAATAATTAAGTATAATTTACTCATCAATATAATACAGTTATTATTAGAAACTGAGGAAAATGAAAAAAGTGAGCGTAGACTCACAATAGCATCTCTCCAGCGCAATCCCAGCAGTGATCCCATAAATGACACCAATGCACACAATATGGCGGCGATAGTTTTCCACAAAGCGTTTAAACTGTTGGATCTTCTGTTGGACGCGACTCCTGACGTAGCGCTCTCTATGAGGCTTGACATACACCTTAGGGTTGGAGAGACTCGATCTGGGAAAAAAAGAGCAACAAGTACTTTATTAGGAGATTATAAACTGTTACTTCAAGTGACGCCACATGCCACCATTGAGGTATTTAGACCATATACTCTTGGTTTAAAAGATGACATAATTCATAGTGAAATTTTGCAGACATCATGTCATTGCATGACATCAAGCCAAAAAAACACAGCTGGTTTTAGGATGGTAAGCTGAAAATAACAGGGATCACAGTAGCTTAGGTAAAGCCTAATGGATCACACTATAATCATATGTGGACATCTGGACATGTAACATGACAAATGGTAAAACATTAAAGCAGCATTTTGCAGCATTTAATAACCTTTAAAGTATTGTATTCCTGGCAACATGGAATAGATACTATATATTTTTTAAACTAGGTGACAAAAAAAAGCTACTAAAATTTTTACTTTTGGTTTTTCCTTTGCCGAAGTTCTTGGCCATCATCTACAGGACAATTATATACAAAGTCCCCATCTTCTTTAAATGAGGAACTGAAACTAAAAGAAAATGTACATTTATAAAATGATGAAATAAACACTCACATCAGGATTAGGCTATGAAATGAATTTAAACTGACCATTTTCTCTCATACTTACCTGTGTTTCCTTGTGATAAAGGACACTCGATATTGGCTTAGTCGGTTCATGTCATGCATTTCCATTCCTGCAGTTATTCGACAATGAAATGACAAATTAACCTTTAGCTCAACATTACCCAAAAACAGGATAGATATTGTATTAGTAACCAATTGATGGGCAAAATTACCTTTTTAGTCATTTCACAAATCTAGTTGGGTCCCCAGTGTGCCATAAAAAACAAAAATCTGAGAAAAACTTTTCTTAACCTTGTTCTATTTTTGTATTGGCCAGGGCTTAAACAAGCCAATTTGATTTTCCCCAATGTGACCTCATATAAGAAGATACCATCCCCTGGCCTGTTGCACAGATTCTCTCAGCTCTGCTGTTCTCTTGCGAAACAGTGGCTCAGCATTAACTCATTTAAGCAGACACTGAAAAGGCGCATTTAGAGGAAGAGTGAAAGAGTTTGAAAATACATGATCTAAAGCAGTGGTTTACAACCTTTTTATTTCTTGGAGCTTGTATCTAAAAAAAAACCACTGTTGCAAAAGCCCAGGCAAATCCAGCTCATAGACACAAAACAGCAGAATAAACTGATCTTTTAAATATTTTTCTATACTCTAAGGGGTAACTGGAGCATTATCACACACTTTGGATGATCTCTATGACCTATGTTAACTTTAAAAGAAACTGCAAAATATGGGACCTTTAAAGGATTGCTGTTGTAATTGCAAGGTAAAAGTACTGCGTTTGTAAAAGTACCACCTTTTATGTTAAGTTGTGCAAACTGGAGGACATTTTCATGATCTTGCAGTAAAAGGTGAAAGTCTTCCCAGGTGATGTGATCTTTGTTGTCAAAGCCTGCAGCATGGAGCATAGCTTCTATAGCCTCCTCAGCCTGATTCTTTGAGAGGACATTGCTAGAGGTGTCCATAAAAGACCTAAACAGATATATGAAAAGACAAAGAAGAGTTTTAGGGTCTTGACCTGTAAAGATGACCTGTAATTTTGAAATTAACTGCATACTGCGATACAAATTAGTATCTAGGTCTTATGTACTTAAATAAGCCTTAACACTATGACAAATTCATTGATTATTAGGTGAACAAATAAGCCAATATTTAAAAATTTTAATATTAACCTGAGTAAAGAACAAAAATCTTCCTTAGATAAGAAGCCTTCTCCTTTAATGTCATGCATGGAGAATAGTAGCTTGGACTTCTCCTCTGGGGTTCCTGAAGTAGAGAATAACAACAAGGTAACATATTCAAAATAAATAGGGCACAAAAACAAAAAGTAACACATTCCTGAACAGCTTTTGGTCACATTGTTCTTTTTAAGACATAAAAATGTTAATAAGTTGACCTTTCATGAAGATAACCAGAACATTAAAGAACTCTTGAAAAGAGAGGTATCCATTGCCATCCTTATCCGCCAGAGAAAACATGGACTCCAGAAACGGCGAATCAGGCTTCAGCCCGAGTGCATGGGCAAACTCAGCTCCTGTAAGCTCACACTGGAGAACTTCTTTGGTTTTCTTGGAGGATATGTGACTCAGATCCCCTGCATCACTTTTATCAATATCTAGAATCTAAGGCACAAGATTGAAAATGTTGAAATGTCAGATTTTAAACTCAACTACAAACACCACTGCATGAAGTAGGCTCTGGCTAATTTATTTGTAAAACACCCATTTTTTCTCTCTCTCTCTCTCTCTCTCTCACACACACACACACACACACACACACACACACACACACACACACACACACACACACACACACACACATAAATGATTGCTACTGTAATTGGGTGTCCTACCTTTGCAAATGCATGTCTGAAAAAGGTCTCCACTATCTGAGCTCGCTGCTTTTTGCTCACAGCCTCCTTCAGCAGTTCTTTCTCACTCATCTGGGTCACTATCAGATGCTGGGTCATTTCTATCAAGTCACACTCTAGCTGATCCATAAACTCGGATCTTTGCACAGTGTTCTCAAAAAACAAAACCTGAAGACATTTTGAAAATATATGTTTATTATTGCATTCCAACAACACATGCGTTTTAGTTTTTTTGTCTTAAATCAAAATTGAGCTGCACATAAGTACGTACATTATCATATGTCTTGGTCATTATCATGATGTTTGTTATCCAGAATGGAAATAGCCGTATCACGAACCAGAACTAGTCATATGGCTATTTCAGTTCAATTTGTACAAAATACTTGTACACTCAGTTTAGCTCATTGGCAATGCAGACGCTTCATTTGAGTCTTAGATGAACTTTGGAATGTGTTTTTGCATGGAACGAGGGTTGTAAAATTACTTACAGTACTCGTGTCCCAGGTGACAAATTAATGCTTGATGTGCAGAGCAGGAAAATTTATAATTACCAAGACGTCTGGTAATACTTGCTGATTCATTTTGATTTAAGACAGACTTGAACAAATCCAAACTGTTCCTTTAAGCTTAAATCTACTGAACTGCAGTGGATTCACCTATTTGGAAACATTATATATAAATATCTTACCAGATCATATTCTTTGGGGATCTTCAGGAGTAGGGCACGGTGATGATGATCATTGGACAGAAACACCTCAAGTAGGTCTTGAGTGCCAAGGTTATGAGTGCGCATAGGGGAACCATTTTCGCCATAAATCTGGAGCCGTTTCTTTTCATCGATCTCCAGGCTGACATACTGAGGAGAATCTGAATATCCTTGCCACTCAAGAGCTAGACAAATAGACAGCACAGGAAGGATTACTTTTTTTGCTTTTTTTTAATATCACACAGTCAACCAGTTGTAACATGGGCCGCACAAACTACCTCTGATTCCATGAACGGTGGGTTTGTCTTTAGTAGGGCCTTGAGTCCTTTTCAGAAACCTTTTGTACTTAGTTGCCCGGATATGGGCCACCATGTAAGCAACGAGAAAACTAACTGTTTAAGAAAGAAGAAATAAGCATATTTTTAAACATTTGATGAATGTTAAAGAGCTCAGCTTTGGATCTAAATTAATGCAAACATCGTACTGACCTACAGGGAAGAAAAAAAGACAAATGACAAAAATGCCAAAGCCGGCCTTGCTGCCATTGTCGAAGAAACTCATAGAAGTAGCATTAGTGCAAGGATAAAGCAAGGAGGACGAGAAAATCTGGGGCTGAGGGCAGGGATCACCTGTAGGTGACAGAGAATAACCGGTTGAAATATGTAAAAACACACAGTGTAAGGTGATTTATAAGTTTTGAATTAATTGTACCATTTAGCCAGAAAAACACATTCTCCTGTATGTCTCCAGTCTCTGCACCAGTGGTACTGAGAAGTACATCACGATATGTGGTGTTCCGTATAGCTTGGATCTCTGCCTCTGTAAACAAGCTATGAAGATTATATTTTTTATAAATTTGACTAAGACCCCTTTCAAATGATACATTGCAATTTTGTGTCAAAGTTCAGGTTAGAGGATTTTTTTTTAGTCAACATCGTGTCAGTGGTCTCAGGTTGGAATTTGAAAACATTAAGATCAGACATTATCACATTCCATATACTGTATAGGCATGAAAGAAATCCTTTTTTCTGTTGCTGTAAAGAAAATATATTCATCTTCTGATTTTTGCAGAAAGCTGGTAAATGAACATGAAAAAATTTGACATTTTAACTGTTATTTGAAAGCTCATTGACTTGCGATTGCACTTTCTATCAGAGGTGGCTTACAGAGTCTTACTGATGAGGTCCGATTAAAAAAAAAATGATTAAACAACTGTGGGCAAATATAAAATGTTTATCATATAATTAATATCCTACCCATTTTGTTGGTTTTCAAACCAGAACCGGTCTGCATTTCTGATGCGTTCAAACTGGTCCAGGACAATGGAAGTAAACACTGGCCCTGGTCCCTGGTTTATCTCCAGCAGAGCTCCTAAGAACAATTCCAACCTGTTGATATCATTTCCATACATCTTGGCCAGCTCCACAAATATCTACAAAGATATTGAAAACCAGATATTGAAAAGCAAGAGGACAGTCAGAGGACAGAAAAAACAGTTTCATGTTTTTTCAGGAAACACTACAGTACATTTTATGTATACATGTATTATAGCTAATATGCCAGTGTAAGCTACAGTACATACCTCTGGATGAGTCATGCTCAGGTTGAAATTAATCTCTTCCCAGGTTCTGACAGGTGGAATGTTGAGAGCCTCTCTGATTTGGTTATAGCTGGCCAGGCCAAAATCTCTACCTCTCAGAATGATCATGGCCACAGCATCAGTGCGCGAGAGTTGCAAGGAACCGTACATGTAATCTGCACAGGAACAGTAAAAGAGGATAGATGTTCATTACTGGCTCAAGATTTTTTTTTAAATAGCAAGAGTAGAAGAGAGATAGAAAAACATAAAGTAACCTCGCAAATCCTCAACAATTATGGGGTCCTCTCTCTCAGTTATTTGTGAAGCCATACCCATTATTAGATCCTCTACATCTTGACCAGATTGTAAATTTGGGCTCTAGAGCAAGAAACAACATTTTGTAAAAGGTGGTTCACTGTTAAAATTTTAAAAGTTGAAACATAATAAACAAATTTTTTTTATTCTTGACTCACATCTCTGTTCCAAAAACTGTTACACAAGCGGAGTGCTGGAGAAGTGCTTCCATCAAGGTTAATAACATTTCTGTAGTGACATGTCCTGTTTCTAAAAAACAAAATACAGTTAACATAATTAATTATTTTTAATTATTTGGCATAAAAAAGAAAAAAGTGTCAATCCTCCTCTTTCTTTGAAAGAGAACTAACTGTTTTTTTTATGCATCGTAATTTATACAGTTATTTATTGCATGTTTTGACTGGTACAGTGGATACGGTTTATTTCATAGATTCAATGCTTCTCTATTAAAATGCATGTGAGGTTATAGTGACAATGTGTGGCTGAGATGCTGTTTTTTTTTATTTTTTTTAATTCTTTGCTCTTTTTGTGGCCAACAAGACTATGGCTTGTAATAAACTGTGTAAAATAGGCATAGGTCTGTAATGTGATTTTGGTGCATATTACTCTAATAGAATCATATGACACTGTAAGAGGCCCACCTTATTTCTGTATGCCCATCTATACAATGTTTTCTTGTGCCACCAGTGTTACGGGGTATTACACTACAAATAAGCTCAATCCAGGGACATATGAAATGGATTGAGCTTGGAAACATGTAACTGTATTTTGTATTTCAGTCATGTTCTGTAAAATGTCTTTGCATGTATTTACCTCATATAGACACCAGAGGGAAACACAGTTAAATCAAAAGCCATTGTTACAATCTGAAACTCAGGAGAAATCCCTGGATCCACAGATTTCTGATAGCCTAGGAGTGTTTTAGAAGAAAGTCATGAATACATCTGAAAAACCATATATCTTTTTTCAGAATAAAATAGTCACAGCCGGTACAATAGCCTGTATTCTGTGGGCCGTTATGTTAAGCATGTCATCTGATTTTGAAAAGAAAAGAAAGAAGAAAAAAAACCAACAGTTTCATGGAACATATCTCAATTTGAATTAAAATTCTGTTTAAATGTTGGATGCAACTTTTCACACTATCCAAGTTAATTTTCTGCAGTAAGGGTAATCAAAAAAATAAAAATAAAAAAAAACAAGCTTGCTCAGCAGAAATGATAACCCAGGCTTGAGTAAACCTTCACTGACGTAGCTGAAGCCCACTGTGCCCATTAAACAGAACCTCAAGTGGTAACTCACTAAACCACAAGTAAGTAGAGCATGTCAGCTCACCACACCAGCTACACACACACACACACCACCCCTCTGACCTCTCACCTGGGTATGGAGGCACTGAGAAGCCTAGATATGCAGGAAGCCATTCATAGAATGCTATATTCTGATAAAAGAAAAAAAAAGAATATTGCACTGTATATGGAGAAATAGACCATGCAAACAAATCAAATAATAATAATCTATATCACGTATTGACTCTTGCTTAAGGCAATGGTTTTCTTCACCATTTAGTATCATGTACTGACTCATGACTTGGGCAACTACTTATTTGGCACCTGGAATAGGCTATAGTTTAAACAAAAGTGTCTTAAGCCCTGTTGCAGAAAGTGTGTGAGGCAACCGTACAGGTGGACAGACAAAAAAATTGGTACTTCCATCGACCTCTTGTGGTTTCTAAATAACAGATGACTTTTCTCTCTACCTGAAATGTGGCAATAACCCTCTTCCTGGCGTTTTGAAAAAGCTCCTCATCTGACCATGATGGGTGTTCCTTCTGTAGTTGAGTAGCAAGGTAATTATGGTAACGAAACCAAACAATGGCTTCAGCTACTGTGAAGAGGTTCTCATTGGCCCAGGCATTCCCAAATTCTGCGGAGACAAAATGATCAGTAAAAACTATGGATTTACATGTGGATTCGCATACATCACACCTGTACTGTTTATTTTAGAAGTTTGACTGAAACTTTGGTTTCTGTGTTTTTGACATAGATGCCTTCTCTTTGTGTAACCTGCATATTGAGCTCTGGCAGCTGAAAGAAATCCTGCTGATGACATCTGACAGTTTGATAAATATGTTTCCTTAGGCAGACTTAAGTTCATTGAGACATGCGTTACCACAGATTATGTGGCAAAAATAAATAACAAACCAATAAAAGGCAACGACACAAACAACAAAAATACAGTAATTGTGGGATTTAATTTAAAAAAAGTATAGGGCCAGATGGACAGCAAAGAAAAGATAATAATGAAGAGTGAGTCTGTTTTGTGAAATGAATGAAGTCATTCAAAACATTCTGAAAACATTGCACTATTTCATAGTTTGAATCAACAGAGAAATAAAAGATTTTTCAATTTTATTGAAAAATGAATGAAAATAAAAACCACCATAGAGCCCTGCTGGACCAGTCTCTCCCGTGGAGGGGTCTGGAGCGCTCCACATAAAATTATTACTGGCAGTCTTCATTGGCATGTCAGAAGAAGGTCCTGAAGACAGATGCCCTCCTTGGAAACTCCTCAGGGAATCACACCAAGAACTGGAGGTGCCATAAATCGAGCTGCCATCAATCCAAGCTGTCACTTGGTTCACCTGTAAGGAAATTAACCACCAGTTTATGAATAATGAAATTATTCACTTGAAAAATATTTTTACATAGAAATGACGAGGTTAAAAACACGAGCAGTGTTTGGGAGTTTAAATAGTTTAGAAAAAAATCTAAAAAGTAAAATGGTTAAAACATATGAAGGGTATATTATGCTCAAAATACAACCTGCTCATTTAATTTCTACAGCAGAAAGATGTCTATCAATAACAGTCACCAAAATATATGTTTTGTTAATGTTCTTTCATTTCTAACAAAAAGATTGAGCAATGGATTTAATTGTTCATGCTAATAGAGCATGTATATCTGTTTGGCTTGTTTTTTGGATGTAGATCTTGTCTTTAGTCTAAATTCACTACGCTCAGTTCCAGACTAGTGTTACCTGTTTCCTGGGGTTGTTTGGACTCTGTCCACTACTGTGGTCCCACTGTACACGTTGAAACTGGAGAAGGACTTCTTCTGTGGAGTTTTTCCAAAAGACGGGGTCATCTTTTGAGATCATGACATCCATGAACTCAGAAGGGCAACCGGGTCTTCGGGATTCCATAATCTCAAACATTACATGATAACCTAACCGCCATCGTAGATTTGTCAGAATAGACAGACAATGAATTAACTGTCAGAATGAAATGCTGTATAATGCTATAAAAATGTAACTGAAGGTGTCACTTACCAAAAAATAAAGAGAGAACCGTTCGATTATGGAATGATATGTAGCCAGATGGGCCACGTGTCAATGTATTACTCATGTGCCGTGGATTGGGTAGGTGCAGTTGTTTAATTTGTAAAACTCCATCTGTGTAGTGAGCGGACAGGAGGCGCATGAGAGGTGCACCTGTTCAACAAACATTCACAGTGCTGGGATCAGGTTCCGTAGATGTGGGACAAATCAGGACAAATAGTAGGATTTTAGGCCTCCTGACAGGTTCATGCACTGTCCCTTCAAACATCGTTCATTCTCCTGGACAGTTTTTGCAACCCAGGAGCCCATTGAGCCTGTGTTCTACTCAGGCCCTTCATACCTCCTATTTTGTTTTTTTTAATATATAACTTTCTTGGTTCCAACCAGCAAATTATAGAGTGTCCCAAATATCTCTGTGTATAGGGAAAACTTATACTTGTAAGCAAGATTTTTAAAAATTCTACTCTACATTTTTTCTATTGGTCTCTCACACATGACAACCTTGTGTTAACACATTTGCTATTACACATGTAATTAAATGTGTTTCTTTAAATGTTCTTTTACATTTACATTTAGGCATTTGGCAGACGCTCTTATCCAGAGCGACTTACATTTTTATCTCATCTGAGCAGTTGAGGGTTAAGGGCCTTGCTCAAGGGCCCAACAGTGGCAACTTGGTGGTTGTGGGGTTTGAACCTGGGATCTTCCGAACCATAGTCCAATGCCTTAACCACTGAGCTACCCCTGGCCCCATTTTCCTGTATCCCTTCCTTGTATATCTTTATGTGCCGCCATACAGTAGGTAAAAGCGAGAGGGCTTAAATCTTAGAGGCCACTCCATTAGGTCACGGTAATCAGTCCAAGAACTACAGTACAGAGACTTTTAGGACTTCTGATTATAACTAATGATTTGGCTAATTGTGAGGCCAACAAAAAAACTTAAAGAATCTTTCATAAAAACAAATAATTCTCATTTCTGTAAAGAAAGTCATTTACTGATATATGGCACATTTTTTTCTGGTTCCATCTCACACTCTAAAGGTTAATTTGGAAAAAAGGTTTCCATTTGAGACTAGTTTCAAAGTGAAACCCTTAAGCATCCATGAACCAGCAGGAAACCTAAGTATCTAATATTGTAATATACTTTACACTATTTATAGCTACACATCCAAACTGTTACCTGCTGTCCCCCGACGATGATAGGCCAAGTTATTATACCAGCCATCATATCTCTGAACTTCCCAAGTGATGCCAGAATCTAAGTAAGAGAAAAGACAACTACAGTCATAGTACAAAGATCGGTGGACCTCCTAATTAAGCAATGACCCCACATACCAAAAAAGAAATGTAATGTCATTACCGGTCCCAGTTGTCATATGAGAAGAGAAGAGAAGAGTTGTAAAGTTTTATGGTCTTTTCTTCCAACAGCCATAAAACTTTACAACTCTTCTCTGTAACTCATACACACATGTATGTGGATTTTTTCACTGACTGGTATACAACAGGACACTAATACTTACCCATATTAATAATATGATAACTGCAATACTACCTCCCAATAGAATGTGTAATACACGATTGCATATAATAATACAATATTACATACATACTTGATTACTGTGCAATACTTACAAGTCGTCTTGAGTCATATTTTGTTGGTACTTAATGTTTTTTTGTATTATTTATTACCTTTATTATTACCTTCCTTAGTTAACAACTGTGAGCACCTGTAACCGAGCATAAGCAATTTCCCTTTGGGATTAATAAAGTTCTTTGAATCTTGAATCTTGAATGATTTGGAGGTATGCAAATAACACTGCACACATAGGAACACACGTATAGTACAAAATCTTTGCTTTACGGATTAGGTGGTTATGATCAGGTGTCCACAAACATTTGACTACTTTGTGTAAAGCATGGCACAGAGTAAGAAAAATCCATCTTCTTGCAATTTTATATAATATGCAGGCTATTCTGTTTAAATAACATGATGATCCAATCTATGACATGATTTTTGGGGAAGGTCAAAGTGTTTGGAAATCTGAGCTGTAGCTATTTGGGAATTACAGAATTTAATCTCTTAATCAAAGAAAATGTTAATCTCTTAAGTTTCAAGAATTAAAACTATTTTAAATTAAGCAATGATATGGGTTTTGCTTTATATTAGTATTGCTAAAGTTATATGTAATGAATACTCCTGACCATAATATTTGTGACATTCTGTAATGTAGAGAATATTATCTAAACTTTTAACTGGTACTGTTAGCCCTACGTCTGTATGATGCCATTCAACATTACTGTATCACAGGAAGAACATGGAGTACTGTTGGGTCTCTATTTTCCTTCCTGTTATCACTTTTTGTAGGTTTACAAATAGGATGAAAAACATTTAAAAGATATTAACCTTAAAAAAACACAACTAGAACAGAGAGAGAGAGAGAGAGAGAGAGAGAGCATTAATTATGTAATCACTTTACATTCCTGTTACTTTGCTTACCTGCTGCACAGACAGTCAGAGACAGTATGACTAGTGTACACCATGCGCTCCTGTACACATCCATTCTGGAGAAGGAAAAACACACACACACACACACACACAAGAGTCACACACTCTTCAGGAGACGAGGCACCTTGTAGCTGAAACCCAGTTTGAAAGTGACAGACTTGAAATCACTCAGAGGGACGAAACGTCAAATAAACAGAAATCCAAGAAGCAGTGGAGTTTCCTGTGAGCCCCTGCACTGCACGCTGAGCAACGGTATGTGAGCGCGCCACTCAGAAACCGCGCGCGCGAGACAGAGAGAGAGCGAGAGAGAGAGAGAGAGAGAGCGCGCGCGGACGCAGCTGCACTCAGGTCGCGCGGCTGAAACAGACTGCCAGACTTATCAGAAGCAGGGATGGTCAATGCTGGTCGACACCTCCATTCTTGAAGTTACCATCTATGCAAATGAGGTCGAACCCCAGGAGGTGTGAGGATATAAAAGATGCTCACCTCCGTGGAAACACAATTCCCCCTGGACTGCGACGACCCTGCACTTTTTGCGCACACTTTGCGTGGTTTCTCGTGCTTACAGGTAAGCCTCGGAGATTGGCTTCAATATGACTCTTACAGTATGCATGTGAGGAAGGCAAAGTCGAGGGATTACTTTACAATCTCTTATAGGTCTAAAACGTTAATTAGCACAATAATTATTTAAAAAAATTATTATTAGTGTTGTTGTTGTTTTAGAAAAAAAGTGAATAATAGACTATTTAATTAATAAACGCAGAAGTAGACGAGACATGCTTGTAATTAAGTTATGATTAAAGGTGAGATGCGCTCCGGTTTAATGCAGGCTCTTATCTGAGTATCTGTGGGTAACTGAGCTTCTGTCTTCACTGCTGTGCTTTCAGCTTTAGCGCACGGATTTGGAGGAAAGATGACTTTCTACGATGACATTTACCCATTCTACCCGCTACAAAGAACCCCGTTTATATTCAGCGGCAGTCTGCTCGCTGTCATCCTGGTGTTTCTGACGCTGCTCGCCATCCTGCTCCTCATTGTGCCCGGGATACGTGGCCGATCGGTAAGGGCACTCAAACACAAGTGCACTGAACTCGCAACACCTCACTTAGAGGCAACCTGTGCTTTCAGGAGGACATACTGTAGTTCTTTTGCATGTCAATAGTAAATGAAATTGCATATATTGTCTTACTAATTGTTTTTCTTTCTTTCTTTCTTTTAGAGGATACTTTGGACATTCAGGATAATTATCAGCTTATTCATAGGAGTAGTTATAGTTGGTAAGTAGTTTATAACCTATAACTTTTTGTAAACATACATTAAACAACCACTGAATTCATGTATTATATCAATTCCTGCTCTCTGTTTTACCCAAATGAGGATGGGTTCCCTGTTGAGTCTGGTTCCTCTCAAGTTTTCTTCCTATTGCCATCTCAGGGAGTTTTTCCTTGCCACTCAGAAAAACTCACCTGGGACTATCTGACCATTTTGATTCACACACATTCACATTCCATACAAACTGAAATAATTCTTTTGATTGTGTAAAGCTGCTTTGCGACAATGACAATTGTTAAAATCACTATACAAATAAAATTGAATTGAATTGAATGTATTGTCTATCCTAAACAAGACTAATGAAAATCTTGATAATGATCTAAACTATGATCTGGTGATTACATCCTAACGCACTGATTCACTGTAAGTCATGATGCACTGAGAATGACTTCCCCCTTCCTGTTACAGTTCTAAACTTCACTTGTGACTGGGCTGAAGGAAGCTTGAAGACCAACACTACATACAAGTCCTTCAGCAATGTCGTGGTGAACGCTGAGGTCGGTCTGCATGTGGGCCTGTATGGAATTAACATCACCCTAAGAGGTCAGTCAAGCAAAAAAACTGTGTCAACTGTTGCTTTTTTCCAAAATTAATCATATGTACACATTTGGTAAAAAAAACCCCAAAGATATTTAAGTTAAGTCAGGATAGAGGAAGCATCATATATTTGATATTTATTTTCCATCCCTGTAGGAGATCCTGTGGTACAGTTCAACGAGAACATCAACTATAACGAAATGTTCACATGGTCGGGTGTCATAGATGACGATTATTCTGATGCCCTGGAAAGAGGACTTCCCAATCCCATCCTGTACATTGCTGAGAAGTTCACCCTCAACAGTCCCTGCAGTCTCATTTATCAGTACCAGTTCTCAGGCAGATTTGCCTCAGCCACCCTGTGGTAAGACACTGCGATCACTGACACCATCTTCAGAATAGAGAAACAAGGCCTATTCAACAAATGCAAACAGGTACTGTAAAGAATGGTGTCTCTCTCACTCTTTCCCCACAGGACAGCTTTTTGCTGCTGGATACTGGCCAACATCCTTTTCTCAATGCCCGTCATCCTCTACGCTGGCTTCATGATGGTTGCTACGGCCGCTTTTATCTTCTTCTCCTTGGCCTCCTTTTCCACAATATACAACCTCCCACAGTGCACCTACTCTATAGGCGCAGAATCCTTTCAGACAGAATATAGCCATTCTTTCTGGTTAGGTGTAGCTACGGGTATGTATCCTGAATAATGTCTCTGGTATAATTAGTATTGTAGACAATACACGAAACATTAACGACATGAAAGATATTAAAAATCAGAACTGATTAAAGCCGATCTCTTCTAAATAACACACTGTTGTGGTTTACAGGTTTATTGTGTGCAGTAATTGGTATTATAGTGATTCTGCTGGATTACTTGATCCCAGAGAAGATGAGGGAAGCTTTCAGTGTTGGGGTGGATGAGTATGATGACAACATGTGCTCCGTATCAGAGGGCTACCTCAACAACAGCTTCCTAGAAGGAGTAAGTTTAGAAGGAGTGACTGTAAAAGGAATGAGTAATGGACCACAGAAGACCACCACTTTAACTGTAAGTCCCCATACCTTTAAACAAGCACTGTAACTATCATAAACCTGCAGATGTTTCCTAATATTAATAAAAACAGGACATCTTCATATTCGCCAGGCCACAGTTGTAAATAAGAAACCTGTTCTTAATCTGTCTTGCCTGGTTAAGTAAAGGTAAATAAAAATAAATAAATATTGCTGAATAAAATTATGCACTTTACATGTTTCCACAGAAGCTCTGAGAAACAACCTGAAGCCAACAAGGCCACCATTTTCCATACTTGAAAATCACACATCCTACAGAATGAAGCTTTTTATGTTGATATGGTTGTAAATAGAAATGTAAACATTTTTTATTCTGCTGTAACTTTACATACATATATGTGTAAATATGTATATACATATGTTTGGGGAAAATAAATATATATGAAATACTTTGTGTACAGAACAATCAAATTAATAATGAATAAATCCCGATGCCCTCTTATGCTGGTTTATAATGCATAGGTTGCTGGAATAGGTACTCCAGGGAGTTAAATGAGCCTATATATGCACTGTATTCTTTGTATTCTTAAATAATAGTAACATTTTACACAAGTGGTGAATTAATTCACTCAGCAAGGCATGTCACTGACGCCAGACAAGTTTAATTCCTAATTCCTTTGGTATTATTGTATCCGATCTGTACTGTATAATCAGTTTTGAAACAGATGCACATATTAAAATATTAAATATTAATACACCATGATAAAATCTTAACTTCTTACTGCATTACTGGCACATTAATTGATTTATATAGAGAAATCTATTCTTATATCGTCGAATATGAAAAACCAATTGAGCCTTTATGCAAGTGTCAACCCGCTGTCAAGTCAACAATCTAATGGTTTCCAAATGGAGACAAAAGGCTTCAAGAAAATATTTCAGGCTCAAGACCAATTACATACAGCATGTATCAGTGGTTATTAATTAATATTATATACTATGATTTATTTTGCATTGCAAGATGAAATGAACAGACCATGATCATGGTAGCCAAAAAATAAAGGAATATTTTGTTTATTTAACGGGTGAGAGTCAAAAAAAATTATATTGATAAAAAAAAAACCAATATAATATAATTAAATCAGTCCAATGTGTCGTGTCCTGGGTGTTTCCGGATATATTTTAAATGAGAAATTCTTTGGAAGTCAGGCAATCCTCCACAAATGATCAGAGTCTTATGAAATGCACTAAATATAAATGTCTAATTACAAACATGTATAGCGTCATTCCCGATTTAGCTGATGAATCTGCATAGATATCTAGTCTTAGTTAGTACAAGTCAGCTGATAAACAACTCTATTATGTACAGCATTAAAAAATAAATACCAATACTAATAAATAAAACAAAAATAATCATGCAAGGCATAGCAAATGGGTGACAACTGCCAGGGTAGACTTGATATGACCACAGCTGTATTTGTTTACTAGGTCTGACATGGGTGACCCGACATTCTATAAGCTACAGCTCACCTGCAGGGAACACAATCATGCATTGTTTTTTTCCCCCCAGGGTTAAAAACAGGAGGAGGTGACTACCATTCAGAAGATTCATTCATCCACATTAACCCTGCTGAGGACTGCAAACCTAATTTATTAGGAGAGTCTTGTACTTTAAGCTTTAAACACCTTGTCTCATACACACTCATACACAGACCTTGCCTTCCAACATGAGGATTAAAATATCTTGCGTTCGTTTTCTGGTTATGACGAAGCATACACACTGTAAATGGTCATGATCAAACAAGGGTTAAGCCTGATGTCAGTTTCCCTTATGGATGTACTGATACTGGATTAGTAAACTAGTATACTTGCACAGCGCACAACAAGGATGTTTACAGAACAGTTCGTAGTAGGGATTCAAACTACACTTATAAGGAATGAAGGTTATTTGGAGAAGTTTTTCGTATTTCTGCTGAGAAGGGTAGGAAAACACTTTGTTGCCGGGCTTTACATAAAACCTTCAGGAGTTCCTCTAGGGGACAAGGAACCGTGTATTGAACTGTCGAGTTACACAGGCAGCACAGGGCATCACAGTGCTTCCACAGCACCAGCACTGCGTTTAGATGTACAATGGGGTTTCCTGTCCAGTTAGCAGCCTGAACATCACAGCTGGCATAGTTTTCATATGAATCTGTCAACAAGAGATAAAGCATCGTCAGTCTCAAGCAATGCAACGTGCACAAAGCATCAACTGAGATCATAAAGAACACACTGACCTCTCCCACAGATACCGACAGAGCATGGACAATTTTCTCATGTGCCATGGCAACTACACTCTGTCCGTTAATCTCAATTATCCTATGACCCACACGCACTCCTCCGCGTTCTGCTATTCCACCTCGCATCAGGCTACAGATCTGGAAAGACAATTCATTCAAACAGAGCATAATATATTTCTGCTAATCCTAGTCAACACACTTATACATACAGAGCATCACGCTCACACTCTTAGTGTATATCACCCAATTATAGTGGACTCACTATGCCATTCTGAACACTGAAGCCTAAAGGGTACTGCAAATCTGGTCTCTTTATTAGCACCGTAGTCACAGGAGGGCAGCTTACTACACTCAGCTTCACCTGTAACTGATTCTTCAAGCCCTGGAATAAACATCAACACACATACTGTATGCATACAGGTTGTAAACAACAAACAAGCCACAAAACTGCAAAATACAGAAATATTATACTTAAATGCAAGTGTAGATATATTTGAAATCAGAAGCAGTGAAAAGTAAGAAAAAATGGTTTTGCTGTGGGATGTTTTCCTGGCGTAATTTGTGTCCCATAAAGTTAAGTGCCGTTGCAAATCAGTGCAGGCGTATTCTGACTGATCACCTTTATCATGTCACTTATCATTTCTATCCCAATCTAATGGGATCGCTCGGTTAATGAAAGTCTCACCCACAGTGCATTGACAAGCATGAAAATAATAGATGAATAAATAACTGTATTTCAATCTAATTTGTAACTATTCCTAATTAGTAATCCACACAAATTTACCCAAACCTTGTTAGATGCAGCTAAAAAAGAAACAGGGTTAGTAAGCTCCGTTTTAATTATCTTAAGAATCTAACAAAAAAAAAAAAAGAACATAATTGAGCATAGGATGAATTTATAAAAATGCATAAAAACCTTGATGATGCCCTGACAAGTGGCTAGGGGCAAGCCCACCAGACTTGTGTCATTGACAGCCATGATCTGATCACCCACGTTGAGCTTCCCGGATCGAGCAGCTGGTCCACTGTTCAGCATGCAGGCGAGGATAACTGTGGGCAGGATCGACCCCCAGCCAGACTCTACTATCACAACCCCAAGAATCTCCCCTTTCTGCTTCTCCAGGTGCAACTAGCGAAAAAGAAAAAAAAGTGGCAGGTCATGGGTCAACAGGGAGGGGAGGGAACAGCATGCTCCACACAAACTGTTATTTTGTACAGAATGTTGTCTGAGTAACTTTGACAGTGCGAGACTCCCCCTACCTCTTTACAGTTCTCAGAGTTTGAAAAGTGTATGAGATCATCATTGTACATCTCTTGTGAATTAAGAATGTCGCTATAGTCTTTCTGACTGAGGTCCTTAGGGTTGATTCCGTTTGCTCTCAGAAACTCTTGGTAGGCCATGCTAAACGCCTGACCAATGGACTGTGCAATGAGCTGGGCCTGAAGATGGGGAGGGGAGAGTGAAGGCAGGACAAAACTTGAGTGAGGCAGCATGCTCAGTCAAGTCAAGTCAAGGCAAATCAAGGAAAGAAAATGAGGTCATGAGCAATTACATAATCATACACTTTTCAGGGCACTGCCCCTTCTACACTGGTAAATCTACAGTCAGGCAGAAGGAAATTATTTAGATAAGTAATAATTACATAAAAAACAAGGATTTAACATGTTTTTTTTTTTAGATAAAACAACATAATGCCATTCATTTGCCCTTATAGCATTAAATACAATATATTATAAATAGCATTTATAGACCCTATACTGTATGTTTAAGCCCTAGGCCTGGATTAGCATAAACTAACATTTGAGCATCAATACAAAGTTTTAAAAAAAATGTAAAAAGTTGCACCTTATCTACGATACGATAGAAATCAGGGTACAGTCTTGACTTACATCCTCAGACTCAAAGACGTAACAGATCATACGGTACTGCTTCCTGGCTTCTGCAGAGTTCAGGCTGGTTTCATTACAGTCGAGTGCAGCAGACTGTGACACTCGTCTGCGAGCCATCAAGACTACCACGCTCCCAATGTCTGCAATGTAGGAGATAGTCCGAAGAGCATTGTCTATCATTGTCTCCTGCATGAGAAGAGATACAATATCAGCTAACATACTATTTAAACTTCCTAGAGAACATAAGAACTCATTTTATACAGTATATTGTTTCACTACCATGGGTATGTGTGTATGGTAGCTCAGGAGAATCTGTCAGGTGTCGATGTGGCTGTATATTGGCAAACATCCCAAACTTCTTTTAAATCCTGCTTAGTCTCGTTTCTTTTAAACACCATTTTGGCTAAGAAGCCAGATTAACAAATGTGACTGGGAAAAAAAAAACAGTCTTTCTGAAGATCTCTAAACCTTGCCAGCTGAGTGTGCTTTTCTCGTGCAGTGAATGTCACACTTTCATTAGGTTTTTGGTGTGTTACTGTACATGCAATGCTGAAATCGACATGAGCTTATTCAGTAACCAGACGCCAGCTGGTAAAATGTCTAGATGTTTCAATCTCACAATCAGGGTAGGATTTTTTAAATGCAGTTTTCCCCTTTTTGTTTTTAGGGGCAACTTTGCTTAAAACTTTACCTATTTACCCATTATTGAGATACATGCTTAAAGAAAAAAAAAAACAAACATATTTCAGTTTAGGATAGAGTGATAGTTACATATAGTATATAGCTGAAAATGTAAAGAATATAAAAATTGACCTGTCTAGCTACATTGTATCAGACCTTTGAAACAATTATTCCTATTAATATTGTAAATTATAACACTGAACATTGCCAACCTGTGTGTCAGCATTGAGCACTTTAATGGCTTTTGTTGAAATGAAGAGGTCAACCTCGATCGGGCTCTGGCTCTCTTTATCACTGCACTAAAACACACAACAGAAGAGTTATAGCTACATCTAGTGTTCAGAATAGACATTTTCCAGACATTAGACATATCTACTGTATCATTTTATTATGTTTATTTTAATGAAGAAAAAAAAAAGGGTCAGCAGATCTGCATCTAGAGCTTCTAAAACTGTAACCTTTACTCTGTCTACAGCTTCCTGAGCTTGCATCATGCGCACGCTCTTGGACGGGTTTCTGTCTGAGAGAAGTTGGGTAGACCCGAGGTAGTTAGCAGCAAAGATGATCCCGTCGATGAGGTCCTCTGGTTCACATGGGCCTGGGACTGTGTAAGAGATCATAAATTACCCTCAGTAATAGCTTTTAAAATAAAATTTTAAATCTGTGTATAAATCGGTATTTTAAAGTTTAAAAACTTTATACAAGCTCAACCAATATTTATTTTCTTTGAAGTCTTTTAAAAGTATATATCCACTCAATTTTCCCATTAGGGAACATTTAAGAACAATTACATATCTATTCTACTTATCTGGTGTTTCACTTACATACAGTAATCAGTGTACAGTACATATAGTTCTTATACTGTAGATCTTGAGCCACTCCCCATTTCCTCATATACTGCTTCCAAAGAGCCAAAGATCCTCTCCCTTTTTTAATGTAGTCTTCAGGATTTTTTGGTGTCTAATTTTGGCGCATATTTTTAGCCCGGTCTCTAAATTGACCAGTTTCAGAGAAATGTTTTTTATTTGTTAATCCACACAGTGACCTATGAATAATTTAAGTATTAATACACATCTAACTGAAGGTGAGCACCAGTGAGAAACAGGTGCAGATGATGACAGATGATCAGGCTGGTGATTAGTTTACTGGTGATGCTGAATACTGAGTGGTTGGAACAGACAAGAGGGGAAATTAGGTTGCTGCTGAGGTCTCTCGTGTTGTGTGTTTAGGCACTTTGCAGCCTGTCGCAGGGTTACGACTTCTTTAGCTTAATGTACATAATTTTATTTATTTTAATATAATATGAAGAAATGAGGGGTGGCTCAAGACTTTTGCACAATACAGTGTATTACATACTTATCACAAAACATATTACTTAAGTCAAACGAGACTTAGAGTAATACACTATGGAAATATCGCACTTCAACTGTCATAATAAGATTGAAAATGTTTACCTTCCACAAAGCTTGGGAAAGAGTGGTTTTTCTTTCCTTGCTGTAAAGCAAAGGAAATCTGTTAGGCTGCAGATGCACACAGGTTTTTGATTTTATATATATATATATATATATTATTATTATTTTTTTTTTTTGTTAAAGTTGTATTTTCAAAGCTCCTGTCTGTTGCTAGTTTCTTACCTGAGGGAGGTTACAGTTGTCAGCTGTTGTGTTAGTTTCAGATTGTGGATTTATTGTGCCGTGTTGTGGGCTGTTTTGGGTTACCTGAGAATTGGATAAAACTTTGAATTATGCCATTTAAATCTTTTGCGATGAGCATAAGCTGAACATAAATTAAAATTAAACGTGACGCATCACATCAAATAAGGTAGTAAGTTGCATTTTAGGTGATTTGAGTTATGCATATTTTTAGATTCCTGGATCAATAAGCTTCATTCTCTTACTGTATCATGGATAGTTGCAGAGATATGGCCTGTGCATTGGGGAAAAATTCTAAATCTATTTTTTAAAATATGTAAATCTTCACCAGCTGCATGGACTTATAGCAACAAAAATAAATTTCTATAACAATTGGAGTAACAGTCTAATTAAATTTGGATTAAAACTTTCTCAGTTGTGTTGAACCATCAGAAAGATATTTATCAATAAAATTCTGCCAAAATTGAAGATTTGATAGATTTTACCTACTGCCCACTATTGTCCATGATGAAAAAAACTAACCTGTACGACTTAATACCTGCCTTGATATGACAGCTAAAAAATAAGAAGGTACTCTAAACTGAGAAAAAAAATAATACGTCCTGTTCAATAATTATTGATTAAGTGCCATTGACTGAACTGCTTTGTTACCTGGCCCTTACTGGACCTCAGGCAGTCTTCTTTAGTGAGTCTGGATGGGTCGTTCTGCAGCCGTGAGTCAAGAGCTGACATGGGTGTGTTGGAGGCATTGAGTCTGCTTTCTTCACTATGTGGTCTAAGCACCGATACTTGTGAACTTTCTGGGATCCTCTTCTCATCGCACGACTTCTCCACTATACCTCTGTTTGTCTCAGAGCTCTGATGTCCTACTTTCATTTTGGTTTTTATCTCATTTACAACCTGATTCATATCCTCATCCGCGCCCTCTGATTGTTCCATATCTCTCCCAGTCTTTGCCCTATTGCTATGAGGACACCTCTGTCCCCTACCTGTATTGTCTTCACGACTGCCACCCCCAACATGTAAACACTTGTCTTCTCTTTTTTCTCTCCCAAGATCTTTGTATGAATGTCTTTTTTTTAAATCATCACTATTATCAGTATCTTCAGGTTTGGTCATACTATTAATTCTGCGGTTTCTGCTGCCTTTGTCATCTTTACAAACCTGATGCCCTCTAAATACGGACCTTTGTTTTGAGTTTGTTTCTGCCCTGGCTACTTCAAAGTTTCCTAGATGATCAGTTTTAACTTCAGCATTGGTCTTTTGATTGCCTTCTCTGTGACAGATGATTGACCTCTGGCCATCACCCGTACACTTCTCTGGGATGCTTTTATCTACTGTGTAATCTTTACTTAAACCCTTGTCTCCTATACTCATTCCTTTAATGTAATTTGATCCCCGATGAGGGTTTTTACTGAGTTTTTCTCGTAAATCACATTGCCCTTTGCAGATAATTTCATCCTGACTTCCACCTGCCTTTCCTTGTTCATAAGCAAAACATGTTTCATCTTCTTCCGCAGGATCCTCCTCCTCTTCATCATCATCATTTTCATCTTCTTCTACGTCCTCTGCATCTTCTTCGTCATCTTCTTCATCCTCAGCCATGGGAGCATGAATGAAAGACTCAGTAACAGGCTTGGGACCTTTGTGGACCAGGTCCTCTGTACCTTGCTGGAGAATTCCATAAAACCCCTCTGAGAATTCCCAGGCATCTGAACTTCCTCCAGCAGGTGGTTTTCTGGAAGTACTTGGTCTTTCAGCAACCTCGTGACAGTCCATTCCTTCCAAATAACTCTCGTCTTCAGGGCAACAGTGAACATAGTAAGTCATCCCATCCGCATCGGTATGCAGTTCCTCATCTTCCTCATAGTCCTGCTCGTCTTCCTCCTCCGATTTCACATTATCATATTCAGACAGTGAGTCTTCCTCCATGCTGTCATGCTGATTAGGGCTATCTCCATGGTCGAAATCCTCCCCTGACACAGAGCCTTCAGTGGGACAGTAGCTGGCTGGGATTGGTGTGCTTGACTGGCTTTCTGTGTTACTGCTATGAGGTTCCTCAAAATCCTCTCTGTCTCTGGAGTGTTTAACTGTCTGGTCTGGTCCAGATGAGATGTATTGTGGACAATCGGCCGTTGCTCTGGAACCCTGGCTTTGTCTGAGAGCCATAACTGGCATCAGTAAGTCCACTCCAAGCCCGCTCCTATGGAGCTGTAAAACAGAGCACAAAACAGTACAGTAATTGAAACACAGCAGGGGCGTAGATTTAGGGTGGACGGAGGGGATGTGTCCCCACCAATATCCTCCGACCATTGAAATGTCCCCACCAATAATTTAATCCACTTTAAAAATAATAATAATTAAAAAAAAAATCGTTCTGTCAACATTAACCTAGACACGGCAGAAAGGGATAAATCACGTTCACTCCTTGAGTCCTCCCGCCCCCAAAACACAGATGAACATTTTGATTGGCTGTGCCTTTCCCTGCTATCTTGTGAGAGGCTATGGCTGCGTTCAGATACAAGCAGCGCCAAATGCAGTGGATTTTTGTTCCGTGCAAGAAGGTGTGTTGGGTGACATACATGTGACGCCATGTCAGCAAAAAAAAAAATAAAAAAGCTGGACATAATGAGCTTTTTTTTCATAGAAAGGTGTAAGTCACTTCAAGTTCGCTAGTGAATCCATCAAAGTCCATCAAAGTAGCGACAACAGTTAACGTTAATGCTAGTGTTTTTAAATTAAATTTTATTTATTTTACCACTTTGACTGACATTCATTACAGCAGGGCAGGCTATAGTCTGTGAATACGGACTTAAAACTAACAGCAGATTAAACAGCTAAATGTAAAAGTATAAATATGATCCCTGTAAGTTGTCCTAATCTAATGACGACTATTTGTCTTGTGAAAGAAATTGATATGCTACATACTAATATTGCCATGGCTAGAATTTTGTTAACATTTCACCAATAGAAAATCCACTTCGCGCAAATAGGTTTTAAAGTGAATTCACTGACTTGGCAAACATTAATGATTTGATTCGAGGTTTGCATACTAAGACTCAGAAAATGTGAAATAAAATGATTGCTGTTTAAATGGCATGTTTATCCTGTTTTGTCAGGTGACAGAACGTAAACAACTGTGCTGTATATAAGCACTATGTCTAAAGAATAGTCTTTATTAAATCTTTTTGTCAGTTATTAAACATTCCTTTAACATTACACTATTCCTTAATTTAACTTAATGAATTGCATTTCGAGTGTCAATCGAAGCATTGCTAATGTAAAGTGATTTTGCATTATGCAGAATAAAAAAAATAAATAAATAAAAAAACGACGGAGTTGGGGTTGGTGGGTCCCCACCAATGTCCAGAGCAAATCTACGCCCTTGAAACACAGCAGCATCTCAAAGTCACAGCAGAATAATTAATTCATTCCTTCATTCATTTATACCTTTTCAGGGGTAGCTCAGTGGTTAAGGCGTTGGACTACGGTTCGGAAGATCCCAGGTTCAAACCCCACAACCACCAAGTTGCCACTGTTGGGCCCTTGAGCAAGGCCCTTAACCCTCAACTGCTCAGATGTACAGTATAATGAGATAAAAAATGTAAGTCGCCCTGGATAAGGGCGTCTGCCAAATGCCTAAATATATATATAAATTTAAGACTCTTAAGATATATCTTAAAGGAGCCATACAGACTCAATTTTGCATAAGTTAATATGATTCTTTAGGGTCCTAATGAAAAGTTTGTAATATACTTTAATTAAAAATTCTCAATTGTTGTGTAAAAAAAACATTACTTTTACCTGGTAAAAAGTAGCTCTGTTCTCAGCAACCTGTTTCAGTACATGCTACTTTAAATGTTAATGTCCTCTACTGAACCCGCCCCCCAGTTCTGTGGGGCGTGTCTTCACAATACAAGTGGGGTATAGCTTTGACAACAGTTAAACATATTTAAAAAACAGTTAAAAATTATTTTACATGATGTTAGAATTATTTTATATATAAAGGAGTTATTTCTACTCTCTTGCTCTCTTCCTCATAGATCTGATATTAACGTGTTAAATCTTCCCTGCTGCTATCTTCCTGTCTCCTCTTGCATCTGTTCATTCATGCTCACCTTCCCATACTCTGTCTCTCTCTCTCCCTCTCTCTCTGTCTCCTTCCACCTATCTTCCTCTCCTTTGATTCAAATTCAAATTTTATTTGTCACATACACAGTCATACACAGTATGATATGCAGTGAAATGCTTATACGACAGCCAGTGACCTTAAAAAGAAAATAAAAGCTTATACGTAAGGAATAAATATCAATAAAAAGAAATACTAAAGAAAATAAATTTAACTAGTAAAATAGTTGTACAAATATACAATGTACAAATGAGGGCATAATAAAAATCTTACAAAATATAGGGGATATATAAATATTATTATTATTATTTTTATTATATATATATATATATATATATATATATATATATATATATACACAGTGGTGTGAAAAACTATTTGCCCCCCTCCTGATTTCTTATTTTTTTGCATGTTTGTCACACAAAATGTTTCTGATCATCAAACGCATTTAACTATTAGTCAAAGATAACACAAGTAAACACAAAATGCAGTTTTTAAATGAGGGGTTTTATTATTTAGGGAGAAAAAATATCCAAACCTACATGGCCCTGTGTGAAAAAGTAATTGCCCCCTGAACCTAATAACTGGTTGGGCCACCCTTAGCAGCAATAACTGCAATCAAGCGTTTGCGATAACTTGCAACCAGTCTTTTACAGCGCTCTGGAGGAATTCTGGCCCACTCATCTTTGCAGAATTGTTGTAATTCAGCTTTATTTGAGGGTTTTCTAGCATGAACCGCCTTTTTAAGGTCATGCCACAACATCTCAATAGGATTCAGGTCAGGACTTTGACTAGGCCACTCCAAAGTCTTCATTTTGTTTTTCTTCAGCCATTCAGAGGTGGATTTGCTGGTGTGTTTTGGGTCATTGTCCTGCTGCAGCACCCAAGATCGCTTCAGCTTGAGTTGACGACCAGATGGCCAGACATTCTCCTTCTGGATTTTTTGGTAGACAGTAGAATTCATGGTTCCATCTATCACAGCAAGCCTTCCAGGTCCTGAAGCAGCAAAACAACCCCAGACCATCACACTACCACCACCATATTTTACTGTTGGTATGATGATCTTTTTCTGAAATGCTGTGTTACTTTTACGCCAGATGTAACGGGATACGCACCTTCCAAAAAGTTCAACTTTTGTCTCGTCGGTCCACAAGGTATTTTCCCAAAAGTCTTGGCAATCATTGAGATGTTTTTTAGCAAAATTGAGACGAGCCTTAATGTTCTTTTTGCTTAAAAGTGGTTTGCGCCTTGGAAATCTGCCATGCAGGCCGTTTTTGCCCAGTCTCTTTCTTATGGTGGAGTCGTGAACACTGACCTTAATTGAGGCAAGTGAGGCCTGCAGTTCTTTAGATGTTGTCCTGGGGTCTTTTGTGGCCTCTCGGATGAGTTGTCTCTGCGCTCTTGGGGTAATTTTGGTCGGCCGGCCACTCCTGGGAAGGTTCACCACTGTTCCATGTTTTTGCCATTTGTGGATAATGGTGGTTCGCTGGAGTCCCAAAGCTTTAGAAATGGCTTTATAACCTTTACCAGACTGATAGATCTCAATTACTTTTGTTCTCATTTGTTCCTGAATTTCTTTGGATCTTGGCATGATGTCTAGCTTTTGAGGTGCTTTTGGTCTACTTCTCTGTGTCAGGTAGCTCCTGTTTAAGTGATTTCTTGATTGAAACAGGTGTGGCAGTAATCAGGCCTGGGGGTGACTACAGAAATTGAACTCAGGTGTGATAAACCACAGTTAAGTTATTTTTTAACAAGGGGGGCAATCACTTTTTCACACAGGGCCATGTAGATTTGGAGTTTTTTTTCTCCCTTAATAACATAAACCTTCATTTAAAAACTGCATTTTGTGTTCAATTATGTTATCTTTGACTAATAGTTAACGGTTTTTAATGAGCAGAAACATTTAAGTGTGACAAACATGCAAAAGAATAAGAAATCAGGAAGGGGGCAAATAGTTTTTCACACCACTGTATGCCCTCCCTCAGACACGCTATTGGCGGTCTGGACCCTGGGGCCGATTTCACAATTGCAGAATGCCACGAATGTTGAAGGTACAAGCAAATTTCTTCACCGACAATTATCCTTGACATGAAGGACAGGTCATTTATGGCACACTGACAAAGTTCTTGGCATACTTCGATACGATTTTCCTTCTTCACTTGGGTCAGCAACCTGGGGACACACTTGGCAGCAACACGACACATGTTCAAATCACATGTGAAGATTGCCTGGACTATTCTGTATGACACACTGACATGATGTTCTCCGACAATCATCATGCACAAGTTACCGAATAGTTTCAACATTTTCAGGGGTTGATTTCGTTGAAGGTCTTCCTGACCTTTCATCTCCTTCCAGAAATGTTCTTCTGATTTGCCCAGTTTCACGCATTTTTCATTTACACATAAATTTAATTCATTTGGCAGACACCCTTATCCAGAGCGACTTACTTTTTTTTTTATCTCATACTGTACATCTGAGCAGTTGAGGGTTAAGGGCCTTGATCAAGAGCCCAACAGTGGCAACTTGATGGTTGTGCCTTAATCACCATAATGAAATCGCAGACAGCCCCTGATGTACATAGGGCAATGTTTTTTGGCACGCTGACTAGCATGCAGCCTTGTTCTGCCATCATGTTATAGAACTAGTCTTGAAACTTTTTGATACCAACTTGTACTGTATATTCACACACACCCACACACACTGAGCTTGTGAAAACTATAATTTCTTATGTGGCTAGCATTTGTACATAGTACAGGACTTTCATTAGAAAATGATTTAGAGATATTTATCATGTGATAGTTAGAAAAGCTCTTCTTACACAGCAGTAAACTACAAACTCAAGAAATCTTTTATATCAGAGGTACAAGACTACAAAGTTTAATTAGGAATCGCTGGCATATTTAAATTTCATTGCATTGCCTTTTCCTGTTTGACTCTCGTTGATGAGTCAGGTGAAGGAATTAAAGATCTTAAGTGTGCTGCCTAGTTCAGCAGTGGGACACTGTCATGCACACTCAATCTGCGCCCGGCACTAGAACCCGGAAGTAAGGCGAGCGCCAAACCAGGAAGTATAAAAGAGGTAAACAAACGATGGCTTACCGCTCAGTCATTGAGTTCGGCCCATGTCGGTTCCGGTTGTCGTTTCAGCAAACCGTGAGTACTCACCATTTGGGTTATCTGCTTTCTGCTATTGTGTGTATTTATAGGACGCGGGTTAAAGTTGTGTTTTTCCCTTGCTCCCCTTTCGCGAGAGTCCTTAGATTAAAGTCGCGTGGTTATCCTGCCTACTCACTTCTCATCCGCGTTTGGGTTTACCATCCACGCTACATTGGGCTAACCGCTAAAGCTAGTCTTCTGGTCCCCAAGGTTAGTTCACTCTTGACAGAATGACTGAGCCTTCTGCGCTAAACCCAGCGGATCATGCGCACCTCTGCGACGTGGTAGATCAGCATGCCGCGCTAATCGATAAGCTAACCGGGGAGATCGCTACTCTGCGCCTGGGCCTCCAAGACGTTGCGGCCTTGCGCCGCGAGGTCGCGGAGCTCAGGCGGGAGAACGCGGATCTCCGTGCGGCTGTTGCAAGCGCGGCTAGCGGGCCTCCCGTTGCGGCGGCCGCAGCGCCGCATTCCCCCCCCCACTGATGTCTTCTTATCATTACCAGAAAAGTGGAACGGCACGGACGGGAAGTGCAGTGTGTTTTTGACAGCGCTCGATCTGGTGTTCGAGTTCAATTCCACCAAGTACTCCACCGATCGGCTACGCATTGCTCTCCTCGTCTCGTTGCTCACAGGGCAGGCAGCTGAGTGGGCCACGGCAGTCCTCAAGGCAGACACGGACACCGCCCACTCATACAATGAGTTCACCCATCAACTCAGGCTCACTTTCAAGCATCCAGCGGGCAAGGTGGAGCCCGACACAAAACTCTACCACCTGAGGCAGGGAGGATCGTCGGCACGGCTGAATTTCGTACCCTCGCCGTACAGACCACCTGGGGAGATGCAGCGCTCCGGACATCCTACTACGAGGGCCTGGCTTCTCGAATCAAAGATGAACTAGCCGGGCGAGAGCTTCCTGCTACATTGGAGGGTTTGATCCAGCTCGCTCTCCGGATCGACCAGCGTCTTCTCTCTCGCCCGAAGCCAGCTCCTCGCACCCTGCCGCCTGCACCCACCTTCACCGTCACTATCCCACGACCCGCAGACTCCGCTACCTACACCACCCCTGGACATGTCGGTTCTCCACCTCCTGCCGTGGTTGACACAGGAGCCGGGGAACCCATGCAATTAGGACGCGCCTCCTTGACCGCTGCAGAACGGGAGAGACGGTATCGAGAGGGACTCTGCGCTTATTGCGGATCAGCATCACATCACCGGGCAGTTTGTCCTCTCCGACTGGGAAACGCACAGGCCCGGTGAGAGGTGAGAGACACTCGCCGGGTCACCTTCTTCTCTCCGCCATCACAGCCACCTCCTCCCGTCTCACGGTTCAGGTACACCTCCAGATGTAGTCAGACGAGTCCGAAGTGCTGCATTCATCGACTCCGGGGCAGCATGTAACTTCATTGACTCCTCTTATGCCAAAGAACTGGGGGTAAAACTCGAGGCGTTATCCCAGCCTGTTCGAATCACATCTGTCGACAGTCGCCCCCTATCCATCAGCCCAATCACCACCCAAACAGAACCCATCACCGTTTCAATCAACACCAAGAACAGCTCCACTTTTCCCATCATCCTTGGACATCCCTGGCTGCTACAACATGACCCCCTCATCTCCTGGACCCAGAACCGGATCCTCCAATGGGGCGCGACCTGCACCGAACTATGCCTGCGAGCAGCGGCTGGGACGTGCTCTAGGGAGTCCGAGGCCCCCGACGTTGACACCAACTCCATCCCAGAACCGTATCGGGACCTGGCGGAGGTCTTTTGCAAGCGGCGAGCTACCCATCTTCCTCTGCATCGTCCCTACGACCTTGCCATTGACCTCCAACCCGGTACAGTTCCACCCCGCGGCCACCTCTACTCGCTTACATCTACAGAGACGCAGGCCATGGAGGAGTATGTGACCAACGCCCTTCGCCAAGGCACCATCAGGCCCTCCTCCTCACCTGCCGCCGCGGGATTCTTCTTCGTGAAGAAGCGGGGCGGTGAACTTCGCCCCTGTGTCGACTATCGGGGGCTTAACAGCATAACTATCAAAAACCGACACACATTGCCTCTTACCAACTCAGCCCTGGACGCCCTCTCTGGCGCCACCATCTTTACTAAGTTGGACCTCCGGAGCGCCTACAACTTGGTGCGCATCAGAGAGGGCGATGAGTGGAAGGCGGCCTTCATCACCCCTACTGGACACTATGAGAATCTCGTCATCCCATTTGGACTGTGTAATGCCCCCGCCGCATTCCAACATCTTATTAACGACGTCCTTCGCGACAGGCTCGGTCGGTGGGCATTCGCTTACCTAAATGACATCCTCATCTATTCACGCACCATGGAAGAACATACCCAGCACGTCATGGCGGTTCTAAAGAGATTACTCGCCCATCAACTGTACTGTAAGTTGGAAAAGTGCGCTTTTCACTCAATCTGCGCCCGGCACTAGGACCCGGAAGTAAGGCGGGCGCCAAACCAGGAAGTATAAAAGAGGTAAACAAACGATGGCTTACCGCTCAGTCATTGAGTTCGGCCCATGTCGGTTCCGGTTGTCGTTTCAGCAAACCGTGAGTTCTCACCATTTGGGTTATCTGCTTTCTGCTATTGTGTGTGTATTTATATGACGCGGGTTAAATTTGTGTTTTTCCCTTGCTCCCCTTTCGCGACAGTCCTTAGATTAAAGTCGCGTGGTTATCCTGCCTACTCGCTTCTCATCCGCGTTTGGGTTTACCATTCACGCTACATTGGGCTAACCGCTAAAGCTAGTCTTCTGGTCCCCGAGGTTAGTTCACTCTTGACAGACACACACCATGTAGGCTTTTCTGTAGGTATTTCTCTGCTCATTGAGAAAGAGAGACACACTGAGTGAAAAACAGAGAGACAGAGACAGAAAGAGAGAGACAGAAAGAGAGAGAGAGACACAGAGACAGAAAGAGAGAGAGAGACACACACACAAAGAGAGAGACACACACACACACAAAGAGAGAGAGAGAGAGACACACACACAAAGAGAGAGAGAGAGACACACACACACAAAGAGAGAGAGAGAGACACACACACAGAAAGAGAGAGAGAGACACACACACAGAAAGAGAGAGAGAGACACACACACAGAAAGAGAGAGAGAGACACACACAGAAAGAGAGAGAGACACACACACAGAAAGAGAGAGAGACACACACACAGAAAGAGAGACACACACACACAGAAAGAGAGACACACACACAGAAAGAGAGACACACACACAGAAAGAGAGACACACACACAGAAAGAGAGACACACACACACACAGAAAGAGAGACACACACACACACAGAAAGAGAGAGAGACACACACACACACACACACACACACACAGAGAGAGAGATAGCAGGAAGCATTGCATTGAGAATTACACTTAAGTGCAGTTGGAGCAATATACAGGTTTATCTGCACAATTGCACAGAATTTTTAATGAGACATTTGCTGGACTCAGCGTTTGAGACACCACAGACAGGGGGAAGCCTAAGATCATGTCCAGCCACAAACCCTAGAGATGCGTCATTAGAGAATGAAGCACAGACATGATGTCCACACTGCAGACAGAATGCACGGGTGTTTTGGTGCAGTTGTCTTGTCTCCTCGCGTAATTGTGTCCAAGCAGCGCAGCCAGTCTCTCACAGGAAACATGACTAATGAAAACACCACAACGCCGTTGTACGCACATTTACACAGATACTTGTTAAACGAGCTTACCGGAGGATTCGGGTGTGCAGGCGTGTGTGAGCTCGGGGTTTGTTCTCTCACACGTCTAGAGGAAAGAGCTTAACGCGGGGATGTGGAGTGTTTAGGAACGTGGATGCAGTGCGCACGCGCACACACACGCACGCACGCAGCATCCCGGGACAGAGCATTACTGACTAAGACATACAGTCAAACTAATGGATTCAAGCGAGCTTGCAGGTGGTTTAAAACGCGCACTGAATGGAGATGATGTTGCACTGACTTTACCTTTCACTGCATTAAATAAGCTGAGTTTCAGCAGCCATCCCGTTCCAATGGTAACCGCAGCAGAGGCAGATCAACCTGGACAAAGCCAGCAGCATTAAACACATGGACAATCCTGCCTCTGAGAGCCGAGACAGGATCAAAATAAAAGTCATTGCACGGCCCTCTGAAACATTCTGCATTCTGTGTAGACAAATTTATAGCACTTACCTTACCAGTCAAAAGTTTGGACACACCTTCTAATTCCATGCATTTCCTGAGTTTTATTTTCTACCTACAATTTTAAGTAATGAGCAACACGGAGGCGTAGATTTTATTGCTGTCGCTTTGCACATTCTGGTCCAATTCCCTCCTCTGGTCTGTGTTCGTAGAGTTTGTATATGTTCTCCCTGTGCTTGGTGGGTTTCCTCCAGGTACACCGGTTTCCTCCCACAGTGCAAAGATATACCGATTAGGTTAATTGGCGTTCCCAAATTGCCCACAGTGTGTGAATGAGTATGTGTGTGTGTGTGTGTGTGTGTCATTGGCTCCTCATCCAGGTGTACCCCACCTCATACCTCAAGTCTCCTTTATCTTGTAAACCTTGTCTCCTTTATTCTCAAAACCCAAGTCTCTTTAATCCTGCAGTATAGATGATGAACGTGAGAGTGAGAGTAAAACAATCCTGAATGTATCCAAAAAATGCCATAACTTCCTTTGAACAGTTGATAGTGAGATGTGTCTGCTACTAAATGGGCAGTGTTGGCTCAAATGGGCAAGGCTTTGGGTTACTGGTTGGAAGGTCCGAGGTACAAGTCCCAGCACCGCCAAGATGCCACTGTTGAGCCCTTGACCAAGGCCCTTAAGCTTTTTTGCTCTAGGGGTGCTGTAATCTGACTGACTCTGCACTCTGACACCAGATATGTGAAAAAATAATTTCATCCTGCTGTAGAGTACATGTGACAAATAATTGAATGTTAATCTTATACACTGTAAAGCCTTCATAATGGCTCTAATTTGCAATGCTGTTAATTTGTGATTTGTGAGGCTGGCAACCCTTAATAAACTTCTCCTCTGCGGCAGAGTTCTGCTTTCCTGGGATGGTCTTCATGAGAGCCAGTTTCATCAAGAACTCTTGCAAGAAAATCTTGACCTTCATGTCTTAAAATAAGAACTGATTATTCATGTTGTTACTTAATTACCTGATGCCATATGTGTTATTTCATAGTTTTGACAGTACAGTACAGTACAGTACATGCATAAACTGCACAAATAGAAACAAAATAATTTTTTAATGAACTCTTGCACTGTCACGTCAATACTGGCTTTGTTCGTTTCATCTTTAAGCACTTTCTCACTCATTTTTTTAATTACTACTTTCATTATGTAACCTCCAGAACCATTGTAGCTTTGTAACTCCCTGTCTATTTTGAATACTATGTATTTGTGATAATGTCATTCTATAATAATAATAATAATAATAATAATAATAGTTATGGTTGCACGGTAGTGCAGTGGCTTTGCACATCCAGAGGAGGGTTTTGGATTCCTGCCCCGTGTCTGTGTCCATGTCTTCCCTGTGCTTGCTGGGTTTTCTCTGGGTAATCCAGTTTCTTCCCATAGTCCAAAGACATTTGGCAATCCTAAATTGCCTGCAGTGTGTGAATGAGTGTATATGAGTGCCCTGTGATGGATTGGCACGCAGTCCTGGGTGTACGTCACCTCTCCTGAGATAGGCTGCAGGACCCCCGTGACCCTGTTTGCAGGGAAAGCTGTATGTTATGGATAATGAGTGACAATGAGTGAGTGAGTGAGTGAGTTATTACTGTAACTTTACCACTACTGATATATTCATTCATTCTTTCATCATCTGTCTTTATTCTGTACACGTGGGGTCACGTGGAGAACATGCAGGCGGTTCAACCCTTGACCCCAGAGGCTTCGAGGCCACAGTAGTGATGGGTCACTCTCTGAACAAATCTTTAACGTGACTCAGAAGAACGAATAGTCTCCATTGGGCGCGCTTACGCAAATCATCGCAAAACCTCCCGTAGGTTATTATGTACAGGAAACAGAATTGAACGATTCTTTCTCAATGACTCTTCTACTCTGAGTCATTCGTTCTTTTGTCACGTGACTCCCATAGACGTTATGCGGTTCAATAGATTCAAAAGATGAGACTGGAAGATACGAGAGGTGAGTTACTCATTCTGTTTATTATTATATGTCCGTAGCTGCATTGTAATATTTTCATTACTGGAACTATAGCCAAAATATGTGTATGTAGACGTATTGGGGGTCATTTTATTGAAAATGAAACATTTTATTTTATTTCTGATCAAAAGAACGAAATGAACTAAATGACTTGATGATTTTGATGAACGAGATCCAAAATGAACCGAGTCACTAAAATGATTCAAACTTCCCATCACAAGGCCACAGTGCTAAGCACTAAGCAAAGTAATAATATTAGCAGCAGTACAAGCTTTTATTTTGAAGTGTTTCCCTCAGGCTCGCAGGCGGAAGTAGCGGTGTGTTGTGTTCACTGCACTGCACTTCAGTGGTCCTTCCGAAATGGCGGACGCGGATAGTTGGGGTGAGAAACACACAGCGTGCCTGCTGCTTCTCCTCATTCTCAGTGTCCAGAGCACATGTGCAGTCTGTGCAACAGCGTGTCGTTGTCTCGCCTAATGAAACGCTTTCTCCTTCTGCCCCAGATGCCGACAGTTTCGAGCCGGAAGAGCCCATCAAGAAGGCGCCAGGGCATGACAAGTGGGAAGGCGAGGATGAGGATGAAGATGTCAAAGTTAGTAACTTAGCTTGTTGTCTGCCCGCTGACTTTCGTTGCTTTTATTATTGTAAATCAGACTTGATGAGTCTATAGGATTCACAAGCTAGCTATAAGATCCCCATCATCATCATCAGTGTTGGCGCATCCACATGCTGATGGTGAGGAGGAGAGAGATGCTCGGAGTAATAAACACTTACTGTGACAGTGTTGCAGAAACAGACAGTATAGGAATAAAGCTTCTGAAATCAATCAACCTGATTTCTGGCACATGTCCAACCCCCCTACACACTATGACCCAAAATATGGACACCCACCACACTTGTGTGGTTCTTCTCTAAAGCTGTTGTTAATCTTACGGCTGCTCTCGTCGCGAGGTCGCCACAGAGGACCATCCGGTCCACGCACACAACTTGGCACAGGTTTTTACACCGGACTGAAAACTTTTAGGATGAACCAAAACCCTGACTGCACCCCAGGCCTCATCACCTAGAGATCAGTGCCTGACCTGACTAATGCTTTTGTGACTAATTGATCACAAACCCCCAAAGCCACACGCCAACATCTACTGAGCTTCCCTGAAGATTTGGGTTATAACAGAAGAGCACATGGGGCTATGATGGTGGTCAGGGTGTTCACAAACCTATGGTTATATATTATATTCTCAGAAATACTAACACATTTATACGTTAAAAACAGCAGGAATGGGAATCACCAGGGATTCAGCCGATAGCGATATTATCATAATATCTAGGTATCAATTCGATTTGTATTCCGACTCTATAAATATCATGAATTTATACATATCCTGATTCAATATTATTATAATAATAATAATGGCAGCATAGTAACGTAGTGTGTTCAATTCCCACCTCGGGTCTGTGTGTGTGGAGTTTGCATGTCCTCCCCGTGCTTGGTGGGTTTCAACATGGGTGGGCAACATTTTAATCACGTCAAATGCAAATGTACGTAAATAATAAAAAAAAAAGGAATAAACAAAAAATCAATTCTGGAGTTAGCGTGATTTGGTTTTCATTTATCTCTTGCATGAATAGTGGTTTTAAAACGTTGTGGTCGTCTAACTTCAGAGGAATCACGTATGGTCCTTCTCCCTCCTTGGTTGGTAGCTATCGTGTGATCTGCAGGGGGAAAAACACTCTGACATGTTCTTGAACAAATAAAGACTTGGTAATGTTGGCAAAATTCTGTGAAGTGCAATAAGACATATTGGTTGTTACTGTTACCAGGAAAAGATCAGGGTGTTCACTTCATGATAGGGTATATCACACCAACGTGTCATGTTTTTAATTTTCGTATAATACCATATCTTGTCATGTTTTTCTAATTTACTCACCATACTGCTATTATAAAGATATAGACTATGTGCTTATCTCGTTACTCATTCAGGATAACTGGGATGATGAGGAGGAGGAAGAAGAAAAGGTAACAGAACCAGAAACAGGTGAATTAAAGTACAGTTTTACATCCTTTAAGCAATCCCTTTGCTTGTTTGTTTCAGTTAGCACATTTTTATTTCTTAGTTGCAGTGATAAAGCCATCAGAGAAGAAAAAACTTATTGATAAAATCAAAGAGAAGGAGAGTTTACAAAAGAAAGAACAGGAGGAACTTCAGAAGCAGGTGAGCGATTCATGACATATTAATATGTTTGTGAATAATGTGTTCCCTGACTACCACAGTGAATTACTGGACAGGAGCTACAGTACCATGCCCTTAATTATACTGTAACTAATGCTGCTATAGTGGACATGTGATAATACGGAAGAGAATGTAAACGCACATTGATTTGTCATTTTTATACTGTTGAGTTGTAAATTTCTGCAGTGGTGTTGGTGAGACTCATGGAATGAGCTATACAGTTTTATGTCAAGACCGAACATTCATTATGTTTAATTACATAAATTACCAATAGAATGATTTTTTTGTTTACCTAACAGACACAAATCTGGATGAAATATTAAGGTGTGAAGGTAGTGTTCAAGCACAGTACAGTGATGGTTAAACCAGTATTTAGCCATTGACTACAGACTTGCAAGGACTCGTTCAAATTGTGGATTGACTCGAGAGCCAAAGCAATAATACCATGTAGGTTAGGTGTCCTTTTCAACAGGTGTAAATTATAGTTTTATTGTCATATACAGATAACAATGAGGCATCATTACCGTAATGAATTTCTTAGACCCGTGTTCCCCAACTTTACATAAACATATAAATATAAAAATGTAGAGGAAAAAAAAAATATATATATTATAATATTATTGCAAGGTGGCATGTGCAGTTATGTGCAAGTAAGCTTTAAGATAATTTAATATTTACATGTAACAATGCAAGGTGCAATGAAGTATTTTGAATATGGATTTAAAGTGGCATTCTTTAACTGACATTGTTAAGAGTCCAGTAGTTGTGGTGAGTGTATATTGGTGTGTGCAGAATGAATACTCTCTATATATCTTCATGACAAGTATTCACAGAGTCACCCAAAACATTTTGTACACATTTAAAATAGTATGATGTCATATTATCATCATAATATTACCATATATATCAATGTATAACTTGTAGCAATACATTTAGTATTCAAAAATGTATATAAGATTTTCTTTTCCTGATGTGTGTGTACATTTTTTGGCTAGATTTGGAATCTATATATTTGTGAAGCATTTGGGTAGTTTTGACATAAAGTGGGGCCCTCATAATAGTATTATAATAAGATGTATGTTATTGTTCAGAGAAATAAACTTACTTGTATTAAATCTGGAACACTGAATGGAAAATTGCTAAATTGCTCTTAATGAGAACTATGTCTGTGGCAGTTAGAGGAATCTAACGACAGCTCAGAATGCACCCCTGAGGATGAGTTAGCAGAAAAACTTAGAGTGAAGAAACTTCAGGAGGATTCAGATTTGGAGCTAGCCAAAGATGCTTTTGGTGAGTGCTGTTTTATTTATTTATTTATTTATTTATTTATTTAATCTACATAGTACAGTATATTGTAAATGCATGTTTTATGTTATTATTCTAAAGATGTCTAAATATGTTAATCCATGCATGATGTACTTTAAGGAGATTTTTTTTTTGTTTTCACCTGTTAGGCATTGTATCCAATAACGTAAGCGGACTAGACGCCATGAGCCCTTCCTCCAAAGATGACTTTACAGACTTTGAGCGGTTGCTGAAAGAGAAAATCTCTCTCTACGAGAAGTCGATACACTACTCCAGCTTTTTAGAGTCACTGTTCAGAGACCTGTGTCTATCATGTGAGTTTTATGTGGCTTTCATACAGCTTCATCATCTTGTGTTGAGATTCAGTTCTGAGTCACATGTGTTTCTTTAGATCGAGCCTCAATGTTCTTGCACATGTTTCAGCTGTGACTTTTGTGACTTTTGTTTTAGTGGAAGTAGAAGACTTGAAGAAAATTAACAACTCCCTCACTGTGTTACTCAGTGAGAAGCAGAGGCAAGAAAAGGTACGGTGTCAGGTTTATAGTGCAATTAATAAATGATGACATTTAAAATTAAGTGGGGGTGTTAAGGTCAAACCGGGACTTGTGATAAATTGTGTATAATTTCTTTTGTAAATGAAGCTTTAAAACTGATTGACATTTACGGGGGAAGACACTAGTGAACAGCAGTAAAACCTTTCGAAGTGGACCGCAGTCATTCTAGTGAACATTTCCCTAGTGGAACGCCTGTTCCTTGAATATAGACATTACAGGAACTCGGCACAGAGTTATTGCCACATCCCCTGTACAGTCCTGCCCTTACTCCCAGCCATTTGCCCATGTGTGGTTATTAAAGGAATTTCTGTGAGGCCAGCAGTTCAGATATGAAGCAGGCAGTTTGATCATGGCTATGGTGTACTGAGAAAACTTTCTACCTTAAAAGGTATCCCAGCACTAGTGAACCACTGGCATAAGTGCATTAGTGCAGCAGGGGATTATGTAGAGAAGTAAAGGTAGATTTTACTCTTGTAGATAGTTTTTTTACTATCACTGTTATTCTGCACAGTGAGACTAATTCTGGTTTTAATTGAATGTCCATCATATGGAAGACTTTACTGTATTTATTACACTTTATGACCACGCAGGTGCAAATATTAACAAATATCATACACAAGTATGCGGGCAGAATATACAGTTCTGAAATGAAAAGACGAACAATATTAGTTCATCATCGTCAAGTTTATTTCTCCTGAAAGAAACTAACAAACATGTAATGCTGGAATGTGTTCGAAATGTGTGTTCATTTAGGACGGAATTTTTTCATTTCAAGGAGACGATTTGCTGGTGTGATGTTGACACAGTACACTACTAGAATGGCGAAATTTCATAACAATAGACAACATAACTGTGCTTCTTGGTGCCGTCTTAGTAAATCTCACTCAGAATTGTTCTGCTGTTTTTTTTTTTTTTTTTTTTTTTACCTGTGTCGAGAGAACCATTTCCAACTACAACTGCACACCCAACTAGGCTTTTGACTACTGGGGACATGATGTTCAAGAGTTTCAGTACTGTATATTTTGACCCATACCAAGTTTTTTACATTTCATTTTTAAACTTCTTTAACGTATAATCAATATTTTAGTAGTGTGGATGTTTTAGTCTACATTTATTCTACATTATTCTACACTGTTCCTATAGCCAAAGTGATTGAATTAGCAGAAAAACTAAGAGGTTAGCCAGGCCATCAAAACTATTTTGCCTCTTGGATGTTTCTTATTTGTTTCCTAATTCTGTGGTGTTTTCTTCTCTTTGTCTATAATAAATTAGCAGCAAAATAAAGGAAAAAAGAAAAAGAAAGGTGGCTTACCAGGAGGTGGTTTAAAAGCGAAAATGAAAGATGACCTCGATGACTACGGCGAGTTTGATGGAGGTTACGCACAAGACTATGAGGATTTTATGTGACCCCTGATCCCTAACCCATCATATTCTTTGAGTGGCAAAACATACACCTCTACAGCGCATGACCTCTCCCTACAGCCAGATCCACATCCAGAATCAAGCTAGAAAAACTGAATCACATCACATGTAACACACACTAGCCTAAGCTTAAGTGGTTTACTCTGACAAAGACTTAAGTGAAGCTTTTTCTCTGGTTTATATTGACTGTAGGTTATTTTAGTGTTTGCTGTGGACAAAAACAAACAAAAAAAAAAGTCATAGTCAGGTGACATCCTTTATAAAAGCTTGAAAGTCAAAAAATGAAAACTGACTGATGTGAATCTCAAGCTTGACATGAACGTGTATAAAAGAGTTAACAGTATTACTGTTTAAAAGAGCTACTTGACATTAAAATAAATTTGACATTCTATGCAAATTTCAGAAAACATGTCTATATGTTATGTATTTTGATTACATTTCTGCTGTCCTTCAGTTGTGACAACTATAGACATTATTAGTCACTGCTATTGCTGAATAAGACTACATATAAAGTGATTGCCCTTACAAGCGGTAATGCTTTTCATTGAGGTTCCTTTAAGAGACATTATTTAATTTACATGAACGACAGACTCAATACATAATAGCATTCAAAAATAACTTGCACTTTTCCTCTTAACTAACTAAACAAGATGAATAATCAGCAGCTACAGTACATTAAACTGGCTTTAAAACATTTTTGAGAAAACGCAAGTCTATAATGAATCAAAGAATGTTTGTGCAGCTGTATTTCCTTGTCAATTAATCCATTTATTTGCTTATTTAATTATGTTATAGTTTATGATTTGATAACCTACTGTATTAATTGATAATGCTAATTAATACAGTAGTTAAGGGAAGCTTAAGGCAAAGCATTACCCTAGGAGCAGTCATACGCCTATTAAAGTTGATTAAACATTTTCAGTTTTCTATTTCTAGGTGATCATGAACCTTTGTTTAGATGCATTGAGACTAACATGTCGAGTCTGATAAAATCTACCTGTAGGGACAAAGCAGTTAATGAATGCATTTCACTTGATTTAGAATTATAGAGCTTTATTTAGTCACACATTTAAAATATTGTGTTTTAGGGTGTGTGTTTGTGTTCTTTTTCCTTTCTTTTTTTTTTCTTCTGCAGCACTAATTTTGTGAACATGATATATTTGCAGTTTAACAAGTTCCTTCATGCAGTGTCACTAAACCATGCAGGCAGGCATTGTTACAAGAGGTTGTAAGAATACTACTATGGTTACTTTTGCAAATGAAGTGCATATAAGACGTCTTCTAATGGATCTTGAGAGTTTCCATTTTTAACTTAACAGATTTGCGTTATAAAAATTTAATGTCAGCAAAGCAAATGATTCAATTCTGCCGTGTTTTATAGAGATCTAATTTAATAAAAGTCTTCAAGAAGTACATCGTTGTGCTCTCTTTGGTGTGTTTTGCCGGGAAGTCATTTGTGAATACAGAGGCTTTATGTCAGTTTATTTCATTTTATGAACCGTCATATGGATAACAAATAGCAAAATTGTATGAAACACTGCATTCAAGATAAACCCTTAACAGTGGTCACGGTGTTGAGGTCTGCAGTGGAGTTTTATTATGACCATACCATACTCTTCTTATATAACCTGCTAATCTCATCTTTGCTAGTACAGTGTGATTATCTTGACCTTGACAAAGGGGCTAGTCTTTCCACCCCCCAGGAACTAACATTGAAAGAAAAAAAAATGGTTCTAAGGTAGAAATGGTTTTTGGAAGGGGGAAAAAAACTGAAGAGAGACTGTAAAGATAAGACTTGGGGTAATTAACAGTAAACGTTTCTGCAGGATTGCTTCATTCATTGGCTGTCTAGGGGGTGGATGAGTGCGTCTGTAAGAGAGCACTTGGCCTTAGATGCAGAGATCTTTATATAAAAAAGGAGTTGACTATTCAGACCATTTCATGTCATCATGGGTTACAGAGCATCGTGTTTTTTGATTGTAGTTTATGCTGTAACAACTGTGACATCCAGTTCAGTGAGCACCAGATCTGGATTGCAGGTTCTCCAAGCCTTGCACTGTCCACCGTGCGAGCGCATCCATTGTTCACCTCGCAGAGCACTGAGGCTCCAGTGTAAAGGGGGTGTTACTACAGGTGTCTGCGGCTGCTGCCCTGCATGTGCAAAACAAGCCGGGGAGAGCTGCGGAGGGACTTGGGACTATCTGGGGAAGTGTGATGAAGGACTGGTGTGTGTGTACCAGGAAACTACTGAGAGCAACCCAGATGCAGAGCACAAGGGGATCTGCAAGTCAGGTAACAATTTGGGTCAGAGTTTCCCAATAGAGTAAAAAGAGACTCCTGGCAAACTGGCACAGTACTGGAAATGTATTATTATTATCAGGCATGCTCAGATTTTGTGTTTCTGGGGCAGATAACACTAGGTCTTTATTATTCCCACTTGAATTGCACATTATAATTAAGCACCATATAGCCACTGTTTGCCTGGATACGATGCTGGAAACCGGAAAAAAGTATAGTGGAGACCTTGCAGAATAGACTATAAATATAGATTTTAAAAACATCAGGATTAGCTAAATTTATGAACTTTGATCCTTTCTATTAAGCATGGGGCAAATACAATATTGCAGTAAGCTACACACAAAGACACAAATATTATGACATGTTGTAACTCACCTGATTGTTTCTGTACAGTATGTAGATTTTTATTTTTTGCCCTAATTTTGTGTCTGTCAATTCAGTACTTGAAGTTCTTGAAAGAGACGCATGCCGTCCAGACTGCACATGGGAATTCTGTCAGGCAAACCCCAATGAAATCTGCTCAGCCAGGTGACTCCTTATCACACAGTATACAGTATACTAGGATTCCATATTATACCTACTTTGAACTGTGACAATTCATACAAAATTTAATAGCTGTTTTACTGTCTAAAAGCAGTCAGAAGTATAATCCATCTACCTCTAATGTACCTAAACAGACTTATAATAAAGAGTCCTAATCCTAATTTTTTTGTACAAAAACTAATCATCACATCTATACACACTCACCTTCATATATTCTGTGCATAAAAATAGACTCATATTCAACTATCTTAATTATGGATTATAAATGTAGGAAATTGTTTGCTGTTGCAGGTCTGTGTCAGTGGAAAAGCGTGAGTGTGGAGGTTTTTGTCAGCACACCACTTGCACCAGCTGTTTGGTTCTCAGTCACCTGGCATGCTCTCAGGCTTGCACTCAAACGGACCATGTCTGCCTGCATCGTTTCGGGAGGTGTGTTCACAGCCACCTGAAAGCACACAGCCAGGCAGTCTGCCACCAAAACCTGCAGGTAAATACAAGTAAACTGCATTTAAAGCGCTTGGCATTTTAAACATGAAATTGACTAATGTTATGTTCTAAACTTTCAACATTTTGTCCAACAGAGCAGCAGTGAGGGTTACTTCATGTGTTTGGCTCCTGCTTGTCCAAATGAAGCAGAATAATTTGAGGAGGAGCTGCTTCAAAGAGATCTTAGTTTAAAATGTAGCATATTAAGGCAGCTATTTTTTACATGATTATTAAAGAAATACTTAGATTTTAGATGGGATATATAAAGATATGTTTTGTGAAAATATTTTGATCTGTTAATTTAGGTTTATTTCTGTGTATTTGCATTCATAGTGCTCAGATGTTCGCATGAATATAAATCATAGTGATCAGACGTTTGCATACATCATGCAACAATTAACGAATATAAAAAATGGATTTGCTTTTTTATATATATAAATATATATATATATATATATATATATATATATATATATATATATATATAATTTTATTATTTTATATATATATATATATATATATATATATATATATATATATAAAATCCACTTCATTGTTTCACTCTTGCCTTCTAGTGGGACTGATAAGATCTGATAGTGTAGTGTTAAGGCACAATGTGACCTCAGAGAGAACAAGATGCCCCCCTTGGACAATCTTTCACACCTGGTGGTCTGTTACTGAATAACAGGGTATTTATGGAGCCGTAATAAGGCATTGATCCACGGGCCAGAAAAAAAATCCTAGACACACAATAACAGTCTGTTCCTTTTGATGTCTGGTTTATATCACAATACACAAGAAAAGCAAATAGTTAATTCTGATAAACATGTCTGAGAAATGCAGATTTATGGGTTTATGAGGTGCAAAACAATTAAGACTGCTGCTCATACTGGCGAAGAAGGGAAATGGTCCAAGTCAATGAGCATTTTCTGCTCAGCATACATGAAAATATTTCAGAAAGGGGGAAAAAATTAACATATTTAGGTAAACAGTGGCTGTAAATTAGCATATGCATTACTTTGCGAAGTTTGGAAAAGGAACTGTAACATGCCCCACCCTGCTCTCACTCTTACAAGAACTGGATCCGGCTTCACTGCGGCCCTGACCAGGAAAAAGCTGTGACTGATGATGAATAAATAATTTTAACAATGAGAGCAGTCTTTACATGCACCTGAACAATGCTGCATTATCAAAGATCAAAGCTTCATACACATTTTTATCAGCTACTATCACCACTACTGTGATATGAAGATTGCTGCTGTTTTTGACTGATAACAATGGATAAAATCAAAACCTGCAATATGTCTGGTACAATAAAAGAGTTCAACAAAGACAATAATACTTTTGTGCATTAACATTTAAGAGACATGATAAAATCCAGAAAGATGTGTTTATTAGCTTAGGTGTAAAGTATTTTTAAGGTTTATTCACAGAAAAATAGGTCAATAGTCATAGATACATACGGCATATTTTAATAGCAAGTGAGGACGACAATAAAGATAAATAATATTGTATTTGTTGTAATTGTAAAAAAAATAACAACTTGAATGTATATTATTTGTATGTATATACCAATTGGATTTCATTTCCCAAGTCAATAATATTGAGAATCCATTATTTAATATTTACTTTAAAAAATCTTAGGGACTATTATGAGGAGAAAACTCCCAACAGTCACACAGTATACACTCACTGGCCACCTCAATAGGTACATCTTTGCTAGTACTGGACTGGGTCCTGCCTTGCATACATGGTATAAAAATTTAACAATGTGCTGAAAACATTCCTCAGTTTTTGGTCCATATTGACACAATAGCCTCATGCAATTGCTACATATTTGTCGGCTGCACATCCATGATCTCAAAGGTGATCTACTGGATTAAAATCTGGTGACTGTGGTGGTGAGTTGAGTACAGTGAACCCAATGGCATGTTTAAGAAACCAGTTTGTTATCCTGTGTACTCAGGCAGACTGAGGGATTTAAACAATGCTCAAATGATACTACATGTGTCCAGAAAATATCCCCCGCATCAATACAAGGATGGATCCATGCTTTCATGTTGTTTCATGTTACTCTAAATTGCACAGCAGAAATCAAGACTCATTAGACCAGGTAATTAGTTTCCAATTTTTTTTTTACAATTTTGAAACAATCCTGCTTCATTGTTCAATGTGTAATGCATTCAGAGACGTTCATCCATCTCGGTTGTAATGAGATGTTATGTTGTTTGAGTTACCGTTATCTTTCTATCAGCTCAAACCAGTCTGACCACTCTTCTCAGACCTGGCATCATCAAGGCATTTTTACCCACTGCAGTTTACTGGATATTTTCCCTTTTTCAGACCATCCTCTATAAACCCTAGAGATGGTGTAAAAGTCCCAGTAGTAGCCACGTTTATAGTCACTTAAATCACCTATCGCTCCCATTCCGATGATTGGTGTGACTTCAGCAGATCATCTTGACCATCTTCATTTGATATGGGTATGGATTGCCATGCTGTTGACTATTAGACATTTGTGTTAAAACCTAATGAAGTGGCTAGTAAGTGTAAAAGACATGTTCACAATGCAAAATCAAATCATTTTGTGATATGGATCAGACAGTTCTAATGGAACATAAGAAGTGCTACATTCAATTAAAAACAGTAAAATGATCATTGTGGTCAACTAATGGTTCCCTTTAATTAAGTAAGCAGCTAATGACCTCGGCCAAGCACATTCCTGTAAAGACAGGTAGCGACAGGACAGCATATGTCCCTCATAATTTGGTTGTACAGCTCATGTACAGTAATTGTCCTCTTAGTATACAAAAATATGTTGTTACGACAAGCTACATGCCACAGTGTTTAAAAAATAATAATAATTATTCACACAGTTCAAACAAGGCCTCTCTCCACACACTGCTTCTCAAACATAAATGTTACACTATGTGTGCCACTTAAAAAGCTAATAAAGGCATATTAAAATGTGATCAAATTACATGTGCTTGCAGTACAACTAGTACACACTGATGAATGGATAAAATGTTCAGAGTTTCCTGAGCATTACGGTAACTAAGTCTTCAACTAAATTCTTTAGTGAACTAAAGAAAAAGGCACTTTGGAAACGAGGCAAATGTGATGAACAGTTGGATCACCGGAATATTCGATGCCAAAGTGCCTGGAAACTAGTAGAATTGAAGGCACCAATGAATATAAGGAGTAGAAGGTAGAGACCCATCATAAGGGCAAAATGGTGTCTGACCAGCCACGATGTCCCTTGAGCATGTCTACAAAAAAAAAAAAGAAGACTTTTTAATACCCTATATTTCAGCCATACATTCCTTTAAATAACAGAAAATTAAAATGAAAGTTTGTATAAAAGTGCTTCAAGGTAAATCAAATTAAAATATTTCACAAATATTAATACATTTAAATCTTCTTTGTCTGCAAGTTTACTGACCATCAAAATTAAAGATTCAAGATTTTAAAAAAAGAATAAAAAACTACACACACCACTTTCAACATCTTTCTCTGTTTTCAGTATTTCTAAAAATGTGTTTGGTTATTTTGTCAAAGTTCAATCGGACATCCTCACAGCTGCTATTTTGACTGTAAATGTTATTCTGTATTCTCTGAATATTCTCTAACAATGTAGACTTCTGTGGCGTTTCAATTAGTGGTGCAACGGATCACAAAAATCACAATTCAAATCACAGTACAGTTTTTTAGTCACGGTTCGGATCATTTTTCGCATTAGCAAAAAAAAGGGGAGGAGACAAATTTTTTATTTGCTTTCTATTAATTACAAGAACGTGACAGCAAGGAACCTATTGTTTTAACAAAAGCTAAATCAAGAAATAACGTGAATAAATAAGATTTTAAAATTAAATATTCATTACTCAGATGTTAAAGCGCAGCATGTGAAAAACAACCTGAGACCAGAAAACACACCCAATCTTAATGACAAATTGTCTACATTTTCTTAATTTTTCATCTTAGCAGTCACAGCGTCATCTGCTCGATAGGGTTGTGACTGTTTTGAGGGGCTTGAGCAGCTGAAGGACCTGGTGCTGGAGCTGGTGACAGGGATATTGCTACATGCATTGTGGCTCTTTAATTTCCATCATGTTACTGCTTCTATTAGTACCTGCGCTAGATTTGTGCTTGTGAGACTCTCGTAGAGGGTCTGTAGCACCACTCCACCGTGATGTAGTGAGCAGTCACAGTTATGTACTGTAGCTTTCTGTAGACCTTGATGTCCACCGGTCTGTGGTGATCGTGATAGAGAATGCACCTACAAAGTCTGTGATAATCTTTATTTTTCCAGTTCATAAAGTTCAGACATTATATTCATGCTGAAGTAGATGCGTGAGGGTATTTCTTAGTGTGGCTCAAGCACTTTCGACATGTTTTTAAATCCTTTGTTTTCCACAACAGAGAATGGCCTCATGGAAATTGATTTAGGCCGCTCTGATTCTGGTGCAAAGGGCTGCTTAAATGCAGCGGTGAGCAGCTGTTGCTGCGGTTGTTGCGCTTTGCATCCTGACGGCACACCAGGCTGATTTCACTTCAGATATGTGGCCATGCTCGATGTATTGCCTCTTTCATACAGCTTTCTCGCCCCACAGTGCCTACACACTGTAACCGTTTTGTCCACCACCCTTCTTCCGTCATAATTATATTTTATGGGGAAGCCAAAATGCTCCTATACAGTACTTGCAATCTGAATGACGCGGGAGGCTTTTCGAGTTCTTCTGCTCCACCGCTAGCCATTGTTGTTGACTGATGACATGAACACGACAGCTCTGTGTAATTAATCACTTGGCAGTGGCAAACTTGGCAGAATAATGTCGTTAAAAATGTAGGATTCATTAAAAAAAAAAAAAAAAAAGGGCAATTAATCCATGGGTCATGTGCATGCCAAACTGTAGGTCGTGATCTGGACGGATCACGCATCAACTGCAATAAGATGCACCCCTAGTTTCCAATTCACACTATTCTGCAATCAGATTGTAGAGTAAAAATGTCTCACCTGGTTCTGTAACGTTTCTGAGAGTAAACCAGCAGGTACTTTACTCTCAGCAGCTCATTGTTGGTGACCACAAAGTACTTCTCTGGCACGTCTCCCCCCTCGCTGTTCCTTGCCCTCAAACGCTTGCGGTCAAGGCTCTCAGAGTCTAAAATATTTTAGCAATTAAATACCAAATATAAAAGCCATGCACAAGCATTCACAAGACAAAGTAAAGTGTAATGATTACATTAGGAATTTGCATTACCTTTTTTCTTTATCTGACACTTCACATCTGGATGATCAATAATCTCACACAAGGCAATACAGCTTAGTACTGGCCCAAGGACACTGTCGCACCATCCATTTCCATGGGGACTATAGAGAAAAGCTATTCTAAGGTCACTGGTCAAGTAAGTACCTTCCCCAAACAGTGACGTCTGAAAAGGAAAAGACAGCATTACTAGAGGTTTACATACCCGTTAAGGTGACTGAGGTGCCAGAATTAAAACAGTGAAATCACTACCTGTCTATTTTTTTATGCCCCAATTCAGCATAAAGTCTACAAAAAGATTTTATGGAAAATGTCTGTTAATATGGTCACATTTTTTAATTGGCACATTTATTTCTGCATTTTCAATTCGCTGGTTTGCTAAATATAATGTAGAATTATGTGTACTGACTGCCACACTACTATAAGCCTGCAACATTTGCAAAATTGTGAACTGTAACCAATCCCAGAGATTGTACCCTTATCTTAAGACTAGAATGAATTATTTAACTTGAAATTCACTAAGGCTTTTGCTGTGTGTTTATACATTTTCCTGTAATTTACATTAAAAAGCATGTACTATCAGAGGTTAAATTCATATTTCATATAAATTCATATTTCTGTCTTTAACAGTTAAGTAAATATCCATTCATCAAGATTATGGATCTTCAAGTATTAAACAAATAATTAAGCAATATCATTCAATAGTAAATATTTTAGGTTAGACTAAATGTATGCAGACTTAAGGCCATCTTTTTTGGGGAACTTCAGGGAAATATATTTTATTTAGAGTTAGCTATAACCAACCATTACCGCCTCATCTGCTGCTTTTATTGCAGTATGTCTATTGCAGGTGTACTTCGGACTACTATATTTGTGAGCTCTTTGCAAAATGTTTGACGACTGGAAAAAGAGATACACTTTTATTACAATCTTACTTGATATTTCAAACGTACAATATGGCATTTCTAATTTACCCTCACCTGCACCCCTAGCACAATGTCCCACAGTTTAAATACCTCTGAGATTTATATATTACAGACCCTCACCTTATTCAGATGACAATGTAGACCATTGTGAATAATGGAATGGAAGTTCTCCAGTCGACTACCATGGAATGCATAGATAATATCTCGTCCTGCCCGTGTCTTCTCAAACTTTGAATTCATCTGTTCACAGTACTCCAACTCAAAAAGGAAGTCTGGCACAGGGGAGGAGACCCCTGCATTTTGTGTCAGTTGGCTGAGTCTGGCCCACTTACATTGTAAAATAATAATAATAAAAAAAGAGTAAATTATCACTTTTTTTAATTAAACATGATTATTAAAAAATAAATAAATAAATAAATAAATAAATAATAATAATAGTAATAATAATAATAATGACACGCTATAGGTGACTTTCAACTAATATCTACAGTAAATCCAACTTCACACCTCTTCTTTTTGGATGGTCTTTACAGCAAAGCTCTTGGAAGAGAGAACCCAGTGTATCAGTGCCAGATGATGATCTCCATCTCCTGATCCCAGTCGGACCAGATCTCTTATACTTGGCAAGCTGCTCACATCTTTCTGCTGTAAGCGACATAAGATATTTTCTCATTCAGTTCAGTATCTTGGGCTGGCTTGAGCTGGATCAATGAGTTAAATGATGTGATTCTACAGTAATTAATTCTGTAAAATGTATGCTGGGTGGTACTTCTTGTTTCACTGAGCCAGAATAGATACAGTGGTGTGAAAAACTATTTGCCCCCTTCCTGATTTCTTATTCTTTTGCATGTTTGTCACACTTAAATGTTTCTGCTCATCAAAAACCATTAACTATTAGTCAAAGATAACATAATTGAACACAAAATGCAGTTTTTAAATAAAGGTTTATGTTATTAAGGGAGAAAAAAACCTCCAAATCTACATGGCCCTGTGTGAAAAAGTGATTGCCCCCCTTGTTAAAAAATAACTTACTTGTGGTTTATCACACCCGAGTTCAATTTCTGTAGTCACCCCCAGGCCTGATTACTGCCACACCTGTTTCAATCAAGAAATCACTTAAATAGGAGCTACCTGACATAGAGAAGTAGACCAAAAGCACCTCAAAAGCTAGACATCATGCCAAGATCCAAAGAAATTCAGGAACAAATGAGAACAAAAGTAATTGAGATCTATCAGTCTGGTAAAGGTTATAAAGCCATTTCTAAAGCTTTGGGACTCCAGCGAACCACAGTGAGAGCCATTATCTACAAATGGCAAAAACATGGAACAGTGGTGAACCTTCCCAGGAGTGGCCGGCCGACCAAAATTACCCCAAGAGCGCAGAGACGACTCATCCGAGAGGCCACAAAAGACCCCAGGACAACATCTAAAGAACTGCAGGCCTCACTTGCCTCAATTAAGGTCAGTGTTCACGACTCCACCATAAGAAAGAGACTGGGCAAAAACGGCCTGCATGGCAGATTTCCAAGGCGCAAACCACTTTTAAGCAAAAAGAACAATAATGGCTCGTCTCAATTTTGCTAAAAAACATCTCAATGATTGCCAAGACTTTTGGGAAAATACCTTGTGGACCGACGAGACAAAAGTTTAACTTTTTGGAAGGTGCATGTCCCGTTACATCTGGCGTAAAAGTAACACAGCATTTCAGAAAAAAAACATCATACCAACAGTAAAATATGGTGGTGGTAGTGTGATGGCCTGGGGTTGTTTTGCTGCTTCAGGACCTGGAAGGCTTGCTGTGATAGATGGAACCATGAATTCTACTGTCTACCAAAAAATCCTGAAGGAGAATGTCCGGCCATCTGTTCGTCAACTCAAGCTGAAGCGATCTTGGGTGCTGCAGCAGGACAATGACCCAAAACACACCAGCAAATCCACCTCTGAATGGCTGAAGAAAAACAAAATGAAGACTTTGGAGTGGCCTAGTCAAAGTCCTGACCTGAATCCTATCGAGATGTTGTGGCATGACCTTAAAAAGGCGGTTCATGCTAGAAAACCCTCAAATAAAGCTGAATTACAACAATTCTGCAAAGATGAGTGGGCCAAAATTCCTCCAGAGCGCTGTAAAAGACTCGTTGCAAGTTATCGCAAACGCTTGATTTCAGTTATTGCTGCTAAGGGTGGCCCAACCAGTTATTAGGTTCAAGGGGTAATTACTTTTTCACACAGGGCCATGTAGGTTTGGATTTTTTTTTCTCCCTAAATAATAAAACCCCTCATTTAAAAACTGCATTTTGTGTTTACTTGTGTTATCTTTGACTAATAGTTAAATGTGTTTGATGATCAGAAACATTTTGTGTGACAAACATGCAAAAGAATAAGAAATCAGGAGGGGGGCAAATAGTTTTTCACACCACTGTACAGAGATAGATATAGCCAGAGAATAGATATAACCAGAGATATAGAACTCTGTACAAACTCTTACCAACTCTTCAAAATCCTTTATTTCTCCCCTTAGATATCGAGGTGGGAATGGTCTAAGGACAGAGTCACGCTTGTAGTTCTGCACAGCAGCCACAAAAAGACTGCAGCGCAAATCTGCAGCAACGGGATCAAGATGGAGATGTGAGCGCACCAGCTCTCTGACAGTGGCTGGTGCTAGAGGTGGCTGCATTCCCAACACTGGAGAACAAGCATAAAATATCAAAAATAACAATCTGTGCAAGAAAACAAAATTAAAAGTTAGGAAAAAAAGTTAAAAATATATATATTAAATTCAATTTTATTTATATAGCGCTTTTAACAATGGTCATTGTCTCAAAGCAGCTTCACAAAAATGAAAGAAAATTTACAAAAAAATGAAAAAAAATAAAAATAAAATACATTTTAGAAAAGAAAATAATTGGAAGTGTGTATGTGTGAGAAAAATGCGTCTAGATAATAATGAGACGAATGAATGATTAATGAAATGTCTCTGATGAGCAAGCCAAGGGTGACGGCGACGTCACCCTCCCAATCCATGATTTTTTTGTTGTAAATAAGCATACGCATTTATATTTTTATCCGATAAAACATATTTGCTAATCACGATTTCATGCCATTTTATATAGTGTCTGTAACTTTTTAAAATTCAAATCTTTCAATGATCTGTCATTCAGATGAAACTTGGCCAATTTAGATCTCTTATGGAAAGACATGAACCTGAAAAAGATTATTATTTTAAAATTATAAAAGATATTGCAACATGAATTGGGTACGGTCCGCTGTGGCAACTCCTTGCAGCCAAAAGATCAACAACAACATACACTACAGATTTTTTGCAGAAGAAAAGCCTCAATTTTGCATGGAATGCTTCAATTTAAGCAACAATTTTTGTAGGTCATACATATGCTTTTAGAAGCTTGCAACATTTTTACTCTTAATACCCAAATAAATATGAATAATTATTCAGAAGGTATTATTATGTGAAGCAAGACATTATAATGGTATATATTTTGGGGAACATACAAAGTTTTCTCCATAACAGCTGAGGTTAGCAATTTGAAATTTTTAAAGAAGGATGCAAGATTGGTCACTTCCATGTTGCATAAACTTCAGAAGGAGCTTCTTTGGCACACACATTCTGTATTATATGTATGACAACATAATAAATAAAATCAGCACCAATACAGTGTTTAGTACAAAAAATAATATAAATAATAATAAAAAAAAGGTTTTACCTCCCAAATCTGATTTCATTTCTTTTTTTCCCCCTTAGAACTAACTGACATCATACAAAAACACAAAGTTTATTAACCACTTTTCGGCATAACTTAAGGCCCTGCTTGGGCCCTAAAATTTTTTTATTCATCTTCAATACTGCTTTATTCTATACAACATGGGGGGGCTGGAGCCTATCCCAGAAAGCTGGGTGCCAATCCATTGCAGGACACACACACTCATTCACACATTATAAGCAATTCTGGAATTCCAGTTAGCCTAATATGCATGTCGCTTTGGACTGGAGCACCAGGAGGAAACTCACTAAACCCGGGAGGAAATGCAAACACCACATGCGCAGACCTGAGGTGGGAATCGAACCCTCAACTCCGGAGGTGCAAGGCAACAGTGCTAACCACTACACCAAACAAAACAATTATATGCATATCATAAAGCATGGATTGTTAAATAACTTTTTAAAAATAAGTTTACAGGACTTTCTCCAGGTTACTAGTCAGAGATTTTTTTTGTACAAATAAAATTCCAATTGAAAATGAAACTTCAATCCTTTACGTGGTCATCATGACATGCCAAGTGTGTTGGGTTATTTTTAATACTGCCTTAAATTTTGTTAAGCAAATAAACTCAGGTGTGAAATGTATCCTATTGTTTCCTGACTGCCAAGACTCAGAACATTTTACTTGCACTTTTTTTAATGCATATTCACACCTGTACCTTGGTCAGAGAGATGGAGTGGAGAGAAATTAATGCCTCTATGCATCCTCTATAGCTGTACTTTCCTTAACCCATTACTTCTAATGTGTTCTACACTGCCAGATATACTTCAACAGTGGTTTCCTCTGTAGCTCTGGGACTATGTCACTCCACACAACGAGCATTTCTAAATCATATCTTTAAACTGGTTTATTCAGCCAGGTCTTTCTAAGGTGGAGTAAGATATCCGTTTTGTCCTATCAAGTGAGATGGTTAGACTTTTTATTAACTAATCATGAGCTGGAGGAATTTTGGGGGAATTTTTGTCCATGTTGTAAAACCGAACCTATGGTAAACATAGCTTTTGTTTGACCATGGTTTGTGGTTTGAATGTGGTGACTCTGCAGGTTTCTACATGCCGTATGCTAGCACTTTGGGGGAAACATTACAGAAGCTAGCTAGCTAGCCAGAAAGTTAACGTTAGTGAGTTTGGAGAGCTAGTCCAACATAAATAACCTCATATTAACATGGCCTAGATTAGCCTAAACACACACACACAACATAGTTTGCCTATTTGGCTCTTGTTACGGAGCGACGACTGAGTTATTACTGTAGCGATTAGCAATATTTTGCAAGTTTGTTTACCTCACTTCGTAAATTAGTTTATCCAAGGAAATCTAGGTTAGCATTATATTTTATAACGTAGGCTACATTAGTAACTAGCTTGCGAAAGTGCTTTTAGTCGGTTTCTGACAAACGTTGTAAATATTCAGGCTAGTTAAGTAACGTACCCAAGCTAATGCTACTCACCTGGCTAAAGGGAACTCTACAGCTCAGCCGACTGTCATCAGAATAACGCTACAGTGGTTTGTGTGTCCTGTCCCGGTGCTGTTTCTCCTGTTTAACGCTACATATAATCCTGTAATAGCAGTGTCAACCATACACAAATGACACAACGTCAGTGATATAGTGTCAGTTTTCAGGATTGGCGAGGATAGAAAATGGAGAGCATGGCCTAGCGACGCGCAGTGTCTCGCCTGTGTTGTTTGCTCTGAGGCCACACCAGTGTTCATTCTGCTTAATCTGCCTCGGTGCGTTTAAGTAACTGCTATAACATTAACATATTACAACCGCACCGTATAACATTTACAAAAACTTTATATGAGATACAAGCTGAAATCCTATAGTAAGTAACTTATCACTTGTGGTTGAAATAAACGTTCCATGTAATATCACCTGAGATTTCAGCCGCACTGGGTTTAAATGTTCATGTATCTTTGATGAGGGTTCATCTGCTTGCATCCTGCTTTCAGCTAAAAACTTTTAAGTGTTGCTCTCTCTTGACTTCTGCTTTGATTTATTTATTGATTTATTTTTACATTCAATGTATGGTTTAATGTCTTAAGTAATTTTACAGTTGTTTGCTGAAAATCCATGTTAATGTGACACCATCTTTTATCTGCTAGTAGAACACTTTTTGGCAAAAAAACAAAGCATAATCTGTTTGTTATACACTCATCATCTATATGGCTTTATCCAGTATACAGGGTTGCAGGGGCACTGCACAAGGCAGGGTGGACCACCACCTGGACGGGGTGCCAATCCATCGCAGGGCGCGCACACACTATGGGCAATTTCCGAATTCCAATTACTGTAACTTAATATGCATGTCCCTTTAGACTGGGGGAGGAAACTGGATTACTCGGAGTAACCCTTGACCCTGCAAGGCCACCGTGCCTCCGTGTTTGTTATTGACTATAAAAATCCATGTCGTTTTCATATGTATGTGACAATCATGTGACAAAAAAATCATGACAATCATACTGTAATATTTACAAAAATCATGCATATACAACCATACAGTTTCTAAACAGGAGAAGTCAAAAGTAGTGGACACCAAGAACAATATGTGAGATTCCCCAGACTGTTGCTAAAAAGTCTGAAGTGACACAATGATATTTTTTTGCCAAGGTTGGCCTGAAAAGAAACTGAATGGCCTTCACAGTGCCCTAATATGATTAAAAGCAAATTATGTATAAGACTCATCTGCTCTGTAAATACTTTTATATAATATGTACAGTGTCCTTTCAAAGTATTGGAACAGCAAGGCCAGTTCTTGTGCTTCTTTATATACCAAAGTCATTTGGGCTTGAGGTCAGTTCATGAATGTGAGAAGATTGTAATTTTGTCAGAAAAGATGTAATTTTCTGATTTCTTTTTCATCTAAGTATGTTAAACCCATTTTGTTTAAACCCACTCAAATATTGGAAAATGTTACTGATAGGCTTTTCTTGCTGGTCAGGTCTGTTTTTTTTTTTTTTTTTTTTTAATGATCAGCTCTGAAAGTCTTCTCTTGGTCTGAGACCTGGGATTTTTTGTTAAAAAAGCAAAACCAAATAAAGACCAGAAAGATGTCTATGCAAGCCATTTTGATTCGGAGAAAAGTGAAATCATGCAGAGCCACAGCACAAGATTGGACATAGCCAATACAACATTTTGGAAATTATTTAAAAATAAAGAAACCGTCACCAGACACCAAACAGGTCTGAAAACTACAGCAGCTGATGAATGAAACATTGCCAAAGCTGTAAAGAAAACCTCAGAAACCTCTGACTTGTGGGTATAAATTATTCCGGCCATACCACCAAATGCAAACCACTTATCAGCAGCAAGAATCTGACAGGTAGAATTTTGTAGTGAAATACAGAGATCATCCATAAAAGGTCTGGAACCAAGATTAACCGCTTCCAACGTGATGGACAAGCAAGGGGTGTGGAGAAAGAAATGATCTGCTCATGATCAAAAACATACAAGCTCAGAGGTCAAGCATGGGCTTGCATGGCTGCTTCTGGGAATGGCTTTCACTAGTTTTTATTGATGATGTAAGACAAGATGGAATACTAGGTGGCATTGTCATTCCAATCATTTTAAGGTGCATGTGTCAATTGTTAAAAGCGCTATAAAAATAGGGGTAGCTCAGTGGTTAAGGCATTGGACTACGGTTCGGAAGATCCCAGGTTCAAACCCCACAACCACCAGGTTGCCACTGTTGGGCCCTTGAGCAAGGCCCTTAACCCTCAATTGCTCAAATGTATACTGAGATTTAAAAAAAAAAAAGTAAGTCGCTCTGGATAAGAGCATCTGCCAAATGCCTAAATAAAAATAAAATTCAATATAATCGAATTGAATATTAGACTCAAGGAACGATCACAGTAGAAAGTTTTCACAGTATATGCAAAAGCCATGATTGGACTTCCTGCTTCCACCACTTGAGACACACTAAGAGTCTCATCAACCAGTTTGTATTCTTTTATAAATGTTTTTTTATAATTGGTTTTAGCACCATCATTAAGCAGAAATGTCATCACACGTCCAGGTTTGATGTGTCCTCCCTTCATACAGTACAATGCTTCATGTACCAGTATAACCAATACTTGCCTGTGACAAGATAACTGCAAACATTGGGTGTAGGTTTTTTAAAATGAATATATATATAATATTTAATAGAAAAACCCAATATATTAATTAAAATTTAGTTTGTGAATTGTGTTTAATGTTTGGTGACTTTTTAAATTCACTTAAAAATTGTACCTGTGATTTTCTGTAATCTGCTGTTGCACTGAAATTTCTCTAAATGACATTATATTGTGCATTCTGTTCTGCAAGGTGCATTCTGATAGATTTGCTAAGCAGCATATGATTTGTCTCAGAGATTATACATGATGGAATGTGCCATTATGAGAGCATATCTGATGCAATGAAATCATGTTCAAGTATTATATTATTATTATTCAATTACATTCAATTACATCTTTTGAAAACAGTCAGTGTCGCAAACCAGCTATACAGAATTAAAAAAGAATTAAATAATAATTTAATTATCATTGACTGACACTTATAGTTTTAACGATGTTTAATTATAGTTGCAGTCAGAAATTCACTTACATTCATTATGACCATAACTCTTACTGCAATATTAGGCTTGCAGAGGGTTTTTTTCCTGCATGGTGCATGGGTTTTTATATTGTAGAGTGACCAACAGAGGGTCAAACTTATACTAGAAAGGTCAAAAATATATGCAATGGTTGTGCCTTCTAATTACCTACTGGACTGTACTAATGTACAATAGTTTGAACTGATTTTGGAACCTATAATTATTTAGAAATGTCTTCGAGAGACATTCCTGACTTAATGAATTAAGTTAATTAATCTTCTAAGTGGGTGTATGTACATGTATATACAGTGCTCCAAACTCTTGTGGTTTTCTTCTATTAAAGGTATAAAGTCCAGTTTACCTAAGTCATTAAAAGCCAAATATAGAAACATCATGTTCATGATGAGTGTACATAAATGGCTGATTGCAACTGTACATGTCATCTTATGGAACATCTGTGAAACAAGATAACTCCTGTTATCCTCATAATTCCTCACCAGGCGTAAGGCTGCAATTGGCATCATTTGAGTCAATTGGGGTATACCTCTGGATTTATTTAATGCATGCATTCAAACTCAGTGCCTCCATATATTGAGAGTATGCCTGAAAATGCCTGAACGTTCAGTCTGCTCAAACAATACTATGCAATTATAAACACCATGGGCTCATGCAGCAATCATATCGTTCAGGAAAGAGACACATACTTTGGTACAAAAAGTACAAATAAATCACTGAACAATATATAGTTTTAGATGTGGACAATGAATACCCCCACTCCTTGAAAGTTATCTGTCTATTCTCTCTTACTAAATAGATAAGACAGAGATATTGGTCCAAAAACCAGTACACAAAAGCTCTCACATTCAGCTAGCATTTAGAACGATGTACTAAATTACTTCCAACTTCGACAGTGAAATACCTGGGAGTAATATTACAAAAACAGCTTTCGTTCACCTTAGGAATATTGCCAAACTTTGGAACATTTTATCTGTATCTGATGCAGAAAAGCTAGTTCATGTATTCATGACCTCTAGACTGGACTACTGTAATGCATTACTAGGTGGTTGCTCGAATGTATCTAGCCAGTCTTCTGATGTTACAATCCACTATGCTCCTTGAGATCACAAAACACTGGATTTCTGGTAGTTCCCAGAATATAAAAATTTACAAAAGTGATAGAGCGTTTTCAAATTTAGCTCCTAAGCTTTGGAATAGCCTTCCTGACAGTGTTTGGGGCTCAGACACTATCTCTCAGTGTAAAAGTAGAATCAAGACACATCTCTTCAGCCAGGCATACACATAATTCATCCCATAACCTTGTAATCCAGTACATTTAAATGCACACTCTCTAGTGCTGCTAATATCATGAATGGCAGCTGCGCTAATCCTTTTAAACCTGTTCTTTCTTTTTCTAGTAGACCGAGGCCAACCCTGCGAGGATTCTGAGGCATCCAGAGAAGGAACACCTGCAGCTGGATTCTGCTTTGTGATGGTTTGGAGCTACACATACTGCTCCTGAGCTCCCAGTCATCCAGACCCACTCTGCCCTCTGCACCTGTATGACTTATCCTGGTGCTGAACTGGACTCCATGTTACCTTAGACATATTCTGTTATATTGAACTTCCAGCTGCTTAACACACAGTATGTCTGCAAAACAATTCCTGCTATCCGTTATCACCCAAATGAGGATGGGTTCCCTAATGAGACCGGTTCCTCTTAAGATTTCTTCCTACTGCCATCTCAGGGACTTTTTGCCTTGCCAGTGTTGCCCTTGACTTGCTTATTAGGGACAATCTGGTCATCATGATTTAAACACATGTTTCTCACTCATATACATTTCCATAATTTCCTTTTAATTTTGTGAACCTCCTTTGAGATAATGGCCATTGTTTAAATTGCTATATAAAATCGAATTGAGTTGAATTGAGTTACTCAAGCATTTTTCTTTCTGGGTTGTCAGCTTAAAGCCTGATTATACAGGGTGACAGAATAACGGGAACCTTTGAATTTATTTGTACAGGAGGACGCCATCTAAAGGACGTAATTAAAAAAAAATTATAAATTACATCAATGTTTCGTAAATGGCAAGTTTTAGGTTTCAATTACTTTGAATAAAATGTATTTCTCTTATCACTTCTAGTTTTATTGGATTGTAAAAAAAAAAGTTCCCATTTTTTTGTGTCACCCTGTATCTGAGCAGTTGAGGGGGAAGGATCTTGCTCAACAGCTCAACAGTGGCATCAAACTGGGGACCCTTTGATTAGTAGCTCAACACTTTAGTCACCAGACTCCAGTGCTCAGTCTATATCATATCATACCTTATATTATATTATCATTCATTCATTCATTTTCTATACCGCTTAATCCTGTGTTCAGGGTCGCGGGGGACCTGGAGCCTATCCCAGGAGACTTCGGGCATATTATATTATATTATATTATATTATATTATATTATATTATATTATATTATATTATATTATATTATATTAACTTCAGCACCAAGGAGAGCGACTAGTGAGTGAAAACAGAGCAGCTGGAAGAAGGGAGCGGATAGTAGAGGGATGAAATATCGCGATTACTGAACAGCTCCGCTCATTGGTCGAATCTCTACAGCATCATCACCACCATCATCATCATCAGCATCATCACCGTCCCTACATCTGAGTCCAGGCGGAACGGAGGCGTGTAGGAGGATCGTGACGTGATTATTTTACTCTCAAAATTATAATCGGATGAAATGAAACCAGACATTTGACGAAAAGAGTCTCGGCTGTGAATTTAAAGTCACCTTGAATGGAAAGTTGTTGATCGGAGTCGACGGATCAGCGCTCTTGGTTAGCCTAAGGACAGAGGTGAGGTTTCTCAGCTGATGTTTTGTCCAACCTTTAAATACACACAGTTTATATATTTTGGAGTAAAAAAAACAAAATCGGAGACGATGTGCAACCAGTGATGTGTGCATGTAGCTAGTGGAGCAGAATATCCTGTGCTGAAGGGCGCTCTCCCCGACCTCCACACACACACACACACACACTCCCAGAATGTGTGAACCACACACACATTCAGGCTCATCATTTCAACCCAATAGTAATACCACGCTACACCAGCTTATAGCTGATGCTTTTAATAATACACTGGCTGGCCTACAGGATTCTGTGTGCCAGGCAGACAACGGGGTGGCTTTCAGGAAATCATTGTTTTCTTTTTAGCATTCGCGCCAGAACCTCGGCGGCTTACAATTCACTGATCTGACATGCTGATGCTGCGAGAAAAGTGACAATATGTCTAGTAGGAAATTTATTTATTTTTATTATCATTTTCGCAATTCGTTTTCCGCTTCCCATTATTTTCCCTTTCCCAGGACAGCTCTGTAGGATCTGTAGCATACATCATCTAAAGATGAATACGAAGCTTGTTTTGTCATTGGAAAGACAAAAGAAATACTATTGATGTATATAACACATTGAATAGAGTAACACAGCGCGGTAATATTGTTACATCCCTAATCTGGTTCGGAAGCTACAATGTTTCAAATCTGGTTCGAGGCCTTTTGAAGATTTTTATTCCGGACACTAGGGGGCGCGGGATCTCCGGCATGCACGAGCGCCTCCTGAGGAAATGGATGAATACTATATTCGAATACGCATGAACATACCAGTGTAGGAAACTAAAAAGTATGTCAATTAGTAGTCCACTATACAGGGCTAACGTACTACCTAGTACAGGAGTATATCATTTGGGACGCATTTGTAGGCGCTGCTGGAAAGCTGTCCATTCCAAAGTATTCATCGGAAACGATCTCATGACCATGTCGTAAATGTTAGTGCTAGAGTATGTATGTATGCTCATGGACAATGTTTCGTTTAGGTTACAAATTATTGACATCTGACATCAGGACTTAAAAGTCATCTTCATGGCAGGTAAGAGTTTTTACAAAAAATATTTTTATATTCTTTAGAAATAGGATACAATGAGGACTGTATAATAAACACAACTGTCATGTCTTTCATCCAATTTTTTTTTTTGTGTGGAATTGTCTTGTAAGAATAAAGTGTTAATGTCTGACCATGGCTGACCTTTAATATACACTTTACAGCTTTAGAAAACAATTTCCCACCTCTTCCTCGTTTCATTCCCCTGAAGCCATGCTTTTACCAAGACTTCAACGAGATCCCAGAACAACGTCGCACCATGTGCAAACGCTTGTACTACCTCTGGATTTGTAAGTATAAAAAACTATTTATATTTATGGTTTTATCACAGTTACCATGAGTATAACTCTGTTTTTTTGTGTATTTCTGAGTAAGCTGTGTACTGTTTGGATTAATAATGCTGACTGTGTTTTCACTAAAAACATTGCAGAAGTGAAAGTACTGTTTTGCAGATTGGTTCTAAGCACGTCACGCCATTGAAGGCTTTAGCTGTCTATTTCTTTTTTTCATTAATGTACAAATTGTATTGTAATTGCCAATACTGCGTTATACACACTGTACACATTGTACAATAGGAGTTTGATGGATTGTAGAAATGGAATAACTGTCATTAATTTATGGATATACATACAGTATTAACTAGTTTCTGTGGGATGTGAAAAACATAGCTGGTTGTTATGTGTCACATGAATTACAATATATAATTAGCATTATAATATATGAGATAAATAATAATTAGTAATTGTCACTTAATATTACAAATAATTTAAAGGGGTCAAATAAGGAATAAAAAAAAGTATGAAACCGACATAGGCGGCACAGTGGTGTAGTGGTTAGCACTGTCGCCTTGCACCTCCAGGGTCTGGGTTCGATTCCCGTCTCTGTGTGCATGGAGTTTGCATGTTCTCCCCGTGCTTGGTGGGTTTCCTCCGGGTACTCCGGTTTCCTCCCACAGTCCAAAGATATGCAGGTTAGGCTAATTGGCTTTCCTAAATTGCCCGTAGTGTGTGATTGGGTGTGTGAGTGTGTGTATGTGTGTGTGCCCTGCGATGGATTGGCACCCTTGGCATCCAGGGTGTACCCTGCCTTGTGCCCAAAAGTCTCCTGGGATAGGCTCCAGGTCCCCCGCGACCCTGAACACAGGATTAAGCGGTATAGAAGATGAATGAATGAATGAATGAATGAATGAAACCGACATTTCCTTATCAGCCCCCAAAGGAAACAGTTTACTGCTATGGCACAGACAGTGGCTCTTTCCACACATGTTAAATAGACATGGTAAAATAGACCATTACACATGGTAAATAACTCCTTATTTTAAAAAGTCTACTATATCAATTTTAAATTACACATTTTCTTTCATTCACACACAGAAGTTCATATGCGTAGGGTAGCCAGAACGCACCAGAAAAATTTTTGAATCATCAAGTGAATGACATGCAAGAGACAAAATAAAAAAGTTGAATAGGCTAGTTGCTGTATTAAAATTTAAGATGTGGTCATTCAACTCATGAGCTAAACACCATGTAAGAAAACAGTCCACCTTAAAAGCTGCCATTAGTCTTTCAGCACCACAGTGAATATATATTTGTTGCTATCTAATGTTATGTAATAAAAATGGGATATTTAATCTCATTCCTGAAGACACAATCACAATTAGAACAATGAAAAGTAATGCTAATTATAGCTGATTAATGTATGGAAACTTGGTACCATAGGAACAGTTTATACATAGCTAACTGTGCAAGCCACCACTTACCTGTGTATGTGTGCACATACATACATCAATGATACTCGCGTATGTGCATTTATGATACACATGTATGTGTGTACATACAGGAGTGTCATAGATGCACTTCTGTACTTACACTAATAGCACTACACCTCTGCCCAAGTCCATGTTTAAGTTGCTACTATAGCCATAGTATTATTAGTATTAGAATAAGTGAAATAATATAAACCTGTTATTTGCCTTGCACTCACCATGACTGTACAACATTTTTTTCTAATCAGAACTGAGAATTCCTCAGTGCAGTTGTATAAAATTATGTAAATGATACGAAGTAGAGATTAAGTTCTGAATTATTTTATGAAATATTTTTATGTACTTAAAAAAAAAATGTAGACTACTATATGAAGTTCGATATTTAAATTCTTTTATCCTCTTACTCAGTGAACAGTGCTACGTTGGCGGTCAATCTGATTGGCTGTCTGGCTTGGATGTGTGGTGGGGGCGGGGCCACTAATTTTGGAATGGCTATATTGTGGCTTATTCTCTTCACTCCTTGCTCTTATGTCTGCTGGTTCCGGCCCATTTACAAAGCTTTCAAGTGAGTGAAAATTATTAATATACAATGAAAGTGAAAAATTTAAACAGGTTTAAATTTGGTCACTCACACCACTTCAGGATATTTCAGATTAATTTTAGTGCATATTATATAATTATACAATATATGCATACAGGTGAAACTAAAAAAATTTGAATATCGTGCAAAAGTTTATTTCAGTAATGCATATTCAAGTTTTTCGAGTTTTACCTGTATATCTTTCCCTGATAACAATTTTGGAAGCAGTCTTGTACCTTAAACAAAGGAAAGGAAGAACAACACTGGAATTTGCTCTTCGAATGTAAAATGATAATTTGCATATTAACATGTAACCAAGGAATCAGCTTTAAGTTTTGACAATGTACAGTAGTTTAAATACAGGTGAAAATGTTTAAATCTTCTTGGGTACAAGTCAAACACAAGTAATGGATACTAAAAACTGAGAAAACATTTATGACAGATACATTTGGCTGTATTTCCTCTATATATATGGAAAAAAAGATTCCACTTTACTCTGTTCTCCTGCAAATATTACAAATTAAGACAACAATATATCCTGCATTACTGAAACTATATCGGTTATTATCGGTATAATGTCACAAATTAGCCTCTCTCTTTTGTATTTCAGGACTGACAGCTCTTTCAACTTCATGGCATTTTTCTTCGTATTCATGGCTCAGGTTGTGATCAGTATTATCCAGACAGTGGGCATCCCAGGCTGGGGAGTCTGGTAAGGGCTTTGGAAATGGGGTTTGTAGAAAATTTCTAATTGTGGGAGCTGTGCAGATTTATATACAGTGGAACCTCGGATTGCGCGTAACGCAGTTTACCAGTGTTCCGCAAGACGAGCAAAGATTTTTAATACATTATCTAGGGCTGCAACTAACGATTATTTTGATAATCGATTAGTTAGTCGATTATTTTTCCCGATTAATCGGATAACACTAATCGCTTTAATTTGATGTTTTGCTTAACTATATAAAACCATAAATCAGGGTATTATTTATGTATAAAAGTAAACTTTAAAAAAATTCAATAGCCATATAGAGTTTAATGATCTTTAATTTTGACATTTAAACCTTAGTTTATGTAAATCAACATTTTAGTTTTTAACAATAATTGCAGATGGCAAGTTGACAGTGTGTGTGTGTATGTGTGTATATATATATATATATATATATATATATATATATATATATATGTATATGTGTGTGTGTGTGTATAGTTTAAAAAAATACACTGACATTCAGTTGTTAAGAATGACCTCAATTTTAAATTCTCTTAAATTAATTCAACTTAATGAGAAGAATAATAGACTTCTAGATTATTATTATATTATTTTTAATTGACGTGTCTATTGCTACATCCTTTTCACGGTTTATACTTTATTACTCTCGCGTATTTTATCCTTTTTTTTTGTTGTCTCAATAAAAAAATGGTATATATATATATATATATATATATATATATTCCCGCATTTCCCTCTGTATAGCATGTAGGATTATGGGATATATCCGGTCCTCCGAAGTGTAAAATGAACATGAAGAAAACGCACTAGAAGTATTTTCCTTGCGTTTGTTGGGATTTGAACACAAAGAAAAAGCTGCATGCAACGTTTTTTTTGACACCGTATAACCGCGCAACCGGACAAACACACGTCACCAAAGCCCGTGTGAACACTGTCATTGACTCCTATGTGTAGAAAACCTTCGGCGCTTCATCCGTGCTCACCGGACACTACAAACGCCTGATTAAAAATTGCTCGATTTTAACGCCCGATTAGAGGTGTTTAATGTAAATTGCTCCCATACCTTGGAGGATTTGGTGCGCGCGCTTTTTCCTGCAAACGCTTCTGTAACCTCCATGTGTGTGTCTTTGTGTATTTGTGCATCTTGTGGTCACGCTTCTCAGTAACATGAGCAGCCCAACTAATCGATAACGGCATTCGTTGACAACGAATTTCATTATCGATAATTATCGATTTTTTCGATTAATTGTTACAGCCCTAAAATTTTCACTTGAAAAACGACCATTGTCTTAGTTTACGAGCACCGAGTATCATGTATAACGCATGCGCTTTTTGTTTTGACGCAGAGCGTCACGTCATCACAACTGAGCCAACGGTTTTTCTCTCTCCTTTGCTGCGGAATTGTAGGTAATCGTCTCCCCTGCTGGGTGAATACACAAATACGCGCTGTGTGTGTGTGTGTGTGTGTGTGTGTGTGTGTGTGTGTGTAATGTGCGTGCACACACACACACACACACACATTAACGGAGAGACCATTTTTAAAAGCTTTTAAAAATTAGCAAGGAACATCGCTAGTCAGACTCGTGTGACCGCATACTAACGGAATCACTGCTATAAAGTAAAACAACAACAATATCGGCAAAAACAAAAAATTAACCAGCTCCTCACCTTTGAAAACAGTCACGACAGAGCATAGTTTGTGTGTTTGTTTGGGAACCTGAGAGGAGTGGGGTTGTAAACCAAGTGGGGTTGTAACCAAGACCCTGCTGGGTCTTAATGCTTGCAGAGTTTTTGAGTGTGCATGTGTGATTGTGTGCGTGCGTGTGTGAGTGTGTCTGTGTAAAGCAGAGAGTGTGTGTGTTTGTTTGGGAACCTGAGAGGAGGGGGGCTGTAGAGGCGAGTCTCTTGGCTTTACAGCCCCCACTCCTCTCAGGTTCTCTCCGTTAATGTGTGTGTGTGTGTGTCTCTCTTCATTACAGTGGATGGCTGGCCACCATTACATTCTTCAGTACTAATATTGGCTCTGCTGTGGTCATGCTGATTCCCACTATTATGTTCACAGCTGTTGCTGTACTGTCTTTCATCGCCCTCACCAAGGTAACTCAGTCCCAGTTTGATACTGATAATAGTTTCTTTGTCCATCACTTCCTCATTCGCAATAGCCACTCTCAATGATAAAGGCTTTGAGCAACTGTTGTGATGGTTTTAAATTCAAATATTAACACTGCCAACCTACGACGGTTGGGTCCTTGATCAAGGTCCATAACCATACACTGCTCAACTGTAAAATGTATAAAAGTATAAATATATTTGAAATTATGTTTATTGTCAAATAAAAAAAATATTATTGTATAGAAACAGCAACAGAACTTCATTGCTGTTTGTTTACAGGTCCATAACTTCTACCGTGGCAGTGGAGGGAGCATGAGCAAAGCCCAGGAGGAATGGACAACAGGTGCTTGGAAAAACCCCCACGTACAACAAGCAGCCCAGCAGGCAGCTATGGGTGCAGCCCAGGGGGCAATGCAGGGCCAACAGTACTCTGCCCCTCCCACCTACAACTATGATGAACCCATGTAATGTGTATTTAGTAGAAAACTTTTATGAGTGTTAGGCCTGTTTTATACTTGACAAGTGACTATGCTTATGTGTGCAGACCTAGCTGCAATGTTAGTGAACAAACAACATTTACATCACATCAGATGGCCTGCCTAATCAGGTGTCCATGTTGTATACAAAACAGGGTTTTTCTTCCTGTAGTAGGGTAACTGATATGTTTTAATGTACAAAACTCTCTAGAATAGTATCTAAATGTGCAATTTGGGACACCACTCTAGTTTGTTCAGTCTGTGGCAGACATTATGTCACATTGCACTATACTGCCTACACTATTTACATTGGGCACTGAACACCTACCTGCATCAACAAACACTGCAACACATGCACACAAATAAGCACAATCAAAATCCCAGATTAAGGTTGGATATGGGTGAATGCAATTTTCCATAAGCATGTGCATAGTTAAAAGCAAGTATAAACCTGGCCTTACAAACATATTAGGAAGGGGGAAGGGGGCTAACACATTAGAGCAAATAACTGACCAATATCATTTTAAACAACAAAACAATAATGCATAAAAATGGTCTCAAATGTTGTGTATGGTAGTGTGTAATATAATTTATGTTTTTGAAGTTAAGCTTTCTCAACTCTTATCCCAGAGGCCCACTGCCCTGCAGTTTCATGTTCCTCTTTCCTAGCACTCAGGAGCTAATCATAAAGCCTCCTGCAAGTTAAATCAAGAATGTTTGGTAGTGGGACAAGGCACCTCCAGGACATGAGTTGAGATTTTCTTTTTTGGACCCCAACAGTAACACATTATGTCTTTGTGGTTTCAAGGCATTTGTAATGGCTGTATTCTATTTCTGCCTAGAGTATATCTTAATTGATTATGCATTCCATTGTGTTTCTTTAGTATTAGAGCCCTTGATGAGCCATCTGTATATTTGTATTTCTATATGGTTATTTGACGTTAAAACAACTAAAGGCTGACCCTTGGAGTAATAATGGTAAATCAGTTACAAAGATTGATGTGAAATAACTTAATAATAAATGCAGCAACTGAGATAGTTCCTTTTTGAATTTCAGTTGCTGATCCACTCTTTATCTATCCTCACAATTTGCCTTTTCCTAGGTCTTAACACTTTGTCTTGCTTTATAATTACCTCATTCTAGTTTGTCTGCTAGGACATGAATAGCCATACACTTATACACTTACGTTTGATTGATTGGTTCTGTAACAGTATAGGTTGAAGAAATGTGTACCTCAAACAGATTTCAAAATGTTTTGCTTTCTGGTAAAAGGTCAACCTGAGGAAACCCTTGATGATTATTAATTCAGAGCTGCATTTACAAAAACATGATGACTATACAGTGGTCATTAGTTAATGGCTTAGAAGAACTGAAGTGTATCCTAAAACTGCTGGACTTCAGTGCCTGCACCAACAATCATTGAGCCATGAAATACTGATTTATTATAAATCACGTCTGGCCTAGTCTGATTTAATGTTGTCTATGCCATTATTGCAGTGAAGTATTGTCCTTTTCTGTGCATTTTGGTGAAGACATACAGTATTCTGACATATTTTGTTGAGATGTTTATTTGGGTAAAGCAGGGGTTAACTGCCTGCAGGTGAAGCACACTAGTCTCTGTGTCTGAATAATACATGAATTATTACCAGTGTGGATCCATTTAAACTCAGACTTTTGTTATTTCCTAAAAAATGGATTTTAACATAGTACTTAATTTTGTGTAGATATTTGCTGTGATACAGTGACTAGTACTTGTTGTGAACAATTTGCACATTACATGGTTTTGAATATACTGTATGTAAATTCCTCAATCTTAGTCACCCTAGTAAGGCTGGTATATTTCAATACATGTAATTTGTTTTGATGTAAATTGAACTTACCTATAGTCTGAATGAGTTAGTGAGATGTGGTTAGATTTTAATCGAAATAACTAAACAATCCTGTATACATAAGTATCCTTAAATCTAACCAACATAACATAAATTAACATAACATAAATAAGTAAATAGTTAAAGATTACAACATACATGTACAGTTTATGAAATATGTAATCACTTAAACAAGGCTTGTACAATAGCATCTCATCCCAAGAACTGTAAAATGGTCCGTGTGTTTAGTTTCATGTGTATATTAATGTGTATGATTGCAGTTCTATAACTTGATTTTGGTTTTCAATTATTACTGTCATTTAGCAAGTGAATGATGCTTTAATGTTAAACGTATCATGGCTGTTTTACAGGTATTGTCATGGGAATTAGTTAATGACCATTTAGTTTAAGGCTTTAGACATAGTGTTGGTAGAAGTTGCCAGTTTTCTTGAGTGCCCATGAAATGGGTACTAGATCAGCATAAAGTGTGTACTACTCCCTAGAGCGATTTTAATTCCCTGCTGTTGTCCACAACTTTCTACTGCCCTAAAATGGTGACTTTACATTTGACTTCCAATTTGGTATATTCAGAGCAAAGTTTTCCTAGATACTGTAAAAAATAACTGTAAAGAGTAATGTGATAATATTATATCGAGATTAAAGTTTATGTCAGACGCACCAGCAGCAGGAATGGCCAGTGTCTATCGCCATCACACCCATTATACTCTTAACACATATAGTAACCCTATTAAAAGTAGAAAAGGTTTTGTTTATAGTGTAAAGTGAATGAGTGGTGATTGATAATAGAACTAAAAAGGTAGTTGTCTACATATGGTGTGTCATGTGGTGCTTGGTAAATCTGTGAACCTAATCAAACCTTGTGCCATGTGTAGATAGATGTTATTTGTGTGGTTTATGTCAATGTTACTGTCCACCCCAACACGGAATGTATTGTTCACTTCAGGGAAAGAGGCACATATAAAGTCCACATTAGGGGGTTTCTTTTTCTCTCTTTTTAATTTTTGTGCTTTATGTTGACAATAAACATTCTTTTCTGATATAAATCTTGGGTTAGTAATGAGTTAATTGCTGAAAAGGTATTTTGAATATATTACAAAAAAAGCTAATTGTTTTTTTAAGGGGCAGTAAAGATTTTTAAAAGAATTTTTTAAAAGAATTTTTCAAATATTTTGTGTTTCATTCATGTCTAGTAAAGAGATATGGTCACATTTTGTCCCCGGGAGAATTTTCATAATGTCATAGAGCTACAATTGCATGTTTCTCCAGCAGAGGGCAGAAGGACTCTTGGTATTGAGAAAAAAAATAAAAAACATTTATGACACATTCATTGGCAGAACCAGAGAAGGTTTAAGCTCTGCTTGACATGTTTGAAAGACCACACATGATAAATTATGCATTGTTTTCTCCTAAATTTTTCTTCTTGATCTATGTGATCGGGTGATTCGACTTATTTTGCAGCCTCTACGGTCAGCAATGTCTCTCACATGGCAGACTATTTTTCAATTGAACAGGAGGTTGTCTCATTTTAGAGCATTGAATCATTTCTTCTTTTCCACACGTATGGTCAGTTGGCGGTTGGATTTGAAGTAGTACAGCTATGTTGTTATAATTCTTAAGGCTGATTTAGAATCTTGAATTTTCCAGATTCCCAACAAGCTGGGAAATGTGAAGAAAATAATTGTAATCCTAGTTAGGTTTACTTGTGGTTCTCCAAAATTATAACTGAAAAACAATGTTACAGTTTTTGCCATCCTAGCTACAATCATGAATGGAAACATAATTTATAGATATGAACAACTAGTCGTAGCACCATGTCATTAACAGCTACTCTATTACTTTGGTTACCGATATTGATATCTATTTATTTCTGTGTATCCTGCTGTTAATAAATGGGTCGATTAATTTCACAAAGTATGGAGTCCATTGTGTAATGAATGCCTGGGGAACGTACTAAAAATAGCTTAGTGCAGAAGATTTTATTTTACAGATTTGCTAAGACCTTCTGTAAGTTATAGTACTTCACACTCAAAAGTATGCTTCATGATATATTGAAGAGGGCACACATCCTAAATAATTACAGAAGCACCAGGAACTGGAGCAAGAGTGGTTTCTTGTTTCCATGCTTTTCATGAATGTATTTAGTGGAATAATCTGCCCAGCTTCCACTGCCGCAACAGCGCATTCATATCCTGCACTGCAACACTGAACTGAATTAATTTTCTTCCAAGATTGAAGTAACAAGTTCCGTAAGATTGAAGCTGAAAGATGTGTGTGTTTGAAGTGCAAAGGAAGTGATACACTAGAGTATAGACTCAAAAAAAATAGTTTGTGTATAGGGATGACTATGAAAATGCTAATACTGTACCTCTTTGATAGGAACAGCATGTAAGGAGAAGATAGGAAATAAATGTTTAAGGTTGGTGAGCAGGCGTGAGTAAGTGTATGAGTAAGAGAGAGAGAGAGAGAGATGGATAGAGAGAGAGTGAGAGAAAGAGAGACAGAGAGAAGAAAAAAGGTAGGGGGGGGAGAGGCAATGAACTAAAGCCTGCTTCAAACTGTTCAAGCTCAAGTTGATGGAGATGAGAGGTGCAGTACACAGCGCAGATGCAGCAGGGCAGCACACAACCTGGTAGCAGTCTCTAACGGACACTTCCAAACACCCATGCTTTGATTTTGATAACTTCAAAGACATCAACTATCAAACCCAGACCACTGCGGCTATGAAAACCTGCTGAAGATGGCTACTGAAGTAGTGTTTAATTAAAGTGCAGCATGTTGGAGAATGAATGGGCTGGCTCATTCATTTTCTGACTCACTTTGTCAGGGGTGATGGTTTCCTCAGGGAATCTCTGATCTTTTTCAGAGAGTCCTATTGTGTTTCCTCCTGGGGTCATATTGGACAGCCTCTCAAAAGCTTTCGCTCTTGGATTTCATTTCATTTCTCCTTGAAGACACACAGCTGGACATATTCTATCCGGACTGCAATGATGGATTACTCAGCTTCATGAAATGGAAAATAGAATCACTAATACAAGTCTGTGAGTAAAAATCATATAAATTACAGCAACCGTGTTACCATACATTTCATAAAATAGAATAGTCTTTTTTGTGTATGTTCTGTATCTAACTGGTAATACTGAAAATATATAATTAAAAACCTTAGTCCCATACCTAAAGTGAAGCACAGTTTAACTTATTTAATTTGACTCATTATTTGATTCAAATTCTGTCATATCCATTTTCTTTGTCTTTCCATATTTTTAACCTGGTAAATATTCCTACATTAATTAAAAATGAATAACTAAATCTCTTCACAGTTATACAAAGCTTTGTGAGGGGTCTCACAATCAAGGCAACAGCACAGCTTTTAATGGAATCAACGTCATGCCTTTACGGGGCTCCAGACATGAAGCCCAGGATCCTCTGCCTTTTTGGCTACTGGTGTTTCCATGTGAAAGATGTTCCACAGTGCACTTTTAGGAGCTCCAGATAGTTTGGATCGGAGGAAGAGCATTCGAAGTCACATAAAGATGGTAATGGAACAGCTGGAGAAGGTCCTCTGTGAGCTGAAAGATGTGGCTAGAGAGCTTAAACAGGTAAAACAGACACACACACACACACACACATCCACAAAACTGCATTCAATATTAGCAAGGATTAAGATTTATTACTATGAACCATCAGAACAGAATAAGTTCACCTCAGTACAGATCCTACACGTCTATGGAAATGTACTGATTTGAACAACATTCTTTTGAAATAAAATTCTCCCCTCAACTGGTGTTCTGAGATATTGTCTAATAATTTAATCTAATAATAATTTAAATCTAAAAACTGGTGATGTAGCCGTATAGATTGTGACACTATCATGTTTAATGAGAACTCTACCATCAGGATTAGAAGGATCAATAGCTCTGTGGTACCTGTTGTTTGTAGTTTGACTGTCTGTGTAATAACATTGATTATCAATTATACAATATACCAGCAAACTGGTGACAAGATTATGGGCACCCAGGGCTCATCTATGTTTGTGGGGAGGAAAGGCCAGCCTCTCCATTCCAATCCTACGGTAAAGCCAATGTAGCACAAATTGATGAAAAAAGTTAATGCTGGCTCAGAAAGAAAGGTATCATAACACTTGGTGCATCACATCCTGCTGCATATGAGGCTTAGCAGAAAAAGGGTTCAAGGATCTTGATCTGGCTCCAAATTCTGATATACAGTATATATATCTGTGTGTGAGTGACAAAAATCCATAAAATTTGCAAGCATGCACACAAAAAATGTGATTTTGAAAGTGCAAATTTCCTGTATTCCTACAGGTATTGGTTGAAATTGACCAGATGACAGCATACATTGGTTTGAACATTGAAGAGGACATAGAGGATGACAACCTTTCCCTGGCCTGCAGTAGAAATAGCAGCAAGAGAACACTGGGGAGCCTTTTCAAAGTTGAGGCTAATTCTTCTAGCAATGGCCTAACCCACTTATTACACAACTCCCCCTGCAACTCTACTAACATAAAAGTACCAGCCCTGTACCGACGGAGCTGCGGAGATTTACCTACTCTAAATGGACCCATATGGCCAAGTGCTTCTTGGATCTTTGGCAGAAGAGATGAAATGTATTCAGGTGACAGGGCAGAACATCATGCACTGTGCTGTGATGATGATGATTTTAGTGACGCAGGAAGCAGGAAAGCGTCCAGATTCTCTTCCAGTGACTCTGTATTTTCAAGCTCTGCTCCGAAGCCTTTGAGGTTAGGGGTCTTGACACCTAGATCAGTCCACAATTATCACTTGAGCCCAGACACAACGAAAAAAGCAATGCGGAGTTGCAGCACACAAACAGTTTCTGATAAGAGCACACAAACCTCATCTTAACACCCAACTGCTTGTATGAAATGAGCTGTGCATGTTTACACAAAATGCTGATACTACATAGCACATCATAACCTGACTTGAGGTGAATAAAACAGTGGACCTAATTTTGTACTTACAGTATAATATTTTTGTTGCTGTTGTTGTTAAAAGCTTAATAATTAAACGATCATTCCTTGATCCTATTTAACATCACAAATGAATAAACCAACTAACTTAAGTTTTTACTAGGGGTCAATTTATAAAGGATTATACTCTTATTAACTACAATATGTACCACAATTACGCAACCTTAATGTAAAAATGAAACACCAAACTGGTAAAAATAACAGCCTTATCCTGACCAGGTTCATGGTGGACCCATTTTATCAAAGGACATCAGGCAATACAGTCTGGATTGGGCACCAGACAATCGCAGGATTCAATGCACACACTTTCACATCTCATTCACACCTAGAAACTTAGAATTCCTAAACCACCATCAAGGTTTTGGGAGGTGGGAAGAAAACAAAAAACACTCCCCGTTGACGGTAATGCAACTAACCTGAGCTCAGGATCAAATGGAAACCTGTGATTTAGAAACACACCTTACTGTGCCACTGTGCCAAAAACAAGTACCAGGAAATCAATCTGTGTTAAGTGTTTGTGTAATACAAGCATACCTTCATGTTGGCAGAAAATAACAGCACAGACATGGATAATATGGATACGGTTATTTTGAAACATAAGTCAAAATTTCATGAAGTAAAACACTGTACAGTTTTCATATTTCTTATTACAGTTTTAAAAAGAATGAGCTGCAATAAAATGAGGTTGCTCATCGTCCACACAGTCAGATGCCTTGTTTTTCCTTCATGTCAGAATATGTACAGCACACTGTATCGGGTCATAATTGGAAACACTATTTCTTTTGCACACAAAATTACTTAGAATGTCATTTCATTACTTTCTCAGCTGTAATGTGTCATCTCGAGATAAAAAATGTAAGTCGCTCTGGATAAGAGCGTCTGCCAAATGCCTAAATGTAAATGAAATGCACATCTCAGAACTACATAAGAAGTGCTGCTCTCATGTTGTGTTTTAAGTGAAAAAAACCCCAGCATTTTTGTTCTTCTGGAAAAAAGGGTTTAGAGAAATTACTAGTGCTTTGATCAAGGCCTTAAATTCATAGTTCTTCATCTTGTCATCTTGAATTAAAATAAATAAATGAAAGAACTCGATGCCAACATGCCTCCACTGTTAGTCAGTCTAGTCTTTCTTTTTACAAATGTGTGTGCCGGAAATACTCTTTTATTTTTCTTTATTACACAAGGAGAATGTGAGTAAATGTTAATCTATATAGAATCCTTTGATAAATGCTGTTAATATCTGTATACTGATCTCTAATTATAAAAATTGGCCTGACTTGTACAGTAAACAGAAATGGGAATGTAACCATATATCATCTTTTTGTTTTCTTTTTGTGTTCTTCGAGCGCTGTAATTTTTCAAACAGGAGGGGTCAAAAATTTATATAACACTCCCCATTGATTTTGTATAAACAAGGATCTATTTCATATAAAATATAAGCAGGTGCATTATATATTGTCATCAAAAACACAACAAAAGACTTAAACCAGAAAGAAATGTATTATAGAAATACAATTTCAGACAATTAACTACTACTTGTCATGACTTTGACTGTGTTTAAATCACTCAGTTCATCCACTGCTTGTCTGGTACCTGGACGTTAACAGCAGATCCTTCAAGTGCTGTAAATAACAAGGTGCTGCCTCCATGAGATCTCTAAATCTGGTGAGATTTAGAGGCCAGATTAACAACCTTAAACTCTTTGCTTGTTAAGCCCCATACACAGCAAACAGTGAAGCATTGGGTGATCTGATAGCTTTCGATCATAGCCAGCATAAACCTTTTTCGGCAACATGTGCTACATTTTCTGTGGGATCGGACCAGACAGGTGGACCTTTGCTCCCAATAGGCATAACTGAGCCTTGGGTCATGATGCTCACAACTACTCAACACTCATTCATTTCCATGTTGAGTTTTGAGATGTTTGGAGGCATTTGAGGCTGTAAAACCTTAAATTATTTGCGAAGTTTGTTTAGAAATAACAATTACAGTATGATGGATGACATAACAGAGATATTTGCTATTTAGTAAAAATTTTGTTATTTTGTTTAATTTAAGTTAATGTTAAGCTCTCATTGTGCAGAGTCTGGGGTTTGATTCACACCTCTGTGTGCCTGAGGTTAGCATGTTCTCCCTGTGCTGTTGGGCTTACTCCATGAACTCTGGTTTTCTCTTACAGTCCAAATTAGGCTACACTGAAATTTCCTCCAGTGTGTGTGTGAGTGAGTGAGTGAGTGAGTGTGCTTGTGGCACCCCATCCAGAGTAGCTGATCAATATATAGCAAAGAGTCTTGGATTCAGAATTCGAGGCATGGACATAGTCTCTGATAGAAGAACATGATTTATTAATTTTTTATGTTTTTGCCTCCATCACTTTTTTAGCAGAGGCACACAAAATGGAACACATTATTTGCTTTCCTAACATTGTCTAACAAAATATTTCCTTTTTATGTCTTTATGCGCATTTCAACTTTCAATTTGCTTCTCTACTAAAGTGATAACACGATCTGTGGGGCATCTCAAATTAGCTCATACAAACCTTCTGTACTCATGTACAGTACTGTATGTACAGTACACTGAATCTATACAGTAGTATGACTCAGTTTTGTGGTTTCTTATAACATCTTGTTCTCCAACAGAAAAGTGGCAGTTGATAAATTAACGTAATTAGTTAAATAATTAAAATCTAAACTTTACATTAAATCCCTTATTCTTTGCACAGCAGAAGTTTTTGGCTTGCTAAAATGATTTCCTATTGGAGTCCTCTCTCGTATTAAAACACTAAAGAAGTCTACATAAAGGATTCCCCAGAGCAAGTACTGTGGGCTATTGCTTCACGGTGAGATATTTATTGCTTATTGTTTTGCATATTGCTTTAGTGGCATTGGTTAAGTAGAATGTCCCTTAGATGAAAAATGTGTGGGCTGTTACCATTTCATGGCAGGTATGCCCAGGTTTCCCTAGTCTCTGTCAGTCTTGCTCCATAGAGTGTAATGTGTGCACTGCGGCAGGTGGCACTCGTTGAAAAGCACATCCAACTAAGCAACCATCTGTTATTGTGGATAACAGCACGACAGCATAAATACAGGACTGCAAAACAAAATATCCCAATGGTGAGTATGGATATTGTGTGAGAGCCTAAATTCCTTTTCTCTCCAAACTGCTTGCATGCTACCTTGCTATCAAAGTGGAGACATATAACAGGTCCCAGCATTTGGCCAGCAATAACTAAAGCTCCCCCCACCCATTTATTCTTTGTAGTTTTCAGACCTTACGATATACTGTGAAGGATCGTTCCTATTCTGTTGAACAGAGCCATCATTTAAGACTCAAAGCTCATCAGCTCTTATAGACCTTAATCATCCATTCATACTTTAAAAGTTTCACATTGACATTTTAAGAGCACTCATGTGCTGGTAGGCTTTAATGTAAGCACCACACACCATATGGGGTTCTGATGTAAAAAGGGGTGAAGTCTGTCTAAAATTGCAAGTACAATATGTTGGCTGTGATGTTGGGACCCAAAGTGGCATGGCAGCGGCGGACCTCATTCTGAGTGATAGCCGCACACATTGTAATATTACCCCCTTTATGTCCTTGAACATTTAAAATGGGTCAATGTCTAATGATATTTTGCCCTTGTCTTCTTGCTTTCAAAAAGTTGAAGGTAGCCTGATTGTAGAGTAGGTGGCATTGTAATGGTTAGCACTGTGACCTCCAGGGTTGAAAGTTCAATTGCTGCCTCGGGTCTTTGTGTGTCTGTGTGCTCTGTGATGGATTGGCACTCTGCCCAGGGTGTACCCCATCTTGTGCCTTGTCCTAGGTCCACCCCGGAACCCTATGCAGGATCAGTAGTATAGATTATTATGTCATTATGTTTAAATTTTGACATAATCCATGGGTTTCAGTAACTATGCCATAATGAGATCGGACCAACTTACCCATTTCGTACGCGGTCTTCAGTCTGCTCTGTCATTTCAGCAGCCCTCAAACAACCACAGGCTGTGTTAAAGCTGATATTGCCTGTGACACGCCCACAGTATGAGCTTAGCCTAACGGGCCCGTTTTTGACATAGACGCCACTGCCTAATCTTACCTCGTGAGGATGCTGCCAACTGGTAAACTAGGGTAGTTACACTGTATAGTTGACCTATAACAAACATAAATGAACAAAGATCATTCTGTTTGTGTGTTTGTAGGATTACAAAGTTTCTTTGCAATTTGTTCTACCCTATCCACATGGCCATTGCTTTGAGGGTTTTGTTGGTATAATATTGTTGCTTCCCAAATGTTTCTCTGGAATATAGCAATGGAAAATCATGGCCAGGTTTCATAGACTACCTGACGTGGGATTCCAAATCCAGCAAACATTTCCTTTTACTTCAAAATTACGTATAAAGTTTCATGAAGTAAATGCAATATTTAAAAAAATCTAAAGTAATTTAAAATAACCAGATAGTACTATTTGATGTGTCCACAGATATCACATTTCTTTTCCAGGGACCAGACCAGAGTTTGTAAGTTTAGTTGTTTTTCATATAAGTTGATTAAACATATAAATGGGAGTGCCTGCACATATAGATATTTGCAACTTGGATTTATTACAAACTGAATCTATGGTTAGAATTATGTCCTTTCCTTGGCAGATATCCAGAAACTTTATCAAAGCATAATGTTCACTGTGAAAGGCACACTTGGCCTGTCCCAGGAGACTTAGGGAACGAGGCGCGGTACACCCTGGACAGGGTGCCAATTAGTGTCCATTATGTCAGCTATTTTCAATTTCAGTCTTAGTCCCGGGATAAATGTTCCTGTTAGTTTTTATAATATTTAGTCGATCTTAAGACATGTTAGTCTAGTTTTAGTCAGAGGAACCTTTAAGTATTTTAGTCTAGTTTTAGTCCATGAAAACGTAACATTTTAGCAATAAAATTATAATTAATTAACCCTACAGTCAATCAAGTCTAACTATTTTTAAAGTTTTTTTTTTTTTTACAAAATAATTATATTAACATTTAAAATTTATCTTTTCAAATGATGATTTCAGCTAATTCTATTTATTTTTAATCATCACAACAACTGCTGCATGTCAATTTTTTTTTTTACTACAAAACAATAGGAGCAGTATGGACAATACAGTGTTCTGAAACTTTATTTAAATTTGAATTTACATACTTGGACTGTTGTAGGGATAGCTGCTATGGGTCATAATCATTTAGCTTAATGTGTTTGGCAATGGTTTAACTATAAAATACATCACAACATAATTATATTAACATGTGGTAACATAATTACCGCAAAGAGGCTGTAAAACTGGGTGATTTTTATGGTATGTCTTGATGTGTCTCTTCAGGATTGTGGTATTTTTCTCAGCAATTGTGTACCCACACTGTGTCCCTCCATTGTAACTTGCTGTCACTGCACGCACAAACTACTCCTGATATGCCATGCACCGTGACCTGGAAAATGCTGTTGCTTATGCCATAATGAATGAACACTGCATCATAGCAGATTTTGACGGAAATTATATGTTGGTGAAGACAGATGTTTAATTAGTTAAAAAATTTTAAACCACATTTTAGTCTCGACAATATTGCATGCTGATTTCGTCACTGTTCATTGATGTCTCGTCTTAGTCACAGGAAAAAAGGTTGTCAAATGAATATTTTTTGGTCATTATTTTTGTTGACGAAATTAACAGTAGGGCCAATCCATCGCATGACACACATACACACACAATTTGGAAACACCATTACCAAACCTGCAGGTCTGTCGACTGTGGGAAGAAACCGGGCTACTCAGAGAAAACGTACCAAATACAGGGAATCGAACCTTCAACACAGGAGGTGCAAAGTGACAGTGCAAATCACTTCTCCACCATGCCACGTCTCACCAATAAGTTACATCCAATGCAACTCACATGAGATAGTCAGAATTATTTCCCAAATGTAACATAATCAAAGGCAATAGATTGTAACAACCATTTGTTCCAGTGACCCTTGAGTGGGCGAGAGTGTATTCTGAGCATTACTGAAATAACTGGTGACTACTGTAACATTCCCTTATTGTTAGAAAGTAAAAACAACTGATCTAAAAAGAGACCGAACACAAAGCTACTATGACTCTCTGGGTGAAATGAGATCCAATAGAAATTGTGCCCCCTTCACTGAAAACAGTGACACTACTGTACGGACACATCTTAGGAATGATCGGTTATTTGGACAAACTTAAAGTTCCACTAAAAATCCACTCTCGCTCATTGATATAACATGATATAAATTATATAAAATTGATATAAATAACATGGGAGGAACATCAATACCTTGATTTAAATTCATATATAAAATAAATATTAATAAAAATTTGAGTTGTAGCTGTTACTCCCCTCGAGGTTAAACAAAGGCTCAGGTCGTTCTTGGATTCACTGACATTTATTTGGACAACGTCTTTTACATTCATGTCCCATCAATGCCGTCAGAACTACGAAAGAAATAAATAACTTAAATAACCCGTCTAAAGTACACATAATAAACGAAAAATACATACAACAAACATGTTCACACATACCTCATTGGCCTCTCTGACTCAAGAGGAATAAATTTAAACTTGGATATGGCTTCTTCAATTCTTCTTATTTCTTACACCTTTTAACTTAACTCTCTGAATGATGTGTAACTAACGCAGCGCCTCATGTGGTCTGCAGTGACTCGGAAACTCTTGATTGTCGTGATTAAATAATTCCCAAGCGAAACAAAGAGAAAGAAAAACGTTCCACCTCCTTTTATGAAATTTAGTAGAACAATATGAAATAATTAACATGTATTATCAAAATAAAATATATTACTTATTTATTCTAATGATTAAATTACTGAACCTTTTAACATTAGGAACTAAATAAATTAGTTGCATCTAATGGCAGCTACAGTAGCTATTAGACAACATTATTATTTTTGAAGTATAACAACAAACAAAGGGTTAACAAGTGAGGGAAGGCGGAGACGGGCAGAAGCAGAGGTTGGACACAGAGTCCCCTTTCACTCACTGTTCACTCACTTCATGGTGAGCTGCAACGTTGTGTCTCAATCTACAAGTGTAACGTGTGCTACCTTTGAAATTTGAAAGAGTTTGCAGTAGTATAAAATGATCAGACAGTTTCTGCGCCCGCTACTTTCGGTTCGTCCGCTTCGCTGTATGGTGGATGAGAAGTTCGAGGTGCGCGTGCAGGGTTTACTGCCAGGTGCTCGGGTCACGCTGCGCGCGCTGCTCCAGTCGGAGGACGGAGATTTCTGGGAAGGTTTCGGTCACTATGTCAGCGATAAGGCAGGAAGCGTCTCAGGTACATGTAGATCATTTTCATGTTGTTGGTTTATCGGTTGTAACATATTGTACTAACACACAGTTTGCTGTGTTTCAGTCTCTGAAGATGCCAGTCTTGGAGGCTCATATGATGGAGTTGAAGCCATGGGTCTGCTGTGGAGCATGAAACCTATTCCTGGGAGCAGGACAGGCCTCAGGTTAAAATGCATTCATTCCTTCATTCTTCCATAACACTTATCCTGTGTAAAGTCATGGGGCCCTAGTCTATCCCAGGCAACTCAGGTTACAAGTAGGGTTGGGTACCGAAACCCGGTGCCAATACGGCACCGGTACCTATAGAACCGGTCTGTACCGGACCGAAACAGAATGCGAATTTCGGTGCCTCATTTCGGTGCCACTTAAATGCCTGAACTGTCGATTGAAATATTTGTTCTCTATATTCATATATTTTTGTAGATTAATCGTTTATTAGATTAAATAAAAAAATTAAAAGCATAAATCATCCGGAAATGAGAGACCATCCGACATGCGCGTGAATGCAGTAACGAACGTTACACTCGCTCTGACGGCAGCAGGCGGTCTACCGATAGCATAGCATGCTAAAGTAAACAACTCTCGTTAGAATGCCTAAAACTAAACAGTCGAAAGTGTGGCTGTATTTCACAAGATAGGATTCCGGCACCGCAACGTGCAGCAAATGTTTTACAGCAGTTGCGTGTAAAGGCGGAAACACGTCAAATCTACTGAAACATTCGAGGGCAGACGGAATAAAGTTAAAAGCAGAATAAATACACGGAATAAAGTTAAAAGCAGAATAAATACACGGAATAAAGTTAAAAGCAGAATAAATACACGGAATAAAGTTAAAAGCAGAGGGAGGCACCGTGTTTAACAGCTTGCGGACAACAGCTGGCACTATCGGTGTGGACGACCCTCAGTCCCAGTCATACCAACCGTAGCAAAAAGGAGTCACCGATTATGATGACGTCAGCAGCCTGTCCGCAGGTCAGTATTAGGATAATGTAATGTTAATAGCAAAATGCAAATCTTGCATTCATGCTAACAAATAGTCAAACGATTTGTAAAAAACTAATGTAACATGGATTCTGTTTATAATTATGGCTTTTCAGCCTGTACTAGTAGCACTACAACAGTGACCCCATTTACCATTGTAAAGAAGACTAATGCATGCCCTGTGCAGGGCAATAAGTCAGGAAAGAAGTCGTATTTTGTCAGAAAAGGCAAGTATGGTGAAATTTCTGCAAAAGAATTGCTAAAATTTGAAGCTTACATATTCATATATACTTTAAACTTTTAATATATTGTTAAATTTTAAGCATAACATTTTTTGTTCAATAAAAATTAATTCTTGAGTCAATCACTATAATTTTTTTGCTTAAAAGTATCGGTTCAGGCACCGTTTTGGCACCGGTACCGTTTTCAAAGTATCGATTTGGCACCGGTATCGAAAAAAACCCAAACGATACCCAACCCTAGTTACAAGACAGGGAACACTATGAAAGGGAACGCACACAAAACACAGGGAGCACATGCAAACTCCAAGCGCACATGTCAAAGGAGAGATTTGAACAATCATCATGCAAAAACAATTTTTCAATGTGAATATACGAGCTTGAGTCAAACATTATCCACAATCTGGTTGTAGACTTTATCTGAACTATTTAATTTTTTTTGCTTGCTTTTCTATACACTTTATGCATCTGTTAACAAGCTTTCGTATTCCCTCATTAAAAAATGTTTTAGACTGAGCTGCGAGTCTAGAATGCACCGCTGTCTTCACTTCTTCATTAGAAGTGAATTGGGTAAAAGCCAGATGGAGCAAGATCAGGACGCTTTAACACCTCAAAATGAAGTTTTTGACAGTGTCCACATGTTGTTTGCAGATATCCAAATGCTTCTGTTTCAGTGAGTTGATTTGACACCAGGTACACGTTCAGATCACAAAAAAATAATCAGTCATTTTCTTCAAATCACAAGTGAGGAATCCGTTCCAATCACCATTACAAATGAACTGGCGTAACGTGTTTACACCTGCACAGCAGTGATTGGGAAGTCAATAGCCTTGAACGTACAGCGCTGATAAGACCAGCAGAGTTTTTATTATATACGCAATGCGGATAATTTTTGACTCATTCTTAAGTCAAATGCTGCATTATAGGGTTGGATCTGCTCCAATCACTGTAGAATGAAAGTTCAATGCTTTCCATGTTAACACTAAACAAGTTTACATAATTATGGACTGTATGATCCTATGATGTCTTCATATAACCTTTAAATCACTATAGTCCATCTTCAAATAATTTACTAACACCTATGATTCCTTCCAAAAAAATAAATTGGGAATGTGTTTCAGTCTCTTAGTTTTTGCTCCCCAGTGGGTTTGAATTTTTTGTCACCTTTCCACCATATGTTGGGGAAAGACAAAATGAAATACCAGCATATCCTCAAACCAAATGAACTCTAGACACCTGTTGACCTTAGCCCTGTAACAGGCAGTTGAGAGTTGAAAACAGATATTATCTGGTCTAAAAGCCAGCTCCCTCAGTAAGGATGAAGAGTATAACAAAAAGCCATATAATTAAGTTAACATAGTTGATCAACTATATCTGACGTTACACTACCACCCCATTGCTGCATTGCCTCATTTGCAAAGAAATTTAGTTCTTTTAGTTATGCAAATTTTTTTAATCAAAATCGTGCTGCGGCACAGCCTAATACTACCTTCTGGCCCTTTGGGACTGCCAAATACAAGACGTACTGCAATAACTAGATTTACTGCAATTACAACTATAAATCAAATTTGATGTAATGCCAACAGGAAAATATACACTCCTTAACAAACAACCAATACTGATTCATATTTACATTTTAATCATTAACCAACAACAAGCCTCAAAACTAACCACAATTCAATGTCACTTTGCTGTAGTATATTGGTTTCCTATACTGTTTAATTCATGAACTGCTATACAAGTCACTATTCAATTTATATGTATGTATGTATTTACACTTTTGAAAGATTGAGGAAGCAAGATGTCCAGACACAGAATGATGTGTACATATCTGTGTACAATGACCACTTAACACATGGCTTCCAGGAAAAACCTTCAATAGCATCAGTTGTGGCAGAGCGGTGGTACACGGCCCCTGGTGTCCAGAGAGTTGATGTTACATGGAAAGGATTAAAGGGAACTCTTTTTATTCCACCAGGTATACTTACGCACTAGAAGGTTAGATGGATCAGTGCCATATTCATACCTGTTGCATATCAATATATTTGATCATTAATTTATTTTTTAAAAATCTGTAATGCAGAGCATTTATTTTTCCGTAGGTCCTGGTCCTTTTCCTGGTGTGCTGGACCTTTGGGGAGGAGGAGGAGGTCTTGTGGAGTATCGTGCTGCTCTACTAGCATCCAGAGGCTACGTTTCATTATCTTTGGAATATTGTACACAAATTGATGCTGATGGAAAGAATGTGGGGATTAACTATTTTGAGGTATTCATCTTTTATTTTACAACATTTGTGCCTTTATACAAATTATAAGGTTAAGAAAATATATAAAAGAAAACAGATTTTAAGTCAAGTTACACAATTCCATGCCTTATAATCTCATAGACCGCAGTCACTCTACTGAGGCAGCAGCCACAGGTGTGCGCTGAAAGAATCGCAGTTTTGGGTTTGTCATATGGTGCTTTCTTGTCCATATACATGGCGGCATATTCTGCAGTGATAAAGGTATACCACACCAAAATAAATTATGTTTATCTTTATTAGATTAATTTTTTTATTAGAAAAAAAACATTTGAGTTATTAAGGGAACCATTTGAATGTGTTTCTTAACCATGGTGTGAAGGTTGTATACATTATTGTAGATTAGTTTTTGTCTTTAAATCTGACATGATGGTGAATTAATTGCAGGTTTTGTGACTTATTCACCGTCACTTACTCTTTTTTAGCCCAGATGTATAGTGTGTTTAAGTGGAAGCCATGTTTTTCCTGTCAGTGGGTCAAGGGTTGATGTCTCAGGAATGGTCAAAAAGTGAGTTATTTTTAAAGCTTAGGAAAAAAGATGGTGTTTTCATTATGCACTTACCGTATAGTTGCAATGTACCAAATTATAATACAATAATTCTGTAATATATAAGCAATTTATTATTTATTAAACTTAAGTAACTGACTGTTTAAATGTAAACATGAAATGTGTGGAGTTGTGAAAAACAGATTGAATATCTTTATCCTAAATTAGCCTCGCGTGTAAGGCTATGTGCTTTTTAATGCTGAAAGCTATTTATTTCTACAGCTGGGAAGGCCACTTTTTTTTTTTTTTTTCTTTTCACAATTTTTCTTTTCTTTGTTTGCAATCTCAAGGATGACAGAGAAACCCCGATATGATAAGGAACAGAGACAAATTTGGCGAGATGCTCTGCTACCAATTACGGATGACTCTTTGAAAAAAGTTGAAGTAAGGGTTTACAAAAGAATATATTTGTGTACATGTATATACAGTATGTACATATATTCATTCTTGCTGATTGTTTGGGGAAATGTGCTTGTTTTGACCAGGTGGATCGCATAAAATGTCCCATTTTGTTAATTGTTGGAGAAGATGATCAGTGTTGCCCAACAGTAGAGTCAGCAGGTGATGTGAGTAGAGGCACTGATTTAGTTTCCTGATCAATACTTAGTTGATCAAGATGTTTACTTTATAATCTGTTCTTGTAACTTCTTTAAGTTGTTTATTAAATTTAAATAGGAAGACCAGACCCAAATCTGTCCTACACCACTACAGAATTTTAACATTTTCAATTCAATTCAGTTCAATAAAATTTTATTTGTATAGCGCTTTTAACAATTGTCATTGTCTCAAAGCAGCTTTATACAATCAAAAGAATTATTTAAGTTGGTATGGAATGTGAATGTGTATGAATCAAAATGGTTAGATAGTCCCTGGTGAGCAAGCCCGAGGGCGACAGTGGCAAGGAAAAACTCCCTGAGATGGTAATAGGAAGAAACCTTGAGGAACCAGACTCAACAGGGAACCCATCCTCATCTTAGTGAAACAGATAGCAGGAAATGATCTGCATTTATACAGTGTGTTAGGTGGCAGGCTGTTCAGCTATAATAGTTGATGTTAATTGATGTTAAAATGGAGTCCAGGCAGTTATTGGAGACTCAGATAGACTTGTAGGAAGTTCCAGTCCTGAACTATCGAACTGTCAACATTTTGCTTTTTTTTATCATTTAGGCTTTGACCAACAGCTGACAACAGTTTACTTTTGTCTTTTAAAGAAAAGAAATAATAGCAAAGTTGTGTGGTCCAGATCATACCTATAACACGGGATAGGATAGATGTAGTGTAATATCCCTTTCTCCATTTCTCCTTTCAGATGAGGCAGATGATGGAGCGAGGAGGTAATAGTCACCTGTTGAATGTTCTGTCCTACCCTGGAACTGGCCACCTCATTGAGCCTCCTTACACTCCACATACACAAGGCAGCAACTTTATGTTGGAAGAGACAAGAGAAAAAGGTTAAACACTGATTTAATGTTTAATGAAACATCTTTTTTTTAATTGAACTTTTGCAGAGTGTAATTTTATCTTCGTCACTTCTCAGAGACTCTAGTAGGTTTACTAATACAGACCGAATCACTGCACATGAATGTTAAGTAATAATTAAACATTTTTTAATCAAAAGTAGAGCATTTTTGATTGCTGTCATAATTTTTTGTTGCAGTGACGTTGCTGTGGGGTGGAGAGACGAAAGCTCATAGTCATGCTCAGGAAGATTCCTGGAACAAAACCCTGGCCTTTTTGGAGAAGCACCTGTACAGCGATACCAGTGATTAAAGATTAAAGCAATGTTGCTTATAGTGAACAGGGAAAAACAAGAGTTTATTATGATTTTGCATTATGATGTGCCTTAAATAAGCTAATAAAGAAGAATATTCAGATCATAAATCTTTGATTAATTTTTTATTATTATAATATATAATATAATAATAATAATAATAATAGGGTACTCCGGTTTCCTCCCACAGTCCAAAGACGTGCAGATTAGGCTAATTGGCGTTCCCAAATTGACCATAGTGTGTGAATGAGTGTGTGTGTGTGTGTGTGTGTGTGTGTGCGCTCTGCGATGGATTGGCACGCTGTCCAGGGTGTACCCTGCCTCGTGCCCAGAGTCTCCTGGGATAAGCTCCAGGTCCCTGCGACCCTAAATACAGGATAAAGCGGTATAGAAGATGAATGAATGAATAAAACTTGCATATTCATGTGTACACATTTGTCTTTATAATTAATAAATCAATAATTACATATAGATAACTAAGTAGGTATAATGTATAATAATTTAAATGTGAATTTTTCTCCCCTCTCTGTGCCTTTTAGCATATATTTTTACAGCCTTCTACGGTTACAAAACATCTTAACATTTAATAACATGCTTTAAACCAACTTGATAAGTTTTCAAATATTTAACATTTTTTTAACTAAAAATTTCAGTGGCACTTTAGCTCATCTTTTTTTTCCTAATCAAATTTTCTTACAGAGCTAATTGTGGATTATTTGCATAGGAATTATTTGGTTTCGAAAATTTGACATTTGCCTCAGTGACTCCCATAAAGCATGCATTATTTTAATGAGTTTTATGTTTTTTTAATGTAAGTTTTGTGCTGTGTGGATATAGTTTCTTGTACTGAATGTAAAGCAAATTTATTTAATTACAAAGTAATATAAGTGATTTTAGATGCAAAGTACTATTTCTATAGCATCTTTCTTGTAATAAGCATGGTTTTGCAGCATAATGAATTATGGGCAGTGTAATTAGACTGGGATTGTCCTTAGCTTTTAAAGGATGCACAACTCAACACAAATTTAATAATTATATTTTGTTAAGTAAAGGCAAAATATTTATTCAAACTGTATAATTAAGGAAGTCTTTTCATATTTATTTTGACAGACGTCTCAAAATATGTTGCCAACTGACTAAAACTATGTGATTTTATATGCTGAAAATAACTTTTTTTTTAAGTGCTACCTGCTAAACCCAATAATCATATTTAGATTCAGATGGGAGTGCAATCTCATGCAGGATATGGCCTATCTTTGTATTTAAATACTTGTAGTTTTCATAAGCATATAAGTGCTGTCCAAAAGCCTTGAGCCACCCCTCAATTTTTCATATTTAGCGACCAATAACCAGACTTTCTTGTACTTTTTAAGGTCATCTTGAGGAATAGTTCTCCAGGCTTCCTGAAGGACTTTTTTTGGCTCTTATTTTGAGTCTAAACCCTGTACCTGACCAGTTTCAGATAAATGTTTTTTTGTTTGTTAAGCCACACAGTGACCCATGAATCATTCAAGCATAAAACTTGAGGCATGAACCAGTTAGAAACAGGTGCAGATGAAGACAAGTGATCCGGTCAGTGATTAATATACTGGTGATGCTGAATGCTGAGTGGTTGGAACAGTCAAGAGGGGAAATGAGGTTGCTGCTGAGGTTGTTTCATAAACAACCAATTTTTTAAATGTATCTTTTCACAGTGTGCAGTCTGTCACAGTAAAACATTTGTTCCCTTTCCTTTAATTTAACCTACTTAATTTAATATGATGAAATGAGAGATTATGTAGATTATGTGTGTTGTTCTTTGAAATGGACAGGTCAACCAGGTCATTGCTACTTTAATGTCTTAGCTTTCAACTTCAATTGAACTATAATTCTGTTAATGGTAGAAAGGGATGTTTTTAAGATTTCTAGCCATTTGTCTCTATGACAATCCATACTCATATTGACCAACATTCTCTTCTGTAAAGTAAAAAAAAAATAAAAAATACTTGGAATTTTCATATATGCATATAAATGGGTATATCCTAGTCATAATATATTTGCATTAATGCCATTAATTAAAGGGATATTTTAAAATATATTACGACTAGACAACCCTAATGAAAAAAATCAAAGAAATAAGACCAGTCATTCAATTAAGATAAAATAAGTGCTATTGTATAGAAGGTGGCTATGCGCCAGTGTCTCAGGTGGTGGCTCCATATGCAGTGGCATCTTCTATTAATACTACATAGACCTTCAGAGCTAGGATAAGGTGACTTAAAAAGTGACCAATCTGGGCTCAATCTGCAACCGACCTTCAAGGAGGTTCATGCTTAACACATCTTGATTTCATCTAATTCTTGTATTTGGAATGGAAAATCATGTATTTCGTTGAATATCAGCTGACATTATCAGGGTAACATGCAAATGTTAGCAGATTGCAGTTTCTCTCAGTCTCTGTCAATTGTGTACCACTGTGCAGGGCATGCTCTGTGGGAATTGCACTCACTGAAAAGCACATCCAACCAAGCAGCCATCTGTTATTGTGGAACAGCGTGTCAGGCCTGCCTGAGAAAAATATCCCGATTCCAAGAGTCCTTCTAAGAATTATGATAATTATAACATAATTAAGTTGTATATAAATAATGAAACAATCGATAATTATTTAATAATATAATTAAACATTTATATAGATATAAATGATTATTTAATTAGATATTTATAATAAAATATTTAATTAACTATAAATAATTAAGCAAAATTATTAATTTAAATTAAAGTATAAGTTTAATAGTAAATTATAATGAAGATTTTTTTTTTTTTTTTTTTACAAATCCCAGACTAAATAAATAGTTTATTTATTTATGGTTGTCTTTGGCCCATTTGTTGCCAGTAAACAACAGCGACCTCATCCGGTTATAACTGTGTAAGTGTAACATCGGAACTACAAAAGAAATGACGCGTTTAAAATGATTTTGACTACAAATCCCACAAGCGGCGTAACGTTCACTGTTTACGTCATTCCGCAAAAAAAAAAAAAAAAAACCCAAGGATGATTTTGCTAGAGTGCACAAGTTCATTACTGTGACGCGGTGTCTTTTATTGAAATTTCAAAGAATACGTACTGTTAAGCATTATTGCTTCATTTTTTTTGATTATCTTATACTCCTTAATAAGAAGCAACCTGCAGTAAGAGTACCTTTTGCTCTAATTCCTGTCCGTGCTGTTGTGAAACACGGCTCATTGATTTGCCCTTGGCACAGGAAATATGGCCGTGTCCGAGTGGCGTTTGTCTCTGAAGTTAATAGACCGGCCTTCCGTTCCGAAGTCGGTGCTGCAGTTTCCGGAGGCAGAACCCGGTGATGTCCCGCCTGGCCAGTACCGCGTCGCCACTCTGAAGCAGCTCGTGTCGGTGCAGCTACCGGACGCGATCCCAGATCCGGAGCTCATAGGTGGGTTCATCAGCACTGCACTATTCACTATTCAAACTATTGTTTGTGTTGTTGAATAAATGCATGTGACGTGCATTTGTTTGCTGAGTGAAATGCAACACGAGATCTTTATCTTTTTACATTGCAGAACTGGTGTACTGTGGCAGGAAGCTGAGGGATGAACTCACTTTGGACTCTTATGGGATCCAGTCAGGCTCGACGGTGCACATACTGAGAAAGTCATGGCCAGAACCTGAGATCCAATCAGGTGGGCCTGTGTGCTGACACTGACCTATTGTAACTGGGGCTTAAATATACCTCCATCATCCATCATCATAAATCCCAAATGCTGTGAACATGGTTACACATAAGGACATTTACTGTAGCCAATTATTAATTTTTTTTTGTGATTTGTAATGAAACATGCTTTTAGGTAGATTAGTACTGACAGTACTGTGCAAAAGTCTTAAACCACCCTCATTTCTCTATATTTTGATCCCTTCTCGTACTTTTTAATATAGTCTTAAGGAATAGTCCAGGACTTTTGTCTCTCATTTTCAGTCCAGACCCTTTACCGGACAAGTTTCTGATGATTGTTTGTTAAGCCACACAGTGCCGTATGAATCATTTAAGAATAAAAAGACATCTAAATTTAAACATGAACCAGTTGCAGAATCAGGCTGGTGATTAGTATACAGGTGATGCTGTAGGTGAGTGGTTGGAACTGGAAAGAGGGGAAATGAGGTTGCTGCTGAGGTTGTTACATTAACAACCAATTTTTAAATTGTATCATTAGGCACTTTGAGGCCTGTCACAGTGAAACTTTTTTTTTTCAATTAATCTTTATAATTTAACTTAATTTAATATGAAGAGGTGTGACTCAAGACTTTTAGACAGCACTTTTGATCACATTGTTCTTTCAGATGATCCAGATCATGGTTTTGTTGATCTCTTACCCAACAGAAACATGCTCAGGTAGATTAGCTATACCAAAGTCTAGATGTATAATAAATGCTCTTCATGGTTGCTTAGGTGGTTGAGCCTCTGGGTACTGATCGGAAGCTCTGCAGTTTCAGCCCCACCTCCGCTAGGTCCACACTGTGGAGTTCTTGGTCAAACCCCTTAACCCTATGCTCCAGTACAACCCATCCACTGCATGCAATTCCAGTCTGAGGTCTGGTTAGAAAAAAAGGGGGTTGCATCCACTGTAAAATCTGTCTCAGATCTTGGAGATCAAACAATGTCAATGATATGATGACTTCATGATACAACGACATGATGTGATGACATTTCCAATATAAGCTTTGTATCTACCACAGCAATAAGTAATGGACAGGATAAAATATTCCTAGATGTTGGATTTGTCAGTTCAGTTGTTTTGAAAAACAGGTCAGTTCTGTATGTTCTAGTCCCTGTATTTTGGAGCAACCCAGATGCCCCAATTGTAATGGTTGCCATTGATTCAGTTTGACAGCAGGTTGTGTTTTAGTATGTATTGTATGTACTGTATGTTCTATTCATGTATTTAGAGTTGGTTATGTTGGTTGAGAGCTTAATAATTTTATTTTCATTTGTTTTAAGTCCAGTCTGCATAGGTCTTTGGTATCCCCTTCTTTTATTCTTCTAGAGCCAGTGGACAGGGTGGCAGCTGCAAGAGAATTTCGTGTCCTGCAGGCAGCACTTCACACCAGTACAGCCTACAGAGACTCTGTAAGATCACTTGTTATACTGGTCAAGTATTCTATGCTGAAGAATTGATGTCTTTTAATATTCTTGTCTTTTCTTTAGGTTTTTAAGATGCTGAACAATAAGGAGTCTTTGGAGCAAATCATTGTGGCGACACCTGGCTTGAGTAGTGATGCCATGGCTCTAGGTATGCTATTTCATGTTTTATAGCTTCCAGGACTTAAATCATTAACTTTAATTGTATTTAAGGCTGTCCCAAGTACAACTTCACAATGATTTTTTTAAATTGTGATACTATTAAACTAAATGTACACAATAGCAGTGTGATATAATTTATACAATATGCAATTCTGTACAAAGGTACAATGAATGATTATTGTGTTGGCATGCTCACGGTTTTAGGTGTGCTTCAAGACAAGGACCTTTTTGTGCAATTCACAGATCCAAACATGCTTGACTTGTGAGTAAAACAAGGGTCTCCTTTAAAAATGCCTCTTGATTTATTTGCTTGCTTTAAGCACTTGCAGAGGCATAGTTCAGTATTCTGTGTAGCAGAATTACACAGCTCCTAAGATTATACAAATTCATTGTCTTTTTGCCTCACGTAGGTTGATTAGCTCTCACCCAGCATTGGTTAATGCCATTATTCTAGTGCTGCATTCTGTAGCTGGGAGTGTTCCCAACCAGCAGAGTGCCAGCTCCTCTAGAAATGCCTCCTCCAGCTCCTACAGTGACATGCCAGGTAAAAAAAATATATTTAATAAAATAAAATTATCTTTAATGATCTACAGCGAAGGCTGTACAATATTGTGAAAAAGTGTTGTTAGCCGAATGATGTACCGTCCAAGATGTATTTCATAATAAGGAATGAAAATCTGATTTATTTAGAATACATCCTGAGAATGACTTTTTCATGTAGAATGTTTGGGGGGGGGGGGGGTCACTTATACTTGGAATATTAGAAAATTACATTCTGAACAATAATGTATTGTGGTCATAGTTACAATAATGCCTGTAAGCCCAAACCATGATACTTTAAAGCACCTGCTACAAAAATTATTATTCTATCTGCAGGTGGCTTTCCCTTTGAAGGCATGTCAGATGATGAGGAAGAATTCCAGTCTGTACGCCATAACATAAGTTCATAATTTTAAGATATTCATAGGACAGAATAAGCAGTTGCATTATCTTATTTTCACTCAATTAACTGTTCTGATCTATAACAGGGGAATCGCAGTGGAACATCCTTGAGTTCTGCAGGTTCCTCAGGCCTGAGACCTGCTACATTAGGTTACAGTGGAGCAGTAGGACCCAGGCCCATCACACAGAGTGAACTTGCTACAGCTCTGGCCCTAGCCAGCACTCCAGAAAGTAGTGCTGTTACACCTACCATAGGAAACCAGGTAAGTTATTTTATCTATTTGAAACAATTTTGAATGGATGTCGCTGCTCTTTGGAGTAACTCAATGAAAGGTATAGGACAGTGCATAATCATATCTAATGTAAATATTTACCCAAACACATAGCAGCTTAAACAGCATAATGAGAATAATGAGAACCATACACTATTACTCTTGTTGTAGACTAGGGTAATTTATGCTATAAAAGGGAATTATACTTTAAATAAACATTAGTAATCATGCTGCTGGTGGCAGAGCCAGGATTTTGTGTAGTTGTATTGTCCTTTTTAATTTGCACAAAATTTCTGATTTGTATTTCAACTTGCTTACCAGGGAGCTTCTTCAGGAGTTTCCCCTATCCCTGCAGGAACTCCGATAACGAACGACCTTTTCAATCAGGCCCTGCAACAAGCCTTACAGGTGTCTAGCATGTCTTCTCTTCAAGTGAGTACTCACAAATGTTATAATTTTCATAAGCATATTTAGGGGTGGGTGATATAACCAAAATCTTCTATCACGGTAGAAGCAATTTTCTACCTCGACAACGATATATATCACAATATAGCAATTTGTATCTGAAAATGCATAAATAAAAATTCTAACACGAAGAAACTGTTTTATATAATGTAATTTTATTTAAACTGGGAATTGCTGAGGTTTGCCGCATTTTTTTACTTTGGCCATATTCGATTGGATGTGTAACAAACCTAATTTATTTTTGTTATATTGTGCTAATGTTAGATGCACAGCCGCTCGTGAGGTGCATATGTGTTCGTGAGGTTTTTATCCCCTTGGGGCTTGCCGTAGAAGGCACATGCACACTTCCTGCTCTAGAGTGTCGCGTGTGTTGGAGTTTCAGTTTGTTTTTGTGAATAAAGGAGGATAAACAGTTGATAAGGATTTTGTGTGCTCTCGTTTTTATTGTTTTTACACCCGATTGAACCAAATATCTACGCGGCCCAGTGGACAGAGCAGTGCGACTATCTGGATAGCGCAGAGATGATCTGGTTTATTTGCGCAGCCCGGTGGATCGCGCAGCGCAGGTTAACTTGAGCAGCGCCGCTCGAATCACAAACCTGCGCGACTCACTGTTTTTTATTTAAAATGTCAGGACTGTTTAATATTGTTTCCGCCTTGCCATGCCTGGTTTGTACGTGCGCATCCCAGCAGGGTAAAATGTATTTTGATGGTCGGCGCGGTCTATTTCTATCAGCGTCGCGCAGGTTTGTGATTTGAGCGGCGCTGCTCAAGTTGGTCCGCGCTGCACGATCCACTGGGTCTGGATATTTGTTCTGCCCACGCCGGATCAATCGGGTACGACGGTTTCGTCCCACTTTAGATGTGTTTGACTTCCCATAGAAGTTAATGTGTATTGCGTGGTTACGTAACGTGCAACGTCACGTGATCTCAACCGCGATTAAAATCTCACAAATTTCTACCGGTTAACCGTGTACTTTCTACCGGTTAACTTTTTTATATCGCCCACCCCTAATATGCTGCATATTCATAAGATGTCTTGCCTGTTATCTAGTTGATGTGACTTAATTGAGAACAAATGTCCAAGTGTAGGAATAAAATCTAAAGTAATGTCTTAGTTCAGTCCTATGATCAAGGAGTATAAATGGGTCTAGAAGAAGCTTTAATGCATCATTTAACTTTATAGCTTAAGTACGTGACCCCAGTTGTAAAAGAAACCAATTAAATAAAAATACAATAAGCAATACCCTCTTAGTTAATGAAAGTAATAAACGAGTTCATTGTACAAAAGAGGAATACACAATATGCAGGAAGTAACAACAAAGAGGACTTACAGAATGAGTGGAGAGAGTTGTAGCTATAGGACGCTTGATGGTAAATGCAGCTCTCCTTGTATAAAGTATACCTTTTTATACAGTTTATATGCAGTGATGTAAAAAGACCACGATGAATGGGTCAAACTTTTTCTACCATTTTACATCACAAAAACATGCCATTTTAATTTTAAGGGTGTGTGTGCTTTTTATATCCACTGCATTGTAGTAAAGCATCGATTGCTGTATATGACCAGATTTAATTCACAGATTTGCTCTCTCTGACAATAAGACTTCCTGATCACCTTTTTTTAAATCTATTACAAAAGAGCAGAATTGTGATGAGTTTTTGAACATGGATGTGTTTGTTTAGAATCAGTGGCAATCTCAGCTCCAGCAACTTCGTGACATGGGAATCCAGGACGAGGAACTGATTCTGCGAGCCCTCCAGGCCACTGGAGGAGACATCCAAGCTGCTCTAGAGCTCATTTTTGCTGGGGGAGCGCCATGAGATGCTGCATATTAGAAATGCACATGTGATATTTGTGTTGTTATAACTGTACTTTAAAAAGAAAAGCTGTTCACACTATTTCCCCTGGCATGCTAAAATACAAATTTTAATTACTTTATTGTCACAGATTGTGTGAATATACAGTCCCTTCCAGAATTAGTAGCACCCCGATTTCTGAGCGGTATGACAGGAAAGTGCTCTCACTGGAGATTGTGACTTCTGTTTCCCATGATTCCACAGTCACTCATGGCTGGGAGTCCAAAAGTGGTGCACTCAATGTGGAGGTATTGGCAGACTGCTGACCACAAACACTAGCCAGTCATGGGTGTCTGTAAGCTTATATATTCAGAAGAGGGCAGATAGCACTTGTGTGTATGTTGTCCTGTGATGCAGCATGAACATTAGGTTGAAAAGACTGGCTTCACGTGCCCATGTGGGAAGCACATGCTAGCAGTCACCCTCCCTAATTAGAAGCACAAAAACACTGAACGTTTATTTATTTTTTTTAATCTTTAAAATTATTGGTAAAATTACAATCTGTTTTTTGAATAGATATTAGTTTAATATGTATTCTCTCTTACTGTCAAACAACACTTGGTCTATTCTTATAGAGCTATAAAGATTTTGGTCTGTTCTTCTATGCAGATCATTTTACGTTCCTTTTTATTCATAGTTTCATTGTGAACTTTTGTTTTCCGTTATACTAAACTCTGGAGACTGAGCTGATTGCAAAACATTTTACTAATTCTGGGTTGGTTTTTAAATATGTTTGTTGAAAGCTTCATCAATGACCCCCTTGTAGAGGCAAACAACTTTTAGAATGTATATCCTGGTACTTGCTGTCAGCCTTCACAAGAGTTTGGGACCACTATGTTGTGAGATGTTTGTTTGTTTGTTTTTGTTTATTTATTTATTTATTTATTTATGGTGTGTGTGCGTAAGTGATGTAATATGGTTGATATTGAACGACAATCACCTCAACTATAAGAATCAATTATAATATACAGTAGGGATGCAACAGGGGACATGCTCCGGCAGGTCTTTACTTTGTATGAATAACATACAAACATGATTGTATATCAGCAGAGCAGTTTATATCAGCATTGCTATAAAATCATGCAGATGCTGGACAAGAGTATAAAGTGATGTTCACATCAAACATGCTGAATTTACTGAGATCAAACATTTCCCCCATCCTGACATTTGATGAGAAGCTTCACTGTAAATCTTGTCCTATATCTGCATTATTTTATGTATTGGGCTGCTGTTACATGATGGCTGTTTTAGATAATGGCACAAATGAGCAGGTCTACACATATTCCTGATGAAGTGAGAATAGTGTATAATATAATTTACAATAACAAAAGCTTGTTGATAATGAAAATGTTTATTTATTTCAGTTAATCCTTAGGGTTGTCAATAATTTTAAAAAGAAAATATTATCTGGATAATATATTATAATATGGGTTCAAATTATTCTGGAGTGCACTGTATTATCTCCTGCTTAATATGTTATTGCTAATATTGGCACTGACCTTGCATATGGCACAAGTTATTAAGTTAATAAACAGGAAATAAATAAATAAAATTCCCCAAACTTGTTTGTCCAGTCCAGTGTTTGCAGGTTATATCTAACTTATAGGAAGATGCAGATTACTTGTTTTTTGTGTAATATAATCTCTTCTGAGATTTTTTTGTGCCCTTATGTGTTTGTTTCACACTTATCCTGGGCATAAAGTTTATTAGAATATGCAATTTGTTTTGCAATACTTTATGGGTTTATAGGTCTTTTTGATTATTATTCTTTTCTAAACAAATTATGATAAATACTTAAAATGTGTTTATGATATGAATACATGCAAATTTGTTTAAGCAACAAATATTCTTATACATGATAAATTGATACTTGGTACAATTAAGCAGTATCACATGAGAAGGACTGCTGTTTTTATGAATATCAGCACTGCTGTGATTCAGTCATAGACATGAGTGAGATATTGCTTTTATACAACAGTTCCACACATGTAATTTATTATCAACAGATGATTTTTAAAAAAATGTTTAACTAATTATTTTGCCCCAACACATATCCTTCCGCAACTGGTGGAGCTGGTGACCAGCAGTTAGTGTGATTTAATAGGGGTGAAAGTAATTGTAAATTCTTACTGTTGCTATGTAACCAAAGGGTGAGGAGAATAAACCATGGATGTGGCAGACAGTCCTTCAAATATGGTAAGTTTGTTATTATATTTCCATTTATTTCATTTAAAAATATCAGCTATTAACTTTCAGGTTCCAAGGTTTCATAAATCCCAAATAAAAAGTTAAAATTGAAAGATGTGCTGGGATATACAACCCGTTGTTACTCATTAAGTAGGGCCCTTGATCAGGATTTGGAGATCGATTTAGCTTATAGCCTTATATTAGAAGCCAGTAGAATGACTTAGAAGCAGTTATTAAGGCGACAAAGGTTTTGTTTAGAAATCCAATAAATTGCACACCTTCACACTTCAGTTTCATGCAAACTGTGGGATCTATACAAATGTGAGTGCAGACTTTCTCAGGTCTTAAAAGAGCAATGACAGTTTAAATGAAGACAGGATACTAAATATCCATGACCAACAGTACCAACAGTACCAGTACCAACTCGATAATGATTGAAATTCCTTCTGATGATGTGACAAATGTGCAGAGCTTACACTGCCATCCCTTAAGCTGGCACCTAAAAAAGTAACAATAGTGTACAAGTATGTACAAGTGTGACTGTTACTGTAAAGCCTAGCAAACTGGTAAAATAGTATTTTCATTCAAATACATACTTTTTGGACTAATATCTGATCTGGATTTGGACTAACTGATCTACGAGTGGTGTTTAAGTCAAAGAGGGACTTGTGTTAAATTCTCTGAAACAAAGATATAAAACTGATTAGATTTTACAGAGCCCAGTGCAGTCATTCCGGTGAACATTCCAGTGGTATGCCTTTATGAAAAACGGACTGCTTTGATCACCGAAGGCATTTTGCTCTTGCAGAGCCATGCACAACCTCATGTATAGAGAATTTTATTTTTTTGCATTGAGTGACAGCACTTTTAATGTCATTGTACTTGTTGCAATGACAATAAAGACTATTCTATTCTATTCTATTCTAAAAATATAGAGAGAAATACAGTGGGAGTCTTACTCTTATGTGTGTTCTATATATTCTGCACAATCAAATCAAAGGTCCTGCTTTGACTTGAACGTCCCTTGTACATGTCTGTGTCCCTTGTATAAAAATGATACCCAACTATTCTTTCTATTTTTTAAAGAAAGCTATGGCGCATTATACTGCTAATCAAACTGCCTGCCTCTATAGTGCTGTAAAACATAACTGGAGCTCTACTGGACTCAGAGCTCTGCTCTCTGCAGTGTTACTGCTGCTGGACGCACAGCTGATGTATTTACATTTTTCAAACAGTTTCCTACTGCAGCGTGCTCAGTGTTTACCGGTGTTAAAGGAATAAATCTCTCCTTTTACACCAGATTTTAAGTATCTGTATTAACCATGCTTTAGCTGAGCAGTTTGGTTGGAACAAACAAGCAAAATCACAATGAACATCAGGACTGACCCATTGCTATCAAGCACGGCTGTGAAAATATTCAAAAAGGTAACTTACACCCTACAGTATAAAGTTGTGTATGCATGCAGACAGAGTCATTATTTCAGTAACTTGTGTTACTGTAGCTGCTTACTTAATAGGTTTGTAAGGACTACCTACTGTACTTGTCTCTCATGTCACATCAGACTTCCTATGAGCACTTGCACGAGGCAATTTACTCAATTAGTTAAGTTTTTGTTGTTCAACATAAAGAATATTACTCCATTGCCAAATACTTTGATTGAAATGTATCAAAAATATTAAGTGTATGTTAAAAATATAATTCAGTTAGTCAAATCCTAATTTCTACAAGTGAAGTAAACTTAAAGGAGACATACAGTCTCAATTTTGCATAGGTGAATATGATTCTTTAGGGTCCTAATGAAAAGTTTGTAATATACTTTAATTAAAAATTCTCAATTGTTGTGTAAAAAAAACATTACTTTTACCTGGTAAAAAGTAGCTCTGTTCTCAGCAACCTGTTTCAGTACACACTCTAAAAAATAAAACTGTGCTGTACTCAATTTTTTTGGTGAAACATTTTTACACTTAAAAATATCAATATCAATCTAAAAATTTAAAAAATCATGTAAAATATACTTCATGAATTAAGTACAAGTCAGTAAAAAAATTAAGTAGACCTGAATAACTTTTTGTAGTAGGTTACCTAAGTGAAAATGAGTAAAATAATTGAGTAGATATGATTGAAATGGAAGGTAGAAGAAACTGAAAATTTGACTATTATTTAACAAACAAATGTGCTACATTTACTTATTTTAAATTAATTTAATTCATACTGGTCTATCACAGAATTAATATCTTACACTATTTTTTTTAATACTGTATATTTAGCTTTTAATCAAGTTTTTTTTTTCAATTTAGGTCAATGTATCTAATGACATATCTAATTATAAACAAAGACACAATACACACATTACCATTTTAATTAAACATTTATTTGCCAAATTTGACAAGACATGACGTCTAAACTCAATCTGATTTACTTTGCAAATGACGTAACAAGATCATAAACAATGAGCTGAATTGATCTCATTAGTAAACAGTCTGACAAACAATACTTCTGTCACAAGTATTATACAGTTAATATGTGGAAAGTAGACTTTTGTATTAGAATAGAATCACAGTCACATTTTACATCTGAAAGATTGCAGACCTTCACACTTCAGTTTCCTGTAAACTGTGGGATCCATACAAATGTGTGTGCAGACATTCCCAGGTCTTAAAGAAGCAATAACAGTCTAAATGAAGACAGGACACTGAATATCATTGATCAACAATACCATGCTTCACTCCATAATGATCGAAATTCCTTTTGATGATGCGACAAATGTGCAGAGCTTACACCGCCATCCCATAAGCTGGCACCTAAAAAAGGAATTATAGTATACAAGTAAGTACAAGTGTGACCGTTACTATATACATCAACACATTGATCTATTAGTGGTGTTCAAGTCAAAGCGGGACGAAAGACGTAAAACTGATTTGATTTTACAGAGCCCATTGCTGGTAAAACGGTGAACATTTCAGTGTAATGCTTTTACAAAAAACAGATTGCTTTGATCACCAAAGGCGTTTTGCTCTTGCAGAACAATGCACAACCTCATATATAGAGACAGAAATATAGAGAGAAATAAAGGGAGCTTTTACTCTAATAAGTGTGTTCTGTTATTCTGCACAATTAAAAGTCCCGCTTTGACTTGAATGTCCCTTGTACATGTCTTTGTCCCTTGTATAAAAATGATACAAGAACTTTATTTACGCATTACTATCAACTATATAATTTTTTTACTTTAGCTACTGGAAAATCTTGTATATTCTAGTGGATTCGATATATTCTGGATTAAAAATAGGTAAAGTGAAATATTTCCAGCCTTGTTTCAATTTCTATCTTGGATTCAATGGTTACACATGTAATACTTCTGAAACATTTAAAAAGTTGACATTTACCTCATGTTTTATCTCCATTCAACTTCTCTTCTTTAGTGGTGTTGGTGCTGTGAAAGAGATATTGAAAATATATAACGTTTCACAAAAATGATTTAAAAATCAGTTTTAGTTTTTTTTTTTTTACTTACATATCACAACATACATAACATATTTCACTTCAATATTTTAATTTTATATTATTTCTCCCAATTATAATTCTGAGAGAAATGTTGTAGGCCTACTTTTACTTCATTTATTTCATCAACAGCCATTTTAATAATGTTTAAGTACACGGTTATGTTTGTGAAGTACTTGTAGAACTTTTGTACTTCAAATACATTAGAAGTTTACAACGGCATGTACTTATGACTTTAACTTGAGTAAAATGTTTGAAGTTCTATTGTTTTAAACAAAGCTATACACCATTATACTGCTAATCAAACTGCCTGTCTGTAGTGCTGTAAATCATGAGACTGGAGCTGTGCTGGACTCAGAGCTGTTGCTCGCCCGGTGTGTAAACAGTGCCAGAGTCCGGACACTGCACCTCATTTCTGCTGTTTAAATCTGCTTTGTTCTGCGTTTCCTCCTTAAAGTGTCGGAGTGACCCGAGCAGACTCGCGGTTCAGTGTGTGAGGTGGACCCGGTACACACGCGGTAATTATTTGAACACGCTAGTTTTATATCCTCGCCACAGTGACGGTTGGCTGCGCAAAATCACCGCATTCGGCGGGAGAAATTCAAATATTGCGGCACAACCGCGGCCGGTTACACCGAGAAACCCGGACATGCACGCGCACGCGGCTCGGTGTTAAATCTCTCCTTTTACACCAGATTTTAAGTGTCTGTATTAACGCCGCTTTACCTGAGCAGTTCGGTGGTTGGAACAAACAAGTAAAATGACACTGAACACCAGGACTGACCTGTTGCTAGCTATCGTTAGCTATGTAGCTCGGCTGTGACAGGATTCAGAAGAGTAACTGACACCCTATAAAGTTGTGTATACAGACAGACAGAGGCATTATTTCAGTAACTTGTGTTAGCTGTTTACTCACCAGAATTTGTAAGGAATGTTCCAGGAGCTTCATGTCCATTCTCACATCCTCACATTCCTTCTGGTCTCTGAAGTTACACCAGATTTCCCATGAGCACTTGCGCAGGGCAATTTACTCAATTATTTATGTTTTTCTTGTTAAACATAAGGAATATTGAGATGGAATCAGTGATAATTGTAGTTCTTGAAACTAATCAGCATTAATTACTCCATTACCAAATATTCTGATTGAAATGTATCAAAAATATTAAGTGGATGTTAAAAATATAATTCAGTTAGTCAAATACTAATTTCTATTTGTGAAATAAACTTAAATTATAGTGTAAATTTAAGACAAACAGAACAGTAGTTTTTTTAGGCATTTATTTTGATTTGTCTAACTCAAACAATCGTGTATGTGACTTTTAGAGATTTTATTAAGGTAACATAACCTGTTAATTACTGTGAAATTTACAAGGCCACAGAATCATTTTTTAGAGTGCATGCTCCTTTAAATGTTAATGACCTCTACTGAACCCGCCTCCCAGTTCTGTGGGGCGTGTCTTCACAATACAAGTGGGGTATAGCTTTGATAACAGTTAAAAATATTTAAAAAACAGTTAAAAATAATTTTACATGATGTTAGAATTATTTTATATATAAAGGAGTTATTTCTACTCTCTTGCTCTCTTCCTCATAGATCTGATTTTAACGTGTTAAATCTTCCCTGCTGCTATCTTCCTGTCTCCTCTTGCATCTGTTCATTCACGCTCACCTTCCCATACTCTGTCTCTCTCTCCCTCTCTCTCCCCCCCCCTCTGTCTCCTTCCACCTATCTTCCTCTCCTTTGATTCAAATTCAAATTTTATTTGTCACATACACAGTCATACACAGTATGATATGCAGTGAAATGCTTATACGACAGCCAGTGACCTTAAAAAGAAAATAAAAGCTTATACGTAAGGAATAAATATCAATAAAAAGAAATACTAAAGAAAATAAATGTAACTAGTAAAATAGTTGTACAAATATACAATGTACAAATGAGGGCATAATAAAAATCTTACAAAATATAGGGAAATATATATATATATATATATATATATATATATATATATAATTTTATATATTTTTTTTATTATAAATATATATATATTTCCCCTATATTTTGTAAGATTTTTATAATTTTTATTTTTTATATAATTTTTATTATGCCCTCATATTTATATATATATATATTTCCCCTATATTTTGTAAGAATTTTATTATGCACTCATATTTTTATATATATATATATATATATATATATATATAGTTATATATGTATATAAAATTTTACATGTGAATCTGGTTGTAAAACTTTTTTGACTTCCCAGACCGGGAATCGAACTCGAGTTGCTGCGCTGAGCGCCGTATCCTAACCACTAGACCACGTAGGATTAATGGCTACCATCTTGGAAATGCCGGCTATTCAACCCGCGACTTTATACACGCGAAGCATTGTTTTTTTCGGGATCTCACCAGGACATTTACAATGGTTCCTTTGTAGTAACATATGTCTATAGCACAGGCGTTTAGTCAAACATATTTATACCGATCTTTTGCTGTTAATAAACAGAGACCTTTCTGACAGACAACGTGTGTGTGTGTGTGTGTTTGTGACTGAGTCATATAGATGCCGGAATAGGACATCATACACGCGAAGCATTGTGTGTGTGTGTGTGTTTGACTGAGTCTCTCCTGGTTTCAGAAAAGCTTACCATAGCTTACATAGCGCACTCGCCTCGTCTACTAAGCGAACTTTTAGAAAAACTTTATAAATATGTAGTGCAAAAAAAGCATGTACCTTGAGGGCGAACCCGGGTCTCCCACATGAAAGCGCCGAATCCTAACCACTAGACCACCGCACTACAGCAACAAACAGCACACCACACTCATGTAGGTGCCATTTTGCTCCAGTGTAGAAAAACAATGGCCGACGGCTCTTTTTTCACTCGGGGCGGGTCTTTGCTAAAACACCAGTGTCAATCAACTGTAGTAGGAGCGGCCTCTGTCGGTGTGACTTCACACCGACAGGCTTTTGAAAACGGCCTGATTTCAGAAGGGGCATCTTATATTATTAAATTAAAAGAAAATCGCTGGGCGGCTCTTTATCATTGTAGAGTGGTTGAGTACACACGCTCCTAACACACAATGCAGTCCAAACAGCTTGAAAAAGTCCATGTAGCACCGTAGGTGCCCTTTAAGTAATAGTGTCAATTTAAGACAAAATTAATAGTTGTTTTTTAGGCTTTTATTTTGATTTGTCTAACTCAAACAGTTATGTACAGTATGTGATTTTTAGAGATTTTATTAAGGTAACATAACTTTTTTTTTATTATTGTGAAATTTACAAAGCTACAGAATAATTTTTTTGACTGCAGTGCAATTAACAATTGTTAGAACACCTGTAATGTGGAGGGATGTTTACTTGAACTTTCCAGTGCTGTTAGTGTCTATTATCACCACTCGTGGAATGCCTCTTGTCCAATCACGTCCAGTTAGATCACTTAAAGGCCTGAAGTTGCATCTTATTAAACCGACAACAGAAACCGGCAATGTCTAATTGTGAAAATAAAAGTGTGTGCGAGGGCTCACAGGATTGGAACTAAACAGCTCTGTGGCCATAGGAAAAACACTTTTTAGTGAGACTAATCAGAAAAAAACTCACGAGTGAGGATTAAGATTTCCTTTTTGAGCAATGGAAAAGGGTGATGTGGTCTGATAAATTGAAAATAACTCTGTTCCAGTCAGAATAAATAGAAGTGTAAGAATAGAATTGCATGGAGTGATGCATGAATCATGCACAGTGCCCACTGTACAAACCTCTTGTTGGTCAGGTCTAGGCGTAGCAACTTTCTGAATGTACTAAATGTTCAGGTGCACTGTCTTCTCTACATATTCCAGAACACAAATTGAGAAAGAGTGGATCTGCACTGTAACAAATCCAGCTTGATAAATGTTAAATCAATTAATACTGTATTGTTATCAACCTCTTACAGTAGTTTTGGAGACCCAGACTGAATAAACAAAACAAAAAAATCAAGTTGAGTTTACCTTCAATGAGATGCAATCACATGATTTATAAGACGCCTGCCCCCCTGTCGGACTGATGCTACCAAACTGCACTGAAGAGGGTAAGATGGCCGTTCCCTTTCTGTCGATTCACTCAGTACAACACATAACATGGGATATCATGCCCTCTCATGTCCTGGCTGAAGCTACCTATATTAACACCGTAAAGTCAGTCAAACCTGTGGTAACGTAGGTGTATCCCCACCGATACCTATAAGCAGAGGTGGAAAGAGTAATAAAATTTTGTACTCAAGTACAAGTACTGTTACTTCAGTGAAATTTTACTTAAGTACAAGTAAAGTTACCATTATAAAAATCTACTCAACTAAAAGTAAAAAAAAATTTACTCAGAGTAAAAGTTATCGAGTTACTTTTTTATTTTTATTTTTTTAACAGCGGGCGGGGGGGGGGGGGGGATGGGGGGGGAGATGAGGCATTCTAGCGTAGTTCAAAAAAGATGAGCAGATATAAAATCTCAAACTAGTTGTTTTTTAACTGAAGGAACACCTTTGCATAATAAAGCTGTTGTCTTTCTTGTGCTTGTAAATCAAAGTGGTCACTTAAATATGGTGTTACGTCCCAGTCTAGGGCCATACAGCAAAAGACTGGTTCAGGGTTCTATTTTAAACTGTATGGAAATGGTGGCATATGGCAGAAAGAACTAGATCCAATCATTAACTGATGAAAAAATGAGGTTTGTATATACAAAACAATGCACACACACACACACACACACACACACAACAGGAGGAGGATCAGATTCAGGATGGACCCAGGCCAAAATAATTAACAAAATGGTATTTATATTTAGTAGCTAGATTACCTGCAAAAAAAAAAACACAAACAAAAATACAGGTACCTTCCCGGACTCCCTAAACCTATATAAACTATATAAAATATAAACCTAAGCTAAACTATATAAAATACCTGGCTCAAAAAAGTCTCACAGTCTAATATTTCACTGGATTATTTTAGCTATGATTAAGCTGTGGGACTGCTTTGATAAAATTATATATACATAATATATATAAGGTTATCACCCCCCATCATTCCGTACAATAAGGTAGTCAGCTATCTTCATTTTATTGCCACATAACATCCTGAGCAAATAAATTCCCAAATAAACTCCCTCTTCCAAAAATAAATGGCAGCCACGCCCCTGCTACTAGTGAGTGCACAGACATACAGTGAAATTATCTATAAATATATACAAAGACCAACCAAACCATAGGGACAAAGCAATAATCAAAGTCAATTGGAGGCAAAAAGTCAAACCAGAATACACAACCAAATGTCAAAACGCCAAAATCACAACCTCTTTCATCTTTCGCGCGTCTCTCTCCAGTTGTGCTAGTCGATGACGTCACTCTCAAGGCGGAAGCGACCGTGTGGAAGGTCAGGTGGCTGCCGATGTCAGAAAACCTGGAGTGGAGTCTGGATCGGCGCGCGACCAGGACATGATACACACACACGGCGCAACGGAGCATTTATAAAGCATAATATTTTTTATTATTTTATCATTTTCATTCATTAATTTTTTTACTCAGTAGCGAATATGATTTAAAATGTAGCGAATTACAATACTTCAAACAAAACGTACTTAAGTAAAAGTAAAATTACAGATTTTTAAAACTACTTTAAAAAGTAGAAATACACAAAAAAGCTACTCAATTACAGTAACGCGAGTAAATGTAATTCGTTACTTTCCACCTCTGCCTATAAGCCATCGTCACCACGTTTGACTCTCAGTTCTTACACTCTTCATTTTGCTCTGAATACCTTTTCCGTGGAGTTTTCTAGGTGCTGCTAGTCAACTCTACATTTTACATTATAAGACTGAGCTTAAAATCAGCTTAACTGTTCTTGTTGGTGTGCACTGACAGTCAGAGTATTAGTGACAGTATTAGCAATCAGTTTGATTGGCCTATGTTTGCTAACGGTGCTAGCTAGTATGAGCATGGAAGCTAATGTGGCAAAGAAGAAGTCTGCTGTTTGCCCCTGTCCTCAGGAGTGCGTCTTCTCCTTGTACGAGAAGGACCAGCACGAAGTGTGGCCCATCTGTTTGGGAATTCTCCATGCTAGGAGAGCTAGTTGAGCCCAAGTCATGTGCGCTTTGTCGCCACCCCCGGCATTCAATGCTAGAAAGACGGGTAACTCATGGAGAGAATTCTGGGAAAAATACAGTCACTCAGCAGGACCCCCTCCTCTCCGAATTAGCAGTTCCAGCTTTGCCTGTGTCTCCTGATGAGAAGTTTTTGGCAGAAGTCCTCGCTCTTAGCTAGGTAAACCAAATGGAGTATTTTGAGTGGTTGGAGGACTGTGAGCTCTCCTACAGAGCTGGCCAGAAGCCAGGTGCTGAGCAGCGTGCTCTCGAGGATGATGACATGCTCCGTCTTTGGCTGCTTATTTGGCAATCATGGAGTGTCTGGCCCTACTGTCCTTCCGTCCAAACACTGTAGATTCTCCTCTGCCCAGCTGGAGAAAATTTACCGCACTCAAGCGGGCACCGCTCGTGCTCTCAATTTTGTTACGCTGCTTCAGATGTATTAGGCAATGTGTTTGGCAGAGATTGGCTCACTGGTGCCTCAAGAGAGCCCGATATGTGCGCTGCTTAACGAGGTCAGGACCGCAAGAAAATGACATTTTGTCCATGTCTCGTTGTGCGGCTCTCTCCCTCGGCAGGGGGATGATGAGTGCAGTGGTGGCACCAAGGCATTTATGGCTCATGCTCTCAGACATCCCAGATAGAGACTGGGCCGTCTACCTAGATGAACAGCTGTCTGCTTTGGGTTTGTTCGGTCACTCAATGCCATTCAGGCAAAGTTTGATTTTAAGAGAAAAAAGGCTGAGGTGTTGCGAGACATCATTCCGCGATGAGAGGTGAAGCCCAAAAAGGCTAAAAAAATTACCACTCCGCGGCCCCCTCACAAAAGGCCACCACCATCAGCTAGTTCGGGCTCTTGTCTGGTGAAACAGCAACCTCCCGGGCAAAACCCACGGTAGCCTGCTTGGAGTATGGGCCCCCCACCGGGCCTCCCAAAGGATTCAGCGACTAGGAAGAAGAATCCTCACTCCTCCTATAGCTCAGATTTTATAGGGAACTGGCAGCAGGGAGACACTCAATGCCGCCCAAGAGGCTGCTATGTTATGTTCAGGGAATCAGTCCCAAACAGCATTGCACTTCCCTAACACAGTCTCCCAAGCACAATTCCCCACCTCACACACAAGTGTATCTTCTCAAGTTATAAACCCCACTTGGGGAGTGTTAAAAATATCTCAGGGATTATTAAAACCAATAAAGAGTTTTCCTATTTACAATAGTACAAAAAGTGCCCAGTGCCATCTATGAGGCTGCACTCTGGCAGAACGCCAGGGGCAGCAGCCCCCTTTCGATGCTCAATGTGAGCCGGTTGGCTTCCCACTTTCTCCAGTGGTGCGCATGCGCAGTCTCGAAATGGGTGCAAAACACAGTCACTATGGGATACCGACTACAGTTTCGCTCAAAACCATTGCGCATCTCTTCTGTAGTCAACACTGTGGTGTCGGACAATGCTGCAGCGGTGCTCCAAGAGGAGATAAATTCTCTTCTGAGCAAAGGGGCGATTCAGGTGGTTCCTCCTTCGGAAGAGAACTCAGGTTGAGTTCTTGCATATTTTGTTGTACCGAAGACAGGCGGAGGACTGCGTCCTGTTTTGAACCTCAGAACATTGAACACATTTTTAAGAACATACATGTTCAAAATACTTACACTGAGGCAACTGCTAAATGCAATAGGCCCAGGCAATTGGTTCACTACCATCAATCTCATGGTTGCTTACTTTCATATAGCGATCTTTCCGCGCCACAGAAAATTCCTGAGGTTTATATTCGAGGACGTGGCCTACAGGTACCTAGTTCTGCTGTTCAGCCTGTCGCTAGCTCCATGAACGTTCACAAAGTGCGTTGAGGCGGCGCTGTCTCCTTTTGCCGAGAATAATAGCGGCCTCAAGCGAGCAGGCGGAGAAACAGACAGCACTACACAACTGCTCACATTTAGACTCTAGGGTTCTTATTAAACAGAAAAGCTCACTGGCTCATTGACTGGGTCAACAGTTTTCATTCCAGGGTCTGGAGATATGCTCCGTTACCAGAAGAGCATGTCTGTCAGAGCACAGAATAGCTGCTTTTCACCGCTGCCTTCTCTGTTTCAGTTGCAACACAAACTTTGTTTCCGAGTGTTTTTCAGTTAATAGGAATGATGGCATCTATGATCGCTGTGGTGCCTCTCAGGCTGATGAACATGCGTGTTCGGAGGCTGACGGTACTCCGTCATGCATGTCAACTCTTCTGCCCTAGAGGGAACCCAGGCTGTTACGCCAGGGCTCTCCGATAGGCAGGGTGTCGTTTCGCAGTGGTGTCAACAGATGCCTCTCTCAGGGGGTGGGGTGGTCTGTGCAACTTCTCTGCGGTGAGGGGGGGCGTGGTCACAGGAATAACGCAGGCTTCACATCAACTTCTTGGAGCTGTTGGCAGTGTTTTCAGCCCTGTGACATTTTCGTCTGACTCTGACAGGTCGGTCATCATCTTCAGGACAGACGTCATGACAGTGGTGTCGTATATAAACAGGCACATCTCATTCTCTATTACTATGGTCCAGTGTTTATCTTCTGTCACTCAGGGCCACTCACATTCCAGGGCACCTGAATCTGGGGCGGACCTTCTCTTTTGGGCGGGCCCGCTTGTGAGGGAATGGAGGTTGCACTCATGGGTGGTAGCTCAGATCTGGGAGCGCTTCGCAGGGCAGTAATAGAAAATGCTCATTACAAATGCTTGTTGGCCTGCGAAGTTGTGGTATGCAGAGATAGTCAATCTCCTAGCAGCACAACTATGGAAACATCCTCTACACAGGGGCCTTCTGTCTCAGGCAGGGGACAGAGGTAGTTCACCCGCATCCCGAACTATGGAACTTGCATGCTTGCCTGTTGAAAGGTCCAATCTGATAGCTAAAGGGCTTCCTCCGAATTTGATTGAGACAACTCAAAGTACTTGGGCCTCGTCCAGTAGAGATTTATATGCTTACAAGTGGCAAGCTTTTGAGCAATGGTGTCAAGACCGTAAATGTTCTTCCATTTCAGTGCTCCATGGTGAAGATTTTTCTTTTCTACAAGAAAAAGGCCTTTCCTTCTCTACTATTAAAGTATACTTGGTGGCAATATCAGCCTGTCAAATTGGTTTTGATGGAGTGTCAATAGGGGGGCGTACTGCACTTGCAGTACGGTTTTTAAGAGGAGTACGACATCTGCGACCCACTGTGATGTCCAGTGTTCCATCTTGGGATTTATTGTTAGTGCTTGAGGCTCTCTGTGGTCCTCCTTTTGAGCCAATTGAGTCTATAGATATGAAAATTCTTTCATATAAGATGGCACTTCTTCTTGCTTTAGCATCTGCTAAACTAGTGAGTAATCTCCACGCTTTTGTCCATGCATCCATCTTGTATGCAGTTTGCTGCTAATGGTTTAAAGGTTACTCTACGGCCATACGCGGCCTATGTACCTAAGGTTGTCTTCAGTGATTATAACTCTATGGTCTTCGACCTTTATAGCTTCTGCCCCCTCCTTTTGCTTCTGAGCTGCAGGGAAAATATGGTCTACATGGACCTTACAATGAATATGCCCTTGTGATCAATTGTTTGTCTGCTATGCCAGTCCAGTAAAGGGTAAGGCATTGTCTAAACAACAGCTTTCCCATTGGAATATGGAAGCGCTTTCATTAGCTGATAGCAGCAAGGGTGTCCCATTGCCTCGGGAACATTCAATGAGAGCTATGGCAACATCTTGGGTGCTGTTCAAGGGCATGTTCATGGGTGATATTTGTGAGGCAGCCAGTTGGTCTTCACCGTACACTTTTGTCCAGTTCTACCGTCTTGATATAACGCCCCCCCTCGATGGCCCATTGTGTCCTCTCTGCGGGGTCCATTGTAGTAGAATAGCTAGCAAGGTTCTTGGTAGATGCTCGACGGGGCGTGAATATATGTCCCATACTGAGTGAATCGACTGAGGTTATGACCATAACCTCTGTTCCCTGAGTAAGAGGAACGAGGTACAACACATTGCTGCCCCGCCTCACAGCTTAGCTCGGAGAAGAGCGGCTGTCGAACTGAGAGTCAACCATGGTGATGATGGCTTATAGGTATAGGCGGAGGCACTGTTATACTGAGGCCATTACTGAGGTGAACTTAGCTAACATTAGGTACACTGTACAGGAGTTAGCGAGCTAAATATTCATAACTGTATTTATCTTTTTTTCCACTTTGCCCTGGCTTTTGCCCAGCACCAGCGTCCTGCTCCACTACACACGGCCACGCGAGCGCAGATAATGAAAGTTCGAGAAAACCCTGAAGTGTTAAACAATTAAGGTGTAATGGCGCTTCAGTACTCAGTAAGTTAAGGGATATAAAAATGTCTGCGTTAGTTTGGCTCCAGGGTCGCTAATGCTCATCTATGAGTATTATATCGGTTCACTTATCTTTATGAAAACCGAATTAGTTAATTTAAAACATCATTTCAAACATGTATTTACTCCTGAGCATGACAAAGTAAAACCTTTGAAAATATAAAACCCTTTTGAATATGAAACAATGCATAGCTTTAAAATGTCATTATAATTGCAGAAACAGTGTTTTACACTCTCTGGTGGTATAGAGCCTTTTTAATATATTTTACTTTTTATTATAACTAGACATTCAGTGAAATGTATTATCTTTGTCTGTAGAAGACTCCTCTTGTTTCTTTTACCAGAGCTCTGCTGTGGAGGATTGAGGTCAGAGGGGTATGGCTGGACTTTTGGATCTACTGAAGGAGCATGAACATGGTGTTGGAGGGGATTGTAGTCTTTGATGGGCTGGGTGACATGCAGCAGCTGTGTTTGGTCAGGTCTGTGCTCTAAACATTGAACTCCAAAAGGACTGGACATACTCCTATGAAACCATCCAAATGATTATTATTGGACTTGGAGAGACACTCTTGTTTCCACTCTTGAGACATTTTTGTGTCTGACACACTGGGAAAAATGTTGGGATTGTCTTCAAAGTCTTCAAGTCAAATCATTGCTAGTTTTAAAAAATAGTTACGATATTGTAATATAAAAGAATCAGTAAGCTACTGATGAGAATCTGGTGGTCTCCAGGTATTCTATTGACCTTTAAGCAAAATAGAACGCGCATTCTCCTGTTTTATGCAGATCACTGTTGTAACTTTGACTAGTTTTGGGAGAATAAAGTTTTTTAAGTAATGTTTGTGTGTTTTAATTGTTGAAGTATTGTTAGGCCAACCTGTTTTTTATAGAAAAACTTAACTTTAACAAACTACATCAATGGGAGACATCTTACTTTTTTGAGTAGATGCGCTATGTCCTATGTCCTCTATGCCCTTGAGAAATATAATTAATTGAGCCCACAACCAATACTACTTGAGCTGACTTTAATATTTGAATTACAAGTTGAGTCAACTTAATATTTTGAACTGGATACACACTGTGTCAGCTAAACAGCAATGTGAAACATTTGTTTGGCAAGCAAATTTTTGTTTGGCAAAAAAATTGAGTAAACTTTAAAAAGCTGTGCAACTTGTTACTAAACGTTTTTATGTTGAGGCGGCCTTTAGGTATATTTATTTATTTATATATATATATATATATATATATATATATATATATACATTTTTATTATTTATTTATTTATTTTTACAGTGTGGGAGCATGGAGAATAATTTTGACCCACGGCCTGGACACCACACTGTGTGCTGTAAAGGTGGTTAAAGGGTTGGCCCACATGTATCTGGCAACCCACAATACGATTAGCCCTCTTGAAGAAAACAAACGAAGCTCTCGGCTTGAATGAGATTCTATAGTTGAAGTAAGCTCGCTAAGCCTACAACGTTTTATGGTATGTCAGTCAATGATATCCTTATCCACTATCTTAGCCTGATTTGTGATGGAGGTTTATTCATTAACTAACCCGACGCGATAATGATTTACTTTCTTTCTAGAAAAGACCTCCTGAACTTTGATTAAAGTGCTTCCTGCGCTGCGGAGCTGCTTAAACACGCACCGAGTCTACGCGCTCGCACTAACTTTAAGCTCTAGTTTGATTCATGCGAACATAACAGATCATATCATTGTTCACACACTGCTTTAAAGCTGTAGAAAATGTCCAAGCTGCTTCCGCGCCCGCTACTTTCGGTTCGTCCGCTTCGCTGTATGGTGGATGAGAAGTTCGAGGTGCGCGTGCAGGGTTTACTGCCAGGTGCTCGGGTCACGCTGCACGCGCTGCTCCAGTCGGAGGACGGAGACTTCTGGGAAGGTTTCGGTCACTATGTCAGCGATAAGGCAGGAAGCGTCTCAGGTACATGTAGATCATTTTCATGTTGTTGGTTTATAGGTTGTAACATATTGTATGCCGCAGGAGAGCACTAACGCACAGTTTGCTGTGTTTCAGTCTCTGAAGATGCCAGTCTTGGAGGCTCATATGATGGAGTTGAAGCCATGGGTCTGCTGTGGAGCATGAAACCTATTCCTGGGAGCAGGACAGGCCTCAGGTTAAACCAAAGCAGACTGTATGGATTTTTTTGATACTTTAGGGATCAGTCACTCAATTATTCTGTCTTTTTTTAAGATTCCGGAAGAAGGACGTGAACACACCACTTGATGTCCACATTTCTCTGCATGAAAACCACCTAAATATGGGGTTCCGGGAGAAACCTCCCATGGCGTCAGTTGTGGTGCAGCGGTGGTACATATCTCCAGGAATCCAGAGGGTCGAGGTTACGGAAAATGATCTAAAGGCGGTTCTTTTCATTCCACCAGGTATTATTGACCTAGGTTTTGATATTGGCTGACAATATCTAAGTTGTGTAGGATGCTTATTAGTAGGGATGGGAATCACCAGTCACCTCCCAATACAATATTATTATACTACAGTAGTAACCAATTCATTTAATATTGAGATTTTATAAATATCACAATTTTAAAAATCGCCCTTTGTATTGCATTTTTCCCAGATTTTGTTACAATTTTAAACCTTTATAAAAAGGGTGTAATAAATAATTAAATGTAGCCCATTTCTTACAACATTAGTTTTCTCACTCTCTCTCACCAAAAAAAAATGGTAACATTTAAAACTGCGCAAAAAAAATAAAAAATCCTTCAAATACAAGAGTTTAACTTTTATTTGAGCAGAATGTGTTTCCCTGTCATCTGCCATACAGCATATAGTCACACTGTGTCACTAACATATTCTCTTCTCTAGGTCCTGGGCCTTATCCTGCTGTTCTCGACCTCTGGGGTGGAGGTGGAGGTTTAGTGGAGTATCGCTCAGCTCTTCTAGCATCCAAAGGATATGTTGCGTTAGTATTAGAGTATATTGGATTATTAGACCGCAATGGAAGGCCATATCAAGTGGACAATAAATACTTTGAGGTATTTAATTGGTTTAAATATTAAGAAGTTTAGCTAAGAGAGAGAGAAAAAAATCCTTAATTAGAAATGTGCAAGTTCATGTAAAAAAAAAAAAGCATCTTGTAATCTTTTAGGCAGCCTACAGTGTGCTGGAGCAGCACCCACAGGTTTGTCCTGAAAGAATTGCTATACTGGGTTTGTCTTTTGGTGTGTCTGTAACCCTGGGTATGGCAGCATACTCCTCAGTGATAAAGGTAGGTCATGCTAAACCTTTATAAAATGTTTCTTCATTGGTTGTTTACATATCATTGAACACATAGTCTAAGACAAATAAGTTGCATGACTTGCTCATTCTTACTTACAGCCCAGATGTGTAGTGTGTGTTAGTGGAAGCCACATCATGCCTGTCAATGGAACACTGGCTGATGTCTTTGCTGAGATCCAAAAGTGAGACCTCAGTTTATTCTTTTAAGAGTCATAGTATGTGATTTCCTTCCTCTTACAATCAGTATGGATTTCTTTTACTTCCTACCATATTTTACTATTGTGCAGTCAATTGTGATCTTTATAAGTTCTGCAAAATTAATCGCATAGAAATAGATATTGAAATTGCAATATGAATCTGTGCAATTATTTAATCATAAAAAAAGTGCAGTTTATTACAGGTAATATATGCGTAGTAGGTAATTCATGTACAGTTTTGCCTGAAGTATACTGAACATGACCTATGAACTCATGCTAAGACTCTCCAATCAAAAAAAGTTTGGTGCTTTTTTAATATTAGTATAAATACCATTCATTAATTTTGTGAATTTTAAATATTAATATTTAAAAAATCATACCATCATGCCAAATGCAGATGAAAAAACAATGAAGAAACATGAAAATCACAGATGCTGAGTTGATATAGAAAAGGTCATCATAGCCATGTTGTGAAAGAGGGAAACTAACACACATGGCTGAAAATATAATTTGCTTTCATGCAACTACTTCTGTTACCAGTCTCATTTGCTTTTGGTCTATATAAACAAGTCAGAATACCGGATTATACATTTAATGGTTAGATATTGTAGTTTAAATCGCAATATAAATGTTTAATCAAATAGTACCTACTGTATATTAGACCAATTAGATGTGCATATGAGCCTATATTATACAGCCCCCGTAAGAATGTCACAATCACTGCACAAATAACGTATATCCGTCTTGTGAACACCTTGCTTTTGCCTTAACACCACCCGATGAACATTGTGGTGTGTCTGTATGAAAGCCGTACGAATATCAGTCCATACGGTGTTCATAAAAACTCCGAAGGCACTCCTAAGGTGGCTCTACAGAGAGTGGATTTCATGCCATGGACAAGATCATCGACCTGGCCACGAACTTACATCCAGGCTACAAATGCTGGATTCTTATAAGGACACCTTACAAAGACCATAGGAAATGCCTGAAAAATCATTCGTATGGTGTTAGCAGCCGTTCATATGGGTCACATTTTGATCACTGCTTTAAGCCAATTAAATTTTTACGTGCCATGTATCACTAAATTATTTACATTGTACTAATTCCATAATATTTGCATAAGTTACAAACTACTGTACTTGAATTGCTTGAACAAATACATTTACTGCATTTTTTTTTTTTTTTTTACATTTCTTTAGTTTACACTTTTATCATGAGATTGTAGTAAAAATAAACAGAATTTATCTGTCTGCATACATACAGTCTTGTCAGGCAGACAGTTAACTGAAAACTTTTGCATTTGATTAAGCCATGGTGGACAATGTTTAAAAACATACAAATGTGCCATAATGGACAAACACAAATTTGTTCTCAGTGTGCACTTCATTTTTTTTAATACCTCTAGTAATTTGAGAATTATTTGTTAATGGTCTTGTTCCTTGACTAATCCAGATAATAATTTTAATGGTTCTTTCCTGCTTTGTCTGACTAACTAATCATCCTACGGGTCCTAACCCCAAAGTTGATCTAGTGAATGACACACCCTTACTAATTTTAGCAAGTTTATATTACTATATTTATTATTATTAGCTTTTTTAACAGTGAACGGTGTGGGTTCTGACATTCCAGAAAGCAAACATTTGGTACCATATATTTGGGAATGTTTCTGAACTCTATTAATTTCATGCCTCTGGAATAGGACATTTAAAAATGACATGCATTCATCCATACAGTGGACCCTTGCCATATAAGTGCCCTGGCTAATGAAGTTTCAACTTGAATGTGAATTTTGCTGCGACATGCGTGGCTGTAGCCGGTGTAGGTTTAATGTCTATTAATTTTGTGTTTTACATTTTTCTGTTTTGATTGTTTTTATATGCAAAAACTAAATAAAATGTTGGAAATTTAGAAATAAAAAAAAATATTTCGTGTGTCTGGAGCGGATTATCCGCACCTACATTGTTTTCTATGAGTAAATGGTCTTTGGTATACAAAATTTCGAGTTACAAACTTGCTTCTGGAACAAATTAAATTTGGTTGGCAAGGGTCCACTGTCTAATGGACCATACCAGCAGTAACTGCAGTGGATGGTGAAACAACGTTCTAAATGTCCTTGAACACTTGAACAACATACTAATTAAGGGTCATTGTCCCAGCAGACATGCACTTCTAAACACACCCATAATGTTTGGCAAAATGAAAGTCTTGTAACAATCTGAGAATGTTTTTACCAGTGTCGAATATTGACCAGTCTCACAAGACCAGCCCATACTAAAACACAATAGCTTGATTAAACAGAGCTGTCTCAATACTTGACAACAGTTACTTCAATTAAAGAGAGAGGGTAACTTAACTGAATACCCAACCGACAGAGCATGTGAATGTAAATCCAAATATGAAAACTCTTCCTGTCTTTTTATTTCAAGAAATTATGGAAACACCCGCTATGATAAAGAAAAAAGAATCATTTGGCGAGATCTCCTGCTGCCAGTACCAGATGACACTTCAAAGAAAGTTGAAGTAAGGATCCATCAGAGCCTGTCAAATGAATTCTCTCATTATTACATGCACTTTATTGTGCTTTGCATGTTTATATGTTTATGGTTTCTTCTGTCACTTTCTTTAACTGTGTATAGATGGGTCGTATTCTGTGTCCAATTTTATTGATCGTTGGGGAGGATGACCAGAATTGGCCCGCAGCAGAGTCTGCAGAAGATGTAAGGATTAATTTATATATATATATATATATATTTCTTATTATTTTTACCTCTTTTTTTCCGGATTTTCCGATTTTTTCCCCTAATTTTAGTAGTGTCCAATTCCTCCCAGTCGCTAGGGGATCCCCAACGTTAAGCTTCTACCGCCACTCAGTCGGGAGGGCCGCAGACCGACCCATGTGTTTCCTCCGACCCACACGATGTCACCGACCATCTTTTCGAACTGCTCGCTCACGCACCGTAGGGGGCAGCGTAACACACTCTGAGGGACAGCGCTATCCGCTCCCTCCGTTTACGTGAGCTCACAGACGCCCCTGATTGTCTTCTAGAGCCGTCATTAATGTGGGAGCACTAAATACCTCTCATCCCTCCCCTCTGAGAGAGCTTGGCCAATCAGCTCTCTCTAGGCCTCCGGGTGTGAGAGGTAACAGCATCACCCAGGGTTCGAACCAGCGATCTCCGGATGATAGGGCCATTTACCACTGCGCCACTCGGAGGCGAGGATTAATTAAAATTGTCTAATAATAATAAATATAGTTGCAAGCAACGATGGGCGGCGGGCCCAAGCACCCTGCGCCATTGCCACACAGGCACAACCAGTTTGTCTTTGGTTAAGACCCCCGCACAACCTGCTCACTACACAATATGAAGTATTAGAGCTGATGTCGGCCCTAAATACTTGTCAGCAATTGTGTGTGTGTGTGAGAGAGTGAGATATGTGAGTGTGTGTGTTAACATTTGTGATGTGTGTGATGTATGAGTGTGTTTATGTGTGCATGTGTGTGTTTGTGTGTGAGAGAGACAGAGAGATGTGAGTGTGTATGCATGAGTGTGTTTGTGAGTGTTAACATTTGTGATGTGTACATAATGTTCCAAATTATTACGCAAATTATCTTTCCCTGATTTTCATAATTAGTCAATGCAAATGATGGTCAGTATAATTTTCAAGTCATCAATCATTAGTGTATAATTTGAATTTTATTGAACAAACTTCCTAATGCTAATATTTATTTATTTTTTAAAAACTGAAAATGCACTCTTCCAAATTATTATGCACAACAGAGTTAAAACATTTTATAGGCTGTAAAGAACTGAAAATGGGTTTTTGTTGAATTTGCAGCTTTAGGAAATCAAAAACTATTTAAATAAAAAACATCCTAACATGGTATGTTACATCTTAACATAGGACCCCTTCTTTGATATCACCTTCACAATTCTTGCATCCATTGAACTTGTGTTTTTTTGGACAGTTTCTGCTTGAATTTTTTTTGCAGTATTTCAGAATAGCCTTCCAGAGCTGCTGTTTTGATGCGAACCGCCTCCCACCCTCATAGATCTTTGCTCTAACCCTAGATCTTGCTTGAGGATGCTCCAAAGGTTCTCAAAGGGGTTGAGGTCAGGGGAGGATGGTGGCCACACCATGAGTTTCTCATCTTTTATTCCCATAGCAGCCAATGACACAGAGGTACAGTGGTGTGAAAAACTATTTGCCCCCCTCCTGATTTCTTATTATTTTGCATGTTTGTCACACTTAAATGTTTCTGCTCATCAAAAACCGTTAACTATTAGTCAAAGATAACATAATTGAACACAAAATGCAGTTTTTAAATGAAGGTTTACGTTATTAAGGGAGAAAAAAACCTCAAAATCTACATGGCCCTGTGTGAAAAAGTGATTGCCCCCCTTGTTAAAAAATAACTTACCTGTGGTTTATCACACATGAGTTCAATTTCTGTAGTCACCCACAGGCCTGATTACTGCCACACCTGTTTCAATCAAGGAATCACTTAAATAGGAGCTACCTGACACAGAGAAGTAGACCAAAAGCACCTCAAAAGCTAGACATCATGCCAAGATCCAAAGAAATTCAGGAACAAATGAGAACAAAAGAAATTGAGATCTATCAGTCTGGTAAAGGTTATAAAGCCATTTCTAAAGCTTTGGGACTCCAGCGAACCACAGTGAGAGCCATTATCCACAAATGGCAAAAACATGGAAAAGTGGTGAACCTTCCCAGGAGTGGCCGGCCGACCAAAATTACCCCAAAAGCGCAGAGACAACTCATCCGAGAGGCCACAAAAGACCCCAGGACAACATCTAAAGAACTGCAGGCCTCACTTGCCTCAGTTAAGGTCAGTGTTCACGACTCCACCATAAGAAAGAGACTGGGCAAAAACGGCCTGCATGGCAGATTTCCAAGGCGCAAACCACTTTTAAGCAAAAAGAACATTAAGGCTCGTCTCAATTTTGCTAAAAAACATCTCAATGATTGCCAAGACTTTTGGGAAAATACCTTGTGGACCGACGAGACAAAAGTTGAACTTTTTGGAAGGTGCGTGTCCCGTTACATCTGGCGTAAAAGTAACACAGCATTTCAGAAAAAGAACATCATACCAACAGTAAAATATGGTGGTGGTAGTGTGATGGTCTGGGGTTGTTTTGCTGCTTCAGGACCTGAAAGGCTTGCTGTGATAGATGGAACCATGAACTCTACTGTCTACCAAAAAATCCTGAAGGAGAATGTCCAGCCATCTGTTCGTCAACTCAAGCTGAAGCGATCTTGGGTGCTGCAGCAGGACAATGACCCAAAACACACCAGCAAATCCACCTCTGAATGGCTGAAGAAAAACAAAATGAAGACTTTGGAGTGGCCTAGTCAAAGTCCTGACCTGAATCCTACTGAGATGTTGTGGCATGACCTTAAAAAGGCGGTTCATGCTAGAAAACCGTCAAGTAAAGCTGAATTCTGCAAAGATGAGTGGGCCAAAATTCCTCCAGAGCGCTGTAAAAGACTCGTTGCAAGTTATCGCAAACGCTTGATTGCAGTTATTGCTGCTAAGGGTGGCCCAACCAGTTATTAGGTTCAGGGGGCAATTACTTTTTCACACAGGGCCATGTAGGTTTGGATTTTTTTTCTCCCTAAATAATAAAACCCCTCATTTAAAAACTGCATTTTGTGTTTACTTGTGTTATCTTTGACTAATAGTTAAATGTGTTTGATGATCAGAAACATTTTGTGTGACAAACACGCAAAAGAATAAGAAATCAGGAGGGGGGGGGCAAATAGTTTTTCACACCACTGTATTCTTTGCAGTATGAGATGGTGCATTGTCATGCATGAAGATGATTTTGTTACGGAAGGCACGGTTCTTCTTTTTGTACCATGGAAGAAAGTGGTCAGTCAATATACTTTGCAGAGGTCATTTTCACACCTTCAGGGACCCTACAGGGGCCTACCAGCTCTCTCCCCATGATTCTGGCCCAAAACATGACTCCGGCACCTCCTTGTTGACATCGCAGCCTTGTTGGGACATGCTGCCATCCACAAACCATCCACTACTCCATCCATCTGGACCATCCAGGGTTGCACGACACTTACAGTATCAGTAAACAAGACTGTTTAAAAACTTGTCTTCATGTATGCCTGGGCCCACTGCAACCGTTTCTGCTTGTGAGCATTTGTTAGGGGTGGCCGAATAGTAGGTTTATGCACAACTGCAAGCCTTTAAAGGATCCTACACCTTGAGGTTTGTGGGACTCCAGAGGCACCAGCAACTTCAAATACCTGTTTGCTGTTTTGTAATGTCATTTCAGCAGCTGCTCTCTTAATCTGATGAATTTGTCTTGCAGAAACCTTCTTCATTCTGCCTTCATCTGCACGAGTCTGTCTGTGTGCTGAATCAGCCACAAATGTCTTCACAGTACGATGATCAAGCTTAAGTTTTCATGAAATATCTAATGTTTTTATACCTTGTCCAAGGCATTGCAATATTTGACGCTTTTCGGCAGCAGAGAGATCCTTTTTCTTTCCCATATTGCTTGAAACCTGTGGCCTGCTTAATAATGTTATTAAGAGTTAAGCTTGTTATTAAGTGGAACAACCTTCTTCAGTACTTTTCCTTTAATTGAGATTATCTGGCAAACTACTTATCACAGGTGTCTGAGATTCATTTCAGTGATCCAAAGAGCCCTGAGACACAATACCATCCATGAGTTTAATTTAAAAACTAAACATTTAATGTTTATGACACTTGCATCCAATTTGCATAATAATTTGGAACGCGGTGTACGTGTATATAATAGGCCATAGATGCTGGAAAAAAAAGCATCACACTATGATGTCTCAGTGTGATGTCACTGAACGTGTCACTCAATATAATATCACAACGAAAGTTATTAACCACTTTTTAGCGTAAGTTTAAGGCATCGTCACAGCTGACCCGTTTGATATAATAAAAATCCCTCTACAATTTTTTCATCCGTTTGATGCGTTTTGGCAAACGACACAAAATAACTGGCCTTCTGTTGATTGATGTGAACCCAGGACATGCAGTGTGAAAGCTGTTCAGTTTAATGAGCTCTGAATGTACCGATTTTTGTGTGCATACATGCAAGTGTGTATGAGCTATGCAGCAAAATCTTTTGTGGGGGCCTCTGATGGCCCCGTGTAGAAGGATGGCCTGATGTGGTGTGTAGAGGGATTTTTTCATATCTCAAACGGGTCAGCAGTGACAATGCCTTAAACTTGACCTAAAAGTGGTTAATAACTTTCTGTGTGACATTATACGTCACGCGTTCAGTGACATCACCTTGAGTAACATCATAGTGTGTGTGATGTTTTTACTATTTTTCCAGCATCTGCCTATTGTACACACGTACACATCACAAATGTTAACGCTAACACAAAACATCTCTCTCTCTCACACACACACACACAAACACACACACACACACACACATTCATGCACACACTCATATCACACACATACACACTCACTCACTCTTATGCAATGACATACATGCACGCACGCATCCACGCATAAACACACTCAAACATCACACACATACACACACATCCATCACAAATGTTAACATTCGCATCACAAATGTTAACATTCGCATCATAAATGTTAACATTCGCATCACAAATGTTAACACTCACACATGTACACCCACAGACACACCAGCTTTTTGGAGGTCTTAACATAAAATTCCCCCTATGCTACACATGATGGATTTTTTTGTAGGTCTTAACACGCTCAAAGGACAAGCAAGTTGTGCGGTACACGGGTAGCGATAGCACAAGGTGCTTGAGCCCGCTCATCGTTACTTGCAACTATATTTAGGGCCCATAGGATGTGCAGGACCCTCTTTTTTCCTAAGGATTATTATTATTATTATTTATTTATTTATTTATTTTCTACCCTTTTGGGGGGTCTTAACATGCTCAAAAACTCACAAAAATTGGCAGTTAGGTTGGAATCTGTCTGCCAATTTTCATAAATTTTTGAGCATGTAAATCCCCCCCAAAACCCCAAATGGGAAAAAGTAATCCTATGCACCCTATAGTGCTTGGGCTCTAATAATAATAATAAAATTAATAACTAAACAATAATTACAATAGGCAGCAGGGTGGCTTAGTGGATAGCACTGTTGCCTTGCACCTCTAGGTTTCGAGTTTTATTTTCACCTCAGGAGTGCATGTTCTTCCTGTGCTGGGTGGATTTTTTCCCACAGTCCAAAAATATGCAGATTAGGGTAACTGGTGTTCCCAAATTGCCCAAAGTGTGTGAATAAGCATGAGACTGTAGGTCCCCTATGATGGATTGGTACTCTGGTACTCTGTCTTGCCCTAAGTCTCCTGGGATAGTCGCCAGGACCCTGTATACAGGATAAAGCGGTTTAGATGATAAATAAATTACATTATCAAGCTCCCAATAATATAGTACATGTTTTTGTATATTATAATGTATATTGGAACAAGAGTATTATTAATTATTTATTTTAATTATTATTATTTAAGTTCCTTAAGCTATTTCTTCTGACAATATAAAAAAAAAAACCCTGCATAATAATGGGTTTCCAGATCACACATACCAGTGTCTTCTCCACTCTCGTCTTTAGATGAAACAGATGATGGAACAAGCTGGCAACAGTCACTTGTTGACAACTCTCTCTTACCCTGAAGCCGGCCACCTTTTTGAGCCTCCTTACAGTCCACACTGCCGAGCCAGCAATTACATGCTGATTGGGACAAGGAAAAAAGGTAAGACATCAAAGAGTGCATTACAATTTCGGTAAGTACAGAAGACACGACAGTCATGACTGTTAATAAGTATTTACTCAACATTAAGTTGATAATAATTCCACTGATCCAATGCATGGACTCTGTGTCTCTGATATGCCAGACACCATACTTTTTATAACATTCCATCTGTATTCTAATACAACATGCGGGTTTCAGCTTGCAAAGCATAGTTTTTTATTTAAGAAAACAAAAACATATTTAAAACTGAGGTCAATAATATTTTTATTTCATTATTTAAAAAAAGGTAATTATTATTTAACATTGCAGTTTGTAATTGCTGTCATGTTTTTTTTGTAGTGGTTGTGCTGTGGGGTGGACAAACAGTGCCTCACAGTCACGCTCAGGAGGACTCCTGGCACAAAACCCTGGCGTTTCTGGAGCAGCACCTCTATGGCAACTTAAGTCATTAAACATCAATCACATTATAAGAATAGCAGTAAATGTTCTGAGAGTATTGAGAATTATAATCACTTTGCTATACATGATCAGAAAATAAATATAAAAATTTTAGCTGGTTATAAGAGAAGATTGATTCATTGATGTTTAAAATTAGCAAAATTTGAAATCAAGTTTCATGTAAATTGGACTTTTCACTAGCACAGGACTCATAATATTTAACAGGGATGGGTATCACCAGTGACCACCGGATATGATGTTCATATTTTTAATATAAATTATTTTCCCATTTTTGTTACAATTTCAAGACCTTGAACTTTGTGTACCTTGCTTGAAAGTTGTGTGTAAAGTTTAACATCTTGACTTTATTCAACAGCTTTATAACTTGATTTAAACAATACAAAATAACTTTAAATGCGAGAGTTTAATGCTTAACTTAAAATGCCATTGGAATTACAGCCATTTAAAGCTAAAAGTCTTGACTCAATTCATCTTAAGTGTTTTCTTTTAAATTCAGTGTGGTGGCGTACAGGGGCCAAATGCCAAAAAAAAACCTTTGTTCCAAAATTTATGGATGTGACTGTATGTCCTGCATGTTTCCAGAGAACTGCAGTCAGTCATGTTGTCCTGTGTTTTTCTATGTTGCTACTTTGTATTTTGTATTTGTGTACACATTATATAAAGGACTGACAATAACATCCATTTGATATGACAGACATTAAAAAAACAAAGATGATTTAATTACAGCCATACTCTCTCCCTCTGAATCATTTACATTAGCTTTAATTTGTTGTTGTTGGTCTTTCGGCTGCTCCTGGCAAGGGGCCGCCACAGCGGAATATCCAGTCCGCACAACAACTTGGCAAAGGTTTTGCGCCCTTCCTGACGCAACCCTCCCAATATTTTTATCCGGGCTTGGGACTGGCACTGCATCCAGTGGCTGGGGGGTTTGGGCACTGGCTGGGAATCGAACCCGGGCCTTCCGCATGACAGGCGAATTTTATTTAATAGGCTGTAAATATGTATCTGTCAGTAACTTCTTTTTGCTGTCAAATGTCACACTATGGCATCTACACTACGAGACATTGACACTATCATAGCAAGGCAATGACATCATAGTCACTATGACATCATAAGAAAAGATACCTTTATTTGCCCCACTAGTGTTTTGCTTCATCTGGGAAAATTTCTTTGTAACAGAAAAAATTGTGCAAATAAAAAATAGGGACAGTACAGTGTATAGATACAAAAGAAACAGAATACCGCAACTTGTCATAGTGCTGATATCATAGTGAGTGGGCCCTAATTACGAGGACTAACACAATCCATAATCAATGTCCGATCCATAATCAAACTGCCTTCCTCATGTCTGAAATATTGGCCTTGTGCATGTGGAAATCAATGGAGCAATGTCAGTAGAGTTTCCACAGAAAGATGCTTCTCTTCTCCAAGTTAGTGACAAGTTATACATTGACACACTTGCTGAATGTTCATGGAAACGACAGGAGTGTGCTCTGGGCCACCACAGCCGGGATCACCACAGACATATGGCTTTCTTTCTCTGTAAGTTTCATTCACAAGAAATTTCATCACGTTCTTGTTTAACGTGAACGCCCCTTGTAGTTATTTCAAAATACAGAGAAAAACAACTTTATTACGTTTATTAATCATCTTTTCAGTCCTGTTATATATCTTGTGGTGTTTTGCTCTTTCTCAGTGAAATAAATGCTTAGTTAAGTGTATTCACTGTCTCATTGTAAAGTGCTTATGATTTATAATAGAGTGTGTATAGTTTCATTTTGCTGAACAAGCGCTCTCCTCCAGCCAGAGTAACTGGTATAAGGTGATTACTGGTAAGGTAAGGTGAAGTGTTTCAACCAGACCAGATGGCAAGTGGTATCAGATGAAGTTAAAATATGCATAAATGATAACAATAACTTTATTTAGTTTTTATCCATATCATGTGCCCAAATCAAGCCTACATATTCTGCCCTGTTTTTCAGGGTCAACTTTGGGCCTGTCACACAAAAAGCCATAAACAGGAGAATGTAGGTTGCAAAATTATGACTCTAGAAATCTGGTTTGTGAACTGTTTGTAGAGTGTCTGCTGTGGATTCTCCGTAAAATGTGTTGCAAAAACATTAACCAGAAGTTTCAGACTACACTGCTAATTAATTTAAGAAGGAAATATTATGGTACTCATATTACAAAGTCAAACACGTACAGTATAAAGAGTTATTAGAAACTACAGGATTGGGTTACACTTTAGGGCCATTTAAGGAATGAAGGTGGATGTTTTCTTCAGTAGGTGTTAATATTAAGTACTGTAGCTGATTTGCATAATGTGGCATAACATCAAAGTTTTAACCCTTGCTTGGCCATTTTATGTGCAACTACTTTTTAACAGAATTCAATGAAAACTGAAAGAATGTTTGTTGTCAGAAAATTAAAAAAGCTGGTAATTTAATGCATCCTACAATCATCTGTGTAACATAGAAGTGGTGCCAACCTTAGCTAAAAATCTATTAGCCATTTCTAACATTATTATACATTATACTTTTGACATGCTGTCATCCTGTCTTCCCCTCTTTATTCCTCATTCTCTGGTTGACAAGAATAAATCAGCTCTCAGTGCCATATAATCCCTTTTTACCAGCGAGCCCTGCAGCTCCTTTTTCTTCTCACACACTCTCACCCTTCTACGTTCTCAGGTGTTCAGGTGTGTCTTTACATGCTTCAACCTTTACAGCGATTGCTACACAATCCATTACAGCATGCTGCAAGGACATGGAAGGAAAAATCGGTGAACACTGAATGACTTGAATGGACATATTCATTACATTTCTGCTCTGGATCTGTTCTTTTAATTGTGTAAGTGCCATTGTTTTAAATATAAAGTGTTAACTTTAGATGCTCCTGCGCATACTGCTTTTGCCATGTCTCCTCTGTTGAACTTAATTTTTGTCTGATGGGTGGTCATCGCATAAAAGTCAGAGACATTTGCATTTGTCAATCTTGATGATTAATTAGTAAACTCTTACAGCTTCTTAGTTCCATCCTGTTGCAAGCTGTGTGGCATCACTTTGCCCGGAAATTTATGCGTGTTATATCTACACTTGGACTGTCTGCATAATTATGTGATGTACTCTACAAATCTGTTTAGTTTCTGTACAGTTATGGGAAAAAGGATAGCTGAGCACGAATGAAAATATCAAAATCGATAATTGCTTATTACATTTTATGCTGTAACATTTCTAATTATATGGTCTGTACAAGCTCTTTGAGGTTACTTGCTCATGCTGTATCTTTCTTTGGAGACTTACATACTATATGTTAGTCTACAAATTTCTTTTTTATTTGGACTGTTTAACACTTAACACTGTTTGTAGTGTACCACCACTATAATCATGTAATTTAAAAGCTTTATGGTATAGAATGGGTCATTTTCTGCACCATATTTTACTAACATATATCAAGGCATAATGTTTAGGTTCTACTGTCTGGAAATACTGTATGCACTGGAAACAAGTTTGTACTGTATAGGGGGAAAACATTTTATTAGGAATAGTCTTACAGTCCTACAGTAATGACAAGTTGAGCAGTGGAGGTTTGAGAAGAGAACTGTACTTATATATTTTGTGTTCTGTTTATACACAACCGTAACATTATCATTTATTTACCTGTAAACTGGTGACAGGATAATGAGCACCCAAGGCTCAACCATGCCTGCAGGGACCAAAAAACAGCATGTCCAGTCTGATCCCACAGAAAAGCCAATGTGGGATAATTAGCAGCAAAAAAAGTTAATGCTTGCCATGATAGAAAGGCACAAGAACAGCAAGTGCAGCACATCCATGCATGTACAGTGCTCAGCAGCCAAAGAACCCAAGCTCGACGCAGCCCCTGAATTCCCCAGTCCCATCCAACTGAGCACCCATGGGATTGAACACGTCCGATCCACGGAGGCCCCACCCCGCAACCAAGAGCACTCAGAGAAACCGCTACCGATGTCCTTGATGTTCGACGCCACATCACGCCCACAGAAGTCTTGTGGAGGTGTCAAAAGGGTTTTCTTATTTTGATTCTTTTGATTTCTGTACTTTCAAAAACTCTAGACCTTCCTGAAAGTCTATTATGCCTAAAAGGTATCGAACCTTTTATAGAAATAATTCAAATTCCGGGCACGTTAGTATGTGTAAAAAATGTGTTATTCCTTTAAGTTGAAGGTTATTGCAGCTTCTCCTCTGATGTATTTCTAGGACTGTACATGTTGGGATTCAATGGCTTGAGGCATTGCAGACAGTCAAAGCATAAAGAACTATAGTTGCTGGAATTTTGGTCAGTTCTTACAAATGAAAAAGTGGTGAATAGCTCGAAGGTTGCCGTAATGATTTCAGGTTTTACCATATCGCTACGGTTTTGCTTTTCTTTTTGTTAGTTTAAATGAAATCAATGGTTGCACTCACTTACTTTGGTTTGTATTTTTACTTAATAAATTGATTTATTTACAAATATTTGTATTTTTTTATTGTATTATTTAGCCTATGATTTTCACAGCAAAAGCAACAATGGCCCGAAGGTGGATGTCTGCAGTGCTGCTCCTTTGTGAGTATCTACTCTGACATTTAACACAAAAATGATTTCAGTATGCCTCATCAGTACAAACGTGTGATCACTTGCTAGGGTAGGAAGGTTATTTTTTGTTATTTTCTTGCAGGTACTTGCCCTTTTCACATTGTTTTTATAAGATTATTTCCTGGGTGGATTGCGCTTTAACATAAATATTGCCAAAGTAACTGTAGTCTATTTTTACAAATACTTTTTTTAATCTGTAAAGATGGTGGTTGCAAAATTAACAAGTTTATTTCCTACATAATATAGAGTGTGTGTATTTGAGAGAGATGTGAGGACACAATGCAGGGAGGTGTTGGCTCATTTCACCACCACAACAACTCAAATATTTGTTCTTTTTTATTTATAGTGCTGGTGGTGCCAGCTCACTTACAGGAAGAATGTGAGAGGAGCTCGTGCCACCCTACCCTAGGTGATCTCATGGTGGGCCGTCCTGCTCAACTTTCTGCATCTTCCACCTGTGGGCTAAATGGGCCTCAGAACTATTGCATCCTGGGATACCTGGAGGTCTGTTCTAAGCCACAATATTCCATAATATTTACTAGATTTTGAGATTTAATATGTTTTACACACTGAGTTGCATTTGTACAATTAACCTAGAACAATAGCTGTTTACTAAAGCGTTCAATAAGTTGTACTGAACTTGATAACTGAAAAATTTCAGTACAGTCTCCTGCAGTTATGAAATATATACTATATAATTTCTCAAACAATTAGAAAAAATTTTGGTCATTTCTTAAATGGCAGTTTTGTGCCCTCAGGATGTACCCTATATATTATATATGCAGTGCAGCGCAGGGTCATATTTCCCAACTGTGTGCCAAGTTTTTTTTACTATACATAGCAGTCAATGGTTATAGTAAATTAATGCCTGCCATGACACACATTTTCTAGAGTAATACCCATCCCAAATCTTGCTGTCAGCATCTTAGCAAGCAGCAGACAGATGTAGACTGAAAGCAATGTGGCCAACCTTGTGCATGCATACTACAGGCATGTTCAGATCTGTCAGTGAGATGGGTCTCGCGTTCCCTTAAGACATATTTATTACCATTTACGTTGCACCCAATGCTTCTTTATGCTGAAGGAATGGAGTTTCACATAGTACATAATGTGTTCCCTGTTTTCGTTGGCATAAAGAATTAACTATGGAAACAGTTGCTTCTGTACTGTAAATAACCAATGGTTGTGATATGAGTATGAATTCCTCTATGTTTATATACCAAAACAAATAGTGAGAACTATTCTTGTTCATACAAGCCCACTAATGAAAATATGTGCTATGTATGCTTTCGTACCATTGTAGTGCGTACTAATTACACAACTGCCATGCAGCACTGATTTATTCTGTAGCCGCCTGAAGCCAGTTTTGGAGAGAGACATGTGTGAGTTATTTATTCTTCATGCATTTAGGATACTCAGCAATTAAAAGAAAAATATTATGAGGTTGTTAAACAGTGAGCTGTATTGGCTACAATATAGCAGATCACTGATGGATGTGTGTATCTATGCATCTGTTTGTGGGGCCATGGAATAGACTAGTGTCCCATTTAGTGTCAGTTCCCTCTTCTCACCCAGTGTTCCATGAACAAGTTACTGAATGAATGAGCATTACCCTATGATCAGATACTGTAAATAGATCTTATTGACAATTTAAACTCAAAGTCCTGAAGTTAGCGCTCTTCTGACGTTTTTTTTTTTTTTTTACATCCAATGCAATGTTTTCTTTAGGAGGAACGGAAATGTTTCACATGCGACTCCAGAAGCCCTTACAATCGATACAACAACCCGAATAGCCATCAGATTGAAAATATCATTACAACTTTTGAGCCAGAGCGTAAGATGAAGTGGTGGCAGTCTGAGAATGGTGAGTCTCACAGATTTAACAGCTGTGTGAGTCATCAACACACATACACACACACACACACTTATGCACACACATATGCGCAAATCTGCACACACAAACGCACGTACAGTATGCACACACACACACACACATATGCACATATGCACATATATGCCCACAGACACTCAGGTATGCAAACACACACACACTGTGGACTGGAGTCATTTTGAATGATTAGTATCAAAGCTACATTTCAAGCGTTATTATATATTTCACAAGCATTATATGTAAGAAATATCATAAATGATTGAACAATTCATCAATGCACTTATTAACACTTATTTAAAACCATACCTTATATTTTAGGTGTGCATCACGTCAGCATTCAACTAGACTTGGAGACTATGTTTCAGTTTAGCCATTTAGTCATGACATTCAAGGTAAGTTTCCTTTTTTTTATTGAATGGAGGGGTGGAATTGGTATGATTTTTTGACTAGCACTGCAATGCACTGGACCTTGTCTGTGTAGAGTTTCAGACCTGCTGCAATGCTGGTGGAGAGGTCTAAAGATTTTGGTCGTACTTGGAAGGTGTTTCGGTACTTCTCTGAAGACTGTCCTGCAGACTTCCCCAGAATCTCATCAGACCCAGCAGAAGCTATAGACGACCTTATCTGTGATAGCCGCTACTCTGGAGCTGAGCCTTCTACTGATGGAGAAGTACAACTTATTTCCACTTTCCTTTTCATTAAATTTTTGGCATAGTTTAATGCGTGTTCTAAATGTCGTAAATCCCTTACAGGTGGTCTTAAAGGCTTTGGACCCCAACTTTCATATTGAAAATCCGTTTGACCCTATCATTCAAGGTCTGCATTTTAACACAACTTAAAAGATACAAAGATTTTTGTATCTGAGGGCATACCTAAGCTATGATATGATTACATTTCTCAGATGTCTACAATGCATTACGTATGCATCAAATGCATTAACTACTAATGCATTTCAATATTCTATTAGCTGAAGTATCTGATTATTGTGTAAAAGATAATGCTGTATTAAAAAAATCCATAAAGAAGCATAGTTTTTCTTTGCTGTTAGACCTCATCAGCATAACTAACCTGCGAGTGAACTTCACACGTTTACTCACACTGGGTGATGACTTGTTGGGACGGAAGAAGAGGAACCCACAGGATAAATACTACTATGCTCTCTATGAAATGGTGGTCAGGGGGAGCTGCTTCTGCAATGGCCATGCCAGCCAGTGTATGCCTGTTTATAACACACGTGGAGATGCCTTAAATGAACCTGGCATGGTGAGCAATTTATTAATTCCTAAATATTTGATTCGATTTGACAATCCCAGGAAGTTGTGAATAGATGTTATAATGCGAGTCCCAAATACAAAGCTATTTGTATTTTTGCATTCTATATACTGTATCTATTTTATATTATACTGAGAAAACCCATACTGTCTTACTATATTGTTATGGCATTCTGGTTAGTATGGTAGTATATAGTATTTAAAGTAACAGGGACTTTTTGTTCCCAGGTTCATGGGCGATGTGTGTGTCTACACAACACCATGGGGAACAACTGTGAAAAGTGCCAAGATTTTTATAATGATGCCCCCTGGAGGCCAGCTGGAGGCACTGACCCACATGTTTGCAGAAGTAAATGCAGCAGCAACAACAAATTCTAGTTACAAACAGTAATAGTAATAGTACTTGCTAGTCCTGTAGGAAAGAGAAAGACCTTAATTAAACAGGGGCCCTAGTGATAGTGAGCCACACTAAATCATATGGCTTTTAGACATGAAGAATGTATTGGTAGGGTTCAGGGACCAGTATTAGATTTTTTAAGATCCCTCAGGATTTCATACCTTTCATGCCATCTGGGTAATGAAAGTACTTTAGTTATATAATACCTTGCATCTTATTTTAGCTGTATTGGAATACAGTACAAGCATTGCACTACCTCTCAAAAGTTTGGGATCACTTTCCAACTCCATCGTCTTTGGTTTTTATTTCTGTCTACATTGTAAAACAAAGCTGAAGGCATCCAAAATATGCAAGCTTTCATAATACCTCCTATCTGACATCCTGTTAATTGGTGATTTCTGAGGCTGGTAACTCTAAATGAACCTCTTCTCTGCAGCAAAATTTTGGTCTTTTTTTCCTGGGATGGTCTTCATGAGAGCTAGTTTCATCATTGTGCTTCATGGGTTTTGCAAATGCACTTGACAATACTGTTCTTGCAGAAACTATTCCAGAAAGGCAGACTTCCATGTCTTAAAATATCAACTGATTGTTGTTGTTGTTGTTGTTACACAATTACCTAATTTCACATGTTATTTCATAGTTTTGAAATCCACAGTATTGTTGTAGAATGAAGAAATAAAATTTTCAAGGAGTCCCAAACTTTTGAACGGTCGTGTACATGGTAGAAAGTAAATAATGGCTACAATTTTCCATATCCTGTTACAGGGTGCAACTGCAATGGCCATTCAGAGAGATGTCACTTTGACCTACAGCGTTACAAAAACACTGGGCAGGTCAGTGGTGGTGTGTGTGATGACTGCAGAAACAACCGTGTGGGCGCTCAGTGTGAGCGATGCAAGCCACACTACTACAAGGACCCTCTCCGCTCTCTAAGTGATCCTTATGCCTGTATACGTGAGTAAATTCAAAGGGCCAGAATGCATCAGCAACTGATTTATATTTCTAGCTTACTAAGCTTTATTCTATTTCTCTGCAGCTTGCGCTTGCCACTCAGTAGGATCTGTGGATGGTGGATTGTGTGATCCAGTGAGTGGTCAATGTGTGTGTAAGCAGAACGTAGAGGGCGAGCACTGTGATCGATGCAAAATTGGATTCTATAGACTCAGCCAAGAAGACACTAACGGTTGCCAGAGTAAGATATCCTCTTCTCCATCATCCTACACTTCGGGGGGAAAAAAACGTCTAGTATTTCTCACTAATTTTAAAGTGAAAGAAATACACTGCCTGGCTTTAAAAAAAAAAAAAAAAGTCTCGCACTCATTGCGACCGTTGGACTGCCTTTTGCTTTGATTATGGCCATGGCAGCATTTGATAAGCTTAAGTCTCTTTAAGAGCTTCTATTGATGATGGGCGATTCAGACTGCTGTGTACAGCACTTCCCAATGTATATCAACGGAGTTAAGGTTTGGAATCTGTGGTGGTAAATCCACATGAAAAAAATATATGTCTTATGCTCCCTGAACCACCTTTTTTTTTTTTTTTTTTTTACAATTTCTTATAGTATAATCAGATCATCAGCTGACTTCATTTTTTAGGCACATAATGTTACTGAACATAGACCTGACCAGCTGAAGCCACCCCAGAGCATAACATTTCCTTTTGTCTCACTGTCTCACTTAAGTGATTTTCTACTCACTGCATCAGTTAGAGTTAAATAACTTGTAGCCAGCTGAAACATATTAATCATTGCAGGAATTTTCCAATTGAAGGCTCTTACTCATTCGCTCAGTTAAATTCAGGTGGTGACATTCTTTTTGGCTGGGAAGTGTTATATGGTTATTAAAACTATTACTTACTCATTAAAAACTTCTCATAAGCTTGAATAAGCTTCTTTTAGAAGATATATTTAGCATTTTAAGTATTTTTCTATTAGGATGAACATCTAAAACTGAATTATCTTAGATTTGATTTGAAATAATGTCATCATATGAATGAGTTCAAACTTCCCCAACTCGGGATATTTTTACTTGCTTGATATAATTATTTTCTTTGTACGTATCAAATACTGTTTACTTGCAGTATGTTACACTGTTCTGTATAGCAAAGCTTTTTAGTGGAATTATAAAATTTGTCATATAAGTGGAGCCTTTAAAATGAAGAGTGAAGCTTATCCAAAAAGACATTTTGTCTTTCTGTATGATTTGTTAATGAATAACATTTTGTTCTTGTGTGGACATGACCAGGGTGTATGTGTAACTTTTTGGGCACTTTAAGCACCTCTCCATGTGATCAGAACACAGGCCAATGCATTTGTGACCAGTTTGCTCATGGACCTGAGTGTGACCAGTGTGTAGTGAGTAACACTAATCCATTATTCTTCCTACAAAATGCATCAGAAAATTTTAGCATACATATTTTTCGTCTTAAAAAGAAGGTTTAAACTGAATTTTTCCTTTTGATTTTTTAGCCAGGATACTGGGGACTAGGTAATACAGTCTATGGTTGTCTACCATGTGACTGTGACATAGGAGGAGCCTTCACTACTCTGTGAGCTAGTAGATAATTAAACCTTTCTCACAATCAATCAATGAATAAATAAAAAAAATTATTGGAATCCATATCACATGTATGTATGTATGTATGTTGTATTTCTATATGTCTAAGTAGGTGTGACTCAGAGAATGGTCAGTGTCGGTGCAGAGCCAATATGGTGGGACGTCGCTGTAGTGAACCTGCTCCTGGTTACTTCCTGGCCCCTCTTGATTTCTATCTCTATGAGGCTGAAATTGCTATACCTCTGGACACTAAATGTTCCTCTCCCCTGGTGTGTGACCACACCTGTACCAGCCTGTACAACTTTTAATAATTTACAGTGTGTATTTACGAGCAAGTATTTACACTTTGTGATATGAGAATTATTCTTATGTTTACTAGATTAAACCCAGTCCTTCCCCTGGACCGCTTGTGAACCCTATTACATCTCGTCCACTTCCTCGCTGTCCCCATGGAACCATAGTTCGTGAGCCCACAACACCGCCTGAGGAACCTTACGTCCCTGACCCCACTGAACCATCTACATATGAGAATAATCAGCCTCCTGTAGCTTATTACACTTCACCTCCTGCTGTCACTCTGCCTAGCTGTGCGAACTACTTCAGGAGCAGAGGCTATGATGTCGAATTCAGGGATGGGAGATTTGTGGTGGTTAAGCGTGAGAGACGCCGCAAGCGAAGACAAGGCCAGGTACAATCAGACTAATATACCGATCTGACAAGTCTGCAAGTATTTTTAGAGTAAATGTTCGATTGCTATATTAAGCTGTTGATTGCTTCTCCAGTTCAGCATTCCCCTGCAGCCAGGGGGTCTCCATCAGGTCATTCTACGACCACAAACACCAGATGAACCCATTTCTTGGACTGGACCAGGAGTTGTGCGGGTACAAGATGGAGCAGGACTCCGATTCATTGTCACCAACATCCCGCTAACTCTTAATTATCATCTTGTTGTTCGCTATGAGCCACAGGTTTGTATATTTGTTTTAAGGTTTGTTTGGACAGTACATGTCTTCTACAGATCCTAAGTTGAACTTGTTATTGTGGCATCATTAGTATTATGTAGTAATATATTTGGTTAGTAAATGTGTGTATTATTTCACTTGTACTAATTAGAATGTTTTTTTTTTTTTTGGATGTGTGTATGTAGAACACAGATGATTGGACAGCTATAGTAAAAATTGTGCCGTTAGGATCTCCTAATGAAAATTGTCCATTTGATCCATCAGAGAAAACTTTTACGCTTCCTGGAACTAGCAGGTGAGCTAAGCTTTTAAAAATATACATGAGATATAACATTTTAAATATAACATGAGACAATCATTAGCTTTTCATTTTAATCCAGGGTGTCTCATTTGATCCATACAGGATCCAGATAACCAAATATCAGGAGTCACAATCTGAAGCCCAAAAATTATCAGTTGTGGCTCCTGATGGGTTTAAATAAAAACCTTTGGGGTTGTTATAGCTTTTTGCTGTTGCTGCAATTATAAATGTTCTCTGACATTCATTGATGTTTCATTCCGTATAGAGCTGCAATTTTGGATCCTTCTGTATGTCTCAGCGCTGGCGGACGGTACTATGTGGATATCACATTTGAAAATCCCGACTATTACTGCAACTCACATATTCTAATTGATTCTGTAAGCTGTTTTCTTTTGCATTGCCACCAGCATTGATTTATCATTTGCAACACAAAAAGAAACTAAGTTATAAACTCAATTTTGTTTTGTACCTAAAAAAATACTCAGATGGGACTTATTCCAAAGATGGAGTCTCTGCCAAATTTCTGCTCTGATGTAACCCTGACTCAGTACCAGCATTATCGCTGTGTGGAGTTGGGTGCACAAGCAGGGGAACAGACTCTACCTGAGATGTGCGAAAACCTAATTGCCAGCATGTCCGCATACATTCATAACGGTGCAATTCGTAAGTATTCTACCAGTATATGTAATACAAAACATAGCAACATAGAAATAATGCTACTCATCTAAAGACAATAAACTCACTGAGCTTGACTGAATCAATACAATATAAAAGTATGTCAATTTGATATGAATATGTGAAAGTGCAAGTGTAATCAGGTTAAGTCGAGGTGAAAAGACATTTACATGTAACTGAACCTCATAACAACAAAGCTTACAGAGCCTTTCCAACCATTTGGTAAGCTTTTCAAGTGGTTGCCCCTTTTGGGTCTCAGTCCATTTATTATCCCTGTCCAATCCATTACGAAAACCCTGTTTTTTCTGCCAGCTTGTAGATGTAATCCTGAGGGGTCATTCAGCTCATCCTGCAGTAAATTTAGAGGACAATGTGACTGCAGACCCAATGTGGTTGGCCGTTGTTGCGACACATGTGCCCCCATGACCTATGGATTTGGACAAAATGGCTGTTCATGTAAGTAATACACACTGATAAATGGAATGTACAGACAAGTGTATGTGAAGGATAAGTATTTGTAGAGCAATTTTACAAAAATGCATGGATGCTTAACCCCCAACTTGGCTGGTCAATGTGACTCATGCGACTTTTTCTTGTTTCCCAGCATGTAACTGTGAGCCACAGGGTTCCAAAGCTAAGTTCTGTGACCATAAGACCGGACAGTGCCAATGCCATAATGGGATTACAGGCCGACGATGTGATAGGTGTCTGCCTGGATACTATGGTTTCCCGAACTGCAAACGTTGCCAGTGTAACGAGCTGGCTGACCTCTGTGACCCGATTACTGGAGTATGTCTAAACTGCAGGGAGCATTCGACTGGGCCCCAGTGCGAAAGGTATGAGCTCTGTTAACAAAATGAAAATACAATTTTATGTTTGGCTCTGCGTTCTTTAATGTTATGAATGTTTTTTCGGCAGGTGTGTTGAAGGTTACTTTGGTGATCCCTTAATGAGGGAACCCTGCAAGCCATGCCTCTGTCCAGATGTGAAAGGCAGCGGCCGTTTCTTTGCCCACTCCTGTGAAAACGACCCAAACTCTCTAACCCCAACCTGTCAATGCAGGACAGGGCATCAAGGTCTGACCTATTTACAAACTATGAACAATAAACAATACCTCACTGACATTAGTTCCCTGATCACATTATGTCCTAAACAGTATAACCAAATCTAATAAATAAATATGTAGCTTGGTTTGAGATAGACACATGCATTCACATGTAGTAACTGGATTACAGTCCTGAATCCTGTTCTTTTTCTTTCACAGGTTTCAAATGTGATAAGTGTGCACCTGGTTACTATGGTAACCTGCTTTTGGCAGGCGCTACATGCAAAGAATGTCCCTGCAACAACAACATCGATCCCAATGATGGCGAATCATGTGATGCTTTAACTGGCCAGTGTCTCCGTTGCTTGCATAACACTTATGGGCCTCAGTGCCAGACATGTAAACCAGGATACTATGGCAATGCACTACTCCAGGACTGCAGGGGTATGGAGTGCAAGTACATTTTTATTTATTAATTTGGAATCAAGCAAAGCAAAGCAATTTTTTTTATTTACAGAGGGGCCAAAATTTCTGGACTCATGCCTCTGACTTTGCAGCACTTGTGTATACACTGTATACAAGAATGCTAAACAGTTCAAAATGTGTTAGAACTAATGTCGTACCATGCAGATGATTTCCTGGGTGCAGTTAATGTAAAATCTCCTATAAACAGCGTGGAAAGGTACATTATGAGGATTACATTTCTGCTTTTATTTCCCTGCTTGTATTTTTACAGAATGCTCATGTGACCGGCAGGGCACAGATGTGACTATGTGCCCACTGGGCAGCCCCTGCATATGTGATCAGGTGACAGGGCAGTGTCCATGTCGAGATGATGTGGTAGGCATTCAGTGTGATCGTTGTAAGGATGGATACTGGAATCTAAATGGAAATTTCAGGTGTCAGCCGTGTAACTGTCACACAAGCCACTCCATCAGCAATCTGTGTGACAAGGTGACCCTCTTTCGATGTACTCATTTTGTTGTTCAAATACACAGAGACATATAATGATATCTTCACCTTCTGGGTAATCTTTTTTTTATCCAGATTACAGGCCAGTGTCCTTGTGAAACAGGATATGGTGGTAAACAGTGCAAGGATTGTGCAGCCAATCATTTTGGAAACCCTGACATTCAGTGCATATGTATGTGTCTTAACAATAATGATACCATGTCAGTGTCATTTTAATTTGAACAAGTCTATTCCTCTTCATTGAAGTGATTGATTTTAGTATTTCAACTTTCTCCAACTCACTTTTCTAGCCTGCGACTGTGACATCCAGGGATTTGTCTACCCAGGCTGTGATCCTGACACTGGCGAGTGTTTGTGTAGGCCTGGAGTAAGTGGAAATTTCTGTGAAAAGTGTGCCCCAGGGCATGTTCAGGACTTCCCTGTCTGTGAGCCTTGCCACCCTTGTTATCATCTCTGGGAAGCAAATGTCACAGACATCTCACAAGCTATGGACAACATAAAGGTCTTGCTTTCTAAATACGAAGGATCTCTTTCACTCAATGACAAGCGACATCAGGAAAAGATACAAAAGTTAAATGAGAAGCTTCAAAGCCTGGTTAGCATGCTAGGCTTTGACCAGAATGATCTGGGAAGCATAGAGAATTTCCTAAATCAAATCAGGTGCATTTTTTTTGTGCAAATATTTCTGCTGTTCAGTCATCTAATTTATATGAAAGAAAATTTGTCACACTTTTACTTGCATGCCTATCCATAAATAAATATGGAGAAAAAAAAATAACCTAATCTTTCTCATTTATGTCTCAGGAACTTAACAGAAACCACAGATCCAAACATAATTATTGTTGATCCATCTAAATTGCTGGAAAGTGAAATTGATCATATTTATCAAGAATTTAAGAGGTTACTCGATGATCTGAAAAAGAAACTTGAAGCTGGCCAAAGCATAGATCTAAAGAAGCTAAACGGTAAGTAAGCTTCTCATTCTGTAAAGGGTGCTCCTAACCTGGTAAAAAGTATCTGATGTGATCATTTTTGATACAGAGAACCTGGAAAAGATCCGTAAGCTCCATGCTGGCTTCCTGAAAGATGAAGAACGAGTAAAGAAGGCAAGAAACAAGATAGATACTTCCAGGCTGATCCGGCAGGACATAAAAAAAGAGCTGACCAAATGCCAGCTGCGGCCCCTGGATGTACTGGAGAAGAAGGTCAAAGGACTCAGTGTGGCCACGCTTAATGAGGAGGTCAGTTAAATAACCTCTTACTGACTCGGGTACTCTCGCACTCATTCTCTATACACTTACAGTAGCATGTACAGACTCTGAGCTCTATACAGAGTACTCTCTGGATGGACTGCCATCAATCGCACAGCACACAAGCACACACACACATTCACATACACACTATGCACAATTTAGAAATACAGAATAGCATAATCTGCTGCCCTGACTCTATTAATAGACATTTATTTAATACCTGTTTGCTACTTATGTATGGGGTTGTGCATGTTCTCCTTGTTGCCACATAGCTTTCCTTCTGGTACAGTAAATAGCCACTAGGGGTGATTGAGCGTGCAAATGTGTGTGGATGAACCAGTGGACAGGCTCAGGATTCACCACAGTTCTGGCATTGATAAAGCAAAATCAAAATGAATGAATGAATGAATGAAGGCATTCTACATTCATTGAATCTATCATGTTTGCTACAGATTTGTGGAACACCAGGCGATGCAGACTGTGAAAAGGCTGTGTGTGGTGGTGCTCTGTGCGGAAAGTGTGGCGGACCATCGTGTACAGGAAGTCTCCCTGTTGCCCTCAACGCCACAGACACAGCAAAGAAGATCAAAGCAGGCATTCAAAGTCTGCTCCAAAATCTGACAGAGGCAGAAACAAAGGTACAATGAATCACAACACACATGGCTGGATATTTCTTTACACATTTTACATATTTAGAACTACTTCTATGTGTGATATACAGTAGGAACTGAGATACTAAATAAAGAGTGCTATTTTTATTTTAAATATTAATTTATGCCATTATAATAAATGTATTATATATCATTTTTGTTTTTAGGTTAAAGACATAAAAAATATGAATAGAGATGTGAAAACCAAGGCACAGAATATGAAGGATAAAGTCCTGAGGAACAAGAACAAGTTTGAAAAGGCCAAAAATGAGACTAAAAAACTTATAGAGCGTGTTAGAGAATATCTCAGCGGTAAGACCTGTTCTTTGTTTTCTGAACTTAATATGCGTTCATTAGTTTTATCCATAACCGTTTTTACGCTGACAGGGCTTTGGATTGTTTTTGTTTCTTACCTTATATAAAATCCATACATTTAGAATAAGATATATTCTTGTTGTATCTTGTTGTAGCAGAGACAATGGAACCTGAAGACATTGACAAGGTAGCCTCTGCTGTGTTGGCTATTAAACTTCCTAGTTCTCCAGATGAGATTAAGAGGATGATCGAGAATATTCAGAAAATAATGGAGAACTTCACACACATTACAGAAGACCTGAAGGACTTGGAGGATAAGGCCAAATTAGCCACAGACTTGAAAAATAAGGCTGATGATATCCTGTAAGTGCATGATCATTATGAGGCATTGATCCAAACAAAGCAAATAACATGGAACACTCTTTAAAAATCATCCAAATATATTATTCTGTAGCTCATTACTCCTGTTCTTGTTAAATTTCAGAAACCAAACAAAGGAGATTGATATCAGTGACATAGAGAAAGTCATAAATGAAACTGCTCAACTCCATGACAAGATAAAGAAGAAGCTGAATGAGACGCAAGACAACATAAATGTTACTGATAAGTTACTTGACCAGGTGAATATTTTACTTATATCATCTCTTTGACCCTCCTGCTTTGTCTGGTGTCCCTGGGAATGTTTTAGCAACTGTGACAATCCTTGTACTGATACTGTGCTCCAGACACTCCTTGCAAGATTTCATACAGTTAAATCTTGGCTTGTTTTTGAAGCTGGTCATTCAAATAAACTAATCCTCTCCAGAAGAGGTAGCTCTTGGTCTTCGTTTTCTGGGAGGGTCCTCACAAGAGTCAGTTTCATCATATCTTTTGATGGTTTTGGCGACTGCATTTGGGAATACATAACATTTTTTCAGATTGATACTGTTAGTATGTTAGCCAGAACAAGCATATTATCTAAAGAAAACACTTTCCAGGCAAAAGGGGGAAAAAGCTTCTGGGTTTTTAGTGCATGAAAAAAGAAGCAGGTGCAACAAAGTCCTCAGAAGGACTGTGGCTGGTTGTGCAGGATGTTTGGTAAAACTAAACAGATAATTTCCTAAAAAAGTGCATAAATTGTACCTAAAATTATATTTTAAGCAAAGGGCCATCACACTGATTACTGACTTATATATATATATATATATATATATATATATATATATATATATATATATATATATATATATATATATATATATATATATATAGCTTTTTTTAATGTACAAAAGTTTTTAAAGATATCTTTGCTTACACATGCCTAAGCCCTTTGCACAATACCCTATGTATATGCATGTATGCAACTTTGAGGACTCCAAACAACAAGGCAGTATAGGCAATGGCAAAAGAACACAATGGCTGTGTGAAAGGTTTAGGTTTGTTGTATTAGATGTACTTGTTCTCTAATCCTCATGAATATTAATGTTTTTTCTAACAGAGCACCACAAAACTAAATAATGCTGAAGAAAATTTAGACACACCACGGCCCAAAACACTTCAAAAGGAAATTGAGGCTCTGAAGAATAAAACGGAAATGAATCGAGCTCAGGCTTTGGAAGCAAAAACTGCTGCAGATGCTGCATTAGACAATGTTACAGATGCTAACAAGGTCAGTGGCATCAGTTAACATGAACCTGCACACATACTGGGGAATGTACTGAATGACATTACTGAAAGTACATCTCAAAACTATTGTAAAATGTCAAAGAAACATGCATGTCTGTTTAATTTATAAAGTTTAAGTCCCAAATTTAACTTTAAATAAAATATGAAAGTGAAAGTACAAAAAAAAAATCCTCTCAAAATGTCTCACTCACATCAGATTCATTTTTATTATGTTAAATTAGTGCTTCTATTTTTAAATACAGTAAGTAAAAGTCAAAAATACTAAAACTTCCGTACAATAACAGCAATTATAACTATCCACCTCTTCCTACACTAAAATGTAATATAAACTGTTGCACTTTAATTTATATCTGTTCTGTACACTTTCAGGATCTTGAGGCAGTGGAAGAACAGTTAAAAAAATTGAAAAACAACACTCAGGGTCTAAATGACACAGCTATTGAGCACCTGAAGAACATAACAAAGGAGACTGAAAATATGGCAAAAGATGTTGAAAATAAAATGAAGCAAATTGAAGGTAGGATAGTGTTTTAAGTAACAGCTTTTCCACAACAACCAGGGTGCTTATTTGTCTTGTGTTTAAAATTTTATTCTCCAATTGGTTTCAGTGTTGGAGAAAAGGATTCAAACTGCAGTACAAGATAAAATGAACAAAATGAAAGAACTGGAAGATCTGTTGGCAGAGGCAACTAGTTTGCGGCACTATATTGTTGAAAAAGTGGACAATTATTCGCAATGTGGCAGCTAAGCCTGCAGATGTCCCTGTCTTCTCCCACAGTCAGATGCAATGCCATTGCATGTCTGTGTGCAGTCTGAGTGGTTTTAGGTCTAGTCTTGGTCTTGCTAAAAATAAGCTGACAGAAACCTGACAATCTTTTTGGTGATACTTTGTGTTGTAATGATTTATACTTTGTGTTGAAGTGACATTCCACTCAGTGTGCTATATTAAACACACAATATTTGAATGAGTTCCAAAGACTGTATGGGGAAAAAAATTATCTTTTATTATACAGCTTGTGGGAACAAATATAACTGTCTATATAGTGTTTTATATACGTTTACCTACATTTTATTTGTTACCTTTTATTTTCTCATAACTAAATACAACCATCATAATAAATTAATTTTAAATAATAAATTAAGATCTACTTATCGAGCACCCATAAGAACCCGCACAAACAAGTCCGATCCACTTCATCCACTATTAGCATTCTCTGGCCAGACACCACACCACAACTTTAGAGGTCTTGTGGAGTTGTGCCACATATATACACAGATTGGCCCTAATGTTAAAAATTTTAAATATAATGCTCAGTGTAGGTTCCCGTTGTGCTGGTTGGTCAGCTCTTATTTTCTTAGTTTTTTTATTTGATCGCATCAGTTATTGTATTGGCTTTTATATTTTCATGAATAAGCTGTTGTTATTGGAGCATGGTAATTGTCCTGCTTTCAATTCTTATTTTATGCAAACAATTAAATACTGTGATGAGATTAGATATAAATAATAATTGTTTGTAATAGGATTAAACCAACACTCAACTTTGGATGCTTTCAGCTTTAAAATGTCTGTAGCTGAAGGGTCCAATTATCTCGGTCGTTTGCTTTGGAATGTCAACACAGTAGTCAACACGACTACTTCTATTCATTTGCAAAATCAAAGACATTCTTTACCCTCATCATCAAGTTTGATCTTTGACTCTTTTTGGTTTCCTTAACTTACCTTTGCACTTATTCTTATTTCAAAAAGATATATATTCAACATATAGTTTAATTTGTGTTTTTAAAAAAGACCTAAGAATTTAATTGAGTTTGAAATTATTACAATTATTAAATAGGACAACAAAATCTTAGGCCCTCAACAATTTGGATTTTTTTAGGCTTTATGTAAGGGCATGAAAATCTGAAGATAATTTAGGCCTGTCCATAAACAAACCATGTAATTTTGCCCCAGAGGCACTTTTTCCATTTGGTTAAATCACATTTTTCCTCAATTGTTATTTTAAACTAAACGGAAGGTTATTTGTACAGATTATCTTTACCACCCACTGAGAATATAGCTTAGCTTTAGAGCTAATGAATAGTTAAAAGCATTTGAAACCATGTGGTAACCTAGAACTGTGCAGCAATTTAAGCTTTTTATAGAAAACAATTTGCATATGGAAGAACCACTTAATGGTTGCCCCTTGCAGAGCTCAAAAAAAGTATGGGGTCAGCTAATGTAAGCAGTGGAAAGCTTTATTTTATTGTATTTTTTTAACTCATCCCTTAAGCAAATTACAATTTACTTTTGCAGTTTACAAATTAATAATTGTATACTTGGGTCAGTAACTATGCTATTTGACAAACACTTTAAATATCTACATTTTCTTGTCATTTATTAGTTAATCAGTTAATAAGTTAATAAAAAATAGGTAATATAAAATCTTACCATCATTGTTTCTTAGTTGTGAAAGTGTACAATGACCCATCATCTGTAAGAACTGCTCGTCCAAAAATAATCTGCCTGTCAAATGATTTTTAAAAACTTAAAGTGAAAAATTATGATAAAAATGGATCGAAACTTATTTATTTGTTTGTTTATTTATTAAACCTTTGTATGTTCATCTGTGTAAGTAAATACAGGCATTGCTGATGAGTGTTCAGACATGTGGATGAAGGCAGTACTTTAAAGTGAAAAGCACAGGCGTTTCTTCTTCTCTGCTTGTCCCTCCGGATGAATATTAAATAAGAATACTTTTAGAACGCTTTGGACCCTTACCTAGCCACTGAACCAATCTTTTCTTTCTGCATTACAAAAGAATTTGTCCCTGTCCTTGAAGTGTAATTACCTACTGTACACTAGCCACACCTATACAACCACAACTACTCTACCACTATTATAACAATTTGAAGTACAGTATTATACATGTTTTGCCTACATGATAGTTTTTGTTTTTAGATTTCGAATTTGTTACATACACAACTATACACAGTGTGACATGCAATTAAATATTTACATGACAAATTAAAATTTTATTTGTCACATACACAGTACGATATGCAGTGAAATGCTTACACGACCGCCAATGACCTTAGAAGTAAAAGTTTGTTCATAAGAAATAAATATGAATAAAAAAGAAATACAGTAGAAAATAAAATTTAGCTAGGTAAAATAAGCACAAAAAAAATTTCTCTGCAAAAAAATTACTGTGACCTAAAAATGGAAAGATAAGATAGAATAGGAAGATTTTACGGAAAGAAAAAAAAGCTAATAAAATTATTTCTAATTTAGGATTTGCAGATTTCCAATAAAATAAACTAAAAAAAAAACGCATAAATATATGAAATGTATAATTTATTCAGGATGTTAGGAAGTTACAATATAAACGGATATAAAGAGTAAAGATGGTGTGTAGGTATAACAGCAGCAGTATGAGTGAAGCACAAAGAAGTATGGAATGAAATGATGTGTGTGTGTGTCAGCTGCAGTGTTATTGTCCATGTGTTGAAGTGCAACTTAGTCCTCACTTTATGTGTAAAACAAGAACCAGAAATGTGCAACATATGAGCAAATGTAATGTGAAGGAAATAAAGATCCAAAATTTAATTGCTCAATAACAAGACCGAACAACAAATCCTTCACATTCCAATCCAACCAAAATCTCAGAGAAGTCTGGATACAAAAAAAAGAAACTAAAGGTAGAAAAGTAGGCGTTTAACTGCAGCACTTAATGAACAGGTTTGCGCAAATCACACAAACTTGAAACGCGAAAGCACGACCTTTTACAAACTAATAACTAAAACTGCAGTATGGTCTGTTTGTACACGTGAATAGTCGACATTGTTACAGTTCCGTAAGTAACATGGACAGAACAAGAGCACCGAGGAGGACATGAATACAGAGGACCTGTGAGACTCCAGCAGAGTTAGCTATAGCTAAAAGCTTCCCTCTGTTCTAGTTTAACGGCTGACTAGCGCAGTCTCATTCGATAACACCTGGGGGAGGGCAGAGAGCTCTGTGCGCATGAGCTAACGGAGAGAGAGAGAGAGAGAGAGAAAAGGGGAACTTTTCGCTCAGACTCAGTGGAGCTGGACGGAAGCTGGAACAGAGAGGAGAAGAGGACTGGACTGGACGCTGGAGGCTCAACGCGACTCCAAAACCATGATATTACACCTCGCAGCCCTTTTGTGTAAGTTCATTCACTTTACACTTAATGACTCGTTTAACTTTCAAATATATTTTAAAGGACGTTTCCATCCATTTAGTCACGTGAACACACGCACGCTTCCAGATGTTCGGCCGCTGGCTTTTGTGAATAGAATGAATTTTCTGTATGTGAGTTTTACACTCCGAGTGAATCATTTAACTATTTACAGGTTGTTATATAGTCCTATTGTTTATTGTCCATATTTTAATTCTTGCACATTGTTGCCAGAACTTATTTAATTTAGAATTGTTTTTGTTTGTATTCCTGAGACATGTGGGAAATAATTCAATAACTCTCAGATTTCACATGAATATATAGAATATGTTAGTTTATTGTGTAAAAAGTTTTTTCTTGTCTTTTTTTCCTTTTCACTTCATTTTAGTCATGAATTCCACCACCAAGTTTTTTTTCACCTCCAGGATCGAGGGTTTGATTCCCGCCTGGGGTTTGTGTGTATGGAGTTTGTATGTTCTCCCCATGCTTGGTGGGTTTCCTCCCACAGTCCAAAGATAGAGCTGTGTGTGAATGAGTGTGTGTGCATGTGTGCCCTGCATTGAACCCCACCTTGTGCCTGAAGTCGCCTGGGATTGGCTCCAACTTCCCATGACTCAGGATAAGCTGCATAGAGAACGAATGAATGAATGAATGAGTTAAAAAAAAACTTTCATTACAGTCACTATTCTGACAGTGTGTATTATTAGTGTTTTTCAAACACTATCCATTTTCAATATTATTCATTCATTCATTCATTTTCTGTACCGCTTAATCCTGTGTTCAGGGTCGCGGGGGACCTGGAGCCTATCCCAGGAGACTTCGGGCACTAGGCGGGGTACACCCTGGACAGGGTGCCAATCCATCGCAGGGCACACACACATACACACACTCACACACCCATTCACACACTACGGGCAATTTAGGAACGCCAATTAGCCTAACCTGCATATCTTTGGACTGTGGGAGGAAACCGGAGTACCCGGAGGAAACCCATCAAGCACGGGGAGAACATGCAAACTCCATGCACACAGAGACGGGAATCGAGCCTGGCTGGGGAATCGAACCCAGACCCTGGAGGTGCAAGGCGACAGTGCTAACCACTACACCACCGTGCCGCCCTTTTCAATATTAATGTATAGTATTTCCCCCCCAAAAAAAGTATGTCAAAATTGTTATACAATTAAACATACTTAAACAGTATTGGTTCAACATGGTTTAATTTTTAACAACAGAAAATAAAATTGAAATACATCTTCACAAAAATAACACGAGTTGACCTTCTTGATCCAGGTTTAGGGGCGCGGTCACTGGCCGAGCTGCCTCAACGTGGGGATGTGTGCACGGAGGGAAGCTGTTATCCTGCCACTGGAGACCTGCTTATTGGCAGAGCGCATCAACTCTCAGCTACTTCCACCTGTGGTCTGGAGAAAACCGAACCTTTCTGTATCGTCAGTCACCTTCAGGTAGATTAAGTCTTTGTATTTAGGGGCCTTAAATTGAGTTTGTTTTACCCACTGGTCCCTCTGAATAAGAATAATTCTAAACCTGCTAGTTATTACCTTGTCTGAAGGAGATAACATCTGGCTGCATCTAAAAGACAATGGGAGAGAGAAGTCTGTAATATGCATGTAATTTCAATAATACATTCAACTTTAAAACTCAATTAAATATATTTAATTATTTTGGGGACTTTTCCTGCATACTTTTATGTATTTATTAGGTTATAGTGTAACAGCATAGGAAAACTTGTAAAACTTGTTAATAATGTAATCTGTTCAGGTTTAGTCTTTCAGAACAGTGTTCCAGATCTGATACTATCAGAGACGTGATCAGATTAAAGGCATTGCTTTACATACAAGTCCTTTGCGGCTTTAATCTTCCTTGCTTGTACTAGTCATTTCTTCATGTGGGGGCTCTTACGACTTACCCTTTGTGTGAGAGTTTTTTTTTTTTATTTTTTTTGGTATGTCTAGACTCCATCCTGACAGCCTTACACAAACTAAACCAAATCACATTGATAAAACTCTTAGATCTTGTATAAACTGACATTAAACAAAGCAGGGAAGTCTACAAGAAACTTAACCAGCTGTACTGCTGCTAGTATCTTTGTATAGGAGCCATAGTAGGAGTAGCCAAAAGTTGGGTGAGCAAAGTTCCATTCACAGTCGTGTGTCCATATTCTTGAATATCAGATTAAATATCTGAGGCTGCTGTTGTTCCCAGATCAATGAGAATAGATGTAAGTCATTCATTTTCAGAATCTGAGACTGTGGAGTTTAGTCTAATTGCAGACATTTTCTGATAAAGCATTGAATAGGGCCTTAGATTTGTTTCTCTCATTAGGTTAGCTAAGTGTGCTGTACATGCAAAAGCCATTGACATTTTCAATCCTTTCCCCCCTCACTAAATGTAGGAAGAGAAGAAATGCTTTGTGTGCGATTCTAGGAAGTCCTACAATGACGACGCACATACAACAAGCCACAGAATTGAAAATGTAGTGACCACGTTTGCTCCTAACCGACTAAAGACTTGGTGGCAATCAGAAAATGGTGAGTTTATAAGACCAATTAATGACCAACATGACCAACTCTCTTTTTTGTTTCCATATTGAATTTATTTTGGGATAAAAATTAATATATTGTACCCTCTAGTAAACATTTCTTATTAAAAGGTAATGTTTTTTACTTTATGGTGGTTACTATAGTTTCCAATATGTTATCACTTTTAAGTAAGCAGCAGGAAAGGGCTTTCGTTCTCATGGGAAAATAGAACACTGCAAAGGAGGACTTGTTAAAGGGAACACCTCTCAGCATAGCCCCCTGTAATCATACCATTGGTGGGAGTTACAGCTTCAAAGCCGGCACCTAATTGCTGACTAGTTAAAATAATGACCTTTGTTTTTACTCTGAAATTACAACTTTTTTCCCTTCGGAATTTATCACCCACAAGCCTTAGACAGCAGTTGATTAATAGTGTCTGCATTTGAAAAATAATGAAATGCAAAAATACTGGAATTCCCTCCCGAGAAAGATGGAATATGAAATGAACGGAAAAGGCGGCTGCAACCATAGAGGCATGTGAATAAAAAGCTGAGTTGTTCTGAGAGAGGAGAGCTTAAGGTGGGGTAATGTATGGGGGGGAGGAAACAGTTATTCACCACAGCTGGACACATGGGCCTGGGAATCAGACACAGAGGCAGGCATACAGCTTAATGATACATTTTCTCTCCTTCTTAGATCCATGTGGCATACTTCCAACAAAAGCAGATGTTCACAGCTGTGACTGTAGAACTGTACTTTGACTGTATTTAGACTTTTTACATACTGTACCAGCTGCAGATGTTACTATGGCATGATTTGTAATTTACTGTAGAAATTATTATATATTATTTCCCTTATGTAATTTTCCCTTTAATATGCTAAACTCTGTTCTCAGGGATGGAAAATGTGACCATCCAGCTGAACCTGGAAGCAGAGTTCCACTTCACCCATCTCATCATGACCTTCAAGGTAATTGTGATTATAGGCTGAGGGACATGGTCTGGTGATGACAGGTGTGTGTGTGTGCGTGCATGGATGCATGCATTGAGGATTCACATAATCACGGCTTGTGGGGGAGGTGATGGGGGATCTGTGTGAGAACAGTAGGAGGTCTGGAGAAGCTCCAGCTTTGCTTGTGACTTGAGACGATTGGAATGTTGCTGATAAAGCTTCCACTTCAACAATTCGGTCCTTATGTCTAAAATGTATTAAGCCATATCCTTGATGCAATAAATAACATTCTAGTTAGATGAAAGCACCATGTACAATTTTAGTCTTAATTTTTAATGTAGATCTGTATTTGAGGAACTGTAAAACACTCGAAATGTTTTACACACACTTCCTCCATGAACAGGCCAATGGATATAGTGCTCCTGCCACCAAGATTGAACTTTTACACTTTACTGATGTTTTTTTCCCCCCCAAATAAACTTATAACCAGAACATAACACAATTGAGTTGAGGGTGAAGGATACAACCATAACACCTTGGTGTTGCTGGAATTTGAACCCACCGCCTTTGGATCAGTATCTCAAAGCTTTATCTACTGTGATAGCACTTACCCAAAACGTTTGAAGAACCCAAAAGATGACAAGCCGCATACTAGTGGAAGTGTTCATCCATCTCAAATCTAAATTTGCCGGACGGCTAAAAATGTATGGTGCATTGTTGGAAATGCAAAATATTCCTAAAATTCCTAAGAAAGTTCCCGAAGTTCCTATCAAGATCTTTTTCTCTTAAAGAACATTTGCTAAAAAATTTTTTTTCCTTTGTGATATTAGTTCATGCACTTAGAGGTACTAAATGTCCAGGATCTTTTATTGATATTGTCCAGGATTGATTTTATTCATTACGTCTGTTGCTGTTTTTCCTTCACATGAGCAAAGTAAATCTAAATCAGAGGTTACCAACATTGTTTGGAAGCAAATATGCTACTGACCCTGGCAGCACTAAATAGTGAACTATAGAGGCATTTTTTTACTTGAAAATGTATTGCCATTGCAGTATTAGGTGCATTGTTTCATATCTCATGAGCGACTGTCATTACACATACTTACATCTTACATTATAGCTCCTGGGTGAGGATTTTATTAATTATCTGCAAATTTACCAAGACGGTATTCTCTTTAACCTGTTAAAATTCTTTCTTGCTATGTGTAACCCAGACCTTCCGGCCTGCTGCCATGGTGATCGAGCGCTCTTCTGACTTTGGAAAGACATGGCAGGTGTACCGCTACTTTGCCTATGACTGCGAGTCCTCCTTTTCATTGATCTCTCGGGGGCCCATGAAGAAGGTAGATGATGTCATTTGTGACTCTCGCTATTCTGATATCGAGCCATCTACAGAGGGAGAGGTCATCTTTCGTGTATTGGACCCGGCATTCAGGATTGAGGATCCCTACAGCCCAAGGATCCAAAGTAAGAGCTTTATTTATTTATAACAGCTTTTGCATGTATAACAATGAAGAATATACACATATGCTACAAAGATAAGGATCGTGTACATCCTTTGAGCATTTAGCATCTTTTCTCTGATTTTAGATATGCTGAAGATTACTAATCTAAGAGTGAAGTTTACTAAGCTGCACACTCTGGGGGACAACCTGCTGGACTCACGTATTGAGATCAAGGAGAAGTACTACTATGCCATTTATGACATGGTGGTGAGGGGCAACTGCTTCTGTTACGGCCACGCTTCTGAGTGTGCGCCCATCGATGGAGCTGGAGAGGTGGTGGATGGAATGGTAGGTAACTGTTGCACAAAAGTGATTCGAAACATAGTTTTCATGTAATAGGTTTTGATGCGTACTGTAATAAGTAAGAATAAATCTTCAGGTGGCATGCCGTAGTAGGAGAATGATCATCATACTTTTTTCTATTTATAGTATTGTTTATAGTATTGCATTTGGCAGATGCTCTTATCCAGAGCAGCTTACATAAGTCCTCCGAAGTTTCCGTCATTAAATATACCCTTACACTGGTTCACTAGGTTACTATCTAGATGTACTGTTAGTCAAATACATTAGAAACAGATATGTGTTAGTCGTCACTTAAAGATCGCCAGTAATTCAGCTATATGGCCGTCTAGAGGAAGTTCATTACATCACCTAGGTGCCAGAACAGAAAACAGTCTAGATGCATGTCTTCCTCGATCTCTGAGAGATGGTGTTATCTTTTACCGTACAGAAGCTATGTGTAAACACTCATTTTTTTCACTGGCCTTATTTTCAAAATAATAAAATAGCTTGTCATGTAACAAACAACAACAACAAAATAAAGCAATTGTTAGAAGTCTGAAAATAAAGTCTTGTTAAAGTCTATACAGTATGTTAAAAAAAACCTGTAAATCGCTGAGACTGTCTTCTGTCAAATAAACATCTTATACGAGCGATCAGATTAGAGAAATCAACAGTGCTGTGGTGTAACAAGTGTATTATTGCAGGGGTTTTTTTCGCTTAAGTTCATCCTAGGAGAGAGATTTTCATGTTGCCGGGCTTTTAATCAGCAGGCATTGATTATCTTTTTATGAACCGAAAGCTAAGAAAAATGCCTTCATGTCAGCTTCTCATTGAAGAATCAAAATGACCATGTTTATCGACAAAGCTGTTTATGATTTCATAATCTGTTCCTTATAAAAATCGAAATGTGCACTGTGAATGAACTCAATGGTTTTTTTTTCCTCTGTGGAAAGTCACGCTTCAGTAAACACTTGCTTTACTTTTCATTTGTGTATATGAAGGAAGCATCCTGTTTAGTCTCCATTCCACATTATTTGCTTCCTGTCTAGGCTGAACAACCTCAAAAAGAAATTCATCCTGATTCATAATAACTGGAACTTACTGATTTTATTTGCACCGTAGTCTGCCTGGTCTGTGCTAGAAATGGTATAGTACACTGAAAGCTTGCACAAGCTGTGTGTGTGTGTGTGTGTGTGTGTGAGTGTGTGTGTGTGTGTGTGAGACTGCTCCCAGAGCTGGCATTTGTTAATCGAGTCCAGATGCGTCAAGTATAAACATTTTCAGCTGCCATCTGGATCGGGGTATTTTACAGCTTGTTCCAAGTTGCTTCATCTTTACCATAGATCTTTTTCATTTAAAGATATTTTCTGGTTATTTTTAAAATGATAATTAATTAAAGCAATAGTGCTTGTATTTATATAGTTAGCACTAGAACATTTTTTCATAAAAACAAATATCTGAGCTTGGAACATTTTTTTAAATGTGTGATTAACATTTCTACAGTTAGTTATAATAAAATGATCTCTTCTGTTGTTTTTTTTCCCTATAGGTCCATGGCCACTGCATGTGTAACCACAACACCATGGGGCTGAACTGTGAGCTCTGTCAGGACTTCTACCATGACCTGCCCTGGAGGCCTGCAGAGGGACGTAACACCAATGCCTGTAAAAGTAAGATGTTTACAGGAAATATTACGCAGTTGAACTGTAATGAGACAGTTTAATTATATCAGGTCAAATCAGTTTTATGAACACTGATGATGTCAGTAATTCTATAACACGTATAACATGTTTTCATATAGTCACTAATAGATAGATTGGATGTTGTTTAACCAATTGTTTGTTTTTCGTTAATTAAATAATTAAAATATGTAACAATGTAACCATCCTATTTATATAATTTATAATAAATATTTCTTAGTTTTAAAATATTGTAAAAAGTATTATAAAGTAAATGCATCATCTGGCATCTTCTCTGTAGAATGCAACTGCAATCACCACAGTACCTCCTGCCACTTTGACATGGCCGTGTACCAGGCGTCAGGTAACATCAGCGGAGGAGTGTGTAATGACTGCCAGCACAACACTATGGGCCACCATTGTGAGCAGTGCAAGCCCTTCTTCTACCAACATCCTGAGAGGCACATTCGTGACCCCAACATCTGCGAGTGTGCGTAATTCTTCCTGTTATCGCACTTTTCTCATCCTTTTATTTTGTCTTTTCTTCTCCCCTGTCATCTGTGTCTCAGTGTTTCTGTTTTGTTCTAGTTCATTATGAAAGGCTCATCTGACTAGATCTTTGAACTTCTCTGTCTCTCTTTGTGGTTGCATGAAGGGGGGAAGAGCACGGGGTGGGAAACACCTGGCCTTTGAAGTGGTGCTAGTCAACACAGAGCTAAATACTGAGCTTTAGTTTCACACTTCATTTTGTGTGATGTCTGAGGTTTATGCTAATCTTATCAGACCACACACGTGGACTTTATTTGTTTGAGAGAGAAAAAAAAGTGATTTCTCATATTTAAATAAAGTTTTACTTGTGTGACCTTTGGCATCTTGTTTTCTAGATTAATAAGTCATTGCTTTTAGATTTTTCCTTATAATGTTAACATTGACGTATGTCCCTCTATAGCCTGTGACTGTGATCCCGTTGGTTCTCTAAACGGTGGCATCTGTGACGCGCGGACAGATGTTTCCCTTGGACTGATCGCGGGACAGTGTCGTTGTAAGCCCAATGTGGAGGGGGAGCGTTGCGACCAGTGCAAACAAGGCCATTATGGCCTTAGTGACGATCCTCTGGGATGTAAAGGTACATGTTTATACATCTCTGTTTATTACTTCACAGTTCCGGGGATAATTTGCATTAGAATATCAATCGTTAGGGAACCATTTCCATGACTCCTGATGTCTGCTTTGCTTTTCAGCGTGCACCTGTAATTCTTTGGGGACAATCCCTGGCGGAAGCCCTTGTGACACATTTTCAGGGAACTGCTACTGCAAGCGTTTAGTTATGGGGCGAGACTGTGACCAGTGCTTGGTAGGTTGGCTTTAATCATGCATTTCCTCGACATTATTAGATTTGCTTGTTTTAGACAACAACCTGGGATGATGCTTTAAATTAATTAATTTTAGTATTGTTTTATGTCTGTATTTCGGTGAAGTTTTGCTTCCACATAATCTTTGAGCAGGCCTTCATTTTAATTGTTTATGTATCATCTAGTGGATTAAAATGAAAACGCAGGCCATCCCACAGTGGACTGTTTCTCATCTTGGGAGGTCTGTCATAAACAGCTTGTTGTTGAAAGCATGTGTTAACTAGCTGTTTCCTTCACAGCCTCAGCACTGGGGGCTCAGCAATGACATGGATGGCTGCAGGCCATGTGATTGTGATGCCGGAGGTGCTCTCAATAATGAGTAAGTATACTGATTCGTGCAAACTGGATACTGGATGCAAGATCTATGTTGGATCATGTGTTGAACAATTTCTTGCTCGTTTGAGCCAAAGCATGCAATTGCAGCATGTATGTTCTCATGCTCAAACCAAGCTAACTATAAGGCATTTAAAGCCATGCTGTACGTATAAAACATAGAACATTATGGCTAGTTGATATACAACACTAAGAAGTTGCTAGGTTTTAGATTTACATCTGAATTCTGTGGATCTTTATGTCTTCCTCAGTTGTTCTCCAGAGACAGGGTTCTGTCAGTGTAGAGAGCACATGTCAGGCAGACGCTGTGACCAGGTGGAGTCCGGTTTTTACTTCGTTGCTCTTGACCATTACGTCTACGAGGCAGAAGATGCTAACTTTGGACCTGTAAGTCACCTTGTGTCTATTTGTGGTGGTTCATAAAAGTGAATTGGGCCATGTACTAGAAATCTCTCTTCCTCCAGGGTGTGACAGTCGTGCAGAGACCATATCCTCAGGACCGTAATCCGACCTGGACTGGAATTGGCTTTGTGAATGTCCCAGAAGGAGCTTATCTGGAATTCAGCATCGACAATATCCCCTTTTCCATGGAATATGACATCCTTATTCGCTATGAACCCCAGGTTGGTTTCAGCACACACCAATGTTTGTAGTATAAAGTTAGTTTCTAGTGTTTTAGTGCTGTCTGTATGTCTATTACAAAGACAGCTGTAATTTTTAGCACAGCAGGATGCCTACGCCTGGTACGTCATAGTGTATGAGTTTCCATTCTTCCTATCATTGTGTTTGTCTGTGTAGCTTCCAGAACAGTGGGAGGAAGTACTGATGACTGTCATCAGGCCTCATGTCATCACTGCTGACAGCCGCTGTGCCAACACCATGCCAGATGATGACAACCAAATGGTGTCCTTACACCCTGGCTCCAGGTGCGAATCGTTTGATGAGAAAGTATACTGAAAGTGATTTGGAAACTTTGTGTTCACATAATTAAACGTATTTTGTAAAACAAATGTTGTATAATCATATTGTTTCTGCTCAGATATGTAGTGTTACCCAGGCCAGTATGTTTTGAGGAGGGGTTGAACTACACAGTGCGTCTGAGTCTTCCTCGCTACTCTACCAATAGTGACATCCAGTCCCCATACACACTCATTGACTCAGTATGTTCTCTCTTGATATATCTTAAGTTGATATGTAAAATGATTCCTGAAAAGAATACACAATATTCTGTATAAAAGCATTGCTTATCCATTGATTATCACCTTTTTGTTTTACAGCCAGCCTGTTCATAGCTTTGCTTTTTTTTTCCCAGCTTGTGTTGATGCCACACTGTAAGAATCTGGATATCTTCTCCGGTTCCATATCAGAGGGAGGTGACTTGGTGACCAACAGTGCATGGGACACCTTCCAGCGCTATCGGTGTTTAGAGAACAGCCAGTCTGTGGTGAAGACCCCAATGCCTGACATCTGCAAGAACTACATCTTCAGTGTGTCTGCTCTACTGCATCAAGGAGCTAAAGGTGTTGACAGGCAACACATATGCTCATAGCCATTTTTTGACAGTCTTCTCAGCACATACGGTCTTTTTTAATGGGGCATGTCAGTCATATGTCTTCATTCATTCTACTTGTTCACTTAATTCTGAGCCCTACTGCAGTACTTGCAGGTTATAGCTTGTGTATGTTGGCCTCAAGCCTGATTATAGGGCCTTACTTGCTTCCTGCGCCAACTTTCTCAGTAGTGTACATCTTATTTGCTGTCAAATAGACTGACAGACACATCTTCGAGACAGGAAACAGTATTTATTACTGTTATTACAGCTTTGGTAGAATTTACCTTTAAGCTATTTACTCCCATAGGATACAGGGAAGAGGATTAAAAAAGCAAGGAAAATCATGTTTTACATGATTAATACACTACACGTTGTTGGGCAAGGACATAGGTCAGACAATTGAAGTTCAGTGATGCATTAAAGAGTAATTAGGCTATATTTACAGGATGCACTGTAGCATTATCTAAAAAAAAAAAGTTCTACCTTTGCTAACTATTTAGATGTAGACATACATTTGTGGTTGCATAAAAACACAGCTTCATCTATGTCCCTGTTGCACTCATTTTACCATGGGCTGTCTCACATCTTGTGAGCTTGGACGTTGTATTGATCGCGCCCAGACATCAGATGCGCCTTGGCTGCATCGCTCTTCTAACCACCTCAACATGTTCCAACATGCAGAAAACAGAACGGACACTATAGATCTTTCACCACAAGTGCCCTATCCTGAGGAATGCACTAAGAGCCGTTAAGTCTTCTACATTGTAATACGGTCTTTGTTATCCTGTCAACATGAGAAATTGGCCAGGAGCTTTGTGGTATGCATAACATGTCAGGTAAAAGGCACCTTATTATCAAGTGGAGATAATAAGGCTCTCTGAAATGGAACGATGGTCATAACTTATGATTTCAGATTGAGTGAAATTGATATTTTTGGTTTTGACATTGTAACCAATAAAAAAAAGGCAATTTATTTAAACAAAAAAAAGCAATCATATATTCTGCTACATAAGAATTGTATCACATCCATTTGCTAATTCCGTAATGCTGAAAAACTCCATGCCATTTTTTATTACTGTATATCTTAAATGACTGAATTGCCTTGAGGTTTAAATGGGTGTCTTTTTGGATATATATAATAATTGACTTGAGTCTCATCTGGGGTGATTTATTAAATCTTCTGCCCAATATTCCTTGTGATTGGCTTTGGGTTCACTGCACACCTGGAATACGGAATGGAATGTCATATTAAATCTTTCTCTTTCTCACATCCACAGCATGTCAATGTGACCCTCAGGGATCTCTTAGTACGGTGTGTGATCCAAACGGTGGTCAGTGCCAATGCCGGCCCAACGTGGTGGGCAGAAACTGTGACAAGTGCGCCCCTTCTACGTTCCTGTTCGGACCTCAGGGATGCAGACGTGAGTTTCATTCTGATCCGCTTACAGAGTTCATACTGCTTCATACTTCCTCTGCTCTAACAATTACACAAAGGTAACAGGTATCCTAGATTAATGCATACTGTTTCTTTCCTTCAGCATGTGAGTGCGATCCGCAGGGTTCAGTGCATGCATTCTGCCATGAGGCCACTGGTCAGTGCGAATGTATTCCCAGAGCGTACGGACGTCAGTGTGACCGTTGTCTCCCTGGACACTGGGGCTTTCCCAACTGCCGGCCATGTACTTGTAATGGACATGCTGAGCAGTGCGACCCCCAAACTGGGCAGTGCTTAGGCTGTAGGGAGCACACCACAGGACACAACTGTGAGAGGTTAGTGACACATTTCCAGTGGTTCTGTGCAATCTGAATATAACTGAACTCTAGCACAACAATGTTATCCATCCATCATAGGATCCACTGATCTTGCCATAATAAACTGATGATGCCTTTTGACACAGCTGAACAACCAAGTGTCCAATTACCTATGCTGTGAATTTTACATAGTTGATCCAGTATACATGCAGTATAAATATTATACTTAATCTTGATCAATCTTGTCTGTTTATACAGATGTTTGCCAGAGTTTTATGGTGACCCTGTCCTGGGATCTGGAGACCACTGCCGCCCCTGTATGTGTCCCGATGGTCCTGGGAGCAGTCGACAGTTTGCTGGGGCATGTTATAAGAGCCATGACTCACACCTGGTGATTTGTGTATGCAAACAGGGCTATAAAGGTACGCTGTTGCCAAATACAAAGCATATAAAATGTCTTCCATCATAGCTCATCTTGGTGCTTGTGTCAATAATGATGTTTGGATAGAGACTATTGATGAACATTTATAAGTGATTCTGTGAGTATTATTGTGCAGTGAATCATTTACTTTGCTTGATGTAGGTGCAAGGTGTGATGAGTGTTCACCAGGCTATTATGGAAACCCCCATGAGGCTGGTGGAGAGTGTCGTGCCTGCCAGTGTAGTAACAACATTGATATGATGGACCCAGGATCATGTGATGCACGCACAGGCGTCTGCCTCAGATGTCTGTACCACACAGAGGGCGAGAGCTGCAGCCACTGCAAGCTGGGTTATTATGGTGACGCCCTTTCCCAGGATTGCAGGCGTAAGCACAAATAAATTTCTCTGCGTTTATCTTATTTGTACAAATCTGTCAAATCAGGCAGTTTGTTTTTATTTGATCATGCCAGTGAGATATTGTTTCCTGCTCCTCAGGATGTGTGTGTAACCACATCGGCACTAGACAGGACACTTGTCCAGCCGTCGGTGAATGTCACTGTGACCAGAATAATGGACAATGCCAGTGCCTGCCCAATGTAGTTGGACAGCATTGTGATTTGTGTGCCCCAGACACTTGGAACATGGCCAGCGGTCGAGGTTGTGAGGCCTGTGACTGTGACCCAAATCACTCATCCAGCACTGCGTGCAATGAGGTGATGTCCCTCCCTTTTATATAATGTCTAACCACTAGACTTGTGTCTATACTATGTGCTGTTGTATGTCAACAGGTGTATTTATGTCCTGCATAAATTATGATGTCCACATGGTTTATCAGTAAGTTATAAAGTTGTTAACAGAGTATGTTTATTTCATTTAATTTCAGATAAGTGGTCAGTGTATGTGTAAGCCTGGATTTGGTGGAAGAACATGCAGGGAGTGCAGAGAGCTGTTTTGGGGTAACCCTGAAGTCAAATGCCATGGTAAGCTGGAAATTGTTCATTTGGAATACCATGATGCACATTTTTGTTCATATAAGAATATTGAAGGTATCTTTTAGAGCATGTATATTTAATAGGAATGCCACAGTTATTGTAACAAATAACAATGACATATAATTAACTTACAAATAAATTTTTGTATTGACACCATTTCTTAAAGATATAACTTTGGCTTTTCGACTTTTTATACATGCCTGAATATCATGATGCATGAACAGAAATGTAATGTAATATGATACTTTATCACTAATAACAGTGTATTAAAGGTTCCTTGCAGTACTGAGTTAGCTTCAAATGTTCTTCGCCATGATGAACTCGGGGACTCCTAATATCCTCTCCTCCCCAACAACAAAGTACCTTTGTTTCGAGTAGGCTTTCCCTTCAGCCCCCATGCGTGACCCATATTTTATTGCACGTGATACAGAAATCAACTTTTGTCCCTGGAACTGGTGGGGTAGAATAGATTAGGATAGATCTAAACTCAATAGGTCTTGTAAAAGTCAACCTGCTTTGAAAACAGATGGAGATAGTGAATTAGAAGGATGCTTAGTGGATATGTCCGTGAACCAAACACAAGTTGCTTTTGTAAGACATTATGATATACTGCCACTATAGAAATCACTTGTTAGTGACAATAATCATGAATTAAACACTTACATTTGCTAGGGATCATAAAAAAAAATCTTGACATGACTTTGAAGCAGAAAAAGATCATGTGGTCTGATGAGTCCAGACTTGACCCTATTTCAGGAAGGAAGAAAGGAAGCACATGACACGTACAAGGCTCAAGACACAGTGTTATGATCTGGGGTTGTTTCCATTGGTCAGGTCTAGTCTCAATTCAAAATTCAAAACAATGATGTGGCAATAAAATGAAGTCAGTGATGACCTGAATGTACTGAATGACCTGGTTATCACTTCATTGGAGTTTTTCTTCCCTGATGGAACAGGCATATTTCAGGACTCAGATTGAGTAAGAGTGGTTCTGGGAGCATGAGGAATCATTTCAATCACAAAGCAAATCTAAAGTTGGTCAATGAAATCTTGGAGTGTGTGACTTTTGCCAGTCTGGCCAGGCACTGTATAAGGCAGATAACTTTATATTTATCTGCTTTTATCTTCAAATATTGTAACAAAAACACGGCAGATGATTTTCTGCAGGTTTTAGAACATCTGACGATACAAATGATACAAGTACTTCCAGTGTTAACATTCATAAGCACTTATAAACATTTTAGCTGTATCTACACAGTATGACTCCTGACTCTGTCCTTAGTTTACATTCTTTTCCAAAGGCCAAGAATGAGGGGCTCATCACAGGGAACAGGGTTTTGTGTTTTTTTTCTCCCAGTCTGCTCAGAGAACACCCCTACACACATACTCCAACACACACATACCCCTACACACACGTACCCCTACACACACGTACCCCTACACACACGTACCCCTACACACACACACACACACATGCATGCGCACACGCACACACACCCCTACACAGACACACACTAGTTGTTTGGTGAGACCATCACAGCAGGAAGGCCCCCTCCCTTCACTATGTTTCTCTAAGATCTAGTTACCTCCTGAGTGTCGGTGTGTTGACTTAAACTCAACATGCCTCAATTCGTTTGAGCAGAGGAATTCCCCGATTGGATTATACTGTGCACTGTTTGTGTGCCTGTGGTAATAAATATTATTAGATCCTCTGCAGTTTTAATATGAAAAATAACATAAATATGTTAGTATTACACCTTAGGCATCACTGTCTTATTCTTAGGACCCTGAGGCAGTGTGTATTCTGATTCGGTGTATATGTACATGAAAGACCACACGTTCACCTTACACTGGTTTTAGGAAATAAAACACAACAGAAACTCGGAATCCATGTGAGTGGAATGTTAGCCATATGTGTTTGTTTCATTGTGATCCAAAAATCCTGTTGCAATGAATTTGTCCTCATGAAAATAGAAAACATGTGTGTGGAAAGCTTTAGGCAAATATTAAAAACTTCCAGTGAACAGAAACTTTCAGGGACATGCAACAGGACAAACAAAATATTTGTGAGACATCTGTAACACTTCTGTTGACGTATAATATTTTGTATTGTGTATAATATTTAAATGAGGGAAACACCCTATATCACACACATATCCGTACACATGCACGTTCCAATTATGGATAATTTCTTTTAAGACGTAAAAACATCTAGGTTGAAACGAACTGGGATTGGAATGTGTAGGTGTGTCGAATACTGATATGTGTGTGATATAGAGTGTTTCCCTCATTTAATTATTGTTACTTTGACATTTGTTTTTAACCTCAGGACAATAGAAATATTACAGATGTCACACAGATGTTCAGTTTCCCTGAAAGTGTGAGCCGGGAATAGCATTAAAGCATGTAGATCACCATCACTCCCATGTATACAAAAAAAGAAGAAAAAAAAGGAAAAGTTTTCATCTCCAGGGGTCACATTCACTGCATATTTTAGCAAGTCGTTCGTCTCCGCAATGCCAAAGGCCTCCTCTACAATAGTAGGATTAACCTCTGAGCTAAGCCCCCACTTCCACACAGCCTTTTGTTCAAATTATGGCCCTGGGGTGATGAAGTCCTTTCTGTAGAATGTATGTATGTATGTTGTGTGAAGCACTTCAGGTTGGAATGCTATTCAAGAAGATTAAGACTCGTGGATTGAAGCTGTGTGTGTGGGGGGGATGTGAATAGAAACACCTTTCTGTTAGAAGGATTGTCGTTGTATGCGTTGGGGGTTGAGGGGTTGTGCAAATGTTTCTAGTTAAAAGAAATCCTACTGGTATGTTTGCTTAGTGTCTAGCATCTTTTTGTGTGTTAGTTAGGCCCTTTTGTCTTTCACAACGCTCAGTGTTCACTTCACTCATGTGCTACAAAGCTCAGTCTTTTCATGCCAATATTTACTTTAGCCATGTCCTTCCCACAACACTTCCTCCCTCATTCTTTCAGCCACTTTAAAAATGACCTTTAATGTAGACAGGGGCGAATGCAACTCATCGGCTATGATGAATTATGCTCGTAAAACCCGAGGCTTAATGTGAACGCATCTTACAAATCTCAAGCTCAGCTTATATCCCTACCTATAAAAATGAAAATCACTTAAAATCACTATATATAATTTTAAGTGAAATGCCCAAAAATGTAAATAAATAAATTGCTGTGTAAATCTCAAAAACAAGATTTGGGTTTCCATATGCATGCCACTCACTTCCTTAATAATTCCTTAATAACACTTTACATCACATGGAATTTACTTCAAAGCATTTCTCGCTTAAATCTAAATATTTTTCAAGTGTTATTTAAAAAAAGAAACTCTAAAACTTGGTAGCTTTGAATATTTCACAAACCGTAACATAAAAACTTTATTCTTTGAAACTTTAGGTGAGAGAAAATATCTACAAATAATATATAGGAAAATATGACATTATAATGGCGGCACGGTGGTGTAGTGGTTAGCACCGTCGCCTTGCACCTCCAGGGTCTGGGTTCGATTCCCCGGCCAGGCTCGATTCCCGTCTCTGTGTGCATGGAGTTTGCATGTTCTCCCCGTGCTTGGTGGGTTTCCTCCGGGTACTCCGGTTTCCTCCCACAGTCCAAAGATATGCAGGTTAGGCTAATTGGCGTTCCCAAATTGACCGTAGTGTGTGAATGAGTGTGTGAATGTGCGTATGTGTGTGTGCCCTGCGATGGATTGGCACCCTGTCCAGGGTGTACCCCGCCTAGTGCCCGAAGTCTCCTGGGATAGGCTCCAGGTCCCCCGCGACCCTGAATAGAGGATAAAGCGGTACAGAAGATGAATGAATGAATGACATTATAATACCATAATACAAATATATATAATACAGTTTTATGCAAAAGTCTTGAGCTAACCCTGATTTGATCATATTTTGCTTCCAATGACTTTCTTGTATTTTATTTAATGTAGTCTGTTATGTACAGTGATAATTAGTTGTCCCATCCATAACCAGAAATACACTGCTCTACAGGTATGTGTCATATGTACGCTGATGTTGTGCTATCTTGACATCAAAATAGCTGTTGTTGTTAAGTTATTATGCATGTTTACTTCTTAAATAAGTGTAACTGAAGAGTATTGAGCTCGGGTGATGTTTATTGACGGTTTGTCTAAGCGTCTATGTATCTGTGTGTTCTTTCAGCCTGTGACTGTGACCCCAGAGGAATTGCTGAGCAGCAGTGTAACAAAGCCACGGGACATTGTGTGTGTGTGGAGGGTGTGTCGGGCCCCCGCTGTGACACTTGTGCTCGGGGTTACTTTGGTGAATTCCCACACTGTGAACGCTGCCACCAGTGCTTCGCTGAATGGGATGTGATCGTAGGAGACCTCACTAACCAGACACACAGGCTGGTGCAGAAAGTTAACACCATTAAATCCAATGGCCTCACTGGGCCTTACAAGGACACCATTAACAACATGGAGCGGAGTGCCAATTCCATCCGTGAGCTTCTGGCCCAGAACCCTGCTACTCAGCCTCTCACTGAGATCCAGAGTCTGCTCGAGCAAGCTACGTAAGTCGTGTCCGATTCGGAATTCGTCAATCTAAACAATTTGCATTAAATGCGCTTCTTCTTGTATTTGTTATCAACTTTTCCTACCTATTTTTTAGGAGGCAGCATCACAATCTTTCCATGTAACTTAATGTCTTTAAAGTCTCTTAAAGATTTTTACATTTATTTACCTGCAGTACATTTGTGTGAATATTGTATTACTTAACTATGAACCACATAATACACCGTCTACAAGTTAGACCAAATCCCAAATCGCTTTCAGTTCACTTTGCTCACTACATATAGTGTAACAGTGTTATAGAGAATATGTAGTTGGTTATTCATCCATCCATACCAGTTGAGATGGAGGTAAAGTAAATGACCAACCAGTTCCAAACATGTTGCTCTTAGCCCTCTGTTTTTTAATATTATTACACGATTTTGAGATGCGTTAAGCATTTCGACAAAATCCCTCATTCTGTCTTGTATTCGACTGTGAGGTTAATATGCACAAGTATACATCTGGTAGATAAACCGATATTGCAATTGAAATCTACTCTGAAATGAAAATATCAGGCTTGTGGTCCAAAGATGATATCGTAATGACATTTACAAACTTCTGACACTTTTGACTCTAGATCCTTGATGGCAGAAATGAATGAGAAGCTGAATCAGACAGAGGAGCTCCTGTCTCAGATCTCTGAAAACAGCACAGATTCGAAGCTAGAAACACTCAGTGAAGAAGCGCAGAAATTGCAGCGCACAGTAAAAGACCTGCAAGACCAAGTTGAGTTCATGAAGAATTCCGATGTGCGAGGTGAGCAACACAGTGTCTGTCAAAGGCTTTTTGATTATGATGAATATTCCTAAACATGCTCAATAATACATATTTAATATGTTTTCGCCAACCTCGTAGGAGCATTAGACAGTGTAAAGAAACACATGCAGGAGTCTGAAGCAGCAGAGGCTCGAGTGAACGCCTCGATCAGTGATCCCGAGAGCCTGGTGGAGCAGTCAGCCTCCTTGCGTAATCACACAGAGTCTATGATGAATGAGACTAAAGAGGAGTTCCAGAGGAAGCAAGATGAGCATACCAAGGCGCTGGATGATCTGGCTGGCCAGCTCGAGACCCTGGACCTGTCTGACATCAGTGAGACGGTGAGTAAATTATTTAGTATCATGTGAAGACTGTATTATACTATATGTATGATGGAAAGATTAACACAATGGAATTTACTACTTGCATCATGTCATTACCACCCTGTAATAAATAACAATTAGAATACTCAATTAGATGAATGATCATATTATCCAGACAGCAACCATTATGGAAATTACAGCCAGTGTGCAACTGTCAGAGTTGCTATTATAGAAAATCAATCAATGAATGTATTTAATTATTCCAATTGCCATACTCTTAATTTTAGTATCAGTCTTTAATAGAACATTAACAGGTGTTTGACCCCAAAGCATGTTTAGTTTAATTAGATATCTCCTTATAATGATTTTTATTTATTATAAGCAAATTTTTTTTTCATTCAGTCTTAATTGTCTTGATACAACAAGACAACACTGCATTAGCGCTAATACAGTATATTTAGCTTGTATAGTGATAGAGCTCATTCTGATCTGCTCCCAGACTTGTGGCAGCCGTGCTGGATCGGAAGCCTGTGCTGACTCTCCCTGCGGAGGTCTGGGCTGTCTGGATGCTGAAGGAAACAGGAAGTGTGGGGGAGAGGGATGTAATGGTCTAACCACATTGGCCCATAATGCCTGGCAGAAAGCCAAGGACTTTGACCAAGATATTGTCAGTGCTATGGAGGAGGTGGACAAGCTTTCTAAGATGGTGAGTAATCCACTGTATATTTCTACTAGCAATGACATAAGTTACTACTAAACAGTTTATTTAGTTTATAACTGACCTGTTCTTTGCGTATTCAGGTGTCTGAGGCAAAAGTAAAAGCAGATGAGGCCAAGTTGAACGCTCAAGAGGTTCTGCAGAAAACCAATGCGACCAAGCAGCGTGTGGAAAACAGCAACGAAGAGCTGCGCAGGCTCATCAAACAGATCCGAGACTTCCTCACTCGTACGCTCGCGATGTCTACTTTAGATCTAATATGCTAATTAACATGTTCACCTCGAGGATAGTTGATTTACTTGTATGGGTGTTTAATATGTCATAAAAACATTTTCAGAAGAAGGAGCGGACCTGGAGAGCATCGAGGCTGTGGCTAACGAGGTGTTGCAGATGCAGATGCCCACCACACCGGCTCAACTGCAGAACCTGACAGCAGATATTCGGGAGCGTGTGGCCAGCCTGTCTGAAGTGGCTGACATCCTCAACCAGAGCGCTGCTGACATTGAGAGAGCTGAGACTCTGCTGGATCAGGCCCGCAAAGCCAGGTCAGAACTTTTTTTTTGATGTGCGATATTTTGCAATGTAGTGTAACCTGTTTGTAATTACGAAGCTCCTCTTTGTAACAGGAAAGAGGCATCTGATGTGAAAAGCACAGCTGAGCTGGTACAGGAAGCTCTGGACCAGGCGGAAAAAGCTCAGACAGCCGTGACTGAGGCCTTGAAGCAGGCCACTAATGACATAAAGGGAACACAGGCTCTGATTGTATCTGTAAGTTCAAAGTAAAGATTAGGTAAAGAAAATATGGTTTAAGATTAAAATTCTAAGAAGTTTAGATCCTGTTCCAAATAACAGATCCAACATCTCTGCCAACAAGCAAATAACCATTATGACACACAAACATCCTATAAGGAAAGTGAGTAAAGTAAAGTTATAATCTCACACAAGGTTTTTCCTTTAAAACAAGGTTTAAAATGTGATTAATTAAAATACAATTGCTGGAAGATACTATATACTATATGGCCTAAAGTATGTAGACTAGGGATGGGAATCATTCCTATCAATCAGTCATCACCCGATATGATATTATAATGATTAATATTGCGAATCTGCAAGTATTATGATTTTATAAATATCCAGATTTATCATTACGGCTAGCTGCCAGTTCCACTCAAATAGTCTGTAAAATCAAACTGGATGTCGTAGCAGAACAATAACTGAAAAAAGCTTACCGAAAGAGCTGCAAGAACGTAATGTTCAGCACATATATCACTAGAACTCATTCGCCTACAGAGGCATCATGATGACTTCTTCAGTAGTGAAGTGAATAATAATGAACACTAAAGGGATGCATGGGAGGAAATAGGTGGGATTTGATATTCAAATGATGAATATGAATTAATTGAAAATATCAAACTAAATATTCATTCAACTCTTGTTTTAGTATTAATAATGATTTATTATTTGGTTTTTCGTGAGAAAGAAGAAGATTTGCATATCAGATTCATTCTTACATTACTGGATTACATTATGCATTTATGGGATCCACCCCAGTCAGGGCTGTATTTAGTGTCATACATGAGCTGTTATATCTTTGCATGTATGGAAGCTTAGGTTTGATCTTGTTTTTCTCTTGTCAATTGCAGGTAGAGTCAGAGACAGCAGATTCAGAGTTCAAGCTGAGTAACGCTACCCAGAGGCTACTCCAGCTGGAAAAGGACGTGGCTCTTTTGAAAGAAAAAGCCCTCAATACTGCGACCACTATAGAAATGACAGACAAAGACACAGACAGTGCAAATGAGCTGGCAGAGCAGATCAAAAAGGTACCTGTATACACGGTCGAGTTTGGAGGAAGCCTGCATGTGAATGTAATTACAGGGAAATCATATAACATTCTTGGCCCAACAGAAAATCTGTAGTTTCCTCTTTTTGTGTGTAGGATCTGGACACAGAACTGAAGGATAAGTATGGTACTGTGGAGGGCCTCATCACTGAAAAGGCTCAGGGTGTAGCAGATGCTAAGAAAAGAGCTGAGATGCTTCAAGAGGAGGCCAAAGAGCTGTTGCTGCAAGCTAGTGAAAAACTACAGCTTCTCAAAGGTACTGGTATAAGCTCATGGGAAAATCTTTTGTTTGAGATTAAATTTTTTTTTTATATCACTTCACTTCATCTATCTTTATAAAAAAGATTTTATATTGAGGGGGGGGGGGATATATATATATATATATATATATATATATATATATATATATATACTCAGCAAAAAAAGAAACGTCCTCTGACTTTCAACTGTTTTTACTTTCAGTAAACTTAATGTGTAAATATTTGTATGAACACTAAAAGGGTCAGCACCATAAGACATAAACTAAAAATGTTTCACAATGTGTCCCTGAATGAAGGGAGGCTCAAAATCAAAAGTACCAGTCAGTATCTGGTGGCCACCAGCTGCTTGAAGTACTGCAGTGCATCTCCTCCTCATGGACTGGACCAGATTTGTCAGTTCTTGCTGTGAGATGGAGGGATTGTGTGTTCCTGGTGTGACTCGGGCAGTTGTTGTGGCCATCCTGTACCTGTCACGCAGGTGTGATATTCGGATGTACCCATACTGTGGAGGTGTTGTTACATGTGGTCTTCCACTGCGAGGATGATCAGCTGTCCTTCCTGTCTCCCTGTAGCGCTGTCTTAGGCGTCTCACAGTGTGGACATGGCGATTTATTGTCCTAGCCACATCAGCAGTCCTCATGCCTCCCTGCAGCATGCCTAATGCACGTTCACGCAGATGAGCAGGGACCCTGGGCATCTTTCTTTGGGTGTTTTTCACAGTCGGTAGACAAGTCTCTTTAGTGTCCTGCGTTTTAGAACTGTGACCTTAACTGTGACTACTTTCTGTAAGCTGTTACGGTCTTAACGACCATTCCACAGGTGCATGTTAATTAATTGATTATGGTTAATTGAACATGCATGGAAAACATTGTTTAAACCCTTTGCAATGAAGATCTGTAAAGTTATTTGCATTTGTACAACATTATTGTTGAAATACACAGTCCTGAAAAAGGACAAATATATTTATTTATTCATTTATTATTACTGTAGTTCTAGTCATTAAAACTGTGAATAATAAATCAGAAACTGTAACCCGGCATGATGAGACAACAGTGCAATGGATATAATTATGGAAATGTGATGTCAAAATGGGAGGAAATATGATTGGGACCAGCAACCATGTAATGATGTAAAGTCACTGAAACCACATTTTTGTCCATTCTGATTTGTGAATATAATCCAAAGCTCTTAATCTATATCTCTATGATATTATTTATTTCAAATCAGCCAGAAATTTAACTGATAGTTATACGAATAAGCAGGAATATAGACGTTTCCAATAAACTTACTGGTGAGAATATACCAAATAACTGGTTTAACTGGTTCACCTGCAAGTATATACTTTTTGCTCATTTAAATAAATATAAATGGTTATTAGAGGTTATGAGAGAAATTCAAGATGAACCTTTGTTTGTATAGGTGTACACAAATTTTATTGTTTTTGTTATTCTGTTCCATACTGTTAAAATATTAATGAACTTGTTTGCCAACAGATTTGGAAAAATCCTACGATGAAAACCAGAAGACATTGGAAGATAAAGCCAACCAGCTAGTGGATCTTGAAAAGGCTGTGAAAGAGTTACTTCAAGAAATTAGCCAGAAAGCCACTGTATACAGCACCTGTCTGTTTTAATACTACAGCCAATAGGACTAGAAATGACAATCACTGATTATTCAAAGAAATGTGTAAATGGCCTTGGTTCAATAAAGTGGAATGTATTGTGGAATTTAAAATGACAATATACTTCAAAGTAATAAATGTGAAGTTCAACCTCTTCAGCCACATGACTGCAAAAGTCTCTACCCATAAAATGATTTTTTTTAAATTAAATAAAAAATATTCTACTTTTTTGTACCAGATTTTGTACCAAATTTTGTGAATGACCATAACTCAAATAAACCAAATGTTTGGTGAGCAATTCTGAATTCTGCAACCATTCAGTCATTTTTCAATCACTTACTTTTTCTTTTCCTTTATTACTTATCACTGTATATGACAATGTATTATGGAAACCATTATAAGAGGTGTATAAGTGCTTTAATATTGTACTTAAAAAATTTTTTTACTAACATGCCAGGGAGGACTGCATTTAGTGCAAGAGATTAAAGTCTAATATTTGCAAAGGTAATAAAGAAAAACTATGAAAACAGAAATTGATCAGTCATAACCCTTTCAGCAGAATAATAATATTCAGGGATGGTTGAGGAACATCTACATTTTGGCAGACATCTTTCTTGGAAATTTCCTTTGGGATCAATAAAGTCTCTATCTTATTTTACAATCAGTAGTCTTAACATTTTAACCACTGAGCTACCACTGCCCAGGCAGATGACCATGAGTTCAAGGGGTTGACCTGGCCTCCACATTGCCCAGATTCCAATCCAATCTAGCAAGCAAGTTTGATCAGTGGAGGACTTAAGGAGATCTGCTGTTAACTCCCTGGTACCTGATACCACAGCACACCTCCAGAGGGCTTGATGAGTTCATGGCTTGACGTGTCAGCTGTTTTTATGGCAGATCGACAATGTTAGACAGGTGTTTTAAATGTAATGGCTGATTTCTAACACATGAATTTTATGAACTGACTGTTTACTTACTGCCCAATATATTCCACTTACTTGACAGGGGTCATTACAATGAATAATTTTGGAATGAATAATCAATATTATTCACTTGTTACCACCTGTAAGTGGTTTAAATGTTATGGCTAATTGAGGCATATGTACTGTATACATATTGTTTATTGTATGTTTTTAAAGTTGTTTCCTGGAAATGAAGTTTCAGCAAAAATATTTAAAAGGTTTTAATATCACCCCCTTTCTGGTTGGTACTTATTATACATGCATCCTAGCCAAATAAAATTTATTTACCTGTACCAAAGAACAATTCTGTTAATGCTTAGTTTTTATCTGAACAAATACATCACATTACAGTTATTTACTTATGGGCTTCTGCTGAATTTACTGACGATCGACATTTTAAAACTAGTTGTTTCAAAATGGCCTTTAAAAAAAAGAGCTTGCGAATGGCATTTTTTAACCTGATTGTGATATTTTGCAAAGTCTGAATAAATTCAATTTTCAATTCAATTCAATTTTATTTGTATAGCGCTTTTAACAATTGACATTGTCTCAAAACAGCTTTACACAATCAAAAGAATTATTTATTTATAAATATAAATAAATACACAGACTTTGCCATTGTTTCACTTCACCCTGATACAAACACTCCTCTAGTGCCACCAGCAGGGCTAAATCATACAACACTATTCAACACTTCACTACACTAAAGTTCTTGTCACTTATGAGTTCAGTTATAATACATTAGGTATAGAACTTTTATGGCTTTATATTTCTTTAAAGTAAAATATGCTCTGAATTATTCATTCATTCATTTTCTGTACCGCTTTATCCTTATATACAGGGTCACGGGGACCTGGAGCCTATCCCAGGAAACTTAGGGCACTAGGCGGGGTACACCCTGGACAGGGTGCCAATCCATCGCAGGGCACACACACATACACACACTCACCCAATCACACACTACGGGCAATTTAGTAACACCAATTAGCCTAACCTGCATATCTTTGGACTGTGGGAGGAAACCGGAGTACCCGGAGGAAACCCACCAAGCACGGGGAGAACATGCAAACTCCATGCACACAGAGACGGGAATCGAGCCTGGCCGGGGAATCGAACCCAGACCCTGGAGGTGCAAGGCGACAGTGCTAACCACTACACCACCCCTGCTCTGAATTAAACACAGGAAAAATTGTCTATAAAAATATGTAGGAGAACCTACACTACCGTTCAAAAGTTTTAGATAACTTTCTAACTCCATGATCATTCCTGTGTTTTATTTCTTTTTACATTGTAAAGAAATGCTGAGGGCATCCAAAAAAAAAATGCATTAATCTCCTTTGAACAGTTGATATTGAGATGTGTCTGCTACTTCTGCTCTGTAAAGACTTCATAACGCCTCTAATCTGAGGTGGTGTTAATTGGTCATTTTTCAGGCTGATAACTCTAAATGAACTTCTCGTCTGCGGCAGAGGTAGGTTTTGGTCTCGTCCTCCTGGGATGGCCTTCATGAGAGCCAGTTTCATTATGGTGCTTGACGGATTTTGCAAATGCACTTGACAATACTGTTCTTGCAAGAACTATTACAGAAAGGCTGACCTCTGTGTCTTAAAATAACAACTGTTGTTTTTGTTAGGTAATTACCTAATTCCCTCTGTGTTATTTTATAGTTTTGAAATCCCCAGTATTGTTGTAGAATGTAGAAAATAAATTACTAAACAAAAACAAAGAAATTTGCAAGTGATCTAAAACTTTTGAACGGTAGTGTATAAGTGAACCCATACGTGGGTTTCCTTCTTGCTTCATTTCAAATCTTCTGTGCAAACATACATGATTACAGAGAAATTACAAAGTGTAATATATTCATGTAGTCATAAAGTCCAGTTTGTTTTGTTTTAACTATGTAGCTGGAGTATGGGCCTTTGCAAAATGAAAATTAATTTCAGTGTATGACATTCCTAAAAACAAACTCAATAACTATTGTCTTTTTATTAACATCTAATTAGAAAGATATCTTTTATTGACATTATACATATGCAGTACAATGAACATTAGTCTTGTCAAATCAGAGCTTGAAGGAGCTGGGGTCAAAGCACTGGGTCAGCCATGGTATACTGTTTCTGGAGCAGAGAGCCTTAAGGTCCATGCTCAAGGGCCTTACTATAACAGTTTGGCAGTGAGAAGATTTAAAATCTTAACATCATCCATCCCGTTAATAAACTCCTCACTAAAAATCAGCACACCACAATTCACTACTGCATCTGTACATTGTACTTGATGAAAATAATCATCGGAAAGTTCCATACTAAAGAAGCCTCATTTCCTTATTTCCACATATGTATGCATAATTCTACCAAAATCGATTTCTCACCAGTTCCACTTCATCCTTAGGGGGCGTTTTGTGTCTCCTGCGTTGTTTAGAATTGTTAATTCCACAATTACGCACATCGGACTTCCACACCTTCAGACCAGTACAAGACCCAACCCTTTTATTATGACATTTAAATAACATTAATTGGAATACAGTTTTACTGTAGATTTGTGTGGCACCGTCTCAGTTCAGGATGTCAAATGTGTGCTGTACTGAAACCAGTTATAAAGCGGACAATTATATACATCTTACTTATCTAAAAATTAATAGCTTTTCCAAATGAAGCAGCCAGGTTGGCTTCTCTGAAGGCCTCGGAAACAGTCTGGAAAGAAAGAAAAGTTTGAGTCAATAACTCAATAATAAGTCAATAAGTGATCTAACTAAAAAGATCACTGTTAATGATCAGTGCTGTCCAGTATGATTACATTTAATGATATTCTAAAGGAAAACTTACAAGAAATGTCCTACACTATGATTTTCTCCATCACTTAAAAAAAATGTAGTCTTCAACTCAAATATTCAAAATAAAACTGAATTAATTTTTGGAGGGTTATTTTTTAGAATGATGGAGTTTTCTGGTAATACTTACGGGGTGAGCGTGGCAGACCCTCGCAACATCCTCACACGATGCGCCATATTCCATTGCTAGTGCAGCCTCATTGATCATCTCACCAGCTCCCTGCATAAAAAATGCTCTTTCAGCTGATGCCGACGTGAAATCAAAATCATCTGCACTAAACATGTGCTGCTAAACTCTGTGAAAGACAAAGTGACCTAAAGGACAGTGCTATAGCACCTCAGAAAAGCAATGTTATATGTATATCTTACCTGACAAACAAAAAGAGTGAAATGGAGCACACATAATTTAGTCAGTCATATACGAGGGTCAAAAAGTATCCGCATGGAGGCTGTAGAATTCCTTTCAACTCATTTTTAGATGATACATTTTTTTTAATGCTTTTTGCAGTGTGGGCAGAAGTGTGCAGATACACGTACAGTGGTGTGAAAAACTATTTGCCCCCCTCCTGATTTCTTATTCTTTTGCATGTTTGTCACACAAAATGTTTCTGATCATCAAACACATTTAACTATTAGTCAAAGATAACACAAGTAAAGACAAAATGCAGTTTTTAAATGAAGGGTTTTATTATTTAGGGAGAAAAAAAATCCAAACCTACATGGCCCTGTGTGAAAAAGTAATTGCCCCCTGAACCTAATAACTGGTTGGGCCGCCCTTAGCAGCAATAACTGCAATCAAGCGTTTGCGATAACTTGCAACGAGTCTTTTACAGCACTCTGGAGGAATTTTGGCCCACTCATCTTTGCAGAATTGTTGTAATTCAGCTTTATTTGAGGGTTTTCTTGCATGAAGCGCCTTTTTAAGGTCATGCCACAACATCTCAATAGGATTCAGGTCAGGACTTTGACTAGGCCACTCCAAAGTCTTCATTTTGTTTTTCTTCAGCCATTCAGAGGTGGATTTGCTGGTGTGTTTTGGGTCATTGTCCTGCTGCAGCACCCAAGATCGCTTCATCTTGAGTTGACGAACAGATGGCCGGACATTCTCCTTCAGGATTTTTTGGTAGACAGTAGAATTCATGGTTCCATCTATCACAGCAAGCCTTCCAGGTCCTGAAGCAGCAAAACAACCCCAGACCATCACACTACCACCACCATATTTTACTGTTGGTATGATGTTCTTTTTCTGAAATGCTGTGTTACTTTTACGCCAGATGTAACGGGACACGCACCTTCCAAAAAGTTAAACTTTTGTCTCGTCGGTCCACAAGGTATTTTCCCAAAAGTCTTGGCAATCATTGAGATGTTTTTTAGCAAAATTGAGACGAGCCTTAATGTTCTTTTTGCTTAAAAGTGGTTTGCGCCTTGGAAATCTGCCATGCAGGCCGTTTTTGCCCAGTCTCTTTCTTATGGTGGAGTCGTGAACACTGACCTTAATTGAGGCAAGTGAGGCCTGCAGTTCTTTAGATGTTGTCCTGGGGTCTTTTGTGGCCTCTCGGATGAGTCGTCTCTGCGCTCTTAGGGTAATTTTGGTCGGCTCACCAGGGTAAAGTTGGAAGGTTCACCACTGTTCCATGTTTTTGCCATTTGTGGATAATGGCTCTCACTGTGGTTCGCTGGAGTCCCAAAGCTTTAGAAATGGCTTTATAACCTTTACCAGACTGATAGATCTCAATTACTTTTGTTCTCATTTGTTCCTGAATTTCTTTGGATCTTGGCATGATGTCTAGCTTTTGAGGTGCTTATGGTCTACTTCTCTGTGTCAGGTAGCTCCTATTTAAGTGATTTCTTGATTGAAACAGGTGTGGCAGTAATCAGGCCTGGGGGTGACTACAGAAATTGAACTCACGTGTGATAAACCACAGTTATTTTTTTAACAAGGGGGGCAATCACTTTTTCACACAGGGCCATGTAGATTTGGAGTTTTTTTTCTCCCTTAATAACGTAAACCTTCATTTAAGAACTGCATTTTGTGTTCAGTTATGTTATCTTTGACTAATAGTTAACGGTTTTTGATGAGCAGAAACATTTATGTGTGACAAACATGCAAAAGAATAAGAAATCAGGAAGGGGGCAAATAGTTTTTCACACCACTGTAGATAGCAGTCCTCCGTGTTTAATCCGAGTCAGCTCTTTAATAAGCATCACGCTAATAATGAGCACTGTTGATTGTTGAATATTTTTCCTGATAATGTTCCAATATTGGCCTCTGAGAATACCAGCAAACTGAAAGCATAACTTTTCCAGCTGATGGGTTGATTAACTTTTTTTTGGTCAACAACTAAGGATGTTTCAATTCCGTACCCTGCCGTTTAACTCTCAGACTCGAAGTGATGAATCCATGTCTCCTTCACCAGTAATTCTTAAGAAACGTTCATCTTCCAGATTATTGGGCTAAATTTTGTTTGCAGATATCCAAACAATTTTATAATACAATTTTACAAGTTTATGCTCCGCGAGTTGTTTCACCGAGTACATACATTGTACGCTGCTTTTCTTTCGTTCGAATCACAAGTGGGGCATCCATTTTTATTCACACCGCAGTTACAAATGAACTGATGCAACACGTTCACACCTGCATAGCAGGGACTGGGGAAACAGTCGCCTTAAATGGAAAGTCCGGGCCAATGGAAGCTTTAATATATCAGGAGTGCGGATCATTTTTGACTCACCATCATAATTAATGAGTAAGTAAGAACGATGTGTGAAAGCTTATTAAACTAATATGAAAATCAGAGAAATTATTCTAGTTTAACTTACCGATCCAAGGATGTGAGCTCCCAGCATTCTGTCTGTCTCCTTGTGACTCAGGATCTTCACCAGGCCGTCTGTATCAGCATTAGTCTTTGCTCTGCTGTTAGCAGCAAAGGGGAATTTGCCAATTTTGTATGGGACACCCTGTGGGAACACGTTCAAGGAGGCAAAGTAAGTTTAAAAATGTCAGGGGGTGGAAAAACTCATGGAATTGAACAAGTGAATTGAGTTAACAAAAACATTTTACTTCTTCCTTAAGCTGCTCCTCATTCTTGCCGACCCATGCCACTTCAGGATGTGTGTAGATGACCGAAGGAACACAGTTGTAGTCAATGTGAACAGCTCCTCCTGCCATTCCCTCAACACATATTATGCCTTCATCCTCTGCTTTGTGTGCCAGCATGGGACCAGCCACCACGTCACCAATGGCATAAATACTGCATTAAGAAAAGTATGATTTTTAGGCACTGCGATTTTTTTTTATTAGCATCAAAGTTTGTATGATGTCTTAAGCAGTTATATTTATTTCATGTGTTAAAGTATTCAAAACTACTAAACGCATATGATGAACAATAAAACGCTGTATGAAAATTGTGCTGTTGATTAAATGTCATGTCTCATACAAAACGATAATCTTTTTCTCTTTCCAATCTCCTGTTCCACATTCCAGTCCAGCAGGTGGTGGTATTGAATCAATCATGGTAAACTCAAAACAAAGCAGCACATGTCTCAGAAATTGGACATTTGGTGGAAGATACCACAGCTTCGACAGAAAACGGTACATGCATGTATCATTTCAACTATTTATATTTTTAAACTTTATTTTAGACCATTAAAACATTTGCAAGTTTGCATAAATTATTATAGTGTCAATAGATTTAGAAATGTGAACTGACCGAGAAAAGTCAATTAAACTAATTTAATTGAACTAAATTAAACAAATAATAGAATAAATCAAAAATGTAAAAATCAGAGGACCACCCATGCTTGTGCACAGTAAATTTATATAATTAAAATTTTCAGATAGACAAGCAAAACTGAACTGGGATGCATCTGCCTCAATCAAGTCTAGTTCTTCTTACTGATTTGCATGGATTGCTGTGACCTTCAGATGGTTTATATGCATGAAGGATAAAAACGATATAAAGGAAAGTTAAAATACTTGTTTTCAGTGACCTAAGTTACCTGCGTATGATGAAATAGCACAGAACCACACCATTACACCAATGCCTCTTTTCCACTGCATAGAACGGCACGACACGGTTCAGTTCAACTCACTTCGGTTCGGCGCAGTTTGGCTCGGTTTGCGCTTCCGCTGCAGTTTAGTAACGCTTTAGCGTGGGCTGGATTACTCACGTGTCGTTTAGTCGCGGCGCCGCTACTGCCGTGACGTCATCGTAAACGCGCCACAAACAAACACAACAATGGAGCATATCGACGGCATGGTGTTCTTCATTCTCGGCATGTGGATGTTTTTAACAGCGAGACGAAGGAGTTTGTTTCAAAAGAGGCCGACGGTTAATACAAAAAGGTGTGCGATCCTTCTCTGGCTGTTCTAAATATAGCGCTTCTGTTGTGTCTCGTGTCGCAAGTTCGGTGACGCAGTAATGACGATTTTCTCCGGCTAATCAGTGACCAGCCATGTTTACACGTCACGTTTTGGTAACGGTTTGGCGCGCTTGAAACATCGGCTGAGGTGGTACTAAAAAAAAAAAAAGGACCAGGTACCAGGTACTGTTCCCAGTGGAAAACCCCCCAAAAGTGAGTAGAACTGAACCGTGTCGTGCCGTACTATGCAGTGGAAAAGCGCCACAACTCTACCACGCTGGACTATTAACCCAAGGCAGGTTGGTTTACGGATTCATGCTAATGACTGAAATTGACTTTCAGACCAGACTACATTTTTCCAGCCTCCAGTTTTGGTGAGCCTATAATTTTTCTTGGCTGACACAAGTGGCAACCAAACTGGTCTTCTGTTGTTGTTGCAGCCCACCCATATCCAAAAAAGGTTCGATGTGTTGTGTATTCCGAGATGCTTTTGTCCTCACCACAACTGTGTGAGTGGCTTTCTGAGTTGGTAAGTATTTCCTGTCAACTCCGACCATTCTGGTCATTCTCATCTAATCTCCCTCATCAACAAAGCGTCTGCTGCTCAAGTACGTTTTTTTTTTTTTTTAATCTGTGTAACAACTCTACAGACTACTGTGCAAGAAAATCTCAGGTTATCAGGAGTAGAGAGAGAATCAAACCATCATGTCTGACACCAACAATCACGTCATGGTCAAAATCGCAGAGGTTACTTTTGTTCCCCATTCTGGCATTTGATATGAACATCACCTGAAGCTGCTGGATGATTATAATCATAATGTCTGCAAATAAATCCAGAAAACCTCAAAATTAATTTTTTTTTTATTACACATGACGTGATTATTGTAAAATAAATAAATAAATAAATAAATAAATACTCAGCAAAAAAAGAAACGCCCCTTTTTCAGGACTGTGTATTTCAACAATAATGTTGTACAAATCCAAATAACAGATCTTCATTGTAAAGGGTTTATACAATGTTTTCCATGCATGTTCAATTAACCATAATCAATTAATTAACATGCACCTGTGGAATGGTCGTTAAGACCTTAACAGCTTACAGAAAGTAGGCATTTAAGGTCACAGTTCTAAAACGCAGGACACTAAAGAGACTTGTCCACCGACTGTGAAAAACACCCAAAGAAAGATGCCCAGGGTCCCTGCTCATCTGCGTGAACGTGCATTAGGCATGCTGCAGGGAGGCATGAGGACTGCTGATGTGGCTATAGGGCAATAAATCGCCATGTCCACACTGTGAGACGCCCAAGACAGCGCTACAAGGAGACAGGAAGGACAGCCGATCATCCTCGCAGTGGAAGACCTGCACAGGATGGGTACATCCGAATATCACACCTGCGTGACAGGTACAGGATGGCCACAACAACTGCCCGAGTCACACCAGGAAAACACAATCCCTCCATCTCACAGCAAGAACTGACAAATCTGGTCCAGTCCATGAGGAGGAGATGCACTGCAGTACTTCAAGCAGCTGGTGGCCACACCAGGTACTGACTGGTACTTTTGATTTTGAGCCTCCCTTCATTCAGGGACACATTGTGAAACATTTTTAGTTTATGTCTTATGGTGTTGACTCTTTTAGTGTTCATACAAATATTTACACATTAAGTTTACTGAAAGTAAAAACTGTTGAAAGTCAGAGGACATTTCTTTTTTTGCTGAGTGTATATATAGGAATTAATGTATAGGGCTAAAATAAAGCAACTCTACCATATACAATGTGGTATCAAAAAGTTTCAAGATTAGCTTTTACAAACTCTATTTTTCCACCATATGTCCTCCCTCGACGCATTAAAACCTGGCAATAGAATTCGCTATTGATGGTCTGGCCCCTGGTGCTGAATTCTTTTTCAGTCATGGAGATTATGGGCTATTCCACTGTAAAGACTGTTGTTTTATATCAGGGTCGTATCCATACACCCAAGTTTCATCACCGGTAATGATCCTCGACATGGAGGCACACTGAGTTCTCGGTTGACGTTCATGCAATGTTCTTCTGCTCCTGTACGACACCCGACAATGGCAGCAATGTTGAGGATTGTTCTCCAGTGATCATGCACAAGTTTCCATTTTGGGGGGTTGAGCTCATTGAAGTTCTCCTGATCTTTTGTTGTCTTCCAGTGATGTTCTTCTGCTCTTGAAGCGCTCATGCCACCCACGAACACCTTGAACGACTCATTGCAGTATCACTTTAAACTTGCCGAATCATGTCAAATGTCTCTGTGGCAAATTTGGCCAGTTTCATTCAGAATTTCACATTCGCTCGGTGTTCTAGCTCGTCTGCCATTTCATTATGAACAACATGGTAACGCATAGGGTCAGCATAGCACCGGTTGCACAGCTTCCGATGTACACACGATGTCTTGACACACCAACTTATGAAGGTCGGTGGTGCTGTGACTGTGCATGCAGCCTTGTGCTGCCATCTGTTGGTATGTTACAAAACATGTCTCGAAAAATTTTTATATTACCTTGCATCCTGTCTCTATAATGTCTGACAGTTTTAGAAAATTTGGACTTCCTATTCCCACATACCAGGAGCAAATAAGTCAGTTTTGTTTCAGCCACAAACAAAATGAGTAAATTTCCCTTAAACTTGTAGTACCTGGGCACTTGGGTCTGGAACCGGTTGTTGACGGGTATCCTGCCACGGTTGTCCAGCTCAATACCAACATTCTCAAGACCGAGACCATGTGTGTAAGGGCGACGGCCAATACACACCAGAAGCACATCACAAGTGAGTGTCTCGTTCTTTCCTCCAGCTGCAGCCTCCACTCTGCAAACACAAAATACAGCCATCAATACTTTCCCCTCCCCACTGTTATACTTCCCCCATTAAATATTACACTAACCATCGTTCAGCATAAAATGGTATAATTAAAGCAGATAAAGAGCCCTTTAACCTTGTTAAAGAAACTCAATCTCACACACTCATTCTCTATTACTATTATCCAGTAGAAGGTTGCTTGATATCTGAAGCCTATCCAAGGAGACTGTGCACTAGGCAGGCTACGCCCTGGATGGGGTGCCAATCCATTGCAGGACACAATCACTTACATATTCACAAACTAACGTACACTACAGGCAATTTGAAAACCCCAAATTAAGATTAAGAATCACTTGTCACATGTACCTTACAGCAGAGTAAATAAATTTTTTTTCACATATATATGAGATGTTTTCTCTCATAACATCTCAGAATTTGTTCATCACAGTTACATCTAAGTTCTTATTATGGATTTTATTGTACACCAGGGATGACAATAAAATGAAGCACAAGTACATTAATCATGGGGCTTGTGTATAAAAATCTGCACATATTAGCACATAATTGTGCTTAATTAACACAACACGATGCACTATTTTTAACTACTGTAAGACAGACTACAAAATAGTTTAAGTTTAAACTTACGAAACATCAATCTTGCCATCAGATCTCCTGGTGGCACCCAGGACTTTGGTACTCAGTTTTAACTTCATGCCCTGTTTCTGGAGGATACGTTGGAAATTCTTGGAGATCTCCATATCGATGCCCAACCCACCAACATGGCCAAGGAATTCCACTGCTGTAACTTTGGAGCCCAGCCTATGCCACACTGAACCCTAAAATATACAAACTATAGAATGTGGTGAAATCCATAATCAATGTAGCACGTACTGTATCTGTACAAACACATTCTTATCTGCTCACCAGCTCCACTCCGATAACTCCAGCTCCGATAACAATCAGCTCCTCAGGGACCTTCGTAAGGGACAAAGCCCCAGTAGAGGATACTATAGTGTCTTCATCAATCTGGTTGAAAGTTGAAACCAAACTAAAAATCACTTATAAAACCAAATCGTTAAATGCTGATACTGTGTCTGTATTAGAGCCTTGTGAAAATGTGCAACTATTATAATATATGTGTGAAAACATACCTCAATGCCTGGGAATGGGGTGACCTCTGATCCTGTAGCTATGAGGATATTTTTGGTGTTAATGACTTGTTCACCGCCATCAGTTGTCTTAGCAGTGACCTGATTTTTCCCAGTGACCGTGCCAAACCCACTGACATGTGTAACCTAGAAGAATTAAACTTGTTGTATTTGTCCTTTTTGTGCTACACGTATTGTGTTTGTCCTCAATGTGTGCTTCAGTAGAAGAACTGCATGTTCATAATCATACCTTATTTTGTTTAAATAAGTGTGCAATGCCTCCTGTCAAGGCTTTGACAGCACCGCTCTTCTGTGCCATCATCTTCTCCAAGTTCAGCGAAATCCCTTGGACTAAACAAACAAAAAAAATAATAATACTGAGATTAAACAGATTTATTTGCATTTTGATACAAGCAGGAGTTTACAATGTTCAGGGTTCCATGAATTAGCATGAGACATAGTTATTACTATATTGCTGTAGATCTGTCCCAGACTGAAAATCAGAATATTTTGCACCATCATTTCAACAGTTCAACAATATTTTATTTATGTTATTTTATTTTGTATGTGCATTTTTAAAACTCTGGTTGCTTAAATTGCCCCATGGTAATAAAGTTTTTTGAATTGAACTGAATCGAAACATGAAATACATCACTTCTCATTTCTTCATATTAAACTAAATTCAGCAATTATGTAATTTAAATTAAGGAAATTTGAAGAAAATGTCTTACTTTGACAGGCTGCAATATGAATTTTTTTTTTTAAATGGTTGTTTATGTAAAAACCTCTGCAGTAACTTCATTTCCCCACTCATCTGTCAGCATTCAGCATCATCAGTATACTAATCAATAACCTGATCATCTGTGCCTGGTTCATGCTTTAAGTGTTTTTTGTTGTTGTTTTTTTAAACATGTATACTTGATTGATTAATAGATCACTGTGTAACAAACAAAATATAATACTCTAAAACTGGTCAGGTACAGGGACTGGACTGAAAATGAGAGCCAAAAAAAAAGATCCTTGGGGAAGCCTAGAGAACTATTCCTCGAGACTAAATTAGAAATACAAGAAAGACTGGTTTGGATGCAAAGTATGAAGAGATGAGAGGAGGCTCAAGACTTTTGCACAGTACTGTCCACCATAAAATACACCCGGATAAAGACGCCAACACTGGTCAGCAACGAACATGCTTTCAAAACAACAATAGGCAATCTTTTTATTTTTGAAAATGAAAACAATGGTTATAATTGTCAGTTTGCTTTAGTTTCAAATATATGCTACAGCGCCAATATTAACGAGAATGATGGGAATGCCTGAGGCCGATTAAGTAATCAAGTTATCAGGTTTTAAAGTAATGTAGCTAAAAGGCTTTAATGCATAGGTAGAGTCATATATAGAGAACTATACTTAATGCTGATGCCTTTTCAGGCATCAACTAAGGAGTAGTAAGTGATGAGTATGGTGAGCAATCAGGATCAGGAGATAAGCTCTATGAAAATAATGTATCAAGGCAACTGGAGTCCATCAATAGTTACAAATGTTAGATTAATGCTGAACAGTAAGACCAGATGAACACAACAATGGAAAATGTTATTAGAACTATTCTTCAGATAAGCTATGTATCCGTTTTAATGGGTTAAATTTAAACAGAATAATTAAAACTATTAATTGACTGCAGCTTTGAAAATATTTTAAGTTTTGATTTTAGAGCTATAGCTTAATACTATATTATATGTACAGTACAAATAGGTATATTACAACTTCATAACACTACATTATATGCACACACACCTATCTATCTATCTATCTATCTATATCTATATCTATATATATATATATATATATATATATATATATATAGAGAGAGAGAGAGAGAGAGAGAGAGAGCTTTCCTATATAAAGCAAATAAAGTCTTAAATTATTGTCCTAAAAATGCTTTTCAAAACTTAAAAAGAAGTACGAGGGAATGTGGCAATGTTACAAATATGATGTCAGTATTATAACAGTGTGTGCTGCAAAAGTGTGAGACTGTACTTACTTTCAATACCTCTGCTTTCAAAATCCTTTCCATGTGCCAAGTGATAGAGATAAGAGTTGTTTAACAGGGCCTTGAAAATATAACACAATTATCAGGAAATGGCTGTGAATACGGAAATGTTTATTAAGACTGGTCCACCCTGAAAGCATAAAAAAAAGTAGAAAAATACCTTTGATGGAATGCAACCCACATTTAAGCAGGTGCCTCCAAGGGTGGCATTCTTTTCCACACACACTGTCTGCAGATGAGAGCAATCTTGTCTTAAAATAGTTTAAAAAAGACAAAACTAATTTTAATCACCAAAAACAATGGGTGTTGCTTTACCTTGAAACCAAGCTGAGCAGCTTTGATGGCAGCGACATAACCTCCGGGTCCAGAGCCCACCACTGTGACATCAGCATCAACTAGGAGAAAGCAGGCACATTAGCTGAAGTGTCTTTCGGTGGAGGTAAATAAACAACAAGGTTTCCTGAAAATAGTAACGCTGGACATCTAAAGTGATTCTGTGCTCTTACTTGCTGCTTTGTCAGAATATGTTCTCAGGGATAATGCTGTGACTCCGTGCAGTTTGCAAGGCAGGTGTTGACCTCGCTGTACGGACATACATAACATATAGTCAGTTAATAGGTCTGTAAAACTTGTATTAACCTGCTGAGTGGACTTTACAAACAACAACAACAACAATAATAATAATAATAATAATAATGATGATGCCACAAGTCAAAATAAGCAAAAAAGGAAGCCTTGGGGGAAAACAATGTTCAGTCAGTGGCAGCATTTAGAGAAACTGGTTGCTGTTAACTAGTCAGTCATGTTAAAGCAAATCCACCTAAAACTCAGCAACCTTGTACACTTGAGCTCAAAATTAAGTGATGTGTTGTTAAATGGGATACTAAGGCTGCTTTGACCGTGAACACACAAATTAGCTAGCTTTCAATGCTGTAAGCTAGATATAAGTGCTAATATAATTTTTAAAAGCTCGAAACTACTGTTTTTGCCTGGTGCAAAAGAAACGCAGCCATTTTCCGCTGTACACCACACTCCAGCTGCGTTAGGCAGAAACTCAGTAAACTACGCGAATTTGACTTGTGAAGCTACTGAGCTAACAGGGCCTGGACCGGGGACAATTTGGGCGACGAAGACATACACAGTTGCTTTCCGTCTATAAAACGCAGTATACAAGTTCACTGGAACAATGCCAAGATAGACACGAAAGTTACCGTTGCCAGGGTCCGATAGAGCTGGTTCCAGGTCTGCATTTTGACAGCGTCCCGATACTGTGCGGTTCACCTACAGCAGCCAGCGCAGCCAAGGACTCCTTGCTTTACGCACGCGCAAAGGAAACTGTGGGGCGGGGTCGTGTGAAGTATTTTTTGTCGCTTACTTATTACGTCACGTGAACGCGGTTAGGCAGGTGGCGCAAAAAAAAAAAAAAAAAAAGAGTTACAAAAAGTCACAAAAATATCACCAATTCTGATCTGAAATTAAAGCTTAAGACGGATCACACCTTTAATGATAAACAGAAAAAGTACACGATTTAAATGCAGGTGAGTAACCTGTACCTTGTACATCACTGTTTTAGTAGAAATGTTCAATTATTATTTCTTAAACCCAGCCCTATTTTTAAAGTAAAATAAATATTAATGTAAAATATATAATTTAAATAAAATAATAATAACAAGATAAACATATGGTCACTGACAATTAAAACATGTATAAACCAAAGGTCTGGATGGACTACAAACTAGGGACGTGTATAATAAACTCTCTCGTTCTCTGTGGTTAATTACAGTAGCCTATGTAATTACCGAACCATACTATTTATTAATTTTTTTATTACTATTTTTATGCAACTTATAATGACTTACATTGAAAGCATGTGTTGTTGTTCAACATGTTCTCTTAACTTAAAATAATAATAATAATAATAACTTTTCCTAAAGATAATTTTTCGTATCAAAAAGTTTTGAGCCTAGTTTTGTATCACGCCAACTGATGGCAGCACACGGCTGCACGCTCAGCCACAAGGAGCACTAACCTTCATAAGTCAGTGTGCCAAAAGACATCATCCCGTCTACCTCTGGTGCTGTGCAGCTGGTGCTATTCTGACCACTCCTAAAGAAAAGTAAACATGAAATTCTGCGCAAAACTGGGCAAATGTGCCACAGAAATGTTTCACATGATTCAGCAAGTTTAGTTTTGAGTGACACTCGTGCTTCATGATCAGAAGAACATGACCGGCATGAGATTAGAAAGACCCTCATGAGCTCAACCCCCAAAAATGTCAAAACCATTCAGCAACTTTGAGGAGAACAATCCACAACATCGCTACCATAGTCACATGTGATTTGAACATGTGCTTTGTTCATCAAAGTTTGCCCATGTTTGTCCCCAGGCTGATGACCCAGGAGCAAAAGGAACATTGTGTCGAAGTCTGTCTAGAACTCTATCAACGTGTAGTGGTTGACCGATCCTTCATGTTGAGGATCATTACCAGTGAAGAAACTTTTGGGCATGGGTATGACTCTGATATAAAGTTACAGTCTTCACAGTGGAAGAGCCCATCATCTCCTCAACTGAAAAGGTGAGGCAGATCTGCAGCTCAACCAAGTGCATGCTTATCATATAGTTTAATATTTGCAACATTGTGCATCAATAATCTATCAGATTTTAAGACATCTGTGGGAGGAAATACTGCAAAAAAAAAAAAGCTTTTAAACAGAGCTAATCTTGAAACTTTTTGATAACCCATAGTCACAAACCCACTAAACTGCATCTCACTCACACTCACACACACACACACACACACACATTTAAACATTTAAATTACATTAATCTCCTTCAGGATATATACTAAAAATATAATGATTAATCAACAGTAAGCAGCTCTTGTCATTATATCTTAGTAAAGCCAAGTGTTGTTTTTCATACTATTAACTGCACTATTATTGCTTTTATTTTGTACTATGAATTGTTTATTAGTATTACTATAACTGTAAATTGCATTATAACATTTACCACTGTGATAGTATACATGGTACATAATGCTTTTCTTCCTAATTTGCCCAACTAAATTTTTTGCACATCAACAACATGCTTTATTAATTTTACAAGGCAATGGCGTAATGCTATAGTTGTCATATTTATGCTGCTTTTATGCCTTTATACGTAACTTGTACACCAGGGAAAAACAAAATCATGTCGCCCAGTCCTTCTTGGGATGCCAAAGAATTTGACATGTAAATCTATTGTTCCTACTTTCCTCTGCAATTTTTTTTTAGGTCGGTTCCTAGACATTACGGTAAAAAAAAAAAAAAAAGGCGAGCACACGTGCACTTCCAACTTGAGCGCGCGCTACACTCGGTGTCATAGCAACCACGCCAAATACTGTGGACGAGGAGGCCTGAGTGCGCGATGATGTCAACACCGCGGGAACAAGAAGCAGCGAAATACCTCGAAAACCACAAAATCTTAGAGCTAATGAACAACTTAACGAACATGCTCTTTTATTACAGACCAGGTGATACACTTTTCGACCTTTTTACGAGAAGCTAGATTAAGCCTGTACTGTATATTTACTCTAATATATTTGTACAAATTGATTTGTTGACTTGAAAGCCCAGTGTCTAAAAAGCACTGTTGTCTTGGGAAATGTTAATTACAGATTCATCAGGATACCCGGATAAAGATGTGTGAACGGAATTTTTTGTTTCAAATTTTCTTTTAATTTTTGTGAAGCTGCTTTGAGACAATGACCACTGTTAAAAGCGCTATATAAATTGAATTGAATTGAATTGAATTTAACAATGTCTTCCTTGATGTAGCTTGCATGATTGTTTTCACTGTTGGATATCTATATAACTTAACTTTCAATATAACCATTATCCTGTGTGTGTGTGTGTGTTTGTTTTAGAGCATCCACAGGAATTTCTGATTTCCCAACTTGAGCAAATGCAAGCATCCAAACTTCAGGCAGTGGCTAGTCCATGTTTGTTTGATGATTCCAACCTGGATGCAGTGTGCAGCATCCTAGATCCTACAAATCACGGGTTCATCTCTTACAATCAATATAGAGAGGGTAAGAATTAATCACATTGTGTGATAAAAAAATTTTAAGAAGATGAATTTTACATCATTATTAGATTCACTAAAAAGTGACATAGTTTTATAGATCGGTATTAAGTCAATTTTGACCAAAATACTGGTTTGGTTTTGTATTAAATAAATAAAAAGGCTTGTGTGAATGGAGTTTGTATGTTCTCCCTGTGCTTGGTGGGCTACTTCCAACAGTCCTAAAATATGCAGATTTTGGCTAATTGGCATTCCCAAATTTCCCGTAGTGTGTGAATGAGCATGTACTGTAAAGAGTGTTTGTGTGTGTGTATATGCGATGGATCATGCCCTAAGTTTCCTCGGATAGGCTCCAGCTCCCGCTTTATTCTGTGTAAAGGATAAAGCAGGATTAGACGAGGAGTGAGTGAGTGAGTTAATACATAAATAAGCAAACAAAGATAGGGCTTATATAGACATGTTGAAATAAGTGAAATGTGCATCTTTGCATCTTTGTAGCAATGAAGACACTTGGTATCCAGGATTTCAACGAGTGTCCACAGGGTCTTGAAAATAACAGGATATCACATGATATATTCAAGCGAGAAGCGTAAGTTTCTCAACATAATCAAGCAACATTTTTTATTTTTTAAGTTTTTATATATATATATATATATTGGGGGCGGGGGGGGGCTAAAATGAGAGAGATTAAATTAAATAAGAGTGTGTATGTAATGGAGCACTGAGAGTCTTGTTAAACTGTTTTTTGGTAATATGATTAAGCATAATATCACTGTATAAAATCAGGTTTTTCTTCTGATCTTTGAATAAGCATTAAGAGAGCCTTTAATTGTTTTGTTTCTTTTTTTAGGAAGGAGTGCCTTCTGAGAAATGCAGAAACATTCCAGATGTGATTATGTAACCAAATGTATTATTACTAATTACTTTAAGTGTAATAAATGTGTTGTCTTAGTGCTGTGTCAGTGTTTGAATTTGGTAGTAGTAAAGGCATCTTCAGGATCATCTCAGTTGTAATATACAGTCTCCAGAACCAGCTCATAGATTTTTACATTTGCTTTGCTTTCTTTTTTGGACTGTGGATTAGAAATGGAAAAATAAACTGCAAATATATCTGTATATATTATAAAACTCAGTTACAAATTGGCACTATTTAAAAAAAAATTAGTTTGACGATATAATAAAGAATCGACTATGATAGAAATAATTATTCTAATGCATAGCTGGATTATATTCAGTGGATGTTCATTATTTTTTTGTCAATTATGATAAAATTAAAACATCAAGCACTAATAAAAAAAATTGCAATAAAAAAAGAAAAAAAAACTGTATTAGAGGACTTTGAAAACTGTAGTTAATTTAGAAATATTAAACAAAAACCTTATTCTCAAGAAAATGGAAGAAGAGAGATTAGTATTAATAAAGAATCTTACAGTAGTAACTAAGATTAGATTAGTTATTCCTAGTTTGGCACATTTCTAAAAAGATTTTTGAATATGTAGTTGAATGTTGTCTCTGTATTCTTATGTTCATGGGACTTGGCAGATGCTTTTATTCAGAGCAACTTAGATTTGATCTCATTTATACAAGTGAGCAGCTCAGGGTTAAGGGCTTTGCTCATCGGCACAGCAACGGCAGCTTGGCAGGGCTGGGATTTAAACTCATGACCTTTTGATCAGTAGGGTTGAGGGCCTTGCTCAACTTCTCAAGGGCCCAGCAGTGGCTAGAATTTGAAGTCATGACCTTCCAACTAGCTATACAACATCTCAACCATTTTGTTAACGCTGTCTGTGAATGGCTTTTATATGAAGTTTGGACAGTCCAGTTTATATGCTGTGGATGGTATTTTACAGTAAACATGTGTTTTCACTGATTCAGGAAACATTTAGAGAAAGTAAAAAAAAAAAAAATCTAGAAATACGAGTTAAATATTTTCTGAGCTTAAATCTGGTGTGTGACAACAGGGAATAAAAAATGCACAGATCAATCAAAAGCAACTGTATAGATTTTTTTTTCAGACTTCAATCTGTATTAAAGAAAAGATACTTATCTATATCTCAATCACCTTTCATACAGTGCATTTTCTCAACGTACTGTGGTACAGTAAGTAGTGGTGTTCACCGCTACATTATGCTTGACTGTTTTTGATATCACAGAATACCAATTATTAATTGTTGCCATTGGTAATAATACATTGTTAATCAGTTATCTAACTAGCTATATTTTATTTATAAACCAATAAGAATTTTTGTTACCTTCATCCTAGCCTGAATGTCTGATACAGCTAATAATTAAACAATTGGTCAATATTTAGAAAATAAATTATTTTCATGGATCAGCAACAAGATGGTGGTTTTACATTTGCACCATTTGGCAGACTCCCTTATTCAGGTTGCCCTACATTTAATCTCGTCACACATCTGAGCAGTTGAGGATTAAGTGATGGAGGGACTAGGATTTGAACCTGGTACCTACTGAACAGTATTAGGGGCACTGGTGGCTCAGCGGTAGGTATTTTATCTGCCATGCAGAAGGCCTGGGTTTCGATTCCCAGCCAGCGCCCAAAATCCCAGCCATTGAATGCAGTACCAGTCCCAAGCCCGGATAAAATGAGAGAGTTGCGGCAGAAAGAGCATCCGGTGTAAAACCTGGGCAGATCAGATGGTGTGCTGTGGTGACCCCTTGCAGGAGCTGCCGAGAGACCAACAACCTTCCGATCAGTATTAACCACCAAACTACCCCTGACCTATGTTTTAAATGAAAGATGATGTTATATGTGTAGATCAACAATTTAAAAATCAAACAAACAACCAAACAAAAACCCTTCTGAAATTACAAATGTATTACTAGAAAAGCTAAATGTTGAAGCATGGCATTCAGTGAAGAAGAGAAAAGGGATGACACTTAACAGAGATCATAGGTACAGCCCCTAAAGTCAAACAGTGATTTTGACGAAACAATGGCAACTAGGTGCTAATATAAGGAGAAATTTAGTAATCAATGAAGATAATTAATCGTCTATTTTGACCAAGACATTGCATGTAATGACCAAACAGTGAATGAGAACTCCTCTTGGTTTTCTTCCACTACAACATGGCATTGCATTACATTCCAGATTAGGGTCACTGCAAATAAATTCACAAAGAACTCTTAGCACAACAATACTGCAGGTTTCTCAAGTACTAAGCCCAATTTATCCATGTTAACATAATGGCACAGTCATATGGAATCACTGGGTGATAGCTTTAACCCTTGTTATAGACCTGAGTTCAAATCACAAATCTGAACAGTCTATTTCCAAATTTAATTAATTCAATGCTCAAGTTGATAAAAAAAAGTGTTATGTTGTAAGCATCTCAATTTAAGTAACTAAAATACAACAGTGTGTTTAAAAGCAAAAAATATATTATAATATATAAAATAATGTACAGATAATAAGTATAATATGGGCTAAAAGGTGCCCAGTGGTAAGCAAATACAGTATATTAAAAAATGTTAACAGGATTTGTAATGTGGGCCAAAAATTGCATGATTTTTTTCCCTCACAAACAGTCTCATCAGAGTAGAGTTATAGCTGCATAATGGGAGTCAGATTCGAATTAATTAATTGCTGTCGTTACTCAGTGATATGTGGATCAGATGAAGTGGCTAGTGCAGTTCATTAGTAAACCATTCCTCATTTGATATCAGGACTGAACAGTAATGTTGTGGCTATTTATTGTGCACCAACAGACAAATAAAATTTTGTAAGACTAATAAAATGGACACACCAATGCTCCCTGTCACTGACATGCTTAACTGGGTTTATATTCGGTTACATCACATCATGAGGACAACTTCACCTGATAGACTTCACAGTCTTCACTTCACAGTCTTGCACTATTATTATTATTATTATTATTATTATTAATATTTTGTATTTCACCACTAGAGGTTACTCGCGTGCATGCGGTTTCTGTGTGGCCTCATGCGTTAGCAGATCCTGACCCACCCACCCGTTGTATACGCCATTGCTGAAGTCTGATCCAGGGTTTCAGTAGCTGTGCACTCAACCTGACTGACGCATTTTCACCACGAGGTTTACCCGCGGCTGCAGGTCTTGATGGCTGCATGCTACCATTACCTGCTAAAGCGGGTCAACTTGCAGCCGCTCCTCATGCTGCTCTAATATAATGCCTGTGATACGCTCACATTATGACATAAAATTTGATGATGCTGCTTGCTGTTACATCACAGTGCAACATAAAAGTGGATGATGATGCTGCCTACTCTTGCATTGTACTTGCCTTTGACACACACCCACAGTATGACATAAAAGCTGATAATAGCAAACACTGTCAGTCACCCACCGCCCAAACTAACAAGTTATGTTTTATTTATTTACATAATATTTATAACAGTGAATCAATTTTTTTAGGTCACAAATTTGCATGGAAGACTGAAGAAAAAGATCAGAACAATAATACACCTTTGTAAGTTCAGCAATGGTTTTTGAGTTATTTTTATACAAAAATTAGCAGCCTCTGCCTTTGTAGATTGAATGCATGCAAGAGTCATAAAACAAATAATTAATAAATGAATGGCCAAATTAACTCAATCAATCACACACAAGTTTGTATTCTACTCAAGATGATTTTTGGAAAATGCTCATTAATTTAGGAAGTTAACAACAAAATAATTTTGGAAATTGATTTGGCATTTTTTTCATCTAGGCAAAGGGACCCCTGGGAAGGATCTAGGCAAATCCATTTAAAAGTTCTTCTAACTGTTCACTTAGATTCATCCTCTGAAGAAACATTCCTATTCTGATGTAATTGTCTCTCACCTTAATGGACATTTTAAGGTGAAATGTCCCCATTCACAGGTCTTGAGTGTTCATTGAATAGTTTAATGTGTATGTAAATTATGTAAGTCACGTGTTTGCACATGTAAGCACAAGGCCTTTTCAATTACTAGATTTTAACTCAGTTACACACCTAGAGATAAAGAACAAGCTCTCCACCACTATCATCAAAATACCACTTGTGGGAACAAACTTTTGGAATAATAGTCCATCCAAAGTTCCAGAGACTTGTTAGCTTGTGGCGGCGCAACACCTGAGACACTTTAGGTTGTTTTGTCTTTTGGTGTAACAAACAGCTGAAGACTTTAAGAGATATTTAGCATGAACCATTAGATATCAGATAGGTATGTGATTCCATTGGACATTTTTTAAAAACTACATGGTTGATGAGAGGAGTACAGCAGCCCCAGCTGACCTATAGTGATCTCCGCATAACTCTGAATTGTATGTGTGGGGAATAAAAGATCTGAAGGCTCAAAAAAAAAAACCAAGGAAAATTACATATGGATTTGCCCAAAAGGGCTAGAAAGTTATATAATATAACTAGGAAAAAGATATACAATGTATAGATATATAGCATTATCTAGAAATACATACTGTAGATGGCTATGCTACCATTTTATGTGCACCAGAACGTTTTTTTTTTTTACATTTAAGTCAGAAATACTTCCCCTCAGTACATGTAAAATCATACACATTAGCACACAGATTTTGTTTAGTGGACTTTTTAGTGGAAACTTTGAGTGAAATCCATAGATTCTAATCTAGTTGTCCATGTTGCTTGTGACCTGAAATGGGAACACAGTCAAAACTACTTCCCTGTATTGTTTCTATTGTTATCCTATTGCTGTGAAATTCTAAGCTGATCAGATGTAAGGAATCTCATTTAGGATATGCTTCAAAGCTATATCTTTTCTTCCTACTTCACAGATCAAAGATTCTTTAAAACAGAAGGTAATCCAGTTTGCACTGTCTGTTTTAGAACTTGGAACATTTGCATTTTATAGTTTAACCTGAACAATTCTTTGATGTTCCAACAATCATTACACATTTCCTTATAGATTCCTATGTGTTTATTGTTGGTGTCAGAAAAGAAGAGTGTTTTGTCCTTTCATGTGGGCTTAAAAATTCATTCATCAGTTCACTATTTTCATATGAGAGGGGATTTTTTTACTCTTTTTTTAATACTGCATGTATATAATTTAAGAGCTTTACATTAATAAAGCTCAAAGCATTTTAGCCATCATTTGTTTAGCTGTTTTTAATAAATATGACTTCGGACTTTTTTTCATTACAAGGTATAGGCAATATGATGAACTGAATATTTTTATTTATTTTTTATCATCTACTCAAACATGACTGGGCAAACAAATTATACGCAAAGAAATAGCATATATATGATCATGTGTTTTTATTGTTGTTTTTGGGTGTTTCTATGACCAAAAAATAATAATACTTGCTCGTTTTATTAGTTCTACATCTTTGCGACATCACTGGCATATTCAAGTAGAGGTAAGGCTTTCATATAAGCACTTTTTTTTCTTTTTATTTATTTTTTTAGAAATGCCTTGTTTGTGAGATAGGTTAAGAGTAAATATCCAGAGTAGTTCAAGCATACAGGAAGACTATGGAAATTCAAATAACCACTCTTTTCAACTATGATGTGTACACTGTAACAAATTGCTGTATTTTTACAGCAAAATTATACAGAAACTTACCGTTTTGCCATTTTACAATTTATTGCTGTAATTTGCAATGCATTATGGGTTATACAGGGTTTTACAAGTGTTAACTGTATATTTCACTGTTAGCTGTAATTAATTTACAGGTAGGAGGTGCTTTCACTATATCTTAAATATTTTTACACGAATTTACTGTGCTGTTGCATTATGGTATTGCGCGGGCTGATATGGTTTGAAATCTGGTGGACTGAACCACAGCAACAACAGCTGAAGATAAATGGCAATCTTTTTTTGGTAAGTTCAATTACATTTACTTCCATAAGTATTAATTATTTATTTTAATGTAAAGTAATTCATATATATTTATAAAACGTTATATAAGTTTTATCAGGATATTCCCTCTAAACATTATGTTTAGTTAGTTGCTTCAGGTGAGGAGAAATGCGGTGCGCGCCATTTCAGAAAGCAGCCTAAACTAAAAGGTAAATCGTTATCGTCATGTTAATGTTGATATATGCTGCAGTTTGTTAGCTTCATTTGCCTTTACTTTCTAGAGAGTATTTGTAGTTTGGCAGGCACAGCATTGCTATCAAAGTGCATGTGAGGCAAAATTAACGTTACAACTTTGCTGTTGAAAAACGCAAATATTAACATCGTTGGATGAGTTTCTCTGAAACCTGTAGTATATTTTGTAAAGTAATGTGTCGTTAATTTCTTTTTCTTAATTAATTTTTTAGGCAAGCTGAAACATCACAGAGCTAAAAGGTAAAAACGTAATGTCTTGCCGGTGTTGATGAATGCTGCTTTTTGTTACCGATTTATTCATCTTACTCTCGATAGAGTATTTTTGAAATAATTGCATATAAACAGACACAACATATAGACTGAAATGCTGACCATTTTTTTTTAGGCAAACAGTCCCTTTAACTTTTATTTAACTATTGCTTTATGCTTTAATCTTGAGTTGTTTGTTGTTGTTTTGTAACAGTTGATTTTTTACAAGTTTTTCTGTAGTTGAAAAAGTAAAATTATGTTACCAGTGACAGTGCTGACGTGTTGTCTTCTTACCACAGCTTTGAATTTGAGTGATTATTTTTCAAAATCTTTGTTTTAATGCATTTACATCAGTATAATAGTAAAGTACAGTTACAGTTCACAGCACAGTACAGTTCACAGTTAAAATAGTTATTTACAGGAATTTCATAGTAAAAATGTTACAGCTATGTCTTGGCTTTTGTTGAATTCACAGGATTTTATTGGCAACTTTTGTTGCCAGGTAAGTACTGTAATTTAGCGTAATTACAAATAAAACCTGTAAATGCCTTTTTACAAGTTTAATTTTATAATCCTGTTAAAAAAAATACTGTATTCTGCAAACATCAATTTATTGTAAATTGCTAAGCAGTATTATACTTTAATCCATTTTACAGCAATTAACAGCTATTTTACAGGATTTTATTGGCAACTTTTTTGCCAGTAAATTATTGTTAATTCTACAGGATGTTCTTTACGGTGTAGAATATCATGCCAGGACATACAATACATATGAACATCTGAGGAAGAGAGGGTCCAACTAAATTGATTGTCACCAACAAAAATCTCACAATCCAAGTAACTCATCACATTTCCCCCCATTTTTAAGTTTGATGTGCCAGAACTAACTGGGTGGGAATTACCTGAAACATATGACCTGTATCAGGATGTTTTATGGATTGATTGGCAAAATGAATATAACAGGTGTTTTTCATTAAAAATGATCAAGGAAAGTCCCCTGAGTCTCCTCCTAGGAGATGCTGAATGGTAAGTTTGGATAAGAAAATAAAAATGTTGAATGTTTTTTTAAATAAGGTATTTGCTTCAGTATGAGTGGATGCTCCTGTTCATTGTGACTTCATACTCAAATCCCTTCAAAAGCCGAGTGTAGTTAAATCATGTTAAAGACGTCACAATTGATTTAAGTGGTAGAACACTTATAGCAAACATCAGTTGATGGATAATGAAGAGCTCATCAGATAGATGAAAGATCTGTTTTTCTGCAGCAAGTGCAAGTTCAACTCCAAAGCATTACTCAGTTGAATATAGGCTTAGGCTCACCCTAGGCAGAACTAAATTGTTCACCATGACTTTTGTGCATACAGTTCTATAGGCAGAAGATGCTGTAAATACAAAGGCACAGGGCCAGCCAACTTTCTCCATAAGCTCCCCTCTGCTGGAATACTAGAATACATGTTTATAGCAACAACTCTTTCATTTCCAATAGAGCCTAACAAACCTATTACTTCCCTACTCATGTATGAGAAACAGGATGAAACTTCAGATGACCATTACTTAAAAAATTTAATCAATATATTCAGTGAACATGAAAACATGAAATGAAAAAATTTAAGTACAAAAGAATCCAATTTAAATGTGAACAAAGTGTCATAGATTCTCAGGATCTCACAATAATTCTTTTATTCATATTCTACAATGAATCTTATTTGATTCATACACATTCACATTCCATACAAACTTAAATAATTCTTTTGATTGTGTAAAGCTGTTTTGAGACAATGTCAATTAAAAGCGCTATACAAATAAAATTTAATTGAATTTAACAGAAGTTTAAGTATTCAAAGAAAACGGTTCAGTATTCATGTAACCTGATATTTAATATCAGCCTTCTTTGATTTTGGCTGCAGTTCAGAAGTGAGACTTTGTTCAATAGTTTTGTCATCTGAAGTCATTGTTAAGCTTTATAGAATTGCATATTATTCTAGGCATTGTGGGCAAGGTACACCGAGCAATTTGAGTGCTTATATATTTGGATTTGTCTTTTGCTTAGAATACAGACACAATTTTCTGCCAAAATCTACAGATGGCTACCAAAAATAGTATACAGTGCCTTGCAAAAATATTCATACTCCTTGGTGAGCGTCTGCGAACAGCAATTTTCTAGTCTTGCCACAGATTCTCAACTGAATTTAGGTCTGGACTTTCACTGGCCATTCTGACACATTAATATGCTTTGATCTAAAGCATTCCATTGTAGCCTTGGCTGTATGTTTAGGATCATTGCCCTTCTAGAAGATGGACTTCTGTCCCAGTCTCAAGTCTTTTGCAAACTCTAATAGGTTTCTTTTAAGGTCGCCCTGTATTTGGCCCCATCCATCTTTCCATCAGCTCTGACCAGCTTCCCTGTCCTTGCTGAAGAAAAGCATTGACACAACCCGATGCTGCCACCACCACCATGCACAGTGTTAGTTTGTCGCCACACAAGGCATTTTGCATTTAGGCCAACTTTGGTCTCATCTAACTAGAGCACCTATTTCCACATCTTTGCTGTGTCAATGCCATGGCTTGTTGCAAACTGGACTTCTTATACTGTAGCTTCTTTTTACAATGGCTTTTTTCTCGCCACACTTCCATAAAGGCCATATTGGTGACGTGCATGACTAATAGATGTCCTGTTGACAGATTCTCCAAGGTCTTTCAGATGATTGTATTGAACTGTGCCTTGTGAGATGTTCAAACCTTGGGATATTTTAGTATACCTTAAACCTGCTTTAAACCTCTCCACAACATTATCCCTGTTCCTTGGGCTTCATGACACGGTTTGTTCACTGATGTTCTCTAACAAAACAAAGGCTTCACAGAAAATCTGTATTTAAACTGAGATTCAATTACACACAGATGGGCTCTATTTACTAATTAGGTAAATACATTTGTGGTTGTAAAATGACAAAATGTGGAAATGTAGGGATGTTATTTTAGTCCATCACAGAACACCGTAATCACACACAATTACATACTTACACACTAGAGGCAGTTTTGAGTCACCTGTCTACATGCTGGCATATTTTTAAAATGTCAACAGGAAAACCTGTAAGAACCTCATATGGACTATGGAAAAAATAAGGGAAACTCAACACAGGCATCCAAGCTCAGGATGGAACTATGGATCCCTCGTTCTTCTATACAACCCCATGTTTAAAAGATTACCCATTTTACTGAAAATATTCCATGTAAATATATTATCTTGTATAATAATTTGTTCAGTAATTCTAATTTGTAACAACCATACATACGGTATTTGCAAAAAATGTAACATGAAAAACATGTGCTATTATACTGGGTAGATGAAAAGTAACTAGGCATTAAGAAATGCTAATGAAGTCATATTTATCATACAAATTTATAGAAAAAATTGTACATGTACTTTATTACATAGGAAAATGAAAACAAATCTTGAAATTTAAACATAGGCAATCAGTTTCCTCAAATGGTCTGGGATGGAATGCTTTTGGAGAGTCATCTAGGATATTGCCATGCCTCCAAGTCCTCTAATGTGCGCGTCTTTTTTCCTCTTTTGTGTAGCCCTACAGTAAAACAAAAATCACAGGGAGTAAAATCTGAACTTCTTCGAGGCCATTCACCATTCATGAGAACCACGTTGTCCCAGCCAATGTCCTGGAAAATGCTTGTCTAACAACGCACGCACAGTAAGAGCAAAATGGGGTGGTGATCCAGTGATACTACATGCTGCCCATTTAATTTTCGACCACTTTGTATTGTGTTCTGTTCTGTTATTGGCTTTATTAAATTAATGAGGTTATTCATGCTAGCTATTAAATGCTAATGAACAAATGATGCAGATATACTCGTCTTAACATGGGCAATAGAAAATCACTGTTGCAAACAGTGCAGCAAGTAAAACTACCAGTGGTAGGTTTTCAATGCTATTATAGGCAGGAGTACACTTACTGTACTTTGGGTATTTTTGCTTTTTTGACAATTTTGCTATGGTGCTGCAGGAGTAAAAAAGCTAACAAAAGCCTTACTGACAACTTTTCAAAAGATTAAGTGAGGTGCGGTAACTTGGATAACTAAAACACACTTAACTGTCATTTCATAAATAAAAACAAGCTAAAGCTAAATCAATGACAGCTAACCAAACTGTGCTAACAAAATTTTGTAAATTGTACTGATTTTTTTGTTTTTTATTTTATTAAATGGGATTGTGATTGACAGCTAGGTTCGAATGTTAGCTGGTAGATGGAGAATTACTGTAACTATTAACCTAATTAATGCAGATACTGTACCTTTCCAGTACACACCACATAGATGGAGGCACATTTTAAATACATGGGCATGTCTGTGAGATTGGGTTAAGAGTAAACAACATTTGCTTTACCTTGTAATCACTAGAGCTCCAGTTGTACCATGTGTATCTAAAAAGACAACTTCACAAAAAATAAATATTTAACATGGACATTTTAAGGTATCTTATGTACTTATTTTTCTAATTAATTTTCTAATACACACAAAATATGTGTACTAAATTATTCCTTTTGAATTCTCAAGACTTTAATTTCCTAATGTCACCATGAGATAGTGGATAGAACATAATTCCGATGTTAAAATACATTGCTAGAATAATTTGCAAATATAAAATTATCTTTAGGAATGGTATCATCCTGACTTTATCAGGGTCCTGTATCTGGAACCAGTCCAAACAAATATTAAACAAACGCAGGAATGCACCCTTGAAAAGATGCCAGTAAACTTGAATTGGTGTATATGGAATACATTAAAATTAAAATGCCAGTCATATGGTGCAATATTAGGGTTGAGAGCTTTTATTTCAACAACAGTTAAATTAATTGAAAGCGTTACCCACATATTAAGCTTGTGTAACAATATACAATATAATGTTGGAAAACAAAAACTGTGGTGATGTTATTGAACTAGTGCTCCAGCAAGGAGTATTAATGGCCTTGCTCAACTGGATCTGTCCAAGTTTTGAAGATAACATCTTGCTCAAAAGCACTGTTTTGTGTGAACTATCCATGCTTTCTACCTGTTAGTTGGTTAGTTAGATTTTGTCATAATAAGTATGACAAATATTATGTATACATGTATTAACTGCCAATGTTTCTATAGTAGTTAATATAAGGGGGCATGATTAGCACGATTGCCTATACTTCCAGAGCTGGGATTCAAATCTTGCCTCCAATCTGTGTGCGTGGAGTGTGCATGTTTCCCCAGTGCTTTGTGGGTTTGTTCTGGGGACTCTGGTTCCACAGTCCAAGGACATTCATTAATGACTAGTTGGTGTTACCAAATTGCTCATATTGTATAACTGTGTATGTGGCTGTGTTAATTACCAGAGATTGAGGCACTCAGCGACTTCATATCCATTAACCATCATTCATTAACAGGAGAGCAGTTTTTGTACAGTGGTGTTTTTCCCCACTCCTTATTTCAGGTGCTCCTCATTTTTTTGAGGTCATCATCATACTAGTCTAAATTCCATGTCAAATATAGATTAAAAACAAACAAACAAAAAAAAATATATGTATGTGAATGTATGTATGTACATACATGTTTATTTATAATTTGAAGTGTTCATAGCTTTATAAAGTTACTTTGTTAATTATATCTTCAAGTGGTCTTGTAAGGAGTGTACTTACAATTAATAGGTAAATGGGGACTTCCTACTTCAACAAGTACACTCCACAACAGGGGCAAACATGCCATATTTGTTATTTATCAACGTTGGTCTAAATGAACCAACTATATCTCATGTTTGTGCAGGATTACATTTTTTTGCCTAAAAGTGACCCAGGTGTAGCTAACATAATACCTCAACAATGTTCTAGCATCCAATTTTGAATTAGACTGCTATCTAGGTTATCATCACACTAAGATATCCTAATGAGCAATATTTGCAACTGCAATTCTGTTTTAAGCAGTGGATAAGCTGTATCATTCACTAGTAGTAGTCATCACACCACATGTTTTTCCAATTACTTTGTGTGTATGTGTTTGTAAAATGCTCATACTATGATTACTATGTATTACTTCCTGTTAAATTAGCATATTCCTGTCATACAATTGCGCTGTCAATTTTATCAAAGGGACATTATTTATGAATGTGCTATCCTGCATCACACAGATGAGGAAGGGTTCCTCTCAAGGTTTCTCCAAGTCAAATAAGTGAGTTTTTCTTTGTCACTGTCTTCCTCATTGTGACAAACTGTGATAAATCTATAAATTTGTAGATTTTTGTTTAGATATTTTTTTTATTACATTTAAAAGTTGTATTTCTGTACAGCTGTTTTGCTACAATGTCCATTATTAAAAGTGATCTAGAAACAAATTGAACAGTATTACTCTTTTGCCAGATGCTTCCAGTTTGAAGACAAGTTCAATAGTTATCAGATGCAAATAACTTAAAAGAAAGAAAGAAAGAATGAAAACTAAGTACAAGGCAGACAACATCAGACTTTTGGGTTGGATGGGGTTAAACTTAAGTGTTCTAAATAAGCTTTTGTCTTGCTGAATCTGATTGTTTTATTCGGCATTATTTTCAGTTTACACAAATCAATAATTTTTTGACAGACTTTAAAACCCGACTCAGAAGTAAGCTAATATCTGGTGTTAGATTGAGAAACTATCATACGCTCTTAAAACCTGTCTGTGCAGGAACATTTAGAAGTAACTCGTCACGGTGAAAGACTTTTAATAATTGCTAGGCTAATCAGCAAACTTTTAGCAATAAAATTCAGTGAACGGTTTGAACAACTTTAAGTGAAATTAATTAGCTCAAATCGAAACTAGTTTGTTGCTGAAATTGGTTAAACTTCGCGGTTTATGTAGCGTATTATTTTTCAAAGTTGAAGGTGTCTTCTGTGCTAAACTCCAAACTTCTGGAAAGAGTTTCATTGGCTTATTGGAATCAAAGCATATTTGGTCAATTAACGCGCTTTTAAAACGGCAATAAAATGTTTAATTTAAGCGATTTTCGCCCTCGGCTGTCGGTCTGTCCAAAGCGGCGGCTGAGAACACGGTCACGTTTGTGCGGTCGCGAGCGTTCAAACTGCGCCTTTGCGCAACAGCCGCCTCGTTTGGAGGAGTCTGGTCAGTGCACAAAGACAGCGCCGGAGAGAGAGAGCAACCATAGAGCCACAGCAAGCGTCTCCACATCCACTCTGCTAAATCCTCCGCCGGAACTCCAAAGTTGTACCTCGTGAAGGCCGAAGCTAGGAAGAGCCTTTTAACAAAGGTAAGAACCATCCGACGACACACTATACAATCATTTTAACCGTGGGTTTTCTACTTTGGGCCCGACATCGCGTAGCGGACCCGAGTGGCTTCGCTTCCTCACCGAGCGTGGCTGCTCTGAGCAGAAAAAAATGGCGTCACCGAGCGTGCTGGCTGTGCGGCCGGGGGAAAACGCACTTATTCCCGAAGCTCACGTTCAGTCCTCGGCTCAATTTCGATCGCGCGAATGATATCTTTAGGCGGATTCATTCGAGAAATGTACGTAGATGGGATTGCGGGGCCTCGCGTCGAAAGAAATCCGCCGAGAAGGACGCGTAAAGCCGGAAGGGTCACCAGACCTGTGCGCCAAAGCTTCTTCAGGGAAGATGTGGCACAGCACCGCAAAGCGCAGCACTTTCACAAACAGACGTGTCCTACATTAGAACACACTCCGGCCAAGTGTATTTCGCTTAAAACCGCGTAGATATGCGAAAATAGCTGAAAACCGCGCAGGTTGATGGATGGATGGTGTGTTCGGTCTTTGTATCGGCTGCTCGGTTCAGCCCGCCTTTACGCTGCACTCGCTCTTCTGGGAAGCGTCAGCTCTTGAGCGTGCAGGCTTCTCAAGCCGCTGTTACAGCATGCTGAAAAAGATGGACTCTCCCTTAATCAAAGATAATCTGGCTCACATCGTGGCCTGGAACGGGACAGATTCGGCTATTAGACTATATCGGTGTAAAGAGATGTGCTGGATAAAGCATTATCTGGGAACGTTAACAGTTGTACACTGATTCTCGTGCAGCAGGCGACCAAAAAAAAGTTGCTAACTCGGGTATGTGTTTCGTGCCTGCGCCTCGATGGCTCCTGTGTTGCGCAGAACGGCCATCGACGCAAATGGTGCACACCACCTTATCCGGCAGGTTTTAGCCTCTGCGATAGAGCCGAGCAACCTGTCTAATGCGGAAACGAACACACGATTCCTCCTACGCGAGGCGTAACGTGGTCTTGTCTTGCCCGCGTGTTTATTGTGCTATGGAATTGGCGATGTGGAAGTTGTCGGGGCTTCATGCGTTATCGCACACAAACCCGCACATGGTCATCCGCGGCGGAGGCGTCGCTAGCCGATGGCACACACACAACCGAGAAACTCTCTTTCTCCGACGCCCAAATGCACTTTTGAGCGTTTTAAGCTATGGTTACGCCTTATGGGTACTCGGCGACATCAGTCAGCGTTACACTTAGTAACAACTTGTCAGATTAGTGGCGCAGCTTTGTGATATTATTATTGCTGCGTTCGGCATGACTAAAGCCCACTTAAGTTTTGAAAAACGCGGAAAAGACCGGCAGGCTTGGAGAAAAGTTTATGTGTAGTGCTAGGTGGAGAGTCTTCTCTGTTGTAGATACTCCGGTCTGGTTTAATCAATTACGTACGCGTTCTGTCCAAGCAGCCGGTCGCGGTCTATCATTTTAAATTATTTTCCGGTCATGTGACTCAAGCGGGTGCGAATCCTTCCCTTATAGTAAGGTAAGCTGTTGCTTACAGCGCGTCCGTGCTAGCGTGCAACTTGGCGACACTGTTTAGTGCGGCAGTGCTTCATCTTGGGCACAGCCTCTCTTTAGGGCGCAGGACATGGCTGCAACTTGCCATTGTCAGTGTCTTCTATAAGAGCTTAGACAATGATGTAGGCTGCATGGAAGATTTGCATGTTATTAAGTAGCCACCCACTCTCAGACCGGGATGGACCTTGTCAAGTTTAAGTGCCTTACACGTGTTCCTTTAGTTTGTTTTAAGGGTCAGATCACATAATTATGATTTTGAATAGGCTATTTTTTCATTAAGTTGATTCTTGCAATATTGTGGACTGAAGACAGGTGCATCCATTGAAATTCAACTGGATATATAAATTTTTTAAAATCTGCTCATTATAATCTCATTTATGTAACCAATGTGATTCTGAATCATATATATATTTTTTACTCTTTTACTTTACTTTGAAGTCTGTTTTATTGCATTGTCTACTTTAATATTGCTACGATGAGCAGCAGAGGGCAGCTTGGGACATGTCCTCATCACTAATAAGGCTCTTTTTTTAAACACAACTTTTTGTTGTTATTGTAAAGAGGTTGTTTAATGTTTATGGTCACAAAACATTTGTCCCAAGTTTAATCTCGTGTGCTTTTACAGTATTACTGTTTAATATCTTATTCTAAATGGAATAATACGACTGTAGGCTTTTAAACAGTAATAGACATCTCATGACACTTGAGATATTCTGCACCAGAGGCTTAAGCATTTTAATAACAGATCTAACGACTTGCAAGTTTGTTGTGTTTGGATGGCAGTGGGATGCTAGGCAGGGTTACAGTCAGGGGAGGGAGCATGTCTTTTCCTAAACAAAACAAAACTAAACATATTTTTATTTTAAAGTTACTTAATATTTAGGTATTTATGACTAGTTAAGCTGTGCTTGGATTTTACATTTCTTGGAATTGGTGTGCTTGTGTGTTACTCTTGGTTTGCTTGCATTGACATTTTAGCATAACATTAGTAGTCGGTCAATTGCTAGAAAAAAAGGACAAAAAGGCCTCCGGCAGCGAAAGCTTTCTCCTTGCAGGTAAATAAAGAAAGGAAAAATAAGCTTGCCAGTTCTTTGGAAGAGCCTTCAGTGTTCAGCAACCACACTCCACCGACTCTATGGCATGCACCTGCTAGTTTAGAACCTGTTAGATTTATGAATATGAGTAATTAGGTTTTGTGGAAGACCTATATGGTTCCATATATACACTGTTTCCACCTAGTGTGTATGAACAAGAAAATCAGAATATATCTGGAGATGTAATTATGTTATTTTCTGTGTGTGTGTGTGTGTTGCCCAGGACACTACTCACTGCCTTATTGATTTGGCCTGTTTTTGCTTTGATTATAACAATTATTTCTTTTTAAAGATCTGATTGTTTTTTATTTAGTAATAACTGGCAAATGATTTTTACTTTTTTACAGTTAATGTGGTTGACTTTGGTTGTAAAAGACATCAATAACCCAACAGCTTGAAGATGGTTTACTGTTCTTTGGCTCTGTAAATTTTCTTTGCTTTTAGTTTCAAAATCTCTTGCACTGGTTTGATGAGCTTAGTATCTTGTAACCATAATATGTTAAGATTTTTTTCTGGGTGAACAGTGATTTTGAGATATTGCGAATCAGTGATGTCTTGACTATAAGGAAGTGTTTAAGACATTTACATTTAAGTATGGCCTACACTTCAAAGATGCTTTAAACGTATATGAAATACCTGGAAACATGTTTGTTCACGTGTCATGCAGTTTGAAGGTGCACTTTTGCTTGGCCAAAGTCACATTACTTTATCTTTTAATTAAAATTAAACTTAAAACAGTATGGGATAAAATATGTTTTGGTGACAAAAAAGTTGTGTAATTATATCATTTAAAGATATATATTTTTTTCTGAATTTTAATAGCTTGGTGTCTCAGAGTTGTGAATGATTTCAGTGAAGTGTAACTGATCAGTTTGTTAAAATACATAGTGGTGTAAAAGATCACCCTGTTAGAGCCAATCTTAGGTTTGTGTGCTTTTGGATACAACATGGCATACGTGTGACTGACTAGTAGTATTACTACAAATAAGTGGGGAAGCAACAATGTGATGGCTGATGGTGACTTACTTAAATTGTTTTCCATAATATGATAAACAGTATGTAATTAATTTTAGTAAGTAGTTAATAAGTCACATTATTGTCTACAAATGTACACACTACTACTAAATGCAACCATGTCTAAAAGCTCCAGAAAGATCATTTATAAATTGGAGTACAGTTGTGGAAGAACTCGATTTGGATTTTTTTTATTCCAGATTAAAATGTACAATAGTTATTTTGTCTTGAATTATCACATGTATAAGAATTTAAATGTTCTAAATAAAAGAAGAAAATCTGCTAATTTTTTGTTATTACAGTAGCTCTTCATTCACAAAATGCCTCAAAAATCTCACACTCATCTATGAGGTGTGTGTTACAATGTAACACACTATTCAAATACTTAACAATAAGACATTTTGCTATAGAGACCATTTAAATGTGAGATTAAAAAAATAAAAACATAGTGAATAATTGCTTTATATTGTATGATGTAGGTCACATGCATCAAACGAAATGTCTGTGGGCCAGATATGGCCCACTGCTTCATTTTATTGAGTTTACATAAACATACAAAAAATACTGAAATGGCTTCTCAACTACTTCTCAACATTTTTCACACTATGTTACAATTCACAACATACCTATAACATAGCGACTTCTGTAATGTGTAACGTGATCTTGCAGTTTGCCTGTAGCTTTATCTATCTATCTATCTATCTATCTATCTATCTATCTATCTATCTATCTATCTATACAGCCATCTCACAGTGCTGAAATGCTATCTGCTGCTTATGATGTCAGTCAGCCAGGTGTATAAAAATAATTCAGGTATTAGTTTTTAGTGCATTTCAGTAATTTAGTGCAATATATGTGTACCCTGAAACACATACATACACACACACACACACACACACACAAACTTACTGGCCACTTTATTTGTCGCACATGTTCAACTGCTTCTTCTTCTTCTTCTTCTTTGTCTTTCGGCTGTTCCCTTTCAGGGGTCGCCACAGCGAATCATCTGCCTCCATCTAACCCTATTAACACAAATATTTAATTAGCCAGTCACATGGCAGAATCTCAATGCATGAGCATGTAGACATGTTCAAGACAATCTAGCATCAGAATGGGGAATAAAGGTTGTTTAAGTGACTTTGAACATGCCATTTTTGCCATACAGGCTGGCCTGAGTATTTTCAGAACTGCTCATCATCTGGGATTTTTATGCACAACCATCTCTAGGGTTTACAGAGAATGGTCTGAAAAAGAGAAAATATCCAGTGACCAGCAGTTCTCTGGGCAAAATTGTCTTGTTAATTCCAAAGACAATGGCCAGACTGGTTTGAGATAAAACCAGAAAGACAACAATAACCTAAATAACATCACAATACAACAGTTTTGCTGAAGATCAACACATTAAACTTTAAAGCAGATGGGTTACAGCAGCAGACGATTACACTGGATGCCACTTTTGTCAGTTGGCATGGGCTCACCAAAATTGGTCTGATAATTTTTTTTATTTCTCCTGCGACATTCAGATGGTATGGTCAGAATGGATGCATCCTGTCTGTGTCAGAGGTTCAGTCTGCTGGTGGACTTGCATTGGTGTGAGAGATATTTTCCTGGCACTACTTTTTACCCCAGTATTGTTCTATTCCTATAGGTCCCCCATCTCAAACTGGTTTCTTGAATATGAATTGAAATTGAGTTCACTGTACTCAAATGGGCTCCACGGTTACTAGATCTCAATCCATTAGAGCGCCTCTGAGATGTGGTGGATCGTTGATGTAAAAATCTCTAAGGAATATTTCCTGCAACTGGTTGCATCTATGCCATGAAGAATTAAGGCAGTTCCAAAAGCAAAAGAGGTCCATCCAATTACTGTCAAGGTATACCCAATGAACTGACTCTTGAGTGTGTGTGTGTGGCCAAAATTGTATGGATACTTGACATTCATATCCATATGAGCTTTTTGAACATTTATCTTTTTATACAAGGGGTGTTCAAGTCAAACTAGAACTTGTGATCAAATTTCTCATAGAACTGATTGACATTTACAGAAGATTTCAAGCACTGTTTAGTGATTAGACTTTTAGTTTGGAACATTCAGGTAGTAGAAAGCCTAAACCTTGAAATTTGATGGAAGACTTCTGACCTGGTTTGACTTGAATGACATTTGTATTAGGGAAACCTGCACTGGGCAGGAACTACATTTTGGAGTATTGCTGTGAGCATTTATACAGAAGAGCATTAGTTGGCCAAAAACCCCGGCATGTAGTTGGCATTCCAGTGGGGTTGAAGACAAGGTTGAGGTTTGTGCAGGCTACTTGAGTTTTTCTATTGGCATAGCATGTCTTTCTGGACTATGCTTTCTACGCATGGGCATTGTCAGTCTGGATTTTTTTTTACTTGACCCTGTACTTACAGTAAAATTAAACAAGAGTTAGTTGCGATGAGGCATCCGATTGGACAAGAGGCATTCTACAAATTCTGGTAATAGGTAACATCCCTTGAGCAAGCCATCATGGGTGAAAGTACGGTCTGCAGTACTGAGAAAAGAGCAACTGCCTGTCAAAACCCACATTCAAAACCAGTAACAGAAGCACTTTCAGCAAGAGAACGCATCTGATATCGTTATATCATCTTAAAAAACACTTTGTCTCCTTAATTATTGTTTCTAAGTTGTTATGAAATGCACCTGCATTCCGTAAAAAAAAAAAAAAAACTATTTTACGGCTTCAAAGCTAACTAGCTTCTGACACGAGACTCCTCCCAAATCTCTCTCCAAACCAGGTCAAACGTTCTGTTTGGTGTGTGGGACAAGTAATTGTACACCCTAGGGCACTAGCATTCCCTATTTTTGATTTAAACCCGGAACCTAGAAGTTAATATAGGTGTTATTCTAAACCTCCATATTTTCTTCTTCTCACTCTTTGGCTACATAGCACCAGTAAGAATTTAAAACTACTTTCACCCCTGGTAATTACACTGTCAGTGGCTAACTGTTGGTTGCCAGCTCAGCCAGTCGCAGGAGGATATATGTTGATGCAGGAAAATTACTAGTTAAATGAAGAAAGAAACCATACTCTGCTGATATTAAATGATGTTTGTGTACCTGTTACATCACATCAGATTATTTAATTTGAGTTGTGCCTACAACCACATCAAAGCCGTGCTAATATTCCCCACAACATTACTCTGTCTCATGTGATATTCCTTAATTATAAATCTAATAATGCTATTATAATGCAAAGACATCTTATGTGATAGTGTATTAACACTTAATCATATAGCAATCAAAATTGCAATATGGACCTATGCAATTAATTAATATAGTCACATGCGTCAAAAGATCAAATTGTGCAGCACTACCATGTGGTAACACGTTGGGGAATGCCCACATATGGGTGTAATGGTCAGGTGCCCATATATAATACTTTTGATTGTACACTGCAAGGATCTTTTCCCCAGTCCTGGAGGTCCAGTGTCTAACCTACTTTAGTGACTCTTCTGCTCAAACACAAATTCAAATTGTAGAATTTGCTTCATCTTGTCTGAAATATTATCTGCCTCACTGTTGTCCACCCCTACTCTGACTAGTCAATGCCCATGACTAGTGAATGTGTTAAAGTAAATGGCCAATTTATACTGCATAATCTGTAACATATTAAAATACTTGATCAGCGTAGTAAATATCACATCACTTTAATCACAACAATTTTGGCTTAAGTGGAATTAATATTTCCAACCAGGTGCAACCCTTCTCCATGCTCCAGGCTCCAGAGTACACCCTTTTGGCAGTTGAGCAACCTGAATATTCTTCAAATTTAGTCAGAGCAGGCTTGGCAGAATTAACTGATCTGATATATTGTGTGCAGCTGCTTTAATAAAACAAATGTAGGTACAGACAGTGGCTGCAAACCAACAGACCTTCAGGTGTGGCAACACCACTTCTGACATCATGTTACAAGTTCCTGACCATAAAGCAGCCAACAGATTAAATATAAACAAGACACTGCAATGCTTTCTTACTTTACAGACAGCTGAATCAACACTGCAGGTTCTGTTATGTAAATCAGTCACACTAAGCAGAGATGTCCAGGTAAAGTGCCGATTTATCCAAAACTGCAGAATAAATAAGGAGTTAAATACCATGCCGAAGCCAAAGCTAGTACCAAAAGACTTTAGACATTTAATTATGGAAACTACATATAAACGTTTTAATGAATTCCCTGTACTTGGGGAACAAGGTAAAAATATGTTGAGTACATTACCAAATGTGTGTACAATACTTTCTTGCTGAAACTAGCTAAGCAACATATTGTATGCCTCATATGCTGACTTCTTTCTAACTTTGCAGAATTATTTGCCTAGCAACAGGAGGCTCACAGCATTTTGTCAATTTCCGACATAAATTTTTATTTGACATTCCCTACTTTACCAGCACTTTCTAGATTATGATGCTGCATATAATCATCATTGGATTGTGTCTGTTAATGTGTATAGAGGATGTGGGACTGCAGTGAAGGGTGGAGGTGGGGGTGAGCAATATGGACCAAAAATGATTAGTCTCTTTATTTTTAGGCTGAGTATCGATATACAGTACAGTATATATCAATATACAGTTTACAGTATATCTTCAACAAAGTATGGGCTAAGTGTTGTAAGTTATAAGTCAAAGCCAGATGTGAGAGGTCATGAGCACCTTTATTAAACTAGACCTTTTTTGTTTCCCTTTCAATGAAAACAAATGTGGCATGGGATATAAACAATCAGCCTGAGGCACTACTGAGCCATTATTGAAGACATGGTTGCTTTGATAGTAGCTTTTAGTTCGTCTGTATTGTTGTTTCTAATCTTCATCATGATGATAGATTCTCTATAGTGTTTGGGTCAGTTGAGTCGACTGGTAATCAAGTGCAGTACTTGGCACTGTGGGACAGTCAGCAAACCAGTTATTGGTAGGTTTGGCACTGTGGGTAGGTACCGTTCGGCTGGACTCCTGCTGGAAAAGGAAATCAGCATCTACATAAAGCTTGTCAGAAGATGAAACGAGAAGTGCTTTACAGTCTCTTCGTAGACAGCTGCATTGACTTTGGACTTGATAAAGTACAGAGAACGAACACCAGCAGATGACATGGCACCACAAATCATCACTGCCTCCCAAAAATCTTCTTAAGCCCATGTTCATCTCCTCTGTTTGTGCACCTTTTCCTACAAGACTTTTCCTTCCCAGTCGTCTTTCCATGGGTGTGCTTCTATGCAGCAGTTAGTGAACAGGCAGCCTTTTCAGCAATGATCTTCTGTCGCTTATGATATGATTGTCTAAACACAACCAGTTTTCCTGATGTGTGTACTGATTAGACTGAAATACATATTTACATATTAATTTTTGCATGAATAGTAATTTACTTTGGGGCACGGTGGCTTAGTGGTTAGCATGGTCACATTGAACCTCCAGGGTCCGGGTTCAATTCCTGGCCAGATTCGATTACCACTTCTGTGGTCATGGAGCCAGTCACTTGATGCGGTTCCGGTCCCAAGCCCGGTTAAAATGAGAGGGTTGCGTCATGAAGGGCATCTGATGTAAAACATGTGCCAAGTTGGGTGCAGATCGGATTGACCGCTATGACGACCCCTCTATCTGAGCAGCCGAAAGTCTAACAACAGTAATTCCAAATATTCTAATATTTTGAGATACAATAGTAATTTCCAATATTCAAAAATTTTGAGATACTGGATTCTGTTTGGTTCGAGCCCCAGCTCTACCAGGTTTTACCACTTTTGGACCATTGAGCAAGGCCCTAAACCCTAAAAAAATCTTTCTGCAAATGTTTTGAGATACACTGTGTGTGTGTGTGTGTGTGTGTGTGTGTGTGTGTGTGTGTGTGTGTGATATATAAAAAACTGACTACCATTTATTATTAATAGTTATTCGTGTCTAGGGCTGCAACTAACAATTATTTTGATAATCGATTAGTTGGGCGATAATTTTTTCGATTAATCAGATAAAAACTAACCGCTTTAGTTTGATGTTCTGCTTAACTATATAAAACCATAAATCAGGGTATTATTTATGTATAAAAGTAAACTTTAAAAAATGCAATAGCCACATAGAGTTTAATGACCTTTAATTTTGACATTTAAACCTTATTTTATGTAAATCAACATTTTTGTTTTTAACAATAATTGCAGATGGCAAGTTGACAGTGTGTGTATATATGTATATATATATATATATATATATATATATATATATATATATATATAGTTAAAAAAATACACTGACATATTCAGTTAAGAATGACCTCAATTTTAAATTCTCTTAAATTAATTCAACTTAAGAAGAATAATAGACTTCTAGATTATTATGATAATAATGTAATAAGCCAATCACACAGAAGAACAATACGACAACAACCAATCAGCGGGCAGCTTGCGTGTGCCGTGCAGGTCAAAGTTAATTTCCTACCGCACTTTGCGAAGCAAACTTGACACCAGGACGACAAAAAAAAAATTTGTGGAAGCAGCGACGAAAGTGAATCTACCCTCGAGTTATTATCCAAAGATGTTGAAATTGTCAACAAAAAAGGTAGCATGTATTCTGTTATATGAACGCATCACCCAAACGACCACACTGAGAGCATGAAAATGCGGGCCGATGCTACTCCGTCAACTAGCAGGGCTAGCAGTGGGGCTGTACCAAAGCAGATATCGATCGTGTCGTCTTTCGTGGCCATTACACCTTATGAAAGGTGTTTCAAAAGGAGCAAGGATATAACCGGGGCCGTTTCTAACTTGATGCCCCAAAGCACACAAGGCTGAAGTTTAGCTCCTTATTCGCAGCTTCCAATTCGTTTGGCTCCTTATTGCGCAGCGTCTCATTCTGCGGCTGAAGTTTAGCTCCTTATTCGCCTCGTTACTAACGGGAGTGTTCACGTTGGCGAAAGCTGCGCAGTTTATCAATAAAACGTTATTTTGGTGGCTTAAACCATTCTGGCCAAGCAAATATGAACTATACAACAACTAGCAGGTACCCAACTATATAGTGAAATTGTCCTGGCCCAGATTGATAGCTGCATAATTCATTCCATTTTTGTTGTCATTGCATGCTTAAGCCAGTCAGTTTATTGGGGCAGTGTGAAATAGCCTTCATTTTACTCTGAATTGTGGGATAAAAAGACAGCCCTAGTGTGTGAAGTCTAAATGTTGTTTCTCATTATTGTTTAAAAATCTCAAAACATTGTAATTTATCATCACAAGATACTTTTTATCATCACAAACAAGTATTTTTTTTAAATAAAAATCTTTGTCTTTTAAAGATTCTGAGCATGTGCCTATAGTATCTTAATTTTTAAGGCCAAATCAGTCATCTGTTTTTGTTAATAAACTATACTTTAAAATGTAATTTAATGAACCCTTTAATTTTTGTGGCTTCAGTCATTGTTGGGATACTCTTTTAAAGCTGGCAGCATTAACAGCTTATATCGAAATATATATCGTTACCGTTCAATATGTGCCAAAATTATCGAGATTACTTTTTTGCCATATCGCCCAGCCCTATATATATAAGGGCTGCACGATATATCGAAAAAATATCGTTATCGCGATAATGGCATGCGCGATAACCATATCGCAAGGGGTTGCGATAAATACTTTATTTGCCAAGCATTTGTGTGTCCAAATTTGACCAATCGGATGGGCCCTTACTATGTTTATACCCGCTTATATCTTTTTTTATATATATATATATATATATATATATATATATATATATATATATAATTATTTATATCTTTATACTTCATTCTGTCGCGAACTAACCCCGGATGATCAGAAGATTTAGCGATTAGCCGTTAGCCGCGATTAGTCGTTAGCCGCGATTAGCCGTTAGCCCTTTATAGACGGTAAACCCAAACGCGGAAGCAAGCGAGTAGGCAGGATAACCACGCGAATTAGTTTAAGGACTCTCACAGAAGGGGAGCAAGGGAAAAAACACACATTTAACCCGCGTCCTATAAACACACACTCGAATCAGAAACCGACATGGCGAACTTAGTGACTAAGCTGTATGCACTAGTTTGTTTCCTCCTCTTATACTTCCGGGTTCGGTGCACAAGATGCACAAATTCACACACAGATACACAGCCGCTCGCGCAATGGCGGTTACAGAAGCGTTTGCAGGAAAAAGCGCGCGCCCCAAGTCCTCCAAGGTATGGGAGCAGTTTACATTAAACACCTCTTATCTGGCGTTAAAAGCGAGCGGTTTTCTGCCGTTCGTAGTGTCCGGTGAGCGCGGATGAAGCGCCGAGGGTTTTCTAAACATGTGGGAGCCCCTAGCGACGGGGAGAAATTGGCCACGACTAAAAAAAAAAATAGTCAGTGAGAGAATTCACATGGGCTTTGGTGACGTGCGTTTGTCCGGCTGCGCGGTTATACGGGGTAAAAAAAAAAAAAAAAAACGTTGCATGCAGCTTTTTCTTGTTCAAATCCCAACGAACACAAGGAAAACACTTCTAGTGCGTTTTCTTCACGTTCAGTTTACACCTCGGAGGACCGGATATATCCCATGATCCTACAGGCTATACACAGGGAAATGCGGTAAAAGGGCAAAATAAACAGTGAACCCAGTAGCGGCCATTTTTTTCTCTCCCTACGTCGCCGTATTACGAGAATGTGTAGTATAGCAAAATGGTCTATATATATAAAAAAATCTATTTTTTTAATTTATTGAGACAACAACAAAAAAGGATAAAATACCCGAGAGGATCGAAATAATGTATTAACCGTGACAAGGATGTAGCAAGAGACACTTTCATTAAAAATAATATCATAATAATCTAGAAGTCTATTATTCTTCTTATTAAGTTGAATTAATTTAAGAGAATTAAAAATTTAGGTCATTCTTAACAACTGAATATGTCAGTGTATTTTTTAAACTACTGTGTGTGTATGTATGTGTGTGTGTGTGTGTGTGTGTGTGTATATATGTGTGTATATATATATATATATATATATATATATATATATATATATATATATAACACACACACACACACACTGTATCAACACTGTTAACTTGCCATCTGCAATTATTGTTAAAGAATGTTAATTTACATAAACTAAGGTTTAAATGTCAAAATTAAAGATCATTATACTCTATGTGGCTATTGCATTTTTTAAAGTTTACTTTTATACATAAATAATACCCTGATTTATGGTTTTATATAGTTAAGCAAAACAGCAAAGTAAAGCGTCACGGTTTATCCGATTAATCGATTAATCGAAAAAGAAATCGACCAACTAATCGATTATCAAAATCATCGTTAGTTGCAGCCCTTATATATATATATATATATATATATATATATATATATATATATATAGACCATTTTGCTATACTAGACATTCTGGTAATACGGCGACGTAGGGAGAGAAAAAAAATCGCCGCTATTGGGGTCACTCTGTTTATTTTGCCCTTTTCCCGCATTTCCCTATGTATACCATGCAGTGTAAAATGAACATGAAGAAAACTCACTAGAAGTGTTTTCCTTGCGTGCGTTGGGATTTGAACGCCAAGAAAAAGCTGCATGCAACGTTTTTTTGACACTGTATAATCGCTAAGCCGGACAAACGCACATCACCAAAGCCCGTGTGAACACTCTTATATGTGTAGAAAACCCTCTGCGCTTCATCCGCGCTCATCGGACACTATGAACGCCCGATTGTCGTGCCATACTATGCAGTGGAAAAGCGCCATAATATTGGGGAGAAAATTGGAACCCCCCCCCCCAAAAAAAATGAAAGACACACATATGGAGGTTACAGAAGCGTTTGCAAGAAAAAGCGCGCGCGCCCCAAGTCCTCCCAGGTATGGGAGCAATTTACATTAAACACCTCTTATCAGGCGTTAAAATCGAGCGTTTTTTATTCGGGCGTCCGTAGTGTCTGGTGAGCGCGGATGACATGCCGAGGGTTTTCTACACATAGGAGTCAGCGAGAGAGTTCACACGGGCTTTGGTGACGTGCGTTTGTCCGGCTGCGCGGTTATACGGTGGCAAAAAAAAAAAAACGTTGCATGCAGCTTTTTCTTGGTGTTCAAATCCCAACGAACACACGGAAAACACTTCTAGTGCGTTTTCTTCACGTTCATTTTACACTTCGGAGGACCGGATATATCCCATGATCCTACACGCTATACAGAGGGAAATGCGGAAAAAGGGCAAAATAAAGAGTGAACCCAGGAGCGTCGATTTTTTTTTTCTCTCTCCGTACGTCGCTGTATTACTAGTATAGCAAAATGGTCTATACAGTGGTGTGAAAAACTATTTGCCCCCCTCCGGATTTCTTATTCTTTTGCATGTTTGTCACACAAAATGTTTCTGATCATCAAACACATTTAACTATTAGTCAAAGATAACACAAGTAAACACAAAATGCAGTTTTTAAATGAGGGGTTTTATTATTTTGGGAGAAAAAAAATCCAAACCTACATGGCCCTGTGTGAAAAAGTAATTGCCCCCTGAACCTAATAACTGGTTGGGCCACCCTTAGCAGCAATAACTGCAATCAAGCGTTTGCGATAACTTGCAACGAGTCTTTTACAGCGCTCTGGAGGAATTTTGGCCCACTCATCTTTGCAGAATTGTTGTAATTCAGCTTTATTTGAGGGTTTTCTAGCATGAACCGCCTTTTTAAGGTCATGCCACAACATCTCAATAGGATTCAGGTCAGGACTTTGACTAGGCCACTCCAAAGTCCTCATTTTGTTTTTCTTCAGCCATTCAGAGGTGGATTTGCTGGTGTGTTTTGGGTTATTGTCCTGCTGCAGCACCCAAGATCGCTTCAGCTTGAGTTGACGAACAGATGGCCGGACATTCTCCTTCAGGATTTTTTGGTAGACAGTAGAATTCATGGTTCCATCTATCACAGCAAGCCTTCCAGGTCCTGAAGCAGCAAAACAACCCCAGACCATCACACTAACACCACCATATTTTACTGTTGGTATGATGTTCTTTTTCTGAAATGCTGTGTTACTTTTACGCCAGATGTAACGGGACACGCACCTTCCAAAAAGTTCAACTTTTGTCTCGTCGGTCCACAAGGTATTTTCCCAAAAGTCTTGTCAATCATTGAGATGTTTTTTAGCAAAATTGAGACGAGCCTTAATGTTCTTTTTGCTTAAAAGTGGTTTGCGCCTTGGAAATCTGCCATGCAGGCCGTTTTTGCCCAGTCTCTTTCTTATGGTGGAGTCGTGCACACTGACCTTAATTGAGGCAAGTGAGGCCTGCAATTCTTTAGATGTTGTCCTGGGGTCTTTTGTGGCCTCTCGGATGAGTTGTCTCTGCGCTCTTGGGGTAATTTTGGTCGGCCGGCCACTCCTGGGAAGGTTCACCACTGTTCCATGTTTTTGCCATTTGTGGATAATGGCTCTCACTGTGGTTCGCTGGAGTCCCAAAGCTTTAGAAATGGCTTTATAACCTTTACCAGACTGATAGATCTCAATTACTTTTGCTCTCATTTGTTCCTGAATTTCTTTGGATCTTGGTATGCTGTCTAGCTTTTGAGGTGCTTTTGGTCTACTTCTCTGTGTCAGGTAGCTCCTATTTAAGTGATTTCTTGATTGAAACAGGTGTGGCAGTAATCAGGCCTGGGGGTGACTACAGAAATTGAACTCAGGTGTGATAAACCACAGTTACGTTATTTTTTAACAAGGGGGGCAATCACTTTTTCACACAGGGCCATGTAGATTTGGAGTTTTTTTTCTCCCTTAATAACGTAAACCTTCATTTAAAAACTGCATTTTGTGTTCAATTATGTTATCTTTGACTAATAGTTAACGGTTTTTGATGAGCAGAAACATTGAAGTGGGACAAACATGCAAAAGAATAAGAAATCAGGAAGGGGGCAAATAGTTTTTCACACCACTGTATATCTATATATATATATATTTATATATATATAGATAGATAGATAGATAGATAGATAGATATATTATTATTATTATTATTATTTTTTTTTTTTATTGAGACAACAAAAAAAGGATAAAATACACGAGAGCAATAATGTATAAACCGTGAAAAGGATGTAGCAAGAGACACTTCAATTAAAAATAATATTATAATCTAGAAGTCTATTATTCTTCTTAAGTTGAATTAATTTAAGAGAATTTAAAAGTGAGGTCATTCTTAACAACTGAATATGTCAGTGTATTTTTTTAAACTATATATATATATATATATATATATATATATATATATATATATATATACACTGTCAACTTGCCATCTGCAATTATTGTTAAAAACAAAAATGTTGATTTACATAAAATAAGGTTTAAATGTCAAAATTAAAGATCATTAAACTCTATGTGGCTATTGCATTTTTTAAAGTTTACTTTTATACATATATAATACCCTGATTTATGGTTTTATATAGTTAAGGAAAACAGCAAAGTAAAGCGTCACGTTTTATCCGATTAATCGATTAATCGAAAAAGAAATCGACCAACTAATCGATTATCAAAATAATCGTTAGTTGCAGCCCTAGCAGAAACCGAGCCGAACTGAGGCGAACCGAAGTGAGCTGTACTGAACCGTGCTGTGCCGTACTATGCAGTGCAAAAGAGGCATGAGTCGTGGCCAATTCCTCCCCGTCACTAGGGGGCTCCCATATTAAGTCTACTACTACCACTCAGTCGGGAGGGCGAAGACTATCACGTGTTTCCTCCGAACCGCGGGATGTCAGCTGACCGCATCTTTTCGAACTGATTGGTCACGCACCATAAGGGGCGGAGTAACACACTCGGAGGAATGTGCTAGCCGCTCCTTCTGCGTGCGCGAGCTCACAGACGCCCCTGATTGGCTGTAGAGCCGTGATTAATGTGGGAGCGCAAGTACCTCTCATCCCTCCCCCCTGAGAGAGCTCGGCCAATCAGCTCTCTCTGTGCCTCCGGCTGTGAGAGGAAAACCGCATCACCCGGGGTTCGAACCAGCGATCTCCGGATGATAGGGCGAGCACTTTTACCACTGCGACACTCGGAGGCTTATTTGTGCATCTTGTAGTCACGCTTCTCAGTAACGTGAGCAGCCCAACTAATCGATAACGGCATTCGTTGACAACGAATTTCATTATCGATAATTATCGATTTTATCGATTAGTTTTTGCAGCCCTATTCGTGTCATATTATTATATGTAGACAGTTACTAATAACTAAATTTATTTCAGTTTGGCAGTGCAGTATGGAGCCAACTGGTCAATTCTTGCCAGTCAAGTTATTAGTCAGAGTCATCTTTTGCATAAAAATTTACCAAAAAGCTTGAAACATGCATTCTTTTGATGCAGTGAAGCCATTGTGACACTGGATTTAAAGAATCCTGTTATATGTAATTCCAAAATATAGTGCTATACATTAAAATGTCCATATAATGTCCAGCGTAGAGCTGTAAATCATAAGTAGATTGTAGTTTCGATTGAATTAAACCCGTAAACATAAAAAAGGTAAAGAAATGATAATCATTCAAACTGCAAGAATTTGAGGTTGATGGAGGCGATTTTATATGTTGTGCAAAAGCTACGGTATATTTTTAAGGAATTTGTCCATTTTAGACCTTTTAACATTTAAAAGTTTATCTAAATCAATTAAAAAGTGTGAATAGATTTTTAATTAAAAATTTACGCATTCATTGAACTCAATCAATTAACAAAATATTATCATTATCTCTAGAGCTCTAAAAGTTAGCAGGATTGTCATCAACAGTTATTTTTACTTTCACACTAGTAGCATCCAGTGAACAATAAACAGGAAGTTTGATGTAATTTGATAGTTTAAAAACTAGCTTTTGCAAATGCTTTAAATTGTCTCCATCCCCCCTGTTCATTCTCTGTTTGTCAAAAGATGTAATTGTAAAATACATTATGAATTAACGGATAGTTGTATGTTCCTAGAGGTCTGTAAGATGGAGGAGCTCAGCACTGAAGTGACCCCAATTAACGACAAGTGCTGTCAGACCGAAACACTGTGGCACTGCAGTTGCCAGTCGGCTCCACAACAAGAGGGCTGCGACCAACCACAAGGTACACACTCTCTACTGTTCATTTGGCCTGACATTATGTTACTATGTATCTTACATAGATTAAGTTACAAATTTAGAACGACGCATGTGGTTTGCCCAATATCAGCTGATTATAGCATAGAATAATTGCAGCTAATATTAAAGCAGGTTATGATAAGAGACAATGTAGACATGGTGACAGATCAGTCTGGCACTATAAGGTAAATATATAATGAATTTGAACAATCTTTGCAGTTTATTTTCTAAGAATTTTTAAAAAATAAAATAATAATAACAATGTTGGTGATGGCAATAATAAGAAATAATAATAATAATAATAATATAATTGTTATTATTAATAATATTATTATTAATGATGATGATGATGTTGTTGTTGTTGTTGTTGTTGTTGTTGTTGTTAATAATAATAATAATAATAATAATAATAATATCAATACTACTGGGTGGATGAGATTTTGAAATTGCGTTTAAAATAAACTGTCAAACTGTCAGGAGGGATCCATATGAATCATGGCTCAACTACGGTCCGTTACTTACAGCGTCATTAGAACTGTTCAGTGTAACAGAAAACACAGTGCCCATATATTATGAATTTAATGCTCATTTTATTTAGTAGCTTTTACCAGTATGTGACATACTCTATCTGGGATTTTTGGAACCAGTAGTTTCAAAAACTTTGCTTCAGTTTCTTTTTACACATGGAAAAATCTGAACAAATAAAAATGCACCAGAATAAGACACATCAGAGCGTTCCCTCTCCTCACTGATTAAAACCCAGAGAGAAAATCCATATTCTTTACTGGTGAATATTCCTATGAATGAAATTTGCTCTGCAACATGCAGAAACAGAACAATTGGCCTTAGCTCATAACTGTGGTAAAGTATACTCATGGTATTTCAGAAGCACAATATTCTGGACACTTGACCTTTTGATGTAAAATTCTAAAATAATGACTTCTGGTTATATATACTGTAGGTGTCTTATTTTTCCACCTTTTATCTTCTGAACATCCAGTGAGCGTCTGCTCTCTGATCAGTGTATAGTGGATATTTCTTGGATGATCAGAAAAAAAGGAAAGAAAAATTAAGACACTCATATATATTTTGAATTGTGACTCAGATGTATTTATATTAGAATTTTACATAAATTTTACATTAAACGGTCAAGTATCCAGAATAACGTGCACCCTAATTACACATTAATTGTTTGAGCAATGTATCAAATAATACTAAGCCAATATAATGTTTAATGGGCTATCAGGAAATGTTAAAAAATACAATTCTGCTTTACCCCACTTTCAGCAAGAAGTACTAGCAGCCTACAGTTAACTATTGCCTCTTTTCCACTGCATAGAACGGCACAACACAGTTCAGTTCAACTCACTTCGGTTCGGCGCAGTTTGGCTCGGTTTGCACTTCCACTGCAGTGTAGTTACGCTTTAGAGTGGGCGGGATTACTCACGCACGCGGCGCCGCTACTGCCGTGACGTCATCGTAAACGCGCCACAAACATACACACAAGAATGGAGCATATCGACGGCATGGTGTTCTTCATTCTCGGCATGTGGATGTTATTAACAGCGAGACGAAGGAGTTTGTTTCAAAAGAGGCCGATGGTTAATACAAAAAGGTGCGTGCGATCCTTCTTTGGCTGTTCTAAATATAGCGGTTCTGTTGTGTCTCGTGTTGCAAGTTCGGTGACGCAGTAATGACGATTTTCTCCGGCTAATCAGTGACCAGCCATGTTTACACGTCACGTTTTGGTAACGGTTCGGTGCGCTTGGAACCTCGGCTGAGGTGGTACTAAAAAAAGGACCAGGTACCAGGTACTGTTCCCAGTGGAAAGCCCCCCAAAAGTGAGTAGAACTGAACCGTGTCGTGTCGTACTATGCAGTGGAAAAGCGCCATAAGCAAGAGGTGAATATTGAGGTGAAGAACGAGAGGTTCTTGGGCATGTATGTGCTGATCAGTAACTTCTTACCCTGAGAACATGTTCAATAAACATGCATGATACGGGAGCTGCATAGTTCAGACTTGCAGAGTTACTCCTTTTAGTTGGTTCAGATTGAGATTGAATTGCATTCCCACTATAAAACGAACCATGCCAGACCTAGACCACATCCAGAGATGTGTGGTTGTTTTGGTTGTGTGATTGCTGTGTTCAGACCTGTCCAAATAAACGGGACCAAGATGAAAAGCAAACGAGAGTTAAGTCAGTTGCGCTAAACAACACAGGTGTGAACAGCCTTATATATCTGTGACATATGTATAGAAATATGCGATTGCCTATTTTTTAGATCCAGTTTGGTGAGCTACCAAATTGAATCAACCCATCAGATAGATGCCACTTAGGGAAGTTGAAAATACACTTGAATCCAGCTGATCAGGATTATTCTGTTAGATTGAGATGTAACATTCAGAAAAAACACTATCAACCACACCTTGCGAATTTTCGTCTTAAGAAGATGCAAGTTTCACTCAATTAAGTGTAAAGCTCAGTGGACAAACGATATTTGAAAAAAAATATATAATGTATATTAATGGATTGGCACCCTGTCCAGGGTGTACCCCGCCTAGTGCCCAAAGTCTCCTGGGATAGGCTCCAGGTCCCCCGCGACCCTGAACACAGGATTAAGCGGTATAGAAAATGAATGAATGAATAATGTATATTATGAATGTTCTCTCCTGCAAATCTGGCTCTCGATATAACGCTTTGCATAATGTTTGTCATCTTTTTTAGTGCATACTATTGAGCCAGGAGACCCGCCTCTTCTTCAACAACAGCTTCAGACTTCTAAGTCAGGAATTCAACAAATAATTGAGTGCTTTCGCTCAGGTACATCAGAATTGAAAGGTTTTTGTTCTTTTTTCCTGCTAATTATAAGTTGATCTGAAATAAGAGGAATCTTCGTAAGGCTCAACGTTTTTACTGTGTTGATTATTTTCAGGTACGACCCAGCTCAGGCACATGTTGTTGAAGGAAGTTGACACCATCTTTGAATGCAAGCTTTGTAGAAGTCTTTTTCGTGGTCTACCCAATCTAGTCACACACAAAGAGTTCTATTGCTTTTCTGGACATCAGGAGCAGGATGGTTTGTATTGTTGTCTTGTATTCCTCACCTCTGTCAGCTTTACTAATTTTCTGTTACACCCCAACAATTTAATAGTTTTTGTCAAGAGGACCAATTAAACCTAATTTTATAAAGATTTGTTTTTCCACTATTTAAATCTCTGTGATATTTCCACTTCTTTTACTTGGTATGTTTTTGTTAATGCAATTAAATCCCTTTACTATAGCTTGACATGTGATTTAGGTGTAATTTCAGAATAACCTAATTTAAGGTAATTTTACTTTACAGATTCTTCTGAACCAAACAAGCAGAACCAGGCTGTTAAAGAACTTCTAGAGGCAATCTATCCACAAAGAGACAAGCAGGAACATGTGATTCAGCTGGAGGCAATAGAGACCAACCCCAACGCTATGTTCCAACACCTGTCTGTTGAGAATTATGAGAATGAGAATATGATCACGTCCACCAATTCCCATCAGCTAGACTCTGGACCGCAGAAAAAGAATCGCCGCAAATCTTCTGTAGCCCCGAAAAAAATTGAACAACAAGACATAGAGGAAACAGATGACGACATGGATACAGCATCTGATAAATCTCCAGATAGAGAAGATGCTAAATTAGAATTAATGAGCAACACGGAAGAAGATAAGAAGGTGGAACCTGAAGAGGAAGCAGCCCCTGAAGTGAAAGAAACAAAGATATCTTGCTGCCTCTGTCGAAAGGACTTCAGCTCAAGAAGCAGCATCCGCCGTCACTGCCGCAAAATGCATCGACAGAAGCTGGAGGAGTTGTGCAAGTTCACTGAAACACGGACAGTACCCATCAGTTTGCTGTCTATGGTAAAGACCAAGCGTACTGAAGATCCTCCGCCAGCCAGTGGAAAGAGCTGTCCTGTCTGCCAAAAGTCCTTTGCTACCAAGGCTAATGTCCGTCGGCACTTTGATGAGGTGCACCGAGGTTTAAAGCGAGACTGCATTACACCTGAGATTGCCACCCGACCTGGCCAACCACTTCTACTCGAGGGTTCACCGATTCCTCCAAAACCACCCAGCTCCTTTACAAAGCAAGAGCAACGAGAGACCAATGTTACAACTTCTAGGTGCAGGCTGTGTAGAAGGAAATACAGCTCACAAGTCATGTTAAGGAGGCATATGCGAATTGTCCACAAGGTGCACACAATGGAAAACGGCTCCTCTACCAGCCGTCCTGTTTTCACCAAAAGAAACAAAATGAAGACTGAACCTGATGAGGAGGATTCCTGTGGTCTTCCATCTAGTGCATCCTCTACAGCTGATGCAGATAAGAGCACAGTATTCTCAGCGTCAAATCCTATTGTCACAGAGGACAGTGGAAACCTTCCTGTAAGTTTTGACTTCAAGCAGATGTACTGTTGGCTATGCAAGCGACAGTTTAGCTCTAGTCAGAACCTGACCAAGCACATCACCGAGCTCCACATGGATGGTAATGACAGTATCTACATCAAGTTTTATGGGTGTCCTATCTGCAGATACGAGTCACGGCGCAAGAGGGATGTCATCCGTCACATTACCGTGGTTCATAAAAAGTCCTCTCGCTACCTGGCCAAGATCATGCCAATCCTGGAGAGTCGTGCGGTAAAGAAACCCGCTGAGGTTGTACTAAATAGTAGTGGGAAGACTGTATCTTCAAAAGAGGAGACCCCTGGAACGCCCTATTGTCCTTCATCTAGCATGCTAACAACATCAGACCAAGCAACTCCATCGAAAATTACTCAGCAAAACTCCTCTTGGTCACCTGGTGTAAAAAAAGAGTCTTCGGTCTATCCCAATACCCGCAAGAATTCTGCCCTCACATCTCTTAACACTACTAACCATGATCAGGAACATTCACAGTCCACCAAAGTTTGTAAACAAGAGAAGAAACCTGAAGAGCCAAAGAATCCACATGTCACCCGGAGCCACAAACCCTCAAAAGGACCTCCCATCACTAGAAGCCAGGAGTCTAGCACAGAGGTGAGAGTTACTAAGAACTTTTCTCTGCATGGATGTGATATGTGCAGTCGAGCATTTGCCAAGAAGGTTTTCCTTGAGACACACAGAAGAAGCCATAAGACCGGTATCAATCCCCAAACCGGAGGCACTAAAGTACTAGGAAGGAGTACTCGGTCAAAGGCGCTGATATGGTGAGTCACTCTTTTATATCATTCACATGAGTTCCCTCTACAATTTACTTTTTTTCCTGCAGCCTATTAATTTGAATATAATTAATGTGAATAAAATACCCTTTGAATGGCTAAAATGATAATGATTATTTTACTCTGTGAGGGGTAATTATGCACATACATTTTTTGAACAGACCTCTTAAATTTTCAAATGGAAGCTCTGCAGTTCTCGCTTCACGTACCCTGAAATGTACCCACTTCTTCTAATAATCTTCATGCTTGCAACTTATTTTATCCTAAAGTATTGGCTCAGAACATTTAACTGAGGCAGTTTAAAACTGAGGCATCTTTAAAAGATGCAGTTAGGGCAAACCATTCAATTAAATGTCCTGCAAAAATCTTTATCAGCATTGGTATTTGCTTAAAGTTGTCTCTCACCTCATATTAGGGAAATTATTAATGAAAATCCTGTCAAATACCCTTATATGACAGGATGTGGTACATAATAAATTAGTATAATTTTGGGAACTATTGTGGTGGATGTCAGTTTATTTAAAATATAATTTGCCCTAGAAGGGCTAAATGGCCAAAAGTATGTAGACACCTGACCCTAAAGCCAGATTTTTGCTTCCGAGTCAAGTAAACTCGGTACCTACTATATGTCGTAGGCTGTACAAAGAGCCTTTGGCAATGTACCAGGTGCCCAAGTAAGAGCATTCTTACTTGGGCACCTGGTATGTCTTTTTCACTCTGGCCTTATATCGCCAAACCACTAGCTTGAAGTGCAGTTTTAATGCAGAGAGTCTCTTTGCCACTCTCTGGTTAGTGTTTTTTTTGGTTCACTACAAACTATGGAGAATGAAACTGTGTAGATCTTGTTGGATCTTATAGTTGTTGAACAACAGTTACTGTTACTGAAATTTCAGAAACGCAGAAATGAGAGAAGACGGTCAGTAAAACATTTAACTCAATTAAAAAAAGAAAGCATAAAAGAAGAAGCTGGAAATTTTTTGTTACCAGGTGGACCAGTCACAGTTGTTGTGGTCTGTGTTGCCATGATGTGAAGTTATATATATGGGGAGGTGTACATAAGGCTATGCTGGGGTACGTGGCTATGTGAGATCTATGGCACAGACTGGACACAGAAACATAAATCAGCCCAAATACTCATATTTGGCCCCAAGTCCTTTAGCCAGATTAGACTCTGATGTTTGTTGAGGAAGCACAGTTAAAGTTTTACATCTCAGAGGTGATCAGTGGGGTTAAGGTCAGGGCTCTGTGCAGCCCACTTGAGTTCTTCCACTCCAGCCTTGACAAAGCCTCTCTTCATGGTCCTCTCATTGTGTGCTGGGGTACTGTCATGTTTAAAAATCTGGGCTGGACCTCATAGTGCCAGGAATTTTAATATTGGAGAGATTAAATGCAGTTGTCTGTTCCCAAATTTGTGGCAAAAAATGTAATCTATATGTTACTGTATGTGATGTGATAGTCACTATATGATGGTCAGGTGTCTGCATATTTTGGCGATATAGCGTGTTTAGCATAGGCTGTGCAAAATAAAATGAAAGTCTGTAATAACCCCAAGTCCAGAGTAAGGGCAATGATTTCCCCACATAAAAATAATTAAAGAAAAACTTTACTTATACATATACATCATTAACATTTGAAAATGTAAGATTCCCATAAGCAATGATTGAAAATTATACATGCATTGTAGTTATAAACCCATAAGTATGCTTTAAATTATGAAAGTAATTCATTTACCATTACCTGTGTTCTATTTTGTATGAAGTAGGTCCTAATGATTTGCATAGTTTATTGGGGAACAGCCTGCTGTGTGTTTAAGTGTGTATATCATATTTTTGTTTGATTCATTTGTTGGATCACTCGGTTATAGTTTTTATAATGGAAGGAAATCTGTCAAATATTTTCAATCATTTTTTTTTTCATAGTAGTTTTAATAACATTTTGTACTTTTTTTTAAATTTAAAGATATTCACATCCGTGTAAATGACACATGCTCACTGGAATGTATAGATCTTCAGCAAATAAAAAGCAGCAGTACCAGCCATGGAAAGCTTTAACACAAACAGAATGGAGGAGGGATCAATGCAAGTGACAAGGAAGAGAACTTGCACAGAGTGTTCTGTTTTTGTACAGAAGAGGGTGCTGCGACCCAACATTTATCACAGAAATTACGGATTGTTCTCAACCGGTTACAGTTAATGAGTTCCATGAATTTGAAGGATATCTCACTTTTTGGTAGTCTATTGACAATACAATGTTCTTTTAATGAAATGTTTATGTGCAGTTTAACTTAGCTACATGTGATTACTTCTCCTTATTGTTGGTCACATCTCAACTTTTGCTTTAGACCAGTAGGATATAAAATAGAGAGAATTTTTTACTGATAAAACATTAGTATGTTCCCTTTGACTTGTGCAGATGCAGTGAAATTCTATTGATGGTTTAAAATCAAAATGGTCTATATAAATCCGAGTTCTTTGCTTGTACAGGTGGAGATCTTTTGACCTGCTGTTTTTACTCTAGTCGTTGTAAGGCTACTGAAATTGAGTTGATGCTTTAACGTAGCTTAACAGTACATTTTATTTCATACCTTTTGACTAGTCAAGCTTCATACTTTTATAGAAATGTAGCCTGTATAACACTTTAATTACATTTGCCTAATGAACTAATCGGTTAAAACTAAATAATGTTCATTCAGGTCAGTTTATATATTTTTTTCTCGTTCTCTAAACGGATCAGTGAATGAATACATAAACAAATGATCTACTTGTCTCTATGTACATTTTCAGTTTTTCAGTGCTTTTAGTTTACACTGCTCAGATGTAAAAAGCTTGCTTGACTGTAAATGCTCTGCAGACACTTTGAGTAGATATTTGAATGAATATTTTTCCTTAATCTCATTTGAATATGTTAATATTGCATATATAAGTAGGACTGCTTATATGAAAAAAATTAAAGCTGCACTGTGCAGTTCTATTTAGCAAATGCTATATAACAACTGAAAACAAATAGGTGAAGAATTTTTGCTTTTACTTAAATTCATGCATGCATGTTCCCAACCTCTAGCCTCACACATGCACAAATTAGTGTTGCTCTACTTCCATTTTTAGAAGTTGAAAATGAAATTTTTCATTGAAAATGAAAAAGTTTAATATTATATTTGAAAATAATAAGATCCAACCAATTGATTTCATATACATTTTAACTGTTTTCTTATAAGTGGTCAGACTGAAGAGACACACACACATCAAGGATTCATCAATTTCATTGACCGCCTTGAACATTGATTACGATACACAGTGTGATGGCGAATTCATGTATGAAAATGATTCCTCACACTCCCAGAATTCTTGAATATGCCTGTTCCATATAGCCTGGAGAAATCGACTAAAAATAAATATGAAAATCTATTACAAAGCCTCATTTGTTCATTGAATCTGTTTATTTTGCATTGCACTTTGTGAATCTAAGTGAACTTTGCCCCTACAAATTCACAGACGTTGGAACTGTTAGAAAATAATGTTTGCCATGATGCTATGTTTAGTCTGCAACAATTGTTTTTGTGCATGTGCAAAATGACTGACAGTCACTAAGGTCACCCCTATCTAAAACAGATACATTTGGAACAAATGCATTTTTTTTTTTCGTTCTTGATTACAAGGACAGTCGCATATTTTTTTCTCGAGGAATCTACATTTATTTATAGCTGCCAGAATGTAAAAAGATAATTAACCTATGTTTAATAACACAGTGCAGCTTTAATCCATATCTACCATTCCATAATGAATGAAAATGCTGCTAATCCTTTCACATTGTAACTACTGTTTGTGCTCATGTTTCTGCTTCCCTTTAATGAGTCAGTGCTGCTCAGGTTGTGCTAAGACAAGTTTTTTTTCTTTCTTTATAAAGGTGTATGACTGTTTGATTACATCTAATAAGAAGTTGCATCTGCGATCAAAAGTTACTTAGATACTACTGCATCTGTTTTGTATAATGTTGCTCTTATTAGCTATGAGTTAAAAAAAAAAAAAATATATATATATATATTGACCTAAAAATGACCTCTGTCTACATTAGTATGTAACGATTAATACCAGTTCTTTGAGTGAGTTGAATGAGTAAAATGAAGTGCAGATCTCTTGGCGTGCATAACAAATGCTTCTGATTGATATTATGTACATTTATTAAAAAAAAAAGTTGTAACATTTTAAAAGGTAATTGGCAAGACTTGTACTGTATAGATAAATAAACTAAACTTTCATTCCTATCCCTGCTTCAGTAGTAATGTCTTTGTTCAAATAAAGATTTTAAAACCGCAGTTTGTTGATTGTATTCATCAATTTTCCTGTTTTTTTTCTGTAAAAAACAAGTTTTATAGATGTAAAAATATGAATCTAAAAAAAATTGGCAGTGGGTAGCTTTGCCTCCTTATAACTAGACAGGCTTTGGTTCAGTCCTGAGCCTTAGTTATTGCCTGTAATGCATTTCTGTGCATGTCCTGTGGATTTCCTTTAAATTCTCGTCTTCTCCCACATTCCATAGGTGTGCATCATTCTATCCAGGTTGTATGTGATAATCTCAGACCGAGACCCTGACCAGAGTTTATTAAATATGAAAGCATTCATTATTATGGTAGACTTTGACCCAAAAGGACTGAGGGTGTGCACACTTATGCAGCCAGGTTATTAAATTATTATTATTATTATTGTTGTTATTATTTTGTTTGTATTTTGGAAAAGATCTAAAATCTCTGAACTTTATTCATGTTTTAAAATCACAAATACTACGATACAGTTATAATGAGTGTTTATGGTGTTACTATTCTTTAAGTAAGTACATTTTATTTGTATAGTGTGTGTACAAGTATCAAGTCTGTGTAACTGTGTTTGTTTAGTGTATGTCAAGTGTCACAAAGCGCTTAATGAAAATCAATCAAGAACATAAAGGAAACAAATCAACAAGATATTAAAAAAGGTGAAAATAAAAACCTAAAAATTACAATTAGCATAGAATTTTTTTTATTATATGATATACATTTATATCAGTGGGGTCAGCCATCAATTGTGCAAATTATCCCACTTAAAAAGATGAGAGAAGCCTATAATTTTCATCATAGGTATACCTCAACTATGGGAGACAAAATAAGAAAAATAAAATCCAGAAAATCACATTGTAGGATTTTTAAATAATTTTTTTGCTAATTATGGTGGAAAATAATTATTTGGTCAATACCAAAAAAATTTAATCTTAATACTGTGTTACTGTATATACTCTTTGTTGGCAATGACAGAGGTCAAACGTTTCTGTAAGTCTTCACAAGGTTTTCATACACTGTTGCTGGTATTTTGGCCCATTCCTCTATCCAGATCTCCTCTAGAGCAGTGATGTTTTGGGGCTGTCGCTGGGCAACACAGACTTTCAACTCCTTCCAAAGATTTTCTATGGGGTGGAGATCTGTAGACTGGCTAGGCCACTCCAGGACCTTGAAATGCTTCTTACGAAGCCACTTCTGCCCTTGCTGATGGCAGGAGGTTTTCACTCAAAATCTCACGATACATGGCCCTATATCACTCGTCCTGGTCCCTTTGCATAAAAACAGCCCCAAAGCATGTTTCCACCCCCACGCTTCACAGTAGGTATGATGTTCTTTGGATGCAACTCAGCATTCTTCTATTTTTCCTCACAGTTCTTGTGATCGTTTTGACCCCACGGGGTGAGTTCTTTCATGGACCCCCAGATTGAGGGAGATTATCAGTGGTCTTGTATGTCTTCCGTTTTCTAATAATTGCTCCAACAGTTGATTTCTTCACACCAAGCAGCTAACCTATTTCAGATTCAGTCTTCCCAGCCTGGTGCAGGTCAACAATTGTGTTTCTTGGCCATAATGGAGTTTGGAGTGTGACTGTTTGAGGTTTGTAGACAGGTGTCTTTCCCCACATGGAAAGAACCTATATGAGGATATATGCGCATATATGAAACCTATATGCAGAATATATGCGCATATATCCTCACCTATATGAGGATATATGCGCATATATGAAACCTATATGCAGTATATCTGCGCATATACAGTGGTGTGAAAAACTATTTGCCCCCTTCCTGATTTCTTATTCTTTTGCATGTTTGTCACACTTAAATGTTTCTGCTCATCAAAAACCGTTAACTATTAGTCAAAGATAACATAATTGAACACAAAATGCAGTTTTTAAATGAAGGTTTATGTTATTAAGGGAGAAAAAAACCTCCAAATCTACATGGCCCTGTGTGAAAAAGTGATTGCCCCCCTTGTTAAAAAATAACTTAACTGTGGTTTATCACACCTGAGTTCAATTTCTGTAGTCACCCCCAGGCCTGATTACTGCCACACCTGTTTCAATCAAGAAATCACTTAAATAGGAGCTACCTGACACAGAGAAGTAGACCAAAAGCAGCTAGACATCATGCCAAGATCCAAAGAAATTCAGGAACAAATGAGAACAAAAGTAATTGAGATCTATCAGTCTGGTAAAGGTTATAAAGCCATTTCTAAAGCTTTGGGACTCCAGTGAACCACAGTGAGAGCCATTATCCACAAATGGCAAAAACATGGAACAGTGGTGAACTTTCCCAGGAGTGGCCGGCCGACCAAAATTACCCCAAGAGCGCAGAGACAACTCATCCGAGAGGCCACAAAAGACCCCAGGACAACATCTAAAGAACTGCAGGCCTCACTTGCCTCAATTAAGGTCAGTGTTCACGACTCCACCATAAGAAAGAGACTGGGCAAAAACGGCCTGCATGGCAGATTTCCAAGGCGCAAACCACTTATAAGCAAACAGAACATTAAGGCTCGTCTCAATTTTGCTAAAAAACATCTCAATGATTGCCAAGACTTTTTGGAAAATACCTTGTGGACCGACGAGACAAAAGTTGAACTTTTTGGAAGGTGCGTGTCCCGTTACATATGGCGTAAAAGTAACACAGCATTTCAGAAAAAGAACATCATACCAACAGTAAAATATGGTGGTGGTAGTGTGATGGTCTGAGGTTGTTTTGCTGCTTCAGGACCTGGAAGGCTTGCTGTGATAGATGGAACCATGAATTCTACTGTCTACCAAAAAATCCTGAAGGAGAATGTCCGGCCATCTGTTCGTCAACTCAAGCTGAAGCGATCTTGGGTGCTGCAGCAGGACAATGACCCAAAACACACCAGCAAATCCACCTCTGAATGGCTGAAGAAAAACAAAATGAAGACTTTGGAGAGGCCTAGTCAAAGTCCTGACCTGAATCCTATTGAGATGTTGTGGCATGACCTTAAAAAGGCGGTTCATGCTAGAAAACCCTCAAATAAAGCTGAATTACAACAATTCTGCAAAGATGAGTGGGCCAAAATTCCTCCAGAGCGCTGTAAAAGACTCGTTGCAAGTTATCGCAAACGCTTGATTGCAGTTATTGCTGCAAAGGGTGGCCCAACCAGTTATTAGGTTCAGGGGGCAATTACTTTTTCACACAGGGCCATGTAGGTTTGGATTTTTTTTCTCCCTAAATAATAAAACCCCTCATTTAAAAACTGCATTTTGTGTTTACTTGTGTTATCTTTGACTAATAGTTAAATGTGTTTGATGATCAGAAACATTTTGTGTGACAAACATGCAAAAGAATAAGAAATCAGGAGGGGGGCAAATAGTTTTTCACACCACTGTAACCGCACCTATATGAGGACATATGCGCATATATGAAACCTATATGCAGTATATATGCATATATATGATAATATATATGCTGCATATATGCGTATATATGCCACATGTAGGCAACATTGAGGTGCATATATGTGCATATACAGGACATATAGGTCTCCTGTATTGCTTCTTTATATCCACATATAAGCCCTATATGTACATACAAGATATGTCTCTTATGGCAGGATCTGGTCATTTTAGCTCATATCTCACTTTGGCAACTGTCATACATGATGCCTAGCTCATATTTTCTATTATCAAGGCAATAACTAAGAACTAACAAAACATATGCAAAAAAAACTTATGTGCGAACACATGAAATTGGTATCCTAATTGCCCACATACAGTATATGAGGATATATGCACATATATGAAACCTCAGTCTCCGTGAAAATCTTTTTGAAACACGTCACTAAAATGTACTGAAATGAGAAATATATCTATAGAAAGCTTAAAGTGTCTACTTTTAAATGATGCAAGTCACATTGAAAACAAATATTCTCAGTTTATGTAATCCATATGAAACCAAGGAGAGGCACAGAATTTCTGTCGCACTTATCTGCTAATAACCCGAGGCAGGACACGCCCACACGCCAATCACACGGAAATCAGTCTGGGTAATTTACATACTAGGCCACCCCCCCCCCCCCCCTGAAGAAAAACGAACACAGAGAGAGACAGGTTTGAAAATACTCAGATTCAGTGAGTTTTCTGCACGTTTTGGAAGATGGCACGCGCTTACACATCCGAGGAAACTCTTCAGAATGTTCTGGAAAGTTGGAGGAGTTTACATTTACCTCAGAAGAAGACTGAGGTGACTCCGACGATGAACAGGAGCATTTTGAACAGAGAATAGACCCATGCTACACTGGGTAAGTTATTAAGTCTTATATAACTCTTATTCTGATAATATTAAACTAATATTAGTAAATATTTTCCTCACTACAGCTAGCTCTTGTCAGCTTGTGTGACACATTGGCTTTCAATGCCATTTATATAGTTTAGGTAAATCATGCTAACATGCTGCCTCACGTAGCACAAACATGATATTTCCCGGTGGCTAAGCTAATGCCTTATGGAGTTTACAGATGTTTATATTCACCTTGTTTTGGATAGCTTTAGATTATGGTTGCTAATGTGCATTTGGCTCCATTTTGGTTAGCTTATAACACTGCTATCGGTAATGTTATTTAGCACAAACAAGCTAGGTCCAGGTGTCTAAATTGGTGAGTAAATGCATAATGCGTTGAGAAGGGAAAACAAAACATTTAAGACTTTATAAGTTCACCACTTTAACCATAGCCTACTTGTATCAATGTTTATTAGCCCTCAATGGAGACTGCATAAGGTAGGGCACCCATTATTGTTACTGTATCTGCTTGGGACCTATAATACTAATTCATCACTTGCTCACTTCTTAATCCTACCTTTCCTTTTCTAAAGCCACATTATATTGCGCTGTAGGGTGTGTAGTCCTCTATTTTGTAGAACATATAGTGTTGCAAATAACCTCGTGGCACTAATTGTTGTTGTCTGAAGTTTTAATAAATAATCATTTATTATTATTATACTGTCTCATTATTTTTGTCTTCTCTAGATGCAACATTGAAGAAGTGGCCGGCAGCCACCCGAGGACAGAGCTCATGGAGCTGAGAAGGTCCTCAAAATATATATTTTTTTCTTCTTGTTCAGTTTTTTGTCTTATTTATGTTCTTGTACTATATTTTTGTTTATGCTATGTGATTGTTCTTAAGAAAATACATTTTTGGGCTTTTCTTTGTTGTCTAGCATATGGATTTTTGTAATTTTACTAATATCCAGTGGTGTCAAAAGGGGGGGGGGGGGGGTTGCGCGTTGTGCGAACGTTGTGCGCGTTCTTATCATTTAATTTAAATTACAGAGGAATTTACCAATTAATTCATTAAAAATCCTACGATGTGTTTTTCTGTTTTTTTTTTCTTCTTATTTTGTCTCTGATAGTTGAGGTATACCTATGATGAAAATCACATGCCTCTCTCATCTTTTTAAGTGGGAGAACTTGCACAATTTGTACTTTTGCCCCACTGTACATATGTTAAAACTAATCAATCAGTCAAGTGCAGGCTTAATTTTCATTACTCTCACAATATGTTTTTGTAACGTTAGGGACTTCCCCAGAATAATGTTGCTACAATTATAATGGAATAGCATGAGACATTAGACAGGAGACTAAGAAACACACTGCAAGAGACAGTGCAAAAATCGATCAATGCAATAAATACAGGGAATATCGTGGGCATTTATGGCTCAGCAGTTGTTTTCTCACTTGCCATACAGTAGGCCTGGATTCGAACCCGCTCCCAAGCCTGGATAAAATGAGGAATGTGTTAGGAAGGGAATCCAGAGTAAAACCTGCACGCAGTGGCGGTTTTAGGGAAGGCCGAAGTGGGCAGCCGCCCAGGGCGTCATTTGTTTATGTCACGTGGGGGGCGGCACACGAACCTGGAGTAAAAAATAATAATCTGTGCCGCTAAACGGTTTTCTATTATCTGTGATACCTGCGCCCGGGGGGGTGAGCGGAGAGGCGAGGGGAGGGGATGACGGAGGGGGGCGGAGGTGCACAGAGTACAGTTCACCTCTCCCAAATGAAGCGGACAAGAAGGGGGCTAAATTATGTCTACCTGACTTTCTTACAAGTAACGCACATTTCATTCAAAATATTATAAACACACACCAATAATTTGCACTTTTTTCATTTATTTAATTGTGTGAAATGGCAAATAAAAATAGATAATAAAAGCGATTATGCTGGAGGTGAATTGGTTTAGTCTTGACTTCTGGTCGTGAGTGACAGCGTTGTGGGAAATCTGTTGATTGTCGAATCGTCGATTATAAAGTAAACACAGCGATGGAGGAAAAAAAGGCCAAAGCTGTCAGGGGCCCAATTTAGAAAAAAAAAGAAAAGAAGATGAGGAGAAACGGATAAAAGATAAAGGTATGCAACAATGTTCTCTTTGTATGATTAAGGTATTCATGTCATCATGTTAATTAGTGGTATAACGTTAACTCTTAGGTTTGTTAGCCTTCTTGCTTATGATGCTTGCTATGCTTACCTTGCTAAAACACACACACACACACACACACACACACACACACACACACACACACACACACACACACACACACACACTATAAAAGCCTAATTTACAAACCATCAAAGAAATTCTAATGGTTTCTATTAAATATCACAAAATGTAACCACAAAATTATGCTTTGCAGCAAGACTGTTGCAAGTACAGTTATTTATTTCCATTGTTGATTATGTTAATGTTGGCTATAGCCAATATATTTACGATATATTTACAGTATACTGTAAATAGCCAGTTTAATTTACATGTGTGTAGATAGTTTAAAAGACATTTTCCATTTGCTATAACTCTGTTACGTGACAAAGCATATAATTTGAGGCAGTACATTAACCAAGGAGCTAATTGTTTCTCCCTTAGATTAGATTATATTAGATTAATAAAGTGTCCAATGACTGCCATCAAAAACCATGAGCCTCTTTGAGCTTATCACTTTTATGCACGATAAGGATCTATCTGAGATCTACCCCAACTTTTGGTCTGCTCTCAGGATTGCACTTACATTGCCAGTGACTGTAGCTCAAGCAGAGAGGAGCTTTTCCAAACTCAGGTTAATCAAGACGTACCTGAGGTCAACCATGTCTCAGGAACGGCTTACTGGCCTTGCTGTCATAAGCATAAATCATGCAATAGGGGAGCATATCTCATATGATGCCATTATTGATGACTTTGCATCTATAAAGGCCAGAAAAGTCAGATTTTAGTTTCAGTTTGTGGTTTCTGTTCTGCAGTGAAGTAAATAAGTAATTTTTCTTTAGTGTGATTTGTTCTATATTAATTCTATATTTATATAATATTTGTTTGTACACAGTATATTTACTTAAGTTCTGAGTAGTTTAATAAAACGTGTGGTGTGTACAAAATGTGAAGTTTTTTTTTTTTTTTTTGGGGCGCCGGGAGGGAGTCTCGCCCAGGGAGCAATTCAGTGTAGAACCGCCACTGCCTGCAAATTGTGTACCAAATGGATCTGGTGGTCCACAAGAGTAGTTGGAGGAAGAACAACGTTCTTAATATCTTGTATCAAGATTGTAACGCTTGTGTTTTATATGACTACTTTGTGATGCACATTTAACAAAATGTTCCATCTAACATCCTGAAAGTTACTGCCCTTAACATTTCTTATCCTACATGGTTCCCTTTCAGGAAAAAATAGTATCCCAAGTATAACCCATTTAGGAAGTCATAACATTTAACTATCCAGCACTTTTTTCAAGAGTACATCTTAAAACAACATCTGGCAAGACTTTTAGTAATACACTATATGACCAGGCTGTGGGCACCTAACCCTTATAGTTATTTGTGCTCTAGTGTTATAATGACCTCCATTCTTCTAGACAGGTACACTTAATTTTTTTATACATATAATAGAGAAAATATGTGTAGCAAAGAAACTACTTCTGAAGTTTGTGCAACATGGAAGTGACCAGTCTTGCTTCCCAAAAGATTTCAAGCTGCTAACTTCAGCCATTTTGGAGAGATGATTTGCCCCAAAATGGCTATTTTCCCACTTTATACTGTATCACTTCAAACAATAATAATTTCAAATGCAAATTATTCATATTGTCATGTTTCCGGAATCAGAGGGCGGACGCAAGTGCAGGTCTTGAACTAAGAATTCTTTTATTAAATCTCCACAACTCAAAAATGACTCCAAAACATATAGAAGAAATCAAAACACAAAGTCCAAAACTTGGGAGTCTCTCTCTTTATCACAAGGATTCTTTGTGGTGCAGTATTGGAAATCCTGGCACCTTTCAATCCTGGGAAACAGGTAAAATACACTTTATGGTGGAGGGCAAGAACACACATTCACACACAACGGCGGACGGACAAGAGACTATAGGGTCGACTGGTATAAATAGGGAGACACAAAAGGATACACAGGTGATTTTCATTACTTGATAAAGTGAGACACACACACGCAGACACACTAGGGGGAGACAAAGTGACGGCTCAGTAATCCGGGGAGCTGAATCTTACTCTCCGAGGCTGTGGTGGCCCAGATGTTACAGTACCTCTCCCTCCTGAACCGGCTTCCAGATGAAGGCGAGGGCGTCCCCTACCGTTGGAGGGAGCGAGGACTCACCTGAGTGACGGATTTGCCGGTGGGCGGGGCGACCCGGTGGACAGGGCGCTGGGCGATCCGGCCGTGCCTGGTGGAATTCGGCAATGAGTTCCTGACTCAAAATGTCCACAGCCCCGGGGAGTGAAGGTTCCGCTGCTCCTTCGACTAATGGCCCCCGGGCCACCGGCCTGAGAAGAGAGATGTGGAGGATAGGATGAATACGTAAATGTGCGGGGAGTTTTCCGCTTTTTTGAACCACTGGTCCACCATAGGCACATCGGTGGGAGTGGCATCCCAGGGACATAGCGGGGGTTGATAACCTAGTACACACTGGAACGGCGTTAGGCCGGTAGAGGAGTGGCGCAAGAAATTTTGTGCGTATTCCGCTCAGGTTAAACAGTCTGCCCATTCGTGTTGTCGGCTGCTGCAGTATGCCCGAAGATATTGTAATGGAAAAATCATATTTTAATTATGTATTAATTCTATCTGATCCTTGTAGAAAGTGTGTCACGTAGACTTTAGAAGTTTGAACTTGTTTGTAGAAACACAAGGCCGAGAACAGAATAGAAACAACTGGATTGTAGTTGTCCCTGAATAAATGATAAGGTATGGACATCTGGTCTGGGGCAGATAAAGAGTCATGGGTTTGAATGTAGGAACTTCATGTTGATTATGTTAACAGAGATGTTTGTGTATAAAATAGGTCAGCTAGAGAAAGAGATCACCTTTTCTCTATGCTGCAACTGTTTGCTGTATGAGACTGGTCCTTCTGCAGAAGTTTAAAATAAAACCTTTGTTACTTTGTTCTTACCCAGTGTATGGATTACTTGTCTTTGTAATATTTTCAGAATTTCCACCACAACTTGGCGTTGTCGGCAGCTCTCCGTGTTTGAGGAAGGCATTGGAGAATCCCGGGGAGGCGTAAGCGCTGACGCCTTGAGTGCTTTTCACTTCATCTCGAACGCTTAATTGGCAATCGAGCGTGAGAGGACCAGGGATTCACCATGTCACCTCAACACCGGAGCAAACTAAAAGAACTAAAATAGTGTGGTAAGGAAATTATTTTACTTTAAGTTGTAATTGAGTAAGAAGTGCGCTTTCTCACAGTGGCTGGGATAGATTTAAACTGGGATCTATCACATGAGTCCAGGATTCGTGAAGTACCCAAAAAGTGCAAAGGCGCACAAAAGAGAGAGATAGTGTACTGGTTTCGCCTCGTTCTTGGACAGTACGCTCTGCCTGTCCATTAGACGGGGTGATAGCCCGACGTTAGGCTAACAGTGGTCCCCGATTTGTGGAAGAAAGCTTTCCAGACCCTGGCGATGAATTGAGGACCCACGATCAGAAACAATATCTTCCGGTATGCCGTAGCAGCGAAACACAAAAGTGAATAGGGTTTCCGCCACCTGGAGGGCTGACAGAAGGGAGTGAAATGGGATGAACTTGCATCCTTTTGAAAATCTATCCACTACTACTAGAATGGTGGTGTACCCTTTCGATACTGGCAGATCTGTGACCATGGAAGTCCATGGCGATGTGGGACCACGGTCTGTTTGGTATTGGCAGGGGAGTTAATTTTCCACCAGGTAGACTACGTGGGTTTTTGGTAGTCACACACACTGCGCAAGACAAAACTACCTTCTTCACGGTTTCCCGCAATTTCGCCCACCAGAACTTTGGTTCTAGTTGGTGCTGTGTTCGTGAGACGCCGGGGTGTCCAGATTCAAGGCTCGTATGAGCCGCGATCGTCATTCGCTCACGCAGTGGCTCCGGCACGTAGGTTCGATTCGGAGGGCAGTTCCTAGACGCGGGGTTGGACCGCGCTCACTGAACTATCTCCGACTCGATGTCCCAAGCGATCGGCGCCACTACGAGTGAAGATGACAGGATGGGCTCCGGAGTTGTAATGGGCTCCGGCGACGGATAATAGCGGGAAAGCGCGTCCGCTTTTATATTTTTCAAGCCGGGGCGATAAGTAATAATAAAGCGGAAACGTGTGAAGAAGAGCGCCCATCGGGCTTGACGTGAGTTTAATCTCTTTGCTCGTTGGAGGTACTCCAAATTCCGATGATCAGTGAGCACCGTGAATGACTGTTTCGTTCCCTCCAGCCAGTGTCTCCACTCCTCTAATGCCGCTTTGACTGCTTGCAGCTCTCTGTTACCGATATCATAATTTTGCTCGGCAGGTGTTCGTTTTCTAGAAAACAAAGCGCAGGGGTGAAGTTTCTCGGGGTGGCCATGGCATTGTGACAGCACAGCCCCTACGCCTACCTCTGACGCATCGACCTCGACTACAAAGGGCTTCTCCGGGTCAGGTAACTTTAACACAGGTGCGGTTGTAATGGCAGTTTTTTAGGCGTTGAAACGCACTTCGCGCTTCCAATGGGAACTCGCGAAGGCGTTTCGGTTTCCCTATTAACAGTGATGTGAGGGGCGCTGCCACCATACTAAAGCCCCGAATGAATCACCTGTAAAAGTTGGCAAACCCCAGGAATCTCTGTACTGCCTTAACTGACGTCGGTTCCGGCCATTGTTGCACCGACCGCGACCTTGGTCGGTTCCATCTCGACCCCCAGTGGCCCTATGTGATAGCCGAGGAATGCCACCTCCTTCTGGTGAAAGGCGCATTTTTCCGCCTTCGCATAGAGCCCGTGTTTGCGCAGACGATGAAGGGCGGCAGTTACATGAAGAACGTGCTCAGAATATGACCATGAATATACCAGGATATCATCCAGGTATATTATAACGAAACGGTTAAACATATCCCGAAACTCGTCGTTCATGAACCCCTGAAACACCGCAGGTGTGCTTACCAGTCCATATGCCATTACGTTATATTGATAATGCCCAGATGTAGTGCTAAACGCCGTCTTCCATTCATCGCCTTTACGCACATGAACGAGGTTATATGCGCTGCGGAGGTCGAGTTTGGTGAAGATGGAAGCACCTTGGAGTTGGTCGATAGCGGCCGGGACCAGGGGCAGTGGGTGCTTATATTTTACTGTTACTGCATTAAGCCCTCTATAATCTATACAGGGGCGTAAGCCCCCCCCTTTTTTTACTATGAAAAAAAAACCTGCCGAGGCTGGGGACGTGGACCTGCTGATGAGCCCCTGTTGGAGTGCCTCACTCACGTAGTCCTCCATTGCCCTGGTTTCCGCCACTGACAATGGATAAACACGCGAGCAAGGAGGTGCTTTCCCCGGCAACAGCTCAATCGCGCAGTCCCACGGACGGTGAGGGGGAAGTCGTGCAGCTGCCCTAACACTAAATACATCTTTAAAACGCATGTACTCTGATGGTATGTTGATGGTTACTTGGGCAGTCGGGCTTTCAATGGTTGTGGTTTGGACCGTCAATGTGAGCGGTGTACAGAGTTTTGAGCATCGAGGGGACCATGAAATGATGCGGGAATTAGTCCAATCGAAATTGGGATTGTGGGTGCTAGGCCATGGGAGACCTAGCACGACGGAATGATCCGACCGAGGTAGCACATATAATTTTAGCTCCTCCGTGTGACCGGGGAATGTTAACCGGAGGGGCGCAGTAATTAATTTAACAGGCGAATGTTCCAAATTTCGACCATTTAGAACCTTTATAGATATCGGATATGGAAGCTTCGACACGGGAACTTGCAGCGAGGAAATTAGGGTAGAAGAAATGAAATTTCTAGCCATCCCGGAATCTATTAGGGGAAAGACAGACATAACACAATCATTCACCTTTAACTGGGCTTTAAAACAAAAAGGGTGATGGGTGCGAGGTGGTGTGTGCAGCGTTACTTTTCACAATGGGCAGTCCTTGATGCTGTGGTCATTCCCCCCACAGTATAGACATAACCCTGATGCTAAACGTCTTCTCCTCTCGGCAGGGGAGAGACAGGAAAGTTCTCACATCCATGGGCTCCGGCCGGTTCGTTTCAGGCGCTACGGGAGGAGGTCTGCAGGGCTGCTCATAGGTTCGTGCCTGGGCCGATCTAGCCCCCGGCCTGGATGGGTGGCTGCGCAGTTGCTGGTCCAGTTTGATCGCCAGGTTGATAGTCTCATTCAGGGAGAGACCGGTATCTCGGCACGCGAGCTCGAGCTGGACCTCTGGTTGAAGTCCGTCCCTGAACCTGGCGAGGAGGCTCTTCTCGCACCAGCCACTCTCCGCAGCCATTACTCGGAACTTGATGGCGTAGTCGGCGACGGGAAGGTTCCCCTGGCGCAACCTCATTAGTTTTTGTTCTCCCGAGTGCCCCTGATCCGGATGGTCGAACACGGCCTTCACTGCCTCGAGGAAGCTGTGGTAACAGTGAGTGAGCTCCCCGCCCGCGCTCCAGACGGCCGCCGCCCAATCCATGGCTGGTCCAGTGAGCTGTTGGATGATAAAACGAATTCTTTGTTAATCCGTCATATCGGGGTAGTCCGTCAGGTATAGCTCAGAGGCCATGATGAACCGCTTGCACCCCTCCGGATCACCTGCATATCTTTCCGGTGGGGCCGATCGGGGTGGTGATGGCGTGGAGCGCATCGACAGTCCCGCGGATGACTGGTCTGCCCGGGCGAGTTGTTTCACGCAGTGCGCGAGATTACTCACTGCTCGCGCCATGCTGTCGATCTCCTTCTGCTGCATCTTCACGTATTGCATCAGGGTCTCATATTCCGGCAGGGGAACACCTGCTGCGTCCTGAAAGGTCCGTCCATCTGTCATGTTTCCGGAATGAGAGGGCGGACGCAAGTGCAGGTCTTGAACTAAGAATTCTTTTATTAAATCTCCACAACTCAAAAATGACTCCAAAACATATAGAAGAAATCAAAACACAAAGTCCAAAACTTGGGAGTCTCTCTCTTTATCACAAGGATTCTTTGTGGTGCCGTACTGGAAATCCTGGCACCTTTCAATCCTGGGAAACAGGTAAAATACACTTTATGGTGGAGGGCAAGAACACACATTCACACACAACGGCGGACGGACAAGAGACTATAGGGTCGACTGGTATAAATAGGGAGACACAAAAGGATACACAGGTGATTTTCATTACTTGATAAAGTGAGACACACACACGCAGACACACTAGGGGGAGACAAAGTGACGGCTCAGTAATCCGGGGAGCTGGAGCTTATTCTCCGACGCTGTGGTGGCCCAGATGTTACACATATTTCTACTATTGATACTAAAATTTATACTAAAATTAGTTTCAGCTTCAAGAAGCATATTACTTGTAAGACTGTTGCTTAAAAAAATAAATAAAAATAATATATATATATATATATATATATATATATATATATATATATATATATATATATATATATATATATATATATATATATATATAAATTCATGTTGCAATATCTTACACTTTTCCAGGTTTGTCTTTTCAAGTGAAATCAAATAATAAAAAAGATTTTTAATGCAAAACAGTTATGGGTCTACATAAAAAGGGCATGAAATTGTATTTAGCAAGTACAGTATGTCTTTTTATCTGATAAAAATCTAATTGTGTATGCATATTTACAAAAAAAAAATCATGACCTGGCAGGAATGAAGAATTAAGTATTATGAAAAATAGTGTTATCTGAAAATTCAATTTTTCACGTAGATGAAACACCTTTTCCACCTTTCACCGTTTTAAGCACTGATACCATGTTTTGACTAAATGTGACTGAGGGGATTTGCTTACATTAACAGAACCTTGAATGCTGGTCCTGAAGTACCTCATGTGCTGCACATTTTAGTGCAGATTAGTTGGTGAATTAACCTGAATTAGATCAGGAACAACACTAACGTGCAGTACAGAGAGAGAGAGAGAGAGAGAGACTCTTGTGCACCAGGCCTGGGAACCTGAGCGGGGAATGAATGACCACCAGATGGCGCAAGCACATCACTTTTCGGGGGCTTGTTGCAGCTGCTACTCTCTGAGCACCGACCTGCAGCTCTGAGCTTGTGCGCGTGCATTCTCGGGCTAACACTGGAGGTAGTTCGCGCGCGAGCACAGCACAGGAGGAGGAGAAGGTGATGCTCGGTTTCACAGACTGAGCTCAAAAGTTGCGCGCGCCCTCCATTTTTCCACTTTTAACGCTCGTCTCCGTTCCACGTGTATAAAGCATTAATGCGCACAGACACGATGGGTATGATGTAGTCGACTGTGTTAACTGACTGACTCGACGAATCTTCCTCGTGACTTATTGTGAAGAAAGGAAACAGTAATTATCCACACAGGAGGCATGCAGCTGGAAGGATGAGTGTGTTGCGTGTGTGTGAGGAGAGCTGATGCTGTAACCTGCTCCGTGCGCTCTCCTCCAGCGCGGCAGCCGGACAACAGTCACCCATCATCACCAGGTAATTCCTTTATCATTTATATGCATATATATATTTTTTTTTTATTTTTTATTTTCCTAAATGCATAAAGTGACCTAAGTGCACGGATGAATTGCACTCGATGTGCGTATGTTCTGGACTCAGTATAGGCATGAGCGCGCGGCTGCGACAGATGTTTCTTTGCACAGTGATTGATTCAGGTGCACTCTGTCTTTGTTTTAAAAAAGGATGCAGACATATATTGCCAGACATATATATAATGCCAGACATATATTAAAAACCTAATACTCTCCACAGGGACAAAGGATTCCCACATTAATGGTCGCCTTTAAATGCATTACGAGCATGTGAGCACATCTTTTGATTGCTCATGATACCATGCTTAAGATGTTGTTCAGCTTTAATTCATCCTTAGATTTAAGAAATTCCGGATTGAGGATGTTTTCCATTCGAAAAGCATGCACTGCTTTTTTTAAAGGAAGGTTTAGAATTTTAGTGCGCGCGCGTTCTGGTGAATTGGAGCTCCTGTTAATTGTCAGGCAAGTCTTCAAGAAGGCAAACACCTTCATTGTAGAGATGTGTGTTCATTCAGCTGCACAGCAAAAATACACAGAGATTGCGACAGGAGGTTATTATGCATGTGTGACAGCAATTAGTCGTATAATTGTGTGTGCATGTGTGTGTGCAAAGCAGAATTTATAACAGCATCATTTTAATGGTATGCATACTGTACTGTTTACACTCAGATATGCTTTATGATTCACATTAAACATGAAAAAATGTAAAATATGATTGATTAAGGAGCATACAGATTGGCTGTAATGTGTGTGTCAGAGTGTGTAGATTTGTTTCTATATCTTGTTGGGGACCAAATTTCACCCCAAAAAGAAATGAATATCTTACAGTTAAGACCTTGTGGAAACATTTGTCTTGTCCCTATAAGGTGAAAGAGCAAATTTTAAAAAAATTCGATTAGGGTAGGGTTAAATTTAGGTGTAGGCACAGCATTAATTAGCTGCATTAATAATTATGGCTTAGGAGGTGCCCACTAGAATAGTAGTACAAATATTTGTCGGGTTTGGTGTGTGCACGTGTGTATGGGGAGGAAGATTTATTATTATTTTTTTGGAAGATGATTGCCCCTGCTCTTCTCTTTCCCTTACAGAGTCCATAGAAGTGTGTAAGATCTGCAGCCTAAATCGCTACATGTGACTGCTAAATGCACCTTCTCACACACAGTGTTTCTTTCAACGTCCTGTCACACGCTGATGGTTAACCTTATGTTCTGGAATCTGAAGAGCAGAGAATGATCGCTTCAGCTTGGGATCTCCGCACAGAGGTCATTATTTCAACACTGAGGTGTACTGGTGATTCCTTTCACCTTGCACACCTGCTTCGTACTTACCACCTGTCCCAGTAGCTGCTGCGCACCTGACAGAACTCCACCTCTGTTTATTTTCCTGCTTAGTAATTTAACACATCATTGTCACCACTATGGCAAGGTACTTAACATGGCAAGGTTACTTTTTTACGCTGTCAGTGGTAAGCTGCTCTTTCACCTATGGACCTCAGCGCCTAGTGGATCCACTCGTGCCGCCAGCTCCTGAATATGCACATTCCATTAGAATAGATGGAGACATCATCTTGGGAGGCCTCTTCCCAGTTCATGCACGAGGGGAGCGTGGTGCCCCATGTGGTGAGCTAAAGAAAGAGAAAGGTATTCATCGCTTGGAGGCTATGCTCTTTGCTGTTGATCTCATAAACAAGGACCCTGAGCTGCTGCCCAATATTACTTTGGGTGCTCGCATCTTGGATACATGCTCAAGAGACACGTATGCTTTGGAGCAGTCACTCACCTTTGTGCAGGCACTGATTGAGCGTGACCCCTCTGATGTGCGCTGCGCCAGTGGAGAGCCGCCCATCTTTGCCAAACCTGACAAAATTGTCGGAGTGATCGGAGCATCTGCAAGTTCTGTCTCCATCATGGTAGCCAACATTCTGCGGTTGTTTAAGGTAAGTTTAATCAAACGTATATGCACATTGCCCTTTTAGTTATGCGGTTGAGTGCCGTCCTTTACAACATTTTGGAATATTCAGTAGTAAATAGATTGTTGATAATGTAAAATGCAGGCACATTTTTCTGTTGCTTTTTTTTCTCCCAGAAATCATGATGATCTAGGCTTTGCCAATTAAGTCCAAATGCATATGTGGCAAAGGATATACTAGTTGGAGTATACACTCTGCTTTAGACAGAAACTACTGTTAACACTAAACACAGTTCCAAGATCAAATAAAAAAAGATGGGCAGATTACCACATAGCAATTATTATACTACTCTGCTAGAGTTTTTCAGAAAATTCACAAATATTATTGGCTTTATTTTGAATCACTCTTTGAGCCACTGAACAGGAAACATACTCCACTAATGATGATCTATGAAGTACATTTATACAAGTTAACAATTTGCTTGCTTCACTTACAGTAGCCATTATTATGGGGCTACACTGAATTGTTTCCCCCTTTGGGTCTGAAAATGCGGCTTTATCTTGTTTCCAGGTTATCTTGTTTCTTGTCACACTAGTAATAGAATAGACACACTATATATAGCAGACTTGTAATTGGATATAAAAAATAAGAGTTGCGGTTATCAGATGAAGGGAATTGACATCTAATCAGGAAGAAAATCCAAAAGCCAAATGCTTTGTGGGTGAGAAAGATAAATCCACAATATGAATTAATGCCATCATGTGGTAATGTGATGCTGGATTTATCCTAATAACTCGTTCATGTTCAAATACTTGTGATAGTGAAACCATTCTTCCTCATAATTTCTGTGGTAAAGTAGAGGCTGTATTACTTTTTGATGCAACTCTGCGCAGGTATAATATCTACACAGTACAGCTCCGGTACACACAGTGGTGTATAGTCATAAAGAAGAAAGTAACATCACTCACAAGTAAAAATGTTCATGCAAACTTTAATTTTTACCTTGTTATATTCTTAAAATATGCATTGATGTTGCAGTAAATTTCCCTAGGCTCCTTCAGTATTTACAGCTAATGAGTCAACATACAAGATGTGTGAAAAGAATTTATGTCATTTCTATTTGTGTCCTGTATGAAAAAAAAAACAATAACATGATTTATATTTAAATGAAAGACTATATTTGCCTTTATGTGAACTGATAGCAAGATATTTTTCCACAGCCATAACTGTTCAATTACTCGGTACTTGGTTTGGTCTTATTTGCGCTGTATGTGTGTATTCTTGAACATTACATCAGAACTATTACAAGATACATTCAGTGTTAGCTGGCATCATAGAATATGTTAAAAATGTGTGATTCGAATGGATTAACATGAATTACTGTTGAGAAAAATACGGGCTGGACTGACGAACGAACCAAACCGACTGTTCATATGCAGTGAAAAAAGGGTCATGGAGTAATTATCAGACTCGTTGTCACCTAATTACCTCTCACTTTTCTTTTTCACAGCATTTGTGGCATTTCCATTATGTTCTCTCTCATTTCACCTCCTACCTCCTCTGCTCTGTTTGTACTATCAAAAGGTAACAGACATTTTGATGTTTTTATTTTTATGTTTTAGTAAAGAAAAATATCAAAACTAAAGAGGAAAAAATTATATGAGGTGAAAATGGCTTTTTCATTATGCATTGGAATTCATATGTGAATGGTGACATGGTGGCTTATTGGTTAGCACTGTGGCCTTGTACCTCCAGGGATGGGGTAGGTGAATATATAGTTAAACCTTGGATTGTGTGTATAATTGTTCTGGAAGTGTGCTTGTATATCAAAGAACTTGTATATTAAAGTGAATTTTGCTATTAGAAATAATGGAAGCTCTCATGATTTGTTCCACAACCCAAAAATATTCAGATACAAATAATTAGAACAAAATGTACAGCAAAAATTAAACAAATTAACCTGCACTTTACCTTAGACTCCAGACAGTGTTTCCGTTTGTGTGTGTGTGAGTGTTTGTGTGTGTATATGTGTGTTTGTGCGCATGTGTATGTGAGTGAAGCCAAAGTAAGACGAGAGAGGAAAGGAGGAGGGAGGTGCCTACTGTGTAGGAGATATTGATATATATCTGTAGCCTAATTACTCACCAAGCTTTTTTATTCTAAGAAGCTCCGCTCATTACTAGTTAAACCGGTTGACATCTCCTGGAAATCTAGTTACAGGTTGGTAATTAGAAAGTGAAATTATTTTGGGGTAAACTGTAATGAGTGTGGACAGTACACAGGTTGTATTTATATACTTTAGACTACTACCTCTTGCTCTTGTTTGGACTTCTTGTTAATTTTTTCTTTAGCTTCCGAGGTAAAATTAATCCAAATGATCGATTAAGTAGTAATGAAAATTATACCTAAGTTGCTTGGTGGACAACATGGTATTTATGTGGGTGATCTCACTTAATACAATCGTGTTGCACAATTAAATGCACAACAATCGCAATATGGACCTGGGCCCGGTTTCTCGATAACGCACACTATTCGCGCCCTAAGTAGACTCTTAAGATATATCTTACGTTAAGTGATAACTTTTCTAAGTGTATTTCTCGAACTGTCTCTTAGGGGTCTTCTTAAGTCGCTGCCTCTTACGCCTCTTACGGCTGTAGACATTACGCGGCGCTGTCTACAGTGAAGGTCCTGAATTAGCGGACATCGGTTGCTCAGGAATCGATTTTTCACTCCTTTTGCATGACAGGGTTAAGAAAGACGGCACTTTCTATACAAATCAAACATTGCACTAAATTCTTTTAATAGCGTTTATTTCGACATGGGTTAACTTAACAATAATATGCCATAACAGACAAATATATAAATTAATATAAATTAATTAATTAATATTGCTAATATTTTCATGAAACATGTGGCCGTGAAACGAACCGGGTATCCAATCATAGTTGATGGACAAACAGCTGATAACACTCTTCACCAGCTTCAGAAACAATGTGAAACATGTCAGTTGTTGGGGTTGTATAGCGCACTTATGGAATGAATACGATGAGATGACAGAGTGGAGGTTTAATACCCCTATCTCACACGCGGGGCCGTAAGTGCGGTTCATTATGATTCGGCGCGAGTTTTGGTGCTGTTATTACGTTTCCATCTTACCACGCAAAAAAAAAAAACATGTTTAACATGCGGAAGCTCGCGGACCTTGCAGATCTTCGCGGACCGTCGGGCGCCAGTCACTCGAGGCGGATCACGATGCCTAATACCCCTCTCTCACCTGTGTGGCCCGCGAAGTTCTGCAAGCTTCCGCGAGGACCAGCAAAAATTAAACGTTGAATTTTTCACGCGGAAAGATGGAAACGTAATCACAGCGCAAAAACTCGGGGTGAATCATGATCAAGCCTACGGCCACAGCGCGAGACCGCGCAGGTGAGATAGGGGTATAACACACCGCATCTCACAGTGAGTCAAACCGCATAAGTGAATACTGTAGGGGTATTAAACATTACAATCACCCAGAAAAATGAATGGATGCGGGGTTTGAAACTCCCATTTTCTCATTTAACTAAATCAAATTTCATAAAAATAAAACGTGTCAAAAGAAAAACCCATAAAGTTATGGATAATGGCTAATGATCAATGAAACATATTTTAAACAAAAAGCAGCGAGCAGCTGGACATCGGGACGGGGAGTGTAAGTACGACGCGTTGGTCTGGCACGCGCAGGTCTGAGCAGCTCAAGAAGTTCCATAATCTGTTGCCTTGGAAGGCGAAACTTTTATTTAAATATATTTATTAATAACGACCACGGGGAAAATATGAAAAGGGCTGAAGTTTTGTCTAAAGGAAAAATGTACATGACTCACACGGCTCCACGGACCGCGCCGTCTTCAGTTTAACACAACACCACGCTCGCTGCCTAATTGTTCGCCACCTGTTTAATATTAAAAGTGATTGCCAATTTTAATGCATTAGTCACATTATGAAATAGGCTAATTAAAAGTCACTCTATTAGTTCTGATATCAAATAAAATAAAATTCTTAAACAGGTCTACAGTATATTCCATCATTAATACGACTTTGATAACGTGCCATAATGTGTTTGCATACACCGCTGATTTATAAAGACTGCTGCTCAGTGGCGGCGACTAGCATCTTGAGCTGAAACTACGCTAAGTATGAGTTAAGGTTGGTCCAGACCAACCTTACAAACGTGTGACTTAGCTAAGAGATACTTAGCGTAAGAACGTTTCGGGCAATGCGCCATAAAGTTAACAGAGAGGTTAAGGTACGAGTTAAGAACTACTTAGTGATAAGAAGCTTTCGAGAAACCGGGCCCTGTTCAATTATTCAACCACAAAATGCTGCAATTCAGTACGGGTAATAAACACATAGTCAGGAATTTATGTAGCGTTTGTCAATAATTTAAGTACGGTATCAGCTCAGATAAATACATTATCATAATGCACCATTCGTATTATACATAATACGAATGGTGCATTTAGTAGTTCAATATCACAGTTGTAATATGTGTTAAAATACAAGTTTGTCAGAGTTCAAATGAACACAAATGAGTGAGGTGATCATTAAGAACAACATTTTGGGTTAGTCACAATGAATTCAATGTAAAAGCTACCAGTAATGAGCGATCCTGTAGTCATGAGTGCTGAACATCTTGGTCTAAGCAAATATTCAGGTGCTAGCTTTGGTCGAATCTGGTGAGGAATTGCAGGTGGAGCAGGAGTGATGAGGGAAAATACCAAAAAATATCATATTTGGATGTTTGTGTCAAAACTGTAAATTTTAACATGTTTTGCATAGGAGCTCTGCATTTAACAACAGAAGGCAAGCAACAGTCTTATTTCGACACAAAAAAAAATGTCAAATGAACCAGTCAACATATGGGTCCAGAATGATGACAATTTTGCAGGTGTTTTGAGGTCTCCACTTGAAAGATTCTCTGATGCTGCGCCCTCTCTTTATGTCACAGTAAAGAGTTCATTAGGAATATATTTTTAGTAGGAAGCGAGTTAAAAAAAATAGGGAAAAGGTTTGAATATGAAAATGTTACCTAAGGCAACAAAAAAGATAATTCAGCCTGTGATGTCTGTCATGAGAATCTTTTAATGAGTCAAGAAGCTATTAGATTATCTAAGGTTAACAAGGGTATAGTTAATCATGTAAGCCTCAGGGCCATTTTTACAAAGTTGTCATTGTTTTGTCCTTACTTATAGATGTAAGTAGTTTTTTTTTTTACCTTTGTCCTTCTATTTCAAGTTTAGATTCAAATGAAACTATTATTTGTCACATACATGTGATTTGCAGAGACATTATTATATGAATGTTTGTGACTTAAAAATAGAAAAATAATACTACAAATGAAAATCGTTCACTAGTAAATACAAACTGTAAATAATAAAATAAAAAATATGTATACAAAAATAGAAATTAAGTTCCAAAAAAAAAAAAAAAAAAAAAAAATATATATATATATATATATATATATATATATTCATTCATTCATTCATTCATTTTCTGTACCGCTTTATCCTTATATACAGGGTCGCGGGGGCCTGGAGCCTATCCCAGGAAACTTAGGGCACAAGGCGGGGTACACCCTGGACAGGGTGCCAATCCATCGCAGGGCACACACACATACTCACATACACACACTCATTCACACACTACGGGCAATTTGGAATGTCAATTAACCTAACCTACATGTCTTTGGACTGTGGGAGGAAACCGGAGTACCCGGAGGAAACCCACCAAGCACGGGGAGAACATGCAAACTCCATGCACACAGAGACGGGAATCGAGCCTGGCCGGGGAATCGAACCTGGACCCTGGCGGTGCAAGGCGACAGTGCTAACCACTACACCACCGTGCCGCCCTATATATATATATATATATATATATATATACACACACACACACACACACACACACACACACACACACACACACACACACAGTGGAACCTCGGATTACGAGCATAATTCATTCCGGAAGCGGGCTCGTATTCCAAAACACTCGTAAACCAAATTGAATTTTCCCTTAAGAAATAATGGAAACCCAAATTATTCATTCTACAGCCCCAAAAAATAAATACATAAAAATAGTTAACACAAAATATGAAGTAAAAATAAAACAAATTAACCTTCACTTTAGTTTAAATAAATCCTGACAGATAAGTGTTTCCGTTTGTGCGCACAGGCGCTGTGTATGTGTGTATGTATGTGTGTGTGTGTGAACCTAAATAAGGAACGTGTGTGTGTGTGGCACAGTGTCCAATGGCACGCGCACACAAAGACACAAAGAGCAGACTGAGCCTTGAGCAGAGAGAGAAAATGGATTTTTAACGTCTCTAATGAGACTTGTTTTTGCTTTACACGTGCTTTGTACACAGACGCATACAGACACAAAATAAAATATGTTTTTACGGCACACACGTGGTCACAGTGTTATAGTAAACAGTAGACGTGTGCAAGGATGTTGATTATACCAGTAAGAGACACACACTAAGACCCAGCAGGGGAGACGATTACCCACAATTAAACGTTGGTTCAGTTGTGATCACGTGATGCTCGGCATCAAAACAAGAAGCGCATGCGTGACATGATACTCGGTACTCATAAACCAAGACTTGTTCGTTTTCCAAGTCAAAATTTATTAAACATCTTTGCTCGTCTTGCGGGAACACTCGTAAACCGCGTTACTCGCAATCCGAGGTTTCACTGTATGGACATGTAAATTACAGAGAAACATAATTTACTAAACGAAAGTGTAATCTGTAATTTCTTTTTAAGTATAATAATGTAAAAATGTAAAATTTAATAGAAATGTAAAATGTTAAATTCTGACCAGTTTGATCCCCTGCTATAACCCAGATACTTCTGCTGTACGTAGCTTTGAACACAGTGTTAATAATTCATACGTATATGCCCTGGGTAAAAACTAGTGGTGGCTGGTGTTTTTCAGAATCGGGGAAACGCAGGTGTCTTTTATTGAAGTGGATATCTGTGGGTTCTGCTTTATCTGTCTCTTGTTTAATTCTCACTCGTTCCTCATCAAAGAAGCATCAAAAGACTTTTTCAGAATCAGGTCACCACCAGTAGTGTCCTGTCACACTGAAAAGCAGCTAGGCTGCTAAAGCCGGTTCCCACTTTAAAATGTTTGCTAAAGATTAATACAGATTCATGAAGCTGGGGGTGACCAACAGCTTTCCACCATGGGCTAACAAATTTTTTAACATGCTCAAAAAATCTGGCCTTGATCTACAGCTTTTTATGAACTCTAGGTCTGTGGCAGGTTCCCCGGAATTTCACAGGAACTATCTAGTTAAACTCATATATAAACAATAGAAATATAAAATGTAATCAAACATAATTTAATACTTACAACTGTTTTACAATATTTACTAATTACAAAGCTAAAAAAAACTAGCAAAATGAGTTATGTACAGTAAATGAATTAGGTAAAGTTATTTTATGGGTTATGGTACCAGCTCTGTGCCCGCAGCTTGACAAGCATGTTTACTGTAAGTTTAAGACGTCATCATGTGCTGGTTATTCCTCTTTACAAGGTCTCACAGTCATCATGTGGAGAACCATTAAAGTGTCATGGTTAAGTAATATACTATACTACACATATCCATCCATTCTAGGAACCTTCGTAGTCAAATAGGGATCCTTGAGGCCCATGGGGACCATTGTATTTATTCCCATTTTGTATGACCGTGGTAGGACCTCCGGTCAACATTCATACACATTCACACATTGAAAGCAATTTCGGAACGCCAATTAGCCTAATCTGCATGTCTTTGGACTTTGGGAAGAAACCGGAGCACACAGAGGCAACTCACTAAACACAGGGCGAACATGCAAATTCCACGCACACATAACCTGAGGCGGGAATTGGACCCGGACCCTAGAGCTGCATGGCATCAGTGCTAACCACTAAGCCACCGTAATGCCCTATACTCCCAATTTTTGAAAATGCTTTAAAGTCAATAATTTGCTATTTATTTTCTCTTGAACCTTCATGTAAAAAAAAAAAAATTCTTCAGAGGCTTGTCTTCCAGTGAGTTAAATCACCGTTCTTTTTAATTATAATTTTTAACCTTTTGGGAAATTAAGATACTAATTGTTGGAGCTTTGCATGTGAACTTTCTTGCATGATACAAGACTAAAGCTGCTCAAAGGCCTGTGTTCATTATCGTCTGATTTTGCACTTCATGATGCGCAATGCTTTTTCAAATGGAGATCGATCTGGACTGCTGGCAGGCCAATCAAGCACACGCACTCTGTGTTTATAAAGCCATTTTGTTATAGCACATGGAGATCGAGGCCTGGGATCATCTTACTGAATTAACTATATCCTGGGAAAAGACGGCACCCTGATGACAGCATAATACCACCAGGTCCATACATTTTGGAACAAAGATACACCTTCAGGCCCTTTTATTTGTTGGAGTATTCATGTAGCAGTACTCCAGCAAATAAAAGGGCCTGAGGAAGGGCCTGAAGCCCGGATAAAATGGTGAGAGGGTTGCATCAGGAATGGCATCCGGCGTAAAACCTGTACCAAGTTGTGTGTACTGTAGAACAACCGAAAGACAACATTCACGTACAGTAGCAATGAGGGAACATGCCAAACCTGTCCATACAACTAATTGTCAGTAATTTGTTCAATTATTTAAGAATTCAATAATTTATTTATTATTTATTTATTATCCCAAATGAGGGTATGAATATAAAAACGGCTTTAAATCCTAAAGGCTTAATACCAAAATTTTGTCAGTTCTCTTGAATTAAAGCTGAAATGTCTTGTCTTTGCTCACATCTTGAGTGTTTCATTTTCCTTCCTTCCTCCTCAATGTGGTGGTGTGCCGAAGCCAAATGCCAAAACAGTTATCTTTGTTGTAAAATGTATGTACCTGATTGTATATCTCTTTAAAATCCCAATATATGTCTCCTTGTCACTGGTACCTTCGGGCATAAACAAGTCACCTATTCTGTGGCCACCGATGCACCCCATACATTGAATGCTGTTGACAACTTCAGCTTTTGCTGATAACAGTATATATGGGCTATTTAATCTTTGGCACGGAGAACTGAGTGTCTGTTTTTCCCGAAAACAAGATGAAAACAAGATGACACTTGGACTCATTTGACCACAGCACGCATTTCCACTGTTTCTGGTTCATCTAAGATGTGATCCGGCGTAGAGTTTCTGTACAGATTACTGTAGATGTATTGCCTTCTCCCTGTGTAATATAGTTTCAGGTTGCATATCTTGCTGCAGTGGCAGACTGTGTTAAGTGACAGCAGATTTCCAAAGTGCTCCCGAGCCCATGTATCTGTATTTATCACGGTAACATGACAGTTCCTCATACAATGATGTCTGAGGATTAGACAGTTCCACATATTTAACAGTGGTTTCTGGCCTTACCGTACATGGCCTGAGGTTTGTCAGGGGTCCCTGAATCTTTTCATAATACTGTGTACTATGGATGGTGAAAGACCAAACTTTTTTTGGTATCTTGTATTTTTTGTTTCTTTTTTTAGTGTGTTACTACCATCAAATTAAAATTTTGTTTATATTTACAAAATACAATAAAGTTGAATAGGTCTGCTTACACCTGTCAATGGATGGGATCTATTAGATTTTATGTGTTGGAGGCAAGAAAAATGTGTAAATCATAAGTGACAAATTAGTGATGGCTAGATTGGCTGGGTCAGAGCAACTCCAAAACAGCAGGTCCGCGGTGTTCCCAGTATGCAGTAATTAGTACCTACCAAAAGGGGTCGAAGAATTGAAAACTGGTGAACCATAAACAGGGTCATGGACATTGACGTGCATGGGGTGCAATGGCTATCCCATGTGGTTTAAACCCTCAGAAAATAAGTTGTAGCAGAAAATGCTGAAAAAAGTTAATGCTATGACAGAAGGGGATCAAAACACATGGGATTGCAGATAGTTGCATGTGATAGTAGATAGTAGATATGTCAGAGTACCCATGCTGACCCCTCTTTACCACAGAACATGCATAACTGCATAATATTAGGAAAAATATACGGTACTGAAACTCATGAAGTATATCTTGAATGTTCATGTGCATTTTTTAACAGCTTCATCTGCATGTGTTCGCAGTAGAGAAAATTATGTTGTGCAGTTGTTATAGAAAATGGGTCTCTTGATGGAGGAAAAAGTATTCATAGTAGTGAATTACAGTATTTCCGCTAATATGGAAGTGACTGTGAATGGGAAGCTAGTTTGAAAAAGGTGGCAGAACAATTCCAAAAGAGTTTCAATAAGACTACCTTACACATACCATGGTAAATCAACATGCTAATAGTGTGTATGTTAATTTCATTAAGAAGTAATAAACTCACAGATGACAACAAGGTCATATTGTTCGTCCTTTTATTTCAGTACTGTATATTTTGATCCATATTACCATGTTGTATATTGATTTTCACAGAACATTGGATGCTCTGGTTCTAGTCATTCTGAAGAAAGAGTGTAGCATGATTTTGAAATGTGCAGTGTACAAACCTACAATGTATTTGGCCAGTAGGAACAAGGGGCACTGGGAGACTGTGCATTTGTTTATTGCTTGCCTGCTTATAGATGTAGGCTGTGTTTCAAGGCTGCCTTTATTATGACTTTGTCAACACTGACCTCACAATTTCCCCGTAGGGAATCCCCACTGCCAATTTAAGCACCATTGCGGTACTTTATTAGCTCAAGTGAAATCTGTCAGATAAGTCCTTGGGGGCCGAGATATTGAGTGAACATTACTGAACAATTCAGGAGCAGAACCTGCCAGAAAGTCATTAATAAGTGTGGTCTGAGGTTCCTCTCTTATAAATGCAAACAAGAGGACTCAAAAATGAAATAAAACATATATGGCGGCACAGTGGTGCAGTGGGTATCATTGCTGTTTCACATCTCTCCAGAGACCCTTTAATCCTGAACTGTGTGGTGTTTTTCATGTTCTCCCCATGGGTATCTGCCAGTTTCCTGGTTTCCTCTCACCTTCTCTAAAACCTGCCAGTAGGTGAATTGGGTATGCTAGATGTGAATGTGCATGTGCATGGTACTCTGTAATGGATCCATCCCTCTGAATGAAAAAGTAGGTAAAAATATACTTTGCCACATGATTGGCACGTTAAACATTGTTTTATAGAGTTAACAGTTTTATCCATATTTGACAGGCAATGCATTACTTCATTCTGTTAGCTTTCCTGATGGACAAAAGAAACACTGCACATATAAAGTCGAAATGGGAAATCGACATAATAGGAACTGAGACATTGACATTAACTTAGAGTTAACATTGGCTCACGATACAAGTCCAGCTGCAGCCAAACATCGTCGAAGAGTCCGTCAACTTATCATGTGTAACCATGGAATACCAGCAGCAGTACTGGCCACAATTTTTGTACAATTTCTTAGAACAACACTATCAAATTGTTCAGTCTTGTCTTGTTGTTGTCACTCTTGGACTTTCAGGCCTAATGCGACTAGCAGAGCCAGTTGTTTGGAATTTGTCCCATAGTCTGGAGATGGTATTCCTGGCAACTCCAAACTTTCTGGCAACGTCTGCCTATGTGGCACCACGTTGAATTATTCAGGGAGTCCTCTCTCTGCTGGCTTTGTCTAAATAAGGCGTGATAGTGTGAAGAAAAGATGCACAATCAGATTGTTTTAATTTTTTTAATACCAAGACATAATCATGTGAATTCGTTTATGTATAATAAAGTATATATTACTATACATAACATACACTTTTGGCCATGAGTATAATTAGTCCAGTATTTAGTTAAGAATAATAAGAATTTATTTAAGACACCAGCGAATTAGCATGCACATAGTTTGCTTTGAAGTCTCTATTCTTAAATATATCCTTATACTGGTTTACTAGATTACTAATCGTTAGTACCAGTAATTTACAACACTGTTGGGAGTTTTTTTGTGTTTGTTTTAAGCACTTAATTCGGAGGTAGGTCTTTAGACATCTGCCAGTGGATCAGCTATCCAGACGAGAAGAGGAGAGGAGGAGAGGAGGTTTGTTCCACCACCTATGATGCGTGCCTTGATGCATGCCTTCCTTGTACCCTGAGTGATGGTGGGACCAGTAGAGCGGTGCTAGAAGATCAGCGGAGTGTGGTGCACTCCTGGGGTGTGATAAGTCCTTTGAGTCAGTTGCTCATTTATGTCTACTTACATGCCACAAGGCCAATAGCATGGGTTAAATACAGTGTTAAAAAAGAGAGATACTCTGGCTATTATACACACTAAATTGCAAGACTAATATTAAAGCTTTTTGTGCTGTTATGTGCAAATGAAAGAGGTCATTATGATAGACCATTTCAATACCACCGAGCAGTGTGTTAATTTTGTATTAACACATAAATCACCTGGCCAGAATGTTTAATGTTATTATTAATTATTCTTTATAATGTTAAGTATAGTAAATGTAATGTTATACATTACTACATGAAGGACAGTATTTAAATAAAGAGCAATTGAATGAAGAAATGTGTGAAAAAAAAAAAAAATATATATATATATATATATATATACATATATATTTTTTTCTTTAAAACATAAGTAAATGACAAACTAACTTTTCATTTTTGTGATATACGAAGTACATATATTTGTAAGCTGTTGTGTACTTTTCGTAATTTGATTTCTAAATTGCTTGAGACATTTTTGACAGCATGCCATCGTTCAGATGGAAATGTGCATTTACCCAATCAGGTAAGCTTGGAGTGAGGAAAGCTTCTTTGATGAGCTACTCTAGGAGCTGGGAACTGCTTTTCTTGCTTTCATTTTTTTACAGTCAGCTGAAAATATCATTTGTGAGCATGTAACAAATTTCAATTTAGCAAATTCTACAAGTCTCAGAACTACATATATTTGTCCTTAAGGGCAATGGTCCTCGCTTCTGCTATTGCTTTCATCTTGAAATCCGAAACATACATGCTTATAGATCAGATTATTAATTTTTAGAAACTGCTGTATGGAGTCGTATGTATACACTTGGTTCAATTAGTTTTCACTTCAAATTTCTCAACCATTATACAGTATATTTGCAAATGTTGATTAGCAGATCTGCAAAAACGTAGGTAAAGCATATGAAAGGCTTTGACAAATCAAGTGACTTTATTGCACTTTATATTTTTCACCAGGTGGTGAAGCAGTATTCATACCATGGTCCGGTCTAAATGCGTGTTTAAAAAGATTGTTTTATTTAATTTTATTGGCTTAGAAGATGCTAATTTCAGATTCCAGTCAATTATGTGTGCTTTTAAAAATATATAATACACATAAGAATGATTCTATATTTAGTCAAATGAAAATGTATCTGCACATGTGATTTAAGCACATAAGGGCAACTTATATTTTAAAAGCAGATTATAAATAGGATAGAGAACATGGACATGTGTACATGAAAATTGGTAAAATATCAATGTTGAAATAATAAAAATAATATTAAGCATATTTTCTCTTACCTTTCAAGAAGGTAGGCTGTCATTGACAATTGTGTCAGGTGATTGCACAAAATGAAATTCCTGCTCAATTTTGCATTCTTTGGGGCTAAATAAGGCCACTTCTTTGACATCACCACGACATGTCACCAGAAGTGTCCGAGAAGGAGATATAGGAGAGTATAGTTGCAGGACTAATAAACACAAATGGTGGTTTGGTCTGTCGATTACTGAAAAGGTTAGTTGATGATATAAAACTCAACCGCGATATAATTTAAAATATATATGTATATTTAAAAAATGGCAAAAGTCACAAGTTTAAAATGAGAAGAAAGGAAAGGAACCAGAATAATCAGAGGCATTTAGATTTATAATGCACCCCTCGGTTCCAGTCTTCATCTGAAGGGGCAAATGAAAGGCCTACATCATTCATCTGGTATGTTTATTTAGAAGGGAGCATGAGCAAATCAGAATGGATGGAACAACATATACTGTGAGACCAGATGTAGTTATAGATCAGAATATGAGGTCATCCGTAGATAAGGATAGGGCTGCATGAAAAAATCAGGCATTATTGTGTGCTTTTTGTCATGAAGTCAGACAATTTGTCAGATTAATCTAGCAGGGTGTTATTGCCGCTCCCAGTTTCCCAGGATCGAATGAAGCGTCGCATTGCAGTCTTAATCAATACACCACCTCAGCTCCGAAGTAGGAAGGAAGGGGAGGTTAACTCATGTTAGCACATGTTACTGAAGCTATGCATGAAGCATATGCTAATTTCCATAATTGTAATAAAATCCATATTTGCATAATACGTGGTGATCTCTTTTGGATTTATATGGTCAGCAGAGTCCGAAAGAATGAATACGGACTGTAATCAGTAAAGCCTATTTGAAAGAATTACGTTGCAAAGGATTTTGAAAGGCTTTTAAGAATATAGCTTAGTGTAGCGCAACTCAAGCCTTCGTGTGAATTGTGTGTCATTAGGCTGAGGAGGCCAGAAGGCGAGTGACACAGAATATCCCCTTAACAGAAAAAGCTTATTGAGTGAAATTGAACCAGTCACAGAATTTGGGAAAGGTCGCATGACTGATAAGACACTAAACTACACTGGCACATTTCACTCAGTATGTGCTGTGATAAAATATTTAAGTAATAGAAGCCTGTCAGTGGTATCAAAGGTCTCATATTTTATATCTTGGTTATGAAGCAAGATATGAGATTCATGTACAACTTGACCAGTCTTTAAATTTAAGGCATTAACGGCAAACTATTTCTGACATTTTTTTTATCGCAACATAATGCAAAGTCACCTCTAAACTACTGTGTTATTGCCATAATTCAAGTTATGTCTATGTCTTGCACAATTTGACTTTGTGCAAGCATATAAATTGTTATACTTCCAGTTTAGGTCATGCCTAAAGACCATATCATTCAAGTCCAGTGTAATGCAATAATAAGAAAAACACAAAAAGGAATGAAATCTATCACTATAATAAGGAAATATAATATAATACTATATAAAGTAATAAGGCATTTTCTTCAGACAGTTCGCATCAGTTTGCTCACTTGTCTGAGTCTGAGTCAGCAAGTAGAGCTGAGATCACATGGGCCCTTAATTAGTGTCTCCTGTACGCTGTGGCTATTAGCAACTCTAAAGCACTCATCTGGCCGAGCAACTTTGATACAGTAGATATCTGATGTTGCACACTTAGGTGCTTCTGTAAATTGTCAGTCCTCGTGGATGTAAAATCTGGATTAGCATGCAAAATTAATTACATCCGCAGAGGCACTCTTTCCCAGCCACACATCTCCCCTGAGTCTGTGCTAATGAGAACAGGTCCTGATTCTAACTGTCCAATACTGCAAAAAGTATGACAATACTTTAGTAAAAATGATTTTGTAATACAAGATACAGCTCTTCCCTAAGACTAACACATGCACAGATAAATCGATCACTTGATTTGCAAAGCCTTAGGGTGTGTATGCATATATAAATGAGATTTCACTGGCAGACCCAGTCGATTTAATACCCATGCTCCTGGGATTGCTCCTCTTTTAACGTACGTCATCTCCATCAATACTAATATTTGAACATCTGTCGTCAATGTGTGAATGAAATTGCAATCTCTTATGTGATTCGTTTTTTTCCCTTTTTTGCAGTGAACACTAAATCACATTTTTTCTATAAAACAAAAAATTTAATTGTTATTATTTTAACTACCATTGCATTAATAATACTTCAGCATGTCAGTTGTTATGTATTTAATCTTTGTTAAAGTATACCTTATAATCCCTTTGTATGACCTTTTACCATAGAAATGATAACATCAGAATAAAGCACATAATTATCTGCTTTTACAACTGCTGCTGTATAACAATGGTTAACAATACATGTATATTCTTCTTTCTGTTGTTTGTTACATGCATAAATACTGTAAAATTAACAATTACAAGGCAATAGAGCACTAGTGGCTCCAGTGGTAGGCGTTTGGCCTACCATGTGAAAGGCCTGGGTTTGATTCCCAGCCACTGGATGCAGTGCTGGTCTAAAGCCCGGATAAAATGAGAGGGTTGCATCAGGAAAGGCATCCGGCGTAAAACCTGTGCCAAGCTTGTATGTGCGGACCGGATGGTCTGCTGGGGCAACCCCCAGCTGGGAGCAGCAAAAAGACCAAAAATAACAACTAAAAAACTATTCTTTTCTGGTTTGTAAACCAAAGGCACAATGTGTACACCTACATTTCACCACACTCTATCTCACACTATACCTGAAACAATGTATGAGTCAGATAATCATAGGGTTCAGTGTACAGTGATTCTGGTACTGACATTTTCTTTGGTTCATAAAAGAAGCCTTACAGGAACTGGATCATTTAATGTGTTTGCTTAGGACTGATGGTCTGTGAATGAGGGATTTAGCTAAGCAGAAATTAGTTTTAAAAATTCAATTTCAAAGAGCATAGTCCAGTTTCTCCTTCATCATGACTGACGCCTTTGTCCCTGCAACCATAAAATCTAATGACAGGAGTGATTTTAGCAGAAACTCTGCCTTTCCTCAGATTAATAGGTCATATAATCAGGGAAAAGCAATGACATAATTTGTCATATAGACATACCACCGTTTTCTGTATTGCCCACTTACACTACATTCACTGTGGACACTATGACTTACTCTGTCTTTCTTTTTGACATGGCATTAGAAATGCAAAATTTGTCTTTATGACATGCTAAATAATGTTGCCACTGCATGAATAGTAATTAAAAAAGTGACAATGGATATTGTACCCATATGGTCTTCTAATCTATATATATATATATATATATATATATATATATATATATATATATCATTGAGAATGCATCCTGATTGTTGATAGATACTCCATGTATAGATAGTCAGATAATGAAAAACTATTGCATGGGATGCTAGCTGTTAATGAATAGATTTGCATAAGTGCATAATGAGGTTATAGAAGGTCAGTGTCATTGTCCCTGAACACAAGTTTTGATTTTGTTAGCATACATTTACCATAATGATTATGCTGAAAAAAGAATATTAAGGAGACCTCCATTAAAATTTAATTAGAAGACTGTTATATAGATTAGTAAATGTTATTATAAAAAAGTAATTGTTTAAAATTTTTCAAATCACGATTTTCTTTAGCCCAAGCGGATGCATATGGATCACCTGTTTATCACATTTACATACAAGTCTCCTGAGCCACCAGGAGGTTGTCACTTAGGGCTCCTAAAATTCAGAAACAGTTCTGAATGGCAGTTTTTGTTGTAAGCCATAACAAGTTCTTGTTGGTTCAGTTTTGTCATCATTAGGAACTGACATATTCTGTCTCTTGGGGTGAAATTAGCATGTAAGCAAATCCCAGGTCTTGCTCGAGAAAATACGACTGATTTTCACTCTTTTCCACTGGGTACCGTCTGAATACTGTAAAGCAGGTGTTTTCAAAGCACCCAGGGACACCTTCCAGTGGGAGGGGGAAAAAATACATGAAACCCCTCCTCAAGAAAAAACTGATTAATATTATTAAAGCATGTTAGGTAAACATACACTTCCCCAAAACTGTCGCACAGAGTTAAACGCATCTTTAATATTAACATAAATTTTCATTTCCTTAATGCAGATAACTCTAATGTGTTCCCAAATCGGTATGATTTTGTTGCAGTTAAAATGAGCCACTTTTAAAATCACATGAACCCAGGAAACCCTTCACTCAAGCATGGATGTGGAGCTCTCCCACAGCCGACAAATAGTAGACAAGATCATTAAAAAGAGAACAAAAGTAAACAAATATTAAAGACACAAAACCGGAAGGAAAAGTAAAAACTAGGGTTGTTCCGATTCCGATACTGGTATCGGAAATGCTACCGATACCACAAAAAAATCTGGCATCGGAATCGGCGACTATTTGAGTCCACGTACCGATCCGATACCATTTTCCTAAACATAACGTATTTATGCCCGCTAGCTTAGCTTACTTACAGAGTGTCATGGCGTGCGCCTGGGATGGGCGTGCGTCCAAATTGATATCGCTCCTTGCTCACTAGTTAGGCGACCTCCGCCCCTTTAGGTATGTGAAGGAGCAGGGCCGCGGAATCAGGCAACGGCCCATGAGCTATCGCCGCTAATGATCCCGGCGCTATAAAACACAGCGGGGAGTGTAGCTCGGGGTCTGACGCCCAAGGGGGGCGCCTTTGAGCTCCGCGAGAGGCGCTCGTTCACTTCCGCGTAGAGCCCGCCGTCGCATTCCTGCCGCCGAATTGGAAAAGGCCGCAGAGAGCCTTTAACCCTTTCCTTACCCATTTTTCTAAATAAATTACCTTTTTTCCTGTAAGACCTCGCCTCATGTCCGTGTTTCATGGTGTCACCCGTGCATTTAGGGCCGAACCTGTTACACAGGACTAGTAGTATTTCACTTAAAAAAAGAAATGCTATACTGTACAGATACACACCCAGGTATCGGATCAGTACTCGGTATCGGCCAATACCCTGAGCCCAAGTATCGGAATCGGTATCGGGAGGGGAAAAATGGTATCGGAACATCTCTAGGAAAAACGATGAGAAGCGTCAGCTAAAAAAACCACACAAAGTGTGTGTTCAACCAGAAAAGATCATTAGAAGTCATTCCCAATCTGAATATGACGCTTGTAGCTTGTCTGCCTTGGGAGTTTTTGCTTTTTGCGATGCTTTTCTGCTTAACACAGTAGTAAAGTGTTATTTCATTATTGCATGCATGCTGGTATTTCTTTCTATGGGCTACAGATGCCTGAATTATTATCAAAGGACGTGATCATTTTGACATTCTGCTAACATTTGAATATGCTAAATGATATCCATACTGAGGTTAAGGTTAGGGTTAGAGGTGGTTTCAGTGTAGCGTTATTTTTTCTGGATTAGGGCAAACGGAGTGCATGTCACCTGGAAATGCTACAGATCTGTGATGGGAGCATCAGAATTATATTTAACCACTTGATACCATCACATGAGGACGTTACGTTTTCTAACAACTACATTGTGTGTATATCCATGTAAGATCCTCATATAAGGAACGATGGCTTTGCCAAACCTCAGCGTGTTTGAAGAAACTGATTAATTTCAATACTTATCAGTTGCTAATAAACAGAAACAATCAGGAGAAATTACAAGGCACACATCATTTTTACTCAACACACTCACACACACAAAGTGGCACACACACTCATACCCAAACACATGCACGCACGATGCTATTCATTTTTCAGTGAGTGCCTTATTCTGGTCAGGGTCACAGTGAATCTTAAATGCATATATGGAACACTGGGCATGAGGCAGGAATACACTTTGGATGCACTCACACATTGGAGCAATTTACCACAGCTAAGGCAGCTACCTGCATGTTTTTTGAAGGTGGGAGGAAATTTGAGAAGCTGCAGGAAACTCACTCCGACATTAACTTGAGCTCAGAATTGAACTCGGAACCCCAGGAGATGGCATCACTACCAGCTGCACCACCATGCCATCTAAAAGAACAATAAGCTATATTAGTTTTTCTTGTGTTTAAATTACTGGGTTGCTTATAATCAAGTGACACCATCTAGGAATGGGAAACCACCCACACTGTCCCCAGCTGCTGCAGAAAATAAATGCTTTTTTCAGTCTTTTTTCCCCATAAGACTTGGTTGATTTTTTTTTTATTTTGAATTTTAACATTAAAACTATCCTGGAGTTATGATGTTGGATTTGGTTTGAAATTAGTAATTGGATTATGTATTAATTATTAGTGATATCAGCGAGCAATATATTAATATCACATACTGTACCTTATAAAGCCATGCTTTGTCTAGAGAAGAGAGTCAATATCTTTGGAGTTCTTTCCAGCAACTCTGGATCTGTGTGTATTGGGAGATTTGACCATTAATTAAAAAAAACTTTAAAAGGTTAAACAATGATTAGTTTTGGTGATTTGAGAGGTCGTATTAAGCAACCAAGCTTCATTCTGATATTCATAAAAATACTCTTGTGTCTCCGGGGAGCAGGGTGGCTTAGTGGTTAGCATTGTCGCTTTGCACCTCCATGGTGCAAGTTTTCAGGTTAGTAAAGAAATTAACATGTTACATAATTGACTTGTCAGACCAAAAATTTTGTTAAAAAAGAAGAAGAAACAACTGTAACAGTCAAAATCGCTAGAGAAACTGTGGAAAATTCTCCAAGATACTCAATACAACTTCAACCAACGAGTCAGAACTACACAAATAGATCTTAATTAAAAATAAAAATCCCAAAATAAATGAGTTTACTGAACTTTGTAATATTTCTCTATAGAAACTTTTTTGGAGGCGTATTTACTTTCCTTTGCATAGGCATTGGTGGCTCAGTGGTAGACTTCTTGCCTGTAATGCGGACAGCCCAGGTTCAGTTTCCACCCAATTCCCAAACCCCAGCCACTCAAGTCTCAAGCCCGGATAAAATGTGAGGGTTGTGTCAGAAAGGGCATCTGGCGTAAAACCTGCGCCAAGTTGTGTGAGGATCAGATGGCCCTCTATGGCGACCCCTCTATGGAAGCAGCTGAAAGACTAAGAACAACTTTACATGGCTTTGCATGTGCCTAAGATATGTGCATTTGCCGTACTATAGGCCCATGCATGATAGTATTAAGACAAGATAAATTACAATCCAGTTTGCAGTAAGCACTAGGATTTTTTGTAAATCCAAATGATTTACCTTTTTAACTGTTTTTCAGTGACATAATCTGGATTTAATTTCAGTGCTAGTCCAAAAAGTTTCAATAGATTTAGTCAAATATTTAAAAAGTGCTTTATGTTTTAGTCAGATTTTTATTGCTTAATCAGTTTTTATAAAAACTGTACATTATCTGGTTGCATCAGTTCTTCACAATTTCCTGTACTGATTTTATTTCAAGTTCTAATTACATCTTAGACAGGTTTTTGAGTGTAGTGTTGCTGCCTCACAGCTCCAGGGTCCCTGCTTTATTCCTGAGCTCAGGTTACTGTTTGTTGAGTTACTGTTTGTATACACTTTATCTCTGTGTCTTGTGTCTACATATATTTCTTCTGGGTTCTCCAGTTTCCTTCTATCCCCCAAAAATGGTTGTAGATTGATGTACTACTCTAAATTCCCTGTAGGGGTAAATAAGTGTCTGATGCTCTATGTGCCTGGTGCCTTGTGATGGACTGGTATCCCTTTTCAGAATGTATTTTTGCCTTACACACAGTGTTTAGGTTAAATTAGTAAATGACAACGAATGAAATAATTAGATCTTAAATTGAGCACCTAATAGCCTTTACATTTATACACAATAGTGCTTTTATGAAGGATTTGCTCTTTTATTCGGCACAGTGTGCTCTTTGGCACATTTCACTATCTTACCATTTTACACATTTATTATATTACATAACTTGATAAACTGGTAGAAAAAAAAGATGGGGAAAGAATCTCCTTAAAATAATGTTGACGCCCTTAAAAAATGTTTAAAATATAACCTAGCAACCTGGAATTATGACATCATGCTGATGCAGCTTTACACTAGAGACCTGCACTCTCGCAGGGAAAAGATTAGATGGGTGAATGCGGGTGCGGCCGGTAAGTTCCTCATGTATGTGCGGGTTGTCTGGGAATAAAATTAATCGCGGGACTCCCGCAAAATGGAATTATCTTAAAATTAATATATTGAAAACAAATACTATATTTTTTATCTACTGCACAAAAGCAACAAGAACAACTTACAATTTACAGGCGCAAGGTCGGAAGCTAATTGTTGCGTGGTTCATGCGCGGAACTATAGGCTATAGGCCCACACCAAGGCAAAATGTGTGAAGATCATTATTTATTTAGCTAAATATTGAAAATTGGCCTATTTTTATTTATTTAGAAATAAGGATAACTTATGTTCACTGTTTGGACATTGCTGAAGGCAAAAAAGCCTAATGTTCTGAAGCAGTATTGAGAAATCAACGTTTATTATTATTTTGTTTCATTGCAAAATTATTAGTCTTCTAACAGTTCTGAGTGTATTTCTATGTTCTGAAAAGCTCCTCGTTCGTGTCCATGTTCATTATTCCATTTAATCAAACTCAAATAAAACGAAACATATTTATTTTCCGTTTCTTTTTTATATATACTCAAAAGGGAAGCAATTGAAACAAATAACAGAGTAGCGGGAAGAAGCAGTAAAATTAGCAGTAAAAACTATAGATATGTTTATCTGCGGGATTTTGTGGGTGGGAGCGGGACAAAACTTGAATACTGCGGGCAGTATTAAGCAATTAAGCAAAAAAATTAAGCAATTTCCCTTTGGGATTAATAAAGTTCTTTGAATCTTGAATCTTGAATCAGGAGCGGGAACGAGATGTTGCGTGAAAACGCTATGAGAACATCTTTTCGGGTTGGCGGTTGTGAAGTATGTGTGTATCAAACACGCCAAATTTTGCCTTATATAACCTCGGTCAGGTGACGTCATCTGATGAGACGCACCTGCAGGTTATAAATACGAGTAAACCGGAAACATTCCTCAGATCGATTTTATCTGAACGGACGTCCGGTCACGTAGGCAGTGCGGCATTGGACGCAGCATCTTGTTCCCACCTTTTCAGTAAACAGGATTACAGCAAAGTAACCCGAGACGTTCCCTTTCAAAGGCTACACTCGATGCTGCTTGAAAACGCTATGGGAACGAGAATACCAACGCCGCCTCACTGCCAGTGTCTGGACCCCAAGGTTGTGTAGCGTGTGCGCACAAAGGCCGAGGAGGTCTCAGAACTATATCTGGGAGGCTGACTCAAGGACCTGTGAGCCCGGAGTAGCATAAACATCAGACTATAAAATCTAACAAATGTGTGCGGAGAGGACAACCTGCCGCATCACACACTTGCTGCAGGGGAATACCTGCGCAATATATGAGGTGATCCCCCTGGTTGAATGAGCCCTAATTCCTAGAGGCGAAGTGCCCTAATTCCTAGAGGCGAAGTGAGCCCACGCGCCTCATAGGACAGAGCAATATCATCGCTCACCCAGTGTGACAAGGTCTGCCATAACATATGAAAGCTGCTCTGACTTACGCCACTGGCTGGTGTGGTGGACGTAAATCTGAAGAGCACATACTGGACACAGTAAGTGAAGTCTCTCCTGCTCCAAGCTGTAAAAGGCGGAGGATACCATCATCAACCATTCCATATCATCTGGTCATGTTCCTGCTGCTTTTAAGAAGGCAAGGGTTATTCCCATCCTCAAGAAACCCTGCCTGGACCCATCAGAAGTTAACAACTATCGCCCGGTATCACTTCTCTCTTTTATTTCCAAAATTCTTGAAAGAACTGTTTATAACCAAATGTCTCTTTATCTCTCACTGAACAACCTTAATGATCCCAACCAATCTGGATTCAAAGTGGCACATTCCACAGAGACTGCCCTTCTGTCAGTCACTGAGAAGCTCCATACTGCTCGATCTGCTAAACTGTCATCTGTTCTCATCCTCCTGGACCTGTCAGCTGCATTTGACACGGTGAACCACAAGATTCTATTATCTATTCTTACAAGCCTTGGAATTTGTGGAACAGCGTGGCAATGGTTTGCTTCTTACCTAGAAGATAGGTCATATGAGGTAACATGGAAGGGATCTACATCTGCTCCACGTAGACTCTCTACTGGTGTCCCACAGGGCTCAGTACTTGGTCCTCTTCTGTTCTCCCTCTATACCCAGTCTCTTGGTAAAGTCATATCATCGCATGGATTTTCATACCATTGTTATGCAGATGATACCCAACTTACTCTCTCCTTTCCTCCCTCTGACACTCAGGTTTCCACCCAGACCTCAGCATGTCTGGCAGACATCTCATCCTGGATGACTGCACATCAGCTAAAGCTCAATCTGAGTAAAACTGAACTGTTGTTCATCCCTTGTGACTCATCCCCAGGTCAAGACCTTGTGATATCCCTGGACAACAACCAAATCACTCCTTCAGCCACTGCCCGCAATCTTGGGGTAACCGTGGACAACCATCTGTCATTTTCCCCACACATCGCTAATCTTACTCGGTCTTGTAGATTTCTTCTTTACAATATCAGAAGAATTCGCCCATTTCTTTCTTCACAGGCTACTCAGGTGCTTGTTCAGTCCCTTGTTATTTCAAGACTGGACTACTGCAACTCACTCCTGGCAGGTCTGCCTCTGTCCACGATTCGTCCTCTGCAACTGATCCAGAATGCAGCAGCACGTCTCGTTTTTAACCTCCCCAAGTTCTCCCACACCACCCCACTCCTCCGCTCCCTGCACTGGCTTCCTGTAGCTGCCCGCATCAAATTCAAAACGCTGATGCTTGCCTACAAAGCTAAAAATGGCCCTGCACCCACTTACCTCTCTGCTGTAATCACACCACGCACTGCACCACGTTCCCTCCGATCCTCCAGCACTGCTCGCCTCATCCCACCATCTCTCAGGGATCGAGGGCGACATTCATCCAGGCTCTTTTCTGTTCTGGCACCTAGGTGGTGGAACGAACTTCCTCTAGATGTCCGTACAGCAGAGACTTTGACTATCTTTAAACGATGACTCAAGACGCATCTGTTTCTCCAGTACTTGGACTAACCCCCGACCCCCCCCCCCCCGCAAAAAAAAAAAAAAAAAAAAAACTCTGCCCAGTTGTGTTCGGCTAATGGCACTTAGTTATAAACCTAGTTAACCCAGTGTAAGTATGTATCCAGTGATGTTAACTTTAAAGCACTTTTTGTAAGTCGCTCTGGATAAGAGCGTCTGCCAAATGCCTAAATGTAAATGTAAATGTAAATGGATAGAAAGCTTCAAGAGCAACAGGGTGCATGGTTGAGAATGGAACTTTCGGAAGATAGTTCGGTGAGGATGCAAAATGGCCTTGACTAGCCCAGGGGCAAAGTCTAGGCAGGATGGGGAGACTGACAAGGCGTGCAGATCTCCAATCCTCTTCAGAGAGGTAACGGCCATCAGAAAAAACATCTTAAGGGTCAGACAGGCGCTAGTGGTTCGAAAGGGGTGTCAATTAGACTTTCGAGCACGATAGATAAATCCCACAAAGGGACCGTGGCTCTAGTGGGTGACCTCAACTGTTTAGCTTCATGAATGAAACGGGCAACTAAAGGGTGTTTTCCCACAGTAGCCCCATCAATCAGAACGTGGCAGGCTGAACTAGCAGCTACGTACGTCCTGAGAGTACTAGGGCACAAGCCAGAGGACAACTTTGCCTGCAGAAACTCCAGCACTGAAACAATTCGGTAGTGGACTGGGTATACCTGCTTCGTCATGCACCAACTATCAAATACATTCCATTTGAGGGCATAAGCTCTTCTAGTGGAGGGAGCCCTAGCACTTAGAATAGTCTCAATTACGTTGGCAAGAAAACCAGCTTGACTTAGTTGGTCCCGTTCAGGGCCAAACGTGAAGGTTCCAAAGCTCGGGCCGGGGATGAAATATTGTCCCCTGCGCCTGAGACAGAAGATCCCTCCTCACTGGAATCACCATGGTGAGCCGTCACGGAGAGATACTTAATCCGAGAACCACACTCTGGGCGGCCAACAGGGCGCTATCAATAAGAGGCGCAAATGCTGTTGACGGACCCTCGCCAAGACTCCCGGCAGCAGAGCTATCAGGAAAAACGCATAAAGGCGTAACCTGGGCCATGTACGGGCCAAGGCATCCAGATGTCCAGGAGCTGGAAGAGTCAGAGAGTAGTAAAGAGGACATTTGCTGTTCTTGCGAGGCTACATGAAATCTCTCCCAGATTGACTGACTACTTCGGGGTGGGGTTTCCATTCCCCGTGTGTCAGAGCTTGACTGGACAGTACAACTGCTCCCACATTCATATGCCCGGGAATGTAAATCGCCCTGAGGGACAAGAACGTGGTGCGCTAGATTATTTAGTGGCGCGAGCACAGTCCGCCCTGGCAATTAATATATGAGACTGCCGTAGTGTCTATATATTCCACCCGCATTAGGACATACATGGTAGCCTCTCAACTGCTGGAGGAAGTGCTTTAGGGCCAGAAATAGAGCCATCATTTTGAGGCAATTGAGAAGATGGCCTCTCCAGCTCTCTTGGGCTGGACGGTCATCTAAGACCGCACCTCAGCCCGTGAGGGAAGCGTCTGTCGTTAGCATCTGCGACAATAAGATGAACTTAGAATGGGACCCAGAGTCAGAAACCGGGGTCTGAACCACATAGGAAGGGTACGAAGCCCCTGGCACGTAACCCTTATTGGGGATTGGCCCCTGAGTGAAATCCCCTGGTTCTTAGGCACAACTGAAATGCTCTCATGTGCAGAAGGCCCAAAGGGCTCACTGTGGATACACCTGCCATGAGAGCTAAGATCTCTGAAATTGATGAACAGTCGCTTTCTGGTCTAGCTTGATCTCCTTGAGGGTATTGAGAATGGATTCGATACGAGCGGGAGACAGCTGTGCCCGCCTTCCGATCAAATCCCATGTGACACCCAAATATGTTGTCCTCTAAAACAGGAAAGAGCACGCTTTTCGTGGCGTTGGGTCTCAATCCTAAGAAATAAGGTGAGCTAGGACAACATCCTGATGTCGAAGCACTAGCTACTGAGACTGGGTCGTCTATATATTCGTAAGAGCCAGAACTGCATCCATACATTTTGTATATGTGCGGGTGAGAGAGCTAGACCAAATGGAAGAACCCGATACTGGTAAGCTTCGCCGCCGAAAGCCAACCTCAGGAACCTCCTGTGTTGTGGCAATATTTCTATGTGAAAGTATGCGTCCTTCAGATCGATTGTCACAAATCAATCGCTTGGTAGGATTTGAGAACAATGACTTTGACAGTCAACATTTTGAAGCTGTATTTATTTATTTTTAGATAGCGGTTCAGCCCGCAAAAATAAAAAAATTGGACACAGCCCTCCGTTCCTCTTGGAACCCAAGAGATACTGACTGTAGTAGCCTGACTCTTTGTCTGGTAGGGAAACATATTCTATGGCCCTTATTCCCAGCAACTTCTGTCAGCAGATGCACCCTTTCCGGTCTCACGGAAGTGGAGACCACGCCGTTGAAATGCGGAGGGTGATGTGAGAACTGAATCCTGTAGCCAAGGAGGAATGTTCGATACTTATCCTTGATGCTTGTCAAGTTTAACCACAGGTGCCTCTCTGCAGACACCAGGGAAGCCATAGAACAGCCGATAGCACGGGCCGTCTGCTTAGTCGCGCGAAGGGACAGTCAGTAGTCAGTAGTCCGGCGTAATTCTGTGAATGTTATATCATTCACGGTACCACTCATGCTCAAATCCTTTAGCCGATCAGCCTGATACGCCTGCAAAACCGCCATGGTGTGCATAAAAAGCCAGCCTGACATGCTGCTTGGAAAGTCTTTCCTACCAGGGTAGAAGAAGTTCTACACGGCTTGGAGGAAAGTGTTGGCTTCTTCAGTGAGGATGATGTCCCAGGAGAGAGATAGCCCGCGAAGAGAGGGCGAGAGAAAGGAGGCGGGACTCTGTCTTGCGCACCTCGGCCAGGTTGGCTTGTGACCCCAAGGTGTGCAGCGCGGCTCATGGTTCCCTAAAGAACGCGAGACGCGTGCGAAGCACTCTCATGGGGAGAAGATCACCATGTTCGCAGTCTCCGTGAAGCCCACGGAGAGTGTGCTTTTCGCCCAAACACTCAAAGCAAAAAGTGTGGAGATTGCCCTCCGAAAGGAAATTTTCGCAAGGAGGGGGACATCTTGTTTTAAACTCGGCCATTTTATAGGTGAGTTAAACACTTTTCTTTGCTTTTAATATGCTTTGACTTTGCTTGTACACACACACGCACAATGCGGTGAAGACAAAAGATCTGAGGAATGTTTCCGGTTTACTCCTATTTATAACCTGCAGGTGTGTCTCATTAGATGACGTCGCCTGACTGAGGTTATATAAGCCAAAATTTGGCGTGTTTGATACACACATGCTTCACAACCGGCAACACGAAAAGATGTTCCCATAGTGTTTTCACGCAGCTTCGAGTGTAACCTTTGAAAGGATGTTCATCTCCTCCATGGTTTATTCTCCTCGTCTTTTGGCTAAATAGTACTGGAAAACAATGAAAACTATTTTCATTAGGTACGGTATTAGCTTTGGAAACAAGGCTAAAAGCTAACTCATAATAAATGGTGTCATATTTTCTGTATAATGCGGTAGTTGTGGCTAATATTAATGGGTATAAGTTTGCATGTTCTTCCCATGCTTGTCAGGTTTTCTCCATGTACTCCGGATTCCCAAATTGCCCCAGTGTCTGTGTGAGTGTGTATGTTGTGTGTGTGCCCTGTGATTGATTGGCACCCTATCCAATGTGTACCCCACCTTGTGACTAAAGTCTCCTGGGATAGGCTCCAGGCCCCCCGCTACTCTGCACAGGAAAAGTGGTATAGAAGAATGAATGAATAATCAGAAAAAAAATCCTTATAACATTTGCCTTTATATTGGTGTCTTTATAATGGTGCCTTTTTCTTTTTCCTTTTTTATGCTTCCTTTCTGATTAGACTTCTGAAGCCTTTGAAAGGTTCGAAAAGCATTTTGGCTCAGCTCGCAGAATACAAAATGTCCAAACGTGCTGTGCACCTATGCAGTGATTGGCAAGCACACAAGTATGTTTTCCAGTTTCTTCCTGTTTACTATCCCACCTTACTTTCTTGATGGACAGCTCACAAATAGCTATCAAACTCCAACTGTTCTCTAAAACCAAGCTTAGAAGTATTTTCATTCAGTTCTCAGAAGCCTTTTGGACAAAGCAGCAGCTAACCTTCTGCAGTCAGCTGAATTTAGTACTTCTCACACTGTTTTCCGCTTAAGGATTGTGAGTTCTTTAAATTTTTATCCTGCATTATTTTATTTTACTGTATAGCTAGGTGTGTACCGTGAGCAGCCCGCCAGACTCCGCTCCTGGTAGGCCACATCAATGCAAATTTTACCTTTTTACTTCAATTAACACATCTGATTCTACTTATCAGCTATTTCCCAGGACATTCCCTACTGACATGTGATTGCTTGAAAGAGGAAGAACACATATATCTGTATAGTTGTGACATGCTCATCTGTCTACATTATGTATTACACCAAGGGATTTTAATGGGATTTTTTTTTTTGTAATTGTAATTTTTTTTTTTTTTTATAATCTGCCCTGTTTCCACTGTTTATTTTACCTTGTTTACACCTTTCCAATCAAAAACATGTTACAGTGAAAGTACTAAAATCAGGCAAGTAAATTTTTTATTTAGGTGCATTCATTTGTGCAATAACCGAACAGAGCCTTAATTATAATTGTTAAGCTTTATGAATCTACTCTAAGGGCTGGAAAAGAACCAGTTTTCATACGTTTGCATACGTGTTCACGAAAGTGTAACATGATCTATTTTGGGACTATGTGGTAACGGCACACAATAAGACGTTGATGACAAAAATGCAATTAAGGAGACTAAACCCTTACACCATGGCATTTTTATACCTATTCACTGTCTGTTTTGGAAGGACCTACATTAAGCAATGAAAATAACTAGGGAGATTGCTGAAATTACTGGAATTGGTCAGAGAACTGGCTAATGTATCATTGCAATTTAGAAAGATAATACTGAAGCTATCAACTTTGTGGAAGACGTGTGGTTTGGAAAAAATCATGAATGACTGATCAAAGATCACAGTATTGCTTGGCAAAATTGCATCATAAAAATTAACAGCAGAAATCAGAACTGTGTTTAATAGTTAAAGTAAGAGCATTTCCACTCACAGGATTGGGACTAAACAGCTCTGTAGCCATAAGAAAACCCCTTGTTAGTGGGACAATTAAGGAAATAAAAGCTTCAGTTAGCTAAGGAGCATAAAAATTGCTTTGAAGCAATGGGAAAAAGGGTCATGATGAGTCTAGATTGACCCTATTTCAGAGTGATGGACGTCAAGGTAAGCAGCGAAGTACATAAAGTGATGCACTCATGCATAATGACCATAGAACAAGCCTCTGGAGGCACTGTTATGGTCTGAGGTTGCTTCAGTTGGTCTGGTCTAGGCTCGGCAAACTTATGGGGCAATAAAATAAAAACAGATGTCGACCTGAATGTGCTGAATGACCAGTTTGTCACATGAATGGATTTTTTGGGGGAATAACCCAGGTCTCAAATTGTGAAGGAGTGCTTCTGGTAGCATGAGGAATCATTTTTACACCTGAAGTGGCCACCACACTGTGCCTTCTCATCAAAGCTAAAGTCAGTTGAAAAATATCATAGAGTGTATGACTTTTTGCCCAGACAGTATGTGTGGTTTACCTGGCCATTAGTGATCATCACAAATTATCTATTTACAGAGTATTAAACCAAACAAAATATAGCACAAGCTCTGTTGGCACAGAGTTAACTAATGGCGCTTTTCCACTGCATAGTAAGGCACGACACGGTTCAGTTCAGCTCACTTTTGGGGGGTTTTCCACTGGGAACAGTACCTGGTACCTGGTCCTTTTTTTAGTATCACCTCAGCCGAGGTTCCAAGCGCGCCGAACCGTTACCAAAACGTGACGTGTAAACTCTGCTGGTCACTGATTGGCCGGAGAAAATCATCATTACTGCGTCACTGAGCTTGCGACACGAGACACAACAGAACCGCTATATTTAGAACAGCCAGCGAAGGATCGGACGCACCTTTTTGTATTAACCAAAAATTTTCTTTGGCTGCCATCAACCTCTTTTGAAACAAACTCCTTCGTCTTGCTGTTAAAAACATCCACATGCCGAGAATGAAGAACACCATGCCGTCGATATGCTCCATTGTTGTGTGTTTGTTTGTGGCGCGTTTACGATGATGTCACGGCAGTAGAGGCGGCACAACTATAAAGACACGTGAATAATCCCGCCCACTCTCAAGCGGTACTAAACTGCAGTGGAAGCGCAAACCGAGCCGAACTGAGCCGAACCAAAGTGAGCTGTACTGAACATTGCTGTGCCGTACTATGCAGTGGAAAAGAGGCAAAAGTTCACTCTGTTCAAATGTTCCACCGATTGATGTCTTGTGGTTAAGAGCACTATTTGGTCTAAAGTGTCATGCAATAGGGTCTATCCTCAGAAGTGGCACTATAAATATGATGGAGTCAAAACAATTTTGACACTAACAGGAACTAATTACCACTTTCATTCATTAATTTACACCAGCAAAAGAACATGCACAATCACGCAAGCCTTTCCCTGGGATACAGTCAGTAATGTTTATGAATAGAAACCGTGGGATTCAAGTCTTTAGGGAAGGAAAAACTTAAAGCCTTGTTCTTCATCATCAAGTTTTAAACAGTGCAGTCAAGTCCACACAGGCTGTGGCTGGCCCTAGCAGTTAATCACTGGGGTGAGAAAGGCTAGAAGAAAGGATTTACTTTCTGAAGTAAAACAGAGGATCCTATTCAGAGTTAGTGCCCTATACATAAAACTACATTCATTTTAAAGATGGAGAATAGTGACATTTTCACAGAAAACTAAAGCTGCATCATGGATAAAAAAGCAGCCTGCTAGTTGTAAGAACTAACTAATTTATCGTACTGTGCAAAAGTCTTGAGCCAATCTTTATTTCTTCTAATTAAATTAAGTTAAATTTAATTTAATTTAATTAAGGAATGGGAATACATGTTTTACTGCAACAGATTGCAAAGTGCCTAAAAATACAATTTAAATACAAGTTGTTTATGCAACAACCTCAGCAGCAACCTTATTTCCCCTTTTGTCTGTTCCACCCACCTGCCCCTGCTTCTCACTGGTTCTTGTCTTAAGTTTTTTAAGCTAAACATTAATAAGTCACTGTTTGGAATAACAAACAAAAAACATTCCTCTGAAACTGGTCAGGTACATAGGGCTGGACCGAAAATGGGATGAAAAAACGTGCCAAAAATCTGAGCTAAAAAAGCTCTCCAGAAAGCATGGAGAACTATTTCTTAAGATCACATTAAAATGCAAGAAAGTCTGTCTCTTTGTAAGCAAAATAGGGAGAAATGAGAGTGTCTCAAGACTTTTGCACACTACATTTTTAGTTCACTACAATATTATCTATCTATCTATCTATCTATCTATCTATCTATCTATCTATCTATCTATCTATCTATCTATCTATCTATCTATCTATCCATCTATCTATAATGGCTATAGGTGATTTTGAAGCTGGTAACTCTAAACGAGAATCTCTGCAGCAGAAGTAAGTTTTGGTCTTACACTCTTGGGATGTCCTTTATGGGAACTAATTTCATCATGGTGCTTGATGGGTTTTGCAAATGCACTTGACACTGTTCCTGAACAACTGACCTTCATGTCTTAAAATAACAATTGACTGTTGTTGTTACTTGCTGTAATTACATATGTTATTTCATAATTTTGAGAAAATCCAGTAGAATGTTTTAGAATGTAGAAAAAAAAGTCTGAACTTGTGTCCAAACTTTTCAACTATACACACACACACACACACACACACACACACACGTGTGTATACACACACACACACACACACATATATATATATATATATATATATATATATATATATATATATATATATATATATATATAAAATGCAAACATATATTACTTATTTGTGTATTGGCTGGAATCCCATAAGGCGCATTACTGTCATCTGCTGGTGAAATGTTTATCCTTAAGTTAGTTTCATAGTCAATGGCAATGCTAGGTCTAACTTGAGTACTTAGCCATCAACACAGGTAAATATATACATATTTAGATATTTGCTGTAATACTTCTTTTGCTGGGGACCAAAGAAGGCAAAAAAGGTGAAGAAATCCAGTAGGGGAGAGCCAGCACATTAGTAACATACTTATTATTCTACCTATTGTACTCCAAATGCATAAATACAAGCATGGCTTTTTTGTATATATTAATATATTTTTAAAAATCCAAGAATATATTTTTTAAATTATATTAAGTTATTATGTATAAACCTGAAATATGTGCAATTGTGTACTTTTTTGGTCTAAGACTGTTAAAAGTTGCAATGTATAAATGTAAAATAAACCATAACAAACAACAAAAAAGGAATTCATATTTGAGATTTGCATCACCAATTACGACAAAATTGACAATTACAACAAAACAATATTTTGTAATTGCTTAATGTTTTCCAAGCTGCTTTTAAACATATCAGACAGAATAATGACAGTATGTTATTTAATTTCCGATGAGGTACATGTGTGTTTAAACTTTCTTTATATTACATGATTTTATGCTTGTACATTGTATTATACTGCTTCTTTATTTCAGTAAAAAATGTTCAGTGTTTACATTAAACCACTGTTGAGTAATTTAACCGATTCTCCCTTTCTGTGGCAAAGCTTATGAATTTATAAATCATAAAGTGAGAAATTAAAATTTTTTCAGCACTTTCTTTGGTTTAAAGTGTCAAATATCTGAAGTGGGTGATTAAAAAAGAATTTCAACAGAATTTTCTTGACTGACTGATCCTTACTATTCAACGCAGAGCTGAGATTATAAAACTTTTTCATGCTAAGTAATAAAAATTTGACTTTTTATGTAGCTTGGATGAGTGCCAGACTGGCTTAATTGTCATGATTTTGAGATGAAGGCAAAAGCAAGAGCAGGTTTCTCTTAGTTATTACGAATAACTGAAACATAAAAGAGTGATCAAACAAGACTAAAAACATGAACTAGGATTCTAAACAACAAATAAGACACAAACCATAACATGGGTGGTGAGGAACAAATTCTAGATAAAGGTACATGCATTCAACCAAATCTAAATAACCTTAATAATGATCCACAGGTGAAGATAATCCTGGAAGAGCATGTCTGGAAACTGACATTTAGTGCCTCAGTGGTGCTAACCTGATAATAATTAAAAGTTTTGGGCTTATGTTTCTTTAAAATATACATGACATTTAAATATATTAAATTAATCTGTGTAATGCATATTAGTCATGGAATAGGTTCAAAAACCCTTTTCACAACATTAATTCCTTCCAAAGTTACATTAATACATATTAATTATGGGAAAGTGTTCTCTGGTACATCCCAAAGACTTTAAATGGAATTAAGGTAAACAGTCTATGGTGGTCAATTCATGTGTGAAAATGATTCCTCATGCTTCCAGAACCACTGTTTCACAATTTGAGTCATGAATTATGTATGTGCCTTCAGAGAAACATAAAATACACTGATGTGATAATCAGGTTATTCAGTACACTCAGGTCATTCATCAGCTAGCTTCATTTTATTGCCACATAATGTTGCAGAGTCTAGACCTGACCAATGGAAACAATCCCAGATCAATACACTACCTCCAGAGGCTTGTACAGTGGCTACTATGCATGATGGACGCATTACTTCTTGTACTTCCCTTCTTATCCTGACGCCCATCCCTCTGGAATCGGATCAATCTGATGTCATCAGATCCCATGAACCTTTTGTTTCACTTCAAAGTCTAATCTTTATGCTTTCTGGCAAATTAAAGCCTTTCTTCTGATTAGCCTAATGAATAAGTGGTTTTCTTATCTTTTAGTTCCAATCCTTTGTTCTTGTCACATAGTGGGAATTAAATGTAATTATTTTCACTATTTAACCTAAATTTATGATGCAACTTCACCCATTATTTAAGTGATTTCTGATCAGGGTCATTCATGATTTTTTTCCAATCACATTTCTTCCATGAAGTAGATGATTCAGCACTGTCCTTCCAGGTTTTAATGATGTGTTGGACAGTTCTTAACCAAATTCTAGTAATTTCAGCAGTCTGTTTTCTTTGCCTGATGCAGGCCAATAATTTGACCATTCTGAAACATAAAAGCATTTTTTTCATGACCATAGTTGTTTAAGAAATGAGAAGCTGCTCAGTGCATGAGCTTGGGTGCAAAAGACTGTTTGCCAGCTGAAACATAATATCACTGCAGTTACTACAAAAATCAAAGGTTCTTGGGCATTTGCTTATTAAAATCCAAACAGCATTTTTTGTTCTCCTGGGAGTATTTTTACATTTGTTATGTAATCCATAACAAATAATGTATTAATTGATTGAGAATGTGATAATTGCGATTGTTGATGAAAGGCATTGCATTGGATAAGTACTAAATCATACCACAATGATTAGCATCATGCCTAGACTAGATTCTAGGAGGTTACAGTAGATAAGACTATAGTATGCTTAGCACAATTTTTTAAAAGGAAAAAAGCATGATCAGGACATTTAATTGGACATAGCAATTCCCTCAGCTTCTCCACACAAGAATCGATGAAATGTTCTCTGAATTGGAAACAATTTCATATGTTTTAAATCTATGTTTTTCTATGTTGAACACTTACGTGCTGTAAAATAATAATTCTGAAGACAGTTTGATTTCGTTGAGGGATGTTTCCATAGGAGCTTCAAATGCCATTTGGTGTATGCCTACAGTAGTATAGCTGCTCTTTGATGTAGTACTATCGTATACAGTACATCTTGTATTAATTATAAATTATAAAGTAAATGTGAAAACATACACACTGGAAACTTGTAACTACTAGCAATATTAAATTTTAATATACTGTTTCTAAATATGATATAAAACCGACATGGCATCTCGTGTTACTAGTAATATTCAATTTAAATGTACAGGTTTTCTAAACTGTCTGTCTTTAGAGGTTAAATTAACGTTTGCAGTATAGAACCACTGTTGTGACCCAACTGTTTAATATTAGAAACAGAGGAGTGTACTTGAATAAGCAAGCTATTAACTCGAGTACAGACTAGCACTGTTAATTCTCATACTATCCTGCAATTGATGCATGTGCCTCAAATGGTTAAGGATCTGAGTTATTGAACTGAAGGTTGGTGTTCAATCCTCCAGCTCTGACTGTTGAGCCCTTGAATAAGGCCCTAAACCCTGCTGTGTCCTGGCTGCCCCTGTGCTCTGACCCCAGCCTCCTAACTGGGAAATGTAATAAAAAAAATCATTTCACTGTGCTCTAAGGTACATGCGAAAAATAATTAAATCTCTTTATGCACACTGCTTGTTTTAAGTGCGTGAATTCATATCTTGTACTGAGTCTTCAAGCAAGGAGGTAAATAGTGGTTTACATCATTGTCAAAAAGGACACATGGATAAGTGAGCAGTGAAACATTTCTAACAGTGGGAGCCTGGAGCTTGACAGGTTAAAACACATTTGTTTGACAAAAAGTAGCATCTCACAGTAAAGTAACCATAAGCTTTTCAGTCGTTCAGAGTCATTTTTTTTCATTCTGTACTTTCAGATGAATCTGGCCCAAACATCAGCGAAGTATAACTATTGTTAGATGTGGCGGTAACTCATTTCTACTCCAAAATAATGAGTAAACACTTTCCTCACGCTCTGGAATACTCACTGTCAGCGCACTTATTAAAGTGGGCTCGGATACGTCTTACATGTAATGGATGCAGGGAATTGGTAGAAATGCTGGATTAGCAGAGCACAACTTTGCAATATGTCATGTGCTCTAATCCTAGATCATAGTCAACAAAAATCCTAAGGCAAACATTCAATTTGTGCAGTATTATGATTATGCACTCAGTTGTGCTTTCCTGACGGCAGGTGGGCTTAAAGCACACCACGGTTTGATAGCCACAGTTAGACACAATTGGCAGCACCTGCACTGAAGCATAGCAGCATCAGATGGCGAGGACAGTTCTGGCTGGAATCCAGCAATTACCACACCAGGGGGCTCTATTACATGGGCAACTGCTATGGCCAAACCTAATGAGGCACAACCGTAGCAAACAGTATGCTTCTTAAAAGCATCCAAACATATTTGTGACTCTCCTTTCTGAGGCAGGGAAGGCTGTCTGACCGTAAAATAATACAGTCAGTTTTCTGAGATGAATGAGACAGAATTCATGATTTTTATGCTATGAACATACTTGTCTGAGATCTTTCCGCCTCTTCTGTACAATTGCCATCAAAAGCTCTTAAAAGCAACTGCTTGAACACATCAATTGTACACCCATTACAATTTATTGAAAAAATGTATAGAGTTTAAAAAATATTACAAATGCAACAAGTGCATTACAAATGTAACAGGACCAAGACAGAGACAAAGCAAAGTGAACATAAAATTATTCAAATGGAGTTCACCAATGTGAATATCACCTGGCTAGGTTTTTGCTTACTAAAGCACAAATTAATCATATTAAAGGCTTTATTAGTTTGTTATATACTGTATAATTAAATAACCACTCTCATATGATCATCGTTTTTTTTTTGTGTGTTTTTTTTACTACCTTGAGTTCTCTTATTAAGCTTAAAAAGCTTATAAATCATGAACAGGTTGGTAATTGATGGCTAATGTGGCTTTTAGTGCCAATAGCAGGTGTCAAGGAGTTGCGCAACCATTGCATTAAATTACTAGAAAAAAATGATCTGAGCCAATTGGCAGCCTTGGGGGCGAGGTTCCCTTTACCTCATGCTTAAGTGGAGTGAGGATGAAAATGAAAGCAAATGTATTATTCAGATTGAACAGATATTTAATCTAATATCATAATAATGCAATTTCAAGGAATACTGATATAAACAGTAAGTGGAAAAAGGCTCACAGGGCATCTAGCTGAGACTAGTGATTTGAATCAGGTCTGGAATCCCACAGGATTCAACAAATGAGTAGCATGATTGGGAGAGTAATGCTTTTTTTTTATTTTAAGTATGGAATTCAAACTTACATTCAATTCCATACTTATTAAATTTAATTAAATTCCATACTAATTAAGGGTTCTATCACAACTTTTGGTACAAAGACAACTTTAATCTATGATTATCTCTGATCTGTTGGTGGTGTGCTCCAGAAGCCTGATCTAATTGCTGCATTACATAGCCTTAAAATATAACTATCTTCTGATCCTTCTGTAATACAACAAACACCAAAACTGAATTTATTCTGATGAATTATGAGGCGGCACGGTGGCGTAGTGGTTAGCACTGTCACCTTGCAGCTCCAGGTTCCGGGTTTGAGTTCCGTTTCAAGTCTGTGTGCATGGAGTTCACATGTTCTCCCTGTGCTTGGTGAGTTTCCTCCCATACTGTAGTCCAAAGACATGCAGATTAGACTGATTAGTGTTCCCAAATTGCTTGTAATGTGTGTGAATGAGCTTGAGAGAGTGTGTGTATGGACTGGCACTCTGACCAGGGTGTACCCCACCTTGTGCCCTTAGTCCCGTGAGCTAGGCTCCAGGCCCCCCGTGAGCCTGTACACAGGATAAAGCAGTGTAGACGATGAGACGATGATGAGTGAATTATTATTGGGTGGCTGATTGAAAACATTGTTATTTTCAAAGAAGGTTCCCTAGCTTACTCAGTACTCACACTAGATAGAATGCTTTCCATAGGGCACCACAGGCCATGTGGTTGAGACTGATCATGAACTCAAGTGAAGTAGCTGATCATCAAATTTCAGCCTCTTGTATATATTGATTTATTTGATTGTGTTTCTATGGACATAGTCAAAGGCTTCCTAAAACAAACTCCTTTCAGTCTAGACTACATCCACTTCTGGTTTAATTCTAAAACCAAACAAATCAGATACAGGTAATTGTGTGGCATTATGTTATACTCCTGATGTCTCCAGAGAAGGAAGATAAAGATGGCTGTATGTATATATGACAGCAGTAATTATTGCAAACACTGCATCTTTTATCTCTTTTGTGGCTTTGTTGGAAGGTGCATGTGCTTAGGATGGCATCCTGGTGATTGTGACCATCTCTGGTGTTTAGGAGTCGTTATACAGAATGTGTGATTGCTGTGTAAATGTAGGGTAAGAAGTCTCACAGAGGATCACAGGGTGGATGAAACTCACACCTCTGTAATCTTAACAAATATATTGTGCAAAATTTGCATTGGGACACATCAGGCAAATTGTGTTCAGACAGAATTTTCACTTCTCAAGTTTCTTTTGAACTCTAGAACCATGTTTTGAAGCTTGAAATGATTTATTACTGTGTTTAATGAAATGAAAAAAATCTTCTTTTTGGCTCATAATGTCACATGATATTTGTATTTGGTAAATGAGGCATTTGACAGTTTCTAATATCAATTAAGTTGTTATAGATAAAACATGTATTAATCCCTAATTCAACCATGTTCTATAATGTTTTTAAAAGCATGACAGCACTATAAAGTGTATGGCAGCTTTTCGGCATTGTGGACGATGACGTTATTGTTGTTGTTGTAGTAGTCGTCGTTGTTGTTTAAATACTGTATGATTGGTCATTGGGTGACAGACGATCTCCAGAGGATGCCACACATCACTCAGTGAGATGCTGATTAACTGTGACATTTTCCGTCTTGTCTCATTTCTCTGTTCTCTGATTCCATTATGCCCATCTATCAAGGCTAACTCTCATGCATGTGGACAGCTAGATGCCCTTTCAGGTACAGATCAAATCAGCATGTCACTTACGCTCACTGTGAGAATGTGCGCCTCTGTGTTAAAATGTGTGTGTGTGTGTGTGTGTGTGTGTGGAGGCTCATGTTGCTGTGGAAACACCAGTGGATCAACAGCTGTGTAGTGTACGATGTGGCTGTCACCAACTACAGAACTGCCCCGACCTAAGGCTAAAGAAGCCGTGTGTTATAACAACATGTGCACATAGACAGAATGTGCCTGCAAATCCAAATTTTAAGTTATGTTGTAAAATCAGCGCAGGAGCACAACCTTGAGTGTGATATTGCTTTTATACAACAGTTTCACAAATATAATTTATTAGTCAATAGATTATTTTTTTTGTTTGTTTATTTAACAAGGTTATTTACGTCGCCAACACATGACAGACCATAATAACAGAGTAAGTGTTATTAACAGGGGTGAAAGTTCTTACCTTGTTTAACGCCCCAAGTAGTTAAGGATTTGGGGTTCAGCCTTGTGTTATCAGCTAGTTAGCTTTGTACTGTAGCTTGGTCTAAGCATGAATAACAACACGGATGCAATTCAGACCGACCTACGTGAACAAAAAATTACAAAACATTATAACGTTGTGTCTCTTCTTGCTGTCCATTTCTGGTTTTAAATGTGCATTTTGGCAGGAAACTGCTCTCTCCTCAGAATGGAATTCCATACTGACCTACATTTACCCACGCTGTAACCGACAGTTAGTGTAATTAATGACTGTAGAGCACCTGGGACTTGGAGCGATACATATAGATCCCAGTGGTGTTATTGTCCATTATCACCACTGCGGCAATGCCTCTCGTCCAATCAGATTGCTGAGTCGGAACTAACTGCTGTACAAACTCATTTAATTGTGGAGCAGAATAATTTCAAGCTGTGCTATAATGTGGCATCTTTTTAAGCATAAAATCCACAACATCCCTTGCTGTTTAGACTTGCTGTTTTTGAAAACCCGCGTTGCATTTATGCTTTTTCCTCTCATCATTTTTTCATTAATGCTCACATTTGTCACTTGAGCGTAAACGTGAAGCTGCGCCGTGCTCTTTGTGCATGTTGAACGAATGCCAGAGTTATTAAAGTGATTTGTTCGCTATCAGCGGACCTTTTTTAAACTGTAGACTTCTTGCTCTTTAATATGTAGCACAGGAGGATGTAATCTTTTTACTTTGCTTATTACAAACACATAAATGTGTAAGAATATGATGATAATTTGCAGGTTGCTGATGGATGGGACTGTCTCGTGCCCTACGCATCTTACATAACCCTGTGTGAATTTGACGGAGGAAGCGGGGTTAATGCTTACCTTAATTGTTGTCTTCTTTCTTCCTTTCACTGTTGTGCTTTTCGTCCTTATCCAGGGGCTACATGTAAATGCCAACCAAATATCACAAGTGCCTGTCTAGCTAAGCGTGAGGTACACTGTGCCTCTTTTGTCATTAATGCACCAAGCACATGGTTATCTCAGGGTTTTTTTTTGTGCTATGGCATTAAAGCATAAAACATATTGATGTTGCATCTTATTTATACCTTGCACAATGTGAAGATGATGCTTTAATACAATGCTTTAATTGTCATGTAGGTTGGCAGTTGACTCTGACCCTGAGACTGTGTGGATATACTGTGGGCTAGTAGAAGTGCACAGATTTTCCTCGTGATGTATAGGCAGCAGCGGGAGCCCCCTATTCTGATAATTAGAAAGTGATTGAAAGTGTAGAAGTGTAATATTTTTCAAGTTGGTAGGTTGGATAAATGTATGTCTTAAAGGAAGCCAGGGAGTCATTGACTAGCACAAAAAATATTTGTTCAGGCCAAGATGTCTAACATAAATCCTCCTCCATTAGGCATCTAAAGGTAGGGGGCATTAGATCACACTGAGTGGACTTCTGCTGTGACAAAGTGCTTTACCTTGGTTCCTAGAAAATACCTCTGCACTGAGTTGTTCCATTCACTGGCTGCAGGAGTAATATGTATATAGTGCACGGAGGGATATTTAGTGGAATATTCTTGTGGCTGCAACATTGGTGTGTCAGTATCAGGTGCGATTAACACCTGAACAGTGTATTGAGTCAGCACAGGATGCATATGCTAGAATCCCAATGGAGAACTTCACCTTATCACAGTTATAATCAAACGCGATATGAGATTCACATAGTATTTGTCTGTAATGAGTCATATCTCTCTGGAATGTATGCCACCTACTGGCTCAGCAGTGAGAGAATAAAAAAAAAAAAAAAAGCCCTGTAAGGAATTGTATTTTGGGTTTTCTTTAGGCATCAGCACTTTCTCATCCTAATGATATAGTCTGTCACTTTGCTGTCTTGTGGCTTTGTTCTCTGGCCTTGCCAATTATACATGTACCCATGTTGTTCCCTGTGATTAAGACTACCTTGAGAAATTAGTCAGTGCTTGGTTGTGTGAGCCAACACACAGTTCATGCCAGGAGTGGGCAGTTAATTTCTGCCAAACAAAATATAGCTAGTAGAGATCCAGAAGAAATACAAAATGGCACACATACAGTGTATAAGATATATTATATTTTGTATTAATCTTAAAAATATTAAAATTCACAAGTTTAGAAAAAAAGATGCTAAAAGCAAATAGTTTTTACGGCTTTTGTTTTATTAGTCACCTATAAAAAGTAAGTAGTTACCTTTAAAACAATTTAAGTTTAATGACAACAGTGCTGTGTTTAATTCACTTTTTTGAGTCAGGAGGGTGTTAAAATACACAAATGCCATTTTTTTTACATTAAAATTATTTTGCTAATATCCATGTGAATTTTGGATGGTTTTGCAAAAAGCCACAACACCAGCTGTAACAGTTTTGTCCCTAATGATAGATCAGCCTGCAGTTGTATTTGTGGCCATTTAAAATGTGCAATGTAATGTCAATAATATTTTAATAAAGTGTTGAATGTTATTAAATTAATAAAAGAAAAATAATTTTGATAAATAAACTATAAGGTTTAATTCAGTCACCTTTAGCTTTGATGACAGCACACAGTGTGGTGGCCACTTTATCTGTGAAACTGATTCCTCATGCTCCCAGAAGCACTCCTTCACAATTTGAAGGTTGAAATATGCTTGTGTCTTCAGGGAAGAAAAACTCCACCGACGTGATAAACTTGTCATTCAGTACATTCATGTCATGAACTGCCTGACTTCATTTTGCTTTCAGGGGATTGTATAGGGGCCACTGTGCCTGATGGGTGAATCACTTCATGCACTTCCCATTAGGAATAGAGTCAGTCTGAACTCAGACAACATGATGAGTCTAATCTTTATGCTCCCTACCAAATTAAAGCATTTTTTTCTGATTAGCCTCACTGACCAGTGGTTTTTGTATGGCAATACAGCTGTTTAGTTCCCAGTCCATTGAGTTCCCCTGACATTGTGTATGCATCACATACAGTATCTTCCACACGGTTGTGGTTTCATCACTATCCTTCCAGGTTTTGATATGTGCTGAAGGGTTCTTAACTCAGTTCCAGTAATTTTAAATTTCATTAGTTGTTTTCTTGGTGTAGCTTGAAATTTTTATTCTTTTGAAATGGCAACTTTTCTTTTAGCTAGACATGATAAATTTTGATTGCGTAATTCACTGTCAACTTACAAGTTTACGGGCTTTTTAATTTCAAAATTTGTTGATGGTCATGAGAAACATCAAAAACTATACAGAAAGTTTTATTTAAAGTGCATCTTTCTCCTCCCAGCTTCAGTTTCACTTTGGTTTTTGATGACACTGGTGTAATGTAGAAATGTACAGTATGTGAGGTACTGTATAAGGTCCAGTTAGGCTCCAACCAACTGCATATATGTTTGTCATCAGTGTTAGGGGATGGTACTTTTTAAAGTAACTAATTACATTACATAATTACTGTCATTAAAAAGTAACCTGTTACATCACATGTTTACTAAAAATAAAAGTAACTAGTTAGAGTACCTTTCCATTGCAAAAAATGTGATTCCTCATGCATGTTGTTTTAGTCAAGATCTTTATAATTATTCTACCATCATCACTCAGCGAAGTTTGGCCCATAATCTGTTAACTACTAAAACCGCTATCGCACCTACGCGGTTTCGCACGGTGGCTGTAAGTACGGTTGATCATGATTCACTGCGAGTTTTGGCGCTGTGATTACGTTTCCATCTTTCCACGCGTCAGTCCTTTCGGAAGCTCGCGGACCTTGCAGAACTTGACTCACCATGAGTCAAACCGCATAGGTGAGATAGGGGTATAAAAGCAAGAATAACAGAGGGGGCGGGTTATCGGGGGTGTAGCTTGTAGGACGACTTTCACACACACTAACAGAATGATTGCTGTCTGGCTCACTCTCACTCACTCACTCACTCATCACTATCACTCACAGGAAGCTTAGGGCACGAGGCAGGGTACACCCTGGACAGGGTGCCAATCCATCGCAGGGCACACACACTACGGGCAATTTTGGGAATGTCAATTAGCCTAACCTGCATATCTTTGGATTGTGGGAGGAAACTGGAGTACCCAGAGTAAACCCACCAAGCATGGGGAGAACATGCAAACTCCATGCACACAGAGACATGCCTGGCTGGGAATCGAACCTGGACGCTGGAGGTGCAAGGCGAGAGTGCTAACCACTACACCACTGCGCCGCCCTGTCTGGCTCACGGATTACATAAATTGCCTGAACAACGAATTACATACAGTGGAACCTCGGATTACGAGCAAAATTCTTTCCGGAAGTGGGCTCGAATTCCAAAACACTCATAAACCAAATTTAATTTTCCCATAAGAAATAATGGAAACTTAAATGGACTACTTGCACGCAGACTCGTTACGTACTTCCGCTTTGAAGTAATAGGGCTCGCCGGTTTGTCGGCCATTGTGTTGGAGTTTGGAGGAAATGTTCAGAAAAAAGTGTGTTTATAGATTTCAGAGACAGCAGAAGGTATAAAACGTACACTGTTGTGTTCCGCTGTGTACATCTTCTGTGAAGTTCAACGGAACTTTAATTTTTCACAGTTTTCCTTCAGATGTGGACCTTAGAAAAACGATGGCGGCTTGTGAACATACGCCGAGACAATTTTTGTCTTACCAGCAATTTTAAGGTTTGCAGTAAACATTTTAGCAGTGATCAGATTATTGAACCGCAAACACCAGAGGCACGAAAAAAGTTAGTAACTGGCGCTGTACCAGTGCTTTTAGCCTGGAATGATTACGCCGTTAAAGCACCGCGGTCGTGCTGAAGTGGTATCCGTCGAACCCGTACCCATGGATGTAACGATGGATCATGATTACGGTAGCATTCCTGAGCCTTCATTATTAGACCTAACATGTGTTAAAATAAAAGAATTTTATAATGAAGTGGAGGAGCTGAAAAAACAGCTACAAGAGCTACACGTTCAGCGTGACTGTACATTTACAGAACACAGTACAGGGTAGTATTTACAATGTGTTTTTTTTATATATATATATATATATATATATATATATATATATATACTGCTCTTAGTCTACCTCATAAGACTCTTGTCTGTTACAGAGCTGCTCTCTATCACTTTATCATACTTCCAAGCTCTATTTGCACTATACAGTATGTCTGCATTTGCACTCTCTGCCATGTGCCCTTACTTGTATATTATATTAGTTTATATATATATATATTATTTATATATATTATATGTATAATTGTATTTATTCATATTTTTATTTTTTTAATTCTACTTTATGTATTTAATATTATCTGTTATCCACCAAGGGTCTGAGAGTAACGCAATTTAATTTCTCTGTATGTCCTGTACATGTGGCAGGATTGACAATAAAGTTGACTTTGACTTTAATAAGTTCTTATATAGAATATAATACATATATTTGTATTTTGCAAATACGATGCACGTCAGTAACGTTAATCAGTGGGAGATCCTGGAGACAGCGGGAGAACGTAGTCATTGCTAAACCGGAACTGACTGAACCCTATTGAAAAGAACGCGGAAGCCGGCGTGCAAGTAGTGCATTATTCGTTCTACAGCCCAAAAAATAAATACATGAAAATAATTAATACAAAATATAAAGTAAAAATAAAACAAATTAACCTGCACTTTACTTTTCAAAAAAGTAAAAAATAAATCCCGACAGATAAGTGTTTCCGTTTGTGCGCATAGGCGCTGTGTGTGTGTGTGTGTGTGTGTGTGTGTGTGCGTGCGCGTGCGTGCAGTATGTGTGTGTGTGTGTGTGTGACTAGAGTAAGTGGAGACTCTTCCTTTCAGCCCTGCGTGTCTCCCCCTTCTCATCTTAAACAGTAAAACTTTCTCCTTTCGTCTGAAAACACACACACACATCAACGGAAAGACTGTTGTTCTCTTCTAAATTATTAAAGCTTCTCTGCTTTATTTTAATGTTGCTTGCGACAGCGTAACAGCCCATTAGTTCATGCTCATGTAATGATGAGATGGACAAACTGGTCGATGCCGTTCTTTTATTTGCTGCATTGCCGGGCTATAGTACAAACTTTCGGGTGGATCCTGCACTTAAATCCAACAAAAAAACTACTGAAGAACAAAACTCAGGCCCTATATCCTAGTTTACATCTCGCATTTGCGTTCACACACACCGGACTGCATTACCCACAATGCATCTCCCGCACTGGACTACACTTCCGTAACCAGCTGTCATAAATCATCGTCTCTCTCCCGCTACACTGTTTAATCTGAAAATTAGCAATGAACATCGCTAATGACACTCGTGTGAGCGCAAACTAACAGAATCACTGTTGTAAAGTAAAACAAACAAACAAATGAACCGCACCTTACCTCTGAAATGATTTTGCGACTTTTAGAGCCGAGTTTCTTCAGAGAGAAGAGTGTGTGTCTCTCACTCGCGCGCGCGTGTGTGTGTGTGTGTGTGTGTGTGTATGTGTGTGTTTGTTTCTGCTGGTACAGTGTCAAATTACGCTCGCACACACACACACACACACTGCGATGAGGAAGAAAATGGATTTTTAACCTCTGTATTGAGAATTTCTTTTGCTTTACTCGCGCGCACACACGTGTGTTATAAGAAACAGTACACGCGCTGTACACACGCACTTCCGAACACAAAATTAAATGTGTTTTACACACACACAGGGTCACAGTGTTATAGTAAACAGTGCACGGGTGCACGGATGTTGATTATACCAGTAAGAGACGAGCACTAAGACCCAGCAGGAGAGACGATTACCCACAATTCTTCAGTGCAAGAGAGAGAAAAAACGTTGGCTCAGTTGTGAGGATGTGACGCTCGGCAGCAAAACAAGAAGCGCATGCGTTATACGTGATACTCAGTGCTCGTAAACCAAGACAATACTTGTTTTTCAAGTCAAAATTTATTAAAAATCTTTGCTCGTCTTGCGGAACACTTGTAAACTGCGTTACTCATAATCAGAGGTTCCAGTGTATTTTAAAATAAAACTAAATAACGGAGTACTTAAATGGCGAACCTAATGCGTTACATCAAAAAAGTAATCCAAGTACTTTGTAACGCTTTACACCCAACACTATTTTTCGTCTCATAAGGTATGGAAGCCCCGGGTGGGGAACAGGACTTAAGCATAAAAAGGCACACCAAATATGTCACCTTCTTGCTCTACAAAAAGCAATCACGCATATCCTTAGTGTTGTAGCTTTAACTATTGGAAGTGCATCATGGCTCCTAAATGCAACAAAAGGCCTAGTGATAGTTTGACTTTAAAAATAATAATAATAATAATAATAAATAAATAAATAATAATAATAATAATAAAGCGAAATTCAGCAAAAATGTTTTATTATAGAACGTCATTTGTGCCTATGGACAATAATTAGTCAAAAGAGTGAAAGTCAAATAAACTGTTCATATGAATACTATGCATAGTGAAAGCTATGCACAGTATAACTATGCATAGTATTCATATGAACAAAATTTTTCACTCTTATCATTTAAACTATGGAGATATTTTTGGCTTTAATGTCTCCGTAGGTGTTTTTTAGTCTGCAGTAAAATTACGTTGTTAAATGTTACCCTTACAGTTATGTTTGAATTATTGAAATAAGACAATTGATGGTGTTCACATTATTGCCTATAACTCATCTAGTGAGACACCATGTCACCATTCCCTTTGCTTTTCCCCATGAAGAACCACTTTGTGACTTTTACACAGCATAAAGTCTTTTGCAGGCAACCCAACAACAAAAAAAAGTTTGGCTTGGCAGCTATCTTTCTGTTGTGCCCGCCAGGGAGACTTATGCTAATGCCATCTCTAAATCGCCAGGCTCGCCTTTGAGGGGAAAAAAGCAAATCTTGTTTGTTCCTTCCTGCTGACAAAATCTCCCTGAAATATACTGATCCTTCAGGCCTTTAGCTCATTATCACCATCTTAAAATGCATCCCTCATTTGGTTTAGTATTATTAGTATGTCTACTAATCAACCAATTGTACCCCAGTTCTTTGATGTGATTATTTGTAGAAGCCTTGTTTGATGTTTAAATTGGAGAAATAATTATTCAGCTCCCCACGCTGTGACACTTTGAAATTTACCTTCGCCATGCCCTGCAGGAGGGAACATGGAGTTGGCAAAAGCAGCTTACTGTAACTGGATTATTGTGTTTCTGATTAGAAGAACTTCAAAATGTGAAACACCTACTGAAAGGTCTGACTTGGCTGGGGTGGAAGAAGGAGGGATGTGTGCTAGGAGTTTTTCTGTCAATGCCAAGGAAACGCTCGTCTGATGACCACATAAGAGTGGAATACATAGGCCTTCAAACCTTCTCTCTCTCTCTCTCTCTCTCTCTCTCTCTCTCTGATATCCTGGTGAGTCTTACTTCAGCATAGATGATAAAGGAGCTCTCTACTGAGAAATAATGAACAGAAAAAGTAAGCCTCAGTAAAAATGGAGAACAAGTAACAACCATGGGATTACTGCATTTGCTAACGGTATTAGTGAGTGACAAAATGTGTGAAGAGAAAACATTTTATAATTAGGTTTTTCCTCCATAGAACATTTTTTCCCCAGTTTAGAGGTAAATGCCACCAGTAATGAGCATCCTCCCCAGCAGTGGACTAGGACTATGTGTTCTCTCTGCCATTACTTATATTATCTACTGGGGTTTATGTTTTATGAGGTCTGACTGTGTCAATAAATGAACTTGCTCAATCTTTAAAAAAAATCAGCATGAATTCCATTTGTTATAAAATACAGTATTATCCTCTCAAACAGGATGTAAGCAGGTATATTTGCTCCATCTGCAAATGCCACTTATATCACTATGTACGTCACCTCAACCCCCTCCCCCACCCAAGGTACCCGCAAAACATCTAAAATTATCTCAGACGCATAATGCAGGTGCAAAGTTTCCCATCTGAATAGAAGGCGAGAGACACAGATAGCACCAAATGCATGGTTCCACACTTTTCAGCTCAGACAGTAGCCTCCGGAGTGCACATGCTTTCAAATGGAGGTGTGAAGTTGAAAATGGCACACCAGCAGCAGTTCACACATACAGTGTGTTTGAGGAGTGCAGTACCAAGCTGAATGAGAATTTCTTACAAAACTTCAGAGAAATCAGGATAATATGCAGTTCAGTCTGGTGGCAATGGTACCGTATCTCCCAAGACTAATTATCATGTGAAATAATCTAAATGATTCAACATGTTCAGTGTTTCTCATTGAGAGGACAAGGCCTCTATGTCCAAAAAAAACCCCACCTCATTTGCTTTTCTCACACTTTGGTCTCTGTGTGCTAAAAGAGACATCACATTTTTACCTACACTTTATCTGATCTGGTATTGAGTGCTGAAGCAGTGTCTGTGGAAGAAAAAGATCTCCAAGGAAGTAGCTGCAACACCTAGGCTGGAGGGAAACTTAACATATGCTTATTAAGTCATTTTCTGTTGTCTTAACAAAAAGAATGGGAAACTGTATAAAAGAAAACAAATCAACAAATCAAAAGGGGAAAATGACCAGGCTTAAAGATGATGAAACATGTACAGGAACAGGAATGACCGTGGAGTTAGAACGTGTGGCTGGTAGCATGTGTGTGTGTGTGTGTGTGTGTAATGTTATTAATTTTGTATTCATTTGTTTGTATTAATCAATATAAAATTGATAATATAATTCTGCCTTTTCTAACTGTATCATATTAACTTAAGCCTATTTGATATGATAAATACTTAAGTATTAAACATGTCTTGTGGGGAAAACTGAAGGAGTATAAACAAACTTTTGTACAAAGCAGTTTGGGTGCATGCATCTTGGAAGTAGTCTTTTAAATAAAGGTCGCATTGGAGGTTAATTAGTACTGTCTTAATGTAATCTATCAGTATTGAGTTACTTTTCTACATCTGACAGCTCCATAATGGGGACAAGCACAAAGAACTGTGCACATTCAAGTAAAGACAAAAGAGATAGCAGCATATAAACAAAGGCTTAAGGAAATGCTTTACGTTCAAGCAGCATAGTTTCTGAACAGGCACAAACTTGCTGTTATGGCTATAAAAGTTGTATAACTGTAAAACACCCCCCCCCCCACACACACACACATCTAATTGATTATATGTTCTGCATGAGTTGAATTTCACATTGCGAGTTATGTGAATGCGAAATTGTTCTCTGAACCTAAGGGGTATTTCCTACCACTCCCAGTGTCCCCGTGCTCTCTCTACCACCCAGAATGAAGGCATCTGGAGTGCCACAGAAGCACTACAGAATTAGTGCATGATTTATCACCTGTATTCACTGCACTCCTGCAGTAGCAAAAAATAGAGTCAGGTGATTTTCTTATCTGCACAGATGCTAATAATGGGCTAATTTTTCATAACATATTCTGTGCTTCTGTAATTAGCCCTTCATGATATATTATGATTAGCCTGTATGGTAAGTGGCCCGTATACAGTACACATTTGGACCTGCTAGCAAATTAAAGGCCTTACTTTGCTTGTAGGATTATTTAGCACTGCCGTTCTTGACTCAAAATGCACTATAAATGTCCTTGAGATGTAGCAAAATAATGCAAATTGTGATTGCAGTGATCACTCACGCAAGCTTAGACATCTTCTTTTAGATAAGAAATAATTCATGAAGCCTGATAGGATGTTTGACAGGCACTGTCAGTGAGTACAGCTTCATTTCTACCAATCCAAAATAGCATTTAATTGCATGGAGAGATACATCTGAAATTTCCATTAAACCAAGCATTTCTGATTTCGACTGCAATAAATGTACACTTTTTTCTCTCCTGTTAAATTACCACATTCCACTGACTCTTATTTAAATGAAAGGTCCGTGTATGTCAAATTGACTCTTGGCACATCTTATTTGCAACATCTTCAGAAGAACCTTCAATGCTAATCTCAGAACCTTCTATTCCCAACTCAAATTCAAATAAAGATCTATGCACACATGGTTGACAGTTCACTGGTTGATCTCTGGCATTTATATTCAAAAGCTTGCAATTTATAGTCAAGGCTGAGAGAGTACTGCTGTACCTGCGTGGCCAGCAGTGAGTGTCATTTGTATTGCTGGCAGGCTCCGTGAGTGTCTCTCTCTCTCCGTCTCTCTCTCACCGAATGCCGATGAGCTCAGCCTCTGGGGTTCTGGCCGACAGCCTGGCCTTTTGGCTGAGGAGAAATCAATCAGGCAGTCACTCGCCTCCAAAGAGCCATTATCCACACTGCCTCGGTACACACCAGGGCCCCCCACCTCCTACATCTCTCTTCTCGATTACATGATGTTGCTATGTTATACGTATCTGATGGATTTAAGATCAAACAACCACAAACATCCAGACAGTTAGCATTTTAGTATTAGCATTGATTTTTATATCTAAAAGACAGCAAGTATTTGGCTCCCCAATGCAACCGGGGCTCCCTGTGAGTTGGTATTTGATAGAGATCTCTCAATTTGGCCTGATAGAACTTCATTACGGTTTTGGCACTGGACTATAATGACACTACATTTCCCGACAAAGTGAACAAGAGTTCTAACAACTCTGTCTTCCTTCTATTTCTCTTTTGACAGATTCCTCAGATCAGCTATGCGTCAACTGCGCCAGAGCTCAGCGATAACTCCCGCTATGACTTCTTCTCTCGTGTGGTGCCTCCTGACTCTTACCAGGCCCAGGCGATGCTCGACATTGTAATGGCCATGGGCTGGAACTACGTCTCCACACTGGCCTCAGAGGGCAACTATGGCGAGAGCGGCGTCGAGGCCTTTGTCCAGATAAGTCGTGAAACTGGTATGTGAAGCAGTTACCGAATATATCATACACAATTGCAGGATATATTTGCTATCTGACATGGTGTCATATTAGGATCTCTAGAATAAGTGTAACGTCATGTCACACTGAGTTAATATGCTTCCATTCGAAATTGATTATAGGCTTTAAATTGCTTCGGGCAAAATCTTTTGTTTCAGAGTTGGTGTTCAATTGGTGTCCAATTGGCAGGTGTAGTTTGGGTTTGAATCTGATGGTTGACAACACTGTGTGTATTTGCTGCTGGACAGTAAAAAGTGTTGACATAAGGCATTTTAGAAACGGAATAAATGCAAAGAGGTGACAGGAAGTTAATAGAACATTTGCTGTTTCAGCAGAGGAAACCATTAAGGCAATTCAGACACTTTAGAGTGATGCATAGACCTTTCTTTAAGGACATGTCTTAAGAGCTGCAGCTTCACGCAGTTTGCATTCCCTGAAACCAATCTTAAAGGGAGTTGAAAACTTTCTGCCTCATAATTTAAATTCAAACTTAGCTCAATAGTGCTTGTTTATTTGGTAATTTTACATACAACATACAAAATAAGTTACTAACACAAGGTTCTATTCAGTCCTTCCTAATCTTTTTATATATATATTATTTAATATGGACTCTCAACATAATCCAATAGGAGAGAAATGTAGAATGAGCAATGTAAGCCAGTGGAACCTGGGAGTTTAATGGTTGAACTTGGTTGCTCTAACAAAAATCTCTTCTTCATTAATGTCTTCGTTTCTAAAATGCATTCTCACTAATCAGTGAAAATAACCTGTTTCATTGGCACAGATCATGCCAGTAGTGCATCAGAATGAAGTTGGCACAAGATCAGGGCCTGTCGCATTTGCACAGTATTGTAATCTGTTAGGGGAAAAAAAAAGACAGGACCTTAATGATGCATGTGAACATAATTATGGTGACAGGTTAGGAAATGGACTTGCCAACCAATCCCCCATGCATGCACAATTGTTTGCAAAGAGAGGTCATTGTAATGAAATTATGCTCCCATTGTACTGTGTGATTGATTTATTATAGCCGTGTACCATACTTGCACTCTTGTAGACACGAAGCTGGTGCATTAATTAAGTTGTAATTATGGAATTAAAATTCATAAGCTGAGCCATCCATGTGAGCGATTAACAGTTTTCACTGTACCTCCAGGCTCATTAAGAGTATGCCTGTATGTGTCTGTACAGTATATCTACAGTAGGTGTTGAAGTTTATTTTGGTGAAATCTGCAATGTTCATCAAAGGTACATCAAAGGATAATGCGATATGCTCCCTGAAAGAGATTTCATGCTTTGCTTAAAAATAGCTTTCTTTCTTAGTTGAAAGCTGATTTTCCACTCTTCTTCAAGCGTAAACTTATAATACTGTTTCTGATCATAAAACTAGTTATGAAAAGGTACCATACCTGTATTTTATAAATATAAAGAAGATTACTGATTATTGCAGACGATTTAGGAGTACTGTCAGTATCAGGCAATGGCTTCTTAAATGTAGCACATAGTACGGCATATCTCCAGGCAATGTTGTTGCCTTGCAGCTACAGGGTTTCTGAGCTCGGGTTACTGTCTGTGTCGTGTTCCTCCAGAGACTGCAGGAGTTTCCTTCGGGTTCTAGGGTCCCTCCCCCACTTCCACATGTTGGCAGGAGGATCGACTACACTAAAAGTGCCCCTATGATGAATGAGTGTGTGAAATGGGTTATAGGCTCTGGATTCAACACAAATCTGACCAGAATAAATTGCTTTCCAGGTTTGGGAGTACCCCAATATACTGTGGGTGAACAAAGTAAATGTTGCCAAAAGGAAATTACAGACAAGTCTCCTTGGTTTGGTGGAGCTTCAAACTGTATATCTATTATACTATAATATATGACATTTAAGCAGAAATCAAACACAAGTAAAAAATAATCAAGTAAGTTGTATACCTTTTAGATTGCTTTATCGATCGCAATCCTCTGGAGGTTGCCTTCTATAACTCTATATATTTTATTAAGCTCTATTAAAAAATCTGTCAAAGCATACTGTACAGTGTCAGCAGGTTTCATGTTTTCAATGAAGGTAACTTAGCATTATTAGTTGCTGGCGAGACCTCCTCAGACCCGGACTCTGTAGTGTACATTTAAATTTCAATGAGAAAATTAATTAATTAATTAACGTCTTAAACAGAGGAAGTTTGACAAAAGAATGACCCTTATATAATACTGGGCTATTATATATAGACAGCGTAGTTGAAGGAAAATTCATATGCTCATACAGTATGAGGACATTTACTGTAGGTCACAATGTTAAAGTTGCCTTTGTGCTTCATGTCCAAGCAGGGACCACATTCCGGGATGACGATGCTAGTGGACAGGGATTTTCACATGACTTATTCCTCTGACGGAGTGTGTGTTTCATTGGCATTGGTTTTTTTCTTCCCCTTGATTTTCCACCTATACTTTAGTCATGACCATCATCCAACAGCTACCAAACAGGGACACAATAACATAACTTATATATGCTTTCTCCCTGCTGACCACATCATTTTCTCAAATGCATTTTTGGGGGTCAGTGTAACACACTCATGCTATTCACACACTTTTGCTGTCCATGCTGATGATTGGCTAGTGTCACTGTCATTAATATGGCAGATCAAGTGTGCGACTGAGAGCATCATCGGGATTCGAACTTGCGCCCTCAGGATGATAGGGTGAATGGATTTCTGTTGCACCACTTTGGACACCTGCTGAACTTGTTATTTGAAATATGGCTTTAGATTTTGTTGATTTTGCAGGCCAGTGAACAAGCCAACCAAGTCTCTCACAGATTTGGCCTTATGATTTGGCAACCTCAAGCATTCCTGTTCATAGCCTGCACATCAGAAAGTGGGTCAGAAGTGTAATATGGCATTTTAAGTTGTGATACTCTTGTACATGTGGCAGGATCAGTAAAACGCTTCCTACCTGTTTCTGGTTGGCTGTGTTCTGATTGATCGTCCTATCGTGGGTTAGCCCAATACTATTTAAGCTGGTTGGTAAGGTGGCTTGGGGTTACGTGTCCCGCCCGCCTAGCTTCTGTTGTGTGTCGTCACATCCAGAACGGAACCAGGAAGTTCTGAGGTGATCTTTTTGCAGGTAAGGATGTCAGTCGCGGTGTGTGTGTTTTAAGTGGGTTTTGCATATCATAGCGGTGTTTCGTCTGTGGTATTTACACAGTCTAGCAAGCCGGATTTAAGTCAGCAGACACGGGCATTCACCTGGTGTTGTGTACGTGATTGTTTCTCCCAACAAACTGGCCGTCTTCCTGTAGAACTGACTGAGCTCTCAGCTTCCCGGAACATGGCTGAAATGCCCTTCTGGTGAGACTTGGTGCGACATTGCATGGGATGTAATTAAGTTGCTCGTGTTTATGCAGTATGCTCTGCCGGTAATGGATTTAATTGTAATTTTTTATGTAACAGGCTGGGAGTGGCGCTTGTGCTAGCTTCCCATGGTGCTGCGACGCGAGGAGCATTATCGGAGGGCGCTGCTGTTTTTTTTGCCGCGGCTATTTTATGTTTTGTTTATATATATTTTCTAACGCTGTTTGCTGTGCTGCTTTGTGGTAGCGGCGGTTGTGATTTTTATTTGGGTTTAAGTTTGTTTTTTGCTTGTTTAAAGTATTTGGTTTCTATGGTTTTTCTTTCGTGTGCGTTTCTCTTATCATTGTCTTGTTTTTGTGAATGAATGCGAGTGAGTACTGGGTTGTTATATGTTGGGTGTGTGTGCAGGGCGGGAGAACGCATAAAATAGAATAAAAACTTGGGAACGATCTTATTGGCCTTCTGCCAATGAGATTTTCCTGTTGGTTTTCTTTTTTTGTGAATTAATTTTACTTCCTTTTTTTCTGTTTTTGGTTAATTAATGTTTTGTATTTCTGGGCCAGTTGTGAGGGTGGGCAACCTTTGTCCATTGGTATCTGTGTGTGACTGTACTTGTTTAGTACTGTAATCAGATTTTCTTTGTTACAGGAGCCGGGTACTTATGGCAACGGTGGAATTCTAGTTTTTTTTCTTAGAGTATGTGGAATACGAGCACGTAGGGCTGGGCGATATGGCTGAAAACTGTATCACGATATCAGTGTTTCATATCGGTTGATATCGATAATTATTGATATTTTTTATGAACCATTTAAAATAAGGATCAGGAGAAGAATATATTATATTTAAACATTTTTATTTTAAACTTAACCTTCCTATGATCATAGTCCCATCAGTTATTAAGACAGAAATGTCAACAACCATGGAAAAATCAAATAATTAAAATGTAAACATAAGTCTAAAGTCACAATGAACACTTAACAATTATCTCTTAACATTTAAGGTGCAAAATTAAAAGAAAATGTAAGAAATGCTTAATAAAGTGTAATAAAATGTGCAATGCGATTATTATATCAGATGCCTTTAGAGCAAACTACAACAAAAATATATTGTTGTAATATATTTGAGTTTGATGTTAATTCACTGGCGGGCCACCAGGGGGCAATACCGCGCTGTATACTATATGTGTCGTGTGCACTGAATGCAGTAAAAGAAGAATAAATTTTTTCTCCATGCCTCCGTTTCTTTTCCTCTGGTTGTCTCACACAAAAAGCAAGTACAAACCGGATTCCAAAAAAGTTGGGACACTAAACAAATTGTGAATAAAAACTGAATGCAATGATGTGGAGATGGCAAATGTCAATATTTTATTCAGAATAGAACATAGATGACAGATCAAAAGCTTAATCCGGGAAAATTTATCATTTTAAAGGAAAAATATGTTGATTCCAAATTTCCCTTTGTCAACAAATCCCAAAAAAGTTGGGACAAGTAGCAATAAGAGGCTGGAAAAAGTAAATTTGAGCATAACGAAGAGCTGGAAGAACAAGTAACAGTAACTAGGTTAATTGGCAACATGATTGGGTATAAAAAGAGCTTCTCAGAGTGACAGTGTCTCTCAGAAGCCAATATGGGTAGAGGATCACCAATTCCCACAATGTTGCGCAGAAAGATAGTGGAGCAATATCAGAAAGGTGTTACCCAGCGAAAAATTGCAAAGACTTTGCAGTTATCATCATCAACTGTGCATAATATCATCCGAAGATTCAGAGAATCTGGAACAATCTCTGTGCGTAATGGTTAAGGGCGTAAAACCATACTGGATGCCCGTGATCTCCGGGCCCTTAAACGACACAGCATCACAAACAGGAATGCTACTGTAAAGGAAATCACAGAATGGGCTCAGGAATACTTCCAGAAACCATTGTCAGTGAACACAATCCACCGTGCCATCCGCCGTTGCCAGCTGAAACTCTACAGTGCAAAGAAGAAGCCATTTCTAAGCAAGATCCACAAGCACAGGCGTTTTCATTGGGCCAGGGATCATTTAAAATGGAGTGTGGCAAAATGGAAGACTGTTCTGTGGTCAGACGAGTCACGAGTCACGAGTCAAGTTCTTGTTGGAAATGTGGGACGCCATGTCATCCAGACCAAAGAGGACAAGGACAACCCAAGTTGTTATCAACGCTCAGTTCAGAAGCCTGCATCTCTGATGGTATGGGGTTGCATGAGTGCGTGTGGCATGGGCAGCTTGCATGTCTGGAAAGGCACCATCAATGCAGAAAAATATATTCAGGTTCTAGAACAACATCTCTTTCAGGGAAGACCCTGCATTTTTCAACAAGATAATGCCAGACCACATTCTGCATCAATCACAACATCATGGCTGCGTAGGAGAAGGATCCGGGTACTGAAATGGCCAGTCTGCAGTCCAGATATTTCCCCTATAGAGAACATTTGGCGCATCATAAAGAGGAAGGTGCGACAAAGAAGGCCCAAGACGATTGAACAGTTAGAGGCCTGTATTAGACAAGAATGGGAGAGCATTCCTATTTCTAAACTTGAGAAACTGGTCTCCTCGGTCCCCAGACGTCTGTTGAGTGTTGTAAGAAGACGGGGAGATGCCACACAGTGGTGAAAATGGCCTTGTCCCAACTTTTTTGGGATTTGTTGACACCATGACATTTTGATTCACCATATTTTTCCCTTAAAATTATACATTTTCTCAGTTTAAACTTTTGTTCCGTGATTTATGTTCTATTCTGAATAAAATATTGACATTTGCCATCTCCACATCATTGCATTCAGTTTTTATTCACAATTTGTTTAGTGTCCCAACTTTTTTGGAATCCGGTTTGTAATATTATAGATGTTAGTTGTGCATATTGATGCAAACATACAGTAACAATTGTCATACCAAAGAATAAACTACCCGCCAATGTGGCTAGTGAGACTAAAGTTATTACCCGCCACAGCCGAATTTTACCCGTATTCGGCGGGTGGGCAGGTGCCAATGTCAACGCCATCTTGTCTCTGTTTATGCTTCCTGAATCGCCACCGTACTACTTCCGGGTCCTAGAGCCGGTCGCGGAGCGAGTGCGCATGACAGCAACCAAACTAGCTTTGAGAATTAAAAATATCGAACGTTCTATCGAACACATTTTTTATTGATATCGATCACGTGTCTATCGCGAAACATATCGTTATCGTTTTATCGCCCAGGCCTACGAGCACGTATGTGTGTGTGTGAGTCACTTGTGTGATTGCAGGCTGCTGTGCCGTGTAGGCCGATTGCGCCCTTAGGCCCCGCCGCCCGGCCTCGGTTCCTTGAGGCCCCGGATGTTCAGGTTGCTCACGAGTGTATTTCTTGTGAACCACTGGTCCCAGTAATTGTTTTTTTGTTATTGACTTCTTTCTTTTTTTTTTTTTTCTCATAATTAAATTGTTTTAATAGTATTTGTAATAGTTTTTTTTTATATATTATACTTATATGCTTATATTATACTTTTTGGATATCCTAGTCTCTTGCTTTATCTTGTGAACTGACCTGTGTGCCTTTAGACGAGATCTACTTAATTGGGGTCCCTGGCCCTTAACCAGGGTGGCGTAATCGAAATTAAAATTTTTGCTAAATCTTTTCCACATACATAATTAGTCTTGTTTTATGTTTTCATTTTCCTTCTGTTTAAACATTATGTACCAGGATACACACTTTACTGGAATTTGAACAGAGTATTTAATGGCTGGTGATAAGACTGTGACCTTGCACAGAACCAATATGTTAGAAGTCTCTCCTCTTTTTCTGTTGCTTGTCCTTCACCAATACAACTTGTTAAAATTGTTCACACTTTTAAAATTTCTTCACATTCAGTACAGTTAAAATGGTTTAACTTGTATTTCTGCAGGCAGCACAGTGACAGTGATTAGCACCGCCAAGGTCGAGGGTTTGTGTGCATTGTTGTGCTCTGCTATAGATTGGCACTCTGTTCAGGGGATATCCTGCCTTGTGCCATAAGTCCCATTGGTTTAAAATCCCTACAGTGCATGACCAGTTGGAAATTTGCATACCAATGGCCAACTTGACTCGGCTATTTGAATTAAAAAAAAAAAACTTAATTCTGTCTGTATTACTTTCAAACACTCCAAATGAAATGTGAATTCTGGGATAATCTTAATTCAAAATTAAATTAACTTTCCACTTCAATTATGCAAAATTGTGGAATAATTTTCTAGCTGCCCTTTTTCCTACTTCCCAATGATGCTTTAAGAATTATACAATTTTGAATTGTAAATTTTGAAAATAGGATCCAGTCAGACTGTGTAGTAATCTTCCACCGTAAGTCTATTCATACGAATAATTACTCTTAACGTCTGATACGTTGTTGGTGTTATCTATGCATTAGTAAAAAAAAGAGCATTATTGTAGCAGGGGATTATATAGAAAATGGTAATTGGTAGTGGTAGTTTCTATTCGCATAAATGTGTTCTTTGAGTGATAGAGAGAGAGAGAGAGAGAGAGAGAGAGAGAGAAATATATGCATTTGGTCTAGAGAACAGATGAACAGATCATAAAATAAACAAGCCTTCCTTAAAGACCGTGTTTAGCTACTTGATCACTATGACAAGACGGTGGTTCTGTTGTTTACATTTTTATGACAGATGTACTTATATTATCAGCCTGTCATTCTACAGTACATTCACATAACCTTTCTCTACAAATTTCATTAAAATGTGTTATCTCATCTAATTCCAATGATTGTTATGTCAGTTAGCTCAATTTATAACCAGTGTTTCTGAAGTATTTCCCAGAAGTAAAAGTTTTTTCCTTTTATGCTCTCCTTGTTTCAGTGCTTTACCAATGCTCCTGCAGAACAGCTTTTAATATCATAGCTGGATATCCCTGTCCCGCTTTACTCATCTAGCTATTGTAAAATGTCTGAATCAGAATCAATTAGCCATATCTGCAATATCACCGAAGGTAATTGAGAATAGTGTGTGTTATTCAAGGTCCGGACAGATCTGGAAGAGACTCGAGTTCACCCCCTTGCCCCCACTCACGTTTACAAGACATAATGAGCCCTTAACTGCCAAAAGAAATTATGCCCTGATCAGGGGAAAGCAGTAATGGAATATTCTGTAGAGAATCACATAAAAAGCTACTGGTATAGTGGAAATCTTACCCTTAGATGCAACGGCACTGACCTCATTGGCTAGGATAAGCTGTCATGGATTAAGAAAGCATTTGCATAATGTTAAAGAAAGATGAAGCTCAGGATTGAAGCTCAGTCACAGAACCACCTCATTTGAACCTCCATTCTTTCTGAATGTGCAGAACGGCTAACGACTGTGTAGGTGGGACTTCTGCAAATTATATTTTTTGGAGCAGGGTAATCCTATTAGGTGAAATATTTCAGCCCTTCGTCATCATCTGTTTTTACCTTTGAAGTATTTTTATCTAGTTGCTTGCACCTTGTCTTTTCCTCTTCATGTAGAGATTGACTCCCAATCAAACAGTTTATGTAGCAACTCCTCCCATGTGCCAAATTAGATGAACTGCTTTGAAAACTTGAAGAAAAAAAAGCAATGTCCAGAGAAAACCCAATCAGATGCTGTCTTGCTTAACCATATAGGGATGGTGGGATATAAACAATGTCACCCTGTAGGTATTGCATAAATGTAGATTTATATTTTAAGGCATGCTGTGCATTGCTCAGTATCAAATATTACCTATCTGTATTGAATTTGCGAGAAGCAGCATGCACTCAGCAACTTCTGCCATCAGAGAAAGAGATAGGGGAATGGTTTTCTTATACAGTAGATGCTTTAAAGTATGTTGCCAGTCTATTTATACCTTCTGCATTGAATTTCAATAATTACACATACAGATGGGACTTTTCATTTATTCATTCATGTACAGGGTCGTGGGAGACTCCAACCGGTAGGGTACTCCCATGACAGGGTGCCAATACATATCAGGGCACACACATACCCACACACACACAATGAACAATTTCGGGATATCAGTTAGCCTAATCTGTTGGGAGGAAACCAGAGTATCCAGAGGAAACCGACCTAGGGAATCAAACCCTCGATCCTGGTGGTGCAAGGCCACGGTGCTTACTACCCCACCATGCTGCTCACAGTAGACTTATTGAAGCAATTAAATAAAAAATCGCTGGGGACAGAAGTTAAATGCTAACAAAAATACTTTTATATACAATTTCTAAATATTTCAGAAAGTAGTTGCACCACATTTATCACACCACAGAAAGTAAAAAGTGAAGGTTGTTAAAGTACAGTATAAAGCATATACAGTATTTGAAGAGATACGGAACATTAACCAGTAAATAATTGTGTTCATGCAAATGTTAAACAAAAGTGTGTCATGAACTAACCCGGCATGACCAGAAAGGCGATAGCAGTTAGCCCTGTAGCGTGAATGGTAAACCCAAACGCGGATGGACACAAGCGGGCAGGATAATCACGCGATTTACTATAAGGACTCTCACAGTGAATGAGCAAAGGAAAGACACAATCTAACCCTAGTCCTATAAACACACACTCAGTCTGAAAGTAAAGCCAAGAAAGTGAGTACTCACATGAACGGGAATGATTCCGAAATAGCCTGGGCATAACTCAATGACAGAGCGATGTGCGGCGCCATCTTGTATCCTTTTATGCTTTCAGGTTCGCGGCCGTCTTGCATCCGGGTCCTACTGCCGGCCGCGGCTGAGTGCACATGACAAAGTGACTGTTAATGTATAATAAGTATATATATATATATATATATATATATATATATATAATATATAAGTATATATAATGTATATAAGTCTTTATGTAAGCTTCAATACAGTGTACAGTTTGAAGATGAGAGGTATTTTAATTAATTAAACTTTGTTTTAGCAAATGCAGTACATTTGTGCTGTGATACAGTCATTTATATTTTGGGGAAACATACTCAGCAGTATGTATTATCAATATTATTTGGAATGGTATGCATACATGTATATGGTACAGTATATGGTTAATGATTTTGCACCATTCCAGATCTAAAAAATTTTTTTTCTCAAACTATGACCTAAATTCCTTTAAAAAAAAAAATCCTTTCTTGAATTATAATTGCATTCATCATACTGGGTTGGAGCACCGTAACCCATCCTGTGTACTTTACTCAGCTGAGACTGGCCTGCTGTAAATCTTAAGGATCACTCGGCGCTCAGATCATAAGAGATGTGAACTGAATGCAATGATGTGGAGATGGCAAATGTCAATATTTTATTCAGAATAGAACATAAATCACGGAACAAAAGTTTAAACTGAGAAAATTTTTCATTTTAAGGGAAAAATATGGTGAATCAAAATGTCATGGTGTCAACAAATCCCAAAAAAGTTGGGACAAGGCCATTGTAGCAAATTAGCTCAACAAGGGAATATTTACAACTAATTATAACTAGTTATAACTAATAATAAATATTTAGATTAGAATTAACTGCAGCAGAATTAACATACAATTATCTGATCTGTCCGTCTACCGAGCAGATACTATAATTATTTATCAATTCTAGGAAAGGGTGTTCCTGGCCAAGGAAGGATAGCTTTCCTACTTTGCAGTACTAGCAGTAACTTAGCATGTAACCAACGGATCAACAATTCAGTGACTTTAGATTGTGAGCAGCACACAGAGGCAATCTATTGTGAAAATAATGAATTTAATAAAGGAGGCTAACATATAACATTAAGCAAACACATACATACAGGGTAAAGGACAGTAAGGAAAAAAGAAAAGAACAAAAGAATGGCAGTATTTCATATCAATTAACCACAACCTAGTGAGAATCATCAAAGAATCAAGGTTCACCTTAAAAAGGGGCTCAAACTTAAACACGCATCTAAGGCGTTTTAAGGGATACTTGCATTGGTCTTTGTTTCTGAAAAAGAGTCCTGATTCAGTAGACACGAGGGTGTAGATGATCGACCTCAAGGTGTGCGCTGGAGATTTTCCTCTGGTTCCTCGAGAGGGAAGAATAGTCCACAGCGAGTTGACAAAGTTACTTGAAGGTAAAAACTGCCGAAGGTTAAACTCAAGAGATGAGTTTTTCAGAGAGTAGAAGAGTGTTCGTCTCAAAAGAAGGGATTTTTTTTAAGCCCAGATAGCCGGTGTTAGGGCTTTTTGATAGTGTCCCGACACACCCACCGTTTGGGTGGAATGGCCAATCAGAGGCATGTATTTTTGGCGGGAAAACTTTCTTTGTCTCCTGTTTATGGCCCCTTGGAAGTTTTACTGCCGGTCCAGAGGTTGTTGCAGTTTATTTCAAAATGTTGTAGAGAGTATATGATGCCTTACATGATCACATAGAATATGTCATTGTTTGAGAAATAAGGAGTAGATAATTTTGATACCAAGAAAGGCACCTTTAGGAAATAGGAAAACGGAGATACATTCATACACTCGAATATAGGCAATTAGAGTCTAACTAAGGCAAATAAAAAGTTGTAAATAGTACCATCAGATGAGGGCACATACACACAATGCATGCATATACGGGATACCTTTATAATTGCATAATCATGGTATAAAATAGGGTAAATGTCCTTATGTGTGTGCGTGATGTGTATTGCAAGTGTGGAGCCAGACCCCTGGTCTGGTTAGGCCATTGGTGGCTGGCACCGAGGTCTCCTGCTAGTCTTTGGAATGTGTTTGAAGTTTTATGTAGAGACTGGGGAGCTAATCTGTTTAGCCTCCTCGTGATAAGGATGGGGGACTCACTGGCAATAAACATCCATATAAATGTAGAATGTGGGTCCAGGTCTGTAATTTATATGCAAATGTCAAAGGCTAAAAGGGTCTCTTGCAGACATAGAGTCCAAACGATCATCTGTGATCCTAAGCAGACGCTACAGCTCCCCCCTTTTGGCTGAAGATGTTTATTTAGAAACGTCATCAGACAACATTGGAAAACGATGGTTGGATGGCAGGTGGATCATCAAGCCTTTGGATCTTCAGCCTCGCTGTTCCCCTTGGTCAAGTTCAGCATTGCCTCTGCCTGGGTTACTCTCCTACGGTGGTTTTGTTTGAATGTCCGAGTAAGTGCAGCCGTGCACAGGTTCATGGACCTTCGCACCCCATTTACTCGGTTAAACAGGACAAAGGCAAGGCTGAGTGTTAGGGTATACCCGATTGCTGTGGCGAGGCAAAGTGCTGTGTCTGCCGAAGTCCAGGATCGGGCCACGGGAAGGTTGGTCTGGGCAGGCCGCCGAGAAAGTGCTTGGAGGGCTGCGTCGATTGGGGTGATATCGATCATCTGGGACCCCCCTTCCTCAATGCTCCTTTCCAATTCAGGCTCCAGGATGAGACTGTGATCCTTGAAGAAAGATGGAATTTCCACCTCGGCCTGGTACTCTTCACTTGGAAGGTGGTACAGTGCCAGGTCCCCGACGTGGAGGATGGCACCTTTGGGCACTTGAATCCACATACTCTGGTTGGGCAGGTTGACACGGGTGGCAGTGTCATGCTGTTCATAGGTCAGTGTGGCGGTACGGATGGGCGTGTTAACCAGCCACTGATTTCCCACAATCTCTGCTTGCGTCTCTGTAACTTGTGCACGAGGTTTGGCCTCGGCGGGGCAGCGCGTCTCTTTCGGCATGGGTTGTAACCCGCAGATTCCTTCAGTATTGTCACGGAGGAAAGGCTTGCTGGGGCAGAGATAGTGGATGTCTTTGGTCGGAGTACACATGCGTAGGTTTGGGTTTGCTGGTTGGAATTGGCAACAAACAAGGCATCCTTTCAGATACTCTGCCACATCTTGCTGCCTGCCGGGACAGTATGCCACTTGTTTCTGTGTCTCGTAAGTGGCTCTTGTGCCGTGGTGTCCTGCACATGGTGTGTCGTGAGTATACATCAGCCTAACCCCCTTTAGGCACTGTGGCACCACAAGCCTTGGCACAGTGAGGTCATCAGGGCTATATGCTAGGATGTTGTCCATCACACGCAGCATTGGTTTCATGTTTAGTAGTGGTTTGAGGTTCTGTGTATTGATTGGCAAGCATTCAGGACCGGTCTCACGTGGCTCTTCCGGGAGACAGACCACCAAAACAGCACTCTCGGGTATATTAAGGTCCTGGCTGGACGTGTGATGCTGGACATTGGTTGGCTCTGGTTGTTCGGTAGGCATCCGTGGTGGTTGTGTGATATCATCACTTGGTGATGGGATCTCTCGTTGTGTGATTAACAGAGGATTAGCCTTGAATTGGTCGGGAGGTTCATTTTGAGGGAACTCTGATTGGGCATTAGGGTCAGACGTCAAGCTTAGTCATAACTGATCTGACTCATCCTTTTTGTCTCTTTTGTAGTGCTTTTCCTGGAGGATTTCCTTCAACATTCTCATAATCTCTGCTGATTCGGATGTGGCTTCCGGGTTCGGATCTGCTGACGGTTTAAATCTGGACTGGTCCAGAGCATGTTGAGAGGGGTTCTGCCACTGGATGTCGGCGTTTGATGCTTGTGTCGTTGAAAATCGGCTCCCTCTGGGCCATCTCTTTCCTTCCCACGTGGCGCCACCCCTTGGGTAGGGAGGTGTTTGTGACCTGTCCCAGGGTCTTTCATGGTACCTACTTTGGTGCTTGGTCTGTGCACCGCCATGTCCACGCTGCCCCCTGTTGGCTGGAAAGGGTCTTGCCATTCTTTTGTCATTGTGGCTTTGCTCGGCACCCTCTAAAGCGGTTTCTGCACTCTGATTAGAAAACGGATAGATGGTGGGTGTTTTCCCTGTCTTTTCAGAAGCAGCTCTTTGTTTGGCATAGGCCTTGTGGGCCAACTCTCTCAGCTGTTGGGTGGACATGGTCCGTGGGCATGCCAAAACCCCCAGATGGTGGCTTAGTGTGGGGTGCAGGTTCCGGAGGAACAGGAACCTAAAATTTAAATCATCCTCCATTCCCGGCTCGTTTCGTGCTCCGAAGTAGGCCTGCCGGAGTCTGTTGTAATACCCTTGTGGGGTTTCCAGTCTGCCCTGTTTAACGTCTATGGCAGTGATCAGTCCTTGCTCTGACTCTGGGTCAGAGAACTCCCTGATTAAAGCTTGCTGGTAATCCTTTTTGACCGTCTCTGTCTGCCGGTCTAGAAAACTTCGCACCTCACGGCTAGCAGTGATTCTGAGCAGATAAAGTCTGTCTCGTGTGGTAGCGTTAGTCATAGTTTGCAAGTGGAAGTCCACATCGCTGAGGTACGAGTGGACATCATGCCCTCCTGCAGGGTTGGGAGTGAAAATGGGAATGTTCCTAGCCAGCTTATCCAATTCCTTGATTGACATGCCATGACCGGAAGAAAGTCTTTGGAAGGGTTCCCATCCCCTTGCTGCTGGCAGTGGTTCTGGGAAGCTGGCAGGTGATGTCTTGAGCACTGGGGTCTCACCCCCCTTCCCAATCGGCATATTTCGACTAGGAGGTATTAGTCTGCTGGTTAAGGGAAACTCTGTAGGGTGCATCTCTCTTTCAGGGTCACCTTCCAGTCTATATCCGTGTTTGAGCTCTCTGTGAACTTTGTCAAGTTCATCTTCCAAATAGTCTATTTGTTGGGCCAGAGTATGAACCTCAGTCTGGGCACTTTGCAGGTGGACTCCATAGGCCTTTGCCCTGGCTTCTCTTTCCTTCAGTGCAGTCTCTGCTCTCATCAGGAGTGCCTCCACCTGCTGGAGGTTTTTGCTCAGCTTCTCTCTGGCATCCTTTTCCTGCTTTTCTCGGTGTGCTGTATCTGCATGGAGATCAGTCAAGGTGTTATGGAGTCTCAACAATTCCTCCTGTAGCTCTGGGTCCTTTTCGTTCGCTGCCCTGTCCTGAGTCTCTGACTTTAGTTGCTCCAGTTGCCTTTGACCGAGCACCAAGTTCCTCTGAGCTTCCTTAGCCTGGAGCTTTAGCATTGCAGCCTCCTGTTCCTGGTGGTAGATGGTTGCTTCACTCACCTTTGCGTGGGCGAGGAGGTTATGAGCGAGTGACCCGATGATCTTGGCCAGCTCTTTGTGGCTGTAGTCCTGCGTCGGATCGCGGGCCATCAAGGCGCTCAGGTTGTCATCGAGCTGTTCTCGGCTCAGGTTCTGCAGGTCCCTGGTGGGTTCAGGAAGAAGGTTACTAGTCACGGCCTTCATCCAGACCTCTAGACGATCCCAGTGGGAGTCAGGGCTGGATGACCGAGACATGTTGTCTTCCTGGTGAAAAGAGAGAGGGAGAGAGAAAGGGGGAGGGGCAGCACAAAAATCCAATGCAAGTCCTAACAGTGTTAACGACTGTGACAATAGTACTTAGGTTGGTCAGTATAATTTGTTTGGTGAGTACAACAATTAATGGCGAGTAGTCCAAGTGCCTGTTGACTTGGCAAGGAGTGAATGGCAAGGAGTGCTAAATTGTTGTGGGAGCACCGGAAAGGATCTAACTCCGGATTCTTGACGGCGTGACCACCCAAAGGCTTGTGCAGCTTGGGTCGTCAATCTATTGCTCGGCCTTCCCTGATGATTCTCAAAGGCTTGGTTTCTTAGTCAAACAAGACAGAAACAAAATGAAAACAGGCAACCAAATACACAAAGTACAGAGGGGAGATATAGGAGAGAGCAGATTTAAGCCTTTTACTACTGTTAGGTCTGCGGTGGAAGCAACCGTCGCTTTGCCGACTAAGCACTAGGGTGAATGCTATCTAGAAGTACCACAAAGGCCTAGAATACAGAGATTGAATCTAAACCTAAATTCAAACACTGTTTGAACCAAATTTTACTGAGGCTCAGCAAATGAGAAAGAGGCTTGAACAGGACACAATAATAATAACGTTAACGTCAAAGTTATGAAAGCAAAGGAAGTGTGAGAATAAGCATTCCAAATAACTGACAGGGTTAAACAGGAAACCAACCTACCGAGAATGGCCACAAGGTGGAGTGGGTGAGTTACCATAGGTTAGAAGAGAGGGGGTAGAGTTGAAGCTGGGAAGTGTTAGACACCTAGCTAGTCTGCCCTCTAGGGTTAGTCAAAGGTACTTTGATTAAATCTGAACGATTGCTCTAGCACAAGTACACTGCAATTTGACTTTTAAGTTTTGTGCAGATTAGCTGTACACAGATGGGTGTGGCAGGATTTCTTCGCTGCCTGTTACACACTAACGATTACAAACAGGGTTTCTTCGCTGTCTGTTACACATTAATTTAACTTTAAGGTTTGTGCCAATTAGTTGCACAAGGATGTGTGGCAGGATTTCTTCGCTGCTTACACACGTACAATTAAAAACAGGATTTCTTCGCTGTTTTTATGATAATATAAGGCCTTTAAAAGATGATAAGAGGAACATCGCTCAAATCAATCTTTATCGCAGTGAAGGAAGATTTCTTCGTTCCAACAGGCGATTTCTATAATATTAGAATGTAAAGAGATTTCTTCGTCTTTACAAGTTTACTTTAACCATTAACCATGACTAAATGTTAGACAAATAGCGGCTGTTAAAGTACAGTACTAGAGATGGTTTTGAACCACCCAATCAAGAGAGTGAGTTCGCGTTGCGACTTGCCTCACTTTAGCGCGTGTAATACCACACAAATAGATTGATATTGAGCTTGCTCACAAACCAAGTTTGAAATGTGCCCGCATTCTCCACCATAAATTATGTAGCAAATTAGCTCAACAAGGGAATATTTACAACTAATTATAACTAGTTATAACTAATAATAAATATTTAGATTAGAATTAACTGCAGCAGAATTAACATACAATTATCTGATCTGTCTGTCTACCGAGCAGATACTATAATTATTTATCAATTCTAGGAAAGGTTGTTCCTGGCCAAGGAAGGATAGCTTTCCTACTTTGCAGTACTAGCAGTAACTTAGCATGTAACCAACGGATCAACAATTCAGTGACTTTAGATTGTGAGCAGCACACAGAGGCAATCTATTGTGAAAATAATGAATTTAATAAAGGAGGCTAACATATAACATTAAGCAAACACATACATACAGGGTAAAGGACAGTAAGGAAAAAAGAAAAGAACAAAAGAATGGCAGTATTTCATATCAATTAACCACAACCTAGTGAGAATCATCAAAGAATCAAGGTTCACCTTAAAAAGGGGCTCAAACTTAAACACGCATCTAAGGCATTTTAAGGGATACTTGCATTGGTCTTTGTTTCTGAAAAAGAGTCCTGATTCAGTAGACACGAGGGTGTAGATGATCGACCTCAAGGTGTGCGCTGGAGATTTTCCTCTGGTTCCTCGAGAGGGAAGAATAGTCCACAGCGAGTTGACAAAGTTACTTGAAGGTAAAAACTGCCAAAGGTTAAACTCAAGAGATGAGTTTTTCAGAGAGTAGAAGAGTGTTCGTCTCAAAAGAAGGGATTTTTTTTAAGCCCAGATAGCCGGTGTTAGGGCTTTTTGATAGTGTCCCGACACACCCACCGTTTGGGTGGAATGGCCAATCAGAGGCATGTATTTTTGGCGGGAAAACTTTCTTTGTCTCCTGTTTATGGCCCCTTGGAAGTTTTACTGCCGGTCCAGAGGTTGTTGCAGTTTATTTCAAAATGTTGTAGAGAGTATATGATGCCTTACATGATCACATAGAATATGTCATTGTTTGAGAAATAAGTAGATAATTTTGATACCAAGAAAGGCACCTTTAGGAAATAGGAAAACGGAGATACATTCATACACTCGAATATAGGCAATTAGAGTCTAACTAAGGCAAATAAAAAGTTGTAAATAGTACCATCAGATGAGGGCACATACACACAATGCATGCATATACGGGATACCTTTATAATTGCATAATCATGGTATAAAATAGGGTAAATGTCCTTATGTGTGTGCGTGATGTGTATTGCAAGTGTGGAGCCAGACCCCTGGTCTGGTTAGGCCATTGGTGGCTGGCACCGAGGTCTCCTGCTAGTCTTTGGAATGTGTTTGAAGTTTTATGTAGAGACTGGGGAGCTAATCTGTTTAGCCTCCTCGTGATAAGGGTGGGGGACTCACTGGCAATAAACATCCATATAAATGTAGAATGTGGGTCCAGGTCTGTAATTTATATGCAAATGTCAAAGGCTAAAAGGGTCTCTTGCAGACATAGAGTCCAAACGATCATCTGTGATCCTAAGCAGACGCTACACCATTTTCATCACTGTGTGGCATCTCCCCTTCTTCTTACAACACTCAACAGACGTCTGGGGACCGAGGAGACCAGTTTCTCAAGTTTAACTGTTCAATCGTCTTGGGCCTTCTTTGTCGCACCTTCCTCTTTATGATGCGCCAAATGTTCTCTATAGGGGAAAGATCTGGACTGCAGACTGGCCATTTCAGTACCCGGATCCTTCTCCTACGCAGCCATGATGTTGTGATTGATGCAGAATGTGGTCTGGCATTATCTTGTTGAAAAATGCAGGGTCTTCCCTGAAAGAGATGACTAGATGTTGTTCTAGAACCTGAATATATTTTTCTGCATTGATGGTGTCTTTCCAGACATGCAAGCTGCCCATGCCACACGCACTCATGCAACCCCATACCATCAGAGATGCAGGCTTCTGAACTGAGCGTTGATAAAAACTTGGGTTGTCCTTGTCCTCTTTGGTCCGGATGACATGGCGTCCCACATTTCCAACAAGAACTTCGAATCGTGACTCGTCTGACCACAGAACAGTCTTCCATTTTGCCACACTCCATTTTAAATGATCCCTGGCCCAATGAAAACGCCTGTGCTTGTGGATCTTGTTTAGAAATGGCTTCTTCTTTGCACTGTAGAGTTTCAGCTGGCAACGGCGGATGGCACGGTGGATTGTGTTCACTGACAATGGTTTCTGGAAGTATTCCTGAGCCCATTCTGTGATTTCCTTTACAGTATCATTCCTGTTTGTGGTGCAGTGTCGTTTAAGGGCGCGGAGATCACGGGCATCCAGTATGGTTTTACGCCCTTGACCCTTACGCACAGAGATTGTTCCAGATTCTCTGAATCTTCGGATGATATTATGCACAGTTGATGATGATGCAAAGTCTTTGCAATTTTTCGCTGGGTAACACCTTTCTGATATTGCTCAACTATCTTTCTGCGCAACATTGTGGGAATTGGCGATCCTCTACCCATCTTGGCTTCTGAGAGAGACTGCCACTCTGAGAACCTCTTTTTATACCCAATCATGTTGCCAATTAACCTAATTACTGTTAATTGGTCTTCCCGCTCTTCATTATGCTCAAATTTACTTTTTCCAGCCTCTTATTGCTACTTGTCCCAACTTTTTTGGGATTTGTTGACACCGTGAAATTTGGAATCAACATATTTTTCCTTTAAAATGATAAATTTTCTCGGATTAAACATTTGATCTGTCATCTATGTTTTATTCTGAATAAAATATTGACATTTGCCATCTCCACATCATTGCATTCAGTTTTCATTCACAATTTATTTAGTGTCCCAACTTTTTTGGAATCCGGTTTATATATATATATATATATATATATATATATATATACAGTGGTGTGAAAAACTATTTGCCCCCCTCCTGATTTCTTATTCTTTTGCATGTTTGTCACACAAAATGTTTCTGATCATCAAACACATTTAACTATTAGTCAAAGATAACACAAGTAAACACAAAATGCAGTTTTTAAATGAGGGGTTTTATTATTTACGGAAAAAAAAATCGAAACCTACATGGCCCTGTGTGAAAAAGTAATTGCCCCTTGAACCTAATAACTGGTTGGGCCACCCTTAGCAGCAATAACTGCAATCAAGCGTTTGCGATAACTTGCAACGAGTCTTTTACAGCGCTCTGGAGGAATTTTGGCCCACTCATCTTTGCAGAATTGTTGTAATTCAGCTTTATTTGAGGGTTTTCTAGCATAAACCACCTTTTTAAGGTCATGCCACAACATCTCAATAGGATTCAGGTCAGGACTTTGACTAGGCCACTCCAAAGTCTTCATTTTGTTTTTCTTCAGCCATTCAGAGGTGGATTTGCTGGTGTGTTTTGGGTCATTGTCCTGCTGCAGCACCCAAGATCGCTTCAGCTTGAGTTGACGAACAGATGGCCGGACATTCTCCTTCAGGATTTTTTGGTAGACAGTAGAATTCATGGTTCCATCTATCACAGCAAGCCTTCCAGGTCCTGAAGCAGCAAAACAACCCCAGACCATCACACTACCACCACCATATTTTACTGTTTGTACGATGTTTTTTTTTCTGAAATGCTGTGTTACTTTTACGCCAGATGTAATGGGACACGCACCTTCCAAAAAGTTAAACTTTTGTCTCGTCGGTCCACAAGGTATTTTCCCAAAAGTCTTGGCAATCATTGAGATGTTTTTTAGCAAAATTGAGACGAGCCTTAATGTTCTTTTTGCTTAAAAGTGGTTTGCGCCTTGGAAATCTGCCATGCAGGCCGTTTTTGCCCAGTCTCTTTCTTATGGTGGAGTCGTGAACACTGACCTTAATTGAGGCAAGTGAGGCCTGCAGTTCTTTAGATGTTGTCCTGGGGTCTTTTGTGGCCTCTCGTATGAGTTGTCTCTGCGCTCTTTGGATAATTTTGGTCGGCCGGCCACTCCTGGGAAGGTTCACCACTATTCCATGTTTTTGCCATTTGTGGATAATGGCTCTCACTGTGGTTCGCTGGAGTCCCAAAGCTTTAGAAATGGCTTTATGACCTTTACCAGACTGATAGATCTCAATTACTTTTGTTCTCATTTGTTCCTGAATTTCTTTGGATCTTGGCATGATGTCTAGCTTTTGAGGTGCTTTTGGTCTACTTCTCTGTGTCAGGTAGCTCCTATTTAAGTGATTTCTTGATTGAAACAGGTGTGGCAGTAATCAGGCCTGGGGGTGACTACAGAAATTGAACTCAGGTGTGATAAACCACAGTTAAGTTATTTTTTAACAAGGGGGGCAATCACTTTTTCACACAGGGCCATGTAGATTTGGAGTTTTTTTTCTCCCTTAATAACGTAAACCTTCATTTAAAAACTGCATATTGTGTTCAATTATGTTATCTTTGACTAATAGTTAACGGTTTTTGATGAGCAGAAACATTTAAGTGTGACAAACATGCAAAAGAATAAGAAATCAGGAAGGGGGCAAATAGTTTTTCACACCACTGTATATATATATATATATATATATATATATATATATATATATATATATATATATATCTTTCTACAGATCAAGTAAAATAAAAAAGGAGAAGCCAACTATAAGAAAGGATGTGGAGACAAGAGATGAGCACTTTGAAAAAAGAATATAATGCAGGTAGAATGTCAGGATCTTTCTTTTCTAAACTGCTTGTATTACATAATCATAACTGAAATCTGTACTTTTGCATGAAAGCACTATCTTGCCATCAATATAAGGTTTGTTTCAGTGCGTTACTAGGTGTTTTAAGGGTCCATCCACTGTGAACGTTGTATCTTAATGGGCCAGAGAAAGTCCATTAAGCCAATGAGCCCATTAAGTGTCACTGCATTACACTTCAAGCATAAAGGGACCAGGTAAAATGGCAATCATATGCACTCTCTGTGTTACTGCAGCACTTACCTTAAGGGCCATTTGTCTTTAGCATCCAGTGAGCTGGACAAGATTGCACCTGTCCGTTTACAATACTGGCAACTATTAATAAGCCTAACTGGTCCCCACTAGATTCTCGCTATAGCCTGCAGGAATATAAAAACTTAGTAGAGTAGAGCATGTAGAGTAGAGTAGAGCATGAGCTCTGTACATGCAATCTTACACAGTGACAGCAAATTTCAACATCATTTGTAATTTCAACTTGTTTCAGGTACCATGCAGTATGCTTATCATTTACTTAAGGTTCAAAGTTTTCATTTAACACATTTTCTTTTCTTTTTTTCCCCTTTTTGTTAAATAGGCTAGTGTTACATCAAAAGAACTAATGGGCTTTGACTTTTGCTTCAGCAGGGACTACAGGTTGTCTTTTCTCTTACAGATATTCACTGATCATACACATATTTGAAATGATTTTCTCCATTATCTATGCTTTAGATGCCCAAGGAACGAGTTGTCACAGATGTTGCTGGGAAAAGAAAAGAAATCTTGAAATGAGCTTTTCAGTGTCAGTCTTTGTTATGCGGTAGAAAGTGTGAAATGCACTGACATACAGCAACTTCAATAACACTCACTCTGCAATGTGTAAGCCTGCTTAGTTCCTGGGAACAACATTCAGTTATTCAACATTATTGGACATTTCCATAACTGCTTTATCTATCACATAGCTTGCTGTTTTTTTTTTTTTTTTTTTTAGCAATACCTTCACATACACTTACATAATTTTATATGGTGGAACTATGCAGATAAACTTTACAGATAATATGAACATATTCTGCTTGCAGGGAGCAGATTTGCACTGTTGGCATTAAGCATCAAGCATTATGTACAGTATTAAGGTGCTCAAACAGGTCTTGTTAGAATATGTCTCTACAGCAGTTTTATTGTAGATTTGTTTTGTATATCCGTTGCATGTATATGAGCCCAATCCCCTCGTCAGCTTGAATTGATGGAGCATAATGTCAGCAGCTGCAAAAGCAGTGTTGGTCAAGGGAAGCATATTTTTGTACCTGTAAACCTCAAACATTGGGAAGGTACAAATATACTGTATGCTTATGCATATGCTTTATACTTACAATATCTCTATATGTTTTTTTGCCATGTTTTTGCTAAATGAATCATTATCATCCATAGGCTATCTCAGTTTCTTATTGATGTTCTTATTAGTAATATTTTCTATTAGCAACTTCTGATTCCTGATTTTAATGAAGGGTTTGTTTGCTAAACATGATCATTTAGCGTTGTTGTTGTTTTAACTCTGAGGATGATGGAATTTGTTGTATAATCCCTCTGCAGAGCTAGTGAAGAGCCATGCATTTTAGTTCTAGGCTTCTTTTTTTGGATGCTGAAAAAGATCAAACGGTTTACGGAATGGACATCATACGTTATAATGCCATAATGCACAACCATCTTAAAATGTTTTTTTCAATAATCACACATGCATATTCAGTTCGACATCACAATGAAGACATACACAAACAATACAAATCAGCCCTGAAGGCTCAAAGTCTTGTTGTTCATTCCAGCCAGACTAAAATACAGAAAGTCACTGCGAAAGCCTGTACTGATGTGTAGGAATGTAGCTGCTGATAGTACTGTTGATGTGCCACTATGGTTTCGGTTTATTTCTCCACTGACAGTAAATGCATGACCAAATCTGCTGATGCTTCTCCTGCCTTTTCAGCACTTTGAGAAAAAAAAACTTCTGTTTTAATGGGCATGCATGGCGGTAGCTTGCTTGTCTTCTGACAGCTCGCAATCCAATGTGGCAGGCAACTGGCTACAGTACATCATAAATGTTTCAAGGTGTAAATCAAAACCAGCTGTGATTGAGCTGAGTGTCATCAATGTATCTCAGCCAAAACTTAATGAAATGTGACCATTTCGATACCTCTGTCAGATAAAATAATAATAATAAAAAAAAATGCCTCAAAACTAAAAATGCTAGAAAATAATTTAATTGAAAACTGCTGTCATGTCATTATTACTCCTCAAAATCATTAGTGCATCTCTGAAGGTACAGAAGGCTGTAATACAACTTTCACCAAGAACAATATATATATATATATATATATATATATATATATATATATATATATATATATATATATATATATATATTTTTTTTTTTTTCAAAATCACATAATACTGCATTAGATGGTAATTATAAGAGAAAATTTTGAAGGGTTATTTATTTATTTATTTTAAGCTAATTGCATCATTTGCAACAGAATTGCATTTAAATACATTCATGCTGATTGATGTTCCACTGTGTTATTCTGATAAGCCATCACCATGTAGTAAAAAAAAGTAATAGGCCAGTATTGTGGGTTAGCTGCAAATAGGCAAGTGTGCTCCAGATAAGACGTGTGACGTTTTCACCATTTTTCCTGCCCCCTGGTCATTTTTTAGCAAAACCACTTGAATAAAAAGAGCAACACAGAAATTGTATATAGTAAGGGACTGTGTATCTCAAAAATGACTTTATTGGGATGAGAGCACTATGGTTTCAAACCTCTCATGTTTATTATTTTCCACAGACAAAATATTTTTCTCGGCCAGTGTTTTACCTTCATTTACAGTATGTGTGTAATCTTTATGGAAGTATAATAGTGCCAAAATTCCTGAAAGCAAAATAGCAGGTTGAATTAAATGAACTGAAAAAAGCATTTACAATGTTTGAAATGTTTGCCACTGCAATTTCTTGTGGTTGTATATTTCAAGTGAAAATGTAATTCAAGCATTTAAAATTCAATGCAAAAATATTCAAGTTAATAAATTGCTGTTCAAAAATATTTTCCGGTGTTAAAAATACAATCTTTATTATTTTTCAATCTTACAAATTCAAGAAACAAAATTCAGGTAGTTAAAATTCAGGTAATAAAATTCAGGTCGCTAAAATTCAGGTAACAAAATTCAGGTCGCTAAAATGCTGGTCTTCACATCCGGGATATCACAGGAAGAACAGTGGAGTGCCGCGTGCTGTGCTCGGTAATGTAGAGTCACATTCAGTAACAAGATGGGATAAATTTCCTCAGCAGCAGCAACAACATACATGCTGTTTACACTTTGTTAAATTTATATTGCTTATAAATAAAGGTAACCATAAACATTTTGTAATTAAGAAAAACGTAAAGTGTGGATAGTACGGTTTAAGGTCAGTCTGATTAAAATAAATAAAACCACTGCGCAATGTGACGTCGTAGTGACGTCTCTTTCATGTCATTTTTGGACGTCCAATTTCCGTCCATTGATGGGGTTGTTTTGTAACGCCAGGCGACGTCTTTTTTCCGACGTCTAGTGTTGACGCCACCAAATTGCTTCGCCGGCTGACGGCGCTGTAGCTTGCCCCGGCACTTGTGCAGCGTCACCATTGGGCTCCGCCCCGTGCCCCGGGAACTTCAACTCGCCGCTCCGCTTTGATCGCGCTGCGTCGCTCGCTATCGTGGAGATACGAGTTGGATTGATTGCTTCCCAATGCAAATGGCTGGAAGTACTTTACTCACCACAGAACGCACGGGAAAGGAAACGCATTCACTCGAGAACCAAACCCAATTCAGCCTTAGCATGAACCGGAACACATTCAACAGGTCTCTCACACACACATACTCAACACACCTAAACTTGGCCGAAGCCATTAACCCAAACACATTTCCTCATCACGGTGACCACAGCAACCTGCCGCAAAGCATGACGGTCGTCAGCCGCTGCCCCGCCCACGCCACAATATGTTTTTCTTTTTTACATTTTCCTGTTTCCCTTTAACAGTTTTTATTTTATTTAAAGCCTATAATCAAGTTATTTATGTTTTTATTTTATATTGTATTACTATATATATATATATATATATATATATATATATATATATATATATAGTGGCGTGGGCGGGGCAGCGGCTGACGACCAACATGCTTTGCGGCGGGTTACTTCACCCTCTTGTGAAAATGTCTTTGGTCTAAGTCAGATTAGGTCAAATGTTGAACGTCAAAATGAAGTCCAAGTTTGGTCATGGTTGGACGTCCAAATAGTGGACCTAGTTTGGACGTCAAAATGACGTCAAAAAAAAAAGAGCCAGATTAGGTCGTCAAAATGACGTCATGGTTGGACGTCCAAATAGTGGACCTAGTTTGGACGTCAAAATGACGTCCAAAAAAAATAAGCCAGATTAGGTCGTCAAAATGACGTCATGGTTGGACGTCCAAATAGTGGACCTAATTTGGACGTTGAATAGACGTCCAGAATTGGTCATGGACCGACGGACCCAATATAGACATGATCTGCACGTCTATCCGACGTCCAATGTTTAGTGGGAATAAACACATTTTTTTCACTAATTATTTTATGCAACGCAATTACAACATTTCAGTTTAATATTTAGTATGAAGTCATAAGTCTTGGATAAATTAATACCTGCCGCACTGTGACTTTGTCGCATATAAAATTGTACATCAATGGCTTCACTGCAATTAACCCCATTTCTCTTTTTTTATTGTAATTTATATTTTTTATTTATACCCTTTTTATATATCTTGTAGTTTTTGTACATCATTGCACTAGTAACTCTGGTCAGTTCCCACACGACCCTGTGTCTACTGACTAAAATATACAGTGTGCAGTCTATAACCTGTCTTACTGTTACTGTCTCTATTGCTGCTGGATATCTGGAATTTCCTTCGGAATCAATAAAGTATCTATCTATCTATCTGTCTGTCTGTCTGTCTGTCTTTATTCTTTGTCTTGAAATGTCCCTATCAGTTTCTTTTCGTCTGCAGTTACTCTGGTGTCACTCGCTGAACTGTTTGACTGCTTCCTAAATTAGTTTCTTCTGCTGTACAGACTTTTTCCACAGACTGTAACATTACCGAGCGCAGGGGCGGGAAACCCATCGCTCTCACGTGTCAATGAAAGAGCGCCGGCTTTGCTTTGAATATAGCGTTACGGAATGGGGGTAATTTTAACCGTTTATTGTGCAACTGGCAACCCAGCCTGTTGGTTTCTGGAAAGTAGACTGCAGAGGGATCAGGAAGTACACATTAAAGTACACTGCGGCACGGACAGCAGCACGCGGCACTCCACTGCTCTTCCTGTGATATCCCGGATTTAAAGACCAGCATTTTAGCGACCTGAATTTTGTTACCTGAATTTTAGCGACCTGAATTTTTACTTCCTGAATTTTGTTACTTGAATTTTTACTACCTGAATTTTGTTACCTGAATTTTTACTACCTGAATTTTGTTACTTGAATTTGTAAGATTGAAAAATAATAAAGATTGTATTTTTAACACCTGAAAATATTTTTGAACAGCAATTTATTAACTTGAATATTTTTGCATTGAATTTTAAATGCTTGAATTACATTTTCACTTGAAATATACAACCGCAATAAATTGCAGTGGCAAAAATTTCAAACATTGTAAATGCTCTAAAGATTTTTTTCAATTCAGTTCAAATTGCAATGCAGAAAAATTCAAAATTTTTTATTTCAACACGTTTTTTTCCGTTCATGTAATTTAACCTGCTATTTTGCTTTCAGGAATTTTAGCACTAATATACTTCCTTAAATTTGATTGTAGAACATGTTTGCAAAATTTAGTTTTGTTATTCAGTTATTCATTTGTACATGTCATGTTAATAAGCTAAACAAGCTTAATAAGCTTTATTAAGATCAAATAATATGATCAAAACCAGTATTGTTGGTTTGTATAACATGTACAGTAAATAAAGCAGAGTAATACTGTATATAGTAAATAGTAACAATAAAATCATATAACATTAATTGTCACAATTGGAGATGCAGTAAAAAATTTTTTTTTGGAAATATAAAACAAATAATGCTTCTGACCTGACCTCTCCATATATGAAAAATTATTAAAGAAAATAATAATAAAATATCAAACCAACCAATGTTTTTAGTTTTCTACCCCTGTTTTGACTACATTAAACAGCATTCCTTTAGAAAGGTCTATTTATGTTGACAATTAAAGTAAAAACAATACATTAAAGTAAAAAGTAATGATTGCCAAAGCACTGATAATAGAAAAGTGTGGTGGATCATCTTTTCCTCCAATTAAACTGTCTTAATAGTTGATTTTCTTTCATTCATTCATTCATTCATTCATTCATCTTCAGTAAGCAGTTTACTAGGTTTGCAGTCGATCTTGGAGGTAAAAGATGTTAAAAACAGGTAAAAACAGCAGACCTCTGAGCACCTCTAGCTTGGCTGTAATGATTTATCACTTTTTAATTGCCATCTTGATTAACTATCTGCTGAATTATTACAATGTATTGCCTCATCACCACAATGTTTGCATTAATTAGGGCATATTTCCAGCAAATTAGATTAATATAAGGTCAAATTATGGTGTGCCATATGCATACAGTTTGCTGTGAATGTTATACCCCGTATATGTAAAAGGGTCTAGTGGGTAGGTGCTTATGTTTATAGTCAATACTGTACAGTATATGCAGCTGAAGCTGATTCATGTAAGACAGATGCAGATTAGTCTGTATGCACAACTGTGATGCATAAAGGCTGTTTTGTTTTTAAATCTAACTAAAAAGCAATTAATACATTTCTGTGCACCTGGCCTGGATTGGGCATTTTCCTGGTGGGCCGACACACTTAAGAGTCGATACAATGCATTGTTATTTTTTGCTAAAGAATTCATGAAGGAAGTGAGATCCATGGGTTTATCTTCTATACTGACAGCATAAGCCCAATCACATGGCACCACAAACAGCGTATCTTTCTTTTGCCTATATAAAATCTCTCTCTTCTTCTCCATCCCTCGTAAAATTAACAAACTTAGTTAGTGAAAGCTACATGAAAAAAAAAAGCTTTAAAAGTTTGGAGTGCAGCATCATCAGGCAAATATAGAAGAGCAGATGTGTACTGTAATCGATGAGGGCCAGAGTGACAGGCAGAAGAAGGAGGAGCAGGAGAGAGGATAGATAAATCGGTAAGGAGAAGCTACATGATAGCAGGGACTTGCAGAGAGCGAATAGAGCCATGTTTAATTCCAATGAAGTTCCAATGTTAGTTTCCTCAAACAGTCATATCTTTTGCTGACTATTATAAAATTAACTACCTTAGCATTTAACATTGTATTGGCAAAGCTCATAGAGCCATGAATGACTTTGGTCATGATTTGATAAGTATAATAAGCAGCATTATAGGCCTGTACAACACCTCTAATGTTGTCAAATTTATGAAATGTATTAGCCTAAGAAATCACGTTCACAAGTAAAGATGGCATAATCAGAAGGTGGCAGACATATTTGTCATGAACTAACCGGGATGACCAGAATGATGATCGTGCTATCTGTCACGAACAAACCGGGATGACCAGATAGCTTTAGCAGTTAGCCCTGTAGCGTGAATGGTAAACCCAAACGCAGATAAACACGAGCGGGCAGGATAATCACGCGATTTGCTATAAGGACTCTCACACTCAATGAGCAAAGGAAAGTTTACTTCCGGGTCCTAATGCCGGTCGCGGCTGAGTGTGCATGACAGTACCCCCCCGTCCAGGACCGACTCCGGACGGTCCAGGGGTGGAGGATACCCGGTGACGGTAGTCCCTAATGAGCCCGGAGTCGAGGATGAAGCGAGCTGGGACCCAGGACCGCTCCTCGGGGCCGTAGCCCTCCCAGTCGACCAGATACTGGGTGCCCCTGCCCCGAGGGCGCGAGTCGAGGATCCGTCGCACGGTGTAGGCGGGACCACCGTCAATGATTCGAGGAGGAGGAGCAGGGGGGGTGGGTGGAACCATGGGTGAGGTGGTGAATGGTTTCAGCTGTGAGGTGTGGAAGACAGGGTGGATCCGGAGCGCCGCAGGCAGCTGGAGCCGGTAGGTGACAGGGTTGATCCTGAGAGTAATGCGGTATGGCCCGATGAACCTTGGTGATAACTTTTTTGACTCTGTGTGCAGGTGGAGGTTTTTGGTTGATAGCCACACTTTGTCACCTACGTGGTACAACCGTCCCGGAGGGCGCCGACGGCGGTGTTGGGCCACATAGTTGGCGTTGGTGTGTCGGATGGCGAGGTTGGCTTGGTGCCATAGCCGCCGGCACCGGCGAACCAACTGTTGGGCCGATGGTACATCAACCTCCGGTGGGTGAACATCGGAGGCTGGAAACCATAGCACACCTCGAATGGGCTCAGGCTGGTGGCTGAGGAGACGTGAAGGTTGAGTGATAATTCAACCGTCTGACCGTTCGTCTGGGGGTGGTAGCCAGAGGACAAACTGCAGGACGAATCAATCAGACGGCAGAAGGCCTTCCAGAACCGGGCGGTGAACTGGGGACCTCTGTCCGAGACGATGTCCTTAGGGAACCCATGCAATCGGACTACGTGTTCCAATATCAGCTCGGCTGTGGTTTTGGCTGACGGGAGTCCGGTGAGGGCCACCAGGTGCACTGCCTTGGAGAAGCGGTCCACGATGGTGAGGATGACGTCTCTTCCTTCGGAGATCGGCAGGCCCGTGATGAAGTCGACGGCAATGTGCGACCAGGGCCGACGAGGAACTGGGAGCGGTTGAAGCTCCCCCGGTGTTGGTTGGTTGGAGTCTTTGGCCCTGGTGCACACTGGGCACGCCCGGACGAACTCGGTAGCCTCCCTCCTCATCGAAGGCCACCAAAAGGCCCGTCCCACGAAGGTGAGGGTTCTCCGGGTTCCCTGGTGTCCCGCGACGGGCGAAGAATGACCCCACTGGAGGACTTCGGGCCGGAGTTGAGTGGGAACGTAGAGCGGCCCGGGCGGCACACCTGCCGGTGCGGGTTCGCTGGCCAGTGCCTGGCGGACCTTCGTTTCCATATCCCAGTGCAGGGGTGCGATGATCCGGGTGGGTGGAAGGACAGGCACGGGCTCCGCCCGGGGTGCCTCTCGTTCGTATTGACGGGAGAGGGCGTCGGCCTTGGTGTTCTTTGACCCCGGGCGGTACGAAAGATGGAAATCGTACTGTTCGAAGAACAGGGCCCACCGTGCCTGTCATGGGTTCAGCTGCTTGAGGTTGCGGATGGTGATGAGGTTCTGATGATCCGTCCAGACAATGAATGGCTCACTGGCACCCTGGAGCCAATGACGCCACTCCTCCAAGGCCCACTTTATGCCCAACAGTTCACGGTCCCCTACTCCGTATCGCTGCTGAGTGGGGTTAAACTTTTTGGAGTAAAAGCCACAGGGGTGTAGATTCTGGTCTGGACCTCGTTGTGAGAGAACAGCGCCGGTGCCCACTTCCGACGCGTCCACCTCCACAACGAACGGTTGGCTGGCATCCGGATGGAGGAGAATCGGGGCGGTGGTGAACAGGTGACAGAGTCGGTGGAATGCTGAGATGGCGGTAGGGTTGAGTTGGAAGGAATGGTTGGAGAGCCTGGTAAGTGCAGTGAGTGGTGCTGCAACTGTACTGTAGCCCCGGATAAAGCGACGATAAAAGTTCGCAAACCCGAGAAAGCGTTGGAGCTGCTTGATTGTCCTGGGTAGGGGCCAGTGACATACAACCTCCAGCTTCTGCGGGTCCATGGCCACACCCTGGGGCGAGATAACAAAACCCAGGAACGTGGTGGAGTGCTCGTGAAAAGCACACTTTTCCAACTTACAGTACAGCTGGTGGGCGAGCAATCTCTTAAGGACAGCTCGAACATGTTTTGTGTGTTCCTCGGGGGTGCGTGAGTATATTAAAATGTCATCTAGGTAGACGAACACCCATCGGCCTAGCATGTCCCTGAGGACGTCGTTGATGAAACACTGGAAGGCAGAGGGTGCGTTGTAGAGACCAAATGGAATGACCAGGCTCTCATAGTGTCCGGTAGGGGTGATGAAGGCCGTCTTCCACTCATCACCCTCTCTGATGCGCACCAAGTTGTAGGCGCTCCGGAGGTCCAACTTAGTGAACATGGTGGCACCAGAGAGGACGTCCAGGGCTGAGTTGGTAAGAGGCAAAGGGTGACGATTTCTGATGGTGATCTTGTTAAGCCCCCGATAGTCGACACGCGGACGAAGTTCACTCCCTTTTTTCTTTACAAAGAAGAACCCCACGGCAGCCGGCGAGGAGGAGGGCCTGATGGTTCCATTTCGCAGGGCGCTGGCGACATACTCCTCCATAGCCTGGGTCTCACTGGTAGAGAGGGAGTAGAGATGGCCGCGGGGGGGGCTGGAGCCTGGCTGGAGTTCGATGGCTAGGTCGTAAGGTCGATGAGGTGGTAGATGGCTGGCCCGGCGTTTGCAGAACACCTCAGCCAGGTCTCGATATGGTGGCAGAATGGCGTGGATGTCGACGTCGGGGGCCTCGGACTCCCTGGAACACGTCCCAGCCTGAGCCTGTAGGCATAAGTCGGTGCAGGTCGGCCCCCATTGAAGGATCCGGTTCTGAGACCAGGAGATGAGTGGGTCGTGCTGTAAGAGCCAGGGGTAGCCGAGGATGATGGGTGGAGAGGAGATGGGTGTAAGGTGAAATTGGATAGACTCCTGATGTTGGCCGAGGATGAGAGTGATGGGTGGAGTCTGCTGGGTGATGGGGCTGGATGAGAGGGGCCGCCCGTCGACTGAGGTGATTTTCACTGGCTGGGATAACGCCTCAATCTTTACCCCCAATCCTCTGGCGTACGTTGAGTCAATGAAGTTACCCGCGGCACCAGAATCGATGAACGCGGTACTTCTGACCCGTCTGTGGCCAAGATGGAGGGTTACCTGGACCGTGAGTCGAGTGGCGGTGTTATCGGTGGTAGCGGAGAGATGGATGGTACCCGGGGAGTCTCTCCTCTCTCTCACCGGGTTTGGGCGTTTCCCGGACGGGACGGGCAGGTCGCTCGATGGTGCGCTGCTGAGCCGCAGTAGGCGCACAGTCCCTCGCGGTAACGTCTCTCGCGTTCCGCCACGGTCAGGGAGGCGCGCCCTAGCTGCATGGGTTCCCCGGCTCCGGTGTCAACCACGGCAGGGGGTGGAGATCCGACACGTCCAGGGAGAGCGGTGGTGACGGTGGTTGGTGACCTTGGTGCAGTGTAGGCGTAAGTGGATGGTGGCGGCAGGGTTCGAGGTGCTGGCTTCGGACGGGATAGGAGGCGCTGGTCAATCCGGAGGGCTAGCTGGATTAGCCCCTCCAGTGTGGCTGGGAGCTCTCGTCCAGCTAGCTCGTCTTTGATGCGATTAGCCAGCCCCTCGAAGTAGGACGTCCGGAGGGCTGCGTCTCCCCAGGAGGTCTGGATGGCGAGGGTCCGGTACTCGGCAGTGTATTTACTCACGGACAGTCCTCCCTGCCGCAGGTGGTAGAGCTTTGTGTCGGTCTCCACCTCGCCCGCGGGATGTTCAAACGTTAGCTTGAGCTGACGGGTGAATTCATTATAGGAGTGCGCGGTGTCTGTGGCGGGCGGGCCGCTAGCCAGCCCATCAACCGCCGCCCCGGAGGCCCGCGTTCTCCCGCCTAAGCTCCGCTACCTCGCGGCGCAAGGCCGCGGTGTCTTGGACACTCCGGCGCAGAGAATCGAGCTCCGCGGTTAGCGTATTGATGAGCAAAGCATGCCGGTCAACCACATCGCAGAGGCGGGCGTGATCCGCTGGGTTTACTGCTTTGGGCTCTGTCATTCTGTAACGAACTAACCTGGATGACCAGAATGATGATCGTGCTATCTGTCACGAACAAACCGGGATGACCAGATAGCTTTAGCAGTTAGCCCTGTAGCGTGAATGGTAAACCCAAACGTGGATAAACACGAGCGGGCAGGATAATCACGCGATTTGCTATAAGGACTCTCACACTCAATGAGCAAAGGAAAGACACAATCTAACCCTAGTCCTATAAACACACACTCAGTCTGAAAAGATAGCCAAGAAAGTGAGTACTCACATATACGGGAACGATTCCGAAAAGACCTGGGCATAACTCAATGACAGAGCGATGTGCGGCGCCATCTTGTTTCCTTTTATGCTTTCAGGTTCGCGACCGTCTTACTTCCGGGTCCTAATGCCGGTCGCGGCTGAGTGTGCATGACAATATTATAATAAAGCGTCATGCTATGTTTTGTTTTGTGTGCTCGGCCATCAGCAAGACAACTAACTCCAGCACTGTTCTTGTACAATACATGCTGTACATACTGTACTTGGACACTTACATTTTTTTCTTTCAACAATATTTTTATTGATTTTAACAGGGATAAAACAGGGTAAACATGTAATATTTTAATGCAGGTTTTATAATCCCCTTATAAACCCTATAGCTCCCACCCCGTCCCTCCCCGACTCCAAGCCAGTTTTACAAGCATATGAAAGGCTAAACGCCAGGCATTGAGAGAAACCAAAAAAGAAAAAAGAATATGGAGCTGGAAGTTTTTTGGTTCTACGTGCAAAAAATAAATAAATAAAGAGGAATAAAAAGGGGAAAGAAAGCAAACAAACAAGTAATTAAATAAGACAGGAATCAAACTATAAATGTATATGAAAAAAGTGAAGGAAGGGCCCCCACACCTGTTGAAATTTAAAGTCTGGGTAATGAATTGAATAGTGAATCTTCTCCAGGGACAGACAGGACATGATATCTCTGAGCCACTGGGCGTGGGTAGGTGACGAGGCATCCTTCCACTTGAATAAAAGAGAACGCCTGGCCAGGAGTGTCGCAAAAGATAACAATCTCTTTTTGGCTGGACTTAGACTCTTACCCTCTTCTCCAGTGACACCAAAAAGAGCAATCAGAGGGTCTGGTTCAAGATTGCAATTCAATATGAAGGACAGGGTCTTAAAAACATCCCTCCAGAATTTTTCCAAATTCGGGCATGTCCAGTACATATGAATAAGAGACGCCTCTCCACTTTTACATTTATTACAGCAAGGATCAATGTCTGGGTAGAAACGGGAGAGTTTAAGTTTGGAGAAATGAGCCCTGTGTACAAACTTAAACTGTAATAAAGAGTGGCGGGCACATAAGGAGGTTGAGTTGATAAGTTTAAGAATTGAATTCCAAGTATCATCTGATAGTGACAAATTTAAATCCTTCTCCCAAGCAGTTTTAATTTTACACAGAGGGGTGTGACTCGAAGCCATCAATCCACCATAAATAGTGGATATTAGGCCTTTACGCAGCGGAGACAAACAGAGGAGGTTATCTAGAATGTTTGCAGCAGGAGCCTCAGGGAAATTTGGTATTAAAGAGCGAATGAAGTGTCTTACTTGCAGATATCTGAAAAAATGAGAATTGGGTAAGTTAAACCTCTCGGAAAGCTGTTCAAATGATGCAAACTTATGGTCAACGAACAGGTCTTTGCAAAGCTTGATGCCCTTATTGTACCATTCCTGAAACACTGAGTCATGTAAAGAAGGTTGGAAGAGATGGTTAGAGACGATAGGACTGGACAGAGAGAAGCCTAGAAGACCGCTGTGCTTTCTGAACTGAGCCCATACTCTCAAGGTATGCACCACTACTGAGTTATTGATTAATTTAATTGAGGGGATGGGGAGAGCAGATCCAAGGAGTGCAGAGACAGAGAGATTTTTGACAGACTTTATCTCCATTTCCACCCAGGCAGGCCGATTAGGTTGGTTATGAAAATATGACCAAAAGATGACAGATCGAATGTTTGCTGCCCAGTAGTAGAAACGAAAATTAGGTAGAGCCATGCCACCGTCTCTTTTAGATCTTTGAAGTAGGGACTTATTCAATCGTGGATGTTTACCTTTCCAAAGGTAAGAAGATATAATTGAGTCTAAAGCGCCAAAGTAAGATTTGGGAATAAAAACAGGTACAGACTGAAAGAGATATAAAAATTTAGGGAGAATACTCATTTTAATGGCATTAATGCGGCCCACCAGGGACATGGACAGTGGTGACCATCGTCCCAAGTCCTTTCTTGTTTGGTTCAACAACCTAATAAAATTTTCTTTAAAGAGGTGTTTATGTTTCCTTGTGATTGTAATACCAAGATAGGTAAACTGATTTTTCACAATGTTGAATGGAAAATTGTGCATACCAGTTGTTACTGCTGTATTATCTAGCAGAAAAAGTTCACTTTTGTGCAAATTTAATTTATATCCTGAAAAATAGCTAAATTCCCTGAGCAATGACAGCACAGGTGGCAGAGAGGAGACTGGATTCGATAAAAAAAGTAGAAGATCATCCGCATAAAGGGAAACTTTATGTTCTTCTCCCTGCCTCCAAATCCCAGATATATCTCTACAGCTTCGGAATGCAACTGCTAGTGGCTCAATGGCGAGGTTAAAGAGCAATGGGCTAAGGGGACATCCCTGACGAGTTCCCCGCTGAAGACTGAATGGTTGAGACTGCTGAGCATTTGTCAGAACTGAGGCAGTGGGGCTTGAATATAATAATTTAACCCAAGTGATAAAACTTGGACCAAAATTAAATTTTTCTAAAGCCCTGAATAAATACTCCCATTCCACACGATCAAAAGCCTTTTCAGCATCCAAAGAAAGGACACACTCAGGGGTCTCCTCTGATGGTGTGTACAAGATATCCATAAGGCGTCGAATGTTAAAGTAAGAGTAACGATTTTTAACAAAACCGGTCTGGTCCTCAGATATAATAGAGGGTAGAACATTCTCTAATCTACGAGCCAAGACTTTAGCAAGGATTTTAACATCCACATTAAGAAGAGAGATTGGTCTATATGAGGAGCACTCTGTTGGGTCCTTATCCTTCTTTGCTATGAGGGTGATGCGAGCCTCATTAAATGACGCAGGCATCTTACCTTGCTTGAAAGATTCAGATAGAACCAAAGCTAGTTGTGGTGCAAGGTATGAGGAGAATGATTTAAAAAACTCTGCAGGGAACCCGTCAGGACCCGGGGACTTACCAGATTGCAATGAGGAGATAGCTAAACTGATTTCCTCTTGTGATATGGGCTCTTCTAACCTTAATCTAGAATCAGGGGACAGTGTTGGGATATTTAGTTGAGTCAAGAAATTCTCAACTGCACTATGGTCCTTTGGGAACTCAGAAGTATATAATCGAGAATAAAAATTCCTGAATGCATCATTAATTTTAGAATGGTCCGTAGTGATGGTACCATCCTCCATCCGAATTTTCGTAATTTGTTGCTGTGCTCTAAATCCTTTTAACTGATTAGCTAAAAGTTTCCCAGATTTGTCACCATGAATGTAAAATTGGCTCCTACTCTTTAATAATTGCCGTTCAATTACATGCGTTGAAATAAGTTCAAACTTAGTTTGCACTTCTACGCGTTTTTTATAGAGATCAGGGTTTTTAAATAGAGCATACTGCTGGTCAATTTCTTTAATTTGGTTGGTCAAATCTTTTCGTTCTTTATATGCCTTCCTTTTCATATTTGCAGTGTATGAAATTATCTGTCCCCTGAGGTAGGCTTTCAGAGCATCCCAAACAACCAAACGTGACACTTCAGGTGTTTCATTTGTGGTGAAGAAAAAAACGATCTGGTCTTCCATAAATTTTACAAAATCGTCCTCCATCAGCAACGATGAATTAAAGCGCCAATGTTTAGTAACTTGAGGGAGATCTGGAAGTTTTATAGACATAACAACTGGAGCATGATCTGATATCACAATGCTCTGATAAGCACAAGAAGTAACCATTGGGATCAATTGATTATCTATAAAGAAATAATCAATTCTGGAGAAAGTATGGTGAACATGTGAGAAAAAGGAGTATTCTTTCTTTTTTGGATTAAGGAAGCGCCATATGTCAGAGATACCAAAGCTGCAGAGATAGGACTGAAGTAGCGTAGCGGATTTACTCAGAGGTATAGGATTGGGAGATGACCTGTCAAGTGATGGATCTAAACAGCAGTTAAAGTCTCCCCCTAATATGAGAGAGTATGAGCTCAGATCAGGCAGAAGAGAGAAAAAATGTTCAAAGAAGGAGACATCGTCATAATTAGGGGCATATAAATTAGCCAACACTACATTAGTATTAAATAACTTCCCTGAAACAATGATATAACGACCTTGTATATCCGTAATAACATTATGATGCTCAAAAGAGATGTTTGGGTTAATGAGAATTGAGACACCCCTAGCTTTGGCCTGAAAGGTTGAGTGGTAGTGCTGCCCACCCCAACGTGACATAAGGCGAGAATTATCAGAACTGCGAATGTGAGTTTCTTGTAAAAATGCGATTGCAGTGTTAAGTTGTTTAAGGTGTGAGAGCACCTTCCTTCTCTTCACCGGATGGTTTAAACCCTTAACATTCCAGCTCACAAAGTTTAAAGAACTATTCATTCTCCCTGAGAGAAAATGCAGGTAGATAAACATGAATAAGATGCCTAACGTCAGCCTTAAAGTGTAAAACACAGAACAACGTGTTAAAAATACACAGTATACAAAGAACTAACACAATACTGGCTTTGGAGATCCCCCACCCCTTCCCCCCACACCCCTGCCCCCCGCACCCCTCCCCCACACACCCCTCTACCCCCCAACAAACAAAGATAGCTGCTAACAAACAGAGCAGCAAGCTCTTCCATCCTTCCATATTCCACCCAACAAATCCTCCTGCTGCTAACCACCCCATCTTCTGCTCCGACACAACTTACAGAAACTAATAATTAAATATATAAATAAAACATTTCCACACTCCAATACTGAAATCTCTCAATGAGAGAAAAACACACCACCACCACCCCTCCCCCCACGTCACATTGTAACTCTAAATATACAAACGTAAATCACACGTGATTAAAAATAGAAAAAATAGTAATATAAAAATAATAATAATAACCCCTTCACAAGTTTAACACAACACTCTTACCGGGAAAGACGTAAACGGGACACTTACATTTTATTAAATCATTTGAAATTGTACTTTGACTTTAAGCTTATATTCTTTGGCAGTTTTAAATGTACTTGCCTTTATCTGTGAGTTTGAGTGAGTGCTCTAGTCCACTTACACTGGTATACACACGTGTATCACATACTAAATCAGTCCTGACATTGGACATATTTTATATATAAAATAAATTCATTTAATTTAATAAAATATATATGCTACTCACAATAAGTTAGTGATATTGTTATTTACATGAGTGCTTTTCCTATTTGCTCTGAATTTGAATGAAATAAGTAAACGTTCCCTTTGATATTACTAATAATGTATGAGAAGAAACACCATTTTCATTAGTTTAATATTTATTACCTAAAAATTTTTGACAATAACAGGGTTAGCCCCAAATAACAAAAATTGACAATGTCAGTAGCGGGTGTTTCCACCATTTGCTGCAATGACAGCTTGACAGCGACGTCTCATGCTCCTCACTAGCCTCATGATGTTGTTCTGAGGCAATGCGTTCCACTCTTCCACAAGTTCTACACGCAGTTCTTCCAGGTCACGTAGGAGTGGGGTACGATCATCCAGTCTCTGCTTCAACTTGTCCCAGATGTGCTCTATGCGGTGACAATTCTGCCACGATGTGGTGGAGCATTATCATCCATGAATAGAAAGTTGGGGGTGTGCTGACGGAATTTGGGGGTGATGATGGGTTCTATGATGTCTCTGAGGTAAGAACGTGCAGTGACTGAGCCATGTACAATAACCAAATCTGTTTTGCGCTGACTGGTGATGCCTGCCCAGACTGTTGCACCTCCTCCACCAAAGCAAACCCTGGTGACCATGTTGACCTCAGCGTATCGCTCACCTCGCCTTCTGACGACACGTGACCCGACACTCATCAGTGAACAGGACGGTAGACCACTGCTGCATTGTCCAGGTCACATGGTCTTGTGCCAACTGCAAACACAGTCTTAGTGTCAGTGGAGTCACCTGCAACGGTCGTCTGGCATTCAAGCCAAAGCGGTGGAGTCGGTTGCGAATGGTTTGTCTGGAAACCCTAATACCCCTCGCATCTCGTAAACGGGCCTGCAGCTGTGTGGCAGTTGCATAACAATGTCTGAGTGCATAGGTCCTTAGGTACTGGTCATCGTTGCGGTCTGTCACTCGTGGGGCTCCACTCCTGGGTCTGTCATGAACTCTGACAGTAGTTCTGTGTCTTGATGCAAGTCTGCTGATGACACACCAAGTTCACGAGCAACATCTGAAGACGTGTCATGGCCAGGTGGCGCTGCTCGTCCATTAAGTGACGTCGTGTGTTCATGGCTGTTTGAATGATGAACTTGGAATGACTTCCTGGCAAAACCAGCTTTTTATACCCACAGAATGTTGAAATTAATGCCATATTGAAAAAGGGTGTCTTTTGGGATTGGCCCCAATATAAGGCACATCTGTACACAATGAGACCATTACATGGAAAACACAAAATGAGGTGCGTCTATCACCCCAATACAATTGCCTCCTTATCCCAAAAATGTCTGAAGTGAAACAAACACTGTATGTATGAAATCCACTAAGTCTCTCACAATATCCCTAACTTTGTGAGTAGTGTATATATACACGTCCTTCTCAAAAAATTTGCATATTGTGATAAAGTTCATTATTTTCTGTAATGTACTGATAAACATTAGACTTTCATATATTTTAGATTCATTACACACAACTGAAGTAGTTCAAGCCTTTCATTGTTTTAATATTGATGATTGTGGCATACAGCTCATGAAAACCCAAATTCCTATCTCAAAAAATTAGCATATCATGAAAAGGTTCTCTAAACGAGCTATTAACCTAATCACCTGAATCAACTAATTAACTCTAAACACCTGCAAAAGATTCCTGAGGCTTTTAAAAACTCCCCTCCTGGTTCATTACTCAAAAACGCAATCATGGGTAAGACTGCCGACCTGACTGCTGTCCAGAAGGCCATCATTGACACCATCAAGCAAGAGGGTAAGACACAGAAAGAAATTTCTGAACGAATAGGCTGTTCCCAGAGTGCTGTATCAAGGCACCTCAGTGGGAAGTCTGTGGGAAGGAAAAAGTGTGGCAGAAAACGCTGCACAACGAGAAGAGGTGACCGGGCCCTGAGGAAGATTGTGGAGAAGGACCGATTCCAGACCTTGGGGGACCTGCGGAAGCAGTGGACTGAGTTTGGAGTAGAAAAATCCAGAGCCACCGTGTACAGGCGTGTGCAGGAAATGGGCTACAGGTTGCAAATTTTGCATGTCATTCGGAAATCAAGGTGCCAGAGTCTGGAGGAAGACTGTGGAGAGGGAAATGCCAAAATGCCTGAAGTCTAGTGTCAAGTACCCACAGTCAGTGATGGTCTGGGGTGCCATGTCAGCTGCTGGTGTTGGTCCACTGTGTTTTATCAAGGGCAGGGTCAATGCAGCTAGCTATCAGGAGATTTTGGAGCACTTCATGCTTCCATCTGCTGAAAAGCTTTATGGAGATGAAGATTTCATTTTTCAGCACGACCTGGCACCTGCTCACAGAGCCAAAACCACTGGTAAATGGTTTACTGACCATGGTATTACTGTGCTCAATTGGCCTGCCAACTCTCCTGACCTGAAGCCCATAGAGAATCTGTGGAATATTGTGAAGAGAAAGTTGAGAGACACAAGACACAAGAATCTGCAAAAGGATTCCCGACCAAGTATTGAGTGCATAACTGAACATAATTATTTGAAGGTTGACTTTTTTTGTATTAAAAACACTTTTCTTTTATTGGTCGGATGAAATATGCTAATTTTTTGAGATAGGGATTTGGGGTTTTCATGAGCTGTATGCCACAATCATCAATATTAAAACAATAAAAAGGCTTGAACTACTTCAGTTGTGTGTAATGAATCTAAAATATATGATTTATCAGTACATTACAGAAAATAATGAACTTTATCACAATATGCTAATTTTTTGAGAAGGACCTGTACATACAGTATATGTGTGTGTGTGTGTGTGTGTGTGTGTGTTTAATGTCAGGGCCATGATGCAAACCGTAACATCTTGTGTACACCTCTGAATTGCAATGGTTTGGAATTGCTAGCATGTTAAGTATTCATCAGACAATGCTGGTGAGAGCAGTTGTAGATAAATCTTAGATGAAGATGGATTACTTTATACATCTCTTGTTGTTAAGGGAAGTGTTACTCTACTAAAAGATCTATTTTTATAACCTTGGGTTTGGCAAAACCTCAGCCTATATGAGTAGAACACCATGAACTTTATGCTTTTTCTTTCTTGAAAACTACAAATAGTGAAGTTTTTTTGATAGATCAATGCAGTTGCGTAAAACTCCATTGATAGACCTGATCCTTTTCCATTGCTCCAAAGAAAAATCTTTATGCTCCCTAACAAACTGAAGCCTTTTTTCTGATTAGTCTCATTAACAAGTGGTTTTCTCATGGCGACCCAGCTGTTTAGTCCCAATCCTGTGAGTTCTCATCACATTGTGTGTGTATTTTTATATTTATTTAACTATTAAATATAGCTATAGTTTTTACTGTTGATTTTGTACCGTGTAACTTCAACAAGTGTTTAAGTGATCTCCATTCATGATTTTTTTCTTGACCACATTTCTTCCATAAGGTTTATGGTTCGATCGGCACTATCCTTCCAGGTCTTAATAATGTGTTGGAGTTCTTAACCCAGTTGCAGTTATTTTATATCTCCTTAGTCACTCTCTTTGATTGATGCAGACCGATAATTTGACTCTTCTGAAATTTTTTTGACAAAATGTATACTGGTGCATTCTTACATGAAAACAATTTGTGAAACAGGTGCTTAAACTTATCACTTTTGTCACACAATAATAACTACTAATAATAACTGTGTATTGTAAAAGTACTCCATATTCACCACCAAGTTAAAATTATGATGGAAAATGGTCTGGTATGTTGCAATTTTGCAGTTATTACTCCTAATTATGCATGAAATATGCCCAATTAATCTATTCCTTCTGCTAAAGCAGCAGCAATAAACACCTCTCTGCTCTGCTGGATTCAATAAATATACGTAGTGAGTATATCAACCTCAATGTTTCTGACCCACTGAAATATACATTCATTAAATCCTTCACTCTATTCATGTGGTGACATCATCTCAGACGATTCCATGGAGTGGTGCGAACCCTCAAAATTTTTTCATATCCCTTTCTTTTCTTTTTATATACAGTCTGTATTTGTTTAGCCAACATCAGAGAAAAGGAAATAGATAAAAAGAGGCAGAAAAGAGAAGAATGGGAAAACTGAAAGCTCGGCATTAATTTCTCAGCAGATCTACTGACAATATGCCCGCGGTGATGAAAAGGCAACATGTTTCTCATACTTTGATAATGTATGCAGAGCTGAAATCGACTCGCTCAGCAATCAGAGCCTCCCACACTTGCGTTCTGCACAACGGATTAACTCAAGCTGATAACGAAAGACATGGTGAAAGCTTCCACTACCACTATCATGTACAATATCCCTGCAGCTGCACTGCCGCATGAATAACGAGGATTCAGCGACTGCTTTACTGAAACAAGTCTTTAATTAGGTCCAGGTTATAGTAGACACTGTTGACCCACGCACTGTCTGAATTCTATGGATTGACATGAAAACAAATATTCTGTGTAGCAACACTAATAGGTTGTGCAAGGAACCAGTATGTTGAAAATATTTTTGTTCTTCTGCTGATCCAGTTTGAGACTCTTGCTGCAGAGTCTTGATCTCGTCTGCCAGTTGCCATATTTCGTTATAATGGTATTATATTGTATTTTTCATCTATCTAAAAAAAAACCCCTAAGAGGCAATGCATATGGGAATTATACTACCATTCCAGTAGTGCAGAGAATCGCTTGCCACTGGGGGTTGAACTAAATGGCCATAAATCTTCCCCAACTGACATTAAGGTAGTTTTTTCTCTTAGAAGTCCTGCTTTACATTTTATTTCATGTGTGAAATACCATTTTGGCCACAAGGAATATGAAATTCTAATGCCCCTTGCTTGCTTGGAATAAGACTGTGCACTAGATCACCATTGCTTTGTTTGCAATTTATAAGTCTTCTCTCTGACAAGATTTCAGTTCAGCCTTATGAGTTATATTAAGTTCAATCCAGGGGTCACATTTGTCACCTGTGCATATGCATAGTTTTGTACATACACCATGCATGCACACATTTTTATACATAGAATTTGCTTTCTTGAAATTCTTGACCATGCGTATAAAGGGATCCCTAGTTGTTTAAAAAAAAAGTGTTATAGTAGTTAGGCTGATTATAAGGAACTTTCATTCCACTAAATAGCAATCATATTAGCATAACTCAGAGAGTAATTACTGATTTCATTGCTCAGAACCAAGTGCAGATTTGGCTCATGCAGCTTTGCACACAGAGAGGAATGTAGTTGTATGGAGAGTTTTGAGCCATGGCACATTTCAAAGAAATTTCAGACATGCATTTCCCAGGCAACTACCAGTCGAATAATTTTCATGCTTGCATATTACTCACACTGTACTACATTAAATCTCCAAAACTGGCAGCAGAAAAGACAACAAAAATTATTAACTTTTTATGTCATTGCAAGGTTTCTAAATCAAGTGTAAATGTATTGAATTGAATCAGTACCAAATAAGCAATTTTGCTTAGTTTTTTTGCAGGAGTATTTTTTATTTTACTGTCAGAAAGTTCATATTCTTAGACACTTTAACATGGTCTGTAGGGTTCATATCAAACAGTGCCATGAGTAGACTGCTGGGCTTTTTAACAGAAAAGTTGTTTATATGGCTGTGTACTGTACAATTTGTAATGTGTGAGATTTATCAACCTCTCCTGCATACAATTGGGTATATGCACATGTGATAAATATTTTCTTGTGCGTACCGACAGTCCTTTACATAAATTTAGAATTTGTTCTACACACGATTTGAAATTGAATCAAATCTCAGATATAAGTGCAAATATTTTTGGAAGACTGAGCATTGTGGTGGGTATTAATATTGATGCATTCTAAACATTCATTTCAAACATTTTTTTTATTATAAAACCTTTTTTTTGTATTAACTCTTTGGGATTTCTTTGTAATTATTTATATAATCCGTTTACTTTATCATGTTGCTTCAATGAAATTAGGAAGGACTTACTGATGGGCATCATAATGCAGGTCACGCAGACCCTTTATGGGTCTGAAACAAATAATCTTTTTACAAAAATGTATTTCACAACATAGTATCATATTTGTTACTTACTGTAGTATAGAATGCCTAACTACACATTCAGCAAGCAAAAAAACAAGGCTCTGTTCACATTACAAACCACGCTGTTCAATTACGTTTTTTTCCCCCCTGGTCAGATTGGATATGCATGGCATGCCGGATCACATTTATCTGATGTGGATGCATCAGTCTTCTGAAACAGCAAATATGCACACACTCATACATCTTTGCTTATGGTTTCTAGGTTAAAACATATAATATTTTTGGGTGACCACTCATTCATTTCAAACACTAGATGATATTTTAGCAAAAATAAAAATGCTTAATATTTTGCTTTGGGGGAAGACAAGCAGTTAGCTGGCTATATTTATTCAGATCCAGAAGGAGGAGGAAAACCAGATGCACAACTTTACAGGAGCTGTTCAGCAGCTGTTCCTAGCAAGCTATGAAATCGCTGCAGTGCGAACTGATGTCAGAAAATGCCCTACACATGTGCGGAGGCAAAAAGTCGCTTGATCTTCCTATTCTCATTCAAGTTTGTGACCTTGTATTGGATATATATCCGATATATATCCAGGACAGCGTATGAAAGTGACTCAGTTCTGACCGAAAAACATCAGATCAGACACCCATTTAAAAAATAGGTTCTGTGTCACATTGGCATGAAAAAAAAAATCTGAATTGAAACAATTCAGGCTGGTAATGTCAGAGAAGCCAAAGAAAGGTCTTTGATTTGTCCTATTTGGTACATATTCTACAGTGGAATCTTGGATTACGAGCATAATTTGTTCCTTAAAAACACTCGTAAATCAAAACGAATTTCCCCATAAGAAATAATAGAAACTTAAATTATTCATTCCACAGCCAAAAAAATTATAATTGAGTAATTAATACAAAATATAAAGTAAAAATAAAACAAATTAACCTGCTCTTTACCTTTAAAAAAACTAAAACTAAATCCCGACAGATACGTGTTTCCGTTTATGCGCACAGGCTCTGTGTGTTTGTGTGTGTGTGTGTTTGTGTTTGTGAAGCTAAAGTAAGAGGAGAGGAGGAATCAGACCCTCCCCTCTTCTAGTCTTGCACATTAACACTTGCTCCTCTCTTATTTGAGTTTCTCACACACGCACACACACACAAAAATACACACACACACACACACAAACACACACACGTGGCACACACACACGTGACACACACACACGTGACACACACACACGTGACACACACACACACACACACTAACGGAAAGACTGTTTTATTGGACAAATTAGCAAGGACCAATGCTAACAACTCATGAGCATACATGAGCGCATACTACTAACTGCTGTAAAGTAAAAATAAAAAACAAATTAACCTGCACTTTGTAACGCTTGGATTTTATTAACCGCTTGGTTACAAAAAAACGGATTCGGGAATCTAAACAGGGGCTCGAATACAACACTTCCGGTATTGCGCAACCGCAGCTGGACAAAACACGACGCGACACAAAACAAATTATAATAAATTAAACCAAGTGTATTAAACAAGACAGACAGATAAATAAACAAACACGGTGCACCAAAACCAATATATACAAATATAATACAAATAGAAAAAGTGTATGTGCGATGTATGCGGGTGTGTGAGTGTGTGTGTGATAGTCCAGTGTCTGAAATATGGCAAAAGTTATGAATGGGTTGAGTTGGAGAGATGGATCGATCTCACCAAATGACGATGGTAGGTCTGGGAGATCGATAAACGGAATGAGCTGGGTACTGAATGAAATTATCAAAGTATAATCCACAATCAGGCTCTCAGTCTCTCTCAATAAGCAGCGCGCTGTCTTCATCTCTCCGTAACGGCTTCCTTGCCGGTTCCGGCTTTATGCCGGATCATGTGACCCACGTCACTTCCGGGTTCCCTTGCGACGCGATCGCGCATGCGCGGGAACTTGCCCGGTGACCAAACCACTGTCAATAGGGGAACAGAAACCGCTAGGGCACACCTTCGGCCACAGGTGAGCAGCATTAGCTCCATAACCAATTCCCTGTGTATGAAGGTGTCCCTGATGTGTGGCTGTGCTACATAGACCCCCCCCCCAAGCTTCCGGCGTCTGAGGAGAACGTCCGTACCAGCACTTTAAATTCGCCACACTGACATCGGCTTTTTGTGGGTAGCCCCAAGACCTTGTGTATTTTTTCGGTCTTTTTCTGTGTTTTACCTCTGCTGGACCCTCCCACTGGGGCACTCGCCTTGCAGAATCTCTCTTTGTTGTGGAGGAGTGTGGTTGAGCTTGGATCCACACCAGTTCTCCCGGTTGAAAGTGTGCTGCTTTCCTCCGGGTATTTTGATATCTGGCATGTGTGGATCTGGATGGTTTGTCTCCTTGTAGGCCCTCCTCCATGATAGGTCTTAATCGGGGTGATGATAGATGTTGTGTCTTGTGTCGTTGGCAAACGCTGCAAGCTTTGGTAAAACGCCAGACGTCTTTCCGCACCGTCGGCCACCACGCCACCTCTAATAGCCTCAGCAGGGTTTTCAGTTGTCCCCAGTGACCTCCCAGTGGATTGTCATGATAATACTGGAGAAAAAGTTTTATTAGAGACTGGGGGACAACAAGCTGGATTTTCTCCCCGTGCCTTACTGGTACCCGGCGATACAGCATGCCCTGATGACATTCGAAGGTGACCCTCTGATCGTGTGTACCTCTTGGGTGATCTTTAGAGAGCAGCTTCGTGATAGTTGGATCATTCTGTTGGGCTCTGATGATCTCGCTCAGGTCGCTCGGAAAGTTGGAGGCCTCTTTAGTGGACGTGGTGGGTAGACATGGGGTGTCAGCTCCTTTCAGCGGCGGGGGTGCTCGGGGTATGGCATCTGAACCCGGAATAAAGCGGTCCACGCCGTCTTTCTCTCCCCTAGCGCCTCTCTCCACCTGCTTTTCCACGGTGCTCGCCGCTCCTCTTAACGCCACTCTCGTGTTGATGTTCTCCCTGGTTCGCCTCACTGGTTCTTCCTCTAAGATATCAGGGTTCCCCATGAGACAGAGGGCGGGGTGGTCATCGGCGAAGTCTCCGTGGCGTTGCGTTGGCTGCTGTACCGGAGACCTCAGGTTGTCTTCCTCTTCGTCGAGGTCGTCGTCCAGTATAAACGCCGCCAGGAAAGCCTGCTTAAAAGACTGCCAGTCCTTCACCTTGCCCTTCTCCGTCTTCCACCAACTGAGAGCAGGCCCTCGTAGAACTGTGCCGAGGGTTCCCAGCAGCTCTGGTCGGGTCAGGGGTCTGATCTCCAGGTACTTCTCTGCTTGCTCGATGAAGTTCCTCACCTCAGCTGTCTCTGACGCGTCGCAGAAGGCTGGGAACTCCACACAGATGGATGGATGAGCATGCAGAGAAGAAGAAGAAGAAAGTGGGGAGGAGAGCAGAGCCGAGGAGTGTGCTGGAACACCCGGAGGAACGTCGGCGATGGCATGAGTGCTTGGTAGCTTCACCTTGGCCGTCGCTGTAGTGGTTGGAGTGCTGGGCCGATGTGGTGCAGGAGCTGGAGGGGATGCAGGGGTGCAGGCCTGTAACCTGTGTGTGGTGGGCGTACTAGTGAGACGCAGTCTCTTCATCCGGTTTTCCCAGATGACGTCCCGTCGCAGAAAACAGTCAACGATGGCTCTCTCCATTTTTTCGAGAGCCTCCTGGCAGTAGCGCTGCAGCCCTTCCAGGCTCGCGTCCACTGCGTCACGAAGACTGATTTCCCGGTTGAGACTGCTGTCTATGGATTGTCTATAATCCTGCTCTAGGGAGCTCACTTTATCAGTAAGCGCCACCATGTCCATCTTGCATTGATATAGTTCAGTTCGTAGTGTGTGCACTACTTCAATATCAGACCCATGAACAATAATATCATTATCATCATTGTCATTATCATGGCTATCTGATATATATAAAGAACTAATCAATGAAGTTAATTCGGTTGTTGGGTTACGGCGTGTATAAAATGCCTCCTCTACATCAACCAGCATGTTATAATCTCCTACACAGTCGGCCTTAGCAGCACTACTAGCATTAGCCTTAGCATTAGCTTTAGCACTAGCATTAGCGATGTTAGCATTAGCGTCCATTTTGTTCAGCCACATCACACAAAACCGGAAAATATCCCTAAATACAGATTCCCCGTGCGTACGGGCCACCACTATGTAACGCTTGGATTTTATTAACCGCTTGGTTACAAAAAAACGGATTCGGGAATCTAAACAGGGGCTCGAATACAACACTTCCGGTATTGCGCAACCGCAGCTGGACAAAACACGACGCGACACAAAACAAATTATAATAAATTAAACCAAGTGTATTAAACAAGACAGACAGATAAATAAACAAACACGGTGCACCAAAACCAATATATACAAATATAATACAAATAGAAAAAGTGTATGTGCGATGTATGCGGGTGTGTGAGTGTGTGTGTGATAGTCCAGTGTCTGAAATATGGCAAAAGTTATGAATGGGTTGAGTTGGAGAGATGGATCGATCTCACCAAATGACGATGGTAGGTCTGGGAGATCGATAAACGGAATGAGCTGGGTACTGAATGAAATTATCAAAGTATAATCCACAATCAGGCTCTCAGTCTCTCTCAATAAGCAGCGCGCTGTCTTCATCTCTCCGTAACGGCTTCCTTGCCGGTTCCGGCTTTATGCCGGATCATGTGACCCACGTCACTTCCGGGTTCCCTTGCGACGCGATCGCGCATGCGCGGGAACTTGCCCGGTGACCAAACCACTGTCAATAGGGGAACAGAAACCGCTAGGGCACACCTTCGGCCACAGGTGAGCAGCATTAGCTCCATAACCAATTCCCTGTGTATGAAGGTGTCCCTGATGTGTGGCTGTGCTACAACTTTACCTTTGAAAAGAATCGCAACAGACCAGTGTTTCTGTGTAGAGCAGAAAGTGTGTGTGTGTATATGTGTGTGTGTGTGTGTGTGTGTGTGTGTGTGTGTGTGTGTGTATGAAGGCACGGTCAAATTACGCATGCGTACACACATAACGTTATGCTGACCCAGGGAGGGAAAGAAAATGGATCTTTAACCTCTCTGATGAGACGTTCTTTTGCTTTACAGTACATGTGCGATGAACCATATTTACTAAAATGAATGAAAGAATTAACAAATGAATGAATTAAGCATACAGGAACTCATCTGTTGCATTTTAAGTGAGCTATTGAATTGTCTTAGAAAAGAGTCAGTATATGTACAATTCAATTCAATTCAATTTTATTTATATACGTAGCGCTTTTAACAATGGTCATTGTCTCAAAGCAGCTTCACAAAAATGAAAGAAATTTAACAAAAAAAAAAAAAAAAAATATATATATATATATATATATAAAAAAATAAATGAATAAATAAATAATAATAATAATAGAAAAGAAAATAATTGGAAGTGTGTATGTGTGAGAAAAATGTGCAGATAATAATAATGAGATGAATGAATGAAATTTCTCTGATGAGCAAGCCAAGAGTGACGGTGACGGTGGCAAGGAAAAACTCCCTGAGATGGCATTAGGAAGAAACCTTGAGAGGAACCAGACTCAACAGGGAACCCATCCTCATTTGGGTGATAACAGATAGAAATGATATAACATCTTGTGTGTTGTGCAGGTGAAAATTCAATATGACAGAAATTATTTAAATTGACATGAAGACCAGTTCAGCATAAAGACGAGTCAGTAGGTGCAGAGGGCAGATGAGGTCTGGATCACTGGAAGCACAGAAGCAGCATGTGTAGCTCAAACCATCATAAAGCTGAATCCAGCTGGAGCTGGACCTTCTCTGGATGCCTCAGGAACCTCGCAGGGTCGGCCTTTGTCTACTGAAGCTGGCAAAATCTCCCGATGCCTCGAGATGGGTAGAGAAATACAGAACAGATGGGGAGAATTAGCGTAGTTGCCATAAATGTACAATATACATTGAGCAATGTCTATCAATGAGAATTCAGTTGTACCATGCTCAGTGATACCTACGGTATGTTGATACCCTTTTGACTTGAAGGTGAAGAAAAAAGGATCTGAACAAAAATATAATTTTCTGGGTAAGCCTTGCTAGTACTGGGTTGGACACCATTTCACCTTCACAACTTCTTAATTCTTAGTGGCATAGAAGTGCTGGAAACATTCCATAAAATGTTTGGTTCATACGTATAAACAGGATAGCATCACGCAGTTGCTGCAGATTTGCTGCACATCCATGATGCAAATCTACCATTCTATTACATCCCAAAGGTGCTGTGTTGGATGGAGATCTGGTGAATGTGGATGACATTTGAGTGCAGTGAACTCATTCAGGAAACCAGCTTGAGATTTTAGCTTTATGACATAGAACGTGATCCTGTGGTCATAAAGTGATGGACATGGTCAGCAACAATACTCGGGTAGACCGTGGCACTTAAAGAATGCTCATTTAGAACTAAATAGAATATCCCTATAGTATTACTTAGTTCATAATTGAAAGTAGTGGCACCCGCTGTGGTCTTCTGGTGCTGTAGCCCATCATCCTCAAGGTTCAGTTGTGTGTTCAGAGATGCGCCTCAGCATACCTTGGTTATAAAGAGATGTTATTTGAGTCATTGTTGCCTTTGTCAGCTCAAACGAGTTTGGCCATTCACCTTTGACCTCTACCATCAACAAGGCGTTTTTTTTCACAGAGAACTGACACTAACTGGATAGTTTCTCCTTCTCTTTATCCTCTGTAAACCTCAGAGAAAATCCCAAAAGATCAGCAGCCTTGGAAATACTCAAACCAGCCTTTCTTTCAAATCACCTTTCATTCCAATTCTGATTTTACTTCTTTTGGACTGTTTGAACGACAGCAGATTGTCCAGACTATATCTAAATTCCTAAATGCATTGAGTTGCTGCCATATGATTGGATGCTTAGATATTTCCGTTAACAAGCAGTTGAAACTAATGAAGTGGCCGGTAAGTGTAATTATAGCGTTAGGTTACATGTACAGTCGTCTAAACCTCTTCACCCTAAACGTCTTGTGATTCAAACACTTTCACATTTCATACCACCCTAAATAATTCTCTGTACAAATAAAATTGAATTGAATTCACATGAAAACACCTAAAGGAAAAGCTGCAATGTCTTATGCAATGTTAATAGGCCAACCAACCCCCTTCCCTCATTATACCTTTGTACTCTGCTTGTTAATGACAACTGTGTCTTCTGGTATAAACTTCTAAATTGGAATGGGTTGGAACCGCTATATTAAGTATTCAGCAGATGATGTTGGTGAGAGCACAGAGTAGTTGGAAATAAATTTTAGATGAAGATGGATTACTTTATACCTTTCTCTGACTGTTAGGGGAAGTGTGGCCTCGAGGCTTTTTGGCAAGTTCTTAAATGCTTCACAGCAAACACCAAATAAAACAATAATAATTTTGTCTTATTAAATTGCAATTGCATAAAAATGCTGGCCTGATCTTTTGTAATAGAGACAGTACAGTATGTCACAGCAAATGCTTTCTTTCGAGCTTTTATTATTGTGAGGCATATTTTATGTTTTAGTTTTTCGAGATTTTAAAGCCTCTTGTGACAAAATTAAAAACTGATCTGTCAGCTGCAATAATTCCTGATTGAGTACTTCATGACAAGTGCATTCAGATATATAAACACAACATGAGAAGCAGGTACTGAGAGGCTTCACTGTTTATCTCTGACTGTACAGTATGTACGACTCATGTCGGGTCCTCTCTTCAAAAAGATACCTCTCCTTTTCTATCAATCAATGGCTACATTTATTTAGTCAACATCAAACAAAAGGAAAGAGATTAAAAGGAGGGCAAAAGAGGAGAAATGTTAGAGGGGAACTGAAAGCTCACCCCTTCTCAGCAGATCTACTGACAATATGTCTCGTCTGATGAAAAGGTAACACCTTTCTCATACTTTGATAATGTATGCAGAGCTGAAATTGACTCGCTCAGCAGTCAGAGCCTCCCACACTTACGTTCCTTCACAAAGGATTAACTCAAGCTGATAAAAGGAAGATGTGGTAAAAGCTTCCCCTACCACTATCAGGTACAATATCACTGCTGCTGCACTGCAGCACGAATAAAGAGTACTTGCTGGCTGTTTTACCGAAACAAGCCTTTAATTAGGTCCAGATTATAGTAGACACTGTTGACCCTTGCACAGTCGGAGGACTCTGTGCTGAACTGTGTATATATACTGAGGAGTTAGAGGAGTAGATGGTGCATAGAGCCTGTTACTCTGAGCAACTGCAGAGTCTTTTTTTTATTTTTTTTTTTTATCTGGTTTGTCTGCTGGAGCATGAAAAATATGAGAACTATATAATGAATTTGAAGAGACTGTCAGCAGGCCATTGTAGGTCCACCTCTACGTTCGCAGTAATGAGAAGAATGGCTTGCCACTGGGAGTTGGCACAATGTTTTTGGCCATAAATCTTTCACAAGTCACGTGATCTGGGTAACTAATGTGCTTGTTTAAAGAAGCCCAGCTTCATGTTTTATTTTATATGAAGCAATATAAAGTTTCAGCGCACCATGCATGACTGCAGAATAAAAACCAGAACAATAAATGAGACCAGTTTAATTAGATCAATCCTGCAGATTGATTTATTCATTTAGCGGTTTGAGCAGGTAGGAGCATACTACTGGTGGCTGAATGGTAAGCATACACAGCATTGGAACTAGGTCTCATAAGAGTTCTTATTTTGCACAAAAATTTGCTTTAAATGGCTTGTTATATTCTGCAATAAATAATAAATTAACTGACCTAAATTTAACACACATACAAATCATTAGACAGCAAAAGTGGGCATAGAAACTTGCCTAACGTCATGAAAAAGACAGGATTCTATGAATATAAGGAGTGGAAATGGCCCCAAGTCTTCATACAAATCCCTTGGTAAACTTGTATAATATCATAACGTGCTAAAATTGCTGTATTATATGATCAGCGCTTCACCAGAACTTTCAACTTGGAATGTCTTGTGTACTTTAGAATGTACAACATGTTGTTTAATGTGTTTAACAGGCACCATGGCCACTCACATGAATGTTATGTACATTTTTCTCATTCACAGCACTTTCCATTCCCTACGCTTGTAATTCTATGACATCCCACTTATTTATTTATTTGTTTTGGCCGTGGTGACGCAGGTATTGACCTACTGATCAGAAATCCTTGGAATCAAACCCCAGCATCACCAAGCTGCCATTGTTGGGCCCTTGAGCAAGGCTCAACTGCTCTGATTTATAATTAAATAAAGATGTAAATTGCTCTGGATAAGGGTGTCTGCCAAAATATCATAATTGTAAGTGTGTGGTCCTACTGTACCTGAAATACATCATGTTATGGGAGGGAGAAGTGCAGTTTGTGTGATTGGGCATTTACACTTGTGTATCTGGTTTTATGTGCAGTCTAATTAGATTCAATAAATACACAACTCAGTACATCTTGTGCTTGCTCATCCATCTGCATTGTGAAATCCAGTGTTTTATATTTCACATAGTCCAATTTTATAGAGACTGGGAATCCATCTAGGTGACGTTGTACATTTTGCTAACACTTTGTTACAGAAATGCCTGCAAATATCACACATACAGTATTAATGTTAAAGAACACCACTGAGCACCACTGAACATTTTTACAATAATAATGTGAATCCATAAATTCTTGAGTTGATGGTATAACATTGTATAAACAGTGACATTTTTTCATGCAGTTTAATGTCAGTTTTACCTTATTTATGTAAAGGAAGTTTGGCGTATGATAGACTCGCCCAATTTATTTATTTTTTTAATGTTGCTCAAGAATTACTGGCTACTGTGTTACAACACCGATTCTTTTCAGTTCTACGGACCCATTAAATAGCAAATTTAGTCATAAGTTTTTTTTCATCAGAATTGTAATATTTAGCAGCTTTATTTCATTGAGCACGTTTTGTCTATATTGTTCAGTACTGTTTTAGTTTCATGTTACAACACATTCATCAGACATTGATTTATTAACAATACCATATTAACCCCCACATAAAGCTTTGTCAGAAATAATTACATGACTTATAAGGCTATAAACCTGGATATTGGATATTACTGAGCTTTCATGAAACCTGACACATTTATCCCTTCTCAGAAACACTTCCTTCCAGTAGAGTTTAATCCACTTCTTCATGCTCCTGCATTCTAAGGCTCAACTTCCTGCTGTGCTTTTCCTTACTTTGGAGATGTGAGCATTTCTGATCAGCAGACTGAAGTTCAGTACAAAAAGTTCTGCAAAAAAGAAGGCTTTTTTAACTGACAGGCTGACAGCTGTGTTAAAAAATTATATTGGAGAGACCATATGTTGTTGGCCTGATCTCTGATTTCAATAATCTTAAATGGCAGATTTCTTTCTTAGAAAAGGCTTTGAAAAAAGGGTATTTGCATTTTCCATGGCCATGTCTATATATATTATATATTTGCATTCCGGTGACAGTGAACATTTTCGGTGTCAGGAGAGAAATTCTGCTTGTAATAAGCGTTCACTTGCTATATACATTTCATTGTATGAGGCTATACAGTACGAAAGCTTTTTCTGACAAGGAGCCCTTAACAAAGGAGAAATCCAATTACAGTTACAACGATAGTTTATAATAAAGGAAACAGTGAGCTAATGCTGATTTCTCTACTGTCCTGGTATTAGTTCTGAAGTTAGTCTGAATACCATCAGGAATGAAAATAAATATGTCACTACAACATAAATAAGAGTATCAAGATGGCGGAGCCGATATGTTTACACACTGTATATATGGTTTCTTTGCACTGTCCATAAACAAGCACCTGGGCGAACTGGTTAAGCTAAATTGTGATTGTGTGTACATGATGTCCTGTTATAGACTAGTGTACCCACTAGTACTGGGTCGTTCATGAACGATTCGTTCTTTTTTTAACAAGTCTTTAACATGACTCAGAATAACGAGTCATCTCAGAGAGTGATTCGTTTGTTTTCTACTGGATGCGCATGCGCAAAGCATCGCAAAACCTCAGTAGGTTATGTACAGGAAACAGAAATGAGTATTTACCTCTCGAGTCCTGGTCTGAGTCGTTCATTCTTTTGCCAAGTGACTCCCATAGATGCTATTTAGTGAAGTACACAGGAAACAGAACTGAGCGGTTTATATAAGCCTTTTGATCTGAATCGTTATTTCTTTTGTCACATGACTCTCATAGTGTCAGATTGAACTAACCTCGGTGACCAGAAGACGTAGCTTTAGCGGTTAGCCCAATGTAGCATGGATGGTGAACCCAAACGCGGGGATTAGCGAGTGGATAGGATAACCACGCGATTTAGTCTAAGGACTCTCACAAAAGGGGAGCAAGGGAAAAACACAAATTTAACCTGCGTCCTAGAAATACACACTCAAGATCAGAAAGTAAAAACCCAAGAATGGTGAGTACTCACAGATTCTAAGGATGACAACCGTAACCGATATGGGCCGAAACTCAATGACTGAGCGGTAAGCCAAGGTTTGTTTACCTCTTTTATACTTCCTGGTTTGGCGCCCGCCTTACTTCCGGGTCCTAGTGCCGGGCGCAGATTGAGTGTGCATGACACATAGACGCTAATAGTGTAAAGGAACGAATGATTCGGACCAGAAGATATGAGAGGTGAGCTGCTTTTTCTGTTTATCATAATATGTCCCTTGCATTGTAATATTTTGATTACTGTAACTGTAGACAAAATTTGTGTATGTAAACGTGTTGGGGGTCTGTTTATTGACAAAGTAACATTTTATTTTATTTCTGATCAAAAGAACTAAATGACTCAAAAAAAGGATTCGTTCATTTTGATGAATAAGATTCAAAGAACTGAGTCACTAAAATGATCCAAACTTCCCATCACTAGTACCCACCAGTAAGGCAAGGTGTTATACCAATGCAATGTTACCAGGAAATTGTCCACCACAACCATCATTTCTGTGTTGACGGTTCCCATTTGCGCTGGTTAGCAATCCATGTCTGTCATTAATGCGAACAGACCTCTACTCTCAAATGACCCACATGTGCACATTTCCCTAATAAATGTCATATTGTGGAAGAGTTAAATGCGTCATGAATAACCACGTACGTAACAGTCCATCATTGTGCAGTAACAATAAACTGAATAAAAACAACTGCATAAGCCTTCATTGCAAAGATAATATGCTTTGGAGGTTGGCTGTGAAAGGAGAAAAAAGACCAGATACATATCTTTTCCTGTTTGGCATTTTGTTTCCAAGTTTGCAACTGTTGACATTGTGTATGCATTTTAAAATTAGGGGAAAAAATTGTAACTAACAGATTGGGGACAGAAGGACAAGGGGAGCTAACTCATTTTTGGCGAAAAATATCTCATTAGCAGTTATTTATCAATTATGTTTAACATTCTGCTTGTTACACCAGACACCTGTTAATTTATACCAGAGTATTGTTGTCAGAAATATTTACTTTTCGTCTCTTTTTCTATATGGTCATACCTATCCATTCATTTCTGATGGGTTGTGATGTAAATGTCTTCAAACGAGAGGAAATACTACCCAGTCTTATTTCATCCTGATTGTACTAAATATTTTATGGTCTTAAGCTTTGTCTGCCAGCCAGTAGAATTAATGTGCCTGTGGGCTCATGCACTGAAGTATTGCTCTGCCCTAATTGATCGCTAGTGCATGCCTCTTTGGATGCTGTTCAAAAAGAAAGCAGTAAGCAACAGCAAATCTGGGGCAAGCTTATGGGAAAAAATCTTCTTCCATTCTCAGCCAAGTTTCTCACTCTGTGAAAATCCTGTTTCATTTCAAGGGATATTGGAGTCAGCCTAAAGATGGTGTCATTTATTTGCAAGATTGAGGAAATACTTTAAAAAAAAAAAAAAAAACTCGCTGGTTTGTAGAATGGTAAAAGCTAAGCAGGACTGGAAGACTTTTATTTTTATAAAAATATAAAGTCAATAATATAATATCAAAATTAAAACATGTGGAAGTGCTTACTGTATGTCCAAGGAATTTACTGTAGTTAATTTTTTTTTTACAAATAGACAAGGGTGGTTTATTGTTGTACTTGCTTAAATTTACATCAAAAGTGCAATATTCTCTTTCCTGCTTCGGGTGTTTGCTTCTTTAAAAAAAAAAAAAAAGACTAATTAACTAATTAATTAATACTTAACATGCCACATACATGAAATTGCCATTGCCTAGAGTCATGAAAGGTTGTCAGTATTCAATAGAGATAACAGACAGCATACCAAAAGAATTCAGTACTATTTTCCTCACATCACGTAGTAATCTCAATCCTTAAAGACTAAAACATTTTCCTTTTAATATATTTATTAAATGTAAACATAGACGGTTTACTGTGCATGTACTCTTTAATGTTTTAACTGCCTTCCAATATTAGTTCTTCATTCTTGATGTAGGATTTTCTTACTTGATGTTTGATATTTCTGTTGTAGTGTATATTGTTGTATATAAATGAACAGCAAATGCAATAAGCACCATTTCCGGCAAATAACTTTTCTATGGCACACAAGTTTGTCTATAATTTTTAATACTACTACTGATACATAGCCTTGTTTTAAAAGCTTTTAACTTCCATCTTTTAGGCAAACCACAACATACAGCAAAAGTTTCATGACAAAAGCTGGCAAGTCATGAAAAGCCAATCTGTCATGTGATCAACGAAGTGAAACTACCCGCTTTGTAAAACTGCAGCTGCAGTGAGCTGAATGAGCTAAACGTGGATTTATGGGAAATGTTGAAGCCATTAAAAGGACATTTACACTCTCTTAATACTGTTGCAAGTATCATGGCATTAGTGGAGTACAGGTATGCATCTTTACCAGCAAGTAATAATTTCCTATATGACTACCAGTCTCTCACAATATTGTGGAGGAATTTTGGCCCCTTCTTCTTTACAACATTGCTTTCATTTTATTAAGGTTTTTGGACATCTACGTATGCACAGCTCTCTTAAGGTCTTTCTTACTTTATAATATTTATAAATTATAATGTATAATATTATCTAAAATTATTCTTTATAAATAAATATTCATAAATAATAATTACACCTCTATTATTCCTGACCAAGCTTTAGCTGTCAGACAGATGGCCTCGAATTTTCCTCAAGAATACACTGTTAAACAGAGGAGTTCATGGTCAAGTCAATGCAAGGTGCCGAGGTCCTGCGGCTGCACAACAATCCCAAAGCACCTCTCCACTTCCGTGTTTGACAGTTGGTATGAGGTGTTTTTGCTGATGTGCTGTGTTTGTTTTTCAAAAAACATGGCACTGTGCATTAATGCCAAACATCTCCAACTTTGTTGAGTAGAAGAGTTTTCTCCTGGCAACCCTTCCAAGCAAACCGTACTTGTTCAATCTTCTTCTAATTATGCTTTCACAATTTTACATTTAACATGCTCAGTGAGGCCTGTAGCTGAGCATTGCATGGTCTGACCTAAGGGTCAATGTGCATCATCCACTCCAGGACACCTGGCAGCTGTCTTGAATGCCTTCAACTTGAGAGTATGAAAAGGCTGATGATTAGAATCACCTGGCAACTTACCCCCTTAACTCCAGTGGAACAGGGGTACTTAATATTACGCACATCTTTTTTTCTTTTTGACTTTATTTCTGTTAAATAAATAATGGCACTGTGAAAAAAAGGTATATTTTGTCATCTGAGGTTGTATTTCCCTAATACAAAGACCTGATACTATCAGATAAATGTTATTACGTCTTTACACAAAAATATATAGAATTAATGCGGAAGGCCCGGGTTCGATTCCCAGCCAGTGCCCAAACCCCAGCCACTGGATGCAGTGCCGGTCCCTAGCCTGGATAAAATGGGAGGGTTGCGTCAGGAAGGGCATCCGGCGTAAAAACTATGCCAAATTGTAGTGCGGACTGGATAGTCTGCTGTGGCGACTCTTTGTCGGGAACAGCCGAAAGACCAACAACAACGGCAACTATATATAGAATTATTATATTATATTATATATACTGTACAGTGGAACCTCGGATTACGAGCATAATTTGTTCCATAAGCAGGCTCGTATTCCAAAACACTCATAAATCAAAGCAAATTTTCCCATAAGAAATAATGGACATTCAAATTATTCGTTCTACAGCCCAAAAAAATAAATACATAAAAATAATTAACATAAAATATTAAGTAAAAATAAAACAAATTAACCTGCACTTTACCTTTAAAAAAAGGAAAAATAAATCCTGACAGGTAAGTGTTTCCATTTATGCGCACAGGCGCTGTGTGTGTGTTTTTTTCTCTCTCTTGCACTGCGGGTGTGTTATGTGTACACACACATACAAACACATTAAAGGCAAGAGAGAGAGAGTGTGTGTGTGTGAGAACCGGCGCGGCAACACACACTCCGCAGCGCAAGAGAAAAACACACACAAACAAGAGAAAAAAAAAAGAAAAACACACACACACACACACATACCCACACACATACACACACACACACACACACACACGCGCACACACACACGCACACACACACACTCAAACACACACACACATTAAAGGTGAGAGAGAGAGAGAGAGAACCGGTGTTCTGTTGATTTTTGCTGCCGTGTCGAAAAATGCTACCGTAGCACAAATCGATAGCAGAGCCTATCGATTTACGCTACCGCATCACCACAACTACACTGTGAATCTTAAGTGTTAATAGAAGAGTTGATTGTATTTATTAGCATTCTCATAAATGTAATCAAAAACGCATGTCATCACGTTCATAAGCCTTTATGTATGAACTACTCTGTGCACTGAATGACACACGCTGTGCACCAGGGTGACACACGCTGCATGTGGCATGGATTCCGCACAATCACGGCCTACAAGTCTGCCAAAGACACCACGACGATCGTCGTTGCATTCGCCAACGAGCTGAACGCATTGTTCGCCCGGTTCGAGGATAGCCAGGCGGCTAATGCTAGCAGCCTGGTGACTGAGAATGATGACGTCATCAGCGAGGAATGCGTCATCAGCATCGCAGAGCACGACGTTCAGAGCACGATGCGCTGAGGAGGGTGAACACCAGGAAAGCGGCGGGTTCAGATGGCATCTATGGGCGCCTGCTGCGCTGACCAGCTGTCAGGTGTGTTCACCTGTATCTTTAATGAGTCCCTGGCGAAGTCTGTGGTCCCGGCGTGATTCAAGAGATCCACCATTGTCCCCGTGCCCAAGACCAACAAACCTCATGCCTGAATGACTACCGGCCTGTTGCACTGACATCGATGGTCATGAAGGTATTTGAGGGTCTGCTAAAAAACATCATCTCCTCCTCCATCCCCAGCTCCATAGATCCACTTCAGTTCGCCTACCTCCCCAACATATCCACTGAGGATGCCATCTCCCACGTCCTGCACACCACTCTCAGCCACGTGGATAAGAAGCAAGGTAACTATGTGAGATTGCTGTTTATTGATTACAGCTCTGCTTTCAACACAATAGTGCCTCACAGACTGTTCACAAAGCTGAGAGATCTAGGACTCGACAAACGCTTGTGTGCCTCGGTGTTGGATTTCCTCTCGGACAGATCTCAAGTGGTGAGGGTGGGCAGGTGCGTCTCCAGCAGCATCACCATCAACACAGGTGCTCCACAGGGATGTGTTGTCTCTCCACTGTTGTACTCTCTTTACACTTCAGACTGTGTGGCCATGTACGACTCCAACACCATCGTTAAGTTTGCTGACGATACAGTGGTGCTGGGCTTCATCTCCAACAATGATGAGTCGGCCTACATGGATGAAGTGGAGAACCTGGCACTATGGTGTCAGGAAAACTGCCTCCAGCTGAACGTCAGTAAGATGAAGGAGCTGGTGGTGGACTTCAGAAGGAGACAACAGGACCACAATTCCCTCATTGTTACGTGCAGAAGTAGTGCACGTATGTGTGTGTGTGTAGCGCGGGTATGTGCGCATGCGCGACGGCTGCGCATGCGCGATCTCTCCCCCCTTTCTCTCTCCCGCTCTCCTTTTCACAGGAAGCCCCGCCCCGATGGAACGTGCCGTGACGTGCGCCGCGATTGGCTGGCTGTGGATCTGCGCGTCTTCTTAAGCGGACGAGTGGAAGCAGACAATGCGCGACTTATGCCTTGTGTGTGACTTCCGTGCTCTGTTGTTGGATTGGTGAATTGTGAACTGTGATTGTTGGATTGTGTGGTTGGGTGATTGATTGTGTGTTGGAGTGTTGGAGTGTGACTGTGTATTTGTTTGTTATTTTGTATTTGTTTTGAGTGATTGTGTGTGTGTGTGTGTTTTTGTTTGTTTGGTTGGAGAGAGAGCCTCCCAAGTAAAAAGTGCTAAGTATATTAAATCCTAGCGTGCCAAAGCATACTTAAATGTACTTGCAGCCAGACTAATGACTAGTATACTTGAAGTTTGCTATTTTGGAACAACTAATTTTGTACTAAGTGTATTTAAGTTGTAATTAAATTGTACAAAAGCACAATTTTAAGTTTATTAAGTATACTTTTGTGTGCTAAAGTGGAACAACTTTAAGTATACTTTAGTACACTTAAAGTATATGGCTGTGTGTGTACTAACGTACATACCTGACAGTAATTATTACAATTTAAGTATATGTTTAATGTATTATAAGTACATTACAGCTATTTTTACTGTATTACAAATACATGATTAATGTACTATGAGTATATTCTTATTGCAGCAGTAGCATGCTGTTATACTTCTGGCCAATTACAAATACTAAAAAAAGTACAGATGTCGCCTTTAAGACTGCGCGTGTTTTCCCGCGGGATGCCGCAATTTAGCGCGCGGCTTGCCGCGACTTGCCGGAGGCAACATTCGGGAATTTAAAATAAATGTGTTGTGCTTCACTGAATATCCGCCAGATGGCGCATAGAAGAACTTTATCTAAAAGCCGGTGGTCCGGGAAAGTCAGTTTCCCTATGTTTCCCCGGTGGCGCGCAGATTCAAATCATGACGTCACTCGCTACCTAACGCTGAGAAGGTGAACGAGGATTTTAACAGTTTTTCTCTCGTTTTAAAGTGTTTTTATGAACTTTTTGAATTAAACAAATAACCTATGCATAATAATCGAGTGTCTTTTCGCTTTTCTTTTTGTATATTTGAAGATAATTCATACGTTTTAAGCCGCTGCAAAAGGCTGGTTTGCTGGGCGAGTACTGACATCACGACTACTTTTATTACACCTACATTTGTTTATTTGTATATGTATGTTATTAATATTAATTTTTTAGAGATTGTGTGTGCGTGCACGGAGAGTTTGTGTTGATAAGTGTATGTGGATAAGTTGATAAGTGTATCAGAAAGCATTAAAATGTTCATTTGAATTAAAATGACACACACACGTCTGTATATACAGTATATAAATTACATATATATCAATTTCATTAGTTCGTTCATTCTATTTGAAGCTTCGGATGTTTTTTTTTTTTTTTGGTTTGGTTAGATTAGTTCTGAACTCGCTTCCGTGAAACTATCGCTAAAACAATGTACTGAGCCCTCCTGAGGATATAAAGCTTTATTATTGTATTTGAATAAATAATCAGATCTACCACAGCAGGTAATAAACTATGGTGTGTCATAACCGAAGCAAACACCACGATTATGCCTCGTTTCGTTCGACGGGAACGTGGTTCACTTGGCCGCGGTGTATTATAAACCTGTGGAATGTTTCACTGTTTATGCTCACATAAGAGGAATAAAAGCGAGTGAAATGTGGAAATGATGTGTGGCAACTCAATGAGGACTAAACCAAAGATTTCGGTAACTCCACTGAGTGTAACATCTGCATAGTGACACTGAACATCTTCACTTTTCCGTTTACCTCTGAAAAAAAAGCTGTATTTTGTTTGTTTATATTTAGAGTTTTTATAACAGTAGAACAAGTACCCGCGCGCACGCACACACATAGACACACACACACACACACACACACACACACACACAGACACACACACTCCCCTGAGCCCTCGGGAAACATCCAATCACCGTCGGTATACAAATGAGTCAAGACGTAGCCTAACGTGGTGTCGTGTCGGATTTCAGCGGTCACGGAGTGGGAAGACTTTGAAGAAGCTGCAGTGACAGTAAACAGCTGAACAACTTCACTTTTCCGTTTACCTCTGAGAAAAAAAGCTGTATTTTGTTTGTTTATATTTAGAATTTTTATAGTAGTATAAGAGAAAGTTACAGTTTGGTCTGTACTGTAGTTCGCACCCTTGCAGAGAATAAATAAATGAATAACACCTTCATATCCCCTCTCAAGAGTGTCATAGTCCATTGTTAGTTTTAATGATCTGGCTGAAACTAATTATCACTACATAAGTACCCTAACACCATTGATCATGAGTCTCAGCTGAACCTAATTCTATACTTGTAACAGAAAATGTAGATGCAGATTCCAAATGTGTATTTATATAATAGATAGATAGATAGATAGATAGATAGATAGATAGATAGATAGATAGATGTGTGTGTGTGTGTGTGTGTATGTGTAGGCTCTACGCAGGGGCAAGAGAGGGCAGCGCACCCTTAAATGTCTGCACATGTTAATATATTCCTAAAATGTATATATTACAAGTTGATAAACTGATCTGCGGTAGCGGAAAAATCCGCTGAAAATAGGACAGGCTGCAGCGCACGCGCACACACACACAGACACACGCGCGCGCGCACACACACACACACAGACACACCTCCCTTGAGCCCTGCGTCTGTTGGATTTCAGCGGTGGAAAGACTTTGAAGCAGTTTATATATGAATCTAAGCTTGAACTTATCAGCATTGTAAATATATAATACTTTTCAAATAAAATCGCTATTACTTTGACCCTGAAGTTTAGTTTAGCACACACAAAAAACAGAAAAGTCATTTCTGGTAAATCAACGGAATGTGTAGTTTATTTACAGTAATTCATTAAAAAATGAATATACATTGTACAGTACACGGTAAACACGGGAAAGATTACAAAATGAAAAAACAAACAGTGTCTACTTTATAAACAGCTTAGTACAGTATGTGCGTCGAGATGCTGAAATCCCTTGCATGTTTTTGCTTCCAAGTGGAGAGATATTTGACCGATAGCCTAGAACAAAAGATCTATAGGTGTGATCACAACCCCCTCCGACCGACCGTGCCATCAATCACTGACCACCTCAGAAGTTCCCTCCAATGTATGGCTGCAATACTTGTTTTGCAAGTATTTTTAACACCATTCAAAGGCTTACAAGTTCCATTCAACATATAATGATGTCTCCACATGTTAATATATTCCTAAAATTTATATATTACAAGTTGATAAACTGATCTGCGGTAGCGGAAAAATCCGCTGAAAAAAGGACAGGCTACAGCGCACGCGCACACACACACAGACACACACACACACACACAGACACACCTCCCTTGAGCCCTCGGTAAACATCCAAGCACTGAGGCACGCAAATCCCCTGACCACAATAAGGTGGCAATCCCTCAGGGGGGAAGATGAAAAATACAAATTAAATAAATAAAACAAAATAAAATATCTTTAATCCAGATTTTATCAATCAACGACATAATATTGATCTTAGATGGATGGTCTAATTCTCAAAACCGTTTAACCTAAAGAAAAACTTAACACACTATAACTAGAATATTTACAAAACTGAAAGGTTGTCTTATGTATAATAAAAAAACCTCATAACTCAAAAAGATCATATTATGTTTTTATATATATATTTTTAGATTTTTTTTTAATAGTAACTGAACAGCTCTCTTCTCTCCAATCCACTCCTAAACCACAGTCTCCTATTTCTCTGTGCGTGCTCTGGAGCCTGTGAATGAATACACGCAGCGGAGGTTTTGTAAACTGTAGAGATACAATAATTATACTGCTGGAAAATCAGCATTTTATCTAATTTGAAATATAAACCTAATATTATCTGTTACTTAATATATTTTCTTTAAAAACAGTGGTTTTTTATATCATAAATATAATCATCCATAATTATGTGGGTATCCATATTAGATGGCTTTTAGTGAAATTAAACTGTAACTTACTTTAAAACTAAACATGGTCCCTAAAACGGAGCTCTGGACACAGAGCTACAGACCCCACTGTAACCCCCTTACCCAGTTAGCTAGCAGTTAATGACCACCACTACTTGTGCAGTTCATAAAAGGACAGGTAATGTTTGTCGCGCTGTTGCACAAACAGCACGCTCATTTATTTAAGAGAGAGTTTATGAGAGTTTATGAGTGTGCTGCTTTGATGTGCTGGGTATGGCGGGGCGTCGACGGCTGATCAGTGTAAAGTAGCGTACTTTACACACACTGATCAGCAGTTGACGCCCCGCCATACCCAGCAGATCAAAGGGGCAGTTATCGGCTATGACACGTTGAAGGAGAACTTAATAGTTCTCAAAAATAGTGTAAATGTCTGCAACAATCACTAACCATTAAAATGTTTTTTTTTTTGTAATTAAACACGAAAATATTAAGTATATTTCCATATATACACACACACACACACACACACACAAGGGCGTAGGTTTGCTACCTATGACTCCAACAATCCCCTTTTCCACCCACCAACCCCCAACCCCCTGCCTCATCCACCTACCAACCTCCCACCCCAACTATGTCCACTGAATGTTTTTCTTAATATGGTGCGAAATCACTTTACATTAATACTAGCAATGCTTCGATTGATATTAATCCACTCGAAATGCAATTCATTAAGTTAAATTAAGGAATAGTGTAAAGTTAAAGGAATGTTTCATAACTGACAAAAAGATAGTCTTTAATAAAATAAAAACTATTCTTTATTGAGCCCTAGTGCAAATGAAACATCTCAATCATCTGTATATATATAAAAGTAGATTACATCTAAACATGAACTACTAGGTAGAGTACCACACAACAGCTCAATGCCTATTGCTCCTATATGAAGGAGACAAAAACATGCCTTCGCCTCTCGTTAACAAAAATAAACTGCTGGCATATTTGTTTGACATCAATATTGTCCAGGCTGTTCTTTTTTTCTTCTGATAAACACTAAAGATGATATTTTGTAGAATGCTGAAAACCTGTAATCATTGATTTACATAGTATTTGTTTTTCCTGCTACGGAAGTCAATGTTTTCAGCTTTTTCCCCCAATATCTTATTTTGTATTCAACAAAATAAAGAAAATCATTAAAGTTTGGAACCACTTAAGGAGTAAATAGTGAGTAAAGTTTTTTTGGGGGTGAACAATGGCTTTGACCCTAACTCTTCCCCTCTGACTGCACTAGGACCGGACAGCATTGCCACCTGATGAAATAGCGTGACAAAAAAGTGAAATGTCAGTTCAAAACTTTTGCCAAAAACACTAATGAATCACTTACATCCTCAGCCTATCACTCCTCATAATGCTAAATATTAGTATAATCAACATGTATAATACACGCACACATATTATATGTTATATATATAATCAACATTCAGATTGACCTCCTGTGACCTCGCCTCTTCACCTGAACTACAACATGGCTGATCTGCTTCTGTCCCCTAATTGAAAAACATTGAGGGATTCCTTATGAACATGGACAGAGAATGCCTCAGCCTATTATTGGTAACAATGTTAAATCTCAGGACAACTACAGTGGCTTGCAAAAGTATTCGCCCCCCGTGAACTTTTCCACATTTTGTCACATTACAGCCACAAACATGAATCAATTTTATTGAAATTCCATGTGAAAGACCAATACAAAGTGGTGTACACGCGAGAAGTGGAACGAAAATCATACATGATTAAAAAAATTTTTTTTTTACAAATAAATAACTGAAAAGTGGGGTGTGTGTAATTATTCAGCCCCCTTTGGTCTGAGTGCAGTCAGTTGCCCATAGACATTGCCTGATGAGTGCTAATGACTAGAGAGCACCTGTGTGTAATCTACACTCTCTCCATCGCTGTCTGATATACAGCACAGGTGTTTAGGTTCTGTCACCTGACAAAACAGGATAAACACATGCCATTTAAACAGCAATCATTTTATTTCACTTTTTCTGAGTCTTAGTGTGCAAACCTCGAATCAAATCATTAATGTTCGCCAAGTAAGTGAATGCATTTTAAAAACTATTTTTCTGAAGTGGATTGTCTATTGGTGTCAACAAAATTCTAGCCATATGGCAATATTAGTATATTAGTTTATCAATTTCTTTCACAATACTGATTTCTGACAAACAGTCATTAGATTAGGAGACTGACAGGGATCATATTTATACTTTTACATTTAGCTGTTTAATCTGCTGTTAGTTTTACGTCCGTATTCACAGACTATAACCTGGCCTGCTGTAATAAATGTGAGTCCACTGCATTTGGCGCTGCTTGTGTCTGAACGCAGCCAATCGTCTATCACATGATGGCAGGGAAAGGCACAGCCAATCAAAATGTTCATATGTGTTTTGGGGGCGGGAGGACTCAAGGAGAGAACGTGATTTATCCCTTTCTGCGTGTCTAGGTTAATGTTGACAGAACGATTAAAAAAAAAGTGGATTAAATTATTGGTGGGGACATTTCAATGGTCGGAGGATATTGGTGGGGACACATCCCCTCTGTCCACCCTAAATCTACGCCCCTGTATATATATAATTTAAAACTATTTATTCATTTGTCTTTTATTTACTTACTTACTAGCGAATGCTTTTTTAGGGCTCTAAAAACTACGGCAGTATGAGTGACAATGGAATAGGACGTGTGAGTTGCACCGGTCACACACACACACACACACACACAATAAATATATATATATATATATATATATATATATATATATATATATATATATATATATAATTAAATTCTTAAAACATCGTGTTCACCCATGCACTGAAAAAAAGAACTTGTAAGATTTACTTGATAAAATCCTCATAACAATTTGGACACAGATTTTAAGTAAATTTTATTGCTCCAATATTAAGGCTGAATACCATTTCTACCCCTTCCCCCTACCCTTCCATTTGGCGCGTTCACGTGCAGGGGTAATGGTGTCTCATTTCTCTTTTGGTTGGAGGTGTAGGGGGAGGGGGGAAGGGCCAGATAGCCCTCCAAACGAAGATTTTTCAGGACCTCACTTCAAACAAAGGGCTAAGCGAAGTTTTCAACATGGCTGCTCACTCGAGCAAGCAGACCCATAAATGTTAAGTCATTTTTGCCATTAATAAAGATTTTTATGACAAGTTTTCATTATATGTATATTACCTTTAGTCTTGTGTTTGTGTTTATGGTGATGTTCTGTAAAGAAACGTTTGCAAAAAAAATCGCTAAAGTTTGCTAGCGGATAGCACATATTACAAATATATATTTTTATGCCACATACACTTTACTGCATGCTACAAACAAATATGAAAGTTCAGTAGCACGGCATTTTGCCGAGCATTTGATAACGCATTGTTTGTTTTGCTTACACTATTCTTACTTATTGCAACGTGACCACAGTTTTGTAATTTATATTCTGTATATGGACGGCTGAGGAAACCCGAAGACTCATCCGTGTTCGTGGTGAAAATGAGCAACTTTTTTAAAAATCGAAATACGGCGCAAAAAACCTTTGGGAGTGAGTAATCTCACATCGGCGCATGTCCTCTGACGTAACATTAGGAACCAGCGACAACGTATGATGACGTATAACAGTGTTGTCCCATTTCTTAGGGGAAATATTTATACCCTTCCCCTTTCCACTTTGTTTCAAGGGACAAGGGGAAGAAAATAGAATTGTGATTCAGCCTAAGTAAAACTCATCCGTAATTGTCAGGTAAAATTTACTTAATTAAATTAACAATAAAAGAAATCAAGTAAAAGTTACATAATTATATTTAATGCACAAATTAGATTTATTTAAAATAATCAAGTAAAGTTAATTCATTATTGTATCAGCAGGGACCTTAATTTTATGAAATTACTATCATTTTGTTTTGTGAGATTTTCCCTTAACTTGGTTTTATCAATTTATATTACTCCCTATAATAATGTAAACATTGCTAATTTATGATTTGGAAAGAAACTTAAGTAATTATTTCATCTATATCTTTCATAAATCACACAACTAAAATATAATTAAACAGTTTATTCACCAACATTACCAAATATTTTTGACGTTCACAGTCTAGATCCAAGTTGTCTTTTTAATAAAAGTGCATTCAGCTAAATTTTGCATCCATAGAAAAAACTGCACGGCACCAGGGCCTGAAATACTTGTTTTAAACAAAATTGTGTAAAATAATAATAAATAAAATACAGCATTCATTTAGAAATAAAATACAGCAGAAAATACATTAAACAAACTGTAGAATAAACGTTAAAACTTAATAGCCCTCGGAAGCAGTGAAGTTGCAACATTCAAATCAGCACTCTGGACTAGTGCACTTAAAAGTATGCCATTGAAACCATAACGCATTAAAACATTAAGCTGAACATGTAAACACTACATGTAAAGACTTGTAGTCAAGCCAAATCAAATGTTTTAAGATAACTTCATCTTTAAAGCTTGCACTTTTGGTGATAGCTTAATCCCATCAAGTTCTAGAAGAACTTTCTGAAAATAGCTCAAATGTGTAGCGCAGTGCTCAGAGCTATTGCCACATTCTTGCAAAATTTCCTCTCCTTCAAGGATTATGGATACACCAACCGGTTCTTCCCCTTCAACAGCACAGACAAGGATTTTAAGAAGGTGCATACTGGCATCACTTCGTCTGTCCCCCTGCATAAAATGTACAAGAAAATAAATAATTTATTTTGAGAAACAAACAAACAAAAAAAATCTGAATTGCTTCAACCTGTGCTGACTTCATTTCACAGAGGAAAAAATAAAAATAATTGATAATAAAAAATGACCATCACTTCATATACTTCAGATTGTTAAACTTGGGTTAAATTGCTTTGCCAATAATCTTGCATCACTAAAACATTGTAAAACATGGCATGAGATGGTTACACTGCATAGATTACTCTGCACCTTTACAGTGTCAGGAAATCCTATGATGAATGCTGAGTTTGTATTTAAAGGGTTAGTCCAAACATGAAAATTCGTTCAATAATTACTCATATTTATATATTCATTTGCATTTATATGCTTCTGTCCAATACAACAAACACTATATTCAAGGTATTAATAAATTGTATAGAAAACAATGCTTTACCAGGCAATCATCAAAGAGATCCTCTTCAGATTCATGTCTCATCTTTACGCTTTGTTTCTGTGAAAATATTTACATTGTATCATTACATAATCTTTTATTCGTACAACTACATTTAGGCATTTCTTCATCTTTTGTAAGTTTGCCTTTATCCAAAGCAAATTACAAAAGAGGAAGGCATCAAGCATGTCAAGCAGTGCTACTAACACAAAGTTTCTGACACCGTTAGAAAAATACAAGATAGATCAGCGAGGGATTAAGGAAAAAGTGAGAAGCAAGAATCATGTGTGGAAAGATTAAGCATGCAGGGTCACAGGATGACTCGACTTATTTTTATTGTCTGCAATGCGATTTACACAAATTAGAGCTGCTATCAATACTGTATGAACATATGTACAGGTTCTTTACTCGTAACTCATTAATAAAGTTCGGCTTCAGAAAAAAACGTTTATTGCTAGTGCTCTTTTACCATTTAATGCTTTAACACACACGACTCAGTTTGTTCAGAAATGGCATCTAACTGGCGAGCCTTTGTCTGAACACGCCGTTCTCACGAGGTGTGGGGGGTAAGAAATACACATCTCGGTGTATTAATCCGCGTGCTCGGTTCGTTATTTATTTATTTATTTATTTACCACAGGACCCCTGGGGGGCTCCGTAGGTTCAGGTTTTTACACGAAAACGGTGTTTTGTGAACGTTTTGTACTTTATGATTTTTAAATATGACCGTTAGATACGTTGGTCAGGAAACTCCTGAAGTCAGATGCAGACACACTTTCAGTCACAAACTGCTGTGAAAAAAATAGAGAGATATTCAATTAAAATTCATGATACTTAATTTAGCAAATGAACAATATTTATACTTTGTTCCTCTGGCTTCACAACTCATGAGAACAGACCGAAACCAGAACCGAACCGCAGATTAAGGAAAAAGTGAGAAGCAAGAATCATGTGTGGAAAGATTAAGCATGCAGGGTCACAGGATGACTCGACTTATTTTTCTTGTCTGCAATGCGATTTAGACAAATTAGAGCTGCTGTCAATACTGTATGAACATATGTACAGGTTCTTTACAGTTGAAATTTACAGTGGTGTGAAAAACTATTTGCCCCCCTCCTGATTTCTTATTCTTTTGCATGTTTGTCACACAAAATGTTTCTGATCATCAAACACATTTAACTATTAGTCAAAGATAACACAAGTAAACACAAAATGCAGTTTTTAAATGAGGGGTTTTATTATTTAGGGAGAAAAAAAAATCCAAACCTACATGGCCCTGTGTGAAAAAGTAATTGCCCCCTGAACCTAATAACTGGTTGGGCCACCCTTAGCAGCAATAACTGCATTCAAGCGTTTGCGATAACTTGCAACGAGTCTTTTACAGCGCTCTGGAGGAATTTTGGCCCACTCATCTTTGCAGAATTGTTGTAATTCAGCTTTATTTGAGGGTTTTCTAGCATGAACCGCCTTTTTAAGGTCATGCCACAACATCTCAATAGGATTCAGGTCAGGACTTTGACTAGGCCACTCCAAAGTCTTCATTTTGTTTTTCTTCAGCCATTCAGAGGTGGATTTGCTGGTGTGTTTTGGGTCATTGTCCTGCTGCAGCACCCAAGATCGCTTCAGCTTGAGTTGACGAACAGATGGCCGGACATTCTCCTTCAGGATTTTTTGGTCGACAGTAGAATTCATGGTTCCATCTATCACAGCAAGCCTTCCAGGTCCTGAAGCAGCAAAACAACCCCAGACCATCACACTACCACCACCATATTTTACTGTTGGTATGATGTTCTTTTTCTGAAATGCTGTGTTACTTTTACGCCAGATGTAACGGGACACGCACCTTCCAAAAATTTCAACTTTTGTCTCGTCGGTCCACAAGGTATTTTCCCAAAAGTCTTGGCAATCATTGAGATGTTTTTTTAGCAAAATTGGGACGAGCCTTAATGTTCTTTTTGCTTAAAAGTGGTTTGCGCCTTGGAAATCTGCCATGCAGGCCGTTTTTGCCCAGTCTCTTTCTTATGGTGGAGTCGTGAACACTGACCTTAATTGAGGCAAGTGAGTCCTGCAGATCTTTAGATGTTGTCCTGGGGTCTTTTGTGGCCTCTCGGATGAGTTGTCTCTGCGCTCTTGGGGTAATTTTGGTCGGCCGGCCACTCCTGGGAAGGTTCACCACTGTTCCATGTTTTTGCCATTTGTGGATAATGACTCTCACTGTGGTTCGCTGGAGTCCCAAAGCTTTAGAAATGGCTTTATAACCTTTACCAGACTGATAGATCTCAATTACTTTTGTTCTCATTTGTTCCTGAATTTCTTTGGACCTTGGCATGATGTCTAGCTTTTGAGGTGCTTTTGGTATACTTCTCTGTGTCAGGTAGCTCCTATTTAAGTGATTTCTTGATTGAAACAGGTGTGGCAGTAATCAGGCCTGGGGGTGACTACAGAAATTGAACTCAGGTGTGATAAACCACAGTTAAGTTATTTTTTAACAAGGGGGGCAATCACTTTTTCACACAGGGCCATGTAGATTTGGAGTTTTTTTTCTCCCTTAATAACGTATACCTTCATTTAAAAACTGCATTTTGTGTTCAATTATGTTATCTTTGACTAATAGTTAACGGTTTTTGATAAGCAGAAACATTTAAGTGTGACAAACATGCAAAAGAATAAGAAATCAGTAAGGGGGCAAATAGTTTTTCACACCACTGTAACTTGTAACTTATTAATAAAATTCGGATTCAGACAAAAACGTTTATTGCTAGTGCTCTTTTACCATTTAATGCTTTAACACACACGACTCAGTTTGTTCAGAAATGGCATCTAACTGGCGAGGCTTTGTCTGAACACGCCGTTTTCACGAGGTGTGGGGGGTAAGAAATACACATCTCGGTTTATTAATCCGCGCTCGGTTCGTTATTATTTTATTTATTTATTTATTTACCACAGGACCCATGGGGGCTCCGTAGGTTCAGGTTTTTACACGAAAACGGTGTTTTGTGAATCTCCACACTATTAAAAACTGAAATATTGCTAATTGTACGTCCTGAGATTAAGATGAACATTAATTGGGAGTCATGAAAGCGAGAATCACATCCAAAAAAGAAAGCTAAACTTACCTCGAACACGACAAACTCCAGCTCCAGCCACGCCGTGTTGTAACCTCCGTGATGATTCCCAACCGACTGATACACAGCGCGGGCACAGCGTCTCCAAACACGCATGCACAGTTTAATTTGCACACATTTTCGGCTTCAGTAGACACACAATACTTCAGACTGAAACACGACTGCCCCCTACAGGTAATGAAGGGCATGTTCACAGCTTCCCGCACGCAGCCGCGCAAAGCCGCGGCAAGTCACGGGATCCCTTTTCTCGAAACGCGCGTTTTTAATGGCGACATCTGTACACTTTGTGGTTAATACAGATATACTTTATTGTATCATACAGTACACACAAGCTTCTATAACACTGTAGCGTTTTTCGACACTAGCAGGGAACTTGGAGGACGAGTGAGTTTGGTGCCTACACAATGTAATGACACACCTATTCAGCTATTAGCTGGAACTTGAGAACGGTAGCAGAATGCAGCACATACACACATGTACACATACTCAAACTTGGCCGAAGCCACTAACCTAAACACACGTCCCAAACAGGGTGAACACAAAAAGAACACCTCCCGCAAGGCATGACAGTCACAAACCACAGCCCCGCCCACGCCGCAATACTGTATTGCAAATGTGTTACCAGTACATTAAGTGTTTAGGATAATTTACAAATGCTAAATGTATTTTCTACACTATAACATGTTTTTGAAACACATTACATCAGTAATTATGAGGCAGACTTTATTCATGAGTTCAACAGATTTAATTTGCACAAGGTTACAAAAAAGCACTACTATAGTTTATTTGTGCTCAACAAAACATCAGGTTGTCTTACAAACACACAAACTAAAATATAAACCTGGTGTGTGAACACAGACAGACATTAGTATTAGAATCTACAGGTACAGTATTAGTTTAAACCTGGTGTGTGAACACAGACAGACATTAGTATTAGAATCTACAGGTACAGTATTAGTTTAAACTTGGTGTGTTGATTCTGTTACACAGAGACTGAAAACAGGCCGAGAGCTACAGAGCCATTATACCACAAGCAAAGTACACAACACATTAACAACAACACATTAGACAATATAAACTATAGATTAAACCCACTGCGCAATGTGACGTCATAGCGACGTCTTTTCCATGTCATTTTGGAGGTCCAATTTCCGTCCATAGATGGGGTTGTTTTGTAACGCCAGACGACGTCTTTTTTTCGACATCTACCACACGTCTAATTTTGACGTCGGTGGGACTGTCGTAGTGACGTCTTTTTCATGTCATTTTTGGATGTCCAATTTCCGTCCATTGATGGGGTTGTTTTGTAACGCCAGGCGGCGTCTTTTTTTCGACGTCTAATTTTGACGTCGGTGGGACCATCGTAGTGACGTCTTTTTCATGTCATTTTTGGACATCCAATTTCAGTCCATTGATGGGGTTGTTTTGTAACGCTAGGCGACGTCTTTTTTCCGACGTCTACCGCACGTCTAATGTTGACTCCACCAAATTTCTTCGCCGGCTGACGGCGCTGTAGGTTGCCCCGGCACTTGTGCAGCGTCACCATTGGGCTCCGCCCCGTGACCCGGTGCCGGGACTTTCAACTCGCCGCTCCGCTTTGATCGTGCTGCGTCGCTCGCTATCGTGGAGATACGAGTTGGATTGATTGCTTCCCAATGCAAATGGCTGGAAGTACTTTATTCTCCACAGCACGCACGGGAAACGCATTCACTCGAGAACCAAACCCAACTCAGCCTTAGCATGAACCGAAACACATTCAACAGGTCTCTCACACACACATACTCAACACATCTAAACTTGGCCGCAGCCATTAACCCAAACACATTTCCTCATCACGGTGACCACAGCAACCCGCCGCAAAGCATGACGGTCGTCATCCGCTGCCCCGCCCACGCCACAATATGTTTTTCTTTTTTACATTTTCCTGTTTCCCTTTAACAGTTTTTATTTTATTTAAAGCTTATAATCAATATTTTATTACTATATATATATATATAGTGGCGTGGGTGGGGCTGCGCTGACGACCGACATGCTTTGCGGCGCATTACTTTACCCTCTTGGGGAAATGTCTTTGGTCTAAGTCAGATTAGGTCAAATGTTGAACGTCAAAATGACGTCCAAGTTGGGTCATGGTTGGACGTCCAAATAGTGGACCTAGTTTGGACGTCAAAATGACGTCCAAAAAAAAGAAGCCAGATTAGGTCGTCAAAATGACGTCCTAGTTGGGTCATGGTTGGACGTCCAAATAATGGACCTAGTTTGGACGTCGAATAGACGTCCAGAATTGGTCATGGACCGACAGACCCAATATAGACATGATCTGCACGTCTATCCGACGTCCAATGTTTAGTGGGAAGTATGTACTTAATTTAAAACCGTTAAATTTACCTTATGCCGATGAAAATAAAATAATAACGATACGAACTAACGCACGCGATGATGCAGCTTCAGCCGTTAATTCAAACTAGAAGTGGAGAACTGGGGAGCCAATCAGAGAACGGACAGTCCGAATCTGCCCGCCTCCAGCTCTGATTGGCTGGTGGGGCGCCGTCTAGTCTCCGGTTGGCTGGAATAGTCGCAAAGTTTATACCCTGCTGCAGTTTGTGTGTCGCTTTATGACAGTGAGCGGACAGAAGAGTGAGGAGTAAAAACATAAATTATCTTGAACGGCAAAAGTGATTTTCAGCGCGCAGGAACGAGTTTGAGATCGCGCGCGCGAGGGAGAGATTCAGCGTTCAAAAACGAGTCTAAAACCATGCGCACGAGAGAGTAGTGCACTACATATAAGTACATATTAATAAGTACATTTACATTTAACTGATAATATACTGAGACTACCATATATTAAAATTTGTATTCTAATATATACTTTCTGTACATTTGTATAATGATTATTTCGAGCATATTTAAAAAAAATATACCAAAAATATATTGAAAAACAAGTTTAAATAAGTATACTTTGGAAATTAGACCAACCTTTCATTTAAAGTATTATAATACAATAATTTTTTAAGTATATTTAAAGTTTAATTCCAAAATTTGGTAAAAGCATGATGTTAGTATACTTTTTATATATTAACTGATGGTACAACTTTTTGTTAGTATATTTGCAGTGTATTATCGAGGATTTCAATATATTTGTAATACACTAAAGTGTATTTTTTTTTCACTGGGGCTGTGTGTCGCGCCTTGCCTCTCTCCTTCCTGTTTGTTGTTTTGGGTTTTCTTTTTGTTTGTTTGTGTTAGCATGGATGGAAGTGTTCCTCCCGCTATTGTATATAGTTTTCTTGTTTGTAAATATTGTGTATATATATTGTTTTGTTCTTTTTTTGTTTGTATATAGTTGCAAGGAAGCAGTAGGGGTTGAGCGCCATTTTTGTTGTCCCCTGTTTTCTCCTGTTTTTGCAAGTAGCTAGGTAGTTAGTTTAGTTTCTGTATTTTGATTTATATTCTTTTCTTTTGGTAGTTTAGGTAGCTTGAGAGTGGAGATAGAGGGGGGGGTTTGTTTATTGTTTTGGCTTGGCTCAATCCTGAAGCCCAGAGCTTCCTGTATGTGTGAGTGCGTGTGTATAACAATAAAAACTCACGCACTGAATTCTTGGTTGCAAGATTCATTTATTTATAATAAGTTTATTATTTTCTTTGTTGCGTCCCTTGACCCTAGACCGGGGGTCGTAACAAGTGGGGGCTCGTCCGTTGCCAGTCACTGGCTAACAAGTGGGGATTCGTCCATTGCCATTGTCTGGTTAACAAGTGTGGACTCGTCCTTTGCCAGTTACTGGCTAACAAGTGGTGGCTTGTCTGTTTTTGAGTATACCCTGCCTTTATGTTTGTTTGGCTGCCTTCTTAGGTTGGACGGTAGTGGTAGAATAATGGCGTTTGACCTAATTGCCTTTATGCTGGCTCCTAGCCTAGAACAGTTTGACCAGTGCCGTAAAGACGATTTGTTCAACATCGCCGAATTTTTTGAAATTGACGTGCCACGAAAAGGTCTTAAAAGAGAGATTAAAAAAATATTGCTTGTCAAATTAATTGAACAGCAGATTTTGCCTGGAGAGCCTGGAGAGTGTGCTGAGGACAGGGACGCTTCAACGCCGACGGAGGTCGACGGTAGGCCATTACCTGCGCTGCAGTCGCCCACCACGCCCCCCAATCATAAGGTAAAAACACCACCCACAATGACATCACCAATTGGGGAATCAGAACAACTTTTAGTTCTTAAAACAAGGGAGGTGGAGCTGGAAATTAAACGAGAGGAAACAGAAGCTCAAAGGTTACGGTTGCGGGAGCTGGAGCTTGAGATGGAGAGGGAGCATTTTCGGCGAGATTTCAGCCGGCTACACCGGGCTGAGATCGCGCCGGAGAGTTCCCCTGTGTTTCCATCATTCACACAGTTACCTGCAACGGCTGCGCCGGGCTCCTCTTCTCCAGTTTCTGCCCCAGTGACTACCTCCCCAACCCATTTTGACGTAAGCAAGCATATTGTTTTAGTACCTCCTTTTAGAGAGACCGAGGTGGATAGCTATTTCATAGCTTTTGAACGTGTGGCAGCTATGTTAAAGTGGCCGAGAGCAATGTGGGCTCTCTTGTTACAATGTAAATTGACTGGTAAAGCGCAGGATGTGTGCTCTGCGTTGCCTGTTGAACAAAGCCTGGATGCCTGAGGCTCTTAAAGAGTTAATTCTATTGGAGGACTTTAAAAATTGTGTCTTTGAAAATGTTGTATTGCACTTGAATGAGCAAAAAGTCATGTCATTATCAGCAGCCGCGGTATTGGCTGATGAATTTGAATTGACGCACCGTACTGTATTTTCTCCTACTGTGAGAATGGATAAATTCGCTGTCCGTGGGGTTGAAGAGCAGGTGAAACCTTCAGCAAGCAGTGTGAAACCTGCAAGAGGGGGTATGTTTAAAACTTCTCAGTATCGATCAGGGGGAAGTAGAGTATGTTTTTACTGTTTGAGTGCTGATCATCTCATTTCAGACTGTGAGGCCTAGAAGAAAAAGAATACAACTGTAAAGTCAAAGTCCGTGGGGTTTGTTGAAAGGCAATTAAAACACGTCTTACCTGAACAAACGGTGGAAGTATATAAGCCATTCATGTTACAAGGGTCGGTGGCAGATAGCCCTGAAGATATTTGCAGACCAGGGTCCATGCGCACATACCCGCGCTACACACACACACATACAGTACGTGCACTACTTCTGCACGTAACAATGAGGGGATTGTGGTCCTGTTGTCTCCTTCTGAAGTCCACCACCAGCTCCTTCATCTTACTGACGTTCAGCTGGAGGCAGTTTTCCTGACACCATAGTGCCAGGTTCTCCACTTCATCCATGTAGGCCGACTCATCGTTGTTGGAGATGAAGCCCAGCACCACTGTATCGTCAGCAAACTTAACGATGGTGTTGGAGTCGTACATGGCCACACAGTCTGAAGTGTAAAGAGAGTACAACAGTGGAGCACCTGTGTTGATGGTGATGCTGGTGATCATCAATGGAGCTCCAGTGGAGAGGGTGAGCAGCTTTAAGTACTTGGGCATCCACATCTCCGAGGATCTGACATGGACTGAGCATATCTGTGCTCAGACGAAAAGGGCAAAGCAGCGTCTGTACCACCTGAAGCAGTTGAGGAAGTTCGGAGTTTCCCCTGCTGTCCTTAAGGCTTTCTACTCGGGCGCTGTTGATCTTGCACAGAACATTTCATCCTGGTTTGGGAATAGCTGTGTACAGGACAGGAAAGCCCTCCAGAGAGTGATCCGGGTAGCTGAACACTGCTGCAGGTTGACTCTCCCCTCCATGCAGGACATCTACACCAGGAGATGTAAAACCAGGGCAGCTCGGATCATTAAGGACTTGTCGCAACCCAATCACGGACTGTTCAAACTTCTGCAATCAGGCAGAAGGTTCCGGGTCATTATGGCCAAAACGGAGAGACTCAGGAGGAGTTTTTATCCACAGGCGATTAGACTCCTCAACCATGATGTGCCACCCTCCCGTTCATAGTACTGGTATCAGCTCATTCTCACACATTGCTGTGCTGACATTGCACACTGCACTTTAGTCTGGACTATAAGCATTACTTGCACTACATTTTATCTGGTTTATCTTTTTGCATATATACTCTTGCAAATCAGAGTTTATTATTATTATTATTATTATTATTATTATTCAGTTTACATTTTGTACTTTTTTGTAAATTTTTTAAAGATTTTTTATTATTATTATTTTTTTTTAAATAGATTATTATATCTTTTGTTTCTTCTGTCATTTGCACAAAGTAGGAGCGGTTCAGGATACATTTCACTGCGTGTTGTACTTGTATAACTATGCATGTGACAAATAAAGAATCTTGAATCTTGAATCTTGGAAAGTGCGCATCTCCTGACAGAAGTTGCTGGGAAATGGGGCCATGGAACATGTTCCCCACCAGACAGTCAGTCAGGCTACTACAGCTGATATTGCTTGGTTCCCAGAGGAACGCGGGGCTGCGTCTAAATTTTTAGATGTTGCGGGCCATCACTTTCAGGAATCTTAGCTCTCATTGCAGTTATATCCACGGTGACACCTTTGGGCCTTCTGCACATGAGAGCATTTTAGTTGTGGCTAAGACAGTGGATTTCACTCTAACGCCAATCCCCAATTAGGGTTACGCGCCAGGTGCTTCATACCCTTCCTATGTGGTTCAGACCCCGGTTTCTGATTCTGGGTCCGGTCCCGCTCTAAGTTCGTCTTGTCGTTGCAGATGCTAACGGCAGACGCTTCCCTCACGGGCTGGGGTGCGGTCTTAGATGACCGTCCAGCCCAAGGGAGTTGGAGAGGCCTTCTTCTCGCGCGGCATAGCAATTTCTGGCCCTAAAGCACTTCCTCCAGCAGTTGAGAGCCTACCATGTCCTAGAGCGGATGGACAACACTATGGCAGCCTCATATATTATCGCCAGGGCGAACTGTGCTCGCACCGCTAAACAGCTACAGTGGGTGCACAAGCAGTATGTGACTTCTATGTTGGCAGTATGTGACATTTGGGTTTGTGTGTTTGCTGGCTTTTACCGCTGAGTGGCGCTATATAACTATAGACTGACGCCTCAGGCATCAGTTCGTTCTCTCCAGGCTTAATGAGGCGCAGGCCGTCCACAGCTGCACGTCGTTGCAGATAAAATAAAGTGAAACATTGTAATTAAACGAATTCATAATCACAGTAGTAACATTACAGTACAAATTTATAATTAAAATTAAATTAAGTTTTTTTAGGATCGAATTTAAGCAACGTAAACGTTAACACACTGAGCCTTTTTATTATGTGTAATTAGAAAATCTACACGTGTAGGGTCTTGTGTCATCTTATATTTTATGTTCTTTAAATTTGTAGCTTTTATAAGACTCTACTTTTATTTAGGGGCACTCACAATGACGAAAAAACTTTATGATTTTGTTAAATAAATAAAGTACAAAGAACCCCGTTATCTGTATTGATTTTGGTGAACTTGAGCGTGTCAGAAAATGAACCCAAACTCCGTGTATACTCGCCTCACAGACGTGAAAAATATATACTTATAGAAAGCGAAATATCTGCTTTTATATAAACTAATGAAAAAAAATTATTAGATTATGTAATTTGTATGAAAAGTGAATTATAGGCGCGCTCCCTGCTGCGGAGACGACGAGATGACATGATCACCTTCAGCAGCACAGCCGAAACCAAAGGAATCACTAATTTATCAATGAATTATTAAAATGGTCAGAGTGAGTTTCCTGGCTGTTTTAACAAATATTTGAAGTAGATAACAGTAGCCCACATTTATAAAAGCATTTTTATTTATATAAAACTATAAAAAAATAATCCTGCATTTATTTTTAGGTGTGCCCGCTGCCACAGTTCTTCAGTAACAAACCTATAAAACAGGTACATCTGTATGAATAAATTGTTTAAATGTGATCAGTGATTTATGTAAATGACTCAGTTTAGATGTACTGTAAGTAAATGCTCCTTGCTGCGCTTTTTAGGGGAGGGACGCGCTAATGACGATTTGGTCTGCTGTGTGGAGGCTCGCCCGTGAGAGGTAGAGTTAGTATATCATGACTGAAATACAGCGGCTCACATCGGCGTGCGTTTCTCCCAGTGCCGTATAGACAACTCTTATTTAACACCTATAATATGTGTTTGCTGTATTTCTGGGAAAGAGAAATCTAATCTCTCATATCGGTGCGCGTATTCATCTGACTTTAGATCAATACTCGGCAAAGTTAAAGAGCGCACATGCGCGCTGCGGGATCACGCAAACATTTTACATTTACTAAAAGGTTTATTCACAACCACGTTTCAGCCATTCACACACATGCATTGTACTGTTGTTTGTACACACATTCAGTTTTCCCCTTCTACTCTCCTCTTTGATCAAAAATGCTCCCGATATGAGCCGACACGAGCAGATTTGTTTCAGTCAGAATATTTATCAAACATAAAGAGATATACTTGCTGATTAAACACTGCATTTTTTTTAAGTGAAAGCGCGCGATGTGAGCAGCTTTAATTATTGATAATTAAATCATTATTAAATGGTGGACATAAACAGCAAAAATAATAATATTATTCTTTTGCTGTTTGAGCGTCAGTGGATTCCAAAATTGACATTTTTACCGTTTTTTAATCACTGGAATGGAAGAGATAAGTTTCCTTATCATAATGTGCCTTGTATTGTTTTTAATCGCTCGATGCACAACCCATCATTTTTAATGCTATTTTACAAAGGGTAAATACACATGGAATAATTTTATTTGGTTTGTTTATTTATAGAACAACAACCCCATAATTAGAAAAGCTACACGTGTAGGGTCTTGTGTCATCTTATATTTTGTGTTCTTTAAATTTGTAGTAGATTTATTAACTGAAATAAATTACACTAAACGGGGTTCTGTATTGATTTTGGTGAACTTGAGCGTGTCAGGGACACGCTAATGACGATTTGGTCTGCTGTGTGGAGGCTCGCCTGTGAGATGTTGCGCGCGCGCACTACACAGCAAAAATATGTTAGTATATCGAAATGTCTGCTTTTATATAAACGAATGGGGGGAAAATCAGCTTATGTAATTTGTATAAAACGTGGATTACTACAGCGCATCCACTCACAGCCGAAACCAAAGACATTAACGTATCAATGAATTATTAAAATGGCCAGTCAGTTTCTCTGCTGTTTTCTTATCCCCACCCCTGTTAAAACGGCGTACTCTCTGCCTCTGCGCCTGCGAGAGGTTGTGTGCGCGCGGTCGACTACACACAACCGGTTTGGTTTTGTGTGCTGAAAAACTGTTGTCACCAAAAATGTAACAGATGCGGACTCATGTCCATCAATCAAACAGTATGCTGGAGATGCAGGTGGGAAGACACTGCTGTGTCAGTGTGTAGTTAACATCAAAGACAAAAATAAAAAAAATAAAATGAACACCATAAATGACCAAATGACCATAAAATTCGCGTTAGATGTTATACAGCAGCGCTTGTGTTTTTGTGTTATCAAGTACGGGCTAATGCTTAACAGTTGCGCAATTATATTTCTATTCTGTAAAGAAAAACACTTGTTATTATTTCAATACATACTGTGCAGCTTTGAGAATTGTGGCAGGAATATAATGCCCTACGATTCACATTCATTTACAATATGTGCGTCAATGTCCAACTTAAACCAAGCATGCGTTGCCATGTTGGATGCTCAGTAGTGTGCAATGCACACAAATGCACACAGTGTGCAAATGCGAACAAATAACGAAATAAGAGAGCTTGATTATACTCCATAAACATCATTCAGTACAACTGAATCGCAGAAAAAATCTACGGTTAACGAATTAAGATGGTTATACAGCAAAAATATTATTTAGTACAACGAAATCTCTGGATCCTTTATGAGACGGCATAAATATTTAATACAATAAATTAAATATTTTGGTTTATATTCTGGTTTATATTATATGGTTAATGTATTTTGGTTTATATTGCAAACGAATAACGAATCAAGAGCCTGCGATTATATTGCATAAATATTATTTTGTACAGACAAAATATTTGAAAAAAAATGATTTTTTTTTTACCACAAATCTCTCAAAAATCGTAAGATGTATTTTGGTTTATACTGCAAACGAAAAACGAATCCAGAGCCTGTAATTATATTGCATAAATATTATTTTGTACAGACAAAATATTTGAAAAAAAATTATTTTTTTTTTACAACAAATCTCTCAAAAATAGTAAGTTGTATTTTGGTTTTATACTGCAAACGAAAAACGAATCCAGAGCCTGTAATTATATTGCATAAATATTATTTTGCACAAATAAATCTCTGAAAAAAACAATGATATTTTATTCACAAATGTAAGACAATATATTTTGGTTCAGTGCCAGACGAAGTGCGAGCAAATAATGTAATGAGAGGCCCCGATTATACTGCATACATCTTTTTCATTGATTTATTTTTTTATTATCTATTCTGGAAGTTTGCTCTATTTGTTTTAGTTATTTCTATATTTAAATCTTGATGTCTTAAACTCTAACAACTGTAAGTATTGTCGAAATAACATTTTTTAAAAAGCCCTAGTGCTGTTGTTTGTGCTGTTTTCTTTAATAATAACACTAAACAGATAAAAACAGAGAGTCTGTCTAAACAAAATAAAACCAATGTTTTCTAACTCATATTTTTTTATATTTATAGTTTTTCATGTTTGTTGGACACAGTACTTGGATGTGTAAATTATCATAATTGTAGTATTTCTTCGCTACAACATATTGTTATGACTTTATTATGACTTTAGCTCTAAATATATTTAAAAACCGAGATGACGGAAAATGTCAATTTGCGCCACCTGGCGGTCATTTCACTAATTATTTTGAAATGCTACTGGTTTATTTTGGCCGCTGCTGCTTTGCCACGGCGGTGAGCGCGAGGGTAATGAGCAGTCTGGTTGTCCACCTACTGTAGCGCACCAGATTCCTCTCCCTCAGGGCGATTTACATTCAGGGCATATGAATGTGGGAGCAGTTGTACTGTCCAGTCAATCTCTGACACACGGGGATTGGGAACCCCACCCCGAAGTAGTCAGTCAATCAGTCAGATTTCAGCTAGCAGAGCTGGACCTCTTGGCCTCGTAAGATCAGCAAATGTCCCCTTTGCTACTCTCTGACTCTTCCATTCCGAACCGGAATCTCATGGGTCCCCGATTTAGCTGCCCAGGCATAGTTCTGAGACCTTCTCGGCCTTGTGCGCACACGCTACACAACCTTGGGATCCAGACACTTGCAGTGTGGCGGCGTTGGTATTCTCGTTCCCATAGCGTTTTCACGCAGCATCGAGTGTAGCCTTTGAAAGGGAACGTTTCTGGTTACTTTGCTGTAACCCTGTTCCCTGAAAAGGCGGGAACGAGGTGCTGCGTCCCAATGCCGCACTGCCTACGTGACCAGACGTCCATTCAGATAAATCAATCTGAGGAATGTTTCCGTTTCACTCCTTTTATAACCTCCAGATGCGTCTCATCAGATGACGTCACCTGACCGAGGTTATATAAGCCAAAATTTGTCGTGTTTGATACACACATGCTTCACAACCGGCAACATGACAAGATGTTCCCATAGCGTTTTCACGCAGCATCTCGTTCCCGACTTTTCAGGGAACAGGGTTACAGCAAAGTAACCTGAGACGTTTTCCTTGATTTAATTTGCTTATAGTGGCTCATTTAAAACTAAATCAAAGCATTAGTTTGCTATATTTTTTACTAGAATTAGTACCCGTCATCGACGGGTACAGAGTTTATAGAAATAGTTAAAAGGTTAAAGCTTAAAATAAGCTAATCAGCTTTAATTTAATCAGTTCAGGTATTTTACATGCTCTCACCTCAGACTGCTGAGGATATGGGCACTATGTATGGGCATTAATGTCATTTCTGTGTCCTCCGCTTACTGTGTGTAGTAATCTATCATGCTGATTGGCTGTGTTGAGTGATGCGTATAACCACGCTTGATTAGAGGACAAAATCGCTGAATTTGTCCGAAGGAGCGACGGCTGCTGTGAGGTAATTTGGCACAAAACTGCTTATACCTTTACTCACATTAAAAATTTCATTTATGCAGCAGAATACATGAAGGACTGGCAAAGTTTCATTCAATTCTGTCGAGCAGAATACAATATAATATTTGTTTGATGCTGTGACAAAGTACAGTACTGTACAGTACTCTGTACAGTAAATCGTCTTTCTGATTATGATAAAGCAGTGACCTACACTGTAAAAAAAAAAAAGCGTAAAAAAAAAACGGTCAAATGACTGGCAGCAATGGCTGCCAAACAAAAACCGTAAAATTAAGGTAAAATACTCTAGTTCATATTATGCTCAAAAACATTAAATTTACAGAAATTATTTTATCTTTTACAGAGAAATACCATTATTTTACAGATTTTTCCTACATTTATACAATTAAACACTTTCATTAAACAATCAGCACCAGACGTTTAGCATGAAACACCGTTATTTTACAGTTTTTTCCAAAATTATTACAATCAAACACCTTCAATAAAGCAAAAGCATTAGGTATTTCGCAGGGAAACACTGTTATTTACAGATTAATCATAAATTGAAGATCAAACACCTTCAAACAAAGCAATAACACAAAACCCCTGATATTTAACTTTTTAAAAATATATATAAATTCCTATGAATACACATGTTCAATAAAGTGTTAACACAAACTGAAGATTACAATATTTGTAAAAATAAATAAATAAATAAATAAATAGTCTGTATAACTGACACAGTATAGTACAGGTATGATGCAAAATACAGTAAAAAGAAGTTCAGTTTTATAGCATTACAGTAAAATCCTAAAATGAAAAACAATGAAATATTTAGACTATTTTGCTATAACAGTGAACATTCTCTCTCACAAACTTAAACATTGCTGTGAAATATCCTTGACTATAAACTATGAAGAAATGAACAATTTCAAACAATATTCTCAATGTTCCAATTAAAGTTGGATTGGAAACTTTATTACAAATATAGTACAATGTGGTCCCCTTTTTAACTCTATTGTTCTTATATAATGTATGTGTACAAATAACTTAAACTTTTAGTTCAGAATCCTAATGTCTTAGTGCAATTAAGTCAAATCTAAAACATACCAAAATGGCAAAATGGACGGTCCAGTGTATCCAAGAAAGATCTTCTTCCAAACAGGCCGTAAACAACTTGGTGCATTAGGGTGGATTGGAAGAGAGAAGAAAAGAACACATTAAGATTTAAAAGAAAAACGTGGCAGTATTAATAAATGAGCTTTGTTTACAGCAACAACAATAAGAATTAAAATAAGAATTAAAATATCTTACAGTCATTGTCTCTTGAGCTTGCAGGTATTTTACATTTCAGAGTCTTCTCCTCTGTCCCTCAGAGACTGCTTTCCTCCTCACCTGTAGCTCAGCAGCGTGTCTTCGCTCCTCTGAATTTACACTCAACCGTTTACCGGCTGCTGAGTCACACCACCCCTGCGCGCGCTAAACATTTGAAGGACGCCTGTTTCCCATTGGCTGGTTCATATCACGTTACGTCTGTACCTGAGCAATAAGCGTAGGCGTTTTCCGCATCAGGTCCCGCCCTCACTCGCGCGCTTATTTAAATGCGCCAGTAATGAAGAGGTAATTAGAATATCTCCACCTCCGGCTGCTGATCAGCCAATCAGAAACAAGATTAGAAGGTTCCCGCCTCCAGCTTCTGATTGGCTGTGGCAGTTAAACGGAGAGTCCGTGGAGTTTTCTCTAACGTTTTTGGTACAAAAATGACACCATAGTTCCCCTCATACAAGCTAAATATCAAAATGTAACTTAAAGCGATGCTTTAAAACAACTACACAGCAAATACATTATCCTTGTGTCAGAATATGCAGGAATGCATTAAGAAAGCTGATGGCTAGATTGCCATGGTGATATTTCAGAACAACTGTAATACAAAAATATATATTTTGATAAGTATCAGTCTCCTAAATTCTCTTCACATTCTTTGAAGGCATGAAGCAGATACTATAGCCTACATGTAAGTGATAATGTAAGAATAATCTTTTAAAAAGTAATGAAAAAATGCTAAACTTGCATCTAGAACTTAAATATCAAAGTATTATAAAACTAATATGATTTGCCTCAAAATTACAAAGAAAAACAATAAATTTTTTGTATGGACATTAACCTTTATCTTATGAGTTTTTGTATTTAATTACAATTTATTATTGTAATTTTACATAAAGTTACACATAATTTACAAAAACAGAAAAAACTGTAAAAATAATATGGTATTTTTACTGTTAAAAAATGTGAAAAAAAGTTAATTTTTCAATATTGAAATAATACTTAAAAAAACAGTCGACTTCGTAATTTACAGATAATGTCTGTAATTTTACAGAGATTTGTATGTAGTTTAAAAAAAAGGAAAACTACTATAAAATTTGAAAGTTATTTTCCGTAAATTTAGGACTTTTTTTTACAGTGTAGGTTTTGAGTAAATTCGTACGATAAAAATATGTATTTAATATTAATGCATCAGTACGTAGGATTAATCTTTTATCAAGAGATTAAGCTTTCCTTTTAATGATGCTTACATTGAAAGTATTATTGACACATTTTGCTTTTAGCCAGAGGGCCAGTAAAGGGATGGGAGATTAGGGTTGTTGCAGATTTAATAAAACAAACTGTGTAGTGGGCACAGAGCAATAGAGAAAACTATTTTCAGTTACAAAATGCATTCCAACAACCAGCCTGAAAACATAATAGAGGGGATAACATGTTCACAAGGAATTCCTCTTGTTCAAACTGACCTCAGAAAACTGTTATATTGGATTTTGTGCTTTGTAATGTCTTTCAGGCTGTGATTTTTTTTTTCTCAAGGCAAAATGCATGCTTTAAATCAAATGTCAGTTCTTTCTTGGTTGATATGGTAAATAAGCAGCTGAATATTTAATTGGACAGCACAAGGCACCACAGTGGTGCAATGTGTTACTGTTTCATGGCTCCAGGGTAAGTAGTTCAATCCTGAGCTCCAGTGTAACGTTTCCATGAGTGATCCCCCTGTGTCTCTGTGAATTTCCATTGGGTTCCTGTCAACACCCATCCTAGTAGAAGGATTAGTTCCTTTTTTTTTAGTCACAGGCACTTTTAATCCAGGTTACTTGCATTTCTTTTTTGGACATCATATTGGTCTTAGACTGACATGTACAGTATGCTCTGAATCTGGCACCCGAACACAACATACTGTAGGCTACAAACTGTCAAAGATGAACTAACCTGAGGTGACCAGAAGACGTAGCTTTAGCGGTTAGCCCAATGTAGCGTGGATGGTAAACCCAAACGCGGAAAGAAGCGAGTAGGCAGGATAAGGGAAAGCGGAACAAGGGAAAAACACAAATTTAACCCGCGTCCTATAAATACACACAAAATAGCAAAAGACAGATGAACCAACTGGTGAGTACTCATGGTTTGCTGAAACGACAACTGTAACCGACATGGGCCGAACTCAATGACTGAGCGGTAAGCCATCGTTTGTTTACCTCTTTTATACTTCCTGGTTTGGCGCCCGTCTTACTTCCGGGTCCTAGTGCCGGGCGCAGATTGAGTGTGCATGACAGTACCCCCCTGTCCAGGACTGGCTCCTGACGGTCCTGGGGTGGAGGATACCCTGTGATGGTAGTCCCGAATTAGCTCTGGGTCGAGAATGAACCGGGCTGGGGGCCATAGCCTTCCCAGTCCACCAGGTATTGAGTACCTTTGCCCCGAGGGCGCGAGTCGAGGATTCGGCGCACGGTGTAGGCGGGACCGCCGTCGATGATCCGGGGAGGAGGAGCTGGGGGGGTGGGTGGAATCATGGGTGAGGTGATGAAGGGCTTGAACTGGGATAGGTGAAATACTGGGTGGATCCGGAGCGTCGCAGGCAGCTGGAGCCGGTAGGTGACAGGATTAATTCTGTGGGTGATGCGGTATGGTCCGATGAACCTGGGTGAAAGCTTCTTTGATTCGGTGTGGAGGTGGAGGTTTTTCGTAGAAAGCCATACCTTGTCACCTACATGGTACAGTCGTCCCGGGGGATGTCGACGGCGATGTTGGTGAGTATAGCGGGCATTGGCACGTTGGATGGCCCGGTTGGTCGTGATCCAGAGCCGCCGACATCTGCGGACCAACTGTTGGGCCGACGGTACATCAACCTCCGGTTCTGGGTGGTTGAACACAGAAGGTTGGAAACCGTGACATACCTCAAATGGGCTTAGGTTGGTGGCAGAGGAGATGTGGAGGTTATGTGATAGCTCAGCCCAGATGAGGTAGCGTGCCCAGAAGCGCTGACGGTCTGCTACGAAACATCTCAGATAGCGCTCCAGTTGTTGGTTGGTCCGCTCCGTCTGACCGTTAGTCTGTGGGTGGTATCTGGAGGACAGACTGCAGGTGGAGTCGATCAGACGGCAGAAGGCCTTCCAGAACTGGGCTGTGAACTGGGGCCCTCTGTCTGAGACGATGTCCTTGGGGAACCCATGCAGACGGACTACGTGCTCTAATATCAGCTCTGCTGTCTCCTTTGCTGACGGGAGTCCGGCGAGAGCCACCAGATGCACGGTTTTAGAGAACCGATCCACGATTGTGAGGATGGTGTCCTTTCCTTCGGAGGTCGGCAGGCCCGTGATGAAGTCGACGGCAATGTGCGTCCAGGGCCGTCGAGGAACTGGGAGTGGTTGCAGTTCTCCTGGGGTTGGTTGGTTGGTGCTTTTGGCCCTGGCGCACACTGGGCATGCCTGAACGAACTCTTGGACGTCCCTCGTCATGGATGGCCACCAGAAATCACGCTGAAGAAATTGGAGGGATCGTCGGGTGCCCGGATGTCCTGAAATTGGTGATGAATGTCCCCATTGGAGGACCTTTGGTCTCATCACCTCTGGCACGAAGAGTCGTCCAGGTGGCACACCTGCCGGTTCGGTCTCTGTACCTTGTGCCTGGCGAACTCTCGTTTCCAGGTTTAGTTGAAGGGGGGCGATGATCCTGGAAGATGGAAGGACAGACGCGGGGTCCGCCCGGGGAAGGTCCACCTCTAGCTGTCGTGAGAGGGCGTCCGCTTTGGTGTTCTTGGACCCCGGGCGGTATGAGAGGTGAAAGTTGTAATTCTCAAAAAAGAGAGCCCACCGCGCCTGTCGTGGGTTTAGCTGCTTGATGGTCTTGATTGTGATGAGATTTTGATGGTCTGTCCAGATTATGAATGGCTCGCTGACGCCCTGGAGCCAGTGACGCCATTCCTCCAGAGCCCACTTTATGGCCAGCAGTTCGCGGTCCCCTACCCCGTATCGCTGCTGAGTGGAATCAAATTTTCTGGAGAAAAAGCTACATGGGTGTAGCTTTTGATCTGGACCTCATTGTGAGAGGATAGCTCCAGCGCCCACATCTGAAGCATCCACCTCTACAACGAATGGTTTACTGGCATCTGGATGGTGGAGAATCGGTGCAGTGGTGAAACGGTGACAAAGTGACCGGAAGGCGGATATGGCTGCCGGGTTGAGGTGAAAAGGGAGAGGTGAAGGACGGGTCAGAGCGGTTAGGGGGGCGGCAACTGTACTGTAGTCCCGGATAAAGCGACGATAGAAGTTCGCAAACCCGAGAAACCGTTGAAGCTGCTTGAGGGTCTTGGGTAGGGGCCAATGACGCACAACCTCTAGTTTCTGCGGGTCCATGGCCACACCCTGGGGCGAGATGACAAAACCCAGGAACGTGGTGGAGCGCTCGTGAAAAGCGCACTTTTCCAACTTACAGTACAGTTGGTGGGCGAGTAATCTCTTGAGAACCGCCCTGACGTGCTGGGTGTGTTCTTCCATGGTGCGTGAATATATTAGGATGTCATCCAGGTAAGCGAATGCCCACCGACCGAGCATGTCATGAAGGACATCGTTGATAAGGTGTTGAAATGCGGCGGGGGCATTGCACAGTCCGAACGGAATGACGAGGGTTTCGTAGTGTCCGGTGGGTGTGATGAATGCCGTCTTCCACTCATCGCCCTCTCTGATGCGCACCAAGTTGTAAGCGCTCTGGAGGTCCAACTTCGTAAAGACGGTGGCGCCAGAGAGAGCGTCCAGGGCTGAGTTGGTAAGAGGCAGTGGATGTCGGTTTTTGATGGTAATGTTGTTGAGCCCCCGATAGTCGACACAAGGGCGAAGTTCACTGCCTCTTTTCTTCACGAAGAAGAACCCCGCGGCGGCAGGTGAGGAGGATGGCCTGATGGTGCCTTGGCGCAGGGCGTTGTTCACATATTCCTCCATCACCTGAGTCTCGGTGGAGGTGAGCGAATAGAGGTGGCCGCGGGGTGGGACCGTACCAGGTTGGAGGTCAATGGCGAGGTCGTAGGGACGATGTGGAGGAAGATGGGTGGCTCGCCGTTTGCAGAAGACCTCCGCCAGGTCCCGATATGGTTCGGGGATGGAGTTGGTGTCGACGTCGGGGGCCTCGGACTCCCTAGAGCACGTCCCAGCCGCTGCCCATAGGCATAGTTCGTTGCAGGTCGCGCCCCATTGGAGGATCCGATTCTGGGTCCAGGAAATCAGAGGGTCATGTTGGAGCAGCCAGTGGTGCCCAAGGATGATGGGAGGTGACGAGATGGAGGTGACGAAGAATTTTAATTGTTCATGGTGTTGATCGATGGAGATGGTGATGAATTCGGTTCGGGTACTGATGGGGCTGGTGGATAGGGGGCGACCGTCGACAGATGTAATACGAACGGGCTGGGATAATGCCTCGAGTTTTACCCCCAGTTTTTTGGCGTATGAGGAGTCAATGAAGTTATCTGCTGCCCTGGAGTCGATGAACGCAGCACTTCGGACTTGTTTGTGGCCAACCTGGAGGTGTACCTGAACCGTGAGACGGGAGAAGTTGGTGGTGATGGCGGAGAGACGAAGGTGACCCGGCGAGTGTCTCTCCCTTCACACCGGGCCTGTGCGTTTCCCGGTCTGAGGGGACAGGCTGCCCGGTGGTGTGTGGCTGACCCGCAATAGGTGCAGAGTCCCTCGCGGAAGCGTCTCTCCCGTTCTGCAGCGGTCAAGGAGGCGCGTCCTAATTGCATGGGTTCCCCGGCTCCTGTGTCAACCACGGCAGGAGGTGGAGAACCGACATGTCCAGGGGTGGAGTAGGTGACGGAGTCTGCGGGTCGTGGAGCGGTGACGGTGAAGGTAGGTGCAGGCGGCAGGGTGCGAGGGGCTGGCCTCGGACGAGAGAGAAGGCGCTGGTCAATCCGGAGTGCGAGTTGGATCAGACCCTCCAAGGTCGCAGGAAGCTCTCGCCCGGCTAGTTCGTCCTTGATCCGAGAAGCCAGGCCCTCGTAGTAGGACGTCCGGAGCGCTGCATCGCCCCACGTGGTCTGTACGGCGAGGGTGCGAAACTCAGCTGTGTAGCGGCTCACGGGCGATCCTCCCTGCCTTAGGTGGTAGAGTCTGGTGTCGGTCTCCACCTCGCCCGCTGGGTGTTCGAAGGTGAGTCTGAGTTGGTGGGTGAACTCATTGTATGAGTGGGCGGTGTCCGTGTCTGCTTGGAGAACTGCCGTGGCCCACTCAGCTGCCTGCCCTTTGAGCAACGAGACGAGAAGAGCAATGCGGAGGCGATCGGTGGAGTACTTGGTGGCATTGAACTCAAACACCAGATCGAGAGCTGTCAGAAATACACTGCACTTCCCATCCTTGCCGTTCCACTTCTCTGGTAACGATAAAAAGACATCAGTGGAGAGGGGGGGTGCGGCACGGCAACCGCGGCGACGGGAGGCCCGCTAGCCGCGCTAGCGACAGCCGCCCGGAGATCCGCGTTCTCCCGCCTGAGCTCGGCGACCTCGCGGCGCAAGGCCGCAACGTCTTGGAGGCCCGGGCGCAGAGTAGCGATCTCTCCGGTTAGCTTGTTGATTAGCACGGCATGCTGATCTACCACGTCGCAGAGGTGCGCATGATCCGCTGGGTTTACCGCGGAGGGCTCAGTCATTCTGTCAAATATGAACTAACCTGAGGTGACCAGAAGACGTAGCTTTAGCGGTTAGCCCAATTTAGCGTGGATGGTAAACCCAAACGCGGAAAGAAGCGAGTAGGCAGGATAACCACGTGATTTAGTCTAAGGACTCTCACAAAAGCGGAGCAAAGGAAAAACACAAATTTAACCCGCGTCCTGTAAATACACGCACAATAGCAAAAGACAGATGAACCAACTGGTGAGTACTCACGGTTTGCTGAAACAACAACTGTAACCGACATGGGCCGAACTCAATGACTGAGCGGTAAGCCATCGTTTGTTTTTCCTGCCATCTTTTATACTTCCTGGTTTGGCGCCCGTCTTACTTCCGGGTCCTAGTGCCGGGCGCAGATTGAGTGTGCATGACACAAACATGCCTGCAGTGGACTTTTACTCCCAACATCCTTATCCTTACTCACTTGACTGCGGAGTGAACGCACCTGGTTTTAATCCCACATACACAGTAATTAAGGACTATTTACTATTATACTATTTAAAGTATATTCAAACGGACTATCAAGTATCGGTATTGTATTCCAGTCTTATTCAATCGCTTCAGTAGCAGGTTAATAAATTCATTTGGAGTGTGGCTCAGTCTAACTTCAGAGTAGAAAAAAAGATTATTAATCACAAAACACACGACTAACCAAAATAATTTATTATCTACTGGTTAGTGGTAATAAAATAATATAAAATAATATATAAATAAATATGTTAAAATGTCCTTACCTCTTTTCATTTTTGATTAATTGTAGTGTTATGATTCCAAACATATTGGAATACAAATAAAATCTGAACAGTTTGACAGCAAAATGAGATGATTGTGATTTGTGATTGTGCAAAAGCTCCCTTCCACAGTTTTGTCACAATGGATAATTCAACCTGCAAGTGCGTTTGTGAACAATTAAATATGCAATTTCATATCAATTATCTGTTGGTTGCTAGTTAATAAAAAATATAGCAAACTCTTGCTATATGATATAAGATTGTGATTTTGTAGTGATTTAGACAGCAAATTACATTAAAGAGTTTTGTTGCACACAGTACCTTTTCAGTAACAATGGTTATTGAAGAAGATCATGAGAAACATACAAAAACTTCGTTTTGCAACAACATCAGCATCCTGCTCTAATCATTTTAATTTAAATTCTGTAATGTATCATCTTATCATAGTACAGTTATGCACTATATAATGTCTTTAAGCAGTGTCTGACTGCACATACACCTATGGTCTTATAAGATTATAACATTCTGATCAGAAATCCCAATACAGAACAAAATTACAGACAAAAGCAGGCAGTGTAACACCAACAGCATTTGACACAGTGTGTCTCTTTTTCACAAGGTATGCAAATCTTTAGAGTGCTTAACTTTAAACAGAAAATAGTACCAAAAATGTATTGTGCAAAAGCCCTTCCAATGCACCAAACCAGTGCTAGTAATAGAAGCAAGAGGGAGAAAATAAAGAGTGAAATAGAATGTTACATTAGAAATTAATTACACACGGTTTTTATACATCTACAGTAAATGCATAATGTCTTATTTCACAGAATGTATTAAAGATTATAAGTTATGAATACAGGTAGTCTATTAATGGTATTATAGTTTGTCTACCAAAAAAACATCCTTTTTCATGGCTTCAACATTCTCTAAAAATTGATCATGTGATAAAACAAAGTGATGCCATTGACTTGTTATAACATGTCTGCTTTTGAACAAAAATGTGGCCACTATGTGTTGTGTTTTATCTAAAAAGTGGAATTTCAAAGCTTGTAAAATAAGGTTATATAGGGTTGGTGAAAGTAACTAGGCATTAAATATTGGTAATAAAGAACATATTTCTCATACAAAATTATTGAATTTTTTTTATGTACTTTGATACATAGAAAGAAGAAAGCTCTGAAGGAAGTTGTTCCGCATATTGCTGAGAACCTCCTGAATCTGTACCTCTAGTGTGCAAGGCTTTGTCCTGTACACACCCTGCTTTGTGTAGCTCCACAAAAAAAAAATCACATGGAGTAAGATCTGGATTAGCCCACTCCCTTCCGCCACCCGTTGGTCTCCCTGGTCGGTCAGACAATTAAGTCATGCCACAGCGGATAGCCCCAGTTACACTTGGCTCGGACTTAAGAACAACTGTAACCCAGGGGCCAGAACAGAGAGTAGTAGGTTTCCCTGGTAACAACATCACAAGCCTGTATTGACTGGCCGACTCATTCCATTTTAAAATGTCTCCTGCCCAAGTACCGCTTACTACTGCCCCTCAGGGCTACCGGAATGCAGACCCACATTGAAGGACCGTCCTTAGGCTGTATACACCTCGCACCATACCCACCCATGGGATGGCATGGTGATGCCCCATGGAGGCCAAGCAGAGGACCACCAGGCTCAGGGCAAACAGTCTCTGTGATCTAGCCTTCCCTGCTCTGGATACACTGGACTCTGAACCTACATACAATAGAGTTCCATAGGGTCCAGATTGATTATGGTGGAGGGGGGGGGGGGGGTTATTACTGTAACAAGGAGGATCTTGCGAGGGGCAGGATCCCGGTTCTGAACAGCCAGAGCTGTGGCCTTCTAGACACACAGTTGCCAGGCGACATCGCCGTAAGCGCAATCAGTACGGACACACCTGGTGGCATGCTTATTTGAAAAGGCCCACTAGTAAGGGTATCAGGGCCAAGACTCAGCCTCTGTCTCCACAAGAAGCCAGCGACTCAGAGAGAGAAAAAAACGGCATGTAATACGTTTGCTTGCTCTGAGACACATACAGTGGTTACTCAATCGGAATGGTTATTACTGTCGCGCTCACCGCCGTTTAAAGGCGACAGCGGCCAAAATAAATCAGTTGCATTTCAAAGTCATTCATAAAATGGCCGCCAGGTGGCGCAAAGTGACATTTTTATTCATCGCGGTAAATACAACAGTGATGGTAATTTCCATAACAAAAATGAAAAATCTGAACCAGAGCTATTGATGTGTACTGTACAATAATGAGTAAAAAAATTTATAGTAGATTTATTAACTGAAATAAATGACCATATTTCTGTCATTCCCCACTTAAGGGGTGGGAGAATTTTCATTTGTCAAACAAAATGATAAAGAATCGACCAAGTTTACTATTTATTGAAATATAAATTTCTAAACCAATGAGATCAAATAACACCAAGTTATTATTATAACAGGCTTACTTTGTCACTTATCTAGAGCTTGCTTTCAAAGAAGTCGAGTGGCTTATTAACGTGACTGGGGTGTGTTGTCTCTAAGTGTCCGATTGGCGCAGCGGTTAGAGCACTTGGCCAGAGATCCACAAAGTGCCGGTTTGAATCCCGGTTGATGATGTTTTAAAATTGTTTTATTTTAATTATAGCTAAATTAAAATAAAACAAAATAAAATGCTTTAAGTGCGCTTAAGGTAGAGTCTTATAAAGGCTATGTAGTCTTATATAGTTTTATTATATATTTTTTGCACATTAATCTGAGTCCTCATCTGTTACATTTTTGAAGACAATAGTTTTTTTTTCAACCTGTCACGGCGTGCGCCCAAATCAATATTGCTCCTCGCTCACTAGTTAGGCATCCTCCCCTTCAGATATGCGAAGGAGCAGGGCCGCCGAATTGGGCACGGCTGGTGAGCTAGCCTTGGCTTTTTTTATTATCCTTGGTTGGCAAGCTATCCGGGATTGCACCCCGCGCTATAAAATAAAAAATGTCAAATTACAATGATTGAAGACATAACAGAACATTTATTATTCAGAGCACGATATACAACCATAATGAGTCCCGTAACCGGCTTATACAGGTGTCATGTGACCAACGTATTTAACTGTGAGGAGTCCAGTGGCTGGCGTATACAGACGTGTATACAGTAGTCGCTTTGAGACCGATGACCAACGGACATATCAGTGGCAGCTGCTTTACTGGTAGTGTGCAAGTTTGCTGTTTTTTCTATAGTATGTTGAGCAAAATTAAAATAAAACATTTTATTTTGTTTTCTTTTAATTTTGCTATAATTAAAATAGAAAATTTCTTAAACAGCATCCCTCTGGATTCAAACCGGCGACCTCAGGGTCTCTGAGCGAGCTCTCTAACTGCTGTGCCATTCAGAAGCTGTAATAGTGCTATGGGACTCATTATGGTTATATACAGTGCTAGTAGTGCCTTGCTTTTATAATGTGGAGCAAGCCCGAGATCGTATTAACATTAATTATCGCCAGCCAGCACGAATAGGCAGCTCCGTCCCTTTGCCGCCTATTCAGGGAGCCTAAGGAGTGAGCGAGTAACGATAGTAACGATAGTAGATTCAAATCAGCATTAGCAATTAAGCATTTCACTGCATTTCGTACTGTGTATGACTGTGTATGTGACAAATAAAATTTGAATTTGAATTTGAAATCGATGGGTGTGCGCCCAAATCTACTATCGTTACTCGTGAGCCGCCTATTCGTGCCGGCTGGCAATAATTAACGTTAATAGGATCTCGGGCTTGCTCACGATGCTCAACATCTATAAAAATAGCAAAGTATTGTGTATAGAGTGATTTAAAAAAACTATCTAACGCATGTTATGATAAGGTAAATCTGTAAAGAACAGTAAGAAGTAAGTAAAAAGAGGCCTGTGAATGGGGAGGGGTGCTATTTACAGTTATTTGTAGTTTATCTGAATGTAGAGGTCAGAAGGCGTGGGGAGGCGTGAAGTATCTGCATTTGAATGGTGTCTGTCTGTGTAAAGCACACAGAGTAACACTAAAACAACAACTTAAAATTAATAGGAGGCCCTGATGCTTCATAAATATTATTTAGTACAACAAAACTTCTCCGCGCTCTGGAAAACTTTATTAGACTACATAGGAAAATAAAAAGGAGGATAACGATACCGGCTTTATATTAAATTAACAAATATTGTAAATAAACAACAATAACCCATGTTTAGAAAATATTTCTTATTTAGACAATAGAAAATAATCCTGCACCTGTTTTTTGTGTGCCAGCTGTCACTGCTCTTATACCGCTCTTTATCACCGTAAATCGATCTGTAAAACGGGTTCATCTGTAGGAATAAATTATTATATCATCAGCACTCGTGTTTTTGCGTTATTATAAATAATGAAATGCAGTAGGCTGTTATGGTCATCATAATTTTCTTTAATAATGATTCGCTCTATTTGTTTTTATTCTGATAGTTTGCTCAATTTGTTTTTAGTTATTTATATATTTAAATTGGGATGCCGTCTACTGTTACAAATTTAACTCTTGTCAAAATAATAAAAATGTTTCTTACAAGCCCTTGTGTTGTTGTTTGTGCTGTTGTTCTTTAATAATACAAATAATCAGATACAAACAGTCTTTCTAAACGAAAATTAACCAATGCTTTTAAACTCATTATATTATATAGTTGTAAAATTGTATTAAAATTTTTTTTTTTAATTTTGCTCAGCATACTATAGAAAAAACAGCAAACAAACAAAACAAACATCCTGCCTGGTATAGGTTTAATATTCAGGGGTTAAGTGACTGATGCTAACATTTTTCAGCTGAGCCTCGTTTCACTGAATAATCCACCACTTTTCATCAGTATGTAAGACCGCGACACCTCTCTCTCTCTCACACACACACACACACACAGAAGCAGCAGACCGAGTCGTCCCTCCCCCAAATTTAAAGAATACAAGCTGGTAGTGTGCGAGTTTGCTGTTTTTTCTATAGTATGCTGAAGCAAAATCAAAATAAAACATTTTATTTTGTTTTATTTTGATTTTGCTATAATTAAAATAAAAATTTTGAAAACAGCATCACCAGGGGATCGAACCCAGCTCACCCGCATGAAAGGGTGCAGACTTACCCACTGCACCACTCAGACACTTAGTCCAGTCATGTTAATAAGCCACTCGATTACTTTGAAAGAAAGCTCTAGATAAGTGACGAAGTAAGCCTGTTGTAATAATTGCACGTGTATTTTATCTGTTTTCAACTTGGTGTTATTTGATCTTATTGGTTTAGAAATTTATATTTCAATAAATAGTAAACTTGGCCGATTTTCATTAATTTTGTTGACAAGTGGGGCTTGAAAATTCTCCCACCCCCTTATGTGGGGAATGACAGAAATATGGTCATTTATTTCAAGTTAATAAATCTACTATAAATTTAAAGAACACAAGAAATAAGATGACACAAAACCCTACACTCTTCTTTTCTAATTACACGTGATAAAATCTAAAGGCTCACTGTGTTAACATTTATTGTACTTAAATTTAATCCTAATAAGATTTGATTTAATTTGTACTGTAATTTTAGTACTGTGATTATGAATTCGTTCAACTACAGTGTTTCACTCCGTGCAGTTCTAAAGGAGCGCGTCTCATTAATACGGCAGAGAATGAACTAAGGCATGAGGCGTCAGTCTGTACTTATATAGCGCCACTCAGTGGTAAAAGCCAGCAAATTCACAAACCCAAATGCTGTCGCCGAGCGCGGCGACAGTAAAACGAACGCTCCGATTTGGTGACCACTGTAAGCGCACATACTGTAAATCCTCGGTAACGGTGAATGCAAAAATCAAAAGTTTTATTTTTAGTTTCCAGAGCCCAGTTCAGTCTCGAGGATATGGCGGAGCTCTGTTTATTTTGTGTTTTCATTTTTCTTTGTTTTTTTCGTTTCAGTTCTAATTAATAATCCCATGCCATTTCCTAACATGGAGGTCTTCCCGTGCATGTCATAAGCGCTTTCACAGACCCTCTGTGTAAGGGCTCTTATACTGTAAATATTATACATTAAAATTATTACATTAGAGGGAATAGTTTAGCTATCTTTTTATTTAGTTCTATGAGCATAAAATAATTTTTGCTTGTTCATTCATTAATCCATCTTCAGTAAGAACCTGAAGGAAACTCGTACAGTCAAGAGGAGAACATGCACAGGAACTTCATCCTGCATCAGCATGCCACCTGGCCTTTTGCTTATTCTGAGACCGAGACTAATTAGACTAGAACACAAAACTGGGGCAAATTAGGAAATTGTTAAAAGGTAAAATATGCAGTATATTATGAAATATAATGTATAATGAAAAGAGCTAAATGAAATTTATACCAGCTGCAGCTATGAGTGAGACAGTCTGTCTATTTTAGTCTATCATGTTATTAGAACGTTTGACCACACACTTATCTGCATTTGGTTTACCATGGAAAGCATTGTTAAAATGCTTAATAGGCAAGCCATCTGTATTCAACACTTAAACCCTCTTAACCTTTACTCTCTAGAGAGATCATCAGTCAGTCTTTCAAAGGGCTTTTTATCCTTGACACAAGCTACTCATTTATTCGGCTATGGCTAGCAGCCAACTCTATTTCTAACAGAATGTTTGCTCTGCGTATGCTGTGATGTTAATTGAATCACATTTGATGTCTGAAACATTTTGGTCTTCTTTTGTATTAGTTCAAATGAGGAAATTTGGCATTCAATGCGTTCTTGCCGTTTCCGTTTAGGCTCGATAACGGCTGCTTTGCTAAAAATGTGCACATAAACAGAAGATTTGCCATTGTTATACTTTTACAGGCAGCACAGAAGCAGAGAAACTGCTTTTTTTTTTTAAATTAAGACTCAACTCTTTGTGAGGCACAGCGAGCAGGAGAAATGGAACTATAAAAGAAGAAGAAGGCAACCAAGGACAGCAATATCTATCTAACCCCATTTACAGTAGTTGTGTTTGGTGGAAGGATGCAACCTCAGCTTGTGGTACAGCAATATAGCCTTAAAACCATATAAGGGTGGGTTGAAGACAGTGGGGACAATATCTTTTCACAGAAATGAGGTTTTACCCTGCCAGTTACAGTTTTTGGGAAGCAATACTTAACTTAGAGCAGTGGTTCTCAAACTTTTTCTGTCATTCCCCACTTAAGGGGGTGAGCAAATTTTCAAGCCCCACTTGTCAACAAAATAATAACGAAATCTGCCAAGTTTACTGTTTATTGAAATATCAATTTCTAAACCAATAAGATCAAACAACACCAAGTTAACAACAGATAAAATACACATGCAATTGTTATAAAAGGCTTACGTTGTCACTTATCTTTGCATAATTGACCCCATGTTTATTAGCTGCTCAACAATCGTTTGTAGTTTTTTTGCACTGGCCAATTCTGTATGCAACTTTGAATGAAGCCATTTGTGCTTTGCTGTCCACTGATTCAGATGTTACCATGCGATTCTCCTGCTTTCTGTATTCTGCCAGCTTTCTTTGAAAGAAGTCGAGTGGCTTATTAACGTGTGTTGTCTCTAAGTGTCTTCCTAATTTGTTGGGTCTCATGCTGTCTGCTGCCAGCGGTATAAGACACAAAACACACACAGGTCTCTCCTCTGCCCCCACCATCACCACCATGAAGCAAGTTAGGCTTCATTAGGGGTGGGCGATATAACCAAAATCTTCTATCACAGTAGAAGCTATTTTCTACCTCGGTAACAATATATACATACAGTAATCACAATATAGCAATTTGTATCTGAAAATGCATGAATAAAAATTCAAACACAAAGAAACTGTTTTACATAATGTAATTTTATATAAACTGTGAATTGCTGAGGTTTGCCGCATTTTTTTTTACTTTGGCCATATTCGTTTGGATGCTTGGATTTCAGATGATAGAAGAGGTTTGACGTGTTTAACCACTTGTTAAAACAGTGCACTTGCGTACCTTGCAAATCAAATTCAAAAATTCTATTTAATTCAAACCTTAAAATAAAAGACTATGAATAGGAAATAAATATGAAAAATAAAATAGGGGGTAAATTTAACTAGGAAAGAATAAAATAAAATATAAAAACTAAAGTTAAAATAAAATAACTGTATAACAATACACAATATAGAAAATATATGAAGAATATGTGAACAATAAGAGCAGCTGTACGAGTAGGAAAAGAATGGTAATGTCCAGGGTTGTGCAATCCACATGTTTAAAGTGGATCACGTTCATCTCATTCGTATCACTTTTCTTATACCCAAACCAATTCCACACCACAGACGAGGCACCTTTTTTCTTTACAATCTCCTCGTTGTTGGTTTCGTCACGTATAAGCAAGCTCACTGCTGCTGCACCGTCTTCTTCCATTGTCGAAGTGTATGTGAAGCCAAACACATCAAAAGTGGGACGAAACCGCGGCACCCGATTTAACCAAATATCTGCGCAAATACAGCGCAGCGCGACTATCTGGATAGCGCAGTGATGATCTGCTTTATTTGCGCAGCCCGGTGGATCACGCAGCGCCGCTCGAATCACAAACCTGCGCGACTCACTGTGTTTTTATTTACAACCTATTTAAAATGTCAGGACTGTTTATTATTGTTTCCGCCTTACCATGCCTGGTTTGTACAGTATGTGCGCATCCCAGAAAATTTAATTTGATGGTCGGCGCGGTATATTTCTGTCAGAGTCGCGCAGCGCTGCCCAGTGGCTCGCAGGTTTGTGATTCGAGCAGCGCTGCTGAAGTTGGCCCGAAGTTAAACCGTTATTGTTCCCCTATGGTTCCACTTTTTCTCCTGGCCCACAACTGATGTTATTTTAAATTTACTTGTATTAATGATCCATTTATTTGTGTGTGATTGTTTAGTTTTGAGCGTACGCTCTTCATTATCAATAAAGAAAAGCATGAATTAGAATAGGTACTTTCCTGTTATTTCCTCCCGTTCATTGCGCCTCACCTGTCATGTCTGTATTCCCGACTAGTGGGGCGCGCCCCACACTTTGAGAACCACTGACTTAGAGTGTGACTTATTTTCATGAAACAGAGTAATAGTAAAACACCTCAACTTTCTGTTAGATAGAAAACTCTTAGCCTACTTAGATGTTTTTAGTTTCATGTAATTGGTGTTTTAATGATATTTGCAATAACATTCTGTAGAATATCTGTCTGTCAAACTTAAACAAAACAGTTCGGGCAGAAGGACATTTCACAAACAGAAGTTGCCGCAAATTTTCAAATATTGATAATTATTTGCAAATTAGGTTTGTGACAGAGTTGTGGTGAACAGTAGTGGCAAACTTTTCATCATCACCAAAATGTTGCTGGAAAATTCCCGCTAATGGAAAAAACTAGCAAACTTGTGGTAACATTTTTTTATACTTCACAATAAGTGTCCTACTGTACATATGAACGAATTCCGTTCCGAGAGCTCGTTCATCAGTTCGAAAAACATTGTCTAGGCACTAGGATACTAACACAATTAGCTATAGACAGTATATTACTGTATATTACTGTATATTACAGTGTTCTTTAGAACGAGCAATGTCTGCCATCTTTTCATCTCGCTACATTCTCTCAATTATTTTCACTTTGTCTCCATCATTATTGTTTGGCGCTTCTTGGCAGTACCAGCATTATTGCCGCAGCATTTATGCTTGGTTTCAGACATCCTGGAATTGTGCTGCACTTACATGGGATGCACGCTTCACACACGTGAAAATGTATGCTGTACTTATATGTGGTCTAACTTCCGTGATTGAACATGCGCAAACACATGTTTGTTTTTTCGAACGTTCACAAAACGAACGTTCATACCCCAGTGAAAACAAAATACACTTTAGTGTATTACAAATATATTGAAATCCTCGATAATACACTGCTAATACAGTATGACAAAAAGTGACAAAAAGTTGTACCATCAGTTAATATATTAAAAGTATACTAACATCATGCTTTTACCAAATTTTGGAATTAAACTTTAAATATACTTAAAAATAATTGTATTATAGTACACTTTCCAAAGATATATTATTGGAAAATATACTTTAAGTGAAAGGCTGGTCTAATTTCCAAAGTATACTTATTTAAACTTGTTTTTCAATATATTTTTGGTATATATTTTTTAAAAATATGCTCGAAATAATCATTGTACAAATGTACAGAAAGTATATATTAGAATACACATTTTAATATATGGTAGTCTCAGTATATTATCAGTTAAATGTAAATGTACTTATTAAGATGTACTTATATGTAGTGCACTACTTGCTTTTAGACTCGTTTTTGCACTCTGAATCTCTCCCTCGCGCGCTCGATCTCAAACTCGTTCCTGCGCGCTCAAAATCACTTTTGCCGTTCAAGGTAATTTATGTTTTTACTCCTCACTCTTTTGTCCGCTCATTGTCATAAAACGACACACAAACTGCAGCAGGGTTGTAAACTGCGACTATTCCAGCCAACCGGAGACTAGACAGCGCCCCACCAGCCAATCAGAGCTGGAGGCGGGCAGATTCGGACTGTCCGTTCTCTGATTGGCTCCTCAGTTCTCCACTTCTAGTTTGAATTAATGGCTGAAGCTGCATCATCGCGTTAGTTCATATCGTTATTATTTTATTTTCATCGGCATAAGGTAAATTTAACTTTTAATTTAATAGTTTTAAATTAAGTACATACTTTAATCTATAGTTCGTATTGTCTAATGTGTTGTTGTTAATGTGTTATGTACTTTGCTTGTGGTATAATGGCTCTGTAGCTCACGGCCTGTTTTCAGTCTCTGTGTAACAGAATCAACACACCAGGTTTAAACTAATACTGTACCTGTAGATTCTAATACTAATGTCTGTCTGTGTTCACACACCATGTTTAAACTACTGTAATACTGTACCTGTAGATTCTAATACTAATGTCTGACTGTGTTCACACACCAGTTTATATTTTAGTTTGTGTGTTTGTGAGACAACCTGATCTTTTGTTGAGCACAAATAAACTATAGTAGTGCTTTTTTGTAACCTTGTGCAAATTAAATCTGTGGAACTCATGAATAAAGTCTGCCTCATAATTACTGATGTAATGCTTTTCAAAAACATGTTATAGTGTAGAAAATGCATTTAGCATATCCTAAACACTTAATGTACTGGTAACACATTTGCAATACAGTATTGTGGTGTGGGCGGGGCGGCGGCTTGCGACCGTCGTGCCTTGCGGGAGGTGTTCTTTTTGTGTTCACCCTGTTTGGGACGTGTGTTTAGGTTAGTGGCTTCGGCCAAGTTTGAGTATGTGTACATGTGTGCTATTTCTACGTGTGTTTGTGCTGCATTCTGCTACCGTTCTCCAGTTCCAGCTAATAGCTGAATAGGTGCGCGTGCGCGCCCACGCGCGCTAAATAAACTACTGCCAGTCATTACATTGGTTAACCACCAAACTCACTCGTCCTCCAAGTTCCCTGCTAGCGTCGAAAAACGCTACAGTATTATATAAAGTTGTGTGTACTGTATGATACAATAAAGTATATTTGTATTAACCACAAAGTGTACTTTTTTAGTATTTGTAATTGTCCAGAAGTATAACAGCATGCTACTGCTGCAATAAGAATATACTCATAGTATATTAATCATTTATTTGTAATACAGTAAAAATAGCTGTAATGTACTTATAATACATTAAATATATACTTTAATTGTATTAATAATACTGTCAGGTATGTACGTTAGTACACACACAGCCATATACTTTAAGTGTACTAAAGTATACTTAAAGTTGTTCCACTTTAGCACACAAAAGTATACTTAATACACTTAAAATTGTGCTTTTGTACAATTTAATTACAACTTAAATACACTCAGTACAAAATTAGTTGTTCCAAAATAGCAAACTTCAAGTATACTAGTCATTAGTCTGGCTGCAAGTACATTTAAGTATGCTTTGGCATGCTAGGATTTAATATACTTAGCATACTTTTTTTTTACTTGGGTATGTAGTGGACTTGCTGTACTAATTTATTTTCATTATATTGTAAACATTTTCCCCGTGACCCTGATTACAGGATAAAGCGGTATAGAAGAAGAGTGAGTGAGTGAGTGAGTGAGTGAGTGTAAACACTTTGTTTTTGTAAGAAAATTCACCAGGTTTTAAATCAGTGAATGCGTTATACTTAAACTAGCCTTCTGTTGATTTGAATATCATAATCGTTGTCCATTATGTTGCCTAGCAACCAAAACTTATTGTTAACGGACTACATTGTGTGAAGAACTGACATCAAAGAATTGTTTATTGCGAATGAACAATGGATTCAATCATATTGCTTTTGTCGCTGTCACAAATCACAAGAGCTAAGAAAGATGTGGTTTCGAATAAAAGACAATTTTTACTGTACTTAGATACATCTCTGGATGCGCTGGGACACATCATCAGTGATGTTTCCTGAGATCATCGGGTGTTTCGGGTCTCACAACATCAGACACGCTCTCTCAGGTGACCCAGCCTGGGTTGATCACGCCCCAACTTGTGTCCCAGCAGCACTGGCCCACTTTGCGTACCTCTTGATCCAAATCCACCTCGAGGCTCTTTCTGCGGCTTCTGTGATGGACTTAATGGCTCTCCTCTTTGCAGCTACTGTGATTCCAAGCCTGGCAAAGATCTTACACAGGGATCGAATGGCAAAGCCTCTGCACCCTACTTCTATGGGCTCACAGCAAGCCTTCCAGCCCTTCCTTCAGCAGTCCTCAATGAGCTCCTGGTACTTAAACCGCTTACGCTCATTTGCCTCTTCCATGCGGTCCTCCCATGGGACTGTCAGTTCCAACAAGAGGACTTGCTTGGACGATGCAGATGTTAAAACTATATCGGGTCTCAAAGAAGGTGATGTTACAAATTCCGGGAACTTGAGCTGCCTGCCCAGGTCAACCCGCAGCTCCCAGTCTGCTGAAGATGAAAGGAGGCTGGTTGATTTTTGCTTTTCTTGCGCCAGCTCACCAGCCCTTACGAAGGCAATTCTTCTCTGGCTGCCAACATATTTGTTGTTGGCCACTGCATGTGAAATGGTCTCTGCTATACACTTCAGCACTTGATCGTGTCGCCAACGGTATCGGCCCTCTCCAAGGGCAGATGGGCAGCTACTTAGAATATGCTCCAGGGACCCTTGTCCAGGACAGAGTGGACACGTTGGAACTTCACTCTTGCCCCAAACATACAGGTTCGTTGGGCTGGGGAGCACGTCGTACACTGCTTGGACCAGGAACTTAATACGCTGTGGCTCTGCCTTCCAGATGTCGTTCCAGGTGAACTTCCTCTCCAGCGCTCCTTCCCACCTTGTCCATGCCCCTTGCTGCCGCATGCTTACCGCCCTGCTGGTCCTCAGCTCCTCAACACCTGCTCGGACTTCCTCTAGGACCAATTCTCGTCTCGCCTTGCCCTGAGCCTTGTTGTACTGTGGCTTTGGGATTGCTCCCAGTCCTGCTCGCCCCGTTGCCACTGTGCCCACAAGTGCCTTGTGTCTCAGCCGAGACTCTGCCAACTCCAGTCCCTCTTGTGCTCTCCACTTCCTTCCCGTTCACACTTCAATACCTGCTGCTGTTACTCTGGAATCTCCAGAGCCTTGGTAGACTAGGGCCTCTCTTATACGAGAAACCCTGAACTCCTCCTCCAGGCTGCTGATGGGGAGCTGAAACTTATTACTCCTGCCATATAGTGCTAAACTCGTTAGACTGCGAGGCAGGCCAAGCCATCTTCGGAGATGGCAGCTGATCTTCCTCTCCAGGGCCTCTACTGTAGACATTGACACTTCGTACACCAACAACGGCCAAAGAACCCGTGGCAAGATGCCATGCTGGTATATCCATGCCTTAAATCTGCCAGGTAAACCAGACTTCTCTACTGCCGACAACCAAGCTTCCAGCTTCTTGATCGTTGTCTGGACTGCCGCAGTATCCCTGAGGCTACAGTCAAAAACCTTACCTAGGCTAGTGACTGGTTTCTCATTAATTGATGGTATTGTTACGCCATCCACTGAGAAGCGAAACTTGTCCACCACTTTCCCTCTCTTCAGTACCATAGACCTGGATTTTGTTGGCTTGAAGCTCATTCTAGCCCAAGAAATGAGCTTAACCAGGCCCTGAAGAATCCACCTGCACCCAGGCACTGAGCTAGTGGTGACTGTCAAGTCATCCATAAAGGCTCTTATCGAGGGCTGCCGGATCCCAGACTTGGACAGGGGGCCTCTGCACTCCGTTTCAGCAGCCTTGACCAACATATTCATTGCGAGATTTACAGTTTGATGTAATGCTCCCTGAAGTAACTCTCAGCCTGAAGTTACTGTATTAATCCAGGATGAGATCCTTGATCTTACATAGTGCCGATCTAGAGTCATCTCAACCAGCTCAACTGAGATAATCGTAGACTAAGAAAATCCAAATTAATTTCCAAAACTTTAGTCAAAAATGGGCAAGGATTTGATGTGCAAATAGCAAGTTGGCATTCAGGTAAAATCGAACAGCAATAACACGAATAGCAAAATGCTATACTTAAACAACACGTCTCAGGTTACTTTGCTGTAACCCTGTTCCCTGAAAAGGTGGGAACGCTATGGGAACATCTTGCCATGTTGCCGGCTGTGAAGCATGTGTGTATAAACACGCCAAATTTTGGCCTATATAACCTCGGTCAGGTGACGTCATATAATTAAACGCACCGGCAGGTTATGCAGCATTGGGACGCAGCATCTCGTTCCCGCCTTTTCAGGGAACAGGGTTACAGCAAAGTAACCCGAGACGTTCCCTTTTAAAGGCTTCACTCGATGCTGCGTGAAAACGCTATGGGAACGAGAATACCAACGCCGCCGCACTGGGCCTCAATCCTCAGAAACAAAGATGAGCTAGGGCGACATGCTAATGTCGAAGCTCTAGCTAATGAGACTATGTAATTCGAATATGGATGCCCTGGTAGTTGTAAGAGCCAGAACTACATCCATACATTTTAATATGTGCGGGTGAGAGAGCTAGACCTAATGGAAGGACCCGATACTGGTAAGCTTGGCCCCCGAAAGCGAACCTCAGGTCTTTCCTTGTGTTGTGGCAATATGTCTATATGAAAGTGTCCTTCAATCGATTGTCACAAATCAATCGCTCGGTAAGATTTGAGAGCAATCACTTTAACAGTCAAAGTTTTGAAACTGTATTATTTATTTTAAATAGCGGTACAGCCCGCGAAATCTTCAAATTTGGACGCAGCCCCCCGTTCCTCTGGGAACCAAGGAATACTGACTGTAGTAGCCTCGCTGTCTGGTAGGGGAACATGTTCCATGGCCCCATTCCCCAGCAGCTCCTGTCAGGAGATGTGCACTTTCTGGTTTCATGGAAGTGGAGACCACGCCATTTTGAAACACGGAAGGTGATGTGAGAACTGACTCCTGTAGTTTCTCTACAGTCCTTAGTACCCAAGGAGATATACTTGGCAGTAGCTTCCACGCTACCAATTTCTCAGAAAGGGGCAAAGTTTCGGCGGCTTGGTTAAATGGGGGGGATGTTAGATGTTCGGCATCCTGAATGAGCCTCAGGGCTTCTTTGTGAAGAAGACAATATGCCAGTCTGACCTTTTTGAGGCTGATAGTGAGGCGCATCGCATCCCAAAGGGGTGGCAGGCTCAAAATCACACTTCTTGTGTTTCACCCCTCGCAAGAGTCAGACCCGGTCGAGACAGTCCCGACTCTTGAGCACGGCAGGGAAGGAATTTCCCGAAGGTTTGTTATATAACTTCGCCTCATGAACCTAGTGGCGAACGAGTTAAGGATATCGCCAAACAGGCTGGAAGGCGAGATAGGGGCATCCAGGAAGAATGCACGATTCTTATCCTTGATGCGCCTGAGATTTAACCACAAGTGCCTCCGCGCGAAACCCATCTCAGCCATAAAACGGACAATAGCACACGCCGTCTGCTTTTGTTGCACGTAGAGACAAGTCTGTGGCCCGGCGTAATTCCAATACGCTCTATCTGAAGAGCCCCGCCAGTGCTCAAGTCTTTCAGCAGGTCAGCCTGGTAGGCCTGCAAAACCGCCCTGGTGTGCAAAGGAGCACCAACCTGACCTGCTGCCTGAAAAGCTTTTCCCTCCAGGGAAGATGAAAGTCTACACAGCTTGAAAGGAAGTATTAGCTTTTCAGGAAGGATGATGTCCAAGGAGAGAGATAGCTTTTGAAGCGTCTCTTCTATCTGGGCGACATCATATAACTCCGCGCTTCCACATCAACTATATTTAAACAATAAATAAGTCAATGGCAGGAAAATTCGGGATTAATACAGCTTACTCCATGAAAGGGTTAACTCATATGGAGAAAGCTAAGAGGCGGGGCAGGGGGAGCGCGTCGTTGAGGCTCCTCCCTCCCGGCCACCCGACAGAAACTGCCATTTTTTTTTTTTTTGTGCTCGGAGAGTATTTCCATCTCCGCGGTTTAAGCAAGATAGGATGTTTATCCTTACCCATTCACAGGAAGCCTGGGGCGCGCTTGAGAGTGGACAGAGGGATTTCCCGATCCAACGAGGAAGTGAGCTTTAAGCACCAAAATGTGCCGCGGCTCGAAGCATTTTAATCGAAGCAGTAAAGTGTAGAGATTGCCCTCCGATATGGATATCACCCACGGAAGGACATCTCGTTTTAAAACTCCGATATTGGTGAGTTAAACACAAACACGCTCAACACAGCGAAGTGAAGACAAAAGATCTGAGGAATGCCTCTGGCTCACTACTATTTATAACCTGCCGGTGCGTCTAATCAGATGACATCACCTGACCGAGGTTATATAGGCCAAAATTTGGCGTGTTGATACACACATGCTTCACAGCCGGCAACATGACAAGATATTTCCATAGCGTTTTCATGCAGCATCGAGTGAAGCCTTTGAAAGGGAACAGCTTAGTCTGTTCTAGCAGAAAGACATTGAGAGTTACTTCACAATACAACCAAGTTCAGAGCATGAGTGTGTTTAATGAGGAACAGGTTTCCCGAGTGGCCATGTTTATAGGCTGCAGTGTTTGCTGGGAGAAGGAGTTCTGAGATAGTGATGCTGAATCTCTGACATTCACCATTTTCCAAAAGCAATAAACCACTCCGGGCATTAATGCTTTCAACCATAATTAAATACCCTAAGTTTTCTCAGCATTTTATCACCTTACATTAGCATGTTCACAACATTTGCTAACAATTTTCATGAAATATCAATTTATATTGATGGGTTAAACCCAAAGCACTAATGAAAACATCTGTTCACTCAGAATCTCATTTCACTGAAACGGCTCCAAAGAATTTCACCGTCAATACATTTTGGTGGAGAAATTAAACATTGATTATTTTCCAGTGTAGAGCTGAAAGGTCTCTTAACTCTTTCTTTCCTTGTCAAAAAATCTATTTACAGTTTTTGAAACTTTCTTTCTCCACTCAAACTGAATTACTTAGACTAAAAGTGGAATTGTTGTCCACATGTTTTTCAAATGTTTTAACATCATCTTTAACGTCTCCGGCTTCATTTTCTTGGGATTGTAAGTAATTGATCCACATACAGTACAGTAGCATTTCAGATATAAGATGTTCTAGATATAACTGTGAAAATTAATTTCTTTAGAACTTCTTTTAGGACCTATCACAACTAGAAGTAGACAAATAGAAGAGACAACATCATTATACAGGCATATCTTTTTTTCTGCTACAAGGCAAATTTTATCAAAGCTTTTGTTATTTCCATCCTGCTTATCTCTTCAGTAGTGTAACAGTAGAGTCATCTCTTAGCCGAACCCTCTCATGAATACTGCATTTGTGTTTTTGTGCATGCATCTAAAATGAACCAGAGACAATGATGAGATTTTAACATTACCATTTTTATAAGGGTGTAAGGTGTTTCATCCTGCAGCATGACTTTGCTGTGCATTAAACAAATATACACTAGCGCCGCCCTGATCATGAGAGCAAACGCTAAGCACGGTTCTCTTTTACACAGGAATCATGTGTCAGATTTAGGCAGAGTGGATCACAGATGCAATCCTGAGCTTGACCACTGATTACCACGGAACAGACCACTGTTCTAGGGCTGCAACTAACGATTATTTTAATAATCAATTAATCTGTCGATTATTTTTTCCTTCTTCGATTAATTAATGAATCGGATACAAACCGAAAACCAAGAAAAGCATTAATTGTCACGATTCTTGGATGTGTGTCGGCGTGGTCATGGCATAATTGCAGGAGGCGAGCTGGCGGTTCAATAATATTGTTTATTCAAGTGAAACAGAAAACAAAACATAAGCTCTTCGTGGAGAGCACCTAGTAATCACTAATATACTTTAATATTTAAATAAACAAAACACCAACACAAACCATACGACGATTAATGCAACACAAAGTCTTCAACTTAAACTGGCGATCTCGGTGCCTGGCTGAGGAGCGGGCGCGACGATCTCGGCGCTGGGCTGAGGAGCTGGTGCGCTGTCCGGCGAACTGAGCAGCTGATGAGCTGGTGTGCTGTCCGGCGAACTGAGCAGCTGATGAGCTGGCGCGCTGTCCGGCGAACTGAGCAGCTGATGAGCTGGCGCTCTGTCTGGCGAACTGAGCAGCTGATGAGCTGGCGCGCTGTCTGTCGGCGGCAGCGCTGATGCAAGGCTTGATGGCGGTGGCAGAGCTGAGGAGGTGCTCGACGGCGGCGGCGGAGCTGATGCGAGGCTCGGCGGCGACAACGCTGATGTGAGGCTTGGCGGCGGCAGTGGGGCTGGAGTTGCTTCTTGCAGCGGCATGGCTGGAATGACGTCCACAGAGCTTGCTGTGCTGGGTGGTTGCGGAGCTGACGCAATGCTCTCAAAGCTCAGCGGCTGCAAAGCGGAAGCTACGTTTCCTGGGCTTGGCGGCAGTGGAGCTGACTCAGAGCTTGTTGGCAGAGGCGCTGCTGTCATGCTCGCTGAGCTCAGCGACTGCTGCGCTCGGTGATGTTTGCTGCTCCGGGCTGAGGAGCTGAAATTAAGTCCTCAAAGCCCGGAGGTGGAGGAAGGAGAAGGCATGAGTCGTTCTCGCTGTCCAGCCACTGCACTTAGTCTTCTTCGACGAGCAATGGCGGTGGCACTGGAGGAAACGCGTCTTCCTCCGTGCAGAAGAGCGGTGGCTGTGGAGGAAACGCCTCTTCCTCGCTGTCCAGCAAAGGTACCGGAAGTGTTGTTTCCTCTGTGTTGAAGAGCACAGGCGGGGGAAGAGGAAGCTCAGAGCCTGCTTCGCAGCTCTCCCGGAACTGGAGGATCAGGTGTTGGAGCACTTCCACTTGCTCCCGCAGATCTCGTACTCGCTCTCGATTCAGATCAGCATACCACCTGACAAGATCGCTTTCCTCTCTCCACTGCTGCTCCGCCTGCGGTTTTGCTTCCCTCTCGTCACCGCCGTACTTGACCTTCCTGGCCCTTCCCTTCCAGCTGGTGTGGGGACGTCTGTCACCCCTCTTTGCGTCGCCTCTGAATGTCGTCCGCTGAATGGCGAGCCTGCAGCCCTCCCAGCTCTGCTTTGCTTCTCTCTCTCTCCAGCAAGCCCTCCTGCTCTTCGAGCAAGTAGTCTGATACATCTCGGTCTCGCTGTACTCCAGCCAGTCCGCCAGCTCGTTAGAGATGGTAACTGCTCCCCCAAAAAATTCGTCCAGGGGGAATCTCTCCGCTAAACCACTGTTTAGGTGTTGCATTCTGTCACGATTCTTGGGTGTGTGTCGGCGTGGTCGTGGCATAATTGCAGGAGGCGAGCTGGCGGTTCAATAATGTTTATTCAAGTGAAACAGAAAACAAAACATAAGCTCTTCGTGGAGAGCACCTAGTAATCACTAATATACTTAAATATTTAAATAAACAAAACACCAACACAAGCCATACGACGATTAATGCAACACAAATTCTTCAACTTAAAGTGGCTATTTATAGTCTTCTAAATTACCTTCCTCGGTTCAGGTGCCGGCATACGTCACCTGACCGAGGTGAAGTCTGGTAACTGAAGTTTTAACATTTAAACAAAACAGAAAACAAACTACAACAGAAATAGTCTTTGGCGCATTGGCGCCCTCTAGGGGTTAACCCTTACATTAATTTCCAATCATTTATTCAAAAACAGAACTAATATCTTTAGAAAGTGCACATACATGTTGCCCCTTGAGCTGTTATAACAATAATAAAAAAATATTTTAAAAAATGGACTAACAAAAAAACATAAGACATGTATGCTTTACATAAGTGGAACCTTGGATTACGAGCACAATTAATTCTGGAAGCGGACTCGTATTCCAAAACACTCGTAAACCAAATTTAATTTAAAAAAAAACACACTAACGGAATCACTGCTGTAAAGTAAAAATAAAACAAATTAACCTGCACTTTACATTTGAAAAGAATCACGACAGAGCTGTGTTTCTGTGTAGAGCAGAGAGAAAGAGTGTGTCTGTGTGTCTGTGTTGGACACCGTGCCACACACAGACACACGCAGCAAGCGAAGAGCAGGCTGAGCCCTGAGCAGAGAGAGAACTTTTAGAACGTCTCTAATGAGACTTGCTTCTTGCTTTTTACACACACGCATACACTCAAAAAAAATTATCTGGCTACCTGTTACATGTACTAAAATGTAATATGTGTTTTGTACATAATAATTTCATGTTTCCAAGATAAACATGAATAAATTATGTTGTATTTGCATGAATTTCAATAACTTAACATGTATTAGATTCAATCATGTTGAGATAAACCAAAGAGATCTTGTCACTATGAAAACCGGAAATATCAGAGCAAACATCGCGAGAAGATATCGCGAGAAGAGAACACAGTTTGTTGAGAAGACAAACGTTTGGCGGGCGTGTGGAAAAGGTAAGCAGGAATTAATTCCCATCTTTCTAAATAGAAACGAAATACTGAACATAAATGTCACCTGCTGTTTAGCGATGTTTAGTCACGTTATTTTGGTTTAAGCTATTTCTTGCATTTTTAATCACACTTAAAATACAGACGGTTATATGCGCGTGCTTAATCTGCGGTTTGGTTCTGGTTTCGGTCTGTTCTCATGAGTTGTGAAGCAGGGGGAACAAAGTATAAATACACCATGTTCCAAATTATTATGCAAATGATATCGTTCCCTGATTTTCATAATTAGTAAATGCAATTGACAGTCAGTATAATTTTCAAGTCATCAACTATTAGGGTATAATTTGAATTTTATTGAACCGACCTACTAATGATAACAATATTTATTTTAAAAATAATAAACTGAATATGCACTGTTCCAAATTATTATGCACAACAGAGTTAAAACATTTTATAGGTTGTAAAGAACTGAAAATGTGTTTTTGTTGAATTTGCAGCTTTAGGAGGTCATATTTAAAGAAATAAAAAACTATTTCAATCAAAAACATCCTAACAGGGCATGTTACATCTTAACATAGGACCCCTTCTTTGATATCACCTTCACAATTCTTGCATCCATTGAACTTGTGAGTTTTTGGACAGTTTCTGCTTAAATCTTTTTTGCAGGATTTCAGAATAGCCTCCCAGAGCTGCTGTTTTGATGCGAACCGCCTCCCACCCTCATAGATCTTTTGAGGATGCTCCAAAGGTTCTCAATGGGGTTGAGGTCAGGGGAGGATGGTGGCCACATCATGAGCTTCTCATCTTTTATGCACATAGCAGCCAATGACACAGAGGTGTTCTTTGCAGCATGAGATGGTGCATTGTCGAGATTCACATTGTGAAGATGATTTTGCTATGGAAGGCACAGTTCTTCTTTTTGTACCATGGAAGAAAGTGGTCAGTCAATATACTTTGCAGAGGTCATTTTCACACCTACCAGCTCTCTCCCCATGATTCCGGCCCAAAACATGACTCCGGCACCTCCTTGTTGACATCGCTGCCTTGTTGGGACATGGTGGCCACCCACCAACCTTCCACTACTCCATTCATATGGACCATCCAGGGCTGCACGACACTCATCAGTAAACAAGACTGTTTGAAAATTAGTCTTCATGTATGCCTGGGCCCAGTGCAACCGTTTCTGCTTGTGAGCATTGATTAGGGGTGGCCGAATAGTAGGTTTATGCACAACTGCAAGCCTTTAAAGGATCCTACACCTTGAGGTCTGCGGGACTCCAGAGGCACCAGCAGCTTCAAATACCTGTTTGCTTAATCCGATGAATTTTCTTACAGAAACCTTCTTCATTCTGCCTTTATCTGCATGAACCTGCTGAATCAGCTGAATCAGCCACAAATGTCTTCAAAGTACGATCACGCTTAAGTTTTCATGAAATATCATGTTATAGATTTTTATACCTTGTCCAAGGCATTGCAATATTTGACGCTTTCCGGCAGCAGAGAGATCCTTTTTCTTTCCCATATTGCTTGAAACCTGTGGCCTGCTTAATAACGTGGAACAACCTTCTTCAGTACTTTTCCTTTATTTGGGCTCATCTGCCAAAGTAATTATCACAGGTGTCTGAGATTCATTTCAGTGATCCAAAGAGCCCTGAGACACGATACCATCCATGAGTTTAATTTAAAAACTAAACATTTAATGTTTATGACAATTACATCCAATTTGCATAATAATTTGGAACGTGGTGTATTGGTCATTTGCTAAATTAAGTATCATGAATTTTAATTGAATATCTATCTCTGTATTTTTTCACAGGAGTGACTGAAAAGTGTCCTGTCTGCATCTGACTTCAAGAGTTTCCTGACCAACCGTATCTAATGGTCATATTTAAAAGTCATAACGTACAGTTATAAAGTACAAAACATTTCTGTTGGTGTTTAATTTTTTTTCTATGATTAATACTTATTTGTGGTGTTTTATGCTTTGTACATCTTTTCAAATTGAGACCTCATTTGTAAGTTGCTGCTGGTGTAAAATAAAAAATTTTTATTTAAAAAAATGCCATTTGTCTTTTGCTTTCTTCCTTCACAGAATTCTGTTGACCAGGGCTTGAAATTTAAATGTATTTGAGTTGGATCAACTTAATTTATATCTGAAAAATTTGTTGTACCAACGCTATTCATTTATGTTAACAGTATTAAATTATGTTGGGCGCAGCTGTAGTAAATAAGTTAAATGAACATAATAAAATAAATTTGACTGAACCTAAGAACGTTTTGGGCCAACAAAATTGCTTAATGCTGAAAGAAAGCCATTAAATCAGGTGTAAATTCTTTCCATAATTTAATTACTGTATGTTCATTCAATTAGTTATTTTTTTGAGTGTACAGACACAAAATAAAATATGTTTTACGCACACAGTGTTATAGTTAAAAGTACATGCGTACACGGATGTTGACTATACTAGTAGACGATTACAGATGTCTCCGCCGTGTATCTTTCCTATACCTCCGCTCGTTTAAAAAATAATAATTTTTTTGCTCTGCCCTGTCTATTCGCCTGAGAACGAGTGTGTTCACCCTGCTCCGCGCTCAACTAAAGATTTTTAAAAAATTATCAAATGTCTCTGCATCGCGAGACACAACGAATCGATTATGAATCAAATTAAAATTTTATTTGTCACATACACAGTCATACACAGTACGATATGCAGTGAAATGCTTATGAAATTCATTGCCAACTCTTTTAGTAATCGATTTTTATCGATTTAATCGATTCGTTGTTGCAGCCCTACACTGTTCTATCCTTACTTTTAGCCGCTGCTGAGAATTTCCGTCAAACATTACTTAAATTATACAGTAGATGGTGACATTATGAGGGAGCTCATCTATCACAAAACTAGAACTAGAGAAATATGAAATATTACTCTTCATGTAATGTTTGATATGCTCTAATGTAAACTGCATAATTCTTAAATATCTGCCCTATCTATAAACATTACTGTATAATTGCAAAAGCTGTGTGTGCTTGTACACTATGTTAAATTGTTTAAAAGGCTAATTAAATCTGGTGGACCATGTACCCTGTAGCAACATACTGTAGTTTGATCTAGTTGACAGGAATCTAGGGCTTTTCTGGCATTTATCAAGATGTATAAAACCTGCACGACTGCCACTAATTACATTTCACTTTGCTGTTCATTCCCTGGAATGGGCTGTGTAGTTCCATCATTTTATATCAGTCTGAAATCCACTCATATCTTTAAAAGGAGTGTTAATCGGGCAACTTTGTTGTGCCATTAGGCTTGCTTTGTGTCATAGTGACTTCTGAAATCAGCATCAAACTTAAAACATTACTGCTATTCAAGCTTTTTTTTCTAAATCAATAGCTATAATGCCTGCTTCCAGGCATGACTCACTCAGCTAGAAAGTAAGTTAGCTAAAGTAAGCTAAGTAAGGTAATTTCAATAACATTGACAATAATGATAAGACGTTAATTAAGAAATATAAGTTTTCTTTGTGCGGCACGGTGGTGTAGTGGTTAGCACTGTCGCCTTGCACCTCCAGGGTCTGGGTTCGATTCCCCGGCCAGGCTCGATTCCCATCTCTGTGTGCATGGAGTTTGCATGTTCTCCCCGTGCTTGGTGGGTTTCCTCCGGGTACTCCGGTTTCCTCCCACAGTCCAAAGACATGCAGGTTAGGCTAATTGGCGTTCCCAAATTGCCCGTAGTGTGTGATTGGGTGTGTGAGTGTGTGTATGTGTGTGTGCCCTGCGATGGATTGGCACCCTGTCCAGGGTGTACCCTGCCTAGTGCCCGAAGTCTCCTGGGATAGGCTCCAGGTCCCCCGCGACCCTGAACACAGGATTAAGCGGTATAGAAAATGAACGAATGAATGAAAAGTTTTCTTTGTATTAGCATGGCAGGCATCTGCACAAGGGTACAGCCCAAGCAGAGGAGGCATCACAGCTGTTCTGATATACAGCACAACGTCAAGTGTTCTACTGTTTTTTATACAGTTAGAACAGTTCCACAAACACAATTTATTATCAACAGATTATGATTTGTTTCATTATTTAAGCAGTTATTTTGCTCCACCAACACACATCCTTCTGCGACTCTGTTTTTGGGTTCTGGGGTTGAATCCCAAATAGTTTTAAATGGAAAGCTAGTGCGCTCTGTAGGATGTACAATTCACTGTGAAACGCATACCCCAAGCAGGGCCCTTGATCAGAGGTTGCAGAGTAAATTTCGCATTCAGCCTTAGGTTAGGGGTCTAGTTAGCTTTGTAACTGTAAATAAAAGAACACTTTGGAACAGTGTGGTAAAGTGTTTTTAAGGATGGCATAATGATGTCATAAGTGTTTCCTTGCTGAAAGTGCTCCTGTGACTGGTTTTGACAGGCAGTTGCTTTCTCCTCAGTACTGTGAACTGTACCGACCTACTTTCACCCACGCTGGCGACTGACAGTTAGTGTAAATAACAGTTAATAGAACACCTGGGACGTGGAGTGGGAACATACAGTACAGTATAGTTAAACTTTCCAGTGGTGTTACCATCTATTATCACCAAACGTGGAATACCTCTTGTCCAATTAGATTGCTGAACTTTGATTTTTATAGCACAATGGATGTCTTTTGAGGGAATAAGGGCATAGCAGAGAGTGACAAAACAAGGATTTTAAATAATTTATATATGCTTTTATTTTAACATACTGTACAAATGTATGTATAGCTTTAGAAATTTAACAAGTATGTTCAGTGTGAGATATTTACAATGTAACTAAACACTACAGTTAGTTTTGAAAAGTTTGATGTCACAGCTTGTCCGATTTTAATAGCTTGCAGTGATCTAAATGTCAGCTAGTTGTCTCACATGCAAACCTTGCTATGTACAGTGTAAGTGGCTTGTTCCTCACTATTGTCAGAGTAAATGATAAAAAAAAAATGTTTATATAATAATAACCTTCTTCTACTTGGCCTGTTAACTTGTATTAGCTAGGCGGTAGCATTCTGGTAACAGTTAACTGTGACATGCTGCTTTCAAATCAGCACAAAAAGTGGATGGTGAAACAACAATTTTTTTTTCTGTAGACCAAAAAGCACCAAGTATGAAAGCGCACTATGTAGGCTACCATTGATAACACATGGCTTATTTTCTCCGACCCCTTGATCGGCAGCTGATGCTCGATCATGCCCCACTGCTACTTTTCTGTGGCTCCAGCTGTATCCCTCTCAGTCTAGGCTTTTTCATTTTCATACTTGTGTATTGCAAATTAATTCTTGTATGAATGAACACTTTATACTATATATATTAATGTCATGTTTCAAAACCCATTACAAAAACTATTGCCCTAAATTAGGTTAGATTTACCACTGACAAATTCAGAAACAGTGCACATTCATTACAGTTGCAGGAACGACCCATGATCTGTCTAGACTAAAGTGTTGTAACAGTCATGGTTCATAAACCATGATGGCAGTGGACCCATGGCCTTGTAAACAGTAAATGATTATGCCTTATACTGTGTGATCATTAGTCCATGCTGTCAAATAAATTACACTTAGACCATTGCCAGGTCAGAAAGGACAAGTAGAAAACCTGGTGAAATGGTCATGTTAACTGTGCAACATTTGTAAATTCATCGAGTGCTACATAGTGGCAACATTTTCTAGGTGTAAAATATTTTATTTGACAAATATGTGTAATTTTATGAAATGTAGACAAAAAAACATCTACTACTGGATATCTGCTTCATCTAGAGATGATGTGTGGTATTGTTGGCTCTAGTTGTTTTTTGGAGGTGATATTTAACTCACAATTATAAGAGGCAATCAAAATATAATAAAGCAACAACCAGTCACATTATGGAAATCTTGCAGAGGTGTCCATATACAGTACAGATACAGTAAGGAGCATTGAAGGTGCATCCAGAAAAAAATCTAAATTTGTGCAAGTTGACAAGGGCACAGGGTAAAAATCAAATGCCCAGCTCAAGATTACATGGAAATAGACTTTACAGGAGCTGTATCTACACCTGATTTTACATATTTCAAAAGAAACAATAATAATCTAAAACAAAGCTGCTCAACAATGCATTTCATGTAAATTACAGCACTTTTCCCCAAAGTAGCCACTTGTCACATATAGTCAAGTCTTGGCTCTCCAGTTGCTCCTTTAAAAAAGCAGCTTAATTATGACTCAATCAGTACTTGACAACATGATTAAATAGTCTCCAATTTATCATAACAAATGAGTTGTATTGATGAGACAATATGTACTGTTAACACCCAAAATACAATTAAGCAATGTTACAGTATGTGGTTAAGAAATACCCAACCTTAAAGTGGACATACAGTCTCAATTTTTGCATAGGTTAATATGATTCTTTAGGGTCCTAATAAAAAGTTTGTAATATACTTTAATTAAAAAATCTCAATTGTTGTGTAAAAAAACATTACTTTTACCTGGTAAAAAGTAGCTCTGTTCTCAGCAACCTGTTTCAGTACATGCTCCTTTAAATGTTAATGACCTCTACTGAACCCGCCCCCCAGTTCTGTGGGCCGTGTCTTCACAATACAAGTGGGGTATAGCTTTGACAACAGTTAAAAATATTTAAAAAACAGTTAAAAATAATTTTACATGATGTTAGAATTATTTTATATATAAAGGAGTTATTTCTACTCTCTTGCTCTCTTCCTCATAGATCTGATATTAACGTGTTAAATCTTCCCTGCTGCTTATATTCCTGTCTCCTCTTGCATCTGTTCATTCATCCTCACCTTCCCATACTCTGTCTCTCTCTCCCTCTCTCTCTCTCTCTGTCTCTCTTCCTCTCCTTTGATTCAAATTCTAATTTTATTTGTCACATACACAGTCATACACAGTATGATATGCAGTGAAATGTATATACGACAGTCAGTGACCTTAAAAATTAAATAAATGAGTAAGGAATAAATATCAATAAAAAGAAATACTAAAGAAAATAAATTTAACTAGTAAAATAGTTGTACAAATATACAATGTACAAATGAGGGCATAATAAAAATCTTACAAAATATAGGGATATATAAATATTATTATTATTATTATTATAAATATATATATATATATATATATATTTTTTTTTTTTTTGTAAGATTTTTATTATGCACTCATATTTTTATATATATATATAGTTATATATGTATATAAAATTTTACATGTGAATCTGGTTGTAAAACTTTTTTGACTTCCCAGACCGGGAATCAAACTCGGGCCACTGCGCTGAGAGCACCGTATCCTAACCACTAGACCACGGAGGATTAATGGCTGCCGCTTGGAAATGCCGGCTATTCAACACGCGACCTTATACACGCGAAGCATTGTTTTTTCGGGATCTCACCAGGACATTTACAATGGTTAATTTGTAGTAACATATGTCTATAGCACAGGCGTTTAGTCAAACATATTTATACCGATCTTTTGCTGTTAATAAACAGAGACCTTTCTGACAGACAACGTGTGTGTGTGTGTGTGTGTGTGTGTCTCTGACTGTCATATAGATGCCGGGAATAGGACATCATACACGCGAAGCATTGTGTGTGTGTGTGTGTGTGAGTCTCTCCTTATGTCAGAAAAGCTTACCGAAGCATAGCGCACTCGCCTCGTTACTAAACCAACTTTTAGAAAAACTTTATAAATATGTAGTGCAAAAAGCATGTGCCTTGAGGGGGAATCGAACCCGGGGCTACCGCGTTAGAGCGCGGCATCCTAGCCACTACACCACGAAGGATGAACGGTTACCACTGCTGAAATGCCGGCTATTCAACCCGCGACCTTATACACGCGAAGCATTGTTTTTTCGGGATCTCACCAGGACATTTACAATGGTTAATTTGTAGTAACATATGTCTATAGCACAGGCGTTTAGTCAAAAATATTTATACAGATCTTTTGCTGTTAATAAACAGAGACCTTTCTGACAAACAACGTGTGTGTGTGTGTGTGTGTCTGTGTGTGTGAATGAGGCATATAGATGTCGGGAATAGGACAACATACACGCGAAGCATTGTGTGTGTGTGTGTGTGTGTGACTGAGTCTCTCCTTATGTCAGAAAAGCTTATCGAAGCATAGCGCACTCGCCTCGTTACTAAACGAACATTAGAAAAACTTTATAAATATGTAGTGCAAAAAAAGCATGTACCTTAAGCAGGAATCGAACCCGGGTCTCCCACGTGAAAGCGCCAAATCCTAACCACTAGACCACCACACTACTGCAAGGCTTCTGCCACAAACAGCACACCACACTCATGTAGGCGCCATTTTGCTCCCGTGTAGAATAACAATGGCCGACGGCTCTTTTTTTCACTCGGGGCGGGTCTTTGCTAAAACACCAGTGTCAATCAACTGTAGTAGGAGCGGCCTCTGTCGGTGTGAGTTCACACCGACAGGCTTTTGAAAACGGGTTGATTTCAGAAGGGGCATCTTATATTATTAAATTAAAAGAAAATCGCTGGGCGGCTCTTTATCACTGTAGAGTGGTTGTGTACACCCTCTCCTAACACACAATGCAGTCCAAACAGCTTGAAAAAGTCCATGTAGCACTGTAGGTGCCCTTTAAGACATGAAATATGCAATATATTGTGTACTATCGGTGCAAGAGACTACACACGGGTCCCTATGCAAAGCTTTTGGAGTGAGGCTGGTTAATTTAGGTCTCTTTTTAATTATACAAAATGGTAAGATTACTACAAGGGGTATCAGAAAGATTCGTGATTCACAGATCCGACCTTTTTTACGCCCTACAGTATTTCCTCCATCTCATGGGAATTTGCTATTGACGGTCTGGCCACTGCATCAAACAACCAGGAGAGACATGTAAAATGTGGTAGTGCTCTCTACACAGGTTGTAACTCTGAACCTAACATTTGCAATCTTGCGCTCGTACTATGATATATGGACCTTGTTGTTATTGTTTGCTATGTAAATATACAATTTTTTTTTTTTTTTATTATGTCAGGTTTGTACTGTCCTCAGTGCTTATTGAGCAGTTAAGCTTGACAGTGGATAGCTGGAACTGTGTTGTGTGCAAATCACTTATATATACTGTAGAATGGGTATACAAGTCAAGTATACAGTACATTGAATGGGTTTCATTCATAATGTTGGATATCTATAAAGAAATTTGTTCATAGGTCTATAAAGAAAATTATTAATAAATTTTATTTATTTATTTATTTTTTTAAGTTTGTTTCCGGTGAGAGCTCCGGACTCTGTATAAAAGGAAGGAGGCTTAATATTGTATTGTAAATCTCAAAGCATGTGCTTTAAATCATACTGTATGCAGTAACTGGTAATTAATATAATTGCAAAGTTATACAACCTGGCATGGTGGGGTTAGCACTGTGACTCTACACCTCCGGGGTTGAGTGTTCTCCTGTCTATGGGTGTGGAATTTGCATGTTCTTCCCATGCTTGTTACAGAAGGTTTCCTCTGGGTACTCTGTTTCCCTCCCACAGTCCAAAGACATGCAGTTGAGGTTAAATGGCATTACTAGATGGTGCCTGGTGTGTGTGTGTGTGTGTGTGTGTGTGTGTGTGTGTGTGTGTGTGTGTGTGTGTGTGTGTGTGTGCGTGCACTGTGATGTATTGGCACCCCGTTCAGGGTGTACACTGCCCCATGTCCAAAGTCTCCTGGGATAGGCAACAGGCCCTCACAATCCTGTACGGGATAAGTAGTATAGAAGATGAATGAATACATAAATTAATGAATGTTTAAATTAATTTAATGACACTTTTTGTGAAAAACATAGACTTAATTTTACTGCCATTAATTTAAAACACATTCCACATGGGAGAAAGTATTAATAATTCAAAAAAGCAATCCAATAAAAATTCTAAAATGTAATATAAATAAGACCAGTCTTTTAATTATGACAAAGGAAATGTTGCTGTGTAAAATGATGACACGCTGCAATGGCTCAGCTGACATAAAAGTTTCTTCCATTTGTCCCAGCATCACTAAGTAACCTGTAAGTGACTGATCTGGTATGTCTGGATTTGCAGTGTTCTGTATAATCCTTTGTGTGGTGTGTGCCATCAGTGGTCATCCAGAAACCATCTGCTTTCATTTTGACTGATACCTTTTTGTCTTTCCAACATGGTATCAGAGACTGTAGCTAACCCTAGCCTAACCTTAGACTGACAGTCAGCAAAACACTAATAAAAAAATAACACAGTGTGGGGTGCTGTGTGAGATGCTTTTTTTACTTTTACTTTTTTGTCAAACCATTCCTGTAGACATTACTTCATTCAGTCTGCTCACTCACACAGCTGTCTATACTGCTTTATCCTGTATACAGGGTCGCCTGGAGCCTATCCCAAGAAGGATACACCCTGGACACACACACATTCACACACAACAGGCAATTTGGGAACACCAATTAGCCTAATCTTAATGTCTTTGGACTGCGGGAGGAAACTGGTGTACCCGGAGGAAACCCACCAAGCACGAGGAGAACATGCAATCTCCATGCACACTTAGGCGGGAATCGAACCTGGCTGTTAATCAAACCTGGACCCTGGAGGCAACAGTGTTAACCACTAAGCCAGCGTGCCGCCTAATTCAGTCTAATTCAATCTAATTATGTAATTTGTCTTCAAACACCTTGCATTTCTATGTCTTAGAAATTCTTTTTTTATATATTTTCTCCTCACTTTGACAGTGAACAGTAATTTTTGCGATTTATCTCCCTTTATTGAGATTTGTTGGTGCAATGCAACTGAGCTGTGGTATGACAGATGTTTGCATGTTCCAGGTGATTGACCATCAACATTTGTATTCAAGTATGTGAAAAAAAAATCAGTGATACTGAAATTTTTGTCAGGAATCCAGTCTGGATTATTATTATTATTTTTTTCAGTTTAACCAATGAAAACATTCACACAAAATATTACAAAACCATTTATAAATGAGACCCACTGAAAGTTGAATTTCTCTCATCATAACACCAGTTATCTGAGAAAAATGTGGTGCCAATTGTCATATTTTTGTGTAATAAGCCATAATTTGACAAGTTGTTTTTAATTGACCTGCTTTAGTATATTTGCCTTTTCAACGGTTAATGTCGGGTATAATTAACCTGGAATAATTTGTTTAAATGTATGTGCATAAAAAAGATTCCTGGTCTGCTGTGTAAAAAATGCACCTCTGCTGTCCAGATACATTACTTCATTTGTCCCCAATCTGGTGCACTATACATTTGTTGTTTATACCAGTTTATTGAACCGCAAATAAACATGCATTTATCCATTATCTCTGTCGCTGATCCAGCGTTTGGTGGCAGGTGACCAGGGCCTATTCACAAAGCTTCTTTTTTCTCTCAGAGCTCCTACAGTATCTGAGCTTAAAAAGTCCTAGCTGGGAGTCCTAGACTAAAGGTGATTTAGGAAACTTCTCACAGGAACTCTGAGTAAGGAAAGTACAAAAACCTTTATCTTAGTGAGGAGGTGTGATTGGTTGATAAAAATAACCTCTGACCTCTGTAAAGGCCTTGAAATGCGCTCTTTATGAAAATAGAATATATGATAATAGAAAAGACAGAATAGACATAATGTTTGTATATAAAGCAATTGTGTAATCATGACTTCAGACTACTTTATGCAAAGTCTCTGTTATAGACTAAATATCTTAAAGTTAATTAAAACAACCAAATGCCAAACCCTAAGCAACCAATTTCCATACAGTAGTTACTATATTTAAGTTCTTACGTAAATTTATCGGACTGATTTTATTCCAACCATTTTAGATTGATAGGAGCAAAATGTTTACATAATTGCAGGACAGTCTATTTAAGTTGCGCATTTGGATGGTATGTAGCCAACAATCCAAGATAGATGGAAGGAAGAAAAAACAAGAAAAGCAAATTGGACAGAAGAGCAGTGTTTTCTTTTAGCTTAATGTTTAGTGTTTGGAGAATATTTCTTCTTTTCGCGATTTTGTGCTCTGCTATAGAAACTTTTGAGCCTCTTAAAAGACCTCCTATCTACTCTTAATTTTTTTTTACCGTAGGAGCTGCTTTTAGGGACAAGATGTTTTGTCAAGATTTAGTCCTAAATTTAAGGGTAAATTCTAAAAAAAAAAAAAAACATCAATTCTAAGATTTTCATCACTAGGACCAACTTTTAGGCTTAAAAAGCTTTGTGAATACGGGCCCAGAAATTAGTTCACAAGGTACACCCTTGAAGAAATGATAACACATACAGTACAGCACACTAACCCACATTTATACTTCACGCACACAGACTGGCGTCAAGATTTGCACCACCAACCCTGGAGGTGCGAGGTGACAGTGCCAATTACTAAAAAGTATTCCCAAAGTATATAGCAAAAATATTGAATGCAGCAAATTTATCCAAAACAACTGTTTATTACAAGTGAGAAATTAGTAATTGCAAATAGTGGCAAGGAAAAAAGTTTATAATTTATCAAAATACTTTTTGCACCTACTATCATGTTTAAAAAATAATAATAATAATTGTATGCTCCAGACCAGTAAACTTGCCAAAACTACTGCTTTTATAGAGATCTGCACACCTGCTGATAATCAATTAATCAAGGACTGATAATTACTTACCCTCTAAAATCCTGCCGAAGTATAATGGGGTACTTAGTATTGCCCACATTAAAATAAATAAATTAATAAATTTATATATATATATATATATATATATATATATATATATATATATATATATATATATATATATATGTTTTTTTTTATTTTTTATTATTTGCTACACTTATTTGGCAAGGGTAACTAAAAATCGATTGTCCATTTTTTTCTCTGTGAGATTTTAAGACAAAAGAGAATTATTTTGTACAGTAGCTGCACAATCAGTACATTTTATGAGTCATTCACTTGCACCTTTTGACTATAAATGCCACATTCATAACACTTTAGTTTGGCACAATTGGAGCACCAATCTTACAACCGCGCTGTTGTACAGTATAGTTGCTCAGCAACCACAGTCAGCATGCAAGGAGACTCAAACCTGTGCTAACACAAGCTATTTATCTGAACCTGACCTTGAGTTTATCTCAAGGAAAGAGCAAAATATGCAATGTAGTTTCACAGAAACAATGTAGCACTATTGTATAAAGCGCCCACTAGGCATACTTAAAAGGTATTGAAATATACCTTACAGTAAGTATAAGTTAAAGTTAACTGATAAAAGGAAAAGAAACCAGCTTGTTTTAGCAACAGGCATTAAATACAGCTTCCCTATATACAGTAAATTGTTATTCCAAGCCTGTGGCTGACTAAGTTTTGCATAATAAAAAGCACCTTTCTTACTGTTTCTATAAAATCATTTCTGAAGATTGACATTCACATTTGGTTTATGATGTGAATTAATAAGCAACACATATTTATTCCTACCATAGTCCCAGTATTCTGACTGTGATAAGGATAAAGTGCCTACCAAATATGAAACAATATAAACTCTATGGTTTTGGACCGATCATGTTCATGATCGATTATATTGTATCTTGAAATATTTGCTTTCAAAAAGTTTGACAGGAGAAGTTCTTTAGAGTAAACTATAGGTAGGTGCCCCTTATGCTGCCAAGACAGCTCTGACTCATCAATGCATGGATTCCACAAACCCTCTGAAGGTATGCTGTGGAATCTAGCAAATTTTGACATCTGGGGATTTTGGAGAATTTTGGAAGTTCCTCAAACTGTTTTTGAACCTTTTTAGCAGTGTAACAGGGCAAAGTATCCTACTAAAAGTAGCAATGTTTATATACTGTAGATGGTACTGTATGTGTCAAAGTACCATCCATATAAATGACAGGACCTAACTGTACCATGTACTGTACATGTATGGGCAGTTTGTCCAGTCTGCCTCCATAAGCCTTTGGCTATAATAACCCTGTTACAGGTTCACCAGCTCTCCTTTTTTACATCACTTTTGGTAGGTATTAACCACTGAGTTCAGGAACATCCCAGGAGACCTGTAGTTTTAAGGCTGTGCTGATCCCGTTATCTAGCCATCACAGTTTAATCCCTGTTAAAGTCACTCAGAGGCTGCTGTGTCAGGTTGCATAGACCCTTTCTCCCACCCTTTAACAGGTGCTACTATGAGTGGCATTTAAGGAATAATGTTGATATTTTTTAAATAAATAAAAATACAGTTAAACTTTGGATTGTGAGCATAATTTGTTCCGGAATTGGGCCTGTAATCCAAAGCACTCGTATATCAAAGTGAATTTCCCAATAAGAAATAATGGAAACTCAGATGATTCATTACACAGCCCAAAATATTAATATAAAATGATTAATGCAAAGTATAAAGTAAAAATAAAACAGATTAATTATCATTTTACTTTTTTTTTTTTTTTTAATGTGGCTGGTGTGAGGAAGACGAGAGGGAGAAAAGGGGTGGGGGGCGGTTGTGAAGAACGACTTTCACACCTTAACCCAATCCAACATTATGGTGCTTTTTGGTTAAAATTACATCATTCATTCATTCATTCATTTTCTATACCGCTTAATCCTGTGTTCAGGGTCGCGGGGGACCTGGAGCCTATCCCAGGGGACTTCGGGCACTAGGCGGGGTACACCCTGGACAGGGTGCTAATCCATCGCAGGGCACACACACATACAGTACACACACTCACACACCCAATCACACACTACGGGCAATTTAGGAACGCCAATTAGCCTAACCTGCATATCTTTGAACTTTGGGAGGAAACCGGAGTACCCGGAGGAAACCCACCAAGCACGGGGAGAACATGCAAACTCCATGCACACAGAGATGGGAATCGAGCCTGGCCGGGGAATCGAACCCAGACCCTGGAGGTGCAAGGCGACAGTGCTAAAATTACATCATACAACCTTTAATTTAGTTTATGTAAAAACTAAATATGTAAATGCTATGTTCTATACCGTATATTTAAACATTCACACGATCTGGCCTCGCGCCTCGGGTCTGTGTGCGAGTTTACATATTTTCCTCCCACAGTTCACAGACAGTTGCAGAGTAGGCTAATTGGCGTTTCCAAATCCCCCGTAATGTGTGTGCTTGGTGTGAACCCAGGATGTACACCATTTATGCCCTGAGGGCCCTAGAACACAGGATACAGGATATTTACAAGATAAACAGTATAGTGACAGAATGAGTGAGTGAGTAAAAGACACTATTAATTGCAAAGCTCACTTGGTTTATTAACATTACTCCTCATTAAAAGAGCATTCCTCAGATAAACAAAGCTTCCATAGTGACTGACATAAAGTCTACTTTGTAAATTATTTACTCCAGTTGTTTTTTACCCAATGTTATACTCTTACTGTGAAATTGTCTTAATCATTAATTATAAGTTTTATTTAATGTATTATTCTACAACAGCAGTACTTATGCTGTACCCAAATGTGTGGGTTTTGTACTCTCTACTTTCACCTACAATTGAATACAAAACTTGTGACAAATGTAATCAAGCTAAAGCCACTGAAGAATTGGATTGGTATTATTTGAAATGTTTGGCTACAACTGTGAAACTGAGATAGCGAAATGTAACTACTGACTGTCAAAAATTCAAGTTATTGTAATTGTAGCTACGGTAACTATTCAGGGGGACATATACTGTACAGTAGAGGCAGTTATAAATATGAATACCTGACCCTACTATGCTCAATTGCTGACGTCATGAAAGCTAGGACTTTATTCCTTATTATTATTTTTAAAATCATGGTGGTGAGCTAAACTGTGGAGTTAGTGCAGCATTATAACTGCCATTGTGCTGTGTTGTAGTTATTTCCCCGCAGACATATTGTAATAGTTCTTGTCTCCTGTGCTACAATGGGCTATCAGTTCTTACTCACAATCAGTCCACTGATTTAACTTTCAAGAAATTGTTCATATAATCATAGAGACTGTAGCAAAAGAAATCATGTGTTATTTTTTTTTCCCCACTTGCATTCTGTCAAAAACATTTTTCTGGATATTTGTGTAGATTTTTTTTCCCCCACTTTTCTTTCCCTTTCAATTGTTCTGTAATTTATTATATTAGTTTATCATGAGCTAACCACCTTGCTAACATGAACTAACCTGGACAGAATCTCCCAGAAGCCTACCGTTTTATCACACTATATATAATTTAATCATCCAATTTAACATGACTCATTATGTACAGTAACAATGTGTTATCCTTCAGCGTTCGTTATTTTGATAAAGGATTAATCATTAAAAATAACTAATAACTTACAGTACTGATCCACACTTCATTTCTTCGTATTACATTGGCTTCCGAGTTGCCGCAGTGGCAAAGTGATCGCCGTATCATCTGGAGATCCGGGTTCGAATCCCGGGTGATGCTGTTAGGGCAGTGGTGGCTCAGAGGGCTAAGGCACTGAGTTACTGATCGGAAGATCGGCGGTTCGATCCCCAGCACCACCAGGTTGCCACTGTTGGGCCCTTGAGCAAGGCCCTTAACCCTATCTGCTCCAGGGGCGCTGTATCATGGCTGACCCTGCGCTCTGACCCCAGTTGTGCTGGGATATGCGAAGAAGGAATTTCACTGTGCTGTAATGTATACATGACAAATAAAGGCTTAACTTTAAAAGTATGTAAATTAATTTAAAGTGATGGTAACAATTGTTACAGGCTGCAAAGTCTTAAAGATACAATTTATAAATGTGTTGTTTATGTAACAACCTCAGCAGCAACCTTGTTTCCCCTCTTGTCTATTTCAACCTCTCAGCTTTCAGCATCACCAGTATACTAATCACCAGCCTGATCATCTGTCACCATCTGCACCTGTTTCTCACTGCTAAATTGGATTCCTCTAAAACTAGTCAGATACAAGGACTATACTGAAAATGGGAGCCAAAAAGCCCAACAAGATGCCTGGAGAACTATTCTTTAAAATTACATTAAAGATACAATTAAATCTTGCTCTTTGGAAGAAAATCTTAATAAACGAGGGGCTCAAAAGTTTGCACAGTACTGTATTTAACCCAATTATTACATTTGGACATTTATCACATTTCCTGTGTCCTGAGGGGTTTCTTCTAGATTCTCCAGCCTTCCTCACTGTTTAAAAGTGTGCTGAGAGATTGTCCCTATTTGTGAATATGTGTGCGTGTGTGAATGAGCATGCTGTTCTGTGATGGATCGGCCCGCTATTCAAGATGAATTTTTGCCTCACACCCAGGGATTGCCAGGCTTGGCTCTAGATTCACCATGACCCTGACCAGGAAAACTCAGTTACTGAAAATGAATGAAACATGTTCTTATTTTATTTAATTTTTCTTTACAGCAGTTTTTTATTTATTTATGTTTTTACTGTAGCTTACTCCTTATTGTAAAAGTGTGTAAGCACACTTAGCCAAGTGATGAGTCTTGGGCAGCATGCTGGAAAGGTTCAATGTCTCTGCTGGAGTTTATTGCAGTCACTTTAATTTTGGTGGTGAAAAAATTTTTTGTTTTTTTTTCTCCTGTAGTTGCATTGTAACCAAAGAAAACTGGGAGCAAAAAAATCTAAATCACATTATCCTAGTTTAGAACGTTATCCTATGTTAAAATGTTAAATACTGTTGAAATCACACTCGGATGTACAGTATGTGTACTTCCAAAGAATAATAATTTATTTAGGAGAAGGTGTTAATCCTTGAACTGGTTTAATAGAAATAGTTTAAAATTTCAAACATTTCTTTGTCAGGTAATAGGCAATATTGTTTAAAGCTGTTTTGTTGTCATTTGAATATGTACTGTATGGAAAAATTAGGAAGGTGTAAATTTTGTGGATACAGTGAAGGAACTTGATTAATTTCATGCAAGGTTTTTCAAGATTATATACTGTATATACTGTATGTATATATATATATATATATATATACAGTATATATATATATATATATATATATATATATATATATATATATATATATATATATATATACACACACACACACACACACACACACACACTCACCTAAAGGATTATTTTTTAACACCATACTAATACGGTGTTTGACCTCCTTTCGTCTTCAGAACTGCCTTAATTCTACGTGGCATTGATTCAACAAGGGGCCTCCGAGTGGCGCAGTGGTAAACTGTCCGCCCTATCATCTGGAGATCGCTGGTTCGATTCCCGGGTGATGCTGTAACTTCTCGCAGCCAGAGGTCTAACTCCACTGTTGCCGGTTCCCAAGTGCCGGATGAGGGTTGGGTCCAGCGCTAGCAACCCCGCCCCGTAAAAAAACAACCGCTACAGAAACAACGAGAAACACTCGTTGCCCTATTCACCGATTGGTGCAGGAAGAGAAATGATGCATTGTGATTGATTCAACAAGGTGCTACAAGCAGTCTTTAGAAATGTTGGCCCATATTGATAGGATAGCATCTTGCAGTTGATGGAGATTTGTGGGATGCACATCCAGGGCACGAAGCTCCCGTTCCACCACATCCCAAAGATGCTCTATTGGGTTGAGATCTGGGGCCTCATGTATCAACGCTGCGTACGCACAAAAACTTTGCTTACGCCAGTTTTCACGCTCACGGTCGGATTTACTAACAGTGAAATTAACATGTGAATGTGTGTTCTTCCACGCCAACTTCAAGTCTGGCGTACGTGTATTTCTTGTGTGTGTTTGTTTTATTTCCGTTGGCGACTCCTAGAGGCAATTATGTTAAATTGCACACTACAAAGTATCGCACCAACACATGTGAAAAACATTGCTATTAATTTATAATTGATAAAATGGGTTAATTGACACAATATTTTTCTACAAATTATTTGATTTAGAACATATAAAAGCATTTTCAAATGTATACAACCCTTAGTCTATGGCAATGGCAATGTTGGCCTTATTAGAGGACATTGTCAATGGCCGAATCCGAAGGGAACACATTTTTAGGGATCACAGTGATTTTCTGGCCCATGATGATGACTGGCTTATTAGCCGTTTCAGATTTCCAAGAGCTATCCTCTTGGAGCTCTGTGCTGAGTTGGGTCCAAATTTGGAAAGAGAGACAGCGAGGAGCCACGCATTACCCGTTCCCTTACAGGTGCTGACAACGCTTGGTTTCCTGGCAACTGGTTCTTCCCAAAGGGAACTGGCAGACCGCTCGGGGTTAAGCCAGTCGTCTTTGAGCCGTGCAATGCCAGCTGTATGGGACGGGATCATCCGCATGTCTAGCAGTTATATAAGGTTTCCATACCATGCAGTTGATCAGCCAAACATTAAAGCACAATTTGCAGCAATCGCCGGTTTTCCTAATGTAATCGGAGCCATCAACTGCACGCACATTGCTATAAAGGCGCCATCTGAAGACGAATTTGCATACGTGAATCAGAAACATTTCCATTCAATAAATGTGCAAATAATATGTGATGCTCAAACAGGTTGCATGATCTGACCGCGCACACCACCCCCGCCCCGCCACGTTGCATGATCTGACTGCGCACCCCGTCGCATGATCTGGGGAAAACACAATGCTAGACCAGGATGCTCCCTTCAAATTTCTCACTGCCACTCCATATGGTCAGGTCTAGAACCAGCCCTGCTCAAATGTGCCTAACAAATATTGTGGCAAGGTGGCCTGGGTCAACCCATGATTCATTCATGCTCACAAACAGTATGGCTGGGATGAGGCTCCAAGGTGTCAGGGTGCGCGATGGGTGGCTTCTTGGTGAGTGATGTATTTAAAGATATTATTCCAGCAAGTTTTTTTTTTTTTATTAATTCCGGAGGACAAACTTGCAAATAACACCGTTTTTCTCCGGTCTACCTCCGATATGAGCACCTCCAATTCACATTCTGTGAAGTTTCTCTTCTTGCTTGCTTTTGCCATTGCTTTTTCGTTTGGTTTTGCCAAAGTGGAGTCATTACCATATTTATACAGGGGAGGAGGCAGGGAGGGGTTTTGCGCTCGTGCACGTGCGCTCAATTTCACATTAATTCGGATGTACAAAGTGAATCTGCGTGGGATTCCGCGTACGCAGTGTTTCATACATCAGATTTTTTTTGTGCGTAAGCACATTTACAGCTTTGTCCGTACGCAATGTTTTAGTATAAATTCAACGCAAGTCTTTGTACATGAGGCCCCAGGTGACTGTGGAGGCCATTTTAGTACAGTGAACTCATTGTCATGTTCAAGAAACCAATTTGAAATGATTCGAGCTTTTTGACATGGTGCATTATCCTGCTGGAAGTAGCCATCAGAGGATGGGTACATGGTGGTCATAATGGGATGGAAATGGTCAGAAACAATGCTCAGGTAGCCCGTGGCTTTTAAGCGATGCCCAATTGGCGTTAAGGGGCCTAAAGTGTACCAAGAAAACACCCACCACACCATTACACCACCACCACCAGCCTGCACAGGGCTAACAAGGCATGATGGATCCATTTTCTCATTCTGTTTACGCCAAATTCTGACTCTACTATTTGAATGTCTCAACAGAAATCGAGACTTATCAGACTAGGCAACATTTTTCCAGTCTTCAACTGTCCAATTTTGGTGAGCTCGTGCAAATTGTAGCCTCTTTTTCCTATTTGTAGTGGAGATGAGTGGTACCCGGTGGGGTCTTCTGCTGTTGTAGCCCATCCGCCTCAAGGTTGTGTGTGTTGTGGCTTCACCTTTCTTTCCCATTCTGACATTCAGTTTGGAGTTCAGGAGATTGTCTTGACCAGGACCACACCCCTAAATGCATTGAAGCAACTGCCATGTGATTGGTTATATATATAATATGAATTGCTAACATTAAATATGACAATAATGAAGGTATTCGTTCGAAAAAAAAATGCTCTTTTAAAATATATTCATGTTATGAAAATCTAACCTTTTACATCGTCATCATTATGCATATACTGGGTCTGTTATACATTTGTTAGGCAGTCAGAACACAGGAGATGGGAAACAATAAAAAGAAATTAGTCCTCTAGCACATCTGGGCAAGACGCCTGTCAGAAACTGTACTCATTTAGGAATGGAATGTCTGTTAATAGAGATCCAGAGGTAATGGTTTCTGCGTTTATGAAATGTCTACCTGTCTCACTTCACAAACCCCCCTGGCAGCATGTATGACTCAGTATCATTGTTCTGGGCTGACATGTTTAATCAAGGTGATAAGTCTTTGTGCAGTTTCATTAATGGCTAGTAGACCCAGTGCTGTGTGGGTGAGAAGAAATTTCTAATATGCTTTATATACTGTAGGACTTGGCCCGAAACCACAGTGTACACAACCGTACACAACCCACAGCAAGGATTGTATTTTATTTAGTACTGACCAAGATTTAAAGGCTGACCAAGACTCTTACAAAAAATGTGTGAAAAGATTGAACTGAACGGCTGCTTGAATGCCAAACAGGTTTATTAAGTGTGAAGAAAATTTTCAAACAATATTCTACAATAGTTACTCACTTGGTGAAATATGGAAAACATGCTTATTGTCTTTTCCATGCCGGGATTTGCAATGTCTTTTTTCATCTGTCTGGCAAACCAAGATGATTTAAAAAAAAGATAAGTTAAATTGTGAATGTCCAGGTGGCATGTTGTTGTCTCAGGCTGAATGGCGGTTTCATTATGCCACTAATTTGTTGCACCTGGATAAGTCGAATAGATAAAATGTGCTGTGCATCACCGGAGCCAATCAGGCAAACAAAGAATGCTGTAGCAGCACGCTGCATATTACAGATTTAAACTGTGCTTCAGAACAATAAACAAAAGTTCAATTACATTTTAATTATACAGACAGCGGACTTATTTCAGTTTAATTACATTACACCAATCATGTGGGAAAAAGTGACAGTATTTACTGTAATATCTGAGTGAATTTAAAGAACAGCAGAGCACAGCATTAAGGCAGACTCCCATTAAATCAGAAAAAAGGAAAACCTGTAGGCTTTATATAAATCACCTAACACATTTGAAATCCATCAGCTTGTGCATACAGTGAAGCCTTGTTTATGTTCCATGGTCTTTGACCCAATTTTTTCGTAGCGAGTTAAGATGCACAGTCTTAGAACTCCGAATATGGCATGCTCATCCTCAGCCGAAGGTCTTGCAATGTCAAAGCTGCTGTGAAAATGCTTATCTGAAAGCGAAAGCACAGGATTCATTCATTCATTTATTCATTCATTCATCTTCTTTACCGCTTTATCCTGTATTTAGGGTCTCGAGGACCTGGAGCCTATCCCAGGAGACTCGGGACACGAGGCAGGGTACACCCTGGACAGCGTGCCAATCGAAAGCACAACATGTGGTTGTTTATTATTAGAGGATCTTAAAGTAAATTCTATACTACAGGGTATAGTATAAGGGATCTGTAGTAAATTCTGACATATACAGGAAACGTTCTTACGCTAAGTATCTCTTAGGTAAGTCACATGTTCATAAGGTTGGTCTGGACCAGTGGTTCTCAAAGTGTGGGGCGCGCGCCACTAGTGGGGAATACAGACATGACAGGTGGGGCGCAATGAATGGGAGGAAAAACAGGAAAGTATCTATTCTAATTCATGCTTTTCTTTATTGATAATGAAGAGCGTACGCTCAAAACTAAACAATCACACACAAATAAATGGATCATTAATACAAGTAAATTTAAAATAACATCAGTTGTGGGCCGGGAGAAAAAGTGGAACCATAGTGGAACAATAACGGTTTAACGTCGGACAAACTTCAGCTGCGCTGCTCGAATCACAAACCTGCGCGAGCCACTGGGCAGCGCTGCGCGACTCTGACAGAAATAAACCGCGCCGACCATCAAAATACATTTTACCCCGCTGGGATGCGCATGTACAAAACAGGCATGGCAAGGCGGAAACAATATTAAACAGTCCTGACATTTTAAATGAATTGTTTTTAAATAAAACACAGTGGGTCGCGCAGGTTTGTGATTCGAGCGGCGCTGCGCGATCCACCGGGCTGCGCAAATAAACCAGATCATCACTGCGCTATTCAGATAGTCGCGCTGCGCTGTATTTGCGCAGATATTCGGTTCAATCGGGTGCCACGGTTTCGTCCCACTTTTGATATGTTTGGTTTCACATACACTTCGACAATGGAAGAAGACGGTGCAGCAGCAGTGAGTTTACTTACATGTGACGAGGAGACTGTAAAAAAAAAAAAAAGGTGCCTCGTCTGTGGTGTGGAATTGGTTTGGGTATAAGAAAAGTGATACGCATGAGACGAACATGATTTGGAAGGTACGCACGTGCACTGTTTTAACAAGTGGTGGAAACACATCAAACCTTTTCTATCATCTGAAATCCAAGCATCCAAACAAATATGGCCAAAGTAAAAAAAATAAACCTCAGCAATTCACAGTTTAAATAAAATTACATTATGTAAAATAGTTTCTTTGTGTTTTAATTTTTATTTATGCATTTTCAGGTACAAATTGCTATATTGTGATATAGCAATTGTGATCGTTATCGAGGTAGAAAATAGCTTCTACCGTGATAGAAGATTTTGGTTATATCGCCCACCCCTAATGAAGCCTATCTTGAGCTTGGATTCATGGTGGTGATGGTGGGGGCAGAAGAGAGACCCGTGTGTGTTTTGTGTCTTAAACTGCTGGCAGCAGACCGCATGAGACCCAACAAACTAGGAAGACAACACACTCGCCGACACGTTAATAAGCCACTCGACTTCTTTCAAAGAAAGCTGGCAGAATACAGACAGCAGGAGAATCGCATGGTAACATCTGAATCAGTGGACAGCAAAGCACAAATGGCTTCATTCAAAGTTGCATACAGAATTGGCCAGTGCAAAAAAACTACAAACGATTGCTGAGCAGCTAATAAACATGGGGTCAATTATGCAAAGATAAGTGACAACGTAAGCCTTTTATAACAATTGCACGTGTATTTTATCTGTTTTTAACTTGGTGTTGTTTGATCTTATTGGTTTAGAAATTGATATTTTAATAAACAGTAAACTTGGCCGATTTCGTTATTATTTTGTTAACAAGTGGGGCTTGAAAATTCGCTCACCCCCTTAAGTGGGGAATGACAAAAAAAGTTTGAGAACCACTGGTCTGGACCAACCTTAACTCATTCATTAGCTCAAGACGATAGTCGCCGCTACTGAGCAGCAGTCTTTATAAATGTATGGAAGCACATTATGGCATGTTATCAAAGTCATATTAATGATGGAATATACTGTAGACCTGTTTAAGAATTTTATTTTATTTTATATCAGAACTAATAGAGTGACTTTTAATTAGCCTATTTCATAATGTGACTAATGCATTAAAATTGGCAATCACTTTTAATATCAAACAGGTGGCGAACAATTTGGCAGCGAGTGTGGTGTTGTGTTAAACTGAAGACGGCGCCATCCATGGAGCCGTGTGGGTCATGTACATTTTTCCTTTAGATAAAACTTAAGCCCTTTTCATATTTTCCCCGTGGTCGTTATTAAAAAAAAAAAAAAAAAGTTTTGCCTTCCAAAGCAACAGATTATGGAGCTTCTTGACGTGCTCAGACCTGCGCGTGCCAGACCAACGCGTCGTACTTACGCTCTACGTCCCGATGTCCAGCTGCTCGCTGCTTTTTGTTTAAAATATGTTTCATTGATCATTAGCCATTATCCATAACTTTATGGGTTTTTCTTTTGACACGTTTTATTTTTATGAAATTTGATTTAGTTAAATGAGAAAATAACCATGGGAGTTTCAAACCCCGCATTCATTAAGAGTGATTGTAATGTTTTAATACCCCTATTCACCTATGCGGTTTGACTCGCTATGAGATGCGGTGTTATACCCCTATCTCACCTGCGCGGTCTCGCGCAGTGCCCGTAAGTAGGGTTCATCATGATTCACCCCGAGTTTTTGCGCTGTGATTACGTTTCCATCTTTCCGGGTGAAAAATTAAACGTTTAATTTTTTTGCTGGTCCTCGCGGAAGAAATTGCTTTTTAGAAAGTCATGTTAAATGCATGTTGTTATTCTAAATAAGGCATACAAAAAGATGATGAACATGTGTCAAAACATCAATGCCATCGGTTTCTGCATGCTCTATCATTCAGAGGCTATAAAAGCAGTCTGTCCTGGTTGAAAATTGTCTCTTCGCCTACTCAAACATTTTTGGGCATGTGTAATGGAGATCAATTACATCACTAGTTTTTTTTTTCCCAAACATGTGGAGAGGGTAGCTTCTGGCTCACTTGTGAAAGATGAGAGCAAAAGCTCTCATTTTCTGGTCCTACACTTAAAAAAAACAAAAAAACAGGTTTGACACTAGAAGTGAGAAGTGGTTGGAATAAGATAGTTTAGCTTCCTATGTCTGAGCAACACAGACAAAAACAAAATGCAGACTTTCATACTGTACATGTTAAATGCAAATTAGTGGGATTGATAAAGTTATTAGTGAATAAGATGTATTACAAGAATATGTACAAAGAAAAGGTACAATTTTATATTATGGTGTTACTGTATACAGTTACAATTACACCATACAATTTTTTTAAGTTACTCTGTACTTTATTCATTTTTTTTAAGTAGGAGTGTCAGGAGTAGGAAGGTCTAGGAAAAAAACTTTAAACACTTATACATTTTTGGACACCAAAAATTTGAGGATATGAAATACACACTAAAAAAGAAAGAATACATTGATATATTATTAAAAGATAATGCAAAAGATGGCATGCATGAAATAGATAAGAATATAATATAGTATATTGGTAATAGAATGCAAAAACCCTGAAACCACAGAAGCCTGAACTGTATGCAGACTGTATGCAGGTTAGTATGTTTTTCTGGATGAAAAATGACTTAGCCAGGAACCCTAACAGAAGTTTAGCTAAATAATTTTAAAAGCATGAATTAATTATTAATCAAAACTTGCTCATTTAATGAATCAAATGATTTAATTAATCAAATCGACCAACAATCTACTAAGTTTCATGAACATAGCTCTAATTTAAAGGATAATCTGACCAATCATTTATTGCTATGCAGTGGCTCACATTAAGTGATTTTTTGTTAAGAATATTATTTAAACCAGTAAAATTTTAAATTCTTGGTCTGGTCATCATAGTATCTTCTTTACTGTACTCTGTATGAAGACATTTTTGTTGAAACTAAAGGTGCTTGGTCAGCTCCTTTAGCTCCAATTAATGCATTAATGTGTACTGCAATGGCATGGAGACAATTAGCTTGTGCTACTGCTGATGTGTTATTGAAGACCAGGTTGGTTTGATATCAGCTTTTCTTTGGGGCTCAGGTCAAGCACGTTGCCTGGCCAATCGGGCACAGTAATATTATAATTAGCAGAGCAGTTAATTGTAGTTTTGGCACTGTGGGTAGGTGCTAAGTCCTGCCTTAGGAAATCAGCATCTACACATGTTTATCACCAGATGAAGCATGAAGTGCTCCAAAATCTCTTGGAAGATGACTGCATCGACTTTGGGCTTAATAAAGCACTACATACTTTACTGTAGGATGACATGGCACCTCAAATCATCACAGATTCTGGAAACACACGGGACTTCAGGTAATTTGGATTCTGTGCCTCTCAACTATTCTTTCAGACTCTGGGGAGTGGATTTCCAAATAAAATAGACAATTTACTTCTCTCTGTAAAAGGGACTTTGGAGAACTGAGAACAGTCCAATTCTTTTCTCCTTAGCTCAGGTAAGATACTTCTGATGTCTCTAGTTCACGAGTGACTTGTTACTATGTAGGAATACAATAGTTGTAGCTTATTTCCTGAAGACATTTATGCATGATGGCTCTCGATGCACTGTCTCCAGCCTCTATCCATTCCTTGTGAAGCTCTCCCAAGTTCTTGAATCAGCTTTGCTTGACAATTTTCTTAGGACTGCATTCTGCATTCTGGTTGCTTGTGCTTATTTTTCCTAACACACTTTTCACATCCTGCCAACTTTCCATGAATATACTTCAATACAGCACCTCCTGTGGCTTAGCCTCCTTGTCGAGGGTGTTGGTTATTGTCTTTCAGACAAATGTGAAGTCAGCAGTTTTCCCTATGCGTGTACTTAACTACTGTAGATTGAGAGATACACAGTGTTTTTACTGTATGAATGGTAGTTCTCTTAAACTAGACAAGAAATATTCCAATATTACTAATATTTATATTACTAGATATTCTAATATTACTAGATTAATAGATTTTCTTCACTTTTTATAAGCTGTAATCATTGAAATTAACACAAAAAGTTGGAAATATGTCACTTTATGTGTAATAAATCGAGAATATATGGAGAGTTGATGGGTTAAATTTATTATAAGGTCAGAACATATTTTTCAGTAAGGCATTTTGTGGATTTTAATTTAGGGTTGTTCCGATTCCGATACTGGTATCGGAAATGCTGCCGATACCACAAAAAAATCTGGCATCGGAATCGGCGAGTACTTGAGTCCACGTACCGATCCGATACCATTTTCCTAAACATAACCTCTTTATGCCCGCTAGCTTTGCTAGCTTAGCTTACTTACAGAGTGTCACGGCGTGCGCCTGTGATGGGCGTGCGCCCAAATTGATATTGCTCCTCGCTCACTAGTTAGGCGGCCTCCCCACCCTTTAGGTATGTGAAGTAGCAGGGCCGCAGAATCAGGCAACGGCCCATGAGCTATCGGTGCTATAAAACACAGCGGGGAGTGTAGCTCGGGGTCTGACTGTTGGGAAGCTGGACTTTGCGACGCGGTGGATTTTATGAGAGACAGTGGCACAAGAGCGGGGCGATGTGATGCGCCCCAGAGACTTTAAAAAGGGGGGGCGCCTTTGATCTCCGCGAGAGGAGCGCATGAATGAGCTGCGCGAGCTCCTGCGGCACCTTCACTTCCGCGTAGAGCCCGCCTTCGCATCCCTGCCGCCGAAGGGGAAAAGACCGCATAGAGCCTTTAACCCTTTCCTTCCCCATTTTTCTAAATAAATGACCCTTTTCCCTGTAAGACCTCGCCTCGTGTCCGTGTTTCATGGTGTCGCCCGTGCACTTAGGGCCAAACCTGTTACACAGGGCTAGTAGTATTTTACTTAAAAAAGAAATTTTATATATATAATGTATATATATATATATATATATATATATATATATATATATATATATATTGTAGCATTTTTCAACGCTAGCAGGGATCTTGGAGGACGAGTGAGCTTGGTGGCTACCCAATGTAATGACTGGGAGTATTTTATTAACACAGCACAAGCATAAACACACAGGTCAAACACACATACACATGCTTAAACTTGGCCGAACCCACTAACCTAAAACAAATGTCCCACCCAGGGTGAACATTAACAGAATGCTGGCCCAAACCGGCAGTCGCCAGCCCCGCCCACGCCACACTGCCCCCACCCGAGCTGTGACCGTCCCCGGTCACCCCTAATTCTTCAGTCTCTGAGGCGTGCAGGCGGTCGGCGCTGGCGCTGTGAACGCCGGAGCCCTGCAGTAGAAGAAACGTGAACATTCGCCTGAGGCAGTCCGGCCTCCGCAACAGTTGCCGTCTCGCCGGCATGCGGCTGGTAGGGAGCGAGACGGTCTCGGTGAAGCACAATCATCCGCGCCCGCCCCGCCAGCCGCACCCGGTAGACGACATCCGAAAGCTGAGCGATCACCGTACAGGGTCCCACCCAGTGTGACATAAGTTTGGGTGATAGCCCTCTCTTCCTTCTCGGGGAATAAACCCATACCTGCTCTCCCGGCTCAAAGTCTCATCCCCGGCTGTGAGTGTCATAAACCCGGCGCTGCTTAACACCGGCGTCCGCCAAGTGTTTGCGCGCTAACTCGTAAACCCGGAACAGTTTTTCTTTCAAAGAACAAAAATAATCCAACCCCGGTTCCGTGGGTAAATCCGATTGTGGAGGTGGTCCGAAAACAAGGTCCACTGGAGTGCGCAGCTCGCGGCCAAACATGAGAACAGCTGGCGTTAGCTGCGATGACTCCTGTACTGCTGTGCGATATGCCCAAAGAACGAGAGGCAAATGTTCGTCCCAATCACGTTGCCGATCGCTGGTACGTACAGTAGGGCGAGTTGTGTGGTGAGCGTCCGATTAAAGCGCTCCACGAGGCCGTCACTTTGTGGATGAAGCGGCGTGGTGCGGGTCTTTTTCACCCCGAGGCGTTCGCACACCGCCGCAAACACCTCCGCCTCGAAGTTGCGCCCCTGATCGCTGTGCAACTGCTCTGGAGCGCCGAACCGGCTGAACACCTCATCCACTAGTACTCGGGCCGTGGTGGGGGCGCTCTGATCAGGCACAGCGAAAGCCTCCGGCCACTTGGTGAAGTAATCCACGACGACCAGCACATAACGGTTACCCCGATCGGAAACGGGGAACGGTCCAAGAATGTCCACGCCCATACGCTCCATGGGTGCCCCCACCCGAAAGTCTTGCAGCGGGGCTCTCGAGCGCTGGGTAGGGCCTTTCTTCGCCGTGCAGGAGTCGCATCTGTGAACAAAGAGTTCACTATCAGTGTGACAGCCCGGCCAGTAGAAGCCAGTGCGCAACCGCCGCAGAGTTTTTGTCACATCGAAGTGTCCTGAACCCGTATGCCCATGAACCAACCCCAGCACACATGCCCGCAAAGTTTTTGGTACCAGAAGCTGAAAACATTCGCCAGTGCCGCACGGCCGCTCCCAGCGACGGTAGAGTAACCCTTGCCGCAATGCTAGGCGGGTAAACTGTGAGTGAAGAGCCTTTGCCTCTAACCCCAGATGAGTGATTGCGGTATAATCCGGTCTCAGGCCCGCTTTAACCCAACCCAGTACTTGCTGCAGAACCGGATCACCCTCCTGCTCGGCTGCGAGCTGATCATTGTCCAGCTGTGGCACAGGTGAGATGACGGTGGGAGGTGCCCTAGGTGAGGCAGTGACTCGGCTGCATGCTGGAACGGTCGGCTGATCACACCCGGGGGTTCCGGAGGATTGAACAGGAGGGATGTTGTGCATCAGTGGTTCCGGGGGTTGGCCCGCATCGCAACCGCGCTCCTCGACCCGCTCGCAGTACCGACAACGCGCTTCGCTGCATGGCCGGCGAGATAACGCGTCGGCGTTAGCGTGTAGCTTCCCGGCTCGGTGTTCAACAGTGAAACTATAGTCCTGTAATCGCAACAGCCAACGCGCTAACTGCCCCTCGGGTTCTTTAAAACTGAGCAGCCACACTAGCGAAGCGTGATCGGTCCGCAGCAGGAACGTTTGCCCGTATAAGTACGGCCGGACAGCTAACAGCTCGCGCCGCGTGACGCAATAATTTTGCTCGGGCCCAGACAACGCGCGGCTGAAATACGCGACAACCCGCTCTTGGCCACCGGAAACCTGAGACAGTACGGCCACCAGCCCTACATCGCTCGCGTCTGTGTCAAGGGTGAATGCGCGCGCTGCATCCGGATAGCCGAGGACTGGACACGTGACCAAAGCTTCGCGCAACCGAGCGCACGCGCGCATGTACAACCTCCCAGCGGAACGGCTGGTTCTTTTTAGTCAACCCATGCAACGGACTTACGACGGTAGCGAAGTCTTTTACAAACCGGCGGTAGTACGAGGCTAACCCGAGGAAAGTGCGCAGCTGCGACACATTTACCGGTTCTGGCCAATTCTGTACTGCAGCGATTTTGTTTGGGTCGGTAGCAATCCCGTTCGCACTAATTATGTGGCCCAGAAACACGGTCTCTCGACGCAACAGCTGGCACTTCCTAGGATTGAGCCGCAAGTTCGCCCGTCGGATAGCCAAAAATACCACCCGGAGATTAGCTAGCGCGACCTCAAACTCCTTGCCGTGCACCAGCAAATCATCCAGATAGACGACGCAACGGTTACGAGGGATATCCGCCAACACTTTCTCCATCAACCGTTCAAACGTCGCCGGAGCGTTGCATAGGCCGAAAGGCATACGCCGGAATTGCCACAGCCCGTGCCCGATCGAAAAACACGGTTTTAGGGCGGTCTTCCGGAGCGAGCTCTACTTGCCAATACCCGCTACGCAGATCTAACGAACTAAACCAAGCCGAGCCTGCGACATGTTCCAGCGCATCATCTATCCGTGGCAACGGATATGAGTCCTTCCGCGTCACCGCGTTTAACCGCCGGTAATCGACACAAAACCGCTGCCGCCTGAGTCGACCATCTCACGCAGCTTCTGCTCGGCGACAGCCCGTTTAGCTAATGGGAGGCGTCGCGGGTGCAACCGAACAGGAGCTGCGTTCCCCGTATCGATCTTGTGCTGCACCAGATTGGTATGGGTGCAATCGCGCTCGTCTGGTCCCAACACTCCGTTGCGGAGTAGTGAAACAGTGGAGCCGGTGTCCACAAGCGCCCGCAGCGGGACGCCGTCTAGCACACAATCCACGTAGATCCCAGCGCGTTGTCCCACACGTCCCGAACGGAGATCGACTCCGCCAATTGGGGAAACAGAATCGGCCACGGGAGGTGGCTTCCCCTCGCTGCCTCCCGGACCTAGTTTAATGGCTGCTGGGGTACGTTGTCCTCGCGCCTCAAAACGTTAGGGCCGTAATACTGCGGTCCCGGGCCTCTGCGTCGCCGCGGAAGTTCAGCGTCTTGCTCGTAGCCTGGCCGTGACGGGTAGCCCTGTCCCCGGCCAGGTTCACCTGTTATCCAACCTGATGTGCTCGCGGAGCCGCAGCGGTCGGAGCCCCCGGAGGAATGCACGACGAGCTAGCTCTTCCTGCTGGTCGTGCCCGAAGTCAGGGTATCCCCGCCGCGCGAGGCATCGCACGTCCATTTTTTGTGCTGTATTTTATTAACACAGCACAAGCATAAACACACAGGTCAAACACACATACAGTACACATGCTTAAACTTGGCCGAACCCACTAACCTAAAACAAATGTCCCACCCAGGGTGAACATTAACAGAATGCTGGCCCAAACCGGCGGTCGCCAGCCCTGCCCACGCCACAATATATATTATATATATACACACACACAGTACAGATACACACCCAGGTATCGGATCGGTACTCGGTATCGGCCGATACCCTGAGCCCAAGTATCGGAATCGGTATCGGGAGGGGAAAAATGGTATCGGAACATCTCTAGATTTTATCTGATCTGAATTAAACACTGCTATTCACTTGGGCTGGAATCGCACAAGAAAATTTGACTTAAGGACAAAGTTGCAATTGTGTGTAAGTAAAACATGGCTTTGTTTTTCTCAGACTGCACTCTGAGTGTATAACTTTGCACAGCTCTCTGAATAACACTTGTGTCTGTAGTTATGCCTGAGGACTGAATACCAATGTGTCATATGAAGAATTTATTTTGCATATTTTACTGGTTCCTTATTGAATACTCATCCCATCTAAATAATTAATGCTAAATGCCATCACAGAAATGCATTTTCACTACAGCAGAGTCGCTTTTCTACACCAAATACATCTTTTCACAGCAATTAGGTGTTTTAATCAGAGACAAAAGCAGGCAGTGGTTTGTCTTCACCGTGGCATTTACTTCCTGTCTCTCTACTTCAAAGTTGTCAGTGTTCCTTAGGCAACATCTGCAATTTATGATGGCAAATACTGTCACTTTCTTGCTGGAAAAGGTTTTCAACACCACTGTAAACCTAGCTAAGTGTTCTGAGTGAGAGAAAAATGGAAGACTTCTAAAGTTCTGATATTCCTGAATCCACTAATACTTTGTACTATTTTTTTATGTACTGTAATAGATTTTACATTATGCACTTTACAAGAACTCAACAATATTTTTTTCATCTTTTGGAAATGGCAACTGCATATACAGTGGTGTGAAAAACTATTTGCCCCCTCCTGATTTCTTATTCTTTTGCATGTTTGTCACACAAAATGTTTCTGATCATCAAACACATTTAACTATTAGTCAAAGATAACACAAGTAAACACAAAATGCAGTTTTTAAATGAGGGGTTTTATTATTTAGGGAGAAAAAAAATCCAAACCTACATGGCCCTGTGTGAAAAAGTAATTGCCCCCTGAACCTAATAACTGGTTGGGCCACCCTTAGCAGCAATAACTGCAATCAAGCGTTTGCGATAACTTGCAACGCGTCTTTTACAGCGCTCTGGAGGAATTTTGGCCCACTCATCTTTGCAGAATTGTTATAATTCAGCTTTATTTGAGGGTTTTCTAGCATGAACCGCCTTTTTAAGGTCATGCCACAACATCTCAATAGGATTCAGGTCAGGACTTTGACTAGGCCACTCCAAAGTCTTCATTTTGTTTTTCTTCAGCCATTCAGAGGTGGATTTGCTGGTGTGTTTTGTGTCATTGTCCTGCTGCAGCACCCAAGATCGCTTCAGCTTGAGTTGACGAACAGATGGCCGGACATTCTCCTTCAGGATTTTTTGGTAGACAGTAGAATTCATGGTTCCATCTATCACAGCAAGCCTTCCAGGTCCTGAAGCAGCAAAACAACCCCAGACCATCACACTACCACCACCATATTTTACTGTTGGTATGATGTTCTTTTTCTGAAATGCTGTGTTACTTTTACGCCAGATGTAACGGGACACGCACCTTCCAAAAAGTTCAACTTTTGTCTCGTCGGTCCACAAGGTATTTTCACAAAAGTCTTGGCAATCATTGAGATGTTTTTTAGCAAAATTGAGCCGAGCCTTAATGTTCTTTTTGCTTAAAAGTGGTTTGCGCCTTGGAAATCTGCCATGCAGGCCGTTTTTGCCCAGTCTCTTTCTTATGGTGGAGTCGTGAACACTGACCTTAATTGAGGCAAGTGAGGCCTGCAGTTCTTTAGATGTTGTCCTGGGGTCTTTTGTGGCCTCTCGGATGAGTTGTCTCTGCGCTCTTAGGGTAATTTTGGTCAGCCGGCCACTCCTGGGAAGGTTCACCACTGTTCCATGTTTTTGCCATTTGTGGATAATGGCTCTCACTGTGGTTGGCTGGAGTCCCAAAGCTTTAGAAATGGCTTTATAACCTTTACCAGACTGATAGATCTCAATTACTTTTGTTCTCATTTGTTCCTGAATTTCTTTGGATCTTGGCATGATGTCTAGCTTTTGAGGTGCTTTTGGTCTACTTCTCTGTGTCAGGTAGCTCCTATTTAAGTGATTTCTTGATTGAAACAGGTGTGGCAGTAATCAGGCCTGGGGGTGACTACAGAAATTGAACTCAGGTGTGATTAACCACAGTTAAGTTATTTTTTAAAAAGGGGGGCAATCACTTTTTCACACAGGGCCATGTAGATTTGGAGTTTTTTTTCTCCCTTAATAATGTAAACCTTCATTTAAAAACATTTTGTGTTCAATTATGTTATCTTTGACTAATAGTTAACGGTTTTTGATGAGCAGAAACATTTAAGTATGACAAACATGCAAAAGAATAAGAAATCAGGAAGGGGGCAAATAGTTTTTCACACCACTGTATGCTATTTTGTGTGTTGTACAGTGGTGTGAAAAACTATTTGCCCCCTTCCTGATTTCTTATTCTTTTGCATGTTTGTCACACTTAAATGTTTCTGCTCATCAAAAACCGTTAACTATTAGTCAAAGATAACATAATTGAACACAAAATGCAGTTTTTAAATGAAGGTTTACGTTATTAAGGGAGAAAAAAAATCCAAATCTACATGGCCCTGTGTGAAAAAGTGATTGCCCCCCTTGTTAAAAAATAACATAACTGTGATTTATCACACCTGAGTTCAATTTCTGTAGTCACCCCCAGGCCTGATTACTGCCACACCTGTTTCAATCAAGAAATCACTTAAATAGGAGCTACCTGACACAGAGAAGTAGACCAAAAGCACCTCAAAAGCTAGACATCATGCCAAGATCCAAAGAAATTCAGGAACAAATGAGAACAAAAGTAATTGAGACCTATCAGTCTGGTAAAGGTTATAAAGCCATTTCTAAAGCTTTGGGACTCCAGTGAACCACAGTGAGAGCCATTATCCACAAATGGCAAAAACATGGAACAGTGGTGAACCTTCCCAGGAGTGGCCGGCCCACCAAAATTACCCCAAGAGCGCAGAGACAACTCATCCGAGAGGCCACAAAAGACCCCAGGACAACATCTAAAGAACTGCAGGCCTCACTTGCCTCAATTAAGGTCAGTGTTCACGACTCCACCATAAGAAAGAGACTGGGCAAAAACGGCCTGCATGGCAGATTTCCAAGGCGCAAACGACTTAAGCAAAAAGAACATTAAGGCTCGTCTCAATTTTACTAAAAAACATCTCAATGATTGCCAAGACTTTTGGGAAAATACCTTGTGGACCAACGAGACAAAAGTTTAACTTTTTGGAAGGTGCGTGTCCCGTTACATCTGGCGTAAAAGTAACACAGCATTTCAGAAAAAGAACATCATACCAACAGTAAAATATGGTGGTGGTAGTGTGATGGTCTGCGGTTGTTTTGCTGCTTCAGGACCTGGAAGGCTTGCTGTGATAGATGGAACCATGAATTCTACTGTCTACCAAAAAATCCAGAAGGGGAATGTCCGGCCATCTGTTCGTCAACTCAAGCTGAAGCGATCTTGGGTGCTGCAGCAGGACAATGACCCAAAACACACCAGCAAATCCACCTCTGAATGACTGAAGAAAAACAAAATGAAGACTTTGGAGTGGCCTAGTCAAAGTCCTGACCTGAATCCTATTGAGATGTTGTGGCATGACCTTAAAAAGGCGGTTCATGCTAGAAAACCCTCAAATAAAGCTGAATTACAACAATTCTGCAAAGATGAGTGGGCCAAAATTCCTCCAGAGCGCTGTAAAAGACTTATCGCAAATGCTTGATTGCAGTTATTGCTGGTAAGGGTGGCCCAACCAGTTATTAGGTTCAGGGGGCAATTACTTTTTCACACAGGGCCATGTAGGTTTGGATTTTTTTTCTCCCTAAATAATAAAACCCCTCATTTAAAAACTGCATTTTGTGTTTACTTGTGTTATCTTTGACTAATAGTTAAATGTGTTTGATGATCAAAAACATTTTGTGTGACAAACATGCAAAAGAATAAGAAATCAGGAGGGGGGCAAATAGTTTTTCACACCACTGTATTTGGATGAAACACATTGTGTGGGTGTCTTCTGCAATATAGAATATCCTCCTATTTAACACAGTGGTGTGATCATTTGAGCCTCTAGTTGTGTATTTTTTATGTTGCATTCATGATGTGGTAAGCATATTTGTGCTCTGGCTTGTGCAGGTTATGCTAGTGAATGGTTGCTGCTGTTTACACATTAAACACAAAGCCCTCCGCTCCTACGCTTCCTAACAAGCTTTTGCAAGATGGGTATATTGTTAGTGCCTGAGAAAGACAAGAGATCATCTTGTAGCACATTTCTTGCCTTTTTAGAAATGTGATGTGTGTCTGCCACACTGTACCCAAAATGAAAGCTAACGGAATGCTTATTGAAATGGAAAAAGTAATCGTTTGCCACCGTGACATGTACTGATATGTTGTTTTGGTTGATACTGTTGAAATATTTGGCCTCTTATCTAACGACCTTCAGCAGCATACAAAACAAGGTCTCTTCTTTGAGTCCTGTGAAATCATCATAAATCATTTATAAGCAAAAAATGTTTAAATATATTCTACCAACAGTATAATATTATGTCACATTGTACATTACGGGGAGGAACAAATACAGTGGCTTGCAAAAGTATTCGATCCCCCTTGAACTTTTCCACATTTTGTCACATTACAGCCACAAACATGAATCAATTTTATTGGAATTCCACGTGAAAGACCAATACAAAGTGGTGTACACGTGAGAAGTGGACCGAAAATCATACATGATTCCAAACATTTTTTACAAATAAATAACTGAAAAGTGGGGTGTGCGTAATTATTCAGCCCCCTTTGGTCAGACTGCAGGCAGTTGCCCATAGACATTGCCTGATGAGTGCTAATGACTAAATAGAGTGCACCTGTGTGTAATCTAATGTCAGTACAAATACAGCTGCTCTGTGACGGCCTCAGAGGTTGTCTAAGAGAATATTGGGAGCAACAACACCATGAAGTCCAAAGAACACACCAGACAGGTCAGGGATAAAGTTATTGAGAAATTCAAAGCAGGCTTAGGCTACAAAAAGATTTCCAAAGCCGTGAACGTCCCACGGAGCACTGTTCAATCGATCATTCAGAAATGGAAGGAGTATGGCACAACTGTAAACCTACCAAGACAAGGCCGTCCACCTAAACTCACAGGCCGAACAAGGAGAGCGCTGATCAGAAATGCAGCCAAGAGGCCCAAGGTGACTCTGGACGAGCTGCAGAGATATACAGCTCAGGTGGGGGAATCTGTCCATAGGACAACTATTAGTCGTGCACTGCACAAAGTTGGCCTTTATGGAAGAGTGGCAAGAAGAAAGCCATTGTTAACAGAAAACCATAAGAAGTCCCGTTTTCACAGCAAGTTCTGAAAACTGCTGTTCACAAACGCTGTCCATTTAATCTGACTGAGCTGGAGCTGTTTTGCAAAGAAGAATGGGCAAGGATTTCAGTCTCTAGATGTGCAAAGCTGGTAGAGACATACCCTAAAAGACTGGCAGCTGTAATTGCAGCAAAAGGTGGTTCTACAAAGTATTGACTCAGGGGGCTGAATAATTACGCACACCCCACTTTTCAGTTATTTATTTGTAAAAAATGTTTGGAATCATGTATGATTTTCGTTCCACTTCTCAAGTGTACACCACTTTGTACTGGTCTTTCACGTGGAATTCCAATAAATACATTTGCAAGCCACTGTACAGTATACAGGCTAAATTGTCATTGTGCACAGATTTGACTGACTTGTGTTATTATGATTCTTGCACTTTGATTGTCAATTTTCCTATTATTATTTAAATTAGTTTTTTAAAGACTCCTATGTAGCAAAAAAAGGTGAGGAGAATAAACAATAGATATAAACCATTGATAGACAGTCCTGTAAATATTTTACATTTCTATATGTTCACTTCTTCCACTTTAGAATACAGTTAAACCTTTAACTGCGAGCATAATAATTCGTTCTAGAACAGTACAGCTTGTACAGTACAGTATTCAAAAAATAATTCAAAAATTCTAATTTTATTTGTCACATACACAGTCATACACAGTATAATATGCAGTGAAATGCTTACACGACCGCCAGTGACCTTAAAAAGAAAATAAAAGCTTGTACGTAAAATAAATAATCAATAAAAAGGAAATACTAAAGAAATAAATTTAACTAGTAAAATTAACTGTACAATAAGGGCAAAAAAGTAAGTTAAAAAGTTAAAAAGTATATTAAAACTACTCGTATACAATATCAAAGCGAATTTCCTCCCTAAAAAAAAATTATGGAAACTCAGACGATTTGTTCCACATCCCAAAAATATTCATAGAAAAATAATTAATACAAAAAAATAAAACAAATTAACTTGCACATTATCTTTGAAAAGTGTAGTAATGCAGAGCCGACAGTTCTGTAACTTCTGCCTTTATTGACAACAACAGAAAGTCGCAAACAGGGGTTCCACTGTATCAGCTAACCAACTGTTCTCAGTTTGAATCCTAAAAAGTGTACAGTGGAAAGCTGGTGCACTATGTAGGATGTAGAATTCCTTGTTTCACACACTAAATAGTTCCATTGCTAACACGCTAGAGAAAAAGTCAGGGTACAGCCTTGTGTTAGAAGCTAGTTATCTTTGTAGCTTGGATGAACAATTGGTGAGTCATGAACTTGCACACATTCCAACACGTTGGAAGAAGTTTATGCTTACGGTAAATAGCAGTAATGAAAGATCAGAACACATCATGGACAGTTCAGAAGCAATTTATTATAACTTATAAGCAATTACGTTTGGCTTTAACGCTTTAGCAGGCTACCGCTCTCCTGTTTTTCCAGTATTGCATTCCACCACTGAATCTTTTAATGGTATGCAGTACAGGCCTATTTTCACCTATGAATATAGACACATTAACCAAACTAAATCAGGGCACGATGTAAGGCAGTCTGTAGCTCCTGGATTCTGTTTTTTTTCTAAGCTTTTCTGAGCTTACTGTCTGAGTAGCATTTCTGGTCAGGTACTTCTGTGTCCATATGAGATTCCCATTGGTTCTCTATTTTCCTCACTGGTAGACTGATTATATTAGTTAAATTGCCCCTAGGCATGAATGAGTTTGTGATTATGGTTGTGCATGGTGTTCAGTGATCAACTGGTGCCCCTCCTGCCTTTCACCCTGCGTTCCTGAGATTGGCTCCAGCTCCATCTTAACCCTGACCACAATAAAGTGGTTACTGAAAGACTAGGAGAGGGAGTGAGTAATCAGTAAAACTATTTTTCAACCCTGACTCTCAAACAGCGCATGATTATTTTCCTGCCACTGAATGAGGCATGTTTGCTAATTGCATGACCCTTAATCAAATGCAGAATTAATCATAACTCACTAAATTGTAAGGCTTGCAACTGTGTGTTCAAGTGTGGACATTGTCAGCTTGTTGAGGCTCAGGGGAAATTAGGAGAAACATACTTGACTTGAGGACGTCATGATTGGATTTATTTTTGCGTAAGCTTGTTGTGCTCATAAAGAACAATATGCCTCCAGGACTGTTGTGACACTGATATTGCTCTACTATAAGGCATTGTGATGAAGCCTCATAGCTACTGTACCTATGCACATTTTGGTTATATAAACAGATATACAGTAAACACAGTGACAAGTGACAGCCAGTCTTAGGATCATGTCTTTCAAGTTAAAATAAATAGTTGAGACACATTGCAGTAGCTTAACAGGTGGCATCTAAAGAATGAACCATAAGCATTTTATTCACAACAAGATTACAGAACATAAACTACTTTCTTTTAAGTCCACAAATTTCTATGGACCATATCACACATGTTAATTCTGGGTTTATTCAAACCAAACATGACGGTTTAAATAGAAAGCCGCTTGCATAATAATGACTGAGGTGAAAAATGAAGAAGAATCACACTGGCAGATGAGCATGCATAGACTCAGAGATTGGCTGTTCTCCTTGAAAGGTGGCTATCTATTCAGCATAATCACTGGCTGAGAAAAAAAAAAACTAATAAACGTGCAGTAAAACTGGACTGGAAAAATGGAGACCTCACAGCTGTTCATTAAATGGACTTGTAAATGGACAAGCGGATATACTGTAGGCTTCAGTCCTGAAGTGTTTAAAGCAGACAGTGCAAAGCTTAATGGGGTAACCTACAGTAGAGCTAGGGAGATGATGTTGCCTCACATTTTATACTGAAGATTGGCCTGTCTTCAAATCAGGTAAAAAAACAGTTTTTGTTACAAAGGAGTGACAGTGTTTCCATTAGTAATATAAATTAGTAATAAAAACACATTATATTCCAGTATCTATATTTTATGACTGTTCATTCTCCACTCTTTTTTATTAGTATTTCATTTAATTTACATGGATGCCAACTGAAATTTTTTTTAGAACAAAATGGAATTTTCAAGCACTATATATTTTTTTTTGACACAGTAATAATCAGCAATAATAACAGGCTATTATATACTGCTCTTGTAACACAACATGGTGTCTTATTGTCATCATGGCCTTCTCATTTTCAGTCACATTGGGGCATAGGCATAAATTAGCAGCATCCCACTCACCTCAAAGCACAGCGACTTCTCAAATTTTATATTCAACTTCATGAATATAAACTTTCTGGTTCAGATTTCTTTTGGCAGTTTAAGCTTGGTTAAAATTTTTAGAATGTCGTGTACATGTTTAGAGTTTAGATGAGTTTGGAGCAGGAAACAGAAGGCGTTAAATGTGAGCGTGATCAGTGTGCCACTGATATTTCGCTGCTCTAGGCAAGAGGTTTGCCACCCCACCTGGTGTTTACATGTGGCTTAACTGTAGTGTATTCCACAGAACAGACGGTCGGAACAGGAGTGTTGAACAGAACGCTAGTCTGTATACAAAAGCAGTCTCTCTACACATTGAGCTCCATTTCTTTTTTGAGGTTTCATTTTTTCAGAGGTTTCAGTTTTTGATTGACAACTGAATATAACAATCTGTTGTGGTTATTAGTGAAGTCAGAAATTATCAGTTCATTTACCATGTTTAATTACGATCAATGATACTGTATGTCCATAAGTCTTGAGCACAGTTTGAAATCACATTTCAACCACCCTACAATTTCTTTATATAAGTTTATCTTATATAAACTTATATAAAGTTTTGCTTGGGATGCATTTAAGAAGTGCATTATTTTTTCATTTTTATTAGCTTATTTATCAAACCCATGGTAAAAAGGGAAAAAATGCTAACTATACTGCATAATAAAAGGCAATTGAACAAGGCTTCATAGAGACATTTTTTATTTGCAGAAACAGTCAAAAATAATAAGATTTCCTATCCTACAGTTTAAAGATTCAAATGCATGAAGGCTCAAAAATGTATATAATTGTCATGTTTGGTGTAGGAGAGCAGACGCAGATGCAGGCGTGCCAAAAAAACGTGATCTTTATTCAATCGTAACACCAACACAAATGTTCCAAAAAACAAGCAAACGTGATCCCCAAAACTATTCAAGGTTCCTCGTGCCAGTAAACTACTGTCCACAGAAAATTACGTGAGACGTCTCGTGAGAGTCAGTCCTAGAAAATACAAGTGGAGTTCATTTATACCAATGGTTGAGTTTGCACAGTGCATATATTCTCAGCATTCATAACGGTGGATGAACAGGTGGCTACGGGGTCGGCTGGTTTATATAGGAACACACACAAGGGATACACATGGTGAAAGTACTTATTGCTAAATAGTGCATGACTTGCAACGACAGACACACTAGGGGGAGACAAAGCGACGGCTCAGTATTCCGGGGAACTGGATCTGCTTCCCTGAGGCCGGGGTGGCCCAGATGTTGCAGTACCCCCTCCCCCAGAACCGGCCTCCCAAGGGAGGCGAGGGCGCCCCCTTCGCGTTGTCGGAGGGAGTGCGGACCCACCTACTTGCTGAGATTGTCGGCGGGCGGGGCGACTCGTCTCGGAGCCGGACGATCTGGCCGTGCTCTGTGGAAATCTGCAATGAGTTCTCGACTTAAGACGTTTTGGGCCGGGACCCAGCTCCGTTCCTCCGGGCCGTACCTCTCCCACTCGACTAAGTATTGCAAAGCACCTGCTCTCCTCCGTGAGTCTAGAAGTTCTTTGACTCAGAACGCTGGGGCGCCCCCTGTTTCCACGGCCCCAGGGAGTGACGGATCCGCTGCTCCTTCGTCCAGCGGACCCCGGAACACTGGCCTGAGAAGAGAGACATGGAATACAGGATTAATACGAAGATGTTTGGGGAGTTGGAGTTTGTATGATACTGGGTTGATTTGTGCTGATATTGGAAACGGGCCGATGAACCTGGGAGAGAGTTTTTTGCAGGGGAGGTTAAGGTGAAGGTCCCATGTCGAGAGCCACACCCGATCGCCTACCTGGAGTGGATGACTTTCCCTTCGTCGTCTATCGGCATTCTTTTTTTAATCGCTGCACGGCTTGGGAGATTTTTGTGTGTGTGTCCTCTCATACTTTCTTCGCTTTCATAAACCACTCATCCACCACGGGTACATCGGTGGGAGTGGCATCCCAGGGACACAGCAGGGGTTGATATCCTAACACACACTGAAACGGCGTTAGGCCGGTAGAGGAGTGGCGGAGTGAATTTTGTGCATATTCCGCCCAGAGTAGACAGTCAGCCCATTCATGCTGTCGACTACTACAGTATGCTCGGAGATATCTCCCAAGTTCTTGGACAGTCTGCTCTGCCTGTCCATTAGACTCGGGGTGATAGCCAGACGTTAGGCTAACTGTGGTCCCCAACTTCTGAAAGAAAGCTTTCCAGACCCTGGCGATGAATTGGGGACCACGATCGGAAATAATATCTTCCGGGATACCGTAGCAATGAAACAATGTTGAGAATAGTTTCTGCTACCTGGAGGGCTGACGGAAGAGAACGAAACGGGATAAATCTACATCCCTTAGAAAATCTGTCTACTACCACGAGGATCGTGGTGTACCCTTTCGAGACCGGCTGGTCTGTGACGAAGTCCACTGCGATGTGGGACCACGGTCTGTTCAGCACCGGGAGGGGCGTTAATTTACCAACTGGTAGGCAACGTGGGCTCTTGGTAGTTGCACATGTGGCACAAGACAAAACGACCTTTTTCACGGTTTCCCGCATTTTTGGCCACCAGAACTTTGGTTCTAACAGGTGGTGAGTGCGTGTAACGCCGGGGTGTCCTGATGATCGGCTCGTATGAGCCTCGATCGTCACTCGTTCGCGAAGTGATTCCGGCACATAGATTCGATTCGGGGGACAACTCCTAGGCACGGGGTTGGACCGTGCCCACTGAGCTATCTCCGAGTCGAGGTTCCACATAACCGGTGCCACTACGATCTGTAATTGGCTCCGGCGACGAATAATAGCGGGAGAGCGTGTCCGCTTTGATGTTTTTAGAGCCGGGGTGGTACGTTATAATAAACCGTGAAAAAGTGAAAAAGAGCGCCCATCGGGCTTGACGCGAGTTCAGTCTTTTTGCCTGTTGGAGGTACTCGAGACTACAGTGGTCAGTGAGTACAGTGAATGAGTGTTTCGCACCCTCCAGCCAGTGTCGCCACTCCTCTAACGCCGCTTTTACTGCTAGCAGCTCTCGGATATCATAATTTCGCTCGGGAGGTGTTAATTTCCTAGAAAAAAAAATGCAAGAGTAGAGTTTCTCAGGGTGGCCCTGGCGTTGTGACAGCACTGCTCCTATTCCTACTTCAGACACATCGACCTCCACTATAAAGGGTTTATCAGGGTCCGGTAACTTTAACATAGGCGCTGTGATAAATGCTGTTTTGAGACGAGCAAACGCCTCACGTGCTTCCACTGGGAACTCGCGAAGGCATTTCGGCTTTCCTATCAGTAGTGATGTGAGTGGTGCTGCCACTATGCTAAAGCCCCGGATGAACCGCCTATAAAAATTGGCAAACCCCAGGAACCACTGTAGCGCCTTAACTGTCGTGGGTTCCGGCCATTGTTGCACCGCTGCGACCTTGGTCGGCTCCATTTCGACCCCCAGTGGCCCTATGTGATACCCGATGAATGCCACTTCCCGCTGATGAAATGTGCATTTCTCTGCCTTCACATAGAGCCCGTGTTTGAACAGACGATGAAGGACGGCTGTTACATGATGGACGTGTTCTGAATATGACCGTGAATATACCAGGATATCATCCAAGTATATTATGACAAAACGGTTAAACATATCCCGAAACACGTCATTCATGAACCCCTGAAACACCGCAGGTGCGTTTACCAGTCCATATGCCATCACGTTATACTGGTAATGACCAGATGTAGTGCTAAACGCAGTCTTCCATTCATCACCTTTACGCACACGAATGAGGTTATATGCGCTGCGGAGGTCGAGTTTAGTGAAAATGGAGGCACCTCGGAGCTGGTCGATTGCGGCCGGAACCAGGGGCAGTGGGTGCTTATACTTTACTGTTACTGCATTGAGCCCACGATAATCAATACAGGGCTGTAAGCCCCCCTCCCCTTTTTTCTCTATGAAAAAAAAACCTGCCGACGCGGGTGGCGTGGACCTGCTGATGAGCCCCTGCTGGAGTGCCTCGCTCACGTATTCCTCCATGGCCCTGGTTTCTGCCACTGAAAATGGATAAATGCGTGAGCGAGGAGGTGCTTTCCCCGGCAACAGTTTGATCGCGCAGTCCCACGGACGATGAGGGGGAAGTCATGCGGCTGCCCTAGCACTAAATACATCTTCAAACCTCGCATACTCTGATGGCACGTTAATTTTATGTTGGGCATTCGGACTTTCTATGGTGGTGGTTTGGACCGTCAATATGGGCGGTTTACATAATTTTGCGCATCTAGGGGACCATGAAGTGACACTTGACTGAGTCCAATCGAAATTAGGGTTATGGGCGCTAAGCCAGGGGAGACCCAGCACGATGGAATGACCAGACCGAGGTAGTACGAAGAATTTTAGCTCCTCAGTGTGATCGGGCAAAGTTAATTGAAGTGGCGCTGTTATTAATTGAATAGGCGATTGTACTAACTCGCGGCCATCTAGAGCTTTAACTGATATCGGCTGTGGAAGCTTCGACACGGGAACTCGCAGCAAGGAAACAAACGTAGAGGAGATGAAGTTCCCAGCCGCCCCGGAATCTACTAAAGGGAAGACAGACAAAACATAGTTATTAAAGGACAGTTGCGCTTTTAAACAGAAAGGATGATGTGTGCGGGGCGGTGTGTGTGATGTTACTTTGAGTAACGGGCAGTCCTTGATAAGGTGGTTCCCCCCGCCACAGTACAAACATAGACCCGATGTGACGCGTCTTCTTCTTTCCGCGACCGAGAGGCGGGAAGTACTCACGTCCATTGGCTCGGGCCGAGCCGTTTCTCCCGAATCGCGAGGAGGCTTTCGGCGCATGTCGTAAGGGCGTTGGTGGTGCCGCCCTGGCGGATGGTCGCTGGCGCTGGCTGCGAAGATGCTGGTCGAGCTTGATGGCCAGGCTGATGGTTTCATCCAGCGAGAGGCTGGTGTCCCAGCACGCAAGCTTGAGCTGGATCTCTGGCTGGAGTCCATCCCGGAACCGGGCGAGTAGACTCCTCTCACACCAGCCACTCTCCGCAGCCATGACGCGGACTTTGATGGCGTAATCCGCCACAGGGAGGCTCCCATGCCTCAGTTTCATTAGTCATTGTTCCCCCGGAGCGCCCTTGGTCCGGGTGATCAAACACCGCCATCATTGCCTCCATGAATTTTTTTGTACCGAGACATGAGCTCCCCGCTCTAAATGGCCGCCGCCCAATCCATGGCCGGACCTGTGAGCTGTTGGATGACAAAGCGGATTCTTTGAGTGTCCGTCATGTCGGGATAATCCGACAGGTAGAGCTCACAGGCAAGGATGAATCGCTTACACCCCACCGGATCACCTGCATATCTTTCCGGTCGGGCGGCGCGAGGTGGTGAGGGCGTGGAGCGTCTCGGTGCCCCAGCTGATGAAGAGTCTGGGATGGCGAGATGTTTTACACAGTGAGCCAAGTCGCTCACTGCTCGTGCCAGGCCGTCGATTTCACGTTGTTGCCTCTCGATGTATTGCATCGGGCTTTCCTCTACAGGGAGGGGGAACACCTGCTGCGTCCTGATAGGTTCGTCCATCTGTCATGTTTGGTGTAGAAGAGCAGACGCAGATGCAGGCGTGCCAAAAAACGTGATCTTTATTCAATCGTAACACCAACACAAAAGTCCCAAAAAACAAGCAAACGTGATCCCCAAAACTATTCAAAGTTCCTCGTGGCAGTAAACTCCTACTGTCCACAGAAAATTACGTGAGACGTCTCGTGAGAGTCAGTCCTAGAAAATACAAGTGGAGTTCATTTATACCAATGGTTGAGTTTGCTCAGTGCATATATTCTCAGCATTCATAACGGTGGACGAACAGGTGCCTACGGGGTCGGCTGGTTTATATAGGAACACACACAAGGGATACACAGGTGAAAGTACTTATTGCTAAATAGTGCATGACATGCAACGACAGACACACTAGGTGGAGACAAAGCGACGGCTCAGTATTCTGGGGAACTGGATCTGTTTCCCTGAGGCCGGGGTGGCCCAGATGTTACAATAATTAACACTAAAATTACAGTACTTTGCATTTGGTTTTTTATACGCATTAGGTTTATAATATGTGCAATGGTATGACATGTAATATAATGGCAGTTTTCTGTTAGTCTTTCTTTGATGTTATTGAATACAACAGTTAGAGATGTCATACACAGCAGTCTAATCGTTTTGGGAATATACTACATAAACTAAGGGCCATTCGTTTCATGGTGTTAAGTTTTAGTAGGTAATTTTAATAGGCATCACATTTGACGTTGGCTCACTGTCTTTAACAACTGCTGATAGCTTAGCCGTTCTTAACCCGTTACTCTTACTCACCTTTCTTTGGAAAATAAATTTGGTAGAAGCTGACTTCTTCCAATTTAATTTCTCTCCTTTTCCTTATCCAATACCCTGATTTCACTTTCTTGGGGAAAGACATGACTTGTGATGTGCATAGGTGTCAGCAGTCACCTGAAATTGGAATCAGAGCGTGCCTCCACAATTATTTTTGGAAATTTCTCTTCAGTCACCCTGATTAATTCTGGTAATTTATGACACAAATTACTTTGTGTAAAAAAAAAAAAAAAAGAGCCTTTTCATTCTAGGCTTGCAAGGGTCCTCCCAACACTGAGGCCCACTTTTCCCCCTCTACAACAACACCCCTGGTCAGAAGCACAAGCAGACACACATATAAACACATTAATACAGTAATACAAAACCTTATGTGATGACCATAGGTTTTTTGTGGCAGCATAAGTACAACAAAGAATCACACTTGATGAGCTATATGTTGCATTCTTGTGAAATTTAACATGAGTTAACATCATCTAGTCTAACGTATTTATAAATAAATTTTTCAATTGTTTTGAACACAAAAAAGTGTTTCCATCGTGATTAAGCAGTGTTGCCAGATTACAGCCAATCTTAATCTTTTTTGGGGGGGATTTTTTCCCAATTTTCTACCTAATTTAGTCGTGTCCAATTCCTCCCCGTCACTAGGGGGCTCCCACTTTAAGACTACTACTATCGAAGACTATCACGTGTTTCCTCCCAACCTCGTGACGCCATCCGACTGCATCTTTTCACACTTGGAGGACAGCACTATCCGCTTCTTCCACTTGCGTGAGCTCACAGACACCCCTGATTGGCTGTAGAACCGTGATTAATGTGGGAACACGAAGTACCTCTCATCCCTCCCCCCCGAGAGACCTCGACCAATCAGCTCTCTCTAGACCTCCGGCTGTGAGAGGTTAAAGCATCACCTGGGAACCCAAACATAATCTTAAAAAGCACACAAAACACCAAACCTTAAATGGGAGAAAACTTTTCTTGAGCTCTGTGTGCGAAATAAAGGTACTATGGTGTAGATTAATTTCTGGAGTACAAGCATTATGAAAGCGGCACAGTGGTAAGCATTTCACCGTGATTGGTGGATTTCCTTCGGCTACTCCGGTTTCCTCCCACAGTCCAAAGACTTTCAAATTAGGATAATTAGTGTTCCTAAATTGCCCTTGGTGTGTGAATGAGATTGCTGCGATGGATTGGCACCCTGTCCAGGGTGTACCTTCCTCATGTCTAAGTCTCCTGGGATAGACTCCAGGTCTCCCGTGACCCTATACAGGATAAAGCTTTATGGACAATGAGAGAGTGAGAGTATAGAGTGAGAGTGAGTGAGACATTATCCACTTTATAATACTACTGTACTGCTCCCAATCTTTTAAATACACTGTTTAACAGGAATGACTCTGTACATGACAGACACACTGCATACCCTTACTTTGACTTTGTTTTGGGACAATATATTAGATTTAGCTCAAATTGCAAACTTTGTGATTAACAGTCCTCTCCTTTGCTCCTCATACATAGGGCAGTGTAATTCATGTCCCAGTATTTAAACTTGAACAAAATAAAGAAAAATGAACTAACCAATGATTTGTTGAACCAAATAGCAACATTTTTAAAATGCCATTCAAAATAAGTAATAGCTATTTATAAATGTTTGGAGACATACTGAACTTGTGGCATTCTGCTCAAACTATCACTATGGATGGCTACTGGTTTGACTCGATTGTTGTGTGTTCTGCATTGATGTAAACAATATCCTGACCAATTGTTGGACCACTAATAGCTAAGAATCACTGAAAGCGAAGAATCTAAAACATAGCAGGTAATGTCTCCTCCCCGACAAGAAGAATAACATTATATCACTGCAACGCTGCATCACTGGAGAAGAAAAAGCTTACAAGTAGACCTTAACAATAATACAAACTAGATACAGTAAGAAACATTCAATATTTAAGGAGAGAAAACACAGAACCTTCATAGGGGAACTAATCAGGGGCAACAAAAGACACACTCAAATGCAGGAAATAATGGGACAACAAAGAATTAAATTTTAAACAATTGTAAAAGACTAAAGTTTAGTAACTCGGAGATTAGTCACAGCCTTAATGAAATGGATAGATTCCATTTAAATGTTGTGAAGGATCTCTATACCTTGAAAATCATTTAAATACGGTTTCAGTTGGTGAGAATTGCATTAGGTTGTGAAATTAAGGAGTTACAAATGTTATGTTCCCAAACACCTTGGGCAAGGTGGCATTATCAGACATTATTTAAATCTAAACACTGCTTTTTTTTCTGCTCAGCAAAGATAACATAATATGTTTGTTCATCTTTCACTGAATATAATTTGTATTGCATGCTTTCCATGTTATGATGGCATCTGTGTTTGAGGTTGTATCTGTCCCTTTTTCTTCCTCTCACTCGCCTCTCACATCTCCTTCCTGACGCTTGGTCTTTCTCTGTCCCTGTTTCTATATCTCTTTCATCCTTTCTTCCTGTCTGTGCCTGTCATTCTCTACGCCTCTCATCTTACACAATTTCATCCTCAACATTCCATTATCTCCTCTTCTCTCTTCCTCCTACACTCCCTCACATCCTCCTGTCTGCCTCCACCCTCACTTTCCTGTGCACATCTTTCTCTCTCATTTACCCACTCTTTCTACTCGCTCTTTCTCTTCCTACCTCATGTGCCTCTTTTTCCCTCAGGTGGTGTGTGCATTGCACAATCTCTGAAGATCCCCAGAGAACCTAGACCTGGAGAGTTCGACAAGATCATCCTACGGCTTCTTGAGACTCCCAATGCTCGTGCCATTATCATGTTCGCAAATGAGGATGACATCAGGTACAAGTCTTAGTTATCCCCATCATTACTGTATATCTGGAGTTAGTTATTGGCCAGAAATCCACTGAAGACAATGTTCATTTGGTGGGATTAGTACCTAAAGTGTTAATTAAAAAGGTCCACCTTTAAATCACAAACCTAAATACCCCAAGCAGGGGTATGTGTGAAAGATCATAAGGCATTATGTGTATGTGTTTACAGTACTGTTTTCATATTTTGCTTCTAAAGAGCCAGGGTTAATTGTTAAATTAAGTGAGTTTTAAATGTATTTTTTCCATTCACACTGCAATGCAGTTAAAGCATACTGTACACTGATAGAAAAGACATGATGGAACACTATCTGTCAAAAGCCTGGATCTCCCCAGTGCCTGGATCTCAACAATATTGAAGAAATGTGGGATCATCTTGACAGATAATGGAACAAAAGGCAGCCAATGTCCAAAGAAGAGCTTTCGAATGTCCTTCAAGAACTACTTACAAGTTTACAGGAAAGCTTGCCTGAGTGTGTTCAGGGTGTGTTGTACTGTACAGTATAGCAGTGGTTATATCAAATACTGACTTCATTAGAATAATACAATTTGTGCTATACAGTATACTGTACCATCTTTACATGTTTGTTTGCACATGTTGCAATAAATCATTGTACGTATTGTCTACATTTTCTGGCAAAATGTAAACAGTTTTGCACAGTACTGTATACACATCTATTCACCTATTATTCAAGCCATGAATCCTGTGACTCATTCAATGTGTATTCCAACATCATACCTACTTTTTAGAATGTCTGGATCCACTTTAACTCTTTAAAGATGTAACATCTTAAAAAGTTTTCTGTAAAAGTTTTTTGTAACTGTTTTTCCCCATATAAATTAAGATGAGTTATAATAAATGCAGTTCTTGAGGATTGTCTGGACCTGCAATGTGCTTTAGGGACAACAAATAATCAAAAGTTGCTTAAAATGTAGCCAACCTTAGTCCTGTTCTATCTGCTTTTCAGACGTGTCCTTGATGCTGCTAAGCGAAACAATCAGACAAATCACTTTCTCTGGGTGGGCTCAGACAGCTGGGGTTCGAAGATCTCTCCTGTACATCAGCAGGAAAAAGTGGCTGAGGGGGCAATTACTATTCTGCCTAAAAGAGCTTCAGTTGAAGGTACAATGATATCAGATGAATCTGAAAAATTACTATTTTCAAAAATTATGACTAAAACCTGTATAAACCTTAATTTTTGTATTTGTGTTAACTATTTTAGAAAGCATGTTATATTATTAAAAGATGAGTAGTGGCAATTATATTTTTGCCTGTCAAAGGGATTTTGCAAAAGGATTTTTTCCCCCTACGTTCCAGTATCTCTCATATTCTTCCCCAGCGTTCGACAGGTATTTCAGAAGTCGCAGCTTGTCTAACAACAGGAGGAATGTATGGTTTGCCGAATTTTGGGAGGAGAACTTTGGATGCAAGTTGGGAATGCATGGCAAACGCCCTGGCAGCCCTAAAAAGTGCACAGGTAAGTTCAGACAGTTGCCTCTTTTGCCTTCTGACTTATAAATCTGAATATTGAAAGTTTTCTTTCTCTTTTTGAGAATCCTTCAGGGTAGGAAAGTTCACACTGAGCTGACTGAACTAGACTAAGACCTGCTTTAGTGACTCTAATGAGCACATAAATAATTATTTCTTTATTTTCAGGCTTAGTCACTCTGTAATTGCAGTTTTTGTCTGCATCATTTTTCTATCTTATGTTATGCAATATGTTCGATCTACTACAGGTTTATGAGACCATTTGTTTGAGTGGCAGGAGTTCAATTTCAGGCATCATTAAAAAGTATATAGCAGTGTTTAGACAATACTTTCTCATAGCCTTTCACAAAAAAAAAAAAAGAAACTGCATAGCTTCCACACAGCAGAAAGCCTTCAGGATCACAGATGCTGTCTGAATAAGTCAATATGCTTAGTCTAATAGGTGTATATGGGGATGGCTCAATAGTTCACAGCAAACAGGAAGAGGTATTACAGCAGGAATACATCACACTGAAATCGAACTGCTTTCACTTTATGTGCCTTAAGTTGCCAGCAGAGTTTTGCACACCTAGTAGCGATCTGTTTTATCAATGAGTTGAAAAGCCATTGTTGGAGTCCATTTCTTTTATCTATAATCTCAGTGCAGAAAATACAGCTGCAAAAACAGTATGAGGGAGACAAGCTGCAATCAGCAGTTTAATGCATGATAGAAAACTGATGAAGCAATAAATAAACTGGAATTAAGGAGTGAGCAAGTCTGAATGCCAAGAGAGAAGATGCTGTGGCTAAACATACTGTGTATACTCTAAAACTCCTCTATACTGTACAGACTCACTAACAGGAAAATGTAGCAATATAGTAGGATTGTCTTCAGCTAACCTTTGTTCTTTGACGTATACAAGAGTTTATCTCATGTTTAATGCATTCTTTTTTCATTTTATTCTTTCACGTTTGTGTTGTTTAAGCTTGTATTACAGATTGTGTATGCACAAATAAAAATACCGATAAGAGGAAGCACTGTTACAGTAAATAAAGATAAAAATATATCTAAAAAAAATACAGCAGTAATAACACAAAAGAAGGAGAAGAAGAAGAAATACTTATGCAGGTTGACAAAGCTAAAAGCACTTTTGGCATTGTGGCCCTGGCTCACTTCCCAGTCACTCCCCAGTCACTTCGGGTTGCAAATGCCAGTTTGTTTTGGTGCTGGTTCCAAGTCTGGATAACGTAGCAAGGATTCCATCAGAAAGGGGATCCTGTGAAAAAAATATAGAAAAGAATCAGGTAGCCCTGCTCCTAAACAAAAGCAGCTGAAAGAAGGAAAAAAAAATCTTTATTGTGTTTCTTTGTCTGTATGTCTGTGACGGGTGTCATGTGAATGTATGTAGAAAGGAGGGATGGCTTAAACATGTGTATGTGTGCGCGTGTCTCTATGTAAGTCTGTTTTGTGTGTGTGTGTGTGTGTGTGTGTGTGTGTTTGTAATTATCGCATTGTGGGGACATAACTCTGGATACACACCAACATTATAGGGACAAAAAACCATGTCCCCACAATAGTGGTAATTGTTATGTGTGGGTGAGGGTGTAAATAAGTGCCTCACCAAGTGACCCTCTGGACAGGTGTGTTTGTGTGTATTTTGCTCCATGGCGCCCCCTTTAGTCTTGAAGCGGTAAATTTTTTTGGGGGTGAGGGGGGGCGGTGTAATGCAGGGGCATTGGCCTGTAGCATATAATAAACACGTGCGTACAGTAGGACTGGCTGCGTTTACAGTGATGTGGTAAGTCTATTAATATTAAAAGTGTGTTTAGTTAGATATTAACGTTTTTATGTTTAAGTTAAAAATAAACACAAACTGTATGTGTGCAAAAAAAAGTCACTTAATAGTCCAGTAAAGTTGTCAAAAAAGATAATTAAATTATTATTAAATTAACTTAAAGAGTGATAAGTTAAAACAGATAATTTATCATGATTTGTTTATTTATGTCTTTGACGGAAATTCAGACTTTAGTCTATAAATAGGGTATTTTGCGTTAAATTACGTTTTTGTTTTTTTTAACGGCGCCTAAGCGGTGTCACAGCGAATTTGTAGTCTTTTTCAATAACAACCTGGTTTGGAAAAATCGTGTGGGAATTTGAAATGAACTACATTTCCCATCTGCCCTGGATGTTCCCGCCCACTTATTCCACACGCTTCCGGTTTAACGTTGACGGCCACGAAAACAGCTGTGAGCGCTCAGGTAAGTGTTTATGTCAGTATATACACGTTTTAAAGTTTGCTTTTGTGTGTTATTGTTATTTATAACAGTATAACGATGTTAGAGTGACTTATGCTAGCGAACATGCTGAGACAGTTTAGGATACGCTTGTAACAGGGTGAGTTAAAGTTCAGTAAACTCTTAAAACAGATTAAATCTATTAAATTGGCTTCTACAGTTGGCATTCATTAATGTTTAATGTAACACTTGTCTATTTAACTAGTTACAGTATTCCTTGTAAGCAGCAGCATGTTTGTGAAATATGTCTATAGGTGAGGATTTGAGCTGTGAGTTGAGTTTAAAGTGTGTGAGATGGAGCAGATGGCTAGAGAGGAGCATCACAGCTCAGTAGTGCAGCTCATACTAGCCTTTTATTATCCATCTCTAAAGTGCTGGGGCTGGGCTGGTGGCAATTACCTGAGATACACTGTTTTCAAGCTCATGCTCAGCTGTTTTCTGTCTGTCAACGGGTTGTACACAGAATATTCTCAAGGAACCTCACTGAACATTAAAATTAATATATGAACATTTTCTTGTGAAGGTAAAATGTCACGAATGATCAGCCGTCTCACAGATGCCGTGCAGTGTGTAACTTCTCAGAGTGATGAGACATCACAGCTGGGACACATCAGTCCAGATAAAGGTGTGTGAGCAGTGTGTGTTGATTCATGGGTCTCAGTCTAACAGATTTTTCCTTTCCTGAATTATCTCTTAATTTTCACACGTTTTTTTTTGTTTTTGTTTTTTGTTTTTAGAATCATAGTTATGGTTAATCATTGGTTGTTTTAACATCAGGGTTGCAGTTAACAACAGTTTTGAAAGTCAAACAATCTGTTGATTTAAAAAAATTATAATAACTAATTATTGAGATTATGAATCATGAAGTGATTCTATGGCTATTTACCCATCATGTTAACAACCCAGCTTATGATTGTTTTAAACATGAGCTTATTAACAATAGAGATAACCAACAATAAAGATGAATATTTCATTCACAATCTGTAATAATTTCCTGCTGATAAAAAAAGTAATAAATAAAAATACAAAATGATTTTTGACTTATTTTTCCCATAAAAAATAAATTGGATCGATATTTTCAAGCACCATTGCTTGGCTGTTTTTGGTTGCATCGGAAAAAGAGACGCTATTTTGAGAACCTCTCCAAAATCACAACTAATTCAAAATGAATCATGTCCAATAAAAAAAAAAAATTCTAAATTGACCCCCATACGTGACACATTGAAAATGAATAGGTGTCCTGAGTGGAAACCCACCTTTGTACCTTTCTCACCAATCCTCCTTCATTTTTGCACACACCACTCTAACCTGTGTCATGATGGAGAGGTCGTCTGACTTCTAGAGTAAGTATGGATCTGATTGGTCAGATTGTTATTAAAAGTTTGTTCTGGACCTGACATGAAATCGAAAATCCTATTGAAATGAATATACTTTACAGAGGATTTTTTTTAAAACCACAATTACACACACAAAGCTTAATATCTTGTGAAATTAAAAAACAAAAAACATCTTGTGAAGGCCAACAGTGCTATGAAATCATCAGCAACTGAACAGGTAAATCTCCACCATCTTAGTAGTCTTGTTTGTAAGACCGTTATATATGTTTCATCCCATTAATCACCTGCTGACTGGGTCTTGAACACCCTCTATAATGTCAGTACATCTCCAGTGTACATGAGAACAAATGTAGAAGAGAAATGTTATTACCTAAGTGACATTTGAAATGCCAACAGACTCTCCTTTGTGTTTCCATCTGGTTTGTTTATACTTTTTGTAGGGCGTACTATAAAGCAGGTTTGGATAGGTATGTGTGTATCTTATGATGGTTGAGTAGACATGTTAATGTAGAACAGTGTCCCCAGAAGTGACTTAAACCTGAACCTTGTTAAACATTTCTAAAAGGATTTTGAAATGTAAAATTTATTTCTCCAATGAATGTTTTTTCATATGAAAAACGGCAAATTTGTTTTGTGTTGTATATTCCTCTTTAGCATCCACTAAATGTTTTTATATTGTCTTTGTATTTCCATCTGGTCTGTTAATAGTTTTTATACAATAAAACTAACTAAAGATAACATCTTCATTCATACGTTATGACCTTTGCTCTGCAGATATTAAAATATGTTCTCCTTGTATTTATATTTCTTGAACATTTCTAGGTCTATTTCTACTGTTGTTATTGTCTAAATTGCTGAAAGCAAATGTTTCTAAGATTGGTAAATTAATGTTCATTCTTACATTTAGGCAAAAGATATGCCTCGAAGGAAGGAAAGAAGGAAGTCTTGGAACCTGGATGAGGTCCATGCGATGGACAGACACATGAAGACCTTCATTATGTCGTGTTGTATTTCAGGCAAGTGTAAAATTCTGTCTACAACCGAATTGACGCTTTCGAGAAAGGATTATTTATTTTCTAGAAATATATCTTATCGACACTTTTATTCAGGCTTTGTTTAGTAAGCTCCTGTGTTGTTGCAATTCTGCCTTAAATTTTATTTATCTTATAATTATCTTAAAAGTTTCTCTAACATTGGCTAGTTTACATGTAGATGCACTGTCATCTGAGACACCCTGCTGTAACGCCTGCTGTGTATTTTTAACTAGAAAGAATATCAATGGTTTATACATTTTATACTCTTTTCTTTTCTATTTAATGTTTTTGGGTTTCTTAAATGGCTATTCTAAAATAAATAAAAAGCTACAACAAAATGAACCTCAGTTTACTTAGGGGGTTTTGATTGTATTCTTTGAAAATAAAGCTACGTATGAATGAAAGTTTGGCTGTCAGTGCTATGTACTGTATTACCAAAATTAAGAAACAATTCTTTAGTCATAAGGAGCTTAAACCCATAAAAGCCATGTGCTTTACACAGTTTTTTAAATGTTTGACATGCTTAGTTTGCAATTTTGCATAAATTATAAAAGTTAAATGCACAGTTTGATGTTTGTTAAACCTATATCCCCTTGATCCTATGTAATATACCTTATAAGTGTGTATGCAAGTTATCTATTTAGTGATGTCACAACAAATTTGGTCCCCACTATTGACTGGTTCTTGTAATGTCCTCATAAGTTGTTAAAAAAAAACAAGCACAATTTTTTTTTACTGTAAAACTGTAATTTGAAGTGATGGGGAAATACTGCAGCTCAGTGTACACACCAGGCAGAGAAGTGATCTCTCTCTCTCTCTCTCTCTCTCTTCTTGTAAACATGAATTGCTTGCTTTCTCCCTCTCCCTTGTTCTTCTTTGCATCAGTAGCGCTGCAGAGAGAAGTGAACGTCCGGGGCTCTTTTGTGATTGTGTGGTTATTGTTCTGGCATGGTTATTTGACATAACAAGAATAATTACATAGCTGTGGATGTAGCACACTACTCCCCAGCGGTCCCTGTTTCTCTGTCTCTCTTTCTCTCTCCATCTTTTTCTGTCTCTCTGTTCCTGTCTTTCTTTGTCATTCTCTTTCTCGCTCTCGATCTGTGTTACTGGCTACTGTTTTTATTTTTAAATACTTAATGTATATAGTTCTTCAAATTGCACATTTTAGAAGTTGCACCACTAAATTTGTTGTTTGTTTTATTATTATTTCTCTATCACTATTTCTTGCAACCAAATATATGTAGCTGCTCAGAACACTTTATTGCAAATGGACACCTCTGTCAATAGCTCACAGACAGATACTCTGATTATTATCTCTGCTTCTGTATAAATGACGTGAGCGGGAAAAGATTGTTAAAGTGGGGGGAAAATGTTCTCTTGTCACTGTCATGTAACAAAAACGGACAATAAGAAATTCAGTCTGGCAAGACCTATACTTCGGACACGCACACACAGTGAAGCGATTCTCTGCACAGTGCTACAGTGTGCTGACTACAGTGTTCTCGAGTCTACAAAGGAAAATAATCTTAGCTGATTCTGTTTTTTTTTCAGGATGCTGCTACTTTTAGCAAATCCTCCAGACATATTAAACAACTAGATTTAAAAATGTGTGTCAGTAAGGTGAAGTGAACCGAACTGAAATGACATACAGTAGACATCTTCTTTAATTTCACTAGTAATAAATATCTTTCAAGCACTTATGTAAGCATCTGCAAAATGAAGCCAGCAGCGGATCGAACTGATTGTATTATCAGGTTGAGATTGAGTTTTAGGAGAGCAGGGTAAATTCGTTTTTATCAGAGCCTGTCTGGGTCTGTGGAGTAATCATACAGCAGGACAGAGAGCTGATTCAGCAGGACCTCTGGTTCATCACCACCTGAGAGAGATTGGGAGCCAGAATGAGAGAGAGAGAGAGAGACAGAGTAAGAGAGAGAGAGATTAGAGAAAGAAAACCTCTGAACATCTGTTCAGTGCTCGTGACTTGCTTATGCTTGGATTTACAGCACTGTGTATGTGTAGGTGTGTTGAATATAAATTTGTGTGCATCTGTGCCGGTTATCATTCCAAGTACCCCAAATATATGAAAATTGATGTTATTGGAATGTCAGATGCTCATATGTGTTTTCAGAGCTGAAGCACAGAGCTGACAGGGAGCAGGAAGTGTGATTTTGCTTTCGTGTTGCATTCATTATACTGCACTCAGCACTTTACTTCACATATTATGTATGCCAGATGCCTGCAAATAGGGCAAATTTCATAAGACGAGTCAGCCTAATAATGAGAGAAAAGTTTCACAAACTAGCTGCAATATACTGTACCTGGATGTCACAAACATATACCTGCCATTCAGTACTAATAACAGACTGTAGTCATAACAGGTTTCGAATCTCTACTTCAAGCTTCAGTTACAGTAATTACATTTTACTCACACTTATGTCAAAGTATGCTTGAGAGGATATACAGTGGTGTGAAAAACTATTTGCCCCCTTCCTGATTTCTTATTCTTTTGCATGTTTGTCACACTTAAATGTTTCTGCTCATCAAAATCCCTTAACTATTAGTCAAAGATAACATAATTGAACACAAAATGCAGTTTTTAAATGAAGGTTTACATTATTAAGGGAGAAAAAAAAACTCCAAACCTACATTGCCCTGTGTGAAAAAGTGATTGCCCCCCTTATTAAAAAATTACTTAACTGTGGTTTATCACACCTGAGTTCAATTTCTGTAGTCACCCCCAGGCCTGATTACTGCCACACCTGTTTCAATCAAGAAATCACTTAAATAGGAGCTACCTGACACAGAAGTAGACCAAAAGCACCTCAAAAGCTAGACATCATGCCAAGATCCAAAGAAATTCAGGAACAAATGAGAACAAAAGTAATTGAGATCTATCAGTCTGGTAAAGGTTATGAAGCCATTTCTAAAGCTTTGGGACTCCAGCGAACCACAGTGAGAGCCATTATCCACAAATGGCAAAAACATGGAACAGTGGTGAACCTTCCCAGGAGTGGCCGGCCGACCAAAATTACCCCAAGAACGCAGAGACAACTCATCCGAGAGGCCACAAAAGACCCCAGGACAACATCTAAAGAACTGCAGGCCTCACTTGCCTCAATTAAGGTCGGTGTTCACGACTCCACCATAAGAAAGAGACTTGGCAAAAACGGCCTGAATGGCAGATTTCCAAGGTGCAAACCACTTTTAAGCAAAAAGAACATTAAGGTTCGTCTCAATTTTGCTAAAAAACATCTCAATGATTGCCAAGACTTTTGGGAAAATACCTTGTGGACCGACGAGACAAAAGTTGAACTTTTTGGAAGGTGCGTGTCCCGTTACATCTGGCGTAAAAGTAACACAGCATTTCAAAAAAAGAACATCATACCAACAGTAAAATATGGTGGTGGTAGTGTGATGGTCTGGGGTTGTTTTGCTGCTTCAGGACCCGGAAGGCTTGCTGTGATAGATGGAACCATGAATTCTACTGTCTACCAAAAAATCCTGAAGGAGAATGTCCGGCCATCTGTTCGTCAACTCAAGCTGAAGCGATCTTGGGTGCTGCAGCAGGACAATGACCCAAAACACACCAGCAAATCCACCTCTGAATGGCTGAAGAAAAACAAAATGAAGACTTTGGAGTGGCCTAGTCACTGAATCCTATTGAGATGTTGGGGCATGACCTTAAAAAGGCGGTTCATGCTAGAAAACCCTCAAATAAAGCTGAATTACAACAATTCTGCAAAGATGAGTGGGCCAAAATTCCTCCAGAGCGCTGTAAAAGACTCGTTGCAAGTTATCGCAAACGCTTGATTGCAGTTATTGCTGCTAAGGGTGGCCCAACCAGTTATTAGGTTCAGGGGGCAATTACTTTTTCACACAGGGCCATGTAGGTTTGGATTTTTTTTCTCCCTAAATAATAAAACCCCTCATTTAAAAACTGCATTTTGTGTTTACTTGTGTTATCTTTGATTAATAGTTAAATGTGTTTGATGATCAGAAACATTTTGTGTGACAAACATGCAAAAGAATAAGAAATCCGGAGGGGGGCAAATAGTTTTTCACACCACCATATGTATGTGTATATATATATATATATATATATATATATATTATATTTTTTATTTTATTTTATTTATTTTTTTTAAACATTCTTAATATTATTTTGAGTGCAAAAAAAAAACTTATAGCAGTAAAGGCCAATGGACTGTGATACTGGTATGCACATTATACAAGATGCTTCGAATAATATGGAGCACTGATATGCATGTTTTGCATGCAGGAGCAGGTATAACCCTGTACATAACACAGTAATTATATGGGCAGCCTGGGGCTTGCAGCACAGTAGGTCCTGCTGAATGACTGCAGAGAAACTGTAAAGGTTTCTACCCTGCAAAACCTCTGTGTCAGCTGCAGTATTTGTAGATTAAATAAATTAATTAGACCTTATTTAGTGCAAGAAAGTACAGTAAAGGCAAAAATCCAAATGCAAAATTTAGATGAAAAGATCAATGTTGTAAAAACTGGATAGGTCATGCCCATGCCATTTGATATATAAATATTCTAGTCTATCTAGATTAAATTTTCCCTCTAAGATCTCCCACTGAAGGTCAGTGACAAAGAATTTGATCTCTAGATTGAGCAGGCAATTTGACACAATACCCTTGACTATGGGCAAAATATAGGCATTATAATACTATGTGGACTTAAATTACTGTATACTTCAGGAAAGGCCTGAAGTATGGTATTACACATTTCACCTGTTGTTTAACACAACGTGTTTTAAAGGAAAAAGTCATCTTGTGAACATTGTATATTAGTCAGTTTAATGCACATTATTCCAAGCCTACAGTATAATAGGTGTACTTGTAAATGTACCGTACATTTTCTCTACAGTCAGTTCTCTCATACCCTGTAATTTGTCCATTTAGTCAGTTTAGGTCACATATCAGAGTCCAGTTTTTGCATACAGTTGAAACCAGGCTGAAACATAATAACTCTTTATGCAAACATTTGATCTAAAATATGTCGATTGCATTCCCAAGCATGATATAAAATAATTATAATTTAATATATATATATATATATTTGTGAGTAGAACATTTCTATTGTCTGCATTTGTGTACATACAGATATTACACACTTTGCAGCCACACAGCAGAAATGAGATTTCATAGAAAGTGGAAGTTCACTTACAGTAGATTCCTTTGCTGTTCAGTAGATATTTACTGACAGACATGAGTGGTTTGGATTAGACGTGGGGAGAAATCAATTCAGTTATGCATCATGATTCTTTTGATGGCATTACATACTAACTCCAAAACCGAGTTTTAGTAAATTCACTTTAAATTGACATATTCTTGAATTTGGTGGTGAAGGTACTGTAGATGGTGGTCAAATGTTGTAGGTAATCTATAATCCTGCATACTCTAAGCCATTCACACATTGGTAGGCAGCACAGCATCCTGTGTGGTAGGACCAAATTATGTCCTACCGTAAGTTGGTTTAGAATCGTAACAAAATCTGAAAGAAACATAATATTGAATCAGGATTTTAATAAAATTGTTATACTTAAAGAATCGCGATACAACTTGAATTGGCACCTACTGTAGGTATCATGATAATATTGTATCAGGCCATCCATTTTGATTTCCATCTCTAATATGCATATTATATTTCTGGCAGGTTAAAAGTTTTGCTTTTAACCCAAATAGTGGGAAAACAAGCCTCACCAAGTCTTACTATTCAATCTGGCATACAATTAGGCAGATTATTCTCACAGTATGAGGATATGACTAGAAACAATTAAGCAAAAATAAATATAGTAATGTAACATATCATATTGTACATACATTAATAATTTTTGCCAGATATTTGCATTTGTCTTGTCAATTATACGTACATCCAGTGTAGCAGAACTGTAAAGACTACAGACTGTACTGTTTGGTGAGGTCAGTAATGCAGAATTGCATTAAGTCAACCAAGTGGATATTTTATAATAGTAAATTGTAGTGGATCTCGTAAAGTTTATGCATCACAGTAATTGAACAGAAAACACACCTAGGCTTGGAAAGGGCCATGGCCTTGCTTCATAAAAAGTACACAAATGGGTATACCTATTCATATTCAATGTCTAAAAGACAATACACTAGAGGCACATTGGGACAGGGTTTATAAATATTTGATTGGAGATTTATGCACCGTTGAGCATTATTATTCCACTGCATAGTAGCCTTTTATTCAAAAGCTATTAACTCAATGTTTTTACATTGAGCCTAATGGGCTGACATATTTGCACACATTTTCAAAAAAAATTTTTTTTTACGTTCATATGAAAATTCGCATTGACTGTTTTCAAATGTGACCCATTTAGTTAAACTTTTTTCCCCCTTGCTAGCGTGAGTCTGATTCACAACATTTCCATGTCAATAGGCATCTAAACAAAAACCTTGCCTGTTGTTGGTGGTGTTTTTCACTCTGTTCCTGGCCACTAGCCTTTCCTCTAATGGCTCTGTGCCCTTTATTTGTGAGCAAAATGGGTGTCAAGGGAAGGACTGTTAGTGAGCCAAAGATGACTGCTAAGTGGAGGGCACTCTAAGGCATTTCGTCAAGCACACCGTTAGCCATGCTTTTTGGGAAAATATCAAAATTGCTATAAATATTGCATGATCTTTTGTTCAGTGCCTTCTTTCAGTTTTAGCTGAATTTGATGGCTCACTCTCTGCCTTCCCTACCTCGCTCCTAGTATTATCGCAAAACACATAGCAATGCAGAAATGGATGTATGCTGTCAAGTGAAACAATGACTAAAACACCTGTTCTTCCAACTCTCCTGTCCTACAGGAATGATTCAATATAGAAATAGAAATGTTTACCATTTCCACTGTTTACCAACCCGTGAAACATTACTCATGTATAATGATTACATTCATAACCTGCGTTTTCAACTGGAATGAAGATATTTGATATTCCTGACTGATACATCTCCATTACAGAAATATATCATTTTATCACTACCTCCTTATAATGAATAATAGATAAAAGAGTATTCCTGCCTTCAAGTGATAACAAACAAAGTGGCTCTGTGTCGTGCATTTTACCCCAGAACGAGATTCACTGTCATGGTGCTATGCCTTTACATGACTTCTTATACCACTAGAAAACAGTAATAATTTCCAACAGATTCAAATTCGTGACCTAATTTATATTTCCTGTAAATGTGGAGAAAATGTAAATGGAGGAATGAAATACAGCATCCTGCACGTGCATCCGTTACTAAAGAAGCTAGAGTTACTCTTCTAAACCAACAGCATTACAAGACATTTCTTCTTATAATTAAGCACTTGTTTGTTTATGGCTAACATAAACATTTAATTTCATAATGCAGGCAATGAGGACGTTATTAAGAGAGCTCAAAGGAATTGTCAGTTTCTGCGTTCCCAAGTCAGCTAAGGCTGACTGAGTTAGAAGCATCATGATCAGCATTGGCAAGAGATCCAGCTAACAAACTATGTCTCCCCAAATGAGTCAGTGACATACTCAGGAGAGCATGAAAAGATTCTCAGGGTTTACAGACATTGTTAGGATCCATAAAAACGGAGTCAAGCAGGCGGTAAACACAATATGTCAACCAGTTTTCATTGATTAACATTGTTTCTGTCAACACAGCAGTTCCTCAGCAATCTAATACATGATGCCCTTTTGCACACACCTACACACCTGTTTATTTTTTAAAGAACGGGTGAAATGTTGCACCTTGCCTGTTCAAGTCTGTCTTATAGGCATAATGCAAAAATGGCAAAAATCTTGATAGACTATTAATGTTGTAGGTAGCAGCATGTTTTTTGACCATAAATGATGCAGTGAGTACTTTCTCATTTCTTAAAGGAGACATACAGTCTCAATTTTGCATAGGTTAATATGATTCTTTAGGGTCCTAATGAAAAGTTTGTAATATACTTTAGTTAAAAATTCTCAATTGTTGTGTAAAAAAACATTACTTTTACCTGGTAAAAAGTAGCTCTGTTCTCAGCAACCTGTTTCAGTACATGCTCCTTTAAATTTTAATGTCCTCTACTGAACCCGCCCCCCAGGTCTGTGGGGCGTGTCTTCACAATACAAGTGGGGTATAGCTTTGACAACAGTTAAAAATATTTAAAAAACAGATAAAATTATTTTACATGATGTTAGAATAATTTTATATATAAAGGAGTTATTTCTACTCTCTTGCTCTCTTCCTCATAGATCTGATATTAATGTGTTAAATCTTCCCTGCTGCTATCTTCCTGTCTTCTCTTGCATCTGTTCATTCACGCTCACCTTCCCATACTCTGTCCCTCTCCCTCTCTCCCCCTCTGTCTCCTTCCACCTATCTTCCTCTCCTCTGATTCAAATTCAAATTTTATTTGTCACATACACAGTCATACACAGTATGATTTGCAGTGAAATGCTTATACGACAGCCAGTGACCTTAAAAATAAAATAAAAGCTTATACGTAAGGAATAAATATCAATAAAAAGAAATACTAAAGAAAATACATTTAAATAGTAAAATAAACTGTACAAATGAGGGCATAATAAAAATATTCTGAAATATAGGGGAAATATATATATTATAAAGATATATATATATTTCCCCTATATTTTGTAAGATTTTTATTATGCCCTCATATTTTTATATATATATATATATATATATATATATATATATATATTCATTCATTCATTTTCTATACCGCTTTATCCTTATATGCAGGGTCGCCGGGGACCTGGAGCCTATCCCAGGAAACTTAGGGCACTAGGCGGGGTACACCCTGGACAGGGTGCCAATCCATCACAGGGCAATATATATATATATATATATATATATATATATATATAAGTAAATAAAATGTTAAAATTTTTACACTTTTTTGACTTCTCAGACCGGGAATCGAACTCGAGTTGCTGCGCTGAGAGCACCGTATCCTAACCACTAGGCCACGAAGGATTAATCTCACCAGGACATTTACAATGGTTCATTTGTAGTAACATATGTCTATAGCACAGGCGTTTGGTCAAACATATATAAACCGATCTTTTGCTGTTAATAAACAGAGACCTTTCTGACAGACAACGTGTGTGTGTGTGAGTGACTGAGTCATATAGATGCCGGGAATAGGACATCATACACGCGAAGTATTGTGTGTGTGTGTTTGACTGAGTCTCTCCTGGTGTCAGAAAAGCTTACCGAAGCATAGTGCACTCGCCTCGTCTAACTAAGCGAACTTTAGAAAAACTTTATAAATATGTAGTGCAAAAAAGTATGTACCTTGAGCAGGAATCGAACCCGGGTCTCCCACATGAAAGCGCCGAATCCTAACCACTAGACCACCACACTACAGCAACAAACTGCACACCACACTCATGTAGGCGCCATTTTGCTCCAGTGTAGAAAAACAATGGCCGACGGCTCTTTTTTCACTCGGGGCGGGTCTTTGCTAAAACACCAGTGTCAATCAACTATAGTAGGCGCGGCCTCTGTCGGTGTGACTTCACACCGACAGGCTTTTGAAAACGGCCTGATTTCAGAAGGGGCATCTTATATTATTAAATTAAAAGAAAATCGCTGGGCGGCTCTTTATCATTGCAGAGTGGTTGAGTACACACTCTCCTAACACACAATGCAGTCCAAACAGCTTGAAAAAGTCCATGTAGCACCGTATGTCCTCTTTAAACAATTGTGTCAGAAGACATATCCTATTTGTTTGTGGCAAATAGTGTTGGAGGACATTACTTTTTAAAGTAACTAATTACATTACAAAATGACTGCCTTCAAAAAGTAATCGGTTACATTACAGCGTTACTTTCTGATAAAAGTAACTAGTTAGAATACTTTTCCATTGCAGAAAATTAAAACTCCTTTGTTATCCCCCTAGTAAAAAAAAAAAAAAAAAAAGTATACTAAGTATATTAAATCCTAGCATGCCAAAGCATACTTAAATGTACTTGCAGCCAGACTAATGACTAGTGTACTTGAAGTTTGCTGTTTTGGAACAACTAATTTTGTACTAAGTGTATTTAAGTTGTAATTAAATTGTACAAAAGCACAATTTTAAGTGTATTAAGTATATTTTTGTGTGCTAAAGTGGAACAATTTTAAGTATACTTGGTACACTAATGTACATACCTGACAGTAAATAATACAATTTAATGTATAAGTACATTACAGCTATTTTTACTGTATTACAAATACATGATTAATATACTATGAGTATATTCTTATTGCAGCAGTAGTGTGCTGTTACACTTCTGGACAATTACAAATACTAAAAAAAGTACACTTTGTGGGTAATGCAAATATACTTTGTATCATACAGTACAGTACACACAACCTTCTATACTACAGTATTGCAAATGTGTTACCAGTACATTAAGTGTTTAGGATCATTTACAAATGCATTTTCTACTGTCACGTTCTGCTATGGTGTTGGACTGTGGGCTTGGTGTTGAGGCATAAATGCAGAGGGGATGCAGTGAAACAGAGTCTTTTAATAATGATAATCAAACAAACAAAGCAAACATGAACACAACATGAACTAAGGAAGTTGGCTTAAACTTGGAGCATAAGAAACAGAACTCATAAACACTTAGACATAAGACTAGGGATTACATACATTGATACACAATACAGACATGGGGATACAAACTGGACAAGACATACTAAACAGCCTGGAGGACTAAACAAGGGACTATGCATGCAAGGGATAAACAAACAAGACAGGCTTGGCTCGGCCTACCACCTGTTCTGCACATTAGCTGCTAAGCTAGCTCATAGCTAATCAGACTAATGGCTAAACAGGCTAGTAGCCTGAGACCCAAGGGAATGAACAGACAGGGTGCACAGCAGACTAGGTATGAAACAGACTAAGAACTCTAAAGGTTAGTGGCTAAAGATGTTAGTACCTAAACAGACTAAGAGCTAAGCAGACAAGGAGACTAGACAGACTAAGATCTAAACATGTTAGTATCACCCTCATTAGTATTGAAACAGACTACTAGCTAAACATGCAATGGGGGTTACTTACACAAAAGGGTAAACACAAAGGGCTAATTCTCCTAGAGGCTAATCCTGCTAGGAGACACAGAGACAAGGACATCTTAATATAAACAAACTTAACTTAAAGTGCTCCTGAAACCAAAAGGCCAACCATACTGTTAAACTAAAACAGAAAAGAACAAAACAAAACCCACATAACAGAAATTAATGCTCGACCCAGTTTCCCAGAACAAACAGGTATTTATAACAGTGCTAACGACCCTCCTCAGTTCAGGTGAGCATCCACGTCACCTGACCGAGGAGGCTTCTGGGAAACTGAGTCTAGGAACACTGCCCTCTAGTGGGAAACCCTCACATCTACACTATAACGTTTTTTAAACACATTACATCAGCAATTATAAGGCAGATTTTATTCATGAGTTTTAATTTGCACAAGGTTACAAAAAAGCACCACTATAGTTTATTTGTGTTCAACAAAAGTCAGGTCTTACAAACACACAAACTAAAATTTAAACTGTTGTGTGAACACAGACAGACATTAGTATTAGAATCTACAGGTATAGTATTAGTTTAAACCTGGTGTATGAACACAGACAGACATTAGTATTAGAATCTACAGCTACAGTATTAGTTTAAACCTGGTGTGTTGATTCTGTTACACAGAGACTGAAAACAGGCCGAGAGCTACAGAGGCATTATACCACAAGCAAAGTACATACGATTTAGTAATAACACATTACACAATACATTCTACAGCTTAAAGTATGTACTTACTGTAATTAGAAATTACCTAACAAAAACCGTTAAATGTACCTTGTGCCGATGAAAATAAAATAATAACGATACGAACTAACGCACGCGATGATGCCGCTTCAGCCGTTAATTCAAACTAGAAGTGGAGAACTGGGAAGCCAATCAGGAAACAGATTATTGGCTGGTGTCGCGATTCTAGTCTCTGGTTGGCTGGAATAGTTGGAGAGTTCACAACGCTGCTGCGGTTTGTGCAAGTGTCGCTTTATGACGGTGAGCGGACAGAAGAGTGAGAGAGTGCAAACATAAGTTATCTTGAACGGCAAAAGTGATTTTCAGCGCGTAAGAACGAGTTTGATATCGCGCGCGCCAGGAAGAGAGATTCAGCGTGCAAAAACGAGTCTAAAAGCGCGCGCGCACGAGAGAGTAGTGCATTAAACATAAGTACATATGAATAAGTACATTTATACACTGATAATATATTAAAACTATAGTATATTACAAATTGTATTATAATGTATACTTTCTGTACATTAGTACAATGATTATTTCGAGCATATTTAAAAAAATATATATATACCAAAAATAAATTGAAAAACAAGTTTAAATAAGTATAAATTAGACCAGCCTTTCACTTAAAGTATATTTTCCAATAATATATTTTTAATATATTTTTGTACTATAATACAATTATATTAAAGTATATTTAAAGTTTAATTCCAAAATTTGGTAAAAGCATGATGTTAGTATACTTTCTATATATTAACTGATGGCACAACTTTTTGTTAGTATATTTGCAGTGTACTATCGAGGATTCCAATATATTTGTAATACACTAAAGTGTTTTTTTTTTCTTTTTCACTGGGGTCCTCATGCATGTTGTTTAAGTCAAGACCTTTATAATTATTCTACCATCATCACTCAGCGAAGTTTGGTCCATAATCTGTTACCTACTAATACCTCTATCTCACCTACGTGGTTTCGCACGGTGGCCGTAAATACGGTTCATCATGATTCACCGGGAGTCTTTGTGCTGTGATTAGGTTTCCATCTTTCCATGAGTCAGTCCTCGCATAGTCAAACCTCATAGGGGTATAACAGCAGGAATAACCAGGGGGGGTTGTAGGTTTGTAGGACGACTGTCTGAATAACGGATTACATTTTTGAAAATATAACTAAATTACTGAGTACTTAAATGGTGGACCTAGTGCATTAGATTACTTGTTACATTAAAAAAGTGTACGCGTTACACCCAACACTGGTGACAAAGATGTTACTTTGTTTCAAAAAGATTCAAATATTGCACTGCATCAAGCAAAGAAAACAATTAGGGAGACTGCTAAAACTACTAGAATTGGGTTGAGATAAAGCATACAGTAAATAAAACCTGGGAAGATATTGGTGGACCATCATCGTCGAGGACTCCATGTGGTTGGAGAATAAAAAATTAAATGATCATGATTAGAGATGACATGTGACTTAATTGTGTTAATTATAGAAAGTCTGAATTATTGAGCAGTCTGACTCTCCGATCATCAATACAAAATCTTGGAGAGAAATTAATGTGACTCTGGATTAAAATGAATTGTTTGATGCTGTGTAAGCTTATCGAAATGATGCCACTGCATACAGCATGTGTGCCATAACCAAAGCAAAAGGTGGTCCAATGAAATATTAGAGAGTGTGCCATAAATATATTGCATAAAGATGTGATTCTGCATGATAATTGATGCAGTGAAGCTTTCTGTTAATAGATGTATATTAATGATTTATAGCAGAATTCTCAGGTGTCTGTACTTTGAAACAGGCAGCACTTTCTCAGCATGGGAGACTATTTAGAGCAGCGGATGTTGTGATTTCTGGTTTCTCCGTAATATGGCACGCTATATTAACTCTATAAGCTGTACTGTAAGTTCTATTAACATCAAGAGCATAAAAATAGTGACTAGTGAGGAAACGACTGTTAGTACTGTAACTACTTTCTTCTCACTGATGTTCTGGTGGACATACTGTAAGTGTAACTGTAAACTGTTAAAAAGTGTGAAATGTTGTTGACAAATCAAAATGGCATGAGTGAAATAGCCTACTTCAGACTGTGCTAAAAATATTCCACAACACCCTGGAATGGACTATTTTTATATAACCACATGGTTTGTTGTGAATTATTCCTTACTAAGGTTAATTTCTAAACGTGCCTTGATGTCTCCCTGGATAAGATCATACTGAGCAAGCAGCCAGTTTAACAAACTGCAGTTGGTGCAGTCAGTCTGCATAAGGATATCTAAAACCTTGATATATTTATGGTCGTCACATAAATTTTCACATCGTTACATGGACATAAGTGAAATCAGTTGAATTTGTGATTAGATACCATTTCTGTAAATGTCTGCAGTGCTCCTGCTTATCCTAAGCACACTTTGTCCAGACAACAGTGGACAAATGATTATATAACCTGATCTAACATGAACAAAGACGTCAAGAGAACTGAGTGCATTAATCAGTGTGGACATAGATCAGTTGAGTGAGGGGACGATGATGAGGCTTAAATGCAGTGAGTGACTTTTATCTCAGGTGATGAGCCAGAGACTGATGTGGATGATGGAGATCAGAGGTCCTCACTCTTATTTGTGAGGGACCAGTGTGGCTGCAGGCTTTCATTCCGGCCAAATAGAAGACGCACTTGATAGTTGATTGGAGACCAAGATGAACTGATTAAACAAGTGTAAGGAGGTGTAACTCCTGCATGGCTGGAATGTACGCCTGTAGCCTCACTGTCCTTTGCAGATAAGACTGAAGAGCTCTTACGTAGATAATCAAGTGAAAACTCATTTCCCACTGTAACCTAACCTTCTTTAGTTTGCCAGTAATTTGGTTTTATTCCCCTTTTGCATGAGTTTTAAATGTAAGATAAGAGCAAATATGAAGTCAATTTAAGTTTAGTAAAGCCTGTTCAGTTGTATACATTAAGGGTGACCTCAGTGGATCACCTGATTTACTGTACAGTACATGTTTGATTTGGTACAGGTTTTTACCATGCGTGCCCTTCCTATAGCAATCTTCCCCACTGGCTGTCTTGTGGGTCAGTACAGAAAAGTCATTTATATGTTGTATGTGTGTGTGTGTGTGTGTGCGTGTGTGGTGGCCAAATATATTAAGACGACATACTGTAAGTATTAGTTCTCCTCGTGCACAGAACAGGTGATTACACTATTCAGGGTGCCATTCCATCCTAGGGCGCAAACACACACACACTACACTAAGGCAATTTGGGAACGCTAATTAACTTAACATGTATGTCTTTGAACTATGGTAGGAAACTGGAATACACGGAGGAAACCCACTAAGCATGGGGAGAACATGGAAACTCCATACATACAGACCCTGAGGCAGGAATCAAACCCTCAACCCTAGTGGTGCCAGGCCACAGTGCTAACCACTAAGCCAATGCCCCATCTCTTTAACGTTATTTAAATAAACATGAAGAAATGCAGGATGGCTCAAGACTTTTCACAGTTCTGTATATAGATAGTAAAAACTGTCAAAATATTTTTCAAGACACCTCACAAATGCTACCACACTCATCACATCACTATACAAAGTCTTGTCATTGCCATCGTGTTTCCCTTTGTGCATTTCTTAGTCTTATTATTTTGATAGATTTCATGGTACTCATCTCTGCTTTGTTTATTGAACACTCTATCTTCTTAGCTTGCCTCAGTTTGCTGTAAATTTTGATGGCTATACTTGCCCTGACTACAATTCTGGTGCACTATTTGGAGTTGTAAATGCCTTGAGATTGTATCACATTGACTCTTTGTTACAGCAGAATTTATGTGTAACAATAATGTTTTCTTTCCTACCTGTTAGTACGTGCTCTTAAAGTGTTCTTAAGATCAATCATAGAATTTTTTTGTACATTTTATGTCGGTCATCGCGTTTGCTTATTGTGCCGCATGGTAATAGCAGAGGCTTTGTGTCATTACAGAATGACTGTACTCCAAAGATCGACAGAATGCAGATGCATGGACTTGGATACTTGACACTCTTCTGCACTATGATTCATATGACAGTTTCAAAGCTTTTAGCAAATGATTTATTGAATGACTAATGTAATGGCTATAGGAAATGTGAAAATCTCACAGTCTGTTAAAATGGTGCACTGAATTTAATTGAGTTTATATTCTTTTCTGCATAGGATTTGGAAATGCATAATAGTAACAGATTTTCGTCTTTTAGTTTACTTAGTTCGGGCAATATTTGTGTTATTGCAGTATGATTTAAATAATCATTCATTAATAAACCATTGCTTTTAGCAAGACATTTTTTATACAAAGTATCCATTCCTATCTGAAAATAAATCAGGAAACTCAACAGCAATTGCCTGTTATCAGCTAACAAAGTGTTGCTGTTACGCCGCCTGACAAGCTTTTCAACATTTGTGATAAACAACTGTATTAATAGAGATGTATTCAGCTGCATTAATGGAAATGTATTCAGCGCCGTTGTTTGAAGCAGATCTATTTGTTCTTTATCAATCTGATCACAAAGGACGGTCTCTTTAATTAATTTGTCATTTATCTAATTTTCTAATCAAATTGCAACACAGCAAGGTCCATCTGCTCTGCCAAGAAAGAAGCTATGAGAGCCAAAGCAGATGCTGAGTAGTATCAGTGAGGGTAAATTAAATTTAGCCCTCTAAGTGAAGGCAAATTGAGATCCGAGTTTCACTGATTAATCTGTCGGTCATGCGTTATGCCACTCATCACTAATATGATGAAAAGAAATCTAGTATCCTTCACATCCTATTGGTAGAGCTTGATGCAGTAAAAGAAGACAAAGTATTGGCACTTGGATATTGGATATTTTTTTTGAAGAGGAGAGAATGGTAAAATGCTTTATTAATTTTGTTAACAGTGGCATTCCTATTAACATCTTCAATTTATCAGCTTTAAACCATGTTCCTATTCACACTCCTTATTTGTTTGATTTTTCAAAGAATGTACTGATGAACAAAGTCTTTTTCTTTCAAGCTTGAGGACTATGGGTAAACTAAAGCCAGAGTAAGAAACTTAGCTTAGAATAAAAAAAATTGCCACATATTATTAACGAAATTTGATGATTTTCCTTCCCAGCATGTGCTAAAATCTTCTCTTCCTCTTATGCGACAGCAATAATATATCTAATATTCTTCTTTAATCATATTCTGTGTTCAAATGTCCACGAAACACGTTAGTTCATTTATCCCTTATGCTATAGCAGCTATAAACAGTCCTTCCATCCCTAGTCATAAAGTTTAGTATAAAGGTTGCTAGCCTGTACACAGTGCTGATACCTGATACTACTTTCCTAAATGTTAAATAAATGTCTCTTTTCTGAATATTGCTTTGTTTATTAAATAAAAAATTAGTTAAAGTAATTGTCATCATAGAATATACAGTATGGAGCATCATTTCTATATCTGATAGTAAATTGTTACTATACGTACAAATCATTCTAATGGGTGCATTAGTTTTAAAAAATTATAATTAAAAAAACTTTCAGCGCCATGCTGTTACACAAATGAAACACACTCTGACAAATCTGTCTTGTGTAAAGATCAACAGTGAGCATAGCAGATTAGCACATTATTAGAATACATAACAGTATAACTAACTTTATTCTCTATAACAATACAAAGCACAAGAACAGCAACAGCTTTATTATGCAAAAGTGTTCCTTCAATTAAAAACAACTAATTTGAGATTTATATCCTCTTGTCTTTTTTGAACTACACTAGAATCCCCCATCCCACCCCCACTGTTAAAAAAAGTAACTCTGTAAATTTTTCTCTGAGTAAATTTTTTACGAGCTACTTTTTACTTTTGCTTTTTATACTGGTACCTTTACTTGTACTTCAGTAAAAATTTCACTGAAGTAACTGTACTTTTACTTGAGTACAATATTGTATTACTCTTTCCACCTCTGCATGTATGTCTCTTTGTTAAAGTGTCATTGTTCATACAGTATAGTTATTCTGTCTTATCTTTTACCCTATGTAGAATGAACTATGGAGCTTTTCCTTAATGCATATTCATATTCATTCATTCGTACATTCATTCATTCATGTTAATTCAGTGTGACATTGCCTTAATGTTGCCTTAACATTGCCTTAACATAGTTATGAGAAGTCTGAGTTGACCAAGAAACCAACATCTTTTCCTCAACTACAAAATCCTTTGGACTTTTAGACAAGACTCCATAAATCATGCTCATCAATCACAAAAAAGCATGTTTGGTTAGGCTAATTCAAACAGTTCAACTCAAGTATTTTCTGTTCTTTTAAGGGAGCTTTGTATAACAAATAAATGCAAATAAGCTCTTCATAACAAAATATTGGTACAACGCAAGCAACCGCAAAAAATAAATCAAGAAGATTGACAAGCAAGTTTTACCTAATCTCCTTATAAAGGTAAATCAGCTTAATAGAATAGAAAATATTTGTAATTCAGAGGGCAGATCAACACACGCGCACACACACACACACACACACACACACACACACACACACACACACATAAATATGCTAATAATTTTCTGAAATGTATCATTAAACATGATGACAGTGCGATCAGTTTGGAAATGAAACAAGAGACAGGTTAAAACATTTGCAAATAAACAGCGTATTAGTGTACATGTATCTGAAACAGAACCTTTTTATTACTGTGGTTTTCATTGCAGGAGTTAGATGCCTGATGCAAAAATGTAGGAAGATGTATAAATGAATCAATTAGCAGGTAACTAGTCGCAGTCTCATAAAAATTTTGCTGCATAAACAGCACCAGGAACAACTGGTGGAAAAACTACTGTTCATTTCTTTACCTGAACTTTCTGAAAACACTTTTTCTGCTACATCCTTATTATCATTTTGCCTTGGATTATATTTATTTTTATTTTTTTTATCTTTGTTTTAACTATCTGTGTATCTTGCATGCTTTTAGGCTTGGAGAAGGTGGGTAGGGACTCCAGCTTCGAGCAGGAAGGGAAAGTGCAGTTCGTGATGGATGCGGTTTATGCCATGGCTCATGCTCTTCATCGCATGCACCGGGACCTATGCTCCGGAAGCCCAGGACTCTGCTCTCGCATGAGCAACATTGATGGCAAGGAATTGCTGGGTTACATCCGCAATGTCAGCTTTAATGGTGAGTTTCTTATTTGTCAACTGCTCCTGCTAAACTTTTTCCCTACATATTGTGGTGAGAAAGGAGATGATATACTGTATTTGAACAAAGAAAAAAAAACGTAACCTTTCATTACAGTTCCATTCATTTGCACTGACACCTAAATACATCTTTTTAGTGGTTGATTCATCTCTAATGGTTATCAACAAATTCTAATTAGCCGAGATAGCTTTCTTTTTGCTCTGAATTGTGCGTATGTTTGTAATGACTTAATTCCCTTGCAGTCATCATTGCTCCATTTCATCTTCCTTCACTGTGGATCATTTTTAAATGACTGCAAAACAGGGCCTTGCTCTTTTTCTTTTTTTTTTCCACTCTATTCATTTCCTCCTTCATATTTGCTGATTTTTTTTTAGCTCTGCCTGCTTATTTTCTTCATCTGTTTCATTCATGTGTATTCTGTGGACTTCTCCCATCCTCGAAACATTCATTTACAACATTCTCATCGTTTAGTTCTTACAGTACTAAAAAGATGTACATCTGCAAAGTTTTTAAGATGTGATTTCTAACAAGGTTTTGACTAATATATTTGAAGTGACTTTGCTTAGGGAGCACTCAGACCGGCTCCTTTAACTGTTACAGTTTTCCTCATTTCCTTGATATATTCTAGTTCTATTGTGTTTACTCTGTAATGCAATTTTAATATATATGTTGATATGCAGTGTCTATATGATATTCATGAAATCATGTTTCTTAAAGGTTGCTTTCCATTTTTAATATGGATATGGATATTTATATTTAATTCATTATTTAGACCGGTTATGAGTAGCTGCTGGCAGGAGCCAGTGCGACAGAGTGACAGCACACTGAATTGTATCTGCTTTCGTAGCTCCAGCATTCAGTTATTAATTATGAGTTAACTGTAATTTGACATTGTCTGTTCATTAGTGCAGCAACTTTAACTAAGTACTGTATATGTATGAGTCAATTCATCCCTATACTTTATTTATCACCAATGTTTAATTGTAAAAATACCAGAAACAAAACAAAAATTCACTGCTTTTTCATTTTTTTTCCTGTTGGCCAGGGCATAAAGAAGCCAATTAGATTTTCTGCTAATTAGTAGACAGTGGTGAGACCAGCGATGCTCTACGGCTTAGAGACAGTGGCACTGATGAAAAGACAGGAGTCAGAGTTGGAGGTAGCAGAGCTAAAGATGTTGAGGTTCTCTTTGGGAGTGACAAGGATGATCAAGAATGAGTTCATCAGAGGGACAACCCATGTTAGATGTTTTGGAGATAAAGTCAGGGAGGCCAGATTGAAGTGGTTTGGACATGTTCAGAGGAGAAATGGTGAATATATCGGTAGAAGGATGCTGAGGTTGGAACTGCCAGGCAGGAGGTCTAGAGGAAGACCAAAGAGGAGATTTATGGATGCAGTGAGAGAGGACATGAAGTTAGTTGGTGTGAGAGAAGAGGATGCAGAGGATGGGGTTAGATGGAGGCAGATGATTCGCTGTGGCGACCCCTGAAAGGGAACAGACGAAAGACAAAGAAGTAGCTTATTTACATAGACACTAAAACTGTTCTGAGGAGTGAAATTAAATTATTTTAAGGTATAACAAAGACATTATCTGTTGGGTATTTAAGCCGTAGCATTAATACCCCCATTCCACTAGCCAGATTTGCTACCGAATCTTCATCGATTCTAGGCCTCCTTAACTTTTCCGCAGCATTCAGCAGCCAAAAATTCTCGTATTAAATGTAGATGGAAGTAATGCCAAAATTAACAAAGTAATATTTTAGGAGAAATAGTGATGATTAAACACAATTGAAATATATATCACATGTTAAAGTTTGATCCACAATACAATTTTTTATAATCTGAAATGTCTGTGGTTTGATATTTCGTGTAATTTGATATTAAAAGCTGATGACAAATTTACCTTATAAATTTTATTCCTGAAATATTTGTGGTGGTTTGGTCATTCATTTATTAAAACTTTGGAAAGCATGAGTAAAATTTATTTAATAAATTTTAATCATTATAATATTTACACATCAAGTTTCATCAAATTCTTTTTACAGTAAAGGCACATTATACATTCAAAAGTTACATAAAATGTCATTTTTATTTAACAATAAGAAACACACGGTTAATCGCAAAAATACAGTCACTGGCAAGAATGTCAAATGTGTTCTTGATATCGCGCCTCCCCCTCGATATACTGTACTTGATCACAAGCTTTTCATTTGTAAGTCCACGGCTACTGTAGGGCTTCTTCAAATAAGTCCTTAAGGCGCCTTAAAATAAGGCATGGGCTTGTCATTATTGGTCATGGGTTCTCCTCCAGCTCAGTGTCATTAAAAAGCTGGGCATCTGACATACTGTATGTCCCAATCCTCCAAGCCGTTAATGGGACGTTAATGTGAGGTTGTTATCATAGCTTTAACACCTTGGTTATAGTTTGTAATAGTCAGTAACGTTGTTGTAATTTTGATTTATAATCATATCAATCATATGCAATCATATCAATTCTTTATGACTCGGTATAACATTGTTAAAAACCCTGACGGCTCGCTAACCTTATCATGCCTCTAACATAGCCTTGTGTCAAAATTAGCTGTAGAGCTGTTTTCATTTGTTTTCATTAACGAATTCAGTTAAAAATTAACTGAAATGGTACAGACCACAATGACTTTGGAGGCGATTTCAAATCGGGAGACATGGGAGGGAGTAGAATGGGCGTATAACAGATACACATTGGGGGGAAAGATGAGACTTACTGTACCTTAACCTGTTAAAGAAATAGCTATACATGTATGGGACCTTTAAAGATTTGTTTAAAGACTTCTTACTTCTTAATAGCATTACAAATATGTATAACCATTACAGCATAGCCAGGAATTAATTTTGGTCTGGTGCATAATACATTAACAAAAATTATCATGTGATCTGTAAAAGATTTAATTGCAAAGTCTGGCATGCTCCTGCATTTTGAGTGGATGCCAGAGAGCAAGAGCAGTGATTTGACAGATTTGCTATTAAATTGTTTAAAACATAATTTAGAGTCAAGCAATCTTTCCATTATAATAGCATTACCAGGACATACACTGAAAATTATTAAAATAATGATGGGGGAAACAAGGAGGGATTCAAACCCAAAATTCACTGCTTCTCTATGGTGGTTAACATACTGTACTGCACTGTATGTGATCCATCAATGACCTTGACGATTAAGCTTTGAATGAAATTAATGTTTAAACATGCGAAGGTTTCACAAAGGCTTTCCTCATCTGCTGCGTATGTTTTGTTTTGCACTGGTATGTAAGAGCAAATTGGAACATCTCAAATTCGTTATGCCCTTCCCCCTTATAACTCACACTTACCATCATCCGAGAGTAAGATTAGAATGCCTATCTCACCTTGGAAGGTGTGTGAGCAAAATAGGAGGTAGGATTCTGCAGGCTTTTCAAAGCAGTACCTGATTGCATTGCTCAGCCTAAGAAATGTGAAAATGCAATTTGAAAGGTTTGCAGCAGTGAAAAAAAAAGATATTCATCAAGGACTGATATGACCATAGGGCTAACGCTGCAAACTGTGTTCCGAAACATCTCAGTACATCTTTGATGTTTGGGCCCAGTGTTGAAGTCTGCTCAATATTACTTCACAGTGGTATTATATAGTCAAGATTAATGTGTACATAAGAAACTGTCAACATCCCATGAAATATATCAAAGTACTTTGTTTTTTGATCATACTTTTTGTTCTGCCTCACTGCACAGTAGTATGTTTGAGGCTTGGCAACAATAGGGTTTTACTTTTCAATGTTTTCTGATAGTGGGGAAAGAGGACAGTGAAATAAAACACCTAACCTAATAAATACAGCCAGAACAGCACCAAAGCTCCTGAATCGTTATCTCTGGAAACTACAGTACAGCTGCCTTTGGGCAACTGTCAACTCATATGCAATCTCTACTACGTTCATATATGTAATGTTTTTTATGTGGGTTGAGCTGCTGAAGAAAGAGAATTACTCTAAACAGGAGTCTCGGTTTATTATAGCACTTGAGCTATACTAATTCCTGCATTACGCCATATGCTTTCAGGAGGATTTCTTACATAGAGTCAGGTTATGTGCAGTGAGTTAAATGGACATAAATTGTTTATGATAAATATAGTCAAATGAAAAGGATGTATCATTATAGCTTGGTTAAATAACTTGTTTGTCAGAATGGCATAAAGATCACTTAAAGGGTTTCTTACTGTACATACAATAGTAGTACTGTATGTACAGAAAGAAACCCTTGAGTTGGCAGTTGTGTATACTATTGTATACTACTGTACTGTACATTCAATAGTATAGATGTGGCCAAAAGTTTTGAGAATGACACAAATATTAATTTTCACAATGTTTGCTGCTTCAGTGATTTTAGATCTTTTTGTCAGATTTTACTATGGTATAGTCAAGTATAATTACAAGTCTCTCAAAAGAATCAAAAGCTTTTATTGACAATTACATTAAGTTAGGATTTTCATTAAGAGTCAGTATTTTCAGTCAGTATTTTCAGTGTTGACCCTTCGTTTTCAAGAACTCTGCAATTTGTCCTGGCATGCTGTCAATCAACATGCCAGGGTCACATCCTGACTGATGACAGCCCATTCTTGCATAACCAATGCTTGGAGTTTGTCAGAAATTGTGAGATTTGGTTTTTACACCCATCTCTTGAGGATTGACCACAAATTCTCAATGGGATTTAGGTCTGGGGAGTTTCCTGGCCATGGACCCAAAATTTCGATGTTTTGTTTCACAAGGTGCTTCATCATTCTGGAATAGGCATTGTTTATCACCAAAATGTCCTTTGATGGTTGGGAGAAATTGCTCTAAGAGGATATTTTTGTATCAATCTTTATTCATGGCTGTGTTCTTAGCCAAAATTGTGAATGAGCCTACTCCCTTGGCTGAGAAGTAACTCCACACATTAATGGTCTCAGGATGCTTTACTGTTCGCATGACGCAGGACCGACGGTACAGGTAGCACTCACCTTTTCTTCTCCGGACAAGCTTCTTTTCCAGATGGCCCAAACCATTGGAAAAGGGATTTATCAGAGAAAATAACTTTATTATTTTCCCAGTATCAGTAGTCCAATGCCGTTACCTTTTTTCAGAATATCAGTCTATCCCTAATGTTTTTCCTGGAGAGAAGTGGCTTTTTTGCTGTCCTTTTTTGAAATGTATGAAGGTGAGCATTACCATCAGTATAGGGGATCTCTTTATTTAATGATTAAGGACATACTGTATAACTTACATGACACCTTCCAGCTGTAACCCCAACATTGACCCAGAAACATTTCATTCCACTGTCCTCCCTACTATCGATATTCTCTCAGTTATCCACCAGATAAGACATACGTAATTGATTAAATAGGTGGAAAATCACTGAATATATTATACCTAGAGCAAATATCCTCTCTGCTCTTACGGATTGTGTGTAGGGTGCTGATTAGCTTGAAAGGAACCGCATGGTCAATACTGGGTGATGCACTCAGTGTAGTAAAGATCTCTGACAGCTACTGTAGGTCTCAGCAGTAATTAGTCCTGTCTGTCTGCATTTCAGGAAAAGTCATCACTGTCTTGGGCTAATTCAGTGAAATGCACAGAATTCATTAAACAGTTAGTCGCTTCACAACTACTGGGTCTTGTTCATTAAATGTTACGACTCAAAAAGCAATAGTTTACCCCAAATTATATTTTTCACTACGCCGAATGTTTTCATTCAGGCAATGAACTTTAAGTTTGCTTCTTTAACCTTGTTTGTACTAGACTCCCACGTCTTAAGTTGCTATCAAGTAAAGCTTCTAGCTATCGGTTGCTGTTTTGTATTCTGAATAACACACGCGCCTTAAATACACTATACCAGTAATGCCATTTGTACTGTATATAAAGTTTTATTAATTAACATATTTATCTTTTTAAGTACTTGTGTTCCAATTCACTTTAAACATCTTCTCCTTTGTTTTCTTCTACCTCCCACCCACATCTTATTAAGCGATGTTAAATTACGTTATATGCTACTGTAAATAAGAAGACAGTTTTTAGCTAGATTGTAGCTAGAAGTTGATTTAAAACATGACACAAGCACAGGAATAGATAATACAAGTATGTTTGATAATTAAATGTAATTAAGGCTAAGGCAAAAGTTAAGTTGCTTTAATAAACCAGGAATCAAAACACAAAAGGCTGGAAAGAAGCCTTGGGCGTGCAGACAAATAGGCAAAACTTTTCAGTAAGAATGCAGAGTGCTTCAGTCTGGGAATGATTTTGTACTACATTTCTGAAATAACCATTTCACTGAAACTTCTTTTATTGCCATGATGTTTTATTTTCACTTAAAATTTAACTGTTCCCTAAATTACCCACAATCCGGTTTGATTGTCTCCTGATTTTAGTACCGATGTGATTTAGCCTGTGTTACATTTCTACCTAGAAAGACTGCAGCAGTGCTTTAGTCTGTTAATCTGTCCAGTTAACTAGCCAAGCCGCGTCTCTTCTTTAATGCTGTGCCACAGTATTTGTATGATTGCACTGAATTCTGAAGTTTTTGTTGAAAATTTGCTGTCTCTGCCATTTTTACATGGAATTTCTCATTAATAAGACATCAGTCTCGTATTAATGTTGTCATTAATAAGACAACATGCTCCAGTAGATAACACTGGAGCATGTTGAGAGAGAAATTGAGTTTAGCTTTTTTTTGTTATTAGGAGATAACATTAATACCTTATCATTATCACTTATGTCTCAGATCATTGAATTGTGTGAAGTTAGCATGCACAAAAAAAATTCCCAGTGTTAAATGAAGACCCAGAGTATCGACTTCTACCCTTCAGTGCTTATATAGGTCCAGTGGGACTCATATAAACTCTGAAAGTGTTAAATCAAGACTTGAGATTTTACTGTGTGGCAGACAACTCACAACTTCAAAAAAAAAAACTTGGCTGTAAACCAATGAATTTGCACCAGAATCTGTAAGCACTTTACAAATGCTTTAGTATATACCTATTTAAAGTGTTTCAGGGTGGAATGCACTTTTAAATGTTCTAGGTAAATGAGCTGCATGTGTATGTGTTTGGAGAAAAGAAGTAGTTAGAACTTTGGTGACCTGTTAGTGCACTGACTCGATCCTCTATTATGTTCTGTTTTGCAAAGTGATATTAATTTTTTTCTTCATATTTTAATATATCTTACGGTCATAACGTGTCAGAATCCACATGAATAAGTCAGCATTGTTTGAAGAAAGTATGTGACACACATCCTGTACATCCAAATAATCATTTTACTGAAACTCTCTGGGTGTGGCTACCCTTGCAAACTAGCACATTTTCTCTACTTATTGGTTTTCAAAGCGTCACAAGGTCAACACAAGTTGAAAATTTGTACAGATATTTAAGGGACCATGATAGAACTGGCCTGTAACATAAGACAAGGTACAGTAGCCATTATTTATAGTGTTGAATGAAGGCACAGTTAATCCAATCAAGAATTACTCAATATGCACAGTTTAACAGCAGAATGTGCTAAACACCATTTTCTCATTTTGGAAATTATTAAATTATTGTTTTCTGACACACAAGGTTGTAATTTGAAAACTGCTACTGTATATAACAGTATTTAGAAGCTTTAAATACCCAAAATATGAGCAGAGCAAAGGTCTGTTGTGACAAGCCAATCTTTCTGTCACATGATCAGTAAAGCAAAGACACTTCATATACTTCCTGAGTGATTTAAATGTGTTTAAAGGGATTTGGGATAATGTTTAAAGCAAAAGAGAGATGTTTACCCATTGTAACTGACATTGCAGTCACTCCAGTATTTATCACACTGCAGTATTTAGTCAGCCACCAATTGTGCAAGTTCTCCCACTTAAAAAGATGAGAGAGGGCTGTAATTTTCATCATAGGTACTGTATACCTCAACTATGAGAAGAAGAAAAATTCAGAATATCACATTGTATGATTTTTAATGAATTAATTGGTAAATTCTCTGGTAAAATAAGGATTTGGTCACCTACAGTACAAACAAGCAAGATTTCTGACTCACAGACCTGTAACTTCTTCTTTAAAATACTCCTCTGTCCTCCCCTCGTTATCTGTATTATATCGAAGGATATCAAAGGACACCAGAAACAAAATTGTTGACCTGCATCAGGCTGGGAAGACTGAATCTGAAATAGGTTAGCTGCTTGGTGTGAAGAAATCAACTGTGGGAGCAATTATTAGAAAACGGAAGACATACAAGACCACTGATAATCTCCCTCGATCTGGAGCTCCATGCAAGATCTCACCCCGTGGGGTCAAAATGATCACAAGAACTGTGAGCAAAAATCTCAGAACCACACGGGGGGACCTAGTGAATGACCTGCAGAGAGCTGGGACCAAAGTAACAAATGCTAACATCAGTAACACACTGCGCCGCCAGGGACTCAAATCCTGTAGTGCCAGATGTGTCCCCCTGCTTAAGCCAGTACATGTCCAGGCCCGTGTGAAGTTTGCTAGAGAGCATTTAGATGATCCAGAAGAGGATTGGGAGAATGTCATATGGTCAGATGAAACCAAAATAGAACTTCATGCTTTGGGGCTGTTTTTCTACAAAGGGACCAGGATGACCGATCCATGTTAAGGAAAGAATGAATGGGGACATGTATCTTTCCTTTCCCCAAGGTGAAAACCTCCTTCCATTAGGAAGGGCATTGAAGATGAAACGTGGCTGGGTCTTTCAGCATGACAACGATACCAAACACACCACCCGGGCAGCGAAGGAGTGGCTTCATAAGAAGCATTTCAAGGTCCTGGAGTGGCCTAGCCAGTCTTCAGATCTCAACCCCAGACCTCTTTGGAGAGAGTTGAAAGTCTGTGTTGCCCAGCGACAGCCCCAAAACATCACTGCTCTAGAGGAGATCTGGATGGAGGAATGGGCCAAAATCCCAGCAACAGTGTATGAAAAGCTTGTGAAGACTTACAGAAAACGTTTGACCTCCATCATTGCCAACAAAGGGTATATACAGTAACAAAGTATTGAGATGAAATGTTGTTATTGACCAAATACTTATTTTCCACCATAATTTGCAAATAAATTCTTTTAAAATCCTACAATGTGATTTTCTGGATTTTTTTCCCTCATAGTTGAGGTATACCTATGATGAAAATTACAGGCCTCTCTCATCTTTTTAAGTGGGAGGGCTTGCACAATTGGTGGCTGACTAAATACTTTTGCCCCACTGTACTGTATGTGTAATACCGTAGTGTAAGCACTGTGATGAAGCAAAGAACAAATGTTACATAACTTTAAATGTGCATGATTTGTGGGAAAGATAAATAAAATGCATTTACTGTTTTGGGAAGCTGTTGTTTATATTGTGCATACTGTACATGTACTATGATGGGGAGCTGTAATCATGTACAAAGTAAAACTGGTAGAGGAAGGGGCTGACAATGCTAGAAACTAAACTTTTGTTTAGAAACTAAACTAATGTTTCTCATGATTTTCAACAATCTCACATATCACTCATTCTCTATACCGCTTATCCTGGACAGGGTTCCACTGGGGGCACTACATGGGGAACAGCCTGGATGGAGTGCCAATTCATTGAAGGGCACAAGCACACAAACTTACACTTACACACCAGGGGCAATTTGGAAACAACAATTAGTCTAACCTGCCTGTCTTTGGACTGTGGGAGGAAACCGGAGGGGCAAGGGGAGAGCCCCTCCGAGACAGGACTCGTACCTTTGACCATGGATGTGTCAATGACATAAAGCTAACCTCTACGCCACTGTGCTGTCTCAACAACCCCTCTTAGAAAGGTTTCATGTATAACAAAATTCAACCCTTTTTTCCTTGATCTTATTTGCTGCAACTAGTTTCTGTTTGACTCACTTCGAAATTACAATCAAAGCATGTGTTTGCTTCATTTTTTTATTAAAACTCAACCAGTATAATGTTAATTCTAATATATTATAAAACTAATGATAAAAACTGCATACTCAAATAACCACAAACACAACTGGCTGATTTATCCATTGTGTCAAAGCTGCCCAAGGAGGAGGTGAAAAAGCATGCAAAAATCACACATTTTTAACAGTCTTGCAACACAAAGATGTTTTAAAAATGATGATTAAAAATATTCTCTATCTGTTTGCCATACTTTCTGCTTCATTTGAAAAGAAAACCTTGTTTTTTTCTTTAAAACTGTAAAAAATTTTGTTTTCTCATTTTGCTGTCAAACTATTCATATTCAAAAGCCAATATCCTTCATTTAGTGTACTGTAGGTCTTAGAGCAATTGCCTGCATGTTACTTTATGTGGATAAAATTTAATTATTTGTTTTTCATATTTCAATTGTACAGTATCTTTAGTTTTCTAAAAATTATTTGTAGGGTTTTCATTTCAATTATTAAAATTACATCTAGTATATTGAGCTTTGCTGAATCCAGTGACCTTTATTAATGAGATATAGTCCTAAGAGTTATAAGATCCCTTTCAAGAGCATTTTGGAGAGGACCGTTCTCATAATAAAACAGACTGGATTCTGGCTTTCTATCATGTTTATTACAAATGAAATGTTCCAATGTTAATTCCTTAGTGTCATGAGAAAGATCAAGTATAGAAAGTTAGTCGTTTCACAAATGATTTTATGTTGTAATGAGTGTTCTCTTCAAGAATGCAATGCCTGTATCCCCAAGTCACTCCAAGGAACAGTGAGGCATGCTGCAGGCACTAGGTCTTATATTCATTTTTCCCCAACCATTTTGAGTTTTTTTTTAAATTTATCTTCAGGGCTAAAATGCAGGGGAAAAAATGTGTGACAAGCCACAATGGGGTCCACGGTGCAAGCAAAAATGCTTAATCAGCTCCAGACAACATACTGTAATGCAGAGCTTTTGGTTTGACATGTTTGTCGTAGCTTTAAGGTACATTACTTCTGAGCACACAACATAAAAATAATACAAGATTTGAAATAACTGTATGACTATGAGCATGACATAGATATATGCTACCCTGCTTGCCCTTAAACTTTTTTTTTTCCATTGGTCGTATTTTCCTTATTTCTGAGGACAGAATTATCCAATATCAACTCTGTCAGAGTGAAAGATTGCTCCCAGACAGTGGAAAACTTTGAGGTCAAAGGTCATGCCTCAGGGAGGTTCCCCACATTTCCTATGAGAATAACCTCTAAGGCAGTATAGAAATGCTGCCAAACCAATTCAATAAATTTGTTTCATACTAGGAAAGAAAGCACAGGGTTGATGATGTTCCCAATGAGATAGAGGTTAGAGGATGGGACACACTTCAGCAGATGTAAATTTCTGTTTTTTTTTTCTTCTTTGGGTGATACTATGATTTGTGGTGCCATTTGTGTCTTGCTGTTCGTCACAACAACCTATATATAGGACACTGATCAGCCACAACACTAACACCACCGCCAGGTGAGTTGAATAACATTGATTATCGATTATATTCCAGTAAACTGGTGATACAGTAGGATCCGGGGCATCCAAGCCTCATCTATTCTTGTGGGGACTAATGGCTAGCCGATCCCACTCCAATGTAGCAGAAATTGCTGAAAAAAGTAAATAATAGATATAATAGAAATATATCAGATAACTCAGTGCACCACAGCCTGCTATCTACAGTATAGGCCTCAGCAGGCATTCTATGGATGCTCGATTGGACTGAGATCTGGGGAATTTGGAAGCCAGTTCAACAACCTTGAAAGGGTTCACTTGAGAATATTGCCAGTGTTAAAACATACTGGTATAAATTGTTATATTGTTGAAGGAAACATTCTGTCAGGAAAAACATTAAATAAGCTGTATGCCTAATTTAAAAATAATAATAGAATTCCAGCAGCGCTGTTCACATAACTATACTGTACATGCTGCAGCTTGGCTTCTTTGCACTGTATATTCTCCTTATGAGCTATGTTTTAGAAAATGTACTTAAAACATTAATCAAACCAAAAAAATGCATGTTGTAAAGGTTCTAATATCTATTATAGATATTTTTTAAAAGTATGTTATATTTCTGCAACACTCTGAATCCTGTTACCAAAATCCTTTCACCCATATGAAATATCTGAAATATGTCAGAAAGGTTATGAAGAGAAGAAGTATGTTCTCTCTGTCTTTTTTTCCCCTTCTTTTTTTACTTTTACTGTTCTTTTGAATAAATAATGCACATTCTCTCAACAGTTTCAAGGGCTAAATGGCACTCCAGTTGTGAAATCATCTGTGTTTCTTGGAACACATTCACTTTGTAATCTGGTAGCTCCTGCACAGAGTATCTGAGACATGCTTTTGTGTAAATTGTGTATTTACTGAAGGAAAGCTGATAATCATTCCACTCGAGAATATCGCCAGCGGAAAAACATACTGGTATAAATTGTTTTATTGTTGAAGGAAACATAGCCATTAAATAAGGCATATGCTCCAATTGAAAAATAATAATAGAATTCCAGCAGCGCAGTTCACATACTGTACGTAACTATACATGCTGCAGCTTGTCAAGCAATCGATTCAAGTGCCAGAACACATTTTTACATATATCAAGCAGGTGAGTTTTGTATGTGTAAGTGTAATTATACAGTATTTCAGTAAGAATGTCCGCTCATCACACATCTTCAGCAGATGCCTTAGTGTGTCTCCTGTGTCAATGTACAGTGTTGCTTGATTGAACCTTTACCAACAATTTGCCTTCATTGTACTCTTCTAACTGACAAGAGGACAGACTAAACAAGCAACTAATAAATGAATCCAGAATAGCATGAAGCTCTGAATCTCTGCAAACTACAGCTGCCTGTAGGCAATTGCCAACTCATCTTCAGTCACAGGTGCTCCATTGCCTTCACACACGTTTAATTTTATGAGATGCTGAGAAAAAGCATGGCTCTAAACAGTATTGTCTCGGTTGATTATAGCACATGAGCTATGCTAATTTCTGTTACACCATATGCTTTAGATGCTGTTCCATGCACACCAATAGTATGCACTAAGTGGGTTTAATGGAATGAAACTGTTCATAATTAAGACAGGCTAGTGTTGGGATGTTTCAGTCAAATTAAGTTTAATCTTTTCTGGGTGGCATGATGGTGTTGTTCTTAGCACTGTGACCTTGCAACTTGTGTGTGTGTGTGTGTGTGTGTGTGTGTGTGTGTGTGTGTGTGTGTGTGTGTGTGTGTGTGTGTGTGTGGAGTTTGCATTTTCTCCTCGTGTTCGATGGGTTTCCTCCAGTACTTCGGTTTCCTCCCACAGTGCAAAGATGTGCGGAGTAGGATGGCATTTCCAAATTCCCCTTAGTGTGCTTGTGTGCCTTGCGATGGATTGACACCCTGTCCTGGGTGTATAATGCCTTATGCCTTGAGTTCCTTGGGTTAGGCCAGTGGTTCTCAAAGTGTGGGGCGCGCCCCACTAGTGGGGAATACAGACGTGACAGGTGGGGCGCAATGAACGGGAGGAAAAACAGGAAAGTACCTATTCTAATTCATGCTTTTCTTTATTGATAATGAAGAGCGTACGCTCAAAAATAAACAATCACACATAAATAAATGGATCATTAATACAAGTAAATTTAAAATAACATCAGTTGTGGGCCGGGAGAAAAAGTGGAACCATAGTGCAACAATAAAGGTTTAACGTTTAACTTGAGCAGCGCTGCTCGAATCACAAATGGCTGCGCCGACCATCAAAATACATTTTACCACGCTGCGATGCGCACGTACAAACCAGGCATGGCAAGGCGGAAACACAGGGGGTCGCGCAGGTTTGTGATTCGAGCGGCGCTGCGCGATCCACCGGGCTGCGCAAATAAACCAGATCATCACTGCGCTATCCAGATAGTTGAGCTGCGCTGTATTTGCGCAGATATTCGGTTCAATCGGGTGCCACGGTTTCGTCCCACTTTTGATGTGTTTGGCTTCACATACACTTCGACAATGGAAGAAGACGGTGCAGCAGCAGTGAGTTTACTTACATGTGACAAAACCAACAACGAGGAGATTGTAAAGAAAAAAAGGTGCATCATCTGTGGTGTGGAATTGGTTTGGGTATAAGAAAAGTGATACGAATGAGATGAACGTGATTTGGAAGGTACACAAGTGCACTGTTTTAACAAGTGGTGGAAACACGTCAAACCTTTTCTATCATCTGAAATACAAATCGAATATGGCCAAAGTAAAAAAATGCGGCAAACCTCAGCAATTCACAATTTAAATAAAATTACATAAAAAAATGAAATTATGTAAAACAATTTCTTTGTGTTTTCATTTTTATTTAAGCATTTTCAGATACAAATTGCTATATTGTGATATCGTTATCGAGGTAGAAAATTGCTTATACCGTGATAGAAGATTTTGGTTATATCACCCACCCCTAATGAAGCCTATCTTCAGCTTGGATTCATGGTGGGGGCAGAAGAGAGACCCGTGTGTGTTTTGTGTCTTAAACTGCTGGCAGCAGACCGCATGAGACCCAACAAATTAGGAAGACACTTAGAGACAACACACTCCAGTCACGTTAATAAACCACTAGACGTCTTTGAAAGAAAGCTGGCAGAATACAGACAGCAGGAGAATCGCATGGTAACATCTGAATCAGTGGACAGCAAAGCACAAATGGCTTCATTCAAAGTTGCATACAGAATTGGCCAGTGCAAAAAAAAAACTATTTCATTATTCAATATTTCAATAAACAGTAAACTTGGCCGATTTCGTTATTATTTTGTTGACAAGTGGGGCTTGAAAATTCGCTCACCCCCTGAAGTGGGGAATGACAGAAAAAGTTTGAGAACCACTGGGTTAGGCTCTAGGCTTCTTGCAACCCCGTACAGGATAAGCAGGGACGAGAATGGTTGCAAAAGTGAGTAAATTTTTTTCTGCAGAGCACTAACAAATACTGTGTAGTTTGTGTTTGAAGTGTGATTATAGGGAAATGTAATGTCTTTGTCCTCTGTTAAGCTTAAAGGTTGAACTGTTGAACTAAAGTAGGGCCAATGTTTTAAATCAGAATTTTATTTTATTTATTTATTTTTTTACCTGGTGATTAATGGTGGCTTATTACCCGGGAAGATATGCAGTGTTCTTATGCTGAATTAAAGTCAGTAAGCAGATACACTTGTGTACATACATTAAGCCTAAATTACAAAAGGGTAGGACTTTAATTGCCATCTTTAATAGATTGATTTTTTTAATTACTGAAACATCCATTTTATCTTGTCAGGTTTTATGCAGCCCATTACGAATAGCAGCTTTCTAATTGAGTTCACAAAATGGCTCTAACCTGTGATTAAGTTTTGCCTTGTTTAATCACAGCATCTTGTGAGTCCGGTAGTCATTCAATCACCGAATCAGCCTTTGTTCGAAAGTGGGAAATTCATGTTGCTGATTGAGAAATGGTCACAGCCATGTGCTATGATGAGGGGACATATGGAGGTTTTAATGGGATTCAGCAGTGAAATGTGTCACCTTGTGTTATGGTGCAATAAAGTGCTTTAGACATAATGCGTGTGAGACTCTTTTAATTTACTCATGAGCTTTTACAGATGACTGAATCCGGCTGGACAGTATTTTTGTAGACATTTACTTCTGGAAGCTCATGGCTCCTGTACAAGCTGTCTCTCTGCAGGCGTTTTAATGATGCACCTTATTCCAGTCTTCTGAGATGCTCGTTTGTATTATTGTCCTCGCTAATCATGCTGTTGTCTCCTAAAATCTTTGTTCTGAAATTCCAAAAGACCTGGGGAGAAAGTCAAGTATGTCTCACAGTGTGAGTGCTGTAATGCATTATAATGTTTAAACATTTCCTGAGGCTTTAAAAAAGGATTAGTGAATTGCATATCACGTGCAGTATAACCCTGGACACCAATCCCACTCTGACTGTAATCATATACAGTAGTCTGCTAAACATATTTTATCACATGAGGAATAGTTAATTATTATTCTAAGGCTTACATCAATGCTAGCAGTACAGCTGCTCTTCTTAACTGTAGACAGGCACATCAAATTTTGTATTAAACAATGATTAAATAAAATTGAATAAACTTTTTTTTTTTTTTTTACAGGAAGTGCTAAAACCCCTGTAACATTCAACGAGAATGGGGATGCTCCAGGACGATACGACATCTTCCAGTATCAAATGATTAATGATTCTGCGGAGTACAAAGTCATCGGGCACTGGACAGATCAGCTGCATTTAAATGTGAGAAATGGCATTTGTGTTCTTGTGTTATAAATTATATGTTTTGCCGATTAAGTTAAAGGTCAATGAGAGTAAATGGTTATTATGACTATGACGATGAGAATGTTGTTGCTTTTAACTATGTCTGAATGATGACACTAAAACAGTCCCGTTTAATTCCAATTAGTTCCATTTAATTAAATCTTGAAAAAAATATACTAAGAGCACATCCTAATTTAAAACAGATACCCATAATTATACTTGTGTACCTCTCCAGTTGGGTGTCATGCAGTGGGTGAGTGGGGACTCATCTGTGCCCCCCTCAGTGTGCAGCATGCCCTGTCAGACCGGGGAGCGAAAGAAGGTGGTAAAAGGTGTGCCATGCTGTTGGCACTGTGAGCGCTGCGAAGGATACCACTACCAGGCCAATGAGTTCATGTGCCAGCTGTGTCAATACGAGCAGCGGCCTGACCAGAACCGCACTGGCTGCCAGCCCATCCCTATCATTAAGCTGGAGTGGCACTCTGCCTGGGCCGTGATTCCAGTTTTCATCGCCATTCTGGGTATCATGGCCACCACATTTGTGATAATCACTTTCATACGCTACAACGACACACCAATTGTACGTGCCTCAGGCAGGGAGATGAGCTACGTGCTTCTGACAGGAATATTCCTCTGCTACATTACCACATTCCCTATGATCGCAGCTCCCGGACTTGGTGTGTGCTCCTTCCGCAGGCTCTTCCTCGGCCTGGGTATGTGCTTCAGCTATGCTGCACTCCTCACCAAGACCAACCGCATTCACCGCATCTTTGAACAGGGCAAGCGCTCAGTGACGGCGCCACGTTTCATCAGTCCTGCCTCTCAGCTCTTCATCACCTTCAGTCTAATCTCAGTGCAGCTCATGGGTGTGTTGGTGTGGTTCATTGCTGACCCGCCACACACGTTTGTGGATTATGGCGAGCAGCGCACACAGGACCCTGAAAACGCCCGCGGTGTGCTGAAATGTGACATATCGGATCTCTCACTCATCTGTTCGTTAGGTTATAGCATTCTCTTAATGGTCACATGCACTGTTTATGCCATCAAAACCAGAGGAGTACCAGAGACCTTCAATGAGGCCAAGCCTATTGGATTTACTATGTACACCACCTGCATTATTTGGCTTGCATTCATACCAATCTTCTTTGGGACGGCACAATCTGCAGAGCGGGTGAGTTCAAGGTTTACAAGTATCCTGCTTGGATTCTTGTTAAACACACATATAAGTACTGTATATACAACACACACTATAGACCTTACAGGTAAACAAGTATCATTTTTAAATTGCACATTTAAAAAACTAAACAAAATATAAACTGAAATTTATATACATAAAGAAATTTTAAAATGTTAATACCAGAATCACCCTTTCCTGAAATTGAAAAGTGGGGAATGAATATGGGACTGAGCATTCCCATTCCATCTCAAGTCAATTCTAACAGACAAATTTTATTTTCTGTGTATTTCTGTTTATTATTTATTGATTAGGATTTTCAGTTAAAATTCTCAAATTAGAGCATGACCAGTTGACAAACAGCTTAGAAATAATAAGTACTGTAGTAATAAAAACACACACATAGATAGATAGATAGATAGATAGATAGATAGATAGATAGATAGATAGATAGATAGATAGATAGATTTTTTTCCAGAAATATGTTACATGGTTTTGTATTGTTTCATAAATAATTTTTTTTCATTAATATTTAGCCTTAAAGGGTGCATATTATGCACAAATAACTTTTCTAAACATGGTCTTAAGTATTAGTGATGGGTCATTCATGAACAGTTTCAAGTCTTTAACATGATTCAGAAGTACGAGTAGTCTCAGAATGATTAGTTAATTTTCTACTGGCAAAATGCATTTGCAAAGCATCACAAAACCTCCATAAGTTATGTACAGGAAACAGAATTGAGAGGTTTCTTCTTCATGAGCCTTCTAGTCCAAGTCATTTGTTCTTTTGTCACATGACTCTCATAGACGCTTTGTGACAAAGAGAATGAATGATTCGGACCAGAAGATATGAGAGGTGAGCTGCTCATTCAGTTTATCCTTAGCTGCATTGTAATATTTTCATTACTGGAACTATAGCCAAAATGTGTGTATGTAGATGTGTTGGGGGTCTGTATATTGAAAATTTAACATTTTATTTTATTTCTGATCAAAAGAACAAAATTAGAATTAGAACAAGATTCAAAGAACAGAGTCATTAAATGAACCTACAGTAACTTCACATCACTATTTAGTATCTCTGTTCACAAGAACAGTTTTCAACAAGAAGTACTTCATACTGACTGGCTAGAAAAACACTTCCACAAAGGGGAGAGTAGCACATTAGCAATTTAAAGGTACATACAGTACAGTTGATTGCATTTGAAACAGTACAACAGAAGCAGTGTAATTGATGCCAGAATACAGATGTCGCCATTAAAAACGCACGTTTCGAGAAAAGGGATCCCGTGACTTGCCGCGGCTTTGCGCGGCTGTGTGCGGGAAGCTGTGAAAATGCCCTTCATTACCTGTAGGGGGCAGTCGTGTTTCAGTCTGAAGTATTGTGTGTCTACTGAAGCCGAAAATGTGTCCAAATTAAACCGCGCATGCGTGTTTGGAAACGCTGTGCCCGCGCTGTGGATCAGTCGGTTGTGGATCATCACGGAGGTACTACACGGCGTGGCTGGAGCTGGAGTTTGTCGTGTTCGAGGGAATGTGTTTCTGTTTTGGATGTGATTCTCGCTTTCATGACTCCCAATTAATGTTAATCTTAATTTCAGGACGTACAATTATCAATATTTCTGTTTTTAAAAGTGTGGAGATTCACAAAACACCGTTTTCGTGTAAAAACCAGAACCTACGGAGACCCCTAGGGGTCCTGTGGTAAATAAATAAAAAAATAACAAACCGAGCGCGCAGATTAATAAACCGAGATGCGTGTTTCTTACCCCCACCCCTCGTCTCTTCGCTATTCATTCACAGGCTGCAGCGCACGCACGCACGCACGCACACACACGCGCGCGCGCACACACATACTCTCCTCCCCTGAGCCCTCTGTAAACATCCAATCACCGTCCATATATGCAAATGATTCAAGACATGACAAGAGTGGATTGGAGAGAAGAGAGCTGTTCATTTATTATAAAAGAAATAAAAAAATATATATTTTTTTAACATAATATGAATTGTTCTATAGCCCATCTACTATAACTTTTTTTTTATTATTATTCATAAGAAAACTTTTCAGTTTTGTAAATATTATGGTTATAGTGTGTTAATTCTTACTTTAGGTTAAACGTTTTAAAGAATTAGACCATCCAGCTAAGATAAATATTGTCGTTGATTGATAAAATCTGAATTAAGGATATTTTATTTTATTTAGTTTTATTAATTTAATTTAAAATTTTCAGTTTCCTCCCTGAGGGATTGCCACCTTATTGTGGTCAGGGGGTTTGCGTGCCTCAGTGACCTTAAGATCTACACCAGCAGGAGCTTAGTCTTCAAGTGGGACACCCAAGTTGGACAGGTCTGAAGGTAGAGGCCTGACAAAGTGCAATCCACTTCTCCAGGCTTCTGATGCAGCTAACAACACAATTCAGCAAGGACAATACTGTTACAGGGGAAAAAACAGTGATCGAACATGTGTACACATGATGCCACCTTCACATTTCTCACTGCTCCCCCATATGTGCCTGTCTTACACGGGAAGATATTTCCATTTGGAGATAGCGTGGGATTATTAATTAAGAAACTTAAAAGGAAACCAAAAGAAAACTGAAAATACAAAATAACCAGGGCCCGGTTTCTCGAAAGCTTCTTATCACTAAGTAGTTCTTAAGTTGTACCTTAACCTCTCTCTTAACTTTATGGCGCATTTCCCGAAACGTTCTTACGCTAAGTATCTCTTAGCTAAGTCACACATTCGTAAGGTTGGTCTGGACCAACCTTAACTCATACTTAGCGTAGTTTCAGCTCAAGACACTAGTCGCCGCCACTGAGCAGCAGTCTTTATAAATCAGCGGTGTATGCAAACACATTATGGCACGTTATCAAATCCGTATTAATGATGGAATATACTGTAGACCTGTTTAAGAATTTTATTTTATTTGATATCAGAACTAATAGAATGACTTTTAATTAGCCTATTTCATAATGTGACTAATGCATTAAAATTGCCAATCACTATTAATATTAAACAGGTGGCGAATAATTTGGCAGCGAGCGTGGTGTTGTGTTAAACTGAAGACAGCGCGGTCCGCGGAGCTGTGTGTGTCATGTACATTTTTCCTTTAGACAAAACTTCAGCCCTTTTCATATTTTCCCCGTGGTCGTTATTAAAAAAATATTTAAATAAAAGTTTTGCCTTCCAAGGCAACTGATTATGGAGCTTCTTGAGCTGCTCAGACCTGCGCGTGCCAGACCAACGCGTCGTACTTACTGTACTTACTGTACTTATTGTACACTCCCCGTCCCGATGTCCAACTGCTCGCTGCTTTTTGTTTAAAATATGTTTCATTGATCATTAGCCATTATCCATGACTTTATGGGTTTTTCTTTTGACACGTTTTATTTTTATGAAATTTGATTTAGTTAAATGAGAAAATAACCATGGGAGTTTCAAACCCCGCATCCATTCATTTTTCTGGGTGATTGTAATGTTTAATACCCCTACAGTATTCACTTATGCGGTTTGACTCACTGTGAGATGCGGTGTTATACCCCTATCTCACCTGCACGATCTCGCGCTGTGGCCGTAGGCTTGATCATGATTCACCCCGAGTTTTTGCGCTGTGATTACGTTTCCATCTTTCCGCGTAAAAAATTCAACGTTTAATTTTTTGCTGATCCTCGAGGAAGCTTGCAGATCTTCGCGGAACGTTAAAGGCAATCGCGGCAGCTCACGGAGATGAGTCAGGCCACACAGGTGAGATAGGGGTATTAGACACCGTGATCCGCCTCGAGTGGCCGCCCGACGGTCCGCGAAGATCTACAAGGTCCGCGAGCTTCCACATGTTATATTTTTTTTGCGTGGTAAGATGGAAACGTAATAACAGCACCAAAGCTCGCGCCGAATCATAATGAACCGCACTTACGGCCCCGCGTGTGAGATAGGGGTATTAAACATCGTATTCATTCCATAAGTGCACTATACAACCCCAACAACTGACATACTTTACATTGTTTCTGAAGCTGGTGAAGAGGTCTTCACTAGTGTTATCAGCTGTTTGTCCATCAACTACTGTATGATTGGGTACCCGGTTCGTTTCACGGCCACATGTTACATGAAAATATTAGCGATATTAATTAATTAATTAATTAATATATTTGTCTATTATGGCATGTTATTGTTAAGTTAACCCATGTCGAAATAAACGCTATTAAAAGAATTTAGTGCAATGCTTAATTTGCATAGAAAGTGCCGTCTTTCTTAACGCTGTCATGAAAAAGGAGTCAAAAATCGATTCCTGAGCAACCGATGTCCGCTAATTCAGGACCATCACTGTAGACAGCGCCGCGTAACGTCAGACGTAAGAGGCAGCAACTTAAGAAGACTCCTAAGAGACAGTTCGAGAAATACTCTTAGAAAAGTTATCACTTAACGTAAGATATATCTTAAGAGTCTACTTAGCGCGCGAATAGTGTGTGTTATCGAGAAACCGGGCCCAGATCTCCGCCGTCTACACGAGAACGGACGGGATTCTGGGAAACTAAAACAAAAAACTAAAGATGTTCTCGGGGCTTATGCCCTTACCGAGGATTTATAGGAAGAGAGAGAGTAGAGTTTGTGCTTTGTGAATTTTAACCCGAGAGCGCGCGCTAAACTGATGCGTGTCTCTCTCCCTCACTTTCTCGCCGGTGTCTTATACAGACAGAGGCTTGGGCTTTGCCTGTGTCTTCTTCAGCACGCTTTGTATTTGGCACTGACACCTTTTACTGGTGCGACCGAATGATCAGACGGAGTGTCGCGGTATCATGACCCGGCCCATTCTGAACAGTTTATGCGCGGCTCTGCCCCTCGCGCGAGCCGCGTCGTTATATACTGTACATATCCACAAATACTTTAACAACATACACTTATCATGATTTGCATTTTATATGAATGTTACATATGAGATGCGCGCACAAACACATACTTATATAATATATTCACATACAAACACATACTGTATACACATAAAAGCATAATATATTCAGTAAATTTGTGAATTACACTCAAAGTAATTATGAAGTCTGATTTGATTGGTACCATTAAACATTTTATTTATTCATTTAATTTTATCTATTTATTCTATGTTTTGCTGGCGAAATACATTTTAGGCAGAGACGTCTTGCTTGGTTTTGTTAAATAGTTTTATACCCCTCAATTCTGCCAATTCCCCCATCCGCGAAACCGGTTTGATAACTTCACACCTACATCAAAGGTGAGAAGAGGGATTATAGTAACTGAGCGCGCTGTCACGTTGTATATACTGTACACACACACACATGCACACACACACACACATATATATATATATATATATATATATATATATATATATATATATATATATATATATATATATTGTTCATTCATGTTTTCTGATGATGGCGACACATTTTTACGTTTTAAATAAGATATGTTGGCATATTCACGAATCAGGACATTCGCATAGTTAACACTATCAGATAGCCGACTATCAGGAAACTAAATTAATTTCAATACCATTTAAACTGAGGCATTGCCATGTCTTTCATTGTTTTGTCCCTGTTAAGACATTACAAAAACTATATAAGAAACTTTTAAAGCACGAATTTGGGCATCTCATTTCATCATTATGAAAATAACATGAAGCACATATACACACACGTTCATTATGAAATATCTGTAAAACAAAATAAAAGTCATGTTTGCTTTAGCATTGGAAACAATATTGTTTTAGGTTAACTTTATACACAATTCAGTTGTACTTGGTCCGGCTTTTAAATAAAGTCCTTCCATGCGCCATCTGGCGGATATTCAGTGAAGCACAACACATTTATTTTAAATTCCCGAATGTTGCCTCCGGCAAGTCCCAGCACGCCGCACGCTAAATTGCGGCTTCTCACGGGAAAACACGCGCAGTCTTAATGGCGATATCTGTACTTAGTCCGAGTGGTGTTTCAGCTGGAACATTATTAACAGAAACATTTTGGAGACATCTAAGACTTATGTAATCTTTTTAAAAAGGACTATAAAATGTCACCTTTAATATACGCTAAGTGTCCAAACCCCAGTTTGTGTATAATAATAACAAAAATACTGTCATGTGTCACGTTTCTCGTTTTCGCTTTCGGTTTCTCGTCTCGGATTTGTTTGCCTCGTTCTTTGATCTCCCAGTTTTGACCTTGCGCTTTCTCCCCTGGTTTTCGGCTTCTCGTCTACGGCCTTTGGATTAAACGCCACACTCTTTGATCTTCCGGTTCTCGAATCTCTGCTCTCCCTTTTGACTATGCCTTCCGCCTTTCGTTTTTGCTCTGATGCTTCACCGCCTGACTTTTGGTTTCGACTCCGCTTCTGCCCTTCGACCACAATTTCATTTAACCTTGCTGTTATTCATCTGCACTTGGATTCACCTCGTTCTGCTTCACCCCGTGACAGAATAATTCAGCCATCGATATGGATACAGCAGTTGTTGACCGCATGAAATCGGCGCTGGAGAGTCAAAGCACACCTCTCAAAGTTCACCACCAGGAGCTGCTCAACACCAAGCAATACCTTGCTGATGTCACAACCCAGCTCCAACGGCTCCAGCACTCTCCAACGTCAAGCAGGGACTCCCAAACACATCATGAACCATGTCTTCCCGCCCCTCCCACCTATGAAGGAGATCCAGGCACCTGCCGATCCTTCCTCTCTGTGCTCAGTGATTTTTGAGCTACAGAACTCCACCTTCACTTCTGAACGCTCTAAGGTGACATATGTTATCATTCTCCTTTCAGGGAGAGCCAGAGAGTGGAGCACGACACTCTGGGAGGCCCATGCCCCTTTGCTGCTCAAAATTTTTGTATTTTTCTCAGGAAATGAGGAGGGTATTTGATCGGTCATGTTATGGCAGAGAAGCAGGACGCAAGCTATTGAACCTCCGCCAAGGCTCCCGCTCGGCCTACTACAGTACTACGCCATTGAGTTCCGGATACTGGCTCTCTCAAGTGGATGGAACAAACGAGCACTGAGCGACAGGTTCTTTGAGGGTCTGTCAGAAGCACTTAAAGACCCACTAGCCTCCCAGGAACTCCCCTCCTCACTCCAGGAGCTCATGGATCTAGCGGGTCGTGTGGATTCACATCTTCATCTTCGCACATCAGTCAGGACGTCACCACTCAAAGTCAATCCAAGACCACAGGCCCACGAACAGAAGGAGACCATGCGTTTGGGCAGGACCTACATTTCTCCTGAGGAACGACGCAGAGTGGAGGGGGCCTGTTTCTACTGCGGAAGTTCTGGTCATCAACTTAAGTCCTGCCCAGTAAAGAGGAGGAACCCTCTAGTTCAACTGGGGGCACCTGAAGGTGCGACTTCAAGAAGTCTCCCAGACCAGCGTCAGCTACTCCCTGTTTTTCTCATTCACGAACAGCAGTCTCACCTGGTGCAGGCATTAATCGATTTAGGCTCCGACCATAATCTAATCAATGCAGCCTCAGCCAAGGCCCTTGGAGACCCACCTCAAGGTCCAAGCCATCGACGGGAGCCACCTTCATGTTATCACTCATAAAACACCTGTTCTAGGCCTACGGGCCTCGGGGAATCACTCCGAACAGATCCCTCTGTTCATCATGGAAGGATCCCACACCACAGTCGTCCTGGGCCTGCCTTGGTTGATCCACCTTAACCCACACGTCGATTGGGCCAGGAACACAATCATCACCTGGGGCCCTTCATGTTCCACGACCTGCTTGCAAGCCGCCACCATGCCACACCTCTATCCTGTCGCCTCGGAGCAGCCACCGGACCTCACCAACGTGCCCACTGAATATCACGACCTCCAGATGGTGTTTAGAAAATCTCGCGCCATTTCTCCCCCCCCCCCCCCCCCCAACCTTATGATTGCGCCATAAACCTGCTTCCGGGCACCACTCCTCCCAAAGGCCGCCTTTATACTTTATCGCCCAAGGAACGCGAGGCCATGGACCACTGTATCATGGAGTCCCTCGCAGCAGGGATTATTCGTCCGTCCTCCTCCCCCATGTTTTCAAGCTCCATGGCCTTCCCAAGGACATTGTCTCTGATCGTGGCCCACAGTTCACCTCACAGTTCTGGAAGGCATTCTGTAAGCTCATCAGAGCCACCCCAAGTCTGTCATCAGGATTTCACCCTCAATCCAATGGGCAGACGGAAAGGAAGAACCACACCCTCTAGGTCGCCCTGAGGTGCATGACCTCCCGGGATGTCGCCTCATGGAGCAGATTCCTGCCCTGGGTCGAATATGCCAACAACTCCCTAGTCTCTTCTTCTACCGGGCTGTCTCCCTTCCAGTGCTGCCTGGGTAACCAACCACCCATGTTCCCCTCTCAAGAAGAGGAGGTCAGCGTCCCTTCTGTCCAAGCCTTCATTCGCCGCTGCAGGAGGACCTGGTCTCAAGCCAGAAAAACGCTGCTACGACAAAGCAAAACTTACAAGAAACAAGCAGACCGTAGACGCTCTCAGGCCACGTGTCCCAGCTACCTACGTCGTGTTGCCTCATGCCCATTAAGTCTTAATATAAAATTAATAATAAAATTTTATCTCTTAATATAAAATTTTATTTTGCAGTTCGTTTGGAAATCAAGGTCCGAAAATCTGGAGGAAGAGTGTAGATTCTGTTTGGACAGAATCCAAACAGCTTGACGTCCATTGTGAACCTTCCACAGTCTGTGATGATTTGGGGTTCCATGTCATCTGCTGGTGTTGATCCACTGTATTTTATCAAGTCCAAAGTCAGCATAGCCATCTTCGTGACGCTTTTAGAGCACTCCAGGCTTTCGTCTGCTGACAAGCTTTAAGGATATACTGGTCTCCTTTTCCAGCAGGATTTAGCACGTGCACACAGTGCCAAAACTACCACTAACATTGCTTTTGCTGACCATGATTTTACTGTGCTTGATTAGCTAGCCAACTTGCCTGACCTGAACCTGGTAGATAATCTATAGAGTATTTTCTAAAGGACGATGAGAAGCTCCTGACCCAACAATACACATGATCTGAAGGCTGCTATCAAAGCAACCTGGCAATTCTTGTCTACTACTATGATTTCCAGCTGTAATTCATACGTTTGAATTAATGTGCTTATATTGATATGTTATCATGTCTATAGTATCAGCTTTTACACAAAAAATTTAATCTCAGATGTTTGATATGATCTAGAGCTAGACAACAGAATTTACACACTTATATCACTTAAACACTTTACCATCAAATGTTTAAATTACACAAAGATAACCTGAGTAAATACAGTGAATCAAAAGTCAGTTTGGACGGCTTTGTTTTTTCTTAATAAATCATTATTTCAAAACTGGATTTGGTATATACTCGGTTATCTTTTTGCTATATTAAATATTGCTGATAACATGAGAAGAGCGGCTAGTGAGGACATAACTAGTTTTAGTTGTGGGGCGCTCCATCTTTGCACATGACCACTTCACACATTCTCAGCAGTGATGATGTTCTCATAACCGCTAGAGATGCACCTGCACAATTTGGATAGATGCAATAAAAGGTGCCAATTAAAATGAATCAAGACAACAAACTTACAGACAACTCTCATACAAAATTATTCATATTTAAAACTATCTAATTTTTTTTTTTTTAAATAGTCCTTTACTTATTATGCAAAATTTATGGTATGTACTGTAGGCCTTCCCAGATCCGGACAAAGTTGGTCCAATTCAATAAAAGGTTACTAAATTATCAAATACTTCCAGCACACCCTGCTGTTTTTGTTCTGTATGTTCTTCTACTAAATATAATAATTCATTTTCAGACATGTCATCTTAACTAAGAACTGTTGTATAAACAACTGGGATGGATTGAAAGTGTTCCCTGGTCAGATGTTACCTCAGCATGTTATACAGTAGCTGATGAGTCTTTACAGCTGATGAGTGGAAGGCTATAAACTTTTTTTTTTCTCTTAAACAATATTTCATCCTACTACTCATTAGTGCAGTTGTTTTGCATCTGTGAATAACCCAGTAGCATCATTACACAGTCTCTGCTTGAGTAATATCCATGCTGATTGTTTATTTTCTCCCTGACAATTCCAGTTGCTCAGTGCATGTGCTGTGTTCTGCTGGAGGAGGGTTATCTTGTTACTGCTAACAGTGAAATGTGACAAAAAAACGAACAGTAGCTAACGCAATACAGATATTTGTCTGTGAACATGAAAATAGTCTCTGTGGATTTTAATGTGTTTTCTGTTCAGACTGGAAGGATGGGACATTTTAACACAGTTCTTACATATAGGTGCATGTGTTCCTTGTTTGAACTTAACTGAAATTGAATGTAATGTTCAAGACATCATATAGTACAGTATGTGAATGCCAATTAGCCTAATTTGGATTTCTTTGGATTGTGGGATGAAACCGGAGTACTCGGAGGAAACCCATCAAGCAAGGGGAGAACATGCAAACTCCACACACATACCTGTGGAGCAGCATGTGTCACAAAATGAATACATCATCTACTGTACTTTAAAAAATGCTTTTACAAAACCTAAACATTACTTACCTTAAACCAGAAGCTAGTTTTACCTGGCTACATGAATCTTTTTTTTATGCAGGAACGTAAATAGAAAAGCATTAATGATATAATTTAAACTATGAAAATGTAATTAAGGACATACAGTATAAAATAAGGTTAGATAAAACATAATGTTTGTACGTACTGTAACTTGTGGCAACACTACCTAACCTTTTTTCTAACTAAAAAATTATATACTAGGCCTTTCAGCAATGTTTGGCTGAATCCCATTTGGACCTCTTACCCCTACACATAGCCCTACCATTTCGTTTGGCGCGTTCACATGAAGGGGTAGGGGTGTCTCATTTCTCTTTTGGTTGGAGGGGTAGGGGGAAGGGGAAGGGCCAGATAGCCCTCCAAACTAAGATTTTTCAGGACCTCACTTCAAATGAAGGGCTAAGCAAAATTTCAACATGGCTGCTCACTCGAGCAAGCAGACCCATAAATGTTAATTTTTGTCATTAATAAAGATTTTTATGACATGTTTTCATTATATGTATATTACCTTTAGTCTTGTGTTTGTGTTTATGGTGATGTTCTGTAAAGAAACGTTTGCAAAAAAATCGCTAAAGCGGATAGTACAGATTGCACGATATTACAAATATATATTTTTATGTCACATACACTTTACTGCATGCTACAAACAAATATGAAAGTTCAGTAGCACGGCAGTTTGCCGAGCATTTGATAACGCATTGTTTGTTTTGCTTATGGCCATATGTGTACATGTAAATGAACGGTGCTTACACTATTCTTACTTACTGCAACGTGACCACAGTTTTGTAATTTATATTCTGTATATGGACGGCTGAGGAAACCCGAAGGCTCATCCGTGTTCGTGGTGAAAATTAGCAACTTTTTTAAAAATCGAAATACGGCGCAAAAAAACTTTGGGAGTGAGTAATCTCTCTCTTATTGGAATGTGTGATAAACATCGGCGCATGTCCTCTGACATAACATTAGGAACTAGCGACAACGTATGATGACGTATAACATTGTTGTAGTGGTGTCCCATTTCTTAAGGGAAATATTTAAACCCTTCCCTTTACCCTTTATGATATTGACTACTTTTCATGTCTCATTTAAATCATCAAAATTACATTATGAACTATTATAATAAGCAAATGAAATGGATGCGCAAAACAGGTCTTTCTCATAACCTTTTGTCTGTAATCAATATGAGATAACAGCCAGGATTCTCTAACATACCCCTCAGAGGGCTCAAAGGAAATGAATAACTTGACAAGCATCTCATACTCTGTAGACTGTAATAAATTATTTTATAAAGTTATGTAAGAGAAAAAAAACTATTTCCTTTACATCTGTTACTTTGTGTTCATCTTTGCAAAATGCCAATACACTGAGACACAATGGGATTAATTCAGCAACACATGTTTCATCTTTTGTGATTATCTTTCCTTTATTTTCTCTCTTCAGAAGATTAGGCAATGCAATGAGGCAGCGCAGTGCAGCTATATGTAGCTTCACTATGTACTGTAGCATCACTTCATCTCTTTGTGTTCTAGTACAAACAGAACCGCAGGGCAGTGTCTGACTAGTTGTTGTCTTTCAGGAAAAAAACATAAAATAAGCATAAGTACACACACACACACACACACACACACACACACAATATACACTATATATATATATATATATACATACAGTATATGGTTCCTCAAGCTCCTATAATCATTCCCATTTCTTACAAGCTACTAAGCGAACCCAAATGATAACCCAAATGAGAGCCTTGTACTGTACAATGGGCCCTATACTCCCTTCTTACCCTGTCACAGCCATTGCTTGAGTACAGGGTAAATCCAGACTCATTAGACAACATGACCATAAATGAATGAATAAATAAATGACATTGGGTAATTAAGTAACAACAGTAGTCAGACACATTTGCTCTTCAGGTACAGTTCTTGCAAGAACAATATTGTCAAGTGCATTATTTCTTCAATTGCCTTCAGCATTGTTTTACTATAAATAAATAACAGCAGAGACCATGAAATTAGAGAGAGAGAGAGTGTGTGTGTGTGTGTGTGTGTGTGTGTGTGTGTGTGTGTGTGTGTGTGTGTGTGTGTGTGTGTGTGTGTGTGTGTGTGTGTGTGTTTTCAAAAGTATGATGTGTATCTAGCCTGAACTGTGGAGCATTACAAGATCTATTTTGCTGATGTCAATCAGTTAGTGTACTGTTTTAATATTATTAATAAGGCCAATTTACTTTGCATATGATTCATTTTCTTTTTTTTTTGTGGACATAATATCAAAAAAATTAAAATAATCAGCCAGCCATTTTAGCATAAACCACTGCTCTAGCTTCTGAATAAGACCACAGACCCAAAATGAACGGAAATGTAAGAGAACTGTGGGATTCTGTACCTTCTCCCTGTTTAAATAAGTATCTGCAACTTATAATAAAATAGTCTATAATATTTTTTAAGGAGACTAAAATACAGTGCAGCATACTGTAGTATAACAATAAAGGGGAATTTTAAAAAGTTTAAAATGTATATATTTTTTTAAAACCATGAAACAACAATATTAATAAGCATCTGTAATTTATGTACAGTATATTATAATTGTAATCCTCTGCATGGTGTCACGATTGAATGCACCACAATACAAAAAAAATCTATTTAGGTGAATTCAGCTCATTATTACAGTATAATAAGATCTCGACCGCTGGGTTATTCTTGGTTTGTGCACTTGAATATAATAATGGAAACAAACACTATGTAAACTTAAACAGCTTAAAAAAGCAATATCATTCAGGAAGGAGTAACAACGATCCTAGAATCCTTTGGTTTAACTTTTCAGCAAAAGTGCCACTATCTTTAGAGAACCTGAACAATTACTAATACATTTAATTAAATTAAATTTAATTTAATTTAATTTAATTTAATGCTTTAAAGTAATTTGGAAAAAAAAAAAGTACTAGCTACAGTCAAGGACGGGGGAACTACAGCTCTACAGCAATAACCGTACAAACTATTGTACAGATGTTTTTTCCCCCAAATTTGAGAATTTGGAAATGTTCCTATCTAAGTTATTTCAAAACAATTTATAAAATGTGCAGAACAGATATCCATAACGGTTTAGTTCAGAGAGTAGGCCTCGGTCTGGTTTAGACTTTAGTTAAGTAATGGTTTTGAAGATGCTGATATGCTAAAGTTCTTCTTCTCTGTATCGTAGATGTACATCCAGACGACTACTCTGACCATGTCTTTGAGCCTGAGTGCATCTGTGTCACTGGGAATGCTCTACATGCCCAAAGTCTATACAATTATCTTTCACCCTGAGCAAAATGTGCCGAAGCGCAAGCGCAGCTTTAAGGCTATTGTCACAGCTGCCACCATGTCCAGTAAGCTCAGTCAGCTGGCCAGTGAAAGACCAAACGGAGAGGTGAAAACTGAACTCTGTGAGAGTATGGACAACAGCAGTGAGTATAGATCACATTTTTTATTTTCTTCTGACAGATCTTGTGTATGTTTCAGTGTTTAAATGCTGTAGTTCAGCTTACATTGCATAACCCTTATTTCCCATTATGGGACAAAATGTACTGTCTGATTGCAGTTCAATCTATTTATTTAAACAAATTTTATTTAAATTTGAACTGATAATGGCCTGATTTACTCATCTTCTGGTATATTGATAGAATACAGTAAACTTTGGCTCTATGGAGAGCAAATACATTTGAAGAGGAATTCATTCTTTATTCATTAGATGCACTTTTGAATGTCAACTCGATTTGTTCTAGAAACCGGGACAGGAGATCTTCTAATCAATAGAGGAAGCTATTCGTTTATAGGGCTCTAATGTCTATATAGACTTTAGAATACTTATCATTGAACGTTACATTGTATCTTTGTCACATCATCTGATTGTAGTAAAAGCAAATATTAAGGCTCCTCCTCCAGTGCCAGAAGAGACTGCGATAGTTAGCCAAATCATAACTGATTGAAATCAAAACATAAATGGTATGTATGTAATGGAGTATGCAATTTAGCATTTGGAAGGAAAATATGTATGATAATATTTTGCTGGGTTTTATCCATCATTTTAAACTCACAGCACTGATCAAAGCCGTCAGAGTCATACTCATCAACACAAGCATATTGTGATGCAGTGCCAGTCTGTCCTTTAAGTGTCAATATTAAGCCTTCATGTCTAATGTTTAAATATATTAATATTTTTGAGCAGACTATTTCACATTATGCTAACAGGTTAAGGCCTATCAATCATATGTCAGTGTAAAGTATGTTACCATTACCTTATACACTATGTGACCTAGGAATCAAAAGGCTTACAGTACAGTGAGCTTATATTTACTGTATGGCCCATTCCTTTTCATAATTTCTTAATTACTTCCACTTGACCGAGATTTAATCTTATCAACTGAAAGTATTTATCAAAGGAACAGTGTCATGAACAAAAGAATATGAATTTCTTCGTTTTCATACAGCTCAAATGAGCAGAAAGCATACTGAGCCTTGAGTTAATCTAATCTGGTATAGAGAAGTGTGATATTGGAGGTTCAAAGTCACACTTTCAGAAAGTGGTGCCACAAGTCTGTGTTAAAAATAGAAGCATCATCATAAGGCCTATCATACACAGGACAAAAAACGTGTTCTCCTCTTCTCTTTTGCAGCATTACCCACCAAAACAACGTATGTCAGCTATACCAATCATGCCATGTGAAGATACATCCTGAATAGAGGATTTTTCGAAGGATTATTGGAAGTGACTGGAATTAAAGCATGAGACTTTAATGTTGTTCATGATAAAGAGAGTGTTTGTTGTACTGAGACAAATCTTGCCTGTTTTTTCTAAGAGTTAAACATACAGTATTGGCCATACAACAGAGTGACTGGGACAGCACTCATTGCTGGCACAACAACACATGGAAATGGGACTTCACTGAAGCAGAGGAAAAAATATATAAATATATATAAATAAAAGATAAAACATTATAAAAGAAATATTGGAGTCAACCATGTTAGTTGTTATTCTGATTGTAAGTATTTTGTGATTGTGTGCAGATTTTTTTCATTCTTGTCCCACGGTGTGAGATCTGCATTGGAAAATGCCTTTGTCTCTTGTAATGGCTACTCTGGTCAATTAGCGCTGGTTTGTTTAGTGTGTATATGCCATGGTTGAAGCATGCCTGATTTTTATACAAATAATTTATTTATAATAAAGGAATGTTTTTGAAATGTCTAGGGAGCTTCGATGAGTAGTCAAATATTGTGCTTTTGTACTTCAGTCTCTAGTGGTTTCACAACTATCCACCTACACAATTAGTGGAAGTCAAATATGTACTCAAGTTAAAGAGGGAAATTACAAGTAACACACTTTAAATTAAAAAGGAAAAAACATATTAAAAGAAAATCTCATGCAAAGAAAGGGTTATTTCTACCCTCAAATAATTAGAAGATCTGTACAATGACTTAATGAGGCTCAGGACAAAAATAAGTCATTGAAGCCCAGAAATAACATGAATTAGGCAGTTTTTCTTTTATGGAACTATTTTTCTTAGCAAGTAAGCTGAGGCACAGGCACAAACATGTCTTGCAGGGTATTATTTATGAGCTGCAATACTGTATTCCAAATATAGCATGTGGTCAGTTTTTTTTTTCTTTTTGCTATGCTATGCCATGAGTATAGAGTACTTTTTTATTACTATTCTGTGTAACTGCCCTTCATCGAAAAGATTTAAAATCTCAATTAAAGAAAGAAGAGGAACCCATTGAAAATGTTATAAACAGTTGGTTCTTTGGACTAAGGTAATGATGTCATACACTTTGGGGAAGTGAAAACAGCGTTTTATTGTTCAGCTTAAAAGGTAAGAATAGATACAACCACAGCTAATGTATGTGGACTAAGGTATAAATTAAATCCATCTCAGCTTGCCGATAGGCATAAAAAATACAATGTCTACATGTAACAAACAATCTGATCTCACCGTTGTGTCTAACTCCTGGTTTTGTTTTTTTCCACAATGGAACCAGATCTCATTTTTCAACCCAAATGCACAAACGTCCAGACTAAAGAGAAGGACAACTTAGACCAACTGCGTCGTCAGTTCCTTCTGGACTATCAGGTGGCAAGCACTCTGTGTCCAGCAACGTCCAATCAATAAAGACAGAATTTCATACCTTTTGAATGTGTAACATTAACATATTGTTGTACTGGGTATCTTAACAGTGTCAGCCAATGTTTCGGGTCTAAATGGTTTGTACAGTACTAGTAAGGTCTAATAAATGGTTTAGCCACTCACAGTAACAATGCTATTCTAAAGACAAGTCGTTTGTTTACTAATGCATATGTTAACCCACCTCAGACAACAATCTCAGGTTGTGTTGGTGACAATGGTTTACATTTCCTTATGTAACTATTAGAGATGTTCCGATACCATTTTTCCCCTCCCGATACCGATTCCGATACTTGGGCTCAGGGTATCGGCCGATACCGAGTACCGATCCGATACCTGGGTGTGTATCTGTACAGTGTATATATAATGTGTGTGTATGTGTATATATATATATATATATATATATATATATAGCATTTATTTTTTAAAGTAAAATACTACTGTACTAGCCCTGTGTAACGGGTTCGACCCTAAGTGCACGAGCGACAGCATGAAACATGGACAGGAGGTGAGGTCTTACAGGGAAAAGGGTAATTTATTTAGAAAAATGGGTAAGGAAAGGGTTAAAGGCTCTCTGCGGTCTTTTCCCCTTCGGCGGCAGGGATGCGAAGGCAGCTCGTTCACGCGCTCCTCTCGCGGAGATCAAAGGCGCCCCCCCTTTTTAAAGTCTCTGGGGCGCATCACATAAAATCCACCGCGTCGCAAAGTCCAGCTTCCCGACAGTCAGACCCCGAGCTACACTACCCGCTGTGTTTTATAGCTCATGGGCCGTTGCCTGATTCTGTGGCCCTGCTCCTTCACATACCTAAAGGGCCACCTAAAGGGGGGGGGCCGCCTAACTAGTGAGCAAGGAGCGATATCAATTTAGGCGCACGCCGTGACACTCTGTAAGTAAAGCTAAGCTAGCAAAGCTAGCGGGCATAAATAGGTTGTTTAGGAAAATGGTATCGGATCGGTACGTGGACTCAAATACTCGCCGATTCCGATGCCAGCTTTTTTTGTGGTATCGGTAGCATTTCCGATACCAGTATCGGAATCGGAACAACCCTAGTAACTATTAGATATTTTAATGTTTCAGTCTACTATTCAGATAACGTTTATACTTTCAAAGTGACCATTAATACAACATGGTAAAGGAAATGAGTAATTTTCGGGAAATTGAGTTGTAAGATAGGATTGCATTTTGCTATAAAATAAAAATTTTGGGGGTAGAGCGGTTTAGGCACAGCATTTGAGTTTGAGCACTGAAACATGACCCATGTAAAAGGATGATCCCAGCATATACAGAAGATGTTAAATAGATTCACACATTAATGCAAACATATTTCAATCATGTAATGCAAATGAGGCAATCATATTTTCACTGTAAAGTAATGTATATGTGACAAATAAAGGTTTAACTTAACGAAAATAAAATGTTCTCCAGCCATTAGCTACCTAAAGCTAAAAAAATAAATAATAAAGTTTAACGTTTAACTGTCAGATATAATAGCTTTTGTTTTGTGATAAGCTTTTTGAAATTGTTTTAATAATTTTTTTGGCTTTGTTCCCAGATCTTTAATGATATTGCTCCATAATTCTTGCCATTTTTTGCTTTCTTAGCAGAATTTACAAGCTCCTTTGGAATAATTGAATAATGTTGCTATGCTCTGGGCAGGTACCTTCTCCCAAGTGTAAACACACTGTACAGACTGCAGTATAAATCAGCTTGAGATGTGATCACATTGAGGCAGACAACTTCCATACTGACTACAATGCATGCATTCACCTGGCCTTGCACTTTGTCTAGTCTTCACAAAAGACATTTAAGAGACCTTCAATACTTGTAGATGGCTTTCACTCAGTTCACCACACTTAATTGGCTCACGGACAGACATGACACTGTGCTAACTAAGAAGCTTCTTTATTTTTGTCTAGGAGTGGACAGCAGCCAATTATCTCTCTTCATAGCCACAGCTCACTAATGACTATCTCTCATCCTCGATTTATAGCTCGAGAGATTGTAGTTAAAAATCCCACCAAATATTTTTGCCACTTCAGATCTTTAGACAGCTCTCAGCTTGTTACTGTAGATGGCTTTTCCTGCTTTGACCCAGTGGGTCCTGCTTGGTGAAACTGGAAAAGAAATCAGTATGTTTGCTCTAATCAATGTTTTGCAGTAGGGGGAGCCTTTAATGCTGAAAAATGCAGGTCTTGGGTTTTAACATTTAGGATGGTTTTTCAATAAAACCATAAATCGCAACCTCTTTTTCTGCTAGTATTTATAAGACTATATTTTATTAGTCAGAGATTGGCCATGTAGAATAATTCTATTATTATACAGTGACTTGCAAAAGTATTCGATCCCGTTGAACTTTTCCACATTTTGTCACATTACAGCCACAGACATGAATCAGTTTTATTAGAATTCCACGTGAAAGACCAATACAAAGTGGTGTACACGTGAGAAGTGGAACGAAAATCATACATGATTCAAACATTTTTTACAAATAAATAACTGCAAAGTGGGGTGTGCGTATTTATTCAGCCCCCTTTGGTCAGTCAGTCAAGTGCAGTCATTTGCCCATAGACATTGCCTGATGAGTGCTAATGACTAAATAGAGTGCACCTGTGTGTAATCTAATGTCAGTACGAATACAGCTGCTCTGTGACGGCGTCAGAGGTTGTCTAAGAGAATATTGGGAGCAACAACATCATGAAGTCCAAAGAACACACCAGACAGGTCAGGGATAAAGTTATTGAGAAATTCAAAGCAGGCTTAGGCTACAAAAAGATTTCCACATTCCACGGAGCACTGTTCAAGCCATCATTCAGAAATGGAAGGAGTATGGCACAACTGTAAACCTACCAAGACAAGGCCGTCCACCTAAACTCACAGGCCGAACAAGGAGAGCGCTGATCAGAAATGCAGCCAAGAGGCCCATGGTGACTCTGGACGAGCTGCAGAGATCTACATCTCAGGACATCTCTGGTGGGGGAATCTGTCCATAGGACAACTATTAGTCGTGCACTGCACAAAGTTGGCCTTTATGGAAGAGTGGCAAGAAGAAAGCCATTGTTAACAGAAAATCATAAGAAGTCCTGTTTGCATGTGGAAGAAGGTGCTCCGGTCAGATGAGACCAAAATGGAACTTTTTGGCCAAAATGCAAAACGCTATGTGTAGCGGAAAACTAACACTGCACATCACTCTGAACACACCATCCCCACGGTCAAATATGGTGGTGGCAGCATCATGCTCTGGGGGTGCTTCTCTTCAGCAGGGACAGGGAAGCTGGTCAGAGTTGATGGGAAGATGGGGGAGTTGATGGCTACAAGGGGCAGTGGTAGCTCAGAGGGCTAAGGCGCTGAGTTACCGACCGGAAGATCGGCGGTTCGAACCCCAGCTCCACCAGGTTGCCACTGTTGGGCCCTTGAGCAAGGCCCTTAACCCTATCTGCTCCAGGGGCGCTGTATCATGGCTGACCCTGCTCTGACCCCAGTTACGCTGGGATATGCGAAGAAGGAATTTCACTGTGCTGTAATGTATATGTGACAAATAAAGGCTTAACTTAACTTTAACTTAAAGATGGATGGAGCCAAATACAGGGACAAATACTGTACACTTGGAGTCTGCAAAAGACTTGAGACTGGGGCGGAGGTTCACCTTCCAGCAGGACAACGACCCTAAACATAAAGCCAGGACAACAGTGGAATGGTTTAAGACAAAACATATCCATGTGTTAGAATGGCCCAGTCAAAGTCCAGATCTAAATCCAATTGAGAATCTGTGGCAAGATCTGAAAACTGCTGTTCACAAACGCTGTCCATCTAATCTGACTGAGCTGGAGCTGTTTTGCAAAGAAGAATGGGCAAGGATTTCAGTCTCTAGATGTGCAAAGCTGGTAGAGACATACCCTAAAAGACTGGCAGCTGTAATTGCAGCAAAAGGTGGTTCTACAAAGTATTGACTCAGGGGGCTGAATAATTACGCACACCCCACTTTGCAGTTATTTATTTGTAAAAAATGTTTGGAATCATGTATGATTTTCGTTCCACTTCTCACGTGTACACCACTTTGTATTGGTCTTTCACATGGAATTCCAATAAAATTGATTCATGTTTGTGGCTGTAATGTGACAAAATGTGGAAAAGTTCAAGGGGGCCAAATACTTTTGCAAGCCACTGTATGTCGAAACAAACACAATTTTTTACCATTATAATTGGAACATACAACTAGCTGTATATTTGTATTTATGTATGGCATAAATCTTACTGCTAAGTTTGACTGCTTGATTACTGTAGTAAGGAATATATCATTATGAATAAATTATTGACTCCAACAGTGCAAAACAGGGATGTATTAAATTTAATGACAGCTGTGTTATGTTTTGATGCAAATGTTTTTGCTAATTGCATGTTTTAATGACTCATCTGATCACTGATATAGACGTACCTGTAAATGTTGCTTTGCTGAACAGCTGTATGAGCTTAAAAACACACTGCCAGCCATAAGTTGTACAGTACACTGGACAAAATAAAAATTCTGTATACTTTATATTCCATTTAGTAAAGCCCAAAATCTTTGTCACTCTAATTAGTCCAGAAATGTAAGTTGTAGGGCTAATGCTCTCCATGAGCCTTTCAAGTATAGGCTTAACAGGTTAGGATTTGAGATTGACCAGTTCCACTAAGAGTTTCCTTATTTATTCGCTATTATGCATCACTATGTTTCCTATAGGGAAAAGGAGAGATTTGGATTTAGCATTATATTTCTCTAATTATATTTCTCTAATTTCTCTAATTATCTCCTGGACAGGAATTAGATATAATTACCAAAATCTAATTAGATTTTTTTTTCCTCAGACAAATGAACTTGATAATCATCACGTATCTACCAAGGAGCTGCACATATGTATTAAAGCTAAAATGTAAATTATATGCAAGTAAATATATTTTGATATATATTTCTATATATATATTGAAATCTTTTCTCTTTTAAATACTTGACATATCATTAAGATCCCAATCAGAGCAGAATCTGTGACTCAACAGAGTTACAGATTCTGCTCTGATTGTGTTCTTTATGATACTGTATGTCAATTTCATTCAAATACAGTATATAAGTTACTTAACTAGTTTTGCCTCAAGCATACTACAAACCGGATTCCAAAAAAGTTGGGACACTAAACAAATTGTGAATAAAAACTGAATGCAATGATGTGGAGATGGCAAATTTCAATATTTTATTCAGAAAAGAACATAGATGACAGATCAAAAGTTTAATCCAAGAAAATGTATAATTTTAAAGGAAAAATATGTTGATTCCAAATTTCACGGTGTCAACAAATCCCAAAAAAGTTGGGACAAGGCCATTTTCACCACTGTGTGGCATCTCCCCTTCTTCTTACAACACTCAACAGACGTCTGGGGACCGAGGAGACCAGTTTCTCAAGTTTAGAAATAGGAATGCTCTCCCATTCTTGTCTAATACAGGCCTCTAACTGTTCAATCGTCTTGGGCCTTCTTTGTCGCACCTTCCTCTTTATGATGCGCCAAATGTTCTCTATAGGGGAAAGATCTGGACTGCAGACTGGCCAGTTCAGTACCCGGATCCTTCTCCTACGCAGCCATGATGTTGTGATTGATGCAGAATGTGGTCTGGCATTATCTTGTTGAAAAATGCAGGGTCTTCCCTGAAAGAGATGTCGTCTGGATGGGAGCATATGTTGTTGTTCATATGTCTAGAACCTGAATATATTTTTCTGCATTGATGGTGCCTTTCCAGACATGCAAGCTGCCCATGCCACACGCACTCATGCAACCGCATACCATCAGAGATGCAGGCTTCTGAACTGAGCGTTGATAAAAACTTGGGTTGTCCTTGTCCTCTTTGGTCCGGATGACATGGCGTCCCACATTTCCAACAAGAACTTCGAATCGTGACTCGTCTGACCACAGAACAGTCTTCCATTTTGCCACACTCCATTTTAAATGATCCCTGGCCCAATGAAAACGCCTGTGCTTGTGGATCTTGCTTAGAAATGGCTTCTTCTTTGCACTGTAGAGTTTCAGCTGGCAACGGTGGATGGCACAGTGGATTGTGTTCACTGACGATGGTTTCTGGAAGTATTCCTGAGCCCATTCTGTGATTTCCTTTACAGTAGCATTCCTGTTTGTGGTGCAGTGTCGTTTAAGGGCCCGGAGATCACGGGCATCCAGTATGGTTTTACGCCCTTGACCCTTACGCACAGAGATTGTTCCAGATTCTCTTAATCTTCGGAAGATATTATGCACAGTTGATGATGATAACTGCAAAGTTTTTGCAATTTCTCGCTGGGTAACACCTTTCTGATATTGCTCCACTATCTTTCTGCACAACATTGTGGGAATTGGTGATCCTCTACCCATCTTGGCTTCTGAGAAACACTGCCACTCTGAGAAGCTCTTTTTATACCCAATCATGTTGCCAATTAACCTAATTACTGTTAATTGGTCTTCCAGCTCTTCGTTATGCAAAAATTTTCTTTTTCCAGCCTCTTATTGCTACTTGTCCCAACTTTTTTGGGATTTGTTGACACCGTGAAATTTGGAATCAACATATTTTTCCTTTAAAATTATACATTTTCTCGGATTAAACTTTTGATCTGTCATCTATGTTCTATTCTGAATAAAATATTGACATTTGCCATCTCCACATCATTGCATTCAGTTTTTATTCACAATTTGTTTAGTGTCCCAACTTTTTTGGAATCCGGTTTGTATTTAATTCTGATTTATTATCATGTCTAAGTGAGTTAGAAGATAAGAAGTTTTCCATTACCACAAAAACGTTTTTGTTCCAGCATATGGTTATGTTCAGGATATAATGTACTTTTTGCAGAATTCATTAAGCATTTATAAATGTTTTTGGAGAAGAGATTTGAATCTCTTTTAACTTGTATCCTTTACGTTTTATCTTTAATATATGTGTGTGTGCAGCTTCTTGGCAAACGCTTGAAAAAACAGTGACTCAATAATCCTACCAGTAAACAAACAAACAAACAAATAAATAAATAAATAAATAAATAAATGAATGAATAACAAGTTTCCAGGTGGTGCTGCAGAAATGTGTTTATACTGTTTGAATCTTCTCTGGGCCAAGTATGGCACTTTCTCTCTATTTTGACTCCATTAATCTCTGTTTCTTTTAAGGAATTTTTAAAACAAAATTGTGACAAAATGAACAAACTAAATAACAACTAAATAACATAAGTTTTTTTTTTAAAGAGAGAGACCGAAAACCCTTCAAGCAAGTCAACTATAATCTAGGTCTACAAAAACAATAATGCTTAAACTTTACTACTACAATACAAGAAACACTTTGATGAACACCTTTGACTGGCTATCTATCTGTGTAACTATTCAGTCTGTTACATTTATTAATAAATATAAAATTTGACTATTTGAAAACCCAGCTTTTTTTTTATTTGCGACACTGGTTTTTTTTTTTTTTACATAAGACCATGTCGCACAAAGTGTTTTTTACTAAATTTTTTCACATTTATGATATATTAATTATATCTGCATTTTTGAAAGAATTGCTTTATTAAATTAACCGAGAAGTACTGCAAACTGACAGAGAATATGTCGTGCATTTTTATTTGAGTCACACACACAAAAAAAGCCAAATATTATGTCAAAATTATTTTGGTTATCGCAGTGTGAATTTTGTATAATTTGGCAAAACAATAATAATTGAAGCATGCAATGAATTACCAATAAGCATATTATCCAATATTCAAGTTTCAATACTCGGTATTGGCTCGTATGAAGTTGACAACAGCACCTTTTTATGGCAGTCAATGACTGTTGGAGAAGCTGTAATGAGCGTAACATCCTTTTCTTGGCTTCCATATTTTAAAAAGTCCAATGAAGCCATGTAGTTATTTACTACTTCGCCCGGCCGATACATTTGCTTTACTGATTAAGCAACACTGTGCAGTCATTCACTGTTTAAACTGTAAAAAGTTGACTTTAAAATCCAGTAGTGGTTTTCATATTAAATATTTTGTTTTAGACAACAGCGGGACAATAGCAATGTCTCCTTTCACCCCCAGGCTCCAAGTTCAATTCCTGCCTCGGGTCTGTGTGCATACTTTACTGTAGAGTTTGCATGATCTCCCTCTGATTGGTGGGTTTCCTCCATACACTCCAGTTTCCTCCCACAGTTCAAAGACATGCAGATTAGGCTAATTGGCATTCCCAAATTGCCTGTAGTATGCAAATTAGCATGTGTTCATGTGTAACCCCTGTCCAGGATGTAGCCCACGTTGTGCCCTAAGGCGTCAGGCCCTCTGCTACCCTGTATAAAGGATAAAATGGTAAGAGTGAGTGAGTGAGTGAGTTTTAGATACCCTTTGGTGGCTAAGAAAATAATTTGCCTTAATGAGAGAAATTCATCACATTTTGCAGTGAAAGCCTATATATATGTTTTATGAAGTGGGAAGTAAGAAAGCCTGTCAAGTAGGAAAGTTGCAAGGCAATTAATCCAACTAATGTCTTCACAGTCTTTAAAAAGTGTGCGGTGTCTATTTTGTAGCATCAAGAGGTGATTTGCTTAATTAACTGTAGTTTTATGCATTTCATGTATACTTACATAATATGAAAATTAATACATGTCATTATGCAAGTACAACAAGAGTCAGCAATTTGAAGATTTAGTCTACTTTGTACACTGTGGCATTGTAACACCAGTTTAGCTTTTAACATTACATTTACCTAGCAGGAGCTCATGGTTATAGATAATGTTTTTGCAGGATTACATTAATGAGGGCGTAACCAGATTCATTTTGCGAGTTTGAGAGACAGATATACTGTAGATACATGCACTTATGCTTTATAAAAAAAAATATTAGATTTAATTTTTAATATTTGCTGTAAGTCATGACCATGATGACCATTGAGTATTTTTAAACTATTCTAACTAGCTAAACCCATGATCTTTTCTTTTCACTGCTCCTCTCCCGAACATGGAGCAGTGCGATTTGTACACCAGTGGACCTTAATTAGCACTTATTGTATTTCCCATTTTTGACCACAACAATAACTCTATAGAAGCTAAGGGTCAGCAAGAGCACTACCTCAGGATTTAGCAAAATCTAATTCTAATTCTAAATCTAATTCAAGTTCACCTTGAAAGGTCTTCCCAATCCATAGCACATCAGTATGACCCTTTCTACACTATTCTTATCACCCACCTAATATCTCACTAATGAACTCACGTGGATCTGCATGTGCCTTGGTGTAAAGCCATCCTGCTAAGAAAATGTGGTATTACCATTTTTATATACACCTGATGCCTCCTTCTACAAAAGGACAATCAAACTATCTTCTCAGCTTGTACTTTAAGTCTGTTGTGAAATGATATCATCTACTTCTACACTCTCATACCTTCTTTGAAACTCTTTCAAACTTGAAACCTCTTATAACTTTATACCTGTGTTGTCTGAGGAACAAATTCATCCTGCCTGTCTATTGCACAGTATAATCAATAGTAAAAAAAAAGAGTCTTTCTTTCGTTCCTTATAACTGTGAATGGTCAATGTGACATTGTTTTTTTTTTTAGCATTTTGGATTGAAAGACAAAATATATATATATACAGTATTTCTCTTTCTTCTCCCACAGTTATTTTCATTTAACTAACATTACAGGCAAATCAAAGCTCAAAAATGCCTAAAAAAAAAACTGCACACAAATCCACACGCCTCTAGCTTATTTTATTTAAATAAATACATGAATTAATTAAATGTTAATAATCATAATCATCATCATTTTGATAATTTCTTCTTCTTGTTCATTAAAGTCTCATTGACAAATCAAGCTTGGCTTAAAAAACACTTCACATGACAGAAATTAGGTTATACAGTAATACATTTGCTAGACCTAAAATATTCTAGAAAAAAACCCCTCCCAAATACACTGTATCTTCTGAATGATCTGGTATTATGGATAAAGCAGGCTGGAAAGAGAAAACTTCTGAACACTGCAGTCATTCTGCAGCTGTAGGGGTTTGAGGAAGCTGGGTGTAGATCTTAAACCACAGAGCATTGTTAGCCTCTTTTTTTTTTTTTTGCATTACTACATTTTAATAATTTGATATACTGTAGGTGTCAGGATTGTGCAATATACTGTAGAGTGACATATCCTTTTTTTAGGCACAAACTAGTCAATATGAAGACTACTATACTGTACTGTACAATCATGCCCGTGCAAAAAATTGCTAAAATGGGTCACACAGGCAAAAGATGTGGTGAAAATTTTTGCGACGTCATTTCTATATTCCGGTAGCAGTAAAAGTATCAAACTGATAATAATAATAATAATAATAATAATAACTCAACGGCAGTTCTGTATAAGCAGTTCATATTTTTAATCGTTTATTAACCCATGCTGTATATCTGACACAGATCTGTGCCGCTTGAGTTTTATAACCTAATATAATAACCACATTTTTACTAACTAAAAGTATCGGTATTAAAAAAATAAATCAATAAAATAAGGCCACTCATTCTAAAGTAAACAGGGTTCCTTCATGTTTTGCCTCAATGTCCTGACTGTATGTATGAAGAGATTTCAAGCTGCTGTTGTATTTTTCCTAGACTTTACCTCTGATGGGATGTCCAGTGGGGATGGGTCCTATATATATTGTCTATTTGCAAGTAAACAAAACAAATTCTTGGCATTTACTTAGCAGTCTACAATAAGCACTTGAGCATGTTGCCTATTCTCAGTGGAGATACAGTGAACTGAGCCATTAACAAACTCCAGTAAAAGGCAATGAAGCTTGTCCGGGCGTTAATAGGTCTTGTGAGATTCGTCCACATTTCTTTAAAATGCTCTTCAAAACTAGCATTTATTATTGCTTTACCTGCTTGAAAACCCTGAATAGTATTTTCTGTGTTGATGATTATACATGAGGCAGTGAGGTCATTGTGAAAATTGATCTTTACTTTTTCTTCCAGTAAAGCTATAACTTCTTACCTCTCGTTTGCTACAAAGGCATTTTTATAGTCTTTGTCTTTGCTGTCCACACATGGACTAATTGGCCAATAAGTCACAGATATGGGGTGCAAAGGGGAGGAAGACGTTTTAGTTACCAGTTACCTTGTGAAAAGCAGTATACATCTGAAGGCTTCATTGTTCCAATGATTATGGGATCATATTCAACCATTTAGGGCTCTAAATGTATGAAATTAAATAGATAATTAAACCTTTTTATATCTTTCCTGGCAATAATATTTATGTGTGCCCTACATGAATGAAATATTAGCCTGATGCCTGAGCCACCAAACAGATTATTACACAGTTAAATACAACTAATGAATATATATTTAAAAAAAAACATGAATGAAAATTCAGACATATTCATATTTCATATGAAATAACATTCACGTGCTGAACTTTAAAAATGTTTGCGATGTGCATATGCAAGACTTCCACATCTGCAGAGCTATTACCACAACACACTGTGAACCATAAACAGTCTGCCCTAAGTCCTTCTGTTTGAGTCAGAACTCTAATTAGTCTTTTTCCCTGGGGATGCACGCTGAACACTACGTGCTAGCGAAATGTCAGCAAGAAGTGATGATTCACAATGTGCTGTCGTACTTGAATATCTATTTTAAACATAGCTTTAGCGTGACCTGATACTACTGTATAGGCATCACAAAACCTCATTCTAGACCTGGATTTAATGTGCTGGAACTCAAGCCTCGTCAAAAATATTATTTATGGTCATTCAAACCAGGACATTTAATAATAGAACACAGTTATGAGAGTTAAAACTGCCTTAATTTCTGTATATAATCCCCTGCTACACTAATGCATTTCAGCATTGCACTAGTGCTTGGATACCATCAAGGTACTGTAGAAAGTTATCTCAGTAAGCCAAGGCCATGATCAGACTGCCTGTATCACACTGGCCTCCCAGGAACTATTTTACTCACCAAAACATGTTGGAATCACCTAGAGGAAGGAGGCAATACCTCCCAGCCAAGTTCCTGTAATGTGTAAGTGGTGTTTGTGAACGATTGTGAGTACAGTTCCCACAAACAGATGCATCCCTTCCACCAGTTGCCGACAAGTTATCCATCAGTTTTCAAGGATGAGAAATGGCAATTGGTTTTATGCCTTCCATCACAGTAACATACAGTACATACATACAGTACATACATACAATTTTAGCGCAAGTCCTGTTTTTCTTCTGCTACTGCTTTGTTTTTGGTTTTAGTATGATTTATTCATTTATCCGTTTTCTTTCTTGTCATATTGGAAATTACATGTTGCCCTTTCAATTTGCTCTTCGTTTTCTAAGCACTCCAGACAAGAGGAGGAAAAAAGCTGCATCCGCTTTATAGCATGTACAAGACGAGATATACACGTTGACATTTGAAGACTCAGCTCTTCTACTATATATGCACCTTATCACTGATACAAAAACACCCTCGGCTCTCTTCACCCCGGTATATAGAAGTGTATATTGAGGTGATGGATTTTTTTGTAGTACCATTGTTCTGATCATATTTTTTTTTACTTCAAGAATGTTTTTAACGTAGTACTTTTATTTTTAATGTCGTTTCCAGTTTTAATGTAGTGTTTCTAGTTATCCTGTACAGTATGCCAGTATACAGTATGTACAATTTTTTCTTTTTGTTTGTCACTACTTCTTAACAACGTAAACTTACAGTACATTACTTACTGTACAGTATATACTGCACATTATATATATAAGTACATATACTTTAGGGATATAACAAAATATAAATGCAGGATTTGAAACAAAGAGATAATGTCTCCTAAATTAATACAAATGTAACCATGAAAAATAGGCATTCAAGGCATCTTTAATGTAGCGCTTTCAAGAACATCTGTCTTTTCAGGGGACGCAAAGCAACGTTGGTGCACATTTATCATTTGTAGTACACAGTACATTTGCAATAAGACTTTATAAACAGAATGCACAAAGACACTCAAAGAATGAATGCTACTCATTGAACTTAAAATAGGTTTTATTATTATTATTATTATTATTATTATTATTTATTCTCAGGAAATTCCTACTACAGTGGTGTGAAAAACTATTTGCCCCCTCCTGATTTCTTATTCTTTTGCATGTTTGTCACACAAAATGTTTCTGATCATCAAACACATTTAACTATTAGTCAAAGATAACACAAGTAAACACAAAATGCAGTTTTTAAATGAGGGGTTTTATTATTTAGGGAGAAAAAAAATCCAAACCTACATGGCCCTGTGTGAAAAAGTAATTGCCCCCTGAACCTAATAACTGGTTGGGCCACCCTTAGCAGCAATAACTGCAATCAAGCGTTTGCGATAACTTGCAACGCGTCTTTTACAGCGCTCTGGAGGAATTTTGGCCCACTCATCTTTGCAGAATTGTTATAATTCAGCTTTATTTGAGGGTTTTCTAGCATGAACCGCCTTTTTAAGGTCATGCCACAACATCTCAATAGGATTCAGGTCAGGACTTTGACTAGGCCACTCCAAAGTCTTCATTTTGTTTTTCTTCAGCCATTCAGAGGTGGATTTGCTGGTGTGTTTTGTGTCACGAGTCACGGTCTGTCGGCCGTTTGTTTTCCCACGCTGTCACTTTCCCCATGTGCTCATGTTTACTCCTGTCTGACTGCATCCTTTCCCACGCCCCTGTTTCCGCCCCGTCTGCACACCTGTCTCTAATCCCTGTCTGATTACTCCAGCATTTAAGCACGCGCTGTGCGCTGCTTAAATCGCTGGATTATCTTGTGTATTTTTGCCTCGATTCTCTCGCGTTTATTTTTCCCCTGCTTTCACGTTGCCAAGCCCGCTTTTGTCTCTCGTTTTTTGCCTTCGGTTTCTCGTCTCGATTTTGTTTGCCTCGTCCTTTGATCTCCCGGTTTTGACCTCGCGCTTCCCCTTCTGACTACGGCTCTCGTTTTACGATTTGGCTTCGACGCAACGCTGACTGATCTCCCGGTATTGACCTCCGCTTCCGCATTCCGACCGTATTCTCGTTTTACGTTGCTGTCATTCATCTGCGCCTGGATTCACCTCGTCCGCTTCGCCTCGTGACAGAATAATCCAGCCAGCGAAATGAATCCAGCAGATATTGACTGCATGAAATCGACGCTGGAGAGTCAAGGTGCACTTCTCGGAGCTCACCAGCAGGAGCTGCTCAACACCAAGCAAACCCTGGCTGATGTTATTTCCCAACTCCAACGGCTCCATCTCTCTCCGGCACAAAGTGGGGGCCCCTGCACGCAACGGGAACCACGACTGCCTGCCCCCCCCACCTATGAAGGAGATCCAAGCACCTGTCGCTCCTTCCTCTCTCAGTGCACGCTGATATTTGAGCTCCAGCCATCCACATTTCCCACTGAACGCTCCAAGGTCGCATACGTGATAACTCTCCTCTCAGGACGGGCTCGGGAATGGAGCACTGCACTCTGGGATGCTCATGACTTCTGCTGCACCAGCTAAAGAGATGAGGAGGGTGTTTGATCGTTCATGTCATGGCAGGGAGGCAGGCCACAAGCTGTTAAAACTTCACCAAGGTTCACGTTCAGCCTATGACTACGCCATAGAGTTCCAGACCCTAGCTCTCTCCAGCGGGTGGAATGGTCGGGCCCTAAGTGATACCTTCTTCGAAGGTCTGACTGCGACGCTCCAGGATACGCTGATTTCCCAAGAACTTCCCTCGTCGTTCCAAGATCTCATGGATCTGGCCGGCCGAGTAGATTCACGTCTCCGCCTGGGAAAGTCAACCAGATTCTCACCACCCAGAGACCACCCACAATCTCGCTCTCCTCAAACTAATCCTCAGGAGAGACCCATGCGACTGGACAGGACCCGCGTTTCCCCTGAAGAACGACGACGACGTAGAGTGGATGGTGCGTGCTTCTACTGTGGGAAATCATGTCATCAGCTCAAGAACTGCCCTGTTAAAAGGGGGCGTCTTCTAGTCCAGCTGGGAGGATTGGAGGGTGTGTCACCAGGAAGAGTCCCAGATCAACGCCGCCTGTTTCCAGTTTTTCTCATTCACGAGCAACGGACCCACCTGGTGCAGGCACTGATTGATTCAGGTTCAGACCGCAACCTGATCAATGCGACTTCTGCCAAGACCCTAGGAATCCCCGCGCTACCCTTGGAGACCCACCTCAAAGTTCAGGCACTCGACGGCAGACCACTCCCATCTATCACACACAGAACTCCCCTTATCGGCCTAAGGGTCTCGGGCAACCATTTAGAACAAACTTCTTTGTTTATCATGGAGGGATCACATGCTATTGTTGTCCTGGGCCTGCCCTGGCTAACCCGTCACAATCCTCAACTCGATTGGGTCAGGAACACAATCATAGCCTGGAACCCGTCATGCGCCACTACCTGCCTGCGAGCTGCAGCCACGTCCTGCCTCAGCCCTGCATCTGTGGAGGAACCACCGGACCTCACCGCCGTCCCGCCAGAGTACCATGATCTCAAGGAGGTCTTCAGCAAATCTCGTGCTGTCTCTCTGCCCCCCCACCGACCATATGACTGCGCTATCGACCTGCTCCCAGGTACCTCGCCCCCCAAGGGCCGCCTATATTCTCTGTCACCCAGGGAGCGTGAAGCTATGAATCATTATATCTCGGAGTCCCTTGCGGCGGGGATCATTCGCCCCTCCTCCTCCCCGGCGGGAGCCGGCTTCTTCTTCGTGGGTAAAAAAGATGGGTCCCTTCGTCCATGTATCGATTATAGGGACCTAAACCAGATCACAGTGAAGAACCGCTATCCCCTTCCGTTAATGGCGACCGCCTTTGAACTGCTCCAGGAAGCAAAGATTTTTTCCAAACTGGACCTACGCAACGCATATCACCTCGTCCGAGTCCAAGAGGGTGACGAATGGAAAACTGCTTTCAATACCCCAACAGGACACTATGAATACCTGGTGGTCCCGTTTGGCCTGACCAACGCCCCGGCCGTCTTTCAGGCCCTCATCAATGATGTCTTCAGGGACTTTCTGAATTTATTTGTGTTTGTTTATCTGGACGATATTTTAATCTTCTCCCGAGATCTAGGAGAGCACCAACATCATGTTCGACAGGTGCTACAAAGACTGTTAGAGAACAATCTTTTCGTCAAAGCAGAGAAGTGCGAATTTCACACCACAACCACCACTTTCCTGGGGTTCGTCATTGGTCCCTCAGGCATTGAAATGGAGCCTGCCAAACTCCATGCAGTCACGAACTGGCCTACGCCCACCACAAGACCGGAACTTCAGAGATTCTTGGGTTTTGCCAACTTTTACCGTCGCTTCATTCGAGGCTACAGCTCCATTTCTGCCCCCTTAACAGCCCTGACTTCCCCCAAGACACGTTTCCGTTGGGACATGAACTCTGAAAAAGCCTTCTCGGAACTCAAGAAACGGTTCACGTCTGCCCCAATCCTGACTATTCCAGATCCGTCACGCCCGTTTGTTGTGGAAGTCGATGCCTCCAGCACGGGGGTAGGAGGTGTCCTTTCCCAGAGAGCTGCACACGACAACAAGCTACACCCCTGCTCTTTCTTCTCTCACCGCTTAACTCCTGCTGAGGTCAATTATGGCATCGGCGATCGAGAACTGCTGGCCATCAAGCTGGCCCTAGAAGAATGGAGACACTGGTTAGAGGGGACGGAGACCCCATTTTTGGTCTGGACTGACCACAAGAACCTCGAATACCTGCAGAATGCCAAGAGGCTAAACTCTCGCCAGGCTCGGTGGTCACTGTTCTTCGCCAGATTCAACTTCGTCCTCTCCTATCGTCCTGGGTCCAAGAATTCCAAGCCAGATGCACTTTCCAGACAGTTTTCACCTACTCACGACTCCACTGCCATCGAAACCATCATTCCCCCGTCATGCTTGCTCGCAGCAGCTGAGCTTGATATCGAGATCAAGGTCCAGCAAGCCCTGTCTCATGAACCCGGACCAAGCAACGTGCCTCCTAATTGCCTGTTTGTTCCACTTCCTCTACGTTCTCAAGTTCTGGAATGGGCACACAGCTCCAAGCTCTCCTGTCATCCTGGCTCAGCTCGAACCCTTTCTCAAGTCCAACAACGTTTCTGGTGGCCCACGGTCAAGGAAGACACCTCCAGCTTCGTGGCAGCATGTGACACCTGTACTAGATGCAAACATACCAACACCGCGCCGGCAGGCCTCCTCAGACCATTACCTATCCCATCTCGTCCATGGTCCAACATTGCACTGGACTTTGTCACAGGGTTACCTTCCTCCAACGGCCACTCATGCATCATGACCGTCGTGGATCGGTTCTCTAAGGCTGCCCATTTCATTCCGCTACCCAAGCTCCCATCCACCAAGGAAACCGCTGATCTCATGATAACGCACGTTTTCAGGCTGCATGGTCTTCCCAATGACATTGTCTCTGACCGTGGGCCCCAATTCACATCACAATTTTGGAAGGCATTCTGCAGACTCATTGGAGCCACCCCCAGTCTGTCCTCAGGCTTTCACCCCCAGTCCAACGGGCAGACCGAAAGAAAGAACCAGTCCCTCGAGGTAGCCTTAAGGTGCATGGCCTCCCGAGATGTCGCCTCCTGGAGCAAGTTTCTGCCATGGGTGGAATACGCCCACAACTCCCAAGTATCATCATCTACTGGTTTGTCTCCATTCCAGTGCTGCTTGGGCTATCAGCCACCCTTATTCCCATCTCAGGAGGAGGAGGTCAGTGTCCCATCCGTCCAAGCTTTTGTCAGGCGATGCAGAAAGACCTGGCTGCAAGCGAGGAGAACGCTGTTACGGGTCGGCAGAAGATATAAGACACAGGCCGACCGCAGACGCTCCCAGGCTCCCAAGTACAGGGTGGGGCAGAGAGTCATGCTCGCCGCCAGAGATATCCCCCTAAAGACCACCTGCCGCAAACTTTCCCCTCGTTACCTCGGCCCCTTCACCATCACTAAGATAGTCAACCCCTGCGCTGTTAAACTCTTGCTCCCCTCAACCATGCGGCGAATCAATCCTACGTTCCACGTGTCCCAGCTACGTCGCCTCATCTCATGCCCATTAAGTTGAGCAGAAACATTTTTGATGAGCAGAAACATTTAAGTGTGACAAACATGCAAAAGAATAAGAAATCAGGAAGGGGGCAAATAGTTTTTCACACCACTGTATATACAGTAGTAGTACAGTTTCACATAAAAGATCCTTTCTATTTTGTCTCTCTTATGCAAACTACTGTTTTGTAAATCCCTTTTCAACTAAAAATGAATTCATTTTATCCCAGGCTTCATGGCGTAAGCTCAGTGACAGTGTTCACACTACAAAGAAACATCCAAGACAATTATAATGAAGCCTACCTGAGGCATTCCTGAAACAGCAGCTAGAGAAAACAGAGAGTAAAGACGACTACACATCTACTAATGTGTCCTAAACAGTCATCGTTACTTACAGTACCAATGTAGCCATAAATTTGAGATAAAAAATTAAACAAAAAAATGGAAGTAAAGTAAGTATAACTAAAGTGATTACATAAACTAACATTTCTGTGGTAATTGAATAAAGACTTAGCACTAGGCTTTCCCACGTCTAATCCTCCGGGTATACAATCTTAAAACAGCTCCAGTGAGCTATTACAAAATCATTACACTTCTGTCTGTGTCTATGCAGAAAGTGTGACTTGATTTGCTGAGTTCGCTTTTGGCATGTCTGCTTCTGTGGTAAAAAATGTCCCTCAAAGGTAAGTTGTTATTACTATTGATTTTACAACTATAACACAACATAAGCAGCTACTACTGACTTCCCGCTCTAGGAATGAGAAAATCAATTGTCCAGTTTGAGACTTTTGTGCATTTTATTGATTCGTACTGCAGTGAAATGTTAATTTACTCCATTCATTTGAGACTGTAATGATAAAATTAAATTAAGCTGGTACATCAAAATGCCAATAGGTTAATTAGGGTTTTGCTGTTTTTGTGTCTTCTTTAGTAAAAAAATATTCACCCATTAATGGCTTGCATGACATCTTGACATCTGTGTCCTGCTGACTAAGTGTCCATCGATTTGGATGGAATGTGCTATCTTTAAGACCAAGGCCTGGAATGTGGAGGAAATCTTTCTGATGAAGATGACCTTGGCTGCAATCTCTTCAAAATGCCAGTGTTGTACAAAAGCTGTTGTACACCCTCGCATTTATTTGACCTGAAAGAGCTTGAAAATGGCATGATGGTAAAGAAAAGAAAGTACAGAGAACATATTGAAAGATAGTTTCCCAAAGTCACAACAGAATCTTTTCAAATAAACGCCCCTCTGAGCAACCAACGAATTAGAAAGATCACCTACCAAGAAAACCAGGATTTCATTCATGTGAAAACATTAGAAAAAAAGGATCAGATAGTGATACAGTACGTGTCAAGTCTACACTGGAATTGGTGTAGAGCATAGCGGGACATACAAACATGGCCGCCAAGGGCTACAATGCATGTCCATTACTGACTCTTGCTCATTCAACCACTGATCATGCACACCTAGCCACAGTCACATTAATTTCTTACACTCTGTGTTATTCGTGTTATTTTTTCTTTTCTACTCGTCTTGATCTTGCCTGCTCCAGTTTATTTCATTTGATGATTACGTGACCATGCATGCACCCGAAATTGACCTTGATCTATGGCTTTGTATTTTCTTTCTTTCTTGTAATTAAGTTGAATAAAACCCTGTTTACCTGCACTTGTGTCCTTGTCTGCTTTTGTGACTATGGCATGTCAGAAAAAGGTTCACTGACTCCTTAAGCAAGCAAACATTGTGTAGATTCTCTTTGCTGTGTATAATACAATAGGATTAAAAAGCAAGCATGGATTCTAATCCGCTTAGTCTAATATCCTCCATAACCTCAGTTAACAGTGTATCTACATCACACCCAGCATGGCATTATACTTTTTTTTTATCTCTCCCCTCTGCTTTTAGCATAATACCTTCTGCTATAATGCAATCACACAGCTGTGTCACGAATGTAGGCAGCACTTTCTCTATGTTCCTTCAGTACTACGGTTTGAGATGATGCAGAAAGTCTTTGCGCACAGAATATTTTAGCACTTATTATTTAAAATTAAATAACTTAAAACGTTATATGGTCTCACGTGGGAAATTTACACATGATTTTTAGACACATGCATTGTAATGAAATGCCCCATAAAGAATCCAGTTTATTTTTATTCTTTTCTACTGAGTGCTAATGTGTGAATGAAAAATGACATTCTTTTCCACTAAAAAAAACTTGTTTATTAATCTTATCTTACTCTGTTTCTATGCTCAATTGCATAAATAATAATATAAACAAATACAGTAAATAAATAAATAAAGTGTCACGGGCTGACTAGGGTGATGATCAGTGGTGTCAAAAGTATTCACATTCATTACTTGAATAGAAGTATAGATACTAGGGTTCAAAAATACTTCTTTAGAAGTTGAAGTATCAACCCAAGCTTTTTACTTAAGTAAAAAGTTTAAAAGTACTGGTTTCAAAACTACTTAAAGTATAAAAGTAAAAGTACCGTGAGGGGCGACAGAAGCATTAAGGTCTCGCTTTCTGATCATGTGAGGGGGGGGGGGGGTGCGTTGTGCGCGTTCTTATCATGCGACCGGGGGGGGGGGTTTGGTGTTCTTAACTTAATGGGCATGGGACGAGGCGGCGCAGCTGGGATACATGGAACGTGGGGTTAACTCGCCGCATTGTAGAAGGGAGCAAAAGTTTGACGGCGCATGGATTGACGATCTTGGTGATGGTGAAAGGCCCAATGTATCGTGGAGAGAGCTTACGAGAGGCGGCCTTTAAGTGAATGTCTCGGGTGGATAACATGACTCTCTGCCCTATTCTGAACTTGGGGGCCTGAGAGCGCCTGCGGTCTGCTTGGTCCTTATACTTCTTGTTGACTCGCAGCAAGGTCTTCCTTGCTTGCTGCCACGTCCTTTTACAGCGTCGGATGAAGGCTTGAACAGAGGGAACGTTGACCTCCTCTTCCTGAGAAGGGAACAGGGGCGGCTGATAACCTAAGCAGCATTGGAACGGAGACAGGCCAGTTGATGACGAGATCTGGGAGTTGTGAGCGTATTCTACCCAGGGGAGAAATTTGCTCCACGAGGTAGCGTCCCGGGAGGTCATGCATCTCAGGGCGACCTCGAGGGACTGGTTCTTCCTCTCAGTCTGACCATTAGATTGGGGATGAAATCCTGATGATAGACTGGGAGTGGCCCCGATCAGTTTGCAGAAACCCTTCCAAAATTGAGAGGTAAACTGTGGACCTCGATCCGAGACAACGTTTGTTGGAAGGCCATGTAGCTTGAAAACGTGGTTGACCATGAGTTCTGCGGTTTCCTTGGCGGAGGGCAGTCGTGGTAGGGGAATGAAGTGGGCGGCCTTAGAAAATCGGTCCACCACCGTCATGATGCAGGTGTGGCTGTTCGATGTGGGTAGCCCCGTGACGAAGTCTAAGGCTATGCGGGACCATGGGCGGTGTGGGATGGGTAGAGGCCTGAGAAGGCCCGCTGGGGCTGTGTTGGTGTGTTTAACCCTCACACAGATGTCACATGCCGCAACAAAGCTGGAGACATCCTCCTTAAGTGTGGGCCACCAAAATCGTTGCTGAGTCTGTGCCAAGGTGCGGGTTATGCCCGGGTGACAAGAAAGTTTAGAGCTATGTGCCCACTCCAGGACCTGGGAACGCAGGTGGAGAGGGACGAAGAGGTGATTAGGGGGAACGTTGCTGGGCCCAGGTTCATGGGTCGAAGCCTGCTTCACCTTGGTCTCGATGTCGAGTTCTGCGGCGGCGAGTAAGGAGGTCGGAGGCAGGATAGTGTCGTTGACATGGATGTCGTGAGTGGCAGTGAATTGTCTTGAGAGTGCATCCGGCTTGCTGTTCTTGGATCCTGGGCGGTAGGAGAGGGTAAAATTGAATCGGCTAAAGAACAGGGCCCATCGGGCTTGGCGGGCGTTGAGTCTCTTGGCGCTCCGAAGGTATTCTAGGTTCTTATGATCAGTCCATACCATGAAGGGGACCTCCGTCCCCTCTAACCAATGTCTCCACTCTTCCAGAGCGAGCTTAATGGCCAGGAGCTCACGATTGCCGATGCCATAGTTCCTTTCGGTAGGCGTTAGGCGGTGTGAGAAGAAGGAGCAGGGGTGCAGTTTGTTGTCGTGTGGGGCTCTCTGGGACAAAATGCCCCCTACCCCCGTGCTGGAGGCCTCGACCTCCAAGGTGAACTGGCGTGAAGGGTCTGGAATGGTTAGGATTGGGGCGGACATGAACCGTTGTTTTAGTTCCGTAAAGGCCTTCTCTGCTTCCGGGGCCCAGTGAAAGTGGTTCTTGGGAGAGGTGAGTATTGTTAGGGGGGCAGCAATGGAGCTGTAGTTCCGGATAAAGCGTCGGTAGAAGTTGGCAAATCCCAGGAATCTCTGGAGTGCCTGTTGTGAGGAGGGAGTGGGCCAGCTGGCCACGGCTTGGAGCTTGGTTGGTTCCATCCCGATGCCTTCGGAACCAATAACGAACCCAAGGAATGTGGTGGTCATGGAGTGGAACTCGCATTTCTCAGCCTTGACAGATAGGTTGTTCTCTAGTAGTCTCTGAAGCACCTGTCGGACGTGGTGTTGGTGTTCCTCCAGGTCTTGGGAGAAGATCAGGATATCGTCAAGGTAAACGAATACAAAGGAGTTGAGGAAGTCTCTGAGAACGTCGTTGATAAGGGCCTGGAAGACTGCGGGGGCATTGGTCAGGCCGAAGGGGACCACCAGGTATTCATAGTGCCCCGTTGGGGTGTTGAAGGCAGTCTTCCATTCGTCTCCCTCCTGAATGCGGACAAGGTGGTAAGCATTACGTAAGTCCAGCTTGGTAAATATCTTGGCTCCCTGGAGAAGTTCAAAGGCGGTAGCCATTAGTGGCAGAGGGTAGCGGTTCTTGACAGTGATGTCGTTTAGGCCCCTGTAATCTATGCACGGGCGAAGAGACCCGTCCTTTTTGCCCACGAAGAAGAATCCTGCTCCTGCTGGGGAGGAGGAAGGGCGAATGATTCCTGCGGCGAGGGATTCCGTGATGTATTGGTTCATAGCCTCACGTTCCTTTGGTGACAGCGAGTATAGGCGACCCTTGGGTGGTGTGGTGCCCGGGAGAAGGTCGATGGCGCAGTCGTATGGACGGTGAGGGGGCAGAGAGGTGGCGCGATATTTACTGAAGACCTCTCTAAGGTCATGGTATTCAGATGGGACGTGGATGAGATCGGGTAGTTCCCCCGTGGGGGCGGGGCTGAGGCATGGTGTGGTAGCAGCTCGTAAGCATGTCCTGGAACATGATGGACTCCAGGCCAAAATTGCGTTCCTCTCTCAATCCATTTGTGGGTTGTGCCGGATTAGCCAGGGCAGACCCAGAACGATCGTGGCGTGAGATCCTTCCATGATAAATAGTGACGTCCATTCTGTGTGGTTGCCTGAGATCCTGAGGTTGACGAGAGGGGTTTTGTGGGTGATAGATGGGAGCGGACTCCCGTCGAGGGCCTGGACCTTTAGGTGGGTCTCCAAAGGCAGTGCAGGGATACCCAGAGCCTTGGCCGCGGCTGCGTTGATGAGGTTGCGGTCTGATCCTGAGTCAACCAGCGCCTGTACCACGTGGGTGTGTCGTTCATAGAGGAGAAAGACGGGGAGCAGGCGGCGTTGGTCTGGGAGTCTTTTTGGAATCATGCCCTCTAGTGCTCCCAGCTGGACTAGAGAGCACTTCCTTTTGCTGGGCAGTTCCTAAGCTGATGACCCGATTTCCCGCAGTAAGAACAGACCCTCTCCACTTGGCGTCGTCGTCTCTCCTCTGGGGAGATGTGCGTTCTGTCCAGTTGCATCGCTTCTTCCTGGAAGTCGACTCGTGGAGGAGAGGGTTGGGGGGGAAACCTGAGTGGGGAGCCCCGAGTAGCTCTACGGAGGAGGAGACGTGAGTCCACTCGTCCGGCCAAGTCTATGAGCCCCTGGAGTGAGGAGGGTAGCTCTTGAGAAGCCAGCTCATCTTTGAGTGTCTCTGTCAGGCCCTCCAAAAACACATCACACAGGGCTCGTTCATTCCATCCACTGGGGAGCGCCAGGGTTTGGAATTCGATGGCGTAATCGTAGGCCGAGCGCGCGCCTTGTTTTAGTGTCAGCAGCTTACGTCCAGCCTCCCTTCCATGACATGAGCGGTCAAACACTCTCTTCATCTCCTGGGCGAAGCTCTCATACTCAGAGCAGCAAGGATCATGAGCATCCCAGAGCGCAGTACTCCATTCCCGGGCTCTTCCTGTGAGGAGTGTGATGACATATGCCACCTTGGAGCGATCAGTGGTGAACGTGGAGGCCTGGAGCTCGAAGATCAGCGAGCACTGGGAAAGAAACGAGCGACAGGTACCTGGATCTCCTTCGTAAATGGGGGGGGCGGGGAGGCGTGGCTATCGTCGCTCACTGGAAAATCCATCTAGCGCTGGAGAGAGTCGAAGTCTTTGGACTTGGCTTGTGATATCGGCGAGTGACTGCTTCGTAGTGAGCAGCTCCTGCTGATGTGCTCCAAGCAGTGAGCCCTGGCTTTCCAGTGCTGTCTTCATGCGGTCAAAACTCGCTGGATCCATCTCGTGGCTGGATTATTCTGTCACGGGCTGACTAGGGTAATGATGAATCCAAGCGCGAGTGATGACGGCAGGCGGAGGGGGCGTGGTCGAGGGGCGAAAGCGGAGTCGGCAACAGATGATCAGGCAGACGATGACGCTGTGCAGACGATCAGCCTGGCATGTGATAGGCTGGTGTGCAACTACGAATTAATTGACGGATCTCTCAATCTACGAATCAGGCAATGGAAAGGGAAGATTAGACGATCAGGAGGGAAAATTACACTCCCACATGACCCCCCACATGACCCCCCACATGACCTCCCACATGACCCAACGTCAGCGACGCACTGCCTAATATCTGGCTATATCCAGAGACAGGGTATATCTGACTAAATCGTTCAAAAAATGGAGCGTAAACGCAAAGGAGGAGCAGAGAGAGAGAACGTATAAAAAGAAAAAAAGCCACGGCCGCAGACGCAGCAAGCTGCTGCAAAATCCCAGCCATGTTCTCCAGTAAGGGAACAGGTCGGTCAAGATTACATTTACATTATATTTATAATAATCACAATAGTTAAAATTAAACCAACAAACGAGCAACAATATGTAAGTGCTGCTGTGCTGTGTCAAGTCTCGTTTCGTCTACATGTAGCATATTTTTAATATAATAAATAAAAATGAATAAAACGTAGACAAAATAGTGTTAGTGGGTCAAATTTTTTTAAATAATAAATAAATCAAGTAGATGGTATGGAAAAGAATACAGTATTAGTTATTTAGATTTTTCATTTCTAGTCTACAATATGCAGCCTACAATGTTTGTTTGTTTATTTATTTATTTTGAAAAGGTGAGGAAGGAAGCAGCAGTAGCACTAGTGCTGCAAATGCTCCTGCTGTTGAGCTACAGTAGAGGTGGTGGACAGTCCAGCGTTTGAGTCAGAGCAGGAACCTTCAGGTAAAGTTTAAGATAAGCAAAACTAAACATGCAGGCAGCAGCCTATACTTTTTAAACATCATGTGCTTTTTATGATTTATAAGATCAGTAGTAGTACTGTGATTTTGGGGACATACAACTGATGGCTGCACAATTATAAATACAGATTATTGAACACGCTTATTTCATATTGCAGAGCAACTAGATGTGCAGAGTGAGAGAGAGAAGGATTCTGGGAAAGATGAAGGAGACAGTGAAAGCCGGTGCACTAGTAGTGCTACAGTAATTACTTCCTGTTTACTCTTACTGGTCTGTTCTACATAATGCCATAATTGAGTAAACATTGTTATCTGTTACTTACGCTGTCATAGGTTTTGTTAAGTTTATTTGTTTGTGTTTCTGATACATTTGGTATACTAGAGTTGAGCACTGAAAATACATAAAATGTAAAATTTCAACATGTGAATGTGTCTCTTATTATCTCTTTTAAAAAGCCAATTTTCTATTTGTCATTGGTTTGGTAGTATAAATGGTGTATTCCTAGTGAGTTGTTAAGGGTTATTTTTTTATTCATTTATATTGCATCTGGTAGTCTACTGTACCTGTTACAATAATAGGGTTAGCCTACAAGTTTATCAGTCCAGTAGATTACATGAATAGGGTGGTGGTGACTGCAGCAGCAGAGGTGGCCTGGGAGTGGAGTCAAATTCCCGGCCTGAATTATTGTCCCAGTTCGCCACTGGCGTGGAACATGACATAAAGTTACAGCACCAAAATATTATAAGTATATAATAATAATAATAATAAGTATGAAAAGAGATACCACATACAAGGTTTTGTTTATATGGAAAAGTGACATGATCTGCAAGTTATATTTCGCACATATTTGCATGTACTATACATTTGCCATGTGTGCATGTGCTTTATTTCCCCATGTTATTTCTACACGACTAATTTATTTCCACATGATTTATATAAATTTTTCCGCATGATAATATTACTTAAACAGGTAAGTCAAATTTTTTCCTCTCACAAATAATAAATGTGATCACTTGTTCACTGGGCCACCCAGAGACCGCTTACTAACCCAGGATGCGGAGGCAAAGTTGTAATTCCCTAACAACATCTGGTTAAAAACCACCAAAAACACAGTAGTGTGTAAAGTTCCCGTCTCTGCTTTTAATTGGACTTCATAGCAGAATTGGCTTTAGATTAGTTAATACACAAACAGTACTTGGTTAAATCTATAAAAATTATCGTACTGCTGGGCTGCTTAGGAAACAGACCATATCTGAGCAACAGCAGAGAGTTGGACATTTGGTAGCAGCTCTTAAGAGTCACACCTGAGTCTCAGAGACCCTCCAAACCCTACAGCCATGCACAAGTGTCAGGGACAACCAGTGAAACAAAACACTTAAGGGGTTTCTGGGATTATTGAGGGATGTTGTCAATGTGAATATAGGAATTCTGTGTTCCTTGTGGTATTACACACAAGTTTATAAGTTTACAAGTTCAAATGTGTTACTCTGTATGCAAGCAGGATATTCCCAGAGCCTTATGTGGCATGGCTGACTCTGGTGCAGCAATACTGGTCATAGCATGCTTCTTTTATTGGCAGCAGTCCAGTGCTGTGAGTGGAATATCAAAGTATGTTATATTACACCACATTCACCAGCTAATTATGGTTGAGTTCACCATCAATAATGGGGTTAAAGAAGTAGCTCTGCTCCTAATTTGAAATACACTTCATTAATTCAGTAACAGACACATATGAACTTTGACAAGAAATAATGAATATTTCAGATATAAGCAATTAAACTATTTTATTGCTGTTTGGTTACTGTATCATTTTTACTGTATTATGTTCTGAATAATTAAATCACACCTAAAAAAGGTTTCATAATCCATAAATATAGGAAATGCTGTGTGTACAGTACCATCACTGTTTTTAATGTGCAAGGATTCTTGACTTTGGTATGGTTTTCAAGGAGTCAGCATCTTTGTGTAGTTTTAAAAGATATTCATAAGGCATATTTTATTCCAGATATAATTTAATGATTTTATTTTTTTATTGATTTTTATCTCTTTTTTCACTTTTTTTTCCCCATTTGAAGTGAATACGTTAATAAGTGATGCAGTTTGTCATGTTTCAGAGAATCCTTAAATCACAAGGCATGGAAATATTAGGGAGAATGCTTTATCATATCAATTATTATACATTTACTGTATATTTGTTAAACAATTAAAAACAAATGTGTTTTGTCTATGGTGTAAGGTGAGCACCCACCATACAAGCCCTTGTTTTTCATACATAACTGTTACTATGGAAACAGTAAGGAATGAATATGAGCACAATAATGTAAACCTATGATTTGCCTTGAGGCTAAAAAGACTGTAACAATACCATGAGTTGTGCTGTCATAGAAAATTCATTAGCACATTTTGACCAATCAGATTTGAGAGAACATTGGTACATTTTTGAATATATGCCAAATACAAACAGATGGGTTTTTGAATGAGGCCCACCCTTCCACCTTAAGTTACTGCAGGGCAATTTGTTATGCATCTCTACTGCTCAAGACTCAGTCAACACTTCATGGAGGCAAACGTGAGGATGGATTCTGTGTTCGAATCAAGCAGAGCACAACAATGTGGCAAACATGACCATCTGGTGTTTATCTCATTTGGGAGTTGCCAGTAAAGTAACATCTCTGGTGAAAGTGTCTGATATTCACATGTGCTATCATTGACAGTACACAAAAATTCTTCATATGGTACTGATGAGAACATTTTTGTTCTCTAGAGGAAGGAAATTGTTGGAGGGATCATTATCAATGGCGCTTCATAGCACAGTGGTAATATTACCTCTCTCCTTTCCTCTATCCTTTTTTTTCTTACTTTTTTCCACTCAGTCTGCTTGATAATGAAGCTGCTTAAGAATGCATTTAGTGATGCATTTATAATTACCAAACCAAAAGCAGAAGCTGCTTAGTCCCTTTATGCTCTCAGCTTCAACACAAATAGGTGGTTTATTAGGGGTTGGTTCGATAAACATTAGCGCAGCCAGTTGTCATAACTAATAGGATTTCTAGCACTGATTTTACCAGTGTGTTTCACGCTTCACATTGCATCTAATCAGGCAGGATCTCCTGGGTGCATTTCCAGTCATGCAAGAGGGCAAAAAGACATCACAATGGACAAACACATGGACAAACACATGCCACATAAGTGACAGATGTTTGTAATATGTTAGAGCTGATCTAATGGCAAAACTGATTCAAGTGCTCTCCGAATAAAGATCTATAAGAGCTAGAGTGGTTCCTTAATTTATACTTATTTTATACTCCCCTGTTCACATTCATTCTCATATAGCGTACAGTAGTTTCAATAAATCCATAAATCCCAATGGCATAGCACACTGTAAATCAGCTTTTATTCCCATATATACAGTAAATGATAAAACAGGGCATTCACTGTCAGACATAACCCTCTGTCATTAATCTCGAAGTAGGAGTCGGCTTCTGAAAAGCTCAGCGACAATTTACAGCTCACACAGAGCAAAAATCATGAATGAGAATTAATGATCCATTTAATGGAGGAGATAAGAAAAAGTTATTCATTCCATAAAGAAATGACGGGTCGGTTATCTCAAAAGAACAGGACAGAGATCAGGGATGAAAGCCACTGATATCCAAACAGTGAAGGAGAAATATTTCAGTTATGTCTCTTATATTTCTTAAACTAACAATTGATCTAAGCAATTTTATAGAAAAATTCCACAGAATAAGTCCACAACTAAAATGAGCTGTGATGAGGTACCTCATTACCTGATGGTATACTTGATAGATAAGCGATTTCCCAGTTAGTCCTTTGTTTCTGAAACAAAGGACGTTTTAAAATGCACTCACACACACAGTTTGCTATCTTTATATTTATGTGATTATTTGCTCACAAAACCTTAGTAACAGTTAGGGTTGGTACTGGAGCCTGTGCTGGGCACAGTAAATGTGAATTCACCATGTATAGGATGCTAGTACACTGTAGGGTGCCAAGCACACATTCATTCATATAGTCATTCACACTTACTGTAGGGTCAACTGACCTTGGCCAACACCCATACTGGCATGTTTATTGAAGAAACCCATGTAGACACAGATAGTGTGTAACCTTTTGAGCAGCCCAAGGTTAAGGTCTGCCAAATGCTGTAAATGTCAAACTCAATCCCTTGATGCTTAAGCTGTGAGGAGGCAATGCCACACACTGTTCCACCATGCCACCTTATAGTAATTACTGTATTACTGCAGCTAATTAATGTTATAATTACACCTAAATCTAACCCTAACATTTCCCCTTAGTAATCATAAAGGAACTGTTTTAGCATTTTTTATTTTTCATATATAAGATTTATTTTTATTACTGTTTTATTTTATTATTGTTATGCAATTATGTATTCCTCAAAAAGCCACCACCCCCACCACACACAAACATGATGAGTTAACTAGAACTAGCTTCTGGTGTGTACGAAAAAAGAAACTGGTGCACACTAGACACCTTCTTGTGCCTGTCAGAAACAATACTGTAAGTAATATGCAATATTTCATTATTACACATACATGAAAGCACAACAAACTACTAAATAACATACTTAAATAGTCATGTATCATGTATTAAACACATACGTATTATGGTCACTGTTAACAGGTGAGAAATCATAGGTCTTGACAACTCTAATCCTCAGGCGTCATACTTTGTATTTGTACAGATGTGCGGCCATAAGTTGAGCAACCTCAGCTCAGATGAACATCACTTTTAAACTTTTTTAACAATGTGGGCAATAATAAATACTCATTATTCAATACCTTGTAGATTCACCTTTAGCAGACATATAACTTGAACGAATCACTTCCTTTATAACTTCATCAGTCTCTCACATCATTGTGGATGAATTTCAGCCCAATCTACCTTAGAACATTGCTTCAGTTCATTAAGATTTTTTGGAAATTTGCATAAGCACAGCTCTCTTAAGGTCTTGCTGCAGCATTTCTGTTTGGGTTGAGGTCTGGGCTTTGACTAAGCCATTTCAATATCTTGATTATTTTATTTTTTCAGCCATTCTGATGTAGGTTTACTGGTGTCCTTTTGGATCATGACCCAATTTCGACCAAGCTTTAGCTGTCAGACAGATGGTCTCACATTTGTCTCCAGAATACTCTGGTACACAGAGGAGTTCATGATCTACTTATTGACTGCAAGTTTCCCATGTCCTGTGGCTGAAAATAAACCCAAATCAACTCACCTCCATCCTGTTCTTGACAATGGGTAGGAGGTTTTTATGCTGAAATTCAATTAAATTAAATTTTATTTGTATGAATTTTATTTGTATTTGAATGGTCACTGTCGCGAAGGAGCTTTAAGGTATCAAAGGAAAATTATGGTACTGTGTATGAAGTATGAGAAAATGTGTATGAATCAAAATAGTCAGATTGTCCCTGATGAGCAAGCTGAGGGTGACTGTGGCAAGGAAAAACTTCCTAAGATGGCAATAGAAAGAAACCTTGAGAGCAAGACTCAACAGGGAACCCATCCTCATTTGGATGATAACAGATAGCAGGGATTGTTTTGCAGTCATAATGTGTGATAGACGGTTTAGTAGGGCACTAGGATGAGTTAGACAGGTCCAGAGGGCAGAGGAGGTCTCGGATCACTGGCAGCTCAGGAGCGGCATATGTAGCTCAACAAAGAGAGAGAAAAAAGAGAAGAGAAGAGACAAGACAGTTAGATATGGTCACAGTCACATAATGTATAAGGTGAATGTAAATTTAAGTGCAAGCAGGGTGTTGACTATACAAGTGACGCACGAGCATTGAGACTGAGCATGGAAGACGATCTGGGTTCCTTTTAGACAGAAGAGAGAGAAGTTAATTGAGGACTTATTCTATGACTGAAATGCTTACCAGACTTTGCTTAGAACATGGGAATTGTGATGAAAAGTGTGATACAAGAGAATTTATAAATTTATAAGTGTGTGTGTGTGTGTGTGTGTGTGTGTGTGTGTGTGTGTGTGTGTGTGTGTGTGTGTGTGTGTGTGTGTGTGTGTGTGTGTGAGAGAGACAGACAGACTTTGTTAAGTGCTTCAAGGTTCAATAAGTTCTAAATTGATTTACAGTTGAATGGAACCCAATTCCATGATGAATTTACAGTAGGAACGATGCTGATTGTTACTAGAAAAGAAGCATTATCATCTCTAATGTTCATGTGAAACTGTAGAACTTGCACCTTTAGGTGAGGTTTTTCTATTATGCTGTTATGCACGCCCCAGTAATTACAGATTTTTTTCCTGACATTTTCGCTTGATTAGTTGTATTATTCAAACATACTCTATTTTCAAATTATGCGGAGAAAGTGAGGTCAAAAGTATAAAAAATTTTTTTTTAAAAAGCTAACTTGTGACTAGTGCTTGCATTTGGTATCTACTGTAGCTTTGGAGACATAAATTCTGTAACAAGAGAAAGAGAGTAAAATCTCATCTATTACTGTATGTCCTTCTTGCTACAGCTACTGTATTGTTTTCAATAGTGTTTAAATAAACAGTTCTAAAGAGTTAATTCTGTAACAGGATGTTACTTCAGTAATTTAGCAAAATAATACTTTGAATATTATTTTAGAATTTTTCGACAGATACTGTAAGACATTTCCATTTGATATAATGTCAACAATTAGAACTTACATTTCATTATGATACTGGCTAACATAGTTGGGGTAAACTAATTCTTTCCTAAATGTGATCAAAGAATTACTGTGGGTGCATTATTATAAAATGTATTAAGAAAATGCTGAATTTAAGGTTCAGCTAATTTATTCACATCATAAATTTGTCTTTTTGTGCACTTTGAGACCACCTGATAATTTCTCCTGCTTGATGGGAAATCCATAAGAAAAACTAGTTTTGAATCAGTAGAAAAATGTCACTGCATGGCACTGAACTGTAGCAGTACATGTAACCATGTCTCTTTATAATGCACTTATCTAACCAAACCTATTTGTTCTGCTCTGCCGCCTGCAGTAATGGTCCCAAAAATACCACAGAAATTTCCTCTATATTCACACACCAACACTATAATCTCATGCTTGATTTTTGCATTTGGTCACAAAAATATGCTTTACACCATGTAATTTAATGGACGTACATGTGTTATAACAAGTTTGTTTATCTTTAGTTATAATGATCATGGTTAAACATCTGAAGTCATGATGTAAATTTAAAACACATTATTATTATTGCACATTAGACAGAATCAAAGCAGGTAAAGCTGCCAATAGGAGGATAATAATGCAAAACCCTATTACATTTTATTCAGCAAAACCTGAAAAAGCAGAGAACTTGGATTGTGAAATATAATGCCCATGGATGGCACAATGCAAAACAGAGCAAAACTGTACGATGATCCAGAGAATGTGAGCCAGTAAATGTTCTAACTGGAAATAAGTGATCTTGATTCAAATGAATGAGCTTTTCATGAGGTTTGTAATTTTCTGGCTGGAAATCATAAGAAAAGTAATTTGAGGTTTAAAAAAAGGAAGAACATAGACATAACCATCTCTCCCAACCAGAGAACAGTAATATCTTCTTTGGTCTCAATAATAATAATAATAATAATAATAATAATAATAATAATAATAATATATTATGTATTGTACAATACCTATGAATTTATATGCAACATAATAACTACTTTAATGATGGAATACAACCAATGTCTACATTTACATAACCAAAATAAATAAATAAATAAATCATGTCTGTATTGTTTCCTTACTTGTATTCATGAGATGTAGTAATGCAGAAGGGTAAGAATCACAGATGTATATTGCAAACTACTACTCTCATGACCTCATCACATGACCTCCAGTCAAGCTCCCATCACTGTCAGAGTCTCCTGATTAATAATTACATTTACTTCGTTCCCTTTATATTCCTCTTTAAATAAGCCAGATTCCTAGTGTTAATTTGCAAAGTCTCAGTTCAGTGTTGTGACTGGGATGGTTCCCAGCTGGTGTTATCTCACTGGGTTGATTAGTGTTTAGACCACAGCTTAAGGTTTACTCATTTAGTCTTGTCTAATTTATTCCTGTTGGCACAATAGCAGGCTATTTGTCTGCCTCATGTGTTTTGTTACTACAAAAAAAAAAACTTTACTTGCATCCATCTGTCTGTTCCTGACAACATAAAATTAACAATTCTGCCATATTTTTCAGACTGATATTGGCATATTTGGTTTGAGAAGGAAAGCATTTGGTTGTTTTACAACCTACTGTATCATTGTAATGTTATTTCTCCTCTTGTGTGATTACTCTCACTCACTCACTCACTAACTCACTCATCGTCTACACCACTTTATCCTGTATTCAGGGACGTGGGGGGCCTGAAGCCTATCCCAGGAGACTATGGGCACAAGGCAGGGTACAACCTGGACAGTGTGCCAATCCATTGCAGGGCACACACACACACAATCTACGGGCAATTTGGGAACACCAGTTAGCCTAATTTGCAGGTCTTTGGATTGTGGGAGGAAATGGGAATACCCGGAGGAAACCCACCAAGGGAGAACATGCAAACTCCATGCACACAGATACCGGAATCGAGCCTGGCCAACAGTGCTAACCACTGTGGCGGCCTTGTTGTGATTACCCTTTTTTTTTTTTTTTTTTTTTACAATGAAGCTAAAAAGTAAAAAAATTTTAGACCTTTGAAATGCTTGGGGTTGCATGGTGTTATCATACTGGAGGTCATAAGAACAAAACCAACCACTTGCGGATACATCCACTGCAACAATACTTCAACTTAGTGAACCACTTCAAAGCAGATTGGGAAAATGAGCTGTGCTTAGGGCAAATACAAATATTTCCCGTTTGAGTTAGTATAATTATTTTGCTTCTATAACAAGCCATGTATAATGACAAAAACAAACAAAAAGATTATAAAAGATAAAGCATTAGGCGTAAAGCACAAGTAAAAACAACAGCACATGCACTGCAGAGATCCACACAATCTGCTTGGAGAGAGTAAAACATGAATAAAGCGCAGTAATGCACTGATATCAAGGTTTAAAGTTAAAAGCAGTCATTCTTTTGAAGATAATTTGACAAAGCAAGCGCTTGGTCACTTTCTCTTTTAAAAAACTGAATGGCAAAGGGATTAACAATTTGTGCTGTTGCGTACTCAACATGAGTCTCTCGTGACTCATATACCTGAGCATTTAAGGACTGTTTCATAATTTCCTTTATGTTTCACTGATACAGATTTATTTGGAATTAGATGTTGGATTTTTGGCCAACATCCCTACCTTACACAATTACTTGGTGGACAGAAGATTGAAAGGATGAGCTACAGTATACAGTAGCTTTGGTTTAGGTGGTTGTTTCTGAAGTGTTATAAAAGTAAACCAGAACCAGTAAGTGGCAGACGAAAATGACTCAGTGGAAACTGTGAATTATATACTGTATACACCCTCACTCACAATATCTCAAAGACACCAACAATGCCGGTCACAATATTGCTTAGTGTTAAAGCATTTCATAACAACAGATTACATTTCTACAGCAGCTCTGACAGGTTTGTGTTAAAGCACTTGATTTAAACCCTATAGTTTTTCTAGTAACAAATAATGAACAGATTATCATGGCTAGTAATTCATCTTGTTAAAATTTTCAAAAGAGATAGGAGAGTGGAATTGTAAAACAACACATCAAAATGTTTAATATGAAATATTAAAATATTAAAGCAATTATTTGATTGATTTCACATAAATATACATTGTACTACTGTAATAACAATGAAAGTGAGATGTACACTATGGGTTAATCAGACTAGCTAGTAAATATAAGTTAACATTACACAGTGTTGCTTAGTCTTACCTTCATAACATACTTGTTGCATTTCAAAGTTTCAAAGCTATAACCTGTTTTTAATTAAAATGTAGGATGATAAAATTTTGGAAGCAATGAAAATAGAGAATAGAACAAATAACCAAGTCAGGGGTCTAGTCTTGTAGCAAAGTTTCGGAAACTTTGTGTTAGGGTGAAGTTTAATCTTGATCTTCATCTGGGTGAAGTTTAATATTTCAGTTTTACTGAAGAATTACTACAGAAAACTAAATTACAGAAATCCTTTGTTCATCTCAAGGCTGGGAAACGAAAGGTGCAGCTGTTGTACAGTACAAGGTAGGGTAAGTGATGTTTAAATCCAACCATGTAACATCTACTGTACCACTGACTAGTTATATAATATTTCCTTTACAGATCTTTCCCTTTTTTATTACTTTTTTTTTTAAGATTATTGAATAAATAAAAAAATGTGGTTGATTATATAAAAAGGAAAATTAAGAAATCACATGCAAAATAATATCAAATATCAATAAAATAGTGGTATTGTTATATGGTTTGATTGGGTACTGTACTGTATATAGCTGTTCACTGTACAAAGCACGCTCACCTACATAATTATTACATGTGATGAAGTACAATGCATTTACATACATTTTATATTACCAGTTCATTTCGGTGTGAGTTTGGTGAGGTATGTCTTACCTAGGGTGCAAAAAAATGTCTCTATATTACAAGGTGAACTCACCTCGAAATTATTTCTGTAATTATCATAATTAGGCGGTTTCTTGATTTGGGTATTGTTGCTCATTGTATTGCAGATAATCACTTAAATTATGCTTGTGTAATTGCACATTACTTGCTTAAAATTACATGCATAAGAAATAATAGGTTATAGCTTTTTGTGAGGTTTAAGGAATGTAGGTGTTTGGTAGTTTTATCAAAAATCTAACTCTGTTTTTCTCTGTTTCATAAAATTCTAATTCTCAGATATGCTGAGTTGTCGGTTTATTTTGCCTACCTTGTAGCTCCTCAGGCGGCACGGTGGTGTGGTGGTTAGCACTGTCGCCTTGGGATCGGGTTGGGCACCTCCAGGATCCCGGGTTGATTCCCAGCCAGGCTCGATTCCCGTCCAAGTGTGCATGTTCTCCTCGTGCTTGGTGGGTTTCCTCCGGGTATTACAGTTTCCTTCCACAGTCCAAAGACATGCAGGATAAAGCGGTATAGAAGATGAGTGAGTGTAGCTCCTCATATTAGCCACTTTATTAGGTAAACCTTCAATATACTGTAGGCCATTTTATAGCAGTCAATCTCATTATTGACTGTAGTCTATCTGCAGTTTTTTCATTCATATCATTCATATTAAGCAGCTATAAATATATCAGTTGCAGTAGTTATCCTTCAAGCTTTTAGACATCCAAACATTTACTGAGCTGAAAAGAATCTAAGAAATGATCTTCAGTCAAAAGTGGTTCTGCATAACTTCCACTGATGAAGATAGAATTTCCTGTAATACTGAACTTCCAACGTACAGTTCCTAACATACAGTATGACTGCAGATCAATCCCTGCTTTCCGTTATCACCCAAATGAGGATGGGTTCCCTGTTGAGTCTGGTTCCTTTCAAGGTTTCTTCCAATTGCCATTTCACTGTTGCCGTCGCCCTTGTCACTTTGGCTACAAAGAGAGGCACAAAATGAATTTGTGTGAAGTAATACATTTATTGTATTGGGCCCGGTTTCTCGATAACGCACACTATTCGCGCGCTAAGAAGACTCTTAAGATATATCTTACGTTAAGTGATAACTTTTCTAAGTGTATTTCTCGAACTGTCTCTTAGGAGTCTTCTTAAGTCGCTGCCTCTTACGTCCGACGTTACGCGGCGCTGTCTACAGTGAAGGTCCTGAATTAGCGGACATCGGTGGCTCTGGAATCGATTTTTCACTCCTTTTGCATGACAGCGTTAAGAAAGACGGCACTTTCTATGCAAATTAAACATTGCACTAAATTCTTTTAATAGCGTTTATTTCGACATGTGTTAACTTAAGAATAACATGTCATAATAGACAAATATATAAATTAATATTAATTAATATAATAATATAATATATAATATTTTCATGTAACATGTGGCCGTGAAACGAACCGGGTATCCAATCATAGTTGATGGACAAATAGCTGATACTGTAACACTCTTCACCAGCTTCAGAAACAATGTGAAGTGTCAGTTGTTGGGGTTGTATAGCGCACTTATGGAATGAATACGATGAGATGACAGGGTGGAGGTTTAATACCTCTATCTCACCTACGCGGGGCCGTAAGTGCGGTTCATTATGATTCGGCGAGGGTTTTGGTGCTGTTATTACGTTTCCATCTTACCACGCAAAAAAAATAAACATGTTTAACATGTGGAAGCTCGCGGACCTTGTAGATCTTCGCGGACCGTCGGGCGCCGGTCACTCGAGGCAGATCACGGTGTCTAATACCCCTCTCTCACCTGTGTGGTGCCTAATACCCCTCTCTCACCTGTGTGGCCGGACTCATCTCCGTGAGCTGCCGCGATTGCCCACCACGTTCCTTTAACGTTCCGCGAAGTTCTACAAAGTCTGCAAGCTTCCGCGAGGACCAGCAAAAAATTAAACGTTGAATTTTTCACGCGGAAAGATGGAAACGTAACCACAGCGCAAAAACTCGGGGTGAATCATGATCAAGCCTACGGCCACAGCGCGAGACCGTGCAGGTGAGATAGGGGTATAACACACCGCATCTCACACCGAGTCACACCGCATAAGTGAATACTGTAGGGGTATTAAACATTACAATCACCCAGAAACATGAATGGATGCGGGGTTTGAAACTCCCAAGGTTATTTTCTCATTTAACTAAATCAAATTTCATAAAAATAAAACGTGTCAAAAGAAAAACTCATAAAGTCATGGATAATGGCTAATGATCAATGAAACATATTTTAAACAAAAAGCAGCGAGCAGCTGGACATCGGGACGGGGAGTGTACAGTACAGTAAGTACAGTAAGTACGATGCGTTGGTCTGGCACGCGCAGGCCTGAGCAGCTCAAGAAGCTCCATAATCTGTTGCCCTGGAAGGCAAAACTTTTAATTATATATATATTTTTAATAACGACCACGGGGAAAATATGAAAAGGGCTGAAGTTTTGTCTAAAGGAAAAATGTACATGACCCACACGGCTCCACGGACCGCGCCGTCTTCAGTTTAACACAACACCACGCTGTATCGCTGCCTAATTGTTCACCACCTGTTTAATATTAATTGTGATTGGCAATTTTAATGCATTAGTCACATTATGAAATAGGCTAATTAAAAGTCACTCTATTAGTTCTGATATCAAATAAAATAAAATTCTTAAACAGGTCTACAGTATATTCCATCATTAATACGGATTTGATAACGTGCCATAATGTGTTTCCATACACCGCTGATTTATAAAGACTGCTGCTCAGTGGCGGCGACTAGCGTCTAGAGCTGAAACTACGCTAAGTATGAGTTAAGGTTGGTCCAGACCAACCTTACGAACGTGTGACTTAGCTAAGAGATACTTAGCGTAAGAACGTTTCGGGAAATGCGCCATTAAGTTAAGAGAGAGGTTAAGGTACGACTTAAGAACTACTTAGAGATAAGAAGCTTTCGAGAAACCGGGCCTTGTGCATTTCTCCATGAATATTGTTTGTCACCAAATAATAATAAGTATGAAATTGTTGTTTCATTGAGTTAAATTTTGCACATTCCTGCATGTTCTCTTCTGAAAAAAAAAATCTAAAGTTCACATAAAGCAACAATTCAGATTATTTAAATTTTTTTAACTGTATGTTTTCTTCTGCACCTGTTTAAAGCTTTTTCACAGTTTATAATTTGTGCTTTATCTTATTCCTTATTGCAGGTTTAAAATAGTATGTTATATATTTAAAGATTTAATACAATATTAAATGTGGCTAAAATCTACATCTTGTGTCGCTGACTGAGTATTAATAAACTGAAGTTATACTAAGAACTCCAAATCTAATGTATGTACTTACAGTATTACAGGGAAATTCATATGACTGAATGTTCAACACTTGTGTGACAGTGATATACAATTCCTTAATGTCCCCTATTTCGAAACGGTGGTGTAGAGATCAAATGAAGGAAAGAAACCATTTGTGAGCAAATCAAGCAAAATCACATGTCTAGTTCATTTAACATCAGCAAATAACAGTTAACAAGCAAAACAAGAAAAATGTAAATTTCTTTAAGAAATTAAATGCCATATATGCTTAAACAACTGAGCACATATTTTCTAAAGCAATGTTTATTATGGCTTTAAAATCACTTTTTAGATATCAGATTAATATGGTGCTTTCTGTTACTCTCAGTGCTCTGAGAGGTTGAATGATGAAGAGAGTGTCGTTTCTCAGCCCTTAGTTCAGCAGGGGGTCCTAGAGTTCCTCTGAGCACATGAAAATAGGAGATCAATGTGTGAAATTACCGTACAGTCCCCCACTAGTAATGCATGAAAGTCTGGAACAGCATTATGAGCCACAATGTATTCTCGCCCTGGTTGAAGCAATTAGAATTGGTCTTCTCCAAATGTCACTAAAACATGAACTCTGTACACCTCAAGTAAAGGGAAATATACAGTACTCCATGTATTGTATTGTAAATCTTCTTGCATATGGGCTTTCCAATTAAATGTGCAGAATGTATTGCCTATGTTGGCTTTAAAATAACTACCTAATAGAAAGGCTAATGTCCGTGGTCATGTGTATTATTTTATGGCTCTGTTTCCTCCCAGGCGGCGCGGTGGTGTAGTGGTTAGCACTGTCGCCTTGCACCGCCAGGGTCCGGGTTCGATTCCCATCTCTGTGTGCATGGAGTTTGCATGTTCTCCCCGTGCTTGGTGGGTTTCCTCCGGGTTCTCCGGTCTCCTCCCACAGTCCAAAGACATGTAGGTTAGGTTAATTGACATTCCAAATTGCCCGTAGTGTGTGAATGAGTGTGTGTATGTGAGTATGTGTGTGTGCCCTGCGATGGATTGGCACCCTGTCCAGGGTGTACCCCGCCTTGTGCCCTAAGTTTCCTGGGATAGGCTCCAGGCCCCCGCGACCCTGTATATAAGGATAAAGCGGTACAGAAAATTAATGAATGAATGTTTCCTCCCATGTCTCATAGTTTGGGCTCACAGGTACACTTACAGCCTCCAGAAACCAGGTTCCTCCAAACGTATGGGCATGAGTGTTCAAAATAATCTGCCTTTACTCAATGGCCTCACAGTGACCCTATATGAATTGAGTTACTGCCCATAAACATATGACATTTCATCAGAAAAGTGACTTGAGTGAGGTCCCAACCCTGAGCAAGTTAATAATAAGTCTCTAACGCTCTGGTATTTATGCCTCAAGAAGCTGTCGTGCCTGCCACAGTGGTAATGTCACAACAGCTAGAAAAGAAACAGTTCATTTGACTATATAATTTATATGTATGGGTGTATTATGTATTATGTGCAAAATGTATTGCTCCGGATAGCATATAACAGAAATACTGTATCATTAAATAGCCTAACTTATTATCCATATCTGAACATTCAAGCTGTATCTACAAATGCATGAAATATACTTTTTGCATGAAATATACTTTATTAATGTACAGTAAAATGTACTGTTAAATGTACCGCGCTATGAAACACTATATATGTGCTGTTAAAAGTAATGGGTTGTAATATGAGGTTTTATCCAAAAAGTTGCAATTGACATTCCTAATCTTGTTATTTTACTTTTACATAATGTTTTGGCTTTCAATTTGCAAATGTGTTTCTTCCAACTACACTGACAATACTGTACATCCATGTACGATTGGGGAGGCAATTTCATGAGTATTTAAAAAGAAATGGCAATCATGTACTGTACAGGACGTTTCATATATCATTTATTTTTTGCTGAAAAAAAGTGTAAATTTACCCCGTTTATGGAGGCTTTTGGGACTCCCTGGATATTCAGCAATGTATAAAAAGGAGAACCTATTTTCATCATCTTTTTTTCCCAATCGCATATTCCCATATTTACTGAGCTACTTTATAAATAGCACATTTGCTAATCTGCATAATCACATAAGACAATGCAGTTAGCTCTGAAAAGCAACTTTTCTGTTCTGTTTACCACACCTGAGATTTCCTCATTTAATAAAGCTTCTCACTGTATATATTACGGGCTTACTCTTTGTGTTTGTCGCCACCAATCTGACTGTTGGGATTTGTAGACTAGTGTCACGGCTAGCTGATTCTGATTAGTCTGACATTGCTAATCTGTTTTGCCCTCTCAAGAGGCTGCCTAATGGGATTACTTCACATTACGAAGACAACTCCAACAAATTATCAGTCCTGTGCAGTCCAACAGATAAGCAGATAGAGACCTGGGAGGGCTGTGAACCTGGATTTTGTGAAGGTTATTGTTTAACTGCCTTGGATGGCACAATATGCAATCTTTATACTGTTTAAAAGATGATATTAGAACTTACACTTCAAGCCAACAATGTAGTTCTGTAAACCTTTAAACTTTAATGTTTTACTTTAAAATGTCCACACACTTGCAAATAATGATCTCAAGTGTAAATCCAAAAGTCTGTCTACTGAAAATGACTGAGATGTAGTGAAGCATTACCTTCTAACTATTTTGCATATTGGCATTAACAGATTGCAAAGTCTCTGACCTAAAAATAACACTGACCTCACATTATGGTAGATCTGGTGGCAAACACAATGTGACAGGGAAAAGAGCAGCATATTGAATGTTATGCCGAGAGAGGTGATGCAGTAACACAGTGAGTCACTGCCACTGTGTGATAAAAGGGTTACTGAGTGAGAAAAAGAGGTGAGAGATGATTTAGCAAAGCTGCCACCTTCATTTCTGTCACTAACTATTGCCAGGAAACAAATCAAAGCCCAAAGAGACATACTGGATTATCACTTGTATTTAACACAGAGAATGTGTCATACCATCATGCATAGGCCTGTTGGCACCCTTTATGTAATAAAGATGTATAAAATGAACACCAGCCAAGGTCTACTTGGAAACAAAACTGACCGATATGGCTGCTGCATCTTAACTCCAGGGTCCCAGCTTCACTAAGCATTTCGCCTGCTGAACTGGCTATGCTAAATCTCCTTAAGATGTGTGTGTGTTTGTTTGTTTGTGTTTGTCACATTCAGTCCCAGGATAGGACCCTGTGCATTTACTTGTACTGCTCAAGCAATAATAATATTCAGAAATTATATTCTTCAGGAAATACTTTATCCTGTTTAGGGTTGCCATGGATCTGGAACCTCTCCCAGGAGCACTTGGCATGGGGTGGAATAAACCCTGGATGGGATTCCATTTCCACGCAGGGCACTACGCACATGCTCATTTGCATGCATTTAGCGCAACCAGCCACATTGGTGGATGGAAATCAAAGACCCTGGATGAAACCCAGGCAAAGACAGGAGGAACATAAAAACTCCACACATTAACCTGAGCTCAGGGACGCTGAAGCTGTAAGGCAGTAATGCTACCTACTGTATTACAGTACATTACCTACAGTATAATTGTCTTTTTTGTGCACTTTTAGACCCGCTGCTAATTTCTCCTGCTTAAACAATCAATGGGAAATCCATAAGAAAAACTAGTTTTGAATCAATAGAAAAAAGTCACTGCATGGGACTGAACCGGAGCAGTATGTGTAACCATGCCTCTTTATAATGCACCAAACCCATTTGTTCTGCTCTGCTGCCTGCAGTAATGGTCCCAAAAATACTAGGAAAATTTCTTCCATATTCACACACCAACACTATAATCTCATGCTTGATTTTTGCATTTGGTCACAAAAGTATAGTTCACACCATGTAGTTGGCTGGTCATGTGTTGCACATTCTATAATAAATTCATTCATAAATAAATTTAAATGCCTGAAGTCATGATGTAAATTTAAAACACATTATTACACATTAGAAAGAATCAAAGCAGCCAGGTAAAGTTGACATTAGGAAGGAAATAATGCAAAACTCTATTCAATTCTATTCAGCAAAATAAAAAAAACTGGAAAAATTATTCACATGGGTCACAATAAAGGAAAATGGATGCACTATAAAAATGCCTAACTAAGAGACAATAACAAGCAGATCAGAGAACTAGGATTGTGAAATATAATGCTCTTGAGTGGCACAATACAACTGTACAATGATACAGAGAATATGAGCTAACTGGAAATAAGTGATCTTGATTAAAATGAATGAGACTGCAGTTTGTTGTTTTTTTGCAGTTTGCAGTCATGTGGTTTTTAGTTTTCTGGCTGAGAATTATGGGAAAAGTAATTTGAGGTTTCAACAAAGGACAAACACAAACAATCATCCCTCCCACCCAGAAAATAACAACAACAACAACAACAACAACAATAATAATAATAATAATAATATAAAACCTTAATATAATTTGAATATAGATTATAAATGGCTTGCACCTAAGGCATAGTGGGTCGCATAGAGATTTTGGGAAGCACAGACCAGCATAAATTTTTTTTTATGAGAAATAAATGAAACATGACATATATTATAATCAAAATGCATGCTCATGCACAAACTGATTCCGTATTTTAACGACTTTCTTACTTGCAATGTTTTAATAATGTTAATTTTTTAAAAATATATATTTAACAGTTCCATTTTATAGTAACTCCAAATAGTACTTTTTCCTTAATCAACTGTGTTGATCAATAAATAAAGTAAGAGATAAGACAAGAGAGAAGCAGGAGTTTTCATTCATTTCTAGAGGAATGTAAAGCACGCCTATGCGCATTGTATAACGCGGTCGCGCGCACTTTAAGAAGCTCCGCCTCCTCCGCGTGACGTTTCATTTCCTTCTCCTTTCGCGCGCACACATCAAACTCCAGCAGCGGGAGAGTTTCCTTCCCTGCAGCTGCTAATGTGAGTAACACCGCAGAGTGTGGGCTTGTTTTTACACCGACTTGACAAGAAGCTGACGTAACTTACGCTGAACAGTTATATTAATGTCCACTCTCTTTCGTTGTGTTTGTTTGGTTGAGCTAGTTGCATTTATCCGAGGTTATCTAGCTAAGAGGGGAATGTTTTGCTAGCGTATTTTCTGTGCAACTATTTAGCAGCCTTGAGTAACGCTGTGAGTAATATCGGTAAACGTTTATGAATGTATGCAACAATTGCAGTCAGCGTTTCGTTCTCTATTCGAACACACACACACTGTCTTTACACTTGCTGTACCACTACATTATGAACCGCCTCCACACCCACGTGGTTATCTAAACAGCCAATCATGTAGCAGCAGCACAATGCAGGCACAGTGTTAGGGTCAGTATTAAAAGCTTAATTTAACCGTGCCATGGATGTTGTTGCCACGTGGGTTTTTTTTTTTTTTTTTTTTTTTTTACTATCAAACTGCTGATCTTCTGGATCACAACAGTTCACAGAGAATTGTGGGGAAAATCATGAGAATTCAGCGTCTGCAGGCTGAAACACATTACTGATAAGACCAGAGAAGAATGATGAGACTGATTTTGAGCTGTTAGAAAGTCTATAGTGACTCTAATAAAACATTCCAGTTGTTGTAAGCAGAAAAGCATCTCAGAAAGCTCAGCACATCACAGGGAATGAACTACAGAAGTGGGTCCCAACTCCAGTCCTGGAGGCTCCTCTGCTCTGCATATTTTGGTATAGCTCCCAGCACACCCAATTTAACAAATCGGCTAATTAACAGTCCATAAGAAGTGGGTGTGATCGAGCAAAGAAAATCTTAAAATATATAAAGGTGATGGTCCTCCAGGACCAGGGTTTGGAACCACTGGGCTAAAGCAGCAGAAGCCCACGTTAGGTTTTAATGTCATCAGTCAAGAACAGAAATATGATGCTAACCGTGGCAAACGCAGAAAGCAAAAGTCCATAAAAAAATATATTTTTTTACTCCTTACCTGTACATATAGCCTGGATGATGTGTAGAACTTGATTTAAAGGGGGGGAAAAATAAGCAATGGATTTAGTCGTGCCCTTAGCAAAAGCATATTGAGATGCTGTAATAAACCCCTTTAAAAAAACAAAAAAAAACCCCAGAACTTTGGTTCAGAATGCTTATGTTTGGATATACTTCCTGTTGTATACAATTCATGGGCCACCGTTGATACTTAGGGTTGTGTACCGAAACCCGGTGCCAATACGGCACCGGTACCTATAGAACCGGTATGTACCGGACCGAAACAGAATGCGAATTTCGGTGCCTCATTTCGGTGCCACTTAAATGCCTGAACTGTCGATTGAAATATTTGTTCTCTAGATTCATATATTTTTTTAGATTAATCGTTTATTAGATTAAATAAAAAAATTAAAAGCATAAATCATCCGGAAATGAGAGACCATCCGACATGCGCGTGAATGCAGTAACTAACGTTACACTCGCTCTGACGGCAGCAGGCGGTCTACCGATAGCATAGCATGCTAAAGTAAACAACTCTCGTTAGAATGCCTAAAACTAAACAGTCGAAAGTTTGGCTGTATTTCACAAGATAGGATTCCGGCACTGCAACGTGCAGCAAATGTTTTACAGCAGTTGCGTGTAAAGGCGTCAAATCTAATGAAACATTCGAGGGCAGACGGAATAAAGTTAAAAGCATACGGAGGCACCGTGTTTAACAGCTTGTGGACAACAGCTGACACTATCAGTGTGGACGACCCCAGCACCAGTCACACCAACCGTAGCAAAAAGGAGTCACCGGTTATGATGACGTCAGCAGCCTTTCCGCGGGGCAGTAGTAGGATAATGTAACGTTAATAGCAAAATGCAAATCTTGCATTCATGCTAACAAATAGTCGAACGATTTGTAAAAAACTAATGTAACATGGATTCTGTTTATAATTATGGCTTTCCAGCCTGTACTAGTAGTACTACAACAGTGACCCCATTTACCATTGTAAAGAAGACTAATGCATGTCCTGTGCAGGGCAATAAGTCAGGAAAGGAGTCGTATTTTGTCAGAAAAGGCAAATATGGTGAAATTTCTGCAAAAGAATTGCTAAAATTTGAAGCTTACATATTCATATATACTTTAAACTTTTAATATATTGTTAAATTTTAAGCATAAAATTTTTTGTTCAATAAAAATTAATTCTTGAGTCAATCACTATAATTTTTTTGCTTAAAAGTATCGGTTCAGGCACCATTTTGGCACCGGTACCGTTTTCAAAGTATCGATTTGGCACCGGTATCGGAAAAAACCCAAACGATACCCAACCCTATTGATACTGGGGAAGGACTTTCATGAACATGGGCAATATTCATTCAAACCAGTGGCGGCTGCTCTAAGGCTACGTTTACACTGCAGGTCTCGATGCCCAATTCTGATTTGTTGCCTATATCTGATTAGCTCTGCGATATAAGCAAAGATCACAAAACATCACCATGGTTTTAAAACGGAGAAGGAGAAAAAAAACAAATTGCAGCCTGCGCATATGCTTTATTCACCAAATACTGATTTCATTACTGTTATCGTTCCACACGCGCCTCCCCCGGAGAATAACATTTCGTCATTAAACCGCGAAGAAGTCGCAGTTTTAATGACGTAAAAACACAACGACTCAGGAAATCCGATCTGTCTGTTTACACAACAATCACATAAGCACATATCTGATTTATATCTGATTTATTTCCACATATGAAGGAGGTCTGAAACTGAAAGAAATATCAGAATGCATGTGTTTTTTTTTCCTGTTAACACGAACATAAAGCATATCCGATATGTGTCACATATGAGCAAAAAAAATCGGAATTGGGTCACATTTAACTGACCGTGTAAACGTAGCCTAAGACTACAACAGAGCAGCACAGAGGAGCTTTTTTCTGAACGGTAATTGGTTAAATGCACCAAAATCGTAACAACTAATCAATGGAATTCGTTGACAATGAATGCCGTTATCGATTAGTTGGGCTGCTCAGTCGCTCGCGCAATGGAGGTTAGAGAAACGTTGCAGGAAAAAGCGCGCCCCCCCCCCCCAGTCCTCCCAGGTATGTTGATTACATTTTATTTGTATAGCGCTTTTATACAAATAATAAATAATCGACCAACTAATCGATTATCAAAAATAATCGCTACTTGCAGCCCTAATAAATATATATAGGCGTGGGCGATATAACCCAAATCTTCTATCACGGTAGAAGCAATTTTCTACCTCGATAATGATATATATATCACAATATAGCAATTTGTATCTGAAAATGCGTGAATAATAATTCAAACACAAACTATTTTACATAATGTAATTTTATTTAAACTGGGAATTGCTGAGGTTTGCCGCATTTTTTTTTTACTTTGGCCATATTCGATTGGATGTGTAACAAACCTAATTTGATTTTGTTATATTGTGCTAATGTTAGATGCACAGGCGCTCGTGAGGTGTCTGTGTGTGTGAAGTTTTTATCCCCTCGGGGCTTGCCGTAGAAGGGCAAAAGGCGCATGCGAACTTCCTGCTCAAGAGTGTCGCGTGTGTTGGAGTTTCAGTTTGTTTTTGTGAATAAAGGAGAATAAACAGTTGATGAGGATTGTGTGTGCTCTCGTTTTTGTTTTTACACCCGATTGAACCAAATATCTGCGCGGCCCAGTGGACAGAGCAGCGCCGACTATCTGGATAGCGCAGAGATGATCTGGTTTATTCGCGCAGCCCGATGGGTTGGAGTAACTTGAGCAGCGCTGCTCGAATCACAAACCTGTGCGACCCACTGTTTTTTTTTATTTTTTTTATTTTTTTATTTATAATCAATTTATTTAAAATGTCAGGACTGTTTAATATTGTTTCCGCCTTGCCATGCCTGGTTTGCATGTGCGCATCCCAGCGGGGTAAAATGTATTTTGATGGTCGGCGCGGTCTATTTCTATTAGCGTCACGCAGGTTTGTGATTCAAGTTGGATATTTGTTCTGCCCACGCCGGCTCAATGGGGTGCCACGGTTTCGTCCCACTTTAGATGTGTTTGGCTTCCCATAGAAGTGAATTTGTACTGCGTGGTTACGTAACGTGCAGCGTCACGTGTTCTCAACCGCGATTAAGACTATAGACCAAAATCTCTACCGGTTAACCGTGTATACCGGTATATTGCCCACCCCTCTATATATATATATATATATATATATATATATATATATATATATATATATATATATATATATATGGCCTCGACGCGCTTCGAGAAGTGCCACGCCCCTTTTTGAAATCCTTTTCCTTGATAACACACTTGCTATATGTCATATGGAGATGAAACTGGGTATATTTATGTAATTTTTCATGTAGATTCAGATTCTACAATCAAAATTTGGCTATCTCTTGTGGTTATGGAGATATTTTTGAAAACTTTTTTTTGGGGTACCCCTTTTCGACCCCCCAGAACCCAAGGTCTGCATGTATATATGTTACTCAAAAAATAGGGGTTACTTCACATCACCTCATCTTGAAAATAAATAAAAACCAGGGGTGTGATATGCCCTGTTTTATAGAAATCACCAAAAACTTATTGTCCAGGTTTTGCAAATGTTTTATGATTTGATACACATTTTACAGGGTGGGCCATTTATATGGATACACCTTAATAAAATGGGAATGGTTGGTGATATTAACTTCCTGTTTGTGGCACATTAGTATATGTGAGGGGGAAAACTTTTCAAGATGGGTGGTGACCATGGTGGCCATTTTGGATCCAACTTTAGTTTTTTCAATAGGAAGAGGGTCATGTGACACATCAAACGTATTGGGAATTTCACAAGTGCAAATGCAAATTCCTTGCTGACAATTTAACAAAAAGGCATTTCCAGTGGAAAAGGGCTGACACATCCTGAGCATAACCATGTATAATATCCACAAAATTTAAAAAGAGTTGCTTTGCAACATAAAACTGCAGTGGGGCAAATAAATGAGTCAAATAATAAAATTGCACAAACTCTTGAGTAAAAACAAAACAAGCAAACAAAAAACATGGATAAATTATTCTATGGCTCATGGAGGTTTTTCATGTGCTTTAACAGCTTTGTTGTACTCCAACAAGTGCTCCTGCTTTAAATGATGAAATAGGTTTGTGGTGTTTCCTCCCTTCGCCAGGACGACCCGCTTGCATGTTCTACAAGAAATTGTGCTTTGTTGGGTATCTGACGGGCAAAAACCAAACCAGTTCCACACCACTGAAGTTGCACCATTTTTGCAAACCACTTCTGGTTCATCTGTTTCATTCAACGATCCGCTTTCGCCCTTCTCATTCTCCGCTGCTGCCATGCTTTTTCTGCCATGAGCGTATGAAAACAAGGGCACTGCGCATGTGCGTTTTGCACCACATTCTATCGTGATATTTTAATTTTCTTATCATTGCCCAACATTGTACCGGTATTACTGTGATGGGTATAATATGGCCGAGCCCTAATCTTGATGGTATATTTGAAAATGCTGATTTGGAACCAGATGACACTGTTCAGTTCAAGCAGTGGAATCATGAAAGCCATGGCAAAATTTCTGACATGTCTTTGTCAGTGTCTGATTTCATTATGAGACTTTGTGAAAAATGTGACTCCTGCACAGCTCATCAGTATACAGCCAAGGCCCAAGCTGCTTATTTAAAAGAACTGAAAGAGAAACTTCCCATTGGAGAGGAGGCTGTTATCCTCATGGATTTTGCCGAAAGCCATTCTTTCATTTGTCAGGATGCTGTTCAAGGTTTTCATTGGAATACATCCCAGGTGATTCTGCATCCCTTCGTGGTTTACTATAGGGATGGTAGTGAAAACGATGGTTCACTAAGTTGCAAAAGTTTTTGTGTTGTCATTAATGAAAGGGAGCACAATGCTATTGTTGTTCACAAGTTTATTAAGGTTCTCATGAACCCACTGAAAGTTCTTCTACCAAATTTAAATCATGTGCATTACTTCTCAGATGGTGCAGCCAGCCAGTGCAAGAATTAGGAAATGCCTCCACAAATTTGTAAAAAAATTTATATCAAAATGACTTTGGTAGCTACAAAGTGCCAGCCTTTCCTAGTTGATATTATTTGTGTCACTGCAACTTGACAGGTCTCCTACATGTACTTTGTACCCTTTTGGTCTTATTCCATGAACTCATTTTTGTGGTCTTTGTTCTTCCAGAATCAGATGCCCAGGGTGATGAAATAAAAATTGTGATTGGTCATTTCAGTGTAGAGATGAATAACTTCATTATCGGTCTTTGACTAGATATGCATTACAGAAGAATTTGAGGTAACTTCCACTTTGAAAAGAGTAGATTTTATGAGTATGCATTAAGTATTCTACAGATATTGCTGTACATTTCTGTGTGTCAAATCATAAAATGTTGCAAAACCTGGACAATTAATTTTTTATGATTTCTATAAAACAGGGCATATCACACCCCTGGTTTTAATTTATTTTCAAGATGAGGTGATGTGAAGTAACCCCTATTTTTTTGAGTAACATATACAGTACAGTACATGCAGACCTTGGGTTCTGGGGGGTCGAAAAGGGGTACCCCAAAAAACGATTTTTCATAAATATCTCCATAACCACAAGAGAGACCCAAATTCTGAATCTACATGGAAAATTACATGAATATACCCAGTTTCATCTTCATATGACATATAGCAAGTGAGTTATCAAGGAAAAGAGGATTTCAAAAAGGGGCGTGGCACATCTCGAAGCGCGTCAAGGCCAAAAATCAAGATGGCTGCCATTTTTTAACGAGCGGGAGTTGGGACAAAAAAATTGGGTTTTTTTATTTTCATGCCAATACCAACAATTGGTGAAAAAATCAGCAAAATCTGAGAAGTGATGGTGGAAAGTTTCTCTTCCACTGGTTGATTTGAGATGGAATCACCCATATATATATATATATATACACACACACACACGTGTATGTATATTAGGGCTGCACAATATATAGAAAAAATATAGTTATCGCGATAATGGCATACGCGATACCCATATCGCAAAGAGTTGCGATAAATAATTTGTGTGTCCAAATTTGACCAATCAGATGGGCCCTTACTATGTTTATACCCGCTTATATCTTTATATATAAAATTTATATCTTTATACTTTATTCTGTCGCGAACTAACCCCGGATGATCAGAAGACCCGTTAGCCCTTTGTAGCGTGGACGGTAAACCCAAACGCGGAAGCAAGCGTTTGTATCAATTTGTATCTGCAAATGCATAAATAACAATTCAAACACAAAGGAACTGTTTTACATAATGTAATTTTATTTAAACTGTGAATTGCTGAGGTTTGCCGCATTTTTTTACTTTGGCCATATTCGTTTGGATGCTTGGATTTCAGATGATAGAAAAGGTTTGATGTGTTTTCACCACTTGTTAAAACAGTGCACTTGCGTACCTTGCAAATCACGTTCGTCTCATTCGTATCACTTTTCTTATACCCAAACCAATTCCACAACACAGACGATGCACCTTTTTTCTTTACAATCTCCTCGTTGTTGGTTTTGTCACATGTAAGCAAACTCACTGCTGCTGCACCGAAGTGTCGAAGTGTATGTGAAGCCAAACATCAAAAGTGGGACGAAACTGTGGCACTCGATTGAACCAAATATCTCGATTGAACCCGAGATGATCTGGGTCATTCGCGCAGCCTGGTGGATCGCGCAGCGCGGATTAACTTGAGCAGCGCTGCTCGGATCACAAACCTGCGCGACCCACTGTTTTTTATTTATAAACGATTTATTTAAAATGTCAGGACTGTTTAATATTGTTTCCGCCTTGCCATGCCTGGTTAGTACGTGGGCATCCCAGCGGGGTAAAATATATTTTGATGGTCGGCACGGTCTATTTCTATCAGCGTCGCGCAGGTTTGTGATTCGAACAGCGCTGCTCAAGTTGGTCCGCACTGCACGATCCACCGGGTGTGGATATTTGGTCTGCCCACGCCGGCTCAATCGGGTGCCACTGTTTCGTCCCACTTGAGATGTGTTTGACTTCCCATAGAAGTGAATGTGTATTGCGTGGTTACGTAACGTGCAAACGTCACGTGATCTCAACCGCGATTAAGACGATAGACCAAAATCTCTATCGGTTGACAAATTCCTACCGGTTGACAAATTTCTACCGGTTAACCGTGTATACCGGTATATCGCCCACCCGTATGACATACCATAGTTTATTACCTGCTGTTTTGGATCTGATTTATTCAAACACAATAATAAAGCTTTATATCCTCAGGAGGAGTCATTACATTGTTTTAGCGATAATTTCACGGAAGCGAGTTCAGAACTAATCTAAAGCACTGTCACACTAATAAAACATCCGAGAAGTTCAGAAGCTTCAAATAGAATGAACGAACTAATGATTTTTCTAAAAACGTTATAAAGCAGAGACTTAGGCTACGTTTACACTGCAGGCCTCGATGCCTAATTCTGATTTGTTGCCTATCAAACTAGCCAAGATAGACGAAGGTGAAATATGCTTAATGCTAGCTCTGAGATATATGCAAAGTTCGCGAAACGTATCCATGGTTTTAAAACGGAGGAGGAGGAAAAAACAGCATAATTGCAGCCTGCGCATATGCTTCATTCACCAAATACTGATTTCTTAATGTTATTTAGCCCAAATAAGCATAAACAGAAGGCGGGGTGTGGGGGATTCTTTTCCTCTTCCATGTCACCTGGGATGTTATCAATCCACATGCGCTTCCACCGGAGAATAACATTACGTCATTAAACCGCGAAGAAGTCGCTATTTTAATGACGTACAGAACACAACGACTCAGGAAATCCGATCAGTCTGTTTACACGACAGTCACATTAGCACATATCTGATTTGTATCTGATAAAATTCCACATATGAAGGAGGCCTGAAACCGATCTTGAAGTATCGGAATGCATGCGTTTTTTTTCCCTGTTTACACGGACATAGAACATATCCGATATGTGTCACGTATGAGCAAAAAATCGGAATTGGTTCACATTTACCTGACAGTGTAAACGTAGCCCTAGTGACTCCCCTTATACCTCATTTCCACTACGCTGGTGCCAGGTCGGTGCTGGACTGGGAACCACCGAGAACCGGCCCGCGTTTACACTAGACAGGAGCTCAGCGGAAGCTGCATGATAATACGTCACAGGCCACGCCCACTAAACAGAAATGAACTTGCCCGAAATCACTGGTTATTCTCCAAACTATGAAAAATGTATTTCAGTATCCAAAAGCAGCTTATTTGATGTGTTATAACCGCTGAAAGAGATCGACATAGACAAATAGCTTATTCACAATTTGGTCGATTGTTTGTGTGAAACCTGCGACTATTAGTTCTTCTCTTATTTCCTCATACACTTTTTTTTTTTTTTTTTTTTTCTTTTTTCTTTTTTCTTAAAGCACTTTCCAATTTTCCTCTGAATCTCAGCAGATGTCCAAATTGTTAATGGCGCTTTTGTTTCGTCCTCGCTCCACATTAACGGACTTTGCATCTCCGCCATTTTCTTTTTTTTTTTTCCGCTCCCTATAACTCCGCCCACTGCTCGTGACGTCACGGGTTCTCGCGACTAGACCAGCAGAGTTTAGGGGCCGGTGCTTATTTTAGGGCATTTTAGATTTAGATTATTTTAACTTTTTTCTGTGGAAAAGCGCGACACTGGTTCCAAAATTGGGAACCGGCACGGGAACCAGAGCGGTGGAAAAGGGGTATTAGAGACTCTGTAGGAGGTTTTCTCAGTTGAATATGAAAAAAAAAAAAATCGCTGATTATCAACGCGGGAATGAATGGCGCATTGTCCAAATGCAAGTTGATCTTGGAGATAAATTATTTGCTTTGGGTGAAAGCGCAATCTAGTGATCATTGTGTGTCAGCGACAGCTTCCCATTCAAAACAATAGGCGGTCAAATGACCGGTGAACCGCGTTAAAAGTAGGTGACACTGGCGCGGCGTTTCTAGTGTTAAAGGGCGGAACCCCTTTTTTGATTGACAGCATGTCTTAAGTATACATCAACGCTATAAAGAGATTCGAGTTCAGTCCCATGCGGATTTGCAGGTGAAGTGGTACGACAAACTGCTGCACTCTGTATTGTCTGCTGGTGATATAAACCATTTTTGTTTGTACAAATCATTTTTTAAATAATAAAAAATAACATTATAGCGTTCTTGACTTTGCTCCTTGTTTCAGCATTGTAAAGTTAGTTCATTCATATAATTAAAGTAGCTTGTGGAAGGGGAAACTAGCCAGTATTTACGTACAAATAACAATGAATTTTATCATGAAGGCCTAATATGAGCTTCCCCTGTTTCAAAAGGTAGCAGCCGCCACTGATTCAAACGCTGAACGTGCCTAATAGTTATAGAGGTTTCTGTAATTCCAGGTTGACTCGGTTCACATTGTAACCTATAGCAAAGACATGTTTTAATATTTGGGTTCATGGATAATTGCTTTCTAGACTTTGAGTGTTAAATAAAAGTAATATATTTTTAAAGACTTCTTCCAATGGATTTTTTCCATATTTTTCGCTTTTGTTGAAACATGATAAAAAAAAATGTTTAAACGATCACATCAATGCAAGTGTATTATGTGGCCAAGACAGCATGCTTGGAACCCTGTGTTCTGGTTCAAACTGCTTTTGTGTTTACACTGAGCTCCTGCTAGTCTTGTTCGTTGAAACACCCTGATGCCCTTTCACTCTGCTCCTATGTCGGTCTGCTTGGAAAGGAAATCATGGCAGAATTCCATAAGCACAGCCAGATACCTGTACTGGGAGCAAATTTTTTTTTTTTTACTTTTTCAAAAAGGTTAACGTGCCAAGGAATCAACTGCAATAAAAAAAACACTTCCCTTAATTTCCCAGTTTCATTTTGAGAAAAAAAATAAATATATGCAATTTACATAGACCAAAACTGGTTACAGCCTAAATAACACACAGTGCATGTAGCAACTAGGGGTTGTAAGCCATTGCCTTTATATTTATTATTATTATTATTATTATTTTAGTTGTTGCTTCTACAGTTGCTGCTTCCACTGTTGCTGCCGCTATTATTTTATTTTATTTTATTTATTTTGAATACCCCTGCAAATAAACCTTGCAAATTCAGGGCCTGCTGGGAATTTTAATTACAAAAATTATAACAAAAACCAATTTGCAAAGCATAACTTTATTAAACCCCTGAACTTGAAGAGTTCCTTGGCTGCATCACTTGACTTCATAATCGGTCTCAACCAGATGCTCAGTGGAGCTTTCTCACAAGCTTTCTGTCTAATGTGCTTGAGTAAGCTGGAGAGCTAATTTCAAACCAACACTTTTCACAAATTAGGGAATTAATCATTATAGTTGTAGAATTATTTGATCAGCTTTACTTAGCATTTTGGAGTTATTACAATACAGAAAGCTGAGAAAAGTTTGTTGAATGCCCTGTCAGAGTCTGGTATAAAACTGGGACACTTGGTGTACTGCTGCCTGTCAGAAAGAGGTCCTTTATTAGGTATTCCTGTAAAGTGTCTGCATGGTTTTCTTTAATTAATGATTGAGAATATTCTTTATTTTTATTCATCTTTATTTTATGCAGTTGATCTACACAATGAAATAGAATATGGCTTTATAATAGAAGTTAATGTAGCAGTACAGAATATAAGTTGATCTAATGTAGCATTCCGCTAATGGTAGACAAACCATTGTTATCTTTGTCTTGTGAGCCTCATACTGTCTCTGGGTGAGTATGATATAAACAAGGGAAAATCTTGTGCTCACATCACTTCTTCGTTCCGTTCCTTCGGAATTCTGGGGGGGTGGGGGGGGGATGTCTTATTTGTATTTGTTTAGAATGTGTTATGTTGTTCTGTCTGAATAATCTATTAACATTTGGTTAAATCCCCAGTAGCAACCAACCTGGTTTTGTGTCTGAGGAAGCAACTTAGCTTGGAGTTCAGTCACGCCTGGAGTCTATGGGCATGCTGGCCTCACAGGTTAAATCGTTGTGGCAATCATGTAATGTTAGTAGGGCAGCGTGGGTGCACTCATCTCTGCAACCACAATACCTCTTTAAGACTCCCCTTAACAAATCATTTGGCTGAGGCATGAGCAGGACAGCTGCCATGATCTCGTCTCCATATCACAGAGCTCATTCAGGCATGTGATGAGACAAGCTGCTCAGCCTAAAGAGAGTCTCCTCTGACATGAACTGTTGTGACTCTGCCACAAAAATGTTAGAGCATTGCACTCACTCCCTCAAGCTTTTTGCTGTTTTTAGCCTTGTTTATTATGTGCGCTCAAATCAGAGAGTGCATCTGGGATGACATAAACTGAATAATGCAGCACAGAATGAGGAAATGGCATCATGGATATGTTAAAGACATTCTGTTTGCTTTCTGTTTGTATGATGCACTGATAGATTCAGATAAATATTTAAAAAGGGGGAAAAAGGGGACAATCCTCTTTTGCTTTATTTATTAGCAGATCTGCAGTGTTATACCAGTGTTTTGGATTTAAAAAATATATATTTACCAAAGGCAATTTTAAGGCAAAAATTGGAGTCCCTGCCATGATGTAAAGGGTCTATCCTCTAGCCGTCCAAAATCATTAAACTGTTTAATCAAAATTACTGCACATGCACTAGCTTTTAAAACACACAAAGTTATGGACATGATGCAAACTCAAACACATGCAGTTTAATAAATGCACCATAATGGGCCTCAAAACAGTGGACAAGTTTCTGTTGGGGATGGAACCATAGATTTATATACAGTAGTCAGGTCCATAAGTATTTGCATGGTCACACAGTTTTCAGTATTACTTTCTCACTTAACACCCCCAAAAGAATTAACTTGATTAGACAAAATGATTAGACAAAATAACATGTTCGACGCTTGACTAAACTGGATTATTTTTTTTAATACTTCGATGCAAGCCATTGACTGCTTGAAGTCTGGAGCCCACAGACATTACCAAATGCTGAGTTTCCTCCCCTGAGCTGCTTTGCCAGATTTTTACTGCTTGCTGCCTTTTGTCTTAAGTAAACGAAAAGCACGATCTGTTGGGTTCAGCTCAGGTTCCTGATGTGACCATTTAAGACTATTCAGTGTATTTGCCTTATGCTTTCACTCTACGCTTTGTGTCATTATCTATCTTTGCTGTGAAGCACCGTCCTAACAGTTTCACATTTTACTGAATCTGAGCAGAAAGTAGAAGTACTTCAATCAGCAGTCACATCATGAATAAACACCGGTGACCCAGTTCCTCTGGCAGACATTACATGCTCATACCATAAAACTGCCTCCACCATGTTTGGCCCTTCTTTTTCTATACTCTTTCCACCGTTCTAGCACAAGATAACCTTGGTTGCCGCCAGTGGTTTGCACAATGAGGTAAATTTACAGGCGTTTACAGGTGTGTCTTTTAATTGTAGACTTGGTGATATACCAACCTCCTCTGGAGAAATCTTGACTTGGTTAGATGTGAAAGGGTTTTTACCAAGAAAATAATTCTTCTGTTGCCTTTAAGGCATTTTGTAGTTGCTGTACTCAATAATGCATTTCTCTTTTTAAAGAATGTGTCTTTGTTGATTTATGCTGTCGCTCTTCATAAGTTATGCTTTTTTCCCCCTTTTTTGTTTTTTAAATAATGGTCTCCATTTGCATCTCTTTGGGATTTGAACTGAGAGTTTCCCCAAACACCAACCAAATACAAATTCATCACATAATGCATCATGAAATAAATAAAAAACAGGAAACACTTTGTCATCAATCTGTATCATTAATTAATTTGATTGAGTAAAAGTTGAGCAATTACTTTTGAGCCTGCAAAAATGGAGGTAAAATGTCTGGTTTTTTTATTAAAACCCTCAAATTAAAGCCAAATGTCTATACTTTCAATCACACATAGGATGCTCCATTTCAAATTTACTGTGCTGCTGTTCAAAGGCAAAAATCTAATGAAATTGTCACCTCCTAAATAATTGAGTCTAATTTGTATATTACAGTGGAACCTTGGATTATGAGAATAATTAATTCTGGAAGCGGGCTCGTATTTCAGAGCGAAATAATAGAAACTCAAATTATTCGTTCCACAGCCCCAAAAAAAACAAACTAAAATAATTAATATAAAGTAAAAACAAATTAATCTGCACTTTACCTTTTTAAAAAAAAGAAGAGGAAAAAAAAATCTGACCGATAAGTGTTTCCGTGTGTGTGAAGCTAAAGTATGAGGAGGCTTGTCTTGCATAGTAACGCTTCATTCTCTCTTATTTGATTTTCGCACGCACGCACACACACACACTCTAACGGAAAGACTGTTATATCAGAAAAATTTGCAAGGAACATTGCTAACAACTCTCGTTTGAGTGCATACTAACGGAATCACTGCTGTAAAATAAAAAAAAAACAAAAATTAACCTGCACTTTACCTTTGAAAAGAATTGCGACAGACCAGTGTTTGTGTGGAGTAGATATTGTGTGTATGTGAAGGCGCGAGGAGGAGGTGTGTAATGGTGAGAGGAGGGGTGTGTGTGTGAAGGGGCACGGTGTCAAATTACACACGCACACACACAATGGCATGTTGACCCAGGGAGAGAAAGAAAATGAATAGTAAACAGTACACGCGTGCACTGATACTCTGTACTCGTAAACCAAGACTTGTTCTTTTTCCAAGTCAAAATTTATTAATAATCTTTGCTCGTCTTGCAGAGCACTCGCAAACCGCGTTACTCACGATCCGAGGTTTCACTGCATATTAAAAAAAAGATCATATTCAAAAGTAGGGCTGCAACTAACGATTATTTTGATAATCGATTAGTTGGTCGATTTTCTGATGTGCAGCTTGCAAATAGAAGACTAATCAAATGCGATTACAATCCATCCAAAACTATAAAATAACAATGCATTGTAGCTCTGTGTGGGACACTGGAAGTTAGGAGAAAAATGAGGAAGTTTGGTGGTGGAAGATAAGGTGACGGTGGAAATAACATGATACCCGGCGATATATACAGGTCCTTCTCAAAAAATTAGCATATTTCATCCGACCAATAAAAGAAGTGTTTTTAATACAAAAAAAGTCAACCTTCAAATAATTATGTTCAGTTATGCACTCAATACTTGGTCGGGAATCCTTTTGCAGATTCTTGTGTCTTGTGTCTCTCAACTTTCTCTTCACAATATCCCACAGATTCTCTATGGGACCTTGTCCCCCAAGGTCTGGAATCGGTCCTTCTCCACAATCTTCCTCAGGGCCCGGTCACCTTTTCTCGTTGTGCAGCGTTTTCTGCCACACTTTTTCCTTCCCAGATACTTCCCACTGAGGTGCCTTGATACAGCACTCTGGGAACAGCCTATTCGTTCAGAAATTTCTTTGTGTCTTACCCTCTTGCTTGAGGGTGTCAACGATGGCCTTCTGGACAGCAGTCAGGTCGGCAGTCTTACCCATGATTGCGGTTTTGAGTAATGAACCAGGCTGGGAGTTTTAAAAAACCTCAGGAATCTTTTGCAGGTGTTTAGAGTTAATTAGTTGATAGCTCGTTTAGAGAAACTTTTCATGATATGCTAATTTTTTGAGATGGGGATTTTGGGTTTTCATGAGCTGAATGCCACAATCATCAATATTAAAACAATAAAAGGCTTGAACTACTTCAGTTGTGTGTAATGAATCTAAAATATATGAAAGTCTAATGTTTATCAGTACATTACAGAAAATAATGAACTTTATCACAATATGCAAATTTTTTGAGAAGGACCTGTATACTGTAAATCAGATGGGATGAAAGAACAATTGAACATAAGGTGCACATGCATCCAGTGACATGAATGAAATCAAAAGACCTGACAGTACAGCAGAATGTCAGGTGTAAGTAGAAGAATGTGCAACCTGTGGAAACCATGCATCACTTCCCAATGTTTGGGCTCGTGGACACGGGGAGTGTCATCGTGAAAAGTTTAGTTTGATTGACAGCTGTGTGAAAAGCTGTTCCATAAGCCCTCTTTCTACTTTTATGATTTTTGTTGCAGTTTGCTACGGGCTCAATACTGAGACATGCTGTGGCGCTAACATGCTCTGATATCATTAGCCACAGTGGAGCAACATAGCGCTGAAGGTAAGGCTAAGGGGGCAAATAAGCCGGCACTACAGAAAAGGAGATGATTTGGTATGATACAGCATGGAAAATGATGATGGCTTAAAAATGGCTGTACATATGGTGTGCTATAAAAGGGCTGTGTGTGTGTGTGTGTGTGTGTGTGTGTGTGTGTGTGTGTGTATAAATGTATGCGTGTGTGTATAAATGTATGCGTGTGTGTATAAATGTATGCGTGTGTAAGTGTGTGTGTGTAAGTGTGTGTGTGTAAGTGTGTGTAAGTGTGTGTGTAAATGTGTGTGTGTGTCTAGGGTTGGTGTGAAACTTGAAGTTACCTGAGCCCAGGTAGTGCAGTTCCACTTAGATACTGCACAGCTCTTGTAACATGCTGAGATGCACAGTATACTTCTGATTTTACCACAGTAGTTGTCCGTCATTATTTACGTAGATAAGTGACGTTACCTAGATAGGTACTTGATTAAAAATGTCAACGTGAAGGGACAAATGAAACTTAAGGCAGGTCACTTAATCTACCTATGTCTCCCTGGAGGTACATAGGAGTTTGTGTGTGTGCGTGTGGCTCTTAGTCCACAATGAGCTCCTTGGTCTGAGTGTTGAATCCGAGTTTGTCAGCACATCGCATCACCAGGTGTTGGACCTTTTCCCTGTAGTGTTGTTGTCATTTGTGAAATAATGATGTTGGAGCCGTGAGCAGGTTCACAGTCATGGGTTTAAAGAATAGTGCTAATGATACAGCCCCTGCAGAACTACGGTGTTACGGTGGAGAAAGGTGTGTGTGTTTGTGCTTTTTTTAAATTTTTTTTTAAACAAAATCTAATAAACTATAGGCTATTAAGAAAGTCATGGTAATAATTACAGGGGTATTCTGGGGTCACTGAGCTTGGAGACCAACTTGGAGGGGTTGATGGTGTTAACTGGAGAACTGAAATTGATTAATAAAATGTTAACATAGGAGTTATTATCCAAATGGTTCAGTGCAGAGTGAGGTGTCATTGTGATGACCTACTTTGTTGATCTGTTCGGGCAGTAAATGATTCAGATTTAAGGGCAGAAAGGATTTCAGATGGAAAAAAGATCAGCTTCATAAACCACTTGGAGATGATGGGGCTGAGGGTAAAAGGACAGAAGTCATAGGGGGCCCTGGTAACATCATGTTTAGGCACTGGCAGCTTGAAATCGTCTGTCAAGACACTGGCTGACCCCGACCTGCAGTTGTATCAGGGCCACAGCCTTTTGTACATTAGTTTTCTTGAGGGTGGGAGTGTCAGCAGCAGGCCCCCCGATGTAAGATGTTCTTTGAGATAGAGCTGGGCGATAAATTGAATCTATAAATTGAATCTCCATTTTTCGCTAAAAAAAAGCTGAATTGAACACTAGAGACTATAGGACAGATTTTTTTTTTTTTAAACAAAAATAATATAACCAAACATATGAACCGCTTATTTGGACTAAAAGTGCAAACTCTCACCGCACCTCACAGGGGAAGTTGGTTTTAATTTTTCAACATTGATATAAACTATAACTCTGAATTAATTGATAACGATTAATTGCACAGCTCTTCTTTAAGGTAATGTTCTGTTTTTCCACGATCATCAATGAGGGATATGTAGCTAATTGACGGAACTGATTACTGTATAGATGGTTTGTCGTAAATGAGGGCTTGGATTCCCAGTGTGTCAATTAAAGTTTTTCTTTAGACTCCTCTGGCTTTTGTGAGTCTCATGTTCAGGTTGGCCCGGGATGCGCTGTAGGCTGGTCTTTACAACGAAATAAGCAACATTTTGTGGGCCTCCTTATTCATCCTTGGTTTTTAATTAAGGAAAGTTTTATGCAGTGCAGAACAAACAGCTTGTGTGGTTATCAATGTTCGTGTGATTGTCCAGGGTGGCCTTAGAAGCAAACACATCTCGGTGCTTGATGCTTGATCGAGTGTTGTAGTGATGTCTGCTCCATCTAGCCATATTTTAGACTTCATCTCAAGCTTCACACGTTTAGTGCCATGTTTGAGGACCAGAAACAGGGATAGCTGATAAAGGATGGGGGGAATTACACTGTAGTCTTTTGTAATGTTGGTGTAAACATGGTCCAATGTATTGTTTCCTCTTGTGAGAGGAGACATTTTGATGAAACGTGGTAAGTTCAACAATAAAGACTCTCATAATGATTGATGTCGTAATCAGACTGATTGTGCAGGATGCCCTGGTTGCCTACAGTTGGGAACTGATGAAAGTACGACCATTCAGGGCAGTGCCTTCATAGTGCGCTTTTATATCTACAGTAGTGTACTTTGTTGGCTCAATGCCTTTTTCTGCAAAGATTGCAATGTGCAGCTGGAAATCACTGTAAAATGTTATGCTCATCAACCTCTAATACAAAATGTTATAAAGGTATAAAAATGTAGGGTCATGCTACATCTATATAAATAATAGAGAGGCTTTGTCTGTACATTGGTCAGAACTCGCTCTTTCAAGAATACTGTACAATGAAACTTTTGCCTGAAGTTAAACTTGCGCCATAAATGAAATCATAATGTTGTTTGGCATAATGTCAGTTATGTGCCGGATTACAAACCAGAACTTTTGACAGTGTACTGTGCATGCGTCAAAATGTGGGCGCGCATTAAATCGACCGCTGGACAGAATTAATTAAACCATTTTGCCTGAAGTTTTACCTGCACCATAAGTGAAATCTACTGTAAATGTTGAATAAAAGTGATCAGTTACAGTATGTGCCAAAACCTGCAACAATAGATCTTTTTAAAAATTAATCTAAACTTAATATATTTCTTTGAATTAGTTAATATATTCACCACTGAAATAAAAGTGCTGAAGTGGTATAAGTGAATTTTAATGTGCTGGGGTTGTTTTATGGAGAAACATAATCTTTTATCCACTTTTCAATCTATTATTTTAATCTCTCATTTGTGATTCACACTCCGATTATCGCACATAGAGTGTATTTGGCCGCTGACGAAAGAAATACAACTTAGCGTAAAGAAGGTAAGATACTCAACCATTTCAAACAAAATTTTCTTCTTTGTATTAGGAAGTCAGGCAGAGAGTTCTGCTGTACAGGAAGATGGGCAGACATGTATGTGGACTTCAACATGAGATAGCAATACAACTAATTACAGTAAAGCTTTAATATGACTGATAACATTACTTTTGAAAACAAGAATTTAGTTTGATATGGTCCAACCCTTCGAACCCATTCCTCATATGACATCACATCTTAGGCAGAATAAAAACTCTGTGGAGTTCAAACATTTAATAAATCATTTAAATGCCCTAAATGTCTGGCTGCTGCAATCAGTGTGAGAGCAGAGAAAAAGAAGACTGAAGGCAGAGGACGGATCTAGATTAACTATGTGTCAAAATATAGAAGTTTGATTTATTATTATTATTATTAGCTACAATTACTGTGTGTGTGTGTGTGTGTGTGTGTGTGTGTGTGTGTATATATATATATATATATATATTAGGGCTGCACGATATATCGAAAAAATATCGTTATCGCGATAATGGCATGCGCGATAACCATATTGTAAAGAGTTGCGATAAATACTTTATTTGCCAAGCATTTGTGTGTCCAAATTTGACCAATCAGTTGGGCCCTTACTATGTTTACACCCGCTTATCTTTTTATATATAGATAGATAGATAGATAGATAGATATCTTTATACTTCATTCTGTCGCAAACTAACCCCGGATGATCAGAAGACTTAGCGATTAGCCATTAGCCGTTAGCCCTTTATAGACGGTAAACCCAAACGCGGAAGCAAGCGAGTAGGCAGGATAACCACGCGAATTAGTTTAAGGACTCTCACAGAAGGGGAGCAAGGGAAAAACACACATTTAACCCACGTCCTATAAACACGCACTCGAATCAGAAAGTAAACAATCTGAACCGACATGGTGAACTCAGTGACTAAGCTGTATGCAATGGTTTGTTTACTCCTCTTATACTTCCGGGTTCGCGTCCGCATTACTTCCGGGTCCTAGTGCCAGTCGCGGAGCGAGTGTGTGTGTGTGTGTGTGTGTGTGTGACAAATAGTATTTTTTAAATTAAATTTTTGTTTAATAATATTTATTTTTATAAAAAAAAAACAGGCAAGCCAAAGAGAATATTTAGTTTAAAAGATGCTCTTTGTTTTAAGACACTATTGATGAGTGTATGGTTACATGTAAATAAAAAGTAATGTTTGAAAGTAATTCATATTGTGTTGGCAGGTTTATAGTAACAGCAAACCAGAAGTCAGAATATCTGCTGAGGGTTTTAAGTCATTCATAGTGTTTTGAAGTCTAAATACAGTGGTGTGAAAAACTATTTGCCCCCCTCCTGATTTCTTATTCTTTTGCATGTTTGTCACACAAAATGTTTCTGATCATCAAACACATTTAACTATTAGTCAAAGGTAACACAAGTAAACACAAAATGCAGTTTTTAAAAGAGGGGTTTTATTATTTAGGGAGAAAAAAATCCAAACCTACATGGCCCTGTGTGACAAAGTAATTGCCCCCTGAACCTAATAACTGGTTGGGCCGCCCTTAGCAGCAATAACTGCAATCAAGCGTTTGCGATAACTTGCAACGAGTCTTTTACAGCGCTCTGGAGGAATTTTGGCCCACTCATCTTTGCAGAATTGTTGTAATTCAGCTTTATTTGAGGGTTTTCTAGCATGAACCGCCTTTTTAAGGTCATGCCACAACATCTCAATAGGATTCAGGTCAGGACTTTGACTAGGCCACTCCAAAGTCTTCATTTTGATTTTCTTCAGCCATTCAGAGGTGGATTTGCTGGTGTGTTTTGGGTCATTGTCCTGCTGCAGCACCCAAGATCGCTTCAGCTTGAGTTGACGAACAGATGGCCGGACATTCTCCTTCAGGATTTTTTGGTAGACAGTAGAATTCATGGTTCCATCTATCACAGCAAGCCTTCCAGGTCCTGAAGCAGCAAAACAACCCCAGACCATCACACTACCACCACCATATTTTACTGTTGGTATGATGTTCTTTTTCTGAAATGCTGTGTTACTTTTACGCCAGATGTAACGGGACACGCACCTTCCAAAAAGTTAAACTTTTGTCTCGTCGGTCCACAAGGTATTTTCCCAAAAGTCTTGGCAATCATTGAGATGTTTTTTAGCAAAATTGAGACGAGCCTTAATGTTCTTTTTGCTTAAAAGTGGTTTGCGCCTTGGAAATCTGCCATGCAGGCCGTTTTTGCCCAGTCTCTTTCTTATGGTGGAGTCGTGAACACTGACCTTAATTGAGGCAAGTGAGGCCTGCAGTTCTTTAGATGTTGTCCTGGGGTCTTTTGTGGCCTCTCGGATGAGTTGTCTCTGCGCTCTTGGGGTAATTTTGGTCGGCCGGCCACTCCTGGGAAAGTTCACCACAGTTCCATGTTTTTGCCATTTGTGGATAATGGCTCTCACTGTGGTTCGCTGGAGTCCCAAAGCTTTAGAAATGGCTTTATAACCTTTACCAGACTGATAGATCTCAATTACTTTTGTTCTCATTTGTTCCTGAATTTCTTTGGATCTTGGCATGATGTCTAGCTTTTGAGGTGCTTTTGGTCTACTTCTCTGTGTCAGGTAGCTCCTATTTAAGTGATTTCTTGATTGAAACAGGTGTGGCAGTAATCAGGCCTGGGGGTGACTACAGAAATTGAACTCAGGTGTGATAAACCACAGTTAAGTTATTTTTTAACAAGGGGGGCAATCACTTTTTCACACAGGGCCATGTAGATTTGGAGGTTTTTTTCTCCCTTATTAACGTAAACCTTCATTTAAAAACTGCATTTTGTGTTCAATTATGTTATCTTTGACTAATAGTTAAATGTTTCTGTTCATTAAAAACCGTTAAGTGTGACAAACATGCAAAAGAATAAGAAATCAGGAAGGGGGCAAATAGTTTTTCACACCACTGTATTTGCAACTTCCTTGACATATAGTTTCTTTTTAGCCTGAATTAGATTTAATTACATCAGACGAATATCTATTACCTGTTTATTTTAGTATGATCATTACATATAAATAAATAATAAAAAAATAGGCAATAATAATAATAAAAAAATGCATTTCTCTTGGGAAATGTTATATCGCAAGAAATATCGTTATCGCAGTATTCAACAATATCGCATATTTTCCTAATATCGTGCAGCCCTAATATGTGTGTGTGTGTGTATATATATATATATATATATATATATATATATATATATATATATATATATATATATATAATACACACACACACTAACTTGCTGCTATTCCTAGGGCGTTTTCACATTAGAGCCCCGAGTTTGCTTAGAGAGGTGTTCTTGGGCACAGCAGCCGTTCCTGGGCGCGGTACAAATCATTCGTTCCTGATGTAAAAATTCCCTTTTTTATTTCATTCTTTATAGCTTGCTGCAGTTATATTGTCTACAACTACGCTATACTATCGGCTGTCAGACTGACCTGCCACTCTCTCTCGAGTAAAATTATGCAGATTGGGACGCAGCTTTAGAGCTGTCAGGTTAATCCGTTGCGTGAAGAAGCGTGCAGTATGAGCCACGTTACTTAATGTTCTTCAGAGAACCCTGCAATAGCTTTTCTTTTTTATGGTGGGGTTTTATATTGCGTAATAACAAATTGGGTTTTTGCTAATGAGGTTTTGTTGAGCTTGTGTGTGGGTTGTGCTTTGCTCTTCTCCTCTGCATGGATTAATGCCAAGTCAGAGTAGGAAATTTAAGGAAATTATGACAGCGGCAGAATAGGGGGTGCTTCTAATGAGACACACGCATACAGAAAATAAAATACAGTGGAACCTTGGATTACGAGTAACGCGGTTTACAAGTGTTCCGCAAGACGAGCAAAGATTTTTAATACGTGTTGACTTGAAAAATGAGCGTTGTCTTGGTTTACGAGCACCGAGTATCATGTAAAACGCATGCGCTTCTTGTTTTTGACGCCGAGTGTCACGTGATCACAACTGAGCCAACGGGTTTTCTCTCTTTTGTGGTGCGGAATTGTAGGTAATCGTCTCCCCTGCTGGGTGAATACACACACGCGCTGGAGAGACCGTTTTTAAACACATTAACGGAGAGACCGTTTTTAAAACTGTTTAAAAATTTGCAAGGAACATCGCTAGTCACACTCGCGTGAGCGCATACTAACGGAATCACTGCTGTAAAGTAAAACAACAACAACAAAAAAAACGAATTAACCAGCTCCTCACCTTTGAAAACAGTTGCGACAGAGCAGAGTTTGTGTGTGTTTGGGAACCTGAGTGGAGTGGGGCTGTAAAACCATCTTAAAACCAAGATGGCGCCGGTCAGTTCGGCTGCCGTCACGACTGCTCCGACCACCTTTTCCTTGTTTTTGTTTTTTAAGTTAGTTTTCTTTGTTTTAAAATCGGCAAAATCATCACCATTGAGTACATTAGGTATGATAGAGACACTCTTGTTTCTATTGGTATACAATGTACTCACAATTCGACGTTTTTAACTCCGGATCCGAGCTGGCCGAGTGAGATCCTGAGGGAGAACAATGGACGCCACGCGAAGCGACGGACCCGAGGGAGACGAGCTGGGGTGAGGAACCGGCTGAGAACCCGTGCACACCGCACACCTCTGCCTAGTATCCTGCTCGCCAACGTCCAGTCACTGGAGAACAAACTCGATGACCTCAGGGCCAGGATAAAGTTCCAGAGAGACATTCGAGACTGCAACCTTCTCTGCTTCACCGAGACATGGCTGAACCCAGCGGTGCCAGACCACGCCATACAGCCGGCCGAGTTCTTCTCGGTTCACCGCATGGACAGGACGCGGGACTCGGGGAAGTCAAGGGGAGGCGGCGTGTGCTTAATGGTGAACAACAGCTGGTGCAACAGCGCGAGCGTTGTTCCTCTTACACGCTCCTGCACACCAAACCTGGAACTACTGTCCATCATGTGTCGTCCATTTTATCTACCCTGGGAGTTCACATCGGTCATAATCAGCGCCGTTTACATACCTCCACAAGCAGACTCTGAAACTGCCTTATGCGAGCTGCATGAGGCGCTCACACAGCACCAGACACAACACCGGGACGCTGCGCTCATTGTGGCGGGGGATTTTAATAGTGCCAACCTCAAACGCGTAGCGCCGAACTTTTATCAGCACATCACCTGCCCCACCAGGGGCGAAAGGACACTGGACCACTGTTATACCACGGTCAAAGACGGTTACAAGGCACAATCTCGTCCAGCGTTTGGTAAATCCGACCACGCCGCCATCTTCCTCATGCCAAAATATAAACAAAGGCTGAAACAGGAAGTGCCGGCTCAGAGGGAGGTCGCGCGCTGGACGGACCAATCGGTGGCCGCGTTACAGGACGCACTCGATGACGCAGACTGGGACATGTTCAGAAACAGCTCCGATGATGACGTCAGTGTGTTTACGGAAGCGGTTGTGGGATTTATTGAGAAGCTGGTAGACGATACGGTAGAGAAAAAGACTATCAGAACGTTTCCCAACCAGAAGCCGTGGGTGGATAAAACCATCCGCGACGCTCTGAGATCTCGCACAGCTGCCTACAACACGGGACTTGCGTCGGGGGACATGGAACCGTACAAGGCTGCGTCATATAACGTCCGGAAGGCGGTGAAAGAGGCGAAGCAGCGCTACGGGAGAAAACTAGAGTCACAGCTTCAACAGAGTGACTCTAGGAGCCTGTGGCAGGGACTGAGAACAATAACGGATTATAAAGCACCAACATCCGGTATGACGAACGCGGACGCGACTCTGGCAGACGAGCTCAACACATTCTATGCTCGCTTCGATGCTGCAGCTAAAGACGCTAGCGATGCTAATGCTAACGAGGCTAATGCTAGCGGCGCTAATGCTAACGGCGCTAACGGCTGCAGACAGGAAGACACTGCCAGCACCGGGAACGCGCTCATCATCTCCGAGCACGACGTGAGGAGAGCCTTCAAGAGAGTGAACACCAGGAAAGCAGCAGGACCAGACGGCATCTCAGGTCGTATTCTCAGAGCCTGCGCAGACCAGCTAGCACCTGTGTTCACTGAGATATTCAACATCTCTTTATCTCAGTTGGTGATCCCCACATGCTTCAAAGAGTCCATCATTGTTCCTGTTCCAAAGAAACCACATCCTGCTTCCCTCAATGACTATCGCCCTGTAGCCCTCACCTCAGTAGTGATGAAGTCCTTTGAATGCCTGGTCAGAGACTTCATCATCTCTTCACTACCGGACACACTCGACCCACTACAGTTCGCTTATCGTCCGAACCGTTCCACAGACGATGCAATCTCAAATCTCCTCCACACATCTCTCACCCACCTGGACACTAAGAGGGGAAATTATGTGAAAATGCTCTTCATCGACTACAGCTCAGCATTTAATACCATAATTCCCTCCACACTCACCACCAAGCTGGAGCACCTGGGACTCAGCTCACCCATGTGTCAGTGGATCTCCAACTTCCTAACTGGCAGACCACAGGCAGTAAAGATGGGCGGTCATGTCTCAGCCTCCCTCACACTCAGCACTGGAGCACCCCAGGGTTGTGTTCTGAGCCCCCTGCTGTACTCTTTATACACCTACGACTGCATGGCCACCGCCGTCATCAAGTTTGCTGACGACACTGTCGTGGTGGGCCTGATCACGAACAACGATGAGTCGGCCTACCTGGAGGAGATTGTTCCTCTGGCACCAGTTCTCCAGATTCCCAATCTCCTCCTGAACGTCAGTAAGACAAAGGAGCTGATAGTGGACTTTTGTACAAAGCAGGAGAGGAACTACCAGACCCCAGTTATCAACAAGAGCCCAGTGGAGAGAGTGGACAGCTTCAGATACCTCGGTGTTCACATCACACAGGACCTGTCATGGTCCTGTCACATCAACACCGTGGTGAAAAAGGCCCGGCAGCGTCTGTACCACCTCAGACGTTTGAGAGACTTCAGACTGCCCTCCAAGGTGCTCAGGAATTTCTACTCCTGCACCATAGAGAGCATCCTGACGGGAAACATCTCGACCTGGTTTGGAAACAGCACCATGCAGGACAGACGAGCTCTACAGAGTGTGGTGCGTTCAGCTGAGCGCATCATCCGCACCAAGCTCCCTGACCTGCACTCAATCTACACCAAGCGGTGCTGGACCAAGGCCAGGAAGATTGTGAAGGACCTCAGCCATCCCAACAATGGACTGTTCTCTCTGTTGCGGTCAGGAAAGCGCTTCCGCTCCCTGAAGGCCAACACAGAGAGACTGAGGAGGAGCTTCTTCCCGCAGGCAATAAGGTCTCTCAACCATACCACATTCACACCACAAACACAGAACTAATACAACCTGTTAACGTCCACGGACACTATGGACACTTTCATGCACATCTACCCTGACATTGGAACTCATATTTATGTTTACATTCTGGACACCTGCACAAAGTCACTTTAATAAGGCACCTTAACACATGTTTCCATGCAAATTACTTGCACACCATACATCCTCCACCAAATTTCAATTTTAAAAGAAAATCTCTATTGTACAGTATATCTCTATTTTTATTTCTATTTTATGTACAGTATACTTTATTTTTTATTTCCATTTTTATTCTAGTTAAGTAAAAATTTCCCTATTTCTTTATTCATATTTATTCCTTACTGTAAGATTTAATTCTCTTTTTAAGGTCACTGGCGGTCGTGTAAGCATTTCACTGCATATCATACTGTGTATGACTGTGTATGTGACGAATTAAATTTGAAAAGGAAAACCGAGACCTATATGCTTGCATATATATATAAATGCCCCCCTGCCATGGATTGCCCCCCACACATAATCGCTATCAAATATTATATTAGAACATAAATTCACATGTTTATTGTTATCAAATATAATATTACTATTATAATAAACTAGGGCTGCAACTAACGATTATTTTGATAATCGATTAGTTGGCCGATTATTTCGATTAATCGATTAATCGGATAAATCTAAGCGCTTCTTTCATTTGATGTTTTGCTTATAATTATATATAAAACCATACCAACATTTGTTTTGTTTTTAACAATAATTGCAGATGGCAAGTTGACTGTTATATAAATCTATATCTATATATATATATATATATATATATATATATATATATATATATATATATATATATAAATAAAACACTGTCAACTTGCCATCTGTATACATACATACATACTGTACATACATTATATGTATATCGATTAAATCGGATAAAAGCTAGACTTTTATCGGATAAAAGCTAGACACTTTAATTTGATGTTTTGCTTAACTATATGAAACCATAAATCAGGGTATTATGTATAAAAGTAAACTTTAAAAAATGCATTAGCCACATAGTTTAATTATCTTTAATTTTGACATTTAAACCTTATTTTATGTAAATCAACATTTTTGTTTTTAACAATAATTGCAGATGGCAAGTTTACAGTGTGTGTGTGTGTGTGTATATGTATATATATGTGTGTATATGTATGTGTATATATATATATATATATATAATCACACACACACACACACACACACACACACACGTGTGTGTGTATATATACGCGCGTGCGTGTGTATGTATGTATATATATATATATATATATATATATATATATATATATATATATATATATATATATATATATATATATATATATATATATATATACACACACGCACACACGTGTGTGTATATATACCTTGGAGGAGTTGGGCCGCGCGCTTTTTCCTGCAAACGCTTCTGAAACCTCCATTGCGCGAGCGGCTGTGTATCTGTGTGTGAGCAGTCCAACTAATCGATAACGGCATCCGTTGACAACGAATTTCATTATCGATAATTATTGATTTTATCGATTAGTTGTTGCAGCCCAATAATAAACCCTAGGCACGAGACAGCCGTCAAGACCATTAATACAAATTCTTGTCATTTTTATTTTGTAACATTTATTTTTCAGGTGTTTGTCATGAATATGCAAATAAATATTTATATATGATAAATTTTATTTTTATAATGAAAAATTGGACAATTTATATTAATTTTATAATAAAAATAAAGTATACATGTTGTATTTGGAAAAAATATATATTTCTATTTTTTCATATACAACATATTTATTTTCATATTGCTTATTTAATTATATTGTCTCATGTAATGTGTAAACCATTAACCTATGCATTTATGTTCTAAAACTATATTTGATAGTGATTATGTAGGGGGGCAATCCATGGCAAGGGTCATTTCAGCTCATAACACGTGTTACAAAAAAATTTAGCTACTCTTTTGCCATTTCGTCAACCAATCAAAGGGGTTGTGATCAGTGTTTCTACTGTCGATGCGTATCGCCTTTTAAACCAACGCACGAACGCGCAATAATCCTAGACAACTCAATCCAGGTATACTAAACATCAACAACAGGTGTGCTCGAAGAACCAACTTAGCCAGATTTTAATTAGCACGATGATCTGTTCTTAGATGTGTCCATTTCATCTCGGATGTGTCAAGCGACGTACGAAGAACGGACCCCTGGTTAAATTTTTTTGTTGTTGCTGTTTTACTTTACAGCAGTGATTCCGTTAGTCTGCGCTCACACGAGTGTGACTAGCGATGTTCCTTGCAAATTTTTTTACGGTTTTAAAAAACGGTCTCAAGCGAATGCGTGCACAAACGGAAACACTTATCTGTCGGGATTTATTTTTACGTTTTTTTAAAGGTAAAGTGCAGGTTAATTAGTTTTATTTTTACTTTATATTTTGTGTTAATTATTTTTATGTATTTATTTTTTGGGGCTTTAGAACGAATAATTTGAGATTCCATTATTTCCAATGGGAAAATTAAATTTGGTTTACGAGTAGGGTTGGGTATCGTTTGGTTTTTTTTCGATACCGGTGCCAAATCGATACTTTGAAAACGGTACCGGTGCCAAAACGGTGCCTGAACCGATACTTTTAAGCCAAAAAATTATAGTGGATGACTCAAGAATGAATTTTTATTGAACAAAAAATTTTATGCTTAAAATTTAACAATATATTAAAAGTTTAAAGTATATATGAATATGTAAGCTTCAAATTTTAGCAATTCTTTTGCAGAAATTTCACAATATTTGCCTTTTCTGTCAAAATATGACACCTTTCCTGACTTATTGCTCTGCACAGGACATGTATAGCCTCTTTACTATGGTAAATGGGGTCACTGTTGTAGTGCTACTAGTACTAGCTGGAAAGCCATAATTATAAACAGAATCCATGTTACATTAGTTTTTTACAAATCGTTTGACTATTTGTTAGCATGAATGCAAGATTTGCATTTTGCTATTAACATTACATTATCCTACTACTAACCTGCGGAAAGGCTGCTGTCGGCATCATAATCAGTGACTCCTTTTTGCTACGGTTGGTATGACTGGGACTGAGGGTCGTCCACACTGATAGCGCCAGCTGTTGTCCACAAGCTGTTAAACACAGTGCCTCCCTCTGCTTTTAACTTTATTCCGTCTGCCCTCGAATGTTTCATTAGATTTAACGTGTTTCCGCCTTTACACGCAACTGCTGTAAAACATTTGCTGCACGTCGCGGTCTCGGAATCTTTTCTTGTGAAATACAGCCACACTTTCGACGGTTTAGTTTTAGGCATTTTAACGAGAGGTGTTTACTTTAGCATGCTAAGCTATCGGTAGACCGCCTGCTGCCGTCAGAGCGAGTGTAACGTTAGTTGCTGCATTCACGCGCATGTCGGATGGTCTCTCATTTCCGGATAATTTGTGCTTTTAATTTTTTTTATTTAATCTAATAAACTATTAATCTACAAAAATATATGAATCTAGAGAACAAATATTTCAATCGACAGTTCAGGCATTTAAGTGGCACCGAAATGAGGCACCGAAATTCGCGTTCTGTTTCGGTCCGGTACATACCGGTTCTATAGGTACCGGTGCCGTCTTGGCACCGGGTTTCGGTACCCAACCCTATTTACGAGTGTTTTGGAATACGAGCCCGCTTCCGGAACGAATTATGCTCATAATTCGAGGTTCCACTGTATGTTTTACGCGCACACACGCGGTCACAGTGTTATAGTAAACAGTACACGCATGCATGGATGTTGATTATATGAGCAAGAGACGAGCACTAAGACCCAGCATGGGAGACAATTACCTACAATTCCGCAGAACAAGAGAGAGCAAAACCGCTAGCTAAATTGTTAATCACGTGACACTTTGCGTCAAAACAAGAAGCGCATGTGTGATACATGATACTCGGTACTCGTAAACCAAGACTTGTTCATTTTCCTTGTCAAAATTTAATTTAAAATTTTTGCTCATCTCGCAACCCGAGGGTTCACAGTGTGTGTGCGTGCGTGTTTCGCAGTTCATCAGCTTGTCTTTTAACCAATTAACAGATGTTAGTGCTGTGGAGTTTCAGAGTGTGTTATCACCTTGCACGGTGCTAAATATAGTCGCATATCAGTAAATTCTAGCCAAAAAAAACCCCACACTTCTCATATAGAACACTCATCACAGCTTTAAATATTTTATCTCTGCTGTCCTTCCAAGCCAGACTGCACTTCACAGATGAACATTCCTGTGCTTGCTTATTATTTTTAGATGTGCAATTTGTAATAAAATGTTGAATCTGGTCTGTTGCTTATGCTAATTGATCTTTGTTTGGTGTGAAGATGTCCAATTGGGAATTCATTATGCTTATTATGTCTAGATCTTTCTTTCTTTCTTTTTTTAAACTGTGCATTCTGAACAATAATGTCTAATTCACACAGAGCTGGTCTGTTTCCTTTTGTGCTTCGTTCTGAAGGCTTCAATTACTAGCTGGCGAGAGGGACAGAGGAATATTCATAGGCTCAGCCATTTCAGTTAATTCAGCTAACAATGTGTAACGTGCTCCTCTCAGAGAAAATCACAGAGAAAAGGGTGTTATATAAACTGTTGAAATGTGCCCGACCTTGTAATTACCTGTTATTTCTTTTCTCGGATTGTTAGGAACAGGATCTAATGGCTTGTTTTTCGCAGATAAACAGTAGGAGCTTTTTGTTTCAAGCCTATTCAAGTGAACCTTGTTCGAATCCTCAATCTGTGATTTGACACTTTTAAATCCTTAAGTGTTCCTTGTAAAGATTACATAAAATTACATTATGGGTTTAACATTTTTTTTTACACAAAGCTCCCCCCCCCCCCCCCCGTTTCGACTAGAGTAAGCAAGCTAACTACAGTAGGATGGTCATGACATTTGGGTAACAAACTTTATCATCGGTCTGCCAATAACTACCAATAACTATGTTAATGTATCTCAATTTAGGAGCATTACATTACCATAGTTATTGGTTGTTATATATTTCTTTCTGCTCCGCATACCAGCCATTAAGTTTGCGAATATTAGCACAATGCAAGTATTTGGGGCCAAATTCCACAACCTTCATTTGTTCCAAAAATGCATTCAGTCTCAGCTGAACTTCTGTCCATAAAGTTTAAATTTGGTATGCATTAGGATTATTAAAAGATTAAAATCAATTGAAAAATCAATCCCTGCATGTTCTCCCCCGTGCTTGGAGGGTAGTGATGGGTTGTTCATGAACGATTCGTTCTTTTTGAACGAATCTTTAGCATGGCTCAGATGAACGAGTAGTCTCGGAGAGTGATTCGTTCATTTTCTATTGGGCGCGCATGCGCAAAGCATCGCAAAACATCCGTATGTGTTATACAGGAAACAGAAATTAGTAGTTACTCTTGAGTCTTTTCGGTCCTGAGTCGTTCGTTCTTGTGACTCCCATAGACGCTATGCAGTGCAAAAGAACGAACGACTCAGACTGCAAGATATGATGGTGAGCTACTCATTCTGTTTATTATAATATGTCCTTAGTTGCATTGTAATATTTTCATAACTGGAACTATAGCCAAAATCTGTGTATGTAGACGTATTGGGGGTATTTTGATTGAAAACGCAATATTTTTACTTATTTCTAGCCTCTGGTGCATTAGTGGTGTTCTCTGTTCAGATGACAGATGGTGAAATGCAGAATATAAGGCCTGTTATTTATACAGACCAGGGGGGAAAAAAACAGTGAGTGATTTCTTTTCTAGAATTCCCAGAGTTACTGCTTAAGGATGGGAAGATCGAGATGGAGCTGTGTCCTTTATGATCAAATAGGGTTTTGTTTATGTTTGAGGTGATCGTCCTTTCAGTAAGACCGCTCTAATTATCATGTCAGGAGGAAATACGTAAACAATGTGATTTTCTACAGAACAGTGAATTATCGGGTTCAAAGGAAACTTGTTTGGAAGTTTGTGTGTGTGTGTGTGGTGTCTGACCATACGTAAAATGTTACTCTTTTACTGTTTTTCAAACTCCTAGCTAAATGTGCATTAATTATGCTATGCAGAATGTACAGTGCTATTATTTAATCCATGAAGCAACATGAGTGAGGTGTGAGAGGATGAGAGCTGTGAAGCTGGTAGACAGGATTTCAGTTCATTTCATTTCAAGGTTCAAGTCTCATGTTCTCAGCTTTTCTTTTTCTTGTCAAGGTGCTTTTTTTCTTGTTGGTGAAAAAACCTGTATACACATGCGTGCACACAAACTAGAGCTGCACAGTATATAATTTTTCATATCACCACTATATTGATCCTGGTATCATAAAAGCTTGCAGTATGCAAATGGGCTCCCTGCTAAGATGTAATATAATTTGCTTTCAAAGTGTTTGTAATATTATTATTATTATTATTATTATTATTATTATTATTCGTTGTAGTAGTATTACGTACCTTGCATGATTAGTATCCAGGCCACTTTATGAGGCTTTCCTGAAGTGTGTTTAGTTTCTGGTATCAAGGTCGTTTCACAGAGAAACTTCCTTTACAAGGATTCCATTATAACCAGTGTTCATGTTCACTTTCGCAATCACAAGCCACAAATTGCAGCAATCACAGAGTGATGGATGTTTGGGCAATCTTTTAAAATTTCACCTACATTGTGTATTCAACCAGGAAAGTAAAGCAAAGCGTGCAATCCAGAGACCTGATTAAATTGTCCGTTATAATGACAGCTACTGTCAGATTGGAACCTTTTTTCATATGCCACAATTTGCTTTGTTATATTTTTCTATAAATAAAACAATTATATAATAAGGAAAGAAACCTGCTAGAGGCTGGTGGCTTAATCTGTTTGAGTTTTATAGTTATACGGGAGGTTATTATAGGTTACGTTTTGAGACCTATACACTGAGTGTTGCTTAGAGGATGTATGTTTAAATAAAACATTCACATCAACTTTTTGTCATCAGCACTTACTTTATATAAAAGCTTTTTAATGAACCTTGATTCACTCTCAACTATGTGATGGAGACAACACCCAGCATATTAAAAATTGTTTCCCATCATCCCTTAACCCCGGTGAGGTGTATGTGCGTGTGTCCTTCAATAAATGAACTGCCTAGCAGCAGAATTAATGATAACGTTGAAAAGCTGCTATATTTGCTTTCATCAGGTTCTACATTACTGTGTTGCCTTTGCTAAAATTTATGAGGTACAGTTAAAAAAATAAAAGTCTCATTAACTCTTAGCCCAGGATCTGTGGTGTGCTGCTAAAAATGCTACATGCTATTTTTGTCCACATTGTACAGCTGTAGTATGAGTGCTTTATTTTAAATCGGTCATTAATATAAGTTGTTAATGTCACCTCTAGGAGGACAGTGTCTCTGCTTACAAGTAATTTTTTCCCCCTCTTTTATTGTCCTCATTACAGATAAGAGCAATGCCTGTCCATCAAGTGAAATGTGCTTCTGAGCTGGACAGTAGTGTCCCTCCACACTTCCAGCGGATCAGCATATCCGACCTCACGCTCACATCTGACTGTATGCACAGGACTGTTAAGGTTATAAATTGGGATCTTTAATGTTACGGCTATTCTGATTTTTTTTTCTTTAAGGAAAATTTAAGACATTAGAAAACCAGCAAATCTTAGCTGCTTGACTGCACTTTTTTTCCCCATTTTTATTTTTTTGTATTTTTTAATAGGGTGAAGTGGTTCAGAAGGGCCCTGTAGTGTCTCACAGACAGACCGACCACCTGCTAAAGGCTGTTATCCAAGGTGAGCTTCTGATCAAAATGCCCAATAAGGCTATTTTAATGCATGCTGCTATGAAGCGAGTAGTTATATTGGAACTGTGGCCTTGATTCCGAGGTTATAGTAGGAACCTCGGAATAGCAGGTTTATGATAGACAGCACAAATCATTGGTATTCCCACAGAGAAAATGGGATTTGAAAGCTAAAGGAAATCAAGGAGTGATGCTCAGAGGCAGAGCAGCAGATTGTTGAGAGTGTGTTAAACATGCAGTGTATATGGGTTACTCAGCCTCCCATTCGTATTGTTTTGGCTGCATTTGGTTTAAGAGGATTTGAACATAACCCAGGGTTGCACAGTTCTTGAGGTAGTGGGATTTCCATTTGCTTCAAGTTCAAATTCTCACTTACCAATTTTGGGACAATAGGAACAATATGCAGACCTGCTAAAAATACTCCCACAGAGTATCCCCCCCTCCAGTAAGGGCAAGTATGTATATAATGCATCCTCTGCTTTTTCTATTATAAACCGTTTGTGACAAAAACTTCTATTCATGCTCTGATCATAAGAGCTTGGTGTGTCCTGCAAAATCAACATCTATTCTCCTTTTTGGTGAATATCGGTCTTGAACGGATACAGCACAGTACTGTACAAATCTTTGTAATGGCAGTAGGGCTGTTTGATTCCTGACAAAATGTGAATCACAATTTTTCTCCATTGGAATTGAGATCACGGTTCTGTTTTTTTTTTTTTTTTTTACTCTCTCTTCTTCCAACAAAAAAAAATGTATTGCACTTCAGACAACACTTTGTTTTTCTTTACAGGATTTTCAACTCTCTTACATTAAAAAAAGTCACCTTTCACTATTTTAATGTAAATAAAGTAAAAAATTTTGAAACAAAAATAGAATATTAACAATAATACATAAAATTATTAATAAGTAGCCCTTATGAATTTTGGATATTCCAACAACTACAGAACTTCTTCACTTGTGTTAGTTTATTATTATTATTATTATTATTTTATTAGCATAGGGTAAATGTAACAATGTTAGGTAGTTTGTCATTAAGTACATAATTTACAGTGCAGAATTTATTGTTGTCAAAGGGTTTATTGCTCAATCTTAACAGTATACTCTTCTGTGGTTTTCACCATTTTCTCAGAGTCTCTGTGTAACAGCTCAAATCTGTAAAGCTCGCAGGCCCACCAGAACCTTCTGACCAACATCTGGTTGGTCACTTGCGGTGGCTCCCGGTGCACAACATCGCGTCTCACCGCGAGTCAAACCGCATAGGTGTTTAGGTGTGTCAAACGCGTTGAGCGGACACATAAAGGATTCAATCAGAAACAGGTTTTCAGAATTCAGAATGTTAAAAAAAAAAAAAAAAAAAAAACGGCTGGGTTTCAGGGAGCAGAGTGTTGTGATATTGAGCACGATAAGGAAATACAGTTCCACAAAATTATATTATATTGTAAAAAATACAGAGCACAACGCACGTGTGATTTTGATGGATTAAGTGAGTGTTTAAGTGAACAAAAATAAAATCAGGGTGCAAATAACAACACACACACACATATATGTATTACGGCCGGGACTCGATTAAAAAAAAATCTAATTAATTAGAGGCTTTGTAATTAATTAATAACATTGTAATCGCATATAAATATTTGACCTGAGAACAGCGAGAAGTAACTTTTTTCATATGGAATTTTAGTATACCATTGAATAATGACTGAATACACAAGCTTAAGCAACAAAATATTGTTTATTTTTGTTCAACCAAGTCCAACAGACCAGTGCAATATTGCCATTAAGTGTAGCAATAGAATATTTAGAAATATAGTAGCCTACATTTAGGGCTGGGCGATATGGCTGAAAACTGTATCACGATATCAATGTTTCATATCGGTCGCTATCGATAATTATTGATATTTTTATGACCCATTTAAAATAAAGCCCAGGAGAAGAACATATTATATTTAAACATTTTTATTTTAAACTTAACCTTCCTCTGATCATAGTCCCATCAGTTATTAAGACAGAAATGTCAACAACCATGGAAAAATCAAATAATTAAAATGTAAACATAAGTCTAAAGTCACAATTAACAATTATCTCTTAACATTTAAGGTGCAAAATTAAAAGAAAATGTAAGAAATGCTTAATAAAGTGTAATAACATAGTGCAATGTGTTTATTATATCACATGACTTTAGAGAAAACTACAACAAAAATATATTGTTGTAATATATTTGAATTTGATGTTAATTCACTGGCGGGCCACCAGGGGGCAATACCGCGCTGTATACTATGTGTCTCGTGTGCACTGAATGCAGTAAAAGAAGAATGCCGTTTTCTCTGTTTCTTTTTCCTCTGGTTGTCTCACACAAAAAGCAAGTATTATTATAGATGTTAATTGTGCATATTGGCATAATTGTCATACCAAAGAATAAACTACCGCCAATGTGGCTAGTGAGACTAAAGTTACCCGCCACAGCCGAATTTTACCTGCATTTGGCGAGTGCCAATGTCAACGCCATCTTGTCTCCGTTTATGCTTCCTGAATCGCGACCATACTACTTCCGGGTCCTAGAGCCGGTCGCGGAGCGAGTGCGCATGACGGCAAAATGAAGCATAGCTTCGCGACCTCTGTTTTCTTCCGACAAAGAATAAAAAATATCGAACGTTCTATCGAACACATTTTTTTATTGATATCGAGCACGTGTCTATCGCGAAACATGTTATCGTTTTATCGCCCAGGCCTACCTACATTTCAGAAATGCAGGTACCCTATTGGTAGGTAGACCTTCTGTAATCTGTTTTTTTTTATTTTTAAGTAAAACACAATACTTTCAAGTACATTCAGAACAGGTTGGAAACCCTGACTATTAAACCCTGACGCTTCCATCCATTCGTTTTTTTTTATAACAAAATTTCCTATCCACAGGGCCAACCAAAGCGGTCTTATCAGCGTCTTTGTCCATGTTCACTGTGGTTTGTTTTTGTCTGGACGGTAGTTGGTGCTCCAGTATAATCGGTCTCGAAACTCATCCAGTGAGAAACGTTCCGTGGTGCAAAAATAAGTGCGATTAAAATGCGTAAAAAAAAATTTATGCGTTATTTCTGTGTAATTAATTCATCTAAATTAACGCGTTAAAGTCCTGCCCCTAATATACAGTGGCTTGCAAAAGTATTCGCCCCCTTGAACATTTCCACATTTTGTCACATTACAGCCAAAACATGAATCAATTTTATTGGAATTCCACATGAAAGACCAATACAAAGTAGTGTACACATGAGAAGTGGAACGAAAATCATACATGATTCCAAACATTTTTTACAAATAAATAACTGAAAAGTGGGGTGTGCGTAATTATTCAGCCCCCTGAGTCAATACTTTGTAGAACCACCTTTTGCTGCAATTACAGCTGCCAGTCTTTTAGGGTATGTCTCTACCAGTTTGCACATCTAGAGACTGAAATCCTTGCCCATTCTTCTATGCAAAACAGCTCCAGCTCAGTCAGATTAGATGGACAGAGTTTGTGAACAGCAGTTTTCAGATCTTGCCACAGATTCTCAATTGGATTTAGATCTGGACTTTGACTGGGCCATTCTAACACATGGATACGTTTTGTTTTAAACCATTCCATTGTTGCCCTGGCTTTATGTTTAGGGTCGTTGTCCTGCTGGAAGGTGAACCTCAGCCCCAGTCTCAAGTCTTTTGAAGACTCCAAGAGGTTTTCTTCCAAGATTGCCCTGTATTTGGCTCCATCCATCTTCCCATCAACTCTGACCAGCTTCCCTGTCCCTGCTGAAGAGAAGCACCCCCAGAGCATGATGCTGCCACCACCATATTTGACAGTGGGGATGGTGTGTTCAGAGTGATGTGCAGTGTTAGTTTTCCGCCACACATAGCGTTTTGCATTTTGGCCAAAAAGTTCCATTTTGGTCTCATCTGGCCGGAGCACCTTCTTCCACATGTTTGCTGTGCAAACAGGACTTCTTATGGTTTTCTGTTAACAATGGCTTTCTTCTTGCCACTTTTCCATAAAGGCCAACTTTGTGCAGTGCACGACTAATAGTTGTCCTATGGACAGATTCCCCCACCTGAGCTGTAGATTTCTGCAGCTCGTCCAGAGTCACCATGGGCCTCATGGCTGCATTTCTGATCAGCGCTCTCCTTGTTCGGCCTGTGAGTTTAGGTCAGTGGTTCTCAAAGTGTGGGGCGCGCCCCACTAGTGGGGAATACAGACATGACAGGTGGGGCGCAACGAACGGGAGGGAATTAGTGGAAAATAACAGGAAAGTACCTATTCTAATTCATGCTTTTCTTTATTGATAATGAAGAGCGTACGCTCAAAACTAAACAATCACACACAAATAAACGGATCATTAATACAAGGAAATTTAAAATAACATCAGTTGTGGGCCGGGAGAAAAAGTGGAACCATAGTGGAACAATAACGGTTTAACGTCGGACGGTTTAAGTGCTCGAATCACAAACCTGCGTGACCCACTGGGCAGCGCTGCGCGACTCTGACCGAAATAGCCCGCGCCGACCATCAAAATACATTTTACCCCGCTGGGTAAACCAGGCATGGCAAGGCGGAAACAATATTAAACAGTCCTGACATTTTAAATAAAAACACAGTGAGTCGCGCAGGTTTGTGATTCGAGCAGCGCTGTGATCCACCGGGCTGCGCAAATAAACCAGATCGTCGCGCTGCGCTGTATTTGCGCAGATATTTGGTTCAATCGGGTGCCGCGGTTTCGTCCACGCTTGGGTGTTTGGCTTCACATACACTTCGACAATGGAAGAAGACGCTGCAGCAGCAGTGAGTTTGCTTACATGTGACGAAACCAACAACGAGTGGTGTGGAATTGGTTTGGGTAGAAGAAAAGTGATACGAATTAGATGACCGTGATTTGGAAGGTACGCAAGTGCACTGTTTTAACAAGTGGTGGAAACACGTCAAACCTTTTCCATCATCTGAAATCCAAGCATCCCACGAATATGGCCAAAGTAAAAAAAAAAAATGCGTTTAAATAAAATTACATTAAAATTTTTCATAAAATTATGTAAAACAGTTTCTTTGTGTTTGAATTTTTATTTATGCATTTTCAGATACAAATTGCTATATTGGGGGCGGCACGGTGGTGTAGTGGTTAGCACTGTCGTCTTGCACCTCCAGGGTCCAGGGTTTGATTCCCCGGCCAGGCTCGATTCCCGTCTCTGTGTGCATGGAGTTTGCATGTTCTCCCCGTGCTTGGTGGGTTTCCTCCCACAGTCCAAAGATATGCAGGTTAGGCTAATTGGCGTTCCTAAATTGCCCGTAGTGTGAGTGTGTGTATGTGTGTGTGTATGTGTGTGTGCCCTGCGATGGATTGGCACCCTGTCCAGGATGTACCCCGCCTAGTGCCCGAAGTTTCCTGAGATAGGCTCCAGGTCCCCCGAGACCCTGAACACAGGATTAAGCGGTATAGAAGATGAATGAATGAAAATTGCTATATTGTGATAATCGCATGGTAAAATCTGAATCAGTGAACAGCAAAGCACAAATGGCTTCATTCAAAGTTGCATACAGAATTGACCAGTGCAAAAAAACTACAAACGATTGCTGAGCAGCTAATAAACATGGGGTCAATTATGCAAAGATAAGTGACAACGTAAGCCTTTTATAACAATTGCACGTGTATTTTATCTTTTTTTAACTTGGTGGTGTTTGATCGTATTGGTTTAGAAATTGATATTTCAATAAACAGTAAACTTGGCCGATTTCGTTATTATTTTGTTGACAAGTGGGGCTTGAAAATTCGCTCACCCCCTTAAGTGGGGAATGACAGAAAAAGTTTGAGAACCACTGGTTTAGGTGGACGGCCTTGTCTTGGTAGGTTTACAGTTGTGCCATACTCCTTCCCTTTCTGAATGATGGCTTGAACAGTGCTCCATGGAATGTGGAAATATTTTTGTAGCCTAAGCCTGCTTTAAATTTCTCAATAACTTTATCCCTGACCTGTCTTGTGTGTTCTTTGGACTTCATAGTCTTGTTACTCCCAATATTCTCTTAGACAACCTCTGAGGCCATCACAGAGCAGCTGTATTTGTACTGACATTAGATTACACACAGGTGCACTCTATTTAGTCATTAGCACGCATCAGGCAATGTCTATGGGCAACTCACTGCACTCAGACCAAAGGGGGCTGAATAATTACGAACACCCCACTTTGCAGTTATTTATTTGTAAAAAATGTTTGGAATCATGTATGATTTTTGTTCCACTTCTCATGTGTACACCACTTTGTATTGATCTTTCACGTGGACTTCCAATGAAATTGATTCATGTTTGTGGCTGTAATTTGAGAAAATGTGGAAGTTCAAGCCACTGCAAGCCACTTTTGCAAGCCTGTGTGAGTGTGTGTGTATATAAAATGAAAATGACAGGGTGAAAATAACATACTATCCCAACTCTTGATTGCTGGTTATCATTTAAGTCATTATCACGTCATGTTAGTGAAAGCGGAACGCCATAAACGAGGAAAAGAGATGAGGAGTGATTAAGCTGTGTAACAGTTATTTGCTAATATCTGGCCTGATTGGTAATTTAATGATGTTTTGTGTTACACTGACTGCATCCAGTGACCTTGACTGATGTAGCAATCCAGGATTGTTGTCAAGTAAATAAGTGAACTTGTGAATGCAGCGTGATCTGAATGCAGGGAAATGTGAGAAATGTGGTTTGCTGTGGCTTCCAGTAAAAATTATTTCAACACGACACTTTGGCTCGATCCAATCAATCGGTTGGTCAAAGCATATTCAGAGAATATTCTGAGATAAATGATCATCAATAACTTTCAGACTCATTGGAGACTTTGGCTAAGGGTCAATAAAGTGATTTGAGAAACTTGAGTATATAATCACTATATCCTAGATGTATAATGTGCCCTTTTGCTATACAAAAGGGCATTGCAGAAATAGCAGGAACAATAAAAGAATGTTAAAAAAATTATGAACTGGACAAATTCTTGAGACATGTACAATAAAAGCCAATACTGAAAATCTGTTAGATGCCAAAATGTTAGCTGGAGTACATGTTAAGACATCACCACATTCAGTGTTAAACCACAGAAAAGCGGTAATCTGTACCAGAGAACTAGGTAATGTAGAGGAAGAAAAAAAAAAAAAACGACCTGAAGACTCAAGGAGTAATAAATGTAAAAAGAATAATAATCAAAAGAAAAGAATGAGTAATTTAAATGCAAACATAACATTAAAAAAAAAAAAAAATCCCAGAAATAATTCTGATTGGGTATCTAAGTGTTCCAGTGGATCTCTTTATACCCAATCCTCTTAGGTGTTTCAATTGCCAAAAATATGGACATGGAACAAATGGCTGCAATAATAAACACATTGTTTATTTGTTGTAATTGTGACAACAAATCCCAATGTGGCAATTGCTCAGCTGCATTAAAACAATGTCCCATGTGGATCAATAAATAGGAAATGCATAAGATCAGACGTTCAAAGAGGGTTAGTTACCCCGCAACAAGAAAAATAGTAGCTGTTGCTGCTCATTTTTGCTTTGTACAAAACTTTTCCTTGAGTGGTCAAAAAAAAAGTGACAATTGATTGCCAGACAGATATCACCTGGATGCATAAAGATAAACTCCAAACTATTTACCATAATAATCCTCTCCCAAAGACAAAGAATACAAGAGTCTAGAGCTGATCTCCTACTAATGACATTCATTTTGATTAAAGTTCAACAACCGAGAACAAAAAAGCAAATAAAAATAACAGGAAGTCAAATATTACTTAATCAAAGGATGATGCTATAAAGACAAGACAAATTAAATATGCAGAAATGACAAACATTAAAGATCCTAGTAGAAGCCCATCTCCTAAAGGTGTCTAACTGCAACCATTAATCCGATTGCTGTATGCTTTCAGGAGAGACAGTACCATCAAGTAGCACTTTTACTTTAAAAAATTTGCTTGCTTTTAATACTTTTGGCTCCAATAACAAGCGAGCTTCTGGTGGAACAACCATTTTAATTAGAAATCTTAACATTCTACAGGTAACAGCAGTACGACGGACACTGCAGAAAATTATCACCTTTGGGGTACTAATCACTCCAATGTACATAAAGATTTTATTGATAACCATACCGTATGTCTTTTAAATGATTCATCAAATACAGTACATATCTACACCAAGGACGTGGAACATATTCCACAATCGACTTACCTATTTGCTAGCCTTTTTTTTTAGATTTATCATTTAAAGTTCATCATGATTAATGTGGAAGTGATTAATGTCAAAGAAAAAGAAGGAAAAGTACAAAGATGGCAAAAAAAAAAAAAAAAAAAAGGCAAATTGGTATAATTTTCAATCTCTTCAGTGTTATGAGAGAGTTGCTGGATTGTCAGAAGATAACCCAGATGCTATGTAGAACTTAACAGGAACTCTTTTATCTGTAGCGAAGACAACAGTCCCTAAGCATCTCTAAATAAAACATCTAAACGAATCCCATGGTTTGATGATCGATGTAAGGAGGCCATAAAAGAGAGGAAAAAAGCTGAAAGACTTTTCTTTAGACACCCATCAGCAGCAAATCTTATCAAACTTAAGAGAGCACAAGCAAGAAGAACCATAAACGAAGTCAAAAACCAAAGCTGGAGAAGATTTGTTTCCAACATATCAGCAAATACTCCAAGTAAAATATGGAATCTGATAAGAAAAATAAAAGGGGGAAACAATGGTTCACAAATACAACACATCAAAAACTAAATGTTTCAAACCCCTGCATATTTTAAAGGTTTTATCCCAAACCACGACAGTTCAACTCTGATAATTATATATAGAACTTTGATTCGATCAAAACTGGATTATGGGAGTATAATTTATGTTTCAGCCAGAATTCATATATCTACGCCTTCTGGATACTGTACATCATCAAGGCATATGACTAGCGCTAGGAGCCAACAGAACATCACCAATCCAAAGTTTGTATGTGGAAGCTAATGAACCCTCCTTGGAAAACAGACGATTATAGTTGGCACTACAATATACAATCAAACTGAGAACAAATAAGGAAAATCCAGCGTTTTTTACAAATCAACACTCAATAAACTATAATCTATGAAGAGAAACCAAACCGTATCCATCCACTTTGCATATTAAAAGAAACTAACATTTAGAGAAACTAAAAATTGTCTTGAACATCTTAGACACATTTTTGCGGAATTGCTCCTTGGGATCTCAAAAAGCCTAAAATCTATCTGGATCTAGGAAAAATCAGAAGTCCAAAACCCATCCGAACGAATATCACCAGCAATTTCTGGAGCTAAGAGAAAAATTACCACAGCATAACCCCAGTATACACGAATGGATCAAAATCAGGAAATAAAGTGGCAGCAGCTTTTGCAACAAATGCATCAGGGTTTTTACACATCCCAGACCAAAGTTCAGTTTTTACTGCAGAAGCAAATGCTCTGCTTATGGCTTTGAAATTCATTGAATCCACATCACGAAAGGATTTTCTAATAATAATGGACTTAAAATCATGTCTCTAAGCATTAGAAAATCTATCAACAGATCATCCAATAATTATGGAAATCCTAACCAGGTTATCATTTTAGAAGCCAATAATTTTAGTTTTCTGTTGGATACCTGGACACTTAGGAATCCCTGGTAATGGGAAAGCAGACAAAACTGCCAAAGAAGCATTATCTAAAAAAAACAATCAAATGCTCTACACCCTTCACAGATTTAAAACCAATTTTAAATGTATACATCAAAAACAAATGGCAATCAGAATGGGACCAATGTATACAGTAAATGACAAAATACATAAAATAAATCCTGATGTTGGATCAAAACATAAATTTCCTTTTAATAATCGTAACAAGATGCAGAATAGGACACTCAAAAGCCAAAATCTGTCACAGTGATTGTAATTCTTTTACTCTTGTGAGGAATTTGTTTTATTGTCTTTAAAAAAAAAATTAAACAAGTAAATCCAAGTTTAGCTTTAAAGATTTTAAAACTTGTATTTTAAATACCTTATTTAGGTTTAATATTGAATAACATAAACTTACTCTCACCATGAATATAGCCATAGAAGCTTGCATGGGGATAAAAAATAGAGGGGGAAAAATCAGACTTGAAGAGCATGCACTATGTAATGCAGCAGTAGTTATTTTTGGGCAAGATGGCACATGCAGCCATGACTTTACTCTTCTGATTTGTTCATTTCATACACTTAGGAATACATTTAGGTGGTCTGAACCTTGATCCGATTCATCAGGCAAACTCTGGTTCTATCCTCCTGAAAACGTATTGAACCAAAACAGGACCAGTGTACATACATGATGGATCTTTGGTAATATCTTCAGCTGATGAGAATGTTCAGCAGGATTAATGAACACCACCTCCTTGCCCTCTTGATGTGCGCCTTTGGCGACTCCAACGCATCTTCGTTTTCCAGCGCTAGCTTCCCTTCATTTTCAGACTCAAGTGATTTAATTAAAGCAATGTACTAAACAATCACCAGGGCAGCAAAAAAACTGGTGTTGGTTAACCTCTATTGTGAAATTGTCGCTTCCGCAGGAGACACATCTGACTAATAAGTGGTTACAAGTGATGCATTTTGGTCCACTTGGATTTTTCTCTGTTTATAGAAACCCTTTAAAAACGTTTAAAAGATATAGAAAAACGTTATAGGAAACGTTTAAAAACTTAGGAGATTCGGACCAGGGTAAAGATGTGTGAAAGTACCCTTAGTCTTCATTTGTTAAACAGCTGGGCTCTTCAATAGTACATAATAATAAACATTTGAGTAGAAAAAAAAGTGTTCTTGCTCACTAGCAATTCAGGATTGATCACACCGGTCCTTCACTGTACAGCTTAGTTTTCATTTCTGCTTTCTCCTCTTTTTTCCCTGTACAATCTCAGCCTTTCAAGTGCATGAAGGAGGTAATATAGTGCCACTCTTGTATGCACATTCAAAGCTGTGAGTCCATAGCAATATCGACAAATTAAGCGACTACCCGTTTCACTACAGAGTGAAAAACAAGTAAAGAAACAAAGCTAGGGAAAGAAAAGGGGGGGGGGGCGGAGAGATATTCGACTGATTTTAATCTAACTTCTTATATCTTTTAAACTTAATGCCTGTAATGTAAAATATGTATGTTTTTAACCATTCTTTCTTCCCGATCTTTTTTTTCTTCCTCAGAAAAAGACACACAGATTTCAGACACGACAAAACACATGTCAATTAATGTAATTTTTTTCGGTACATTGGCGAAGGATTTTTCCCAGACCGTCTGCCAAGGGGTAAGCCTCTGGTTTATAATATTAAAACTACCTTTTAAGAAACCTATGGTGTTGTTCATGAGTCTCCAGCTGGAATGATCCCTAAGCTTGACTTGGTTAAATTTAATACCATTAGTAAAGAAACGGCTCCGCGGGAATAGTATTAGAACATAATACGATTTTGCTTAATACTTTTATCCAACAAGAGTTCCACTCTTCAGGTGTATTAAAAAAAAAAAAAATTTCCACGTTTGTTATAAATGTTGGTTGTAAAATAAATTTATTATATTCATTAGATCTCTGAACAGTACATTGTTCATTAAGGCCTTTGATTAAATCCTGTCGTTAAGTCACAAACAAATGGTTTGCTAAAGTAAAATTTGTATGAATATGATGAGAAAAGCATGAGAGTAATACAATGCAGATTTTGCTGCATTGAAAATAAAACGCAACACAATCATCATAGTTTGAATTGCCTCCCTGCTGGCTGTGTGACAGAAAAACCCTCTCTGAGAGACATGTCTTTAATCTGAGTCTTGCTGCTTTGCTCCATGCCTTTTTTTTTTTTTTTTTTTGCATTCTGGATCCTGTCCTCCTATCCCCTCAAGCCCTCGTGACTGCCTTATCTCTCGTTTGGTTCATTAGTCCAAGAGCTGCTTTTTCATCAGAAGCCCTCCACTGTGGTTTATCCTCACTGTTATTGTTAGTGTTATGCTGAGCGTGACTCGCTGGCTTCTTGTTTGTGGAGTGGGTTAAGCTCCCAGATAGCCTCTGGAAGGAGCACTTCTTTTGTAATGTGAGCTGATGCTAAAACCCTGTACGTGATTACAGTAGACTCATGGCGGCTTTTATAAAGGCGGCATGCTCCGCTTTGTCAGTTTCCTTTTTCTGCATTTACGAAGAAGGATTAAACTTCCAGAAAGGAGGCATCTACTTCAAATGCTTTCATGTTTCATTTGGGGAAAGAAGCACAGTGCTTCGGAATATTATGAATGCAGACGTTGAATACAGCCATATATAAATGCTCAGGGCTATAACAAAGAAGCTAGTCAACTGGAGACTTAGTAAAAGGTATTACTGCAGATGTTTTATGTGTAGAGAGATTGATGAATGAAGTATGAACTTTGTCAGACAGATTTACCAATCATCATTCAAAATAAAAAAAACAACAACAATTTGATTAAAAGTAAAACGCACTGATTAGAAAGTGCAATGATTTGAAACTTTTATTCCAGCCAAGCAGATTACACATTTACTTGTTCGGATATTTAAAGCACCAGTGTTCTGCCAAGAAACTTAATTGACACAAATAAAACATTTGTAGCCAATGAAATTTAATAACTTGTTAACTAGTTATATTAATACAGACTGAAGCATACCTGATGAGTATATTATCATGTAGGACATGATTGTACCCTCAACAAAAAGTCAACAGGTCCCTGGTTGACAATTTGACTTGGATGGAGTTAAAGATCTTGAAGATTATAGAGCTTAAAGATCCAGCATCTTAATTTTCTTTATCTATGTTTATCTGCGAAGTACCAGCAAGCATTTGCGCTGCACTAATTTTGATGTGAGTTCCTAAAAAAGTTTATTATCCATGCTCTCGAATTAAATACATTTCGTAAGAATCAATCAGACTCTGTCTCAGCCAATGTGTAGTACAGCAGGTGTTAAAATTCAGAAATAATAATGTGAGCTATAATTACAACATTGTGGTGAATCAGACCAACATGAGGCATGTTGCGTTTAAAGTGCTGCTAAAATCAAAACTGGTGTTTCAGATGTTTTTGTCCCTGTCCTGGATACAGTAGTATATCTGGGTTAGTTCAGTGGTGAAGTTTGTCACTTCCCCAGACTCGATAAGAACACAATGCAATTTTTATACATCAACATTTCTCGATCAGTGAGATTGCATAAAACCCACTGTCATGATTAAACCGATATTATTGCGCAAGTTGCTCACAGTTCATCATGTCACATCTCACTCTGACTTCACATTTTAGAAGGAAATACTGTACATCAACATACAGAATCGAGTCCCTGCTAAAATCAATATTGTGAGGACTTTGTGTACAGATGTAAAACTTTCGTTTGTGATTAAACAGGTACAAGTTTAAATAAATCACTTTATTTTGGTTTTTCAACAACAGTAAGACATTTTTCTGGAATGAAATCCTGTAGCCTCATCACTATATTATAAATAAAATTTGAAGACCACTGCTTTAGTAGCTTTAAGCAGGTCCACATCCCTATCCCGAAGATAAGTTTACTAGCATTGTACTGTTTTTGATTATCTTTTTCCTGTCCCAATGGATATTGCTCCAGGACATTGTCTTATTATCTGGCTTCAGCATCAGCAAGTCACCCACTGAACAGACTGACAGATTGCATCCATGTCTTTTGGAGATGAGTAGCACTGATGCCCGTGTGTATGTAAGTATCTAATGTTGTTAATGGCAGGCATTTTTGTTTGAAATCCACAATTTTTGAGTCTCCTGGCTTTTTTTTTTTTTTTTTACCACAAATAAGAAATAACAGTGCCTTTGTGGTTTGTAGTATTTGCATTTGATTGATTTCATGCAGTGTATTCACAGGTGTGCTCATCTAATGTCTTTGTCTCCAGTGGACCTGCTGTTGTCAGCTCAGAGGTATTGTGCTTGCTTGCATATGTGCCTAAGTGCACTAGTTAGACTGATTGTACATTTTAAGGATTACATCTGGCTAATACAATTGCAAATGTGCCTTTTTTTTCTTGGCAAAGAACAAGCTGGCTGCATAAAGAGCAACTAGTCTGAGAAGACAGACGCTTTCCCGTGTGTGCCATTATTTCTTTTATATAAACCAGATTGCAGTTTCTTAATAGGCAGATGACTAATCCCATTTGCATCCTTTCCAAGCATTTTTGTGTGCTTTCTGTGCTCCTGATGGAGCCTTTTATATAAAATCCATAATCGTGTATGATTTCTTATTGATCTAGAAGTTCAGAATATTTTGCCTCTAATTCTTTATGCATTTTGTAGTAACAGAGGGAATGTTACTTTGTATCTTAACCTTTATTGTACTGGATAAAATATATTAACGCTATTAGCTACAGAATTAGGTTTTGGAGCATTATTTGTGTTTATACAGTACATGGTTATATAAGGCTACACTTATTATTACAAGCAGATCTTGCTCAAAGTCCATAAATATTGATTGCAAAATGTTTGCTTAAATGATGACTGTAATCATCAGCTATAGCTGGGAGCATTGCAACTGATTACAAGTTTGCTGCCGTTCTTAAGGAAACTCAACAATTTCTAGTCCTTGCTGAATAACCAGTTGGTTTTGTGCTTGTTTATATAGCATACTGTAAATAGTTTTGCATATTGCAAAAAGCCTCCCTTTTTTTTTAAAAAAACAAAAACATCCTTGATTTTGCATGGCCCATTTGGAAGCCCACTCCATTATGTTAATGTATTATTTTCCGGAATGTTAATGTGTGGTTGAACTGTTGTATTTCAAATCCATTGTCTGTCTGTGTTTATGCATACAGTGTGTGTGTATATATATATATGAGTATGCTTGTTTGTCTATTCCTAGTTAAATCAAAATGTAAACTAAAAGTGATATTACGAACAGTTGTGTGCCAGATTTAATAATCTACTTTAAAATAAGCTACTTACTCATTGTAAACAAACACCTACACCAAGAGATATTAGTTAGGCCATCTAACCTGAATATTTTTACTGGGATTACTTAATTTTTTTCCCACTGCTGAAATAACAGCACTGAAGTGATGTAAGTGAATTTTAACGTTTTTAAGATAAAACGTAATCTTTATCTGATCTACTTTTTCAATTTCTCATTTTTAATTCACTCTTCGATTACCGAACAGGTAGTGTATTTGGATGACTACGAAACAAGGATTAAGACATTCAACCTTACAAATTTCATTTCTTTGTATTAATAAGTTAAGAGAGTTCTGCCGTACAGAAAGACAGGCAGTAAGTGGGCTTCAATCTGAAATAATAATTTTACTGATTAAAGCTGGTCAGCTTATTTTTCACTTTATCCTTATTAACAGTTTCTACAAGCTCTTTACCGTGTACGACGGGTACTGATGCTAGTAGTAGTAATAATCATTTTGTGTTCATTCGATTGCCCCCAGCAAACAGTTAATTTATTTACAGCTTAGAAAGCGCAGCCAGCAATTGCTGAGCATATGTGGGAACATCAGCATGACGGTTGGGGAAACTGTCCCAGCTGGGCCCATATAAATCATCTGACGTTATGCCAGCAATGAGCCGATCTGTCAAGTCTTTGACTTGGTCACTGCATACATGTTTTCATAGTTTTGGTATATTCACAATTATTTCCACATATGAAAAATTAGTGTAAAAAAAAAAAAGAAAATCCATCTTTGTGTAGGCATCTTCCAACTTTTACAAAAGTACTGTTTGTAAATGTTTTTAACACCCTGCTGCCACCAGATTACATTCAGGAGAAACTGACAGTCTGCTGCTGTACTTGTTTATTATTCCTTACATCACTCTTTCTCTATATTCAGTTCAGGTACACATATGTCCCTTTAAATGAACTGAAACCCAGAAGAGTAGTGAATGTGTATGGTGTGGTGACCTTCTTCAAACAGCCTTTTCCAACCAAAGGCACAGGTAAGTCCCCAAAATACAGTAATTTTGTGTTGTTTTTTTTGTTTGTTTGCTTGCATGTATTATTTTGTTAATCCATGCATAAATTATAAAAACTTAAATAACAGCATGTCCTAAAATGTTGATAACTTACTGAACTCTGCTCTTCAGATCTAAATATGGATCTTGCTGTCCTGCCTCAGTTGTGAGGTTTGCTGATTAAGAATCATAAACATGTTATATAAGCTGTTTGTTCTTATGGTCATTGTAGACTTAATTTTACTCCCTTTTATTCAGTGTTGTTAAAAGCTGGTGTTGATTATTTGGCTTAATTGTTTTGCTTTATGGTTTATGGATTAAGTTTAAAGTATTAAATATTACCAGTAAAGGGAATTGAAATGTGTATAGCGTTGCCATAATTGGAATAATTTGAATTCATACATTCCCATTTAAAATGTCACTGACCGTTCATATGAGCATATATTATAGAACAGTAATAAAAATTTTCTGAGGAGTCAGATTTAAGATTTTATCATTGCTGTGGTGTCCTACATTTTGTCTAGATTCTGAAGGAAAGAGAAATTTAAACATGAAACATATTTAGTTGGTTTTGACTAGTGATGCGCTGATTTATCAGAATCGGCTGATATTTGCCTGGTTGACTGGCATCAGCTTATCAACAGACGCCAGTGGATGTTCAAAGATGATCACTTCCAGCACCAGTATTTGGTAAAGATCCAATAATTGGTGCTAGAATAACTCATAATAGTGAAGACGCACGAACATGTCGGAAGAGTATTTCGCTCCCTCTTAGAATCAGTGATGTACAGTTTGTAACTCATGTTTCAGTTACATTTCAACTGGAGGTACAATAAAGAACTTTTTTTTCTAATCACTTCAAGAAAAGTTCTACGTTTCAAGAAAAGTTTTGTGAACTATGTGAGTACTGAAAATTTCTCTTATTGGGTAGGTAGCAATATAGGAGACCAAATGGCTTTTGGAACAATCGTTTTTCATAACGTATCCGTTTTTGTGAAAAAAAATAAATTAAAGATCGTTTTGTAAATGTAAAATTTAGATTAATTTGTGCTCAAACATAGTGTATGAGAGAGTTTTAAGACTTTAAAACAGTTTAGTATTTTTGTCTATAATGAAAATGTATTTGTTTTCCTGGCACAAAGGAGGTAATAATTATCAAGGAAAACAAATAAATATCTTAATCGCCTATTGGACAAATTATTATCTTAAACGTCAGTGTCAGCCCAGAATTTTATATCGGCATCTACAGTATAGTTCTGACACTTATTTGTCCGATAAAATATGATTGAATTGTTAGGCTAATAGCATTACTCAAATGTTTTCATCTTGTATCAACAAAGTTAATCCATCATTATTTTCCAATAATCATTTAATGTGCTTTTACTACAGTATTGTTAAAGTCTCAAATTTGATGTGTGAATTAATATTCTATAACAGCATGGCTCAGCCATTAGTTCTGCTTGTAACATTAGTAGTAGATTTATATTAATGCACTCGTTCTAATACCTTATTATTTCTATAGTAACAGATTATAAACTCTGACTGAAATGGTAGAAAATCCATGTGATCTAACCAAGAAAATTTTATAAAAAAAAAAAAAACGTTGAATAAAAACATAATAATTGATGATTTTTGTTAAGAGCTTTTTATGTAACATATTGAAGTCTCAGGTGGCCATGCTTTGGAAAGGTCATGGTGTATTGTGAAGTTTTGCATGTCTGCAGGACAGAGGAATTCATGTTTTCCCGTAGAGTAACTTTTATTTATCATTATTTTGTATTTGATTGTTATTGTCCAGTTGAGCACCTTGGTGAGAGAATGGCTGTTTATTTTTGTACTGTATATAGCCCGTTAAAATGCATGCCATGTTATTCAATATTAAATCAAAATTTTATTAATCTGCAAATCTGTGTTAAAACAGGACTTGGACAATAGGATGATGGCTTTGAAATTTTGAATGTTGCACACTCCTGACATTATATATAGAAGTCAGAATGTTAGATTAGATGAGATATCTGCCAACTTGAAGTGCTTGAATTTCATCAGGCATCAATCATTCTCAGCTTCGACTAATAATAGGCATTCCATGATCAAAGTAAGTTCACTTAAATAACCCTGGAATGAACAGTCCTTTTTCATAAACTTCTTGGTTTAATTCTGACCTTTTTCTCCTCTTGCCCATCTGCCCTTTCTTTATACATCCCTCATTTTGGGCCACTAGGATGAACGCATTCTAATCCATAGGACGTGTGATGTACTGTAGGTTACAGCAAGCGATTCGAAACAGTAGAACTTAAAAAAATTAAATAAATTACAGCTCTTCTGCTTGATCACGGAAAAAAATGCATATAATTTCTCACTTTCCCATTGTAGATATCTCAGTCTTCAAGCTGCAATTATATGTGCCTCAACACATTCGGATAATTGATCCTTCTAGGGGATGTGTTGTGCTGGTATCTTGTAGTCCTGAAAATCAATCTTCATTTCAGTCAAAGACTTCTGTCGATGGATCATTGAGATGAGCAGAGAAAGTCCAGGCTCCTGTCCAATTTAATCAGCACAGAGGATTGGGCATTGTGCACATGTATTCTGTTTAAACACTTCATTCTAAATCAATGTGAAATTTAAGAGGTCATAGCAGAAATAGCAAGCAGTGCTTTATTTTTGAAACAATAAACCTGCATTAATGATTCTTACTAATGTCCACTGCAGATATGTTTATTTTTGCGACAGCAAAATTCAGCTTCTTTCCCCTCTATCTAATGCTTTTCAATAATTCAAAGAGAGCAAAGGACAGAAAAAAATAAACGTAAATGGTTTGTTGGTATTTCAACAAGTTTTGCTGTGTTTAAAGCAAACAACAGTTTGAAATTGCAAAATGAATTAACCTTCTGAATTGCAAAGACTCCATCTGGCAGCATTTGTGCTGTAATGAGACTGACGCTTAGGTACTCAGTCAGTCCTTGAAATATTTAGTGAAATTAATTTAACCTGCATATGATGTTACATTCCTTACTGATGGTTATAAGACTGTTGGTTTTTATTTTATAAGACATCCTTACTTGTACTTGTCTGTGATTGGAATTGTTTTCTTTTGCTTAACATTATTATCTGAAGGTGCAGTTGGCCCTGTGTTAATTTCAGAAAATCTGAAATCAATTGAAACTTGTGCACCAGTGTATTGTTTTTCTTTCCCTATTTAAGCTGTGTGTTGTACAATCTTTGTTCTCTAGAAAAAGACCAATTCCAAAACTGCATTACAAGCCCATTATTGCCCTGACATTCAGGTGCAGTGAGTGTACAGTTCCGTGAAAAAGTATTTGCCCCTTCCTGATATTTTTGCGTTGCCTATTTGTCACAAGAGCACAACAACGACTTATCCAGGAGTTCATAAAAAACTTTAGCCCTCACTTGGCTCAATCAAGGTCAGTGTTCATGATCAGCAATAAGATAAAAATTTAATTTGCTTGATGATCTGAATCATTTAAATGTGACCGATACTGTATGCAAAAAATAAAAGACCTTTTCATGGCCCTGTATGTAAACATTTGACTGCAACTGTAACAACTTCAAGAATGCCATGCCCTAAGGTTTAAAGGTAGAAAAAAAAAATTCTTCTCTAGTAGAAAATTTGCTTCAAGTATCATGCTTCATCTTGCCTTCTTCCTATAGTGCATTGTGGTGCCATCACTTGCCCTCATTTATTTATTTATTTAAAGAGATTTTAGCAAAAAACTACCATTCTTTCCATTTCTTCCATCATGGAAAGAATTCTGCGATCATCAACTGTGGCTTTCAAGGTGTTTTTTTTTGTTGTTGTTGAGCTCGCCATTACATTCCTTCTTTTTGAAGATGTGCAAAATTGTTGATTTGAGCATTCCTAAAGTTTCTGTGTTTTTTTTCTCCATTATGTTTTTTCTTTTCTTTTTAATGAGCAGCCTCCTTCAGTTGCATTGCCACATTTTTGGACTGCATATTCAAAGTTCTCAGGAGCAGCTACTGAATGCAAATTTGATGCTTGGAATCAGGGCCAGACCCTTTTATCTTTTTAATTTGTCAAGAAATAACTACAGTACTTCTAAACAGCTTCTCAAACGCGTGTCCAATTACTCCAACTACAAGGATGTCAAAATGTTTGTAACTCATTTATTTTGATTGCTTCCTTTCAAGTCCATTATCTGCAATCACTGTCCAAATACTTATGGACCCTGCTCTATACCCCACCTGGATTATCAGTTATTCCCTATTACTAGTTTTAATGTTATGGCTGGTCTCCCTCCCCCTTCTCTCTTTCTCACTTCCTCTCTCCCTCTGTGTGTGTGTGTGTGCATGTGTATGTATGTGTGTAAAATGTAGTGGGTTAAGAGGAGTTTTACTGTTTTACTGATAACTGCTCAAAGGTAAATGCTTGTTCAATATCTAGTGAACACTTGTGCTGGTGCTTTTCCTTTGTCCATTTAATTTAACTATTGATGCTGATTTATAAGGCAACATTGACAGTTCCCTGCACCTAAGCCACCCTGATCACCATGGACACATTGATTTTCCATAGATTACTGCTCCACACTGAAGATCACAGACCAGTCAAATGCTAAAGTGAGCTGCACCATTTTCAGCGAAAGGCTTGAAGATCACCCTAAAATCTTTCGAATTGGAGACATCATTCGTCTTCACAGAGTGAAGGTGAGGAGATTAGACAACTGTATTTGCCAACTTCGATAGACTTTTTCATTCACATTAGCTAGGCACGATTTAAACTGTTGGAAGTGCTTCTTTGATTACATCCACTTAGGTTGTAATTACTTTATGAGTGCTAAGCTAAGTAATGGGCTGTAATCTCAACGATTATGGTTGATTAAGGTCTATTTAAGCAGTATGTGAATCATTTAAATATTCAGAGTCACTAAGAATGTGTTGTAATGTATATACACAGGCTCAAATGTTCAGTGGATCGGTGACTCTACTGACCACTTTAGGATGGTCTGCCATTACGTTTGATGGGATAATTGACAACCCCATTGAGCCCCGAACATCAAGTAGGACTTTCCACTTTGGCGAAGCTGATAAACAAGCAGTGGAGGCGCTGCGTCAGTGGTCAGCAAGACAACTTCTGGCCAGTGAGCCCACAGTCCCCCTGTCCTCTGTACAGCCGAGGATGTTTTTTAATCTGACCTGCCAGCTGGTAGCCAAAGCCAGAATGGACACCAGGTGCATGCTACTTAAGGTGTGGTACACAAGACTATTTATTACGTTTTATGCTGTAGCTGAATTCTCATTATTTAGAAATTAAATGGACAATGTCCTCTCAGCTCTAATTTCCTAGGATGTTACTACATTATTTTCAAACAAATCTGATCGTGTTATAATAGCTTTGCTGTTAAAAAAATAAAAATCTACAATGGCGGAATTTGTATGTAGCTGTTTGAAAGAGAAGGTGTCTGCATTATAATTTTTACAGTTTAATCAGGAGGAAATCCAAACATGAACATACAGTACCACAATGTTGTGTTTAAGATTAAAGCTTAATAATTTGTTTAAAAATTAAGTAAATGAAGAATTATTGCTTACCACATTTGCCACACATCAATACACTTACCAGCGTAGTATGAAGGTAAAACAGTAGCAAAACCCGAGAGCTTGCAAATTTGAATGTGAGAACTTGTAAAATTAAGAGTTGTATTTGTAAGTTGAAATTTATACTCACAGCTCTGATGTGTACACCTGTGTTTTGAATTCGAAGTTGCAGATGGGCAGGGGTGGGAATGAAGTAATTTTATTGGTCGATGCCTCACCAATGAACAACGCCAGCCAATGAAGTGGGACGTTTTGTGCGCGATGACATCACAGACTACGCAGAGCAGCTCGCGCCGTTTCGGTGGTGTAGTTCATTTGTGAGGCATCGACCAATAAAATGACTTCATTCCCACCCCAGCCCCGCCCCCGACTCTGCTCTCTCAAGTTCGCGTTTACAAGTGCACAAGTGGGTTTTGCTACAGGAATACTGTTTTACCTTCATAGCGTAGAGACATAGAGTGAATGAGAAAAAGAGTATGAGAATGTTAACACAGTGATATCAGAACTATGACATGGTAAAGTTCAAACAATGTCATAAAAATTTAAACGCACAAATTATTGTGCGTACACTTTCTGCCCACTTTATTCGGAATACTTCTACACTTGCACATTCATGCAGTTATCTAATCTTCACATCCTGTGGCAGCAGCGCAGTGTGGAAAATCATACCGATACAGGTCGAGCTTCAGGGTATGTTCATATCAAACATCGAAATGGAGAAACTGAGATCTCTGTGTGAAGGCAGACTAAGCGATAGACATCTGGAATGACTGACAGTTGCACAGATGCTTTGAACTCCCCAATATTACCTGACTCTCTCTGGAAGCTCTATTCCCTTTTCCCTATTTTCTCATTAGTTATGTTTTGGTTAGTGCTCATGGGGCTCGAAAGACGGCTTGACACAGCACTCTCTCTTTCTGTGAAGATAAATGGATAATGTGAAATACAAAAAAGTGCACGTTGATCATCCAGCTCCAACAGTAGGTTCATTTTTCTGCTCAGGTGTGGGATGGGACTAAATGTACGCACCCTCTGCTCAATGTAACAGTGGCACCAGACACCTTAGAAGGAGAGTCCACTCCTTCTCAAGACAGTCACAACATGATTGCCAATGTTCTGGTCTACGATAACCATTTGGAAGGAGCCAATAAGTTGAAGGTGAGAGATTTTTTTTTTCTAGTGATCAGATTAAATGTAGCACTTCATCATAATACATTTTTAATCAACTTGCTGTAAACTGTCACTATGAAACTGTGAGCAGCAAGAAAATATCTTTTATATAGGAAATCTGTATAATGCATGTATAAAATGTTGTTACCAGAGCCTCGGGTTGTGATAACTAATCCTATAACTCGGTCTCAGTTTATCAAATATTAATGGTATGATCACAGCTGTAGAGTGCTGTTTTGAGTATCGGGTAAGAGCAATGTACCTGTACATCTATAAAAAGAAAATTGCATGTGATGAGTGTAGATGTCTCCATCAAAGCACACATTTATACCAGTGTCAATTAGTGCACCTGAGTAGTGTTTGCTATATTGTCAGGAGATTATGAGTCACCTGTCACTGGGAGTGCAGGAGAGCATAATTGGCCTTGCGCTCTGTATGAAAAGAATTCCATTAGGGTTGGATTCATGTGCTTGTAACAAAATGTATGCAAGATGCCTACTGCCTGTATTCTGTGCTTTTGGGGGGAGGGAAAAAAAAAGTGAAACAAATGTAGTACCAACATATATTGTGCTACACTCCTCATATTTTAACACAATGTCCATAACAGCCTGAACAAACTCAATTTAAACTAGAAGCAAATTATCTAATTGTATACAATCCATTAACACTATCCGATTTCCTAATTATGCTGTATAATGTGTAGCTTTCAAACCTAACAAAATTACTTTCTTTTGAATCTTTTAGTTAGGGACTTTGCATTTCAAGTCGGTTTGTTTTATGTGATCTACAGATGGCGGCACGCTGGCTTAGTGGTTAGCTCCGTGACCTCCAGGGTCTGATTCCCACCATGTCTCTGTGTGCGTGGAGTTTGCATTTTCTCCTAGTTGGGTTCTTCCATGTACTCCGATTTCCTTACACAGTCCAAAGATTAGGCAAAATGGACTTCGCAAATTGCCTGTAATGTGTTAATGACAGTGAGTGTGTGTACTTGTGTGCACTGCCATAGATTGGCACGCTGTCCAAGGTGCCCCCCCGCCTTGTGCCCGATGTTCCTTGGGAATGGTTTCAGGTTTCGATCCTGCACAGAATAAGCGGTATAGAAGATGAATGATGTACAGATCACGAGGACAACCTTTGGAACATTTTAATAGCGATACCGGACCCTTCTATGTTAAGACTTCATGCAGCCGCATTGCTTATATTAAGGCCTTTCACAGGTTAATATGAATATCATCTCGATGGACATCCCATCTAGTGGATATGACTTTGCTCCAGATGTACACAGGGGATGCAGGCACATACAGTACTGTATGAACAATGCTGCTCAAATACCTGCTGCTGTGAATTTTGTGCAATAAGTTCTTGCTTGAAGTCATTGATTACTATCTGCTACCTAAAACTATCGCTTAGTGCATTATCAACCCATCTTGTATCTTGTCTAGTTGTTTTATTAAGTGTAGATTGAATAATTTTATCACCTGCTAGTTTAACTGCTGAGTTTACAGTTCCATCTCGAATAATAGAAAATTTTCACTACCTACTGTTAACTCCTGATGAATTCACCTTTGTTTCTTCCAAATGAAACTTGATACCATCTAGAAAAGAAAATGTCTCACTGATGTAAAATCCAGGAGTGAGAGTTTTTCCAATAGAGCTTTGAGACTTGATTTCCTTGCATTTCCAAGTCTCACTGTTTACAATGGCCAGGAAACTTTCTAAGAGAGTTTTTGATGAATTGTTTGCAGAGTCTTTTTTTTTTTTTAACTACAAGTTATTTAAATTCACTTTTTTTGGTTTCATCCACCTGAATGGCTGAAAGGCTGAATTGGTTCTCTTGTATGGAATGTGCAGGGCTGTCAGGTTTTGGCTCTAGAAGATGGATTATGTTTTTCCAATGTTGTCACCTTTAGGATATGTGTGGTGCATCTTTACTGTTTCTGTAATCAGTGAAGTACGACAGTCCCACTTCTTCTTCTTTAGTTGAATTGTAAGGATTTTTTTTCAGTTGTCTTGAATTGTTCCAAATAGACTTGTTAGACTTTTTTGAAGACTTGTTTCCATTCATAATTGAAGCAACCACTGTTCAGAGAATTGCCTAGTGCTTTTGTATGGCAGTTTTCACTCAACAACTTTGTGTTTGTATGGGTCTCCTCCAAAATTACTGGAAGGGCACAACCAAATTTTTGTTTACTTTTTCTTATATGACAGAAAAACATACCACATGATACAGTATACTGTATGTGATTTTAGCTTTTATTTAATAATTACATTTTGATGTGTTTTACTGGCACCTTTGTTAATCACCAACTGATCATCACTGATCATAACTTCCTCAACCTAGTGACCCACTGACATTACCAAATTGTTGCATTTTTTCTTTTGTAATGCGTTTCCAGGTTTGTTAAACCGCTTATTTCAGTTGTTTGTTTAGGGGGGTTTCTCCCCACTGTCTCCTTTTCAAGAGGTGAAATACTTCTCCATTTGGTTTGGTGAATGACTTGGAAAGTCTAAATACGCCCTCTTTTTTCCCCCTGATGAAATCATTCATTGCATGTATTTTCGCATCATTGTCCTGCTAATGGCTAAAGTTTCTCCCAAATACACAGAATGCATTTTATCTGTAATTGGGGTGAATGTTTCAGCAGACTTCCAAATTCACACTGTGGTTTTCCATTACTTTGGTAGAGGTTGTTCTTTTGTACCTCATCTCTTTTCTTTTTGTGCCTCTGTGAATTACAATCTGACATTACTTTTTTTTTTTTTTTCGCCAATGAGTAGGTTGCATCTTGTCATATGGCCTCATATTCCTGCTCTCAAAGTCATCATAGAACAGTAGATGGTGATACCTTCACCCCTACCTGTAGAGATGTTGGTAGTGTCAGAGATTATAGTTTTTGGGTTTTTCTTTAGTATATTTGGGTTTTCTTTTTCTTTTCCAGATTGTGGTATTTGACTATTTGATTTTTCCTCTTTTCTCATTTTTAAAGGATTGCCATTTCCTCCCATAGGCAGCTCTCTGTTCTGTATGCTGGTTTATAATTTTTTACAAAAACTTGCGATTTCTCAGGTGAAACCCAAGGCACAGACTAAGAGTAGACATTATTGTCAATAAAAGTACCTGCCAGTAAAATATTCCAATATGTTTGGTGACATACGCAAAAATCGGTGGGCTGGAACTGAAGGTGTCATGTTCCGAGTTTTCTATGACTTGATGTAAATATCAAGAAGTGAAAGCTGAAATTCTGCTTCACCATCTCATATTTCTTTTTATCTGAAATTAAAATATCTTCATATTACACTTTACCTAGTTTAAATGTTTCCTTGACTTCTAATCACTTTGACACTTGGAGCGTTAATCTGTTTTGAAACTATTTGACTTCATGTACACAGTGAAAGCACAGGCATTCTCTTTAGTGAAGATCTTCTATAAATGCTTAAAGAATAAAGACTCAAGCTACTGACAGCTTTTCTACTTTAACTCTCTTTGTATTAATATTTCAGAGAGAGCTTGGCTTTTTTTTGTGGTTTCTTGGGCCTTGCAACAGTATTATTTTGGCCTTGGCTTTAAATATAGCACTTTGGATGTATAGGTCTGGCTCTGCCTTTATATCTTTTACGTTGTTCATCCTACATTACTGTAAGGGGATAGTAGGATTTTGTGCACAGAGTGTAAAACAAAGGTTGTAAGGTTATCTCCAAAGAGACTGTGTAGACTATAACTTGTGTCTGACCTTGTTGTTTGTAAGTGTGCCATTGCCATATGGGATGGTACACTGTCTGGGAAAATGGGATTTCAGTATTAAGGTTCTATCTTAGTGAAAAGAAATGTTGAAATATTGGACATCAAAGTTTTTGATCTCAGATGGCAAAACTACAAGGGAGCAGAATCATTTATAGTTCAATGGGGCTTTCATAATTGTTTAAATGTAAACGTTCTTCAATTGTGTGCCACTTAAATTGTAAAGTCTTAATGATGTTTCAAATGCACATGTAACTTCATCTTACTGTAATGTTGTTTATACCACTATTAATACTCAAAACTAATTGGTCAGAAAAAATTTATTCTTTAACAGCAGCTGGTAGTGACTGCTCTAATTCCAGTGACATTCTGTAATTGTTTTAATGCACTGATTGTGTAATACAGTATTGTTGCTCGTGTGAAGCTCATTGAGGCGGACTCAAAGTATAATCTAAGCTTTATGAGGAATTCATTTTTATTATAGATTCTTGGGTGAATAAGCAGTGTGCTTTAACATATAATTAAGCAATATCACTCGAAGGGCAGTGCTGCTGTACTGAATATCGGTGTTGGTTGTACTTTTTAACCAGTTATTTTGCTCCACCAACACACATCCTTTGCAGCAGTTTGTGACTAACAGTTAGGAGTGACAGGGGTGATAGAAGTTTTACATTTTTGTTGGAACTATGTAGCCAAAAGGTGAGGAAAATAAACCATGGAGATGATATTTGCTTTATATTTCCACTTATTTATTCTGCTTTAGAATATCCACTTCCCAAATAGCGATAAATAAAAGGAGGTTAATAATTATCCACCCTCTGTAAAATTTATTTTAATAAACTTTTTGAAAAGACATGCATAATTTTTCAACATAATCTCTTTGCTTTTGAATACACTTTGTCCAGCTGTCAATAAGCTTACATATTCCCTCATTTAAAAAAATGTTTTAGGCTGAGCGCCGAGCCATGAATGTACCTCTGTCTTCTCTTCTTTATCAGAGGCAAATCTATGTGCGTGTAGGGGTGCTATCACAGGACCAAACAATAGTTTGATGGAAAAAGATCATACCTACTGTATAGACAGGATGCTTTAACACTGTCGACAGTGTGGGCAGAAGTGTGTGGAACACCCCTGGATAGCGATCACCTTTGTTTAATCTGAAGTTTAGGCTCCACATCTTCAATAAGCAACTTATTGCAATGAGCACTGTTGATTGTTGGACTTTTTCCTGATAATGTTGCACTACTGGCCCTTGAAAGTAGCAATTTTCCAGCTGATAAACTTCCTTAGAGTATCGGTCCAAATTTTGTTTGTAGATAACCAAGGGCTACATCCTTAGACCATGTTCACTCCTGCACAGCAGTGACTGGGGAGACAGCAGTGTTGAATGCAAAGTGTTGATAAGAATGCTCGGCTAACAGTTTTAATATCTGGAGTACGGATAATTTTTTGACTCCCCCTTATAGAAAGCTAGTGTGATATGAAGGGTGTTCAAATAGTGTTTAGGATTTAGAGAGGGATTCGGGTTTCTGCCCAAGTTAGACGCTAGTTAGCTTTGTAGATCACATTAGCCGTGAAAAGAACAACACTGACCGTTCTTAGACAATATGGAACGACTTGGAAGCAGTTAATGTTAGCATTAACAACAATGTTGTTAGCTAACAACAATGTTAGCATTAATGTTAGCATTAACAACAATGTTAGCATTAATGTTAGCATTAACAACAATCTTTAACAACTTTTTGTCTCCACAGTGTCAGATGTTGTTTCTTGCTATTCCTTGACTTTTTTCTGAATGTGGCTTTTGGCAGGCAGCTGCTCTCCCCTCTTTCCAGTAATGTGGACCATACTGACCTACCTTTATCCCTGCTGGAGACAGACAATTTGTGTAATTAATTATTAGAACACCTGTGACACGGAGGGATACACACAGTTAAGCGTCCCAGTGCTGTTTATATCTACTATCACAGCTATTATTTTACTGTTGTATAATCATTATTGTGAAGACTTCTGGTGGATCGGATTGAATCGTAGGTAGACATTCGATTCAATCCGATTTTTGGACGTTGTGTTTTTTAATTCGATTCAGTAGCACTAATGTTTATTGTTTGACACGTCTCAAACAGCTATATCTTATAGTACATATTTTAAAGTAATATATACTCATAAAAGTAATTAATAAAATAGTGAAATGCAGTGTAATTTTTGTTAATTATTTAAATCTCATGTCTCACACAAAGTATCAGTGAACTGTGTAGTTTCATTCCTTATATAGCATTTAAGTTTGACATTTACAAAAACATAACATCCCTAAACATTTTGATTAATAGTTAATCAAGCAAACTCTTGACATTTTTTCCCCATGTATAAAGCAGGTGGCAAGTCTGATCACTGCTGTAAGTTTGTAAGATTTGTTTACTTTTGCTAAATTAACAAGTCATTCATATTAAAATGCATTAAAAATGTTTTAAACTTTTTGGTTAAATTTCTGATTAATGAGTCCAGTATTTCTTATGCATTATCTTTCATATTCATCAACATGGCTGGATACACTTGTAGATAAATGTTAGACCATTGGTAAATGGAAAATATTTGTAGCTTCAAAAATTATAGTATTTGTTAGTAGAGGCGTCCTCTATAAATGAAGAGACTACAGGATTTTAATAGGGTTCAGATCCACAGACTAAAAGGACCATTAAACATTTATTTGTGTACAAAAAAATTGGGGGAAAAAAATGCCTTTCAATGAATGTTGATTTTATTTTTTATTCTTTTCAGACAGTTTATTCACAAAATAATAGCATTATCTTATTACTGTTATCAGTATATGTGCCCCTGTCATCAGTAGTATTGTGTGAAATTGCTGGAGCTTTAGACTGGGCAAGAGTGAATTATAGAGTGAATAAAGCAGACCATTAGGATTATGCAGACAGTGAGACAGAGTTTTATGCTGGTTAAGAGAGGGCCAAATCAATATAGTAACAGCAAGAGGTCTTGACTGTAAGGGTCTTGCGCACACTGCATGTGATACAGAGCACAGTCACAAAGCCAGGTCACACAGAGTTGCTAATAGCCAGCTAAACAGCAGCTCCAATTACGCATGAATGAGCCTAATAACTCACTTTTCACATCAATGAGTGACTGTATTCAGCTAGTGAATTAATAATACTGTATTTCAGGGGTTTCTATTCAGAGAATAAAGCACCAAAATTTTCTGAATATTAAAAAACTACCCTACGTACGCTCTTATCAGTTTTCCTTTTGCATTTTCATCATGTGTCCCAGGCCAGTTTCCAATGTTTCATCTGAAATGGAAAGCTTGAAACCTCATGAAAATAACCTATGTATGGAGCTTTTTGACTAATAAAAAAAAAGATACATACTGCAGTTTACAGGTTTAAAAAGAAGTGGTTATGGTCTTATTTTATTGTAATACTGTGGTGCACAGAATTGTAATGTTTAACATAATTTTAATGTTTTTAATTTTTTTACATCCAGGTAATTTTTTTTTGTCATATAATGTAGAATTAAAATGTTAGAAGTGTTAAATGCTAGATTTCCATCTTAAAGCAACTATGCCATTTAACATTAATAAGAGATGCAAGAATAAGGGTAGATTAGGCAACAATTTATTTAAACAATTGCTACAATTGTCTTCCATAGCCAATGTGTTATCTTCTAGGCTTGATAATCCCTACGTGGGTATATCAGGCTTTATCCAAGTAGGGAGGAAGCAGAAATGGATACCTTTAAGTAGAGATGGTTAATGTTAGCAAAATAACAATTAAAAATAAGCTTTTTATAATAAGAGCTCAGCTCTTTTAGAGGAGAAAAAGAAAGTAATTAAACATTTTGCTAAGGTACAGTACAATGTTTATTCTCAAGTTCCACATTTGTCATCTATGTATGTTTAAGACATGCACAGACAGATGTACAGTAGCGCTATAACGATAGTGTGTATACTGTATGAAAAAACTGATTTCTGAGATGAAAGTGACATATTTTTAGATAGTTTTTAACTGAATGCTAAATGTAAAGCAAGCACTTTTTTCCTAGTTAGAAGAAAAGATTTTAATAACGCACAAAATCTAAATTGCTTAATTATTTTCCGTCAATGTTTGGTTGAAAATCATTCTAATTCACGGGTTCCATTCGACTAAGATACAGTTGTTAAAAGAATAAGTACACCAGCAGATATGCAGGTGGTGTTTTTCAGTGGTTGGAGCTGGCTCACAGCAGTGTGACATCCTGTCTGTATTCACATCTGACTATCAATTATTCATGTAGGGAAAGAAAGAAAGCACATGGGTTGTCTGAACACACAAATGCTCCCTGCCTGTGATTTCCTCAGACAGTAGGCTTATAACACATGTCTACCTAGAATGGGTTATACTTGTAGGTATGCCTATGTAATTGGGTGTGAATGTGTATCAGGGGGGATGAAATAAAAACAAGAGAAAAATATACTGTATTAATTGCCATTCTGCATCTAGAGTCAACGCATGGAACTGAGGTTCTATTCACCAGTCACCATCACTCATCAGATCTAAAATAAAGAATCAAGTATTGTTAAGTGTTACTAAAAAATAACACTTGGGTTGGTCCTGTTTTTGTTGCATCAGACTTGGACATGTGTGGTGTGCTATTTCAGGAAATGCTGGTTTTAGGCATTTTGGCTAATGTGTCTGGAAAATGTTTGCTGACATAACAGCACTTTTTTTTGACAGAGATGAATAGAATGAAAAGCTGCAGCCATTCACTCATGCATTTCCAAAGCCAGAAAGCTTCACAAAAGCTTAGGAGCTGATGATGATGATGTCAGTCTGCTAGACTTTTCTTTCTGTTATCAAAGAACTGATGAGTGTATCATCTGCAACACAGTGCTGAAACATTTTCCTGTTAGGCCAGTAACGTCTGTTTAGTCTTTTATTCTTATTGATGGTTCACTGCGTCAATGCTTTTACTTATTTTATATTAATACACAACTATAGTTGTGATTATAAATATTCAATTAGTTCTTGATCAGTGGATTTGCTTAGAGCAAATGACATGGTCCATACTGTATGTATTTTTATAGAAAAAGCTGCTGAAATTGTCTTTAATATGCCTTGGATTATGAAAGTTCACCTTTTCCTAGTCCACCGTCGTGATTTTTCTTCTTTTTTTTTTTTATATTGTGTCAAAAATTGTTGGTTTAATGGAGATACAAATTTTTTTTTTTTGGAATTGGTTTGTCTCTGTCTTAATTACGTTTTGTGCAAAACCCACTGTTCACGATTTATCTGGTCTGATCTTGTATCTAATAAATTAAACTTTTGGCGATGTATTTACTGGTTTCAAGATTTTTAAATCCTAAGGAAATCAGTTTTGTCTGTGTTGGAGTTAATATTGTGGTTTTTATTGTGTTTTGTGCATTGGTTTGACTTTCTGAAAAACACTTTGTACTGAATGTTTCTCAGTTCCACTCTTTTTTTTTTTTTTTTTTTTTTTTTGCTGTTGTTTGTTTTACATATAGATGAGAATCCAGTGAATACCCGAGATATCCAGTAGTATGTAGCTGCAAATCTTAGGTTAATAGAGTTTTCCATGGTGGGAGCTGCAGGCTTTGTAAGAGAGCTACCTCTTTCTAGCTGGTCCCTGTAAGTTCTACATTCGCATTTAATTAAAAAAAAAAAAAGTCTCAGCAAATAAACCGTGTGCAGTATACACACCCATAAACTGTATGCATGCACAGACTGTACAAAACAAAATGTTGAGTAAAAAACTACATGAATTTCTGTTATTAACTAGATCCTAAGATACATTTTATGTACTTTGAAAAAGAAAAAGAAAAATACACACACACACACTTCTTTCAAACATATTTTAGCCAGTGAAATCAAGAATACCAAGCTTTTCTTCAGTTCCTTTACTTCTATTGCTTCTTGCAAAGCAATTTTTACAAGATGTTTACACTGAAATCAAACATGAAAATTAGCGAGTTAGAGCGAAATTCTGTCTTGTAAACAAGCACAAGGCTTGAATTTCACAGTGAGATTTTTTTTTGTGTGTGCTGCAGAATTTGTTACTCTCATGCAGCCAACATTTGTAAAGTAAGAATTTCTCCCACATTTATTGGCAAGCCGTCACCACAAACAGCCGCAAGCCAATAAATCATTCTGCACTTCTTCACTGTCAAATTGAGTTTTGTACTGCAAGGTTCTAATGCAAGTATGAAGCAATCAAAGCACTATTGACATGAAGCTAAAGCTTCAACTCTGGCAGGGAAGGAACTGCACAAAAAAATAAGCATCTGTTTTTGACATGTTCAGTTAGATTTTCAAGGTGTACTAAGGTTATAAAACCCGAGGCCCAATCACAGTGCTATCAAGAAGGATGGGGGAAAGGCAGCAAGGGAGGAAGAATGTATAAACTCTAATGGCAAGGACAAGGATTTAACTTCGTGCTACCGGTAGAGAGAAATGGACTATGGCAAATAGAGCATATCCAGCTCTGTCTGTGGATTTACCACTTTGTTATAGCCTCCTTAGACTACTGAAAACCCAAATGTGCCAAAGGGAAATCATACCTATATACGAGTTAAGCTCTCAGAGTTGAGACCAAAAAATGTTACGAAGTGGTGCAGACAGTATTGAATATCAACTTCAGTGCTGTAGTATGGAGCCCTATTCTGGATTTCGACTCTCCTGGACCAGAGGCACAAGGAGGAGAAGACTGACAAGTGAAGTCCCGTGAGCTTAAAGCTCTCTGACTGCTGCTTGTCACTCAGAGTGGAGGAGGAGGGCTGTTGCGTCTATCTCTCGCTTGCATTCATACCATAGTCCGAACATTCTCAGTCTCATATCACAACCCAAGTGTAGCAGACAGGCGTGCACTCCTACTGTGAAGCCACACACTCGTTGTGCTACCTTTTGAAAGAACCAGGATTTATTCCTGATTCTTCTCAACCAGCACATCATCAAGGATGAAATGTACCCAAAGGCATGGTTACTGTCTAACGGATTCTCGTTTCTCAGCTGCAAGCTCTTTGCATACTCTCATAATTTGCAGTGAGTGGAAAGTACACTGCTCCTGATTTTTCCACTTCCTTTTGCTTTTTTAGCACAAGTTATGCCAGCATTGCTTATCTGTGCACACTGAACATCTTGTACTGTAGATTGCACAGTCAATACCATCCTGCAACTGTGCAGCAGCTTGTCAAAAAGAAAACCTGTGTATATGATTATCACTACCTTCTCCTATAGAAGCACTTTTAACATATTTGTCTCAGCCTACACACCTGAGTATTTGCAGCATTTGGAAGATCTAGACTGCGGTATAGAGAGGCAGGTGCGCTGCTTCATAACACCGCACCCTGCTGGCTGTTGAGTTTTCTATTTGATGATGGTTTATGCATATCTTTCCCTCTAAAAAAGCAAAGCGTGAATCTGTGTTTTTGTCATGCAAAGGCTAGGCCATGCAATTAAGAACAACACTAGTGCAGATGTTTTATGGGTGCCATGAATCATCCTATATAGTAGAGAAATATCTCTTAGGTTTTATACCAGACTGCCCCCTGCTGGTGGGTTTTGCTGCGCTGTTAGAAACCTTGCTCCTTGCTTATCTCAAAGCGCACGGGCCTAAAAGAAATTAATAATATGTTAAAGTAAAATAAATGCTTATTGCTGTTGACTTTGTGTGCGTGTGTGTGTTTAGCCTGGCATGTTTCTTCGGCTGTACAATCTTCATGCTGTGTCCCAAAAATCATCTGAGCAAACAGCTGACTGTGCCAGCCCCCTTTGCTTCCACCTGCACGGCGGCACTTCATACGGTAAAGGCCTGTGCGTGCTTCCTTCAGAGAGTCCAGAGCTCCAGCCGCTCAAGAGGTAAACTACTCAATAGTTTTGGCTCCGAGTGTTTCATGAATATGGGAATTTGCTTTAATATGACTGTTTCTATACTTGACTGAGGTTGGAAAGTAGCTGTATTGCTTACGTATCAAAGATTTCTTTCAGTGTACTTTATACAAGTGATGGTATTTACAAGTGATCTTTAACGTGTCTCGTAACCCTTCATCTTGTCTTTCCTAACCTCTCATTTGTCCAGGTTGTTGGAGAGTCATGAAGCTGAAAAAGATGAGGTGAATGATGCCACTCTTCTCAATATTTGGTATACTCCTCCCGAGTCTCTTGGTAAGATCTGCCTCTACACTGGTCATGAACCTCCGCCATTGTATACCTGTTTCTCTCTGTAATACAGTGTGTGTGCAATGCTTTCCTGTAGAGTTGACTACAAAAATGTGGATAATGTATGGAAGCAAAATGAAAAACATTGAAAACCAATTGAACTCTTAATAATGAATTTTACAAGATTTCCTTGCCTTAAAATATTACTTTAAAAACTAAAGATAAACTGTATATGAGTTTAAAATTAACCTCTCCAATTGAAAATAGTTTATTTTAAAATCGATGATCTTGACAAAATTGTTTGCGTATTTGCCTACCCCAGCATATATTTTTATTTATTTATTTATTTATTTATTTTTGTGGTTTATTTATTTACCACAAAAAAACAAAAACTGTGAGGGGGAGAGAAATTTCAGGCTTGATTTATCTTTTTAATAGCCCAGATTATCTGGGACTTTTTTAATGTACTTTATTTTGCAAACTAAATTTACATTTACAGCATTTGGCAGCTCCCCTTATCTATTTAAATTCAGTTTTACTTTATTCTACAACAAGAGCAGGTGAGGATTAAGGGCCTTGCTCAAGAGCCCAAGTAGCATTGTGGAGATTCTGGGGTTTGAACCTGGGACCTTCTGATCAGTAGTCCAACTTCTTACTCACTGAGCTGCTATTTGACTGTTTAATACAGTTTTTGCATATCTTAATCAAATGAACACTGAAATATTTGTACAAATTGAGATTTAAAGTTAACATATTATAGCAATGCTAGGTTTTAAAACGTAAATCATTGTTTTCTCTGGAATCTAATTTCAATTTTAAGGAGCTTAATGCAAAACAAATGTTCCCACAGGGTATCACATTATAATTATATTATACATGTAAGTTAGAGTTATGGATGCAGTGATATGTAACTCATTTGTCTGTTTTATAAAATGGTGTGTGTGTGTGTGTGTGTGTGTGTGTGTGTGTGTGTGTATACTGTGAATAGATTGCATAGCCATAAATTCATTTTGTTTCTGTTGTGTTTCAGGTCAAGTGGACAATGAAGATATTTATACGGGTAAAACATGCTCTTATTTGGTTCAGATCTTTTGATGATTCCATCTCCCCCCCCCCCCCCCCAACTGTGCCATAGCCATTTCAGCCATATGTTCACTTCCTGACTAGGCTAGAAATCTGGTCAGTGGGGAACTCGGATTTACTCTGCTGTTTACTTGTAACTGCATGTGTTCAGTTCGGACATGTGGACACGCACTGCAGCAGGTCTCTCTTGCTCATGTGAAGAAATCGGCTACACCTGTGGTTTGTCACGTTCGTGCCAAGGTGAAATCTTTCCAGCCGCAGAACCTGTACCAGTGCCTCAAACTGTTCTGTCCACAATGTACAACACTGTGAGTCTCATCTGCAATGTCTGTATACTGTACAATGATAGGACATTTACAGTATATCGTAGGTATAGTATGTTATGATATTTATATTATCATTAAAGCTTTGAATAGTGTGGCACTGCTTAGCTTAGATTTCTTGCATTTTAAAAAGATTTTGATTTAGAGTATTGACTGGCTAAACACACAGCTCTTAGAATATATAAAGTTTCCCGGTAGAAATCAATTTTCCTATAGCACAAAATCTAGTATTCCTGCACTGTAGTAATTGTCTTTTGATTCGGTTATTACAGCTTTCCCTTTTCTGGTTGAGCAACATAACTTTTATGCAACAGTTTAATGCTTCAGATTCATTTATTCATCTCAATTCTTTCTAAATTTGTTTTATGCCATTTCTATTGATTGATATTTCTTCCCCTTAACCCACATAAAATCTGCCATCTTCTGAATAGGATGTTATTCCCAATTACTTCCTGGTTATTTTGTTTTTGCTGTACACATACGGTATCCCAAAATTTAAGATTCAGCTACGGAAAATGTAAAAAAAAAAAAAAAAAAAAAAGTATTTTCCTTCTCATGCCTATTTGCTAGTCACCACCTGATAACCTGCAGGAAACTCTTCCTTTTTTGTACTCACAGGTGCACTGTAATACTGAACTGGCTCAGTTCAATAGCAGACAAATCATAGCTGTGCTGAAATCATGTACTGTATAACCGCACGATTGTGAACATGTTGCTGCGTTTGCATACAGTGTTGTGAAAAAATATTCCATACTTCAATGATTGAGACCAGCAAACAAATTTTAATATTAATTCAATTCAATTCAATTTTATTTGTATAGCGCTTTTAACAATTGACATTGTCTCAAAACAGCTTTACATAATCAAAAGGATTATTTAAGTTTGTAGTAACCTGAGTAAATACAAAAATCTGTTGATGTATTTTATTATTGTAAAAAAATACAAATAATCAAATAACTGGCTGTGTCATTATAAATCACAATTTATAAACTGTACTTTGTATTTACTTAGGTTATCTTTGTGTGATGTTAAACTTATATTTTAAGTTATAGTCCTTAAAAGTATAGTTTGCAATATTTACTTCTAATGTCACTAATGCTACTGTAGCCAGGTTTGAACCAGAAAGTTTAATTTTAGGTTGCAAACACAGAGTTTTAAAAAAAACAGTGGAACTTCTGAGTGCGGTAATAGGAGTGTAGTCACTCTTAGAATACCACTCGGCCAATCAAATTACTGGATCAGAGCTAACTGTTAAAATTAATTCACCATAACAATTTAAGACTTTTTAAAATAATACCATGATTTGAAACATGCATGGAGAGACAGATACAGATGGTCATGCATTCAGATTTGTTACTAAGCCATGCTGTGCTCTGTCACACTGTTCAATAGGAAAGTTTTACTCTATTATATTGTTATAGTGTGCACAGAAAACAGATTCACCACACGACCATTCATTGTAATACATTTTCATGAGAAGTTGTCTACAGAAATCCCGCAGCTGTTTCAAAGCTGATACACGTACTGTGTCTGTATGATAGAGAGGAGGTCCCCAATGATGAGGTTACAGCTCGGGTATTCCAGAACGCTTTGAGATTCAGTCAGCCGTGTAGTGAGCACTGGGCAGTCACTTCTTCAGTGGATTCCATTAGCATGCACGTGTCCTGTGAGATGGTCCTGAGCAACACACACACGCAGCTTCTTTTTCTTCAGGGTAAGTTGTGCACTAAAAAACAGCCTGCACTTTTTCCAGCTATGTTTGGCAATGATTGAAGCAGCTTGATGTGTAAAATATGGTGAAACTATCTTTAAAATGCGGATGGGTTGGTTTTTATTGTTTTAGGTTAATTGTTTGTTTTTCCTTTATTGGGTTTTCTATAGGTGTTACACTGGAGGAAATGTGTGTGATTTCCCCAGCTCATAGCAATGTGGTCCCTGTGTGCTTGGATAATGGGCGAATGAGGCTGCTGGATTTTTCAGCCCCATTTCTCTTCAGTGGAGACAAGAGATATTATGGGTCAGGACTGAAGACTATTGATGCCCAGTGTGCTCAGTTTTTATAATTCCATTTACAGACTAGGATCTTAGTGTCTCATTCGTGTTGTGTTATGTTTGTTTGTGCGTACATGTGTGTTTCAGGTGTAAACAGTGCTCCCGATCCACATTTGTGGAGCCTGAGGTATCTGGAGTGCAGTTGTGGGACGAGCATAATGTGGCTAAAGGTATAAAATGTACCTTAACATTACTACTGGGTACGATTTACCTTTCCACATCATTACTGCCAGATTGTGTTCACGATAACACACGTCCCATTTTTTTTTTCTCTTGATCCTCTCCTGTCTTTCATCGTGCTCTCAGCTCTTGGCGTGCAGCTGATGCAGTATGCTTTACTGATGAACTTTCAGCTAGAGGATGAGACAGGAACACTTGAAGCCTTAATTTGGGCGGATGCTGTGAGCAAATTCATGATAAATTTAAATATTCATGCATGCAAAAATATTTACATTTAAAATACAGCTATTTTTGTTATATTAAACCGTTTTGTGAAACCAGTGATGTTTACTTTATTGTTTATGCCTCCTTCTCAACAAGGCAGTTTTTTCTCCTCTGATGGAAGACAAAAAATTATATCTTTCTTTCCGTCATTCACTGATTCTTATAGGAGAAATTCTTCCATGTCACTGCTGCTGACACATCAGCCTGTCAGGCTTCACAGGATAACGTTCAGACCACCATGGATAGGCTTCATCCACCAGGAAGCAGCATAGGTAAACCCATCAATGATAACTACTGCATCAAATTCCTGCCAGCTTCAAAAAAAAAAGAAAAGCACACAGACCAAATATCATGCTTTAGTGAATAAATTAAATGTGACTAGTTTGACAAGGAATTTCTTTCCTGCTTCTTTTCTACAGAACAGCGCCCATGGCTGAACCTCTGCCTCAGCGCCTACACTGTAGAGGAGAATGGCAGAACTCAAGTGTGTTACCAGATCACTAACACAGAAACGAGAGGCAATTTCTGCACTCCCCACTGAGGCCAACTTTCCTTCAGATGGAAAAATGCTGGGGAAAAACTACAGCAATGCATCTTTGGATCGAACGCACTTCAGTTCAAAATTTGACAAGCTACGATGAAGAACAGCTAAAAATAGTGTTTTGTAAAAAAAAAAAAAAGAAGAAAAAAGTATAATGTAAATTGTTTTCCATTAATAAATTGATTTACCATTTTCAGCTATTTGACATACCTTTGTTTTATTGCATTATGTGTACAAGGCCCAGTAAATAATTTATTATTTATATGCAGATCAGTGTGAAAACTGTATCTGGACTTGTACAGTAAGGGTGCCAATTATAAATAAGGAATGAAGCAAATGCTTACTGACAAAAAGAAAGTGTTTTGCAGTAGTTTTTGCCAGGTTTTTAATTGAAATTTAAGAAATTTAGTGGGTGACGTCTACAGACATCTCTGACAAAAAGTGGAATCAAACAGAGCTTAAAAATAAATAAATAAATAAATAGTATACTTTAGCAAGCTACAATGTTTGTAGAATTATCTCTACAGTATAATACTAGATTTACATTAGTTCTTTTGTTAGACTTTTTTACTCTGTTTTATTTTTCTTCTTTTTTGACAACAGTGATGAATAAAGAGGAGGGATGCTTGGTGCGGAAAACTATATTTTAGAATTTAAGAAAAATGTAGCTGCAGTGCAAAGGGCGCTTTGAAGATTCATTTCATCTCTCCTGTTAATCATTAGAGAAACCTAGCAGACAGTTTGTTCTCACATCATATATTATTTAACATGGACATTTATCCTGGGACTCTACGCACATTGGTTTTCGGAGATGTGGCTTAGAGTTCATGCTGACCCTAGCACCTCCTTCAATTTAATGTTATACCTATAGCGGATTTCTCTTAAAATCACAGCTACTGATGAGATTACAAGCATTAATAGAATATGAGGAATAACATCTCTGGTATTATAGTTGAAGTGACATGCACAAAACATCTATCTTCCTTAATCAGAAATGAGTGAGTCTATCTCAAATTTTGATGATTAACATGATGGACAATATCTACAGGGTAATCTACAAGATAAACTTTTCTGGGTGGGAAAAAAAAATATCTTTATTATTTATTTTATAGCACATTTAAAATGTAATTTTCTATTTACTTATTTAATTACTAATTTTGCATATTTGCCAACTGTTAAAGCAGCTGAATTGTTTTTTCTTTTTTCTTTTCTTCTTTTTTTTGAGTGCATAAACTATCAGAGCTGTGTTAGAGATGTTCATCTCCAGTAGAGGGCTAAGCAAAGCAAGACTTGATTTTGAAGGTGGACTGCCTTCCTCGTACCCACTGTTTCCATGAGTGTACCCACTTGTTCACAACATTGTTTTGAAGCTTTGCAGTTGAAAGCATAGTGGAGAATATTTTTCTGTGAATTTTGTTTTTCATTACATATTTTCTACTTTGATGATATCAAGAGAAATTGCTGGTATGGAACATTTATTAGAATCTGGGTCAACATAACTATAAAGTGCCTTAGACTCCATAATTAACAGAAAAAAGAAAAAACTTCCTAACGTCATATTGATTTTATTAAGTAGACCACAACGCAGAATAATTACTTTTGCATTGCGTAGTTATTATAAAATGTTCAACATTTCTCAAAAATGTTGTTTAGCTAATGGGAAAAGTCTGTTGATTATTTAAAAAAAAAGATCTATCCAAAATGTAGTAAAACTTATGCACATGTCCACCTCTCTGGGTAGGATTGATGGCAGGGTGGACATTTCTTTTGCTGAAGTTATCGTTTAATGAGCACATGCTGGACCTTCAGTTAGCCACTGTTTATCCCAGATATTGTGAATTTCTGAAAAAGTTTTTATATTTCACATTTTACTAAAACAGGTTGGACAAGGTGAGCTTGACATCACCCTACAAAAACATCATGATGAAAATTATATCAGAAACTATACACCAATCAGCCATAATATTATATACGTGCCCAATATTGAGGAGGTCCTCCTTTTGCCAACGAAACAGCAGTGTTTGTGTTCTGACGCCTTTCTATGGGAACCAGTATTAACCTTTTTAGCAATTTGAGCTACAGCAGCCCTTCTATTGATTTGGATTGGAATACACAGATGAAGCTTTACTTACCATGTGCAGCAATGAGCCTTGACCACTCATGACCCTGTCGCTAGTTCACTGTTCTTTTCTTCTTTGGACCACTTTTGTTAGATCCTTAGGACTGACACAAGGATCATCATACAAGAGCTGCATTTTTTTTGTCCCCCAATTTGTCCCCTGTCAAACTCGAATCCTTATCCTTGCCTATTTTTTCCCCCTCCTTTCCTACACATCAACTTCAGGGGCAAAGTGTTCACTTGCTGCCTTATATATCCCACCGACATCCAGCGGCCATTCGATACGGTGTCAAGGGCTAAACTGTGATGGGTCAGAGCAACTCTAAAAATTGTAGCTCTTGTGTGATAATGTCCGGTATGCAGTGCTCAAGACGTACTTAAAAAGGTCCAAGGAAGGAAAACCAGGGAATTGACCAAGGCTCAGTGATGCACTTGAAGATTGGAGGCTGGACCATGTAGAAGGGCTGCTGCACTGTAGTTCACGTTGTTGAAAAGATTAAGGCTGGTTCCATAAAAAGGTGTCAATAGACAGTGCATATGTGTTTTAAGGCGTGAGGACTTGCTCCTTATTATGCAGGTGGTCATAATGTTGTGGCTTATCTGTGGTCTTGTTGAGGGATCACCACAGTGGACCATCTGATCCTTTCACAATTTGGCTTTATGGTGGATGCCCTTTGTGACACAACCCATCCTTTTTATCCAGGCTTGGAACCGGCACTGCATTCAGTGGGTGATGTTTGGGAATTGGGTGGGAATTGAACACCGGCCTTCTGCATTGCAGGCGAGAAACCTGAGGTAAATATTTGATGTATTTACTGCAGTTCTAACATCCACTGAAGAAAATGGTCATGATGTCGTCATAATGTAGTACCATGTAGGAAAGTAAAGGTATATTTTAAAAAAAATTATATTAAACAATTTGTTGTGGACAATAAGAACATTTGAAAAGTATTTTAGTTTAATGTCATTCACGTTATCAGAGCCGCATGTCGGACATGACAAAATTTTACACACACACACACACACACACACTTGTACATGTTTGTGAAGCGTTATTAAAATAATTTCCTCTGTTTTTAAACGTTTTTTTTATTAACAAGAATTTTAAAAATGGCTTCAAAATCTAAAAATATGATATCCTAGAGTGCATTGCAGTGGGATTCTAAGTCTAATTTATGTTTTTTGTTGAGTTGAAAGTAGTACAATGTCGTTTGGATGCGTCTAGGTGGAGAATAATCTTAGTACAAACCAGAGAAAAGTTGGGCAGAGCTGTGTGTGTGTGTGTGTGCTGTAGCGGGACGCTGGGGTGCAGTGTGGGTGTGATTCCGCAGAGCGGCGCTGTGTTGGACTGGGCTGAGGTGGGGGGGCTCGTGCGCAGTCGGAGTAGAGAAGAGAGTAAAACTCTTGCGGTGATCCTCCATCAGCACGCTGAGAGCCGCACACACACACACACACACACAGCGCCGAGCGGCGGCGTTTATCACTCAGCAGCTCAATAACTACACGAACTGGACATCCGTGGCTACAACTCTGTCTCTGTCCTCGATTGTTTTGTGAACGACTGGATAGTCAGTTTTGAGTATGCTTTCTCCGAGTGTTTAATAGAAACATGGAAATACCGTTAATAGCATTGTTTTGTCTGCTCGTGTGTTGTGAACTTTCGGCAGTTATCGCGAACACGCGCCACTTCAGGTTCGGGAATAACAGCCGCACTCGCTCATATAATAATAATAATAATAATAATAATAATAATCCTGCTTTTGAGAGCGCACTGTCACTCCTAACTGACAGCAAAGTCTTTAACGAACTGGATGTACAACAGGAAGACCGTTTGTTCAGGACTTTTATCCTGGAGTCTCCGAATGACCGAGTGGATGTTCCAGGTGTCCGAGCGGACGTTAATACTAAATCACCTGACACACATGCAGGCACGAGCCACGTGAAACATCCTGGTTTGTATCAGCGATCCAGAAGAGCCGCACGGACCCATCAAACTGATCCTGGATCAGGAGTTGAGAAGTTGGGAAGTCTGCTTAACCCGTCCGCTCAGAAGCAGCCCACTGATCTGCCGACGCTTCCCCCTACCCTCATCACTGTCCCCGAGGAGGACTACACGGACAGCACTCCTCTCGGCCCAATTAACACCCGGCCCAGAGGTCCCGGCCTGCCCAACCCGTTCCATCCAGTCACAGGCGAATCCTACGCTGCGTACGCGATTATAATAGTGTCTGTAATCATGTTCACAGCGGGGATAATCGGCAATATCGCAATCATGTGCGCTGTGTGTCATAATTACTACATGCGCAGCGTCTCCAACTCACTGCTCGCCAGTTTGGCCCTGTGGGATTTCCTCATCACCTTCTTCTGCCTACCCTTGGTCATATTCCACCAGCTCACAAAGGACTGGCTGCTTGGAGAGCTCTCCTGTAAAATTATACCCTACTTTGAGGTAAATAATAATAATAAATGAGGCATGCACTAAGTAATATGGAATACAGGCTGAAGTAGTGAGAGGTGGTTAAATTAACAGCTTGTCAACAGGAGAAAATGGAAAAGAAGTAGCAGATTACAGATTTTTGTTTGATTTAAAGGTTGATTCAGACTAACTTATTTATTCATAAGTACACAATAAATAAGAGGAATATTTATCAAAACAATGAGTGATACCGTCATTGTCTCTGCCTTGCACATCTATCCGTTTAAAAAAAAAAATTCCTTTGGTGCAGCCTGTACTTTTAGTATGCTAATTAGTACCAACCTCCCTCCTGTGGCACTGAGATCACGTGACCAGGGAGCTCATTATAATTTTCTTCAAAACAACCATAATGGCTGACACAGAGCCAACTCGCAAAAATAAATAAATAATGCAAACTTTTTATGGAATCTGCCAAGAAAAATCTTCACTTGTTTGGGTTGCCGACATCTTGGTTAGTTCACGTGACACTTTCACGTGACCGTTGCATTTACATCCTCATTAATACAGTATTTCTAGGTGTCTGTCAAAGATAGGCATGTAGGATCAGCCTTGTCTGTATTCAAATACTGTACTTTAATGTTTATATGATGCATTGTAATTGATAGTGATTGTATTTAATTTTTTCTCTTCATTGTAACATACATTCTTACACAGGTAGTATAAATTTTGAGAACCATGTGCTGTTTGGTCTGTATCAATCTTTAAAAAACTGTCTGCCATGTGGAGGTGTGGGATTTTGATTAACTAAGTTGGTTTCTGAAATTAAATTGTTTCTGAAATGATTTGAAGTGACAAGAAGCAGAACATTTTAATGTTATTTTTGTAAATACTACATAATCTAACATTCTGTAAACATTGTTTCCATAAAATTTTCCTGGAAAACTGAACTGGGATCTTCCCAGAATATTATTGGAACCAATTTTTGTTAACTGGCCCACAAAACGGATTATATATGTTAGATGATAATAAGCTTAGAGATGATACTTACACAGGAATCAAATGATAAAGCACCAGCTTTTGGTTTCAAATTCAAATTCCAAAGTTGATGGTAAATCAGCAGCTTTATTTAGGACAAGGAAGTCTTTATTTATTCAAGCTTTTATGTTTTAACAGTAAGTCTTTCATTTTTTGTCCTCCTGAATTAGTGGTACAGTAAGTGTTGTGGCCTCATGCCTCCAGGGTTGAGGTAGGCTAATTGGTGTTTCCAAATTTCTTGCACTGAGTGTGTGAATGCTGATGGTCTGGATGCGGATATTCGTATAACATCATACTTGTTGCATGTGTTTACGGTTGAGAAAAATAGTCAAGATTAATATGAGGTTTCTTAAGGAATGGCTTAGCAGAGACTCGATTATCCTGCTACTAGAAATGATAGGATCTAGGGTCTGGAGGCAAGGATTGAAATGTTGTTTCCTTGCGAATATTGTTCTTGCTGCTTTCTATTAAGCTTTTTTTTTAAAGGCCACTCTGGTTGATACAATGGGATTATGCTAATTATTGAGAGGTTCCCCCCATGCTATTCAGAAGACCCCTAGCTTATTTCCCTCCATGCTATTCAAAAGACCCTCATCTTATTTTCCCACCATCTTCTCTAGCACTGCCTGGAGACCAGTTTCAGTTTGGGTCTATTGCATGGAATCAGAGTAACCTAAACTGTTTCATTTTATCTTTTAATGAGACACACAATCCCTGTAGGAGTTATATGTGGTTTTGCTTAATGTGGCATGAGTTATTCGGTTATTGTTTGCATTTTGTAACGGTGCTGCCCTGCTTACTGTTAGAATTGCTTGCCTATAATATATAAGAGCTTTAAAAATTAAGCTTCTCTAAATGACCCTCTCCACTATGAACACAGGGGAATACTGTATATTGCGTTTGACTGCTACAGTACCAATCATCTCTATTTGTCCGTAGCTATAAGACATGCACTAAATTGCATAATAACTGATTTGCCTAAGTCTTGTGCTTTATTAAACGTCCCCCCCCCTCAAGAAGTGTAATTCAGGATGCGTTAACAGTGGACTAAATTCTCTTTATTTGCTTAGACAAATTACATATGCAGCAAATTCAATTTACATAATAACAAAACTGAGGGCATGCTGCCTTGTTATGTAAAGTAGATAACGATTGTGCTCTGTTGTCATGCTAAAGAGGACTCTAATCAAGTCCTTAATTAGAAATGATTAGAGAGACTGCTACAACAGTGCTATAGACAAAATGCATTGAGCCCTGAAAAATAGTTTTTGATGGCTTTAGATTTACATGTTCACACCCAAGTAATTAGATAAAATCATATTGCACTATTATTTGCCTTTGTTCTTATTATCCTTCCTTCAGTCATTCTGTCAGTTTATGAGCCTTCAAATCTTGAATTCTTGACCATACGCAGTATAACAATGAGTTTCATTGAAGTAGCAGGAAGTATTTGTATAGTATATATAGTACAGTATATATGTACAGTACCAGTCAAAAGTTTTGGCACACCTTCTAATTCAAAATTTTTTCTTAGTGATTTATTTTCTATGTTCTTGAACAATACTGGTGATTTACAATTCTGAAATAACACATATGGTATTAAGTAACAACAACATTTCATGAAGACCATCCCAGCAAAGCAAAAACCAAAACTTACCTCTGCTTCAGAGAAGTTAATTTAGATTGGCATGAAAAGCACCAGTTAACAGCACTTCAGATTAGAGCCATTATGAAGGCTTTACAGAGCATAATTAGCAGGCACATCTAAATATCAACTGTTCAAAGGAGATTATTGCATATTTTGGATGCCTTTAGGATTGTTTTAAAATGTAGAAAGAAATAAAAATCAGGAAAGACAATGGAATTAGAAGTAATGTCTAAACTTTTGACTGGTAGTGTACTGCAGTGGTAAAGTGTTAACCCAGTTGCTGTTATTTGAAATGCTATAGCCATCTGTAGCTGGATGTCCAAGAGCACATACCTGAGCAATCTTAGCTCTAAATGTCACAAAACTTGGATTCCTGTTAGATCATGTATATAGAAGAGTGCAGTTCCTGTCTCCTTCAAGCACTTGTGACTGTCAATAGTTGCATAATCACCAGTTTGAAAAGATGTGATGGCTGGCTTCACATGACTAGGGGATTTCTGTTTTGCCCTTTATCATGTGTGATAGAGTAGAAAGAGTGTACCTAGTTTAGAGACAAGAGAGTGTAATTTATTTGAAAATTCCTTTTCAAATAAAAAAAATTCTTTTCTTCCTGCAAAGAATTGCAGTTCTTTGAACACAATGTGTTTTACCGGATTGTAATCAGAATCGTGTTACATGTACATAGTGAGAACTTACAGTAATAGCAGAATTGAACAAATAATAATAGGTTTTCTCAGATATTCTGTCAGTATTCAGAAGTTTTCATACATTTTAAAACATCTCTTGTCTTTATTTTAGATGATGGCCCATTTGAGCACAATAAAAAAGCTCATTATATACTTTTCAGTTATTTCCTGTCTCTGATTATTTTTGAAGGGGCTTCTTAAAGGCAAGTGTGTATTTAAAGCCAGTGTTATAGAGCCTGTGAAAAACCTGCCTTAGATGGTTTTGCCTAGGCAAAGTTCAGAGGTGTGAATTACAGTACATGTAGTAAACTGAATACACAGCGTTCCAAATTATTATGCAAATTGGATATAACTGTCATGAACATTAAATGTTTAGTTTTTAAATTAAACTCGTGGATGGTATCGTGTCTCAGGGCTCTTTGGTTCACTGAAATGAATCTCAGACACGTGTGATAATTAGTTTACCTGATGAGCCCAATTAAAGGAAAAGTACTGAAGAAGGTTGTTCCACATTATTAAGCAGGCCACAAGTTTCAAACCATATGGGAAAGAAAAAGGATCTCTCTGCTGCCGAAAAGTTTCTAATATTGCAATGCCTTGGACAAGGTATAAAAACATTAGATATTTCATGAAAACTTAAGCGTGATCATCGTACTGTGAAGACATTTGTGGCTGATTCAGCACACAGACAGACTCGTGCAGATGAAGGCAGAATGAAGAAGGTTTCTGCCAGACAAATTCATCAGATTAAGAGAGCAGCTGCTGAAATGACATTACAAAACAGCAAACAGGTATTTGAAGCTGCTGGTGCCTCTGGAGTCCCGCAATCCTCAAGGTGTAGGATCCTTTAAAGGCTTGCAGTTGTGCATAAACCTACTATTCGGCCACCCCTAACAAATGCTCACAAGCAGAAACGGTTGCAGTGGGCCCAGGCATACATGAAGACAAGTTTTTAAACAGTCTTGTTTACTGATGAGTGTCGTGCAACCCTGGATGGTCCAGATGGATGGAGTAGTGGATGGTTTGTAGATGGCACCATGTCCCAACAAGGCTGCGACGTCAACAAGGAGGTGCCGGAGTCATGTTTTGGGCTGGAATCATGGGGAGAGAGCTGGTAGGCCCCTGTAGGGGTCCCTGAAGGTCTGAAAATGACCTCTGCAAAGTATATTGACTGACCACTTTCTTCCATGGTACAAAAAGAAGAACCGTGCCTTCCGTAACAAAATCATCTTCATGCATGACAATGCTGCAAAGAATACCTCTGTGTCATTGGCTGCCATGTGCATAAAAGATGAGAAACTCATGGTGTGGCCACCATCTTCCCCTGACCTCAACCCCATTGAGAACCTTTGGAGCATCCTCAAACAAAAGATCTATGAGGGTGGGAGGCGGTTCGCATCAAAACAGCAGCTCTGGGAGGCTATTCTGACATCCTGCAAAGAAATTCAAGCAGAAACTGTCCAAAAACTCACAAGTTCAATGGATGCAAGAATTGTGAAGGTGATATCAAAGACGGGGTCCTATCTTAAGATGTAACATGCCCTGTTAGGATGTTTTTGATTGAAATAGCTTTTGATTTCTTTAAATATGACATCCTAATGCTGCAAATTCAACACAAACCCATTTTCAGTTCTTTACAACCTATAAAATGTTTTAACTCTGTTGTGCATAATATTTTGGAACAGTGCATATTCAGTTTATTATTTTTTAAAGGGCACCTACGGTGCTACATGGACTTTTTCAAGCTGTTTGGACTGCATTGTGTGTTAGGAGAGTGTGTACACAACCACTCTACAGTGATAAAGAGCCGCCCAGCGATTTTCTTTTAATTTAATAATATAAGATGCCCCTTCTGAAATCAGCCCGTTTTCAAAAGCCTGTCGGTGTGAAGTCACACTATGAGGAAGGGAGCAAGAGAGTAGAAATAACTCCTTTATATATAAAATAATTCTAACATCATGTAAAAATATTTTTAACTGTTTTTTAAATATTTTTAACTGTTGTCAAAGCTATACCCCACTTGTATTGTGAAGACACGCCCCACAGAACTGGGGGGCGGGTTCAGTAGAGGTCATTAACATTTAAAGGAGCATGTACTGAAACAGGTTGCTGAGAACAGAGCTACTTTTTACCAGGTAAAAGTAATGTTTTTTTTACACAACAATTGAGAATTTTTAATTAAAGTATATTACAAACTTTTCATTAGGACCCTAAAGAATCATATTAACTTATGCAAAATTGAGTCTGTATGGCTCCTTTAAATAAATATTATCATTAGTAGGTCGGTTCAATAAAATTCGAAATATACCCTAATGGTTGATGACTTGAAAATTATACTGACTGTCATTTGCATTTACTAATTATGAAAATCAGGGAAAGATGTCATTTGCGTAATAATTTGGAACATGGTGTACTGCACATCAACATAAATAAGGATGTACCTTTTGAACATAAGATACCACTGCCCAAACTGTAAAGTAATTTTTTGATATCTAGTTTGGCTAGGTTTAATAGATATTCACATGGGTGTTGATATTAATTAATTTATTCATGTTTTTCCATTACAGGTGGTTTCCTTAGGTGTAACTACTTTTACAGTTTGCGCATTGTGTATCGACCGTTTCCGAGCCGCATCCAATGTGCGGATGTACTACGAGACGATTGAGAACTGTGCCTCAACTGCAGCGAAGCTGGCTGTGATCTGGCTGGGCGCTCTTTTGCTGGCACTGCCTGAGCTGCTGATCCACCAGCTGGTCACAGAGGAGAGAGAGGAGCCTGCTGAGGAGCTCCCTGAGGTGGCTAATGAGATGCTACCCAGAGAGCGCTGTATAATCCGCATTTCCACAACACTCCCTGACTCCCTTTATGTGCTGGGACTTACTTATGATGGAGCCCGTCTGTGGTGGCATTTTGGCTGCTACTTTTGCCTGCCCACCGTTTTCACCATCATCAGCTCAGTGCTAACAGCACGGAAGATACGCCAGGCCGAGAGGACAAGCATTAGAGGGCAGCGTGAGCAAATCCACCTGGAGAGACGGATGAACTGCATAGTAGTGGCTCTGGCTATCGTGTATGGGTTTTGTGTCATCCCTGAGAATGTCTACAATGTTGTGCTGGCATACATGGCCGTAGGAATGCCACAGCAGACTTTGGATGTCTTGCACATGCTTAGTCAGATGCTGCTGTTCTGCAAGTGTGCAGTAACACCTTTGCTGTTGTTAGCACTTTGTCAGCCTTTTAGCAAAACCTTTCTGCACTGCTGCTGCTGCTGCTGCCTGGAGGAATGTGACCCACCAAAGTTGTCTAACGGGACTAGTGACAACAATGAGAATGAGGCCACTACTGAACTGGAGCTCTCGCCTTATAGCACAGTGCACAGAGAGGCAACTAGCTATACACACACTAGCACACACTGCTAGGAGATTGTGCACAGAACGTGCTCCACCTCATTCGTACTGTACACATATCAACCACTGGCATGCTCTACACACCCGGTCATGTCATACCACACTTTATAAAGGGCTCAGACTTTATGAACATTTTGAAATGCCGTCTGACATGTGAGTTATAACATGGGAGATTCTTAGCAACAAAATAAACTACATAAAGCTGATAATAGGCCAGATAAGCCGATAATAGGGCAGATTTTCTTAGTTGTAGCTGCTCATTACTGTTTACAGAAGACAACCATGAGCATTAACTGTAGTTTAAATGGAGTTCATAGGGATTATGAAATAACTCACTTTTTTGCACAATTGAAAGTTTACATGGTAAATTTCTTGCAAATACATAGTAGTATTTTTAAGACTTATGGCTAGTAATGTTAAATAGCTGGTAGTTAATATGTTGATGGCCGATGATAAATGATGATTCATATGAGTCAGTTGAACGTTAATCCTGGCTGCCTTGCTATGTAAGCATTATGTTCACTCTGTTCTTAGTATCAGGAGAAACTGCATCACTTTACCTGACACTGTAAAATAAAACTGATATTTTAGTTAAAATATTGTTGTAATAATAAAAATGGGATGTCAAAAGAAAAGCAGTGTGGTGACACTCATACACCAAAGTAATTGTGGCAAATACTGTATATAAAGTAGTTACAGTATATCTATTATGTTCTATTTGTTTGTTTTAATTGTGTTTACTTTCTCACTGTTTTTGCTGCAACTTATCTGAAGTTGTCTCTCAACACTGAAAGATTCAGTCTTGGTGAAGGCGTTGGTCTTGTACGTGACATCAGTGCTATACAGTATGAGGGCACAGAGAAGCTATTGTCTTAAGCTGGTTGCCAGAGTAACATTAGGCATCCATAATGAAAAGGTCTGTTTACATCAGTGGCAGCCAGAAGAAAAGGCTTTAGCTGTGAGAGGAAAGATGAAGGAAGTGTTTTTTTTTTTTTTTTTGGCATACTGGACATTTGGAGCTGGGTAATTATAGTCTGCACTGTGGATGTCTGGCCCCAGAGGAATAGAACAGCTCTGCTGAGCTTACCAGACACACACAGTATTACATTCAATTTAATCCTGAGAAAGAAATTTCTTTTTGTTTTTCATCATAGTTTTTTTTTTTATAGACAGATATCATGTGATATATTTATGCCAACTCCACCAAATCATTGTGAAGATCAAGAGTATTATACAGTATTATAACTATAGATCTTCACCTTAAACTAATTATAACTCATATTGCAGGTGCAACAGGAATTTCGTTAAATCAGGAATTCATAAATCTTTGGCACAGTTCAATAAATGCATTTTTTCTTCTTTCATAAGGTATTTTTTAAATAGGTTTTGTGTTCTGTATATGTCAAGTGCTGATGTATTTGTTTAGCCATTATTTATTCTGTACTGACAGTACTTTCTTTGGTGGGAACAGGTCATAACCCCATATACATGCACCCTACGCCCATTTATCAGATATGAGCCCCAGTGAGCCACGTACTCAAAATGGTTGTCCGCCCTCAGTGTGCTGTATAATGTGATATGTGTGACAGAGCGGATTCCATGCTGATGGGATAGAGGCTGCTTTGTCTCATGTTTCTCTTTGTGGAATTGCTGTTCATTTCTAGGTCACTGCCTGTGGTGAACACTTAAACGCATTAATGAGTTGGAGGGCACTGAGAACTGTCCTCTTTGAGGGTTTCACACTTACATTTGTGTTACTATTATTTAGGGGACCTTTGACTGGAAATTATTACTGCAACAACATGGATATATATTATCTATGACCATCCACAGACACAATTCTATAATTTATACATCGTATCTTGAGCGCTAGAATCTGAATTTAGAAACATTATGGAGTCAACAATTCATTGTTATCGACAGACAAGATGCTCTGCAAAATACAACAGAATGAATTATCACATACAAATATGCAACTTGATTGTTGTTGTTGGTCTTTCGGCTGCTCCCGGCAAGGGGTCGCCACAGCGGAATATCCAGTCCGCACTAGAACTTGGCACAAGTTTTACGCCGGATGCCCTTCCTGACGCAACCCTCCAATTTTATCCGGGCTTGGGACCGGCACTGCATCCAGTGGCTGGGAGGTTTGGGCACTGGCTGGGAATCGAACCCGGGCCTTCCACATGGCAGGCGAAACACCTACCACTGAGCCACGAACTTAAGTATAAACTATACATTTATACTATGCTATACAATTTTCTATTAATGGTTGTTTTTTTTTTCCATTCATAATGTGGCTGATGTACAGTTGTACTGATGGTTTAACAGCAGGGTGGCACAAACCTATCCAGCTTTGCTTCGTTTCGAAACGCATTTCATTGCGTACTGTAACACACAGCAAAAGCCACAGTGTGTGTTACTATCAGGACTCAGAAAGAGTACCCGCTGTGGTAAGCATCTTACCAATATTAATAACTACAACTTTTTGACTAAATGCTCCATCAGAGAGCAGATTTCATCATGTCTGAACTACCATATGTAAACAAGCATCCTTTGAGTGTGTTGTACCCTAAAGAATTAAATATGTTTTTAATTAGCCCATGCTTTATAAGGTTGGCAGTCCTATTACTCTGAATCCAATTACGGTGAGAAAGATGCTTAAGAAAGTAGTAATGGAGTAAATCTCTTGGAGGACATTGATTAAGGCCTAACGTTGTCTAGGAACAATGTCTAATCCTTGCTTGGCTACCTTTGATAAAGATTCACTAACAACCTCTGCTCAAAGTCTTACTAAGAAACACTGTACTACTGTATATTAATGATATAATAAGTCTTTATTCAGTTCTTAGTAATTTCTGTCAGATGCAAAGGTTTTCATTTAAAACATTAACATTGACATATTCTTGTGATTTGTACATGATACCATCTCACTTTCCTTTATTCATACTCTCAGTAACATTATGAACAATGAGCTACAGGACTAAAGAGTCATTGGTTTTATCATGCACTCAGTTAATAAGAATGAAAACCATTAACAAAGCTTCTACTTTCCCTCGACGTATTCTTATCTCACCCCTTTAATGAGAAACCTGTTGGACACACTGTACTAAAGCTATCTAATCAAACGTAAGCACTGATATCAGCACAGCTGAGAGTTTTCACTGCACAAAGATCATTATTAAATGAACGAGTGAGCATCACATCACATTGTACTCTCACATCTCTACAAAGTAAGGCTATTGTAACTTTATGATGCAGTACATTTACAGCACTTATTAGTCTCCCTTATCCGAAGTGACTTACTTACAACTTCTAGTCTCTGTTAAACACACAAGCTTATGCTATTTCAGTAGGTCAGGGAATAAGAGCACAATTCAGCTAAAATGTGATACGTTTGGGGAAACAGGGCCCAGAGCAATTGTTAAAGCTTTCACCTACTGCAATAAGGGCATTTCTTTTACAGGAACTGGGCCATTAGAATGGAATTGCATATAACAACACAGGATGGCTTTACACCCAGTTAATATCCACTCAGGCTTGGGCACCTGGGCCTGTATTCACACAGCTTCTTAGAATTCTCTCAGAGAGCTCCTATCTTAGCTTAAAAAGTTCTAGCTGGGAGTCTTAAACTAAAAGTGATTTAGAAAACGTCTTAGAGCAACTCTGAGGTAGGAAAGTACAAAATCCTTTATCTTAGTGAGGGGGTGTGGTTGACCCCGTTGCTATGGATGATGCAGCAATTCAAGGACTGTGATTGGTTGATAAAAAATAACCTCTGACCTCTGTAAAGGTCTTGAAATGTGCTCTTTGTGAAAGTAGAATATATGATAATAGAACAGTGAAATCATAATGTTTGCATATGAAGAAACTGTATATGTTAATATAAATATCTTAAAGATAATTAAACAGCCAAATATTGAAAATGTGTCTACTTTTGAAGCAACCGATTTCCACACAGTAGTTACTATATTTATTTTCTTACATTTATTTATAACACTGATTTTATTACCTTTAATCCATTTCAGATTGATGGAAGCAAAATAACAAAAATTATTTTACAGTTTACATGATTGCAGGACAGTTGCACTTTTGGATGGTATGTAGCCAACAATACAATCAAGATGGAAGGAAATAAAATAACAAGAAAACTAAATTGGACAGAAGAGCACTGCTTACTTTTAGCTTTACATTCAGTGTTTAGAGAATATTTCTTCTTTCCACCATTTTGTCCCCTGCTATAGAAACTCTTAAGTCTCTTAAAAGTCCTGCCCTGTACTCTTTACAATTTTTACCTTAGGAGCTGTTTTTAGGGAAAAGATGTTTTGTGAATCATTTTTATCTTTATTAAGATTTTGTCCTCAATTTAAGGGGAAATTCTAAGAAAATGTCATAATTCTAAGAATTTTCTTAGAATTTTGTCAATAGGAGCAACTTTTAGGCTTAAGAAGCTTTGTGAATACGGGCCCTGACCCCTAAGCACCACACAAAGCTAAATAAATCAAGACCCTATTTTGACATAGCAACATGACCCTCACAACAAAGTAAAATTAAAAGCTTCACTTCATTTCCCCCTACCGCCTCTTTTTTGTGTGTTTCTGACTTAAATTTTCAAGAAACCTGCCCTTGCCCTTGCCAGAGGTCACTGTAGCACACTATAATCATGTCAGATCAGCAGACCACAATGACGGTAAGTGCTCTTTATTTAAACACATATTCCCATGGGCTTTGTGAGTACTGTACACCTCACAGGGCAAAAAAAATAAATAATTTATGTCACACAACAATTAAAACAAAAAGAGAACATTACTTTTTATTTCCATTATCACCCCAGAGTGACTGATAAACCATGTAATATGTATATACTGTTAATATTACATGTATAAATGTAACATTAAACATTAAAAAAAAAAAATGAAGTTTTATGCGTAGTTGAGACTCTACAACACAACCATGGTTCTCTGAGAACCATAAACAATCTCTGCATTGTTTTTCTAAGTACATTTCTGTGTGGGAAAGAATTCTGCTGAAGCTTTCACTTGGCTGTAGTGTTATTTTATTTTCAACGGGTACATTTAATCACCTATTTTATGGAATATCTTTCTTTATATTATACAGATATTTATGAAGGCATGTGCAAATCACATGAATGTTTTTATGATTGTTAATGCACACAATAGCGCCTTTTTTTTCCTTTTTTTTTTTTTGGAAACTTTGATTTCCTGAATCTCTCCCCAGTACAAAGGAAACTTAATGTGTCATTCTGCTACTTGGGGTCAAGAGGGAACAATCACAGTCCTGTGTGGGCTTTTTTTTATTGTATGTGGGAGGAGCCAAACTGCCACCAGTGGCCTGTAACTCAGTATTCACAAAGACACTGGGACACTGGGGACACAGTACTGTTCTGACACACACCCATGAATGCAATTAAAATCCAAACAGCCAAACACTTCTTCTCTGATTGACTTGAATTTAAGATGTGGCTAAAATCTAAGTCAAATTTTTACAGAACCATTTGGTGTATAATTTTTGAGTGCATCTACAAAAGCTGTGAAAATGTATTACAAGCAGAAAAGTAATGGCATAGGAGACATATTTGTTACAGTATGCCACATACTGTATATATGTGGATTTTTTTGTTTATTTATGTTATTGTATTAATTTCTCAATTGTGAAATTACATTCAGTGCCTTGCAAATGTAGTCATACTCCTTGAACTTTTCCACATTTTGTCACGTTACAACGTAAATGTAATTTTATTGCCGTTTGTATGTGATAGACCAGCACAAAGTGGCACATAATTGTGAAGTGAAAGGATTTCTTTTTATTTATTTAATTATTATTATTGTTATTATTTTTTACAAATGTGTAGTGTGCATTTGTATTCAGCCACCTTTTCTCTGATACCCATAACTAAAATCCAGTGGAACCAATTGCCCTCAGAAGTCACCTAATTAGAAACTAGAGGCTTTGTAATTTATTCTCGGTATAAATACAGCTGTTCTGTGAAGCCCTCAAAGGTTTATTAGAGAACATTAGTGAATAAACCAGACAAGTCAGGGATAAAGTTGTGGAGAAGTTTACAGCAGGGTTAGGACATAAAAAATATCTTTGAACTTTGAGATCTCATGGTGCACTGTTCAATCCATCATCCAAAAATGGAAAGAGTATGGCACGACTGCAAACCTACCAAGACATGGCTGTCCAGCTAAACTGACAGGCCAGGCAAGGATAGCAATAATCAGAGAGGTATCAAAGAGGCCCATGGTGACTTTAGAGGAGCTGCAGAGATCCGCAGCTTGGGTGGGAGAATCTTTCCATGGTACGTCTATTAGTCGTACACAACAAATCTGGCCTTTTTGGGAGACTCACAGGAAGAAAGCAATTGTTGAAAGAAAGGCATAAGAAGTCCTGTTTGCAGTTCCACATGGCTTGTCACAAACTGTAATTGGAACAAAAAATGTCTAGCATAAAATACATAACTTGCATTATTAAAATATGTAGAGAATAAAAATATTTTATGAATTTAAGTGGTGTGTGTTGGTGCTAAATATCTATTTGTATGTACATTATATACATACATTATAATAGCATAAACTGGTGGACCATCACTCCTATCTGTGCTTGAATATTTTATATCATATTTTATCCCTTAATAATAATAATAGTGTTTATAAGACCAAATAACCAGCATGCTCTAACCATGAATTTGAACAATATTGTGACTGTGTTTCTGAATGTTTCTAATTACATTTATAGTACTTTATATTTGATAAATTTGAAAAACACAAAAGGAAAAAAATATATATTTGCAAAGTTTGTAAACCCTAGTGAGTAATTATTTCCCAAAAAAACCTGTAAGATATCACAGCGTGCAAATAATTTTTTAAAATCCAGATTCTTTCAATTTGTCTCAATTTTACTTTTATTTAGACATACAAATATGTAAGCTAGCAACATAGCAACACAGGTTAATAAACTCAATGTTATACTAGACTTTATTATTACATACAAAATATTGTGCTCATAAGGTGGTGACCGCTGCATATCTTTCTCTTTAGCTTGTTCTCCTTTCCTTTCTTCTTTTTTCTTTTAAATTGGGCATCTATTGGCCTTATATTATTAATTCGCCAAGCATCAGGACATTACTCACACTCAGTTAAGAGTTGAGACCAAACCATTTAACCTTGGGAGTGTGTATTGGTTATATAATATTCTTAAAGATTTCAACCAAAACAGAAAAATGAAATATGACTGCGAATATATTGTGGCGTGGGCGGGGCGGCGGCTGACGACCATCATGCCTCTCGGGGGTTCTCTATGTGTCCACCCTGTTGGGGAAGGGTGTTTGGATTAGTGACCTTGGCCGAAGTGGGTGTGTTCTGTGTGTGTGACCTGTTGAATGTGCTCCAGTTCATGCTAAGGCTGAATTGGGTGAGGTTTTCGTGTGAATGTGCGATAAGGTCTCTCAATCATCACTACACCACACAGGACTAATAACATCTTTTTAAGCTCACAACATTGACTAGACAATCATGGACACATTCATACACACTTGCACTAAATATTTATACATCTAGGCAATTGCACATGTCACTTTCATTAGTCACCTTTCATGCATATTTGCACAAACATTGTCACTTTAAATTCTCTCTCTCTCTATATATATATATATATACTTCACCCTCCCCTATATTTCTATATTTTGCAATATTTTATTATGCCCTTATTTGTACAGTTTATTTTACTAGTTAAATTTATTTCTTTAGTATTTCCTTTTATTGATATTTATTTTACGTACAAGTTTTTATTTTCTTTTTAAGGTCACTGGCGGTCGTGTAAGCATTTCACTGCATATTATACTGTGTATGACTGTGTATGTGACAAATAAAATTTTAATTTGAATTCATGCTATATAGTGCTGAGACTTAATAAAGTACTCCCAGCCATTGCATTGGGCAGCAATAAAGCTCACTCGTCTCTCCAACATCCTTTCTGGCGGTAAAACGCTATAATATAAAGAATAATATATATTCACAGTATTATGAATGAACTGTAGTTAGCATTTCATAGTGTGATAGATTTTACTAATTGTATTGCTTTACAAAGGTAGAGAAGTGTTTTTTTCCTGCTCCCACTGCAGTCAGGTTTTCAGTGTGAAGATCTGAGGTGACGTTCACTTCTGAGTGAGAAATCTTCCCAGGTATAGTAGTCCCCTGCCTGGATCAAAACTGAGAATCATGATAAGTGTAATGTGCCAAAGAATGATTAAAAAAAAATTGTGCGAATGTTTTCCTTATTCTAAACTTTTTTGCACGCTCTGTGCCACCCCCAGCAAAATGCTGCCTGCCCTGGGCAACTGCAATCTTCTCACATATCTAATTTGTCCATTGATTCAGGCAACTACAAAAAACTTCATCCTTGGTTTCTTGAAGTTCAGTAGTTCCACATAATATCAGTGGTACTTTATTATTTAAGTACGTACAGTAAGTCCCCGACTTGCGTACATTTGAGTTACAATTTTTCTGCAGATATGAACGGCCTTAGATGCGAACAAATTGCGGAAGTGCACCCGATACCAATATTTTCAGTGTGTAAGTGAATGTATAAAATGTCACAATAGTGAATAATCCTTTTTTCCAGAAAATCTCAACGAGAGTTCACAGTACTGTACAATACAGCTCTGACACAAAATTGCATCCGGTCAAGCGTGCCATAAACACCATCTTTTTCACCATCTTGTCCCGGGTTTTCCCTGGTTCCTTTTAATTGACCCCCCTGCGTCACCAGGATTCCACTCATGATTTGAAGGTGCAGTCTCGTGAGAATATAATGCAGAACCAAAACACCAAACATGTGTGTTTGTTTTTTTATGCTTTACATCGTATATATTTGTGTCAAAGGTGTATAGTACATTTACATTTAGGCATTTGGCAGACGCTCTTATCCAGAGCGACTTACATATTTTTTTTTAAATCTCATTACACATCTGAGCAGTTAAGGGTTAAGGGTCTTGCTCAAGGGCCCAACAGTGGCAACTTGGTGGTTGTGGGATTTGAACCTGGGATCTTCCGAACCGTAGTCCAATGCCTTAACCACTGAGCTACCCCTGGCCCCAGGGTAAGACTCACTATAGTAAGACTCACTTTGTTGGACTTACAAACAAATCCGTGTTACAAACATGCTCCCAGAACCGAATTCATTCAACCATAATTAACCATTAATTATGGTAAAAGATTCCTATGCCATTGCCTTCGCAGAGCCCTAAAACATAAAAGATCTACTCCCATGTTTGACAGTCAGCAAGGTATTATTTTTTTATATTATTATTTTACATATTTTTATGTTCCTAAAATGCCTTGGACTTATCTAGATGTTGTTGGCTACTGTGGGTTTTGTGATGACATTGGAGATAAGGTTTGTTTCTGATGACTCTTGTTTGCAGATGATAATGCTTTTGGAAGCAACTCTGCACAATGCTGTATAATGGTGCAACATGACTCATGTGCCTGAGAGTTTTCCCTCACCTTGCAGATCTTGCTATGACTTTGCCAGTTCCCTTTAACTGCTCTTAATTAATGTTACTTTGCACAGTGGAAATTGTGAGCTAAAACATCTTAATATATATTTGATCACTTTTCCCTGCTTTGTAGACCACAATTAGATTAATTCTTAAAGAAAAAGAGAGAGAGAGATGGAGATGCACACATGATGTATTATGTGTGTTTGTGTGTGTCTTTATACTGTGCTGTATGTTGTTGTTGGTCTTTCGGCTGCTCCTGACGAGGGGTCGCCACAGCAGAATATCCAGTCCGCACTACAACTCGGCACAGGTTTTACGCCAGATGCCCTTCCTGACGCAACCCTCCCATTTTATCAGGGCTTGGGACCGGCATTGCATTAAGTGGCTGGGGGGTTTGGGCACTGGCTGGGAATCGAACCCGGACATTCCACATGGCAGACAAAACACCTACCACTGAGTTACCAGTGCCCTTATACTGTGCTGTATGTACAGTATGATATTTCCCAAAACCTCTGACCTTAAATGGCATTTCATATTTCTGCTTCTCTACTCCTTCCTGAGTCTGAATACACAAAGATTACACTTAAATTAATGTGCTTAATAGCTCTCTCTCTCTCTCTCTCTCTCTCTCTCTGTCTGTCTGTCTGTCTATCCAGAAACATACTGCCCCTACTGTAGTGATTAGGCAGCAGCCTCCCATTAGCTCTAATTCAGCATCAGGGTGCTGCTAAGTAGAAGGTGGAGGAGGTGGTGGTGGACTGAACCACATTCATCTTGGCTAAAATTACTTCTGGGCCTGTTGCTGTGAATCAAATAATTATTGGTCATGCAAAGCTAGTGCTAATGAGCTTTCATTCTGGAGCCATGGGCCAACATTGACTCATGCATGAGAGACTTTAATTACGCCTGTGGGTAGACAGAAGAACTAAAACTAGTCTCCTCAGCCTAATACACTTTTACTTAAAATAATGCTAAAACACACAAGAAAACTAATTGTACTTTTAATATTCTGTTCGCTATCTGAAAGAGTTTGTCTGAAAGACATATTTACACTTACCCTTTAATATATACAAGTGCCCAGTGAACCAAAGGCCATTGCCAGGAAACAGCAAACCCCATGATCAGAAACTTACTGCCATTGCATCCACACTAAAAAGACTCCCACACTGAGCATGACAATAAGCACAGTAAGCTGGTCCATGGGATTTAGAGTGACCAACAAAAGAAATGAAAATGGCGGAAACAAGAACTTCCTTGGTACTGCTGTTTTGGCTTTGGAAATTTAAAGTGATTGTATCCTCTATTCATATCATGAGAATTTGATGTGCTAGATGTATTATATTTGCTATATTTACAGTAGCTGCCCCCACATATCACTTATACTTTGTATAGTGGAAGAGATACCAGAAAAATATCTCAAGGGACTCAGAGGTGAAAATAAATTTCCCACCTCCTATATAGCACTGAGAAGCTAGAACCCTTAGACCTTGATAGACCAAATTATGATATAAAGACTCACAAAAGCACTACAGGTCGAACAAAATGAAAGACTGCCATGCATGCTCCAGAGCACATTTCTGTTTCTATGATGGATGTATTTCATTTAACTGTACAAGTCAGTACATACTAAATCAGTACAATCAGAAGCTACGCTACAGGACGCGCTCGATGACGTAGATTGGGACATGTTCCGAGCCTGCGCAGTAGACATCAACGAGTTTGCGGATGTAGCAGTTAGCTTCGTTAGCACGCTCGTAAATGAAGTTGTCCCGACAGTGAGGTTCAAATCGTTTCCGAACCAGAAGCCTTGGGTAGACCGATCGATCCGCGATGCTGTGAACGCCCGGACCGCTGCTTATAATGCCGCACTCATTAGCGGCGATATGAGCGCATACAAAGCGGCTTCTTATAGCGTCAGGCGAGCGGTGAGGGAAGCTAAGGGGCGGTTCCGACAGCGAACTGAATCACACTTCCATCAGGGTGACACACGCCGCATGTGGCACGGATTACGCACAATCACGGACTACAAGGTTGCCAAAGACACCACGACGATCGTCGCCGACTCTGCATTCGCCAACGAGCTGAACGCATTCTTCGCCCGGTTCGAGGTTAGCCAGGCGGCTAATGCTAGCAGCCTGCTGACTGAGAGTGATGACGTCATCAGCGAGGATTGCGTCATCAGCATCGCAGAGCACGACGTGCGCACGGCGCTGAGGAGGGTGAACACCAGGAAAGCGGCGGGTCCAGATGGCATCTCTGGGCGCCTGCTGCGCTGCTGCGCTGACCAGCTGTCAGGTGTGTTCACCTGTATCTTTAATGAGTCCCTGGCGAAGTCTGTGGTCCCGGCGTGTTTCAAGAGATCCACCATTGTCCCCGTGCCCAAGACCAACAAACCCTCATGCCTGAATGACTACCGGCCTGTTGCACTGACATCGATGGTCATGAAGGTATTTGAGGGTCTGCTAAAAAACATCATCTCCTCCTCCATCCCCAGCTCCATAGATCCACTTCAGTTCGCCTACCGCCCCAACAGATCCACAGAGGATGCCATCTCCCATGTTCTGCACACCACTCTCAGCCACGTGGACAAGATGCAAGGTAACTATGTGAGATTGCTTTTTATAGATTACAGCTCTGCCTTCAACACAATAGTGCCTAACAGACTGTTCACAAAGCTGAGAGATCTAGGACTTAACAAACGCTTGTGTGCCTGGGTGTTGGACTTCCTCTCGGGCAGATCTCAAGCGGTGAGAGTGGGCAAGTGCTTCTCCAGCAGCATCACCATCAACACAGGTGCTCCACAGGGATGTGTTCTCTCTCCACTGCTATACTCTCTCTACACTTCAGACTGTGTGGCCATGTTCGACTCCAACACCATCGTTAAGTTTGCTGACGATACGGTGGTGCTGGGCTTCATCTCCAACAACGATGAGTCGGCCTACATAGATGAAGTGGAGAACCTGGCACTATGGTGTGAAGAAAACTGCCTCCGACTGAACGTCAGTAAGACGAAGGAGCTGGTGGTGGACTTCAGAAGGGGACAACTGGACCACAAACCCCTCATCATCAATGGAGCTCCAGTGGAGAGGGTGAGCAGCTTTAAGTACTTGGGCGTCCACATCTCCGAGGATCTGACATGGACTGAGCATATCTGTGCTCAGACGAAAAGGGCAAAGCAGCGTCTGTACCACCTGAGGCAGTTGAGGAAGTTTGGGGTTTCCCCTGCTGTCCTTAAGGCTTTCTACTCGGGTGCTGTTGAGAGCATCCTAACACAGAACATTTCTTCCTGGTTTGGGAATAGCTGTGTACAGGACAGGAAAGCCCTCCAGAGAGTGATCCGGGCAGCTGAACGCTGCTGCAGGTTAACTCTCCCCTCCATGCAGGACATCTACACCAGGAGATGTAAAACCAGGGCAGCTCGTATCATTAAGGACTTGTCGCACCCCAATAACGGACTGTTCAAACTTCTGCATTCAGGCAGAAGGTTCCGGGTCATTATGGCCAAAACGGAGAGACTCAGGAGGAGTTTTTATCCACAGGCGATTAGACTCCTCAACCATGATGGGCCACTCTCCCATTCATAGGACTGGTAACAGTTCACCCACACACTGCTGTGCTGACATTCCACACTGCACACTGCACTTTAGTCTGGACTGTAAGCATCACTTGCACTAACACCTTTATCCTGCTCAGATACACACTTTATTATTATGTTTACATTTGCACCTTTTTTTTTTTTTTTTTTTTTTTTTTTAATTTCTATTTATAGATTATTTCTTTTGTTTCTTGTTATTTGCACAAAGTAGGAGCGGTTCAGGATACATTTCACTGCGTGTTGTACTTGTATAACTATGCATGTGACAAATAAAGAATCTTGAATCTTGAATCTTGAAAAATACTGTACAAGCACACAAAGAAACAAACATTATTTTATAAAAATCTGTGTGACATAACTTTGAGATTGATTGATAGATTTATTTATAGGTCCTTCTCAAAAAAATTGCATATTGTCATAAAGATCATTATTTTCTGTAATGTACTAAAAACATTAGACTTTCATATATTTTAGATTCATTACACACAACTGAAGTAGTTCAAGCCTTTTATTGTTTTAATATTGATGATTGTGGCATACAGCTCATCTTCTTCTTTGTCTTTGGGCTGTTCCCTTTCAAGGGTCGCCACAGCTAATCATCTGCCTCCATCTAATCCTATCCTCTGCATCCTCTTCTCTCACACCAACTAACTTCATGTCCTCTCTCACTGCATCCATAAATCTCCTCTTTGGTCTTCCTCTAGACCTCCTGAGTGGCAGTTCCAACCTCAACATCCTTCTACCGATACAGTATGTTCACACTCTCGCCTCATGAAAACAAAAATTCAAACCCAAAATCCCTATCTCAAAAAAATTGTGTTTTTCAACCACTGTGCCGCGGTACACTAGTGTGCCGTGAGAGATCGTCAGGTGTGCCGTGGGAAATTATTAAATTTCACATAATTGGTCTAAAACATTTTTTGAAAATTAATAAGTCTGTGAATAATATGCCATTGCAGCTGCTGCGATTGCCCGCCGACGTTCCGCGAAATTGTGCATGGTCTGCAAACTTCCGCAAGGACTGTCAAAAAAATTTAACGTTTAATTTTTCGCACGGAAAGATGGAAACGTACTCACAGTGCCAAAAACTCATGGTGAATCATAATGAACCGTACTTACAGTACGGCCACCGCAAGAAACCGCATAGGTGAGATAGGGGTATTAGTGATTGAGCTTCTCAACCCTGACTGCTATAAAAACTAAAACCAGAGAGAGACTAAGAGCTGATGAGGAAGAGCTTCGTGTGTGTCTTTCTTCAATTCCTGCCAGGATATCAGCTCTGTGTTCATCCAAACAGGCCCAAGTTTCACACTGAGTAGGTAGAAATATGAAAGATCAAAAAAGACTTTTCATTGTGTTTATTTGATTCCTATTCAAGACACTTTTATAAGAATGGCTGTATATTGTTAATTGCACTTTTTATTTGAAAGAAGATATTAATATAGGCTAAAGAGTTAAATTTTTTTACAGTTTCGATTGTTGGTGTGCCTTGTGATTTTTTTCAATTAAAAATGTACCATGGCTCAAAAAAGGTTGAAAAACACTGGTCTACAAAAGAATGCATACTAGCAATGAACACAGACAAGGCCAGACATTGGGCTGAAAATAATCTGATATATTTTGTGTATGATCTGTATGTTTTTCAATATAAAACCAAAAGAAAAAAAAGAAACCCACTTTTTTTATATTCATAAACAAAACCAACACAAAAAAAATATAACGGCTCTTTTTACATTTTTGTGCTCAAATAAAAAGTAGAAAAAAAGTGGATAAAGAGCCTTCACATTCCATCCATCCATCTTCAACTGCTTCTACAAAATTGGGTCACAAGGGTAGCAGCTCCAACAGGGAACCCCAAAACTTCCTTTTCCCCAGCCACCTCAGCTAACCATGACTGGGGGATCCCAAAGTGTTCCCAAGCCCGTGTGAAGATATAATCTCTCCACCTAGTCCTTGGTCTGCCCTGTGGCCTTCCTAGTGAGGCGTCCTGGTGAAATCCTTACTAGATGCGCAAACCACCTCAACTGACTCCTTTCCCACAAAGGAGCAGCGGTTCTACTCTGAGTTTCTTACGGATGACTAAGCTGCTCATCTTATCTCTAAGAGAAAAGCCAGCTACCCTTCTGTGAAAACCCATTTCGGCCGCTTGTATTCACAATCATGTCCTTTCGGTCATGACTCAACATTCATGACCTTAGGTGAGGGTAGGAACGAAGATCGACCACCTTGCCTTGCCTTGCCTTTTCATCAGAGTGCAGTTCAGTAAAGCGACTGCAATACCGCCCCCGGTGCTCCGATTATCTAGCCGATAGAATTTCCTCATGCATGTCCCATCACTCATAAGACCCTGAGATACTTAAACTCTTTCACTTGGAGTAATGATTTGCTCCCTACCTGGAGCAGACAATCCATCGGTTTCCTGCTGAGAACCATGGCCACAGGTGTCGAGGTGCTGATCTTCATCGCTGCTGTTTCACACTCGGCTGCAAACCGATCCAACGAGTGCTGCAGGTCACAAACTGATGACATCAGGACCACATCATCTGCAAAAATCAGCGATGCAATTCTCAGCCCACCAAACTGGATAACCTCTCCTCCATGGCTGCGCCTTGATATCCTGTCCATGAAAATCACAAACAGGGTTGTTGACAGAGCACAGCCCTGGCGAATGCCAACACCCACCGGAATGGATGGGCATAATCACAAGCCCCGTCCAAGATTTCTGTAAGAGTAAAAAGTTGGTCCATCATTCTGCTGACCTCAACTGAGGGGGTAATCGGGCATCTTTCCAACCAGGACTGAATTCACATTGTCCCTCTTCCATCTGGGGTTCGAACCCTCCATTCCAGCACCTTAGATTACACTTTCCCAGGGAGGCTGATATTGTGTGATGCCCCTATTGTTGGTACTCACCCTCTCGTCTCCCTTTTTGAAGAGCCCCAGTCTGCTTCTCCTTGAGGGGCTGTCAACCAGGACAATCAGACTCTTGTCTTTAGCTGAGTGTCCAAAACATATGACCTCAGATCAAGTACACTTATGAGAATCCCTATGCTCAAACATGGAATTTGCTTTGGACAATCCATTACTAGGACAGAAATCCAGTAACAAAACACAGCTCGGGTTTAGACCAGTGAGGCCGGTCCCAGTCATGGCCCTCAAAGTATCTCTGTCATTGCCCACACGTTGAAGTCCCCCAGCAGGACTATGGAATTCCCTTACTGGGGCCTGATGCAGGACTCCATTCATTGTCTCCAAGAAGGCCGAATACTGCTGTTTGGTGCATAAACAGAAACAACAGTCAGAGCCCCCCCCCCCCCCCCCATGACCCTCAGGCACATGGAGATGACCCTCTCGTCCCCTAGGGAAAACTCTAAAATCCCTATCTCAAAAAATTAGCATATTTCATCCGACCAATAAAAGAAAAGTGTTTTTAATACAAAAAAAGTCAACCTTCAAATAATTATGTTCAGTTCTGCACTCAATACTTGGTCGGGAATCCTTTTGCAGATTCTTGTGTCTTGTGTCTCTCAACTTTCTCTTCACAATATCCCACAGATTCTCTATGGGGTTCAGGTCAGGAGAGTTGGCAGGCCAATTGAGCACAGTAATACCATGGTCAGTAAACCATTTACCAGTGGTTTTGGCACTGTGAGCAGGTGCCAGGTCGTGCTGAAAAATGAAATCTTCATCTCCATAAAGCTTTTCAGCAGATGGAAGCATGAAGTGCTCCAAAATCTCCTGATAGCTAGCTGCATCTTGCTGCCCTTGATAAAACACAGTGGACCAACACCAGCAGCTGACATGTCACCCCGACCATCACTGACTGTGGGTACTTGACACTGGACTTCAGGCATTTTGGCATTTCCCTCTCCCCAGTCTTCCTCCAGACTCTGGCACCTAGATTTCCGAATGACATGCAAAATTTGCAACCTGTAGCCCATTTCCTGCACACGCCTGTACATGGTGGCTCTGGATGTTTCTACTCCAGACTCAGTCCACTGCTTCCGCAGGTCCCCCAAGGTCTGGAATCGGTCCTTCTCCACAATCTTCCTCAGGGCCCGGTCACCTCTTCTCATTGTGCAGCGTTTTCTGCCACACTTTTTCCTTCCCACAGACTTCCCACTGAGGTGCCTTGATACAGCACTCTGGGAACAGCCTATTCGTTCAGAAATTTCTTTCTGTGTCTTACCCTCTTGCTTGAGGGTGTCAATGATGGCCTTCTGGACAGCAGTCAGGTCGGCAGTCTTACCCATGATTGCGGTTTTGAGTAATGAACCAGGCTGTGAGTTTTTAAAAGCCTCAGGAATCTTTTGCAGGTGTTTAGAGTTAATTAGTTGATTCAGATGATTAGGTTAATAGCTCGTTTAGAGAACCTTTTCATGATATGCTAATTTTTTGAGATAGGGATTTTGGGTTTTCATGAGCTGTATGCCACAATCATCAATATTAAAACAATAAAAGGCTTGAACTACTTCAGTTGTGTGTAATGAATCTAAAATATATGAAAGTCTAATGTTTATCAGTACATTACAGAAAATAATTAACTTTATCACAATATGCTATTTTTTTTAGAAGGACCTGTACAATTCACATTTTCCAATGGGGTTTTCCCATTTTTTTTATTATTGTGTTTGGTTTTATATTGAAAAACAAATTAACGAAAAATACACAGATTTAGGATCTTCACCCATTTTTTTCTATCTCAGAGCAGATGGTGTTGCATATTAAAACTGCTGGTGTCTGTCCTGCATCCTTGTTTGTTTGTTTATTTATTTTTTTCTTCTTCTACTTGAAAGTTTACTCTTGCTCTCACGAGAGCTATTATGAGTGATTGGTGCGTTCAGTTGGCATGTAGTCTATGATACCTCATCTGGCATTTGTTTGGTGTATGAGCTACTGTACAGTATTTGAGTTGTCATAAAAAAGTCTGCGGAAGAGCCAGTTGGTTAGTGAATACTTCCAGTCAATGCAGTGTGTCGCTAGGCATTTTCTTTGCTTGCTGCAACTCAATGATTTGACCATAATGAAAAGATGGCCCGGCAATGTAGTGTAATTGTTCACTAAGTCAGGGATTAAAAATACTGTTTATAACCCTGTTAGAAAAATTTTTATAGTATGAAAGACTCACAGGACAACATTCTTTTTAAAAGAAAGAACTATTTTTGCTATTATAGTCTACACTCTTCTGTGAAAGATTTTTTCCTAGATTTTGAAACGTGTCTGTGGGGATTTGCCCATTTAACCACAAGAGTATTAGTGATGTCAGGCTATGATGTCAGGCGAGGTTTTTTGCAGTCAATTCAAGTTCTTCCACAGGACTTTCCAGAGTTTATTTCTCACACATACTTAAACCTTCTTCATCAACTATACTTCTTTTAAGGGTCTTCCAACACATCGCAGGGCAAGCACGCACACAAACACACACACACACACACACACACACACACACACACACACACACACACACACACACACACACACACACACATACAAACACTAAAGGGAACTTTAAGAACGCCAGTTAGCCTAACTTGCATGGCTTTGAACTGTGGGAGGAAATCAGAGTAAAACCCACCAAGTATGGGGAGACCATGCAAACTCCATGCACACAGAGCTAAGGCAGGAATCGAAAACTCCACCCTGGTGAAGTGGTGACCACAAAGACACTGTGCCCCCGGCATACATTACAGCACAATGCAAGTCTTTTCTTTCCATATCTCAACTTTCTGATCAATAAACCAGAGTTAAGGCTTAAGATGATTTTTCCTGGTGACAGTCATTTGACATGATTCATCAAATTGAAATCCAGTGATAGACATATAAAGATTTAATCACCCAGCTTTCACATTTTTCTGATCTGATGTTGCACCAGAGTATATTCTGAAATACCAGATATTAATCTGCCTAGCACCTGTTTTGCTAACAGGTTGCATAAAGAATTTCTGGATAACTCATTCTTCTTCTGGCATGGATATACAGTAGGTATCAATGGGCAGATGAAAACATTTGAGGACTGAGTTTGTACTAGCTAGCTGGTCTTTTATGAATTCACTGTAATAGTGTGCCTTTTCATTACCAAAAGCTGTCTTATTTGTGTCAGGCGGCCCTTGTGTTAGCCTGCTGTAGTGTGGACCAGCCCTCCACTGAGAATTAGAGCATTATGCCTGTCACAGACAGTCACTAGGCAGTCTTTTGTTCAAACTCTTGCTAATGTGGCATTTTTTGAGCATTTAATTTTAAATGAAGATCCAGTTTAGTGTGTCATGTGCTGAAGTAATTATATAAACCTTGCATTATTAAATATCAACCACATTTCTTTTTTGCTGGAACAAGCATTATGACATATAATGATTATAGTGAATGAAAAGGGAAAAAATGGGCAGTAAGATACTTTGGTGCCACCTACAGTCAAAGAACTCATACAACTAATAAACATAATGACTTCAGCTGTCCTCTGTTCTTAAAACAATTTTTGACCATACAATTCACATTGTATAAATAGACCTGAATCACATGTGCAAATTTTATTGATGCCTGTCAATAAAATTTTAAGAAAAAAAAATTCTATTTATACAGGCTCATTCCATAAACAAGCTCATTGATGATGAATGTCTAAACTTAAAGGCAGGTGTGTGTGTGTGTGTGTGTGTGTGTGTGTGTGTATGACTCAAGTGCTTCAAGGTTCATTGAGGTCAAAATAACTTACTGTAACAGAATAATGACTTTAATCAAGCTATACAAAAGTCACAAATACACAAATAATTTTAATTAAGAGTCAATTATTCATTCATTCATTCATCTTCTATACCGCTTAATCCTGTGTTCAGGGTCGCGGGGGACCTGGAGCCTATCCCAGGAGACTTCGGGCACTAGGCAGGGTACACCCTGGACAGGGTGCCAATCCATCGCAGGGCACACACACATACACACACTCCCAATCACACACTACGGGCAATTTAGGAACGCCAATTAGCCTAACGTGCATATCTTTGGACTGTGGGAGGAAACCGGAGTACCCGGAGGAAACCCACAAAGCACGGGGAGAACATGCAAACTCCATGCACACAGAGACGGGAATCGAGCCTGGCCGGGGAATCGAACCCAGACCCTGGAGGTGCAAGGCGACAGTGCTAACCACTACACCACCGCGCCGCCTAGAGTCAATTATGACATCACTAAAAACAAAAGACAGTAAACCGGAGGTTGATTTAGAGTTGTATAGCAGCAATGTATAGCAGCATCTAAATATGTATGTATCATTCAGGATGTAATAGGTCTAGCTGCCTTTTTTAATATTAAAGGATATTGATTACATAATTTGCATTATTTAGCCTACACTAAAATTAAATAGCTTTAATTTAATATATTTGTATAGTGTATAAATTATAAATAATCTTGGATCTTACTGTTAGTGATGGGAAGTTTGAATCTCGTTCATTAAAATGAATGAATCTTCGAGTCATTTAGTGCATTTCATTCTTTTGATCAGAAATAAAATAAAATGTTGCATTTTGAATAAAAAAGATTTGAATACGTCTACATACACAAATTTTGCTATAGTTCCAGTAATGAAAATATTACAGTGTAGCTAAGGACATATTATAATAAACAGAATGAGCAGCTCACCTCTCATATCTTTCAGTCTGAGTCATTCGTTCTTTTGATTCTATTGTACTGCATAACGTCTATGGGAGTCACGTGACAAAAGAACGAACGCCACGGAATAGGAGCGTCATTGAGAAAGAATCGCTCAATTCTGTTTCCTGTACATAACCTACGGAGGTTTTGCGAGGATTTGCGCATACGCGCCCAGTAGAAAAGGAATGAATCATTCTCCGAGACTACTCGGTCGAGACTACACAAGGCCCAGTACCACTGACTAAGAAGGTACAGTAGTATTACAGTATAAGGATGGGAATTTACTTGTGGATGTAAAAAACAAAAAATAAATAATGTCTGATGTCCCTTCCAGGGGGTATTCCCTTACCAGTAAAAAGCCATTACTAAAAAAAGGATAAATAATGACAAATGATGAATGAATAACTGATCAGTGGTTTCTGAAAACAGGTTTCTTTATTCTGTGTATTCGTATTGATGTACAGTACTCTCAAAATTGGGTAAATATTTATTTATTCCACTTCAATAAAATAAAAAATTAAACATTTAAATTTACTCCACTGTTTCTCATCTCACCGATCTGGAGAAATTATATTTTTAAAGATTTTAATTCACATTTGCAGAGTAAAGGATTTTGACACTGACATAAGGAAATTACCTTTAAACCTAACCAATTAAAACAAGTTAATTTGATAGAAATATTTACATTTTAAAGAAATTAAATTTTTTCTGATTTGATATAAATGGAAAGTTAATAGAAAAACATTTCCTCCTAAAGCATTGCTTGTGTATATTGCTTGAGTTCCTACATTTAAAAAAATATATTTTTTGTAGAATAAAATTTAGCTATTTCATATATTATTATTATTATTATTATTATTATTATTATTATTATTAATTGTATTACATATAAACTTTTTGATGTTCAAATAATGCAACCAAACAGGGTTTTAATGGCAGGGATTTAAATGATAGGTGAAAGGACACAGTGACCATAATTTTGTATTTTTATTCAAGTTTATTTTCATGATAGGATGCTTTTTCCAGTTTGCCTTCCTAACATTGATTATTAAATATAAAATTTTACTTCTAACAATTACAATAACAAATACAAATATGCATCTTTTACAGTAATTCATGTCTCATGCTTACAAAAACAATTTTACAATTTAATCTCATTAAATATAGGTAATGTCATTCTGGATTATGCCTGTCCCATCAGGGGAAACCTTTTTTTATGTGATAATCTGGTCAATCAGTACATTCAGGTCATCAGCTGACTTCATTTTATTGCCACATAACATTGCTGAGGCTAGACCTGACCAAGTGAAGCAACCTGAAATCATAACACTACCTCCAGGGGCTTGTACTGTACAGTGGCCACTATGCATGATAGGCACATTGACAAGAAACTTAATTGCAAACAAATAAACAAACAAAGTAAAAGAGTGGATTATCCTGTCAGAGCATAACGGCACGTAATAAACATGGATGAATATACATAAATGGTTGGAATGGGTTTTTCCAGAAAAGTGTCAGGTGTGTTGTGCGATAAAAGAGTATCAGCGAGAATGAACGGAAAGGTCTACAGGACAGTGGTGAGACCAGCGATGCTCTACGGCTTAGAGACAGTGGGACTGAGGAAAAGACAGGAGGCAGAGCTAGAGGTAGCAGAGATGAAGATGTCGAGGTTCTCTTTGGGAGTGACAAGGATGGATAGGATGAAGAATGCGTTCTCATCAGAGGGACAACCCATGTTAGTGTCAGATGGACTAACCTGAGGTGACCAGAAGACGTAGCTTTAGCGGTTAGCCCAATGTAGCGTGGAGGATAAACCCAAACGCGGAAAGAAGCGAGTAGGCAGGATCGCCACGCGATTTAGTTTAAGGACTCTCACAAAAACGGAGCAAGGGAAAAACACAAATTTAACCCGCGTCCTAAAAATACACACACAATAGCAAAGACAACGGAACCAACATGTGAGTACTCACGGTTTGCTGAAACGATACCTGGAGCTGACATGGGCCGAACTCAATGACTGAGCGGTAAGCTATCGTTTGTTTACCTCCTTTATACTTCCTGGTTTTGCGCCCGTCTTACTTCCGGGTCCTAGTGCCGGGCGCAGATTGGGTGTGTATGACAGTACCCCCCTGTCCAGGACTGGCTCCTGACGGTCCTGGGGTGGAGGATACCCTGTGACGGTAGTCCCGAATTAGCTGAGGGTCGAGAATGAACCGGGCCGGGATCCAAGATCGCTCCTCGGGGCCATAGCCCTCCCAGTCCACCAGGTATTGCATACCTTTGCCCCGAGGGCGCGAATCGAGGATTCGGCGCACGGTGTAGGCGGGACCGCCGTCGATGATCCGGGGAGGAGGAGCTGGGGGGGTGGGTGGAATCATTGGCGAGGTGATGAAGGGTTTGAATTGGGACAGGTGGAATACTGGGTGAATCCGGAGCGCCGCAGGCAGCTGGAGCCGGTAGGTGACAGGATTGATTTTGTGGGTGATGCGGTATGGTCCGATGAACCTGGGGGAGAGCTTCTTGGACTCGGTGTGAAGGTGGAGGTTTTTTGAGGAAAGCCATACCTTGTCACCTACGTGGTACAGTCGTCCCGGGGGATGTCGACGGCGGTGTTGGTGGGTGTAACGGATGTTAGCACGTTGAATGGCCCGGTTGGTCGTGATCCAGAGCCGCCGACATCTGCGGACCAACTGTTGGGCCGACGGTACATCAACCTCCGGTTCAGGGTGGTTGAACACGGAAGGTTGGAAACCGTGACATACCTCAAATGGACTTAGGTTGGTGGCTGAGGAGATGTGGAGGTTATGTGATAACTCAGCCCAGATGAGGTAGCGGGCCCAGGAGCGCTGCCGGTCTGCTACGAAACATCTCAGATAGCGCTCCAGTTGTTGGTTGGTCCGCTCCGTCTGACCGTTAGTCTGTGGGTGGTATCCGGAGGACAGACTGCAGGTGGAGTCGATCAGACGGCAGAAGGCCTTCCAGAACCGGGCTGTGAACTGGGGCCCTCTGTCCGAGACGATGTCCTTGGGGAACCCATGCAGACGGACTACGTGCTCTAATATCAACTCTGCTGTCTCCTTAGCTGACGGGAGTCCGGCGAGAGCCACCAGATGCACGGTTTTAGAGAACCGATCCACGATTGTGAGGATGGTGTCCTTTCCTTCGGAGGCCGGCAGGCCCGTGATGAAGTCGACGGCGATGTGCGTCCAGGGCCGTCGAGGAACTGGGAGTGGTTGTAGTTCTCCCGGAGTTGGTTGATTGGAGCTTTTGGCCCTGGCGCACACGGGGCATGCCTGAACGAACTCTCGGACGTCCCTCGTCATGGACGGCCACCAGAAGTCGCGCTGAAGAAATTGGAGGGATCGTCGGGTGCCCGGATGTCCTGAGATGGGTGATGAGTGCCCCCATTGGAGGACCTCGGGTCTAATCACCTCGGGCACGAAGAGTCGTCCAGGTGGCACACCTGCCGGTTCGGTCTCTGTACCTTGTGCCTGGCGGACTCTCGTTTCCAGGTCCAGTTGGAGGGGGGCGATGATCCTGGTGGAGGGAAGAACCGACGCGGGGTCCGTCCGGGGGAGATCCACCTCTAGTTGTCGTGAGAGGGCGTCTGCTTTGGTGTTTTTGGACCCCGGGCGGTATGAGAGGTGAAAGTTATAATTTTCAAAAAAGAGGGCCCACCGTGCCTGTCGTGGGTTTAGTTGCTTTATTGTCTTTATGGTGATGAGATTTTGATGGTCTGTCCAGATTATGAATGGCTCGCTGACGCCCTGGAGCCAGTGACGCCATTCCTCCAGAGCCCACTTTATGGCCAACAGCTCGCGGTCCCCTACCCCGTATCGCTGCTGAGTGGGATTGAATTTTCTGGAGAAAAAGCTACATGGGTGTAGCTTTTGATCTGGACCTTGTTGCGAGAGGATAGCTCCAGCGCCCACATCTGAAGCATCCACCTCTACAACGAATGGTTGACTGGCATCTGGATGGTGGAGAATCGGTGCAGTGGTGAAACGGTGACACAGTGACCGGAAGGCAGAGATGGCGGCCGGGTTGAGGTGAAATGGAAGGGGTGAAGGACGTGTCAGGGCGGTTAGGGGGGCGGCAACTGTACTGTAGCCCCGGATAAAGCGACGATAGAAATTCGCAAACCCGAGAAACCGTTGAAGCTGCTTAAGGGTCTTGGGTAGGGGCCAATGACGCACAACCTCTAGCTTCTGCGGGTCCATGGCCACACCCTGGGGCGAGATGACAAAACCCAGGAACGTGGTGGAGCGCTCGTGAAAAGCGCACTTTTCCAACTTACAGTACAGTTGGTGGGCGAGTAATCTCTTGAGAACCGCTCTGACGTGCTGGGTGTGTTCTTCCATAGTTCTTGAGTAGATTAAAATATCATCCAGGTAGGCGAATGCCCACCGGCCGAGCATGTCACGAAGGACATCGTTGATTAGATGTTGGAATGCGGCGGGGGCATTGCACAGTCCAAATGGCATGACAAGGGTTTCGTAATGTCCGGTGGGTGTAATGAAGGCCGTCTTCCACTCATCGCCCTCTCTGATGCGCACCAAGTTGTAGGCGCTCCGGAGGTCCAACTTCGTAAAAATGGTGGCGCCAGAGAGGGCGTCCAGGGCTGAGTTGGTAAGAGGCAGAGGATGTCGGTTTTTGACGGTGATGTTGTTGAGCCCCCGATAGTCGACACAGGGGCGAAGTTCGCCTCCTTTTTTCTTCACGAAGAAGAACCCCGTGGCAGCAGGTGAGGAGGATGGTCTGATGGTGCCTTGGCGCAGGGCGTTGGTGACGTATTCCTCCATCACCTTAGTCTCGGTGGAGGTGAGCGAATAGAGGTGGCCGCGGGGTGGAACCATACCAGGTTGGAGGTCAATAGCGAGGTCGTAGGGGCGATGAGGAGGAAGATGGGTAGCCCGTCGTTTACAGAAGACCTCCGCCAGGTCTCGATATGGTTCGGGGACAGCGTTGGTGTCGACGTCGGGGGCCTCGGACTCCCTAGAGCACGTCCCAGCCGCTGCCCGTAGGCATAGTTCGTTGCAGGTCGCACCCCACTGGAGGATCCGGTTTTGGGTCCAGGAGATTAGAGGGTCATGCTGAAGCAGCCAGGGATGACCAAGGATGATGGGTGGTGATGAGATGGAGGTGACGAAAAATTTTAACTGTTCATGGTGTTGGTTGATGGAGACGGTGATGGGTTCGGTTCGGGTGCTGATTGGGCTGGTGGAGAGGGGGCGACCGTCGACAGATGTGATGCGAACGGGCTGGGATAACGCCTCGAGTTTTACCCCCAGTTTTTTGGCGTATGAAGAGTCAATGAAGTTACCTGCTGCCCCGGAGTCGATGAACGCAGCACTTCGGACTCGTTTGTGGCCAACCTGGAGGTTTACCTGAACCGTGAGACGGGAGGAGTTGGTGGTGATGGCGGAGAGACGAAGGTGACCCGGCGAGTATCTCTCTCCTCTCACCGGGCCTGGGCGTTTCCCGGTCTGTGAGGACAGGTTGCCCGGTGATGTGTAGCTGACCCGCAATAGGCACAGAGCCCCTCACGGAAGCGTCTCTCCCGTTCTGCAGCGGTCAAGGAGGCGCGTCCTAGTTGCATGGGTTCCCCGGCTCCGGTGTCAACCACGGCAGGAGGTGGAGAACCGACATATCCCGGGGTGGTGTAGGTGACGGAGTCTGCGGGACGTGGAGTGGTGACGGTGAAGACGGGTGCAGGTCGTGACGTAGTGACGGCGAAGGTGGATGCAGGTGGCAGGGTGCGAGGGGCTGGCCTCGGACGAGAGAGGAGGCGCTGGTCGATCCGGAGAGCTAATTGGATCAGGCCCTCTAGGGTCGCAGGAAGCTCTCGCCCGGCTAGTTCGTCCTTGATTCGCGAAGCCAGTCCCTCGTAGTAGGATGTCCGGAGCGCTGCGTCGCCCCACGTGGTTTGAACGGCGAGAGTTCGAAATTCGGCCGTATAGCGGCTCACGGGCAATCCTCCCTGCCTCAGATGATAAAGCCTGGTGTCGGTCTCCACCTCGCCCGCTGGGTGTTCAAAGGTGAGTTTGAGTTGGTGGGTGAACTCATTGTAAGAGTGGGCGGTGTCCGTATCTGCCTGTAGAACTGCCGTGGCCCACTCAGCTGCCTGCCCTTTTAGCAACGAGACGAGAAGAGCAATGCGAAGGCGATCGGTGGAGTACTTGGTGGCATTGAACTCAAACACCAGATCGAGAGCTGTCAGAAAAACGCTGCACTTCCCGTCCGTGCCATTCCACTTCTCTGGGAGAGAAAGAAAAACATCAGAAGGAGGGGGGGGGGGATGATGCGGCGCCGCGGCCCCCGCGGCGTGCGATCGAGCAGTGACGCCATCAACAGCTGCGCGGAGATCCGTATTCTCCCGCCGGAGCTCAGCGACCTCGCGGCGGAGAGAAGCGAGATCCCCGGTTAGCTGATTAATTAGCGCCGCATGCTGATCTACAACGTCGCAGAGACTCGCATAATCCGCTGGGTTTACCGCGGAGGGCTCAGTCATTCTGTCAGATGGACTAACCTGAGGTGACCAGAAGACGTAGCTTTAGCGGTTAGCCCAATGTAGCGTGGAGGATAAACCCAAACGCGGAAAGAAGCGAGTAGGCAGGATCGCCACGCGATTTAGTTTAAGGACTCTCACAAAAACGGAGCAAGGGAAAAACACAAATTTAACCCGCGTCCTAAAAATACACACACAATAGCAAAGACAACGGAACCAACATGTGAGTACTCACGGTTTGCTGAAACGATACCTGGAGCTGACATGGGCCGAACTCAATGACTGAGCGGTAAGCTATCGTTTGTTTACCTCCTTTATACTTCCTGGTTTTGCGCCCGTCTTACTTCCGGGTCCTAGTGCCGGGCGCAGATTGGGTGTGTATGACAGTTAGATGTTTTGGAGATAAAGTCAGAGAGGCCAGATTGAGGTGGTTTGGACATGTTCAGAGGAGAGATTGTGAATATATCGGTAGAAGGATGTTGAGGTTGAAACTGCCAGGAAGGAGGTCTAGAGGGAGACCAAAGAGGAGATTTATGGATGCAGTGAGAGAGGACAGTGAGAGAGGACATGAAGTTAGTTGGTCTGGGAGAAGAGGATGCAAAGGATAGGGTTAGATGGAGGCAGATGATTCAATGTGGCGACCCCTGAAAGGGTACAGCCTAAAGACAAAGAAGAAGAAGAAGTTAATCATTACAAAATAAAAAATTAATTAATCATTAATAAATTAAAATATGAATCATATAAAGAGAATGTTTATTATTATTTATGTCCATTCATATGCTATTCAGTTTTTGTCCTTATAACACTGACAAGTTAACCTGTCAGCCCAAGCAGTGAAGTCCATCCTGGAAGGATGGCCATAGACTTTATGCAATCCATCAATTTTCTGTATATTAAAGCATAAATGTTATCTGGTAGTCATCTGAGTTATTGGTTTGACGGACACAGCGCCCATTACCCTGACATAGAAGGTCACTGCACAGTTCAGGCGCAGTTGTAACATTGACGGCATAGTGGTTTAATGTGCTAGAGAAGTATGTTGAAAGGAAGTTACATGATTTCCCAGAAAGAAAACATAAATTAAACACAAAGTATTATTCAACATCACCTCTAAAAGATAACACAACAGAAGCAATACAGTATAGTAAAACACACTGCCTACTCCAAATAAATGTTGCACACATTAATATTTCATTTGATAATTTTGATTACAGTACAAATTTGCTGTGAAATAGTTTCAACAACCTTATACAATGCCAAAATGTATTTTAGATCTTTTATTAATGAATGGAGTCAAACCACTCCATAAAGTTTTCTCCAAGAACTGTCTATGGGGTTACGATCAGGCCTCTGAGGTAACCAATTAATTTATTCCCTATTCTCCCAGAACAAATCTGCAACTCTCTCAACTTTCACAATTTGAGCCTGATTAATCTTGGCATTGTCATCCTAGACTCAGGTCTTTTTATTTTATTTTTTAAGATCATGCACCTAGGCACATTGGGCAATAAATACTCTCTACTCCTGGAGAGATATCCATCATTTTTCTGGCAGGTTCTTACAGGGCTGGGTTGCAATCTTGATGCTTACTTGTATCTGAGCAAATGAGGGTGAAGAATCTTGTTCAAGGGCCCAGTAGTGGCAGTGCAGCAATGCAGGTGCTTAAACTGGGAACTGTCTGATTAGCAGTCCAACAAAGAAAAGCTCCGTTGATGCAATACTGTAATTCAAGACATTCAGGTAGTCTGACATTTTATTCTTACATAATGTTGACCTCAACCCCAGATCATAACTATGGCACTTATGCATGATGAGCAGAGGTGGAAAGAGTAATAAAATTTTGTACTCAAGTACAAGTACTGTTACTTCAGTGAAATTTTACTTAAGTACAAGGAAGTTACCATTATAAAAATCTACTCAAGTAAAATAAAAAGTAGCTCATTAAAAATTTACTCAGAGTAAAAGTTACTGTATGCGGTCATGTTATTTCACTAGTTTTGACGCGTAGCTTTGGTTTGATCATTTACTCACAAGAACTGAAGTCCGATGATTTCTTTGTCTTGATATTTTATTTTCAGCATCAAAGATTCAACACTTCATACAGTCGTCTTGAGTAAATCCACTGTGGTTACAACACCTGTTGCTGTATCGAATGGTTCAATATTACCTAATATGAGTATCTCATTGTGTTTAGCTCACGGTAAAAAACTTGTGTTTCCGTAGCCTTCCGCATCTAAACTGAACGTTCTATGATACGATAGTCATACAAATACAGGTACATGTAATAGTGGAATGACATCACAGACCAACTCACGATTGTCAAAATGGATGCTTAACTAACACATTCAGAGCTTATGGCTTATGTAATAAACTTAATGCTCAATGCTTAACTAATGAACAGAATAAGATAGAATGAAATGAATTAAAACAAATAAAATAAAATAAACACAACAACACATTCTGCAGATCCATCTTACATAACAAGTGTGATATGGCGCTTACATTCCAGCCCCTAATTGACAGGCAGGAAGACTGACAATTACAATTTTGTGTGTTTTTTTTTTTTTTTTTGTAATGACATGAAATTAAACATTCTTAACCTTCAAAAACTTTAAAAAATTTTAAATCTATAATATTTATCTCAGGTGTTTATGTTTGCATATGAAATTTCATAACAGATTATAACACATTTAACAGTCTGCTTCACATATGAGTCACAGCTTGTCAATGGGTCTTTCCAGGGTGTTGCTCTTAGTTTTGACTAACACACGTCTCACAAAGTCCCCTTTTGTCGGGGAACACTTTCGTGATTCGTCCGATAACCCATGAATTTCTTGGAGAAGACTCATCAATTATTAAGACTATGTCTCCAATCGATAGATTGAAATGAATTAAAACAAATAAAATAAAATAAACACAACAACACATTCTGCAGATCCATCTTACATAACAAGTGTGATATGGCTCTTACAGTTACCAAGGGCATAATACACACACGCGAGCGCAATGAAGCATTTATACAAAGCATAATATTTTTATTATTTTAGCATTTTCATTCATTTATTTTTTACTCAGTAGCGAATATGATTTAAAATGTATCGAATTACAAACTTCAAACAAAACGTGCTTAAGTAAAAGTAAAATTACAGATTTTAAAAACTACTTTAAAAAGTAGAAATACACAAAAAAAACTACTCAATTACAGTAACGCGAGTAAATGTAATTCGTTACTTTCCACTTCTGATGATGAGTGCATCAATTTTACCCTTCTCACCCTGGTGTGCCCATTATTCTGGAATAGGGTAAACCTGGACTCATCAGACCCCATGACTCTTTTGCTTTGGTTCAAAAGTGGTTTCTTATAGCCACACAGCAGTTTAGAGTTCTGTGTTGGACAGTTCTTAACCAACAATAAATCCAGTATTGGATTTTTGCCAGATATATCAATTGGGGTTGTGGCCAAATAATTGAATTTTAGTCTCATTTGACCAAAACACATTTTTTCCTTGTGGCCTCAAGCAAAAACTCTTCAAGGTGACCACATGTGGCCTTTCCTGAGGAGTGTCTTTTTTTTTTTTTTTTTGCAACCCTCCCATATAAGCCATATTGTTATCACATGCAAACAATGACCATTCTTTGTCATAAATTCCTGCGAATGCATTAGAGTTGCAGTAGGCCTCTTGGTATGCTCTCTGACCAGTTTCCTCCTGACTCTTTCATTCAGTTTGGAGCAACATCCTGATCCAGAGAGGGTCTGGTTTGTAACAAATTTCTTCCACTTCTTAATAATAGACTTCACTGTGCTTCTAGGCAGTAATAAAGCCTTTAATTTTTTTTTTATCCATCTCCTGACATGTGCCTGTGCCCAACTTTATCCTGAAGTTCTTTTGATAGTGCCTTGCCACCAATAGTTGATTGTTTGCTTTAGTTGCACTACCAGGGACTGAAATGTTCCAGGAAAGCTCTTTTTCAATTACACTGCTTTCTTGGCATTCTCTCGATGAGCTTCAAGAGGTAGTCACCTGAAATGGTTTCCAACAGTCTTGAAGGAATTCCCAGAGGTGTTTAGCACTTGTTGGCCCCTTTGGCTTCACTCTGCGGTCCAGCTCACCCCAAACCATCTCGATTGGGTTCAGGTCCGGTGATTGTGGAGACCTTTTTTGTTAAGTACATAATTCCACGTGTTCACCAGTGGAGCTGCTCTAAGACTACAAGGGAAGCTCCGCTTCCTCTACTATGTCAGAAAATAAATGCTCATATATGCACTGTCGTATTTATATTGGTTTTAATAAAAGTGCGCTAGAACGCGTTCAACGTCATGACTAGTTCGTTTAGAATCAGATATTTATTGTAGATTGTTTGACGCGATTTTCTTGTCATACATTTCCGTGCAGCACAGTGCATTAAACCCTCCTGAGGCCCAGCTTCACTAGAGCTCTATGGGCAGCACAGGGGAGCTTTTTTCACTGCAGAAAAGCTGGACGGTAATTGGATAAATGCACCAAAATCGTCACTTCCAGGGAAGCTCAGTTTCTCTGGGAGTGAATAGAACAATGGGCGGGCTGCTGCATGATGATTGGAGGAGCTGTTTAAAGGGCGGAACCCCTTTTTTGATTGACAGCATGTCTTAAGTATACATCAGCGCTACAGAGATTCGAGTTCAGTCCCATGCGGATTTGCAGGTGAAGTGGTACGACGAACTGCTGCACTCTGTATTGTTTGCTGGTGATATAAACCATTTTTGTTTGTACAAATCATTCTTTAAATTAAAAAAAACATATTATAGCATTCTTGACTTTGCTCCTTGTTTCAGCATTGTAAAGTTAGTTTGTTCATATAATTAAAGTAGCTTGTGGAAGGGGAAATTAGCCAGATAGCTTCCCCTGTTTCAAAAGCTAGCAGCCGCCACTGGTGTTCATTCATAGTTTTGATGCCTTCAGTGAGAATCTACCAATGTAAATGGTCATGAAAATAAAGAAAACACATTGACAGATAGATGAGAAGGTGTGTCCCAACTTTTGGCCTGTACTGTATATCATTCTATCTATTATGCTGAGCTAATCAAAATGCCCACAGCAGATTACAGTTTAAAGTCAAATGGCTTTGTGCGCTATTGTGCGCTATTGAGTTTACAAATATTTTTGGGGGAGAGCTTCTATATTTTGTTTATTTATTTACATGTTGGATGCTAAATGTTGAACTGAGTAAATATAGATGGATAAAATAAAAATTGTGTCTGTCCTTATTTCAAGCTGCAAAGCAACAGAAAGTGATTACAGTGAAACCTTGGATTGCAAGTAACGCAGTTTGCGAGTGTTTTGCAAGACGAGCAAAGATTTTTAATAAAATTTTGACTTGAAAAATGAGCAAGTCTTGGTTTACAAGCACCGAGTATCATGTATCACGCATGCGCTTCTTGTTTTGAGGCCGAGCATCACGTGATCACAACTGAGCCAGTAGTTTTTCTCTCTCTTGCGCTGCAGAATTGTGGTTAATCGTCTCCCCTACTGGGTCTTAGAGTGTGTCTCTCACTGGTATACTCAACATCCGTGCACACGCGTACTGTTTACTATAACACTGTGAACACGTGTGTGCGTGTAAAAATATTTTATTTTGTGTTTATAAGCATGTGTGTACTGTTTCTTAGAACACACATGTGTGTGCCCGTGTAAAGCAAAAAAGTCTCATTAGAGAGGTTAAATATACATTTTCTCCCTCTCTGTCGTTGTGTGTACACACACTTCTCGCTTTTACACTCTCCCCCCAATCCTCTCAGCTTCAGACACACACACACTGCTCTACACAGAAAACACTGCTCTGTCGCGATTCTTTTCAAAGGTAAAGTGCAGGTTCATTTGTGTGTTTGTTTTACTTTACAACAGTGATTCCGTTAGTATGCGCTCACACGAGTGTTACTTTTTTTAAAGGTAAAGTGCAGGTTAATTTATTTTTTGGGGCTGTGGAATGAATAATTTGAGTTTCTATTATTTTTTATGGGGAAATGTGCTTTGATTTATGAGTGTTTTGGAATACGAGCCCACTTCCAGAATGAATTAAGCTCGTAATCCAAGGTTTCACTGTATTTTATACTGAGTGATTATTTTCTATACCCACTGTACTTTATAAAAACAAAATGTTTTACCTTGTCGTAGACGCTAGAGCCCTACAGCACACATCCAGCGTCTCCCAGACCTGCACCAATGCTCTGAATCTTATCGACCTGCACAGAACAAACCAATTAGCCAATATACTGTAGTTTGTGTAGAGGCCAAAATCATGTAGTTTGTAAGAAAAGAAACTCAATTTATTTGCTTGGAAGATATGCACCACCAATTAATTTATTATGTTGTATAGTACAGTACATACTGTATGAACATACTAATTACATAATTCATATACAGGTTATTGTGATTATGAAAAAGGAGTTGCAGCTAAACATAAATGGGAGCAGTGTAGAGGCGTTGTGATGAACTTGTCACTTTCATTGCTTTTAGGAACCTTTGTCAGGCAAACAGAACTCCTTTTTTTCAGTTTTACTTAAAGAAATCCATATATGCTGATGGGAGGAATGCAGTACACACTGTCCTATGTAGTTTATTTTATTAATTTTTTTAAATTGTTGTTGCAGTCAGAAATCAAATAAAACAACGGAGAAAACCACTATCACTCCCAGTCAAAGATGGCCAGGCCAGGTGTGGATAATGTAATGTACTGGGTTAACTCAATTTTGTCTTTTTGCAGACTGGCATTTAGGTGTTCCTTCTGTGGAACATTGTACAGTATTGTGTGAAATTGTAGAGGTCACTATTAGGAAAATGACCCAATCTGTATTCATACATGAGGGTTAAGTCTTGGTTTGGAACACGCTCAGGTGTGGTAATGGCATGAAACACATTCAATTCTAGGGGGACCTTCAGTTCATTGCAGCTTGAAATAGGAACATTCCATATGACCACAAACTGTTTATTAAAAACTGCTGTTGGTGGAGAATAAGGAAAGTTAGCTGCTGCATTTATCTTCCTGCAAACTGAGTGATGGGCGCCATAAACTAATAGTGACTATAGACAGTTGCGTGCCAAAATTTTGTGTTTAGTTTTGCCATATACAGTAGTTTATCTAAACTATTTGTAAGAGCCATATCATACTTGTTATGAATTTGTTGTTGCGTTTATTTGTTTTTATTTCATTTTATTCTATCTTATTCTGTTCATTAGTTAAGCATTAAGCATTAAGCTTATTATATAAGCCATAAGCTTTGAATTTGTTAGTCAAGCATCCATTTTGACAATCGTAATTTGGTCGGTGATGTCATTCCACTATTACATGTATTTGTATGACTATGGCATGATAGAAAGTTTCAGTTTAGATGCAGAAGGCTACGGAAACACAAGCTTTTGACCGTAAGCTACCCGTAAGCAGATACATGTATTGAGTATCTAGAGGTGTTATTATATGTGTAAGCTAACTGTAATCAGATATATATATAGCAAATGTGTTGTTATATGCACAAGAAAATCTTAAACCGTTTGATACAGCAACTGGTGTCTGTAACCACAGTGGATTTACTCAAGACGACTGTATGAAATGTTGATTCTTTGATGCTGACAAAATAAAATACAAGAGACAAAGAGATCATCGGACTTCAGTCTTTCGTGTGAGTAAAAAAGGCAAACCAAAGATACGCGTCAAAACTAGTGAAATAATATGACCGCATCTACAAAAGTCAAAAGCTTTCCCGCTGTTTAAGCGAAGATAAGAAACCGAAAGAGACTTGCTATGTTAAACAACGAGAATAACGCTCCAAGCACCTCGCTGGAGAGCCAAAGGGCGCTCATTGAGGCGAACAGAAACGATGCGAACAGAAAGGACCTCAACAAGGCGCTGGAAGCAAGAAAAGGCAAGTTGAATCAACTGAATGTAATGTCTAATGAATTAAAGACGCTTATGAACAATGCATGCGACCCAGCTACTGTCGAAGCGGAATACAGCTCGAAATAAAAACAGCTGATGAGAGAACTTATTAGTAGCAATGTTGATGTGCTATTCTGCATACATAAAGACGAATTTGACCATGATCAGGCTACCTGTTTTGCACCTGAAATGCAACGCTACATTGCATTCATGGCAAAGGTTGATCGCTGGATAGCGGACACGAAGGGCCACTCTATGACGTCTCGAACACGCGACGACGGAGTCTCGCCAGACGACAGCGTGTCACAAGTGATGGCAGCATCCAAAAGGTCCTCATCGTCCACAGCATCATCATCCTGGCAAAAAAGGGCAGAAGCCACCAGAGCAGTCCTGCTAGCTGAAGCAGCAGCCTTAGATAAATGGCAGGAGTTGGAAGTGGAGGAAGCACAACTAAAGGCACGACTATGGGCAAAGAAGGAAAGGCTGAGACTTGATACGGAGCTTGCAAAGGCCGACGCCGAAATAAATGCCTACAAGGAATATGACAGCCGACGACAGCCTGCAAGAGAGAGCGCAGTCACTGAATCGAGCAGCGCGCGCCCGAGAAGCGCGCACTTTCACCTTTCCAACCCAAAATGCAACAGCCAATGGCAGCCTGCAAAGGAGAGCGCAGTCACTGAATCGAGCAGTGCACACCCGAGCAGCGCGTACTTTACAAACCTGGCACACAACGAACTTCACGAGCACAGTGTGCCCACAGAACAACACGAACGTGCTTCGTTGCAGCCCATTCGAGAGTTACGTTTCGAGGCAGCCCGTTCAAGTGAGCTCATCAGTGTCAGACCTACAATGGCAAGTACTCAAAATGAATGTACTATCGTAGACAATGAACATTCACGTCAGAGCTTCGATGCAGCACATTATCAAATGCCAACGCCCTACTGGGCAGCCGACACACGCATGCGCATGAGCGCAAACCCATAAATGACAAGCACCCCACGCACCTGGAGAAACCCATTTGCCATGAGAGAAAGTTTCATCCAGGACAATGAAAACCCACGTCGGAGCCCAGACACACTGCATCATCAAGCGCAACATCAGGCAGAACTCACAGAAATGCTTGCCCAGAGTCAAAGGCAGCACCTTTTACCTCAGCGCAAGATCCCCTTGTTTCAGGGAGATCCCCTTGAGGTCACGTCCTTCATAAAAGCCTTTAAACAAGCTGTTGAAAGTAAGACTGACAATGATTCAGACAGACTCTTCTTCCTTGAGCAGTACACACAAGGAGAGCCTAGAGACCTTGTCAAAAGCTGTCAGGTTATGCAAGACCATCTCGGTTATGCAAAGGCAATGAAACTGTTACAGGACAGATTCGGAAATAAACAAAAAATCGCGGCCACGCTAATGCAAAAGGCAATAAAATGGCCGGAAATAAAGTCAGAGGATGGAAAGTCGTTAAGCGCCTTCTCCGTGTTCCTGGTGACCTGTTACAACACCATGGCAAGCATCAACTACATGGACGAGCTAGACAATGCTGCGAACATGAGGACTATCATTTCCAAACTGCCCTTCAACTTGCGCAAGGCCTGGAGGGCCCACGCATGCGAGCAAGAGGAGAGCAGCCAGGAAAGACCCAAGTTCGCAGAGCTGGTGAAATTCGTCGAACGACAAGCCAAGGAAATGTCAAACCTACTATTTTGGGACCTGGACGACAAAAGGCACCTCAACAAATCCCTTCAAGGACACAAACCAAAAAAGGAAGGTAAACCCAGAGTCAGCTTTGCAACCGAGGTCAGACAGGTTAGTAAAAATTACAAAGACTCGATCACTACGAAGAAAGCCGATGCATTAAACATCAGCGCTTTCACTAAACCATGCGCATTTTGTACAGGGAAACACAGCTTAGATGAGTGCGCTCAATTCGATGATAAGACACAAAAAGAAAAAGTAGAATTCTTAAAAAAGAATGGATTCTGTTTTCGATGTTTAGTTAAGGGACATTTAAGTAAGGATTGCACGAAAAAGGTCACGTGCCCGTCGTGCTCAAAGCCACACCCTCGCATGTTACACATCGCAGTTCAAGACACATCGCAAGTGGCCGCAAGCGCCAACGAAAACGAAAATGAAAGTGAAACAAAGAATACACCACCTGCTTCAGTGAGGCACGAAACAAATGCTCTCACTGGGGCTGGAGATAATTGTATTCTCCCCATAGTGCCTGTCAGAATAAAGTCTAAGAAAAGCGACAAAATCTTAGAAGTGTATGCATTTATGGACCAAGGTAGCTCTGCCACGTTCTGTACAGAGTCATTAGCAAGGCAATTAAATGTACAAGGCAGAAAAGTCAAGATAATGCTAAACACCATGAACTCCACGAAACGAGTAGAAAGCCACGTGCTCAATGAATTGGAGATTAGTAGCCTGGAAGAAAACACCTTTATTGAACTTCCCAATGTGTTTACGCAAAAGAATATCCCAGCTACAGTGGAAAGTATTCCACAACAGCACGACATTGACAAGTGGCCCTACCTTAGCGATGTAAAGTTGCCCCAGATTAACGCTGGAATCGAAATTCTCATAGGAAATAAAGAGCACAAACTCCTAGAACCACGGCGCGTAATTAATAGCAGGCATGAAGGGCCATACGCAGAGCAGAATGCTCTCGGATGGACTGTGAACGGGCCTCTCCGAGAACCCGACGAGCCAGCGAGCATTACAGTTAACAGAACCTCCATTGAAAGTGTAGAACAAATGCTGATACAGCAGTTCAACCACGATTTTCCCGAACGAAATTGTGATGATAAGGCCGAGTGGTCACAGGAAGACTATCAGTTTTTAGCCTCCGTGAATAACTCTCTGCAGTTTATAGATAATCACTACCACATCGGCCTTCCACTAAAAAAGGCAGTCATTCAAATGCCAAATACCCGAAGTGCAGCTATGCAGCGCGCATTAAACCTTAAATGAAAACTTAACAGCAACAGCTCCTTTCACGAGGAGTACACAAACTTCATGAAATGCTTAAAAAGGGTCATGCAGTCAGGGTCCCTACATATCACGTAAACCGCCAAGACGGTCATGTGTGGTACATACCGCATCATGGCGTCTATGTATCATCCTCAAAAGAATAAACTGAGGGTGGCTTTTGACTGTGCTGCCAGTTATCAAGGAGTGTCACTAAATAGTGAGCTCCTACAAGGACCAGACTTAACAAACTCACTCATTGGCGTGCTCACACGCTTTAGATAAGAAGAAATTGCCATGATGGCAGATGTACAGTAGAAGCCATGTACTATCGAGTGAGAGTCCCCGAGAAGGACACAGATCTGCTGCGCTTCCTATGGTGGCCGAACGGAGACGTGAACCAAGACCTAGTTGAGTATAAGATGGTAGTTCACTTGTTCGGTGCAAAATCGTCTCCTAGTGTTGCCAACTTCGCCCTTAGAAAGACAGCAGAAGAAAACCGCAGCAATGCACCTGCTGTGGCAGTTAACACAGTGCTTAAAAACTTTTACGTCGACGACTGCTTGAAGTCTGTTGCAAGCCATGATCAAGCAGTCGCCTTATACAATGATCTCACAAGCCTCTGTGCAAGTGGAGGGTTCAACCTCACTAAGTGGGCAAGCAACAGCCGTGCCCTACTGACTTCCATACCCGAAAGCGAAATGATCAAAGACATGAGAGACTTAGATTTGAGTAAAGATGCACTGCCCATTGAGAGAGCTCTGGGGGTGCTGTGGTGCATTGATTCAGACATGTTCAAGTTTAAGATTAGTTTAAAAGAACGACCTGTGACAAGACGAGGAATCCTGTCAATCACTAGCTCAATCTACGACCCCTTAGGTTTCCTTGCACCTGTCATACTGCCAGCTAAAATTTTAATGCAGCATTTATGTAAAGAAAAACTTGCATGGGACGACGACATTCCCGAGCAGTTTGCAAAGGCATGGAAAAGGCATGGGATACAGAGTTGTCTCATAACTCAGGTTAGTAAATGCTGATGGACTCAAACATTGTGCATTCATGATGGGGAACTCTCGTGTAGCGCCCCTGAAACAAACCACCATTCCAAGAATGGAACTGACTGCGGCAGTGGTCTCTGTAAAAAATGACAAAATGTTGAAAGAACAGCTAGAATTGAAATAGCTGGACTCTATGTTTTGGACTGACAGTACAGTACAACTGTTTTGAGATACATTGACAATGAAACACTTCATTTTAAAACCTTTGTGGCCAACAGAATTGCCACTATAAGAGGGATAACCAAGCCACAGCAATGGAGGTACGTTAATACCTCAAAAACCCAGCTGATTCTGCATCCAGGGGGGCATCCTGCGAAAAGTTTATGAAAAACGTCACCTGGATCCATGGTCCCTCATTTCTCACAGAAGCAGAGTGCAAATGGCCTGAGAACATTTATGACACGTCCATGAAAGAAAATGACAATGAAATTAAGCTCTCAGCTTTAGTGAACATTATGAGCACTACACAAGGCACGGATGCAGTGAGTAAATTGATTAATTATCACTCTGATTGGCACAAGTTAAAAAGATCCGCTGCCTGGATCCTTCGCATCAGAGACATGCTCAAACAAAAAACAGAAAGGGTCAAAACACACGTAGATAACCCAAAGACAGAAAATCACAAGTCTCGAACAGCTCAAGACATAACAAGAGCAGAAAATGAAATCATTAAGTTCACTCAAAGACAAAATTTTAAGGAAGAAATTCTCACGTTGCAAAAGGGTAAAGCAGTAGCAGAATTCAAAAAGGAAATTCCCACACAGCCAAAACGCAAGGCATCCGTAAAAAGAAACAGTTGCTTGTCCAAACTGGACCCAGTACTACAGGATGGATTGCTGAGAGTCGGAGGACGTCTCGGCAGGTCCGCAATGCCAGAGCACGTTAAACACCCAGTCATTGTACCTAAAGACTCACATATTGTAACGTTGATATTAAGATACGTTCATGAAAAGATTGGACACAGTGGCAGAAATTACATGCTTTCAGAATTGCGCGAGGCTATTCAGCAATGGAATCAGTCACGAATTGAAAGCTTCCTCACTCAAAGGAACATACAGTGGACATTCAATCCACCTTCTGGATCTCACTTTGGTGGAATATGGGAAAGGCAGATCAGATCAGTTTGAAAAATCTTGAGATCAGTACTGAAAGAACAAACATTAACTGACGAGAGCCTGCATACATTCATGTGTGAGGTAGAAGCGATAATGAAAAACGTCCCCTTACTACTGTCTCGGAAGATCCCACAGATCTGGAACCCCTGACGCCTAACCACCTGCTGCTGATGAAAAAACAGCCAAACCTGCCCCCTGGACTTTTCAAAAATCTATGCACGTTGCAGGTGGAAGCAGATTACAAACCTTTGTCTTACAAACCTTTCGATTGGAGACATAGTTTTAATAATTGATGAGTCTTCTCCAAGAAATTCATGGGTCATGGGAAGAATCACGAAAGTTTTCCCCGACAAAAGGGGACTTGTGAGACGTGTGCTAGTTAAAACTAAGACCAGCACTCTGGAAAGACCCATTGACAAGCTGTGCCTCATATGTGAAATGAACTGTTAAATGTGTGATAATCTGTTATGTAATTTGATATGCAAATATAAACACCTGAGATAAATATTATACATTTAAAAGATTTAAAACGTTTAGAAGTTTAAGAATGTTCGATTTCATGGCTTTACTGTATCAAAAAAAAAAATTTAGTGTTTAGTTTTGGCCATATAGTTTATCTAAACTATTTGTAAGAGCCATATCGTACTTGTTATGAATTTGTTGTTGCATTTATTTGTTTTTATTTCATTTTATTCTATCTTATTCTGTTCATTAGTTAAGCATTAAGCATTAAGCTTATTACATACATGTAAGCCATAAGCTTTGAATTTGTTAGTCAAGCATCCATTTTGACAATCGTAAGTTGGTCTGTGATGTCATTCCACTATTACATGTACGTATTTGTATGACTATGGCATGATAGAAAGTTTCAGTTTAGATGCGGAAGGCTATGGAAACACAAGCTTTTGACCGTAAGCTACCCGTAAGCAGATACATGTATATATACAACAAGAGGTGTTGTTATATGCGTAAGCTAACTCTAATCAGATATATATAACAAAATGTGTTGTTATATGCACAAGAAAATCTTAAACCGTTTGATGCAGCAACTGGTGTCTGTAACCACAGTGGATTTACTCAAGACGACTGTATGAAGTGTTGATTCTTTGATGCTGACAAAATAAAATACAAGAGACAAAGAGATCATCAGACTTCAGTCTTTCGTGTGAGTAAAAAAGGCAAACCAAAGATACGCATCAAAACTAGTGAAATAATATGACCGCATCTACACTATTATACAATCTGACCATATTATATTTTATTGACTTTTTAAATATATTTACTTATTGTATGTTTACCTTCTAATGAGAGATAATTTCTTTATATGTAATAGTACTTCAATTTTCCTTCACTTGAACTAAGTGTACAAGCCAAGATCCATAAGGGCATGGTCTGCCAGGCCTGAAACAGCCTGCACATAACCCTGACCTCAACCGCACTGAACATCTCTGGTATGAATTAGAATCCTGAGGCCTTTTAACCCGACATCACTGACTTACCTCAGCAACGCTCTTGTAGCTGAATGAACAAATCCCCACAGCCAAGTTAGTGGAAAGTGTGTCCAGAAGAGTGGAGGTTATTACGACAGACAAAAGGGACTAAATCTGGATGGGAATGTTCAAATAGCACATATGGGTGTGAGGATGATGTGTCCACTGGCTTGCAAGAAAATGTATTTGTTTATGTTGCACAGAAACACTGATATTTATTGACATAGGTGAATAATCAATCACCATCCACTGTAAGGGTAACACATGTACACCTGCTCATTTACACAGTTATCCAATCCCGCAATCATGTGCAGCAGCACAATGCATTAAATCTTGCAGGTAAAGATCAAAAGTTCAGTTAATGTTCACAGCAAATATTAGAATGGGGGAAATGTGATCTTCGTGACTTTAACTATGGCATGAGTGTTGTTTCTGATATCATTGGATTTTTACAGAGAATGTTTTTGGGGGTCTGAGGGGTGACATGAGTCTGGTGGCAAGAACGACTGCAGACAACTGAGTACGGGGCTTTTCACCTGTAAACAAGTCACAAAGTAAAGCGTCAAGAGACCCCCCCAATTTACGAATATGTACCAATGGGTTAGTTATTACACTTAAAAATATAAACGCAACACTTTAAATCTGTCTAAATCTTTGTTGGTGAGCACTTCTCCTTTACCGAGAGAATCCGCAGTCTACTTCCTGTTTCGGCGGAGGGTGAAGGGTCACAGTTCTTCTCTACAAAGTCAAGGTACTGCATTCGGAAAGAGAAAGGTTAACAATAATAAAAATGCACAAAAAGGTCTGGGTCTCGCTTTTTTCTGCTTGTGTGAACTTAGGTAAATTATATAGGGAGCGTAAAAAAAACCCTTTCTTTTGATAAATATTTGTTTGATTTCTTTGATTTGTGGTCTCTTCTAAATATACGCTTTGTAAAACATTGGAAAAACTTGCCGACCTGCACGAATAAATAAATAAGCCCTTAGGGGTGTACTGTATATGCAAATATTAGGTTCAAACACAATTCATTATTCTTCCACTAGAGGGGGTACAGAGTCAAGATTCAAAGGGCGCTTTATTGGCATGACAAATATATTCGTATTGCTAAAGCTCAGAAACAGGTAACAACAGAAATAAACAGAATATGCACATAAATAAAATACATTAAAAAAAAGAAATATATACACATTTAACTGTGGAATAAAAACACGTGATAAATCACTGAAAAAAGTATATTCATATTCTTTATATCATAAAGAAATCATTTATTATACTTATATTATAAATGGTAATAATAATAAATATAATAATAATTATAATAATAATAATAAGTATAAACTGCGGCAGCATGTGGACCTCCAGTGAGTTTGCATGTTTTCCCCTGCTTGCTGGGTTTCCTCAGGGTACTCAAGTTTCCTCCCATAGCCCAAAGACATGCCGATTAAGCTAATTGACATTCAAATTGCCTGTAGTGTGTGTCATAGGTGTAAAGAGTACCTGAAAACCATACTTGAGTAAAAGTACAGATACCTTACTGTAAAAATTACTCCATTACAAGTAACCAATTCCAATAAGACTTGAGTAAAAGTCTTAATGTAGGCTCAAAGAACACAAAGAAATGTGAAAAACAAGAAACCGTTTATTTATGAGGTTTTATTTCCTAATATAGAAATGAAATTGAACACTTCAATATTTAAAAATGTCAGAACAAAAGTCAGTCTCTTTCGCCCAAGCAATTAGCCATGGCAGATAAAGATGCCGACTTGTCGCGCACAATCACAATGTAATGAGTAATGGTAAGTGTCCATTCAAATGTACTGGAGTAAAGAGTACATAAATTCAATCAAAAATGTAGTCGAGTAGAGAGTAAAAGTTGCTTATATTTTTGATACTCAGTACAAGTACAAATTAGCCAAAAAAATACTTAAGTACAGTAACGGAGTCCATTTACTCAAATACTTTAAACCACTGGTGTGTGTGCGTGCCCAGCGATGGATTGCCACCCTGTCCAAGGTGTACCCTAAGTCTCCTGGGATAGGCTCCATGCCCCTGCGACCAGTGGCGGTTTTAGGCATGGGCGAACTGGGCAGTCGCCCAGGGCGGCATTTTTTTATGTCACGTGGGGGGGCTGCACACGAACCTGGAGTAAAAAATAATAATGTGTGCCGCTAAGCGGTTTTCTATTATCTGTGATACCTGCGCCCGTGCCACCCCTGAATGAGCAGCACAGAAGCTGAGCGAGCGGAGAGGACCGGGTGGGGTGGGCGGGGGTAATGGGGGGGGGAATGGGGGGGGTGTTGAGCAGAGAGGAGAGGGGATGACGGGGGAGGCGGGTCGCAGAGTACAGTTCACCTCTCCCAAATGAAGCGGACAAGAAGGGGGCTAAATTATGTCTACCTGACTGTCTTACAAATAACGCACATTTCATTCAAAATATTATAAACACACCAATAATTTGCACTTTTTAAATTTATTTAAGTGTGTAAAATGGATAATAAAAATAGATAATAAAAGCGATTATGCTGGAGGTGAATTGGTTTAGTCTTGACTTCTGGTCGTGAGTGACAGCGTTGACGGAAATCTGCTGATTTTCGAACCGTCGATTATAAAGTAAACACAGCGATGGAGAGAAAAAGGCCAAAGAGGTCAGGGGCCCAATTTAGAAAAAAAAAGAAAAGAAGATGAGGAGAAACGGGGAAAAGATACAGGTATGCAACAATGTTCTCTCTGTATGATTAAGGTATTCATGTCATCATGTTAATTAGTGGTATAACGTTAACTCTTAGGTTTGTTAGCCTTCTTGCTTATGATGCTTGCTATGCTTACCTGGCTAAAAAAAACACAATAAAAGCCTAATATACAAACCATCCCAGAAATTCTAATGGTTTCTATTAAATACAACAAAATGTAACCACAAAATTATGCTTTGCAGCAAGACTATTGCAAGTACAGTTATTTATTTCCATTGTTTATTATGTTAATGTTGGCTATAGCCAATATATTTACGATATATTTACAGTATACTTTAAATAGCCAGTTTAATTTACATATGTGCAGATAGTTTAAAAGACATTTTCCATTTGCTATAACTCTGTTACGTGACAAAGCATATAATTTGAGGCAGTAAATTAACCAAGGAGCTAATTGTTCCTCCCTTAGATTAGATAATATTAGATTAATAAAGTGTCTAATGACTGCCATCAAAAACCATGAGCCTCTTTGAGCTTATCACTTTTATGCACGATAAGGATCTATCTGAGATCTACCCCAACTTTTGGTCTGCTCTCAGGATTGCACTTACATTGCCAGTGACTGTAGCTCAAGCAGAGAGGAGCTTTTCCAAACTCAGGTTAATCAAGACATACCTGAGGTCAACCATGTCTCATGAACGGCTCACTGGCCGTGCTGTCATAAGCATAAAGCATATGTCATAAGCATAAATCATGCAATAGGGGAGCATATTGTCATGTCTTCCCAAGGATTGAGGACGCAAATGCAGGTCTTAAACACAAAAGTCTTTTATTGGTCGAGCACCCAAACTCAAATATCTCACTCTCCCAACACAAACTTAATCACAACTGAAAATGTTCCATAACATAACGTGGGAGTCCTTTTCTTTAAATAGACGCCGGCTTTCTTTTGCCGGCTTTAACGATGCGGGTTCCAGATCCCTTTTAGTCCTGGAGGGGAAAACAGGCAAAACACAAACACATGCTCGAGTAGATTCAGAGGCACGCACAACGGTGGACAGACATGGGGCTCCGGGGTCGGCTGGTATAAATAGAGAGAGAGACATAAGGATGCACAGGTGATCTTAATAATTAGCCAAGGGGACAGACATACACACGTAGACACACTAGGGGGAGGTAAAGCGCCGGCTCAGTAATCCGGGGAGCTGGATCTCACTCCCCGAGGCCGTGGTGGTCCAGATGTTATAGTACCCCCCCCTCCAGAACCGGCTTCTGGAGGAAGGCGAGGGCGCCCCCTACGTCCCGCCGGGGGGAGCGAGGACTCACCTGGGTGACGGGTTTGCCGGCGGGCAGGGCGGCCCGGAGGACGGTTCGCTGGGCGATCCGGCCGTGCTTGGTGGAATTCTGTGATGAGTTCGTGACTCAAAATGTCTCTTGCCGGGACCCAGCTCCTCTCCTCCGGACCGTAGCCCTCCCATTCGACTAGATACTGCAGAGCCCCCGCTCTCCTCCGTGAGTCCAATAGCTCTTTGACTCGGAACGCCGGGGCACCCTCTATTTCCACAGCCCCGGGGCGCGCTGGTTCTGCTGTTCCTTCATCCAGTGGTCCCCGAACTACCTGCCTGAGAAGAGAGATGTGGAAGACAGGGTGAATACGTAGGTGTGCTGGGAGTTTTAGTTTAAATGACACGGGGTTTATTTGTGCGATGATGGGAAAAGGGCCTATGAACCTGGGGGAGAGTTTTCTGCATGGGAGATTGAGGTGGAGGTCCCGTGTTGAGAGCCATACCCGATCGCCTACCTGGAGCGGACAACTCTCCCTTCGCCGCCTATCGGCGTGTTTTTTAAAGCGCTGCACTGCTTGGGAGATTTGTGTGTGTGCATCCTCCCATACTTTCTCCGCTCTTTTAAACCACTGATCCACCATGGGAACATCGGTGGGCGTGGCATCCCAAGGACATAGTGGGGGTTGATAACCAAGTACACACTGGAACGGCGTTAGGCCGGTAGAGGAGTGACGCAGAGAGTTTTGTGCGTATTCCGCCCAGGTTAAACAGTCTGCCCATTCGTGCTGTCGGCTGCTGCAGTATGCCCGAAGATATCTCCCGAGTTCTTGGACAGCCCGCTCTGCCTGCCCATTAGATTCGGGGTGATAGCCCGACGTTAGGCTAACAGTGGTCCCCAATTTCTGGAAGAACGCTTTCCAGACCCTGGCGATGAATTGGGGACCACGATCGGAAACAATATCTTCCGGTATGCCATAGCAGCGAAACACTGAAGTGAATAGGCTTTCTGCCACCTGGAGGGCTGACGGGAGGGAGCGAAACGGGATGAACTTGCATCCCTTAGAAAATCTGTCCACTACTACTAGGATTGTGGTGTACCCTTTAGATACCGGCAGATCTGTGACAAAGTCCACGGCGATGTGGGACCACGGTCTGTTTGGTATGGGCAGGGGATTTAATTTTCCAACAGGAAGTGTACGTGGGGTTTTGGTAGTCGCACACACTGCACAAGATAAAACTACTCTCTTCACGGTTTCCCGCAGTTTTGGCCACCAGAACTTTGGTTCTAGCAGGTGTTGTGTGCGTGAGACGCCGGGGTGACCTGATGCAAGGCTCGTATGAGCCGCGATCGTCACTCGCTCGCGTAGTGGCTCCGGCACGTAGGTTCGATTCGGAGGGCAGCCCCTAGGTGCGGGGTTGGACCGCGCCCACTGAGCTATCTCCGACTCGATGTCCCACGTGATCGGTGCCACCACGAGTGATGATGGCAGGATAGGCTCCGGAGTGATAATGGGCTCCGGCGACGGATAATAGCGGGAGAGCGCATCCGCTTTTAGATTTTTAGAGCCGGGGCGATAGGTAATAGTAAATTAGAAACGCGTGAAGAAGAGCGCCCATCGGGCTTGACGTGAGTTTAACCTCTTTGCCTGTTGGAGGTACTCTAAATTTCGATGATCTGTGAGCACCATAAATGGGTGTTTCGCTCCCTCTAGCCAGTGTCTCCACTCCTCTAACGCCGCTTTCACTGCCAGCAGCTCTCTGTTACCGATATCATAGTTTCGCTCGGCAGGTGTTAGTTTCCTAGAAAAGAAAGCGCAGGGGTGGAGTTTCTCAGGGTGGCCGTGGCGTTGTGACAGAACCGCCCCTATGCCTACTTCTGATGCATCGACCTCGACTACAAAGGGCTTCTCCGGGTTTGGTAGTTTTAACACAGGTGCGGTTGTAAATGCTATTTTTAGGCGTTGAAACGCACTTCGCGCTTCCACTGGGAACTCGCCAAGGCGTTTTGGTTTCCCTGCTAATAATGAGGTGAGGGGCGCTGCCACCATACTGTAGCCCCGAATAAATCGCCTATAAAAATTGTAAATGTAAATGTAAATGTAAAAATTGGCAAACCCCAGGAATCTCTGTAGCTCCTTAACTGACTTCGGTTCCGGCCATTGTTGTACCGCCGCGACCTTGGTCGGTTCCATCTCGACCCCCAGTGGCCCTATGTGATAGCCGAGAAATGCCACCTCCCTTTGGTGGAAGGTGCACTTCTCCGCCTTCACATAGAGCCCGTGTTTGCGCAGGCGACGAAGGACGGCAGTTACATGAAGAACGTGTTCCGAATATGACCGCGAATATATCAGGATATCATCCAGGTATATTATAACATAACGGTTAAACATATCCCGAAACACGTCGTTCATGAACCCCTGAAACACCGCAGGTGCGTTTACCAGTCCATATGCCATTACATTGTATTGATAATGCCCAGATGTAGTGCTAAACGCCGTCTTCCATTCATCACCCTTACGCACACGAACGAGGTTATATGCGCTGCGGAGGTCGAGTTTGGTGAAGATGGAAGCACCTCGGAGTTGGTCGATAGCGGCCGGAACCAGGGGCAGTGGGTGCTTATATTTTACTGTTACTGCATTCAGCCCTCTATAATCTATGCAGGGGCGTAAGCCCCCCCCTTTCTTATCTATGAAAAAAAACCCTGCCGAGGCAGGAGACGTGGACCTGCTGATGAGCCCCTGCTGAAGTGCCTCACCCACGTATTCCTCCATTGCCCTGGTTTCTGCCACTGACAATGGATAAATACGTGAGCAAGGAGGTGCCTTCCCCGGCAACAGCTCAATCGCGCAGTCCCACGGGCGGTGAGGAGGAAGTTGTGCAGCTGCCCTAACACTAAACACATCCTTAAAACGCATATACTCTGATGGTACATTAGTGATTACCTGGGCAGTGGGGCTCTCAATGGTGGTAGTTTGGACCGTCAATGTAGGCGGTGTACAGAATTTCGCGCACAGCGGGGACCAAGAAGTGATGCGGGGGTTGGTCCAATCGAAATTGGGGTTGTGAGTGCTAAGCCATGGGAGACCTAGCACGACGGAATGGTCGGACTGAGGGAGCACGAAAAATTTTAACTCCTCTGAGTGACCGGGGAATGTTAACCGGAGGGGCGCAGTAATTAATTTAATAGGCGATTGACCCAAATTTTGACCATCTAGAGCTTTAATAGATATCGGGTACGGAAGCTTCGACACGGGAGCTTGCAGCGAGGAAATAAGGTTAGAAGAGATGAAGTTCCCAGCCGCCCCGGAATCTATCAGGGGAAAAACAGACACAACATGATTATCAAATTCTATTTGAGCTTTTACACAAAAAGGGTGATGAGTGCGGGGTGGTGTGTGGAGTGTTACTTTGCGTAACGGGCAGTCTCGGATGCGATGGTCCTTCCCTCCACAGTACAGACATAACCCTGATGCCAGCCGTCTTCTCCTTTCGGTGGGGGAGAGACGTGAAGCACCCACATCCATGGGCTCCGGCCGGTTCATTTCAGGCGCTACGGGAGGAGGCCGTCGTGGTGGTTCGCCGGTTCGTGTCGGTGCTGCTCTCACCCCTGGGCGGGAGCGCTGGCTGCGCAGGTGCTGGTCCAGTTGGATCGCCAGGTTGATGGTTTGGTCCAGAGAGAGGCCCGTATCCCGGCACGCGAGCTCGAGCTGCACCTCGGGCTGGAGCCCGTCCCTGAACCTGGCGAGCAGGCTCTTGTCGCACCAGCCACTCTCCGCAGCCATTACGCGGAACCGGATGGCGTAGTCGGCGACGGGAAGATTGCCTTGCCGCAGCCTCATGAGCCTCTGTTCTCCCGAGCACCCTTGGTCGGGATGATCGAACACGGCCTTCATCGCCCTGATGAAGCTGTCGTAGCGGTGTGCGAGCTCCCCGTCTGCGCTCCAGACCGCCGCCGCCCAATCCATGGCGGGTCCTGTGAGCTGTTGGATGACGAACCGAATCCTTTGCTGGTCCGTCATGTCAGGATAGTCCGTCAGGTACAGCTCACAGGCCATAATGAAACGCCTACATCCTTCGGGATCTCCGGCATACCTTTCGGGAGGCGCCGCGCGAGGTGGAGACGGTGCGGCGCGCCTCGATGGTCTGGCGGTGGGCTGGTCTGGGCGAGCTAGTTCTTTCACACAGTGGGCGAGGTTGCTCACCGCTCGCGCCATGCTATCGATCTCCTGTTGTACCTTAATGTACTGCATCAGGGTCTCATCCTCCGGCAGCGGGACACCTGCTGCGTCCGGATAGGTCTGTCCATCTGTCATGTCTTCCCAAGGATTGAGGACGCAAATGCAGGTCTTAAACACAAAAGTCTTTTATTGGTCGAGCACCCAAACTCAAATATCTCACTCTCCCAACACAAACTTAATCACAACTGAAAATGTTCCATAACATAACGTGGGAGTCCTTTTCTTTAAATAGACGCCGGCTTTCTTTTGCCGGCTTTAACGATGCGGGTTCCAGATCCCTTTTAGTCCTGGAGGGGAAAACAGGCAAAACACAAACACATGCTCGAGTAGATTCAGAGGCACGCACAACGGTGGACAGACATGGGGCTCCGGGGTCGGCTGGTATAAATAGAGAGAGAGACATAAGGATGCACAGGTGATCTTAATAATTAGCCAAGGGGACAGACATACACACGTAGACACACTAGGGGGAGGTAAAGCGCCGGCTCAGTAATCCGGGGAGCTGGATCTCACTCCCCGAGGCCGTGGTGGTCCAGATGTTATACATATCTCATATGATGCCATTATTGATGACTTTGCAGAAAAGTAAGATTTTAGTTTCAGTTTGTGGTTTCTGTTCTGCAGTGAAGTAAATAAGTGGTGTGTACAAAATGTTTTTTTTTTTTTGGGAGGGGCGGTGTATAAAGAATAAAGTGGTATAGACAATGAATTAGTGAGTGAGAGATAGTGGTGGGTCGTTCACAAACAATTCATTCTTTTTGAACGAGTCTTTAACAGGAAACAGAAATTAGCATTTCACTTTTCATATCTTCTGGTCCGAATTATTTGTTCTTTGTGTCCCATAGACACCACACAGTCCAATAGAATCAAAAGAATGAACAACTCGGACTAGAAGACTCATGAGAAGAACTGTTCAATTCTGTTGTATCCTGTGTAATGCACTGCACAGCGTCATGTGACAAAAGAACGAACAATTTGGACTAGAAGATATGAGAGATGAGCCGCTCATTCTGTTTATCATAATATGTCCTTAGCTGCATTATAACATTTTCATTACTGGAACTATAGCCAAAATGTGTGTGTAGACGTGTTGGGTCTGTTTATTGAAAATGTAAAATTGTAACAAATATAAATGAACTAAATGACTCAAAAAAGATTTGTTCATTTTGCTGAACAAGATTCAAAGAACAAAGTCACTAAAATGATCCAAACTTCCCATCACTAGTGAGAGAAGAATAAAGTGTGTCGAGTGTGCTGCCCTGCATCCGCAGGTGCATGCTGTGGTGTAATGCAAGGTGTGCCTCAGCTTGTAGTTTGTGTTAAACTGTGTTGCTTTGACATTGTGGATTAATAATAATAATTCCTTCCAGTTCTGTTCCATTGCACAGAAGACAAGAGTAATACAAAGAAAGGGATATGGATTAAAAAGCTATATAGCCTTTAGACAACCACTTATCAGTGAGGCTTATTGGAAAAAAGGCTTAATTTTGATACAAAGCATAAAGAATGGACTGTGGAGCATTGGAAGAAGGTCATGTTGTCTGACGAGTCCAGATTTACCCTGTGTGCAACATTGTGTGCCCAAAAAATGAGGTTAGTTCATTAACTGTACAAACTAAATAACCAGCTTTTTCCATCAATAAATTTTTCTACCCCGATGGCACAGGCATATTCCAAGGTGACAATGCCAGTATTTATTGGGCTCAGATTATGAAAGTGTGGTTCAGAGAGCAAGAGACAATCACACATGGATTGGCCACCAAAGAGTGCAGACCTTTGAGAATCCTCATTTAGAATCTTTGGAATGTGCTGGTGATGTGGAGACAAACTTGCATTTACATTTACATTTAGGCATTTGGCAGACGCTCTTATCCAGAGCGACTTACAAAAAGTGCTTTAAAGTTTACATCAATGGATACATACGTACTTACACTGGGTTAACTAGGTTAATAACTAAGTGCCATTAGTCCAACACAACTGGGAAGAGGGTTTTTTTTTTGGGGGGGGGGGTGTAGTCCGAGTACTGGAGAAACAGATGCGCCTTGAGTCGTCGTTTAATGATAGTCAAAGTCTCTGCTGTAGGGACATCTAGAGGAAGTTCATTCCACCACCTAGGTGCCAGAACAGAAAAGAACCTGGATGAATGCCTGAGAGATGGTGGGATGAGGCGAGCAGTGCTGGAGAATTGGAGGGAACGTGGTGTAGTGCGTGGTGCGATTAGAGCAGAGAGGTTAGCGGGTGCTGGGCCATTTTTAGCTTTGCGTGGGAGAAATTGGGAAGGTTAAAAACGAGACGTGCTGCTGCATTCTGGATCAGTTGCAGAGGACGAATCGTCTCGGGTTACATTTCGGGAACGAGATGCTGCGTGAAAACGCTATGGGAACCAGTTTGTCGCGTTGCCGGTCGTTGAAGCATGCCGTGAAAACACGCCAAAGTTTTTGGCTATATACTGTATAACCTCGACAGGTGACGTCATCTGATTAGATGTAGGTGGAGGTTATAAAAACAGGTGAGCCGGCAACGACCTCAGATTAATTTGTCTGAACAGCCGTCCGGTCACGTGGTAGTGCGGCATTACGACGCAGCATCTCGTTCCCGCCTTTCAGGGAACAGGGTTACAGAAATGTAACCCGAGACGTTCCCTAGCAAGGCTACACTCGATGCTGCGTGAAAACGCTATGGGAACGAGAATACCAACGCCGCCACACTACAGGTGTCTGGACCCCAAGGTTGTGTAGCGTGTGCGCACAAAGCCAAGAAGGTCTCAGAGCTATGCCTGGGCAGCTAACTCGGGGCAGTGAGCCCGGAGTAGCATGAACATCCAGATTTATAAATGTAAGAAATGTGTGCGGGGAGGAACCAACCCTTCGCGCCACACAATTACTGCAGGGGATACCTCCTGCTGGTGAGACTGGGATGATCACCCTGGTTGGGTGAGCCCTGCTTCCCAGAGGCGAAGTGAACCCACGCGCCTCATAGGAGAGGGCAATATGCATCTCTCACCCAGTATAGTGGCGCTCTGACTTACGCCACTAGCTGATGCGGTGGACGTGAATCTGAAGAGCACATACTGGATAGTAAGTGAAGTTTCTCCTGCTCCGAAGCTGTAAAAGGCGGAGGACAGAAGGCTTCAAACAATGCAGCTAAGAAAATCCTGAGGGTACTAGGGCACAAGCCCAAGGACAAGCACTGAAACATTTTGGCAGTGGACTGGGTCTACCTGCTTGGCACACACTTGTTGCAGGGGAATACCTCTTGCTAATCCAATAGCTGAGGTGATCCCCTGGTTGAATGAGCCCTGATTCCTAGAGGCGAAGTGAGCCCACGCGCCTCATAGGAGAGGGCAATAGCATCTCTCATCCAGAGCATGAAGAAGTTGCTCTGACCTACGCCACTAGCTGATGCGGTGGACGTAGATCTGAAGAGCACAAGCTGGACACAGCAAGTGAAGTCTCTCCTGCTCCGAAGCTGTAAGCGCGGAGGACAGAAGGCTTCAAGAGCAATAGGGTGCCTGTTGCGAGGAGGGAAACTCCAGCACTGAAACAATTCGGCAGTGGACTGGGTTTACCTGCTTAGCATATACTTGCTGCAGGGGAATTCCTCTTGCTAATGCAATAGATGAGGCAATCCCCAGGGTTGAAAGAGCCCTGATTCCCAGAGGCGAAGTGAACCCACGCGCCTCATAGGAGAGGGCAATAGCATCTCTCATCCAAAACATGTAGAAGCTGCTCTGACCTACGCCACTAGCTGATGCGGTGGACGTAAATCTGAAGAGCAGTAAAAGGCGAAGCATATCTTAGAAGGCAAGAGGTCCGCCTTGCTACAGTACATGAAAATCTCTCCCTGACTACTTCGGAGTGGGGTTACCATTCCCCGTGTGTCAGAGATAGACTGGACAGTACTACTGCTCCCGCATCCATGCTGGAATGTAAATCGCTCTGAGGGACAGGAACATGGTGCGCTAGCTGTTAGCGGCGCGAGCACAGTCCGCCCTGGCGATAATATATGAGACTGCCATAGTGTTGTCCCCCGCACTAGGACATGGCAGCCTCTCAACTGCTGGAGGAAGTGCTTTAGGGCCAGAAATAGAGCCATCATTTCGAGGCAATTGCTGTGCCATGCGAGAAGATAGCCTCTCCAGCTCCCTTGGGCTGGACAGTCATCAGAGACCGCACCCCAGCCTATGAGGGAAGCATCTGTCGTTAGCCTCAGCGACGACAAGATGAACTTAGAGTGGGACCCAGAGTAGAGACCGGGGTCTGAACCACGTAGAAAGGGTACGAAGCACCTGGCGCGTAACCCATATTGGGGATTGGCCCTAGTGATATCCCCTGGTTCTTAGCCACAACTTAGAATGCTCTCATGTGCAGAAGGTCCAAAGGTGTCACCGTGGATACAGCTGCCATGAGAGCTAGGATGTCTGAAAGTGATGGTCACTTTCTGGTCTAGCTTCTTTTCCTTGAGGGTGTTGAGAATGGGTTCGATACGAGCGGGAGACAGCTGTGCCCGCTTACGACCGAATCCCATATAGCACCCAATGTGTTGTCCTCTGCACAGGAAAGAGCACGCTTTCGTGGCGTTGGGTCCCAGTCCTGAGAACAGAGATGAGCTAGGACGACATGCTGATGTCGAAGCACTAGCCACCGGATGCCCTGGGACTCCCGTAAGAGCCAGGGCTAAATCCGTGCATTTTGTATGTGTGCGGGTGAGCTAGACCAATGGAAGGACCCGATACTGGTAAGCTTCGCCCCCGAAAGCGAACCTCAGGATCTCCCTGTGTTGTGGCAATGTTTCTGTATGAAAGTAAGCGTCCTTAAATCGATTGTCAGAAACAATCGCTTGGTAGGGTTGAGAGCAATCACCTTTACAGTCAAGAACTGAACTGTATTCATTGATTTTCAGGTAGCGGGAGAGCCCGCAGAATCTGAAATATTGGACGCAGCCCCCGTTCCTCTTGGGAACCAAGAATACTGACTGTAGTAGCCTGACTCACTGTCTGGTGGGGGAACATGTTCCATGGCCCCCTTCCCCGGCAGCCTGTCAGCAGATGCGCACTTTCTGGTTTCATGGAAGTGGAGGCCACGCCATTGAAAACACAGAAGGTGAAGTGAGAACTGAATCCTGTAGTTCCTCTCTCCAGTGCTTAGTACCCAAGGAGATATACTTGGCAGTAGCTTCCACGCTGCCAGTTTCTCATAAAAGGGCAAAAGTTTCGGCAGCTTGGTTAAACGGGGGGGAGGATGTTAGATGTTCGGCATCCTGAAGCATGGCAGGAAAAACCGAAGAACTAACAGCCTATTGGAGACTGGTGTTGCCCGAAAACCAGTGGTGGCGGAGCAAAACACCGACCTCCTGGGGGTGCCAGGGAGAACACATATTCGTTAAAAAGGAATTCTGGGTGCCTTTCCCTATTGGGGGGGCCACCCCCATTTATTTTATTTTATACACACATATATATATATATATATATATATATATATATATATATATATATATATATATATATATATATATATATATATATATATATATATATATACATATATATATATATTTTAAATCAGTCTGACCTCCTGTGTGCAGTGGAGCACCAAGCTGACCCACTGCCTGAAAAGCTTTTCCCTCTAGGGCAGATAAAAGTCTACACAGCTAGAAAGGAAGTATAAGCTTACCAGGGAGGATGATGTCCCAGGAGAGAGATAGCCTGTGAAGCGTCTCTGCTATCTGGGCGTCATCATACAATCCCGCGTTTCCATATCGACTATATTTAAATAAACAAATAAGTCGATGGCATGAAAAACACAGCATGAATACAGCCTACTCCATGAAAGGGTTAACTCATATGAAGAGAGCTGAGAGGGGGTGGGGGGGAGAGAGCGTCATTGAGGCTCCGCCCCCCGGCCACCCGACAGAAGCTGCCGTCTACTGCTTGTTTTAGTGCTTAAGGCTATTTTCATCTCCGGTAAAAAAGAGAGAAATCCTCGTGATGACAACGCGGAAGAAAGGAGTTTTCTTACCTCCGTCTGCCGCAGCTCTGTCAGATGCACAAGTTTTAAGCCAGGAACGCGCGGCGGCTCGCAGCTTCTCACGGAATGCGCGGCGCGCGCAGCACTAGTCGAAGCAGTGTAGAGATCGCACTCCGATATGGATTATCACACACGGAGGGATTAAACTCGTCAAATCGGTGAGTTAAACACCTTCTTATTTTGCTGGTTTATCACAAGCACGCTTCACAACTAGGCTCTGAAGACAAATGATCTGAGGTCGTTGCCGGCTCACCTGTTTTTATAACCTCCACCTACATCTAATCAGATGACGTCACCTGTCGAGGTTATATATAGCCAAAAACTTGCGTGTTTTCACAGCATGCTTCAACGACCGGCAACGCGACAAACTGGTTCCCATAGCGTTTTCACGCAGCATCGAGTGTAGCCTTGCTAGGGAACGTGGACAGAGGCAGGCCTGCCAGGAGTGAGTTCCAGTAGTCCAGTCTTGAAATAACAAGGGACTGAACAAGCACCTGAGAAGAAAGAAATGGGCGAATTCTTCTGATATTGTAAGGAAGAAATCTACAAGAGCGAGTAAGGTTAGCGATGTGTGGGGAAATTGACAAATGATTGTCCACGGTTACCCCAAGATTGTGGGTGGTGGCTGAAGGAGTGATTTGGTTGTTGTCCTGGGATATCACATGGTCTTGACCTGGGGATGAGTCACAAGGGCTGAACAACAATTCGGTTTTACTCAGATTGAGCTTCAGCTGATGAGCAGCCATCCTGGATGAGATGTCTGCCAGACATGCTGAGATCCGGGTGGAAACCTGAGTGTCAGAGGGAGGAAAGGAGAGAGTACAGTAAGTTGGGTGTCATCTGCATAACAATGGTATGAAAATCCATGCGATGATATGACCTTACCAAGAGACCGGGTATAGAGGGAGAACAGAAGAGGACCAAGTACTGAGCCCTGCGGGACACCAGTAGAGAGTCTACGTGGGGCAGATGTGGATACCCTCCATGTTACCTCATACAGTATGACCTATCTTCTAGGTAAGAAGCAAACCATTGCCACGCTGTTCCACAAATTCCAAGGCTTGTAAGAATAGATAATAGAATCTTGTGGTTCACCGTGTCAAATGCAGCTGACAGGTCCAGGAGGATGAGAACAGATGACAGTTTAAATTAATTAAATTAACAAATTAATTCAGTTCTGGTTGGAAATAAATGTTGTGACATGGCATAAACTTATTGACCTGATGTCATGGCAAATGTATGCTAAATCAAAGCAGATGTGACCTTTTTTGACTATACAGTATATTTAGAGTATTCAGTGAGGAAGTGCAGCTCTATGGCTATTTTATAGAGTATGGTATTTTAGTGTGTGACAGCCATGTTTTACAAAGATCACAGGCTATAGGCCTTGGTAGCACTGTTCTAGACTGGTTCTCCAATTATTTAATTGGGAGAACTCAGTGTGTAGTTATAGAAGATTTTAGATCCATGTTACTTACAGTAAAAACTGGAGTGCCCCAAGGTTCAATCTGTTTTATTCTCCATTTACAGTACATAAATAATATGTGCATAGGTTTAGACCCAGCAAAAACCCATTTATATGCTGATGACACAATGCTCTATACGACTGCATCATCATTGCAAGTAGGAATGGATTCCTTACAGCATGCTTTCAACTCTTTACAGTTGAACCTTCTCAAATTAAAACTCGTGTTAAATGCCATCATCATCATCTTCTATACCGCTTTATCCTGTATTTAGGGTCGCGGGGACCTGGAGCCTATCCCAGGAGACTCAGGGCACGAGGCAGGGTACACCCTGGACAGCGTGCCGTGTTAAATGCCAAAAAAACTAAATTTATTATTTTTACTCACTCATGCTCTTCCTCTGAGTATACTCTTTTAACATTGTTGTTAAAGTTGTCATTCGGAGTCCATATAGAAAGTATATTGAGAAAGCTTCGCCCTAAATTAGGTTTTTATTACCGTTTTAAAAAATGCTTTCCCTTCACTGCCAGAAAGCGATTAGTACTGAGCAGTTTCCTATCAGTATTGGATTACGGTGACATTATATATATGCATGCATCTTCATTCCATCTAAAAAAGCTGGATGTTGTCTATCATTCTGCTTTGAGATTTGTAACTGGTGCTGCAGCAAGATCACATCACTGTAATCTATATGACATGGTGCAATGGACATCATTGCACTTTAGAAGAAAATCTCATTGCCTACTATTTATTGCAAAGGCTTTAATGGATAAACTACCTCAGTACATATGCAATCTACTTACACTTCGCACTAACACTTACAGTACACGTTCATCAGTAAAACTTCTTCTTCATTCTCCTCTAACACGGACAGAGTTAGGCAAAACTGCTTTTTCCTCATATGCACCACACGAGTGGAATTCTTTACAAAATATGCTAAATTTGGACTCCCTACCCTCTCTAACTGTTTTCAAAAATCTTTTAAACTCAGTTCTTATACAACAATGTCATTGTTTTTCATAAATTTTAATACATATATTTTGAATTCTTTATTTTCTTCTTTCTTTTCTCTGTGGCTCTTTTTGACATTTGAAATTCCCATCTGCTTGTCTTTTAGTCCGTGTTTATTTATGTAATTTCATTTTTGGAATGTCTGTATGTTTATGTGTTAACATTGTATGTTCTATGTGTATATACGTTGAAACTTTTTAAACTTTGTTGCTGCCACCTTGGCCAGGACTCCCTGGAAGAAGAGATAATGTATCTCAATGGGACATTCCTGGTAAAATAAAGGATAAATAAATAAATAAAAAATGTTGTGAAGCAGGAGAACTTTATAACGGTGTGAATGTGACTGTATTGGTTTTTATGAACTTGAACTAGAACTTGTGTGGATTTAAAATCTTATCTGGTTTACAAATGCATGCATGTGTGTGTATTTCCAAGCATTTTATCAAATGTTGTTATATTTGTGTTTATGATAATATTCCATTGTGCTTATCTGGTTTTTAAAAAATGTGTGCATGTGTGTACAGTAGGTGTAAGTGTTTGAGTGAGAGAGAGAGAGAGAGAGAGAGAGAGAGAGAGAGAGAGACTTTGACTTTTACAATCCTTTATTTTACGAATTGTGTTGTATAAAAATAGAGGTTGATTAAAAAATAAGAAGATAAATAAATAAATAAGACATTTTTTAGACATTGTAATTATTCTTTTAAGCATACAAAGTTATTGTGTTGTTGTGTGTGGGGTTTTTTTTCCCCTCAGTTTAAGTTTGGTGTAAAGATTAATTCCTCATCTTCTACTGAGCACAGGGTCTCCCCACAACACCATATTGTTTTAAACATGTCTATGTCCTTCATGTTCTTATAGAAATTAAAATCAATTAAAATTCTTGATTTAACAAGTCTGGAGAAGATTTTTCGTGGATCACAGTCTGTACTTTGTGCCAGCTTATTCTTTCTGCTTATATATATTGCCATTTTGGCTTGACCAATGGTAAAATTAATAAGCTGGCATTTGAATCTGTTTCTCCGGACGTATTTAAAACCAAGAATAAAAAACTGGTGATTAAAATCTACTTGCAATGGTAAAGAAATGCATTTTAAAAGGTTAAATAAGGGCGACAATCTGGAACAATGTATAAAAGCATGGAAAACAGTTTCTCTGTGTGAACAAAAGGGGCATTCTTGTGTTATTTCTGGATTTAAAATAGAGATAAAAAGAGTTCACAGAGACAATTCCATGTAAAATCCTCCATTGGAGGTCAGCAGACTTTTTGGTTAATGGTGGTTTGTACAGTGCTCTCCACTCTGGTTTAATATCATTGTTAAAACCCAGTTCAGTGCGCCATGGGGTGTCTACCCTCCCATTCAGTTTTTTTTGTTTAAAACCTTCACACAAGCTTTGTACAGAACCTTACCAGACACTGTCTCAAAGTTCATCTCGTCCTCACCCTTGTGCTCCAGGAGGGGGCCGCCGTGTCCAGAGGTGGAAAGAGTAATAAAATTTTGTACTCAAGTAAAAGTACTGTTACTTCAGTGAAATTTTACTTAAGTACAAGTAAAGTTACAATTATAAAAATCTACTCAAGTAAAAGTAAAAAGTAGCTCATTAAAAAGTGTACTCAGAGTAAAAGTTACCGAGTTACTTTTTTATTTTTTTTAACAGCGGGGGTGGGATGAGGCATTCGTAGTTCAAAAAAGATGAGCAGATATAAATCTCAAACTAGTTGTTTTTAACTGAAGGAACACCTTTGCATAATAAAGCTGTTGTCTTTGTTGTGCTTGAAAATCAAAGTGGTCACTTAAATATGGTGTTACGTCCCAGTCTAGGGCCATACAGCAAAAGAATGGTTCAGGGTTCTATTTTAAACTGTATGGAAATGCTGGTATATGGCAGAAAGAACTAGATCCAATCATTAACTGATGAAATAATGAGGTTTGTACACACACACACACACACACACCAGGAGGAGGATCAGATTCAGGGTGGACCCAGGCCAAAATAATTTAAACAAAATTTAAATATATACTAAGCTATATTTAGTAGCTAGATTACCTGCAAAAAAAACACAAAAAAAACACACACACAAACAAAAATACAGGTACCTTCCCGGACTCCCTAAACCAAAAACAGTGAAATTATCTACAAATATATACAAAGACCAACCAAACCAAAGGGACGAAGCAATAATCAAAGTCAATTGGAGGCAAAAAGTCAAAACCAGAATACACAACCAAATATCAAACGCCAAAATCACAACCTCTTTCATCTTTCCCGCGTCTCTCTCCGGTTTATACATGGTCGCGCTAGTCGATGACGTCACTCAGGGCGGAAGTGACCGTGTGGAAGGTCAGGTAGCTGCCGATGTCAGAAAACCCGGAGTGGAGTCTGGAGCGGCGCGCGACCAGGACATGATACACACACGCGGCGCAACAGAGCATTTATACACAGCATAATATTTTTATTATTTTATAATTTTCATTCATTTATTTTTTACTCAGTAGCGAATATTATTTAAAATGTAGCGAATTACAATACTTCAAACAAAACGTACTTAAGTAAAAGTAAAATTACAGATTTTTAAAACTACTTTAAAAAGTAGAAATACACAAAAAAGCTACTCAATTACAGTAACGCGAGTAAATGTAATTCGTTACTTTCCACCTCTGGCCGTGTCCCTCTAGGTCTGGAGTTATGATCAGCTGTGGAAACCGTTCCTCTTCTGTAGAGCTGGTCTCATTTCCTGTGTATTCCATCAGCTGAACTCGTTCCTCCGATGTTCGGGTGGTTCTCCAGCGATGCAGGAGTTGGTTGGCGACCCGTTGAGACCGGAGTCCCATGTGTGTTGCCAGGTCTGTTCCAGTGATGTTTACCAGCTGCCGGAGTGTCACGATCCCTGCGGAGACCAGGGTCTTGGATAATGCAGGGGTGGTATCGCTAGAGATGTCTAGACGTCCTCCACAGACTAGGGGCTCCTCCAGCAGCCAGTGTAAGGTTCTGTTTCCCTTGTTTTGTTTTTTAAAAAAATTCCAAATTTTAAAAAAGTCTTTGATAAAAAGTAGGGTTGTTCCGATTCCGATACTGGTATCGGAAATGCTGCCGATACCACAAAAAAAGCTGGCATCGGAATCGGCGAGTACTTGAGTCCATGTACCGATCCGATACCATTTTCCTAAACATAACCTATTTATGCCCGCTAGCTTTGCTAGCTTAGCTTACTTACAGAGTGTCACGGCGTGCGCCTGTGATGGGCGTGCGCCCAAATTGATATCGCTCCTCGCTCACTAGTTACAGTAGGTGGCCTCCCCCCCCTTTAGGTATGTGAAGGAGCAGGGCCACACAATCAGGCAACGGCCCATGACCTATCGGCGCTATAAAACACAGCGGGGAGTGTACCTCGGGGTCTGACTGTTGGGAAGCTGGACTTTGCGACGCGGTGGATTTTATGAGAGACAGTGGCACAAGAGCGGGGCGATGTGATGCGCCCCAGAGACTTTAAAAAGGGGGGGGCGACTTTGATCTCCGCGAGAGGAGCGCGTGAATGAGCTGCGCGAGCTCCCGCGGCACCTTCACTTCCGCGTCGAACCTGCCTTCGCATCCCTGCCGCAGAAGGGGAAACGACCGCAGAGAGCCTTTAACCCTTTCCTTCCCCATTTTTCAAAATAAATGACCCTTTTTCCTGTAAGACCTCACCTCGTGCACTTAGGGTCGAACCCGTTACACAGGGCTAGTAGTATTTTACTTAAAAAAGAAATTATATATTTATTATGTATATATATATATATATATATAATGTATGTGTATATATACAGTGTATATATATATATATATATACACATACACACACACACACACAGTACAGATACACACCCAGGTATCGGATCGGTACTCGGTATCGGCCGATACCCTGAGCCCAAGTATCGGAATCGGTATCGGGAGGGAAAAAATGGTATCGGAACATCTCTAATAAAAAGCTGGTAGTCCAGTCGTGTCCAGTGCTGTGGGGTCCATTAAAAACAGAGTTCTGTCCAGTCCGAATCCTCCCACCGTGCGTAGTAGTGTGAAGGCAGCTGCTCTCCATCCTTCGTCACTGGCTCCGGTGAGGAGTCTCTGGATGAACTGCAGGCGGAAGGCTGCAGTTCTGCTGGCTAGCTGCACCAGGCCCTGTCCTCCTTCATCTTTAGGCAGGTGAAGAAGGCTTTGTGGTATCCAGTGCAGTTTGTCCCAGAAGAAGTCTACCAGCAGGGCCTGTATACTTGCTAGCAGGTTTGGTGGTGGGTCCATACATGCCAGTTTGTGCCACAGGGACGATGCTGCTAGGTTGTTGATGACCAGCACTCGTCCTCTGTAAGACATTGTTGGGACCAACCATTTCCATCTGTTCAGTCTGCCTTTAATGCCTTCAACAATACCTTCCCAGTTTTTGTTTAAAAACTCAGTACTGCCCAGGTAGACATCTAAGTATTTACAACCGCTCTTTCTCCACGTTAAACCCCCTGGTATTGTGGGCTGTTCGCCTCCCCATTCTCCTACTAAAATGGCTTCACTTTTGTTCCAGTTGATTTTAGCCGAAGATAAAATCTTAAAATCTTCTAAAACGTCGGTTAAAAAAGTCACATCTGTCTGTGTGTTCACCATTACAGCTAGATCATCGGCATAGGCTGAAAGACAGGTTGAAATATTAAAATGAGGTATATTAAAACCAGAAAGCTGATCTCTCAGTTTGCATAAAAGGGGTTCAATTGCTAAAGAATATAGCATGCCTGACAGAAAGCAGCCTTGTCTAATGCCTCTGTGTACTTTAAAAGGAGCACATAAACCACCATTAACCTTCAGTACACTCTCAATGTCACTATACAATGTTTTGATCATAGCTGTGAAACCTGGGTTGAACCCAAAACTTTCCAGCACCTTCCACAAATATCCATGTTCAACCCGGTCAAAAGCCTTTTCCTGGTCCAGCAGAATGAGACCAGTCTTTAAATCCAAAAGTCTAGAGACATCCAAAATATCGCAAATTAAATGTATGTTATCAAAGATAGACCTACCAGGCACGCAGTACGTCTGGTCGTGATGAATGATCTGCTCCAGTACCTTTGTCAGTCTTGAGGCCAATGCTTTTGAGAGTAGTTTGTAGTCAGTGCACAGCAGTGATACTGGGCGCCAGTTTCCCAGGTGCGTCAGGTCTCCCTTTTTTGGCAGTAAGGTCAGGACAGCCCTCCTGCAGCTCACCGGGAGCTTTCCTCCTTTCACGCTGTCCTGCAATACCTTTACTACATCCTGTCCTATTACTGCCCACAACGCCTTGTAGAACTCTGCAGGGAGACCGTCTATACCTGGCGCGCGCCCGTTCTTCAGACCTTGGAGGGCCTCCTGAATCTCTGCCAGTGTCAGTTCTGTTGCCATATCTGAGGCCGTTTGTTCTGACAATTTGGGCAGGTTTTTTAAAAAGGTCTCCTCCATTGCATGTGCTTCTGACCACGCACTACTATACAGCTTTGAGTAGAAGCTGTTTGTCTGCTTGCGAATTTCAGTGGGCTCTGAAACGAGATCCCCTGATTCTGATCGCACAGCATGTATAATTCTTTTCTGTCCATTTTTTTGTTCTAGACCGAAAAAGAACTTGGAAGGAGCATCCATTTCCGTAGCATATTTAAACCGTGAGCGAACCAGCGCCCCCTGTACTGCAGTACCCAGCAGGTCATTCATTATGTTGACAAAAAACTTTTGTTTGTGCTTTAGCTAGGTCCCACCATTGCTGTAGAGAGCTAAAATCTGCTTTTTGTGATTTAAGACTGGCCCATAAATAAGTAAAAGACTCAATAAAATTGGCATCTTCTAAAAGTACAGTATTAAAATGCCAGTAGGCACTCTTAGGTTTTAGGTTTTTCCTACTGACTGTACACTGCACCATGCTATGGTCGGAGATGCCTACTGGGGAAATAAAACATTTCGTAAAATAAGACAGTTGATGTTTAAAACAATAAAATCGGTCGAGTCTAGCCAGAGAGAGTGTGTTATCTACGGAATGGGCCCAGGTGTACTGTCTTTGTTTTGTGTTTAGGTTTCTCCATATGTCACTTAAGTCCTGGGCCTCCATCATCTCCCACATGCGTTTACGGGAGGCCATGTGAGGTTCTTTGTGATTTCTATCCAGATTCTGTCAGTTGTGCAGTTAACATCCCCACCCACAATTAAAATATCAGCAGAGTTACAGTCATTAATGACGTCGTTTAGTTTGTCTAAAAACATCATCCTCTCTACTGCCTTGTTGGGAGTGTACACACAAATAAAAACAAAGACTTCATTCTCATAAAAAGTTCTCACTTTTAAAAGCCTCCCGTTTAAAAATTCTTCTATTGTATAAGAGTTCGGTATAAAATTGCGAGCAAAGAGCAGTGCGACTCCAGCACTCAGTGGTGTGTTGTGGCTCAGGATCGCGAGACCGTCCCACTCTTTTGACCAGTCCGCAGAGTTTTTGGAGTCGCTATGTGTCTCCTGCAGTAGAGCCACATCAATGTGCTTCTGTTTTAATAGTTCATATAGTTTAGCTCTTTTTTTCATATGTTCTTGCCCCATTAATATTTAAGCTCGCAATGATTACTTCATTCATTAAAAGGTGTGTAGATAAAAAAACAGTCTTAAATATAAGAAAGAAATAAAACATACCAGTGTCCAGCAGAGAGGTAAAATCATTCTAAGAAGTTCTCCTCAGCGAGTTCTTTGTTTATTTTAGTGATCCATTTCTTTATCCTGAATATTTCCCGGTCAACGAAAGCTTTGTGTTTTTTGTAGTATTTAACATCATGAATGAACTGTCTCTTGTTTGGGAAGTGATCTTCCAGTTTGATTTTTGAGCCTCCTTTTGTCTTTTCTAGGAAAATATGTATGGACTCCTCGCTGTATATCACTGGCATTCTCTCTTCTTCAGGGGTGAGAATCAGCACAGAGTCCGAAATGTATCCGTCACTGTCTGATTCTGTTTCTGTGTCTTTTTTGGGGAGTTTTTTTCCTCCTCCCTTGCGGTCTTTTTTTCTTTTAGGTGTTTTGAAGAGGGGCTCCTCTTCCATCTCTATGTCCGCCTCGTCCCCCTGTGACAGTGCAGTGGCTGCTGCTTCCAGTTGGCGGCTCTTCGCCCTTGTGCCCATCGCCAAGAGGACAGGTGACTCCAGCGCTGCACCCGAGCCCTCTGTGACCTTATCGGCTGTGCTCGGCCTCTCCGGCACCGGTTGGGTTCCCCTCGATCCGGTTTAGTCGAGTACGTTGCTTGTGGTGTCGACGTTGTTTCAGTAGGCTCTTGGATTGCAGGCTGGGCTTGGGATTCGTTCTCTTTGGGCACTTGTTCAGCAGCATTTCCGGGTCCCTCAGCGGACGGCCGAGCCGTAGTCGTAGGGGGGACGGCCACGGCCGGCACGGTCACGTCTTGACCAGGTCGCACAGGAGCATCGGGATCGCTCTGTCTTTCATGACAGGCACAGACAAGATGTCCCATTGCACCACATTTAAAACATTTTATATCGGTGTCTGAGGAGGCGAAGATGTTGTAGTCAAAACTTTCGACTCTGAATTTGAAAATGACGTTTAGCTCTTCGACACCCTCTTTAAAAATCATAAAAACAACTCTCCTAAAAGATACCAGGTGTTTAATCAGAGGGGATTTACAGCCAAGGGGGATTTTCTTCATGGGGGAGACCAGGCGTCCGTATCTGGACAGTTCTGCTGCTATCACACTGTCAGATATAAAAGGAGGGACATTAGACAGAACTACTTTCTTAGCTGGGGAGCTCAGGGGAGAAACCAGTATGTGCTCATTATTTACACTGATTCCGTTTTGGACTATTTTAATCGCTTTTTCAACACTATTTACAAAAACAACAACAGCACTGTTCATGCGGGAAGCAGAGACGATGTTCTCGTGTCCCACCACATCACCAACCGCCAACACACACTGTTCTAAACTCGCCGCACACACCACGCGCACACCATGCCGGCGAGTCAGACTCTCATACTGCTGTGTGTCTGGAGCCACCATGCTCCAGCAACACACACACACGCACACACTCACTTACTCGCGCACACACTCATACAGGCACTCACACAGCAAAGTATATAAAGTCAAAAGATGTAATAATTGGCGAAAGAAAAAAAAGCACAAAAAGAAAATTGGCAAAACGCCAATCGCTCTCGCGCGCTCTACACGCCACGCTCGCTTCCCTGCCACACCACGCATGCGCAGAGAGAAAGAGAGAGATCAAGAATGTGTTTGATTTACATACTTTTTGTGATATGAACATTTAGTAATTAACACAATTAACATTCACCTTTAGTAACTGCTTTATCCTGATCAGTGCCACTAGCTGAGACCAGTTTTTCCGGAATAAACTCAACAGCAAAACATCCTGGACGGGACACCAGTGCAGAGCCTCATGTACACTTTCTTGCAGTCATTTGCACCAATTACACAAAAAAGGAATATGCTAAAGAGAATGTTTAATATGTTAAAGAGAATGTTAAGGACATCATGTTGAAGATAATGTATTATATATAGTTTAAATAAAACTACACACTGCTACCCACTGCACAATACTGCCCAAAGCTACAGTACACTAAGTTATTTGTTCAATATTCTGAACTTTCCATTGGGCTCAGGTTGACCTTGATTTTCCATTCCTACAAAGGAAAACACATCCAAATTTGTAATCTTGGTAAATAGATTTACCCTCTAAAACACTCATTAGCCAGAGTGTAATCTAGGTTCAGTTTAGTGATTAAAAGTATTATAGTTGCACATTCATACATATTAATATGATAGAAATCACTACCAATTTGATTTTAAACGTCAAGACACAGTTGGAATTGGAAGTTTACATACAAATTCAAATCAAATTAAAATTTTATTTGTCACATACACAGTCATACACAGTATAATATGCAGTGAAATGCTTACACGACCGCCAGTGACCTTAAAAAATAAAATAAAAAGCTTGTACGTAAATAAATACCAATAAAAGGAAATACTAAAGAAATAAATTTACCAAGTAAAATTAACTGTACAATAAGGGCATAATAATTCATTCATTCATTCATTTTCTATACCGCTTAATCCTGTGTTCAGGGTCGCGGGGGACCTGGAGCCTATCCCAGGAGTCTTCGGGCACTAGGCGGGGTACACCCTGGACAGGGTGCCAATCCATCGCAGGGCACACACACATACACACACTCACACACCCAATCACACACTACGGGCAATTTAGGAACGCCAATTAGCCTAACCTGCATATCTTTGGACTGTGGGAGGAAACCGGAGTACCCGGAGGAAACCCACCAAGCACGGGGAGAACATGCAAACTCCATGCACACAGAGACGGGAATCGAGCCTGGCCGGGGAATCGAACCCAGACCCTGGAGGTGCAAGGCGACAGTGCTAACCACTACACCACCGCGCCGCCAGGGCATAATAAAATATTGCAAAATATAGAAATATAGGGGGGGGGAGTATATATATATATATATATATATATATAATTTAAAGTACACCTTAAAATACATTTAAATTCACAAACTTTTTTACAATTCCTGACATTTCCTGTCAGAATAATAGTAGAGAGAGATTATTTTCATCTTTTATTTCTTTCATCACATTTCCAGTGGGTCAGAAGTTTACATACACTTAGTTCAAATACGTTGCTGGAATTGTAGCCCATTCCTCAAAACTGGTGTAACTGAGCTAGCTTTTTAGGCCTCCTTGGTCGATTTGCCAAAACTATAGTTTCTTAACATGAAATATGTGGAGTGGCTAACAAATCAGTTTTAATATCTTCTACACGTATAAGAGTTTATAGCCCATTTTAAAAGTGTAGGATTTCATAATGCATAGAAGTGTAACATTTCATAATGCATAAAAACATTTACATAATTTTTACATAATACAAAATTTATAATAGACATACATGTTGTCCAAATATGCTAGCCTGTAACCTGAATTTATATAGCCAATCATGTTACAGCAGTGCATTTCATAAAGTCATACAGATTCAGGCCAATACAGTGGAACCTGGGATTACGAGCATAATTCGTTCTACAGTAGAAGCAGGCTCTTATTCCAAAACACTCGTAAACCAAATTTATTTCCCATAAGAAATAATGGAAACTCAAATTATTCGTTCCACAGCCCCAAAAAATAAATACATAAAAATAATTAACACAAAATACTGAGTAAAAAATAAAACAAATTAACCTGCACTTTACCTAAAAAAAAAAGTAAAAATACTGTGAGTGTTTTCGTTTGTTCCGATCAGGCGTTGTGTATGTGTGTGTGTGAATCTAAAGTAGGCTCACCTCTCCCGCTTCTCGTCTTATACCTTTCCTCCACTCTTTTCACACACACAATGGAAACATTGTTTTATCTAAAAAATTAACAAGAAATCTCTCTAACAACACTCGATTGAGCGACACACTAACGGAATCAGTGCTGTAAAGTAAAAATAAAACTAATTAACCTGCACTTTACCTTTGAAAAGAATCGCAACAGAGCGATTTTCTGTATAGAGCAGAGAGAAAGAGTGTGTGTTACGGATTCGTTCTTTTTGAACTAATCTTTAACGTGACTCAGAAGAACGAGTAGTCTCGGAGAGTGATCCGTTCATTTTCTACTGGGCGCGCATGCGCAAATCATTGCAAAACCTCCGTAAGTTATGTACAGGAAACAGAATTGAGCGATTCATTCTCAATGACTCTTCTACTCCGCGTCGTTCATTCTTTTGTCACGTGACTCCCATAGACGCTATGCAATGCAGTACACAGGAAACAGAATTGAACGGTTCTCAACGAATCTTCAAGTCCCGAGTCGTTCGTTCCTTTGTCACGTGACTCCCATAGACGCTATGCGGTGCAATAAATTCAAAAGAAGAACGACTCAGACTGGAAGATATGAGAAGTGAACTACTCATTCTGTTTGTTATTATAAGTCCTTAGCTGCATTGTAATATTTTCATTACTGGAACTATAGGCAGAATTTGTGTATGTAGACGTATTTATTGTGTATGTAGACGTCTTTTTATTGAAAATGCAACATTTTATTTTACTTCTGATCAAAAGAACGAAATGACCTAAATGACGCAAAAACAGGTTCGTTTATATTGATGACCGAGATTCAAAGAACCGTTCTTACCATGCGACCGGGGGGGGGGGGGGGGGGGGGGTTGCGCGTTCTGATCATAAAAATAGAGTAACGAGGCTATTTTTAAAATGTAAGGAGTAGAAAGTACAGATAATTGCTTAAAAATGTAAGGAGTAGAAGTAAAAAGTCGGCTGAAAAATAATTACTCCAGTAAAGTATAGATACCCAAAATTTCTACTTAAGTAAGGTAACGAAGTATTTGTACTTCGTTACTTGACACCTCTGCCAGTAAGAGATGCACACTAAGACCTAGCAGGGGAGACGATTACTCACAATTCCACAGCACAAGAGAGAGAAAAAACTTTGCCTTAGTTGTGATCACGTGACGCTCGGCGTCAAAACAAGAAGCGCATGCCTGATACATTATACTCGTAAACCAAGACTTGTTCGTTTTCCAAGTCAAAAATTATTTAAAATCTTTGCTTGCAAACCTCGTTACTCGCAATCTGAGGTTTCACTGTACAGTGCATCTATTCAATATTTATATTAAACATCAGAATAAGAATAATGTGATTTTAGTTATTTTGACCGTGGCATGTCCAGTAGTGCCAGATGGTGTGGTTTGAGTATTTTGGAGATCTGTAGATAACATGGTAATGTCATTTGCAAAAAAAAATTTGGATTGCCAGAATTATAAACCAGCAGGATAGCAGTAGTGTGAGCACATTGTTCTCAAAGCCAGCTGGTAGAGCCAGCAGGGAATTATTGTCGCCCAAGTGCACAGCTGAGGTTGGCTGGGATAATGGAGTGTCTGACTGAGACTGTACATGGCTCAAGGACAACAGTGCATATATCTGGTAAAGCATGACATGATTTAGATATAGCATGGCTCAGGGAAAATTTAGGCAGAACACTGCATGACTCAAGCATCGCATTACAAGATTCAGGCATGATATGGCATGCTGCATGTGTGGTGAGACGGAGTTTTGCACTTCCTTCTACATTTCAGGTTATGCACCTGAGATTGATTATTGGGTGTAGTGGGGAGAGTATAAAAAGGTGCAGCAAGAACAGCCAGGTGTGGCGCTAATTCACCCCTAGGTTGCGCTTCCGGAAGTGTGTCTTGTCCCGGTGTGCGTGAGGTATGTTTGGCATGCTGGACTTTCGGTTATTTGTAAATGTGATTATCTAGCTAATAGTGATTTTCTTTTGGGAAGCCGGCGATTTCTTAGATCTGCATTGCGCCCGAGGCAGTGGAGAAGCAGCTTGTTGCCATTCATGTATATTTACCCTTTCTAAAAGAGCCGCACCGTTTGTGCGCGTGCACGGCGAGAGATGAATGCTGTCATATAATTGGTATGCCGATTATTCGTTTCTTCCTATAGTAGGCTTAAGGCTCCTTCGGCATATGATGTGATCTGTATGTCTGTCCCATTTTTGATTTGTTGAAGGATTGGCTGCCAGATGGATGTGGTCTGCATCGCGCGGTAAACTGATCGGCTGGTGAGGGTGCTTTTCTTCACTGTGCAGTGCTTACAGCTTGATGGGCAGCTTCAGCACTGCTGTTTTGCTCCGGTGGATTGTTTTAACAGACTGTTTTGTTCCAGCCTAGAGTTTTATTGTTTTTGTTTTTGTGACTGTTTTATTTTGTTGCTTTGTTTCTGTCTAGCATGTTATTGTTTTGCTGGTGACGGTTATTTCTTTTGCTGTTTTTGCTTGCTGCTTTGCCTTCCTGCAGTTCATTGCTTTGCTGGTGCTGCTGCTTTGGGGGCGGGGCTTCTTTTATCTTTTGCTCTGTGTATGCTGCTGTGCATGTGCTAGGTGTATGTGGCCAGTGTTTTGATAATCGTCCTGGCTGATTAGTTATTTGTCCTCATAGTTTGGAGGGTGTGCTGCAGCTACATTTTTGTTTTCTTTTATATATTACTTTTGTTTTATTTATTTCTTTTTTTCTTTGTAATTAATCAGTGTATTTATTTGTATTTCCTTTTTTTTTCTTTAGGAGCTGGGAATCTACAGAGGGCAGGCTAGCAGCTTATAGAGTGATGCGCTTATGTTTACACAGTGTGGAGTGGTATTAACTTTTTCCTAGTGAGTGGTTTGGTGCACGTGTGATCATGTAGGACTGGGCAAGAGTGAAGCCCTATCTCTAGCCTGTCCTTCTTTGGTTAATTTCCCAGCTCTGCTTTCTTTTTGTTGTGTGTTCTCTTGGTCTGGGATGTTTTAGTTTTTGATTTTAAATGATATTGATGTTGGTAATTTTTAATATATTTGTATGAATAAAGATTTGTATATTTTTTGCATCCATGTCCCTGTGTCAATGAGAGATTTGAACCTGTGTCCTACATTTTTCCCGGGTAACCATTCCTGGGTGGCGTAATCGGTAATTCAGTTAAGGGGAATTTGGGTTCCCAATATACAGTAGAGAAGGTTGCGCCGCACCACGCCGCCACAATCTGGCGTAGTCGGCAGGATCTCTCAATTTATGACTAGGGATGTGGATGTCGTTATTTCTTTTCGTTTCTTGGTTGACTGGAGCAAAACAGTAGTGCTGGTTAGTGGGTGAACTCTTTTTCTTTTCTCTTAGGAGGGACCTTTTTCCAGTGGTCATTGGCTTCAGCTTAAGGCGGCCAATGGATTGTCTATTCCTTATTTGGGCTATATTGAGTTGGATGTTGAACTGTGCGGTCGAATGGTTCCGAAATGTGATGTATTAGTGGTCCGGGACCCTCCTGGTGGTGTCTGTGCTCAGGCCCCTGGTGTTTTGGGCATGAATGTGTTGAGCCGATGCTACCAGGAGCTTTTTGGACAGTATGGGCTTTCCTTATTTCATTCTTCACCTGTGTCCAGTGCTCCTAAATCCGTGTTTCAGGCTTTGCAGTATTGTCATCAGGTAAGTGTTCAGCCTCCTGGTGAAAGGATAGGAAAGGTGAAGGTGCGTGGTCCTCGAGCCACTCGCATTCCTGGGGGTGTGATGAAGTTTGTAGCGGCCACTTGTTCTGATTCCTTTTCTAGGGAGGTCGCATTTCTTGAGCCCCCTGATGTTGGGCTCCCTGTGGGGCTGTTGATTTCTCCAGCTTTGGTTAAGGTGATTAGGGGAACTGTGTACATACCAGTTATTAATGTAGGTACCACTGAGGTTCTTTTATTTCCCCGGCGAGTCATTGGCACATTGTCGAGCGTGGATGTGGTTAGCTTGCCCCCAGGCGTTTCTGAGGTCAGGCCATGCTCCGGGACTATTTGTTCCATTACGTCTCAAGTGGAGGTTTCATCTGTACAGGAGAAGATTGAGGCTTTAGATTTGGCAGGCCTATCAAGTGATGAGCAGAGGAAGGTTAGGACCCTGCTATTAAATTATCAATCGGTATTTTCTGCTTTCGAGGGTGATGTCGGGTGTACTGATCTGCTCTCTCATAATATTCCTCTTCTTGACGACACCCCCATTCGACAACGATACCGGCGGATACCTCCCTCTGAGTATGAGGTTGTAAGGGCACACATCAACCAGTTACTCGAGACCCAGGTCATTAGGGATAGTTGTAGCCCCTATGCTTCTCCAATAGTGCTGGTCAAAAAGAAGGATGGTAGTCTGCGCATGTGTGCGGACTATCGTCAGTTAAACTCCAAGACTAGGAAGGATGCGTTTCCCCTGCCACGCATTGAGGAGTCGTTAGATATGTTGACTGGCGCTCGTTGGTTTTCTACACTGGATTTGGCTAGTGGCTATAATCAAGTTCCTGTTGCGGAGGAGGATCGACACAAGACTGCCTTTTGCACCCCGTTTGGGCTGTTCGAGTGGAATAGGATGCCATTTGGGCTTTGCAACGCCCCTAGTACATTTCAGAGGCTGATGGAACGTCTGTTTGGAGACCAGAAGTGTCAATCACTCCTGTTATATTTGGACGACATCATTGTGTTTTCTTCTTCTGTCGAGCAGCACCTGGGGCGTTTGGAGGTAGTGTTGAGTCGACTGGAGAGGGAGGGTCTTAAGGCCAAACTGGAAAAGTGTGTTTTCTTCCAGCCTCAGGTGAAGTATTTGGGCCATGTGATCTCTGCTGAGGGGGTGGCAACTGACCCAGGTAAGGTCCAGGTGGTATCCCAATGGCGTCGCCCATCCAATGCTGCAGAGTTGCGTTCCTTTTTGGGGTTTGCCAGTTACTATCGACGTTTTGTAGAGGGATTTGCTAAACTTGCAGCCCCTCTGCATAGGATAGTAGCAGAGTTTTCTGGAACTAAGGTCCTGCCGAAGAAACGTGCAGGGTTGAAATTTGTGGAGGCTTGGAGTGAGCAGTGTCAAACAAGTTTCGAGGAGTTAAAGGTAAGGCTTACCACTGCGCCGGTATTGGCGTATGCAGATTTTTCTATTCCATTTATTTTGGAAGTAGATGCCAGTTATGGGGGACTGGGAGCGGTCCTTTCTCAGGAGCAAGAAGGGAAGGTGAGACCTGTTGCGTATGCCAGTCGTGGTTTGCGACCTACTGAGCGTAACTCATCGAATTATAGCTCTATGAAATTGGAGTTCTTGGCGCTAAAGTGGGCGATGACTGAAAAATTTAGGGAGTACCTTTTGGGAAGTCGATGTGTGGTGTTTACAGATAACAATCCTCTTAGTCATTTGTTTACAGCGAAGCTTGGGGCTACAGAACAGCGTTGGGCTGCACAGCTTGCGGTGTTCGATTTTGACATTCGTTATCGGTCTGGGAAAAGTAATAGGAATGCTGATGCTCTTTCTCGACAGAATCCCCCGGAGAGTGGGGTGCTGGGTGGATTACTTCCAGGGAGCGTGGTGCCTAAGCCATTGCAGCAGGTCTTGGAAGCAGCATCGGTGGAGGTAAAGCAGGCGATGATTACCACTTTCCCTGGTCATTCATTGGGTGATATCGGTTCTTTGCAGGAGGCAGATCCCATCCTATCTGAGGTTTTGCCCTTTTGGAGGCGTAGGACTCGTCCTAGGCCAGAGGAGCGGCAGCAGATGTCCGCCATGGCCCTGACTTTGTTGCGTCAATGGGAACGGTTGGTAGAGCAGGATGGTGTACTCTATCGTAGAGTCTATTCTCCCAACGGTGGGGAGGAAGCTCTACAGTTACTATTGCCTGCAATACTAAAATCAGAGATTCTCTCTCAATTGCACCAGGATCACGGACATCAGGGTGTAGAGCGCACTGCAGAATTGGTGCGTCAGCGGTGTTATTGGCCAGGTATGTCAGCTGATATTGCAGGCTGGTGTCGGGAGTGTGAGCGGTGTCAGTCTAGTAAAGACACACGGGCCCCTGCTAAAGGTTTTATGGGCCATCTGTTGGCCTCTAGGCCGAATGAAATTTTGGCTGTTGACTTCACGTTGTTGGAGCCGTCTAGTTCAGGGTTTGAGAATGTGTTGGTGCTGACTGATGTTTTTAGTAAATATACCCTTGCTGTGCCCACACGGGATCAGCGGGCTGCTACCGTGGCGCAAGTTTTGATTACCGAGTGGTTCTATAAGTTTGGTGTGCCAAGTCGTCTCCATTCGGATCAGGGGCGGAATTTTGAATCATCACTCATCCATCAGCTTTGTGATCTGTACATGATACAAAAGTCTCGCACAACACCGTACCATCCGATCGGGAATGGTCAGTGTGAGCGTTTTAACCGAACTCTGCACAATCTACTGCGGGTGTTACCAGCTTCTCGGAAGAGAGACTGGGTGGCATGTTTGCCTCAGGTCCTCTTCTGCTATAATACCACCCCCCATCAATCCACGGGCGAGTCACCACATTTTTTAATGTTTGGTCAGGAACCACGACTGCCGGTTGACTTTCTTCTGGGAAGAGTACAAGAGCCGACTCCGGGTAGTGTGCATGAGTGGGTATTAGAGCACCAGAGTAGGTTACAGGTGGCATTTGAAGGGGCGCGAAATCGGTTAAAGATCATGGCTGAGAGACGGAAGTCAAAATATGACCAACAGGTCCAGGATGTACCTCTGGTAGAAGGCCAATTGGTGTATCTTCGGGATCATAGTGGGAGGGGTCGTCATAAGATTCAGGATCTTTGGAGCCCGGTTGTGTACCAAGTAGTGCGGGTACCACCCAAAGGGGGTTCAGTTTACTCAATTGCTCCAGTGGACGACTTGAGCAAGGTCAAGACGGTGCACCGGTCGTTACTTAAAAGCCGCATCCGAAGGGATTCCCCCGAAGGGGTGCCCGCAGAGGGGCTTGTGGGACTATCTGGGGTGTCCCCGGAGGAAGAGCTAGACTCCGTGGATGTGATCCCTGAGGAAGGGTTGGCGGTGAGTATTCAACCCAAAGTCAATGTGTTTCCTGGGCCTATTGAACCCAGTAATGTGGTAGCTGATGCTCAGATAGAACCATTGAACATATCCATCTCTCCCTTGGGGCCAGCACAGGAGTCTGGAGGGGGCGAGACTTCATTGCGACGTACAGGGCGAGTAACAGCTGGGCGACATCCGAATCCCCATCATCTTCCCCGTGCAGTAGGTGGTTTATCTTTTAGCCACGTGGTGTCTGATTCCATAACTCTTTTTCGACCTTGGAAATAGGTTTGACATTTTGAGTTCATCATCGGGTCGATGATGAAAAAGGGGAGGGTAGATTGTGGTGAGACGGAGTTTTGCACTTCCTTCTACATTTCAGGTTATGCACCTGAGATTGATTATTGGGTGTAGTGGGGAGAGTATAAAAAGGTGCAGCAAGAACAGCCAGGTGTGGCGCTAATTCACCCCTAGGTTGCGCTTCCGGAAGTGTGTCTTGTCCCGGTGTGCGTGAGGTATGTTTGGCATGCTGGACTTTCGGTTATTTGTAAATGTGATTATCTAGCTAATAGTGATTTTCTTTTGGGAAGCCGGCGATTTCTTAGATCTGCATTGCGCCCGAGGCAGTGGAGAAGCAGCTTGTTGCCATTCATGTATATTTACCCTTTCTAAAAGAGCCGCACCGTTTGTGCGCGTGCACGGCGAGAGATGAATGCTGTCATATAATTGGTATGCCGATTATTCGTTTCTTCCTATAGTAGGCTTAAGGCTCCTTCGGCATATGATGTGATCTGTATGTCTGTCCCATTTTTGATTTGTTGAAGGATTGGCTGCCAGATGGATGTGGTCTGCATCGCGCGGTAAACTGATCGGCTGGTGAGGGTGCTTTTCTTCACTGTGCAGTGCTTACAGCTTGATGGGCAGCTTCAGCACTGCTGTTTTGCTCCGGTGGATTGTTTTAACAGACTGTTTTGTTCCAGCCTAGAGTTTTATTGTTTTTGTTTTTGTGACTGTTTTATTTTGTTGCTTTGTTTCCGTCTAGCATGTTATTGTTTTGCTGGTGACGGTTATTTCTTTTGCTGTTTTTGCTTGCTGCTTTGCCTTCCTGCAGTTCATTGCTTTGCTGGTGCTGCTGCTTTGGGGGCGGGGCTTCTTTTATCTTTTGCTCTGTGTATGCTGCTGTGCATGTGCTAGGTGTATGTGGCCAGTGTTTTGATAATCGTCCTGGCTGATTAGTTATTTGTCCTCATAGTTTGGAGGGTGTGCTGCAGCTACATTTTTGTTTTCTTTTATATATTACTTTTGTTTTATTTATTTCTTTTTTTCTTTGTAATTAATCAGTGTATTTATTTGTATTTCCTTTTTTTTTCTTTAGGAGCTGGGAATCTACAGAGGGCAGGCTAGCAGCTTATAGAGTGATGCGCTTATGTTTACACAGTGTGGAGTGGTATTAACCTTTTCCTAGTGAGTGGTTTGGTGCACGTGTGATCATGTAGGACTGGGCAAGAGTGAAGCCCTATCTCTAGCCTGTCCTTCTTTGGTTAATTTCCCAGCTCTGCTTTCTTTTTGTTGTGTGTTCTCTTGGTCTGGGATGTTTTAGTTTTTGATTTTAAATGATATTGATGTTGGTAATTTTTAATATATTTGTATGAATAAAGATTTGTATATTTTTTGCATCCATGTCCCTGTGTCAATGAGAGATTTGAACCTGTGTCCTACATTTTTCCCGGGTAACCATTCCTGGGTGGCGTAATCGGTAATTCAGTTAAGGGGAATTTGGGTTCCCAATATACAGTAGAGAAGGTTGCGCCGCACCACGCCGCCACACATGCATAGCATGGTATGGAGCAAGGCATAGTTTAGGTGCAGCAGGGCATAAGTGTGAGTCAATGGAACCTAACTCTGGGTCAATAAGACTTAACCTGCCATGACTTAAGTCTTATACCATAATTCTGAGTCAGGATGATTAAACTCTTTGCTAACAGTATATGACTCAAACATAACAGTTCATGATTATAAAAATCTAAACTTATTTTATGTTTTCATTAGGTGTTTGAGATCTCCCTTTTGACCTCGGTGTAAAGTTGGGTCAGTTGACTAGCAAACAGCACCTATTACTGGTTTGACAGCTTGATTAGCATTAGGTAGGATTTTTTTCTTTTTGAGTTTTCTTCCCCTGAACACCTCTCCATTTTTTGCTTCACGGGATGGAGTCCTTGCTGTTAGTAGATCTGGTTAGAACCCTCACCAGCATCCAAAATAGCCAACACCGAGACCATGCCTACATGTAAACAGAGCAGTTTGGAAGGGCAGTTTCCATCTACAGTATGACACAGGCTCAGGAGGAGAACTAGGGGTGCTTTGCAATTTGGTGCAGTCTCAGCTGTCCCAATGGGAGATTTTGAGCCATACCCCACAACAAACTGGCCAAATGGGCTTGCATAAGGGCCTGAATTCCAGTATGCAGTTGGCTGCTTGTGTAAATTTCCATGTACCATCAGGTCTTATAAGAACTTACACATGGTTTAACAACACCCTGCTTGAGAAGTGCGCTTAAAATTTCATCTATTCCTGAGGCCTTGGCCTCAGAGAGTGGATATTGTATGATGTACTGTACACAGGTTGCAAGTGTTTTAATTTAGCTTTATAAGGAACACAGTGTACTAACCCCACCTCATCCTTACAGTATGTTTAGCCCACAGACTGCTTGGCACACATTTAAGGGCAGCAGGAAGAGAGCTATTCTGTGAAGAAAGGAAACAATTATTTAGGGTGCTTTCACACCTACAGCATTTGGTGCGCACCAAACGTGTTTGGTCCCTTGGTTCAGTTCGTTTGCATTGATGTGAATGCAATCTCGGTACTTTGGTGCGCACCAAATCAATCGATCCGAGACCTGCCTGAAGGGGTGGTCTCGGACCGCTTTATCCGCTCTACTTTGGTACAGTTCGTCTGGTGTGAAAGCAACCAAACCAAATCTGATGAAATGGTATAGTTTGGGTAATGCACTTTGGGTATAAGATACGGGGTTGCGGGTAAAATTATTTTCCCTTCCTGATGACTCGATTAAATTTTTCAAGCTCGACTCGCGATGAAATCAAACCGCGGAGAAACGTGGAGTGCCGAAGAAATTAAGTGCCTCTCTGTATTCACATTAAAGATGAAAAAATGTGTGGCTGGGCTGTTTCGATCGGCCAACGGATTACCTGATGGATCTGCAGGAAGATCGCCGGCTAATAACAAAGTGATCATTCAGGAGGAGGGCACGTCTCTCCCTGAAGTGGCGCGCGATGCGCCATCGGCGAGATGAATAAACCAGGAAGCTGGTTTGGAGTCGCAGCCGCGAATCGTGTTCGAAATTAATTATATGAAAATAATGATTTGCACGTACAATGCAGTGCACGAGGATCAGCACCATGAGCGCAAAGCAACGCTGTTCCTCCATGATTATTGAAAGTGGCGAGATTTTCTGAAAATAGTCTGTTTCCGGTGCCGATGGGCTTCGCAGTCTATTTTGGTTCGTTTAGAACTCTGCATATGTGAAAGCAAACCGTACCAACGTCTGTTTACTACATTGTAACATTTTTCTGACTGGTGCGGACTAAAGCAATCGAACTATAGGTGTGAAAGCACCCTTACATGCACATTTGTGAGGTAGGAAAAAGGAACTGAATCAGGCACTTCAACAATGAGTTTCGCGCCAGAAAAAGTCAGGTACATGAGTAGTCTGCTCATTAAATCGCGTCCTAGCAGATTAAAAAGACAATTAGGCATACTGACAAAACGGTGAGAGAGATGAATTCCCTTATCTAAAGGACATGTAACAGTTACCTGAGGAGTAAAATAATTTCGTTGAGCAACCCCTTCAATTCCGACAGGGCTGATACTTTTATTTGAGAGCGGACCCTCATAATCACGACTCAAAGACGACATTGTAGCTTCCGTATCCACTACGTTCCTCATCTCGGGCCTTCGTGCGACATTCACAAGTCCAATGACCTTCTTTATGACAGTAATAACAATTACCAGACCTGGGTGTGTTCTGATGCTGCAGACCTCCTCTACATCTGTATCCTTCACTCTCCACAAACAAACATGCCACTTGTTTGTTTTCTAAAATACCATCTCCTTCCAGTGTTCTCACACGCTTGCCAAATTTTTTAATAAACATTGTAGAACAATCTGACAATTGAAACTTAAAAATTTTCATGATTTCTGGTTGACAATTATTCAAGAGGTGGTAAGGAAAAGTGGTTTAGGGTTTTCTTCAGGGACGGGCATACCACCCAAAAGAGTCCAGATCTCTTGAAATCTCTCAAGAAACTTGGACGTATTCTTACTCTTTTCTTTTCTACAATTAGTTACCTGTGACAGATTCTGACTAGCTTGCTGACGTGCAAGAAGATAAGTAGTTAGCTTTTAAAAGTTTCATAGCCTCATTAGAATTACCTCAAAGAAAGTCATATTCCCTCTTTTTCCTTCTCCTCCATCATCTATGTCATATGTCAATTTGTCTGTTTTAGGGTCAAAACATTTTACCGTTTATTATCAAATCAGCCTCATCGTACCCATCTCCCAAAACCGATTGCAAAATAAAGCGATAATCCACACCCATGAGCTGACAGTGCCTAGAAGCGTTTATCAGCATAGAAACAAAATGTAAAGGTTTGTTGGGAGAAGGGAGCATCTTAATAATGTCCTTCAGCGTGCTTACAGATGGTGGAAGGATTTTTGGGCCCTTTTGTCCCAAAAAACACGCAGTGTTTTCTTGTCGAGGTTTGGGGCGAGACCTCTCATCCGGACCTTCATCGTCCAAGTTATCATCATCCTCACCATCAGTATCCTCGCGATCATCCGAAAGAGGGCTGTCAGGAGTTCGTTCTGACACCTTCTTGGGAGTCTTTCCCTTTCCTGAGGCACACCCTTCCGACGAAGGTGAGCACAGCTTTGTGGGTATGGGGGAGACAGGCACAGATGGGCAGCTTACAAAAGGAGTAGTGGGATTCAAATTAGGATAGATTTTCTCAATAATTTGTTGGTTAGATGCTGATGTTACTATGTCAGCATGATATGGAGGAGGGATCGGAAAGATTGAGTGAATGGGCGGCTTGAATTTAGTTTTGGGTGTGACCTTTGGAATCTTTTTCTTCTGTATTTTAGTTTTCTTTTATGTCTAAGTATTTATCCCCAAGAGCTTTCATTTCTATTTTATAAATATGAATTAACCCGCGACAGAAAGAACCAATATCTTCAACAAACAACACACAATACAACAAAAAGGATAACAAAAGAGCTCAACAAAGACAACAACAAAGAGCGGGCAACAGAATACAGCTTCCACACTATGCTTCAATTCAAGGAACTGTTCAGAAGCGAGCAAGCGCGAAACAGGCGTAAAAGCCACAAGACAATCCTCCCCCGTATTATATATGGTCCAGATACCAAAAACCAGGGAGCGTGCTTGCTCTATCCTTATAGAGAAGATTAAAAAAGCAGCACTCACCTGATTAGAGGTATCCCGGACAGAGCCCCCAAATTGTAAGAATTTCTTGAATTTTGGTAGACCTCCTTTTGACTACTCAGTGCTCAGCCTGCATTCTGCTTGTCCCATCTGGTACCAGGGAACCCCCCAATGAAGCACACACAAGTCAGTGCTCAGTGAGAAGTTCAAAGTTTATTGTGGGAGACAGGAGTATATATACTGTACGCACACACACAAAGAACCAAAAAAAGTGGGTGCAGGAGTGTTTACATCTGGTCTGGAATGTTTATAAAAGATAAGGTGAAGAAGAACATAAACTTGGGAGTAGCTCTGCATTTACGAGCATTCAACAGTTTTACAACCTTTAACATAAACTACTATAGAATGTGTTTATTGAAAGTGCAGCTTATGTCGAGGTAAAAGAAAGAACAACACTCACGGACACAAAATATCATGAAACACACTGTTTTAAGCTTAGTTCACTCCGGTAATCAATTCTCTCTCATAAACAAAGAATCTCAGACACACAGGTTTCTTGTGCTTAACTTTACTTCACTCTCAATGATGTCACACACTCAAATTCCAATTCAACCATATATGGTCAAATCCTCACATCCTGCTGACCATATAGTACATATTGTAACATCTTTCCTTTGTTTTTTTTTTCAAAATGCACTGTATGCAAGAAACAACATAACATTACAACAAACAACTTGTGCACAACAACCTAACACTGTGTGCATACTTAAAATTGTACTCCAGTGTCTTAAGATCAGTTAAACATATTCAAACAAAATCTCTCAAGTGTGTTGGTCTCTTAACTATTCTACCACTTCTACAGTAGTTATCACAACTCTGTTGCGGGTGTCTGAATGGTGTGTGCGTGTTATGCGTGACTCTGGTACTGCCTTTGAATGTCCCTCATCTGGATGATTAGTCTGCTCAAGCTTGACAGTTGTGTCCCGTGTGTCTGCTCTCTGTGGTCCTCCCAGCACAGTCCTGAGATGTTTCCGATTTCTCCGTACAACAGTTCCGTTTTCCAACTTGACAGTGTATGATCGATTATTGGTCATCCTTTCCACCTTTGCTGGTGTCCAGTGTGCTCTACACTTCTTGTCCAGCTGAACTCTTACTTGTTCTCCCTCCTTCAGAGGTCTAAGATCTTTCGCTCCTCTGTCGTAGTAGTAGGCTTGTTTGCGTTGGTTGACTTCTACAGCATGCTCTGTGTTCACAACACCTGGCTGCAGGAGGCTGTCCCGTGTCGGCAGTAATGTTTTAGTTCTTCTGCTCATGAGTCTTTGGGCAGGACTGGCATTAAATCCCTGAGATGGAGTGTTCCTGTGCTCTAGTATAGTCAGGTATGGATCCGCTTTCGCTCTCTTAGCTTTTCCCATGAGCTGTTTGGCCGTCTTAAACGCAGACTCGGCTTTGCCATTGCTTTGCGGATATGCAGGAGACGACATCACATGCCTGAATTCCCAAGCTATGCTAAACTGTTTGAATTCCTGAGAGCTGTACTGTGGCCCGTTATCAGAGATTACTGTATCTGGGATCCCGTGTCGTGCAAAATGGGCCTTTAGCTTATGTATCACTGTGCTTGAGCTGGTATCAGGGAGATAATCAATTTCCCAAAAGTTGGAGAAATAGTCAACTGTGATGAGATATGCTCTGTTGTTGAATGAGAATAAATCTGTCTCGACTTTTGCCCATGGCCTTATCGGAATGTCATGTGCGCACATTGTCTCTTTCTGCTGTCGCACATCCACAGTTCTGCAAACAGCACACTTCCCTATGTGTTCTCTAATAGTAGCACTCATCCCAGGCCAGTATACACAGTCTCTTGCTCTTCGTAAGCAGCTTCCCATACCTAGATGTGATGCATGAATTCTGTCTATGATCTCTGTTCTCAGCTTTGCTGGTATCAGAGCTCTCTCTCCTCTAAAAATCACTCCATCTTGTTCACTAAGCTCTTCTCTTATAGAAAAGAATTGTCTTACCCCTTCTTTTAGTTGAGTTTTCTCCTCTGGCCATCCCTGAGCTATCACTTGCTGCAACATCTGAAATGTCTCATCCTTAGCAGTTTCTCTCTTTATCTTTTGTAGAATCCCCTCTGATATGGGCAGGTACTGCAACATGTTGATTGTCTCAATTTCTGTCTCTACCGATCCTTCTGCAACACACTCCGGTAGGTACGCTCTGCTGAGAGTATCCGCTAGGTGCATCAGTCGACCTGGCACATAGACAACATTAATGTCATATCGTTGTAGTCTCAAAAGCATTCTCTGTAATCTCTTGGGTGCATTAAGCAAAGGCTTTCTTATGATGGTTTCTAAGGGTTTGTGGTCTGAATGCACTTCAACTTTCCTGCCATAGGTGTACTGGTGAAATTTCTCCATTCCAAAAAGAATTGCCAGGCATTCTTTTTCTATTTGTGCATATCCTTTTTCTGTGGCTATAAGGGCTCTGCTGCTATAAGCGACTGGTTGTCCTGCCTGCAAAACTGCTGCGCCCAGGCCTGTCTCAGAGGAGTTACATTGAAGAACCAGATCCTCTTCTGGATTGTAGTACTTCAAAACAGGTGCCGAGGCAATCATTTGTTTCAATTTGTTGAATGCGTCTTCCTGTACGTCAGTCCACTCAAAACTCACATCTTTGTGTGTCAGCTGTCTCAATGTGTCACAGCTGTGTGCAAAATTTGGACAAATAGTTCACCATACCTAATAATCTCTGGAGTCCCTTCACATCTGATGGCCTGGGCATCTGCAATATGGCTCTAACCTTCTCTGGGTCAATCTTTAGTCCTTCGGAAGTCAGTCTGTGTCCAATGTATGGCACCTCTTTCTGTCTTAGCTTGAGTTTGTTAAAGTTTAGTTTGATGTTTCTGTCTCTACAACGGTCCAGAAGTTGTCTTAGTTTTGTGTCATGATCTTTCTCAGCTGCCTCATCGTTGTCGCCTTCCCCACAGACAAGGATGTCATCTGCTATTATCCGAATTCCTGGAAGCCCCTCCAATGCCTGTGTCAACCTGTGCTGGAACACTTCTGGAGCTGGGCTGATTCCCATGGGCATTCTAATCCATCTATATCTGCCACATGGCGTTGCGAAGGTAGTGAGGTAGCTTGACTCTTCTGAAAGCCTTATGTGCCAGAACCCGTCCTTCACGTCACACACTGTAAAGACTCTCGCTTTGGTCAGATCGGGGAGAAAATGTTGATGTCTCAGAGCTTTGTTTAGTGGTCTTGGGTCAATACAAATTCTGAGTTTTCCAGATGGTTTTTTCACCACCACCATGCTGCTAATCCAATCTGTGCTCTTTTCCACCTGAGCTATAATGCCTCTCTCTACCAGACTTCCCAGCTCATCTTTTAGATGTTTCATTAGTGCCACAGGAACTCTTCGCTTTGGAAGTCTCACCGATTTCACTGCAGGATCCACCTCTAGGTTATATTCTCCTTCCAAGCATCCATCTCCTTCAAATACATCAGCATACTCCCTATGCATGTTGCTCTTGTCCCATGGTTCCTTTTCTCTGCGTCTTTCTGTGGTAACAATATCATCAATTGCCATAATATTTTCATGCTGTATTCTTACCAGATCCATTGCTTGCACTGCCTTGGTTCCCAGCAAGGGCACTGACGAAGTTTCCTCGACTACAATGAACTCCAGCCGGTAGAGTTTTCTGTTTCTCGGGTTTCTTATTTTTATTCTGCATTTTCCGACTGGTTTCAGGGTGTTCTTATTATACATGACCAAAATCTGTTCTGTCTTTTCTATCACTGTGTCAGGGTTTAGCAGCTGAATGGGGATTACGTTACAACTGGCTCCGCAATCTAGTTGAAATTTTACTAGTCTTTCTCCTATCAACATGGTTGCAAAAAGTTGTTTTTCCTGTTTGTCCTCCCTCATCTGCAAACTAAGGCTTAGGATTTCCTGAAACGGTTCCTCTTCTATTTCTGCTACACAATGTATTCCTTTTCTCTTAATCTCTTTTGTTTTGCATGTGGCAGCAAAATGGTTCAGCTTGCCACATTTTCTGCATTGCTTTCCATAAGCTGGGCAACTCAGTTTTTTCCACTCATGCTGTTTTCCACAGAATTTACACTTAGATGTTGGCGTTTGTTTGGCTCCCTGACCTTGTTTAATTCTCTGTACTGTGTGCACTTCTTCAGCTTTCTGTCCCTCGATGGTCATCACATTCTCTTTTGACAGTTCTGATGCTCTACAAATCCTTATGCATTTCTCAAGCGTCAGGTCTGACTCTCTTAAAAGACGTTCTCTCACTTGTGAGTTCAGTATGCCGCACACAATTCGGTCTCTAATCAGTGAATCTTTAGCCGAACCAAAATTGCACGTGTCTGCCAGCACTTTCAAATCAGTAATATACTTGTCAATCATTTCGCCTGAGTTCTGATTTCTGGAGAAAAACTTGTACCTTTCTACTGTTTCGTTCGGTGCCGGATTGCAGTGGTTTCTGAACGCGGTTAACAGCCATTCCAACGTCAGTTCACCGTCAGCCGGGCGGGCAGTGCCTAGCGTCTTACTCAGTTCTCTCCCGGTTTCTCCGATTAGATATTGGAAAACTTTTACCTTCGTCTTGTCATCCGCATCTGTAAGCGATAAATCAATGTACAGGGAAAACTCCTCTTCTCATGCTTTCCAAGCTTTTGGTATGTTCGTTGCATTCCAGTCAAAATTCGCTGGAGGCTTCAATCCGAAAGCACCCTCCATGATCAGCACGCGTCTCTCTTAATTGCGCTTTTTTTTTTTTTTTTCCCCGTAGCAATTTACTTCAATCTTTCACTTTTCTTATTGGTAATTTACCGCTGCCACCATGTTTTAAGCTTAGTTCACTCCGGTAATCAATTCTCTCTCATAAACATAAAATCTCAGACACACAGGTTTCTTGTGCTTAACTTTACTTCACTCGCGCATCTCAATGATGTCACACACAGGGATGTATACTGCCCAGCTGGTCAACATTAGCTCCTTGACAGGGACATGCAACGGTGAGAGGGCTCTGTTCCTCTTAGTGGGGATTCCCCTTAATGTGAATATTCCTTTGGAACAGTCACGCAATGAAACATTCAAGCATACCTTTAACCATTGCTCAACAATGGCAATGAACAGTATAACAGGGGGGGGGGGCTCATTTATATGAATTCGCACTAGGAGATTGGACATTGAGCTACAAATGACTTACAAAGTGGTAAAGACCCTATAAGGACACACAGATAGTTGGAAATGTTGACTGTGAGGTAAGATGAACAGAGACGCAATTCACTTCAGATTTTCCTGGTGCCTGTGGCTCTGGTGATTGTTACCCTTAAGAGAGTGGAACTGGAACCAGAGGTAAGTCCAAAAGAAAAGGCCAAATTCACTTCTATCCCCTTTGGAGACCTACGCTCACCATCATAGAAAGCACTTTCATAGTTCAGAGTTCACTTCTTGCTTTTGTTCAACACTGCTCAACAAAGGGATATTGGCAGATCATTTAGACTCGCACAGAAGAGATACAAACCTCAAATGTTACTTCTGATTAGGTGGTTGGGTGGACAAAAGTCAGACAATAGGCAACTATTTTGTTACTTGCAGCAGTCATAGTATAAACTTTGATAAAGGGAGGAGATCAAAGTAGAGTGGGCTACTGTAGACATGCTGAACAAACCCCTTAGATATAATTTTTTTTACTGCTCTTCCATTCTCCACAGGTTTATCTTCTTTACCTGTGATAGCACTGCAAAGTCTGCACAGTGTTTTAGTGCTTTTAGTGTTTGTTTGTTGTTTATGAGTGTGTGTGTGTGCGACTGCATGTTAGTATATTTGTTTGGCTAATGTTAGTTAGCTCATTTTCTTTGTCAGATTACACTGGCGGTTGCTTATGTATTCTTTTAAGTTCAAAAAGCAGACATTGCTGGAAATCTGAGCTCCCTGTCTGCTGGTTCTCAGTTGCTGAAAGACCTCCAATGCCCCGGGCTCAATACAAGAATTACCCCACGCCTTATAAATAACAAGAGTAAGGATTCAAAGCCAGAGCAGGGGAAAGCCACAACAGTGGATGTGGAACAGTGGAAACCACAGTTTAAACTTATCTCAACCTGTTCTAAAATCATGCACACCAAAATTGGCAACACTCTTGGTGCTTTTGCTCCCTTTGTCCAAAAATTTGCACAGTTTAATATATATATATATATATAGATGCTTTATTGAACAAATGAGGATTTACTAATTGGGAACCTACAGATGATGCCATTTCTCATCTCCTCCCCACATCACTCACTCACCTGGACACTCGGAAAGGGAATTATGTTAAAATGCTCTTTGTCGACTACAGGTCAACATTTAATACCATAATTCCCTCCACACCTGGGACTCAGCTCATCTCTGTGTCAGGGGATCTCCAACTTCCTAACTGGCAGACCACAGACAGTAAGGATGGACAGACCTGTCTCAGCTTCCCTTACTCTCAGCACTGGAGCCCCCCAGGGTTGTGTTCTGAGCCCCCTGTTGTACTCTTTGTACATGTACGACTGCTTGGCCACTACCAACTCGACCACCGTCATCAAGTTTGTTGATGACACCGTAGTGGTGGGCCTGATCACGAACAATGATGAGACGGCCTACCTATAGGAGATTGGAAATCTGGAGAACTGGTGCCAGAGGAACAATCTCCTCCTGAACGTCAACAAGACAAAGGAGGAGTAAAGTGGACTTTAGTATAAAGCAGGAGAGGAACTACCAGACCCCTGTCATCAACAAGAGCCCAGTGGAGAGAGTCGACAGCTTCAGATACCTCGGTGCTCACATCATGAAGGATCTGTCATGGTCCTGTCACATCAACACCATAGTGAAAACGGCCCGGCAGTGTCTCTACCACCTTAGACGCTCGAGAGACTTCAGACTGCCCTCCAGAATGCTCAGGAATTTCTACTTCTGCCCCATTGAAAGCATCCTGACGGGAAACATCACGACCTGGCTTGGAAACACCATGCAGGACAGACGTGCAATACAGAGGGTGTTGCGATCAGCTGAGAGCATCATCCGCACCCGAGCTCCCTGGCCTGCACTCAATCTACAGAAAGTAGTGCTGGACCAAGGCCAGGATTGTTTGTGAAGGGCATCAGCCACCCCAATAATGGAATGTTCTCTCTGTTGCGGTCTGGAAAGCCATTCCGCTCCCTGAAGGCCAACACAGAGAGACTGAGGAGGAGCTCTTCCCGCAGGCGATAAGGTCTCTCAACCACAACACCACAGAGAACTAATACCATCTTTTTTAAACATCCAAAATTATGACACTGTCTCTTCGCACTCATCCTGGACATTCATGCACACTTACATATTTATATTTTCGCTTCTGGATCATCGCACTTTAATAGGACACTTTTTGTGCATATTTGCACACCCCCCAGTCATTGTTCTTAATTTTTTTCTTTATTTTACACTAAATTTCTATATTTTGCAGAATGTACAGAATGTCCTTATTTGTACAGAATATTTAAAATTTTTATCCTAGTTAAATTTATTTTCTATTGTATTTCTTTTTATTCATATTTATTTCTTATATATAAGCTTTTATTTTCTTAAGGTCACAGGCGGTCGTATAAGCATTTCACTACATATCGTACTGTGTATGACTGTGTATGTGACAAATAAAATTTTAATTTGAATTGAAATACATTGGAGCCGAACAGTCCATTCAACAAGCATGAATGTAGACACTGCCATGTGCAAGATTTTTCCTTGATGGCTAAGAAGATGAAGAGAGAGGCTGTAGCGCAGCCACATAAGGGGTTTGCTATTTGGGCTAAAAATAAAGTGGTAAGTAAAAGAATAAAACCACCAGGCCTTTTTAACAACCCCTATACGGTTTATCTTTGTCTCCATGACGACGGTGTTTTGGTTCCGGGGTTAAGCTCTCGCACGCATGCGCAGACGTGCCGCGGGGGAGCCCCGATGACCTATCGGGTCACGTGTGCCGGTATAAAGCCGGAACCGGCATACTACTCGGGATGGAGAGATGAGTCAGCGCGCTGCATTTTTGATGAGAGAGAGAGCCTGTTTGGATGTTTCGTGGATTACTTTTCCGGATTTTCATTCAGAACCCTTCTCATTCCGTTTCCTCGTTCTCCCGGATTTGCCATCTTTTCCTGTTGAGATCGAGCCATGTCTCCCGTACACCATTACACCCTTACAATAACACGGACTTGGACATTCATACAGTACATACGCACACACACCCACACACAAGCATACATTACACCAGTGGTTCTCAAAGTGTGGGGCGCGCCCCACTAGTGGGGAATACAGACATGACAGGTGGGGCGCAATGAACGGGAGGAAATTAGTGGAAAATAATAGGAAAGTACCTATTCTAATTCATGCTGTTCTTTATTGATAATGAAGAGCGTGCGCTCAAAACAATCACACACAAATAAATGGATCATTAATACAAGTAAATTGAATTGAAACCTGCGCGACCCACTGGGCAGCGCTGCGCGACTCTGACATAAATAGACCGCGCCGACCATCAAAGTACATTTTACCCCCGCTGGGATGCGCACGTACAAACCAGGCATGGCAAGGCGGAAACAATATTAAACAGTCCTGACATTTTAAATAAACTGAGTCGCGCAGGTTTGTGATTCGAGCAGGGCTGCTGAAGTTAATCCGCGCTGCGCAATCCGCCGGGCTGCGCAAATAAACCAGATCATCACTGCACTATTCAGATAGTCGCGCTGCGCTGTATTTGCGCAGATATTTGGTTCAATCGGGTGCCACGGTTTCGTCCCACTTTTGATGTGTTTGGCTTCACATACACTTCGACAATGGAAGAAGACGGTCCAGGAGCAGTGAGTTTGCTTACATGTGACGAAACCAACAATGAGGAGATTGTAAAGAAAAAAGGTGCATCATCTGTGGTGTGGAATTGGTTTGGGTAGAAGAAAAGTGATACGAATGAGATGAACGTGATTTGGAAGGTACGCAAATGCACTGTTTTAACAAGTGGTGGAAACACATCAAACCTTTTCTATCATCTGAAATCCAAGCTTCCAAACGAATATGGCCAAAGTAAAAAAAAATAAAATGCGGCAAACCTCAGCAATTCACAGTTTAAATAAAATTACATTATGTAAAACAGTTTCTTTGTGTTTGAATTTTTATTTATGCATTTTCAGATACAAATTGCTATATTGTGATATATATCGTTATCGAGGTAGGAAATAGCTTCTACCGTGATAGAAGATTTTGGTTATATCGCCCACCCCTAATGAAGCCTATCTTGAGCTTGGATTCATGGTGGGGATGGAGGGGGCAGAAGAGAGACCCGTTTGTGTTTTGTGTCTTAAACCGCTGGCAGCAGACCGCATGAGACCCAACAAATTAGGAAGACACTTAGAGACAACACACTCCAGTCACGTTAATAAGCCACTCGACTTTTTTCAAAGAAAGCTGGCAGAATACAGACAGCAGGATAATCGCATGGTAAAATCTGAATCAGTGGACAGCAAAGCACAAATGGCTTCATTCAAAGTTGCATACAGAATTGGCCAGTGCAAAAAAACTACAAACGATTGCTGAGTAGCTAATAAACATGGGGTCAATTATGCAAAGATATGTGACAACGTAAGCCTTGTATAACAATTGCACGTGTATTTGATCTATTTTGAACTTGGTGTTGTTTGATCTTATTGGTTTAGAAATTGATATTTCAATAAACAGTAAACTTGGCCGATTTCGTTATTTTGTTGACAAGTGGGGCTTGAAAATTCGCTCACCCCCTTAAGTGGGGAATGACAGAAAAAGTTTGAGAACCACTGCAATACACCCTTTGTTTATAATTGTATATTTTGTATATATTGTTTGTTTTTGGTGCACTTTAGTTATTTGTTTATATATATCCTTTTTCTTCATTTTAATACACTTTGGTTTGGTAATTGTGTTTGTTGTCGTGTGTCTTCTCTTGCTCCGCAAAGGTTGCGCAATACCGGAAGTAAGTGTTATCGGCCCTTATTTAGATTTTAGACCCCAAATTTGTGTAATTAGCTCAAATATTAAATCTCAGCGTTACAAGGCAACAGATGAGACTGTAGTTAAAATGAGTTAAATTGCTAGCTGTGAATGAGTTGCTCCCTTAATGTATTTATAAAGACTCTTATATGTTGTCACGATCAAAATTTTTACACTGTGGGTACAGCAGGGTAGTGCATCTTTTTCTTTCTTATTAAGCAGTGTAGTGAAGAATAAGCTTTTCTGATGATTATGTGGTTTTGTTTGTTTGTTGTTTATGAATTGGGAAATTTGCCATTGCTGGGTATTCCTTCATATCACATTTCTTCCTTTATTATTGAAACAGCTATAAATCATGACTTGAAAAATCTTTTATTTAAACAGTTTTCATGCCATTTTAAATACTTTGATCTTTTTTATTCTACTTTGTCAATTAAATTTTTTTAACTGTACTATAATTCTATAGTAACGGATACAGGCAACACGAAATGTTAAAATCACACATGAATAACTACTGGAGTCTTGGGCACTGAAATAATTTTTTTGGAATAACACACTTGACCTATGTAACACTGACAGGTAAACCTGTTTACAAAGAGATTAAGATCATTTTGGGAAGGCACACCAACAGCCACATATGTTCCACCATACTGCTGAATGCTAAAGTTATTTGGGTTTAGGTACAGGTAGTCCGCTGAGTCAGGGTTCTGGCGGACACAGCGACCGTTGCCTTGGCACAGTGTCTGACTGCAGAGTTTTGCAGATGCAGTTACGTTGGCTACATAAAGGTTAAGTGTCGAGGGCAGATAAGAAGCCAGTGCTTTACATGAAGCCTGAAAGGGAGAGAAGAGAGAGAGAATGCATTTAATATAGAAATATATTAAATATAGAAAATGATAGAAATTGTAATATAGAAAATTAAATATAGAAAATATATTTTGTTCCTGTTTTTGTAGGTACGAAAACAAATTATAGATCAAATCAAAAATTTTAAGAAAGAAACTGTACCTTTATTTTACCTAATAAATAATCAGATTAAAACTGATCCAAAAGAATTGCCATGTTTTTTTTGTTTTTTTTTTAGATTTTTGTTTTAGATTTTAAACATACTGGAAAGCCATTTGAGCTATTTGACATATTTCAAAAAAATATATTTCAATTGTAGATTTCTGGAAGTCGGCATATTTGCTATTTACTGTACATACATCGGTGTTGTAGTCAGCACTTGCACCCCAAAGCACTACACCTGATGCACCTAAAGCTGCACTCTCTCCAATGGTATGGACTAGATCTATCTAAGAAGAAACAAACATAAATGAGGAAAAATACAGCAAATTTGCATCATATGCAAATATTTCCCATATATACACATGCAAGTTCACAAAACCGTAAAAGTGAAAACTTTGTTTGACTGTATACAGTATATGTATATAACACAGGCAGTTTAGTGCTATGCTATGATAAATACAGTAGTTGTTCCTGAAGCTATGATCTCACCTCACTCAGAAATACTTTGTTTTGATCACTAAAAACAGGGCGCAGGTAGACATAAATTGGTGCGGTGTAGAGGGACTTTGGAAGAGCTGACACCCTCACAGCTTCCTTCACCATCCCCCGGACAAACAAAGCTGCATCAGGTTGTTTCCTCAGGCTGAATGGCAAATATGCTGAGGGAAATAAAGCTGTACTGGACTCCCACAGCCAAAGGAGCTCATTGTTGCGAGTTTGCTCAATCTCTGGGCATTCACCTGTGTATTTTGGACTTCCCCATCCATAGTTATAACAATCTGGAAACAGATAGAAGCCCCAAAGGTAGTTTGGCCGTAGTTTGATCCCCAGCTGCATGTTTTTTTCCATATAAGCCCTGGCTGCATTCTGAAATTGCTGCCTAGCGACAGAATCAGCCTCACTGGAGGACAGAAGCGGATTGTTTTCCTTTGCATACTGAATGGAAAGCTTCCGATAGATGTTTTTGGAGTCCCAATTCCTGGCCCACAGTGGGCACCATTCCTCCCAGTCAATCACAGCCAAGCCTGGGGTGAATTCAGGAATATACTGAGTGATTTCATTATGGGCTTTTGTGAGGCTGGCTGTCAGGTTTCCTTTCTGTGGAATGCCACCATTAAACTCTCTTCCAGTACTAGTTTGTGTGTATGGGTATAGCCCAAGCCGATTGGAGTAGAACAGGAAAAGAAACTGATCAGGTTCACTGGCCGGTGTGGTCACTGCTTGAAAGACAGAAAAGTCCAAAGGAATCTTGAGGTTTTGGCACACATGTGTAGGTGCGTTCCATATGACTGCAAAAGGTGTATCCTTAAAAATTGGAGCAGCTGTAGGGAACAGAGACCAGGCAGTGCCAAGGTAAAAGCTTATAAAGTTTATAATAAGCAGGTAAGTACGTTGTCCTCTCTCTCTGCGATGACACATTGTCACACCCTAAAACCAATGTAGAGCAACACAATCAGGACAAATCATAGGCATCTAAAACACATTCCTATATGGAACATTTTTCTTCTTATGACTAACGGGCTATTGCGATATACTGTACACAGAAATGTGTTAATACAAAGAGAACAATATTATAATACTAGACACATTTGCAAACACAAGTTAACTCAAAAAATATCCAAACATACCAATTGAGCGCTACTAATGTAAATAAAACTAAAGCAAGCCAGCATTATATATATAGTTTCCTGCATCTTATCAAAAATTGTTATATTTGTTTATGATAACACTTAAGTGGCCATTACATGGCAGTCTCCAACCTTCTAGTTCTTCTGAGCCTATGATCATTAAAATGTTATATGATTTGATGTCTTTTTGGTTAGATGTGCATAGCTGGTTGTCATTTAAAATGAATAACGTTGCTTCATTTAATTCTAATGATATATTTTATGGATGTACAGTATGTATTTGTGTGTGAAAATGTTACCTGCTGAAGGAGCATGTTTTAAAAGCTGGCGATAAATACACATTGAGTTTGTGGAAAATTTAAAGCAGTAGGAAGTTTTATTAATTGTATTACCGTACTTAACCTCAGATGTTTACCCTAAAGCTATTCAGTTTCTGTGTGACCTGTAGTGAATATAAAATGTTACGATGTTAATAGCACTACCATGTCTATATTGTTATCATAATGGATTTATAATATTTATAAACTATAAATGATCAGGCTTCTCTATTTTTATTTTTAATTACAGCAACTAAAAAGCACAGGCTCCAGCATGGTCAAGAATGTAATACATGTGACATTCACATGAATGCAAGGATCTTCCTAGGGGAAAACTTTAGTAGCTACAGTAAGTATTTCTTCTGTGTGATCATACCAGATGAGCTAGCCTTCGCTCCACACATTCAGCTTGCATTGGCAGCTTTTGACCCTATCGCCAGTTCAGTGTTGTAGCAAAATTGGATAGGGAGCTGTAACAACTGTCAATGTAATTACAGCCTACAAATGTAAGTAACCACAAACATACAGTAATACAAATCAGTTTCTATTATTCATTGGCAGGAATTTGTTACATGTGTGGGAAGAGGGAAAAGCTTCAGTTTTAAAAATTAATAACACCCCACAGATGTTATATTTGGTTTGTAAGAAATTTATTACACTTGACATGGGGTTATTACATTTACTGTCAATTTGCTGTTTTTTTTCTTCATGGACAGGGTCAGCAGAAAGTTAACAAGATGGTGTAGATCACAAATTTTCTTTTAATGCTTTTTTACAACTGTTGCTAATTTACTGTTTCCAGATCCAAATGCCAAATATATTTGGTGGACCAAAAAAAATATAACATTCAATGTTTTACATTTGTTTACTGTCCTTTTCTTTATTCAAAATAAAAAAATTTGGTACAACAAATATATTTACATGTTTATTTGATAAACAATATTACTGAATATGCAAAGGGAAAACACAGTTATAGCTACAATATCCTGTAACTCTTTACTATAGCCTCTCATTTGGTTCTTTAAACCCTATGGTGTACAAACATCATAGACTGTAAATCTGTGACGGTGACATACTGTAGGTTAAATTAATGTAAGTGGCAAAGTATCCTGAAAAATTGTTCAGTATTTTATTATATTTATTTTAGAATACAGGTTTATGCATGAGAACAAAATAAATAATAAAAGCATCTCTTCGGATTACTTGAATATAGCTTAACTAAGAGACACCATGAATGAATAAAAAAAGCAACAAAAAAGTTATTTTCCTGTGACAAAAATGAGAGATTGGGTATCTGTTTCAGAGGTTTTCCTTTTTTAAACAATTCTGCACACAAGAAAACATTAATTTTAAACATTAATGTAGCAAGATTTTGCCTTAATGACAGTGGAGTGAAGCTGGCATGGACTTCACAAGTTTGTGCAAAACATTATGATTAATTTTAGGTGAAATCAGTGTATTCTGAACATTGATAGAGAGATAAAGCATGTGGAAAACTGAACCTTTTGTACAAATCAGTGAACATGGTTCATTCATCTTCTATACCGCTTTATCCTGTATTTAGGGTCGCGGGGACCTGGAGCCTATCCCAGGAGACTCTGGGCACAAGGCAGGGTACACCCTGGACAGCATGCCAATCCATCGCAGAGCACACACACAGGTCAATTTGGGAACGCCAATTAGCCTAATCTGCATGTCTTTGGACTGTGGGAGGAAACCGGAGTACCCGGAGGAACATGTACCATTGAGAACATGCAAACTCCATGCACACAGAGACGGGAATCGAACCCGGACCCTGGAGGTGCAAGGCGACGTGAACATGGTTAATATAATTAAAAAGAGAACTAGGGACTGTGCAGAATCTTGATTTTTAAAATGAACCACAAAGTACCTCAGCAAAATATAAATTGTTAATAAAAAATATAAAACTTGTAAAAAATTTAAACATGTAGTACTGCAAATATTGGGCTACAATATACAAAAGTTTTGCAAACTTCTGATGCTTACAGTTAGTACATCAGTACTAAATTAATATTAGTAAACGTTTTAAATATGTCCACCAGTCTCATGAAAGACTGGGCTTTGATCCCCACACAAACAATGCCTTCTCAATGCTGCTCTAAGCCAAGATAAAATAGTTGTAAAACCTGTGCTAAACCAAATACTATGTGGTATATTTGTACATTTATATATAAGAACTTGGGACAGGTAAAATGAGTCTTCTTAAGATGTTGACTGAAATTTTTATTTTCATTTAGAGTAAATTGTTGACTTTCTAGAACACTAAGACAATTCACTTAGCAAATATGCAGCAAGCAATACTATTAGATGACCACTGACTCTTCTTTTACTATACTCAAATCCGGAGGGAATTTGAGCTCTGCATTGCTGATTCCCATAGCACTGACAAGTAAACTTGTCAGCCCAGACAGTGAGGTCGGTGATGGAAGGTTCCCCAGTGATGTTGTACATCCCATCAACCATCTGGATATTAAAGCTTTTTATGTTGAGGTGTAGGTAGTCATACGAGTCATTCCTTTTACGGACACAGCGCCCATTACCTTGACATAGCCGGTCACTGCACAGCTCAGCTGCAGTTGTAACATTGATGATGTATTTATTAAGTGTGTTAGACAAATACGTAGAAAGGGATTCGCATGATGCCTAAATAAAAAGAGAAGGTGGAGATTAATTATGATTTATAATACAGGAGCAATGGCTCCACACATTACAGGTTGTCCCAAAAGTATTGGGACAAATATCTGGGATTTGTCCCAAAAGTATTGGGACAAATATCTGGGATTTTTTCTTTCTTTCTAGGAAATAACAATAAAAACCAATTAATCACAATAAAGATGAAATATGAAAAGTACCTTGTCTTTAAAATCAGAACTAGATCCCCAGAACACACATCCAGCAGCCCCCAGAGCTGCACTCTCACCAATACTCCGAACCAAGTCAGTATTCTTTGTGATTGCTGCATTGCTAAGCTGTGAAAATAAATTTACTTTAATTACTATGTAAAAGTTCTTGCCTCTTGCATGTATAGCTCATTCTGTTCTCGCAAAAGTGGTCGGAGGTATAAGTAAACAGGGGTAGTAAAGGGCTGCTGAAACATAACCGCCACTCTCATTGCCTCTAGCACCTGGTTTCGGGTAAAAAGTGCTGCATTCTGGGTTCCACTAAAAGAAACAGGCAGGTATGCTGATGGGAAGAGAGCAGTGCTTGCCTTCCACAGCCAGAGAAGTTCAGTATTTAACTGTGTCGTTTTCTGAGAGCATGTCCCTGTATAATTTGGGTTCAGAAAATCATAGTTTCCGCAATCAGGAAACAAATAATATCCCCAGAGAAAATTTGGTCTTTGTGAGATTCCTAACTGCAAAGTTTTTTCCATGAAATTTCTGGCAGTTTTCTCAAATTGCTGTTTAGCTTGCAATGTAGCTTGTTGGCTTGTAAGAGATGGATTCTGCTGAAGGGTGTAGTTTATGGACAACTCCTTATAGATCACTCTTATGTCTGTGTTTTGGTCAAACAAAGGCAACCACTCTTCCCAATCAAGGACAGCCAGGCCAGGTGTGGATGATGGAATGTACTGGGTGAACTGTTTTTTGGCAATTTGTAGACTGGCACTTATGTTTCCTTTCTGTGGAATACCACCATTGTACTGTATGGAATTGTTGAGGTCAACATAAGGAAATAGCCCTATTCGATTTTTGTAGAAGAGGGTCAGTGTTTGATTCGGAACTGTGGCTGGTGTGGTGATGGCCTGAAACACATCCAAATCCAATGGGACCTGCAGTTGACTGCATTTGGAGATGGGAGCATTCCATATGACCGAAAATGGTTTAGTGAAAAGTGGGGCTGCTGTTGGTGGAAGAGCAGATGAAAAACACAACCCAGCCAGGTTCAAAAGAATGAGGGAAGGAAGCTGCTGCATGTTTCTCTGTTTGAGAAGTGTTGCACATCCACTTTTTACCTGAAAGTAAAAAAAAAGTACATCAGCCATGCTGTCAAGACTTTTAAACTACTATACATTACTGGACCATTTTGCCACTTTAGAAAGGTGAATTTTTCGTTTTGATCAGTAATTGCATGATTAAACGATAACAATGAAACATATTGGACACCGAATATTTTTAAAAAGGTAACTGCACGGCACATAAACAATAGCAGTATTGTTAAACTGATGCTTAAATAGATTTTTCCATGTGTATAAATGGCAAGAAAAAGATAAAGTAATTAAATGATCAGTCCTCAGCGAGAGAGAGAGAGAGAGAGAGAGAGAGCACAAATTAGTAATGACAAACTGAGTGGCTATGGTAATATCCAGGAAGTTCAGTCCAGTACAAAGAAAGCAGTGTTAGTCTTACAAATGGGTAACAAAGAAGCCAACTGGACAAAAATACCTACAGTCATTGGAGAAGTAACGTCTAAATGAGAAAATTAAGTATAAGTACTTATACCTGGGCTAGAGCCACCATAAAATGTCATTAGACCCAACCAAGTTGCAAAGGCAGACATGAGATAGTGAAGAAGAAGAAAATAACACCATTCCTGTCTTCGTAGGCCTAAACTAGGGGTGGGCGATATAACCAAAATCTTCTATCACGGTAGAAGCAATTTTCTACCTCGATAACGATATACATCACAATATAGCAATTTGTATCTGAAAATGCATAAATAAAAATTCAAACACAAAGAAACTGTTTTACATAATGTAATTTTATTTAAACTGGGAATTGCTGAGGTTTGCCGCATTTTTTTACTTTGGCCATATTCGATTGGATTTGTAATAAACCTAATTTGATTTTGTTATATTGTGCTAATGTTAGATGCACAGGCGCTCGTGAGGTGTCTATGTGTGTGTGAGGTTTTTATCCCCTTGGGGCTTGCCGTAGAAGGCGCATGCGCACTTCCTGCTCTAGAGTGTCGCGTGTTTTGGAGTTTGTTTGTTTTTGTGAATAAAGGAGAATAAACAGTTGATAAGGATTTTGTGTGCTCTCGTTTTTACTGTTTTTACACTCGACTGAACCAAATATCTGCGCGGCCCAGTGGACAGAGCAGCGCGACAATCTGAATAGCGCAGAGATGATCTGGTTTATTTGCGCAGCCCGGTGGATCGCGCAGCGCGGATTAACTTGAGCAGCGTTGCTCGAATCACAAACCTGTGCGACTCACTGTTTTTTATTTTAAAACAATTTATTTAAAATGTCAGGACTGTTTAATATTGTTTCCGCCTTGCCATGCCTGGTTAGTACGTGGGCATCCCAGCGGGGTAAAATGTATTTTGATGGTCAGCGCGGTCAATTTATCAGTGTCCCGCAGGTTTGTGATTCGAGCAGCGCTGCTCAAGTTGGTCCGCACTGCACGATCCACCGGGTCTGGATATTTGGTCTGCCCACGCCGGATCAATCGGTTGCTACTTTAGATGTGTTTGGCTTCCCATAGAAGTGAATGTGTCACGTGATCTCGACCGTGATTAAGACGATAGACCAAAATCTCTATCGGTTGACAAATTTCTACCGGTTAACCGTGTATACCGGTATATCGCCCACCAATGAGGGAGGGCAAATGATTGACTAGTGCTGCTTTGATTGATGAAAGAATGCACCCCTGCCCTCAAGCAATTTTGTTTAAGATCACATTAAAATATTTAACTGTTTCAAAGTATTTTTGAAATAGCCAGTTTCACATTAATTTTAAGAAGAAGACCCATACAAAATATCAAACCAACAAAGTCGACATATCCCAGCTAGTGCAGTTAAATAGTATAAAATCAATCGCTTTGTATAAAAGAACCAAATTTGTAATTTATCAATTTATTGTTCCCGTATTCTCAGCGTGCAACTGTGAAATAACAACAATTTAAACTGTGCAATTCTCCGGTGCAATAACACCATTTTAAATTGTGCAATATTATCCTAGTGCAATTCGGACCTATTGCATTTCATTTGCAAGTGTAATTATTGCAATGTTTTTCTTTTTCTTTTGTGTTTATACACTGTACTGTCTGTACTTTTTATTTGCACATTTTTCTATGCTGCTGTGACAAAAATTATCCCAATGTGGGACGACTAAAGGTATATCTTATCTTTTCTATTAGTAAATACCATTCTATTAGTATATACCATATCAGAAGGTTTTTCCAGTTTTTTCTATTGACCAACCGACAGCTTAGAATTGTTGCTTGGTCTTTTACTCTTGCGAAATGCAGTATGCAACACCAGTGAACCAAAAACAAATCATTCTAATAGCTTATTCTTCTAAACTCATCTACACTTTCATCTACAACTGAATCTGTTAATTAACCTTAGTCACATAATTGCATAAAATGGCATTTGGATGACATCTGACCCAGACATTGTCTTTGTTATAGCAGCAGTGAAAAAAGGGAGCCCTGCAGCCACAGATGAGGCTGTCCATGGCGCCACAGGGAACCACCTTAAGCACATGGATGGAAGAACAGTAGGGGGCATTATTCTACAAAAGATTAAAACAGTGGTTATGTGACTTATACTTAATCTCCAATAATCTTACTCTGTATCGCACTACTTCAGTAGAGTGAACAATAAAATAAGGCAGAAGTCCTGCACTTAATGTACAAACCAAATTCCAAAAAAGTTGGGACACTAAACAAATTTTGAATAAAAACTGAATGCAATGATGTGGAGATGGCAAATGTCAATATTTTATTCAGAATAGAACATAGTTGACAGATCAAAAGTTTAATCCGAGAAAATTTATCATTTTAAAGGAAAAATATGTTGATTCCAAATTTCATGGTGTCAACAAATCCCAAAAAAGTTGGGACAAGTAGCAATAAGAGGCTGGAAAAAGTACATTTGAGCATAACGAAGAGCTGGAAGACCAATTAACAGTAATTAGGTTAATTGGCAACATGATTGGGTATAAAAAGAGCTTCTCAGAGTGGCAGTGTCTCTCAGAAGCCAAGATGGGTAGAGGATCACCAATTCCCACAATGTTGCACAGAAAGATAGTGGAGCAATATCAGAAAGGTGTTACACAGCGAAAAATTGCAAAGACTTTGCAGTTATCATCATCAACTGTGCATAATATCATCCGAAGATTCAGAGAATCTGGAACAATCTCTGTGCGTAAGGGTCAAGGGCGTAAAACCATAATGGATGCCCGTGATCTCCGGGCCCTTAAACGACACTGCACCACAAACAGGAATGCTACTGTAAAGGAAATCACAGAATGGGCTCAGGAATACTTCCAGAAACCATTGTCAGTGAACACAATCCAACGTGCCATCCGCCGTTGCCAGCTGAAACTCTACAGTGCAAAGATGAAGCCATTTCTAAGCAAGATCCACAAGCACAGGCGTTTTCATTGGGCCAGGGATCATTTAAAATGGAGTGTGGCAAAATGGAAGACTGTTCTGTGGTCAGACGAGTCACGATTCGAAGTTCTTGTTGGAAATGTGGGACGCCATGTCATCCGGACCAAAGAGGACAAGGACAACCCAAGTTGTTATCAACGCTCAGTTCAGAAGCCTGCATCTCTGATGGTATGGGGTTGCATGAGTGCGTGTGGCATGGGCAGCTTGCATGTCTGGAAAGGCACCATCAATGCAGAAAAATATATTCAGGTTCTAGAACAACATCTAGTCATCTCTTTCAGGGAAGACCCTGCATTTTTTAAACAAGATAATGCCAGAGCACATTCTGCATCAATCACAACATCATGGCTGCGTAGGAGAAGGATCCAGGTACTGAAATGGCCAGTCTGCAGTCCAGAGAACATATAGAGTCCCCTATAGAGAACATTTGGCGCATCATGAAGAGGAAGGTGCGACAAAGAAGGCCCAAGACGATTGAACAGTTAGAGGCCTGTATTAGACAAGAATGGGAGAGCATTCCTATTTCTAAACCTGAGAAACTGGTCTCCTCGGTCCCCAGACGTCTGTTGAGTGTTGTAAGAAGAAGGGGAGATGCCACACAGTGGTGAAAATGGCCTAGTCCCAACTTTTTTGGGATTTGTTGACACCGTGAAATTTGGAATCAACATATTTTTCCTTTATGATGATACATTTTCTCGGATTAAACTTTTGATCTGTCATCTATGTTCTATTCTGAATAAAATATTGACATTTGCCATCTCCACATCATTGCATTCAGTTTTTATTCACAATTTGTTTAGTGTCCCAACTTTTTTGGAATCCGGTTTGTAGATATAAATATTGGTTTATATAAATTGATTGACTGTTACTTGGTGGATTTCCTCCCACAGTCACAAAGTGTGTGTCTGCGCGCGTGTGTGTGTGTGTGTGTGTGTGTGTGTGTGTGTGTGTGTGTGTGTGTGTGTGTGTGTGTCCTGCGATGGATTGGTCGCCTGTCCAGAGTGTACCCCGCCTCGTGCCCTAAATGCCCTGTTCTACAGACTCCAGTACATACAGTAGGATAAAGCTGTATAGAAGACAAATGAATAAATGAATGAATGAAAAAGTGAAGTTTTTCTTCCACAAATGGTTTTAAGCATAAAACATTGTTAGATTTAAAATGATGAAGAATTGTGTCCAAGCTAAGTTTTAAGATAAGAGTAGAAGAGTTATTTCTTGTTGTGTCCGCTGCACCTTGATACCTTGACACTTACTGGTCCGGGCCTGTTCGACCGGAAGACAGACACACACACACGATGTCTGAAGATGTTTATTCTCAGTAAAGAGAACACATTCTACGTTCCGAACATCAAAAGAACCAGTCATTAACGTGTCAGTCATAGAGAGACCCGGAGACAGACAGGTGAGAGGAAATACATTTGCATTCTCCTGATTAAACAAAAGGGTTCTAGCAGACAACAGCCACTGGGATGTATCCTCATCTGGATACAGGATATAGACGGTGTTACCACAGAAGGCATAAGAAAGCACAGTAGGAATCTTCTTATTAGATTACAATGTATAGATTAAAATTAGTTTGGGTTTATTGTAGATTCATTATTCATTGAGTTAACTATCCACAAAAGTTTTCATATATATGTGTGTGTGTATTTTTTTTTTCTTTTTAACCATCAACTAGATTTTGGCCGTCCTTTAAACGTAAAGATGTTTAAATTGTAGGATAAAGCATGGTTTAACAAGTAATCTAGTGATATAAGGAACACACATTACAGCTGAGGGCTTAAAACCAGCTTTTCCTTGTCCGCGTTTTCTCACACAATTGTCACGTGTTTCTGTCAATTCTCCTGAAATCTAAAATGTGAAAAAGTCCGAATAGTACAAACTAGACAGTGATAGCTGTCGCTATAGTGTTTTAGATTTACTTACGTGTCAAACGTAATGACTTTTCTCGCGCCAGTAACGGCTGTAACTGGACTGGACAGATTCGCACATTAGCCACAATCCCAAATAATATGAAACATGGCGCTGCTGCGCGCCCACCGGCACTAACACTAGTAGACTGCCTACGTCCTCCTGTCTAGTTAATATGACGTACGTGGCTAAAACACGCTACATGTAACTTAACATTTTCAGTAGTAGCATAACAAACTTCCGAAAACAAAGCAGGCTGACGTACTCAGTGCAGCCACACCCTCTCATGCCATTCAGCAGTCTCACATTGGTGACACCATGCACGTGTGGTAGTTTCGTGTGTGTGTATATATATATATATATATATATATATATATATAGTACCTCGGTGACCAGGGGCGTAGCAAGCTTTTCAAAAGTGTGGGGGATGAATGTGGTTTGTTTGTTAACAATAAAAATTATGAATACAATGACAGAAGGGTACAAAAGGTATTAACATACAAGTGTATGTGTGTGTGCCCTGCGATGGATTGGCACCCTGTCCAGGGTGTACCCTGCCTTGTGCCCTAAGTTTTCCTGGGATAGGCTCCAGGTCCCCGCGACCCTGTATGAATGAAGGATATAAAAAGCTTTCAATTTAAATGAGTGATAGTGATACTAAAAACACACTCAGAACACACTTGCTAGACTTGCTAAAGATATAGTATCAGAAATGCTTTAATAATCTCAGGGAGAAATTATTTTGTTACTCCAAATATACAGACAACATTTCATACAAACAACATACTGTATGTGATGATATCAAGTGATTGTAATAGTTACTCTATTGAGCCACTAGAGGGCAGTAGGTTCAGTGTTATGTGTTGAATACAAGAGGTATAAGGGTAGAAGAGGTAGACCATGGGGGACAACTAAAAAAGAAATAAAAAGACAAACATCCTAAGACTGTATTGAGTTATTTTATTAAAGAACATGAACAAAACACTACATTCAGAACAAAAATATAAAACAACTATGAACATATATCAATGCAACCAACCTGTCTGCTTCTTGCCTGTCTTTTACTCCCTCTTCATCTCTGTCTTCCTCACTCCTGGCCACATCCTCACGTACACCCTAATCAAAACATTTAAAATGAATTTGTGAATTTGATATAAACACACCATACACACGTGTGCACCTGAGATGGAAATAAGTACCACCCATTACACAAACACAGCCCCTCTTCCTTCATAAACCTCTTTTACAAACTGTAACATTCATTTAGGCGGCACGGTGGTGTAGTGGTTAGCACTGTTGCCTTGCACCTCTGGGTTCGATTCCCCGGCCAGGCTCGATTCCCATTTGCATGTTCTCCCCGTGGTGGGTTTGCTCCGGGTACTCCGGTTTCCTCCCACAGTCCACAGCAGGTTAGGCTAATTGGTGTTCCCAAAAATTGACCATAGTGTGTGAATGTGTGTATGAGTGTGTGCCCTGCGATGGATTGGCATCCTGTCCAGGGTGTACCCCGCCTTGTGCCCTAAGCCTCCTGGGATAGGCTCCAGGTCCCCCGCGACCCTGAATAGAAGGATAAAGCGGTATAGAAGATGAATGAATGAATGAACATTCATTTAATTGCTCACCTGTGAACCCTCCTGTGCTGCCTCTGAAATCAATGCCTCCAGCAACGTCCTCTCCTAAACAGTGGTACTAGGTTCAAACAGTTACAGCTGTGGCACTAGAAAACCTCAGTGAATATTGAAAAGTAATACAATGAAATAAATGCAAACAGCATCTAAGCTTGATAGTGGGATGGGTCTGACAGGACTGTGACTGCTACATTTTGCTTACTTGCAGATAAGCAAGTAAGCAATGAAGATATAAAACAAAAAAAAAGTCCTCACAAAAAGCTTTTTCTAAATAATAATATAAACAAAAGTATAATAATATAAATAATTTAACAATTTACTGTTTTTAAACATGGCGGCGCGGTGGTGTAGTGGTTAGCGCTGTCGCCTTGCACCGCCAGGGTCTGGGTTCGATTCCCCGGCCAGGCTCAATTCCCGTCTCTGTGTGCATGGAGTTTGCATGTTCTCCCCGTGCTTGGTGGGTTTCCTCCGGTTTCCTCCCACAATCCAAAGATATGCAGGTTAGGCTAATTGGCGTTCCTAAATTGCCCATAGTGTGTGAGTGTGTGTATGTGTGTGTGCCCTGCGATGGATTGGCACCCTGTCCAGGGTGTACCCTGCCTAGTGCCCGAAGTCTCCTGGGATAGGCTCCAGGTCCCCCGCGACCCTGAACACAGGATTAAGCGGTATAGAAAATGAATGAATGAATTAATGTTTTTAAACATAAAAATAATATTCTTCCAGTCAACAGGTATGCAAACTGACATTATTTCTCACTTTTTTCTCCTCAACGGATACAATCAAACACAACAGGCAAGTCAGCCAATGAACAAACAATGCTCAAAATATCAAAATCAATTGCAATAAATACATACCCATAAATACATTGCTTAACATGGTCAATTTGTCCCTCCTCATCAATTTCCTGCTTCTTCATCACAGTTACTTTATGCATCGCCACACATAACCGAATTTAGCTACTGAACACTATCCCAATTAGCAATTGCCATTAGTCTAAATAACGAAATATAATACAGAAAACATTCGACATGTCAACAAAACATAAACAGAAAATCTTCCCAAACATATATTAAGCTTATTTAAAAACCTCAAAAGCATAAACATTCAAAGTACCTGGAAAACAATAGGTTACTTGCGTAACCCCGGTTCTCTGATAGCATTAAGTGAGGTGTCTCACTATGGGATACGCCCCTTCCGCGTATTCTTCAGAAGCCCTATTACATTACGCCAGCCCCAATTGGCTGGCAGATGTGACATCGTGCCCTGGCGTGGCCTTCCCTCCCCCCGTATAAAGGGGGCAGCACTACGTCACTTCGCTATTCAAAACAAGCAACCTCTTCCTCGCTTCACACAGCAAGGAGGGTGATCTGGTGAGACACCTCACTTAATGCTATCAGAGAACCGGGGTTACGCAAGTAACCTATTATTCTCTTTCAAGCATACGTTTCGGTGTCTCACTATGGGATATCCTAACTCCCGTATTGTCAGATAGCCTGTCTTGAAGTCTGCCAACCATAACCAACACATTCAGGGCTGAACGAATTTAGTTTGTAGATTCTGTGCTTACACTCAGTACTGCGTGAGCTAAAGTCTGAGCTGTAACATCTAGTTTATAAAATCTGGCGAATGTGTGCGGCGATGACCAGTTCGCCGCTTCACAGATATCCTGTAATGTGACTCCTTTAAATAGAGCCCATGAACTTGACATTCCCCTTGTTGAGTGCGCGCGTAAACCAGTTGGGGGTTCGAGACCCTGACTGGAATAAGCCAGCGAAATAGCCTCCACTATCCAATGTGATAAACGTTGCTTAGTGATCGGCTTCCCCGTGCGAGGTTTCATCCAAGAAACGAACAGCTGATCGCTCTCCCTTAAACCTCTGGTTCGCTCTGTATAGATGCGTAAAGCGCGCACCGGGCACAGTGTATTTAACTGTTGCTGCTCTGATGATGCAAAAGGGGGAGGATGGAAGGCCCTCAGCTTAAGAGGGCTTATAGCATTAATGACTTTAGGCATGAATGCCGGATTAGGTTTCATAACTACTCCCGCATCCCCAGACATAAACTGTAAACATGCTGGGTGCACAGAAAACGCATGAATCTCACTCACGCACTTCGCTGAGACCAAAGCAATTAATAGCGCAGTCTTGAAAGACAGTGCCTTGAAATCAATCTTGTCTAGCGGTTCAAATGGGGACGTAGACAATGCATCAAGCACCAATCCCAAGTCCCATGATGGGGTAAGTGGTTTTGAAACCGGCAGGGCGCGGCGCGCGCCCTTCATGAATCTGCATATCAGAGGATGTTGCCCCACTGTTTTATTATCAAAACCAATGTGGCACGCAGATATAGCAGCCAGAAACACTTTTATGGTTGAGAACGCTCTACCTTTATCTATCATTTCCTGAAGAAATGAAAGAATCACTGCCACTGAACACTGAAAAGGAATCTCGTGTCTAGCTGTGCACCAGCGCTCAAACACATTCCATTTGCAATCGTAGAGAGACTTAGTCGATGCTGCTCTGGCGTTCTGTATGGTCTTGATGACACTGTCAGGCAGGCCAGTCTTACTTAAATTGGACCACTCACAGGCCAGGCCCATAGTGCCAATCGTTCCGGGTGAGGGTGGAAGATCCCCCCCCCCTCTTGTGACAGGAGGTCTCTGCGCTGCGGGAGAGACCACGGTTCATCGTACAGCATATGCATGATCTCCGCAAGCCAGTGTTTTCCTGGCCATCTCGGAGCTATTAGTATTATTTTCATACTTTCCTCCCTTACTCTGCAGAGAGTTGGTGATATCAGCGCTATTGGCGGGAACGCGTATAGGAGAGTGCGAGGCCACTCGTGTGCTAGCGCATCTATTCCCATGGGCGCGCTCCGGTCCTTCAGGGAAAAGAACAGGTGACATTGGGCGTTGCCTTTGGACGCGAACAGATCCACTGTCGCTCTGCCGTATATGCTCCAGTTCAATCACTTCGCTGTTCAGTTTCCACTCCCCATAGGGGGGATTCCCCCTGGACAGCAGATCTGCGCCCCGATTCATCACACCCTGTACGTGCGTCGCTCTCAGGGATAAAAGGTTGACACTGCCCCATAAAATCAGTCTGCGTGCTAACGTGTGCAGCAGAAGTGATCTGAGACCCCCCTGACGATTTATGTACGCTACGACTGTAGTGTTGTCCGTTCTCACAAGAACATGATTTCCTCTCAGAAAAGGAAGAAAATGTTTTAGTGTCAGAAAGACAGCTAGCATTTCCAGATAGTTTATGTGAAGATTGGTCATGTGCTGACCCCATCTCCCATTCACTATTCTGCCCTCGTGGATGCCCCCCCAACCGGACAGCGACGCGTCCGTTGTTATCATCTTTCTGTGTCGGACCACGCCCATGGCAACCCCTTCGATCAGGAAATTCGGGTGTCTCCACTGGCGTAGTGCTAGAACCGCCTCTGACGTCACTCTTACCCTTCTCCGTGAGTGACGTACTGGGTCCAGTCCCTGAGACGCCACCCAGCGTTGAAATTCCCTCATATGAAGTCTGCCTAGGGGAATAACTATCAGGGCTGATGCCATCAGTCCTAGTAGTCTGAGGCATGTGCGAAAGGAAACTTTGTGTCCTCTCTGAAACTGTGTCATGCAGCAGGTGAATCTTTTCACTCTGTCTGCCGAGAGTCGCGCTCTGAACTTCACTGAGTCCAGCGCCAGTCCCAGATACGTTATGGATTGTGTGGGAATTAAAACATTCTTTTCTGTGTTTAATCTTAGCCCCAGTTTCTGTATGTGTTCCATAAGCATTGCTGTGTGTTCTCTCGCTTCTTGCTCCGAGCGGGCTGTCACGAGCCAGTCGTCTATGTAAGTAGCGAGATGAATGCCTTTTTCCCTGAGCGGAGTCAGTGCCGCTTCTGTGCATTTTATAAATACTCTGGGGCTGAGGGACAAGCCGAATGGTAGCACCAGATATTCGTATACCACACCAAGGAAGGCAAATCTCAGAAACTTCCTGTGGGGTGGGTATATTTTTATGTGAAAATATGCGTCCTTCAGGTCGATTGATGTAAACCAATCTCCCTGGCGCACTATTTTCAGGAGTGTAGAATGAGTGAGCATTCTGAACTTGTATTTCTTGAGGTATACATTCAGCGCGCGCAGATCTAGTATTGGGCGGAGGGCTTGAATCCCTCTCTTTGGGACGAGAAAGTATCTCGAGTAAAACCCGCTGTGGCTCTCTTCGGTTGGAACCACTCTTATTGCCCTTTTGTTCAACAGAGAGGAAATCTCCTCCTGAAGGACCTGCTTTAGTTCCCCCCGCACCTGGGAATGAATTATCCCCCTGAAGTTTGGGGGGGAAGCCGCGAATTGCAGTCTGTACCCGAATTGTATTGTTCTTAATACCCAGCGGGACTGCGTGCATCTGCGCCAACTGCTTATCTGCAGTGTTTTGGCGCCATCGTGCGGCTGAATCTCGAACTGTTCCGTGGTCTGTACTGCGCATGCGCGAGCACTTAGCGCTATGACAGTGTCTGTGTGCCCCATCGCCTCTGTGAGAGCGAAAGCTCCCCGAGGCAATGTCATATTGTGTTATATTGACATGTTTTTCAACATTTTTTGGGGAGATATTTTTTGTAACATATTTTTTGGGGGGTACAGTGAAAACTTTATTTGGTTTTGGGTGTAACATGTGCTTGTGACACATTGCTGCGTGCACACCGCTGCACCGTCCCATTTCCTCTTCACTGCCACTCTTCCCCTGGCCCTGCCGGGCTCTCCCCGCCACACAGAACACTTGCAGACTCTGGAACTCGTCCTTTGAACTTTGTGAGGGTCGGGAACTAGCGAACTGTGGTGCTGTTGGTTCCCTCCCTGATGAAAGGCCCCGTCAAACGGCCTTCTTCTTCCTCCTCACTCCCTGAAGTTGGGGTTGAGGATGAGGCTGAGACGCAGGCTGGGTCGTCTGAGCTGCCGCCGGCGGATAGTTTCTTCTCTGCCAGGGAGCTCTCTGCTCCACGACCCCGCTTTGGCCAGCTGCACTCATGGTCGGTCTCTGCCGTTTGGGAATGCGATAGCTGGGGGGAGGGCGGGCTGTGACCTGCGCAAAGGACTGTCGAAGGGGGGGGGGGGGGGGGGGGCGTGCCGCCTGCGCCTTCCTGGGCATGCAGAGCTGTAGCGCTTCGTCATCCCGCTTTTTTTCCTCGCATCTCTTCTGCATGCGGGTCAGAGCCGAGCCAAAGATGCCTTCTGTCACCACCGGTGCGTCCAGGATTGACTCCTTCTCTCTGTCAGAGAGATTCGTGAGATTGAGCCACCGTCCTCTTTCCTGGATGACCATAGTGGCCATAGCCTTACCCGCGGCTTGCACCGCACACCTCTGAAGCCTCAGGGAGAGATCCGTAACGACACAGATCTCCTCCCAATGTGTCTGACCTGGTGTGGTCGAGGCTTCGTCCTGCAGCTCCGCTTGGTATGCGGTCAGCAAGGAGGTTGCATTCAGGGCTCTGGCACAGAGAGCGACTGCCTTGTATGCGCGTTCCGTCATGCTCGACTGAAACCGCTCTGCTTTCGATGGCAGCGACGGATTTGCAACCGCCGCGTGTCTCGGGAGCAGGTGCGCAGCCACTAGCTGTTCCATGGGGGGCATTCGGAAAAGTCCTGCCTTTTCCATCCCGTCCACGTTGAGTGCAGACCCTCCCTGCACTGGCACCTTGCTGGTGAACGGTTTGTCCTTCCAAGTTACCGCGAGCTCCTCCAGGAGCTCTGGGAAGACAGGAAGGAGCTGCCGTGCCGCCCGTTTTGCTCTCGGTAGCCTCTTGCCCTCATAGCGAGACTTTGCAGTCTCCGCTACCACAGTCGGCCACTGGATGTCGAGCTTCTCCGCGGCGCATTTGCACACGTCCTGTAGGTTGACGCTAAGAATCGGGGATGGTGCCCCGTCCATAGCTCCAGCGGCTCCTGTCGCGGCAAGAGGTTGCTCCGAGTGCACGGGTGGGAGGAAGGGGGAGTCCTCGAAATCCTCCTATTCCTCCGATAGGAGAAAGTCGGACTGGCCGTCTTCCTCAAAATCGAGCTTGCCTTCCTCCTCGTCAGTGCTGAGCACACCGGGCAGAGGGGCGCAGGCGTCGAGCTATTCACCCCACGATAAAGCTGCCGTGGTGGGCAGCTCTACAGGGATGGATACCTGTGGGGTGGTAGCTGGAGTGGGGCTAGGTGAAAGGAGCGGGTCGAGGCCTGACAGGCTAGCTTGGCACGCTAGCCTGCGACGAAGACTCTTCCTTGTGAAGCGCGCACAGTGCTCGCAGGCACTGAGGTTGTCGACCGCTAGTTGGGCGTGTTACAGCCCAAGACATGCCGAGCAGACCTGGTGTGAATCCTTGCTCGAGATTTTATTCCCGCAAACGCAGAGTCGCGCGTCTCCTCCTTCCCTAGCCTTAGCCGTCTGCATTGCTGCAGCCATGATGCTCAATATAGGCTTCTGGTGTGAAGCGAGAAGAGGTTTTTGAATAGCGAAGTGACGTAGTGCTGCCCCCTTTATATGGGGGGAGGGAAGGCCACGCCAGGGCACGACGTCACATCTGCCAGCCAATTGGGGCTGGCATAATGTAATAGGGCTTCTGAAGAATACGCGGAAGGGGCGTATCCCATAGTGAGACACCGAAACGTATGCTTGAAAGAGAACGGAGATGTAAATAATCATAACAACCATAAGTTCCCGCCTCCTCTGCACGAGCTGACCGATAAATCTAACACACCAACAGAGGCAAGACTGACAGGCAAAACAGCCAATCATCAGCCGGTGTCATGTTTGAGAGGGAGGGGAGATGAGAGCTGAAGCGAGCGTAGACACAGAGCGGCCAAAGAAACGGAGGAGCGAATGCGAAGGCGTTTGTTCAAAACTGCGGGAAAACTGTAGAAAAAGTGTGGGTGTTGAATCCTCTCACCGGGAAAAAGTGTGGGTGTTAAAACACCCACATCCCCCACGGGTGCGACGCCCCTGTCGGTGACATTGCTCGAATCTCCGCCCATGATAAAGAGAAGAGCAAGAAGAAATGCTGACAGATAGTACAGTAAATGCTTACTGTAGGTACAGTACTGTACTTGTTTTTCGGTCATTCTACAAGAAAGTTGGAATTTGGGTCATAAACATCTCCTGAAATCTATTTCTTCTTTCACACCTAGAACTTCTTTAATAGGAATACAATAACTTTTAACATTAATGAATCAACAAAAAGTATAGCTTAATCCATTTTAAAAATTTAAAAAATAAAAAATAAATAAATAAATATACACACACACACACACACACATTTAATAACTGGTGTTGCTTCTCTTCCTGGTAACACCAACGACAATTTAGAGAAAAAGCATCATTTACAAAATGTCTTTCCATGTGTAAGACCGCATGATTTTCAATGATGTCAAAATCAATGAATTATTATATTAAAAGTTTTTTAAACATGTGAAATGTTTTGACAGTTATGATCATAAAATGAGTAACACCAATGACAGACTGAAAAGATCCGCATAAAATTGCAAAATAAATTGTTACATTTCTAAACGAATGAAGAGAGACCTTTTGCTTGTCCAGTGTTCTTATTGTTTTTGTACATAGTTTGGGGTGACTGTTATTTATTTCATATTATTAAATATGTTTAACTTTATTTTATTACATATTGATGTTATTGTGAATCAGATTTATTTAATAAAAAAAGTTTTTTTTGATGAAAAGCGTATGGTACCATTTTCATGTATGATCATAGCTACAAAATATGTCCTTGAACTTAGCCTTTAAACAAAATGCTACAATTAAATACTGAACATTAAAGTAAGAAAATTTATTTCATGATTGAAAGTAGCTACTATATTTTCTAAACATATTGAAGTAATGTGTCTGTAATGGAAAAATCACATTTTAATTAGGTATTAACCCTAATTTATGTATTACTTGTGCCACGTAGACTATAGAAGCTTTAAAAACTACCTGCTGGATTATAGAAAGACAAGGCAAAGAATAGAACAAAAACAAACTCATTATAGTTGCTACTGAATGATATATCTGGTTTGGGTCAAATTAATAAAATCTGCTCCTTGAATGTAGGAACATCATGTATGGAGCATATACAGTAGTTTATTGTAAGTAGAGAATTTTGTGTAAAAAAAAAAAAAAAAATTTAACAGCTGAGAGAAAGAAATAACATTTCAACATGCTGCAAATGTTTGCTGTCTGAGACTGGTCCTTCTGAAGAAGTTTTAAAAAACCTTTGTTACTTTGCTCTTACCTAATGTATAAATTACTTGTCTTTTATAGTGAAATCAGGAATTTCACCACAGTCAGCAATGGTAATTTAAATGATCTTGGCATCAGCAAAACTAAGTGACAGCACTTTCTTGTCAGATCTTGCTTTTGAATTGTTACACAAACAAGCAATCAAACAGCCTTATGAAACTGGCCTGGACAAAATGATGGGACCCCTAGAAACTGGTATCTGGCATTTGGTATCATGGTGTGTTTGCAAGACTGAAGATGGACTAGAGAAAGCAAAACAGTGAGTTATCTGAGGAAATCAGAAAGAAAATCATCCACAGATATTTTAAAAGGAGAAGTTATAAGAGCATCTCCAAGTAGCTTAAAACTGAAAACAGTATTAAGAAGTTTAGGGTTTGTGGGACTTTAGCCAACCTCCCTGGACATGTCTGTAAGAAGAAAATTGACCACAAAATGAATACTGTACACTGTAAAAAAAAAAATTCATGTAAAATTACAGTCAATTACTGGCAGCAGTTTTGCCAGTAAAATGCTGTTTTATTACAGTATTTGTACTGTAGAAATAGACTACAGTAAATTGCTGTATTTTGATATACAGTTTATTACTGTGATTTTGTACTGTTTACTGTATTTTAGTGGTAAATAATTATTCGGACAACTTATATTTTTAACAGCATTAAAAAAAAATAAATTTAGTCCTGCCCAATTCTTTTTCCCTGAGTTTCTCCCCAATCTAGTCGCGTCCAATTCAGCATCACCCGGGGTTCAAACCTGCGTTCTCCGGATGATAGGGCGAGCACTTTAACCTACTGCGCCACTCGGAGGCCCACAGATTCAGCAAAAGTACTTGCACTTACTGAAGTTTTCATTAAAGCCCCTATATTGTGTGAGCCAAGATTATATCCGGCAATAGCACACAATGTGGCTCAGTATGTGTGTCCATCTGGAAAAGGTATGCCAGCTACTTCTAAGTCCTTCAAGTCGGTGATAAGTGACCCAAAGGCTGTTTCTGATCCAAAATATTTAGAATCTTGTTCTCAACAAAGCATTACCAGCTGCATTTGATCCACACTTGATCTGTTATGAGGTGGTATGTCTGCTAGAGTTAAGTAAACAACCAGCACTTTATGTTTTTTCCTTCCTTCCTTCAAATGCATCCTGGTACAAAGACAATGTGTCATCTGATTGAAAAATTGCATTTGATGCAATGTTGCTCCCATCCCATATGTCTTCCAAGATGTCTTTTGGCCTAGATGAGGATTTCATTAGTTGTTTATAGCAACATGACTGTTGCATGACCAACTGACTTTGAAAGACTCAACATATGTAAACTGACTTTTAAAGATAGTTTTTCGTCTCTGGTCGGTTTTTAAAGTGCCAGTGTTGCAAGCATGAAACAAGTCATTTGATTTTAGAACATCCATAGATTCCACAAAATTTCCACGATTATGATGGATGAACAGATCCTGGCCGCATGGAGTCCCCACATCACTGAAGATGCCAAAATCCTTTGCAATTTGCAGTTAATTACTGTATTTTTTTTTTAACCAACTGCAATAAAGTGCGACAGAACGGTAATTGTTTTCAAAAGTGTGTTGATTATCTAATTTACAGTTAAATACTGTATACTGTAGTGTATTAAACTGTAAATACAATATTTACAGTTAAATATTGTAAATCACAGTAATGCTGTTTCTTTTACAGTAATGTGGAGTATTTAGAAAAAACAGTCGGAAACTGTAAAAAAAAAAGTCCTGTAAATTTACATCAATTTGTTACAGTGTAGAATGATAATATGAATGGTAACCAAGAAGCCAAGAACAATTTCCAAAGAGATTTATGGTGAAATCCAAGGTACATCACATCATCTGTCCCTGTTTGAGAAAAAGTGGACTAAGTACAACCAAGCTGAACTCCACTGTTTAAAGCAAATCATAAAAAGCCAGACCGGAATTTAACTTGTGGTTAGCACTGTCACCTTGCACCTGCAGGGTCTGGGTTTAATTCCTGCCATGGGTCTGTGTGCATGGAGTTTGCATGCTTGGTGTGTTTCCTTGGTGTTTCAGTTTTCTCCCACAGTCCAAAGGCATGCAGATTAGGCTAATCAGCATTCCTTAAATTCCCCATAGTGTGTGAATAAACATGTGAGTTTGTGCGTGTCCTGCAGTTGATTGAAACCCCATCCAGGGTGTACCCTGAGTACAGAGGTGTCAAGTAATGAAGTACAAATACCTCGTTACCTTACTTAAGTAGAAATTTAAGTAATAAATAAGTAATAATTTTTCAGCCGAATTTTACTTCTACTCCTTACATTTTCACGCAATTATCTGTACTTTCTACTCCTTATATTTTAAAAATAGCCTCGTTACTCCTATTTTATTTCAGCTTGTCATTAAAAAAAAAAAAAAAACGTCCGAATAAGTCGCGCCATCCGGATGCAGCGAATTTGATTGTGGTTGGATGATGTAATGTTTGCATGTAGTTCTGTTCCAAGTTTTCTGTTCAGCATCCTTACTCTGACGTAAGCACGTAAGCACATTGGGCGGGACGAGGTAACTAAGCGTGTGTAATCTGTCACTGGGCATGCGCATGAGAAAACAAAAAAGTAAACGGCACATTCGCTAACAACTCTGTTTGTCTATGTGATCTTTATTTTCTTCTATACCGAAGGACGTTACAGATGAGAAGTATAAACATACCATTCCGACACCCTGTTGGTTGGTACGCGATCCATCGCACCTGCACATGACGTCACGTCACACACTCCAGCAAGGACGTTTGAATGAATTAGCATTTTCGGTTGATAAGGTTGTGATAAGTAGACGAAGCTGTCCGTGATAGAGATATATACATATACAGTATATATACATATATATATATACTGTATATATATATATATATATATATATTTTGATTAACCACTTGGATGAATCATTCATTCTGACAGCACTAATGTTTATTGTAGACAACCATACAAGGGTAATTGTTACTAAGCCTGCCCTGGGTACACTAATTTTCTTGTATGTTGCCCTCACAGATTCCTGCAGCTAAGCTTGTATGTACATTTACATTCCAATAAAGGTTACTGATGATATACCTCTGAAGTTTGACTTTTTGCACCATTAAAATACTTATAGGCAACTAGTTATCATATCTTCTTCTCCATAAAACATGTTAATGCTCAGTAGTACACATATATATCTTTTCTACAACCACAGCATACATCTTCTGATATGGTTGTTAATGTAGTGAAAAGCTGTTCACTGCATCAGTTAGGATAAAAAGACTTGTTGCCAGTTGTGAGCATATCAATCATTGCAGTAATTATCCAATTAAAGGCTTGTTATTATTTGCTTATTCAAATCCACAGACTGCCCCCACGCCCCCTTTTTTTTTTTTTTGCCTGTCTGTATATGAATAATTTCTCTTTAAAAGTTGTAATATTGTAGGGTTGCTATATTAAATAAAGTATAACAGTTTGTGCAAACAAAGCCAACATTTTACAATTATACAGTATGTGCATAAAATGGTTGATGATATTGGGTAAAAACACTGACATAAACACTGATGAGTAAGCTATAGTCACTGACTACTTTCTGTTGCTTCAAGTTGCTCTCTGTACATGCCTCCGCTGGGGTCAATATTTAGGAAACATGGTGTCTCTTTTCATTGTTATGCAGATGATACTCAAATCTACCTGCCCCTGGAATTGAATAACAAAGGTTTGGATACTCCGCTGGCATGCATAGCTGATGTTAAGGCCTGGATGTCCCTAAACTTCCTTCACTTGAATGAAGGCAAAACGGAGATTACAGTCTTTGAATCACCATGCTGCTAGTCCCTCAGGCTTAAATCTTGGACAGTTGTCTTCCTGTGCTAAACCAGTAGTGAAGAATCTGGGGGTTTATTTCGATAGTGATCTTAAATTTGACAAACAGATTAGTTCAGTAGTCAAAACCAGTTTTTTCCATCTTAGAATCTTAGCTAAAGTGAAACCATTTCTGTCTTGTAAGAACTTTGAAAGGGTCATTCATGCTTTTATATCAACAAGGCTTGACTACTGCAACTCCCTGTATATGGGTATAAATCAAGCGGCCCTTAACCGACTGCAAATGGTACAAAATGCTGCTGCTAGGCTCCTTACTGGCGTGCGTAAACGAGAGCACATTACCCCAGTTTTAATGTCCTTACATTGGCTACCAATTCGATATAGAATTGATTTTAAAGTTCTGTTGCTGGTTTTTAAAACACTGAATGGGTTAGCACCTTTGTATTTATCAGAATTAATATCTCTTCATACTGTAACTCCAGACGGTCTCTTAGGTCTTCCAATCAGAGACTATTAAACGTTCCTCAATCTAAATTAAAATCAAGAGGTGACCGAGCTTTTGCAGTTGCTGCTCTAAAACTCTGGAACAGTTTACCAATATCTATTAGATCTGTTTCTACACTGCATGAGTTTACAGCAAAACTCAAAACCCATCTCTTTTCACTTGCCTACAGTTGTGACTAACTGGAATTTGACAGTACTGGTCTGTGCTGTACTGTATTTCATGATGTTTTCATATTTATATGTTGTTGATATTTGACTGCCTGTACAGCACCTTGGTCAACAATTGTTGTTTTTAATGGTGATATATAAATAAAGCTGAGTTGAGTTGAATCAATTTTATTGGAATTCCATGTGAAAGACCAATACAAAGTGGTGTACACGTGAGAAGTGGAACGAAAATCATACATGATTCCATACATTTTTTACAAATAAATAACTGAAAAGTGGGGTGTGCGTAATTATTCAGCCCCCTGAGTCAATACTTTGTAGAACCACCTTTTGCTGCAATTACAGCTGCCAGTCTTTTAGGTTATGTCTCTACCAGCTTTGCACATCTAGAGACTGAAATCCTTGCCCATTCTTCTTTGCAAAACAGCTCCAGCTCAGTCAGATTAGATGGACAGCGTTTATGAACAGCAGTTTTCAGATCTTGCCACAGATTCTTGATTGGATTTAGATCTGGACTTTGACTGGACCATTCTAACACATGGATATGTTTTGTTTTAAACCATTCCATTGTTGTCCTGGCTTTATGTTTAGAGTCGTTGTCCTGCTGGAAGGTGAACATCCGCCCCAGTCTGAAGTCTTTTGCAGACTCCAAGAGGTTTTCTTCCAAGATTGCCCTGTATTTGGCTCCATCCATCTTCCCATCAACTCTGACCAGCTTCCCTGTCCCTGCTGAAGAGAAGCACCCCCAGAGCATGATGCTGCCACCACCATATTTGACCGTGGGGATGGTGTGTTCAGAGTGATGTGCAGTGTTAGGTTTCCGCCACACATAGCGTTTTGCATTTTGGCCAAAAAGTTCCATTTTGGTCTCATCTGACCAGAGCACCTTCTTCCACATGTTTGCTTTACAAACGGGACTTCTTATGGTTTTCTGTTAACAATGGCTTTCTTCTTGCCACTCTTCCATAAAGGCCAACTTTGTGCAGTGCACGACTAATAATTGTCCTATGGACAGATTCTCCCACCTGAGCTATAGATCTCTGCAGCTCGTCCAGAGTCACCTTGGGCCTCTTGGCTGAATTTCTGATCAGCGCTCTACTTGTTCGGCCTGTGAGTTTAGGTGGACGGCCTTGTCTTGGTAGGTTTACAGTTGTGCCATACTCCTTCCATTTCTGAATGATGGCTTGAACAGTGCTCTGTGGGATGTTCAAGGCTTTGGAAATCTTTTTGTAGCCTAAGCCTGCTTTAAATTTGTCAATAACTTTATCCCTGACCTGTCTGGTGTGTTCTTTGGACTTCATGGTGTTGTTGCTCCCAATATTCTCTTAGACAACCTCTGAGGCCATCACAGAGCAGCTGTATTTGTACTGACATTAGATTACACACAGGTGCACTCTATTTAGTCATTAGCACTCATCAGGCAATGTCTATGGGCAACTGACTGCACTCAGACCAAAGGGGGCTGAATAATTACGCACACCCCACTTTTCAGTTTTTTATTTGTAAAAAATGTTTGGAATCATGTATGATTTTCGTTCCACGTCTCACGTGTACACCACTTTGTATTGGTCTTTCACGTGGAATTCCAATAAAATTGATTCATGTTTGTGGCTGTAATGTGATGTAATGTGGAAAAGTTCAAGGGGGCTGAATACTTTTGCAAGCCACTGTATGTGCCAGTGGAAAATTTACCGCATTAGTGCTTTATATACAGCCAAAGGTAAACAGAACGAGCAGCACCACCAGGACATGGGCATTTCTCACAGACTCAGCAGAGCTCTCTGTACATTCATCCTGCTCTTTCTTCCCCGCCTCTTCTTTGCCTTCAATGTCTACTGTGTGTGTTGGCTCTGTACTGTCACAGCGTTCACCCTCATACCCTTCGTAGCAGTGGCGGTAGAACCTTTTTGCCAGTTGTTTCAGTTCATGCTGAGAATGCCAGCCAGTGACAGTAAATGTGCCATTGCGGTTTGCGTGAATGCGGTAACTGGTACGGCTCAGGTGCAAGAAATGTGGTGCCCGTGGGTCTTTCCATACACAACGACCATTGGACTGGCACAGATATTCACTGCACACTTCAGCTGCCCGGGTCACATTGATGTACTGGCCCAGTCTGTAGCTTAAAAATGCTTTTACCTTGGACCAGTTTTGCTGCAATGACATGTTAAGAACCAGTTAATTAAGACTTTTCTCTTAAGATCACTGACCAAATACACAGTCTAATACACATAATTAGTACAAAGAGAATAGAATTTTTATTCATAGTTTTTTTTTTTTACTCTAGGGTCATAAATGTTTTGTGCAAGTACACTACAGTCGTAGTCATCCATCACATCTGCTCCTGTATATATACTGTATATATATATATATATATATATATATATATATATATATATATATATTTTTTTTTTTTTTTTTTTTTTTTTTTGATTAACCACTTGGACTAATCATTCATTCTGACAGCACTAATGTTTATTGTAGACAACCATACAAGGGTAATTGTTACTAAGCCTGCCCTGGGTAAACTAATTTTCTTGTATGTTGCCCTCACAGATTCCTGCAGCTAAGCTTGGATGAACATTTACATTCCAATAAAGGTTACTGATGACATGCTTCTGAAGTTTGACTTTTTGCACCATTAAAATACTTATAGGCAACTAGTTATCATATCTTCTTCTCCATAAAACATGTTAATGCTCAGTAACATATATGGTTCTTTAATGTATTTGCATTGTACTAAAATGCATTCTTTTTCAATTGCCATATACAGTATCCCAAATCACTATGAAAAAAAACAACACATTTTTCTTTTCTTTTTTTTATGAGGTGTTAGTGCAGTATATAGGCCTGTGGCACAGCCTACTGTAAGTTTTTATCCTTAATGCTTTTTTCCCCCCTCACGTTACTTTTACTTTTATACTTTACGTAGTTTTGAAACCAGTACTTTTACACTTTTACTTGAGTAAAAAGCTTGATTTGATACTTCAACTTCTAAAGAAGTCTTTTTAAACCCTAGTATCTATACTTCTACTCAAGTAATGAATGTCAATACTTTTGACACCACTGCCTGAGTATCCCTAAGTCTCCTGGGATAGGATCCAGGCCCCCATGACTCTGTTAACAGGATAAAGTGGTATAGACGATGAGTGAGTGAGTGGTTAAGTGAGGGAGCATATTGATAAGCCACAATGTCCTGTGGCCTTATAAAACAAAACTTGAGTTTTTGAGAAGTGAGCTGTACTGTATGTTCACAAATGAAAAAATTTGGCTTTTATACAGTAGGAAAAACACTGTACCTACTATGAAACATGGAGGAGACTCAGTAATGTTTTGGGGCTGCTTTACTGTGTCTGTGCATTGAATCTCATGACAGGCATTTTGGAGCAAAATTTGCAATCCATCAAACAGCTCAGTCTCAGTCACAGGTCATGAGGCATAATAAATTTATAATTATTATGTAACTTTCTTTTAGAAGCTGTTTAGCATGCGGAACACCAGCAGGAGAAATAAATGCACAGCAAAAGACTTTCAAAACACTGAAGTCTCAACTAATTCTAATTAGACTAAGACTAATTAGACTAATTCTCAAGTACAATTTAAAATGTGATTAAAAACAGAAAACCATTTTTCTAACAGTGTACTATTTTTTATGCAATAAAAATAATAATATACTGTATGCTTCAGAAAGATTTGCCTTTTTGTACTGTTTGTCTGACATTACTGTTAGGAGAATATGATTAATACAAAATTTGCTTAAAAAATCTATTCATTCCAAAATGCACAAGACATTATTTTAGTGTGATAAGTTAACCTTTTACATGCAGACATGCAATCTCAACACACACAGACCCAAGGCGGGAATCAAACCCACAACCCTGGAGCTGCGAGGTTACACTATGCCATCATGCCATCATCTTTAACATGATGATGTAAATTCAATTAACCTTTACCATAATTATGTTTTTTAGATATTATTTTTTTTTAATTAAATGTGAAAAGAGACAAAATCAACAATACGTTGTTTGGTTTAATGACTTTTATGTAATTATGAAAATTAATGGAATAATACAATCAAGTAATTCAGACATTCTTAGTAAGTTCAACATAGTAAGTTTTGTGGTGATGTATAAAAGGACATTCAGAAAAATTGGAAAAATTACTCAAAATGAGGTATATGCTTTAGTTCATCTGTTTCTGATAATGCTGTGCTTTGTTTCAAATGAAAAAAAAAAAATGCAATCCATACATCACTGCATAATAAAAATTGTAACTTATAGGCTAGTACTAACTCCAGTAATATAACTTGAATGTTATAACTAGAAAATAAAAAGTAAGGTAGTAATATTTATATATACAGTACATACAGTATATATATATATATATATATATATATATATATATATATATATATATATATATATATATATATATATATAACACAACTTTAAGATATTTAGAGTACTATATTTAAAAAATATATATAATTACAATGCTACAAATTATACAGTTATTTTCCTTCAAAATGTTGTAAAATGCTGCGAAAGATATGTTTATATTTGTCTACTTAGCATAACATTCAGTTTGTCTTGTACCATAACATGTGCTAATAATTCCAAGTGCTATGGGTTGATGAAAATAAGAACATATTCATTAGGATATGCCAAAGTGTATACACTTCCCAGAACACACAGAACCACTCTTTCTCAAGGTGAGTTTGATGAACATTTACATTGTCATCTTGAAATATGCTCATTCCACCAACCAATAAAAAAAATAATAATGGGATAACCTGGTCATTCAATACATTCAAGTAGTCAGCTACTTTTTTTTTCTTCTAACCCTAACACACTCTGGACCTTTTTCCATACCATAAAGTCTAATCTTTATGCTCCAGAGCAAATTGAAGCCTTTTTTATTAGTCTCACTAACAAGTGGTTTATTTTTGGCCACACAGCGGTTTATTCCCAATCCTGTCAGTTCTCAATGCACTGTGTGTGTGGAAATGCTCGTACGTTCACTATCTTTCGTTTAATCTAATTCATGATATTTTTTCCCCAGGCACATTTCTTTAACAAAATTAACGGTTCTTCTAAGTTTTAATAATGTGTTGAACAGTCCTTAACCCAATTCCAGTCTTTTTTTTCCCCCGCAATTTCCTTCGTTGTTTTCACTGCTTGATGGGTACCAGCTATCTGACCCTTCTGAAACAAACATCTTTTCTACAACCACAGCATACATCTTCTGATATGGTTGTTAATGAAGTGAAAAGCTGTTCACTGCATCAGTTAGGATAAAAAGACTTGCTGCCAGTTGTGAGCATATCAATCATTGCAGTAATTATCCAATTAAAGGCTTGTTAGCATTTGCTTATTCAAATCCACAGGCTGCCCCCCACGCCCCCCCCCCCCCCCCTTTTTTTTTTTGCCTGTCTGTACCTGTATATGAAGAATTTCCATTTAAAAGTTGTAATATTGTAGGGTTGCTATATTAAATAAAGTATAACAGTTTGTGCAAACAAAGCCAACATTTTACAATTATATGTGCATAAAATGGTTGATGATATTGGGTAAAAACACTGACATAAAGACTGATGAGTAAGCTATAATCACTGACTACTTTCCTGTTGCTTCAAGTCATATGAACCTATATCATGACTGCAAAAAATAAAAAGTGCTTTTATACAAACCATGGTCACAATATGTGCCAGTGGCAAATTTACCGCATTAGTGCTTTATATACAGCCAAAGGTAAACAGAACGAGCAGCACCACCAGGACATGGGCATTTCTCACAGACTCAGCAGAGCTCTCTGTACATTCATCCTGCTCTTTCTTCCCCGCCTCTTCTTTGCCTTCAGTGTCTACTGTGTGTGTTGGCTCTGTACTGTCACAGCGCTCACCCTCATACCCTTCGTAGCAGTGGCAGTAGAACCTTTTTGCCAGTTGTTTCAGTTCATGCTGAGAATGCCAGCCAGTGACAGTAAATGTGCCATTGCGGTTTGCGTGAATGCGGTAACTGGTACGGCTCAGGTGCAAGAAATGTGGTGCCCGTGGGTCTTTCCGTACACAACGACCATTGGACTGGCACAGATTTTCACTGCACACTTCAGCTGCCCGGGTCACATTCATGATGTACTGGCCCAGTCTGTAGCTTAAAAATGCTTTTACCTTGGAGCAGTTTTGCTGCAATGACATGTTAAGAACCAGTTAATTAAGACTTTTCTCTTAAGATCACTGACCAAATACACAGTCTAATACACATAATTAGTACAAAGAGAATAGAATTTTTATTCATAGTTTTTTTGACTCTAGGGTAATAAATGTTTTGTGCAAGTACACTACAGTCGTAGTCATTCATCACATCTGCTCCCAGAATTGATTACATGTATCATAATACATTTTTTTACTTATTCTATTTTCCTGTGTTACTGGCACGACCAGATTCCTTCAGCTCAGAGCACTCATTTTCAACCTGCCTTTGGCTGACTTTTGCCAGCTAAACCTTTCTATAAGTACTTAGAGTCATTTGAAGCTCATTTACTGTAGCCTTTTAGTCCAGCACACAGGCATTTCCATCTGACACTTTCTTTCAGATCTTTGTTCAAAACAATGTTTACTTGTTTTGCTTCTTTTGTGTTTTCCCTACAACTGTAAGTGAATCTAGTGATGTCTTAAAGTCATTGAATAACATTGAAAAGAGCACCCATTAAAGTCACTTACTCTAGAAGAAGTGAGGTTAAGGTCGCCCCAGATCACAAAGCCTGAAGCACCTAAAGCAGCACTTTCCCCTATTGTGTGAATTAAATCCTTCTGTAAAACACAATAAAATGCCATCACAACAATTTTGCTGTATGATAAAGTAGACATGCGCCTCCATGCTCTATCAGAATGTGTTAGTCAGAATTCTTCAGACTTTCCTCTAATAAGTTAAGTACCTCCTACAGCATACAAACATTCACAATTTTACCTTTGTCACTTATCTGTTCATTATTTATAACTGCTTGTTTTCCTGTGTTTGCAAAGAACTTTATATTAATTGCAGAACGTCATTCTTGAATGAACTAAGGACTGCTGAATGTTTCACCACAAGAGGGGGCACTTTGTTTTACCTCTCCTAGTATGCATGCAAAACAAGTAAATCTGGAAATTAGTATGAATGCATGGATGCAGTCCCACTTCTGTATTGTGTTATGGTTTTAATAAATAAATCTAGGCAGTTTATAGTTGAGGTTAGAGAATAGAGTGACACAGTCAACAATGGTACACTAGAAATACCCATACATAGTAAATCAGGAACAAACCAAAAACACGTTAAACACAAAGTAATTTAAACAGGTAATTATCAAGGGTCACTTACAAGAGTGCAAAGTTAAAATAAAAAAATGTGACAAAACAGCTGCTGAGCATACAGTGGGTATAGAAAAGTATCACTCCCCTTTAAAATAATCACATTTTGTTGCTTTGCAGCCTGAAATAAATACAGACACGTTTTTTGTTTTGTTTTATCTGGCTGTATTAACTCAGTGCAACTTTTAATATATACAGTAAGTGAAAGATACAGTATACAGTAACACCAACATTCCAGAGGAAAATGTAGAAAAATAAAAAACAGAATCAAGTTGGAAAAGGATCACCCCCTTGTACCAATATGTTGTTGGACCACCCTTTGCTTTAATTACAGCTGTTAAACTGTTGGGATATGCATCTACTAACTTTGTACATCTAGACGTTGCAATATTTGGCCACTCTGGTTTTTTTTTTTTTTTTTCAGAACTGTTCGAGTTGAGTTAAATTGTCATTCAACAGATTTTTAATGGGGTTTTAGTCTGCGCTTTGACTGGCCATACAAGGGCATTCCCCTTTTTCTCATTTTACCACTGTATGGTTTTGTTTGTGCTTTGGGTCATTGCCATGTTGGAAGATATACATGCTTCCCATTCCTTTTATCCTGACAAGTGCATCAGTCCCTGGTGCAAAGAAACACCCTTAAGAAGATAGAACCACCTCCATGCTTTACTGTAGGAATGGTGTTATTTGGATGGTGAGCTGTATTGATTTGGTGTTGTGGCCAAATAATAAAATTTTACCATAAAAACTTTTTCCATGCGGCCTTAGAATCTTCAAGGAGTGATTCTTGGCCTTTCTTGAGTTGTGCCTTTTTCTAGCAATGCTCTCATATATTTTCTTGTTTTTTATTTTTAATTCTTTTGACTTGTGCTTGTGTACTTTATTCCAGAGATCTTTTGACAGTGCCTTGCTGCTCATAGTTGATTGTTTGCTTCAGGGACTGAAATACTGAAAAAGTGGTTAGTTTCACCTGATTGAATTAAACTTAAGTAATTTTTAGAAGGGGGTGTGTGGCCCTTTCCCAACTCAGTGATTCTGTTTTTTTCTTCTTTTTTTTTCCTGACATGTTGGATTTATCTTTTTACTTGGATGTTAAAAGTGGCACTGAGTATATACAGCTAGATATCAAATTAAAATTTAACTCAACTTGGGCAAATACTGCAAAATCTAGAAGTGCAAAGTAATGAGAGACAAATCCCAAAAGACTAAACTGGAACAAGGAAGTGATCCTTTTCAAACCCAATGTGTTATGTCTTTTATTTGGTGTTAAAAGTTGCATTGAGTAAATACAGCTCCATCCATCTAGGAAGTTCTGTAGTCCAACTAGCGACCATGGAGGCCAATACTGATCATTGTATTTATTCCCATTATAACAACAGTTGTAGGACCCCGGGCAACATTCACCACTAAGGGCAATTTAGTTAGCCTAATCTGCCTGTCTTTGACCTGCATGTCAGAAACCGGAGAACTCTGAGAAACTGGATAAAACAAAAACTGTGTCTGTCATCATTTTAGGCTGCAAAGCAGCAAAATGTGATTATTTTAAAGGGGAGTGATTCTTCTCTATACCAGCTGTAAATCATTTTATCATTTTATCATTTTATTATTACTATTATTATTATTATTACTTTCCTTTTTACATTTATTTGTCAGATTTACATGTTACATTGATTGTTGCTTATTCATTAATTGCAAAATGCATTACACAAATATGTGTTGTATTATGTATTTCAAATGGTCCAACCTTGGTCCTGGAATACCATACATCATAAGCAATTTAGTTTACCTTGCTCTAACACACCTGATCCCATAAAACAACTAATTCATTAACAGTTTTTTCTGAGTGAAGGTGACTGTGTTAGAGCCAGAAAAAAATTTATTGTATATTCCAGGATCAGGGTCAGGATCCCATTCATATGCTTGAAGCAGTATATTTATTTACCTGTGTTAGGAATGTCATGGCTTCATCCCTGTACCCAAGCCTTGTGTACACAAAAGTGGGCAGCTCATAGGGCAGTGAAGTCATGGAAGCCAGCCTTAGTGACTCTAGTACCCTATTCTGGCAGAAGTGCAGGTTGCGAACGCTGTCCATGTGGTCTTTACGGATTGCCATTGCAGGAAAGAGTGCAGTACTGCTGTTCCACAACCATAAGAGTTCATCATTGCGCGTGCTCTCCATCATGGGACAGTAGCCACTGTAATTGTGTATGTGCACATTGTAGTTATGGCAGTCTGGATAAAGGTAGAAGCCCCAAAGGCCTTTTGGTCGGGCTCGTATGCCAAGCTCCAGTGTGCCCTGCATAAATTCCATGGCACTCTTTTCAAAGCGTAGACGCGCTAGTTCCTCTATCTGATCATCCGTCACATTGATATAGGCTCGGGACACGAGTTCACGTGAGCGTTGTCGATAAATGTCCTTCCTCTGCCAGTTGCGGCTCCACTGAGGCCTCCAATACTCCCAGTCAATGACAGCTAGACCTTGGAAATCTTCTGAGGGAATGAAGTGTGCAATATCTTTGCTAGCTTTGTTGAGGTGAGCTTCTAGACTGCAGTTCTGAGGAAGGCCTCCATTCACTGCTTCACCTTTCTCTGTGTAAAATGGGTAGTAACCCAGACGATTTGGATAGAAAATGGTGACATCCTGACCTGTATGGACAGCTCGTGGACTGCCACTAATGTGAAAAAGGTCCAGACTAATGTTCAAGTTGTATTTGACGGCACACAAGTCAAGTGGTGCATTCCATGCAGCCAAGAACGGCTTGCGGCCCACCAGGGGCAGCTTGGCAGGTTTATGGATGAACGTAGCATGCACCAAGAGTAATGGCAAGGAAAGGACAAGGACACAAGCGACAGGCAGGGCTTGATGTAAGGCCCCGCAGGGCACACCGGGCATCCTGCTTTCTCTCTCACCAAAAAGAACTGGCAGTCATCCTATGAGCAATGACAGGTACAGGATTAGAGATTAATGAGATGGAAATGGCCCAACAGTAGAATCTATGGGCAATGTAGTCACAATGAGACCAATTGGAGTTTAAAGTCTTGAGCAGAAAGCAAAAGAACAATGGAGTGGGGATTTTTAGGGGCATCTTGTTGATTTAACAGTTATTTAGCAGTTAAATTATTTAGCAGAGGATTTTAGTCTGCAACCAAAGCATGCTAAGCTGACCATCAGAGTAATAAGCACCTCCAACCACAAATACACACCAGCATGACAATCACATACCCATAATCATAGCTGCCCTTGCCAGAAGCCTGTCTGAAAACTGGAGCTTTAGTGAGATCTCTCCCAACACATGGTGGCGTTCATATGAATTGCCACATGTTTGAGGTTTCTTATTATGTTTTTTTTTTTTTTTTTTTTATGTTGTGGATCTTTTCTACAATGGGGATGTTATGTCTGCTCATAAAAATTATTGAAAAAATAATAATTAAAAAAGATTATTCTATTCTAAGGTGGTTTCAATACATGTTCAATTCATTGGGTAAAAGTGAGTTTAATGGAACATTAACAAACAACTTACAACCTCTACCTATGAATGGAATCATGGAATACCTATATATGGAGTAACCATAGTGATAATAACATGTAGTCAGATATTATTAATGGCAGTCATCAGCTAAATCAATAGTTGAAATGTGGGGTTTAGGATGAAATACTAAAGATGAATTCAGGCTGCTGATCACTGGGGTGGTTTACTTTAGTGAGATGGAAAAAGTTTAGCTAAAGGCATTGGATCTTCCCCCTTCATGGCATCTGTCCCATGCCATGAGGGGGGAAAAGTAGACCACATCCTCAACAACAAGCTCTCAAGATTCTATACTTGTGCTCCTAATATTTTTATATATTCAATAACTCTATACCAAAACAAAGTATATAGAATTGCAACACTGATGGTGTTGGAAAGATGCATTTATCTCAGAGCCTTCTAAAAAACTCAACTGTCTCTGGTTGTAATTATGCTGGATGTAATTATGCAAGTGTTTGTTGGTAAATGTTTTTTAATGAAGATTTTCAGTGCCATGGTTTCTTTAGAGAAACCACATACATCACAGACCACAGTTTCAATGACCTGATGAAAACACTATCAATCATCATTCAGCTTGGAAGTATGGAATAAGTAATATGGAATGGTTTCCACAAGTGAAAACAGCTGGTTTTCACTAACCCAAGTATAAGCCTCACTTTAGGAAAAGTAGTTTAGTATGAAATACATGAGCAGCGCTGCAGTGTAACCATCATTCAATAACAATATTGACTCTGCTTACTGTGCATAGATAATTAGGTACAGTTTCAGTTAGTGTACATTGTCATAAACAAGAAGTAACTGTATTTTTTTCCCACTACTGGTATAATTGAAATATTGCCCCAGGATTATTCATCTATGTATGTGGCGGTTGAAACCTTAGATGTGAAATTATCAAAGTCACTGTATAGCCTAATCAAATTTCCACTGTTAACCTGAGGTCATGAAATGAATTGCTTGCACTTAGTCTGTTTCAAGGGATCTTTTAACCCAGCCTCAACAGTATACTTTGTTCATAACTACTTTTAAAGAGTATGGCTGCAATATATTGAATAAAGATAGCTTAAAATACAATCAAGAAAATGATAGCTCAAATATTTTAACCGGCTTTATGTTGTACCACACGTAAAACTGTAGTCTACACAAAAAAATCCAGTGCTGATTAAACTCATACAGAGTTCATTTGAGTCCAACTGGACGTATATAAACACTGTAGCGTGTTAATTCATCACCGGGGATCTTGATGTAGAAACGCTCAAACTTGAAGGTTTACCTGTTTTACCTCTCTCTATCTTCTTAATAACACAGCAGTGTGTGTGTGTGTGTGTGTGTGTGTGTGTGTGTGTGTGTGTGTGTGTGTGTAAGAGTACTCACTCAAAGTTTCTGCAAGTCTGTTTCAGCACCACAGCCCTGGGCACACCTTACATTGCCCCTTCCATGTCCCCAGCATGTGAACATGCTTTCTGTTGCACAATTCATACACCACTCTTTTATATACAAAGGCAGAGAATAGGCGAGTGAAAAAGGGAGAGTTTCCTGAGAAGGAGGAGAAAACAGAGACTAAAGGGAAGGGAACCACAACACTATGATTAACATAGAGGGAGGAGAGAGAGAGAGATATTGCATTAAGTAAAATTATGTGTATAAGTGTATAGGAAGGTTCTCTCTCTCTCTCTCTCTCTATATATATATATATATATATATATATATATATATATATATATTAATCATAGTGTTGTGGTAACCTACAGTAACTCATATCTTTACCTCCACTCCTGTTCATTGCACATGAAGTTTTCATGGACTTTTTACGTCGAGACCCAATTGCTCCTCATGTCACTCTTCCTCTGACCTGTCATTGTCTTGTTTTGCTCCCTTAGTCATTGCCTGTTGTTGTAGTTGACTAGACATTAGTCAGAAATGTATTTTGGTAGATATAATTAAGGGTGACAAAAACAATACTTCTAAAGATGGCACTATACGGTGCTACAGTGTCATGCTGATTTCTAAACATTAATTATAAGTAAGAAGTGCTGTTTATAGAGGATTAATAATATAATCTAATCTACAAATTTTGAGGGTGTACATATCTCATCAATTTCACTGTGGTTTAATATGGTGCCAGGTTTATTAGAATGAGGGTGACGGGGGGTCACACTTATCTCTTCTATTAGGCTTCTAGAGAGGAACACCTTGCACAGTTATTATCTAGTGCATAAAGGTAGTATGATCATGGAAGGATAATATAGGTATGATGCTAATATTAAGTTATGTCTGCCTGCCTGTATTCATAGATAGATAGATAGATAGATAGATAGATAGATAGATAGATAGATAGATAGATAGATAGATAGATAGATAGATAGATAGATAGATAGATAGATAGATAGATAGATAGATATCATATTTAACAATTTTATTTAAATCGTCTTGCCGCTCATTACTTGGTCTGTAGTAAAACTGACTGAGTGCACTTACTCGTAATCATAGTGGTTTTGCACTTTCAGGAATCCATATGGCAGGCACATAACAGGGCATGCAAAAGCATATGTTCATTTTTAATAGTTTTTTTTTTCATCAGCCTCCTTAAGTTAAAGCCTGTGCATATGAAAGCTGTTATGTGTTTGTACAATTTAATTAAATTTTTTTATGTCTCACTCAGGGGCAGGATAACAGTATTACTGTTACTGTTCTAATTAAACTAAATATGAAAGAGTTTCCAGGATTCCACATTGCTCTACTGCTCATCAAAATTCTCAATTCTCATTCTTGCTCATGAAAAGCTAGGGTCGAAGACCTGCAGAACATACATAATAAAATATTCTTTGTAACTCCATTAAATATCACTTTGTTTATATGGAGTTCTGTATGAATACATCTACTTTTTAGTATTTCATTTCATTTATAACTTTTGGAAACACTGTATTTGGGATGTTTCTATGCATAATATGAATTAATCATATTTTTTAATGCCAGAGATTATAATGATGTATAAATCCATTCTCTTCCTGGTAAATTCTGTGTTTTTTGTGTTGTTTTGTTGGCCAAAAATGAGTGGAAGCATTATAACTCATTACCAGACACGCATGATCCATGGGGTGCTGGAAGCTCCTCCATGTAGTCGCCTTGTAGTCTGCGTGCAGCCAATGTGGAGACATGTTTGTTCCAATGGGAGGAGTGGGAGAGAAGAAGAGGGGGTAGGATTGCTTTAGAAGAAACCACATTCCCACAACCGAAGGAGTGGGATGGTTATGTTGGCAAAGAGCTCTGGATCTTTCCTTACCTCTTGTTTCCCAAGAGAGGAAAAAAAAAGCGAATGTATTTCTGAGGTGTAACTAGCAGACACTCTTCAAATGAACCATTTTGGGGACTTGGAAGAAAATGTTTACCTTCTTAAAAAACATATTTACAGACATTTAAGAAAGACATTATAGATGTTATAGACATTAAGAAAAAATGTATTGTAATATGTGTCCATTGTGATTTTACACAATATGTTTCTTGTTATGATTTTCTTCATCTGCAAAACCACTCCTGCAAATTTGAAATGACCCTAACCCTTTCAAAACTTTAAACAGCACTGCGTGTGTGTAGATTGAGTCACTAGATGCATTTTTCAGGAGGCCCTGCAATTATAATTCAATCAAGTCTGACAAAAGTTTTTAAAGCATATTGCATGGAAAACATTAGGTGGCCGAATGCTTCTCATCCTTAAACACGATCATATAACAGGTTTTGCCTTTCAGATTGTTGTCAAAATAGAGCCCCTTTAGGAAATTCAACTTTGAAAAAAAAAATTTCTATAAACATTCTATAGACCAAAGACAGGGCAAACACAGAACAATTCGCAAGAAACAAAAGTTTTTTTTTTTTTTCAGTTGTGGAAAGAAGGACAAAGACGTGTTAAAGCTTTGAGGGCCCACTGTGGTTTGGTTGCAACCTAAGTAAAGCAACCTCAGAATTCAGACTAAATGTGGTCCGGGACGTTCATAACTGTGGCAATAAACCATTAAGTAATTCCTAGACTTGCTTTGTCTCTTTTGATTCATGGTAGTTACTGAGAGCTAGTGGCTGCATATGTCTAGGATGGTCATTTGGTTAGTTACATGTGGGAGAATACTTGGTCTGTCCCCGGGTTTGAACAAAGGATAGAGTCGACAAATGTTGATGAGGATGGAATATACTATGTTTTTGTTTTTCACTGGCTTCAGTCTGAGCTTTGAAAATGTCTTGTGTCAAATGAACTGTGTAAGCATTTTGTCACATTTTAGCCTATGCCTATTTTATTCAGCCAGTCAGTAAATTACAGGCTTCCTGTTTGCTGAATTCAGCTATAAACAGCAATTAGCAACAAGTGCATGTGACACACCCTGTCCATTTAAAAATGTAATACTAGCACTTGCAGGGGTCTTCCCTGTGTGTGTGTGTGTGTGTGTGTGTGTGTGTGTGTGTGTGTGTGTGTGTGTGTGTGTGTGTGTGTGTGTGTGTGTGTGTGTGTGTGTGATGAGAAACAGACAATAGTAAAAGTGTGATCATGACTATCTCATCAATCTTTTTCCCCAGCTGGTAAAATTAAAGTTCTCACAAGTTATGTTATGCATCCTGTGTCCTTTTGCCTCTAACCACATTTCTTTATACAAGGTGGGAGGTCTGTTTCATTAAACCACACTCTGGGCCCTGTGCCCTGGCATCAAATTAAGACTCTCTTTAAGTTTGCAGCATCATGTAGTATTTGGTTTGCTTATTCAGATGGGGCATTTCTTCACATCACAAACCAAGGATGAATTACATATTCCTAACTCCGAAAATGCTCCCACATGATGTAAAAAAATACTCCAAGACAAATGTTTTTCTTGATGCTGGTAGTTCTTGCCATTTGAAACATGCATAAAGTTTTACTCATCTCAGTGCATTTGAAAATAGCATTCCTGTAAATCAGGTTTAGCGTACAAACAAATCGTCATCTTAGCAGACGTGCATTGAATTATTGAGCATGCGTAGGTCATTAAGTCCATTGTTCGTTTTTCACACACACACACACACACGAACACACACACACGCACACACACACACACACACACACACACACATATATATATATATATATATATATATATATATATATATATATATATATATATATATATATATATGCTATTTTCAGAAAGGTAAACTCTCAAACGTTGTGAGCTACAGGAAGGAATTGCTCATGATGTGACCTAATTGTCAACCACAAAGCCATCATGTTACATGTGCAGCAAAGGGCTCATAATTGCAAAAGACAAAAGAGCACCAAAATATCACTTACACATTCCACCAAGCACAGCCCCTGTGAAGTGTACTACAGCGAATAAGTTCCAGATTTCTATTTAAACATTGTGTGCTATTACTATACATCATTATTCATTGCTAATGCAATTTATATTTTATAGTTACTGGGCAGAAGTAAGCATACAGACCTGCAGTACTCCCAAGAAAGGTGGCTTAATATGCCAATGCATGCCAATGATCTTGAAATGTAAACCTGTGCACAAGACTGTAGTTGAGTTTACTAAATCATGCTAAACACCAGTATTTCAGTAACACTTTGTTTTGTTTGAGGAATAATATACACTATATGGACAAGAGTATTTGGCCAAACCTACAATGATATTGTATCCAAATTATCAATACCAAGATCTCTCCACAAGATCTTGATCAAGATCAAGATGTTTCTGTGGGAACTCATGCCCATTTATTCTGTAGAGCAGGGGTGTCAAACTCATTTTAGGGTGAGGGCCGGATGAGAAGAAATGTGACCATGTGCGGGCCGAATTTGTTTTTTTAATCATAGTCCATCAAATTACAACAAATACACTATATTCTGTAAAACTGCATTTAACAAGTCCTCAGAAACTGTTCATTAACACTCTTATTCCTTTTTGGGGGGAAAACAATGCCAAGTAATGGCAAGCAAAATCCTTTCCTTTGAACATGAATATTACTTGTCAGATAAGAAATAAAAAATGCTGCAGACTCTGTGTACAGACAGTTACATTAAATATGAAGCTATAGGCTACAATATAATTTACAAACTAGAAAAACACTTCACAATAAAAAAAAAACTGCCTTTAACAACTCAATAGTTTAGAAAGAATCATATACAAAAATAAATTCTTTATGGTTAATGCAAATGAAAAAAATATATCATTCACTTTGGATATGAACATTAACTCTACACTTCAAATGAGAACTTTCCTTTAACAAATAAAAAAAAAATTTTTTAAAGCGGATGCTAAAGCATTAACTTTTTCCATTTGGAACTGTCCAGTGTATTTATCATATTTCTCTGCGTGTATGTCATAGTGCCGTTTAATGTTGTATTCTTTTTGCACAGCCACGGCTTGTGAGCGGATTAAACTTACCGGCTTGCCGTTAACCTCACAGAAGAAATACTTCTCTTTCCATTTCTCCTGAAACATCCGCCCTTCCAGATCAATTTTTCTTTTTTTGGAAATTTTTTTTAAATCGCGAGTGCTTGCCACACATCTTCAAATAGCCGAAGAAATTAGATTTAGGCGCCAATTTAGAATGCGCATGCGTGTTAGAGGTTTCGGCAGAAGCGCAAGAGAAGAGCAGTTAAATGATCAATGATAAAATAAAAAAATTAATAAAACCAAACACAATATTGCAGCGAATACCCGGACATAGACTTTATTTAATACTACTACTACTACTTATAATGATAATAAAAAATATTTGATATTTAATATTATTGTTCAAATCATCCCGCGGGCCGTACTGGACACCTTAGTGGGCCGTATTCGGCCCGCGGGCCGTATGTTTGACACCCCTGCTGTAGAGGATTTTATGAGGTCAGGCACTGATGTTGGACGGTCACTGATGCGGGCCAGTCATGATCTTCCACACCTAGCTCAGTAAAACATGTCTTTATAGTCCTTGACTTGTGCACTGGGGCACATGTCATTTTAAAATAGGAAAGTTTGTTCCCCAAACTGTTACCACAAACTTGGAAACATAACATTGTCCAAGATGTCTTGGTATGGTGAAGAGTGCCCATCGCTGGAGATATGGGGTTTGATTGAAAAATCTGAATTCAATAATTAACAGGTTTGGCCAAATATTTTTGTTCATATAGTGTAATTACTGTAGATACTAAAAATATTGAAAGCTCATTCATTCATTAATTTTCTATCCCGCTTTATCCTGTATTTATGGTCGCGGGGATCCCAGGAGACTCAGGGCACGAGGCAGGGTACACCCTGGACAGCGTGCTAATCCATCGCAGAGCACACACACTCATTCATTCACACACTATGGTCAATTTGGGAATGCCAATTAGCCTAATCTGCATGTCTTTGGACTGTGGGAGGAAACCGGAGTACCCGGAGGAAACCCACCAAGCACAGGGAGAACATGCAAACTCCATGCCACTGTGCAAGGCGACAGTGCTAACCACTACACCACCATGCCGCTATATTGAAAGCTACACAATACAATAAAAACTGTTGGTACAGAAGGACACATGCTCAGTTTTAAGGTCTGTGTGGAATTTTGCACTTTCTCCCCTTGTTTGTGTGAGGCTCCGGAAATGGTGTGTTACTACAGTATCTTATTTATGTTATCACCTTATGCCCAATACTTCCAAGATAGAAACTGTAGCACTGACCAAGGATACAGCTGATATTAAAGATGAATAATTGAATGAATGAATGAGTGAATGAATGATTGGGACATGATGTTGCAGGACATTTTTTTTCTGTTTTATTCAAAACCAATATAAGGAGAAAAGAGGTGAAACGTGTGCTTGCTTTGTCTCTGAAAAACATACCATTTGTGGTTAGCATGTGAGTGAAAGTAAAGTGATAGTTAGTGGAATAAAAAAGTTAGAAGAGACAATGCTGTGATCTGTGGATCTCTGTTTTTACCAAGCCACTTCAAAATCAGAGGTACTACACTGAGGCTGTTTTTGTATTTATATTGGATGAGAGAATATACACCATTACAGAATCAGACACATTTCCATAAGCCGTCTTTTATGTACCATATTGAGTGTCATACAGTAATTCAAGTTTGATATGTTGATTTTTACTCTGTTTTTATACAGTACACCATACCCTTATCATTTAAAGGCTTGTGATTGTAGTTTACATAAAATAAATTTTCCCAGAACTACTGTCTAGAATTACAGTAATTACTGCTCTTTATTTGCTGAAAAAAACTAACAATCAGATTAAAAGTTTAGCTGTTGAGGCTAAAGTATATGAAACAGAGCTGCATCTAAATCAAAGTTTGTGCACTGTTTAAATATGTATGACACAAATCACCAGCAACACGCTTCCATACAAACACAAATATACTGAATGACCATCTGTTCCGTGTTAAGACCTTTTCTTACCCTCTGTTTTCCAGGAATGAGTCCACAGATGTTTGTGTTGGATTAGTACACCTCCCCCAATGAACTACACAATTCCTTTGCTCTCCAGATTCCATTTCTGGTTTCTGGAAATGTTCTTGTACAGACAAACAGCTGCAAGGTGCGTGCCTAAACGCGTGACAAACCTCTTTGTGCAGGTTCAATCGTTTCTTCATTTGTCTGTTGTTCGTGCACAGAGATTTTTAAAATGCTAGCATCAACAAACAACACAAATGCAAATAAATATTTTAATTCTGTCTGGGCCTCGGTTTTAAAGGATGATGAAAGCAATAAAGCAATTATTTTGTATTGGAAAAACTAATTGCCATTCCCCCCCAAAGCATAGTATTTGGCATGAAATGAATGCATTCAATATAAGCCAGTTAACATGCATGTTCCAGCTGTACACAATGATGTTTTCGTTTATAGCTTTATATGTTTCAGATTGTCTATCTCTCTCTTTGCAGCAATCTCAATGTTTAGAAAGTTTTGTGAAGTGATTTTTAGTAAAGGGTATTTGAAGAATTATTGTCATATAATTGTGCATACAAATTGGTCAGTTGACTTCCGCAAAGTATAAACGCTATTTTATTGAAGAGAGAAAAGTAGAAACAGAATGGAAAAGTTTTCTCAGAATTTCCTCATACACTTGCATTTATTGATGCACAGCTGCACAGCTTGGCTACAGAGGTGACATTAATGACATAAAAGCCCAGTGAACCATCAATGTATTTTGTTACTTTTAAGCACTTTTGCTACAAAAGCATGACTTAATTCTGTAAACAGTTGACAGCAGAATGAATGTGCTAAATGCCATTTTTGGACTTTTACTCATTTTGACAACTTATTATTCTCTGGCACACAAAGTAAATAAATATATCCTGTATATATATATATATATATATATATTAATCATAGTGTTGTGGTAACCTAACTCACATCTTTACTTCCACTCCTGTTCATTGCACATGAAGTTTTCATGGACTTTTTATGTCGAGACCCAATTGCTCCTCATGTCACACTGCACGGTGGTGTAGTGGTTAGCACTGTCGCCTTGCACCTCCAGGGTCCGGGTTCGATTCCCGTCTCTGTGTGCATGGAGTTTGCATGTTCTCCCCGTGCTTGGTGGGTTTCCTCCGGGTACTCAGGTTTCCTCCCACAGTCCAAAGATATGTAGGTTACTGTAGGTTAATTGACGTTATATATATAGTACAGGCCAAAAGTTTGGACACACCTTCTCATCTATCTGTCAATGTGTTTTCTTTATTTTCATGACCATTTACATTGGTACTGTAGATTCTCACTGAAGGCATCAAAACTATGAATGAACACATATGGAGTTATGTACTTAACAAAAAAAGGTCTCCACAGTCACCGGACCTGAACCCAATCGAGATGGTTTGGGGTGAGCTGGATCGCAGAGTGAAGGCAAAGGGGCCAACAAGTGCTAAACACCTCTGGGAACTCCTTCAACACTGTTGGAAAACCATTTCAGGTGACTATCTATTGAAGCTCATCGAGCGAATGCCAAGAGTGTGCAAAGCAGTAATCAGAGCAAAGGGTGGCTATTTTGAAGAAACCAGAATATAAAACATGTTTTCATTTATTTCACCTTTTTTTGATAAGTACATAACTCCACATGTGTTCATTCATAGTTTTGATGCCTTCAGTGAGAATCTACCAATGTAAATGGTCATGAAAATAAAGAAAACACATTGAATGAGTGAAGGTGTGTCCAAACATTTGGCCTGTACTGTATATACTTTTAAAACTTGTACATAACCTTTTTAATAAGCTTTATACTTTAACATTTAGAACATGATGTGTAGCTGCCCGATTTGTGAGCAAAAGTCCAGGCTTCTTAATGAGTCAATCACATACACTACTGTATATTGCCAAAAGTATTCACTCACCTGCCTTCACATGCATATGAATTTCAGTAACTGGTGTGCAGTCATGTTGGAACTGGTGGGTCATTGTTTTTCAGGATGTGGGCCCCATAGTTCTAGTGGAAGGAACTCTTAATTCTTCAGCATCCAAGATATTTTGGACAATTTCATGCTCACAGCTTTGTGGGACAGTTTAGGGATGGACATTTCCTGCTCCAACATGACTGTGCATCAGTGCACAAAGCGTTGATAGAAGCAAAGATAGAACACCTTTGGGATGAATTAGAGCCAGGCCTTCTCGTCCAACAAATGCACTTCTGGAAGAATGATCATAAGAAAGATTCGCCATAAACACTCTCCTAAACCATGTGGAAAGCCTTCCTGTAAGAGTTTCTGCTCGCTCACATACCGTTGGGGGCGGGGTAACACACTCGGAGGACAGCGCTATCCGCTCCTTCCGCTTGCATGAGCCCACAGACGCACCAGGTTGGCTGTAGACGTCACATGATTACTCACAATTCGACGTTTTTAACTCCGGATCCGGCTGCCCGAGTGAGATCTTGAGGGAGAACAAGGACGCGACGCAAAGCGGCGGCCCCGAGGGAAGTGAGCCGGCATCAGGAACAGGCTGAGAGCCCGTGCACACCGCACACCTCTGCCTAGCATCCTGCTCGCCAACGTCCAGTCACTGGAGAACAAACTCGATGACCTCAGGGCCAGGATAAAGTTCCAGAGAGACATTCGGGACTGCAATCTCCTCTGCTTCACCGAGACATGGCTGAACCCAGCGGTGCCGGACCACGCCATCCAGCTGGCCGAGTTCTTCTCGGTTCACCGCATGGACAGGACGCGGGACTCGGGAAAGTCAAGGGGAGGCTGGAGTGTGCTTAATGGTGAACAACAGCTGGTGCAACAGCGTGAGCGTTGTTCCTCTTAAACGCTCCTGCACACCAAACCTGGAACTACTGTCCATCATGTGTGGTCCGTTTTATCTTCCCCGGGAGTTCACATCGGTCATAATAAGTGCCGTTTATATTCCACCACAAGCGGACACGGACACTGCCTTATGCGAGCTGCATGAGGCACTCACACAGCACCAGACACAGCACTGGGACGCTTATTGTGGCAGGGGACTTTAATAGTGCCAACTTCAAACGCGCAGCACCGAACTTTTACCAGCATATCACCTGGCCCACCAGGGGTGAAAGGACACTGGATCACTGCTACATGACAGTCAAGGACGGTTACAAGGCGCAATCTCGTCCAGCGTTTGGTAAATCCGACCACGCCGCCATTTTCCTCATGCCAAAATACAAACAAAGGCTGAAACAGGAAGTTCCGGTTCAGAGGGAGGTCACGCGCTGAACGGACCAATCGGTGGCCGCGTTATAGGACGCACTTGATGACGCAGACTGGGACATGTTCAGAAACATCTCCGATGACGTCAGCGTGTTTACGGATGCGGTTGTGGGATTCATTGGGAAGCTGTCGCCGTCACCCTTGGCTTGCTCATCAGAGACATTTCATTCATTCATCTCATTATTATCTGCACATTTTTCTCACACATCCACACTTCCAATTATTTTCTTTTCTATAATTATTATTATTATTTGTTTTTATTTATTTATTTTCTATTATAATTTTATTTATTTACTTATTACTTTATATATAATTATTCTATATATATATAAAATGGGTTTTTTTTTTTTTTTTTTTTGGTTAAATTAAATTTCTTAAATTTTTGTGAAGCTGCTTTGAGACAATGACCATTGTTAAAAGCGCTATATAAATAAAATTGAATTGAATTGAATTGAAAGCTAGTGGATGATACCGTGGAGAAAAAGACTATCAGAACATTTCCCAACCAGAAGCCGTGGGTGGATAAAACCATCTGCGACGCTCTGAGATCTCGCACCGCTGCCTACAACACGGGACTTGCGTCGGGGGACATGGAACCATACAAGGCTGCGTCATACAACGTACGGGAGGCGGTGAAAGAGGCGAAGCAGCGCTACGCGAGGAAACTAGAGTCACAGCTCCAACAGAGTGACTCTAGTAGCCTGTGGCAGGGACTAAAGCCAATTACGGATTATAAAGCACCAAAAGCCGGTATGACGAACGCGCACGCGACTCTGGCAGACGAGCTCAACACTTTTTATGCTCGCTTCGAGGCTGCAGCTAAAGACGCTAGCAATGCTAATGCTAGCGGCACTAACGGCTGCAGACAGGAAGACACTGCCAGCACCGGAAGCACATTCATCATCACCGAGCACGACGTGAGGAGAGCCTTCAGGAGAGTGAACACCAGGAAAGCAGCAGGACCAGACGGCATCTCAGGCCGTATCCTGTGTTCACTGAGATATTCAACATCTCTTTATCTCAGTCAGTGATCCCCACATGCTTCAAAGAGTCCATCATTGTTCCTGTCCCGAAGAAACCCCGTCCTGCTTCCCTCAATGACTATCGCCCTGTAGCCCTCACCTCAGTAGTGATGAAGTGCTTTGAACGCCTGGTCAGAGACTTCATCATTTCTTCACTACCCGGCACACTGGACCCACTACAGTTTGCATACCGTCAGAACCGCTCCACAGACGATGCAATCTCTCATCTACTCCATACATCACTCACTCACCTGGACACTAGGAAAGGGAATTATGTTAAAATGCTCTTAATCGACTACAGCTCTGCATTTAATACCATAATTCCCTCCACACTCACCACCAAGCTGGAGCACCTGGGACTCAGCTCATCTATGTGTCAGTGGATCTCCAATTTCCTGACAAGCTGACCACAGGCAGTAAGGATGGGAGGACATGTCTCAGCCTCACTCACTCTCAGCACTGGAGCCCCCCAGGGTTGTGTGCTGAGCCCCCTGCTGTACTTTTTGTACACCCACGACTGCGTGGCCACTACCAACTCCACCACCATCATCAAGTTTGCTGATGACACTGTCGTGGTCTGACTGATCAACAACAATAATGAGTCCGCCTACCTAGAGGAGATTGGAAATCTGGAGAACTGGTGCCAGAGGAACAATCTCCTCCTGAACGTCAGCAAGACAAAGGAGCTGATAGTGGACTTTAGTACAAAGCAGGAGAGGAACTACCAGACCACCGTCATCAACAGGTGCCCAGTGGAGAGAGTGGACAGCTTCCGATACCTCGGTGTTCACATCACGCAGGACCTGTCATGGTCCAGTCACATCAACACTGTGGTGAAAAAGGCCCGGCAGCATCTGTACCACCTCAGACGCTTGAGAGACTTTAGGCTGCCCTCTAAGGTGCTCAGGAATTTCTACTCCTGCACCATAGAGAGCATCCTGATGGGAAACATCACGACCTGTTTCGGGAACAGCACCATGCACGACAGACGAGCTCTACAGAGGGTGTTGCGATCAGCTGAGCGCATCATCCGCACTGAGCTCCCTGATGTACACTCGATCTACAGCAAGCGGTGCTGGACCAAGGCCAGGAAGATCATGAAGGACCTCTGACACCCCAGTAATGGACTGTTCTCTCTGTTGCGGTCTGGGAAGCGATTCCGCTCCCTGAGGGCCAACACGGAGAGACTGAGGAGGAGCTTCTTCCCGCAGGCGATAAGGTCTCTCAATCATCACAATCATCACAACACCACACAGGACTAATAACATCTTTTTAAGCTCACAATATTGACATTGACTGGACAATCATGGACACATTCATACACACTTGCACTAAATATTTATACATCTGGACCATTGCACATGACACTTTCATTAGTCACCTTTCATGCATATTTGCACAACCACTGTCATTTTAAATTTTATATATATACTTTCCCCCCTATATTTTGCACTATTGTATTATGCTCTTATTTGTACAGTTTATTTTACTAGTTAAATTTATTTCTTAAGTATTCCTTTTTATTGATATTTATTTTACGTATAAGCTTTTATTTTCTTTTTAAGGTCACTGGCAGTCTTCTAAGCATTTCACTGCATATCGTACTGTGTATGACTGTGTATGTGACAAATAAAATTTGAATTTGAAATTTGAATTTGAAATTTAATGTGGGAGCACTATGTACCTCTCATCCCTCCCCTCTTAGAGAGCTCGGCCAATCAGCTCTCTCTAGACCTCCAGCTGTGAGAGGTTACAGCATCACCAGGGAACTGCCCAGATAGCAAGGTGACATTGATTCAATGTTGAAATTTCATCAGAATCATCATTTTGGTTGAGGTTGATTTTTCAATGCTAAATAATGTTGAATCAATGTTGATAATTCAATGCTTTTCTGTGTTGAAAAGACAAACATTGAATCAATGTTGATTTTTGGTTGTGGAACCCATCCTCATTCAACAATGTAAGGCAAATTAAATTAACTAAGTGCATTTCTATAAAAATGTGTATGCATGTGTGTATGTGTTTAAAACAGGTTAAAAAATTGACTACAAGAGATTTGCCATGGTGCTTAAAAAAAATAAATTATATATATATATATATATATATATATATATATATATATATATATATATATAGTTATTGAGGAAAAAAAATAATTTGACGGTAAGTTTTGTGTATTTACCTTGCTGTCTAGTTTACTCACTTGAGAGCTTAATTCCTGTTTGCCGTTCAAAAGTACTCAATTTTCGGCTCGCATTTAACATCGGAAGGTGTTTTTACACTGTCGCCACGTCATTATAATACACTCTACAGGCATGAGAATTCAATATCTTGTAGTCTGGAAGTTCCTGCCACTCACGGTGAAAGAATTTTGGCGATGCGACCTACGGTATTCTGTTGGGAAGCATTTGTTTGAGACCTTAGTTCCTGTTTCCCGTTGTCTGTGTCTGACCCAGAGCAGTGTGCGTGCCCCACATGGAAAGAACCTATATGAGGATATATGCAACCTATATGCAGTATATATGCGCATATAACCGCACCTATATGGGGCCAGGGGTAGCTCAGTGGTTAAGGCATTGGACTAAGGTTCAAACCCCACAACCACCAAGTTGCCACTGTTGGGCCCTTGAGCAAGGCCCTTAACCCTCAACTGCTCTGATGTATAACGAGATAAAAATGTAAGTCGCTCTGGATAAGAGCGTCTGCCAAATGCCTAAATGTAAATGTAAATATGAGGATATATGCGCATATATGAAACCTATATGCAGTATATATGCACATATATGATAATATATATGCTGCATATATGCGTATATATGCCACATGTAGGCAACATTGAGGTGCATATATGTGCATATACAGGCCATATAGGTCTCCTGTATTGCTTCTTTATATCCACATATAAGCCCTACTGTATATGTACATACAAGATATGTCTCCTATGGCAGGATCTGGTCATTTTAGCTCATATCTCACTTTGGCAACTGTCATACATGATGCCTAGCTCATATTTTCTATTATCAAGGCAATAACTAAGAACTAACAAAACAAAAAAGCAAAAAACTAATCCTAATTGGCCACATACAGTATATGAGGATATATGCACATATATGAAACCTCAGTCTCCGTGAAAATCTTTTTGAAACACGTCACTAAAATTAACTGAAATGAGAAATATATCTATATAAAGCTTAAAGTGTCTACTTTTAAATGATGCAAGTCACATTGAAAACAAATATTCTCAGTTTATGTAATCCGTATGAAACCAAGGAGAGGCACAGAATTTCTGTCACACTTATATGCTAATGACCAGAGGCAGGACACGCCCACGCGCCAATCACACGGAAATCAGTCCGAGTAATTTACATACTAGACCACGCCTCCGGACACCGGCATGAAAAAACGAACACAGAGAGACAGGTTTGAAAATACTCCGATTCAGTGAGTTTTCAGCACGTTTTGGAAGATGGCACGCGCGTACACATCCGAGGAAACTCTTCAGAATGTTCTGGAAAGTTGGAGGGTTTTACATTTACCTCAGAAGAAGACTGTGTGACTCCGACAACGAACGGGAGCATTTTGAACAGAGAATAGACCCATGCTACACTGGGTAAGTTATTAAGTCTTATATAACTCTTATTCTGATAATATTAAACTAATATTAGTAAATATTTTCCTCACTACAGCTAGCTCTTGTCAGCTTGTGTGACACATTGGCTTTCAATGCCATTTATATAGTTTAGTTAAATCATGCTAACATGCTACATCATGTAGCACAAACATGATATTTCCCGGTGGCTAAGCTAATGCCTTATGGAGTTTACAGATGTTTATATTCACCTTGTTTTGGATAGCTTTAGATTATGGTTGCTAATGTGTATTTGGCTCCATTTTGGTTAGCTTATAACACTGCTATCGGTAATGTTATTTAGCACAAACAAGCAAGTTGCAGGTGGCTAAAATACTGCCTTATGTAGCTAAGTGATGCTTATGGATATTTCTTTGGTGTAAATGTATATAATCCCTTTTGTTTAGCGTGTATTTACAAATACCTGATAAGATGTAATTGTTTAGAATGTGTTCAATATGTGTGTAATGTCCAGTGGATGGTGTTTTTTAAAACTCAAATTGAATTATGGCTGCAGTGTGTAGTATTATTTATCACCATCATTGATGCTGTCATGTGACCTACAGAAGAGAGGTGTATATTTTTCATGTTGAAGTGTGGATACATTTTTGGTCATCTCTGTACTGTATATATTGTGCATCCATATTAATTGCACATCCATTTACTCTGAACAGTATAGGTTAACATTTTTTTATTTATTTGTTTTTAGGAATGTGTCTGCATCACCCTTGCCTTCACCAGCCCCTCACATCAGGACACGCAAGCTCCGTTCAGATGGACCTCTTGTATTTGTGAAGTGGATGGACACACGAGAAGTATCTACATGTTGTACCATCCATTCTGCTTTACAGTAGACGTGGTGAAGATGAGGGTGAAATTACAAGGTACATGGACTACAAAGACATTTCCATGTCCTGTGATTGCGTACAACCAGCACATGGGGAGTTGATCACTCTGATCAGCTATTACAATACTATACTACACAGCACAAAACAATGAAGTCGTACAGAAATATTTCTCTACACTGCTTGGACATTGCTCCCACCAATGCTTACCCTGCATGTATGTTTTGTACAGTTTTTTTTTTTATCTTGCACTGTTTTACTCTGAATGTCCGTCTTTTTTCAGTTTTTATTTTGTACTGTTCCTGTTGCAGTTTTACCCTGCATGTAAACAAATGTCCAGAATGTCCAGATTATCATTAATCTGCATTTATACATAAAATCCTATTAACTATTGGGAAGCTAAACATAAGAATCAGTATGAAACATGAAAAGTTTCTAAAAGTTGCCAATAAATTAATATTGTGATGTGAAATAATTTTTTAGATTGAAGTTATAAAGGGCTCTGGGGTGTTTTGCCAGGCAGAAGCGTGGAGAGCAGCCCGCCTTGCCACCTCTGCTACTGCCATGGTACGGAATCTGCTGCTGGGCACCTTCGACTTGGAGACTTGACCAAATTAAAAAGGTAGCCATTATTGGTGAGTAAATGCATAATGCGTTGAGAAGGGAAAACAAAACATTTAAGACTTTATAAGTTCACAACTTTAACCATAACCTACTTGTATCAATGTTTATTAGCCATCAATGGAGACTGCATAAGGTAGGGCACCCATTATTGTTACTGTATCTGCTTGGGACCTATAATACTAATTCATCACTTGCTCACTTCTTAATCCTACCTTTCCTCTTCTAAAGCCACATTATATTGCGCTGTAAGGTGTGTAGTCCTCTATTTTGTAGAACATATAGTGTTGCAAATAACCTCGTGGCACTAATTGTTGTTGTCTGAAGTTTTAATAAATAATCATAATGCTGTCAAAAATAATGTCATAAATAGATTTTCTTTATCAATTAACTTCTATTAATTAAATAAAATTTTTTATGTAAATTTTTAAAGTTTAATGGAATGGCTGTGTGAAAGATGCTGAAGCTGACGTGCCAATGGTCTTTTATATTAATGTTGTTCGGAAGCCTGTGTAATGATGTAGTTTCGACATCTATCGACTGAACAGCGTTTTTTCGACTTGTTTTCATGTTATTGTTGTTCAGCAATGGCATGGACGTGATGTTTTGGCAAAAGAAGGGTGGGATGGTGGTTGATGGTGACTGAAAGTGGTGACTGAGTAGATTGGACGTCACAGCAGCTCGTGAAAAGGCAGAGCTACTTTATGCAGGCTGTGTGCATTCTACTGTGGATTGACTGTTTTGAAACTTATATGGTAGTTACATAGCCCCTAGACCTCAGTTACCATGAAAAAAGCCATGAAATTTCAGTTTTGACCATATGGGATCTTAAACAAGGACGTCATCTTTTTTTAATTATTGTTTGTTCGGGGAGGAATTATAGACCACAATGTCAGCATGATCTTGGGTTTGTTTCCTTATCACTTCTTGTGTGCGTTTGGCTGTAGCTTGCACACCAGACAGAGTTGTTGGTGATTCTTCCTATTGTAAAGTCATGCAGTGTGTAATCTCCTGTCGCCAATTCATTGTGCAGTGTGAACACAGCAGCAACTAAATGCTACCACAGATAGTACAGTGTGAAAACAACGGTGATCCGATGACTTTGAAAATCATGCAGTGTGAGTTTGAGGAGAAGGTAAAAAGCAATGCAAAACAAATAATGTACAGTTTATGTTGTCATTACTTTGCTCTCAAACTAAATGCAATGTAATAATAGGCGTTATTTAATAATAACATTAACAGTGCAGCATACATCTAACTCTGGGTAAAAAGCTTATAATAAAATCACCAAAATAAGTCTTCATGTTAAGAATAAATATGCAAACAGTACGGTATCTGAGCGTACGGATTGGAAATTTGTGCATACAGTTTGTTAATCCGTGGCCACGATTTGTTAAACTAAGGGAACAGTTTAAGTATTTGTGAGTGCGGGGGACAAATTGCAAAACCGTCGCCACGGATTGATTTTTTTTAAATTTATTTATTTTTTTGGTCCTACAGGTTTTTTTTTTTTTTTTTTTTTTTTGCACATAAAAGACTACATTGTTACATTTAAGTATATTTGTTTTCATAGCATTGAATATGTACATTGTAGGACAACATTTGCAGATTGTGAAATAACACATACAGGTCCTTCTCAAAAAATTAGCATATTGTGATAAAGTTCATTATTTTCTGTAATGTACTGATAATCATTAGACTTTCATATATTTTAGATTCATTACACACAACTGAAGTAGTTCAAGCCTTTTATTGTTTTAATATTGATGATTGTGGCATACAGCTCATGAAAACCCAAAATCCCAAAAATCTCAAACAATTAGCATATCATGAAAAGGTTCTCTAAACGAGCTATTAACCTAATCATCTGAATCAACTAATTATCTATAAACACCTACAAAAGATTCCTGAGGCTTTTAAAAACTCCCAGCCTGGTTCATTACTCAAAACCGCAATCATGGGTAAGACTGCCGACCTGACTGCTGTCCAGAAGGCCATCATTGACACCCTCAAGCAAGAGGGTAAGACACAGAAAGACATTTCTGAACGAATAGGCTGTTCCCAGAGTGCTGTATCAAGGCACCTCAGTGGGAAGTCTGTGGGAAGGAAAAAGTGTGGCAGAAAACGCTGCACAACGAGAAGAGGTGACCGGGCCCTGAAGAAGATTGTGGAGAAGGACCGATTCCAGACCTTGGGGGACCTGCGGAAGCAGTGGACTGAGTCTGGAGTAGAAACATCCAGAGCCACCGTGTACAGGCGTGTGCAGGAAATGGGCTACAGGTTGCAAATTTTGCATGTCATTCGGAAATCAAGGTGCCAGAGTCTGGAGGAAGACTGGGGAGAGGGAAATGCCAAAATGCCTGAAGTCCAGTGTCAAGTACCCACAGTCAGTGATGGTCTGGGGTGCCATGTCAGCTGCTGCTGTTGGTCCACTGTGTTTTATCAAGGGCAGGGTCAATGCAGCTAGCTATCAGGAGATTTTGGAGCACTTCATGCTTCCATCTGCTGAAAAGCTTTATGGAGATGAAGATTTCATTTTTCAGCACGACCTGGCACCTGCTCACAGCGCCAAAACCACTGGTAAATGGTTTACTGACCATGGTATTACTGTGCTCAATTGGCCTGCCAACTCTCCTGACCTGAACCCCATAGAGAATCTGTGGGATATTGTGAAGAGAAAGTTGAGAGACACAAGAATCTGCAAAAGGATTCCCGACCAAGTATTGAGTGCAGAACTGAACATAATTATATGAAGGATGACTATTTTTGTATTAAAAACACTTTTCTTTTATTGGTCGGATGAAATATGCAAATTTTTTGAGATAGGGATTTTGGGTTTTCATGAGCTGTATGCCACAATAATCAACATTAAAACAATAAAAGGCTTGAACTACTTCAGTTGTGTGTAATGAATCTAAAATATATGAAAGTCTAATGTTTATCAGTACATTACAGAAAATAATGAACTTCATCACAATATGCTAATTTTTTGAGAAGGACCTGTATATTAAAAAAAATCTAATGTGTGCATTGTATCTATGGAAGATTGTAGGACATTTCAAAACATATGTTGCATATCTGTACATTTGTAAAAGTCACATTTCCAAAAATTTAGGACCCACCTTCTGTCATTCATAAACAACTACCACTCCAAGTTTTTAGAGCATTGTATAGTTCTAACCTTTTGTTTGTTTTTCATTCTTTAGATGCACTACTACAACAACAGCTGAAAGCTGAAGAAAAGGAGGCCACAGAGTTTCTTTGCTTCAACAGTTCAGAAATGGCTTCGTTATGCCCCAGAACGGCTGGGGGGAATTGTTCGTGGTGGAAAACCATAAGTTCAGACTCATGTCTTATTATCTGTTTTGCTGAGTAAATACATTTCAACTTACGAATAATGTTTCAGTCATCTGTTGTGTTTCTGACTTGGTTGTTTCTATTTGCATTTGACTGAATTTTGCTGAGGCAGGCTGCCATTTTTATATTATGGTTTTCCAGTCTCTTATCTTGGCAGTTAGATTCTGTTTTATGAATTCAGAATTAACAATCTCTTCTAATAGTTCTCTTCTAAAAAGTCATATTGTCATCCAGTTTATAATAATTTGTATGTAAGTTGTAGTGTGTTTTATTATATAGTTGTTTTATTGTAATTGTGATGTTACTTCCTGTTTAAATGGGTATGGAGCATAAATAAATAAATATGTTTACATGTAAACTGAAGGATGTTGAGTTACTGACTTTTTGTTTAAAAAAAAAAATTAAAAAAAAAGCTTTTCAGCCCTACATGGTCTCTGATTTAAAGAAATAAATCAAAACGGACATGATTTACTGTCATAGAATCTTGCTGTTCATAAAGCAAGACTAAACTATAATTGTTTCAATGTTGATTCAATGTTGATTCAATGTAAAATAAGTGATTGAATTTACGTTGAACAAACATTGATTTTATGCCCATCTTGATCTATTTTTCATCATTGAAATAACATTATTTCAAGGTGCAAACCTGATGAAAAATCAACGTTTAACATTGAAATTTCAACATTGATTCAATGACAAGTTGGTTGATGCTTTAATGTTGATTCAACGATGATTCAATGTTGTTCTGCTATCTGGGTGATTACCACTGCGCAACTCCGAGGGCCATTTTTGTGCTTTTTAATACCTGTGTGACTTGAATAAAGCATGCACAAAATATTCTCTATCAGCAACAGGTTTTGCTTCATTAAAAAAAGGTTGTTGTACTACAAAAGTGGAGTTATTTCACTCTGTTGTCAAACTGATGATTCATTCATTCATCTTCTATACCACATATCCTGTGTACAGGGTCACACATACACACGCACACACTACAACAATTAGGGAATGCCAATTAACCTAATCTGCATTAGGGTGTGGGAGAAAACCAGAGTACCTAGAGGATACCCTCCAAGCACAAGGAGAACATGCAAACTCTGGAGAAGCGAGGCCACAGTTCTAACCACTACACCACCATGGCACCAAACTGTTCATATGCATTCAGTAATTAAACTGTCATTTGATGACAGTTATTTTCACAAATGCAGTAAATCACAAACAGCTAAATAATCCTCAACATAACCATGACACCAGTGTTCTTGTTATTAGTTATTATTAGTTAGTTTTGTTATATGCTATGACTGCAGTTATGATATACAGTTGCGATATACAGTACACTGTAAAACATGGGACTGGGCTTAATTAACAATTGTTAAATTAATATTAGTAACAAGTACATAATAAAATTTACGTACTGTATTCTGGAGTCAAATTAAGCTGATTTAAACAAATGCTGATTATTTATTAATTCCATTTCAAGTACATTTTTTTCAGTTTAAAATCAGCGAGGAAAAATAGAGAAATTTTAATAAAAATTTTCTGCCCATATCAAAATCAAATTTTTTTTGTAAATTTTACTCATTTAGAGAGACTAGGTTCGACTGCCATGCAATTTCCACCCAAGTTTTTACATCCAGACATGGTGCCACATGCTGCAGGATCTGCATTTTTCTTAATGTGAGATTTGTTTAGTTAGTAATATAAATGTACAAATAATTTTGTAGCAGTTTTTATTTGTCTAAAAGTCGGGCTTAGCATGGTAGTTAGTCCGGTGTGTGAATTTTATTACAATATGCGTTATTTAGTATATAATATTCTTTAAAGAGGCAGTTGGGCTAGTCAATGTTTCAGAGTGTTAGCGTTAACTTCCCCTCCCCCACTCAACAAGTGATTAGCTGACCGTGACACTGAGTGTCTAACTGCAGCAGTTAACTGTTGCACTAGAGGTGAGTAATTAACTTAAAGATTTACCTTTTGTGTTTTGAATTGAGCTCAATATAAACTATTAAATTAAAGGGGACACGTGTAGTAACAGAATATTGTATGTTTCTTTATGATGGATATGGCCCACCTTTGTAATAGTCTCATACTGCTGTTTGATAGTTTTAATGTTAAAATAAAAACTCTTGATGTTTCAGATGAAACACATTTGTCAGTATATTCTTTTTTGATACACAAAGTATACAGTTACTGTCCATTTTACCAGCTTCTGATGCTGCACTTAAAAAAATGTTGGGCAATGTTTATCGCGTCTGCAAATAAATGTCAATGTTACAAATGTTAAATGCTATTTTTGTTGTTATTACAGTATGTTAACCCTGCACAAGCATTTAAGTAACTTAGAAATATTAAAATAATTTCAATGAAGTGACATCCAATATTATTGAGTAGATTTGATTTATAATTTAACTGTATTTAGGTGCATATGAAGATTTATCTGTAAAAGTAAATCAGGTTCACTTAAATATTTAATTTCTCTCAAATATTCAATTAAAAAAAATCAATCTCTTCCAGATTTCTCTCAGATATTCATTGAATGTAACATTCTTTTTAAGTAAACGTAAAACTGTTTTCCTTAAAATTTACAATTAAATATATATTTTGTCTTATATTTAAATATTTTATTCTATGTTTCTTATTCATTATTATAGTAGTAAGATTTACTTAAATATGTTAGGTGTCACTTTGTTGCCATAATTTTTTTAAGTAAACCCTAGGTCAGATTTTTTTACAGTGTATAACTGCAGATGCACAAATGGCATATGACATGGGTTTAGTCATGTCAATTGTGGAAGCTATGTATATGTAATGTCTCATGTATACCTTTATTTGTTTTATTACCTATCACTTTCCCTTATTTTTACTTAGTTTGACTAAACTAGGAGGAAGTCAATGAGGCCAATATTTTGTTTTCATTAGGCTGTTATTTTCAGAAATTATTATGTATTAAAAAAAACGATATATGTTTTTAAATATTGTTTTCATCATAAAAATGTTGAAACAACACAATGAATAAAGTCTTTTGTCTAAGTAGCAATTTATTTTTGTTTATTTGAAGCTTTAATGTTTGGTGTCACCTTGATGTTTCTGCAGAAAGGAAATGGAAAAATATATTTGTTCCAAACCCCCACCTGATCTGGAACATTCCATTCCTAATTCTGTGACAGATTAGTGTTTTACCATATCTAAGGAGCTCAAGATGTTTGTGAATGGAACTGTTTTAGAGGTTTTGTCAATCAAAAGACGAGAGATTAAAACAATCTGTTATTCAGGCAGTTTCCATGTGCTCTGCAAGAGTAAGGAATGTTTTTTTTTTTTTTTAACTCTGGTAACATGTTACATTAAAGAAAAGTGCAATAAAAACTAATTAAAAAAAAGTAAAAAAAAAAAAAAAAGTGTGAATATTGGATGGTCTTATTAAATTATGACAGAGTTGACAATGGGCAGTTGACAACAGTCACTACAGGTGACTGATCAAAACCCAGTAGTCTACTTTGCATGATTGTATACAAAGTTAGCATTGTTGAGTTTGGATAAAGTGATGTGGTTTCCATTTAAAAGTGGTTCCTGAATATATGTTCTACAATGTGGCACTCTACACTACTCTTGTGTAGTGTAAAGGGTGTACACATACAGTAGTTGTAGTTGTCAGGAAACAGATAAAAGACCCAGAGTAGAGTCAAATTCATGAAAGCTGGTCTAGCTCAAAGACTTCCTGATCTTCTTTATCAACTCAAATTTGAGGCCAGCCTGAATGGATCCTTAAAACCCTAGTTGTGAACCCAGTGTGCATGCCAGTTTTCCCTGTCAATGACATCAAAGCCACAGAAGTCTTTGAAAGGCATGAGTTCATGAATGTCTGCTCAAGTTTTGTTGAGGTGCTTCCTGAGGCTTTGGGCAGCCCTTAATTGGTGTCAACTCCAATGTACAGTATAGTAAGAGTAGTAACCCAGGTCAAACATGAGGCATCCCCTCCTGGAAGAAACACAGTCATCAGGTACTTCATTCATATCTAATCAGCCATTCAAATGACAGCAAATCATTGCATTTAGACATGTACAGTACTGTAGACATGGTCCTGACAAACTGAGCATCAGAATGGAGGCATGGTTGTTGGTCCTGGACATGCTTGTCTGAGTATTTACAGACAAGAGTTATTGCTGATCTACAGGGATTTCCACACATAATCATCTCCAAGGTTTACAGAGAATGGTCTGAAACAGGGAAAATGAGCACCAGTTCTTAGAGTAAAAATGGCTTCTTGATGCCAAAGGTTAGGGGAGAACTGACTGGACATGATAAAAAGGGAACAGTTACTCAAATATCATATTGTAACAAATAAGGCATGCTGAAGAGCATCTTCAAATGCACAACATTAAATCTGATGGGCTACAGCAGCAGATAACTAGACTGGCTGCCACTCCAGTAAGCAAAGAGCCAAAAAAAAATAAACAGACTACAAATTGCATGGGCTCACCAAAATTGGACAATAGAAGATTGGAAACATTACTTGGTCTGATGAATCTCGATGTACTGTATGCTGCAACGTTCGGATGGTAGTAAATAACATGAACGCATGAATCCATCCGTATCAATGGTTCAGCCTGGTAGTGGTGTAATGGTATGGGCAATATTTTCCTGGCACACTCTGGGACCCTTAGTACCGAGTTAGCATTATTTAAATGCCACAGCCTTCCAGTGTACTGTTACTGAGGATATCCATCCCTTTATGACCAGCAGGATAATGTCACAAAGGTAAAATGATCACAAACTGGTTTCTTAAGCATGAAATTGAGTTCACTGTACTTAAATATTTTACACAGTCACCAGATCACTATCCAATAAAGCCTCTTTGTGATGTAGATTCGCATGCGGATGCCAAATTGCCAAGATGACAAATTGATGCCATCATGTCAATATGGACCAAAATCTCTAAGGAATGTTTCCAGCATCTTCCAGTTGAATTTAGCCCATAAAAAATTAAGGCAGTTCTAATGGCAAGTGGGATGCCAACCCAGTAGGTACTAGAAAGGTATACTTAATGAAGTGAGACAGAGTATGTGTGTACATGTACATAAACTGTTAAAAATTAATTAGTACTATAATCCTGAAGATATTTCATCACTTACTGTATCTGAGCATTGCAGGACTGATAAATGATAAAAGTCCAGAAAAGAAATCAGTGTCGCCACCACCATGTCCGCATAGATCACTGATCCACCTTCAGCAATATGAAACAAAAATCTGAAGACAAACTTCAGGAAAATTAATTCCACACTGTCTGGAAAGCTGCACATATTTTGAGGGTCACTGGAAATGAGATTTTATTTGTGGATCATCAAGCCAAGCTGCTCCAGATTCCACAGAACAATGCCTCCCTGTGCTCTTTAATAGGAGCAATTAAATTCAGTTATTACAGTATTTGGCTGCTTGATCATAGAACTTATGTAAGTCATTAGGCCACTTTATATGAGTGAATTGATATTCATGCAATAGACCTATAGTGTGCAATATACTGTGCAGTATCTTGGGATATACTGTATATATGATATGATTCCTCTTAATTATTCTAGGAATCTTATTTTAAAATGAAATTAAAGTGTCAATAAATTAGTCACAGATCAAAAATATCACTTTAGCTTGATGAAATGAATGATACTTAAAATATAACCAAATGAAACCCTAGTGAATATACATTATCCAGAGGAAAAGTTCAGAGAGAAAATTTCATTTAATGTTTTGATGGTCCCATACCTCTAAAGCAGTGGTTCTCAACCCTGGTCCTGGAGGCCTCCCTGCCCTGCACACGTTAGTGTTTTCTCTGCTCCTAGCACACCTGATTTATCTAATTAACCATCTTTCTCAGTAGACATCAGTCACTGGTATTGGAATAAAAAGACATGGTCAGTTCTTACACCACCTAAGACAACATCATGATGAAGTCACTCTGACTCTGATTTTTACTACAACAATATGTAACCACAACCACAAAAGAAAAGAAAAATTCCACAAAATGCTGCCTGCTGGCCAAAACTCTGTCTAAATTTCCTGTAACAGACATACTGTAAGTAATATAAAAGATTGCTCTCTTCACTTTTCTAAGTGAATAGTAATGACATTTCCAGAACATTTGATTCACTGCATGTTTGCCATAACAGTTGAATATTATACACAAAGAGACAGTCTTTTATTCCTTACAGGCAGAGGTGGAAAGAGTAATAAAATTTTGTACTCAAGTACAAGTACTGTTACTTCAGTGAAATTTTACTTAAGTACAAGTAAAGTTACTCTTATAAAAATCTACTCAAATAAAAGTAAAAAGTAGCTCATTAAAAAATTTACTCAGAGTAAAAGTTACCGAGTTACTTTTTTATTTTTATTTTTTTTAACAGTGGGGGTGATTCTTTTGCTGAATTGTTTTGCTGAACTTATAAAAATCTACTCAAATAAAAGTAAAAAGTAGCTCATTAAAAAATTTACTCAGAGTAAAAGTTACCGAGTTACTTTTTTATTTTTATTTTTTTTAACAGTGGGGGTGATTCTTTTGCTGAATTGTTTTGCCCTTGGGTGTTTCCATGTTCACTCTTATATTAACAGATTATTGTTTGTTTTTAAATGTTTGCTGTGGGTGTCGATTGTATATTGATCTGGCTCTGCTTTTTAAAAAAAAAAAAAAAAAAAAAAACACATGGTGGGATGAGGCATTCTAGCATAGTTAAAAAAAGATGAGCAGATATAAATCTCAAACTAGTTGTTTTTAACTGAAGGAACATTCATTCATTCATTCATTCATCTTCTATACCGCTTAATCCTGTGTTCAGGGTCGCGGGGGACCTGGAGCCTATCCCAGGAGACTTCGGGCACTAGGCGGGGTACACCCTGGACAGGGTGCCAATCCATCCCAGGGCACACACACATACACACACTCACACACCCAATCACACACTACGGGCAATTTAGGAACGCCAATTAGCCTAACCTGCATATCTTTGGACTGTGGGAGGAAACCGGAGTACCCGGAGGAAACCCACCAAGCACGGGGAGAACATGCAAACTCCATGCACACAGAGACGGGAATCGAGCCTGGCCGGGGAATCGAACCCAGACCCTGGAGGTGCAAGGCGACAGTGCTAACCACTACACCACCGCGCCGCCCTGAAGGAACACCTTTGCATAATAAAGTGGTCATTTAAATATGGTGTTACGTCCCAGTCTAGGGCCAAACAGCAAAAGAATGGTTCAGGGTTCTATTTTAAACTGTATGGAAATGGTGGTATATGGCAGAAAGAACTAGATCCAATCATTAACTGATGAAATAATGAGGTTTGTATATACAAACACACACAACAGGAGGAGGATCAGATTCAGGATGGACCCACAGGCCAAAATAACAAACAAAATGGTATTTATATTTAGTAGGTAGATTACCTGCAAAAAGAAACAACAACAACAAAAAACCCAGAAACAAAAATACAGGTACCTTCCCGGACTCCCTAAACCAAAAACAGTGAAATTATCTACAAATATATACAAAGACCAACCAAACCAAAGGGACAAAGCAATAATCAAAGTCAATTGGAGGCAAAAAGTCAAACCAGAATACACAACCAAATATCACAAATATAACGCCAAAATCACAACCTCTTTCATCTTTCCCGCGTCTCTCTCCGGTTTATACATGGTCGCGCTAGTCGATGACGTCACTCAGGGCGGAAGCGACCGTGTGGAAGGTCAGGAAGATGCCGATGTCAGAAAACCTGGAGTGGAGTCTGGAGCGGCGCGCGACCAGGACATGATACACACACGCGGCGCAACGGAGCATTTATATAAAGCATAATATTTTCATTATTTTAGCATTTTTATTCATTTATTTTTTTTACTCAGTAGCGAATATGATTTAAAATGTAGCGAATTACAATACTTCAAACAAAACGTACTTAAGTAAAAGTAAAATTACAGATTTTTAAAACTACTTTAAAAAGTAGAAATACACAAAAAATCTACTCAATTACAGTAACGCGAGTAAATGTAATTCGTTACTTTCCACCTCTGCTTACAGGTAGGAGAACACTTAATACACGTATTATTTTTCTAAAAGGTAAATCAGTTTTTAGGCTCCAGTGATAACCTGCAGTCACATTGACCGTTTGTAGATACGATACTAATTACCCAGCGTTACAGATGTTGAAACATTTGTTTGAAGGTTTGTTCTTGAAGTTAGAAATACCTAAATAAAATTAGTGACCTCAACATAATGTTGCAATTACAACTTAAAAACATTAATTTTATTTAGAGTATTAATTTATATTTCTCAACTACAGTCATGTTTAAAATCTTAGTGTGTGTGTGTGTGTGTGTGTGTGTGTGCATAACAATGAAAAAAAACTATAAAAATCACCTGATCATATGGTGAAGATGTAACTCACAACATGTAACTCTTTTCATTGTGCTGTTATATATTTAACAAAAATGAAGTCAAAAAGGTAAAAAGAAACATCTGGCCAATACTATGTACCTGCTTACACAGGATTTAAAAGGGGAAGTTGCAGCCAGGTGCTGCTAATCCTCAACACTTGATTAATTGATCATGAACAGGTGTGTAGACCTCTATAAAAGACAGACATCCTGGCAGGTTGCTAGTCTGGAGCATTCAGGTGTGTATTAATGCCAAGAGTGAAAGAAATAAGCAATGGTCTCAGAGAAGCAATTGTTGTTGCACATCAATCTGGAAAGGGTTATAAAACCATTTTCAAACAACCTAGACTTCAACATTCTACAGTGCCAAAGATTATTCACAAAAGTAAAGCAAGACAGTTGCCAATCTTCCAGCACATTCACCCCAAGGTCAAACCATGCAACAGTCAGAACAACACAAAAAAACAAAGAAGTACATTGAAAACCCTACAAGACAGAAGAAGATTGAACAAGTTTGGTTTGTTTGGAAGGGTTGTCAAGAGAAAGCCTCCTTTGTCTGAAAAGAACTTGGAAGTATGGCTGAGGTCCGCAAAACTTCACCTGAACAAACCACAAGACTCTGGAAATGTCCTATGGACAGATTAGACCAAAGTGTTGTTTGGCCTTAATGCCCATCGCCATGCTTGGCAAAAACCAAACAGCATTTCAGCAAAAATGCCTCATACACACTGTCAAGCAAGGCGGTGGAGGGTTGATCATTTGGGCTTCTCTTTGCAGCCACAGGACCTGGACATGTTGCAGTCATCGGATCATCCCTGAACTTCTCTGTATTATAGAGGCAAATTTGAGGCCATCTGTTTAACAGCTAAAACTTGGTCAAAATTGTGTCATGCAACAGGACAATGATCAGAAGCACTCCAGTACATCTACATCAGAATGGCTGAAAAATGAAATAATCAAGGTTTTGGATCACTTAGTCCAAGTCCAGACCTCAACCCAATTGAAATGCTGTGGCGGGAGCGTAAAAGAACTGTGCATGAGAGAATGCCCAAACACCTCATTGAACTAAAGAGATGTTGTAAAGAAGAATATGCCAAAATGATGTGAGAGACTGAAAAAGTGATACCTGAAATGTATGTGTAAACATGGATCTCTTCTTCGCAGTAAAAAATTTATATGTTTGGTTGTCTGAGGTTGAATTTGCCTAATACTAAATCCAGCTATGATCAGATGCTTTTTAAAATGTTTTATATAAAACACATAGAATCTAAAAAAAAAAAAAGAGGGAACTTACTTTTACACATTACTGTATTTACTCATACTTGCTCAAGGCTTCTGTCTTTTCCCTTTTGGCACTTTTCAGAGTAATGTTCCTGTCACACTGCAATGAAGGCCATGAAGTTCCCACTGTGTGCTAAAAAGTAAAGAACGTACAGGAACAGGGTCAAAATGGAAAAATATTCATTTATATCCATTCATACTACTCTCAAGCCACATCCCTGACATGTTCTCAATACATCTACTGCATTATGATGTGACAAATGTTCTCTCATGCATATGATAATACACTCATCAGTTCCAATGAGGTCAAAACGAATTGTTACTCCAGTCTGTCTGATCAGATCACACCATGCTCCTACTGGGTGCTTATGGTGTGCTTATTACATTGTCATTGCGTTTGGTGGGTTGTACCATAAAACGCAGTACTTTTCATCACAAAGTGATGGTGTGAGGAATTTTATCCAGTATTTTAATATTAAATTCTCTGAAAATGACATGGTCGCAATGATAACCTGCTGCATGCAGGATTGCAAGCACTATAAGAAAGTAATATGAACTTAATGCGGTCTTATACCACATGGCAGGTACAGTACATACCATGGTCATAGCACAAGTCTGAAGAGGTTGTTGAGAGAATTCCATTCACATAGCAACAACGCAGTGACATCCCAATAACAACATCAGTCAGAACAACATCCAGTTACAGTATGATGTTATTATGAAGCATTGATTCTTTGATAGGAAGTCAAACCCTGCTAGCCATTAGGCCACCCCCCTGTTCGGTGGAGCTCTGTTAATGTTTTGTCTTCAGTTTTCTTTAGTTTCTTTTTAGTTTACTAATTAATAATCCCATGCTATCTTCAAACAGGAAGTACTCTCACACTCCTATTCCATTGACCCTCTCAGAAGCCCTGCTTAAGGGCTCTTATAAATATTATTCCGTCCGGTGGTGTGGCTCTCCAACCCACACAACACAACAGCTGTATATTGCTTTGTAAAACAATGAACCTAAAAGATTGTCATCTGGTTTCGCTAACCCCACATAAGTAAGTAATTTAAAGGAAAGAAATATTACTTTATTTTTTGATGATGCTGTGTATGGTTATGTTTATTTGCTGAACTCAGATGAACTTGGAGCAGGGCAGGTCATTCCCAGTCTCAGAGTAGGAATTCTATCTGAGTGGCATTTCTTCGTTTTTTTCCGGGTCAGACGTCAGTAATTCTACACTCCTTCATGTAGAATATGTGTAAGCATGTGTTTTCATGTTAATGAGTTGGCTCTAGGAATATTATTACTTTAGGTTTGGGATGGGGTGAGGTGATGTCAATAGCATTGTTATGGGAAAATAAACATTTGAAACCACCCTCACTGTCACTAATGATCAGAAGAAGTGAGTCAACTGCTTTTGGGTAAATTTGTGGAAAGATGTGTATAGCCATATTTCCTCTAGTCAATTAGCCTTAGTTTTGTGTCTCTGTGTGGGTGTGTGTGCATTTACAGTATGCACTTGCATTATTTATTGTAAAAAAAAATGTGCTCAAGACGATAGGGAAAATGTGGCTTTTGTTTAGGAGAAATAAAAAGCTAAACACTTTCCGTTTGGTTACAGTGGTTAAGGTTATAAGAGACATGACAAATGTTTCTACACAACAAGAATGTATTTATTGTCATGGGTCAGTTGAATCATTTCCTACATTCATTATTAATAATTAGCAGTGCATCCTGGCACTTACAGTACGTCCACACTGAGGTTACATTTATACTATGTGTGTGTGTGTATATATATATATAGAGAGAGAGAGAGAGAGAGAGAGTTTAAATTCAGAATGGTTTATCTCTGGCTTATTTTGCTGATCATCTGAAGCAGCATAGTCCTTCACAAGCCCTTTGCTCAGCCAAGGCAGGACTAGAGTCATTTCCGAGAACTGGTCTTACCTTTTTTTCCCCACATAGCCTATAAACCCTGGAAAACTGCTTTATAGAACATTAGAAATACAAGCTCAACCCGGAGGTTGGCCCCTTACTTAGTTCAGCACTCCAGTCAAGCAGAGATCCAGAGATCCCACGGTGCAGCAGCTGGCATGCACAGCCAGATACTTGGAACAATAAGTGAGAGTTGAGGGCCTCCTAAGGAAACAGTGATCCATACCCACACCCAAGAGGGTGTGATCCATAGTGCGAGTTGAAAAGTACTACCCATAAGGATCCATCTATACCACATAACCAAGAGTCAAGGCACCATTTATACATCCTAACAATATAGGGCAATAATTAATCTGTTGAACGTCTTAAAAGTATAGACTAAATACTTATTAAAAATATTACTGTATACATTACCACTGAAATAATGAGACAACAAACAAAACGATCTGTTAAGTCACACATCACTGTGACAAACAAATATATACGATATTAGAAGGTTTATTGAGAACAGGCAACAAAAATGAGATTCTTTGGGCCAATGGTCGAATATATTATATCTATCATATTAATAAAATACACAGAAAATTGAAATGTAGATCATAGAAGAACTAGAGGTAAACAAAAAATCTTTGGATATGGGCAGATAAGAACTAGACGCAGTGATAGCTGCAAGTGAGCTGAAGTATATGGAGATTCGTAGTTCCGGTATCATCCAAACCTGATCAGGTCTGAAAACATGAACAAGCTGGAGGAAAAGACACATTTGTGACCTTTTTGAATGATAACAAATCCCAATCAAAGCTGTCTGTCATGATTTTTGACATGTGTTCTTTGGGCTTTAGTGTGTAGGCATTTTAAAGTGTTTTGGTGTTTCTGTCTATGTTGCTAGACTTGCTTAATAATGAAGCTCTGCACTTGCCTCCAAGTCCCTGACATGGCCAAACTGGACCTACAATCAATATTTATCATTTTTTATTTACATGACAAGTAGGGGGAAAATGCTGTTTCCTATCATTCTTTTTTTAAACATGCTCAGCAAAACTGTAATGTGATGTGTGCTTTTATATTATTATGTAATGCTTCCTTTTCCATGACCTTTCCCAAACGCTGTTACTTCATACTCACCACAGTTTACATGACCATCAGCAGCAGGTCAGAGAACCACAGACCTGAGAGCTTCTGGACCTGAAATGTTTCCAAGCTTTATCCATCTACAAGCGTGGAATGCATAATGCATATAATGAATAACAGTTCTGCAAATATGCCTACTATAGCAGCAAGTATTTAAACTGATATTCACAACATATTTATACAGTTGTGAAAACATGGCTCCATCTTATTTGCTTGTAGTAACACGATAGCATCATTTAAACACAGGTCAAATTTACCTATATCGCCTATTTCTGCATGGATCAGCTTTTGGCATACAAACATTTAGGCTGCAGGGTGGGAACCAATAGCTCCTGTGGTTATACGAGGATACCTGCCAGCTGTTCATTTTTACAGAGGGAAAGGAAACTGTTTTCACTCATGCGTTTGCCGCGAAAGCACATTCTTCCATCTCAGGCAATTCCCACCCAATCAGACAAGGATTACTTTTTAACACCAAGGCCTGGTGGTACTGTATTTATTGTCAGATTACGGTAACCAGAGGTGTTACAAGGGGAAGCAGAATGAGTAATCATCCACCACCACCATCACCACAAGTAACAAGCTGTAGAAACAATAAAATTGCATACATCATCGGGTATGGGAGGTATCAAGGAATGGCTTGCTTTGGGTTACATATTATTTTGTCCCTGTTCCATAAACAATTATCCTAACCAACAATACACACTCTGCAAAAATGTTCTGTGCTGATTTAACTTAAACTCTTGAGTTCAGTAGGTGCACATGATGCTGTGGTCTTAAAGTCACACTCCACTGTGTGAGTCTATGTGCAATAGGTTGCCTTACAGCATTTCTTTTAAAAACAATATACATTGAGCATGGCTCAATACAAATAAAGGTCATTATATTTTTGCTCATCACTTAACTTCTTTTAAGCCTTTTCTTTAAAGCAGATAGAAAGCTAGGTATCATACAGTATAGAGTAATTTCTGCTTTCGTGTTTTCACAAGTATGATGAATTTCAGGACCTTCACAGTGTATCACAGGAGGATAAATGACACTGGATGTATACAGTAACTAGTTGCTTGTTAAATGTTATTATACTGTATAATCCCCTACTGCCAGGAACTAACCAGAGCTGAACAGAAGACGTACTTGTAGACGCAATTAGCAGTTAGCCCTTTGTGGCGTGGATGGTAAACCCAAACGCGGAAGTGACACAAATAGGCAGGATAACCACGCTTGTTATTTTTAGGACTCTTCCGGATAGAGAGCAAGGGAAAACACTAAATTAATCCGTGTCCTAGTGACACACACTCAATCGAGAAGATGGCCAAATAAAGGGTGCGAATCGAGGATCCGATGCACAGTGTAGGCGGGACCACCGTCGATGATACGGGGAGGAGGAGCAGGGGGGGTGGGTGTAATCTTTGGAGAGGTGATGAAGGGTTTGAGTTGTGATGTGTGGAAGACTGGGTGAATGCGGCGCAGGCAGCTGGAGCCGGTAAGTGACAGGATTGATCCGTGAAGCGATGTGGTATGGACCGATGAACCTGGGTGAAAGTTTTCATTTGATTCAGTGTGTAAGTGGAGATTTCTGGTTGATAGCCATACCTTGTCACCTACGTGGTATAATCGTCCCGGGGGGTGTCGACGGCGATGTTGACTCCTGTAGCTTTTTTTTACTTTTTGGATGGCGATTCATGCTTGTTCCCACAGCCATCGACACCGACGGGCCAACTGTTGGGTTGATGGTACGGAGGTTGGAAACTATGGCATACCTCCAATGGGCTTAAGTTGGTGGCGGAAGAGGTGTGGAGGTTATGGGATAGTTCTGCCCATATGAGGTAGCGAGTCCAGGAGCACTGACAATCAGCAATAAAACATCTCAGGTAGCATCTTGGTCCGTTTCGTCTGACCATTAGTCTGGGGGTGATATCCAGATGACAGACTACAGGTGGAATTGATCAGACGGCAGAAGGCCTTCCAGAACTGGGCGGTGAACTGTGGTCCCCTGTCCGAGATGATGTCCCTTGGGAACCCATGCAGTCAGACTGCATGTTCCAATATCAGCTCAGCTGTCTTCTTTGCTGATGGGAGTCCGGCGAGGGCTACCAGGTGCACAGCCTTGGAAAACCGATCGACGATAGTCATGATGGTGTTTTTCCCTTCGGAGACCAGCAGGCCCGTAATAAAATCGATGACAATGTGCGTCCAGGGTCGGTGGGGTACAGGAAATGGTTGAAGTTCTCCTGGTGCCGGTTGATTGGTGTCCTTGGCCCTGGCGCACACTGGGCACGCCTGGACGAACTCTTGGATGGCCTTCGCCATGGAGGGCCACCAGAAGGCTCATCTTATGAATAGTAGAGTGCGGCAAGTACCGGAGTGTCCTGCGATGGACGAGGAATGTCCCCAGTGGATGACCTTGGCCCTTAGTGTCTGTAGCACATAGAGTCGTCCAGGCAGCACACCTGCCGGTTCGGCTTCCGGGTTGAGCTGTTTTTTTTTTGTTTTTTTTTATTGTTTTCTCATTTTTTTACAACAACAAATAAAAGAAAAGAAAAAAAGAAAAGAAAAGCATATGCATACCTTATATAACATAACCAACACCATAACATACAGTATATACAAAGTGTTCTTCTATTGTGTACAGGAAATAGCATCAGAACATCATAAGCAAAACCTGGTAACAGCCACATAGTTTTGACCTCTCGTCGTCATATCTGGTTTTTGATGTAATCCATGAAAGGACGCCACCTGGCCGTGAACTTGGATCTTGAACCACTTATATTCAGTCTTATTTTCTCCAAACTAAGGAAATATAGGACATCATTTGCCCATTGTTTAAAGGCCGGGGGAGATGATTGTTTCCAATTGATCAAAATCAGGCGTCTTGCCAACAAGGAGGTAAAAGCAATACAATCCAATTCACTTTTTGACAGGTTGTTGTCTTCATATACGATGCCAAAGATGGCAGTTAAAGGATTCACACACAAATCTTTGCAGAATATGTTGGAGTAAGATAGAAATATGTTTTACCAAAATACTGATAGTTTGGGACATAACCAGAACATATGAGCCAATGTAGCAGGAGACTGCCTGCATCTCCCACAGGTAGGATCTACTGAGGCATACATCTTTGCTAGTTTGGCTTTAGAAAGGTGAAGTCTATGCACCACTTTAAATTGGATAAGGCTATGTCTAGCGCAAATAGAAGATCCGTGGATCCTATATATAGCCTTATCCCATTCCGCATCTGTCAGCTTAACCTTGAGATCCTGTTGCCAGGAGTCTCTTTGTATATTATTATAAACGGATAGTACTGACGCAATTTTAAAGTATAAACCAGAAATATTTCCTCTTTGGTCTGGGTCGTCAGGAAGGAGCTGATCAGTAGGATTTTGTTCAGGTAATGCTGGAAAAGAGGGAAAATTCTTACGTGTGAAATCTCGCACCTGTAAGTACCTGAAAAAGTGCGTTTTGGGAATCTTTAACTGGGATTCCAATTGAGTGAAAGATAGGAAACATCCATCAATAAAGAGGTCTTTAAATGTTAAAATGCCTTTCTCTTGCCAAATTATGAATGCTTGGTCATTTAAAGGCTGAGGAAATCTATGATTATTGGCAATTGGGGTAAAAACTGAAGCTCTCTGCCAGCCAAAGAATTTGCGGATCTGATTCCAAATTTGAATAGAGTTCCATACCACTGGGTGTAGGGATTGGGAGTCTAGACCCAACAGCAAAGGTGCAAACAGGAGAGCTGGGAGCGAGGAGGAGAGACAGGCAGCCGATTCTATCTGAACCCAATCTGGTGTCTGATCAGTGTAGAGAGAATTCTGCCAGTACGTCAGAGCCCTCAAGTTACAGGCCCAGTAATAAAATAAAAAATTTAGTAGCGCCATTCCCCCATCCTCTTTAGGTTTTTGGGGATGTTGTAGACGTATTCTGGGGGGTTTCTTGTTCCAGATATAAGACGAAATTATTGTATTTATATGGGAGAAAAAAGATTTCTTAATATAGATAGGTATAGTTTGAAATAGATACAAAAATTTAGGAAGCGTATTCATCTTAATAATATTGATCCTGCCCACTAAAGAAGTGCCTCTGATAAAGTGCTACTGCAAATGGATAATGAGAGAAGGAGGAGGTTTTCGCTCTGTGATTTATGGGAAATAACTCACTTTTAGAGAGGTTGAGTTTATATCCTGACATGTAACTGAAATGTTCAAGAGCCGTCATAATATGGGGGAGAGATTTATGAGGATCTGTAATAAATAACAGCAGGTCATCCGCATATAGTGACAGTTTATATTCTCAGTTACCTCTAGATATACCGAGTATATTTGTATTTGATCTCAACAAAACAGCTAAGGGTTCAATTGCCACTGCAAATAGTAAAGGGGACAGGGGGCAGCCCTGTCTAGTTCCTCTGCCCAGCTTGAAATATTGTAGCTGGTGCTATTTGTGATGACAGAAGAGGAAGGTGAAGCATATAAAAGTTTTACCCAGGTTAGAAAATTGGACCGTAGACCAAATCTTTCAAGACAGTAGAAAAGATATCTCCACTCCACTCTGTCAAAGGCTTTTTCCGCATCTAGAGATATTAAAATTTCTAGTTTATACTTATCCGAGTTAGGGGAGTAAACAATATCAAATACCTTGCGTACATTAAAAAAAGAAAATAGTTTTTTAATAAAACCAGTTTGGTCCGGATCTATAATAGTAGGAAGAACATCCTCCAATCTCCTGGCCAGGACCTTCGCCAATATTGTACAGTCAACATGTAGCAAAGATATTGGTCGGAATGAACCAGAATCCAAATCCTTGCCTTTTTTGGGTAAAACTGAAATCGTTGCTTGATAAAATGTATGAGGGAGAAGACCTCTAGAGAATGATTCTTCAAGTACCTCAAGTAGCAGCGGCATTAGTTTATCTTTAAATGTTTTGTAAAATTCTACCGTGAAGCCATCCGGCCCAGGAGCTTTTGAATTTTGCATGCATGAGAGTACTGCATTAAGTTCTTCTAGTGTTAGAAGTTTCTCCAGTCCTGTATTATCATCCGGTAAGATTTGGGGTAAATTGATAGAATCGAAAAAAGAATCAAGTTCTTGAGAGTTATAATCGATTTCAGATGAATATAGGGTCGAATAGAATTGTTCAACGACCGCATTAATTTCTAACTCATCCTTTGTGATCTTCCCATCACTCTTACGAATAGAAGTTATAGTATTTGCTGCAGAATGCTGCCTTATTTGCTGAGCGAGGATCTTTCCTGATTTGTCTGATGATTCATAGAATTTGGAACGGGATTGGAGTAGAAGTCGTTCTGTTTGCTCGGATGTTATTAGATCAATCTCCGTTTGTATCTTAGTTCTTTCTTTAAAAACATCCGGAGATGGTTTACTTGCCCCTTTCAGATCTAATTGTTTAATTTGGTTCATAAGATCATTCAACCGCCGATTTCTTTTTTTTTTATCCCATGAAAATAAAGTAAATGAAATTATCTCTCCCCTGATATAGGCTTTTAAGGATTCCCAGACTATAGCTTTACTGACGTCTGGGGTCACATTGACAGATAGAAAAAATTCTATTCTACTATTAATTAGGTCTACAAAGGATGGGTCAGAAAGAATGAAATCATCAAAGCGCCATGTCTTACGAATTGATGATTTGGGAAATGTCAGTTTTAGTACAGTACTACTGGGCAGTGATCTGAAATCACAATAGATTCATATTTACAATCAGTGACAGAGGTGAGTAGTTTATCGTCTATTAAGAAATAGTCGATTCGGGAATATGACAGATGTACTGGAGAAAAAAAGAAAACTGCCTCAGATTTGGATATAGAAAGGGTCAGATAATTTGTAGGTCTCCACAAAAGCATTTATAAACGTGGCAGATTTAGTGATATAGTAGGGTGATGTTGAAGACCGATCTAAAGTGTGGTGGAGTACACAGTTAAAATCTCCCCCTAATATTAGTTTATGCGTGGTCAGATTAGAAAAACTGGTAAATATTTTTGTCATAAATGATATATCATCCCAATTTGGAGCATAAATATTGGCTAATATCAAGGGGATATCATAAAGCGTACCTGTTACTATTACAAATCTTCCTCCTCTATCACTTTGAACATTGTTTACACAGAATGGAGTGTTTTTACTGATAAGAATTGCAGCGCCTCTAGATCTTGACTGAAAGTCTGAATGGTATATTTGTCCAATCCAGGGTTTTTGTAATTTATAATGGTCCGTTGATACCAAGTGGGTTTCTTGCAGAAATTATATATTTGCCTCTAGTTTCCTCAAATGAGCAAGGGTCTTATTATGCTTAATAATATTGTTAACCCCTTTCACGTTCGAGCTCACAAAGTTCACTATGGGTGATCCATTATGTCCCAGGTTTACAGTGTTGTTTAATATATACACAACTGATGCATTCTATCTGAAATATTCTTAACGTCAGTACACAATAGCATCTGAAAACATAAACACATTTAAATATAAAACAAGCCCTTCGAACCCCCCAAACAGCTTCCCGAACAAGAAGCAAGGGAAAAAGAACATTTCAGGCGCTCATCATAAATGTTTTTTAAACACGTAATTACCTTATTACTCCAAAAGAAGTTATTGTTCTAAATATTACCGGATACCCTGTAATAAACATAAAATGGGACCAACGAGCTATTCGGCGGCCGGAGAACTCAGCTTCGGTTTAATATGTTGCTCGTAGTAAGCGTCTGCCTCTGACGGTGACTTGAAGGATAGTCTGGTGTTCTCAAAGGTGAACCGTAAATCCGCTGGATGGTATATACCGAAGGAGATCCCCGCCTGTTTAAGTTTAATTTTCACTGAGTTGAAAGCTGCTCTTTTGCGACTCAAATCAGCGTTCATATCCGGGAAAATATGCACCCGTGCTCCGCGAAATGTAAGCTCCCCACGCTTCCTGGAAGCTTGAAGAATCTTGGGTTTATCAGAGAAATAGTGAAGTCGAACAATCATTGCTCTGGGCCTGTCCCCAGCGCGAGGTTTAGGGGCGAGGGTACGATGAGCATGGTCCAAAACTACTGACTGAAGATCCGTTATGTCCTCGCCTAACACCTCCGAGAAGAAATCAGACATGAATTCAGTGGGTCGGCCCTTCTCCGAGTCTTCAGGTATACCTATAATTCGCAGATTTTGGCGGCGACTCCTGTTTTCGAGATCTTGTTGTTGTTCCTGCAGCTTAAGTATTTGTTTTTTTAAAGTTGAAACTGTGGATTCAATTGTTCCGAGCGAGTCATGATGAGAGTTGAGTGTTGTTTCCATTTTCTCCATGGTGTCAGATATATCAGCTTGTTTGGATTGAACGGAATGAATTTGGCTCGCTATCTTCAATTGCAAGGCATCTATTTTAGTTTTGACATCCGAGCAGAGGGTTTCAACCATCAATCCGACCTCAGTTCGGAAACTCGCCATTTCTGTTTTAAGTGTCTCTGTCATCTGTTCGCGGGAGGATGTCAGTTCAGTTTTGATCAGTTGAAGGAGTGAATTGTCTTCAAGCGAGAATGGCTCACCGAAGTTGCTGACGCCACTTGTAGGAATCACAGCGGCCTCCATGTTGTTTTGCTTTAAGACAGGGCTATCGAGCCGCGTTTGTCTTGTCGTCGATTTTTTTACATTTTTGCTTGCCATTTTCCTACAAATATGTCGACCTTAGATGCAGGCTCTTGGTAAGAACAGAATTAACTCACTTCAGGGTAAAGTTATGCGTAATTAACGCTAATAAAATAAAAGTCAATGAGAGCGCGAGCGAAACACGACTACTTCCTCATCTTACCACCGGAAGTCCCCCCCCCAGGTTGAGCTGTTTTAAATTCTGTATAGTAATCAGTTTCTGATGATGGGTCCAGACAATGAAGGGCTCGCTGGCGCCCTGGAGCCAGTGTCGGCATTCCTCCAAGGCCCACTTTATGGCCAGCAGTTCACGGTCCCCTACCCCGTATCGCTGCTGAGTGGGGTCAAATTTTTGGAGAAGAAGCTACAAGGGTGTAGCATCTGGTCTGGACCTCGCTGGGAGAGGACCGCTCCGACGCCCACATCCGAGGCATCCACCTCCACAACGAACGGTTTGCTGGCGTCTGGGTGGAGAAGGATGGGAGCAGTGTTGAAGTGACGGCAGAGTTTTCTGAAGGGTGAGATGGCATTGGGGCTGAGTTTGAATGGGTGAGGTGAAGCTCGAGTCAGGGTGGTCAGAGGGGCCGCAACTGTACTGTAGTCCCGGATAAAGCGATGATAGAAATTCGCAAACCCGAGAAACCGTTGAAGTTGCTTTAGGGTCTTGGGTAGGGGCCAATGACACGCAACTTCCAGCTTCTGTGGGTCCATGGCCACACCCTGGGACGAGATGACAAAACCCAGGAACGTGGTGGAGTGCTGGTGAAAAGCACATTTTTCCAACTTACAGTACAGTTAGTGGGCGAGTAATCTCTTTAAGACTGCCCTGACATGCTGGGTGTGTTCTTCTACTGTCCTTGAATAGATTAGAATGTCGTCTAGATAGACAAACACCCAGCGACCTAGCATGTCTCTTAGGACGTCATTGATGAACTGTTGAAATGATGCTGGTGCGTTACAAAGTCCAAAGGGGATTACTAGGCTTTCGTAGTGTCCAGTGGGAGTGATAAATGCCGTTTTCCACTCATCGCCCTCTCTGATGCGCATCAAGCTGTATGCGCTCCTGAGGTCCAACTTAGAGAAAATGGTGGCACCGGAGAGGGTGTCCAGGGCAGAGCAATGGGTGTCGGTTCTTTATTGTGATGTTGTTGAGCCCCTGATAGTCGACACAAGGGTGAAGTTCCCCGCCTTTTTTCTTTACAAAGAAAAACCCCCTGGCCGCTGGTGATGAGGAGGGTCAAATGGTCCCTTGGCATTAGAGACGTATTCCTCCATGGCTTTGGTCTCTGTGGCTGAGGGCGAGTATAAATGGCCACGGGGGGAGCCAAGGGTAACCAAGTATGATGGGAGGTGATGAGATGGAGGTAAGGTAGAATTGAAGCTTCATGATGTTGGTCTATGATGAGAGCGATGGGCTGGGTTTGGTTGGCGATGGGGCTGGTAGTTAGAGGCTGACCGTCCACAGAGTACCTACGGCACCAGAATCGATAAATGCAGTACTTCTGACTAGCTTGTGGCCAATTTGGAGGATTACCTGAACTGTGAGACGAGAAGAGGTGTCGGTGGTCATGGAGGAGAGTTGGATGGTCCCCGGTGAGTTGTTCTCCCTACTCACCGGGTTTGGGAGTTTCCCGGACGGATAGGACAGATTGCCCGATGGTGTTGTGCGGACCCAAAGTACGCCCAGACCCTCTCTAAAGCGGCATTCGCGTTCAGTCATGGTTAGGGAGGCACGTCCTAATTACATGGGTTCCCCGGCTCCGGTGTCAACCACGGCAGGAGGTGGAGATCCGACATTTCCAGTGACTGAGGTGGTAGAAGGTATCGGGGTACGAGGTGCAATGTAGGAAAACGTGGGTGATGGCGGCAGGGTCCGTAGGGCTGGCTTCGGATGAGGTAAAAGGCGTTGGTCGATACGGAGGGCAAGCTGTATTAATCCCTCCAGAATGGCTGGAAGTTCTCGTCCGACGAGCTCGTCTTTAATCCGTGAAGCCAATCCCTCATAGTAGACTGTACGTAGCGCGGAGTCTCCCCAAGCCGTCTGCACCGCGAGAGTGCGGAATTCTACGGTGTAGTGGCTCACGGACAAACCTCCCTGCCGTAGGTGATATAACCTAACGGTCTCCACCTCGCCCGCAGGATGTTTGAATGTACTGTAAGTTTGAGTTGACGGGTGAATTCGTGATAAGAATGTGCTACATCAGAGTCAGCACGAAGGACTGCTGTGACCCACTCAGCAGCCTGCCCAGTGAGCAATGAAACTAGGAGAGCAATGCGCACACGATCGGAGGAGTATTTGGTGACATTGAACTCAAACACCAGATCTAGGGCTGTTGGAAAAACACTGCATCTCCCGTTCGTGCCATCCCATTTGTCAGGTAATGAAAGAAAAAGATCAGAAGGGGGGGAGGGGGGTGGTTGGTGGTGCGGCACTGCAGCCGCTGTGACGGGAGGCCGGCTAGCCGCGCTAGCAACAGCCGCACGGAAATCCGCGTTCTCCCGCCGGAGCTCCGCAACCCCGCGGCGTACTTTTGTTGACGCTATGGCGCAGAGTAGCGATCTCTCCGGTTAGCTTATTGATAAGCATGGCATGCTGGTCCACCACATCGCAGAGGCGCGCATGATCTGCTGGGGTCACCGCGGAAGGCTCGGTCATTCTGTCAGGAACTAACCGGAGCTGAACAGAAGACGTAGCGATTAGCAGTTAGCTCTTTGTGGCGTGGATGGTAAACCCAAACGTGGAAGTGACACGAAGACGTAGCGATTAGCAGTTAGCCCTTTGTGGTGTGGATGGTAAACCCAAACGTGGAAGTGACATGAATAGGCAGTAAACAATTCAATTCAATAAACAATGGTTTATTGAAATGGCAAATATATTTCTTGTTCATCCATAGTGTCTGTCTGCATGTAATTTCTGTACATGTTCCTACATGCTTTTTCTGTAGTCTTCTGGTTTTCTCACACTTTACAAAAACATCCCATGCATTCCATAGATGAACTGGCTAAGATAAGTTGTCCCATAGGTCTTATTGGGTGTGTATATTATTGTAGTATATGATCCCTGATGAATAAATAAATCTTTATTCATGAATCTGAAACATATAACAATTAATTTATTATTGCTTTGGGTACTTAAGTTCATGAATATTTTGCCCTGACAAAATATATTATTAAACAGCTTCTATGGTATGTAATAATAGTAACATACTGTACAGTACCTTACAACTATAATTGGCTGTGTGTCTCTAAGGAATATTGTACTGTATTTAGTTATTTGCTTGAGTGGAGCAATTGCTTCTGCTTATGCGATGGCTTTTCTTCTTTATTTTAGCAGTCCGGAAGGTTAATAGTCGTACAAAAATATATTTCGTTGTGATTTATGTGGAGTTTCCCTACCTTTGAGGAAGTCTGAATTTCTTTCTTCTTTTAGGGCAAAAATACACAATGTGGCCCAGACCAGTAGTTCTGGATCTGCAGTCCTGAAAGACGCCTGCTCTGCACATTAGAGTGTTTTCTCAGCTCCTAGGGCACCTAATTTAACAGCATTTCACGAATTGGAGTGGGTGGGGCAGAGAAGGGAAAGCAATACAAAAAAGGCAAGGTAGTGGTCCTCCAGGAACAAGGTTGAAAAACACTGGCTTAGATAGGAAAAGTTCTTACAGTGAATTATGCCGCCATCTTGTGGCTGACAGTAGCTTATTTTGCAACACATAATAATAATAATAATAATAATAATAATAATAATAATAATAATAATAATAATAATAAGTAAATATTGTAATATAAATATTGTAATAATGTAAAGCATACATTCTTATATTTCATCTTTATGATATGATATTTGGGGGGGTTGTTGAACTGGCTGGTTTTAGGGTTATATCACTTTATCCCGTATAGAAGGTCAGGGGGTCCTGGATCATATCCCAGGAGGTTTAGGGCATGAGATCAGGGTACACCTCTACAGGGTGCCAATCTATTGCAGGGCACACGCACATACATTCATTCACACACTATGCGCAATTTGGGAATGCCAGTTAAACAGAGTAACCGGAGGAAACTCACCAAGCACATGGAGAATGAGAACATGCAAACTCCATGCACACAGACCCAATGTGAGAGTCAAACCCTCAACCCACAAGATGTGAGGCCACAGTGCTAACCACTACGGCACCGTGCTGCCTGTAATTGTAGACACAATAGAGTTAATAGTGCTTTAGTGCTGGGGACCCTAGTAATCTGTGTCAAATTAACAGATTTTGCACTCACAGGATGTCAGCGTGACATTTTAGCTATGAGGCTCCTGGCATGAGACCCCACTGAAACATTTCTCCATCTGCTCTCATCCCTCTTTTAGCTTCAATCTTTGTTTAATCTTAAGCATAACTTAACAGGGTAAATATTGTCCCTAATGCAAAGTCTCCCGTACTCATTCATTCAGGCCTTGTATTTCATTGTACTGTATTTACATTGAATTAAGTCATATAGCAAGGTACTTCTTTTTTATAAATCCCCAAAGGCATGCCTCCCATTTAATGTTTGGTGCTCATAGTCAGGTCATAGTTTGTTTAGTCAGGTATTTAAAAAAAAATCTCTTAGGTAAAGGTAAAAGCTTGGAGAGATCATGGGCACAGAGAGTTTTTGTAAACTGGAACATTTTGGCGTCACCCCACCTCTTATGCAATGACTCAGGTTTGTTGACAGTGGAGTAAAGAGATGCCATATGTCCCAGGGTGTTACCTTCTGGCTTTTCCTTTTTGTTATGTTGTCATAGCTAGACCTCCTGGAGTTCCTGCCTGCACATACTCAAAGAATATATTGTTGTAAACCATGGCGTGATGCTTAATAATCTATTCATCTCTCTCTCTCTCTCTCTCTCTCTCTCTCTGTGTGTGTGTGTGTGTGTGTGTGTGTGTGTGTGTGTGTGTGTGTGGTATATCATGTACTTTTGTTGTGTGGTGTTGCTGCAGCCTGATTCTAACACCTTACACACTACTTCTGATGTGGTTGCTCTTGCTCTCCAAACCTGATTGATTCATCCTGATGCTTCTTCTGTTTACAGTAGAGCTTTATGTACTTGCAAGATACCCTCTGCTTCTGTACATGGTTGCACATGAATGTCCTACTTTTGGATTGCTGCTGTAATAATAAAGACCATGATGGTCATACTGAAAATGCTCCTCGGTAATGACCCCACTATAATCCCAATATCATTTTCACCAACAGGTTCCCTTTGAATTTGGTTTCTTCCTCATATTGTTTCAGGGAGAATAACCTTTAAAATGTCACCTTAAATGCTACAGTACTAATATTGGTGGGTAGCACTGCTCACTCGTCTTCCATGGTCTCCTGTTCTACCTTGAGCTCAGATAAGAGTCTGGATGTTTTCCCAGTGTTCTTGGGCATTTCTCCTAGGTTGCTTTATAGTACCTAAAGATGTGGGTAGAGACATTAGCTACAGTACACTTAAATGCATAGTGCACAGGATGGGCCTGGCATCCCATCCAAGTAGTATCAGAACCTTATACCCAGTGTTGATCTCTTATACCCAGTGTTGATTCAGATACCTCGGTGTTCTCCTCGGTGTTCACATCACGCAGGACCTGTCATGGTCCTGTCACATCAGCACCGTGGTGAAAAAGGCCCGGCAGCGTCTCTACCACCTCAGACGCTTGAGAGACTTTAGACTGCCCTCCAAGGTGCTCAGGAATTTCTACTCCTGCACCATAGAAAGCATCCTGACGGGAAACATCACGACCTGGTTGTGAACAACAGCACCATGCAGGACAGACGAGCTCTACAGAGGGTGGTGCGATCAGCTGAACACATCATCCGCACTGAGCTCCTTGATCTGCACTCGATCTACAGCAAGCGGTGCTGGACCAAGCCAGGAAGATCGTGAAGGACCTCACTCACCCCAGTAATGGACTGTTCTCTCTGTTGCGGTCTGCGACGCGATTCCGCTCCCTGAAGGCCAACACAGAGAGACTGAGGAGGAGCTTCTTCCCGCAGGCGATAAGGTCTCTCAATCATCACAATCATCACAACACCAAACAGGACTAATAACATCTTGTTAAGCTCACAACATTGACATTGACTGGACAATCATGGACACATTCATACACACTTGCACTAAATATTTATACATCTGGACAATTGCACATGTCACTTTCATTAGGCACCTTTCATTTCAACCACGGTCACTTTTAAATTTTATATATATATATATATATATATATATATATATATATATATATATATATATATATATATATATAACCCCGCCTAGTGCCCAAAGTCTCCTGGGATAGGCTCCAGGTCCCCCGCGACCCTGAACACAGGATTAAGCGGTATAGAAAATGAATGAATGAATGAATATATATACTGTATATATATATATATATATATATATATATATATACACTTCCCCCCCTCTAATATTTTATTATGCCCTTATTTGTACAGCTAATTTTACTAGTTAAATTTATTTCTTTAGTATTTCCTTTTTATTGATTATTTATTTTACGTACAAGCTTTTATTTTCTTTTTAAGGTCACTGGCGGTCGTGTAAGCATTTCACTGCTGTGTATGACTGTGTATGTGACAAATAAAATTTGAATTTGAATTTGATCTCGTTTCTCATTCCACTGTGACCATGACCAGTATAAAGATAACTTACTCACTTGTTTTAAGAATTAAGCAAGTATTGTATCAAGAAAGTAACAATAGCATAATTCAATTATCAGTAGATCCTTTAAAATGTTCTCTGTAAACTTTGACCAAATTTGACATGTTTTTTCACATTCCTCAACCACCAGTTCTACAGATTTTTTTTCTTTACACTATCAGAGGTATGAATTATTTTCTGTTTACACTAAATCTACTTTTTATTCTATTCTTATACAAGCTAAGGTAATCAGGGCTGGATTGAGACAGAAAAACTGCTCTGACATTTTTGGTCTAGATGACCCAAAACTACAACCTGAAGAAAAATCAATGTGCCTCTGTCCCTGAAAAAAGGTTCCCAGTATGCCAGATTACCAACTCTGCCCTGAAGGGAATGTCTGGAAAAGTCTACCTTCATATTACTTACAGCATATTCTATTGCTCCCTTGGGATCTCAGTTACCAATCGGGTGCATCAATTAATATGTGCCCCAAAATAGCCCAAAATGCCCCAAAGTACCCCAAAATATGTTTATCAATGTTTATTAGATTTTTGTATACTCTCAACCTAACAACATTGTTTTTTATAACTTTGTTAACCTCAAATCAAATCATCCAAATATGTGGCAGCAGCAATGCAAAAAATTATGACTTAAAATAATCAGTATGAAATCAGTAATCATGAAAATGTGGCATTAGTTACTTTTTCAAGGACACAAGGTCTCTATATATTACCCAGTATGCTGAAAAAAAAGAAGAAGAAGAAAAAATATTTGGGTGGTAAGAACTCAGTTAGAAACTTTTCACGAACATGACCAGAAAAATGAGCTCAAACATTCAAAACATGTTAAATCCCAAAATGTTACCACAACCTCTTAAGTATCACGGCATGATGCTGTGACATGACAATTTGACTGAACACTTACCAAAAAGTTGGCAATATAACTGATAAATCTTGATCGAATGCAAGATAGCTGCAAGAGTTTTTACTCATATAACTGCTAAACTTACAGCGTAGTAGAAATGACCGTACAGTGAGCCAACAAGGATCTATGAAAGGTATTCTTTTTGTATGAACTATTGAATTAAATTTTTATTTAATTTTTGAAAATAATATTTACAGTCCCTTGTTTAATTTCTCCTTTTATAACAACCATTTGTATAATAATTTTAGACTTCATAATATGTCCTGATAATGCACATTGCCAGACAGTAACATAGATTGCTCATAAACATTACAAATACCATCATTTTTGAGGCTGAGAATTACTGAGTGATTAATTCTGCTGTCTACTGCAGATGGGAATCAGTCACACATAACATAGAGCACATGAATTGTAATGAAGCGGTCTGTAAAATTTGGCAAATGTAGATGATAAACTCTGTGTTGCTGCTTCGCAAATAGCAACAAGTGATTCACTTAGTTCCTCTTCATAATGTGCTTCTACAATGCATATTGTCTTGCTGTGCTTATCTGAGTGCTAGAGCAACATCTGCTATTATATTTTAATGTCCTGATTTTAAGGACCTTGTTAATTCACTGCAAGTGTTGCCATTCCTAGTGTGTTTGTGATCTTTGAACCTTTTAGCTTAATCTGCATCTTTGAGCTTTTTACATTTTCCTGTCTAAATAATCTATTATTTATTTATCTTGTATTGAAACAATTTTGCATACTGAGTCACATATATGTTTTTATGCTGAATTTGTATTTCATGAGAGAAGTCGCCTCATGACCTGTGTTCATACACTTCTGAAATAATTTCCTTTTACTTAGTGAGCTTCTTAACTTTAGGCAGTAGAGCCCCATTATTGTGTCCCCCAAACATCATTCACACAGGGCTTCATAGCCTTAGCCTGCTTTTTCAAGACCAGATACTGTACAGTATGTTGATAGATATCAATAGCATCACAATGTTTGGTAACAATGCTGGGTTTCGCAGCAGTAAAAAGGATGTCTTAAGTGAAATCTACTTTCACTATTTCATATAATAAGTTGCACAAACTGCTTATCACTAATTTCATCTTCAGCATTGGGATCACTGTTTTGCATACAAGCAAGAGACATTTTACACCTTTCAGGACATTTTGGGACTGTTTATGTGATCCTGTGGGAAACCATCAATTTGTCCCCTGTAGCCAGGCAATGTTGGATTGATCTAGAAAGAGATGCTTCAAATTGGCTTTACAAAACTCAACAACTAAAAACCATTGTTTACAGTTCAAGGTGTTTATGCATATTGTTTTTATAACATTATGAAAAACCTGCTGCACTCTTCTGCATAAAAACAGGACATTGACAGGGAACACAGGTAATTTGCAATCCATAAACATCAACAACCAGAGGGACTATGATCTGTTCAGCCAGAACAGGAATGTCAGCAACACTTATTTGCATAGTCTGTAATTAAATAATAATGGTGGCCGTGAGGAGGCATTCATTTATGCCGGAAAGTCACCCTGACCCAGATTATCTGTATATGCCTTGTCTGTGAACTTCATTGGGCATTGAGTTGTCTGCCTGTTCACAAACACATAAACATTTGTTACGCCATTCTTCTAAATTTGAACATCTGCTGTCTGAATCAGCTTGGTAGGTTGGTGGCTCTAAAAAACAGGAGACAACTACCCAGTTCCAAAGAATGTTTGCTGACATCACATTGCGTGTTATTTCATACCCCTGGTGTAAAATATAAGTTTGTTGTTGCTGTTTTCACTACTGTATTGCTGGGAATATTACAGTACTCGCCACACAGTGAAGCTTATGATATGCTGACATGGATCCATTTTCCATCTTCCTTTCACTTTCACAGGTTTTTCCATTACCATCCCTTCCCTATTTGCCAGTATACCTCAAAGAGAAAACATGTACTGGATCACTATGAAAGGGTACATACACATGCTCTTGCAACCAATCCGAAGCACTTCCACATGTGAGATTTGCAGCTCTGCTGTTGAGACTATCCACAAGGTAAACAATCATCTAGGTAAAAGTGCCCTGCCAGCAGAGGCTCTAAGGCATCCTATACACATTTTGAATACATTGAATAGTTAAGTCTTCTGTACTTTTCACTATTCTATTATATTTGTTTACATTGTCTAGAAGCATCTGAAGTCTGCAGTCAGTAAAGCCAATTTGCTCTGGTCTCCTAACAGTGTGTTTGACCTTACACTTTAATCATTGTGTTCAGGAGGCACTAGTCAGTTATCAAGCTCCAGGTCTCTAGTTACAGAGGAAATAACCATCCCTAGTCATGTGATTTCAGAACTGAGGACATGATCCCTGGTAGTTCAATACATTGTGCATCAGAGGCTTGATCAGAGCAAACCCTGACATAAACCCACATTTATATAATGGACTGCTATGGCGGCAACAATGTGATTCACGCTACCATGATGACAATAAGATTTTAAAACCTGCATAGCATTCAAACACATACGAGTGCCAAAACAATCTGTCTTGTATTTTGCTATTTTTAGTAAACAGAAAGAGGCTATCATTCAATGCCTCCTGAATCTGTGTGCCAATGACTTGTCCAGGCACCAATGGCAGTGAGCACAGCATATTTTTTAATCAGGCTCCAACAAAAGCGTCTGAATCGACCAAACCGGTCTCATCTGTGCAACCAGCCTCACTGATTTGTTGGCCTAGATAATAATATGCTTTGCAAACCAACATAACAGCAATTTTATATCCTGGCTGTATGTAGGAAGGCTTTTCCAACCTTAAGTTTCATCAGCCTGTACCACTAATGAGGTGTCTGGTCTTTCTACCGCAGCATTGATCTGAAGCCAAGGCAGCCTCAACACCAGTCTGTAGTGCATTCAGTGCTGCTACTGTGCCACTGATCATGCTTACTGTTGGCTATTCTGGGTTTCAGTATTTCAATGAAAAACCTTTCTCATATTCCACAGGACTGCTCAGAGATGTCTTCTACCCACACTTCTTCCTGCCATTCAACACAACTGAAGTGCTTAGACTATCTTTCTAATTGGCTCTGCAGCTGTATCTACTATAGGCTTCACACTTTTCTGTTTCCCCCACAGAACCGGAAAAAAAGGCAAGTGCTCTATGCATCACTAACAAAATGATGTTGCAAAAATTATTGTTCATGTCATTTTAAAATCATTCCCAAAATAGGTTGGGACAGAGGGCCTGGAGCCTTTTTCAAGGAAATTAGGGAGCAACACTGGGTACACCCCCGAATAAGTTGCCATGCCTGCAATGCACAGGCATATAAACGCTTGCAAACACAATCCCACACTGTGTTCAGGATCATAATCATAGTAAATATATAAATATATTAACTATAATATATACCATGTTTTAATGCACATGCTTTGATTGGGTAGGTTTTAAAAATAACAAATGTCAAATTCAAATTTCTAATTCAAATTCAAATTTTATTTGTCACATACACAGTCATACACAGTATAATATGCAGTGAAATGCTTACAGGACCGCCAGTGTCCTTAAAAAGAAAATAAAAGCTTGCATGTAAAATAAATAATCAATAAAAAGGAAATACTAAAGAAATAAATTTAACTAGTAAAATTAACTGTACAATAAGGGCATAATAAAATATTGCAAAATATAGAAATATGGGGGGGGTATATATATATATAGAATTAAAAGTGACCGTGGTTGTGCAAATATGCATGAAAGGTGACTAATGAAAGTGACATGTGCAATTGTCCAGATGTATAAATATTTAGTGCAAGTGTGTATGAATGTGTCCAATATTGTCCAGTCAGTGTTGTGAGCTTAAAAAGATGTTATTAGTCCTGTGTGGAGGTGTGATTGTGATTTATATGTGTGCTTTATACATCTTCTTCCGTAACAAGACAAGCATGGGAAAGTAGAGGTCACATTTACAGGGTGAGGACTTTATTAGTGCTTACTAAGAAATTAAGCAAAGAAGCAAAATATTAAGTGTCAAACTTAATGTCAAACAGCCTGGGCAGAACAGATTGATAAGAAAGCACAGCAACAATACAACAACATAATAATAATAATAATAATAATAATAATAATAATAATAATGGTTTACAACGACAGTGGTATATATTAAAATTTATTCATCCATCTAGGAACCTCTGTAGTGCGAATTGAGACCAATGGACCCATTGGAGGCCAATGGTGATTACCACTGCATTTATTCCCATTTTACGACCGTGGCGGGACCTCTGGACAACATTAGCACTGTCGTCTTGCATCCTCAGGGTCTGGGTTTGATTCCTCCCTCAGGGTCTGTGTGCATGGAGTTTGCATGTTCTCCCCATGTTTGGTGGGTTTCCTCCAGGTACTCTGGTTTCCTCCACTATCCAAAGACTAATTGGAAGCTAATTGGAGTTACATGCATAATTGAATCGTCCTATTGTATCTCAGCAAATAAATGCTTTGTATATGGACCTTTTTCACATTGCTGTGTTTATGAACTCAGGTCAGGTCAGAGTCACTGATTTCTCTCAATGCTACTTTCCCCTGGGACAGATGTGAACCGGTCTTTATGTAACAGGACTGCCTGTAACAGCATTCCCCACTGTGCATGACTTGATCTTTTACACACCAAACGAACAGAGGACATGCAAAACCATTTGGAATCTTCCGCCTTGTATGACGTTGTAGCCCCCCATCCTCCAGTTTCATGAGTCTCCGCCCATCCCGAGCTCCGCTGCTCCGTCCGCATACTGCAGAACACACGGGGAACTAGGGATAAACCATTCACCGCAGAGGGAGGGGGGAGGGCACTTCAGGAATATGCCATGTAACTGGAACCGTTACAACAAATGTCGCATACAATTAACGCATAACTTGAACGAGCTGCTATTTTGAATGAACAAATCGTTCCATATGCGCTTATATTGCTGTTAATAACAGGTTAAACGACTGATTTTAAGACCCCCTTTCGCGGCTGCCGCATCGGTTCATCCACCAAGCTGCCATGTTGGTTTGAGGGATCGTTGTTGCTGTGGGAGTTCGGGATGAAAGTTTATATTTTGCAGTTTGTCGCCTATTGAAACCTTTAAACTGACTTTTATCCGCTGGATTACGAGTTTTGTTGGTGAAGAGGGCGCGCGTTGAGAAAACCCAAGCTCTGAGTTGGCTCTTAGCGGAATGCAGTTCCAGGATGGGCCGAGTGCAGGCCACGATGATGTCTGATCGCATATATTTCACATAAAAAAAAAAAGAACTTGTAACCGAGATACAAACACCCGGACTCATCGGCCTCCTGCTTTTGCAACATGAGTGCACCGGCACCTCAGAGAAGGCTGGCTAATGTGGGCTCTCTGCTTCTCACGCCACAGGAGAACGAGTGTCTGTTCAACTACCTTGGCAGGAAATGCATCGTAAGTTGTGCACACGGAGAAGTTCATTTCTCAGCTCCGTGTAATGATCCTGATGGATTTGGCAGAGGAGTGTGCTGTTAAACGGTCGCTTTGCTGCATTGATGTGTTCATAGCCGTGTGTGTTGTGATGCTAAGCTAGCCTGTGTTAGCCGCGACTGACATGCGAAATACAGGTCATGGAAAGTGAAGGGACCCGGTCTAACAGGGGGGACAGAGACACCTCTCTCGCATTTGTGTCTCTCTATAAAGAGTCAGCCGTTCCTGCTGTCGGTCCAACACCGCGTCCTGAGGTCAAGTTCGAGCTGTGAGTTTCCTCCTGCAGTCTAGGCCGGAGCGCCGGGTTTGTTTACCTCAGGCACAAGGTGTCCATCTATCTGTATGTGCACAGCAACCTGCATGCAGACTGAACATGTCCATCCTGTAACCGTACTTACTGCAGGACTTCATTCACCCCTCTCACTTCTCTGCATCCGTTAAAGGGCAGCGGCATTATAACGGGTTCTGATGCTAGGCACGTAGCATGAAGCATGCAGTGTTTAAGTGTTGATTTACTGCCTTCCCCCTGCATTAAGGTTAGCATAAGTCAAATCATTTACTTCCACAGTGTAACTTAGGGTCCGTCCAATTTGTTTAAATATTAGCGAAATCCGCCTGCATTAACTAGTTACATTATGCATTTAATCTATGACTTAAACAATGCTAATTTACAACATTCATAAGTTTACAATTCAGTAAAGTTAATGTGAGCTGAGTTTTACCTCAGAGACAGATTAAAGGTATGATCAAGCAGCCTCGTTTTAATAGTTTGCTTCTTTATTTTAAAGGGGAAAAATATTTCTGTAAGCATTCATTATTTTAAAATAATGAATATTGTATTAATATTAAAATGCATGACTTGTCAGGAAAGTGTGTAACCCTTGAGACAAGCTCCAGTTACTCAGTTAACTATGCAGGAGTGAACTGATACTAGTTTTAAGGTTACAGATGAATGTCGCTTTCTTTCTCCAGACGGTAGACGGTCTTATTTTTTTGTACACGAACCTGTCTTTTTCAGTGTTTGGTTCAAAATGGAGTCTGTAGGAAATGTAGTGGGGCCGCCGGGCACTCTTGGGATTAATAGGCCTGCTTGGGATTTGAACTATTTCCTGCCGTTGTGTCCCAGGCAACAGTAAATGGCTTGCAGGGAAGCATTAACCAGTACTTCATTTGCCTCTCACTTCTGTATAACAGGTAAAGTTTGTGACTATGTGTAGGCAGTTTGTTCCAACTCAGGAATGATCACACTCATTAAGGTTTAGTTTCCCTCCTTGTCCAAGCTAAAAAGAATTTGCTGAAGTCAGCAACTTTTAGTGCAGAGTCAGGTTTTTGCTTCAAATATGTACAGGAGTGATGAGGAAAACTTTCAAGTAAGCAATGTTAGTTGTAAATAGAATGACAGTGGTCAGAGTTGAATATGACTGGTACGGTCAAAGAGAAGCATCGGAAACATGAAAGGAAACAAATCTAATTTTGCTTTACATTTATTTATATTCCTGTAGAACTAAGAGCATTAATAATAATAATAAGAAAATAGGCTAAGTGAAACACAGTATGTGCATAATTGGGCTGCAGTACATGTCCTTATACAGCTATTATTTGGCCTGGTTTTATAGGGCATAGTGAACGGAGTTTCATTGTATAGAGGGATTTTTTTCATGGTATCTGGCAATCCAAGTGAGCAAAAATCCAATTAAATTCAAATAAAAAAAATTATTTGTCATACACAGTACGATGTGCAGTGAAATGCTTATACGACTACCCGTGACCTTAAAAAAGATTATCAATAAGAAATGAATTATGGAATAAAATATAGAAAACCTTTAGAAACTTTATATAGAAAATATAGCTATAGAAGATAATAAAAATTAACACAATATTAATTATTGTGTGTTAAAAGTTTGAGTGAAAATATAATTATTGTCCTGTGCAAAAACGGGGGGTTTTCACTGAGGGATGGGTCTAACTATAACTCCATACAGAGGCAGTGATAATATATTTTAGTAATATAATTCGTATATAGATATTGGGCAAGATAATTCCGATATCTCAGGATACCTGAATATGCAAATATGAGTTAGTTTGTGTTGTATGCGTATTAAAATCAGTTGCTTCATGTGAGTGGAAAGAGGTTTTGCAGTTTGATGAATCTCTCACCAGTCACGAATACAAATTGCCCAGCAATGGCAACTTGGTGGTTGTGGGGTTTGAACCTGGGACCTTTCAATGCCTTAACCACTGAGCTAAGACCATTTAATAGATATGTGCCCAGATATCTATTAAATGGTACACTTATTTTTTTTTTTTTTTATGGCAGGGTGTTGTTTAGTCATCTATTTCTGATATTGAATAAACCCCCTTCCTCTAGATTTACACTAGTTTAACCAGATTCTATTCTTATTTCTTTTTCACTTCTAGTTAGGAATAATAACTTTAGATAATAATGATAACTTTATCCTTGTCTATGCTGAATATGGCTAAAGATGCAGTTGACAGTACTAGCGTTATGTTTTTTTCGAGAACAGACAGCTAATGAGCCAGGCCATGAAGTGGGCTTTTAGAGGGGCAACCGGGTATGAGACATGACAGCAGAGTCCATTTCCAGCAGTCATGTGTCCATTCATTGCTTGTTTCTGAACAAGCTCTGAAATCTGATGGAGAGAAAGTGGATCAAATCCATTTCAGACAGTCGGGGAAAAGGGGTGGGCAGAAGGGAGGAAGAGAGGGTGAAAAGCTGTCCAAACAGGGATGTGTGCGCAGTCAGCAGTCTTTATTGACAGGAAGTGAACTGATCTGCCTCCTCCACTGCAAGGTTTTTGCTTGTGGGAAGAATAGTGCTGAGCCAGTGCCTGAATCTCTCTGTTCAGGTTTCCATATTAGCACCAGCCGAATTACTGTAAAATACCTTTTCCAATCTGAGCTGAAGATGAATTCAAGATGAATTGTACATTTGTATAAAAACTTGAAACTGCCCCTTGTGGTCTAACACAGAAGCTGGTGATCTTGGATTGAACCTGATGAATTGCCTCTCTGGAGCATGTCTCAAAAGACCCATTCAGTCTCTGTTTTGGGTTTCCACCGAGCCACTGATCTGTCTGTGTGTTTCCTTTGGTCAGAATATCCTAATGCTGATATTGCTTTTTTTTCGAGCATGAGCAGGAAACAGTTTTCCCTGTTTGAGATGAAGAAAAGCCATGTGTCATTATTACTGCTGTTACTGACGTGGCAGTTTAGCACACAGATTGAATTACTTTCCTGTCTTGTTTGTCTTAGTTATCTGCCTACTATGGCATATTTTTCTGCATTGGTATTTTCCAGGCCAATTTATTACCCAGTTAATACTCAGGTATTTCTGAAAGTGACTTAGACTTTTGACTGTATTATGTGCGGGTGCGTATGTGTAAGCAAACACACTTGTCCATGGAAAATGTTTCATCTTTTTCAGATCTTGGATTTGTTCCCTTTCACTTTATTGCCAAGACATTGACCTGCTTTTTGCCTTTGCTAGCCTAGAGGACACAACTGCTACTCTCTTTTCCATGTGGCACACACATATATACATACATGCGCGCACACAGTCGATATCGCCATTGTAGCACTTTTGTTATTGTGGTTCTTTTAGCAAATCTTAGTTATACATGTTCTACATTCTTAACTTATTGTGGCGCACCTATAGACTATAGACCTGTAGAGTCTCTTTCTATTGCTAAAGGGAAATGTTCAACTAAAAACATGGAACAAAATCTTCATGTTAGCGCACTGGAAAAAAAACTAAACAACCAATGTTCAGCGAGGAAACCATCCCATGGACAGTGGATATGGTACTATAACTTTGTAAAATGAGTTCACTAGCATTAAAAGTAACATTCATATTAGTCACAGAAGGGTTGAAGTAATAAATTTAATAGAGAATGGAGAAATGTGGCAATTAAAAACCTCAGTAATCTATTAGAAATGTAATCAGATAACACTTTATTGATGATAATCTTTCACGTTATCTTTGTGCCACTTCATCATTTAAGCAATTATTTACACCGACCTGTCATAAACATTATGCCCAGTACTGTGTAGCTTCCCCTTCTGCCACTAGGTGGCATTACACAGAACAACCTTGTATCCAAAATAATCAGGAAACAAGAAGCATTCTTCCAAATTACTAACTGGTAAATGCAAAAGTTCATGAGTTCAGTATGCAAATAGTTTGACTTGAGTTGAATTTACTTTGCAGTTTACAGCTTTATGCTTGACAGGAAGCTCTGGTTGTGCTTTCGGCAGACCCTGTGTTCAGCGGTGGTGCAGGTGTACGCAGCAGAAAGAGGTCCATCTTGGAACAAACGATGCTGTGGAGTGGCCTGCTTAGTGAAAGACAACCCTCAGAGGTCTTATTTCATTCGTGTGTTTGATATCAAGGTGAGTCCGCTGCAGCTATCCCTCAGGCTATAGGTGTGTGTGCGTGCATGTGTTGATTGATTTGCGGAAATACTGTTTGTTAGGAGGCTGTAAGTTAATATAAAGTCCACTTTTGTTGGAGGCTCACGTAACAAAACTGGAATTTCAGTCATGCTCTATTGCGTTACTGCAGTCACAAGCCATCCAAGACCATCTTTGTGGTCAAGTGGATTTTTCCCTAGTCACCACACACATCCCAAGCAGTTCACATAGGGCCTCCATGCAACAGAGCGCAGGTAGCTCAGGAGTTCCATGTGTAGCTCGAGAGAGAGAGAGAAAAAACAGTTGGTTTGGTCATCAAGTATGGTCACAGTCACATAATGTATAAGGTGAATATATATTTCATGCAGAGTGCAAAGAGGGACTCTGGCAGGACTAACTATGAAAGCATAACTAAAAGGGAGAGCAGACACAGACATGAGGGCTCCATGGGAAGTAAAACAACCAATCACTTCACCGTCAACAAATCCAGGTGATCAATCAGAGTGGGTGAAGACAGCATCTAAACATACCAGTTCACCATAATACTCCCCCAGAGTCCCCCAGATCTGCATCTTTACCTAATACAACACTATTCAACACTAAGCTTGGCTAAATAAATAGGTTTTCAGCCTAGACTTAACCCCTGAGACTGTGTCTGAGTCCCGAACATTAATTGGAAGGCCATAAATTGGGGGATTTTGAGAAAAAGGGGGGAAAAAAGCTCTCCCCCTGCTGTAGTTTTCTTAATACAAGGTACTGACAAGCTGTGTGTGTGTGTGTGTGTGTGTGTGTGTGTGTGTGTGTGTGTGTGTGTGTGTGTGTGTGTGTGTGTGTGTGTGTGTGTGTGTGCGTGCATGTGTGTGTTGTGAAATTCCAAATCATGAATGTAGCACATGTGCACAAATATGCAGGGCTGGAGAATGGATATTATTCATTGTTCTTTCATGTTGTTTTACAGGATGGGAAAACTAGGTTCGAGCAGGAGCTGTACACTAATTTTACAAGCAATAGTTCAAGACCTTATTTTATTTCATTTCCAGGGGATGTAAGTCCTGTTCACTTTTAATCCTACTATTTTCCCAAAAGGCTTTCTGAATTACACTGTTCTCTCTCTCTGTTTTTTTTTTTATTTTTTTTTTTCTTACTGGGATAATAATCTACTTGAACTTTAGATGATGACTAGTCACATGTCTAGTGTATGTGTTATATTCCTATACCATATAAATGTTTTGTTTTATGATGCTTATTACCTTTTATGACATCTAATAGTGTTAAAATCAATTATCAGTTGTAAAGCACATATCTCAACATCTCGTAATGTAAACTAATAAGCAAATAAATGTGGAAAGTAAGTGAAATTTAACTCGGCTTTCCAAAGGACATAGTTAATCGCAGTTCATTCACCAGTTCAAGATTTTTTATTATTTTTTGTATATTTGTCAAATTTGAGGTAATTAAGCAAATTCTTATATAAAATTTGATAGAAGATAGCCTGAGTAAATACAAAATGTAGTTTTTAAATATAATTATTAATAGATAATATATTTCTTATATTAATGGCAAGAGCTGTCCAAACCTGCCTGGTCCTATATGGAAAAAATAATCCCCCTTTTGCTAAATCATGAATGAACTTGATTTTTTTGGAAAGCTGAGTTAAATTTCACTTGTCACACTCAGGTTAGATTACTGCCATACTTGTTGAATCAAGAAATTGCTTAAATAGAAGCTGACAAAGTCAAGCATGCTAAAAGATCTCAAACAACACAATCTAAAGAAATTTAAGAACAGATGAGAAACATAGTAATTAGTATGTGTCAGTCTGGAAAGGGTTACTGAGCAATTTCTCAGGCTTTAGGACTTCAGCGAACCACAGTGAGAGCCATTATCTACAAACTGAGAAAAGTCCTGGTGAACTTTACTCCTGGTGAAAATTACTGCTAGAGCACATAGATGAAGGTCAGCGTTCATGATTAAATGATAAGAAAGAGACCGGGCAAAAATGTCCTCCATTGGAGAGTGCAAAGGCAAAAGCAACTGCGGGCCAAAAAGATCACAACGTCTCGTCTCACATTTCACAAGAAACATCTCCATTATCCTCATGAAGAGCGGATGAGAATTCCTCCACAGCGATGTGAAGGACTCCATTGCCAGTGATCACAAATACTTGACTTCAATTGTTGCTGTATATCTAGTTGTATTAGGTTTAGGGGCAATAACTTTTTCAGATGGGGCCAGGCAGGTTTGAACAGCTTTTTTCTCTTAATAAATAAAATCATAATTTAAAGACTGCATTTTGTATTTACTCAGTTAATGAATGAACTGTGATTAACCACATTTTTTTGGAAAGCTGAGTTAAATTTCACTTAAATTTCACATCACACACCTTTTTTTGCTCATCAGTTAATATTATGAAATGGTGAGAGATGTGCTTTACAACTGATAATTGATTATAACAAAATGATGCATTAAAAATACATTATTATAACACTACTATCATAAAAGGTAATAAGCATCATAAAACAGAAAGTAAATATGGTATAAAAATATAATACACACACACAGAAGACCATGTGACTAGCCATCATATAAAGTGGAAGTTGATATCTTTGTGTAATATCAAAATTTTTTGGTCACAATTAATTGTAACAAATTTTCTTTCGGTTGCTCCCGCAAGGGGTTGCCACTGGTTTTACGCCGGGTGCCTTTCCTAAAACAACTATCCTATTTTTCGGCACTGGCTGGGTTGTCTGCGGGGTGGCAACCATTGGCAGCGGAAGGGGCAAAAAATCATTTCCCCCAGCACTGTGTGTGCATGCATGCAAGTTTTATGCTTGCATTTGATCCTCAGTATTGCAGAAACATAGTTTTAAATTAAACATTATATACTTTACTGTTTCAGCATTCATTTTCAATCAGTTCAATTATGTTATCAAAACCTCTGCAGCACTTTTGTAGAATGTGTCTATAGCTATGCCTCCTATGTTGTTCCACTGTGTGTGTGTGTGTCTGTCTTGATTTCTGGCGCAGAACACGTGTAATCTGAAGGGCTGTCTGTGCTCTGTGCTTTTCAGTCTTGCCAGATCGGCCTGAATTTTGCGAATGAAGAGGAAGCAAAACGATTCCGCGGTGCCCTTAATGACCTCATCAGCAGACGACAGAAGAAAACCGGTGATTATGCCAGTCTTTCTTTCTGCTTCTTGAGTTTCTCTCTTTCATCCTTCGTGCACAAGCACCTCATGGTGACTTGATAGATTTTTTTTTAACTAGTTTGTAACCACCTTATATGGTGTACTACATACAAATAAATATGGTTGTATAATATTTAAAAGCAGGACTGTGTATCCTTTATGATGGTCTAGTGTAAGGTAATCTGACACTATAGGGTAACCTTATTTTATGCTATATCAGTATTCATGATCATAAAATGGTAGTGTGCGCACATTATTTACATATGCTGTAATATTTTTATTAGCGCTTTGACGCATACTAGTATTGTTGCACACTTTAACATAGCATAGCAGCGTGAACTAAACTTCACATTTTATCCACGCTAGAGTTAACGGATTGCGCTGTACCCTTTCACGCAACAAAGCCGAACCTGAAAAACACCTTGTTCTATGATTTTGCATAAATTATTACAAACTGTTGTTTACATAATGTTATGTAAATAATTACATAATTAGCTAATAGGAAATATCTCTGCTCCTCATTATTCTCAAAGCAAAGCTAGATAACATTTCCTGAACATCCTAACATACCTGAAATGTATTAATAATAATAATAATAGAGTTTACAGAGTGAGAATGTATTCTAATGTTTGCTTAATAATACAATCAGTTGCAACATCACCATATATTTTGGTGAAGCAGGACAACAGTAATTGCAATGAAACTTTGGCGATTCCCCATCTTAAGAAGTTGTCTTTATCAATAGAGTTCACCCGATCAGATGTTATCACAATACCTAGATGCTGATTTGATTTGTATTGCAATTCCATAATTCTCACAATTTTATGAATAATCCTGATTTATTTTATTTATTTAATATGTTTAGATTTTCTTACAATTCTAAACAATCTTGGTAAATCCTATATGAGATGCTGTGCTGCCTACTGTGTGAGTAGTTAAGAGCATTGCACCTATAGGATTATAAAGGAACTGCAGCATTTTAGGACCTCAAATGTAAATATATAAATAAAATAAAAAAAAATTATTATTTTTTTTTTATCTATTTTTTGAGTCAAAATACAGGGTGGGCCATTTATATGGATACACCTTAACGAAATGGGAATGGTTGGTGATATTAACTTCCTGTTCGTGGCACATTAGTATATGTGAGGGGGAAAACTTTTCAAGATGGGTGGTGACCATGGTGGCCATTTTGGATCCAACTTTTGTTTTTTCAATAGGAAGAGGGTCATGTGACATCAAACTTATTGAGAATTTCACAAGAAAAACAATGGTGTGCTTGGTTTTAACGTAACGTTATTCTTGCATGAGTTATTGTAACTTATTAATTATTATTAACTTATTATTATTATTATTATTATTATTATTATTCGTTACTGTTAGTTAACTGTAGCATGGGAGATGGGTGGTCTCGTAGGGTATCTTGCATTGAAATCTGCTACAATGACCCGGTTACTGCGTTCACCAGACATCAACACAATTTACCTTTGCGACATGTCAATGGCTGTAAACAAAGAGAAACTTGTAAATACCTCATGAAAGAATAAAGTTACGTTAAAACCAAGCACACCATTGTTTTTCTTGTGAAATTCCCAATAAGTTTGATGTGTCACATGACCCTCTTCCTATTGAAAAAACAAAGGTTGGATCCAAAATGGCCGACTTCAAAATGGCCACCATGGTCACCACCCATCTTGAAAAGTTTTCCCCCTCACATATACTAATGTGCCACAAACAGGAAGTCAATATCACCAACCATTCCCATTTTATTAAGGTGTATCCATATAAATGGCCCACCCTGTAGATTTTTTTCAGTGCAGTGATACAAGAATTGCCACACCAAGAATCATGATGCATAAGTAAATTGATATTTTATTTCTCTACAGATTTTATAGGCTACCTTGGCCATTCTATCTAGCTTGTTACCCCAAATAAGCCTAGAAATTGGCCATTGGAAAATGTAAAGACATTATCCATTCCATATCCAGTTCTCCTCTCACAGTATTTCTTTAGTATATCTTGTAGTAGAAATAGTTCTGTGAATCAGCAGAGACACATTTCCTGCATCTGATTTTTCACCTTTTTTTTTTAGAAATGTATTAAAGGGCAGCATCATGGATATTTTAAACGTGCTCAGACTGACCACTTTGCTATTAACTGCTGTGTCTGGTCCTTCTCCCACTGAAAATGTTCATAGGGTGAGCATGGTGAAGTTTGATTCCTGCCACAGTGGTGGTCCCTTTTTAACGCAGGAATTAACCATACACAGTGCAGTGAAAGGCTAGCAAATCAACAGCTAACATCTTTCAAATAGCATTATAGTCAGCTATTGTTGGTTACACAAAAGCGATAATTAGTGTTTTGATAGAGTTTCACATGTATAAAGTAGTGAGACTTGTTGAACGGCTGATCCAAATGCAGTAGCTCTGCCCCTATGGATGAGCACCGCTGTATAGAATTATTTCTTTATGAAAGTTGAGGTAAGCACTCGCATCACAGTGGACTTTTTTTTTTTTTTTTTTTTACAGAGGCTACAAGATGTTATGCAATTTCCTTAGTCTGTAAAATGAATTCTGCAGACTAAGGAAATGACGGTACTTCTCCTGTCATGAGCACAGCACACATTCTCCCACCCTCTCTCTCTCTCTCTCCTGTATGGCTTCTGTCCAGTTTTTCCTGCTCTCTTTTGCATGTGTTGCTTTGAGGTTTGAGGTTTTCTGTGTGTGGAGCTTCTTTGACACAGGGCTCCATGTTTCCTTTCGCTTATGGTTAGGCCTATTCCCACCTATATCTCTGTGATTGTATCTCATTACTTTTTTGGAATTCATTTCCCCCAAATCATGTCTGTAAGACAAAAGAATATATATAACAAGAGGTGAAATTTGATCTTGCATCATGAATGTGTAGTATTCATGAATACTTGGCTGCTTCACGTCAGCGTTTTCTTATAGATGTCTCTCATTCTGATCCTTAACAAACTAACCTTAAAATGTCACCTGACCTTTAATTCCCCTTCTGCTGAAAAGTTTCTTACTTTTGAGTCGCCCCCAAAATTTTAACATTGTTAATTTTGTTTTTGCAGAGAAAAGACGTGACCCAACAAATGGTATGTGTTCTAGTACTTGCATTCAATGCTAATTTTAATGGTGAATTATCTTTTAATTCAGTATGTGTCCCTACAGTGACATACCTGTTAAGAGATTCTGTAAAACAAAAAGAAAAGTCTTCTGATACTGTACTCTTATCATGAATAAGAGGGGTTTTACATATTGCAGGCTATTACACTGTATATACTAATGGTAGAGACTAAAAATATGGTTTACTAGACATTTACTTTGAACTAACGTGATGCCAGGTGGGGACACCAGACCCCATGCTATACACCAGTATTGTTTCCAGGAGTGATTGCTGTGATCAGCCCAGAAAACCTCAAACATCACCATCAGCATTTCAATGCACATTTGACTGTTTATAGATTGGAAAAGAAAAAATATATATATATTTTCATACAGTTGTGCTCAAAAGTTTGCATAGCTTGGGAGAATTTGCAAGATGTGTACCTTTTTTTTTTTTTTTTTTTTTTTTTTTTTTAAATCAAACAACACTGAGAAAACAAAACTAATTTTTTTATAGGATTCAAGTTCATATTTAAGGCACACCTTTTAGTGCTTAATATCATTTGTTGCCCCATCAGTGATTCGAGGTATGCAAACTTTGGAGCACAACTGTACAGCAATGTGCTGTTTTGGAATTAAAGAGCATTAATGATCAAGATAATGAGGCAAGACTCAGACGGGCTACATTTGGTAAAGCTCTGGATGTTACTGCAGCTCTCGAGGTGTTGAATTGGAACATTCCGGATTGTAACTGAGAGTCATACTGTATGGAAAAGATAATTTCTCTGAACGATAGGGCTTATTTCTGAGCATATTCTTTCTAAAGGAGAGATTTTTGGAATAATAATAATAATAATAATCAGAAGGTAAATTTAATTTTTTTTTTAATTTAATTTTTTAATTTTATAGAACTTTATTAATCCCAGAGGGAAATTGCTCGATTTTCACATATCCCAATTAGGAAACTGGGGTCAGAGTGCAGGGTCAGCCAGCTTACGGAGCAGCGCCCCTGGAGCAGATAGGGTTAAGGGCCTTGCTCAAGGGCTCAACAGTGGCAACTTGGCGATGCTGGGGTTCGAACCCCCGACCTTCCGATCAGTAACCCAGTAACCCACAGCCTTAACCAACTGAGCCACCACTGCCCAAAAGCTACATTATTTACGACAATTCAGCTTAATTCTTTTTTGCTGAAAGCTATTTTAAATCCTTTTTAATTTCAATAGTCCATTATCCATTGTCCTCTTTTTAAATAAAATCATAATTCATTCTAAGTGAAACTTGAAAGATTAGGTCAACTGTTTTAAGTTTGTCTGTAATCATGGAGCTCATGTAATCATGCTTGGCTTCTGTAATATGAATGATATTTCTTAATCTTATTGTTTATTTTGTGTCTTTTCTGGGGCCTATGCTTTCATAGCAAGCGGTGTTTAAGGCCAGACTATGATGAGACACTAACTTCAGAAACACCATACCTGTACTTAAGGTGGAACTCGGGCCGCATCAGGCTTTTCCGCGTTCCACATGCTGGTTGGCAGAACAGCAAAGATGCAGTCAGTTCTTGAAGGGGGATGATAAACAAGGGCAGCGTAATTATTCTAAATGAACATTAATTTACAGTATATCTGCTGTTACTCATGCTCTGTGTCAGTGAAATGTGAGATTTCCATCCTTCCATTATTTATAACGCTCTGTATGTCATGGGCCATCAATTAGTTTTGATCTTGGTACATGATCTTGCAGAGCATACGCTATTTCACTTGCTATTTTCATGCAGGTAGGTTTTAATGATAGAACTGTACATAATATTCCTTTTTTGAGATTCTAAAAATAAAAACAATGTGTTGGAGAATGGGATAAGCCCAGAGAAAAACAGACTAACATTTGATGACTCTGGTTCAACACATGCAACACTGCCCCCTTATGGACACTTTCATTATCCATAGCTGTATTGTTATATCGCGCACCTCTAAACATCTGTGAACAATGTTTGCACATGTGCACAGGGTTTGCAACGCACATGTATAAATCAGCCCTTAGGCTTTGTACTGATACAATACTAACGTGATGTTATAAGTCATAAAAAAAGAAAATATTCTCTTACTGCCCTCCAGCCTTTTTTATGTCACAATGTAGATTCTTGGAAATTGGTATCATTCTTTTTTTAAAAAGGATCTGTAAACTATGATAGAATTAAAGTTTGTATTGTCAGAGGTGTGTGTGTGTGTGTGTGTGTGTGTGAGATGCGCTGCTGGCTCTGGGTGGCTTGTTGAACACCCCCTCAGTGTCTGCGCATGGAAAGAATAAGTGTGTTGGCAACACAAACTCTGAGAGCTCAGCCAGTAGGACTGTCTCCCTGCTCAGCAATATGGATAACAGAACTGGGATTTAACTGGGATGTTTTAGCTAACTGTCATTGTTTAATGTGCTGTGTCCAGGGCCCACGTTGCCAATGGCGACAGTGGACATCAAGAACCCAGAAATTAACAATGTGAGCTTCCACAACAATTCCCACATGAACAACATGGTGCACAGTAGCCTTAACAAGAAAGAAAAGAAGGTGAAGGGCAAGAGGAAGAAACTGACAAAGGCTGACATCGGGACTCCCAGCAATTTCCAGTAAGTCTTTTTTTTTGTTGTTCTTTTCCAGTGGACCAGTATCTCGGTCACCTTCCAATTAAAAGTTCTATTTGTCACATTCTCGACCATACACAGTATGATGTACAGTGAAATGATGAAGGTATCTGTTCAGGCTTTCTGTGCTGGAATACTGTAAATATTTTTATTTGTGCATAATGCACGCAACGGAGCATGATGCTGCTTTTTAATCCGTGGTCATAATGTATGTATAGTGAGGAATTTGTAGGAGAAATATTGGAGGAATGGGGGAAATCTTTTCTGTCTGCATTGGTTTATCTTGCGGAACACTTATGTTTTAACCCAGGCTCTGTCATGTCTCTTAACAGGCACATCGGCCACGTAGGCTGGGACCCGAACACTGGCTTCGATGTAAGTACCACAACAAGGCTTTGCTCTGTCACTCATGCTCACCCTCACACATGCATGCATAGTGAAGTGACTCTTCTTTATCACACAATGCCGACCTGTGTGGCAGTGGCATGTCAGAGTGTGAATGGCCTTGTGTTCACACAGACTCTGCTCTAATTCTGATACACGCACACACTCCCATCCCACACAGCATGTGGCGTCTTAGAGTTTAATCTCCGCATTATACATCTGCATCATATCGCACACATCACCAGTCAACATTGTAGACAATAGACTGGAGAATCAAATATATAGAAATATAGAAAATAATAATTTAGATTTAAATATAATTTTATAATAAGGCAAAAATCTACACAAAGCAAAACCTTTCATATTTTAGATTTTTCAAAATAGCCGTCTTCTCTCTAGCCACACTCTTGGCATTCGCGTAACCAGTTTCATGAGGTTCTCACCCAGAATGATTTTCCAACAGTCTTCAAGATCTGGATATGTTGAGGACTTATTGGCTGCCAGTAGTGTGCAAAACCCTCATAAAGATAAACGGTGGCAATTTTAAAGAATCTATAATATGATTTCATATTTTGTTTTGTTATCTCACAGTGGTGGCATCTTCGGTAGTGTTTTACAATGTAGAAAGCAGGAAAAATAAAGAAAAACCGTTGAATGGGTATGCGTGTCTTGCAATATTCTTCCTGCCTCTTCATATTCCTGTCCCTGCATTGTAGTTGAAATGTAAAATTAATGCTCAAGCCTAGTCTTAATATCGAGCAAGTGTTATACATCTATATCTAACAAAGAGAACAAAATGCACATATTATCACTGTGACTGTATTAAATTAGATTTTTTTGCACATGTGCGTATAATGGGACGTCCTGTTACCACAAGGTGTCAGAATTGGACTAAATGTCTGTCCCAGTCAGCAAAACAACATAATCAAATCGCCACTAATGCTGTATAAGCAAACAAATTTTTTATTTTTTTTGGGGGAGGTTTTGTTTTCTAGATATTAATCAATTTAACCTATATCTGGTTGCACAAGCTTTGTTTTTTGATTGCTTAGTGTACAGGATTTATTAAAGAAAAGCTCATGTACTCTAAGAATTGACACCAATAAGGATTTAATTGATTATTTGAATCGGTATATTTTATTGATAAATGTTTACATACAGGCGGCGCGGTGGTGTAGTGGTTAGCACTGTCGCCTTGCACCTCCAGGGTCTGGGTTCGATTCCCCGGCCAGGCTCGATTCCCGTCTCTGTGTGCATGGAGTTTGCATGTTCTCCCCGTGCTTGGTGGGTTTCCTCCGGGTACTCCGGTTTCCTCCCACAGTCCAAAGATATGTAGGTTAGACTAATTGGCGTTCCTAAAATTGCCCGTAGTGTGTGATTGGGTGTGTGAGAGTGTGTATGTGTGTGTGCCCTGCGATGGATTGGCACCCTGTCCAGGGTGTACCCCGCCTAGTGCCCGAAGTCTCCTGGGATAGGCTCCAGGTCCCCCGCGACACTGAACACAGGATTAAGCGGTATAGAAGATGAATGAATGAATGAATGTTTACATACAGAATGCTTTTCATTAATGAGAACAGTAAAATGTGTGCTCTTGTAATTTCTAAAATTGATCCCTCGCGGCTACGTTTCAGCTGAATAACCTCGACCCAGAGCTGAAGAACCTGTTTGACATGTGCGGCATCTCAGAAGCACAGCTCAAAGACAAGAAAACGTCAAAGGTGATTTATGAATTCATCGAGAAGAAAGGAGGCGTGGAGGCCGTAAAGAACGAACTGAAGAGACAAGGTGAGCATTTATTATCGCACAGATCATTAACAGACCTGCAATAAAACCTAAAGACACATTAACTACTGAACATATTAATAAACTGTTTATTTAAACTTGGAAGAGGTGTAAAGTAATACAGATTTCATCACGGAAGCTCTTTATTTATTTTTTATTTTTTACTGGAATGTTCCTGAAGCATTATTACCTCAGGAAGTGATTTCTGAGCAAGACTGGCCAGGCTAACTGTTTGATTAGGATTTTATGACTTGATTGTTTTTAACTTGATGTTAACTTTTGTTTGAGTGTTTTGGGTTTGCTTAGATACATCTAAACTTGATCCCCTTTCTCATATTTTTGAGATGTAAATCTATATTTGTGATTGTGTACCTCTCTCTCTACTGGCCAAAGTAAATGTCGACAGGTTATGCTCAAACGTTTGTGGACACCTGACCATGACACCCCAATTTGTCTTTGACAGATCTTGTCTAGTAAAACACCAGGGTTTATGGATCTTGGATTTGCTCTTATAGCCAGTCATATGGGAAGACTTTGGAATTTTTGTAATTTGGCTCTGGGAATGAATGCCCAATCTGCCATGAGAGCATTGCTGACAGAAGCGTGTGATGTTGGTCAAGGAGGCCTGGGGTACAGAGTATTCCAAGTGAGGTGTTTAGTGAGGTTACCAGCTGGTCAGGGATCTGCACAGGGCACTTGCTGCACCAGCTCTGGCAAACCATTTATTTATGGACCTGGCTTTGTGCTCAGAAGCTTTTAGTTACAGTGACAAGGAAATTGTTCGTCCAACTTTGTTGCAACAGGCATCACACCCATATGTGTGATGGTCATGTGTCCACCTACTTTCTGTATGGGTTGAATGCAGATCCAAATTTCAGGTACACTGGGTTGATGCAGCAATACATACAGGATGTGGTTCAAGTTCATACACTTGTTCAAAGCTGGGGCACTTTGGCATTGCCAAATATTTAAACAGTATTTATGTGCAAAGGTGCTGTTGCATTCAATTGAATACGGCAGATTCAGAGTAAAACAGTTTTATTGTGAGAGTGAAATTGCTTTTATACAAGTGTACAGTATAAAGAAAAAGGCAGAGAAAAAAAACTCACAGTGCATCATATGCAACATGGTTAAACATTTTGTTTATTTTTGCACCAGCAGTGAAACTTGTTCCTTAGGAGGCTACAGCTGTTCCATGTTGTCATGCATTGCACAGACTGACTGACAGACTGTAGTAACTTCAGCAACAGTCTCAGTGTAACAAAATGTTCCTATAAGTGGAATTTTACACTCGCAAAGAAATAATGTACCGATGTTGTTATACTAGAGATCAGCAGACATGGAATGCACTTGTCTTATTAAATGAATGTATAAATTGCCAATAACAAGGACAATATTTGCAGACTGCTCATTAGTTTCAGTAAAATCAGCATGTTGCCTTGGCTAGCTGACCGTCAGTCTGCGCTGGTCTCCTTTGAACACATTACAAACTAGATGAAATGTTTATGAATTTGGATTCCGATCTTCTTTGTGTGAGAAATCAATGTGTTACCTGTTTGTGCATATGTAAATGTGTAAACATGTGAAAGTTAAATTTTAACGTTTAAGTTACTGAGCATTTAGGTTACCAGTTTATAAACCATTTACTGTTGAAAACATTGTTTCCCTGATGTGCTCTGAGAATTGTGCACAATAACAGTTCAGAAAAAAACTGGTGAACAAATTCCTCTGAAAGCCCTCCACATTCTGTAACATTGCTTAAATAGTGGCTTGGTTGTTTTATTTCAAGTAAAGTTGTATATTTTCTACGTCTGTGTGCTTTTGTCTTTAGGACCCCCCAAGTGGAATGGTATGTGTAGGCAACTTTTTTTTTTTTTTTTTTCCTTCTTTAACAGGAACTCTGACAGTACAGTAGTTGTGCATGCATTAGATGTTTGAAATGATTGTTGGTGCAGTGTTTTGGCTGGGTTTGTTTATTTGGCTTTCAAAACCATTCTTAAAGATCCCATGAACTAACTAAAAGATTTTTTTTTATCCCATTTGGAAAGTTATTTGCCTTCAAGTTTCCCAACAAGGTAACTGGTTGAATCTAAAAGGATTATCTATTAAAGAAAATGTTTTGTAACTTTGAAATGCCTGCTTTAATGTCATGGGCCCTTTAACACACAGAATTTAATGGATGAACTACTGACAGCTTTGTGTGTGTGAGTGTGTGTGTGTGTGTGTGAGTGCGTGATCTAATAATAACTCATCGATCATTGATGTAGCAGTTTGGCAGACATCTAAATAAAATCTACTGTTTCACAGTCCAGTGTGTATTTAGTTCAAACAATTTGGAAAGAATTGACACACAGTTATAGTTTAAGACAAACTCAATGAGTAACGAGCGTGAGAGAGGCAGTGTGCCCGTGAGACAATAGGAAGGCATCACAGTACAAGTATGTGGGCAGATTTTTAAGTTCACTGAACAACAATGGCATGAATATAATAGCAAAATGTACAGTAAAACCAACAAACTCTCACTGTAGATGTATGAAAAAGTATTCATAATTCAAAAAAGCATGTGTGTTTTGAGTTGTTGTTTTTGTGGTGATGAACATAAAAACATTCTCTGCAGCAAACTGTTAAACAACTATGTACTGCAAATGTTGGACATTTAGTTTGCATTTTAACATAAACGTTTAGACATCCTTTCCATTGTAAAGTCTCGCAACTTAACACATCAGTCCTTGATTTATTTGTTAGGACTTATTGCTCAGGTCAAGAATTGTCATTAGGAATCATTAGCCGATAAATTGCATTTGAGCGAGGGCTCTTCTAGACAGCCGCCTGTTAATGAAGTGAAGCGAATTGATGTCTACAAAGCAAGGAACGTTTTAAAGACATCAAAGTGTTCCAACTTACACTTTCAGTGTCTGAAATGTCATTAAGAAATGTTAATTAAGGGGAACCATGGAAGTCATGGTAAGACATCTGGAATAATTTGAGCAAAGTTGAGTTGAATAAAAAACTCAACAGCAACCAATTGGTATACCAATAACAATTGTTTTTTATTATTATTATGATTTTTTTTTTCTTGTTTAGCGCCTCCACCTCCTCCGTCACGTGGCGGTCCTCCTCCCCCACCCCCTCCTCACAACTCTGGGCCGCCTCCTCCTCCACCCCCTGCCCGAGGACGAGGAGCACCACCTCCCCCGCCTCCTTCCAGAGCTCCAACATCTGCTCCTCCGCCTCCTCCACCTTCCCGTCAAGGCTTTGGAGCACCTCCTCCTCCACCTCCAAGCAGGGGCCACCCACCACCTCCTCCTCCTGCTCATGCCAGCCTGCCTCCCCAGGCCCCTCAGTCTCACCCTCCACCTCCTCCACCCCCACCACCAGCTGCAGGAGGAGCTCCACCACCTCCACCACCTCCTCCTCCTCCTGGACCCCCACCTCCACCCGAAGTGGACGGAGGCGTTGAGTCTCAGCCCGTACCCACAGGGGGTAAGTCAGCCCTGCTGGAGCAGATCAGAGAGGGCACCCAGCTGAGAAAGGTGGACCACAATAACAGTCAGCGTCCAGCATCCACCAACACGGGCCGTGACGCTCTACTCGACCAGATCCGCCAGGGCATTCAGCTCAAAACGGTCAGCAGCACTTCCTTTCATTCAGAGATTATACCACACAATCTACCACCATGATAACGAGTAAAATTTACTCAATTTGGGGTTCGTCATAGAAACTCTTTAAAATTTAAAAAGGGTGAAAACCAAAATGTCACATATGTTGCATGGATCATTTTAAATATTTACCAACAAATCTAATTGGCTAATGATCAATGCAAGGGTGCTCCGATTCATCAGCTTCTGATTGGAAGCGGACGATAATCAACTAATTTTTACTGATCAGTTGTCTCTCAACTGGCTGATCACACAAACCGATATTATTGTGATTTCCAAATACATGAGTGGGCAGCCACATCACCACTCTGACGCCAGTCTGGGAATATTACCAAGTCTCTTAAAAAAATTGCGATATACAAAGTTTTTTTTTCTAAAGCAAAACCACGTGGGGGAACATCTGCCTGAAGCTTTAATACAATAACCCTTTTTTGCCAGTTAAGAAAAAACGAGGCGTGAATAAATTGAGTATTAAAAATTATCCGCAAAGGCAGCAGCTGAATCTTGCAAGTCAACGCTCATTCAGCCACCTATAGCAGAAGCCTTCAAAAAGCTTGAGGTTTACTCTGCAGAGAGCAAAAAGGCTAAAACCATTATCACAAAAATAATGAAGAGAGAAATAAAGAGAGACTCCCAGCTCTGGCCAAGGCAGCGCGGGTTTACTTTACATGCGGGCTGACAGTGAGTGACTATTCAGCACAGCTGCACACGTTCTGGATGATAAGAGGAAACGACTATAAAATTCTGATATTTATAAAGAAATGCCTGTCCTCACTGCTTACTAATGAGTAGTCATGATTGCCTTGCCAAATACCAAGTGCGTGTTTATTTAAAAATGTTTGGTGCAGAGTTTCGGTTTATTATTCATTGACGCAGCTTTGTTCCATGTTCTGCACGGTATGACGAGTGAGTATAGTAGGATAGTCACATTTTAGATGAGTATTTTGGCATTTGTGAGAGCCACTTGATGCTCATTAAGGAATAGAAAATGTTTGCTCTTTAGTCTGGGATAGGTTGTTCTATTGGTTTCAGTTTCCTTATAATCTACATGAAATAATATGAGAATTGATATATGAATATAAATGTTGCATACTGTACGTCTCCTTCCAAGATCCTTCCAATGATACTTTCTCCTAATTATATTTGCACATTTTTACAATTTGTACATTTGTTTAGAATAGGGTTTTTTTCCTGCTTTAAATAGCAAATAAATAAACAATACTGCACATGCACAAAAAATACAATTCTTTCAATAGAAGATCCAAAAAATACCCACAACACCTGTAATCAGAATAGGCAGCTTTTGATTTCCATGATCGTTGATTAGCCCAAAAACCTTAATCGGAGCACCTAATAAATGCAGTAACTATAGCATTTATGAATTTCCACTCATTGCTCTGGTGACATGGGAGAAAGCCGAGAACTAAACAGTCAATTTTCTATTGAAAATACAGTATTTGCAATACTGTTTTTTATTTTTTTTTATTATTTTTTTTTTTTTTAACATATAATCCAGAATAAAAAGGAATGTAATGCCGCTGACAGTTTATTTTTCTTCAGTTCCTTGTAGCTAACTGGCTAATGAATAATTTCACATTCCCTGTGAAGGTATCGGACAGTTCGGACTCAGGCCCACCCACACCTGCTCCTGCATCAGGCATCGTGGGAGCACTAATGGAGGTGATGCAGAAGAGGAGCAAAGCCATCCATTCCTCAGGTAGGAGCTGATTATTAGGTCTAAAGCCCCTTAACTGGATTTGCACTTGTGTCATGCGCTTTCTAAGAATACAGCATTAGGGGCATCTAAGAGAATACTGTACGTTGAAGGAATTGTGAGTCACAAGCAAGCTGACTAAAAGAATATATATTTTTTTTATATATTCTGCTTAAATATTTAATATTACAAAAAATACATATTTAAATATTAAAATGAGGCAATAAAGTTTTGTAAAACTTTTAGTTGTAAGCAGAATATAATCTTTCAAATAACATTAGGATAATAAATAAACCGGCACAATAAAATGTGTAAATGTTTTATTTAAATATACAGTTGTAAGTTGTAAATATACTTACAGTGGTAAGTAAAATGTGGACCATCAGTTTTCATTTGAGGACAGCGAAGGCATATTTTCAGCGTTGAAGTTGAGCCCCGTGTTTGATTAACAAACTACATGGAGACAAGGCTTTAGACAAGTCTCTAATTACTAAATCTTGGTAGTACACCGCTTGCCAAATAAAGTGACTGTGTGGATTTAAATAATGAAATACTTGAGTGTTTAATTGGATGAATATTACTGTGATTTAAGTTATTTTAACTTTGAATGATGCAATAAGTAGCTTGTAGCCATGTCAGAAGACACAGTGGTAGTAGAAGTTTTTGTTTTTTTGGTGTTTCGGACAGGTCAGATTGTTGGCCTTCATTAAGCAAGATAAAAACTGAGATGATTCATGAAATTAAAGGGATTGGATTAAGAACTCTCTAACACAAGGGTCTGCGACCTGCGACTCCCCTTCCACAACCTGCGGATGTGGCTCTTTCATCCCTCTGCTGCGGCTTTGGGAAATAAATAATGAGTATTTAATTCATATATAAATACAGTACACGGAGAACTCAAATAGACATTGAGTATTTTATTTGAAAGTAACCTTCATCCCAGTGTCCTTTTTCGGAGTTGAACATGTTTTTGTTGCATCCAGAAATAAAATTCTGTTTTATCTCTAGCAGTTTATAGGTTTTATAAATGAAACGCGCTATAGTTTTTTTTTTTATTATTTATTTTTATACATAGCATAAAGGTAAAAATATATAACGATATATGCAAGTGTCTATCTTCATTTGAGATTTTAGATGTCAAAAGGGTTTTCTGGCTCCTGGTGTTTCTTTTCTGTGGGAAACGAGTCTAAATGGCCCTTTGAGTTTGTAAGGTTGATGTCTCCTGGTCTAACACATTAAAACTGTAAGGATAGCACTTAACTGTCAACTTCCTGAGAAAACTTCAGAAATCACTTAAATGCTCTTTTATAATAGTCAATTTAAAAGCATGTTCACAAAATATGGTGAGAAATCACAGGATTGGGACTAAACAGCTACTGGTTGTAGCCCTAAAACAACCACTTGTTAGTGATGCTAAATACTTTACTTTGATAGGGAATATAGGTTGGTCTTCTGAGCAGTGGGTAAAAAGGTCATGCAGTCTGATAAGTCCAGCGATACGTAGGACGTGAGAATTATGCTAGGTATAGGTAAATAGTATTCTCGATTATTGGACATAAATTTTAGATTAAGCTAAGAATCTAATTATAGATGTGACATGTTTGCCTGGTTAAGCTATATACAGTAACTTCTACACACACTTCATTTGGAACACCTGGATACCTGCACAACTTCTCTGTAATCTCACCTTAAAGACAAATTGAAACTTGTCTGAGTTATTACTTTAGCTTCAGTTATACTTAAAAACAGTTAATTTTCCTCTTGATACTCCCCAAAAGTGTTCCTTTACAAAAGCTATTATAAGATATTAAACAATTCACACTGTTTTTACATTGCACAGATGAAGATGAGGATGATGATGAGGAAGAAGACTTTGAGGACGATGATGAATGGGACGACTAGACCTCCTCTCCTTATAATAACTCCCACCCAATAGAATAATTGACACTAAATTCTCACCTTTCCAAAATGTACTCAAACTCTGTACATGTTCTTTCAAATCGCTGTATATTTTTGTTGCCTTTTTTTTTTTTTTTTTAATAATTTGTGCAATACCTCATATAATCTGTAAAGTATTGTCATGTATCCTCTGTAAAGTAATATCCTGGAATAACCATGTGAAGTCATACCAGGAAGGATTTTCTTGACTTGAGTTGAATGTTTCTGTTCCCTCATTAACGAGGAAAGGGAGATGGACAGGATCCTCTGTTCTTGTTAATTGTTGATTAACGACTGAAAACGCTATTTTCATACCCTGCTTTTCTGTACTTTTGTTTTTCTTATACAAGTCCTAGTTTAGCACTCTGTTTTGGTAAGAGGTTCTTCTATCAGAATATTTAACCCCTCCACCCAGCCACCGATACTGTAACCGTATGTAAATGTACACTCGGCTGATAAACTACAGTTATGTTTTGCACGGATGTCGAGATGAAAGTCACTACAGCGCCACATTCTGCTGCATATTCACAGATTATTTCCTGTGGTTTTTAGTACCAGGTTAAGATTTCACTGAACACAGCACGCAACACAATACGATTTTGTTTTTGTTTAGTTTCTCGCTTCATGGTGTTATTGAAAAAGATAATGCTGTAGATTGAAACTGACAAAGTTGTGAATGGATTTTGCTTCAAAATATGCTCAACATCCCAAATAACAGGTTTTTATTTTTTGTTAGTCATATCATAAAAGAGCACTACGCAAAGAGTTCAGTAACTTGAACCATTTACTCTAAGCTTTTAAAAAGCCCATGCTTTTTAAAATGCATGACAAACACATGCAAGGTCAATACTAAGGATTTTTGTGTAGCAATTAATGCTGTTTTAACAGTATTTGTCTGAATTTTGCTATCCTTTAAAGATTGTGCTGCATTAAAACTATAAAACTGACATCAAACCTTACAAATGGGTTGGAATGTGGAATGAAAACACTAAATTGTATACTTAAATAAATGGTAATATTGGTTCATTTTCTCAGTCATTTGTGTTTGCGGTGTTGTCAAGTCACTTACCTACAAATATAGTTTATGCCTAGAAACACTACTCGATTTGGTGGGCCAAGAGTCATGGGGTGGGTTTTTGTTGGTGTAGTAGTTTTATGTAACATTGACAGAGCAAGTTTTGCACGGACCATTTACAAGTTTTATGTCAGAGTTGACTTTCGAATTATGGGTAAATGGGTCAAAGGCTAGGTACAAGTCACAAGAACTCTGACTTAAGGCGGGATACTGCCGTGTAATTACTCACTCAAAAAGACAATGTCAAAAAAAAAAATGTTTACAGAAATTGTTTATAGTTATTACAGGTTATATCGCTTAATCAGAAAAATACCTTGCATTATCATAAAATATATTTTATGTCATAGTTAATATAAATGCTAATGTAAGTCCAGCATTAATGTTCCTGGAAATTTGTAATCTCTCAGATGCTGAAGAAATACTGAAATCCTTACAAAACCTACTGATGTACAATAAATTTAAATGCGATGGGAAGGTTACGTTTATTATTTCACTTTAGAGTGAGAGAAAACCCTTTCAATATTTTAAAAGTTATCTTTTCCTTACAGGCAGAGGTGGGTAGTAAATTTACTCCGTTGCATTTACTTGAGAAACTTTGTGAAAAAATTTTACTTCTATGTATGTGTAGTTTTACTGCACCATATACAGTGGTGTGAAAAACTATTTGCCCCCCCCCTCCTGATTTCTTATTCTTTTGCATGTTTGTCACACAAAATGTTTCTGATCATCAAACACATTTAACTATTAGTTAAAGACAACACAAGTAAACACAAAATGCAGTTTTTAAATGAGGGGTTTTATTATTTAGGGAGGAAAAAAAATCCAAACCTACATGGCCCTGTGTGAAAAAGTAATTGCCCCCTGAACCTAATAACTGGTTGGGCCACCCTTAGCAGCAATAACTGCAATCAAGCGTTTGCGATAACTTGCAATGAGTCTTTTACAGCGCTCTGGAGGAATTTTGGCCCACTCATCTTTGCAGAATTGTTGTAATTCAGCTTTATTTGAGGGTTTTCTAGCATGAACCGCCTTTTTAAGGTCATGCCACAACATCTCAATAGGATTCAGGTCAGGACTTTGACTAGGCCACTCCAAAGTCTTCATTTTGTTTTTCTTCAGCCATTCAGAGGTGGATTTGCTGGTGTGTTTTGGGTCATTGTCCTGCTGCAGCACCCGACGAACAGATGCCCGGACATTCTCCTTCAGGATTTTTTGGTAGACAGTAGAATTCATGGTTCCATCTATCACAGCAAGCCTTCCAGGTCCTGAAGCAGCAAAACAACCCCAGACCATCACACTACCACCACCATATTTTACTGTTGGTATGATGTTCTTTTTCTAAAATGCTTTGTTACTTTTACGCCAGATGTAACGGGACTCGCACCTTCCAAAAAGTTCAACTTTTGTCTCGTCGGCCCACAAGGTATTTTCCCAAAAGTCTTGGCAATCATTGAGATGTATTTTAGCAAAATTGAGACGAGCCTTAATGTTCTTTTTGCTTAAAAGTGGTTTGCGCCTTGGAAATCTGCCATGCAGGCCGTTTTTGCCCAGTCTCTTTCTGATGGTGGAGTCGTGAACACTGACCTTAATTGAGGCAAGTGAGGCCTGCAGTTCTTTAGATGTTGTCCTGGGGTCTTTTGTGGCCTCTCGGATGAGTTGTCTCTGCGCTCTTGTGGTAATTTTGGTCGGCCTGCCACTCCTGGGAAGGTTCACCACTGTTCCATGTTTTTGCCATTTGTGGATAATGGCTCTCACTGTGGTTCGCTGGAGTCCCAAAGCTTTAGAAATGGCTTTATAACCTTTACCAGACTGATAGATCTCAATTACTTTTGTTCTCATTTGTTCCTGAATTTCTTTGGATCTTGGCATGATGTCTAGCTTTTGAGGTGCTTTTGGTCTACTTCTCTGTGTCAGGTAGCTCCTATTTAAGTGATTTCTTGATTGAAACAGGTGTGGCAGTAATCAGGCCTGGGAGTGACTACAGAAATTGAACTCAGGTGTTTTAAACCACAGTTAAGTTATTTTTTAACAAGGGGGGCAATCACTTTTTCACACAGGGCCATGTAGATTTGGAGTTTTTTTTCCTCCCTTAATAACGTAAACCTTCATTTAATAACTACGTTTTGTGTTCAATTATGTTATCTTTGACTAATAGTTAACTAAAGGTTTTTGATGAGCAGAAACATTTAAGTGTGACAAACATGCAAAAGAATAAGAAATCAGGAAGGGGGCAAATAGTTTTTCACACCACTGTATTTTTCTTTTACTTACTGTAAGTAGATTTGTGAAGAAGAAACACTATTCTTACTCCGCTAAATTCGGCGGCTACACTCGACTCATTACTTTTCTAACCATTTATTCTACACATGTAGCTGGTAGACCTACCGCATGATTGTTTCATCAATCAGATGCAGCAACAATAATCACATACAAAAATACCAAGTGTACTTGGTACCAGAGTACCTTAGGCCAAATGTCATTGATCAATTTCATGACCTGAGGCCATATGTCTTGGACACTCGGGTAAAGAGAGGGACGGAACTGTCAACTGATCACCCTCTGGTGGTGAGTTGGGTCAGGTGGCACGGGAGGCCCAAACGGGTAGTGTGGGTGAATTGGGAACGTCTGAGGGAGGCCCCTGTCCAAGAGGCCTTCAACTCTCACCTCCAGCGGAGCTTTTCCAGCATCCCTGTAGGAGCTGGGGACATTGAATCAGAGTGGTCAATGTTCAAAGCTGTGGTCTTAAGGTTCTGGGTGCCTCAAGGCGTGGTAACCCTCGTGCGTGGTGGACACCTGTGGTTAGGGAAGCTGTCCGACTGAAAAAGGAGTCCTTCATGGATATGTTATCCCTCTGGTGTTGAGGGACTGTCTTGGTTGACACGCCTCTTCGACATTGCGTGGAAGTTCGGGACAGTGCCTAAGGAGTGACAGACTGGGGTGGTGGTTCCCCTTTTCAAAAAGGGGGACCAGAGGGTGTGTGCCAACCATAGGGACATTACACTACTCAGCCTCCCTGGGAAAGTGTACTCTAAGGTGCTGGAAAGGAGGGTTCGGATGATTGTCGAACCCTACTGTAGATTGAAGAGGAACAATGTGGATTCCGTCCTGGTCGTGGAACAGCAGACCAGCTTTTTACTCTTGCAGGAATCCTGGAGGGGCTTGGGAATATGCCCATCCAGTCTACATTTGTTTTGTGGATTTGGAGAAGGGATATGATCCGGAGTTTCTATGGGAGGGACTGCGGGAGTATGGGATAAGGGGATCACTTCTCATGGTCAGCCAATCCCTTTATGCGCAAAGTGAGAGCTGTGTTTGTAATATTTTGGAAGACTTTTTATTATTACTTCAGTAATGTTATTTTGAAATACAGCTACTCTTACTTGAGTACATGTTTTGGCTACTCTACCCACCCATGTGTGGAGTACTGTAGTTACAAATGAAATCAGTGGAACAAATCAGGCTTTTGGGACAAATTTTTTTTGTTTAGTCTAGAAACTGTTGGTCACCTGCCTGTCTTTGAAAATGCACATAGTGTGCTTAATAAAATATTATGACAGACCATAGACTTGCATTATTTGTATTTTGTAATTTTATCTTTTTTAAATTAAATAATGGAAATAGTCTTAAATTACAATACCCTCACAATCTCTCATACATCTGTGTAAATTACTCTGAAAAGGCAGACATTTTATTTGATCAGATATCATGTGTAATGTTTTAAATAAAATATATATATTTTTTTACTTTATTACTCAGAATTTTCATATACTGCACGTATTTGACGTGTAACACATGTTTACCATCAGCGCTGCTAAACCATCCTGTGAGGTAAGGAAACTCATTACACATTTATTAGTGTAGTTATAAGGGCAGTAAAGTGGCCATCAAGCTGTTATCTACAGTAGCATTTAATAATTAAGCATCATGCACTATACTGTATGTGTAAAAGTATCCTGGTGATTGACCATCATGCTGTATGTGTGCCTTAGCGAAACTATTGTCACAAAGTGGTCTATAATGTAGCTTTAATATTTACCTTTACTAGAACTCCGATGTCATGAGCAGTGAGACTCTGAAGGCCAGATTCGAATTCAGACAGAAATACAGCCATGAGCCACAGCAGATTTTAAACCAAGGTTAACCTCTAACAAAGGGAAGGGAAAGGTCAAAGCGTGAAGAAAGAATGTTTTGCTTATCTAAAATTCATTGTTCTTGTTACAATTCATGTTACACGTTTAGATGCAATATCAGCAATCTATCATCTCACATATCTTTTGATCTCAAACTAAAACGTCTTCAGTATTTGATTAAAACAAAAGAAGTGGCCTTGTCGTTCCAATACTTTGAGAGGGAGGGGATATATGAATCATCATTATTATGATTTATCTGGTGTGAATGTCATTTATTTAATAAAACCACTTTGGTCACTGTTTTATGAATTTCTTAAACAACGTATTTTCTTTTGCTGGACCGAATGTTTTTCCATATCAGGGAATAATGAATAATCATATAAGCTTTGAAAATTCAGGTTGGGTTTCTCAGACCATCACTCTTCTTGATGTCAGATTGGATGTCAGCAATGTTATAGTTCGTCTTAACCATGGTTATGAAGAAAATGGAAGAAAATCTAATTATCATGGCAGACTGAGGGATTCAAAATGGGTCAAACTGAGTCAATACTCATTTGAACAAGTTCTCAGGGAAAGCATCTTCAAGAATTTGTTCTTCTAAATTGTTCTTAAGGCATTTTAAGATGGAGAGTAAAATGATTTGGAAAATTTTGGTGATTTCCTGTGGCTGAACTGAGGAGGACTTCCCAGTCATACAGCTGTATTAAAATAACATCCTTACTGTTTCCTTGGAACCGATTTAAAAATAGCCGTATTGGTATTGGCATATTGCCAATTGCCACAGTATTGGCATAAGAAAAGATTATTTACAGTACAGTACTCTTCAGAACAAAGAACAAGCATTGAAACATACATGAAACAGTATGTAAGTGGTCATTCATAATAGCACCAGAAAGCTGCTTTTTAAAGCATACTCAATTAAGACTATTTTTGAAATCATATTTCCTTTAAGGTCTTTGACCCAAAGAAACTTCACTGGCTGCTACTATGACTTGCCATTTTTGGCTATCATTTACCACAGCAGTCTCTCAGTGTTAACAGGTCAGTAGTGTATGTTTGGAAGAAAAGCTTCCTGCCTTCAATCATCTTCAAAGTCTATGGACCAGATGTACAGTACTCTTTGTTCCTTTTTTGTTCTTTGAAAAAATATGCTCATTCATCTGCACATAAGCTGCCATACAGGTCATACTCCCTATACATCAAGTATTTCTTAAGTAAAGGTGGGAATGGAGCAGAGTTGATAATGCCAGGATCTCCCAGTTTCCTTGGAGTCATCTTTCTCCTGATCAACAGCCTGCACGTATGCTTTAGTGACCGAGGGTTCCCTGAAAAAAAAGTTCATAAACAGAACCACCATGAACTGCACTACATCAGGCTCTTTAACGATGCATTATTCTAATGCTTTGGTTTGGGTTATTTACCTAAAATGTCACAAATGTCTGGCCATTCTTTATGCTTTTGCAGAACCATTTTCATTTTTGAACAGATTGGGACATATCCGGTGTAGTCCAGAAGAACACGCACAGCTTTTCCTGCATACTGCGCCAGCCATGAGACACTGATGAAATCACAAAACTACACAGAACAGATCACTGTAAACAAACAGTATTAATGCACTCTTAAAAAAAAAAGAAAGAAAGAAACCATCTGTTGTAGCAATTCTATGTGGAATCTTTCAGTATTTGCTCAGTGGTGCACAATTAATTACATCAAAATGTTTATGTTCATCTCAGTATGGATCTGTGCAATTATTCAATTACAATTTATTGTAGGCAATATACACATAGATAGGAATTAATGTAGAGTTTGTCAATAATTTAAGTATTTGTTTATTTTTTTTTAATACTTTCGATGTGATAAATATATTGGCAGTACAAAAATAATACAAAATAATTTGCAAGCATTCTCTTAATTTTTCTTAAGTTTAATTATTTTCTGTTAGCCAGCATAATTACATTTAAATACATTTTATTGCAGTTACAAATATTGCAGTTCAAATCACAATCAATATGTGTAAAAAAAAATAATCATAATGTGCTTTTTGTTTATCAAATCGTGCAGCCCTATTTATATAGCACCATCTAGAATCAGTTACTTTAAATCTAATCTTTCCTAACAAATCTGTAGCACACTCACATGGATCTTTTTACTCGATTGATCTGAGTGATGACTTCTGTCTGTCCAAGTTGAATCATGATGACAGACAAAGCATTTATATGCATCATATCCACTGTTAAGTAGCATCCTCATCATCATCTCATCCCTGAGGCAATACTGTAATGCAGTGGGGAACAGAGTGTCATTGATCACTGTGAAGTAGTAGTTTACATTTGCTCCACTGGCCAGAAGCAACTTGACGATCTCATATCTGCCACCTCTCACTGCTACCAGGAGACAGCTCAGAGGATCCAAGTCAGGTTTAGCACCAGCTCTGAGCAACAACTGAGTACAAGTCACATCTCCATTGGAGATGCAAAAGTATAGCGGTGTCTTCCTCATATCACCATAATTTTCAGAGATATGCTTGTCTAGAAGGGAATTGACATCAAAGCCTTTCTCCAGTAGAAGTTCGAGGCATTGTGTATGTCCGCCATCTGCTGCCGAGTGAACCGGACTCTGGCCCGTAAGCCGCAACGCCCTTCTTGTTGTAATAGGAATCAACATCCTCAAAGCACTAAGGAACATTATTTGCATTTGATTGAAAAATTATGAATGTTAGAACCTTTAAAATGATACATTTTGTTTCATAAATTAACAGATTATGCAATTAACTTGTCTTACATACTCACAGGTAGTGCCCTTCGTAAGCAGCTCGATGAATAGGTAGCTGTGCAGAGAGGTTGGCAATGTTGGGATTGGCCCCATTTCGGAGGAGAAGGTCAATACAGTCAGGGTTGCCAGAACCAGCAGCATCATATAGAACACTGTCTCCATTCGGTGCCTGAGCATTTACATCACCACCTATTGATGTAGAAGATGTAACGTTGGATTACAGTTAGAATTGTCTTTTTTTATGTTTTGTAATGCATCAAGTCTTCTAAATTGTAATTGTATCCAAAATTGGGTTTTCAACATTTTACCTTGTTAATACTGTACATGTATCAAAAAATGAATCCCCTTTGAACAGTTTACACTGAGATGTGTCTGCTATTTATGCTCTGTAAAGCCTTCATAATGGCTCTAATCTGAGGTACTGTTAAATTGTGATTTGTAAGGCTGGTAACTCCAAATGAACTTCTCCTCTGCAGCAGAGGTAAGTTTTGGTCTTTCTTTCCTGGGATGGTCTTCGTGAGAGCTAATTTCATCATGGTGCTTATTGGGTAATTGACAATACTGCTGCTGACAGAACTGTTTCAGCTAACATTTTTCTTAAAATAACAAGTGACTGTTGTTACTTAATTACCTAATGCCATATGTATTATTTCATAGTTTTGGGGGGGAAAATCCAATATTGTGCTAGAATGTAGAAAATAAATCCAAACTTGTGTCCAAACTTTGGACTGGTACTTTACAAATGTTTTCAGATTTTTAATCTTGCCTAGGATAAATTACTACAAAGATCATGTGAGGTAAGGTGTCAGATTAAGAAATGCAAACCTTGCTTGATATTACAGTGGCTGAGAAGTTTGAAAATTTAAAACAAAATGACAAATTAATAAACAAAATAATAAATCTAAAAACAAAATACCAAATCAGAAAACACAACAACAATGCAGTCAAACCGGATAAAGGTGGATATAGTTTGTGAATGAGATTTTTTATTGCTGATTGAACAAGATATCTGTCAAACAAGATATACAAGAAGTACTGAAGCCTCACAGACATTCAAATGCCATGAGGCAATAAATAAATAAATATAAAAATTGTAAATAAATTAAAATGTTAGTATTGTTATAAAATGTAGGTATTGATTAACTAAAATTTCCTCATTTTCACAAAGATTATGTTCAGAGATTCTTACCATTGTGAATAAGGATATCTAGGACCTCCGCCTGGGCATATTCTGCAGCGATGCCCATTGGGGTCACGCCATGTTGATCTGTTTCTGAGACCTGGCCTCCATGCTGCAATAAAAGCTTCAGGATATCAATGCAGCCCACTTTAGCAGCCTCATGAATAGCTGTCCACTTCTTCAGACAGATCTGGTTAACCAGTGCACCTCGTTCTATAAGTGCTAAAGCTATATCATAAGAATCGGTTCTTACAGCTGTAAAGGGGAAAAAACGCATATAATTTTAGGCTACTGAAATAATTCATGGATCCTTTTTGATCATGTTGATATGTTAGTAAAGAAGTAATAATACCCAGTAACAGGGGAGATTCATTCCTGCCATTGGTTCTGTGAGGAGAAGCTCCATGTTCCAACAAAGTGCAAACAATCTCTACTAATCCTGCTTGAGTAGCCAGAGTCAAAGGCGTCTCTCTGTCTGCTGTTTCCTCCTCAAGGGTCAGTCTGTAAGATGCTGTCATAAAAGTGAGCTAAGATTTCACTACTTTTTCTAACTATTCCACAGACAACATCACTGACTTTGCAGAAGCATACATTTGTGTCACTCACCATATATCACTCTCTCCAGCACTTGTACTGACTGTTGTACTGATGCCCTGTGGAGCGGGTACCAACCTTTAGCATCCACCTCAGTAAATGCAGCTGGGTAGTCTGACATCTCATGTAGCATATGCAGGTCACCTGGAAATAAATGGGATTTTGCTGTTGCCCTTGGCTAGACGTGACATTTTAAATTGATGACAGGTAGAGCGTGTATGCTCTGCATTTATGCTCTACACGTTAGGTTTAATTTTGTAGAGTGTTTACAGTTTCACTGCAAATCTTACCTCTTTTGATTGCATCAAAAATCTTTTGATTTTCCACACTATAGTTTTAAAATAAAACAAGTGACTGTCAACGATGACATACTCTTATCAATAACGATAAAGGAAATAATAAAAATGTTTATATATTTTTTCTTTCTTCCTTACTTGCATCATACCTTGCTGGAATATTGTTGCTCCAAGACTCCTCGAGACTGAGCTGGATAGCATAATTAAGAAGCTGGTTGTCTTCATCTACTTCATCTGTACTGTCCATTACCAATTACTCTGAGAAGGAGAAAAACAGGACTTAATGGCAAAATTTTGGTTACCCTATTTTTTTTTCTCATGCTTGAATTTCATACTCTGACCATGCATTTGTTGTTTTCTGGCTGATCTTTTTCCTGAAAACTTTTTGGTTGTTTTGCATTTAGCACCTTCTAACATTCAGGCCATATTGTCTTCAGACCATGCTTCTGGAATTCTGTCCTTGCCTATGCCTGTGAGATCTGGTGTTTTTATGATTGTTTTTTCAGGTTGACCAATTTTATTTCATAAGTCATGTTTTATGAAGAAAACACTGCGCCAAGTGTAATGGTTGGTCTAGAGACATTTATACTAAAGACTCGGTTATTGTTGTAGTTGTGCGTCTGGTTCCTTTTCTGACTGGTTGTCCTAACCAAACTAAAAAAATTATCTCAAGCCTTGAACAGGAGCCTCCAAGTGGGGCAGTGGTAAAGCCCTATCATCCGGAGATCGCTGGTTCGAACCCCAGGTGATGCTGTTTTCCTCTCATAGCCGAAGGCATAGAAAGAGCTGATTGGCCGTGCTCTCTCAGAGGGGAGCGATGAGAGGTACTTGTGCTCCCACATTAATCTACAACCAATCAGGGGCGTCGCGCACACGGAAGGAGTGGCCAGCGCTTTCCTCCGAGTGTGTTACGACGTCCCTAATGGTACGTGAGCAAGCAGATCAAAAAGATGCGGTCAGCTGACGTCACGCGGTTCGGAGGAAATATGGGATAGTCTTCGCCCTCCCGACTGAGTGGTAGTTGTAGCCTTAATGTGGGAGCCCCCCTAGCGAAGGGAAGGAATTGGCCACGACTAAATTGGAGAGAAAATTGGAAACCCCCCCCCCCCCAAAAAAAGACTTGAACAGGAAGAGGAAGTATCAACAAAAACTAGCACTAACCCTCAACACATTAATGAGTAACTACAAAAAAGCATGGCAAACACATATAAAATAACAGCACTTAGTAGAATAAGTAGAATGTCATGACACACAAGTAAACATGATTTGCTTGTGACTTGCAGGGACTGTGGCTCAGCGTCTCCATGGCACTACCCTGGCGACGACCATATTGAAAGTGCAAACACAATGACATGTTTTTATTCCTCTAATCTATTCCTCCGATAAAAAAAACAGGTTGATGTTAATAATTTATTATTATTATTATTATTATTATATTATAGTAAATATAATAATTATTTTTAAAAATCTCTTTCCCATTGATCACCATATTCAAATATATAATCAGCACAATACAAAAAAACACAACAGGGATTTATTATGCTTCATGTAATCCACAGTTGGAATTATGTGTTGTGGTCAGACAACCATACTGTACATTAACCTTTTGGACCTGTACACCTGTCACATAGAACATACCTCAAAGTGGTTGCAGAAATGCTTGCAGAACTTAAAGCCAATCTTTTAATCTCAGTTAAATCCTACTGAAAACCTGCAGTTCTGCACACCAAATATAAAGGTGCTTAAAATATTCTACATGCAAGCTTTTTTAGGATGCATCTAAAAAAATAAAGCTTAATTTGGCAGTGAGATATTTTTCACATACAGTCATCTTCTCTTCTGCTTTGTGTTAAATTCACTATACTGAACAACATGTTACAAGTAAATCTGAAAGTAGTTCATTTGCGCAGGGGACATACTGTAATTAAAGCATATTAACACTTATTGCCTAAAGAAACAGTGGTTCCTGATCAAATATTAAACATTGAAACATATTAAGCTCTAAAATAAACTTTAAATAAGATTTGAAGGTGAAACATATGCATTGTATCAAACTATGTTAGGCCTGTTCATTTGTAAGCACAAATGCTAATCTCACCTTGGGGGAAAAAAATATTTCCAGTAAAATCACAGGCTGTGTACTGCCTTTGGTTTTGCCATCTGACGCCCAAACTGACAGAGCACTAAGATCCTCTGACCACACATCTATTTTTGGCTGTCACCTGCTTGAACTAGAGCGTTGACCATATTTGCTTGCATGCTCAAACTGATCAGTCATAACATTAAAACCACCACCAGGTGATTTTAATAAAATTGATTATCAGTTATGTACCAGTAACTGGAGAAAGGCCAGCCTTTTTTGTCCGATCTCACCTACAAGCAAAAATAGCACAAATTGCTGAAAAAAAATAGTTTTGGCTATGATAGAAAGTAAATAGACTACCTAGTGCATCACACCGTGGGGTGTATAGGACTTAAAAAGAATTAGAGTTCAAGGTTCTCTAACCTGCCTCCAAATTGCCCAGATCTCAATCTGACTGAGCATTGATGGAATGCGCCGTATAACCCAATCCAATTTATAGAGGACCCACACCACAACCTATAACACCCAATGGAACCGCCGCTCATGACCTAAAGGACCAGAGCTGCCCAGGGGGCACAAGGATAACTTTTTTTGTATTTTCATCTGGTATCATAGCAATTTATTATTTTTAGAGCCATATTTTATAAATACATTACTGTGAAGAACAGTAAATATATAAACAGAGAAGTGGTTTGGCATTTGTGTTTCATTTGTATCTTTAATAGCTCTTTTCTTCTAAATCCTACTAGAAGTAGATCTTTTTTTTTTACATTTCATTCCAGCTATGTAATTTATAGATCATTGTAATGTAGCATGGTTTCACAATAGCAAAACATCCATAACCGTTTTCAGTCTGAAAGTGCTAAAGTTCAGCAGGTTTGGTGATTATTTTGGACAATGCTTTGGAAAAAAAGAAATAACCACATTGTCCCAGACTGGCTCCATTAGAGCTGGGCCACCATTAGAGTCTGACATTTGCAGTTTAATAGTGTCAGGTTAGATGTCTATGTGGTATTTTTTAATGTGGCAAGTATACACACTCACCATCCCCTTTATTAGGAACACCGGCACAAATATTTGATTAAATAAATGGGGTGTATGTACAAACTAGAAGAATTTAAACACAAACTTTCGGTGTACACAAAATAACAGGACAAAATAAATAAATATAAATATATGTTTTATTAAAATTTATATATTTGGTATTGTGTTCTTAGTAACCTTGTGACTGATCAGTTGAGTGGGTTTAATCTAAATATGTTCTTTAACTTCAGCAGAAAGTTAATGAATACAAAGCTGTGAGGTTTAATAAATAACCAATACACTACTGTACCCTATAAATTATATTTAAAAAAATAATACATATAATAGCAATAATTATAATAACATGACATTAAATGACATAAAAGTTCAACGGTCGTCCGTGGAATGTATTTGAAACAAAATATGCTACTGGAATTGTATTGAAGCTTTCCGTATACACTGGCTAAACACTAGCCTAGTGATTTGGGAAGGAATGTATCCCATAATAATATCTCCAGGGAGCTGACTCACGTGACACCGCGGTTACCATAGTAGCTTTCAAACATTGCAGCTTCTGCTGTTACGCAGTTGCTGCGTCTCCACCTGTGATACGTTACCTTAATAAAAACTTTAGAAAACTTAGCATTTATATTACAATTATATACATATAGTACGAATTAGTATCATAGGAGGAGGAGGAGGAGGATACTGTACCGGATGTGTCCGGTACGATTATGGAAAAGGGTGAAAATCCAGGCGAGGCCGCGACCGGACGCGTTCCTGAGACCCAAAGTGCGGGTGATGAGGATGTTAGAGATGAGACATCTGTGCAGCAGAGCCGGGGGGACATCTGCACTGATCAGGAAATGGAGCCGAGCTCACCAGCTCAAAGACTAGGACAGAACGGAGTCGGTGCAGACGATGTGAGAAACTCAACAGCAACAGGTGACATCCTTCCCTAACTCAAATCAAATCATTTTGCATACTGCAAAAAGTCAAAATTATTTTATTTCATTATCAGAAATATTGTTAAATAGTGTATAATCAGATATGCACTATTAGCCTTTTTTTTCTACTGATAATGAAGTCGCAGTGCCTAGTGGGTTTCCTCCAGGTACTCTGGTTTCCTCCCATAGTCAGGTTAGAGATATGCAGTTTAGTCCGATTGGCGTTCCATAATTTCCCGGTAGTGTGTCAATGACAATAGGGTGTCGATCTGGCAACCCGATCCCTTGCGTAGCTGCCATAGAAACAACATATATACAGTATCTCCAGGCTGGAGTGTATCTGTCGCCTCAAATATGCTGTAATGAAAAGGAACAAAAACGTTTGAATGTTTAGTTATATTGATGTAATTTAAATATTCTTTTATAACAGTGTCTAGTGTCTTTACCACCTTCTCAGTTGTAACATAAACAATATTCATATCTCATCCATCATGAAATAAGGTGTCAGTTACAGTGGTGTGAAAAACTATTTGCCCCCCTCCTGATTTCTTATTCTTTTGCATGTTTGTCACACAAAATGTTTCTGATCATCAAACACATTTAACTATTAGTCAAAGATAACACAAGTAAACACAAAATGCATTTTTTAAATGAGGGGTTTTATTATTTAGGGAGAAAAAAAATCCAAACCTACATGGCCCTGTGTGAAAAAGTAATTGCCCCCTGAACCTAATAACTGGTTGGGCCACCCTTAGCAGCAATAACTGCAATCAAGCGTTTGCGATAACTTGCAACGAGTCTTTTACAGTGCTCTGGAGGAATTTTGGCCCACTCATCTTTGCAGAATTGTTGTAATTCAGCTTTATTTGAGGGTTTTCTAGCATGAACCGCCGTTTTAAGGTCATGCCACAACATCTCAATAGGATTCAGGTCAGGACTTTGACTAGGCCACTCCAAAGTCTTCATTTTGTTTTTCTTCAGCCATTCAGAGGTGGATTTGCTGGTGTGTTTTGGGTCATTGTCCTGCTGCAGCACCCAAGATCGCTTCAGCTTGAGTTGATGAACAGATGGCCGGACATTCTCCTTCAGGATTTTTTGGTAGACAGTAGAATTCATGGTTCCATCTATCACAGCAAGCCTTCCAGGTCCTGAAGCAGCAAAACAACCCCAGACCATCACACTACCACCACCATATTTTACTGTTGGTATGATGTTCTTTTTCTGAAATGCTGTGTTACTTTTACACCAGATGTAACGGGACACGCACCTTCCAAAAAGTTCAGCTTTTGTCTCGTCGGTCCACAAGGTATTTTCCCAAAAGTCTTGGCAATCATTGAGATGCTTTTTAGCAAAATTGAGACGAGCCTTAATGTTCTTTTTGCTTAAAAGTGGTTTGTGCCTTGGAAATCTGCCATGCAGGCCATTTTTGCCCAGTCTCTTTCTTATGGTGGAGTCGTGAACACTGACCATAATTGAGGCAAGTGAAGCCTGCAGTTCTTTAGATGTTGTCCTGGGGTCTTTTGTGGCCTCTCGGATGAGTTGTCTCTGCGCTCTTGGGGTAATTTTGGTCGGCCGGCCACTCCTGGGAAGGTTCACCACTGTTCCATGTTTTTGCCATTTGTGGATAATGGCTCTCACTGTGGTTCGCTGGAGTCCCAAAGCTTTAGAAAAGGCTTTATAACCTTTACCAGACTGATAGATCTCAATTACTTTTGTTCTCATTTGTTCCTGAATTTCTTTGGATCTTGGCATGATGTCTAGCTTTTGAGGTGCTTTTGGTCTACTTCTCTGTGTCAGGTAGCTCCTATTTAAGTGATTTCTTGATTGAAACAGGTGTGGCAGTAATCAGGCCTGGGGGTGACACTACAGAAATTGAACTCAGGTGTGATAAACCACAGTTAAGTTATTTTTTAACAAGGGGGGCAATCACTTTTTCACACAGGGCCATGTAGATTTGGAGTTTTTTTTCTCCCTTAATAACGTAAACCTTCATTTAAAAACTACATTTTGTGTTCAATTATGTTATCTTTGACTAATAGTTAACGGTTTTTGATGAGCAGAAACATTTAAGTGTGACAAACATGCAAAAGAATAAGAAATCAGGAAGGGGGCAAATAGTTTTTCACACCACTGTATATCTCTGCCCCTGTATTTGAATTTTTTTTTTCCAGTGTTTGTCTCACTTGTGGTTTTGGGATGTTCCTGCTGTTCTTATTCATTTTGTTTTTCATGATGCTAAAGTCCATGTTCTGTGTTTCTATTTTCTTTTTTATTTTGTTTGTTTGATTGCTTATTTGTCCTCCTGTCTTTTTCACAATGTCCTGTTTTCCAATCTTCCATGGCTACTTTTTTACATACATAATGTAATTTTTGGTTTGTGTTTGATATCTGAATAATGATCTGGCTCTGTTGTTGTTTTGTTTAATTATTATCAAACCAGTCCTAAACTGATCTGTTAGTACTTGATACAGTTTACTAGACATACTGTAGGCAATATGTGTAATGTTGGTAGACTTGTCTCTCTTATATTTTTTTAAATAAACCTTTGGTCCATAAATATTTACTCCGTAAATATTATGTCTTTCTAGTTAAAATCTTACTTATGCCAGAGGGACACATGATGACTGTGGCTTTTATGATTGGCCTTACCACACAAGACCTAAAGAACCTTTTCTCCAATGAGCTGCGAGTACCATCAGACTTTATTCGGATTACACTCAATGGTGACTACAATTTATTCAGCACTCTTGTCTCTTCAATAAATAAACAAATAAACACACAAACACAGACTGTGCAAACTGGAGTGGATATGAAAGTTAAACATTTGATTCTACTGGTGTAAATAAAAGTAATCCTCTGCTGTTTGACTCCCAGGTTATGCTGTAGAGGATCACCAGACCCTGATGAGCCTTGGGGTGCAGCCACATGCTACAGTCCAGTTTGAGATGAGCTCATTAGATCCTGAAAATTACCCTATCAAGGCAGTTAAACCTCAGCAGCAATGCACCATGCCAGATGTCATTACTGTCAGAGTACAGACAGGTCAACTTGCAGACTTTTTCTCTTCCACATACTTGCGAATAATCCAGGGTCTCTGTTGCTGATGTTAGTGGACGAATTATCTCCTTTTTCCTCACTAATTACGTCTCATCTTCCTTAGATGGAGGTACCTATCAGGATGTAGTAGTTGAGATTGAAAGAGCCATTCAAAAGAAACCTTTCTTTGGAGGATATCGCCACAAAGTCACTAAAACTGAGTACCACCATGCTGGAGTACAGACTATAACCAGGAGATGGCCTGATAGAGATGTGGAGACTTTCAGCAGAGAAATGCAGGTAAAGACAGTGGGCATATTAAGTCAAGTGAACCAACAAAGCTAAATTTACAGTTTAAAGCAAAGGGCTATGCCCCAGAGTGTTGCAGTGGTAAAGTGCTCACCCTACCGTCCGAAGATCGGGTGACGCTGTAACCTCTCGCTGCCGAAGGTATAGAGAGAGCTGATTGGCCGGGCTCTCTCAGCAGGGAGGGATGGGAGGCACTTAGTGCTCATACATTAATTATAGCTCTACATCCAATCAAGGGCGTCTGTGAACTCACGAAACGGATGGAGCGGATAGCGCTGTCCTCAGAGTGTGTAACACTGCCCCCAATGATGCGCGAGCAGGCAGTTCAAAAAGGTCAGTGGCTTCACGAGGGGATAGTCTTCAGCTCTCCCGACTGAATGGTCGTAGTAGCTTCAATGTGGGAGCCCCTAGTGACGGGGAGGAATGGGATATGACTAAATTAGGGAGAAATCCAAATAAATAAATCAATAAATAAATTTTAAAAAAGTAAAGAGATATGTACTGTATATATAATGGGGAAAATAATTACCTGTCCCCTTTTGCCCATGTTAAAGAAATGACGGGTCTATAATTTCTATCAATAGGTTTATTTTAAAGATATAGACAGAATATAAATGAAAAAGCACATTATACAAAGGTTTTAAATTGAATTGCATTTCAATGAGAAAAATAAGTATTTTATTTGGACCCATTCATGACACTCTTCAGGAAGTTCTCATTAAAAATTTTACAGTACATGGACCCACCCAATCCTTTCAAAGCAGCAAAGTCTGTTCCTTTACCAGAGAAACAGCCCCAAGGCATGATCAGTGGCGGTTCTACACTGAATTGCCCCCCTCGTCATCGCCTCTCCTCTCCGCTTGCTCAGCTTCTGTGCGGCTACTTCAGCAGCAGGGGCGGCGCAGGCACAGCGTAGGTATCATAGATGATAGAAAACTGCTTAGCGGCACAGATTATAATTTTTTCCTCCAGGTTCGTGTGCCACCCCCCACGTGACATGAAAAAATGTTGCCCTGCCACTGCCCTGTTCGCCCTACCCTAAAACCGCCACTGAGCATGATGTTTCATGGTATGGTGTTTTTAGGGTCATAGTCAGCATTTTTCTGATTTTCAGGAGCTCAATTTTGGTCTCATCTGACCACAGCACTTTATCCCAATCCTTTTCTGTTCATTGTACAGGTTTGTACATGTGCCTTCTTGAAGAGGCACTGAAGGTTTTCAATCCAATTTGTTTGGTGACTTTGATCCCAACTGCCTTGAGATCATTCACAATCCTCTTCTGTCTTGTTCTAGGCTGTTCCCTCATCCCCTGTCCTTACCCCAAGAGGTGAAATCTTGCATGGAGCTCCAGCCCGAGGGCAATTGATGTTTTTTTATTATTTCTTCCATTTGCGAATAATAGCTCTAACAGTCTCCTTCTCAACAAGCTTCTTGCTTGATGGTCTTGTAGCCCATCCCAGCTTTGTGCAGGTCTACAATCTTGTCCCTGATGTCCTTTGACAGATTTTTGGTCTTGCCCATGTTGGTGAGGTTTAAATGGAAGATAGAGATAGAGATTCTGGACAGGTAGCTTTTGTAAAGTTGTTGTTAGAAGCAACTCTTTAGGAGCAATTAATCTGTGTACCACATGAGCCAGAATTATTGTTGGTTGATATGGGATCTAATACTTATTTTACTTTTGGGAAAATGCAAATTAATTTATAACAATTATATAATGTGTTTTTTTCAGACAGACAGAATGTGACCGAAATTAATATTCTGTCTTTATCCCTTTAAATAAACTTATGATAAAATTATAGACACTTCATTTCTTTGTGCAGTGCCTTGCAAGTACATCCCTTAAAACTTTCCGTATGTTTTTTTAAATTGCCCCTGAAATGGACTTAATTTTTTTTTTTTTTTACTGAGGAATGAAATTAAATGAAACAAAGGAATCGAAACCCCTTTGGCATACTTGGTAGAACCACTATATCTACAGGACTGGCAGGTGTGAAGAAATACTGTAAACTAATAATGCTTTTCAAACATATATTTTAATTGTTTATTTGTTTCAATTTACAAAATGCAACATGAGCGAATAGCAGGAAAATCAAATCAGTATTTTGTGTGACTACCCTTTGGCTGCAGACCAGCATCAATTTTTACACTTGCACGAAGTCAGGAATTTTGCACGAGTCAGATGTATGATCAACCAATTACAGGTATAAGTAGCAGGTGCTAATGATAAATTTCATATGCGGGTTGAAATACTGTTACAGTATTAGCTGAAACAGCTGTGTAGGAGACTTAAAACTGTGAAACCGCCACCCCCTTCTACTAAGGTGAGGTTGTGGAAGTTGGAGCTGAGTTTGAGTTTCATGTCGCAGTTCATACACCATAGCAAGACTGAGCACATCAACATGATACAAGGTAGTTATACTGCATCAATAAGAATCTCCCCAGGCAACAACACCAAAATAGACTGGAGTTTTAATATGTGCTGTTCAAGTATTCATACCCCTTAAACTTTTCCACATTTTGTTACATTACAAAAAATTATTTTATGTAACAGACCAAAACAAAGTGGCACACAATTGTGAAGTTGAAGGAAAATGATGAATGGTTTAATTTTTTTTTTTTACAAATGCAGTAAATATCAGAAACGTGGCATGCATTTGTATTCAGCCCCCCTGAGTTAGTAGTAGCACCACCTTCCACTGCCATTACAGCTGTAAGTCGCTTGGCATATGTCTCTACCAGATTTGCAAAATAGCTCAAACTCAAGAGAGCATCTGGAAACAGCAATTATCAAGTCTTTGCCACAGATTCTCAATTAGATTTAGGTCCGGAATAGACTAGGCCAGGGGTCGGCAACCCAGGCCTCCGGATCCTCATGTGGCTCTTTCATTCCCCTGCTGCGGCTCCCTGTAGCATTGGAAAATATAGAAATAACATGCAGAAATAAACTTTCGTTTCCTCTGTAGCAGTTTTTATACATAGCATGAAGGTAAAAAAAAAAAAAAAATGATAAATGCAGTGCTATCTTCATTTTAGATGTCAAAAGGGTTGTGGCTCCCGATGTTTTCTTTTCTGTGGGAAACAGATCCAAATGACTCTTTGGGTGCTTTCACACCTATAGTTCGGTTGCTTTAGTCCGCACCAGTCAGAAAAATGTTACAATGTAGTAAACAGGTTTGCATTTCGTCAGATTTAGTTTGGTTGCTTTCACACCAGATGAACCGTACCAAAGTAGAGCGGGTAAAGCCGCCCGAGACCACCCCTTCAGGCAGGTCTCGGATCGATTGATTTGGTGTGCACCAAAGTACCGAGATTGCATTCACATCACCGCAAACAAACCGAACCAAGAGACCAAACACGTTTGGTGCGCACCAAATGCTGTAGGTGTGAAAGCACCCTTTGAGTGTTTAAGGTTGCCGACCTCTGGACTAGGCTATTCTAACACATGAATATGCTTTGATCTAAGCCATTCCATTGTACCTCTGGCTAAATGTGTAGGGTTGTTGTCCTGTTAGAAGGTGAACCTCTGCCCCAGTCTCAAGTCTTTTGGCTCCGTTCATCTTTCCATCAGCTTTGACCATCTTCACTGTGCCTCCTGAAGAAAAGCATTGCTACAGCATGGATGGTACAGTATGTTCAAGGTGATGTGCATGTGATTTTGTATTTACAGTAAGCAAAAAAATTACATTTTGTCTCATCTGACCAGAGCAACTTCTTCCACATGTTTGCTGTGTCCCCCACATGGCTTGTCGCAAACTGCAAAAAAGGATTTGATGCAGCCTACATCCACACAAGATTTGTGGTTAGTTCTCCAAGATATTTGGAATCAACCTACTGTACCTGCAGAGGTTCTTCTCAAAACCTGTGTTCAGTTGTACAGTACCTAGAAATATTGTTGGCAGTTTTGTTTTTGCCGGCAAAAGGTGGTCACACAAAGTACTGACTTGATTTGGATATCTCTTCTTTAAAAAAAAAATCAGCTGATCATAGTGGGTCTTAGTATTAGGCAAAAACTTCAAACAAACTTCAAACAAACATCAACATCTAACTTTTTTTCACCATGCAATTATTTATTTAACTAAAATGTAGAAAAAAGGAGAAAAAAAACATATGGCCAATACTAAGTACCCCTTACTGCTTCCACAGGATTTAAGAGGGTAAATTGCAGCCAGGTGCTACTATTCATCAGCCGTTGATTAACTGATCATCAGCAGGTGTGAAGACTTCTATAAAAGCAGAAGTTTGGGCAGTTTGCTGGTCTGGAGCATTCAGGTGTGTGTTTACACAATGCCAGGAGGGAAAAACATAAGCAATTGGCTTAGAGAAGACAATTTTGCTGCACACAAATCTGGAAAGGTTTCCAAAGAGTTTGGAGTTTTACTGTGAGAAAGAATATTCATGCATTTAAGATAGTTGCCAGTCTACCCAGAAGTGGACATCTGTGCAGTACTCAGAGTAATACAAAAGATACAAGAGCTACAGCTCAGATCCTACAGGCCTCACTGAGCATGTTAAATGTTAAAATCTATTATATCACAATTAAAAGAAGACTAAAAAATTATGGTTTGTTTGGAAGGGTTGCCAAAAAGCCTCTTCTGTCTACAAAACAAAACAAAACAAAACAAAACACGGAAACATGACTTTTTGAAATAATGTCCTGTGGGCAAATGAGACCGAAGTTGAGTTGTTTGGTAAAACCGAACAGAATGTTGCATCAGTAATCACTTAAGTGTTAATGCTGTGATGATCTTCTCAGTTACATAAGCCTCCTCATCAATACTCAGGATGATTATTTTAATGTGTGCCATGGATGACACCAAGAACTAGGGAAACCAGCGATGTGAATCTGCGCATGATCTGTGGTGATCATGTTAGTTTTTGTGGAGACAGCATACTGTATGAAATGTTTGTTAATGGACCAGATGCATACTGCAAAACATCTGTCACAAAAAGTATAATTTTTTTGCCTGAATGTACTGTATCAATTATGAGCTTTTGGTATCATTCAATGTTAGCAGTTTTGGGAGTGAGTGTAACAGCAAGTTATACCCACTAAGTTGCTGCTACACCCACTCCTAAAAGTAGGACCAAAACTGCTACACTATAAGAATTTTTGGCCACTTAGAAGCAAATTTCTACTCTGAGATGTTTAGTTAATACTGGCCCTGGACTCTGTGGTGGTTCACCACGTGTGAAAATATCTCATGCTTCCTGACCCACTCTTTTGATTCTGATGAATTCTGGCATTCTTTTCTTAGAATATGCCCATGCCATCAGGGAAGAAAAAAATCAATTTATGTAAAATCCTGGTATTTCCGTATATTTGGGTCATCAGTTGACCTCATCAGTTGACACAAAATTGCTGAACCTAGACCTGACTAAGGGAAGTAACCCCAAATCATGACACTGTCCCCACAGGCTTGTACGGTAGGTACATGTACTAGGCATGATGGGTGAATCACTTCATCTGCTTCACTTCTTACCCTGATGTACCTATCACTCTTTAACAGGGTAAATCTGGTCTCAACAAGGAATGGACTGTGGATCGCTGGAAAAAGGTCAAGTGGTCTACTTGACCTTTTTCCAGTGATCCACAGTCCATTCTTTATGCTCCCTAGCAAATTAAAGCCTTTTGCCAATGAGCCACATTGATAAGTTGTTTCACAGCTGTTTAATCCCAATCTCTTGAGTTCTCTTTCCATTATGCATGTGGAAATGCTCATACTTTCACTATTAAACATAGCCATGAGTTCCACTGTTGTTTTTTTAAATAGTTTGATATAAGCAAACTTGAAGCAATCCCTGATCGTGTTAGAAGATATAGTTCACGACTATACTTCCAAGCTTTAATAATACGTTTAACGATTGTTACTGTACTCAATATACTGTAAGTAGTTTCAGCAATATCCTTTTGAAGGCCAATAATGATACAGGCCAATAATTTGACCTTTGTTAAACAGAGTAACATCTTACCCACCCACCCCTACCACAAATCCCCCCCTAGTTTTGGAACTACTCCAGTATGTCCATGTCTATTCCCCCCCCCCCCCCCCATTCTTGTTGTCCTTTGACAAGTAGCTAGAAGGTGAGGCCCACCAGTCTGTTGTACAATGGAACAGATTTTCATAGAGACTACGCTGTAATTAATGATTGCTGTCTGTGCTTGTGATCTCTCTCCAGACGATGCAGATGAAGAACCAGACTCAGCAGTGCACTATCACCACTTCAACTCAGATGACTAAACCTGGGTGTTACATATCCAACAAGAAGGACAAACTCATCACACCAGGGAGGTACGTCACTGCAGATGAATACCACAGCAAGAGGCTTAACGCGGTACGTGAGGGTCTGTAAATATGTGCGTATATTCTTGATTTGTTTGGCAAAGAATGTATTAAAATATGCACTTGCATGTGTATTTTCAGGTAATTACTATCCAGACACATACCAGGCGCTGGCTGGCCAAACGGCTCACTACCCAGCTGAGACTGGATAAGGAGCTGCGTCTGGCTTGGATTGAGGAAGAGGAGAGAAGAAAAAAAGAAGAGAAGGAAGATCAGATTAGAGCAGAGTACAACAGGAGAATGAACCCTCAGACCAGAAATGACTTTGTCCTGCTTTATAATGCACTAGAAAGTAAGTACGAGTGCAGCAGAAAATGCCATTGCAAAACACAGATTTTGTGCTCTTCCGGATCGTTTGGGTGTATATTTGGTGTCATTATCTTGCTCATCCATCTGCTCAGTTTCGCCAACAACTGGCAGAGGTTTTGGGTTGAAATATCCTGGAACATAGTGGAATTCATGGAACATTGATATCCATCTCTTTAAGATCCCTTGAAATACTAGTTTAAAGAAGCCCAAAACATCAATGATCCAGCACCATATTTTATACTTGGTATGATGTTTCATTACCTAAGCTAGACAATAAATTTGTAATTACAATTGGCCAGTTATGTAAATATATACAGTAATTGAATTTTATCAGTTTTGAGTTTTAAAAGTTTTGAAATTAGCTCTTTTTACAGTTTCTTTTTTAGCCCAGTTTCACGCATAATTTTACACTCACTCCTTGCTGTCCATGATGAAATTGCAGAAATTGTAACACAGGTAACCACCAGCTCTCGATGTATACAGGGCAATGTCTTTTGGTACACTGACTTACAGTATGAAGGTCGGTGCTCCGTTGTGCATGCACCCCTGTGCTGCCATCTTTTGGTTGACATTACATTGAGGAGTGTACAAATACACCATCAGGTCTGGTAGCTCTTCTCAGGTTTACCTCCTTTAGTATGCGCCTCAGCTGACTGTCATCAGAGATTTATTACTGAGCAAAATAATCATGATTATGATTTTCATTCAGCGTTTGAGATTCAAAGAACTTTATTAATCCCATAGGGAAACTGCGTAGACTACATACAGCACTGACACCTCTGTCTCTCTGTGCTAGGCTGGAGACAGGAAGAACTGGAGCACATTAATGCCACTTTGTGCGGAGCAGAAAGGAAAGCAGCTCTGTGTGCACTTTTGGAGCAGGAGACACAGTTCATTGTATCTATAGAACATCACCGAATAGCTGCAGGAGAAAAGAAACAGGAGAAAGAAGTGCAAGCTTTTCTCAACAAGGTTCTTATATTACCTAATGTGTTAATAGTCTTCGTTTATGTGCTCCACAGTGTGCAACATGCAAAAGTTTTAGCATAAGGTGGTTAATATTTTCATACTGCATTTCTTTTCTTGGTGCAGTGTGCTGCCCCGAAGCGATGGCAAGCGTCTGATGGCACAATGACCCAGATGGATACACTGCACACCATTAGGGCCAGAGAGCTTCGGGATCTCTACTGCAGCCTCACCCAGGGCTACCTGAGCAAGGAGGAGCGTCTGGATGTTCTGCTTACTCTCAAACATACTGTCAAGGTCAACAAAGATCTGCATTTTTTTCCCTCTTTACTATAATCGTTACTACATAAATAACTACTAGAAATAAAGAAGACATCGTTGCTATGTCTATGCTCCATTTATGCAATAGCGTATATACAACACATATCTGGAGGTATAGTGCCGAGCTCAAGTTTTCTGTTTTGTTGTTCGTGTTTAGGAACATGACTGTAAGCTGACTCGAGATATTGTGGAGTTAATTGACAGAGAGGCTGATCTACTGATGAGAAGTGTGAGGGAGAGTAACCTGGAGGGACTGAGGAAGAGAATCGCCACACTCTTCCTCCAGTACATCAAAAACCCCACTTTCAACCCTCAGGTGTCCAAAGTGCTGCGGGTATGTACGAATGGGTCTGATTGATTCTTATTCTATCAAAGCAAAAAAGCTTTCCTATTACCTGTTAATATGTTGAAATAAGTTTAGATTAATAGTCTAACTATTATTATTATTATTATTATTATTATTTCTGAAACCTTAAGTATAATAGATTATTATCATTATGACATTATGGTGAATGCTGTTTTTGTTGTACCATTTGGGAACCTCAATACAAGTGTGCACAATACATAACCTAGCTCTAACCTAACCAGTAACCTAGCTTAGAGAGCAGTAAAACCACCTGACAGGTAAACCGGTAATGAGGAGCAGCATGACATGCAGACAATAAACCATTACAAACTGCCAAGCCATAGTTTTATATGAACACTGGGCAATAGCTACACATACGATTATGTTGTATTTTTCTTTTCTTGTTTCCCAGGTACCTCAAGGCTCAGAACATCTGAAGAATGTCCGCTTTTGCCGTGGTTGCAGCAAGTTCCTGCTGAGCTCTGAGTTTTCCCTAACAGTGAACTCACGCATGCTGCGCCTTTGCCGCCACTGCAAAGAGCTGGACAATGAGGCTCGGCAAAGAAAAGACTTCTCCTATTATAAAACCATTCTGAAACGTCTGTGCAAGGATGAATCAGAAGTCAACCCAGATGCCAAGATCCCTTACCTCCTACAGGTAGAGCAGACTTGTGGGCATTTGCCAAAACTTTCCTAAAAGTCATAACAGGTCAATGGTATTCCAGTACGTATGTATACATCAAATATATTGAGTGATGATTTTGCAATTAGCAGATCACTGGTGTTGTTTATTCTTCAATTATGCTATGTGTTTATACATAGGAGCAGGATATTCGCTATCTGGTCGATGTGGTTTGGTTTGCTCAGTCTGCATTGAGTGCATGGAACAACTTGCATGACCTGGTGATGGTGCGCTGGGACAAGTATTGTGAGTGGAGCCCCTGGAACTGCATACTGCTTACCAAGGAGGAGGCAGGTGCTCACCTCGAAGTCAGAAACATACACAAGGTAGGAGGCACACACACAGCTCACATATAGAAATGTTTATTACAAGCTCTAGATCCTGGCATTTTCACCAGCAAGCGGTGAACATATTTCTGTGATTTATAAAAGCATTTAATTTTTTAGTTGGTTCTGTGTGTCTTGGTTTGTAATAAGTATCCATAGTACTGACATGTCCATATGATTCCATGCTTTGAAGAAAAAGTAGAAAAGACTGGATTATTTTTCCAAAAAAATTAGCAAGAAGGTATAAACCTGAATATTTAAACCAGAAATCAAATTATTTTACAAATTAAATAACACTTCATATCTAATTTCATGTTACTGAAACATGATCTGGGATTTTTGTCTCAACACTTCCTTGTAGACATATGGCTCCATGTTCATCTGTGACATTAAGCATAAACACTCTCTGGCCCGGAAGTACTTCTCCAAGATCCCTGTTATGGTGGAGTATCTCCACGATGTGGATTCAAAGTTTGTTGGCCACAACCACTTGCTGGTCACCAAACTCACTACAATGAAGAAGAAGAAGAAGTATCCTAACACAATTAGGATCTAAATGGTGACCACTACTTATAGGTAGTCTCAGGAGAACATTAACTACAATGCCTCCAACCGTATCTCCACCTCTGTATTTATTTCAATTGTAGTAAAGAGGGCAATACACTTACTGTAGTTATAGATCTATTTTACAATGATGATTTGCTGACATGCATGACCTGGTTTAGTGGTAGTTACTCTCTCTGTACTGGATTGGTTAAGATATTTAAAGACGAAATAAAGTCTTTGTGATCCATTTTTCCCTATAAAACCATCTCCTGTGCTCTATTGTCCATGATTTTCTTGTCATAAACGTTTATTGCTTGTGATTTCTACATGCCCCAAGTACTGTATAGCAGGCAGAGGTGTCAAGTAACGAAGTACAAATACTTCTTAAGTAAAAAGCTTGGGTTGATACTTCAACTTCTAAAGAAGTATTTTTGAACCCTTGTATCTATACTGTACTTCTACTCAAGTAATGAATGTGAATACTTTTGACACCACTGATAGCAGGAACATAATCCAAGCACAAAAGTATAGCATTGTGAATCCAGAAATTTTGAGCAAGTAAACACACAGTCCACATTAATCAGTTGAAGGCTAAATTGGTGTTACTTTAAGTATAATCTGATGGAACATAATACTCTGATGGAATTGACTTAAAAGGTTTCACACAAATTATGTGTCATTGGCATAGCCCTTTAAAATAGCAAAGAATGAGTAAATGCACAATTCTGACAGAGCTTGAGAGGTACAGTAATTGAGCGTTTTTAGTGTTTCGTAATTTTTACACAAACTACATTTGAAGGGATACACTGACACCTTGTAGATTAATTTTTTATTTGAGGACTATGGAGTTGCACCCCCACTGTAATTTTTTACCCCCCATTCACTTCCCAAAAATACTTGGAATTGTTTATACTTGTTTGAGGTTGCAAGTGTAGAATATTTTCATTACAAAGTCCATGTTCTGAAATGTCATTTCTGCTAATCTTGTACAAAGTGTCCATTAAAACCGTGTCATGTCAATTGAAAAAGCGCTGGAGAAAATAATGCTAGGACAATAAGTCCAGTCTCTTTTCTTATGTCAGATAAACAGAAGTAAAGATGAGCCATATAAACAAATATTTAATTTTATAATGATTTTATATTCAAAGTTTGTTCTTACTGTAGGTGCCACCTCTTTAGTTGGCTTTATCTAGTTGGGTAAATCCATTTTCTCATAATGACAAAGTGAAAACAGTAGAGTTTTTTTGTTTTAGTTTTTTTTTATATAAGATAATAAATCAAGACTGAAATATCAAATATACATAAGTAGTCAGTCCCTTTTTTTTTTAAATACTTGCAACTAAGCACTGGTACATCCTAAGATGCTTGAGGTCCTTGAGATGCTTTTACAACATGGAGTCCTCCTGTGAATTTAATTCACTGGCCATAATTAGGAAAGGCACACACCTGTCTATATAACGTGTCACAATAAATAATGTAAATCAGAGAGAAAATAAAGTTATGTGCTAAAGAGAATTATCTGTAGACCTACAAGACAGGACTTCGTCAAGTCACAGATATGGGAAGGGTACAAGAAGATTTCTGCAGCATTGTACTGTAAGCGTGTGAGAGCACAGCAATCTTCAAGATATTTTGAACAACCAACAGTCTTCCTAGATCTGTCTGCCCAGTGAAACCGAGTAATTGGGTATGAAGAGCCTTGGTCAGACAGGTAACCAAGAACCCAAGGGTCACTATAAATCAGATCCAATGGTTTTCCTTATGAAGATGGGGGAAACCTTATAGAAGGAAAGCCATCATTGCAGCACTCCATCAATCAGGCCTCCGTGGTAGAGTGGCCAGACAGAAGCCATTGCTCACTAAAAAGTACATGACATGCTGGGCGTTTACCAAAAAGCACTTGAAGGATTATCAGACCATGAGAAACAAAATCATCTGGTCTGATGACATAAAGATTGACCTATTCGAAATCAGAAATTCAGACACTGTGCATATTAAAACTGCAGTCAAACATGGTGGCAGCAGCATCATGCTGTTAGACTAGTCAGAAAATGGAAGCAGAAATATAAAGAGTTATCCTGAGCATACCATCAAGAAGACACAGGATTGGCTTCAGAACCACTCAGTAAAAGTGGACCTGAACCCCATAGAGCTTCCCTATTAAGAGTACAATAAAGTCAAAAAAAAAAAAAAAAAAAGGATTTGACTCCACTTTAAGATGACTGTGAAACAAAAGAAAATTAGGAAAACTTGAAAAGATCTAAAAACATTCCATCAGTACTATACAAGCAGCTCACGTATAATATTTATTACAACCTTTGGGCCATAACATTTTCACCTCCAAACTTTGTGTGATTCATAAAGGCATTTTATTTTTTAGTTGGTTCTGTGTCCTAGTTTGTAATAAGTATTAAATCCATAGTACTGACATAGATCACATACAGTACATGTTAATTTGATAACTGACATGTTAATCTTTTATCTGGGATAATTTGTTTTATTCTCTTTTGTTATTCTCTTATTATCTGTATAATAAAATGGCAAACCGGAAATCAAATAATTTCACAAATTTTTACAAGTAACACTCTTAAAGGTTAAACTCTCTACCTAATTTCTTGGTATGTAAACATGACCTGGGATTCTTATGTCATCACTTCCTTGTACACATACTGTACTGTACAGCTCTGTGTTCATCTACAACGTTAACTATAAACACACTCTGACCCGAAAGCACTTCTCCCAGATCCCTGTGAAGATGGAGAATCTCCATGTGGACTCACGGCCTATTGCCCACAGCCACCTGCTGGTCACCAAACCCATCACTACAAGAAGCAGAAGAAGAAGAAGACTTTATTGTCGTCATACAGAGTACCATAAAATTTAGAACCAAGTCGTGACCATATTTTCTCAGTACTCTAACTACAATGCCTCCAACTGTATCTCAATGTCAATGAAAACCTCATATTTATTTTAATTGTAATAAAGAAGACAATACACTTCGCTATAGACCTGTTTTACAATGATGATCTGTAAAATGTGCATGTGCTGGACATGTGCTGGTTTAGTGGTAGCTACTCTCTCTGTACTGGATTGTCTAAGACATTTAAAAATTTAAGTCTTTGAGATTCATTTTTATTTTTCCCTATAAAACAATATCCTTTACTCTATTGTGCCATAAAGATTTATGGCATTTAGCAGGAGCATAATCCAGGCACAAATATGAAGTATAGCATTTTGAATCCAGAAATTTTGTGCAATTTTGCAAGTAAACACAAGGTACAATATAATCTGTTGAAACCTAAATTGGTGTTACTTTAAGTCTAATGTAATGCACTAATGATCGAATAATCATTAGCAAATATAGCCATGGTTATAACTGGATGATGGATGAATCACAATATGCAGTTAGAATTAAAAGGTCAAAATCTGTACTTCCTTCTAAATTATTTATTAATTTGAAAGCATCTGTGAGACGCCCAGTTTCTTCTTTGTGGTGGACTGAAGCTACGGTATAAAAATTCTAGTCTTTCTTATTAGTCTTTCTTACACACTAACTAAATTTGAAGGGATACACATTTATACTCTGCTTTTCTGCTTTTCTGAAATGTCATTTCTGCTAATGATATATCAAGTGTCCATTAAAACAGTTTCCAGGTATCATGTCAATTGAAAAAGCTCTGGAAAAATAATGTTTGGACAATCAGTCCAGTCTCTTATCTGATGTCAGATAAACAGCAGTAAAGATGACCCATATAATCAAACTATTAATCTGTCACAGCTTGGTAGTAGTGAGGCAGAGAGACAGGAAAACCTGTCTCATATAGATTTTTCATCATATATATTAGGGCTGCACGATATTAGGAAAATATGCGATATGCGATATGTTGTTAAATATTGCGATAACGATATTTCTTGCGATATAACATTTCCCTAGAGAAATGCATTTTTTAAATTATTATTATTGGCTATTTAAAAAAAATAATTTATATATGTAATGATCATACTAAAATAAACAGGTAATAGATATTCATCTGATGTAATTAAATCTAATTCAGGCTAAAAAGAAACTACAGTATATGTCAAGGAAGTTGCAAATATTTAGACTTCAAAACACTATGAATGACTTAAAACCCTCAGCAGATATTCTGATTTCTGGTTTGCTGTTACTATAAACCTGCCAACACAATATGAATTACTTTCAAACATTACTTTTTATTTAATTGTAACCATACACTCATCGATTTCATTTATCGCAATTCTTTGCGATACAGATATTGCATATACCATTATCGTGATAACGATAATTTTTCGATATATTGTGCAGCCCTAATATAGATCATTTTATTATTTAATTGTACAACTGTTTATTATATCAGCAGCAGGGAAAATTACTTTATATAGATTTTTTTTCAGGTTAATTATAACTTCAAGAGAGCTTGAGTGCAGCTTTACTGCTATTTGAATTTCAATGAAAGTCAGTTGGTTACTTATTGCCCACAGTTATGTGCAGGTGAAAGGGTTCATAATTATTCTACATCTAGATAAACATCAACAGAAAAACATAAATTTTCCATTCAGGTAAACATTTTTTATTTTTTTATTAAGATGCTTGTAAAAATACTAAAAAAACTTTTAGTAAACACTTTTTAGTAAATAATGTCATTGTGATCAAAACCAAAATAATTTAGTAATAATTTCTTCTGTGAGTGACATGAAATTTATGACGAGAAGGCTACTGGTAACAGCTTTTCAGTTCACAAAAGAAATAAAAGTTAAACTAAACTAAATATTTTTTTATTTTTAGTTTGTTGGTTTTTGGGAAGGAGATGATGGCCCCTTGAAAGATAATAATTTAATAACTGATTTATCCATTTCGGTGGTGTTTTAAGATAAACATATTGACTGAAAAACAACAGTAAATCTTAATAAACCATTTCTAGAATACAGATAATAAAAGACAATTGCCTTTAAAGACAATTGTCCCAGCCTTCCAAGAACTACTCCGGAGCTCATCACGCATCATGTATTGGTGTGTCTCAGTAATAGATTTGTGTTTTCTAGGTGATATTGTTATTCTTTAACAGTGTCTTAGGACCATTGTGATCTTTGCTTTAGTGCCAATTCCATGTTCTTGGACAACTGGTCTGAAAATACTGATCTTTCTTAGAAGAGAGCAGGAATTCACAGACTAAGCAATTAACGCTTTTTCATGTGTAAGGAAACCAACCAATTCTAGGCATTCTAGTTCTAAGTTCTATTCATTTACTTAATTGGTCAGTGGTAATGATTTATATAATTCCATGGTAAGAGGATTAAAATTTAATATCCACACAGTGACTAAAAGTATTTATTTTCCTTTATATGTCAATACTTCTCAGAACTCAGATCTCTGTTCATATCTTTTTCATTGATGCAGGCGTGAAGTGATGGCTATAGCACAAATTTGTAAAAAAAAAATAATAATAATAATAAATAAATAAATAAATAAAAATAAAAATAATGTTAATGTCTTTGACACAAAGGTTCAGAACTGGATCATGGAGCAATGGAAGAAGGTGACCTATTCTGATCAATTACATTTCCTTTTACATCATGTTAATGGCCGAGTTCGTGTGTGTCACGTACCTGAGGATAAGATGGCACCAGGATGCACTATGGGAATAAAGTGAGCTGTCAGGGGCAGTGTTATTCTCTGGACAATCTTCTGCTGGGAAACCTTGGGTTCTGGCATTCATGTGTATGTTACTTTGGCATATACCACCCACAGTACCTAAACATAGTTGCAAACAAGTATTTGCTTTCATGGCAAAAGTATTCCCCAATGGCAGTGGCCTCTTTCAGCAGGATAATGTGTCCAGCAACACTATGAAAAAAAAAGTTTTTTGAATTGACTCCATATTTCACAGATTTTTATTTGAGCATGGATTTTTGAGATGTGCTTTACAAACAAATGTGATCCGTGGAGGCATTACCGTGCAGAAAAAACGTCCGGTATAAGGAAACCAGCCAATCTTAGTTTGTACAGGATCTAGAATGAAGATTCTACGGTGTAAAAAAAACAGAATAATACATTTTTTCAAAAGAATTTGTATCTTCTCATCTAAAATGCCTACCCTTTAACATAATTGGTCAGTGGTGAAGTTTTATTTAATTTTATGTCTGTAAGACAGTTTTATAATTTATGAGGTTCAAGATTAATATCCACAGATTGCAAATCAAATATTTGTTTTGCTTTATAAGTCAATTCTTCTCAGAACTCTTGTGTACATATCAATTTCGCCCACAATAAGTGTCACTAAGGTCATACCACCTCAAGAAAAGCCGCGGGATTCCACGAATGTTAAAGCTTAATCTTTTGAAACAATACTCTGGTGAGATTCATCCTCCGCAGATAACTCACACGCCAGTACCAGCATGATTGTAGGTCAAAGGTGGTACATGGACAAAGATCAGTCACTGGCAGCATATTTAAGCTTGGTGCGATAGAGTCACTAATCATTCAGCTCCGTGATGATGGCGGTTATTGGAGAGCTATGGAACTTTCGCAGTCTGTTGATCATCATTCTCACACCACTCTTAATGCTACCGCTTCCTCTAGTCATCAACACAAAGGTGAGTGTATGCAACAAAAAATTTCTAAAGGACTTATAGTCCAGAAAGCCAAAAAGTAGATTAAAATTTTTAATAATGTGGAATATGGTGGAATGAAAATGGACAAAAATGTAGCATATAACAATTTGAGCAAGATTAAAAATAACATGTCTGGTAACAGGTTTGTTTTGTTTAATAAACATAAGCATAAGAAAATACCATAGAAAAAACTATTGTAACCTCAGTTCAACATATGATAAATGACTGACAATAATACATTCATTTTCTACTAATCATTTACTTTATATGATCAGAAGTGTGTGAACACCCAGTTATCACACAATTCCTAAAACTGTTGGCTTAACTAGGAAAACACACATTGGTTTTGAATGTCTTTGTACAGTATGCAATAGCTTTAAAATGTTCTTGTTCTTCACTGGAACCAAAGCTGCTCCACTTTGACAATGCCCCTGTACACAATGGTCCATAAAGACATTCTGTAACTTGCCAAAGATCCCTGCCCAGAAGCAGCCCAGAACCCTGACCTTAGTCCTAATGAATACCTCTGGGATGTCCCTCAATGCTGACAAAATGGCAGCTTTAATGCCCAACATCAGCGCCTGACCTCATGAATGCTGATGAGGATGAATATGCAAGTCCTCATAACAATACACCAAAGTCTAGTGTAAAGCTTTGGAGTGGAGGTTATTATAACTGCAAGAAGGGAATAAAATCTGATCTACCCATATACTTTTGACGATATAGTGTTTCGATATAGTCTTTAAACTTTGACTTTTATATTTTTATGAGTTTATGGGAGTAACGCAAATCATTCAGTTAATCATCTGTAGATGTCTGGGCAATTTTGTAACTTGTGTTAAGTTGTGATACAAGTAAATTTAAAAGACACCTAAAACCTAATATTGCTGTTGCTTGCGTAATGATTGCTGGTGTTATCACTTTTTATTGGAACATCGTTAGAGTTTATTAGAGTTTACATATACTCCATATGCTGTGAATAATCATGTGACATTCTTCAGGAGGCTGAATGTGCATTTACACTGATGCTGATGGCGGTGTTCTGGATGACAGAGGCAATGCCCCTGTCTGTGACGGCCCTCCTTCCAGCACTTCTCTTCCCCCTCTTTGGCATTATGAAGTCCTCAGCAGTAAGCTTCATTCTAAATTCAAGACGTCACTTTTTATATTGCATGCATTTGCTAAATTATTAGATGCCATGACTGTACTGAGTGCACTGTCTGAGTTTACTTGGCTTCATACACAGGTTGCAACAATGTACTTTAAAGATTTCCACTTACTCCTTCTTGGAGTTATCTGTCTGGCTACCTCGATTGAGAAGTGGGGTCTGCACCGGCGAATTGCTCTCAGACTGGTCACTATAGTTGGAGTGAACCCTGGCATGTAGGTTCAGTTGATCTTTCTTAATCTCTTCTCTTCTAAATTAGTCCTTTTATTTAGTCATTTAAAATAAATTGCATTCAATTAAAGCCTTTGATTATATAGTTTAATGCATATTTAATGCCTTTCATATTTAGAGGCTGATTAAATAATTTAAACAGCCAGGTAAAACATATTATAGTATGATTGTTTTTGAAGAATTGTGTTTTTTAAAGAAATTATTGAGTGTTAACTGACATTTGATGTATATAATGCTCTCAATCCCCTAGGTTGATGCTAGGCTTCATGGTAGGCTGTGCTTTCCTCTCCATGTGGCTGAGCAACACCTCAACAGTGGCCATGGTGATGCCAATAGCAGAGGCCGTGATGCAGCAGGTCACGGGTGCAGAGGACCAGGTCAACAGGCAGCAGGATAAGCCTTTGAAAGGCATCTGCAATCCCGCACTCCAGCTGGAAGGAGGTCAGTTACATGAAGCAATCAAGTCGAAGAATTGCCAGATATGGCTGATTTTTATATTTTTGAAATGCAATGTTGTTTGATTTCATAGATGGTGAGAAACAGTGTGAGAAAACCACAGATGAGAACAGGTGACCACGATTAACTTTTGTTTTACTATAAGTAACCTGTTCACTTTTATAATCTCCTTCACTAGTACTTATTGATCTTGCTTTTTTTCCTATACAGCACAGGAACAGCACTTAAGGAATTTGTTGTTACTGTACCCGAGGAGGATAATGCCACAGAGGTAAATGATACACAGACACACACACACACACACACACACACACACATACACATACTGTACACACACACACACACTCAAACACAGACAGGCACACACATATGCGCCTACACTCTTTAATTTCTAGGTTTTCCTTCCTTAGTGGTTTAAGCATCGCATGGATTTTGTCCTTTTGGCTGTTATGTTATATTACTTCACGTTACGTTATTTGTACTGTACCATGTGTAGCTTTTTTTCATGTTAAGTATTATTTGGCCTTCCTTGGCTTAATGTTGTTCACTAGTCAAGTTGTTATCATTTTTAAACTTGCATCCAGTTGCTTTCGTCACAGACACGCTTAAAATCCATGACCGTAATTAAGTATGCTTAATCAGACCCATTAGAAAACGTCTAGTCTGACTAATTCCAGTTGGTAACACCACTGTAAATATTGACTGTTAATACTTTTTCTTCATCAATCCCTCAGTCTGTGCCGAGCTCTCCGTTACAGTCAAACTTCATAACACACCGAGATCAAATGATGTGCAAAAGCTTGTCTCTGGGCATCGCCTACTCTGCAAACATTGGTGGACTCTCAACTTTACCAGGAACTTCCTCGAATCTTGTTTTTGCTGAATACATTCATCAGTAAGTTTTCAAAAAAACAACTCAGACCTGTGTGCAGTTTCATATTTGATTACATTTATGCATCAGAAGAAGAAATTTAAACTGCATGGTTTTGAGTATTGATGGTTTCTTTTGCAGATTTTACCCAGAATGCAAGTCCATCAATTTCGGAAACTGGTTTATTTTCGCTCTGCCTATCTGCATTATTATTTTGTTTCTGGCTTGGATATGGCTACATTTGCTGTTTTTGGGCACTAAGTGAGTGTTAATTATGTATTTCATACTCTTGAACTCCATATCTACTGCACTAGATATAGATGAGAGGGGGAATGAGGTTGCTGCTGAGATTGTTACATAAACAACCAATTTGAAATTTGTATTTTTAGGCATATTGCAGACTTTCATAGTAAAACGTTTGTTCCTATTAATTTAATTTAATTTCATTTCATTTAATAAATGATGGTTGTCTCAAGAACTTAGTACAGTAATGTATATTACACACACACACACACACACACACACACACACACACACACACACACACACACACACACACACACACACACTTATCCTTAAAATGGAACAAAGAATGATGCTGGCAAACCAGATTGTGTGTTTCCTCCTTGTTAATTTAGATTACATATTTAAACTTTATGGTGAATGTGAACAGTATTTTTTTTCCTTACCCCTCAGTTTCTGCTCAATGCTGTCCTTCAGAATGGGTCGTTCTGAGAGAGAGATTGCAGCAGCCAAGCATATCAAAGATCAGTACAATGCATTGGGGAGCATGAGGTCAGACACTGCTGCAAATAGTCATATATGTTAATAAAAATTTGTCATAATAAGTGTTAAATGTTAATGTAGAAACACTACATAATAAAGAGATTAGCTTTTCCAAATGATAGTATTGACTGCATACATACATCAAATAGACATATTAAAGAAAGTTCTACTTCAAAGACACAATGGAACCTAAAGTAATGCAATGTTATCCATGATGAGTTTATGTTTTGTGTGTGTGTGTGTGTGTGTGTGTGTGTGTGTGTGTGTGTGTGTGTGTGTGTGTGTGTGTGTGTGTGTGTGTGTGTGTGTGTGTGTGTGAGTGAGTGGAAGTTGGCATAGGAGAGTACATTTTTTAACATTTTTTCATTTTGATTTATTTTTTCCATCTAGCCGACAAGAGATGATCACCCTTGTTATTTTCGTCCTGATGGCAGTGCTCTGGTTTGTGCGAGAGCCGGGCTTCATGCCAGGTTGGGCATCTCTGTTTCCTGAGTGAGTGCACTGAGATCATACTAACTTCATCTCTTAACATAAATCATCTTTACGGTTCAGAGATTAGAGTTAAAATATCTTTAATGTTTAATAAAACAAGTATCATTCTCTCAAGAATTTCAAAATGTTTCATGGCTATAAATGGAACTGCAAAACGTACTTCAAAATAATAATAATTATAAGATCTTCCCACATTTCATTCAGTCTTATTGCTCTCTCTAGGCATTCAGGATATGCAACTGATGCCACTGTGGCTCTCCTTCTGGGCATTTTGTTGTTCATCATTCCTTCTAAGAAGCCCACTGCAGATAATTACGGTACCTGCTTAACCATCCTCATTAACCTTATATTTATGCATGTACTTTGCATATATATAAGTATGACATTTCACCACCCACATTTCTCATAGATGGTATGATATCATGGAAGGAATTCCAGTCCTGTATGCCGTGGGAGATCTGTCTTCTTGTGGGAGGAGGTTTTGCATTAGCAGAGGGCACCAAGGTAACATTTTCTGCAATGAACACAAATTTTTCAGTGTTCACACACACATACAAAAACACACACACATGCACACACCTAAATATATTTTCATGTTTCTATCTAATCAGCCAGTCATGTGGCAGCAGTGTAAACAATAAAATTATGCAGATACAGGTCAAGAGCTTCAGTTATTGTTTAAATCAAACATCAGAATGAAGGAAAAGTGGGATCTCTGAGATTTTAACTGTGGCATAGATGTTGGTACCAAAGGTGCTGGTCTGAGTATTTCATAAACCGCTGATCTCTTGAGATTTTTACACACAACATTCTCAAACCTTTATATAGAAGTGTACAAAAAAACAATCAAAAGTGATTGACATTTCTGTGAGTGGGAACATCTTGTTGATAAAAGAGGTCAGAGGAAAATGGCTAGATTGGTTTGAGCTGAGGAATCAAAAAAAAAATCATCTGATCTTTTACCAGTCTACAGCTGACGACCTTGCGGAAGTCTGTACCCACACTAGTCTCTCATGTTCTTGAAGGATTGGAGCAGATTCCTTTGTTATTGTAGCCCATCCACATAAAGCTTTGATATGTTAAGAATTCTGAGATGCCATTCTGCTCTGAGTTACTATGGACTTCCTATTACCTCAAACCAGTCTGGTCATTCTCCTTTGATCTCTCTCGTTAATCAGATGCTTCAGCCCTCAGACTCCCCACAAAATGGATTTATGTAGGGGGTTTTTTTCAGGCACGATTCTGCCTGAACTCCAGAGACTGTTGACTGTTGAAAATCCCATGTGAACAAAAGTGAAATATGTAAACCAGCCAGCCTCGCGCCTACAGAGGTGCTGAAGTTAAAGTAAATGAGACTTTTCATAATTTTGACATTTGATTTGGCTCTTAACAAAAGCTCTTGACTTGATTTTTTTATATTGCTCTGCTGCCACACAAATGGATGTAGATAAGGCCATTAATGTGTTCCTAATAAAGTGGTGCACAGTGCACAAGCATGCACCGACAAATGTTTCATAGAAATGGTTTTCACTCTTTGCATAAGCATTGCATTACCACAGTGGCCATTGTGATTTATCAAGTGTTACGAAGCATCTACTTTTCCCCCGTCAGAGCAGGACATGTCTCTTGCGGTTTTTGTTCTGTCAGCATGAGAGGTTAAAAATGAAAGCCTTTGCTGTTTATTATTCTTTGTGCATAGAACAATGAGAGGACTACGCATTATATGCTTTTGATCCCGCAATCCTAATGTCTTGGGAAGTTTAGCACGGAACATCCTCAAAGGGATATAGCTGACAGCCATTCTAGACTAGCATATGAATTTCACCGTCATTTTAGAGATAGAGCCTTATTATATTAAAGCCATGTAATGAATTGTAATGTTTGGACGTGTGATTTTTCACTGCAAAGTTTAGAAATTAAGTGGTGGGTTTAGATCAGTGCCAAATTTTAAGCGCAGTGACCTTCCCAGTGGTCTATAACCACGTCGGGAAAATGTATGGTTTAATTTACAGTGGTAAACGTCTCAACCCACCATTATTAAAGTTCTCATTCTTATTTTAGAGTTCTTACAACTCAATTTCACTGTTCATTTTAATATAATGGGTTTAATCCAAACTTCAATCATTTTAAATATATTAGTACTGTAAATAGTCGTCTTAAATCAAATGACCATTGGAATATTAAACGGTTACTTAGAGGGTTTAAAAAGAATTTCATTCAACAGATTTAAATAATGACTTTTCTACCCATTCTATTATTAAATCCACAGGTATCTGGTTTATCCACTTGGGTTGCAGAACTGATGCGTCCATTGGGGAATCTCCCAGTATTGGCCATTGTCACTATTGCCTGTCTGATTGTCACGTCCATTACAGAAGTGGCTAGTAATCCAGCCACTGTCACTATCTTCCTTCCCATACTTGCTCCATTGGTATGTTATGTTAGAAAAAAATTGAAATATGTTTCTTTACATTATATGAAAATGCAGCATGGTTTTCAGAATTCATGTTAATATTACTTCTATATGTCATTATCAGGCTGAAGCCATCAATGTCAACCCCCTCTACATGCTGATACCAGCAACTATAAGTGTGTCATTCTCCTTCTTGCTTCCTGTTTCCAATCCTACAAATGCTATTGTCTTTGCATACGGGCATGTAAAAATCATGGATATGGTGAGTCATTATCAATGCATATGAAATATGCAAGGCAATTGTGTCTTGACCACTGTGCAAGCTGAGAGTCAATGTGATAATACTGGCTTTGTGGATGCTTACTATTTTCAGGTCAAAGCTGGACTGGGCATGAACGTCATTGGTCTTCTTTCAGTATTGTTGGCTGTCAGTACGTGGGGAAGACCAATCTTTACTCTTGATACTTATCCAGACTGGGCTCCTACCTATGGCGTGGCAAACACAACTGGGTTGTAAACTGCTTCAGTTTACTGTGGTGTCTAAAGTAAATAAGGATGGAAGGCATACAGTGCAATTGAAGTCAGATGTTTACATACACCTTAGCCAAATACAGTACATTTAAACTAATTTTTTCCCAATTCTGACATTTAATCCTAGTAAACATTTCCTGTGTTACGTCAGTCAGGATCACTAATGTCGAAATAGTAGTAGAGGGAAACGTTATTTCAGCTTTTATTTCTTTCATCACATTTCCTGTGGGTCAGAAGTTTCCATTCACTTAGTTAGTACTTGGTAATATTGCCTTGGAATTTTTGGAACATTTCAGTCACCTTCCATAAGTTTCTTACAACAAGCTTATGGAATTTTAGTCCATTATTTTTTTACAGAACTGGTGCAACTGTGTCAGGTTTATTGGCATTCTCTCTTGTTATGGGATTGATTTGTACTTTTTGTACCACAGTACAGTACGTCTCCTTCATGAGTGAGATGATGGTTATGTGCTCCTGTGATATTTACACTTACACTAAGCTGTTTAAAGGCATAGTCAACTGAATGCATGACCACTTTTGACCTACAGTACTAATATTAGGTGAAAATTATTAGGTAAATATTAGGTGAAATTATTATTGTGATTATAGGTGAAATAATCTATCCATAAACAATTATTGGAAACATTTCTTGTGTCTTACATGAAGTAGATAACTGACTTGCCAAGACTATAGTCAGTTCAGATGAATTATGTTTAGTGGTTAAAAATCAGTTTTAAAGACTTCTCTGTCTAATCTATCTGCCTGCAGTACTGTATATGTAACCTCCTGACTTCAACTGCATCTTTGTACCTTGGTAAATGCGTTAAATTTCTCAGTGTACTGTGGGGAGTAAATGTAAAAAGGCACTTTGTAAATAACCTTAATTCAGTGGTGAAAGCATCTACATTTTGTAAGAGTGTTCCATAAGTACTCTGAGGAGGTTCATATAAATGAGCTGAAAGGGTGTTTTATAGCTATTTTTATATTATAGATAAGATATAATATCAGTCAAAAGTTTGGCGCCTCCGAGTGGCGCAGAGGTAAAGTGCTCGCCCTATCATCCGGAGATCGCTGGTTTGATTCCCAGGTGATGCTGTAACCTCTCGCAGCCGGAGGTGTAGAGAGAGCTGATTGGCCGAACTCTCTCAGAGGGGAGGGGTGAGAGGTACTTAATGCTCCCACATTAATCACGGCTCTACAGCCAATCAGGGGCGTCTGTGAGCTCACGCAAGTGGAAGGAGCAGATAGCGCTGTCCTCCGAGCAGTTCGAAAAGATGCTGTCGGTTGACATCACGTGGTTCGGAGGAAATACGTGAAAGTCTTCGGCCCTCCCGAGTGGTAGTAGTAGCCTTAATGTGGGAGGCCTTTAGTGACGGGGAGGAATTGGACACGAATAATAATCTCCTTGGAACAGTTGAAATTGAGATGTCGCTATTACTTATGATTTTTGAGGCTGGTAACTCAAAATTAACTTCTCCTCCGCAGCAAAGGTATATTTTGGTCTTACTTTCCTGGGATGGTCTTCAACATGGTGCTTCATCATGGTGCTTGATGCACAAACTATTCCAGAACAGCTGACCTTCATGTCTTATAATAACAACTGGCTGCTATTGTTGTTACCTAATTACTTAATGCCATATGCGTTATTTTATAGTAAAAAGAAATTATATAAAATTTATCCAAACTTGTATCCAAACCTTTGACTGTTTCTGTACTTACAGTAAGTGACTACAAAATACTAACTTTATTTTTTATATGCACATTTTATACATATAGATCATGTCTTCACAAAGTGAAAAAATAGGATATTGCAAAATAATATACAAGAATTTATTTAAATCCATAGAATGACTGTTCAAAACAAATGAATTGAAAGGCAAGACATCTAAAGGCAGGTGTTTGAGGTTCACTAGAAAGTCTTAAAGTAAGGGGCAGATGTCAGATGTTAAGAGGTCACTTGTTTTGATTTTAAATTCCACATTTTCTGTAGGAGCTCCAAAGAGCTGCTGACTGCTAATGATATATGATTCATGATTTATTCACTTAGGGTGAATGAACTCTTACAATGTTTAGGAAAAACACAGACGTTAATGAAACCCTACGGAATTCATTGGTCTGGCTGACCTTTATACAAGACATAAACAAACAAAAGTGATTTTTTCACTGTGTTTTTGTTGCCTTTCTATATAGAACAATTTTAGAACTATATTAGTTTTTAAATTAATTGAGAAATATTATCTATGCACTCAACTACAGGAATTTCATTCCAAAAGAACATTAACTGAATTGAATCCTGTAGGCATTCATGTTGTTTTTGCTAAATATCAATTTGTCCTTTTTTTATGGAAGGCAAACTGAAGATTAGTTGTAGAATGTTTATGCATGTTTTGATTAGTTAGTTAGCTATATATTTAGTGATGTATACATGCATAGTTAGCGCTGTACTTTAGCTAAATGCATTCACATGAAAACTACTGTATGATGACAGATTACTTTAAATAGTGCTGTATGAAACAAGTTGAAATGTATTTGTGCAAGATTATTGTACTCCAAACTGACAATGTTTTAAAGTTTACTTGAACATTTCCATAAAAATGTACTGTAGCATTATTTCTAATCTATATGGATTATCTATGTGTGAAAACTGTAAATGTCGGGAAAGATGACAAATGGTTATTTGTACCTAATTTCCTTGTGTATTATTGTAAGTTTTCTATATGAAGCCTCTTGTGACTAATACCAGAACAAAGGAGACTGAATAAATGAATGAATGAGTAAATGTTGATTACACAATCATTTGAAAAGCGGCACTAATATAACATTAACATGACACATAACACTTCATATTCCTTATAAACTATATTAATGAATAGATCAAAAATTCTTAATAAATATATAGAATATATAAATATACTGCAGGAGTCACAAGTGATAGATCAGCTAATTAAACAGGTTGAATCAATTGGGCGTTGTTCAATAAGGAGCATGCTCTCAAAACACTAACTACTGTACATTGCTGTGAAAAAGTTTTGAATTATTCTTCACCACCATGTTTGACTATTGTTATGATGTTCTTTTTATGAAACGCTAGATCGGTACACACACCTTCCAAAAAGTAAAATTTTTGTATTATCAGACCACAGGATATTTGTAAAAAAAAAAATAAAAAAAAATAAAACATTTTAAAACTTTTTGGACAGCAGTGCCTTATGCCTTGAAACACTCCCATTTCCCCCCAGTCTCCTTCTTATTGTAAATCATGAACGCTGACCTTAAATATGGCAAGTGAGTCCTGCCGTTGCTTAGATGCTGTTCTTGGTTTGTTTATGAACTCCTGAATAAATGGTCCTTGTGGAGTAATGTTGATAGACCACCCTTGGAAAGATTCACCACTGTTCCAAGTTTTCACCATTTGTGGATAATGGCCCTCACTGTGGTTCCCTTGAGTCTGAAAACCTTAGAAATGACTTTGCAACACTTTCCAGTCTGATACATGTCAATTACTTTCTAATCTGTTCTTGAATTTCTTTAGATCATGTTGCTTTTGTAGATCTTCTGTTATGCTCTATTTTATGAGGTTCTATTTAAGCAATTTATCGATTCAACAGGACTGACAGTAATCATGCCTGTGTCTGGCAAGTAAAGTTTAACTCAGCTTTTTAATATCAATTTATGATTTATCAAGGTGCTGACAGTTTTTGCCCTTAACAAATTAAATCATAATTTTAAAACTGAATTTTGTATTTACTTGGGTAATCTATGTGTAACATAAAAATTTGTTTGATGATCTCAATACATGTAATTCATGTGAGACTTTTAGGAAGGGGAAAATACTTTTTCACAGCATTGTATAAAACATACAATACTTTGTATTGCCAACAAGTTTTAGAACAGCAATGACATAACTCATACAAGTAAAGGTGGTGGAAGGGGAAGTAGATTGCAGTAATAATTTTAGCTTCAAGACAAAGTAGACTGAGTAAGATTTTGACATAGCTCTTTAAAATCACAACACTTAGTGCTCCCACATTAATCACGGCTCTACAGCCAATCAGGGGCATCTGTGAGCTCACGCAAACACAAGGAACGGATAGCGCTGTCCTCCGAGTGTGTTACTTCGCCCCCAACGGTGTATGAGCGAGCAGTTCGAAAAAAAGAGCAGTTGGCTGGCATCATGTGGTTCGGAGGAAACATGTGATAGTCTTCGGGCCTCCCGACTGAGTGGTAGTAATACCCTTAATGTGGGAGTGCCCCTAGTGACGGGAAGGAATTGGACATTGGAGAAAATCTGGGGGGGAAAAATAACATTATGAAACAAAATACATTTTAATGTTTACAACACTCGAGAATATTGATGAAAAAGGCACTGAATTTGATGGCATTGAAATTGAAATAATCAGAATCCGTTTGTTCGGTTATCAGTTTAAAAAAAGAATATGTTTGTTTTTATGGTATTTGAATGTTTTGGAAAGGTTTTTCCCATTTTTCCATTGACATTTTTTTAACAATTACAATTTAATAATAGTTGACCATAAATTATTCAGACATTTTTGCATTGTACAGATAAGTGCAAAAAGCATGTTAAATGCAACTATGTAAATTTTAAAATGTATCTCCAGGATAACTATTCCCAAATGTTTTAAATAGACTGGGGCTTGATCAAGAAACAGAGCAACTATCCACAGCATGAGAGACATTAATTTTAAACAGAAACAAAACTTAAAGAAAAATTTGTGTTGTGTAGGTTTGATTTGAATTGAATTTTATTATATTTTTTGCTATTGAACACTCAGATTCCTCCTATAGATGTCTGGTGGACATCTTCCCAGTAAGAGTGAGCTGAGAAATATCACTGGAGATGCATCCACATGTCAGAATCTTGTCATCTCCCTGGAGAACACTCTCCATCTACACACCCTTGGGGTATTTCTGGGCAATGTCAAGATTTTTCTCTATTTTTGCTAGCCTGACCAGTCATGTGTAAAAGTTAGTACCCCCTCTTTTAATTCAATTTTTTTTTGTCTATGAACACAAACATCTAATCATAGCAGGTCTTAGTATTAGGCAAATACAACATAACTTTTTTCACTGTACCATTATTTATTTAACAAAAACAAAGCCAATAAGAAGAACATGTGGGCATTACTAAGCCCCCACAGATTCAATAGCTTGTAGATCCACTTTTAGCAGCAATAACTTTAAGTAAGGGGTTTCCTTATGGCTTTATTAGTATCTCACATCAGTTTGATCCTTTTTTTTTTACAACATTGCTCAAGTTCATTGAGGTTTTTGGGCATTCTCATATACACAAGATCCTGCCCCAGCACTTCAATTGAGTTGAGGGCAGGACTTTGACTAATCCATTCCAAAACCTTGATTCTTGTTTTTCAGCCATTCTGATGTACAGTGAGGCCTGATTTACTGGTCTGCTCTGATCATTGTGCTGTTGCATGACTGAATCTTTAGCTGTCAGACAGATGGCCTCACGTTTGCCTCTAGAAAATTCTACTATAAAGAGAAGGTAATCGGCGACTCAATGGCCGCAAAGTGTCCAGGTCCTCTGGCTTTAAAACAAGCCAAATCATCACCCCTCCTCCACCACCATGCTTGACAGTGGGTATGAGTTTCTGCTGATATGCTGTTTGGTTTTCACCAAATACTGTGCTGGGTATTAGCGCCAAACAGCTCCAATTTGGTCTTATTTGTCCATGGGACATTGTTCCAGAATTCTTATACTTTGTTTAGATGCAGTTTTGGGATAAAAGAGGTTTCTCCTGGCAAGCTTTCCAAACAAACGCTTACACTTGGCTGCAACTGGACAAGGGTGCAACTTACTTGTCTTAAACCCAGTGAAAGTGGTAAGGGACAACTTAGTATTGCCAACATGTTTTTTTTTCTTTTTGCATAAATTTTTGTTAAATCAATAATGGCATGGTGAAAAAGGTTGTTTAAATGTTGTTGTTCGTATGAGGTTATATTTGCCTTATATTAAGACCCGCTATGATCAGTCGGGGTTTTATTACTGTATGTTTATACACACAAAAAACAGAGGTAAAAGATTCGGTAAAAAAGACGGGGCACTTTTACACATGACTGTACTGTATGTGCTCTACATCATAAGAATTGTGCTTCCTTTTATCTCAATGGAGGCCATTCGGGTAATTGTTCAGTCCTTTGTTATCTTGAGATTGGTGTACTGCATCACCTCCCTACCTGTATGTCATCAGATACCTGCCCCTGACCCATAAATCAGCCACATGACATCACCTCACTGATGCTTTCCCATCACTGCTTTTCTGTAGCTGCAAATTGAAGAATAAAAGCAGACAAAAACAGGCCAGTCTACAGCTGTCTGAAAACAACTATCAAATTGTTGCTCTGCACCATAATTTTAGTACTAGCATGAAAATGTTTTTCTATGTGATTACAAATGGCAAAATAACAATTATCATAGTAGACCACAAAGGCGGCGTGGTGGTGTAGTGGTTAGCACTGTCGCCTTGCACCTCCAGGATCTGGGTTCGATTCCCCGGCCAGGCTCGATTCCCGTCTCTGTGTGCATGGAGTTTGCATGTTCTCCCCGTGCTTGGTGAGTTTCCTCCGGGTACTCCGGTTTCCTCCCACAGTCCAAAGATATGCAGGTTAGGCTAATTGGCGTTCCTAAATTGCCCGTAGTGTGTGATTGGGTGTGTGAGTGTGTGTATGTGTGTGTGTGTGTGCCCTGCGATGGATTGGCACCCTGTCCAGGGTGTACCCCGCCTAGTGCCCGAAGTCTCCTGGGATAGGCTCCAGGTCCCCCGCGACCCTGAACACAGGATTAAGCGGTATAGAAAATTAATGAATGAATAGTAGACCACAAAAAGTTAAAAAAATAAAAAAAAAACTTTCAAGGGTAGATTTTACTGAAATGGATTTTCAAGGATTTTTCTGCACAAGGTTTTAGAAATTTTATTTAGACAAGCCATATTATTGCTTTTATTCAATAGCCCACATGGATGTCTAATACATTTTAGATTGTATTGTGCATCTACATTTAGGTTCAATTCAAAGTGATGACATCATGTATCTTTTACTGTGCTAAAGTTTAATATACAGACGTCTGGATATTTCTGGTCTATAGCACACAAATGCACACCAAACGGTTTGTAGACTATATGTATTGCCAGCTGACTGAAACATCAAGAGACTGATCGTTGATCATAGTGAGCATGGTGCAGTGCAGATTTTGACAATTGCTTTACTGTATGTTAGTACACAATCAGTGCACTGAGGCAACAACAACAACAAGGGAGTTTGACATTCTGGAAGGCCTTTACCAGCAGTCCCATAACCTGGCCTGATTGGGACAAATTTCTCATGTGAGGCTGAGGTTCTTTATAAGTTCCATGTACAACAATCTTCCAAGTCCTAGAGACCTGTATGTACATGCTGTGTACATCTCAGGGATAACTATGTGACATCCAGAATCCAACTTTGCAGCATTCAGAATTCTGCAGAAGCTAGCAAAGGTCTTACTGTAGATATACATACTGTAACATTACAATGGCTCCATTTTGCAGAGAAATGTATACCAAGAGTCATTAAACTAAGTGATCTATTTCAAGTATACAATAAGTACAATTAGTACAATTAATACAATTAGTTATGAGTGTCCAACCCGAAAAGTTGGGACGCTTTTTAAATGTGAATAAAATGAAAAATCACATGATCCAATGTTTTATTCACAATAGAACATAGAGAACATGACAAATGTTTGAACAGAGAAATTTTACACTTTTATGCACTAAAAGAGCTAATTACAAATTTGATGCCTGCTACAGGTCTCAAAAAAGTTGGGACGGGGGCAACAAAGGGCTGAAAGAGCAAGAAATTTTAAAAAGATTCAGCTAGAAGAACATTTAGCATCAGGTCTGTAACGATCTGTAATGATCAGCTATAAAAGTAAAATATGGGCAGAGCCTCTCCAATCTGTGAAAGAGTGCATGTAAAAAGATTGTGGAATATTTTAAAACAATGTTCCTCAACGTCAAGGCGCAAGCCCTGTGTTTGGATGCCTGTGCTCTTCTGGCCCTTCTGGAATACTTCCAGAAACCACTGCTGTTAAACATAACCTGTCATGCCATCTGCAGATGCCAACTTAAGGTCTATCATGCAAAAAGGAAGCCATATGTGAATGTGTCTTGTGGGGCCAAGGCTCATTTAAAATGGACTATTTCAAAGTGGAAAAGTGACAGACATAGGACTTGATCAGGTGAGTCCAAATCTGACAAAGTTTCAAATTTTTGAAAATCACACATGGCGTGTCCTGTGGGCTAAAGCGGAGGGAGACAGTCCATCGTGTTATTAGTGTTCATTTCAAAAGCCAGCATCTCTGATGGTATGGGGGTGCATGAGTGCCTATGGTATGAGCATCTTGCATGTTTTGTAAGGCACTTCCAGCATTTGGAATGCTAAACGATATATAAAGGTTTTAGACGACTTCCACCAACTCTTCAGCAGCTGGAAACCTACAGGTCCTTCTCAAAAAATTAGCATATTGTGATAAAATTCATTATTTTCTGTAATGTACTGATAAACATTAGACTTTCATATATTTTAGATTCATTACACACAACTGAAGTAGTTCAAGCCTTTTATTGTTTTAATATTGATGATTGTGGCATACAGCACATGAAAACCCAAAATTCCTATCTCAAAAAATTAGCATATGCTGAAAAGGTTCTCTAAACGAGCTATTAACCTAATCATCTGAATCAACTAATTAACTCTAAACACCTGCAAAAGATTCCTGAGGCTTTTAAAAACTCCCAGCCTGGTTCATTACTCAAAACCGCAATCATGGGTAAGACTGCCGACCTGACTGCTTTCCAGAAGGCCATCATTGACACCCTCAAGCAAGAGGGTAAGACACAGAAAGAAATTTCTGAACGAATAGGCTGTTCCCAGAGTGCTGTATCAAGGCACCTCAGTGGGAAGTCTGTGGGAAGGAAAAAGTGTGGCAGAAAACGCTGCACAACGAGAAGAGGTGACCGGGCCCTGAGGAAGATTGTGGAGAAGAACCGATTCCAGACCTTGGGGGACCTGCGGAAGCAGTGGACTGAGTCTGGAGTAGAAACATCCAGAGCCACCGTGTACAGGCGTGTGCAGGAAATGGGCTACAGGTTGCAAATTTTGCATGTCATTCGGAAATCATAGTGCCAGAGTCTGGAGGAAGACTGGGGAGAGGGAAATGCCATAATGCCTGAAGTCCAGTGTCAAGTACTCACAGTCAGTGATGGTCTGGGGTGCCATGTCAGCTGCTGGTGTTGGTCCACTGTGTTTTATCAAGGGCAGGGTCAATGCAGCTAGATATCAGGAGATTTTGGAGCACTTCATGCTTCCATCTGCTGAAAAGCTTTATGGAGATGAAGATTAAATTTTTCAGCACGACCTGGCACCTGCTCACAGTGCCAAAACCACTGGTAAATGGTTTACTGACCATGGTATTACTGTGCTCAATTGGCCTGCCAACTCTCCTGACCTAAACCCCATAGAGAATCTGTGGGATATTGTGAAGAGAAAATTGAGAGACACAAGACACAAGAATCTGCAAAAGGATTCTCGACCAAGTATTGAGTGCATAACTGAACATAATTATTTGAAGGTTGACTTCTTTTGTATTAAAAACACTTTTCTTTTATTGGTCGGATGAAATATGCTAATTTTTTGAGATAGGGATTTTGGGTTTTCATGAGCTGTATGCCACAATCATCAATATTAAAACAATAAAAGGCTTGAACTACTTCAGTTGTGTGTAATGAATCTAAAATAGCGGCACGGTGGTGTAGTCGCCTTGCACCTCCAGGGTCTGGGTTTGATTCCCGTCTCTGTGTGCATGGAGTTTGCATGTTCTCCCCGTGCTTGGTGGGTTTCCTCCGGGTACTCCGGTTTCCTCCCACAGTCCAAAGATATGCAGGTTAGGCTAATTGGCGTTCCTAAATTGCCCGTAGTGTGTGTATTTGTGTGTGCCCTGTGATGGATTGGCACCCTGTCCAGGGTGTACCCAGCCTAGTGCCCAAAGTCTCCTGGGATAGGCTCATGTGATTTGAAATACTTTCAGTTTTCATTTTATTCAAATTTTAAAAAACGTCCCAACTTTTCCAGAATTCGGAAATTAAATTAAGACTAGCGTAAGTACCCATCATGACCAGAAAAGAGGTTTTAGAAATAGTTAAAAGATTAAAGCTAAAAATAAGCTGATATCATGTAATCAGTGATATTATTATTTCAAGTTGAAGCCCACTGTGTGCATGATACCCACATACTGTACAGTACATGTCTGTCTGTCTTTCTGTACTGCAGAACACTGCCTAAATAATTAATACAAAGAAATAAAATTTTAATAAGGTTAAGTTACTTACACCATGTTCACAATACAGTAAGTTGTACTTCATCTTGCAAGTTTTTTGCATGATAAAATTACGTTGTAATAGATAATTTTATAGCGAATAATATGGCAATCCATTCCAAGGGAGCAATTTAGTGCATAACACTGTGCTCTCAGTTCAGGTATTATACATGCCCTCACTTCAGACTGCTGCAGGATATGTTTGCTCTACTAACCAGTTTTTTATCTCATAACAATGGTTTACATTACTGCTTTTTAGTAACTCCAAGGTTTTGAAACATATGACACAAACTGGTTTTAAACATCCTGCAGGAAAAATCAACATACATTGATCTGTCCATTTATCTTTGCAAGTTTTCATAGTCTACTTTACTTCTTTTGGAGGAAGCAATGCTGTATAACACTTTCATTTGTGTTTTTTGTGGATTCGGGTGTTTTTTATGGGCAGTCATTTCTGTCTTCCGCATACTCTGTCTCTATACACAGGTAAACTCTCATGTTAATTGGCTCTGTTGAGTAGCACATACACCCAGCACGAGGGAAAAACGCATAAAAAAACATAGAAAAAAAGTAAAAAAAAAAAAAAAAGTGCTAGATGCTGTGGCATAATCTGGCACAAAACTGCTTATAGCTTCACTTCTATTTAACATTTTGATTTCACTTATGGTGCGGGTTTAACTTAGGCAAAGACGTAAGTATTGCCAATTAAACTGTTCATTAAATTCTGCAGCCAATTTTTCATTATGATGTGATGTGAACTGGACAGATGATGTGATGTGAGCTGGACAGACAGATAGAGCTACAGACAGAAGATTTTTTGACTGGTTTCTCGTCCTCCAATGTATAAAATCTAAAGATATAACTTAAAGAGTGAGTTCTGACCAATGTACAGACAAAACCTTTATTTTATTTATATAGATTTTAAATAGTTTCATATTAGTTGATTAAATTAAAGAAATATCAAATAAGGGAATAAAAAAAACAAAATCAACGAGCTGGCCATTTCAAGTACATCAGATTTCTTTACAACACATTCTCTCCTGCTTTTTCCACATGGCATTGTGGAGGGTGCATTGCAGTGCAAGAGACTGAACTGTGTGGGAGCCTGAAGAGTGTGTCAGTAAAAGAGACTTCTGGCCAACAATTGCTGAGACACTTTAAACCAATAAACATAGAGGTTTCCCTGTGCAATGTGCTTGGTATCCAGGATCATCTGGGTTCAGCATATAGACCATATTTCTGTTTTCATATCAAATCATTTTCTTTCCACGAATTCACCAAATTCACATTATTTTTTGGGTGCTGGTACACAACTTAATAACTTATTTATTTGTTTATTTTTTATGGGTGTACACCAGAGTTCAAACAATTTCTGGTTTTAAATATCTCCCTGTAAGCATTGCCTTTTGTGGGCGTTATTAAATGCAAATAAGCAGTGATTAATCCCTTTAGAGGAGACTGACATTCATCAAGAATCGCACAAATGCATAAAATACTGCTTTTTTGTAGGTCCATTACGTGGGAGAAAGCAGGGTTTTACCCAATCTTTTTCGCATCAAATAAAGCCAGATAAATTTGTCTAAATGTATTTGCACAACGACCGCGACCCTGACTACAGGATAAAGCGGTAGAAGATGAGTGAGAGTGAGTGAGTATTTGCCCAACGAACAGATCATTTCAAGTCAATCGGAGTGTGAGTCTGTACAGCATCTTTTTGAATTACCACATGTAATTTAAAGCCATGTGATGTAGTATGCTATTCCTCATTCTGATATTGAGGAATATTATCATATTAATGGGTACATAATACATGAGATAATTATATAATATTATTTAATAGACCATGTCTCAATAATTAACTCATGATGCTTTAAACTTATTGAATTTTTTTAAGCCTGTCTGTGTCGTGCTGTTTTTTTGGTACTCGGGAACAGGTAGCGTTGGTGCTCCTTTAAGCACGGGGCCGCTCACGTGCTGCAGCGCCACAGGTTGGCTACCTGTGTCTGCATGAGAGCAGTGAGGGCTCGCGCACAGCACAGGCTCGCGCTCAGAAGCGCGCGGAGCAGCGGGTAGCGCTGAATGGTTCCCGGTGTGGCCCCGCCCCCAGAGCGGAGCGCACACGTTTGCACATTGCTATCGAGTGGACTCGCGTATAAACGGCGGAGAGAATCAAAACACGCTCGCTCTGTTTCTCGGTGAGTTCTCCAAACCCGGGTGTCGACCATGCTGGACCCGTCCTCCAGTGAAGAATCCGAGGCCGAACTTCCACCAGAAGACGAAGCGGTGGTCAAAACTCTGGGGGAAAAACTCCCGGAAAAAATCCCCACGTCGGAAAAATCCGAGAAGAGCTCAGGAGCGGTGCGGACGCAGCAGAGCAAGAAGGCAGTTCCTCCTACTCCTGAGGACGAGAAGAAAAGCGACGAGGAAAGACTTCACAGGGAAGAAGCGGAGAGGAAAACCAAACTGCAGATTTACGTGTTTGTACTGAGGTGCATAGCTTATCCTTTCAATGCTAAACAACCGACAGACATGGCACGGAGACAGCAGAAGGTGAGTGTGCGTTTAGAGCAAGTGAAAATAGACACCTGTTACACTCGGCGCATTTTCTCACACTGACTCTGTCTCTACAACTCCAGTTCCAAACAATAACAACAACTGCAGGTTTACTTGTTTTTGTTTACTTGTTTGTTTGTTTAGCAACGCCTACTTCTCGAAACATGGGCAAAATTATACTTAATTAATGATTTTTATTTATCTGTATACTCCGAACAGAAAAACTGCGACGTTACTAAACTATACATTTGAAGAGTGACGCTTTACAATGGGACAGTAAAACACACAGCACTAAACACACTAAAGGTTCTCACCCCGGCATGATGGAGTACAGTACGGTTTAGCACCCTTTTCGGAGAGTGTAGTAAAGCAGAAAGGAGATGTGTGTACTGCATAGAACTTCATGATTAAGCTCTACACCTACATTTTCCAGCATTCATTCTTGGTCTATTTCAGGTTATAAGCTATACAGTATATAATGTTAACAACATTACTATTTGGCAGCACTGTGGCCTTGTGCCTCCAGGGTCAAGGGTTCGATTCCCTGGTCTGTGGGTGTGGGGTTTGCATGTTCTCCCCGTGCTGGGTGGGTTTACTCTGGCTAATCCTGTTTTGCCCACAGACCAAATACATCTGGGTTAGGTTAATTCGTGTCCCCAAATTGGCCGTTGTGTGTGTGTGTGCCTTGTGATGGATTGGCACCCTCTCCAGGGTGTGTCCAGAATGTCCTGGGATGGGCTCCAGTCTTCCTTTGACCCTTTACAGGATAAGAGGTTAAGAAGATGAAGATTAAACTGTAATGTTACTAAACTGTCCATTTGCACAGTAAAGCTTTAAAAATGACACAATAAAACAGACAGCAGTATACTTGGAATTCAATTCTTAAACTTATCAACTCAACCTCCCTATGTGCCCGCCACTCTTTATTACAGTTTAAGGTCGTACACAGGGCTCATTTCTCCAAACTTAAACTCTCCCGTTTCTACCCAGACATTGATCCTTGTTGTAATAAATGTAAAAGCGGAGAGGCGTCTCTTATCCATATGTACTGGACATGCCCGAATTTGGAAAAATTCTGGAGGGATGTTTTTAAGACCCTGTCCTTCATATTGAATTGCAATCTTGAACCAGACCCTCTGATTGCTCTTTTTGGTGTCACTGGAGAAGAGGGTAAGAGTCTAAGTCCAGCCAAAAAGAGATTGTTATCTTTTGCGACACTCCTGGCCAGGCGTTCTCTTTTATTCAAGTGGAAGGATGCCACGTCACCCACTCAGGCCCAGTGGCTCAGAGATATCATGTCCTGTTTGTCCCTGGAGAAGATTCACTACTCAATTCATTACTCAGACTTTAAATTTCAACAGGTGTGGGGGCCCTTCCTTCACTTTTTTCATATACATTTATAGTTTGATTCCTGTCTTATTTAATTACTTGTTTGTTTGTTTTCTTTCCCCTTTTTATTCCTCTTTATTTATTTATTTTTTGCACGTAGAACCAAAAAACTTCCAGCTCCATATTCTTTTTTCTTTTTTGGTTTCTCTCAATGCCTGGCGTTTAGCCTTTCATATCCTTGTAAAACTGGCTTGGAGTCGGGGAGGGACGGGGTGGGTGCTATAGGGTTTATAAGGGGATTATAAAACCTGTATTAAAATATTACATGTTTACCCTGTTTTATCCCTGTTAAAATCAATAAAAATATTGTTGAAGAAAAACAGACAGCAGTAAAGATCCAAAAGGTTCTTACTCCGGCATGGACTAGGATGGTTTAGCACCCTGTTCTGAGAGTGTAGTAAAGGGGACAACTTTATGTTTAAGCTCTACACCCTTATGGCTGTGCCTACATTTTCAAGCATCCACTCTGCTCATTTTCAGGCCGTAAGCTATATTTAATATTAACATTAGTATTTTTAATATTTTTAATTATTCTAACTATCTCATGTAACTCCACACCATGACAGTTAAGTAGCAAAATAGAACCATCTCATTAAAATAATAGCAAAAAAGACACAAGCCACCATGAATATTTAGACTAGTAAAGAGCACCTCTAGCTTTATGAGTGTGACATTTAAACCAATATTGACTTCAGTGCCTAATTGAACACATATGCCAGCATTGAATAAAGAAAGTATAGATGTTTCATGTGACCTTTCACACAATGGAAGATATACATTTACTGTAGGTGTTGCAGATATGAAGCAGCTTTTCAGTGCTGTCATGAGGTTACCTACATGAGCTATGTTGGACTGAACACTGTGTTGGTCATTTCCAATTAAACGTTATATGTAAGCTACTCTGTAAAATTATTTATATTTAAGATTTGTTTCTGTATACGTAACTGAGAAAAATCTGTCATTGGGTATTTTTGAAGAAATACCTGATACACTATAACAATCACAACAGTGTGAGACGACTCCTTCATTCGTCTCTTTTGATAGATTTTTTTTATTTTTAATTTATTTGAATACTTTATTTCGAACCTGAAACAATATAACAAACTAAATAAAATAAACAAGCCTAACGAATATGTTCGAAAAGAAGTAGAAAGAAGTAACCTATTTATCCTGGTCTGGTTTGTCTTGGGATCTAAACCTGGGCAACATTGGGCATGAAGTGGAAATATACCCAGGATGGGGTCTATCACTGAGCAACATTCACACTCGTGCACACTATCTCAGCTAGGGGCAATTTAGAGTAGGCAATCTTTTACCTCCAGAGAACTAGATAAACACTCATGAGGAGTGAGGAGAGCTCCTGACAGACCTCAGGAATGAACCAGAAAAAGTGGAGCTGTGAGGTGGCAACACTAAACATAGCAACTGCATCTCTTAGTTGCATTGAATTTGCGCAGTTATCTTAAAATGGTGCCGATGTGAAAATGTTTATACGTTCAAAGGAATGATACTGTATGAAGCAGGTTGTCTCTGCTGTCTTCTTTTTGCTCTACTTCTGCTTCATTTTCCCAGACTTAAGGGAAAGATGTCCCAAAATTCTCCATATGAAATGAACACGTTATAGAGAAGTGTAATTTTATTTTCAAAAAAATCCTCTACATGAATGTTGTTATTTGTAAAGGGCATCTTTATATATTGTACATGCATTACTAGTCAAAAGTTTGGGCACACTTTCCAATTCCATGATCCTATCTAATTTTATTTTATTTTTTTCTACATTGCAAAACAATGCTGAAGGCATCTAATCTCAATAATCTCCTTTGAACACTTGATATTGAGATGCTACCTATGGTCTGTAAAGCCTTCATAATGGCTTTAATTATGTCCAGACCTCGATGGTTTTCTGATAAATAAGAATAATTAATATACTGTACTGGTAATCTAGCACTTTTTCTCCTCGAGGTGGGTGTAGTTATATGTCTCACTCAACAAAGGCAATCCGTGCAAAAGACTGTTGCAGGCAAAATCGGTGAGCTACCGTTTCTTTCTGTCGAGTCAGCAATAATGTCAAGCCATCGTTCAATACCCCAACACCTTTCTCCCCCCCGCCTTCCAGTCGAAGTGAAATACAGTAATGTTCGCGTAATCCGGTTGAAATTAACATACCTCTACTGCTGTCATAATAGTGATGGACAGATCAACAGTATAATCTGCAGTAAAGTAACTTGACCAACTGGAGCATTAAAGATTGTGTACGACAATGATATAGTATTATTCAAAGAGGGAAATACATGTCAGTATTTAAAGTGACTTTAAGACATTTGTATCGACTTTAATCATGTGGCACTGTTTATAATCATAAGAACACTCCAAGACACCTGACTAACCCTGAATCGAGAAACGGGGAGAGAATCACAATCATACATGCAGCAGAATCTCACTTTATATTTGATATATTTTCTTCCCTTTTCATTCATTTTCTATACCGCTTAATCCTGTGTTCAGGGTCACGGGGGACCTGGAGCCAGGAGACTTCGGGCACTACGCAGGGTACACCCTGGACAGGGTGCCAATCCATCGCAGGGCACATACACACACTCACACACCCAATCACACACTACGGGCCAATTAGCCTAACCTGCATATCTTTGGACTGTGGGAGGAAACCGGAGTACCCGGAGGAAACCCACCAAGCACGGGGAGAACATGCAAACTCCATGCACACAGAGACGGGAATCGAGCCTGGCCGGGGAATCGAACCCAGACCCTGGAGGTGCAAGGCGACAGTGCTAACCACTACACCACCGCGCCGCTTCTTCCCTTTTCTTCTCCCCTTATTTTCTATCAATAATTCAATTATTATAATATTATTATTATTATTATTATTAGTAGTAGTACAGTAGTTGTAGTAGGAGGAGGAGTAGTGTTACTTTTTTTGCTTTCCTTTGTTTCCAGTAGTTTTCCTCAGTAGTGTCACTTTGACTTGAGTTAGATATGTCTAATTTTGTTTAATTTTTTTAAATCTATTTATTTCTGTTATTTTGGGATTTGATTTAATTCTCAGATTTGGCATTACAAGTGTATGCAGGGGGCCTCATACATTCCTTGTTCCACAGCTCCTGCATGACCGCAGCATTGAACATAATATTGCAAGTGTTTTGTTGTATTCTTTCTTAATCATTTATGTTAGCCCCTGAGTGTTCATATGAATATAAATAATATTGTTTTGTGTATGATTAAACTCCATACACAATTTATTTTCTTAGTGCTTCGTCCAAGGATCGTATTTTTAGAATCTCACTCAAGCTTTTCTGAAAGATCGTCAGCTAGGGCTTGTTTGAGGCATTGGCATGTAAAATACATAAACAAGAACTCTGGTTGGCTTGTCATACTGTACAAAGTCCTTTACAGCCCAGGATCAAGCAAATGAAGATTCGCTAAAGATTGATTAAAAATTTTTGTTTTTATAATGTTACTGAAAATTAAAAATAAGTATTATTGAAATATTATGCAAATTTTAAATACCTTATTTTTTATAGACTTACAATGATTGCATATAAAGAAAAATTAATCCTAACACAAACATGAAATTCGGACCTCGGCTCAAAAATAGTTTTTATTGACCTGACCTTTTTAATTCAGGACCCATGCTCTATACAGTATAATCTCCTGCTACACTAATTCACTTGTACCTGCCTTTTACTTGTGCTTGGGAACCATCAAGGTTGAAAGTTTTCCCAGTACCCCATGGCTTTCATCTGACTGCCTGCTTTATGTCCTTAAATGGCCAAAACATGGAAATTGCTTAGACCTAGGTCAAGGATGGATTAACTAAGCATCTCAATCACTCATAGGAATCAGGCATAAAGTTTATTTCGAACTAAAAATATTCTTAGCTCAAAGTATGACATAAATGTTGTTTACTAAGCTTACCTTGTAGTGTTTTGCTGCCACAGGAGGTAGTAAAAAGGATAGAAATAATCAAGGCAAAATTCTGTCCTACTCTTACCTCTAAAGATAAAAAGTGAGTGGAGGCAATTTGTGAAAGCATCGATTCCAACTGTCAGTTTGCCACGTTTACCCCTGAGAAGTGTGAAAAACCGGTACACAGTGTTAATGAAGTGATGGAGTGCTGCTTATAACAGGGAATTTAACAAAAAAGTTGTGTATTCTCAAATTAATATAAAAGCATAATATGTATATATACATTTTATTATTTTAATGTACTGTATGTGCCATGGTTAATGCCCACAACTCCATGAATACAGTTTGTTTTTCATTGATTTCATGCTGTGTGGTGAGGAAATGTATAAATGTGTGCGTGATATTTGGTGCTGTAAGATCAATGTTTGAGTCATTATTTCAGACACTGTCTGCCGTGCCACTGTTTCGAAGCTGCATCTTTGCTGTACAGTAGCAATCACCTACAGAGCTGTACTATGTTGTGGTGGAAATAGGAGTGATTTTCCTATTTTAAGAATGTTGATTAATTGCTCTTGCACGTAGTCCTTAAAGTAGAATCAAAATTTCATCACTTTGAGAATTTTTGGCCAGTGAGGAGCAATTTCCTACTCTGACGCCCTGGACAGTACAAGGGATGTGGCAATAACTCGGTCTAGTTTCTGTAATGAGGAAGTGATGTTTATGAATAATTGTATGTAGAGTTTTGACAGATTTGTCTCTTCTCTTTCTCAATTTATGTACACATTATATAATCAAACATTGTTTCTTTAAAATTAACTTGTGCATTAATTCAACATATGCAGGGCCTTGTGTGACAGTTGCATGTTTTAATATAGTGACCTCACTATATTAAATGTTCTGTGTGGAAATATTTGTCACATTTTTGGGAAGTTGTTTTTTGGACTTTTTAAAAGTCAGGAAAAATTGGTCATTTAAGTTAAAGGTCTTTTTATTGTTTCTCCTTAGCATGACAAACAGCATTCTTATATTATATTTTATGTGAGTGATGGAAACTAACTTGTTCCTGGACATATCACAATTTTAAGCCACTATAAAGGCTCTGTGTTTCACCTGCCATGCAGAAGGCCCTGGTTCGAGTCCCAGCCAGTGCCCAAATTCCAACCACTGGGTACAGTGCCCAAGACTGGATAAAATGGGGGGGGGGTTTGCATCAGGGAAGGCATGCGGCGTATAAATCGGTGCCAAGCTTATATTGTATTTGCGGACAGGATATTCCGCTGTGGCGAACCCTTGCCGGGAGCAGCCGAAAGAACAACAACAAGGTAAACAGACCAATAGTATACTGTGTTATTCTCTAATAAATAAATATTTACCCCTGTAAACATTACTGTGGTCTTTGAGGAGTAAAATGTGTGCTGCTTTTGGAAAATAATCAACCCTGATGTCTGTGGGCCATATCAAACCACCACACAATTAATAATTTTTAGTTTGAAATACATGTCCCGTCTCTTTGCAGTATTTCTTAAAGAAATAAAGAACACTCAGTCAAATTTAATTTATGTTTCGAATCCGTTTTTTCTTTTTTTATTCTGTGCACATTGAAAATTACAAGTCAACAAATCTTGGTTATCAGATGTCCAGTGCAGCAATTGAAGAAAATTAATAACTTCAGAGAGAAAGTGGAAAAAATCAAAGCTCGACATCATGCTCTTCTTTCCCTTCTATAGGGGAAAAAGCATACTGTATAAGCAGCTGTGCTGCCATCTTTTCCACAACATGTTTTCTTCACTACAACTTTGCTTTGCCAGCTCCTCCTGTTTTGTGCTGCCTGGCTACTGAATACATTGCCATCTTTCACAATGACAAAATTTATCACAACTACAGGATCATCTATGGTTCTTAAAACAACCGGTTATGTACCTGCAACAGGTCTGCTTTCAAGAGAGTAAGTGTAACTTTTATCTCAAAGAAACCCACTCAGGACACAGCATACATCAGCAGCTACTGATCACTACAGTTTTTCTCAGTTAGAATCATTATAAAAACTTCCCAACAATACTTTAGACAGATGGTATGTAACTCATTGGTCTAATGGTCAGAGAACCAGTATAAAGATGTATTTATTGATGAAGCATTCAAATCACTTGTATAAGTTGCTCTGGATAGGGGCCAAATGCTGTAAATGTAAATCCGATTTGTCTGTAGTTTCAATTGCCTTTGTCCACATGGGTTGTTGCAGTAACAAGGAACATTTTTGCACTGCAGAGCAGCCATTCTTTCACTGAAAGATTGCAGTATAGCAGTGTCCAGGTCTAAACATATTAATTGCAAAAAGCAGTTTAAAAACCTAAAGACTTTTTAAACTAAAAAAAAAAAGACAGACCACATTGTCACTCCACAGTCTCTGTACTGTCTACAATCAGGTTTTTGTTTACTTGGCGAAACTTTGTAACATCTAAAAAAGAATTACGGTCCACAAGGCAATGGAAAAATAAGACTTGGCAAGCCAACATTTTGGCAGGAGAACATTATTCCCGCCTGTATTGTGTTGGATAGCCTGGCCTTTTAATTGTTCACTTGGTGGACTTCTTTTAAGTAAGATCTTCTAGCACACAAGAATGGAAATGATTACAGCACAAGTGGTGGAATTTGTCACAGAGTTGGTAGGAGAAATGTAATTTAGTTATGTCTAATGTACTGTATAATTTAGTACACATTATACACATTCTTTATAATGTGATAAAATTGGGCACACTGGTCAATAAATATATTTGAAGTGAAAAGAAGCAAACACAGTAGACTTTTTTTTTTAATTGATTTTCTACAAATGGTAGTGTGTATGTGCTTTATATTTGAGGGACCTAAAAAAAGTAGTTGTGGCAAAAGTTTGAAGAGCCTTCCAGCTCTAAAATAGACCCTAATTAATTTCTTTGGCCTTTACTGACTCATTAGGGCTTGTTAGGCTGGAATTCATTAGGAATAACAATTCCAGAGCGTTATAAAATTTCTGACTTTTCAAAGCTTGTGCTAACTGAACAGCCCTGGAAAGGCCATTAAAAGATATTCATCTCACAATATCTGCAGGTCAAATGCCATTAAGAATGGCTATTTAAAGTAAATGTGAAACCTTAGGGCAACATCTGAAAGACAGAGGAAACATTCAGATAGAACTTCCCATATGCTAGCCAGTTCAAATATCAAAGCAATGTCTACAAATGACAGCAAGGACCTGCAGGAAAGTTTAGGGACATGGGCGTGGTGTCGTGGGGTGGTGCACCATTCTTTGATTTGCATTGAAGAGTTATAAAAAAGAAACCTTACCTGCAACCTTATCACAAAAGTGAATATTTGATGTACTGTATGTAGAACAACATCTAAATTAACTAGAAGCATTTTGCCAACATTAGTATAGGGAAATAAAACTCTATTTAGAAATAAAAAAATCAATCACTAACAGGATATGTACACTGTTTAAAAAAAAAAAAAAAAGAGAGAGAGAGAAAAAAAAGCTGCCTCAACGTATAAAAGTTGAGTAATAAGTTGCACAGCCTTTTAAAGTTTACTCAACTTTTAGAGAAACTTGCTGGCCAGATAAAATATTTCACATTGCAGTTTATTGTAGTTGACACAATATGTACTCGGTTTAAAATCTTAAATTGACACAACTCAATTCAAATATTTAAGTCAGCTCAAGTAGTATTGTTTGTGGACTCAATTATATTTTTCTGGGGTTGACTTACCTTTTTTGAGTAGATTTTGCCCATTAATGTACAGTTGTTGGTTCAAGTAATTGTTTTTCTGTGAAAACAAGTTGGACTAACAATACCCCGACTATTAAAACATGCAAACATTACGTAAAAAAACCTCCAAGAACTAATAAATTAAAACGGTGATCTGCATGAATCTACTTTGTTCTTAAAGGTCAATAAAGTCTCCAAGTCCAATAATAATTGTTGAATGGCTTCCGAGGTGTCATTCCAGTCCTTTTGGAATTCAATGTTTAGAGCACAGACCTGACCAAACGTCACTCCTAAAACTGCTGCATAGTCACCCAGGCCCTCAAGGACTACTACACCTCGCTTGTCTAGAAGCTGTAAAAAGCCATCCTCCACCCCTCTGACTTAATCCTCCTGATTAAAGAAACAAGAGGTCTTATAAAGACAAAGATAAATGAATTTTAGAGAATATCTAGTTATGATAAAGATATTAATAGGGCTATATAGCACCAGAGCAACATTTATCTATTTGAGGTTTTTACAGTATAGAGGACAAAATAAACAGCAGTTTATGAAAAGAATTCCTTGCCAAGGTATCTAAGCTGTCAAGTAATTGTTACAAGGGGCACAAGAAACATGGTACATGCAGATGGAATAGATTTCCAACAGATTTAAGCAAATGTGACCTAAACATGTTTCAAAATGCATTCTTAAAATTTTGTCAAAGAATAGAATAACTCCTAACTGGCAAAAAAATACTTAGAAATGGTGGTATATCTGAAAGAATTTCGGTACGAACATGTCAACTTTTTGCATGCATTTATTTTGTAAGTTGTTAATATATAAGGTTACTATTGTTTGTAGAGTTTCATATAATTTAAAAATATAAATCAACAAAATGCGTTCTTCGGCCAGGGGTGATAAATCCTTTGCACACAACTGTATACCTGCTGTAGCCAGACTGACCTCATGACATGATGCTGTTGTTTAGTTCAGGTAGTTAAAATCTAAAGTTCAAAAAGGCTTACAGTATGTAATCACAACTGAGTTTCAATGACTGGACTAGCAGGAAGATGTACAGTACTTGCTTATATCCATATTTGCAGTTTTAAGGTTAAATTAAAGTTAAAGTTTTTAAATTTGTAATCTGATAGGCAAGCTGGTATTAAGATAATCACTAGCAAGATTTCACAAGTCTTTGTTTGATTTTAGAGTTTGGAAGTGCTAAATTGTATACAAAATAGTTAAGTTTACACCATGGATTGATATCATAATTTGTTACGGAAGTGTGCCAAAGCGCTTGCGTATCAAAGCGAATTTCCCCATAAGAAATGATGGAAACTCAGATAATTTGTTACACAACCCAAAAATATTTATATAAAAATTAATACAAAAAATAAAACTAATTACCATGCACTTTACCTTTTGAAAAGAATTGTATCTGGTGTTAGATGAGAGAGAGGAGCAGGAGGAGGACTGTGTAGGATGACTTTCACTCTCTCTCTCTCTCTCTCTCTCACACACACACACACACACACACACACACACACACACACACACACACACACACACACACACACACACTCTAACTGAATCAAATGTTAAAAACTGGAATTTTTAACAAGGAACCTCTATAATGACACTTGCTTTTGCCTTCTTTTGAGGATTGATCTGCCGCACTGCTACAGCCTTTTTAACTTTTTTTTCCCCCCTTCATGGGGTCTGTTGTTTCAGTATACTAACTAAAGAACAGTCACTACACTTGGACACAAAAGAAAAAAATGCTTTATGCGCACACACATGGTCATAATATTATAGTAAACAGCACAAATGTTGACTATATGACTACTTAAAAAATATTTATAAAAATATTGTGACTACTGTATAATCAAATAAAAGCAAACCATTTTCCTTGCTACTCTTGGTTTGAGCCCTGGATTTTACTTGTGAGGATTACATTTGTTGTTAAATAGGCTTAAACCATCATGAAGACCATAGTGTTACTGCACAAGAAGTCAACATACTGTAGCTACATTGGAACATCCAAGTAAAAAAAGAAAGCAACCCCTTGTGTGCTTGGGCAGGTCAGCCAAGAAAATCATTATCAGCTAATAACAAACGAGAGTTGTCAAGAAATATCCCAAAATCACGTTCCATGTGGCATCACTACAGGGCAGGAGTGAAGGTTTACAATCCTCCATTTAAAAAAAGACTTATATAAATATAGAGCTTAATACCCCAACATAGAAACAACAGGCCAGATAGTAGTTGGCAAAGAAATGGAGAGATGAGCCACCATCTTTTAGGTTGTTTAACATGTCTAGATGTACAATAAATATCAAGAAGTGAAAACTACAGTGCTGTTCCATACTGTATGTATGCTTTGAACTTTCTTTGTGTAACATTTTTGTTCCAATGTTTGCAGAGTTGACTGTAACATTAGATTTTCTATTATAATTGTTTTAAATCTCAAAACAAGCTCCATGAAGACATGGTTTGGAAAGCTGAAGTCCACAGCTCAACACCACTGAACACCTTAGAGATGACCTGAAAAGCTGACTACACCCCAGGCCTTTTCACCCAACATTATCTCTGACCAATTTAATTAAATTTATTTATTTCCCCCTCCTTTCATGGGTTCAAAACAGGCACGTGTGTTTGCTGCTCAGGTGTCCCTACTTTTGGCCATGTGGTGTATTTGTGGGGAAAAATATGAAAAGGTAGAAAATCTAACCTAAATAAATGCCGTTCAAAAGGAATTGGCTGTTTTTAAAAATCAAGATTTTGAGCACAAGATGTCTTTGATGTGTCAGGGTCTATGGTAGTCCCCAGTTTCAACACTGATATACATTTCCTGAACCCCACTATATTTACAAACATTTGTGCAAATACTGTATGCTGCATGAGTATTGGTGACCTGTCTGCTGAATAAGTTTAATGTAAATATATAAACCCTCTGGCAGACTACTAGCTATGTGCGTTCTTTATGTAGTGTGTGTGTGTGTGTGTGTGTGTGTGTGTCTCTCCCTTTCGGCTTCTCCCACTACCCTATTTTTAATCTATTTCACTCCCCCTCTCTATCTTATTCCTTTATGTGCCTCCCTCGATTCTTTTTATTTATTTATTTTTTTTGACTACTGGAAGAATTTGTTCACTCTCCAGTGCCTGTTGTTTGTACCAAGCTTCCTACAGTGCATGTGATTTCTGTGTGACAGGTATTTACAGTCGGGAAATGACACTTAAACACGTCCCTGCTTACACATATGTCTAATCGTTTGGCACTAGAAGGTTTGGTTATTTTTGTTCCCACTTCACTTGGTTTTGTATAGAAGTTTATACAAGCAGATCTTCCTTCCCACCACTGGAGACGTGTTCACTCAAGTGTTGAGACTGACAGGCGAGTGGCTCACCAGAGGCAGTCCCATCCTCTTTGTCATCCCTGTCACTTTCATTCTCTCCATGAGACGCATATCTCTGTACTGAGTTATATAAGCCCATCTCTTTGGTATTCAGTGTTGGTGAGTCATGGTGTGGTGCAGCGAGAGGAAGGGTGTACGGTGTCAAATTACGTACGCGCACACATAACGGGATGCTGAGGGAGAGAAAGAAAAGGGATCTTTAACCTCTCTAATCTAATGAGACTTGCTTTTGCTTTACACACGCGCACAGGTGTGATAAACAGTACACGTGCGCTGTACACACGCATCTGTATGCGCGTGTGTACAGCATGTCTCATTAGAGAGGTTAAAGATCCATTTTCACTGCTCTGTGGCGATTCTTTTTAAAGGTAAAGTGCAGGTTAATTTGTTTTATTTTTACTTTACATTCTTGTTTATTGTTCAGATAAAACAGTGTTTCCGTCGTGCGTGCATATGTGTGTGAAAAGTATGGAATAAAATCACTGTCAAAGGTGTGTGTGTGTGTGTAATTCTGTCTTTTGTCTGATATGGATTCCAAAATCTACGGCCACGGCAGCTTACAGAAATTAGATTTTGTGTGTTTGATACAATCTACGACTCTGACCGTTTACAGACACACAACTCGTTTTTACCACTCCTCTGTTTCACGGACGAATTGCGAAATTACGCCCACGAATGCTGTGTGTAACACCACCGTCAAAAATACGTCATCAAGGCCACATGCACAGGCATTACTATCCGAGGGAAGAGGAATCGATTCGGCGCATACACCCCGCCACCGTTTTAAACCACTGGCGCCAAAATGCCAGATCAGCAGCCGAGCGCTCTCTCATAGTCTCAGGCAAGTTTTTTTATTTTTTTTCCCACAGATTTGGACATGTTTAAGAGAAGTAAAATTACAGAGATGTTTTAACTAGGGCTGCAACTAACGATTATTTTGATAATCGATTAGTTGGCCGATTTATTGTTTCAATTAATCGGATAAAGCTAAGCGCTTCTTTAATTTGATGTTTTGCTTATAATTATATATAAAACCATACCAACATTTGTTTTGTTTTTAACAATAATTGCAGATGGCAAGTTGACTGTTTTTATTTATATATATATATATATATATATATATATATATATATATATATATATGTATGTGTGTGTGTGTGTATATATATATATATATATATATATATATATCATATATATATATATAAAACTGTCAACTTGCCATCTGTATACATACATTATATGTATATCGATTAAATCGGATAAAAGCTAGACTTTTATCCGATAAAAGCTAGACGCTTTAATTTGATTAAAACTATATCTTAACTATATAAAACCATAAATCAGGGTATTATTTACTGTATGTATAAAAGTAAACTTTAAAAAATGCAATAGCCACATAGTTTAATTATCTTTAATTTTGACATTTAAATCTTATTTTATGTAAATCAACATTTTTGTTTTTAACAATAATTGCAGATGGCAAGTTTACAGTATAGTTTAAAACAAAAATACATTCAGTTGTTAAGAATGACTTAAATTAATTCAACTTAAGAAGAAGAATAGACTTCTAGATTATGATATTTTTAATTGAAGTGTCTACTACATCCTTTTCATGGTTTATACATTATTTCGATCCTCTCGTGTATTTTATCCTTTTTTTTTTTTTTTGTCTCAATAAAAAAATATAATAAAATAAATACTAGACATTCTCGTAATACGGCGACGTAGGGAGAGAAAAAAAACTCGCCGCTACTGGGTTCACTCTGTTTATTTTGCCCTTTCCCCGCATTTCCCTCTGTACAGCATGTAGGATTATGGGATATATCCGGTCCTCCGAAGTGTAAAATGAACGTGAAGAAAACGCACTAGAAGTGTTTTCCTCGCGTTCGTTGGTATTTGAACGCATAGAAAAAGCTGCATGCAACTTTTTATTTATTTATTTATTTTTACCCTGTATAACCGTGCAGCCGGACAAACACACGTCACCAAAGCCCGTGTGAACTCTCTCACTGACTCCTATGTGTAGAAAACCCTCAGCGCTTCATCCGCGCTCACCGGACACTACGACCGGCAGAAAAACGGTTGATTTTAACGCCCGATAAGAGGCTTTTAATGTAAATTGCTCCCATACCTTGGAGGACTTGGGCCGTGCGCTTTTTCCTGCAAACGCTTGTGTAACCTCCATTGCGCGAGCGGCTGTGTATCTGTGTGTGTATTTGTGCATCTTGTGGTCACGCGCCTCAATAACGTGAGCAGCCCAACTAATCGATAACTGCATTCGTTGACAACGAATTTCATTATCGATAATTATCGATTTTATCGATTAGTTGTTGCAGCCCTAGTTTTAACTGTAGTAGGTAAGATTTTAGGAGTTTAAAATGGAGGCGGGGTGTATGCGCCAAATCGATTCCTCTTCCCTCAGACAGTAATGCCTGTGCATGTGGCCTTGATGACGTATTTTTGACAGTGGCGTAACACACAGCATTCGTGGGCGTAATTTCGCAATTCGTACGTGAAACAGAGGAGTTGTAAAAACGAGTTTTGTGTCTGTAAACGGTCAGAGTCGTAGATTTCAGAGTTGTATTGTATCAAACACACATCTCGTATCTGTAGGCTGTCGTGGCCGTAGATATTGGAATTACACACACACTTTTTTTTTTTTTTTTTTTAAACACGATTATTTTTGACAGTGACTTTATTCCATACTTTTCACACACATGTGCACACGATGGAAACACTGTTTTATCTGAAAAATAAACAAGAATATAAAGTAAAAATAAAACGAATTAACCTGCACTTTACCTTTAAAAAGAGTGGAGGAAGAGTAACTGTGTAAGACGAGAAGGGGGACACGGGAGCTTACTTTAGATTCTCACACACACACACACACACACACACACACACACACACACACACACACACACACACACACACCTTCGCGCACAAACGGAAACACTTGTCTGTCTGGATTTATTTTTACAAGTGAACTATGAAGTCCAGTAGGGCTGCACAATATTAGGAAAATATGCGATATTGTTGTTGAATACTGCGATAACGATATTTCTTGCGATATAACATTTCCCTAGAGAAATGCATTTTTTAAAATTATTATTATTGCCTATTTTTTAAATTATTTATTTATATGTAATGATCATACTAAAATAAACAGGTAATAGATATTCGTCTGATGTAATTAAATTCAGGCTAAAAAGAAACTATACGTCAAGGAAGTTGCAAATATTTAGACTTCAAAACACTATGAATGACTTAAAACCCTCAGCAGATATTCTGACTTCTGGTTTGCTGTTACTATAAACCTGCCAACACACTATGAATTACTTTCAAACATGACTTTTTATTTACATGTAACCATACACTCATCAATAGTGTCTTAAAACAAGAGCATCTTTTAAACTAAATATTCTCTTTGGCTTGCCTGTTTTTTTTAAATAAAAATAAATATTATTATACAAAAAAAAATAATAAAATACTATTTGTCACACGCACGCATGCACACACACACTCGCTCCGCGACCGGCACTAGGACCCGGAAGTAATGCGGACGCGAACCCGGAAGTATAAGAGGAGTAAACAAACCATTGCATAGAGCTTAGTCACCGAGTTCGCCATGTCGGTTCAGATTGTTTACTTTCTGATTCGAGTGTGTGTTTATAGGACGCGGGTTAAATGTGTGTTTTTCCCTTGCTCCCCTTCTGTGAGAGTCCTTAAACTAATTCGCGTGGTTATCCTGCCTACTCGCTTGCTTCCACGTTTGGGTTTACCGTCCACGCTACAAAGGGCTAACGGCTAATCGCTAAGTCTTCTGATCATCCAGGGTTAGTTCGCGACAGAATGAAGTAAAAAGATATAAATTATATATATATAAAAAAGATATAAGCGGGTATAAACATACAGGGCCCATCTGATTGGTCAAATTTGGACACACAAATGCTTGGCAAATAAAGTATTTATTGCAACTCTTTGCGATATGGTTATCGCGCATGCCATTATCGCGATAACGATATTTTTTCGTATTATCGTGCAGCCCTTAGGTCCAGTACTATAAATATGCTCAGCTATTTAGAATTTTCATCCATGTTGCTTCCTGGATGAAGGGACAGTACAAAAACACATACAGAGGAGGCTGGGCAATTAGTCCTAAATAAATAAAAACCAACAAATATAAAAATTGCCCAGCCCTACTAGAGTATACTAGAGTTCTATATTAACCCAAACCGAAAATTAAAAAGGTAAATCTAGTGTAATATTTGCATCGGTAGTATATTATGACCCCCCAAAAAAAAGAAGTCAAAGTAAATGTTATTGCTTTCTTGTAAAGCAGAAAGCAGTCCATGATGAGACAGAACAAGTTAGAGGTACAGAAAGAGGCATTTTACAAGTTTTACAGAGATATATGATTTTATGAGTATATGATTTTAAAATGCCTCCTAATCAAACAGTAACAGAAGTGGCAGTTTACAAGCCACTAAACTGTAGGGTCGAGGGACTAACTTGCCTTAACTAAATGGATGATGATTAACTTTTACTAGAAGCATGGAAAGAAAGAAATAGCTGTACATGCTGTAGAGCAGCTCATCTGTGACACATACTGGCAGGGGTGGGGAGGGTTGCCAGCTGTAATGACTCATTTTTCTTTACAGATGATACAGATGACAGCAGTGGAATCAGTGCATCAACCCTGGTCTCGTTTTGCATTTAACGTTAGAGTGCCCTTTCTTTTCTTCTCTTAATGTTATGGCAAAGAAATGCATGCATCAATGTAGGGCTGCAACAACGAATTGATTAAATCGATAAAAATCAATTACTAACAGAGTTGGCAATGAATTTCATAATCGATTTGTTGTGTCGCACGATGCGGAGACATTTGATTATTAAAAAAAACTTTAGTTGAGCACACTCGGTCTCGCGCACTGATGCTGGCAGAGTTCGTCGCCTCATACACATGTACTGTATAATTGTGACCATGTGTATGTGCATAAAACATGTTTTATTTTGTGTCTGTATGCGTGTGTGTAAAAAAAGCAAAAGCAATTCTCATTAGAGAGGTTAAAAATCAGTTTTCTCTGCTCAAGGCTTAGTCTCCTCACTGCCTGCTTTGTGTGTCTGTGTGAGCGCGCGTCTTTGGACACTGTGAGACACGCACACACACACACACACAGTCTTTCTCTCTGCTCTACACAGAAACATTGCTCTGTCGCGATTCTTTTCAATGGTAAAGTGCAGGTTAATTTGTTTTATTTTTACTTTACAGCAGTCAGTCCATTAGTGTGTTTTTAAATGCTCATAATCCAAGGTTCCACTGTATATATTTGGCAAATGTAAAGCATACACATGTTTTTTGTGTTAGTCCATTTTTTTTAATTATTTTTAATAAAAAATTTTTTTTAAATTATTATTATTATTATTATAACAGCTCAAGGAGCAACTTGTTTGTGCACTTTCTAGAGATTTAGTTCTAGACTTTTTAGTTAGAAATGAATGCCTTTTTTTGTTTTTTATCCAATTCATCGATAGATTAATCGATTATTAAAATAATTGTTAGTTGCAGCCCTACATCAATGATCATTTCTCATCATTGGTGCAGACAATTTAGAGATAACCCCTGTGATACGTCATCACGCTGCATTCAACAGCTGAAAAATCGCCATCGGAAAGTACATCCAAGAGTGTGTTAAAAATGCGCCAAGGTATTAATGTTTGGTGTCGGTATTGGTCAGTGGTTAAAAGAATGGAAAATATTTCAACCTTTTGTGGCATGGTAGAGCAGTGGGTAGTGTTTCTTTTTTTAATATCTCTGCAGCATCCTGTGTTATATTTGGTTTTGCTTGCTGTCAGTGTGCAGCTTTTGTTTTAACATGGGTTGCCTCCCACTTGCCAAACACATAACAGTGGGTGGATTTATCAATGCTAAGTTGCTGGAAGGTGTGTATAATGTGTATGACTGGCATTCCATTTAGAGTGCATTCCCACATCCCACCACAACAAAGATCCTGATAAAGATGTTACTATAAATGAATGAATAAACAAATATATTTAAAGATAAACACATATAGTTGATTATTAGATGCCTTTAACAACTGGCTACAAAGATTTCCATAGGAACATCATGGTGTACAGCAGCAACTTGATGCAAAAGCTTGTTTATTTGGGCATATAATGGGCCAATTAAGGAACAACACAAAGCGGTTGACTCACACCCCTCTCTGTTTACTCTCCTGTCTTTATACAGTAATGATCAAAGGCAATATGGTCAGGTGTGGAATAGGCAGTCTGTGTGATTCAGTGCTAGATGTTGATTTGTCTCAGATGATTGGCTGTGAAATGCTGTTCTGGCAAGTGCTGAATTGTAGCCATCATTGTTTGTGCAGACATTGCACTGCCAGATACAGTTGTGGTGTTAATTTTCAAAAAAAAACAATTGAACTTGCATTACTTTAAACCAGAGTGTGAACTCTGCACAAACATTGTGAAAGTATAAGTATTAAACTGTTTTTCATCATATTCTGACTTTTTGTGAGTTTATACCATGTTTGCATTTTGTGTAGTCAGTTTTACTTTATATTTTTCTGGCATCAACACATACACTTTGAAAATACCTTGCATAAATCTTGTGCACGTTTAAAATATGGAAAACTTGTTGTTCTTGAAGTATTTATTTAAAAAGCTTTCTCCCGCTCATTAAGAGAGTCAATCTATGTTGTTTCCTACTACAGCCAAGTTATCTGCACTTTGTCATGCCGTGACAACATAATGTGGCATGTCTGCCTGCTACATCTCTGACAGCTCACATTTGTCTCAGTTTTATGTGAGGAATAATTTATTTGTCAGTAATGTAATAACATGCAACCACAAAGACAACCTCACATGGCTTTATATGTCTTAATCAAAGTAAATAGGTGCACAGAAATACACGGTCATAAAATATAGAGAAGGTGCTGCTATCTGAAGGACGAGGCATGACCATCAGAGTGAATTCTTATACACAGTGTCATTCTCGATTTCACACAAACAGATCTGCCATAGCGCGTGTCCGTTCAATCAATATTTTAGAGACTGATATAGACACACACACATATATATATATATATATATATATATATATATATATATATATATATATATATATATAGATATATATATATATATAGATATATATATATATATATATATATATATATATATATATATATATATATAGATATATATATAGATATATATATATATATATATAGATATATATAGATATCACACACACACACACACACCGAGTTGGTCCAGGTTACCTGTAGGTGGTTAATGACTTTACACAGAAATTTCTTAATTGCCATTCCCATTTTCAGTTTTTGCACATTATACAAGATGCTAATTATTCGTCTCCTTATGTCTACTTCAAAAGACATGTTAAAAGTAAATGACGGCAAACTGATTGTGTGCATGCTCAGTATTAGGGGGTACCGGATTTCTGAGTGTAAGGTTTGGAAATTCTGCAAAAACTGGTGTGAAAGTAAAGAATATAGTAGTTACTCTGGATCTAAAGCATATGAGTTCTTACTGTTTACTTAATACTCTGCTTTCCAGTAGATATAAAAAGTCTAGACATTCCTGTTAAAATTGTTGGTTATTGTGATGCAGGAAAAAAAGGAAGAAATCATGTCAGATATTCTTTTCACCTTTAATGTGATCTAGCAACCAAGAAAATTCAAATGAAAAGAGAATAGAGAAAAGTATGCACACCCTTTTTTTTAATGGGGTATGTGACTGTGCTCTGAATTAACTAATCACATTCAAACTCATGCACAAATATAGTTATCATACACCTGCCATTAATGAAGTAATTTGAAAGAGGAGAGAGACGGTGTGAGGGAGAGAGACTAATGATGTCACTAAGGAGAATTTACAAATGAGTACCAACATTCAGGGGCAGATGATTTGATTACATTGATTTTTTTTTTTTTTTTTTTTTTTTTTATAATGCAAAGTAACATTACTTGCCTTGTATAATCAGTTTAGTACACAGTTTAGCCACAGAAATGCATCTGTCTTTACATAGTTCAGTCAAATAAAAATGTCCCCATTAAAACTAACCTTACATGCACAATACTACAAGAGTGCTTCATATTTTAAACCATCTGTAGGATTGAAGTGACAATATCGTGCTGATAGACGTGTCTGTAGTGCCAATGCCAGATTCTCCTCACTTACATTCTCACCTTCTTTTCCCTCTTTCTCTCTGAATCGTCTTTCAGTCTAATAGATAACTAAAGGATTTTTGGCTCTTCACATCTAGATGATTCACCTGCAGTCTTGCTCTAATGGCATCACCTGGCTGCAATCACTAACACTACAGACTCTGCATAATTGAACGTTGCGCACCTTTAAAAGTTGCTTGTTAAACAAATGTATGTTCTTGCATAACATGAATATAATAATACACAAAGTTTAAACACAAAAATCAACCTGTGGCATCCCGGTATTTTCTATACATCAAAAATAAGCATTGCCTGAATTTGAATTATTTTTTAATAGCAAAGAAAACCTAATAGTACACTAAAGTACATTATAATAATTTAAAATAATGACCATGTTGGCATGATTCATTCAGACTTTTATCAGTATGTAATGAAGCAATACTCTACCGTATTTAGCTTGCAACAGAATAAAACACTGCAAATTTAAACACATACGTTATTCGCCAGAGGGATATTGTTTAGGAAGCAAAGTCCCAACGAATTTTACACCAATGCTACGTCTCAAATTCCATTTGGCAAGACCTAAAACTTGTAAAAAAAAAAAAAAAAAGATTTATTGGACGTCATTGATGTAATATTTTCATCGATGTAACTCCTAGAATGTCCGAGGTCATTCAGCTCTCTGTAGCTCAAATGTGTTTTTGAATCCTACTGTCTTCACTATAAGAAGTATAGCCTCATATCTGCTCTTAATTTTTAAACCTCGATAACAATACTGTATCTGTAGCATCCTTGTTGTAGGCCAGTGTGGTGGTGTGTGGTGTTGATCAGTTGATACCTGTACAGGACTTTGCAGGAATGGTATTTCCCATTGCATGTGCTTTTTTTTTTTTTTTTTTTTTCTTTTCTTTTTTTGACAAACATGGTGTGGGCGCTGAGGCAGCATACTTGCAGCATACTCGTGTTTATCAGCAGAGAGCAGACACAAGCTCCAGGCAGACAGAAGTCGTGACAGTTCTCAGGGACAGTGGGCTGTTCCTCCATCACTCTTCCTACCAATCATCATCTCTGCTCCTCTATTTGATTACCTCCATACTAAGAAGCAGAGTAAGTTATAGAAATATAACAGTGAGCCAGATTGCAAGATCCAAATATCATATAGTTGCCGCAGATGTACCTTCACTGTAAGAATCATTCAGCGTTAGACAGCAAAGTAAGCTGAAATTATTTAGGAGTATATTTAGAATGAGTTAACATCTCTCTGTATCTTAGTTATGTGTTTTCCTATAAATGTCCTGAAGATTTCGTCATTCATTTCTGTGCATTCAGATAATTAATACGAGAACTACTACTGTATAACGTGTGAGCATTTGTTGTGACCGATACTGGCAGGTCATTTCGACATGAACTTCTTTTCATGAATGTTTAATAAAATCATAATTTTAAAGTGGAGAAACTAATTAAAATCTGTGACTTAATATATAAATATATATATATATATATATATATATATATATATATATATATATATATATATATATATATATATTTATAAATACAATTTATTTATTTATGTCGGGATTGTGAGACTAGGACCATGATATTAACTTGTCCTGGGGGCGAGGGCTTATTTTATTCTCATCCTGTCAAACGCATGTCTACCAGACACTAATACACTCAACGTTCCCACAACAGTGGAAAAAGACCAAAAGCAGGCTATAAGCTTTTATGAGCTTTTAATCCTAGTAATATGTACAGTGCTGCTGCCTCTCATTTTAACACATGCAGAGTGAAACAGAAGATGCAAGAGAAATTAGCACAGGCTGTGTCATACAGAACTGTTAAAAATTTAGATAGCAAACTAGGGCTGCAACTAACGATTATTTTGATAATCGATTAGTTGGGTGATTAATTTTTCCGATTAATCGGATAAACCTGAACGCTTTAATTTGATGTTTTGCTTAACTATATAAAACCATAAATCAGGGTATTATGTATAAAAGTAAACTTTAAAAAATGCAAAAGCCACAGAGTTTAATGATCTTTAATTTTGACATTTAAACCTTATTTTATATAACTCAACATTTTTGTTTTTAACAAAAATTGCAGACAATTTGACAGTAAGTTGACAGTATATATATTTAGTTTAAAAAATACACTGTCAGTTGTTAAGAATGACCTCAATTTTAAATTCTCTTAAATTAATTCAACTTAAGAAGAATAATAGACTTCTAGACTTCGGTTTATACATTATTTCGATCCTCTCATGTATTTTATCCTTTTTTGTTGTCTTAAGAATAAAAAAAAAAAAAAAAGAATAAATATATATATATATATATATATATATATATATATATATATATATATATATATATATATATATATATATATATATATATATACATACCATTTTGCTACACTAGATATTAATCTTATTGTTTTACACATTCTCGTAATGTAGGGAGAGAAAAAAACCCCGGGCTACTGGGTTCACTCTCTTTATTTAGCCTTTTTTCCGCATTTCCCTGTGTATAGCGTGTAGGATCATGGGACATATCCGGTCCTCCGAAGCATAAAATGAACACGAAGAAAACGAACTCGAAGTGTTTTCCTTGTGTTCGTTGGGATTTGAACGCCAAGAAAAAGCTGCATGCAGCGTTTTTTTCTTTTTACGCCGTATAACCGCGCAGCCGGACGAACTCACGTCACCAAAGCACGTGTGGACTCTCTCGCTGACCTTTTTTTTTTTTTTTTTTTTAGTTGTGGCCAATTCCTCCCCGTCGCTAGGGGCTCCCACATGTGTAGAAAACCCTCGGCGCTTCATCCGCGCTCGCCGGACACTACGAACGGCAGAAAACCGCTCGATTTTAACGCCTGATAAGAGGTGTTTAATGTAAATTACTCCCATACCTTGGAGGACTTGGGCCGCGCGCTTTTTCCTGCAAACGCTTCTGTAACCTCCATTGCGCGAGCAACTGTGTATGTGTGTCTTTGTGCATTTTGTGGTCGCGCTTCTCAGTAACGTGAGCAGCCCAACTAATCGATAATGGCATTCGTTGACAACGAATTTCATTATCGATAATTATCGATTTTATCGATTAGTTGTTGCAGCCCTAGAGCGAACACACAACTGTTTTTATTGTCGGATCATTGATTTTGTTCATTTTGTCTGTATTTGTGCTTTGAAATCTCTTTATAGCTGCTGTTAGGAAGTCGCTCAAGATATACCTATCATTATTGCCAAATTGCACTCGGATGATGTGCTCACACAGCGTTCTGTATAACAGAACAGTTTGGAGTGCAATTTGCCAAGCATCAGTGCAAATCATACACCAGTTTGCCATAACAATAAATTCTAGTATTGTGTAGGTTCTTTTTGTTTCACCAAACAACTCTAACCCATCAAGGCAAGGACTCCACAAGACCTCTGAATGTGTACTGTTGTGTCTGCCACTAAGCTATTTGCAGAACCTTTAAGTGGCAAGGTGGGGCAATTCATGGATCTGTAATACACTGTGTTCTGATGACTAATTCTCCTTCCTTGGACTACTTTTGGTACTGTAGGTACCACCACTGCACACCAGGAAGACACCAGAAGGCCTGCTGTGGAGATGCTCCAACCTAGCTTTCTAGCCATAACCATCTGGCCCTTGTCTCTGAGATCCTTATTTTTGTCCATTTTCCTGTTTCGATCACATCAGCTTTGAGAAATAACTGCCTAATACATCCCTCCAAATGACACTTATATGTCATGTATAAATGACACTTTAATGGTTTATAGATCAAAATTTAATTTAATAGAGAAATGTAAGACAAGTTGCTGTTCACTTACTGTATGTTAGCATTAGAATAAACAATTGTGTTCTCTCTCTTACACACACACACACACACACACACACACACACACACACACACACACACACACACACATTTGTACAGTCTTTTAAACATTTAAAATTTTATTGTTTTCTCTAATTTGGTAAAAAAAAAAAACATAATTGTAATTTTAAGGTTTAACATTTGATTATAAAACATTGTCATGTTTTTTCATGTGCTCCATCACTGATTCTAAATTTTTAGTCATATATGTAGATCAAAATTTGTACAAACCACACGATACAGGTTATTTGGTTAAAGTAGAAATTATTTTGAACACACAGATGAACTTTCCTCTCACAGTGCAATAAAATGATTGATTGACATTTTGAATTCTTTTTCACTTTCCTATTGCTACAGACTTTCTGTTCTATCTTGTTTTCCATGGTGTGATAAAACCCCAGGGGTCTGTAATGTTAAATTGGTTCTGGACTGTGATCAGAGTGGATTGAATTTTCCTCGTTTTGAATTGTATTTTATGGCAGCCCAATTTAGATTCCTCACCCATGTACAACATTTGATAAGGGCCCTCGCTTAATACTGATCTCTATGCAGGTTATGATTAAAACAGTGATATTAAGGATATGTTGTTGCGATGTAAAATCAACAGCAACTATCACATAACTATTTGTTTTGTTCAGTTTTGGTCTAAATTATTTGGACCTGAAGATGGTTTGAAAATTACTCTTTTAAAAAAGTTATTATAACATGTATTTTTTTGCCATTTGTACAGTATAGCTTAGACAGAAGTATAACCTGTGCAGTAATTACTTTTATTTTTTAGTAGTTGTAAGTGCCAATATCAAAACCTAATGTACTGTACCTTCTGTCACCTACATGCGACTCAGTCATTCTGACGAGCCACTGTATAAATCTATCACTTGGATGTGTAAAATTCTTATTGAGAGTCATTTTGTTCCTAACCCAGATAATTGTGTGGCAATTTTGTTACAGCTACCTAGAATTATAAAGCCTAAAGATTTACTGTATATGTATTCAGCTCTACCCATTACCAACCAGATTGCACAAATTCAGCCTAGGTTTATCACCCCCGTTTTAGTTGTGGTGCAGCAGAAGGAATGGTTACACAAAAACTAACCAACCATCCTAATACATACTGTATCATAAGGCTTGGCATCAATAGGATTTGAATTTGTGACCTCAGTATGATCATTTGAATGTTTTTTTTTTTTTTGCACCCAATTTCTTTATTTAAATGTAGATCCACTAGTATGTACTCTATGCTAATAGTTAAATTTCTATTTAATTCAGTTTTATTTATATAGCACTTTTAACAGTGGTCGCAAAGCAGCTTTACAGAATAAAAAAAAATATATACTGTACGTTATTGAGTTTGAAAAGTGGGGGAAATGTGTACTCATTCATTCATTATACCGCTTAATCCTGTGTTCAGGGTCGCGGGGGACCTGGAGCCTATCCCAGGAGACTTCGGGCACTAGGCGGGGTACACCCTGGACAGGGTGCCAATCCATCGCAGGGCACACACACATACACACACTCACACACCCAATCACACACTACGGGCAATTTTAGCAACGCCAATTAGCCTAACCTGCATATCTTTGGACTGTGGGAGGAAACCGGAGTACCCGGAGGAAACCCACCAAGCACGGGGAGAACATGCAAACTCCATGCACACAGAGACGGGAATCGAGCCTGGCCGGGGAATCGAACCCAGACCCTGGAGGTGCAAGGCGACAGTGCTAACCACTACACCACCGCGCCGCTTGGAAATGTGTACTGTACATTATAATTATTAAATCGTCCCTGGTGAGCAAGTCAAGGGCGACGGTGACTAGAAAAAACACCCAGAGATGGCAATGGGAAGAAATCTTGAGAGGAACAAGACTCAACAGGGAACTCGTCCTCATTTGGGTGATAACGGACAGTTGGAATTGATTTGCTGTCATACTGTGTGTTAGGAGGCTGGAAGTTCAGTACAACAGGAGAGGTGTTTAAGTTAATATGGAGTTCGCTTTCGTTATTGGAGTCTCAAGTACAAAATTGTTTGAGGGGATTTTAGTTCTAAAATATGGCGTGACTATAGTCACAATTCATCAGAGAACAGCTGTCCGCATTAGCCGAGTCTAAGACCATCTTCTTGGTCAAGTGGAACCACACACACACACACACACACACACACACACACAACAGGCATCTCAAGCATATCAAAATAGGGCTGGTGGATCATAAAATTTTAGCACATTATTCATATACTGTGGTACGACACCATTTTGAGCTTTATAGATCAGAAGTAGTATTTTAAAATCAATACGAAATTTCACTGGGTGGTGCAGTGTGGATAACATCCTGTAGAGGTGATGGGCTCATATTTTCTGGTTCTAGTGAGGACTCTGCTGCCTTCTGGAGCCTGTTTATGCAGCAGGCAGAACATCCACACAGCAAGGTGTTCGAATAATCCAACTTAAAGATGATAAAAGCATTAACATTTTATTCTGCATCGGTTAATGACAATATATTTCTTATCTTGTCAATATTTCTACGATAAAAGAATGCTGTCCTGGTAGTATTATCTGCACGAGCTTCGAATAAAAGACTGGAATCTATAATCACACCAAGGTCTTTTACTGTTTTACATGTAGAAACCGAAAGACCATCCAGGGTTACTGTGTGATCAGAAAGCTTACGTCTAGGTGCATACGGTCCTAGTATAGGTACTTCAGTCTTGTCAGAATCAAGCGGAATCATAAAGATTATATCCAAAAGTCCTCACCAGTGTGTCCCAGTTTTTTTTTTTTTTTTTTTTTTTTTTTTTTATTTAATTTTTTTTTAATGTATGATGTATCTGAGCTATTCGCACTGTCCGTATGTAGCAGGTACCATATGTGTATTGTTTAGTGTAACCTCTTAGAAAACAACCTGTAATTTTTTTATTTCTCATAATAGGATTTTTTGCCTCTATTTCTTTCTCCTGATTTTTTTCTGAGTTTTTTTCCCTCTAAAATCACTGCCATGTAGACCAACCTCTAAGAACACAATACAAGGAAATGTGTTGCATAGCATGCCGGGCTGCTTCCTTCCTCCCTCAGGATGCTAACAGAAAATTTCAGTGTTTTTTTTTTTTTTTTTTTACAATGATGAGCTGATGAGAAAGTTGCTAATATTATGTAATGTATGTACTGTATCATGCATCTCTCTCTCTCTCTCTCTCTCTCTCTCTCTCTCTATATATATATATATATATATATATATATATATATATATATAAATATAAATAAATAAATTTATTTATTTATTCCAGTAAAATTGCACTTCCCTATGAGGTATATGTACTGTATGATAAAAAGTATAGTGCACGTTTGTACTCGTATAGCAGGTTCACACACACACGTGTGCGCGCACACAGCACTCGAACACAGGGAGTCATTGTTGTACTTGAAAGCTTATGTCTGCCTGTCGTTATTTTGGCCTGACTGGTTGCGTAACAAGAAAATCTAAGAAAGAAGCATTTGGTCACAATAGACAAGATGCAGTGTGATGTAAGCTTGAATATGAATGTACAGCTTGAAGGTCTCCCCACTACACAGAAAAGCTCTATCATGTACAGTACTGTATATTTTTCTCTAATCCTTGATTGGCTTGTTTTCACTGTGCTGTGTCTGCTGTCCTAACCCAAAAGGCAGCATGAGGCAGAACTGAAGCTTCAACCACTGCATGCATTTCTCACATATTCTTCTCGTTGAGTTGTACATACTGTCCTGCTGCTGTAAGGGTGTCGTACCTGTGGTTGTAATTGGTCTATTTTGTTTAATGTTGACACACTTCTGTTTGCTGTAAGGTGTGTGTTTGATTACTGGGCTGAACATGTGCAGTTACAGTTATAGCGCTGAGTGTGAACTTTGCTGTAATATGGGATTGCTCTAAATGGTCCTTTTAATTCTGAAATGAATTGCAGAGGATCCTTTTATTAAAGATCTATATAATTTAAATTATTATTATAGCCATAGAGAGAGATTCCTCAAATTTCCACTGTTGGAACACACACTGCCTTTATTTATCAACACACTTGTTTAATGTCCGTGCTCATTTCAGCCAAAAATGTCCTTTCCCAGAGTTCCTCCTAGCCTCTTAACACTGCCAGAGCAAAAGCTACAACTCTTTCCTCCTGTATGGTCACAGGACCAACTAATTATACACACCTGATCCTAATTATACACACTATCAATAACACAGACATTCATTCTTACAGTACAAAGCCTTTCTTCAAAATATTTCTGCAATTATACCAAGCCAGAGACTCAGTTTGGGATTATTTGTCCTGTTCTTAGATCACTGATTCATACTTCCTGTTGTAGTAAAGTGAATGCACGCTTACATGCATCTCTGCCACCGTACTTTTTTTTTTTTTTAATTGATTAAAAAAAAAAAAACTTATTTCAATTCAAGCAACCTTTTAAACAGTATAGTAAGTATAAGAACTATGTATAATGAATATATTACCAGTGGGGAAAAAAAAGTATTCAGTTAGCCACCAATTGTGCAAGTTCTCCCCCTTTAAAAGATGAGAAGCCTATAATTTTCATCATAGGTATACCTCAACTACGAGAGACAAAATAAGAAAAAAGAATAATAATTTTTAAAAAATCCAGAAAATCACATTGTAGGATTTTTAATGGATTAATTGTTCAATTCCTTTGTGCAAAATACGCATTTGGTCACCTAGAAGCAAGCAAGATCCTGGTTCTCACAGACCTGTAACTTCTTTAAGAGGCTCCTTGGTACTCCACTCATTACCCGTCATCAGTATAAAAGACACCTGTCCACAACCTCAAACAGTCACACTCCAAACTTCACTATGGCCAAGACCAAAGACTTGTCAAAGGACACTAGAAACAAAATTGGAGACCTGCACCAGGCTGGGAAGACTGCAATAAAAATCTGCAATAAGTAAGCAGCTTGGTATGACGAAATCAAAGGGAGCAATTATTAGAAAATTTAAGACCTACAAGACCACTGATAATCTTCCTCGATCTGGGGCTCTACGCAAGATCTCACACCATGGGGTCAAAACGTTCATAAGAACTGTGAGCAAAAATCTGAGAACCACACAGGGGGACCTAGTGAATGACCTGCAGAGAGCTGGGACCAAAGTAACAAATGCTAACATCAGTAACACACTGCGCCGCCAGGGACTCAAATCCTGTAGTGCCAGATGTGTCCCCCTGCTTAAGCCAGTACATGTTCAGGCCCGTCTGAAGTTTGCTAAAGAGCATTTGAATGATCCAGAAGAGAATTGGAAGAATGTCATATGGTCAGATGAAACCAAAAGAACTTTTTGGTAAAAACTCAACTTGTCGTGTTTGGAGGAGAAAGAATGCTGAGTTGCATTCAAAGAACACCATACCTACTGTGAAGCATGGGGGTGGAAACATCATGCATTGGGGCTGTTTTTCTGCAAAGGGACCAGGATGACTGATCCGTGTAAAGGAAAGAATGAATGGGGCCATGTATCGTGAGATTTTGAGTGAAAACCTCCTTCCATCAGTAAGGGCATTGAAGATGAAACATGGCTGGTTCTTTATGCATGACAATGATCCCAAACACCTCTGCCCAGGCAACGAAGGAGTGGCTTCGTAAAAAGCATTTCAAGGTCCAGTCTTCAGATCTCAACCCTATAGAAAATCTTTGGATAGAGTTGAAAGTCTGTTGCTCAGCGACAGCCCCAAAACATCACTGCTCTAACGGAGATCTGCATGGAAGAATGGGCCAAAATACCAGCAACAGTGTGTGAAAATCTTGTGAAGACTTACAGAAAACGTTTGACCTCCATCATTTCCATCAAAGTGTATATAACAAAGTATTGAGATGAAATTTTGTTATTGACCAAATACTTATTTTCCATCATAATTTGGAAATAATAAATTATTTAAATTCTTCTGGATTTCCCCCCCTTTTTTCTCTCTCATAGTTGAGGCATACCTATGATGAAAATTATAGGCCTGTCTCATCTTTTTAAGTGGGAGAACTTGCACAATTGGTGGCTGACTAAATACTTTTTTTGCCCCACTGTATGTTGATGATTGTGGGTTTTGATATTAACTGCTCTAAGTAAATGATTACCTGTGGGTGCCTCAAAGTGAGGCATGTGATTTCGAGTACAATATGCGTTCAAACTTTTCTTTTCTAAGATGCAGTTTAGCTTTGCAAATACGCTATGATATTTCTCCTGCCATACAAAATTTTTTAATTTATAGTTACCTATTTAATTCTACAGGAGAAATCCTGTACTGTAAATAGTTTTTTTTTTTTTTTTTTTTTTTTTTTTAATGCAACCTATCTACATGTAAATATGCACCTTTGCTCCATGTTCATCATTCCCTTAATTTAGGAGGCAGGGAATGTAAGTGTATAACTTCTGTGGAAAATAATAATTAAATTTTGCGGATTTGCTGGTGGAAAGATTTTTAACACAGAAATGTAGGACTACTATATGGAAATGTATGAACATGTACAGCTCTCAATACTTGGCTCGTGCTCCCTTTCCATGAATGTCTGCAGCAATATGGCATGGAGGCGATTAGTCTGTGACATTGCTGAAGTGTCATAGGAGCCCAGGTTGCTTTGATTGCAGCCTTTAGCTCTTCTGCATTATTGGGTCTGGTGTCTCTATTCTTTCTCTTCACAATTCCTCATAGAATAGAGTTCAGGTCACCTTTTTCTACCACATTTTTTTTCTTTTCATTAATGTGCTTACATAGATACATCACTCTATGAACAGCCGGAGTTACTTAGCTGATTAGTATATGACAACATTAGCCTCCAATGTTATGGAATAACTGTTTCACAATATTCCAATTTTCTAAGATACTGATTTTTGGGTTTTAATTAGCTGTAAGCCATAATCATTCAAATGTAAAATAAACAAACACTTGGAATATATCAGTCGGTGTGTAATTTAATCTATATACAGGTTTCACTTTTTAAATTGAATTACTGAAATAAAACAACTTTTTGATGGTATTCTAATTTATTGAATATGCACCTGTATGTGCTCTTCTATACATATTGTCTTAAATCACCTCATCTCAGTGGTAACAAATCTAAAGTGAAGTGTATCACCTCGTGGTTGGATTTTGTCTGTAGTATCACAGCTGTTGTCTAGATGTGTTATTGCTTCCAATGCATTTAAACTTACAGTTGAGTAAACTCTGATTCACTGCATCATTTGGGGACCAGCTGAATTTTGCCAAACAATATAGTTCAGTAGAATCACCAAACAAATCTGTAAGGGTTCTTATTTTGCATGCATACCATGTCCAAACCAATAGACAGCAAACTAATGCTGCAATTAATTATTTCATGGATGGAGTCAAAACATTTGCGTGGTAAGCATATAAAATGACATTTTTGTGTTACTCTATACTGTAGATCAACATTCTAAAGCCTGTGCATGTATTTGATTGGTAAAAAAAATGTTGCTTGATTGGTAATTTACAGTACATGTAAAATTTACATGTTGTAAAAATTCATTCTAGTGACTTCATACCTTTTTCATAATCAATACAGTGCTATGCAGAATTCTTCCCACATTTCTTCAGCTCTTGCTTCCACAAAGTCAGACTTTCCTGTATTTTTAATTTAGTCTTGAATAGTTCTCCAGGCTTCCTGAAGGACTTTTTTGGTTCTCACGTACAGTATAGCGACATTCTCCATGTCACCATGTCTGACATACGGGACACAAACTTATACTATGCCAGTTAAATCTTCAACTTGTCTAGCATCAGATTGAAGATGAAGCATTTTTGCCGAAATAACCAAAAAAAATAAAAAATAACCGTTTTGCCTGACGGGTGATGGATATCATCGATGGAATAGACTATAGGCAACAGATAAAGACAAGCGGTTAATATCAGTCAACCAATGATGTATTAGTCGGCCAACAGGTAGCAGCAGCCACAAAAGGACATCTGTCAGCAGGTAGTCTGCTGATTCCAGATGACTTCTCAATTTTTGCCTGTCTGCCGATTGTCTGAGGTCGTCTTATTGCAAGTAAAAGAGTTTAAGCCATAAAGTGACCTATGAATCATTTCAATATTAGTATACTGGTGTGCTGAATGTTGAGTGGTTGAAACAGATGAGAGGGGAAATGTGGTTGCTCCTGAGGTTGTTGCATAAACGAACAGTTTTTAAATTGTCTCTTTTGGCACTTTGCAGCCTGTCACAGTAAAACATTCGTTCCTATTATTTTATTCAAATATTTAATTGAACATGAAGAAATGAGGGTTGGTTCAAGACTTTTATACTGTGATGTTATACTCTATGATAAATTTAAATGTCCATTGCTGTCTACACGAGTCATGAACTGTACAAGTAGACACATAAATCAGGCTAGTTTTCAGCGTGATTGAATCTTTGATGCGTTCAACAACTTACAGTAGTACGTTTCCCTCTCCTACAATTTTGGCCACAACAGACATTACGCACTTTGTTCAATATACAGGTAAAATGTGAACAAAACTGTTTTCATAATGGATGTCTTTTTAAATAGACAAGGAAGGTGAAACCCCAGAGATGTGGAGCTCAGCAACATGAGCACAATGAAGTGATGGCAGGCATGTAAGGATGAAATGGTACACTATGCCTGGCTGCTGATCTCCTTGCCCAGTGCTTGATTGCACCTTTTAATGACTGTCGCTGTCTGTAGTCCACATTAGTGCTGCTCTAGCAGACACTTTTACATTCTCACTGGAATAAACCAGGCAGAGGAGGAAGTATTATACAAAGTAGACTTATTTGGACAGAAATACAATGTGCAAGGAAGTTGAGGCAAATTTTCATGTGGAAGAAGTGTTTGTATGTGTATAAAAAATGCTAATACTATTTAATATAATATTTAATGCATTGCCTAGTGCATTACTTTTTTACCAAATCTGGGAACAGAAATATGCAGTAAGTAATACGCAGCTTCAGTTCAGGTACTGTAGATCAGGCACATACTGTAGCAGGTTCAGATGAGCCTGATGAGTTTGAATGGGAAGCTTTTGGTGCACTTCAAAGATTAATTATTCCTGAAGCATTTATTGTCTAAAGCACATGCTTTGTACTTTCTCCCATAAACATTTGCTTCACACTGATCTAGAGCTGCACAATTAATTGAAATTAATAAATTTTTTAATGACTGCGATTCTCTTGCGTGTGTACTTGTATTTTTGTATTTGCGTGCATTCATGTTCACTTATTTACTTGTAGCAATCCAGGATTGTTGTCATCAGTCAAGGTCACTGGTTGCAGACAGTGTAACACAAAACACCATTAAATTACCAATCAGGCCAGAGATCAGCAAATTATTGTTATACAACTCGATCCTCTCTCTTCATTGTTTATGGCGTTACGCTGTCACTCATATGATGTGTAACAAGGAGGTGGATCTAAACATTCATTCATTCATTCATTTTCTATACCGCTTAATCCTGTGTTCAGGGTCGCGGGGGACCTGGAGCCAATCCCAGGAGACTTCGGGCACTAGGCGGGGTACACCCTGGACAGGGTGCCAGTCCATCACAGGGCACACACACATACACACACTCACACACCCAATCACACACTACGGGCAATTTAGGAACGCCAGTTAGCCTAACCTGCATATCTTTGGACTGTGCTAACCACTACACCACCGCGCCGCCGCGGAGCTAAACATGATAACCATTAATCAGGAGTTTTGGTAGTATGCTGTTATTTTCATGCCAAAACTGTTTTGCACCCTGATTTTATTTTTGTTTGCTTAAACGCTCACTTTAATCCATCAAACTTGTTGTGCTCAAATTATATTTTGTATTTTTATTTATTTTTTTTTTTTTTACATTCTGACGACCTGTTTTGTGACCTCCCTTTATACAAGAGTTATTGTAAAACCTCATGTGACACAACACTTCAACGTTACTACTAAGTGCCATCATCTTAGTCTTTGGCAAATAGAATAAATTGTATATCTTGCCTTTTATCAAGCACAGTTTGTCAATAGCAGCTAATATTTGTCAAGAGCAGTTAATGTCCATAAATATTCCATTAGGTATTGCACATTTGTGATTACTGTAACCTAATAGGACTCTTTGTGTGGTTAAACAAATTGTCACATGCCATGTCTGCTTTTTTTTTTTTACAGCTCAACAAACAGCAGTTGCAAGCGGTGAAGGAGAGATTTCAGGCCTTTCTGAAAGGAGAGACGCAAATTGTAGCTGATGAAGCATTCTACAATGCTGTGCGCAGTTACTATGAGGCAAGACGTTTTATGTTGCTTAACACCCTACCTCGGTTACAAAAACATTTAATCACTTCCATGCTTTTTTTTTAGCTGTTAAGATAATTTTTTTTATAATCGTTTGTGTGAATTGGCAAACTGTACTCACTGAACTATTTAACAGCCCCTTAGTCAATATGTTGTGGGCTATTATCTGGTTTCGTATGATATATTTTAAAGTGCATCGACCATTTCTCTACAAAGGAGAATTACTTAATTTGTTGTGGGATGATTTAGTTGTATTTTATAGGACACACATGGCAATCAGTGGATACAGTAAATGCATCCCTGTACATAATATTGTTAAGAATATACTGTACACATATAAGACACAAGGCTCAATTTAAAATTAATTTAAATTCTTTGGCACTATACATCCAAAAATACTTACAGACTTTGATTGTTGTTACTGTTGTGTCAAATAAAATAAAAAGTACAATACATCAGAACTCAAGAAAAAGGTATTGGGTTTACAAATCCTTTTTATTTTAAGGATATGTGTCAGCTAGTGAAGAGGAGAAGAGATCTGCTTGTACGGTACCTCAGAAAAATTGTCTTGACTACAACCCTTTGGTGTTGGTGATGCTCCTTGAGCTTACAGTATGCACTGTCTGTGTCTGCTACACTTCAGGGAAGTGAACTGTGGATATTTTCACTTGTTTCCTTCGGAAATCAGTGAAACATGGGTAGTGTAGCTGACTAAACACTTACAGACATTGGAAAATTCTGCATTGAGTTGCAGTACTGTCTCGATTCACTGAGCAAATGCTTCTAGAGCATATTTGGCTTGAGGCCCAAAGAGCCACTATAACACACAAAGCAGATGTTGCAGCATTGATTGGTACATGCAGAGTAGAACCGGAGGGAGAAGGCTTGTACTGTACTAACCACATTTGACTGTGCAAAAAAAAAAAAAAAAAAAACATCGATGGAAAGTTGCTCAGTATCCTGGACTAGATGTTACACTCTTGGGAGCAAGGTGTGTGTCCCTTACAGGAGAGAAACTTGTGCAGATTGAAATAATTTAACTTAAAAAGACTGGGTCAGCCTGCTGAGTTTAACGTTAAGGTTCAATTCTTATACCATTATCAGTCTGTACTGAACACATAGCATCATCATGCTCTTCACATATGGAGATGACTCTGTTGAAGGCTATGAACCTCTGTTGTATAGTTCTAGGTTTTGAAATATTGATTTTATCTGAGCCATGTCTGCTGCCAAATCATGAATTGGCTTGAAAGTAACTATTTTCGAGGCTGACGCTTACAGATTGGTGCCTGATAAGGATATTTGTAACTAGCAGGGTGTTTAGACTGCATGAATGATTCAAATCTGATTTGACTACATATCAGGGTCTAAATAGCGGAGTGTGCCATGTCAGCATCAGCACTGCCTCACCAGGGATGTCTGAGTCACTGCATTTTTTATTTATTTTATTTTTTTGTGCAGGTTGCCAAGGCATTGAACGCATAACTGGTGCCACTTTTTTGCCTTCCAAAAGATTTAGACACCAGCTGCACAATCACGAGGCTTGCAGTATGGCTAATAATTTATTTTGTATAGAAAAAAAAATCAATCCGACTCAAGTGAAGAGAATCAGTGTATATGTGCACTATGAGAATGATTGAGTGTGTGTGTGTGTGTGTGTGTGTGTGTGTGTGTGAGTGAGAGAGAGAGGTAGATCCATAAGTATTTGAACACAAGTTCCATATTTTTGCTTATATAGTCTTATTGATCTGTATATATATACTGTAGTAATATACCACCATCAGCCATAACTTTTTTGACCACCCCCCCCCCCCTTAATATTGACGATGGCACTGTACTGGACCTCTGTCTGTTTTGGTATCCTTTAATTCCTGTAAGTTGTATGTTTTTCCTGCAACATTCCACAGATGCTTGATTGGACTGAGATCTGGAGAGTTTTGAGGCTTACAGTAGGCAACACATCTAACACATTATTGGGTTTCCAAAACCATTCTTGAACTATGTTGCAGTTTGGCGCTGCTCATTGTCCTGCTGAAGAGGCCACTGCCATCAGAAAGTACAGTTTCCATGAAAGGGTGTACAGTACTTGGTCAAAAGCAATACTGTACCTGGGTAGGTGGTCCATATCAAAGTTACATACACATGAATGGCTGGACCAAAAGTTTCCAAGCAGAGCATTGCACAAAGCATCACACTGCCTCTGCCAGCTTGCCTTTTTCCCCATAGTATATTTGGTGCCATCTGTTCCTGAGAAAGGTGGCGCACACGCACCCAACCATCCACATGATGTAAAAGAAAATGTGCTTCATCAGACCAGGCCTCCTTCTTTCATTGATCAGTGGTCCAGTTATGATCCGCCAACATTGTAGGCACTATTGGCGGTGGTCATGGGTCAGCATGCACAGTTGCACATCCTAACCAGTCTGCAGCTACTCAGCCACATGCATAACAAACTGCAATGCGTTGTGATTCCGACACCTTTAACATGTCACCGATTAACCGGTTTTTCTTTCTTGAACCACTTTTGGTAGGTACTGAATAGGCCAGGAACATCCCACAAAGATCTATAAAGTACATTGAACAAGTCAGCCAAAATAAACTACAGCCAGTAGCTGATGACAGAAACATTGTTTCATTTGTAGGTTTTCTTTATAGCTTTGACAAACACCAACAACCTCCACAGGGCAGGATGGATGGTATCATGAGCAACCATTTGAAAAAGACATAGAAATGTGGCCAACATACCATCAAATGCCAACCAGTTATCAGCAGTAACAATCTGATGGTCGGACTGGAATTTAATAAATAAACACACAGTGTCATAAACTTGCATGGCTGCTTCTAGAACGGCTTCAGAGTCTTTATTGATGATATACGGTAACTCATAATGGAAACAACAGAATGAATTCAGTCTTGAAGTCTACAGAAACATTTAGTCTGGAGAATGATGGCATCAGCATAGTGGCAGCGTGCGCCAGTGTGGGCAGAGGCTCCTTCTGGCTCTTTGACACAGCTTCACAGACGGGTACAACCAGCCCCGCCCAGTGACTTTCCTGGCTGGGAACAGGGGCCTTAGCAGCGATGAAAACAGCCTTTACCTTTCCCCTGGCTTGATCGTGCAGGCTGACACTTTGCATGAGTGAAATGTGCTGGGGCGACTCATGCAGGTCTTCTTTCAACACGATGCTCAAACGGTGTAATTCAGTGTTTCGACTTTTGATGTTCCCAAGGCATTGCCCTTCTTTCATTACACATGCTTAAACGGGTACATCGGTGATTATCTGTTTTGGATATGATGACAGCATAGCATGCTGAAGTTGGTACAACGACAGCACCTTTTGAATTCCCCTGGGCGCAGACGATCGCACCACTCGCATACTACTTACGTGTGCAGGTTGGGCTGGGTTGGCGGCTATAAAGCGACATGTGGCTTAACACTTTGTTTGCTGTGGGGGCCAGCCAGCCCTGTTCAGCCATTCATTGGCGCGGCCTCAATGTGAGCCCCTGTGACTTCTAATTTCCAGGCAGAATCTTGGAACACAGAACTTCTTTCTTGTCAGCGGCTGGATCGCAAAAGCTGGTGCTTGGCGCAGCTGAAAGTGCCGAAGCAGTGCACTCGGTCCTTAGGACAAAAGCTGTGTACAATGCACGACTTTTTTTTTTTTTTTTTTTTTCCTGATTTTTTTTATTTTTCCTCTAATTTTATCACATACAATTCGCACCCGTCAATAGGGGTCTCCCACATCAATGCTACTATTACCAGTCAGGGAGGGCTGAAGATTATCACGTGTTTCCTACGAACCACATGACGCCAGCCAACCCCTCTGAGAGAGCTCTCTCTAGGCCACCGGCTACGGGAGGCTACAGCATCACCAGGGAATCAAACTGTCTCCGAATGAGGGCGATCACTACCACTGCGCCAGTCATGCTGAATCTAGTGGCCCCGCCCCTTCACAAACCTGAAAAATGGGTTGCACCCTTCGGAGCGAGCGAGGAACGAAAAAAATTTGGGTCCATGCCCATCACAGTATTGCGCCATGACAATGTACGGACAGACAACAGAACTGTTCTAGCGGTTTGAATAATTTCCAAGGAGCTTTTTTATAAAGCATTCAAATACAGTAAATATAAGAATGTTTCTGCTAGATTGCAGATTGATTATTTTATAATTAGTCATGGAGATAATGTGTACTTGCTATTTCAGAGAGCATTTATTCCTTCAGACAGTGCTGTGCAGAGTTGAAAAATTGCCTGCAGGTATGAATCCTATGATCCTTAAGCGATGAGTATTCTACAGATTTATGATCCACACTAAAGTAGAGCTGATGTAAATCTCCTGCAGCTCACATATTGAAAGGCCTTGGCTATTTTCAACTAGTAGCTTCAAAATTCATTGAATGTGGATTAGTGTTTAGTGTTTGCATGCTGTTACCCTTCAGGACAGAGTTCTGAAGTATTTTGCCCAAAGCAAAAATGATATCCTTAGTCAGGTCCAAACACTGGCAGCTTAATACAAAATTAATGCACAGCCACATCCATCTGAGCAAATCTCAACCTCCCTCTCTCTCTTACTCCCCCCCCCCCACCACCCCTCCTGACAAGCGAGGTTACCAAGCAACCTGTTGGATTCAAGAGCTAAGAATGGAGCTGTGATCTGAGTTTGTCTACAACCTTTAGGAATCATGACTTTCATTCTTATCCATCCATGTGACTGAGGTTAAAATATCAGTTGTTGGCTTAAGATCAGGACACTTTCTGTTGATTTTCTCCATATCCGTTTAAATGAAACTGTGTACAACCCAGACATAGAGTATTTTAGTCAAGTTGAAGCTTTTGTTGTTGGTGTATTTGTCATGTAATGAAAGCTGGAGAATTCAATCTTTTAGAAAAAGCTTTTTCTTCAGTGCTGTTTTAACTGGTTCTGGGAAACGTGGAAGAAATATGGGGTTATTGCAAAATTGCGGCTGTTCTACCTTACACCTGATTGTTTATTTTAACTAGATTGAATACTAATAAGATGTCACATGTGTTCACACTTGAAATCAAACATGTTTGCTTAGCTGGGTTGAAATCTAATTAAATTCTAATGGTTGTAATACTGTAGGCTCATGCTTTGGGGCTGTTTTGCTGCCAGTGAAACTTTTGCATTGCACAAAATGGATGTACTGTAATAATGAAGAACCTACAGTATTTAGAATTACCCATAATCACATATAATCAGCTAGACAGTTAGTTAAAACATGGGCAAAATTGACTGTTTCAACAGGAGAATAACCCAAAACATACATTATACAGTGTTTCCCACATGTGGTATATTTGGGCAGGCTGCCATCTGCCATCCATGATCAATTAACTAGTTGCTGACAGTTCCTCTTACCCTAACAGAATAAACAGGTTCAGGAGCATTAGTGTACTGAGAAGCAGTAAATGCAGTGGTTGCCAGCTTCTGTAAAAAGTGTACAGTAAGAGAAACATAATTTCTACACAGTGGCCGGGCTCTTCTTTAAAAAATAAATAAATAAAAATAGAAGCATTAACATTTAAAACTCAAGCAGCGCATGGATCCGTATGGCAAAACATTCTCTGAACCGATAAAAAAATAAATAAAAAAAAAAGCTTATACAGAAGTCCTGCTGATGTTCTGTTTACAACATGTAAATTTTCCTGCTCTCAGAGTTTTAAAATGACATTGTCAAAATGTAGAACTCACAAAATGCTTATTATTATTATTAGGTCACAGAAACATCCAAAAGCAAGTGATCTTAAGTATCTGTGCTATTTTGCTTATGCAACCCAAATTTTTACAAATATTTTTTTAATTAAACAAAGTTCAGTTTATCGTAATGCCTAAGTTGTGGAAAGGATAAAACTGGCCAATTTCATTTTAACCTTCCACTACCTCAGCCATCGAAACCAAAAGATTTAATTTCAAATTTAATACAAATTATCTTAAATTTAATTGGAGTTATTCCACAAGAGGTCTCAAATATCCGAACAGAATTCTGCCACAATCAGATCCTTTTTTATTCCTATTAAGGAAATATGCACAATCATTCTTTTTTTCAGGGAGAAGAGACCAGTTTAAAAAAATAATTTCTAGCTCAGCATTCCTATGACGTTCAACCTCTGTCTATGTAGGGATGCCCAAATATGATTGAAAAATTCACATTGCCCGGCGCAGTGATAAAGCCAGGGGTAGCTCAGTGGTTAAGGCATTGGACTACGGTTCGGAAGATCCCAGGTTCAAACCCCACAACCACCAAGTTGCCACTGTTGGGCCCTTGAGCAAGGCCCTTAACCCTCAACTGCTCAGATGTGTAATGAGATAAAAATGTATGTCGCTCTGGATAAGAGCGTCTGCCAAATGCCTAAATGTAAATAAAGCAATCTCCCCATCATTTGGAGATTGCAAGTTTGATTCCCGGGTGATTCACAGCCAGAGGTCTAGAGAGAGCTGATTGGCCGAACTCTCTCAGATGGGAGGGATGAAAGGTACTTCGAGGTGCTCCCACATTAATCACGGCTCTACAGCCAATCAGGGGCGTCTCTGAGCTCACACAAGCGGAAAGAGAGGATAGCGCTGTGCTCCGAGTGTTATACCGTCCCCAATGGTGTGTGAGCGATCAGTTAAAAAAAAGACGCGGTCGGTTGGCGTCACGTGGTTTGGAGGAAAAACGTGATCGTTTTTGACCCTCCCGACTGAGTGGTAGTAGTAGCTTAATGTAATTAACCAGTAATGTGTGAATTTATCATATACATATTGGACACATGGAGAACCCCCGCAAGGCATGACGGTCGTCAGCCGCCGCTCCGCCCACGCCACACTGCCCCCACCCGAGCTGTGACCGTCCCCGGTCACCATGACTCCCAGTCTTGGAGGCGTGAAGGCGGTCGGCGCTGGCGCTGTGAACGCCGGGGTCCTTTTGTGGAGAAGTGCATTGTCCCGGAGGCGGTCCGGCCTCCGCAGAGTTCAATGTTTCTCCGGCGTGCGGCTGGTAAGGCGCAAGACGGTCTCGGTGGAGCAAAACTCGATAACCGCACCCGATAGATGGCATCAGAGAGCTGAGCGAGTACCGTACAGGGGCCCACTCTGTGAGACGTGAGCTTGGGTGAGAGCCCTCTCTTCCTTCTGGAGGAACACCCCCACATCTCGCCGCTCCGCTTTTCTTCGTGCGGCCTTGCTGGCGCTGGTTCCGTCCGGAAGATGCTCCTTCTTCCGGAGTTCTACTGCAACTCGGCGGCCCTCCTGGATCCTACACCGTTCGCTCCAACTCGAAATTCTCCATCCCACTTCTGACACCAATGTAGCGTTTTTCGACGCTAGCAGGGAACTTGGAGGATGAGTGAGCTTACTTGGTCCCCAATGCAAATGGCTGGGGAGTAGTTTATTTAACTCAGCACACATATACAGGTCACGCACACACACACATACACACGCCCAACTTGGCCGAAGCCACTAACCCAAACACCCTTCTCTACCATGGTGGACACAAACAGAACCCCTGCAAGGCATGATGGTCGTCAGCCGCCGCCCCGCCCATGCCACAATATGATGTATCTTGCATTTCCACTTGACTTGTGTGAGATGTCTCATTGTGAAATAGGAAAAAGCGCAGGAAAAATGGCACAGCAATGATGTGTATCTAATTTTGAGTATTTTTGTAAGATCTGTCAAATTGTCACTGCTGATTACAGAGCTATTGTGTGTAGATGAAGGTGCTGCCATTTTTCAGCCTTTCCCATGTACTTAAAATGCCAGTGTTGTAACAGGCTGTTATCACAGTTTGTGCCTCCATAACATGTGTTATCATGACTTACAGCAAGACTTATTGTGGATTATTCCTCTGTGGTTATATAGACTAAAGCTGACAGGGCTTTGGGGGAATTCTTTCATTACCATAAGGCAATAACAAAAAAAAAATCATGTAGGGTAAAACATTAATTACTCAACTGCTGTTTGAAATGAAAAGGCATGAAACATTTCAAAGCCAAGCGTCTCTTCTTGAAAAGAAAATTACTTTTTTGTGGAAGAAAAAGTAATTTACCTTATTCTTCTCCTTGTGCCTTTTTGCCATTTCTGGCTTTTCAAATAATAATAATAATAATAATAATAATAATAATAATAATGATGTATTGCCTCAGGCAAATTATCCACTAGCACTGAATTATTCTGTGTGGGGGCAAACTAGCTAATCTAGCCAACTGTAGCGTTGACTGACAGCTCCTGCAGATTGAGATTTTTTTTTTTAATGACATTTATAAAAAACAAGTCCACCTTGGCAACGTTGTGGCCCTCTATTGTGTGAGACAAGTAGATCTGATGATGTTTGAAATTGTTAACGAGTAAGTAGCATGCTTTCACTGTTGGCTAAAGTAAACATTTTACAAGTTGAGGAGCTTTCAAAGGCGGGTTATTAAAATGCTAGATCAATATATAAGTGAATAACAAATGAAATGTATGGAGCATGTGCAGTATGTTCATCATTGTTCATGAAATGTCTTAACCTTTCCAGACAATAAATTTTTTATTATGGTCTTGGTTATGCTTAATGGTATTTTAGCAGCTTATGTAAAATTCATAAAACATGACCTTGCTTTACACTGCAGGTAAAATAATGATCTATATCTTTTATACCTGCCATTTCAAAGATCATTGATTTATGCCATTGGGCATGCGAGAGATTATGCAGTGATGTGCAAACAAAAACAAATATCTCAACCTCATTGTGTCTAGCAGCTGAGATTTACAACCCAAACTCAAGAACCTGTTGCTCAAAGGTGTTAATGGATGTTTAATGTATTTTGGATGTGTGCACTGGCACATATCAATACCACTAACAGCCATTTATTTATCAAGGGCATCAAAAGAATTAGAATTGTATTTTAAAAAGGCAGCTTATCTCATTACAGAGGGTACATGCTGTTTCTCAGGCTATGCTGTTTACTGTGATACAGCTCTTAAAAACATCATCATATTAGGAGATAAAGTACCCTGCAAAAGTGATTATGGCAGATAATTAGCGAAGAACAATAGCAATAACTAGAAATTAAAACATGTTTGGGATTTAAGCAATGTATTATGTGCAATGGTTCCAACAACAGCCTGATGTTCACACTATGATGTTTTTTGGCTGCTGTAGTATGATTTTATCACGACAGAAAAAGAGCAGAAGCTACACACTTTTCTTGTTTTCTTTTTGTTTTGTTTTTTTGTGTCCGCGCGTGTGAAATCTTACACGGTCTGTATCCTTGTTCATTTTGAAAAATATTGGTTCACTTAAAGCAGGGGAGCTATTAAGAGATACTGGGCACATTGAAAATGTAATATACTGGTTTCCAGCCATGATGAAGTGAACCCCTTTCAACAGAATTTTTACAGGGACCCTTGGAATTGTCCATACTGTACTTAGCTCCTCCTGCCCCCTCTTTACAAAACCCCTGACTGGCAGAGACAAACATCAGAATCAGAATCAGAATCAGAAAGAGTTTTATTGCCAAGTACGCTTGCACGTACAAGGAATTTGTTTTAGTGACGGAGCTTCCAGAACAAAAAATACAAATGACAAGACAAAAACAGCATGACGCAAAAAAAAAAAAAAAGAATTTTTTTTTTTTTTTTTTTTTTTAACATTGAGGTTAATGTTAAGTGCATTGGTGTCTTCATACATTGTCAGAAAGTGGTATCTTGTGCAATATTCTCAACTTCAGCCTCTCTACCCTCAGGCCCACATGGGGTGATTTGTACATTTGCCTTATTTCAAGCTTTAAGATCTTCCACCTATGTATTTCTGTTTACTTTTTACCCACTGCATAATGAACTTTTGAACATTGACAAACTGAGATTTTTTTGGGCAACATATAGTCACTGGATTGTTGAATAATAGTATGAAAACTAATAAAAATAATTATTGCAGGTTTTCTCATAAGCAGTCGTCTACCACGTCGGTCATATTGCATCTTTTAGAAGGCAGTTATTGACCAAGCTTATTAACAAAATACCAGTATCACTCAAGACTACCTACTAGTCTGTTCTTTGTCTAATTCAAACTTTCTCCCTTCATGTCTCTCTCAGAGGGGTTTTCATATTTACTATCTGGATGGTCCTATTTCGATTAGTGCTTGTTAGATGCCTTTGATTTGTCACATCCTTTACACGCTATCCTCTTCAACCTTTTGCTTTTGTACATTTCATTCATTCACTGTCTCTTCATGTGTGGTAACTGTGCACAGAGCCCCAGTGAGTGGAAAAAAAACCTTATTTATTGGACAGTGAGGAACACTGACTGACCAAGCTTCTCCACTGACAAGTTTTGTTTTCAATACAGTGGAACCTTGGATTACGAGCATAATTCGTTCCGGAAGCGGACTCGTACTCAAACACTCATAAACCAAATCGAAGAATTCCCATAAGAAATAATAAAAACTCAAATTATTCATTCCACAGCTTCAAAAAATAAATATATGAAAAAAATTACACAAAAATTAAGTAAAAATAAAATTAATTAACCTGCACTTTACCTTAAAAAAAAAAAAGTAAAAATAAATCCCGACAGATAAGTGTTTCCGTTTGTGTGTGCAGGCGTTGTGTGTGTGAATCTAAAGTAAGCTCCCCTCTCCCCCTTCTTGTCTTGAACAGTTACCCGATTGAGCGACACACTAACGGAATCACTGCTGTAAAGTAAAAATAAAACAAATTAACCTGCACTTTTCCTTTGAAAAGAATCGCGACAGAGCAGTGTTTCTGTGTTGAGCAGATAGAAAGAGTGTGTCTCTGTGAAGGTGAAAGTAGGAGGGGTGGGGGTGTGACCCCAATGGCACATGCGCACACAGGCTGAGTCTTGAGCAGAGAGAGAAAATGAATTTTTAACTCCTCTAATGAGACTTGCTTTTGCTTTACACTCGTGCTGTACACACACGCAATGAGGTGCAAAATAATAGCTTTTACTATTATACTAAATAGATTACTGTTTTATACTAAACAGTACACACGTGCACTGATGTTGATTATACCAGTAAGAGATGCGCACTAAGACCCAGCAGGGGAGACGATTACCCACAATTCTGTAGCGCAAGAGAGAGAAAAACCGATGGCTCAGTTGTGATCACTTGACGCTCGACATCAAAACAAGAAGCGCATGCGTGACATGATACTCGGTGCTCGTAAACCAAGACTTGTTCTTTTTTCATGTCAAAATGTATTACAAATCTTTGCTCGTCTTGTGGAACACTCGCAAATCACGTTACTCGCAATCCGAGGTTTCACTGTATATGTAAAGCTGCTGTCATGAGTCTGTGCATCTCTATTTAATGTAAGTTAGCTTTTCCAGTTATTTTTAGCAAAGCACTGGCCTCATGGATTGCCATTAGTTCCACTTGTATTGAGTGATTCTTTTTTAATTTTTTTAATAGATGCTGCTGTTCAGCTTGTCAGTGTGTAAAAGCCTGAGAAGATGAGAGGTTTGCAACAGTGCTCATTGCCAGTGAAAGGACATTCATATGGGAAATGTTACTTCTGTCCAGACTGAGGTGAACAGAATGAGATTTAGCTTGCCATGTAAGATTGTCAATGTAAAGGCTAGAGCATTATTTTTTTTATTATTTTTTTTATAAAATCAGTGTGTCAGTTGTATTAAAATCGGTGTGTTAAACTGCCCCTGCAGAATTCATAAAACAGAAGAGGAAATGTCTTGATTAATGATTTGGAAAAATGGGATAAAAGATCACCCTAAAGGTAGCATTCTTTACATCTCCTACAGCAGCTGCATCTTGTGCCTTTCCAACTATGTTGTGCTAAACAGAATTTTTGAGCTGTTCAAAGTAAAAAATTTTTACCAGAACTGAAAAGAACTGAAAAAAAAAACATTGTCTTGACAGCTGATGATTCCAAAAAGACCACACACACACACACACACACACACACACACACACACACACACACACACACACACATCAGTTTTGGTAAACTTTTGCCTACTATACGGACAGAGAGAAAGGGCTGAAAGAAAGTTTAATAATGCAAATGAAAGAACTTAAAGAAAATACTTAATTTTGTTCTTAAATTTCCTTTATACAGTATATCTGATCCAAAATAATTTATAAACAATATCTGATGACCTGCTTCATTAACATGCACTGTTATTAATAAGAGTCTGCTTTCTCTTTGACATTCTGTCTGACACTTTCTCTTTTCACAGAAATGGCTGCCAAGTGGTTGTTTAACTCTACTCTCTACACTGTAAAAAATTAATACTGAAAATAGTTGTTGGAAAAAAGAAATATATGTTGGGCTAATATAATGCTGGTGTCAAAAAAGAAAAATGTTTTCTCAATGATTGTATAAATTTCATTACTCAACTACGAAAGTTTCATCAAGGCAACGAGTATAACTGTGTTCATGAAACATTTAACTGCACACAAACAATTTTATGTTGGACGAACAAGAGGGACCTCTGCGCATGCGCAAAGCGTTCTTCCAGAATTTTCGAACTTCCCGCTATTTCCTCCCGAAATGGTGAGTACTTCATGGAAACTAACTGTCCTGCAAAGTAATTAGCAATTTTAGCTTTATAACATATATATTATCCAGCAGCAAGCTTTAGAACATTATATTTTCGAGTGTTTATTTATATAATTTGGAGTGTTACAGTAGTTATCTGGCAATGCACTCGTTTCAGCTCCTAACGCATTTTTCTTCAGATGGTATGTACATTGACATTAATGTTAATCTATGAAACCGCTAAAGTTTACTTAGGTTACATACATTTTAATCATTTTAATGACTGATAATTTCAAAGGCTATTTGAAAAATACGGCGCGTTAGTGCGCCACTGAGGGAGCTTAATGTTCTCACTCCTTCATCATTCATTAACCTTATAGTGTCTGAAAACGGTTATAATGGCTAAACGGACATTTTTTGTCTAGGATTTTTTAATTATTGGCACATTTCACTATGGTTGTTTTATGGTTTTGAACTACAAACGGTAACTTAATTAGTTATTCATATATTTTTCTTTTTGTATTTCAGGTATTAGGGAGAATATCTGGGAAACACTGCTTACTGCATCTGCAAACAATCTTGGAGCTTGGCAAAATTATTTCACATTTTTTTTTTTTTATATCTTAAACCATTTCTGAGTTAAAGCAAATATTTTATTTTCAAATAAGCCACTGCACGTTTTTACTGAGAAATATCAGTATGTTTTGTTCTACAAGGCAGAAGTCTATTTATCCAGTATACTGTTTTGACTGAGTGTGATATTAGTAAGCTTTGTAACATGAATGTTAAGGGCACTGTTTCATTCTTGCATTTTGGAATGTTATTTGCATATTTTGTTATAACAATGCAGCAGTTGTTTATTTGTTGAAATAGAGTAGCTGGATTGCACTTAATCAATGTTGATAGTCTTTAACAGGTGTTTAAAGTTTGCATTAAAAAAATATTCAAATTTAGAGGAATGTGTCATGTTATTTGAAATGTGGCTACAGTGAATAACCTACTCAAGTAAACTTTAAGATGATAATTTTATAATTATGCAAGCATAATTTCCAATTCAAAATGTACCTTTCAGTCAACTTGGAACATTTAATTGACACAACATTATATTTCAATTTGAGACCTAACTAGGCATGTTTATTCAGCATAGAACATTTAGTTGGCAGAATGTTTTATTTCAATTTGTGTGTACATTTAGAGGTAATCAGCACAGCAAAAACAAAATAGTTTACACAACTTAAATTGAGTCAACTAAAAATTTTAGGTGCAACAGGTCACTAGAAATTTTTTAGTTGGAGTAGCAAGAATTTTTTTACAGTGTAGAGTGAACTCTGTTGATATTGGTTTTAATAACACAATCATATGCTCTGAGCAGTCCTTTATCTTATTAAACTTCTAAGTGAGAAATACAAGCTGCTATGCACACTGTTGCTTGTAAATAATTGAATAAGATTTTAATCCACCAATTAAACCAAACAGCAGGGTGAGAGGAAATCACCTGGTCGCCAATTCATTAGTAATAATGTCTGACATTTGTACCGGCACCGCATGAAGACACAAAATGTCATCCTGCAGCGTCTGTACCAGTGACTGGAATATGGTTAATTGTTGTATAATATTTGCTTTTTAAAATAAGAGGATTATTACTAATGTTTTTATATATATATATATATATATATATATATATATATATATATATATATATATATATATATATATATATTTATTTTTTTTTTTTTTGTATATTTAATATGTATTTAATGCTAATTCGGTATGCTAAGTCAAATTTCTTACTTTTTAAATATTATCATCTTAAATTCTTATTAAAATCTTTAAAAAAAAAAAAAAAAAAACAAGATTTGTGTAGGATGCATTTATTTTACCTTGTGTATTCACCTTTTCTGTGCTTCTCAGTAAAATGTGTGCTCTCACAGGGAATCCTTTAAAACAGTGGTGTCTCTTTTAAAATGATCCCCTTCAGCATTCTGACAGAAGATACTTTTTGTTATTTGTTTCCTCGTAGATCATGGATGAAATTCAAATGCCTGTGTCAAATATAAGCCAAAGAATTATGCACTTTTGAGGCTCTCGCAGAGATGCTTCTGTGTATGATGAATATGGAGGAGAAGAAAAGAAACTGGCTTCATTGTACATATATACAGAACATTTGAAATGTGTTTCTTTTTATAGCTTCGTGTGGAAGGAGCTGAAGTCAGAGCAGCGGTAATATAGCTCCTCTTCAGCAGCACAGTTTAAAGACCCAAGTGAGGCAGTTTGGCAGTGCTGAGAATTTACATTTCAAACCTATGCATGAGTACCTCAGAAGTCTGAACCAGGGGTTTCAAATTTGTAAAGGTCCTGTTACATACGGGTCCAGGTAAACAACCAACTTAGCAGAATACTGATAATAGTTACCTATCAATTCTTGCCTATTAATGATTACTATGAATATTGAGTCATATTGAAAGCCTTATTGTGTCGTATGAGCAGTGTTTAATGCAAACTGGGACCTTGTTGTTTGTATAGAATAACAAAACAGAACACAATTATGAGAGTAAACACTCCCTTTTTTTCTATATAATCTGCAACACTAATTCACTTATTCCTGCTTTTCACTAATGCTTGGATACTATCAAGGTAGAAGGTTCTCTCAGTATGCCGGGCCCAGCATCGGACGGTCTGCTTTACAGTATGTTTGAAATGTTCGCTCTCCAGGAACTTCTTTAGTGGCCCAAACATGTGGAAATGTCTTGAAGCAAGGTCAGAACTGTGGAAATACAGTAACTCCCAGCCAACCAATGAGTGATTGTGTATACAGTTCCTACTAACAGATTCTGACCTACGAATGGAATGTGCGTTCACCTTACTGCCACTCATTGAATTCCGATCTGGGGTTTCCGTGGCCCTGAGCTCAGCCTGAAGTATCCGTTTACTGTTACAGTACATCAGATGGGGAACACCTGAGACACTGCTGTGACAGAACTTTTGTTTTGGGGTGCCAGGCGAGCCGATCGTTAAGTTGATTAAAATCATTTCAAATAATGGATTTTAGATTTATCTTTATCTATTACACATTGTGGTACATATTTTTATTTTATTTAAACTTGCTTTGCAAATTCTTCCTCTTCAAAATTTTGCTCAATAAAGTACAAAACAGATTACAACATGCTAGTAAAAGTAATGATATTAGTGAACAATTCCACCTATTAATACCTGGTACAGTATATCTGCTTTGCCAACCTGGAAAAGCAAATAGCAAAATAAAAATGCAAATGTAAAAAAAAAAAAAAAAAAAAGAAACAAAAGTTTTGCTCTCTAGCATATTGTGTATACATACTTTATTGTTCATTTTATTCCTGCAGGGCTCTACAGTACAGTATATACCCTAATGAACATAAAGTGTGCTGCTGCTTTGAATCGCAATGGCCATATCATGAAAAATAACCAGGCATATAATTTCCCATGCATATGATCATTGAGTCATAAAAAGGTAGTCCTTATTCTTCTGACTTGTGTGACATGCATGTACAAAAGTGATATTGTCTGCTTTGTTCATCAGCTGTACAACTTGCAGGCTGTAAAAATGTCTGCAGTCAAACAATGGTATTATTGCAGCTTATGTACAATAGATGCCCATATATAATTCTATGTAATTATATGCACATATTAAAAGATATATACTGTAATTGGACATATTTTGCTTTTGCTTAAAAGCACAGTTGTTCAATTATGTTCAAAGCTGGCTGAAATAATTTTTCATTGCATTTTACAAACTTCAAGCCATAATATTTATATTATTTTATCCAGTGATTGAGGGATAAACATCACAATTTACCGCATACTTTTTCATGACATGAAGTGAAGACTAGTTCCCCATTAAGCATTCAAATTTGCAATGCCTTAGCTTTTATAAAAAATTTTGGGATCTTTCTGTAATCTCCTTGAACGTATGTAATGTTTAAATTCTTCTGTACAGTATATTTCCACCAATTGTATAAATCTTGCTTATTTATTGCTAATGTTGGCTTCTGCACAGCATGTGCAGCCACTTCTTTTTTCAGTGTTGTAACATCTGATCATACACAGATGCAAGCATTAAGACAATTACCAGTACTTCCAGTTGTTAGGGAAAAAGGGACTGATGGACAGATGGCTGTGCAGGAAATCAAACTCTGCTTTTGCTGGGGGATGTACAGTAGTTAGTCCCTGAGGAGCTGCAATATGCCCTGTTTGTTTGATAGTTTTGCTAACCTTTTACACTACCTGAAAAAAAGATTCACACTCACGAAGATTTCATTCAGTCGCCTTTAGCTTTGATGACAGCGCATAGTGTTGCACAGAATTTTTGTGCTCCCAGAACAACTCTCACAATTCGATCATAAAACTGCCTCCAGAGGCTTGTACAGTGACCACTATGCATGATTGGTGCACCGCTTCATCTGCTTCCCTTCTTACCCTGACACAACCATCACCCTGGATGCAAGTTCAAATAGGCTTTTATTGTCATTTCAACCATATACAGCAATCTGGACTCTTCAGGCCATGAGCTTTTTCCATTCCTTTTTCCAAGTCCAATCTGTGTGTATTGTATGTATGTTCTTACTTTCACTGTTACACATAGATATGATTTTTACTATCGATTCTTTTTATCGCGCAACTTTTTCTGCACAGTTCTTGCCGTAAGTTGACGATTCAGCACTGTCTATACAGGTTTTAATAATGTGCTGAAGGGTTAAGAATAACCCCGTTCCAGTAATTTTGAAATTTATTAAATAAATGTAAAAAATACATTTCTTAAATGTAAACTTTGATTGAATCATTCAACCACCATGATCCTCACCAAACTCTAAACAAAAGCGCAAAACTGGTTGAAGGAGATTAAAATAGGAATGTTGGCATTTGACTGGTAAAGGGAGAGAGGGCTAGCTGATGTGATGGTCCTGATAAAGGTAGATATCTTGTGTGTACATGAGACCAAGTGGAAGGGAAGCAAGACGAAGAATATTGAAAGTGTTTACAAATTGCTTTATTATGTTTTCGATATTAAGAGAATTGGTGTAGGCCTAATACTGAGGAAAGAGTATACCAAGGTAGTGGAAGTGAGGAGAGTGTCTGATGGAGTAATAAGTGTAAAACTGGAAGTGGAAAAGGGTAATGATAAATGTCATCGGTGCATGCGCTTCACAGGTAGGATGTGATGTGAAGGAGAAAAGTGTCCCCACAGAAGAAAGATCGGGGACTGGAGCGGACCTTAATGGGCATGAAAGGAATAAATGGGATGTTTATTTGTTGTGTAGGAAAGGGGTCCAGAGAAGGAATGTAGAAGGACAGGTTATTGTAGATTTAGCAAAAAAAAGGATGGAAATGGCAGTGAATACATATTTTAAAAATTAAGAGGAACACATTCTGACATAAGAATGGTGGAAGATATACTTCGGTGGACAATCTGCTGTGTATGAAATGCAATATGAAGGAAAATATATACTTTAAGGTGGTTGCAGAGTTTAGTCTAGCTAGACAACATTTGGATAGTGGACTTTTGGATGACTTTGGGGGTACAGAAGAATAAAAAGAGAGTGAGGACTGAACCCAGCATTAGATAGATGGTGGGCACAGCATGGCTTACTCAAAAAAAAAAAAAAAAAAAAAAAGGCACATACACTATGAAAACTGAACCATGCGCCATAAATTAAATCAAAATGTCGAGTAGAAGGGAAGTAATAAGCAGTTATGTGACAGATGCTGATCAGCTTATTTTTTAGCTTTAACATTTTAACTATTTCTACAAATTCTACAAACCCATCAATTACGGATAATAATGCTAGTTAGGAATAAATATATATATTAAAAAAAAAGGAAATAAATAAAAATAAATCTACAAGACAAACAATGTCAGTCATTCAATTAGGAATATTGCTACAGTGTATGAAGTGATGACATGCTTCACTGGCTCAGCTGTTATGTAAATGCATCTCATTTTCCACAGCATGGTTTTTATTTTTATTATTTTCAGCACTATAATAGAGGCAGCAGCAAAAGACCAATAAGTGACTGAGCTACTATGACTCAAGGTGCAAGGTGTCAAATACCTAGTTTGCCAACACCAGCCTTCCTATGACACTCGTACCCCTTCCTGCCTCTACATCACACCAGACCAACATTAAGAGCGCATTCTAACTGTGCAGGCACATTGTTTAAATAAATTAAAATTCCTCTGAGGTATATTTTTTGTAGACATTTGCATGATGATAAAATATATTACTTAAACAGGGAATAGATAGTGTACATTTTTTTTTATTAATTAATTTATTTTTAAGCCTGTTTAGTTCTTTTTATTTGTAAGTTTTATTTTCAAGTGCTTTGTCTTTTATAGACCTTTGTGTGTGTCACCAAAGGCAAATAAGCTGTGCCGTGCACAGGGCTGGTTATTTTAGAGGTATAGCTTTCATCAAACAGCAAGAAAGTCAGTGTTTCTGTAACTTTAGCAAATCTGGTCAAACGTTTTAATACTGTGTGAAAAAAAAAAAAAAAAGAAAAACATTTGAATACATCTTTAGAAAAAGATGAATGATGGCCATTGTGCTTAAAACGAACAACTTTAGAACATTGTCTAAGTCGATAGTCACTTTTCTATACTGATGTGCCCAGTTTCAGGTTTACATCCTTACTACTAACTCAATCTGAATATGGCTCTGTGTAATTAATGTAATTAGGTCATCTTAATATTTTTGTCCCAAATATAGAAATGACAGAATCAGTACTGTAGTGTGGCTGAAAGGGCAGAGAGTAGATGGAGCTTGGCATACAGTAGGATCTTATGAGCACACATTGAAGTAAAGTAGGAACATTAAGTCTTGTTCTTGTTCCTTGTTCCTGCTTGTTTCTACTGTAATTAGCTGAGATACCTCTCAGCCCTCCAGGAGGGAGGAAGTGATTAGTTCTCCCTGCAGGATAATAATTACAATCACTCATTTATACCTGAAAGGCCTGAAGATCCATCAGACGAAGATGGGCTGTATGAGGAGGGAGCAAGCTGAGCAACGCACAGAGGCAGTGCATAGCAAGGCCCCTGGTGAGACGGAGGAGGAGCAGGACCCGGAGTCAACCCACAGTGTTCAGAACCTCCAAGCTCAGCGTGCTCCACCCAACAATCCATCTGAACATCGCAGGGTCTTGTGGCCAGCGGCACACAAGGAGATTGAGTGGAGCCAGTTCGACGAAGATGTAAATGGTGCCTTGGAAACATCATCAAAAGGGAGTGTGGATCAGCAGCTCCAAACGATGTGCACCTTCATCATCTGCATCGGTGCTGAGCGGTTTGGTATCAAACAGCCAAAGGCCAAAACTACAGCTAGACCCAACAGGCGAGAGAATAAGATCATCACACTCAGGAGAGACTTGAAGTCCCTGAAACAACGTTTTAAGAAGGCGAGCGAGGAAGAGAAGCCCGCCCTGGCTGAGCTTAGGGTAATCCTCAGGAAAAAGCTCATCTCCCTACGTCGTGCAGAGTGGCACAGGAGGAAGGGTAGAGAGAGGGCCCGCAAGCGCACTGCCTTCATAGCCAACCCTTTCGGGTTTACAAAGAAGCTGCTTGGGCAGAAGCGGAGTGGAACCCTCATTTGCCTAGAAGATGACATCAACCGCCATCTCTCTGAAACATACAGCGACCGGCAGAGGGAGGAAGACCTGGGCCCCTGCAGAGAACTAATTTCACCACCACTACCATCCAGCCAATTCAACATCAAAGAGCCAACGCTGGCAGAGGTCAGAAATACGGTCAGGGCTGCACGGTCCAGTGCAGCACCAGGCCCGAGCGGCGTGCCATACAAAGTGTATAAGCATTGCCCAAGACTTCTGCAGAGGCTGTGGAGAATCATGAGGGTAGTATGGCGGAGAGGCAGGGTAGCCAAGCAGTGGAGGTATGCCGAAGGTGTCTGGATACCAAAGGAGGAGAACGCAAGTGACATCTCGCAGTTCCGTACCATCTCACTGCTTAGCGTAGAGGGCAAGATATTCTTCAAGATTCTTGCCAATCGCATGACCGATTTCCTCCTGAGGAATTCCTACATTGATACTAGCGTACAGAAGGGAGGGGTTCCAGGCTTCCCAGGCTGCATTGAACACACTGGAGTGGTAACCCAGCTGATTCGAGAGGCTAGAGAGAACCGAGGAGATTTGTCAGTCATATGGTTGGATCTGGCAAATGCCTACGGATCAATTCCTCACAAGCTGGTGACAAAAGCCTTGACGATGCACTATGTTCCGCAGAAGATCACAGATCTCATACAGGACTATTACAGTAGTTTTAGTATGAGATTTACATCTGGATCTATAACATCAGCATGGCACCGCCTAGAAAAAGGCATCATCACTGGTTGTACCATATCAGTGACGCTGTTTGCTCTAGCGATGACAATGCTTGTCAAGGCGGCAGAAGTGGAATGCAGAGGGCCTCTCTCCAGATCTGGCACCCGCCAACCACCAATCAGAGCCTTTATGGATGACTTAACAGTCACAGCAACATCAGTGCCAGGGTGTCGCTGGCTCCTTAAAGGTCTGGAAAGGTTAACATCTTGGGCGAGAATGACATTCAAGCCAGCGAAATGCCGGTCCCTTGTGTTGAGGAAGGGGAGAGTTGAGGACAAATTCCGCTTCTACATGAATGGTCTCCAGATACCATCATTGACGGAGAAGCCGGTGAAAAGCTTGGGGAAGCTCTTTGACGTGACTTTGAAAGACACAGTAGCAATCCAGGCTATGCACGCAGAGCTGAAAACCTGGCTTGAAGCAGTGGACAGGGCAGGCCTTCCCGGGAAATTTAAAGCCTGGATATATCAGCATGGCATTCTGCCAAGGCTTTTGTGGCCACTATTGATGTACCAGGTCCCAGTAACAACGGTGGAGACCCTGGAGAGAAGCATCAGCCAGTTCCTGCGCAGGTGGCTGGGCCTGCCGAAGAGCCTGAGCTGCATTGCCCTGTATGGGCACACCAACAAACTCCAGCTCCCGTTCTCAGGCCTTACAGAGGAATTCAAAGTAACAAGAGCTAGGGAGGTATTACTGTACAGAGACTCATCCGACACCAGAGTCTCCTCTGCAGGCATAGAGGTCAGGTCAGGACTGGAAGGAAGTGGAGGGCGCAGGAGGCAGTCCAGCGGGCAGAGGCAAGGTTGCGGCATGGTGTGCTAGTAGGGTCTGTGGCAATTGGGCGAGCAGGACTCGGCTGTCATAATATGCCGCGCTATGACAGAGCGCAGGGGAGGGACAGACGGCAGATGATTCAGGGTGAGGTCAGAGCAGAGGTGGAAGAGGAGCGGCGTAGTAAAATGGTGGCTATGCGTCAGCAGGGAGCGTGGACCAATTGGGAACATGCACAGACTCGGAAAATCACCTGGACAGAACTTTGGAGGTCAGAGCCAGCAAGACTCAAGTTTCTGATCCAGTCAGTGTATGATGTCCTACCGAGCCCAGCCAATTTGCATTGCTGGGGGCTAGTGGAAGCACCATCTTGTCCTTTGTGCCCTGCAAGAGGGTCGCTGGAGCACATCTTGAGCTGCTGCCCGAAAGCACTGGGAGAGGGGAGGTACCGATGGCGCCACGACCAGGTGCTGAAGGCAGTAGCTGACACCATCTGTACCGGAATCCAGCAAAGCAAGCATCAGCCCCGAGTAAGACCAAATATTGTTTTCGTCAGGGCTGGGGAGAAGCCTCAGTCACAGCCAAAGGTCCCAGCTGGTCTGCTATCTACAGCAGGTGACTGGCAGCTGAAGGTGGACCTGGGGAGGCATCTGAAGTTTCCAGACCACATTACCAGCACAACACTCAGACCAGACATGGTCCTAACATCGGAGAGTACAAAGCAAGTGGTGCTACTGGAACTCACAGTCCCCTGGGAGGACCGGATTGAGGAAGCTTTTGAGCGGAAAAAGGCGAAATATCTGGAACTGGTGGAGGACTGCAGGCGGAAGGGGTGGAGGGCTCGCTGTGAGCCAATTGAGGTTGGCTGCAGAGGATTCCCAGGACAGAGCTTGCACCGAGCACTCAGGCTGCTCGGAATCAAAGGTGCTCAAGAAAGGAAAGCCACCAGAAACATCTGCGAGGCAGCGGAGAAAGCCTCTAGGTGGCTGTGGATCAAAAGGGGCGACGCATGGCTTAGTGCGCTGCTTGGACACAAGTCGGGGTTTGATCATCCCCGGCTGGGTCGCTCAGGTGAGGGTGTCTGATGATCAAAGACCCGAAACACCCCGTGACCCTGAGTTCATCACTGAGGATGTGTCCAAGCTGCACCACGAAGGTGTTTCTTATAAAAAAATACTGCATATGTGGTACACTAAAGAAAATGCATATAAAAATAAAAAACAAAAAAAAGCAGAAGGTTTGTGGCTTTCATAACTGTGGCTTGCTAGTTTTGTTTTTAAATGCTATAATGATTTTGAATATTATGAACTTACTATATCTTTCTTGTGTATATAAATTTCACATTTGTTTTGTCCTTAAAATGCATTCCTAATTTGGACTTTGCAAATAGTTCATGTTAATGGAGCCTAAGTGCATTTGCTCCTTGTGTGATCTGCTACCTTTCTTCATCTCGCACACCAGTTTCCCCTCATGTGGTGAAATCTACATGGGTAGTAACTAAATTACCTCACCTCTGTTGCCTTTCTAAGTTTGTGTTATTTAAGTCTTTTTTTTTTTTTTTTTTTTTTTTTTTTTTACCTCTTCAGTGTTATTTGTAAATAGGGCGAGAGTAACGTAATTTCGATTCTCTATATGTATGCACTGTACATGTAGCAGAATTGACAATAAAGTTGACTTTGACTTTGACTTTTGACTTTAGTATGAACATATTTCTGTTATTTTAGAAGCAATGCAGCTAAATCGACTTTGTTCCACCCCATTACCCCCTGGAAGAAAATGGGAATCATCCCCATCTGCTGCCTCTTGTATGTTTTATTTTGCTTCATGGTTTAAAAATGGCTCTCATAGTTAAAGAATCAATAAATAACAATGTAATTAAACAGACATAGTTAGTGTGTTACACTCTACATGTTATACATTTCTTTCACTCCAGCAGTCCCTTTTTGTATTAAAATTTAAATGGTTGAGGTGAAAATAGATGTTTTAGACATTGTTTTAGAGGTTTATAGAGATAGTAAAATTACATACACTGCATCACATCCATGACCCTCAAGAAAAGATTGTTTTTATGCATAAACTAAATGAATCCTTCCATTTTTTTTCCCTCCAGGGTTTTTTGAAGAGTGAGCGTGTGACACGAATGGTGCAGAGTGGTGGCTGCTCAGCCAGTGATTTCCGTGAAGTTTTCAAAAAGAACATCGAGCGCCGCGTGCGCAGCCTGCCCGAGATCGATGGTCTGAGCAAAGAGACCGTGCTAAGCTCCTGGATCACCAAGTATGATGTAATTTCCAAGGGAGAGGAAGACCAGCGGCGGTCACAAGTTCGCATGCCCTTTAGTGCAGTGTCAGAGCTCATCCTCAGTAAGGAACAGCTCTACGAGATGTTCCAGCAGATCCTGGGCATCAAGAAATTTGAGCATCAGCTGCTCTACAATGCTTGCCAGGTGGGTTTTATTCTCATGTTTTTGAATGTTATATATTTGTATGGAATAATTTCTCATGATTTATGAGAAATGTTATAACGCGTTATTAAAATTTTTCCCCCTGACTGTCATTGGCAATTGCCACCGATTTGGGGCTCTACTCTATCAAGACACAGTTACTGACTAGGGGTGGTTGGTTAGGGATGACTAGATGAAGCCAGCCTGTTGCATTTTTTTCCAAGTGCTGCTTACAGTATGCAGCAGTGGGGTGGCATGACAAACTTGAAGGAAATTGCTGTTGACATGCATGATTTTCTAGTGTCATTGTGATTTATATGGGAGCTGATTACACTTATTCATAAATGAGCAAAACATGATAAATTTCTTTTCTGACCTTAAAACTATGAATTATGACAATTTTTACCATTACTTGAAAATATTTCAATATTTGTGTTGGCATTTTATCTGACTAGCGTCATTACTTGTGAGAAGTTGCTTCTACTCAGCAGCAGCACTCTCCCTTTATTTATTCATTCACAGATTTCATGTTGTATGAACATCAGCAAACAGATTTCTTCCAGACAAATCAAAATTACTGATCAGATTCTGCATTATGTACTATATGGCCAAGGACAAATTATTTGCATGATTATAGAAATAAAAGAAAATTATTTTACTGCAACATGGTAAATTTGCATTTAGTTTTTTAAACGATAATAATCAGTTTAATCATTCAGATTAAACTGATTATTTAATCAATCATCAAAGCAGTCTAAAAATGCATTTTTCTTTCTAAATAAGACATAAGGATTGTTTATTAACTTGTTTTCATTCAATTTTGTTTGTGTATCTTTGAACAGCATTTTGATCCACTCAGGTGTAACTCAATAACAATACACAAGATTTATCAGTACAAACTACATTTTATGTATGTTTTAATGAAACCTTATCAGTAGCTCATACTGTATCTTGTGCTCAAAAATATTATATATAGCATATTATATCGGTTTCTTTACCCCCCCCCCCCCCCCCCGAAACAAATTTGGAGCGAAATTGTTGGCTCTTTGTTTAAATTATATAATAGAAAATTAATATGCAGTCTGTTGCAATCCAAAAACCATGGGGACTTAAAGAATAGTTCTCTAAAATTACTTTTTTAAATGTCATTACTTCTTACATGTTTCACTACATTGATGTGTCTAAGGAATGCCTTTGAGTGCCCTTTACCTTAATTACCTGAAATCAGGTGGTTTTACCAATCACTGCCCTCTTTGAAGATGTTCCATAAAGGTCAGAGAAATAATCAGCTGGTTCTTGGATGTTATCTGCCACAAGACATCAAAAGGGAAAGTGGGAGTAAAAGAGACTTAGTTAGCAGTCTTTGGGTTTCTCTGTCATTTGGTACATTAGCACAATTAGCAGAGTGAGCTACATACAGTATTAAGGACATACAGGCACTTTGAGTAACTTTTGCAATCCATTTCCAGAGATACCGAGTTGCCTTACAGGTATTGATGACATCATGACTACTACAGCATGTACTGTACATCCTTGTCATTGCTATGACAGTGCTGATGTCTATGAAAGTGCTCATGTCATATAGTTTACATTTAGTGTTTATACTCTTGTGCAGTTTATATATATTTTTTGTGCTGTTATATTTGTTTTAGGAACGAATTAAATTTGTCAACCGAGGTTCTATATATATAGAATATATATTGTATATGTGTATATATTTTTTTCCACCATTCAGGACTTTTGGGAGTCTTAACACTCATGAAAATTGCCAGACAGGTTTGAACCTACTGACAGTAGAATGCCTGAGAGGCCTCACATGAGATTGTTTTGCATGTGTTCATGACGATTAAAGAGGATTTGCCCATTGGCTTTGATAAAGTCTGACAAGATGCAATACTACAATAAACAGAGCAGCTCATCTCTAAATATTCTAAATAGTCTAAATATTTCCCCTGAGTAATACATAGTGTTCCAAAATGCTCAGTGAATTTAAAGTGTCAGCCATATACAAAGCAGTGCATGTTGGGTGAGTGGTGGCGAGCAAGCGGGGAGCATTATACGGTGGATTTAGGACAGAGAGCAGAGAGGCTTTTTTAAAAAAGAGGGAGGGTCATGCCATGTCCTGCTTCACTTTAGTTCCGGGAGCTTTTTCACCATGAGCTTGAAACATGCCCAAGCCCAACTCAGAATGTATACGTGGCAGAGTCATCAAACACTTTTCAGTCAGAGAATGACCATGGCGATTTGAGTGGAGCAGGATGCAATCTTAGTTGAGTGCTTGGTGATAATGAGCGGAGCGGCCTGGTCCAGCTTTGAGTGGGGGAGCAAAGAGGATGAACAGCTCCGTGAGTGACGCTCCGCTCATATGTACTGATACAAAGTATATTCATGACTACTTAAATGCAAAACTCTCTAGATGTCTAAGAGAAATAGAAATAGGAGTAGGAATAGAAGAGCTTTTTGTCTGTTCCATTTCCTTGAATTGATGGCTCTGTGATTCCTTCATTTTGTTAGTGATTATTGAACAGTGTTGGGAAACGTTACTTATTTAAGTAAGTACATTACAAAATTACTGTCTTTAAAAAGAAATCAGTTACATTACAGTTACATTACACACTTTCTGATAATCGTAACTAGAGTACTTTTCCATTGCAGAAAATGAAAACTCCTTTGTGATTCCTCATGCATGTTGTTTAAATCAAGACCTTTATAATTATTCCACCTTTATCACTCAGCGAAGTTTGGTCCATAATCTGTTAACTACTGATACTCCTATCTCATCTATGCGGTTTGGCAGTGGTCATAAGTATGGTTCATCATGATTCCCCGCTAGTTTGGGCGCTGTAATTTGGTTTCCATCTTTCCGCGCGTCGGCCCTCGCATAGTCAAATCGCATAGGTGAGATAGGGGTCTAACAGCAGGAATAACAGAGGGGGGGCGGGTTATCAGGGGCAGGGCTTGTAGGGCGACTTTCGCACGCACACACACACACACACACACACACACACACACACACACTAACGGATTGGAAATGACTGCTGTCTGGCTCACGGATTACATAAATTGTCTGAATAATGGATTACATTTTTTTTTTAAAATGACTAAATAACGAAGTACTTAAATTGCGGACCTAACGCGTTTGATTACTCGTTACATCAAAAAAGTAATCCAAGTACTCTAACATGTTACACCCAACACTTATAATCAATAGTGACAACATAAGAAGCTGAATAAAGACTTCATGCTATACTCTGACCCTTGAATTGGCTTAGTCAGATTAATGTACCGTCATCCATCAACTTGAATGACTAATAACATTTATAATGCCAGGTTGTGTTATAACTCTTTCTAATAATCTGATTATCTTTATTCTATCATTTTCATGTCTTCCATCAGCCAGTTTCAAATGATTTACATGAAAGTTTATAGTAAATTGAATATGGGGAAAATCTGAAACAATTGTAGAGTGAATTCACTGACCTCGTGATTGAGTTAATGGCAGATAAGTGCAGAACCGTGTGAGTAAGGGTGCTATATACGTAGTAGCAGGGAGAAATCTCCCTGGAGTATAAATGTAGCATAAATGACAGTCACAGGGTAGGGATGGATGGAAAAATGCTAATGGATGGAGTCGGCTGACAGAGTGAATGGCAAAAAAAAGCATTTAGCTGGGTGGTTGTTGTGAAGGGCCTTAAGAGTGACAGAATGTGACTGCAGGAACTCCACAGTGACAGTAAAAGACAGACTGAGACACTGCAAAATTGCAAGGATAAGGAGATAAATAGGAGATACACAGGAAAACAATAAGACAGAAGACTAAAGTGCTCACATAAAGCACACATGGGGGAAAGGCTAAAGAACCATATTCACAGCTAGAGACTTGGGTCTAAAAGTTAAGTCAGTACTTACAGTACACAGGCAAATTTATGCATATTCAGAGAGGGGTTATGCATGTACTTGGGCTGATTTTCTGGGTGTGTTATTCAGACAATACCAGTTCTCAGTGTGTAGTTCAGACCAATAGCGCCAAGATGACCTCCTTTAAACACAAGCACAAGCCTGAAAAAATCAGGGATAAAAATTGCTGACTTGTGTATTATAGTAGCATGGACCAATTTTAAAATGAAATACTGACTAATATAATAATAGAAGATGGTAAGCATTGATATAAACATATGCGATAAAAAAAATGTGGATACATTTTTATGATTGTGTTCATGTTTTAGGCATTCTAATTGCTTTTAATTCAGTCTGTAATAAATATTTTGCTGCTTATCACTGAATTTAGATCTCCTGTTCCTTTTTAAGCAACTGATAATGGAAAATGAGGGATGGGTTGTGAAATTTGGCTCAGATTACTTATATTGCATGTGGGTTATGAGTGACAATCTTCATTAGCAGTGTGCAGATCAGGGAAATTTACAACCACAAAAAACTAATTTTTTAATTTTTTTTAATTTAGTCGTGTCCAATTCCTCCCCGTCACTAGGGGGCTCCCACATTAAGCAACTACTACCACTCAGGCTCGAAGACTACCACATGTTTCCTCCGAACCACGTGACGCCAACGGACCGCATCTTTTTGAACTGCTCGCTCACACAATGACGGGGGCAACGTAACACACTCTGAGGACAGCTCTATCCGCTCATTTCGCTTGCGTGAGCTCACAGACACCCCTGATTGGCTGTAGAGCCGTGATTAGCACTTAGTAACAGAATTGTAACCATGAAAGAAGCACTGAACTATGTCGTTAAACTTATAATTCATCAACCAGCGACCGATTATGAAATGGTTACCGACTCCCATTAATAGTGGCAGTAGAATTGGTCATATTGACAGGCTTTTTTAACCTAGCAATGTCATAATATGCTACCTTTGCCACTAGTCAGTTTGTGAAATTTCTGCCTTACTAGATCACCCCTGTGAACTCCAAATGCATTTGCTGTTAAATAGAAGTGCAGGAGCCCAGGATGTGGTAGACCATACAAACTCACAGAGCAGGGCCAATGAGTTATAAAGGATGTACCATGTAAAAATCATCTTATGTTGCATCACTCAACAGCTGAAGATCAGTATGTGCAGTACCAACCGTCAGCTGGATTGGTGTGAAGCACACTGATACTGAACTCTGTAGCAGTGAAAATGTGTTCTCTAATGAATCACACTTCAGTATCTGGAAACAACATTAATGCCTGAGCTCACAAATGCTCTTTTGACTGAGTGGGCACAAATTCCCACATTTACAAAAGTCTATCGTTCCCAGAAGAGAGAAGCCCGTTATAGCCGTAATCGCTGAATGATCACAATTCACTGCCTCTTTGGTTTACTTTAATAACAACATAATTATTCCAAATCTTGTGTATATATATATATATATATATATATATATATATATATATATATATATATATATATATATATATATATATATATATAAAAAGTGATCTAGCACATCCTTTCATTTCACATTTTATGATCATATTTTTGTATTTACAGTAAATTCATGTTATGCTTGTGCAACTTAATAGTAAATATTCTATTTTTAAAATTTAAATTTAAATTACACTCTAAAAATAGTGTAATTTTTTTAATACATTGCACACACCAAAGTATAGAAAGGAAATATATTTTATAAATTGCCACGAAATTTTAGATGAGTGGAGTGAAGAGGGTCGTGATCTTGTTGGGCATGTTGACAAGTAGAAACGCCAGCTGATTTTCTGTGAACAGGGAATTGATTCACCCTGGCATTAATATTCCAAAGTAAATAGGTGGTTTTATTAAAAGATGACATCGGATAAACTTAAAATCTTTAGGTGTTAGGATAGGTAAGAGTCTTATATAATCCTTATTGTGATAATATAAAACTGATATTTCTTTCCTTGAGTCGTTCAATAATGTCACATAGTTTATAGCCTTATCTACAGTAGCTTAGCACAAACATGTTGGCTAAGCTAATGCCTTATGTAGCAGTAACGAGTCTTACACACACACATACACACACACACACAAAGACACACAGGTGTCACAGTCGCAAAAACTAACTTCTTTAATAGCCACTTTTAAGCAGGTTATAAGAATGCAGTCTTGATAAAGTTATGCTCTATATAAGTAGTATGGCTTGTGGGCTGTCTCTGTGAATGCCATGGGTTGAGGCTCAGTAGACGCAGCATCATCGGAACAGGAGACAGGCAACTTTCTTCTTGGTTACTTAGACACATACATAGTCAAGTCTGCGGAGACGGGAGAAATGTATGCACAAAAATATGCACACACATTCTCTACTTACCGGATAGAAGCAAAGAGGTCCTTTTTTTTTGGAGGGTGAAGTTGGTGCCTCCTGATGAGCTTCCAGCCCAGGTGAGTTTGGTTTGGCCCGCCCCACTGTTAAGCACGTAGCGTTGTTGGCATACCATATGCCGCGTTAACAATGTGTAAGTGCGAGAAGCGCCTGCACTGCTTAGCCCGCCGTCACAGTAGCTTACAGATGCTTTATAAATGTTTTGGATAGCTTTAGCTAACAGTAGCTAATACATATTTTGCACAGTTTTTGGTTAGCTTATGTCAATGCTATCGATAACAAACACTTCAGCTCCCGGTGGCTAAAATACATGTTCATGAATATCAGCTGAGTTAGATGTTCAGATGTAAACGGTAATGCAAAAAGTATAAATCATTGTGTGACATTACAAAACCTTGTGTTGTTTTTGTGCATGGCCATTAGTGATTGATGATGATAATATACAGTATTTTATTTTTATTAGCATGCTAGCTTTTTAAATAAACAGTTAAAATCTGTGAGGTGACAGTGTAAATGATCAGACATTTATTCAGTAAAAAAATGCAAGATACAGACAGTCTACAAAGTGATGGAAAACACAGACTGATGATGACATTCAGCGATTCCTGCCTGCATAGGAACCTGGACCCCAAATGAGGTTTGGATTCGTAATGAGCCTCCTGTACATACAAGACACACACAGAGGAGGGTGAAATCACAAGATACACAAAAACAAAGACATTTCTATATCCGGTTTTACCCTGAATTCCTGTTTTTACCATGAATGTGCCTTCTGTACCATGTTTCATGTGTAATTTCAAGTATGGTGAATGAGATCATTTACTGTATGTCTCTCTCTTTCCTCAATCCTGTACATTTTGTCTACACTGTTAATGAATAGGTTATGCATAGGGTGTTGGAGTTGGCTTTTTTGCCAAGTTATTTTGCCTGTCAGTTTACTCCATTCTAAATTAACTATAAATAAAAAATATATGTTTCTTTTGTCCTCAAATTATTTTCTTTAGCACTTCACTCTGTCACATGACTGAAAGGATCGGGTCTTCTCTTGTGTGAATTACAGCATTATTCATGATCATTCACACCTCCTTGCATATGCTCTTTCTAAACAGAAAGTGTCTTTAGAAATTTTTATTCATATATATTTTTTTCCTGTGAATGAGTGAGCAAGATGATTGTCACATACTTTTGAACCAAAAACTCTAGTCTCCAAGATCCAGTTTACAAAAACCTTGTAGACAAATGTTATGAATGTGTTTTACAGTATGCAGTTTTTCAGTTTCAGTGATTTATTTATTTTTTGTTGTTTTCAATAACCATGCATAACTGGTATTTTCAATAGAAACTTATACATATAATTGTAGCCCAGTTTGTGCTGAATACAGTGAAACCAGACTAGCGTTAATTTTGTCATAGAAAATAATGACAAATTTTTTGTTGACAACTGTTTTTCCTATGACTAAGACGAGACGAAAATCAGCATGCAATATTGTTGCCAAATAAAAGAAGAAAAGACTAAAATGTAGTTTAAAAAAAACTAATCAAACATCTGTCTTTATTTTCAACACTTAATTTTTGTCACAAACCACTGCAATACGATGTTCATTCATTTTGGCATGAGCAGCAGTTTTTCCCAGGTTAAGGCATATCAGGAGTAGTTTGCGCGCGCAGTGACGGGAAATTATAAGCTTGGTCATTTTTAACTCATGTCATGAGTATTACTCGGGCGAAAGAAAAGAGCCGATATTTAGGCCCATTCTATTTATATTGAACCGGAGAAAAAAAAGCAGATGTGTAGTAATATCGGAGAGCAAACAGTGTGGGCACACATTTGATGGGGAAAAATACCACAAACCTGAAGAGAGACAATATGGCATACCATGAAAATCACCCTCTCTGTGGTAATTGTTTTGTTATACACCGTGTTCCACATTATTATGCAAATTGGATGCAAGTGTAAAACATTAAATGTTTAGTTTTTAAATTAAACTCATGTATGGTATTGTGTCTCAGGGCTCTTTGGATCACAGAAATGAATCTCAGACACGTGCGATAATTACTGATTGAGCCCAATTAAAGGAAAAGTACTGAAGAAGGTTGTTCCACATTATTAAGCAGGCCACAGGTTTCAAACAATATGGGAAAGAAAAAGGATCTCTCTGCTGATGTAAAGCGTCAAATATTGCAATGCCTTGGACAAGGTTAGATATTAGGTTAGATATCTATCTACATTAGATATTTCATGAAAACTTAAGCGTGATCATCGTACTGTGAAGACATTTGTGGCTGATTCAAAGCACAGACAGGTTCGTGCAGATGAAGCCAGAATGAAGAAGGTTTCTGCAAGACAAATTCATCAGATTAAGAGAGGAGCTGCTGAAATGCCATTACAAAGCAGCAAACAGGTATTTGAAGTTGCTGGTGCTTCTGGAGTCCCGCGAACATCAAGGTGTAGGATCCTTTAAAGACTTGCAGTTGTGCATAAACCTACAGATGGAGCCACGCCAAATAGCCGCGACCGTGAATGGCGTGCGAATGGCGTACGCCGTAATCCCCCCTCCTTTTTCTGGCCAATTCAAGCCCTATTTATTCTGGTGCCTGGTGCCACTAGATGGCGCTTTGTTCTCAAGTACACGTTAAAACAAGCCAGCAATTTAGCTGCGCTGAGTTGCAATCGCGTGATTTTAACAACCAGCCCCCACCCCCACCGAACTGACGCTATCAAACTGCACTACAGAGATGAAGATGACGGCTTAATGGACTATTCACGGTAAGTGGTGTTTTATAAAATTTGTTAGGGGTAGTTTACAGTTTATTTCCCAGTTTAGTTTTTTTATTGCCCGTTTTTAAAATCACTGGCAGCACCAGCAGCGGTCAGATGTGACTTTAGATAACTTAATGGTCTGTTTACCAAGTCTGGAGTTAACATTACAGTTTACTGTCAGTGTCACATACTCACAATGTCACTCCTCTTTAACTCAAAAAGATGCTAAAGCTTCGAAAATACTATTAATGTCCCTATTAGAAAAGCTGCACTACCCGATGAAGAGTGTTTGTGATCTCTGAAAATACTGAGTGAATCTCACCGCGTGTTGTCTGGATAAATTCAGCATTTATTTATTATTTGTTTAAGAGTTAATCTGCAGGTTATTTCTGTGACTGGAATATAATTTGATTCAGTTCATGAGGGACACAAGATGAGGATAGATGTACAGGAGCTAGTGACGCTCATAACCGGGTTTATATTTTATCCACTTTGGCCTTGACTTTGCGCGTTAGCGCGAGCGCTTAGTTAACGAGCTGGATAAAAACACTGAATTTTTTATCAGTTAAGGAGGAGAAGGGGGTGTGTGGGGGGCTTCAGTAAGTTATAGTTTGGCTTCAGAGATGAACTAATGCTTATATACGAGTGTTATATCGCTTAACTTAAACCGCATTAAGTAAATTCTCGGTTAATTTAATGCAGACGATAATACAGACAGACACTTAGTGGTTAACACTAACAAAGTTCACTGGTTAACATTAGCACAGGCAGTTTATTTACATTCCAGATTTTCCAAAAAAGTATTTTACACACACTGTGGTAAATAGGTTTATTAAAATCTTTTATGTTTATTACAACTAGATGTTCTGTAAAGTTTATTTATCTTTGTCTTCACTAAATTCTCCTGTTGTCTTTAATCAGAGCTCCGCTCTGGAGGATTGGGGGGTCAGACGGCTGACGGTTGGCCTTTTGGAACCACTGGAGGGGCCTGAACAAGCTGTAGATGCGGACATTTTATTTCACTAGTTTTGACACGTATCTTTAATTTGAAGTTTCACTCACACAACAGAAGTCAGATGATCTCTTTGTCTCTCGTATTTTATTTTCCAGCATCAAAGAATCAACACTTCATACAGTCGTCTTGAGTAAATCCACTGTAGTTACAACACCAGTTGCTGTATCTTGTAAATTTCTGACTTTTACAACAACCTATTTGCTGTATCTTACTAAGATCTTGGATTACGGTTAGCTTACTGTCAAAAGCTTGTGTTTCCGTAGCCTTCCACATCAAAACTGAACTTTCTATCATACATTTACAGATACATGTAATAGTGGAATGACATCACAGACCAACTTACGATTGTTAAAATGGATGCTTAACTAACAAGTTCAAAGCTTATGACTTATGTAATAAACTTAATGCTTAACTAACAGAAATAACAGTGAATGCTTAAATGACAAATAGAATGCTTAGTGCTTAGCTAATGAATAGAATAAAATAAAATGAACACAACAACAAATTCACCCCTCCTTGAACCACCACCTTATTGTGGTGGAGGGGTTTGCGTGTCCCAATGATCCTAGGAGCTATGTTGTCGGGGGCTTCATGCCCCTGGTAGGGTCACCCATGGCAATCTGGTCCTAGGTGAGGGAACAGACAAAGAGTGGTTCAAAAGACCTCTTATGATGAATACAAACTTTGGTAAACGTTTTCCCTCGCCCGGACGTGGGTCACCGGGGCCTCCCTCTGGAGCCAGGCCTGGAGGCGGGGCACGATGGCGAGCGCCTGGTGGTTGGGCCTGCACCCATGGGGCCCGGCCGGGCACAGCCCGAAGAGGCAACGTGGGTCCCCCTTCCCATGGGCTCACCACCTGTAGGAGGGGCCAAAGAGGTCGGGTGCAGTGTGAGTTGGGCGGTGGCCGAAGACAGGAGCCTTGGCGGTCTGATCCTCGGCTGCAGAAGCTGGCTCTAGGGACGTGGAATGTCACCTCTCTGGCGGGGAAGGAGCCTGAGCTAGTGCATGAGGTTGAGAAGTTCCGGCTAGATATAGTTGGACTCACCTCGACGCACAGCTTGGACTCTGGAACCAGTCTCCTTAAGAGGGGCTGGACTCTCTTCTACTCTGGAGTTGCCATCGGTGAGAGGCGCCGAGCAGGTGTGGGCATACTTATTGCCTGTACGTTGGGGTTCACCGCCTTCGGGTGGGGGACGGATCCTTACTGTTTGCGCTTATGCGCCAAACAGCAGTTTGGAGTACCCGCCCTTTTTGGGGTCTCTAGAGGGGGCGCTAGAGAACGTCCCTCCTGGGGACTCCATCGTTCTGTTGGGGGACTTCAATGCTCACGTGGGCAATGACAGTGAGACATGGAAGGGCGTGATTGGGATGAACAGCCCCCCCCGATCTGAACCAGAGCGGTGTTTTGTTATTGGACTTCTGTGCTCGTCACGGTTTGTCCATAACGAACACCATGTTCAGGCATAAGGGTGTCCATATGTGCACCTGGCACCAGGACACCCTAGGCCGCAGTTCGATGATCAACTTTGTGGTCGTGTCGTCGGACTTGCGGCCACATGTCTTGGACACTCGGGTGAAGAGAGGGGCGGAGCTGTCAACTGATCACCACCTGGTGGTGAGTTGGCTCCGTTGGCGGGGTAGGATGCCGGTGCTATGGTAGATCCAAATGTATTGTGAGGGTCTGCTGGGAACGTCTGGCAGAGTCCCATGTCAGGACGAGCTTCAACTCCCACCTCCGGCAAAGCTTCAACCACGTCCTGGGGGAGGTGGGGGACATTGGAGGCGCGGAACATAGTCCATTCGGACTCCTTGTCGAGGCGGCCGACCGGAGCTGTGGCTGTAAAGTAGTCGGTGCCTGTCGCGGTGGCAACCCAAGAACCCGTTGGTGGACACCGGCGGTGAGGGATGCCATCAAGCTGAAGGAGTCTTACCGGGCCTTTTTGGCTGGTGGCACTCCGGAGGCAGCTGATGGGTACCGGCAGGCCAAGCGGAATGCAGCTTCGGTGGTTATTGAGGCAAAAACCCGGGCGTGGGAAGAGTTTGGGGAGGCCATGGAGAATGACTTCCAGACGGCTTCGAAGAGATTCTGGTCCACCATCCGGCGTCTCAGGAGGGAAAAGCAGTGCACGGTCAACACAGTGTATAGTGGGGATGGTGCACTGCTGACCTCGACTCGGGACGTTGTGGGTCGGTGGGGGGAGTACTTCGAAGACCTCCTTAATTCCACCAACATGCCTTTCGATGAGGAAGCAGAGTCTGGGGACATAGAGGTGGACTCTTTCATCTCTGGGGCCGAGGTCGCTGAGGTAGTCAAAAAGCTCCGTGGTGGCGGGGCCCCGGGGGTGGATGAGATCCGCCCGGAGTTCCTCAAGGCTCTGGATGTTGTAGGGCTGTCATGGTTGACACGTCTCTGCAACATTGCATGGACATCGGGGACAGTGCCTCTGGACTGGCAAACCGCGGTAGTGGTCCCCCTCTTAAAGAAGTGGGACCGGAGAGTGTGTTCCAACTACAAAGGGATCACACTTCTCAGCCTCCCCGGGAAAGTCTATTCAGGAGTCCTGGAAAGGAGGGTCCGTCGGATAGTCGAACCTCGGATTCAGGAGGAGCAGTGTGGTTTTCGTCCGGGTCGCAGAAAAGTGGACCAGCTCTTCACCCTTAGCAGGGTCCTGGAGGGGGCATGGGAGTTTGCCCAACCAGTCTACATGTGCTTTGTGGACTTGGAGAAGGCATTCGACCGTGTCCCTCGGGGAGTCCTGTGGGGGGGTACTCCGGGAGTATGGGATGTCGGATTCCCTGTTAAGGGCTATCCGGTCCCTGTACAACTGGTGTCGGAGATTGGTCCGCATTGCCGGTAGTAACTCGGACCTGTTTCCGGTGAGAGTAGGACTCCGACAAGGCTGCTCTTTGTCATCGATCCTGTTCATATTTTTTATGGATAGGATTTCTAGGCGCAGCCAGGGCGTTGAGGGGGTACAGTTTGGTGGGCTCAGGATTGGGTCACTGCTTTTTGCAGATGACGTTGTTCTGTTGGCCTCATCACCCTGTGACCTACAGCTCTCACTGGATAGGTTCGCAGCCGAGTGTGAAGCGGCTGGGATGAGAATCAGCACCTCCAAATCTGAGGCCATTGGTCCTCAGCCGGAAAAGGGTGGAGTGCCTTCTCAGGGTTGGGAGTGAGATCCTGCTCCAAGTGGATGAGTTTAAGTACCTCGGGGTCTTGTTCACGAGTGAGGGTAAAATGGAGCGGGAGATCGACAGGCGGATCGGGGCAGCGTCTGCATTGGATGCGGGCTCTGTATCGGTCCGTCGTGGTGAAGAAAGAGCTGAGCCAAAAGGCAAAGCTCTCAATTTACTGGTCGATCTACGTTCCTACCCTCACCTATGGTCATGAGCCAGATGAGGTGGCTTGGGCATCTATTTAGGATTCCCCCTGGACCCCTCCCTTGTGAGGTGTTCCGGACACGCCCGACCGGAAAGAGACCCCGGGGAAGACCCAGGACACGATGGAGGGACTATGTCTCTCGGCTGGCCTGGGAACGCCTTGGGATCCCCCCGGAAGTGCCGGAGGAAGTGGCCAGGGAGAGGGAAGTCTGGGCATCCCTGCTGAAGCTACTGCACCCGCGACCCGACCTCGGATAAGCGGAAGAAAATGGATGGATGGATGAATGGACAACAACAAATTCATAACAAATACGATATGCCTCTTACATTCCAGGACCTAATTGACAGGCAGTAAGACTGAGTATTACATTTTTGTGTTTTTTTTTGTTTTGTTTTTTCACACTTTTCTTCTCGAATTTTCATTAATTCTTGAAGCTTCCTTATTGGGTCTTCTTCCTCGAGCGCCGTCTCACGCTCAGACTCAACTATAACTGTGTCGTTCTCGCCATCAGACATAGTGAAGCGCAGAGCACTCAAATCCTCTTTCATTTTCAATTTCAACAGTCACTTATCTTCGCGCTTAAACAACGGAAGAAGCTTTTGACTTTTGTACATGCAGACAAATTATTTCACTAGTTTTGACGCATATCTTTGATTTGAAATTTCACTCACACAACAGAAGTCAGATGATATCCTTGTCTCTCGTATTTTATTTTCCAGCATCAAAGAATCAACACTTCATACAGTCGTCTTGAGTAAATCCACTGTAGTTACAACGCCAGTTGCTGTATCTTGTAAATTTCTGACTTTTACAACAACCTATTTGCTGTATCTTACTAAGATCTTGGAATTCGGTTAGCTTACGGTCAAAAGTTTGTGTTTCCGTAGCCTTCCGCATCAAAACTGAACTTTCTATCATACGATAGTCATACAGATACATGTAATAGTGGAATGACATTACAGACCAACTTACGATTGTTAAAATGGATGCTTAACTAACAAGTTCAAAACTTATGGCTTATGTAATAAACTTAATGCTTAACTAACAGACATACAGTAACAGTGAATGCTTAAATGACAAATAGAATGCTTAGTGCTTAGCTAATGAATAGAATAAAATAAAATAAAATAAACACAACAACAAATTCATAACAAATACGATATGGCCCTTACACAAGCTGTTGAGGGAGCTGTAGGAGGAATGACGTCACAGTGCAACAGCTTTAGAATTATTATACTTATACTATTATAATAATTATTATTATTTGTATGACTGTGTATGTGACAAATAAAATTTGAATTTGAATTTGAAAGAACTTCATTAAAAGACAAACGTAGGAGAAGTGGAATGTGCTAAAGCTCAATGGAGAATGTACTGACTCCGCTCACTGCAAACCTGACGAAAAGCACACACACACACACACACACACACACACACACACACACACACACACACACACACACACACACACCTTGTGGCACTTTAACCGCTACTGCATCAACATTGTATTGTAAATAGCTGATTAAACCTATGAACTCAGCTGTTCAAAAGAAATACTAAACAGACACATGGTCTATTTTGTCCGCAAGTGAAATACATCAATGTTAATAATTTACACCATGATAGCATTAGTGGAGAAGGATCTGAAGAGACTTGTCTCTATTACATCATGGTTTTGAGATGTCCACAGTATTCAAACAGTAGACAGTGTTTATTTTGCTGAGCATTAAAAACAGCCATGTTTAATAAAACCAGTGCATCTTTAATAAGCCACATTGGTTTCGAGTCAGAAGTAAAATTAACGAAAGACTGCGAAGCCCGTAAACTTGATCCTGAACAGCCACGAGCTGACTAACAATAATAGTTGATTGTTTTTATATTTGTTTTTTGTATATATTTTTAAATGTTCAAATGAATGTTTCAGAGTATATAATTTGTCGTGTCATCTGTTTACAGCGTTGGCTGATTTTGTGATTGAGACCCATGAGTTACATTGAAATAATTTTTATTAGTAGTAAGCCAGGTTTTAGTAACCTTTAGTAAGCCCCCTCTCGCGCACGCGGTCTCACGTTCTCTCTCTCTCTCTCTCTCTCTCTCTCTCTCTCTCTCTCTCTCTCACACACACACTCACACTCACACACACACACACACACACACACACACACACACATTTATATACAGGTCCTTCTCAAAAAATTAGCATATTGTGATAAAGTTCATTATTTTCTGTAATGTACTGATAAACATTAGACTTTCATATATTTTAGGTTCATTACATACAACTGAAGTAGTTCAAGCCTTTTATTGTTTTAATATTGATGATTGTGGCATACAGCTCATGAAAACCCAAAATCCCTATCTCAAAAAATTAGCATATTTCATCCGACCAATAAAAGAAAAGTGTTTTTAATACAAAAAGTCACCCTTCAAATAATCATGTTCAGTTATGCACTCAATACTTGGTCGGGAATCCTTTTGCAAGATGCTTGTGTCTTGTGTCTCTCAACTTTCGGTCAGGAGAGTTGGCAGGCCAATTGAGCACAGTAATACCATGGTCAGTAAACCATTTACCAGTGGTTTTGGCACTGTGAGCAGGTGCCAGGTCGTGCTGAAAAATTAAATCTTCATCTCCATAAAGCTTTTCAGCAGATGGAAGCATGAAGTGTTCCAAAATCTCCTGATATCTAGCTGCACTGACCCTGCCCTTGATAAAACACAGTGGACCAACACCAGCAGCTGACATGGCACCCCAGACCATCACTGACTGTGGGTACTTGACACTGGACTTCAGGCATTTTGGCATTTCCCTCTCCCCAGTCTTCCTCCAGACTCTGGCACCTAGATTTCCGAATGATATGCAAAATTTGCAACCTGTAGCCCATTTCCTGCACACGCCTGTACACGGTGGCTCTGGATGTTTCTACTCCAGACTCAGTCCACTGCTTCCACAGGTCCCCCAAGGTCTGGAATTGGTCCTTCTCCACAATCTTCCTCAGAGCCCGGTCACCTCTTCTCGTTGTGCAGCGTTTTCTGCCACACTTTTTCCTTCCCACAGACTTCCCACTGAGGTGCCTTGATACAGCACTCTGGGAACAGCCTTTTCGTTCAGATATTTCTTTGTGTCTTAGCCTCTTGCTTGAAGGTGTCAATGATGGCCTTCTGGACAGCAGTCAGGTCGGCAGTCTTACCCATGATTGCGGTTTTGAGTAATGAACCAGCCTCAGGAATCTTTTGCAGGTGTTTAGAGTTAATTAGTTGATTCAGATGATTAGGTTAATAGCTCGTTTAGAGAACCTTTTCATGATATGCTAATTTTTTGAGATAGGGATTTTGGGTTTTCATGAGCTGTATGCTGAGGCTTGAACTACTTCAGTTGTGTGTAATGAATCTAAAATATATGAAAGTCTAATGTTTATCAGTACATTACAGAAAATAATGAACTTTATCACAATATGCTAATTTTTTAAGAAGGACCTGTATATTTATTTATAGTAGCGTTTTACCGCTGGAAAGGATGTTGGAGAGACAAGTGAGCTAACTTGCTGCCCAATGCAATGGCTGGGAGAAGTTTATTTATAACACCTTCACTTCAGGAACCATGCAATTCAGCATTTAGCATGAGGTTAGCATGAAGGAGCATGACAATTACTGTAACAGTCAACATAACTGAAGTCACCAACTTAACTACACTTTCCCAACAGGGTGAACACAAAAGAGATAGAACCTTGCGCAAAGCATGACGGTCGTCAGCCGCCGCCCCGCCCACGCCACACTATATATACTGTGTATACACACACACACACAAATAGCACATAAAATCGCATAAAACCAAATGAAACAAGGGTAAAAAATTATGCATGATTAAATGACAAAAGAAATACTGATTCATATGGGCAAATATTTGTTCTAGATTGCATGCGCCATTAATTGCCTTTGTAATGCCACTTGTTGACAATTGTTGATCAGTGAAAAAAATCTGCGAAAATATCATCAAAAATATAACGAAAACAAACCCAAGCAGAAGTTAAATTTTGAGCTTTATACAAATGTTCGAATAAAACATGATTTTCAGAATGTATAATTTATTGTCATTTGTTTACAGCGTTGGCTTAATTTGTGATTGAGACAAATGAGTTTAATTGATATAATTTATATTGGTAGGAGTAAGCCAGGTTCTAGCAACCTTGGACAAATCACAATATACTGTACGGTAAGCTCTCCCTCTCGAGCATCCTCTTTGTCGTGTGCATACACACACACACGCACACACACTAACACATGAAATTGCGTAAAACCAAACGAAACAAGATCAAAAATATAAGCAGTAAAAATACAATAGTGTACAGACGTTAACCCTCTGGAACTTTTGGGGGATTTAATCTGTCTCTGCTGCCGCATTCATTCACAGTTGTGATAAGTGATTAATGCCCCATCAGATTTTTTGATGGGGGAGCATTATGCCTGATTAAATGACAAAAGAAATACTGATCCATATGGGCAGATATTTGCTCCAGATTGCATGCGTCATTAATTGCCTTTGTTATGCCACTTGTTGACTATCAGTGAAAATAAAACATCAGCGAAAACATCATCAAAAATATAACGAAAACAAACCAAACTAGAAGTTACATTTTGAGCCTTACTTTGCAGCAAAATATTATTTATCAGTATATTAAGTGGAACTAGGTAAAATACACCGTAATGTAAAATACTGTACATAGCCCGCATTTGTATTCCGTACCTACAGTGGTCACCTAATCGGAGCGTCGGTTTTACCGTCGCAGCGCTCGGTGACAGCATTTGGGTTTGTGCGTTTGCTGGCTTTTACCACTGAGTGGCGCTATATAACTATAGACTGATGCCTCATGCCTTAGTTAATTCTCTGCCGGATTAATGAGACGCGCTGCTTTAGAACTGCACGTAGTGAAACACTGTAGTTAAACGAATTCATAATCACAGTACTAAAATTACAGTACAAATGTCAAATTCAAATTAAATAAACTGTTATTAGGATCAAATTTTATGCATAATAAATGTTAACACAGTGAGCCTTTAGATTTTATCACGTGTAATTAGAAAAGAATTGTGTAGGGTTTTGTGTCATCTTATTTCTTGTGTTCTTTAAATTTATAGTAGATTTATTAACTGAAATAAATGACCATAAAATTAAAACATTGTCAAGACGTTCTCCTGCGTCTGCGTCTTAACAGAGCCAAGTGGAGAAGCATAAAATCAATAGCAGTGTTAGAGCTTCCGAATAGCGCAGTGGTAGAGTGTGCGCCCAGAGAAAAGGAGAGCACTGGTTCGAATCCCGGGCGATGCTGTTTTAAAATTCTTTTATATTAATTATATCAAAATTAAAATAAAACAAGATAAAATGTTTTATTTTAATTTTGCTCAGCATACTATAGAAAAAACAGCAATCAAACAAAAAAAATGTCAAATTACAATGATTGAAGACATAACAGAACATTTATTATTCAGAGCATGATATATAACCATAATGAGTCCCGTAATGAGTTTACTGTTTTTTCTATAGTACTGTATGCTGAGCAAAATCAAAATAAAACATTTAATTTTGCTATAATTAAAATAAAAAAATTTAAAACAGCACCACCCGGGATTCGAACCCAGATCTCCAAATGATAGGGCTTGCACTTTACCCAAATGCGGTGCAGTGGGTACAAGTAGCTCACAAGCAGAAACGGTTGCAGTGGGCCCAGGCATACATGAAGACAAGTTTTTAAACAGGCTTGTTTACTACTGTGTGTCGTGCAACCATGGATGGAGCCGTGGATGATTGGTGGATGGCCACCATGTCCCAACAAGACTGCGATGTAAACAAGGAGGTGCCGGAGTCATGTTTTGAGCCAGAATCATGGGGAGAGAGCTGGCAGGCTCCTGTAGGGTCCCTAAAGGTGTGAAAATGACCTGTGCAAAGTATCGACTGACCACTTTCTTCCATGGTACAAAAAGAAGAACCGTGACTTCCGTAGCAAAATTATCTTCATGCACGACAATGCACCATCTCATGCTGCAAAGAACACCTCTGTGTCATTGGCTGCTATGGGCATAAAAGATGAGAAACTCATGGTGTGGCCACAATCCTCCCCTGACCTCAACCCCATTGAGAACCTATGAGGGTGGGAGGCAGTTTGGTTCAAAACAGCAGCTCTGGGAGGCTATTCTGACATCCCACAAAGAAATTCAAGCAGAAACTGTCCAAAAACTCACAAGTTCAATGGATGCAAGAATTGTGAAGGTGATATCAAAGAAGGGGTCCTATGTTAAGATGTAACATGCCCTGTTAGGATGTTTTTGATTGAAATAGTTTTTGATTTCAGTAAATATGACCTCCTAATGCTGCAAATTCAACAAAAGCCTATTTTCAGTTCTTTACAACCTATAAAATGTTTTAATTCTGTTGTGCATAATAATTTGGAACAGTGCGTTTTCAGTTTTTTTTTTTTTTTTTAAATAAATATTATCATCATTAGGAGGTCGGTTCAATAAAATTTAAATTTCACCCTAATAGTTGATGACTAGAAAATTATACTGACTGTCATTTGCATTTACTAATTATGAAAATCAGAATAAAATAAAATGCATCATACAGTATACACTGCGTTCCATTTTATTCCGCAAATGAATATCATTTGTGTAATAATTTGGAACGCAGTGTATACTGTATGATGCATTTTATTTTAAAGCCAAACCATTGCCAAACACATTAAGCTACAGTAATAGGCTAGAAAATGATTGTGAACCATACGTGCTATCCTTACAACAGTGTGTAAATTAATTTATATAAAATAAAATAAAGTTTTAAAACACTGTATTGTCCATACTGCTCCTATTGTTTTATAGTTGGAAAAATGTTTAAAAATAAATATAATTAGCTGAAAACATAAGATGAAAAGATACATTTTAAATGTTAAGATAATTATTTTGTGAAAAACTAAAAAAGAGTTTTGGCTAGACTAGAATGACTGTATGGTTAATTAATAATAATCTTATTCCTAAAATGTTACATTTTCATCAGCTAAAACTAGACTAAAATGCCCAGACTTTGTCGACAAAAACTTGACCTAGACTAAGACTAAAATTGAAAAAAAAAAACACTTCTTAGTGTTGCTTCTTCTTTGTAAGTGACCTTTAAAGAATCATCCAATTAGCATATTTAGCATCTTGTACCCTATATGTTTAGTGCAGTGATTTGTGGGAAATCAATGTGTAAACTGTTTATACTGTACATGAAGAAAGGGCTGGCTGTTCACTAGATGTCCTTAACCTTTAGCAAATTGCTGCAAACACTTATTATAATGCACAAACACTGCATTATTTAAACAGCTTCTTGGAGCATGACAAGAGATCTCTCATGTGGAAGGAGGGAGACTGGCGGTAGATGCAAGTTAGCTTAATTATAAGTGCATTGTAAGTTAGTATTCATTGTGAATTCATCAGTTGTTTTTCAGTCACAGTCATTTAAAACCACACACTCAGTGTGTTGTAAGTTAACAACTCTTCACTCCTGCCGCTTGTTCTGCTTGCTCTTTATTGCTCTCCGGCTCTTTGCAAACCGCAGACAATAATTAGACACATTCCCATTAGGTGTACCTTCTTTCCCACTCATTCTCGCTTGATCCCTGCCTCCACATGTCCCCCACTGTCCGCTCAGTTCTCTCTTTCCACCCCCACTGCCTCCTTTGGCAGGTAAGTAAGTTGGCCACAACCATCTGAATCTCTGACCTATAATTCCAATGGAGGCACTGGAAAGGTGGCTGTGTTCTACACAGAGAGTAAAGGCTTTCTGACCAGGTAGTAGAAGAGGGTGATGACTACTGACTTTATGGCCAGACACTCTTTCACCATAATGCTGCACTTACTCTGTTACACAGAGAGCTTCTGTCTGATGCACAGCATAGAGCACTCCTCCTCTTCCACCACCTGGTGGAACATGGCTCTAACCATCAATTCCACACTTCCTCCATGGAACACTCAAATAGTTCCACAAATGCCTCAGTACTGTAGCTGTGTAGTTTCACATCATGTACAGCCCCATCTTGACCAGCGTGAGATGAGGAATGGTCGTAGTGGTTGACACATTTTCCAGTGGAGCACTGCAGTCTGCCCCTGAAGCACGGTGTCCTTCACAGACTGAAGCTCTTAAAAATTGGGTTTTGTGGATTCTGGAGAGGGTCTTGAAGATCTCAGAGAATGATGAGGACTACATGGGGCATATCTCTTTTTCTCGCCTTCTGGGCCAGTTTCATAAGACATCTCTTAAGAGGAAGGATGGAGACTGTAGATTAACCTTTATTTCAATGCTTATGGTGAATATATAGTTTCTTTTCAGAGACAGTTATTTAAAAAAAACACTCAGGATGATGGAAGCAAACTTAAAATTTCTTCCATCTGCTCACTCTGCTTGTGCCTTATTGCTCCATGGTTCACTGCTACAGTACATGCAATTGCTAATTAGACACTTTCTCTTCAGGTGTGTAGTCTTTTCCACTCGCCTGACTCTTGCTCCCATCACAGAGCACGCTTACTGTAACTATGTCCCACCACCACCGGTATCTTAAACTTGCCGAATCATTGATTGCTGAACATTTAGTGACTTTCAGAAGAGAAGGCCCTTTGTTGTTCATCAAACAAGTGGTATAGAAAAGCAAGGTGAGAGAGCACATGTTTTACTGCAGAGTTTGTCAAAACAGGGAACAGTGGAAATGAGAAGTGTCTTCTTTTCAACATGATTTAAATGTTTTTTTAAGCCTGATTTGAGGCTTTGACTTATTTTGAGGATGAATAAAATTGAATGCTTGTATGACTCTTGTGCTTGTCCTCTTCTTATGTAATGAAGTACTCTTGAAAGGGCAACTTAATTTAATATGTGATTTCTTAAGAAACAGCTCAACTGCGTTGACTTGAAGGAGAAAAGCTCACAACTGAGATGAACATAAAACATGTTATGTTCAACCATCAGTTCAGGTACATAGCTTTTATCACCAATGATTTAAAAGCAGTTAAGGGGAATAATTCTTAGACTCGGCACGAGAAATGCCGTTAAATTAATCGATTTGCTTAATCAAAGAAGAACACTCTCTGTTAAAGAGAGTGCTGTCGGAGCAATTCAGAAGATGTACAGTTTCTAGATACAGGGTTTATTGTTAATGAAGTTAACAAGAATACAGTACAACATTAATCACAGGTGCGAATAATAATTAGCTAATGTTATTTGCCTGTAGCTGATAACAGTACTGCGCAAGGGCAAAGTTAAATAATGCTACACGGTATAAAGGTACCTTGCCTTTTCATACATTTGAATGGCTCGAATTTTACATGCTTCTTCAGCTTTAAGATTTTCCAACTGATTTTTTTTTTTTTGTTTTCTGTGGCAACATGGATAAAGTTACCCTATAAATAATTTCTTATCTCTCTCAAGCAGGGAGAGCTGTACCATGTAACAAGGAATTTGTTGTTGATGCCGTTGGTGGGGCTAGTTTTTTTTTTTTTTTTTTAAACCACCAATCTTAATGCATGCAGATTATTGAAAAATAATTTCTCCACTCATCCATAATTTATATGATCGTTTAGCTTTTATTCATTCTTGAAAATATAAAACATTTGTTCATAGATTTTATTTTCAAAAATCATGTCATGATTTAAGCAGTATTATCTGGAAATACACCTTGTAAATGCAGTGAGAGTGCCCTTGTCATTAGGAGGTTCCTGAACCATGTTGTCATAGAAATAGAAGACAAATTAAAATAGAATTGAAATTCCAACTACTTATGTGCACAGCAACAAGAAGAAAATTTGCCACACACTGTCTCTGTCATTGTGCATTTCTAGGTACAGTATGTCAGTGAGTGTTGGTGAGTATGCAGTGACAATTTAATTTAAAAGTACCTTATTTAAATGACCATGAAAAAACAGCAGCAAGGTAAAACATTCTGAGTAAGGCCAAAATAAAGTAATAATATAATGGTTTGAACAAAGTCAAATAATACACATTTGTGAAAATAACATACACGGTGGCTCATAATTTTTCAAAGTTTATATTATACCACATACGTAAATTCATGGCCTCTGACTTAATCTCACTGAATGCACTAAATGCAAGAATGTTGAAAATTTCTTAACGTGGCACAACTGAATTTTCATGCAGAGATGATTTCCTCCTTTAATGCAAGGATTGTTTCGACCACTAACTTACACCTATATGTGCGATTGCTAGGCAACGCTGCCGCAAGCGCAGTCTAGGTGAAACTGATGCACCTGTTGACACTTTTATTTAAGGCCTCCACAAATCTGCGCATTTTGTGAGAACATTAGTAGAACCCGGTTATGGTATTAGGACCAAAAAGTAGACGATGACGAGCAGGGGTCAAGCAAAAGGCAAAGATTAATCATCCAAGTCATCGCTAGAAGCCAGTGTCCTTGAGAGAGAGAGAGAGAGAGAGAGGGAGAGAGAGAGCGGCACACCACCTGTTACGTGTGCCTCTTGGTTTAAAAGGTTAAAGTAAAAAACATAAATAAGATATAAGCTCTTAGAAAGGGTCAACTCGTCTAGTGAAGACGTCCGGTCTTGGCGGTGGTGCTCTGTTAGTTTTTTGGTTTAATTTATTTTTTGTTTCTTTTTAATTTTTAGCTAATAAACCCACACAATCTCCAAACGGGAAGGCTTTCCCGTGCGTGTCATAAGCACTCACATAACCTCCTCATTTGCTGACCCCCTCAGAATCCCTGCACAGTCGCTCTCGTAAATATTATTACATCTCTTGGTATCGTTATTCCATTTTAAACAACATATTGTCTCCTTAATAGTTACTTCTAAATCGTGAAAAAAATTCTGTGTTGCTTCATTTATGTCTAAACGAAATTAGAAAGCTGAATCCCAAACACTTCTCTAACCCCTAGTAAAGGACACTATTTGGTGTGTTGAACTGATTGTGCTCTAAAGCGCGCACTGGCTTTCCATTTACTGCTATTTGAGATGTACTGTATCCCCAGAACTCTTATATTGGCTCATATTCTAAAGTGGTCGCCAGCTTTGCCAGTTGTGGTTAGTTAGTTTCGCCAGTGGCAGAAGGATATGTGTGTAAAATAAACTAGTTAAATAAACAAACAAATCATAATAATTAATGGTGTTTGTGAAACTCTCTGTATAAAACGAAAATAACACTTATAGTCGTGCTGTTGTGCTAATTATCAGCATGGCTGTGAAGTGGTCGTGGGCATGAGGGTACAGCCGAGTGCCAAAGCCTTCATAACTGCGCCATTGTGCTTGATAACCAGCACAACCGCACTCTCTCTCATGTGATATTGCTTAATTGTTAATAAACAATGTTGGCCCTTTTTGTGATTTATTGATGTACAGAACAGAAGAAGTGATAACATCAGAGGCAATAATCTGCCTAGAAAATTGTATGGTCATCATCGTATTGGCTAAGGGAAGGGTACTTGGTGAAAAAACACTGTTAAAATAGTTGTTACAGGCAAAGTGACATTGTGGAGAAACAAAGAGAGGATTGACCAGTGAAGTATAAAGATATATATTTTTTGGGGGAAGGAAGAGAACATTATTGTGCTCAGAGGAAACATCATACTGTAGGTTTAAAATAATTCCTCTGATTAACGCTTTGATGACAGTTAAGTATGGAGTACAAAGCTCAACATATATCACACACAGAAAAGCTGAGATCAAAATGTTAAAAATAAATCAAAGGCTAGGCCACAGAAAAACTCAAAGTTTAGGCTTTTAGCAGGACTAGATGTTCAACATATTTAATGTACTGTATAAGCCACTAATATTTACCTCATCAGCTTTGCATTTCTGTTTGCATGCCTATTATATTTTATGTCTAAAGACAAAATCCAAGGTGTACGTTTTAGGATTTCAGTTTGGTCAGGATCTTTTATTAACCTATTTATCTTGCACAATGACACTAATCATAGCTACAGTAAACAGACGCTATTGACCATGACCATTTTCTAAGCCTATCTTTGACCAAGAAACTAGGCCAGCACTTGGCATGATGATTGACTCCGAGCATAGCATGTGTGCTGAGCCAGGACTTGGCCTGAAAACTGGTCCAGGGCAACAGTCACAAGATGAGGTCCTCAAAGCCAACAGGTGGAGCAAGCATGATGCAATTTTGCAAATTTATGGTTTTTAGCAAGCATGAAGTCAGCAAAGCTAGGGTGTACTGCAGGCAAAGCATTCTTGAAGCCAGGTAGCAGTAAGAACACCATGTCCTTTAAGTCTGCCAGTGGGGACAGCAGGCTATCTTTGGCCCCCACTAGTGCAGCTGGGATAGTGCAGGACCTGACTGAGACATTGCATAGACTGGCTACTGGATCAAAATATAGTGACTCTGGGTCAACAGGACATTAACTTTTTTTTTTTTTTACATAAATATTAGAGAAAAGAAACATGAAGCTATGGAGTAGTAACTGACAGCATTCAGGCAAAGCAACACGAATCCAAACAGTAAAAAAGACACCTGAAAACAATGGACATGAGCCAGAAGGCAAAATGAAGCTAAAATTAAAACAAGCAACAAGAGAGAGCCCTGACGTTTACAATTCTGAACATATAGTATATAACCATGTTATCAAGCAAGAAACATTCTAAAATAAAAGTAAAATATTTCATATTAAAATATGGATTTTAGTATGCACATATGCTGTAAATTCAGATGGTATTTGTGAACTTGTAAAAATTGTTTTGACAACCCTGTCAATTTCACATGCTAATTAGCCACATTTAATCTCATTGATAATGTATTTTTGCATACACTCTAATTGCTTGTCAGAAGTTTAATATGGATGATGCCATTTGTTCCTAATCACTGAGCAGGGTCTCCCGAAGCCTCTCATGACACTTTGTCAGATATCAGATACTCTCATTAGCTCCTTCTTGCTATAACGAAGAAGCCTAATCTCTAGATTCATTGTGCATATGATTTTATTATTATTATATATTTTTCTTTTGCATACCTCAGATTTCACTTCTCATCCCATCTGAATCTAGTCAATTATGGATGGCTTTTATTACATGAATGCATAACTATTGTAAGCAGTTTCCATTCTTATCCAGATGTGGAAAATTTGCCTATCATGTTAGCACTCATCCTCTCAAACTGGTTGCTGTCATGCCACAAGGAAGGGCATATTGAAATTGTCTATACAGTAGGTCAGTGTTCCTGAGGTGATATTTTACATTGATCCTATCTGCGAGTCAGTTTTATTTCGGTAACGCACTGACACCATCTACGAGGTCCCTTCATACTTCCAGTGTATTTTGTTTTGATGGTCACTTTAGCTCATTAAATATTTTTCCTGGCTTAGCAAAGGGTGGCAATAAGCCAAAGGTGTTTTCGCAACACCTTAAGACCTAACAGCATCATTAAGCCACTGTTCTATCCACTGCCTAGGCAGCCTAATGTGTAAATGACTTAATTAAGCTAGCAGTAATTGGTGAAATCAGCTGAACCGATAGTTAGAGGTTTCCAGCGAGTTATATGGGCACAAGAAGAAATACCTGTCCACCATTCGTTCACACATCTGTCACATCTGTGAGACTAACCATCATTAATTGTAAGGAAGCAAAGGGTAATGTGATCTAAGCGTTAGTCTGAGTTGGCGTTGGTGAGATAGAGACTCTCACTGCACTTGGTAATGTTTTTTGAATGGTCTGAATAATGTGGTCTTGAGAAATGCATGTTAGTGGCCCACACAATCACACATACATTTTATATACTGATTAAACTGATGGGCCAAACTTGATGTCTTTATATTGTTAATGCTGTGTGAAATTAGTGAAGTTGTAGCAGTAATGCTGCCTCAAGGATGGAGGCTTATCAAATGGAAACAGAAGAGGGATTGAGAGAGAGAGAGAGAGAGAGAGAGAGAGAACACCTCCCACTCATGTAGACTAAATGAGAGGAACCCTATTCTTGACAGCATGCCAACATGGGTATTCACTGTGTATATGTGTTTAGATAAAGCAGCGGTGCTAAGCCAAGCAAGGTCAGCTGAGCATTATGCTGTCTGAATATGTGTGTAATATGTCCTTACAGTTCGCCTGTCCTTAATCCTTTTTTTTTTTTATTACAAATTGCCATTGTCCTCTTTTCATAGGTGACTTGAAAATTCTCCAGTGAAACTCAGATGAGAATTCTAATTGAAGTCTATTCAATTTGTATGTTGTTTTTTTTTCCCCTCAGCTCGACAATGTTGATGAACAGGCAGCACAGATCCGCAGAGAGTTGGACGGGAGACTGCAACTCTCAGACAGAATTGCAAGAGTATGTCTATCAGAATTTCAGTCCTAATGCTGTTGTGGGTTTAGAGGTACACAGTATCCCCGCCATCCATTTTATTGGGGACATTTGTACACATGAAAATTCCCAGATTCCTGGAGGTATAAATAGTGGTTATTATTAAATAGTGGTTTCCTCTTAGCTGAACATACTGTAATAATGATTTTTCTGCCATCAATACGTATAATGCCAGTTGATCCATATTGCCAATCAATGATAATTTATGTTTTTTTTAACTGTTTGAGTAATGCATGAATTGCATGAATAATAGACTAATAAAATGCGTTGTGACTATGTACTGTACAGTATGTGCCTATTCTTGTTTGAAATTTGTAGATATGTAGATATTAGAAATGCATTTTTTTTCTTGTTTGCATGCTTTATAGCCATGTATGTTTATTTTAGAGATGGGAGAAAAATCAATTCAGTGTGTTTTGTGTGATGATTCATGTATCGCCACATTGATTCCAAAATTGAATTTTAAACAATTTATTAAATGTAAAAGGGAGATGCCCCAGTCAATTAGCTAGAGACCAAAATTGGCTATGTTTCAGTCTGATCAGCCCTAATCGATCACATTGGACATAACTAGTTTGTTGCCGAGTGCAGGACCTTTTGAGTGGTTCAACAGAAACAAAATTTATGGCGCCACATCATAAGTTGCGCATGTTAAAACGCATCTGGTTGGCCTTTTTTTTTCCAAACGCTGCAAGAGAATTACTCTAAATCCCACTCTTACACACACTTACACCAGTCTCAATTACGTGCACTAATTCGCCTCGAAACGTGTCTGTATGCTCAAAATTGCTCAAACAAATACTCGAAGTTTTTTTTTTTTACAAATGCTCAGAATTTTGGGGGCAGTTGAGGTGATACTGTAAAACATCCCCATTTTTTAAAATATTTTGCAGGTAGCACTCTAATCTATTCACACATTGGTATGGCGAATGGCAGCAATACATGTTGCTCAATAGAAAATTTGGTTTTTGTTCAATTAAATTAAATAAGTTAAATGTTAAACTCTTGTATTTAATACAACCATGGGGGGGGGGGCGCAATCCAGTGTCTCCTTGTGTCTGGATAAATGCAGAGGGTTGTGTCTGGAAGGGCATCCGACGTAAAAACATTTGCCAAATCAATGATGCGAATCAGAAATATAATTTCCATACCGCATCGGTCCCGGCCCGGGTTAACAACGACCGCTACCGGTGCTGTTGACCTACAGGGTGCCAGGGGAAATTGGGCTACTATTGGTCGAAGAAAGAATAGTAAGGCGTGTTCGAAAGCAGAGAGAGAAAAGGAAAGGCAAGAGTTTAGAAGTGAAAGTAGGGACTTTGAATGTTGGGACCATGACAGGGATGGGAAGAGAGTTGGTTGATATGATGCAGAGAAGGAAGGTATCAACCAACTCTCTTCTGTGTGTCCAGGAGACCAGGTGGAAAGGTAGCAAGGCTAGAAGCTTAGGATCAGGGTTCAAATTGTTTTACCATGGTGCGGATAGGAAAAGAAATGGAGTAGGAGTTATTCTGAAAGAGGAGTTTGTTAGGAATGTTCTAGAGGTGAAAAGAGTATCAGACAGGTTGATGAAGCTGGATATTGAAGTGGTGATGTTCAATGTTGTTAGTGGTTATGCTCCACAGGTAGGACGTGTGTAAGAAGAGAAGGAGACATTCTAGAGTCAGTTAGATGAAGTGATGCAGTGCATCCCCAGAGGTGAGAGAGTGGTGATTGGTGCAGACTTCAATGAACATGTTGGGGAAGGGAACAGAGGTGATGAAAATGTGATGGGCAGGTTTGGTCTTCAGGACAGGAATGTAGAAGGACAGATGGTGGTGGACTTTGCAAAGAGGATGGAAATGGCAGTGCAGAAGCACTCAGGTGGACTACATCTTGTGTCGACGTTGTAATCTGAAAGAGATCAGTGACTGCAAAGTGTTGGTAGGGGAGAGTGTAGCCAGACAACACAGAATGGTGGTGTGTAAAATAACCCTGGTGGTGAGGAAGGTGAAGAGGACAAAGGCAGAGCAGAGGACAAAGTGGTGGAAGCTGAGAAAGGAAGAATGTTGTGTAGTCTTCAGGGAGGAGTTGAGACAGGCTATGGGTGGTCAGGAGGTGCTTTCAGTTGACTGGACAACTACAGCCAATGTGATCAGGGAGACAGGTAGGAAGGTACTTGGTGTATCATCAGGTAAGGGAAAAGAGGACAAGGAGACTTGGTGGTGGAACGAGGAAGTCCAGGTGTGTATACAGGGAAAGAGACTAGCTAAGAAGAAGTGGGACTCTGAGAGGACTGAAGAGAGTAGACAGGAGTACAGGGAGATGCAGCGTAAGGTGAAGGTAGAGGTGGCAAAGGACAAACAAAGAGCACATGAGGACTTGTATGCTAGGCTGGACAGTAAGGAGGGAGAGGTGGATTTGTACAGGTTGGCGAGGCAGAGAGATAGAGATGGGAAGGATGTGCAGCAGGTTAGAGTGATTAAAGATACTGTAGAGATGGCAATGTACTGACAGATGCCAGGAGGGTGATGGGAAGATGGAAGGAGTACTTTGAGGATTTGATGAATTAGGAAAACGAAAGAGAACAAAGAGTAGAAGAGGTGACTGTTATGGAGCAGGAAGTAGCAAATATTAGTAAAAGTGAGGTGAGAAGGGCGTTGAAGAGGATGAAGAGTGGAAAGGCTGTTGGTCCTGATGAAATACCTGTGGAGGTGTGGAAGTGCTTATGAGAGGTGGCAGTAGAGTTTCTGACTAGTTTGTTTAACAAGATCTTTGAGAGTGAGAGGATTCCAGAGAAATGGAGGAGAAGTGTATTGGTGCCAATTTTTAAGAACAAGGGAGATGTGCAGAGCTGTGGCAATTACAGAGGCATAAAGCTAATGAGCCATACAATGAAGCTGTGGGAAAGAGTAGTGGAAGCTATAGTAGGTTAAGGGCAGAGGTACTGTAAGCATTTGTGAGCAGCAATATGGTTTCATGCCTAGAAAGAGTACAGTATTTGCTTTGAGGATGCTGATGGAGAAGTACAGAGAAGGTAATAAAGACTTGCATTGTGTCTTTATAGATTTAGAGAAGGCGTATGACAGGGTGCCGAGAGAGCAGCTGTGGTGTTGTATGAGGAAGTCTGGAGTGGCAGAGAAGTATGTTAGAGTGGTGCAGGACATGTATGAGAGCTGTAAGACAGTGGTAAGATGTGCTGTAGGTGTGACAGAAGAGTTCAAGGTAGAGGTGGGTCTGCATCAAGGATCGACTCTAAGCCCCTTTTTGTTTGCTCTGGTGATGGACAGGATGACAGATGAGGTTAGACAGGAGTCTCCATGGACTATGATGTTGGCAGATGACGTTGTGCTTTGTAACGAGAGCAGGGAACAGGTGGAAGAAAATTTGGAGAGGTGGAGGTATGCACTGGAAAGCAGAGGAATGAAGGTTAGCCGCAGCAAGACGGAATACATGTGTGTGAATGAGAGGAACCCAAGAGGAACGGTGAGGATACAGGGAGCAGAGGTAAAGAAGGTCCAGAGCAATGGAGAGTGTGGAAAGGAGGTGAAGAGGCGGGTACAGGCAGGTTGGAATGGGTGGAGAAAAGTTTCAGGTGTGTTGTGCGATAAAAGAGTATCACCGAGAATGGAAGGAAAGGTGTACAGGACAGTGGTGAGACCAGCAATGCTCTACGGCTTAGAGACAGCGGCACTGAAGAAAAGACAGGAGGCAGAGCTGAAGATGTTGAGGTTCTCCTTGGGAGTGACAAGGATGAATAAGATAAAAAATGAGTTCATCAGAGGGACAACCCATGGTAGATGTTTTGGAGATAAAGTCAGAGAGGCCAGATTGAAGTGGTTTGGACATGTTCAGAGGAGAGATGGTGAATATTTCGGTAGAAGGATGCTGAGGTTGGAACTGCCAGGCAGGAGGTCTAGAGGAAGGCCAAAGAGGAGATTTATGGATGCAGTGAGAGAGGACATGAAGTTAGTTGGTGTGAGAGAAGAGGATGCAGAGGATAGGGTTAGATCAGTGGTTCTCAAACTTTTTCTGTCATTCCCCACTTAAGTGGGTGGGCGAATTTTCAAGCCCCACTTGTCAACAAAATAATAACGAAATCGGCCAAGTTTACTGTTTATTGAAATATCAATTTCTAAACCAATAAGATCAAACAACACCAAGTTAAAAAGCAGATAAAATACACGTGCAATTGTTATAAAAGGCTTACGTTGTCACTTATCTTTGCATAATTGACCCCATGTTTATTAGCTGCTCAGCAATCGTTTGTAGTTTTTTTGCACTGGCCAATTCTGTATGCAACTTTGAATGAAGCCATTTGTGCTTTGCTGTCCACTGATTCAGATTTTACCATGCGATTCTCCTGCTGTCTGTATTCTGCCAGCTTTCTTTGAAAGAAGTCGAGTGGCTTATTAACGTGACTGTGAGTGTGTTGTCTCTGTGTCTTCCTAATTTGTTGTGTCTCATGCAGTCTGCTGCCAGCGGTTTAAGACACAAAACACACACGAGCCTCTCTTCTGCCCCACCGTCCCCACCATGAATCCAAGCTCAAGATAGACTTCATTAGGGGTGGGAGATATAACCAAAATCTTCTATCACAGTAGAAGCAATTTTCTACCTCGATAACGATATATATCACAATATAGCAATTTGTATCTGAAAATGCATAAATAAAAATGCAAACACAAAGAAACTGTTTTACATAATGAAATTTTATTTAAACTGTGAATTGCTGAGGTTTGCCGCATTTTTTTACTTTGGCCATATTCGTTTGGATTCTTTGATTTCAGATGATAGAAAAGGTTTGATGTGTTTCCACCACTTGTTAAAACAGTGCACTTGTGTACCTTCCAAATCACGTTTGTCTCATTCGTATCACTTTTCTTCTACCCAAACCAATTCCACACCACAGACGATGCACTTTTTTTCTTTACAATCTCCTTGTTGTTGGTTTCGTCACATGTAAGCTAACTCACTGCTGCTGCACCGTCTTCTTCCATTGTTGAAGTGTATGTGAACCCAAACACATCAAAAGTGGGATGAAACCGTGGCACCCGATCGAACCGAATATTTGCGCAAATACAGCGCATCTGGATAGCGCAGTGATGATCTGGTTTATTTGCGCAGCCCGGTGGATCGCGCAGCGCCGCTCGACTTACAAACCTGCGCAACTCAATTTATTGTCAGGACTGTTTACTATTGTTTCCGCCTTGCCATGGCTGGTTTGCACGTGCGCATCCCAGCGGGGTAAAATGTATTTTGATGGTCGGCGCGGTCTATTTCTATCAGAGTCGCGCAGCGCTGCCCAGTGGCTCGCGCAGGTTTCAATTCAGTTTATCAAATTAAAATTTTATTGGTCACATACACAATCATACACAGTATAATGTGCAGTGAAATGCTTTATACGACCGCCAGTGACCTTAAAAAAGAAAATAAGAAAATAAAAGCTTGTACGTAAAATAAATAATCAATAAAAAGGAAATACTAGAGAAATAATTTTAACTAGTAAAATTAACTGTGCAATAAGGGCATAATAAAATATTGCAAAAATATAGAAATATAGGGTAGAGTATATATGTATATAGAATTAAAGTGTCAGTGGTTGTGCAAATATGCATGAATGGTGACATGTGCAATTGTCCAGATGTACTGTATGAGTATTTAGTGCAAGTGTGTATGAATGTGTCCATGATTGTCCAGTCAGTGTTGTGAGCTTAAAAGATGTTATTAGTCCTGTGTGGAGGTGTGATTGAGAGACCTTATCGCCTGCGGGAAGAAGCTCCTCCTCAGTCTCTCTGTGTTGGCCTTTAGATAGCGGAATCTCTTCCCAGACCGCAACAAAGAGAACAGTCCATTACTGGGGTGACTGAGGTCCTTCATGATCTTCCTGGCCTTAGTCCAGCACCGTTTGCTGTAGATGGAGTGCAGGTCAGGGAGCTCAGTGCGGATGATGCGCTCGGCTGATCGCACCACCCTCTGTAGAGCTCGTCTGTCCTGCATGGTGCTGTTCCCGAACCAGGTCGTGATGTTTCCCGTCAGGATGCTCTCTATGGTGCAGGAGTAGAAGTTCCTGAGCACCTTGGAGGGCAGTCTAAAGTCTCTCAAGCATCTGAGGTGGTAGAGACGCTGCCGGGCTTTTTTCACCACGGTGTTGATGTGACAGGACCATGACAGGTCCTGCGTGATGTGAACACCGAGGTATCTGAAGCTGTCCACTCTCTCCACTAGGCTCCTGTTGATGACGGGGGTCTGGTAGTTCCTCTCCTGCTTTGTACTAAAGTCCACTATCAGCTCCTTTGTCTTACTGACGTTCAGGAGGAGATTGTTCCTCTGGCACCAGTTCTCCAGATTTCCAATCTCCTCTAGGTAGTCCGACTCATCATTGTTGGTGATCAGTCCGACCACGACGGTGTCGTCAGCAAACTTGATGATGGAGGTGGAGTTGGTAGTGGCCACGCAGTCGTGGGTGTACAAAGAGTACAGCAGGGGGCTCAGAACACAACCCTGGGGGGCTCCAGTGCTGAGAGTGAGTGTAGCTGAGACATGACCGCCCATCCTTACTGCCTGTGGTCTGCCAGTCAGAAAATTGGAGATCCACTGACATATAGATGAGCTCAGTCCCAGGTGCTCCAGCTTGGTGGTGAGTGTGGAAGGAATTATGGTGTTAAAAGCAGAGCTGTAGTCGATGAAGAGCATTTTAACATAATTCCCTTTCCTAGTGTCCAGGTGAGTGAGTGATGTGTGGAGGAGATGAGAGATTGCATCGTCTGTGGAGCGGTTCTGACGGTATGCAAACTGTAGTGGGTCCAGTGTGTCGGGTAGTGAAGAAATGATGAATTCTCTGATAAGGTGTTCAAAGCACTTCATCACTACTGAGGTGAGGGCTACAGGGCGATAGTCATTGAGAGAAGCAGGATGTGGTTTCTTTGGAACAGGAACAATGATGGACTCTTTGAAGCATGTGGGGATCACCGACTGAGATAAAGAGATGTTGAATATCTCAGTAAACACAGGTGCTAGCTGGTCTGCGCAGGCTCTGAGAATACGACCTGAGATGCCGTCTGGTCCTGCTGCTTTCCTGGTGTTCACTCTCTTGAAGGCTCTCCTCACGTCGTGCTCGGAGATGATGAGCGCGTTCCCGGTGCTGGCAGTGTCTTCCTGTCTGCAGCCGTTAGCGCCGTTAGCATTAGCATCTCTAGCATCTTTAGCTGCAGCCTCGAAGGAGCATAGAAGTTGTTGAGCTCGTCTGCCAGAGTCGCGTCCGCGTTCGTCATACCGGATGCTGGTGCTTTATAGTGCGTTATTGTTCTCAGTCCCTGCCACAGGCTCCTAGAGTCACTCTGTTGAAGCTGTGACTCTAGTTTTCTCCCGTAGCGCTGCTTCGCCTCTTTCACCGCCTTCTGACGCAGCCTTGTACGGTTCCATGTCCCCCGACGCAAGTCCCGTGTTGTAGGCAGCTGTGCGAGATCTCAGAGCGTCGTGGATGGTTTTATCCACCCACGGCTTCTGGTTGGGAAACGTTCTGATAGTCTTTTTCTCTACCGTATCGTCTGCCAGCTTTTCAATAAATCCCACAACCGCTTCCGTAAACACGCTGACGTCATCATCGGAGCTGTTTCTGAACATGTCCCAGTCATCGAGTGCGTCCTGTAACGCGGCCACCGATTGGTCCGTCCAGCGCGCGACCTCCCTCAGGACCGGAACTTCCTGTTTCAGCCTTTGTTTATATTTTGGCATGAGGAATATGGCGGCGTGGTCGGATTTACCAAACGCTGGACGAGATTGTGCCTTGTAACCGTCTTTGACCGTAGTATAACAATGGTCCAGTGTCCTTTCGCCCCTGGTGGGGCAGGTGATGTGCTGATAAAAGTTCGGCGCTGCGCGTTTAAGGTTGGCACTATTAAAATCCCCCGCCACAATGAGCGCAGCGTCCCGGTGTTGTGTCTGGTGCTGTGTGAGCGCCTCATGCAGCTCGCATAAGGCCTTGTCTGTGTCTGCTTGTGGAGGAATGTAAACGGCACTGATTATGACCGATGTGAACTCCCGGGGTAGATATAATGGACGACACATGATGGACAGTAGTTCCAGGTTTGGTGTGCAGGAGCGTGTAAGAGGAACAACGCTCGCGCTGTTGCACCAGCTGTTGTTCACCATTAAGCACACGCCGCCTCCCCTTGACTTCCCCGAGTCCCGCGTCCTGTCCATGCAGTGAACCGAGAAGAACTCGGCTGGTTGTATGGCGTGGTCTGGCACCGCTGGGTTCAGCCATGTCTCGGTGAAGAAGAGGAGATTGCAGTCCCGAATGTCTCTCTGGAACTTTATCCTGGCCCTGAGGTCATCAAGTTTGTTCTCCAGTGACTGGACGTTGGCGAGCAGGATGCTAGGCAGAGGTGTGCGGTGTGCACGGGCCGTGAGCCTGTTCCTCACGCCGGCTCGTCTCCCTCGAGGTCTCCGCTTCGCCATGTCCATTGTCCAATGTCCATGTCCAATGTCCACTGGTCCATTGTTCTCCCTCAGGATCTCACTCGGCCAGCTCGGATCCGGAGTTAAAACCGTCGAATTGTGAGTACATTGTATACCAATAGAAACAAGAGTGTCTCTATCATACCTAATGTACTCAATGGTGGTGATTTTGCCGATTTTAAAACACTGAAAACTAACTTAAAGAACAAAAACAAAGAAAAGGTGGTCGGAGCAGTCGTGACGGCAGCCGAACTCACCGGCGCCATCTTGGATACTTGTCATCTGTATTTACTTGTATTAATGATCCGTTTATTTGTGTGTGATTGTTTAGTTTTGAGCGTACGCTCTTCATTATCAATAAAGAAATGCATAAATTAGAATAGGTACTTTCCTATTATTCCCGTTCATTGCGCCCCACCTGTAATGTCTGTATTCCCCACTAGTGGGCACCCCACACTTTGAGAACCACTGGGTTAGATGAAGGCAGATGATTAGCTGTGGCGACCCCTGAAAGGGAACAGCCGAAAGACAGAAGAAGTTAAACTCTTGTATTTGAAGTTAGTTTGTGGTGTTTTGAAGCTGCCCTTGGTTTTTAAGTGTGAAAACCAATGAAAGGAATGGCCTACATTTAATTACTTATGTTCAATTCAGTAGCTGTTGAATAAAGCTAAGCTATAAAACTTTTGAATTTCCAAACTTTCAAACCGATTTTTTTTTAAAAGGTTCAAGGTTTTAAAATTATAACAAAATTAGAAATGTAACATGTATATGTATTAATAATGTATGTAATTTTGAAAGGGGATATTTATAAAATCATGATATACGTACTTGGAGAATTGCACTATTAATCAGCACCTAGGTATGGTGGTCATATCGTATTGGGTGGCGACTGTTGATTTCCATCTCTGTTGTTTTTTTTAATTTAGCATTCCATCTCTCACTATGAACACTTTGCTAAATTTACTTGGTAGGAAAGGAAGTTTCCTAAGTTCATGTCTAAGGACATGGAGATTATGTATGTGGAGGAGCTGAGGTCATCAATCAACCTGCTAATGGCAAACCTGGAGAGCCTTCCTGTAGCCAAGGACTTGAAGCCCAAAATCAAGCCGAAACTCACTCCAATGAACAGTTTCCTGGATATAGGAGATGAAAATGATCTGCCACTTTCAAAGTCAGATGTTGTGCTATCCTTCACCCTGGAGGTACTTTTAAATTTTAAACAATTTTAAAACAGTACCCAACATTGTCATTACATGTACAGTATCCTGTACTTCTAGGGTCTTTCTGCAGGAGGAACACAATCATGTGACATGATCATTTTTGTTGTATCTCTGTATCTATTTCCTTTTGCCAGTTTTCCATCTCTAATTGAGGGTAAAGGGCATTAACAATGTATGTACTACGTACACTGTAAAAAAAATTTCATGTAAAATTACAGTAAATTACTGGCAGCAGTTTTGCCAGTAAAATGCTGTTTTATTACAGTATTTGTACTGTAGAAATAGACTTAGAAATAGATTTTGATATACAGTTTATTACTGTGATTTTGTACTGTTTACTGTATTTTAGTGGTAAATAATTATTCGGACAACTTGTATTTTTAACAGGAATATAAAAAAAAACTTTTTTTTTAGTCCTGCCCAATTCTTTCTCCACGCTTTTCTCCCCAATCTAGTCGTGTCCAATTGAACATCACCCAGGGTTCGAACCTGCGATCTCCGGATGATAGGGCGAGCGCTTTAACCTACTGTGCCACTCGGAGGCCCACAAAATCAGCAAAAGTACTGAAGTTTTCATTAAAGTGTATTGATGATCTAATTTACAGTTAAATACTGTATACTGTAGTGTATTAAACTGTAAATACAATATTTACAGTTAAATATTGTAAATCACAGTAATGCTGTTTCTTTTACAGTAATGTGCAGTATTTCGAAGAAAAAAACAGTCGGAAACAAAAAAAAAAAGTCCTGTAAATTTACATCAATTTGTTACAGTGTACGTAAAGCCATTGACTGGCTTGCTGTAAGAAGAAGGTTAATAACCTGACCCTATCTGCATAATTAAGCAAACACATAGGTTAGCCAGTATTTCACATGCTTTGAAGGAAAGCACCCAACGGGAATTTGGCCAATTGTTGCTTTTGTTCTGTTTATTTAGATACAGAGGAGCCTGCAGAAGAGCTCAGTCCTATACTTTCACAGCTCTATATAGAGTATTTGTGTTCAAGACAGTGTTGCTCAACCAGAAATAAAATAGTAATAAAACGTGTGAACATTTAACATCTCACCCCAGGCTGCAAAAACCTTAATTTTAAGAGTAACATGTGAAATGTTAATGTAAATAGTAGGTAAAAAATGTATCAAATTTGACAATTTTTAGTTTATTAAAATGTGTAGCATAGACCACCTCTACTGTACATATCATGCAGTTTATGTAGGGTCTCTTTTACGTATATATCGCTTGCATATTATGTATGTCTCTTTTACTATTCTTTGGATACAATATTTTGGTAAATCTTCCTGCATAGATATAAATCACGAGAGGTGTTTCTTTCCTTTTTTGGGTTTTTGCAGATTGTGATTATGGAGGTACAGGGACTGAAGTCAGTAGCCCCTAACAGAATTGTCTATTGTACCATGGAAGTAGAAGGAGGAGAGAAACTTCAGACAGACCAGGCTGAGGCCTCCAGACCACAGTGAGTACTGACCAATACTAACCCTACTAGTCTCTGTTTTCATGGCAGCATTTGTATTCCGTATTATAACTGTAAGTAGAATTGTCGGACCATAGACTGAATGCAGACCCAGAAATGTATTTCAGCAGATTCAATTTTGTACTGCAGCAAAATAAATCAGTGAAAGAAAAAAACCTTGAGCATTTCTCAGTTGTGAACCCACTGAAAATTCCTTAGTAAACAACTCTTATGGCTTATCCAAGCATATCCATCTACAGGTGCATCTCAATAAATTAGAATATCATCAAAAAGTTGATTTATTTCATTAAATCAATTGAAAAGTAATTGCCGGAAAATGATATCAGCATCTCCATAAAGCTTGTCAGCAGAGGGAAGCATGATGTGCTCTAAAACTTCCTGGTAGATGGCTGCACTGACTTTGGACCTGATAAAACACAGTGGAGCAACATCAGCAGATGACATGTCTCACCAAACCACCACTGACTGTGCAAATCTTACACTGGACCTCAAACAACTTGGATTCTGTGCCTCTCCTCTCTTCCTCCAGATCAAGATTTCCAAATGAAATGCAAAATTTACTTTCACCTGAAAAGAGGACTTCGGCCCACTGAGCAACAGGCTTATTTCTGTCCTTAGCCCAGGAAAGACACCTCTGACATTGTCTCTGGTTCAAGAGTGGCTTGACAAAAGGAATGCGACAGTTGTAGCCCATGTCCTGGATACATCTTTGCGTGATGGCATTTGAATAACTGACTCCAGTTACAGTCCACTCGTTGTGAATCTTCCCCAAATTCTTAATGCGCTTTCAGAATCCTCTTACGGCTCTGGTTATCCCTGTTATGTAGGCCATAATCATCAAAATTACAAGAAATCTTGTATATAATCTTGAATATATATATATATATATATATATATATATATATATATATATATATATATATATATATATATATATATAAATAAAATATATCAGTCTGTGTTTAATGAATATACGACCCTAATACAGGATAAAGCGATATAGAAGATGAATGAATGAATGAATGAATAATACAAGTTTCAGTTTTTAAATCGATTTACTGAAATAAATCACCTTTTCGATGATCATCTAGTTTATTGAGATGCACCCATATGTAGTCTATTTAATTAAAGGCAGCTCATTAGACGAGTCAGTAGCTACAAGACCAGAAACATTAGTAGATCTAGGTGAACGGTGAATAGGTCACATCTCATCCACCTATATTTTGGAATTTGGCTGTGCAACTTAAGATGGCGCATTAGCAGCTCAAAGTGGTAAGTACAGTGTTATTAATGAATATGCAAAATAGTAATAGTATCATTTTCACAGCTATAATTATTTCATCATTGTCAGGAAAAGATTAGAACTTCTTAGTCAAGACTAAGTGAGCTACCATTTCCTAGGTATCAGATATCGTTTAAGTATAAGAGAGCATTCCCATGTTCCTGAACGTTTTTCTGTTTTAAAAAAATTAATGCTTGATGGTTGTCAGTCACATGACTGACATCAAATGCCTTAAAATTAATTGCCTACGCATTAACTGCAAAATGTTAAGATGACTTAGAAAATCACCTACAGTAGGACGCCACTCCACTTTTATGGTCTGCCTACTTTGCCTATGACATGTTGTGAAAGGAATGACTGGCTAAGCTTCATTATACTTCATTATATCTTTATGCATACTTTGTCTTAAGTAAAGTAAATTTTAAATGAATGATAAATGTGGTAGTTGTACAGCGGGCACGGTGGTGTAGTGGTTAGCACTGTCGCCTTGCACCTCCACGGTCCGGGTTCGACTCCCAGCCAGGCTCGATTCCCGTCTCTGTGTGCATGGAGTTTGCATGTTCTCCCCGTACTTGGTGGGTTTCCTCTGTGTACTCGGTACTCGGTTTCCTCCCAGCTTCCCAAATTGCCCGTAGTATGTGAATGGGTATGTGAGTGCCCTGTGATGAATTGACACCATGTCCAGGGTGTGCCCTGCCTTGTGCCCTAAGCCTCCTGGGATAGGCTCCAGGTCCCCGTGACCCTGGAAACAGGATAAAGTGGTATATAAGATGAGTGATTGAGCAGTAGTTGTCAGCTTGGTTTACGCAATTTCCTGACTGAAACTTTATCTCATCAACCTCATCCTTTCAATTACAAATGATTAATTCTCATAAAACACGGGTATCCTAAAGAAACATATTTGCGGTATATATCAAAGTTGTATGAACTTGTAAAAATACCAGAACACTCTTTCCAAATTAACCTCTGTTAATAAAATTCTAAATAAAATTTTCCATCTGTCCCACTAACTAACAGGGGGTACAAAAATTGTACTACAGGCAGCCACTAGAGGGCCCCAAAGGCATTTTTACTTCACTTTTAAACCCCTTTTTGTTTATTGTTCCTTATACTGTATACACTAATTGCTGGGAGTACCCAGAAGAATATTTGCCCCATCTATGCTTTACTTAGGATTAATAACAATTACAGATATATTTAAAATGTGATAAACTAAGGGCCATGAGATGGATGGGTCTAAAAGTCAGTGTTAAGTCCCTTTTATAAAAGATTAAAGTGCCCTGTATTGCACTTTGAAAGGAGAAAGGTGTTTAGCCTGAATCAGGTTTGAGAAGGCTTTATTTCATTTGTTGCATCCTACACCCCATGTTTAAACTGTTCTGCTTTTTCATGGAATCTTGCTTCTGGATTATTTGACTAGAAGCTATGAAGAAAGATTCATCAAGGTAGATGCAAGCTCCACTGCTTGTGGTATTTGGTTAATGCAGGCTGGCCTTTGCACATGTCGTCTATAGCGCACTGGATGAATCGATTATTCAGTTCAATTTCATTTAACTTACTCTTTTAGTCTCATCTATTATCCGACTGAGTGTCGGAATAAGAAATTGCTCATTTTGGGAAAATGCAATAATGCAGAAAGAAAAAGGGTTAGATGCATCTCTTAACCTTTAGCAGAGAAGCAGGGATTTAACATGGCAATTTATTCCATACTTCACTGTGTGCCTGTATGACTCCATCGGTTTTCTAACGCTGAAACGAGGGCCAATCCGTTTCAGTGTACATTTGAAATTGAAACATTTCTTTGAATAATCACATTAAGGTGAGTCTGTGCATTGTCTTCATGAGATGATTACACTGTGATTATTGGACTTTCAGCTGCTTAGGCCAGGCCCTTTAGATAATCACACTGTGTTTTCCTGACATACTGTACAGATGGAAAATTATTTAGTTTAATGTTTTCAGGGAAATTTAGACATGAACTCTAAGTGCAGGATTATTAAAATTTTAATATGTGAATGTCATCGTCTCATTCACATTCTAAACAGCCATACAATTACAGATGCTTACTTTCGAAACATAAACTTTAATTTAACTGTTGAAGTGAAAGTGGATACTTCTGAGTGACTATAGCAGCATCTTGTATATTTGAATTGGCCTGTATATGTATGCAAGTGTAGACAATTTAGTCTGGCTGTAGTATAATTTTCTACTCTTTTATTATTTGGCAAAAGTCAAGTTTATTTTACCAAAAATGCGCTCTTTCACATATTGAATTGAGGAACAAAGGTGTCGGGTTAAATTGAATTGAAAATGGAGAGAGAGAGTGTGCGTGTGTGTGTGTGTGTGTGGTCAGAACTATTTAGTGCTTTTAGTGGTGATCGGTTGCCTTAGCAACCTCTGGGTTTAGAAATGACAGCTCTGCTTCGTATTGGTATCCAGTGAGCCACACTAAGTAGATTATGGGTCATTTAAAGTCTGCACTTGAGAGAACTAGTTTTATCTTTATATTTCTATAGAATAATGTGTATTATTAAAAGCACTGCGGTTAGCAAGTTGCTGAGTCACACTGCCAAATTCTTGTCCAGCTCTGAGTGCAAACGCTCTCATCCTGTTGGCCAGCTGGGTGTCCAGAATAATTTCATTCAGCTCCAGGTGACACATGGATGCAACTGAGTGGACACACCCCTGAGGCTGTTTTCAGTAAAAGGCTATTTCGGGTTAACGTCTTCATTTGTTTGTCTGCGTGGGATGGGGAGACCTTCCACCTGACTGCCTGTAGTTCATAGCAGGTTGTTAAGTGAATGTTTTTCATGGTGTACAGAACAACAAGGTCAATAAGTTTAATATACATTATTAAAAAGATGTTGTTTATTTCGTCCCTACAAGATACAGTATGTTTGAATTGAATCAAAATCAGATGTTTTTGATTAGGAATAACAAAACCTAGTTATTTTATAGAAAAATATTTATATGTGAGGAATGAGAAAAAAAATAGAAGACAGAACAGTGGTGTAGCTGTTAGCATCTCCTGGCTCGAGGGTTCGAGTCCCACCTTCAGGTCTGTGTGCACAGAGTTTGGATGTTCTACCCGTGTTTGGGTACACCGGATTCTTCCCACAGACCAAAGATACAGTATGCAGAGTAGGCTAATTGGCATTTCTAAATTACACTGCAGTGTGTTAGTACTCTGTTCATAGTGTACGCCGCCTTATGCCCCGAGACCCCTGAGATAGGCTCCAGGCCTGCTGCAACTCTGTACTGTGTGGTGTGAGAAATGTGTGTGAGTACTGAATCTTTACCCGTTTATTTTTAATGTTGTGGACACACTGTGACACATTCTAGACCCTGCTCTCACTTCTGTTTATAGCAGCTATAAACAGTCAGTGCCTCACCAATATTCCCATTCTCTCTCTCTCTCTCTCCCTCTCCCTCTCTCCTCTAGCAATATACGTACTATAATGTATATAATGTATCTATGTACTGTAAGTATGTATATGTCTGTGTTTAACTCAAGTTTATCACAACAGTCTGACAGTAATATTTACCAATGCTTGACCATATGTTAAAGACCATGCCATAAATCTTTTTCGGGGACAGGTAGAGTCATGCCAGTAATGTTTTTCTATATGATTCATGCAGCTATCCACATAAATGACTACTTAGACTCTACCATTGTGTTTGTCTGCAGATGGGGCACACAAGGAGACTTCACCACCACCCACCCACTGCCTGTGGTTAAAGTGAAACTGTTTACTGAGAGCACAGGGGTCCTGGCTCTAGAAGACAAAGAGTTGGGCCGGGTGAGACTCGTACATCAGGTTCAGTTAGAGAAGAGTGTTACAGTCCAGTCCTGCCGAGTTACCTCAGGATACCGCAGTCAACACCCCTGAGTCAATTCAGCTTTGTATTAAAGTCTGCACAGGTGGTGGATTGGTCATGATGCCCCTGGTTTAAAGTCAAGGCCAGTTCACACCACAGGCGTTGCATCAGGCATCATTTGCAGCATTCTGTGTAGCATCATGTAATGCATTGCTTCAAGGCCTTATTTAATTCCCAAATCCCCACCATCATTGTCTAAGAAGTATTAAGTTCAAATGTTATTTTACATCAAGTGAGCAAGTGAGAGAAAGAAGGAAAGACTCTAGGATATACCATTATGGAAAATAAAACAACCAGGTGAGATACAGTTCCAGAGATTTATTTTGTCCTGTAACTGCACAACATGGAGTGTTTCAATCCGTTTATACCATTGTGGACCTATACAAGGATAGGACACACAAAAGCAACACACTCATTCTTACTGGCAAGAGAAAATCCACCACAATGCTCATCATGCAGAACCCAGTTGTCCATCAAACATATTTTATTTGACTGCAACTCTTTTACTACTTTAAGGAACTTGTTTTATTCTGTTGATACTTTTAAAAAAGTTTTTGAACAAGAAAATCCAAATATGGTTTTAAAATTCTTAGAAAAAAATAATCTTAAACATCTTATCTAATTTTTAAATAACAAAAATGCTTCTCGCCATGAATATAGCCATAGAAGCTGGTATCGCGTTAAAAAAGAAAGTATACCATTGTGGATTTTTATTTGTTAATAACCAGCACTGCATCTTTAACAGTTTAGTTTTAATGTTGTGGGCACACTGTGACACACTCCCTGCTCTCACTTTTGTTTATAGCAGCTATAAACAGCAGTGGCGGCTGCTAGCTTTTGAAACAGGGGAAGCTCATATTAGGCCTTCATCATAAAATTCATTATGTTATTTGTACGTAAATACTGGCTAGTTTCCCCTTCCAAGAGCTACTTTAATTATATGAACGAACTAACCTTACAATGCTGAAACAAGGAGCAAAGTCAAGAACGCTATAATATGTTTTTTTTTTTATTATTTAAAGAATGATTTGTACAAACAAAAATGGTTTATATCACCAGCAAACAATACAGAGTGCAGCAGTTCGTCGTACCACTTCACCTGCAAAACCGCATGGAACTGAACTCGAATCTCTGTAGCGCTGATGAATATTTAAGCCATGCTGTCAATCAAAAAAGGGGCTCCGCCTTTTAAACAGCTACTCCAATCATCATGCAACAGCCCAGCGTCCTGGCCCGCCCACTGCTCCATTCACTCCCAGAGAAGCTGACCTTCCCTGGAAGTGACGACTTTGGTGCATTTATCCAATTACCGTCCAGCTTTTCTGCAGTGAAAAAAGCTCCTCTGTGCTGCCCATAGAGCTCTAGTGAAGCTGCGCTTCAGGAGGGTTTAACGAGCTGTGCTGCACGGAAATGTATGACAAGAAAATCGCGTCAAACAATCCACAATAAATACCTGATTCTGAACGAGCTAGTCATGAAGTTGAATGCCCTCTAGCGCACTTTTATTAAAACTAATATGAATACGACAGTGCATACTGTATATGAGCATTTATTTTCTGACATAGAAGAGGAAATGGAGCTTCCCTTGTAGTCTTAGTCTTCCCTTGGCAGCAGCCACTGATAAACAGTTAATACCTCACCAACATTCCCATTTTCTCTCTCTCTCATTCTCTCTCTCTCTCTCTCTGTCTCCCTCCCTCTCTCTTCTAACAATAACGATAATGTGATGTATATTATATGTATTGTGAACCCAGAAACTGATAGTTTTTAGTCATGTTAATCATGTGTGCGTGCGTAAGTACCCACTTTATGAGAGAAAGCTAGAAGTCATTACAGCTCAGGCTCCTAGGGTAACAGATGGAGACTCCCTTTAGAGACCTTCAATCTGCATCTGCTCCTCTTTTATCTACTTTGTCCTCTCTTTAGTGAGTCTCTCTCTGTATCCCTTCCTTCTCCTCTTTTTAACATTCACCACTTAATCCATATTTTGTCCTATTTATCAAATTTTGTACATTGGTTTAATTAGGTTTCTCCTTTTCCTTTTGGTTTCTCTTCCTAACCAGGTGGTATTAAACCCTACAACAAATGGGCCCAAAACTGCAGAGCTGCATAAGATGGTCATCCCCAAAAACAGCCAAGATACAGACCTGAAGATTAAACTGGCTGTGCGTATGGACAAGCCACCAAACATGAAACACAGTGGGTATGTCAGCCCTTACTCAGCAAGGTGATGGAAGTGGTCGGGTTCTTAGGGCTGTTGTGTGCTGGACATCACTGGAGAGGAATAATTGTAATGATAAGTTTTATACTCGGTGGTTAAATTGACTGGCAATGGAGGGAAAAAATTTCATACAGCTGAAATACAGTTTTCCTCTCTTTTGTAGAGAGATTATTGCAGAATTGTAAAATGCATTTCTTCAATAATAGCAGTTTTTAACTGCTCTATATGTACATTTGGCAATTAAATGAAAGCAATTTTTAGTATTTTTTTATCCCAAAACTGACAAACATGGAAAACGGAAGATGAAACCACCAAATAGTATTTTCATAGTAAGTATCTGGGGAAAGCTAAATGTTAGGAAACTTTTGTTTTAGTCTGTATCTGTGTCTTTTGTTTTCTCCCACCTCCCAAAAACATATCTGTAGGTGCAGTGGCTATGCAAGGTAGGTGTAAATGTTTGTGCCAGTCAGTAAGTGTGCATGATGATAAAACTAAAACATGTAAACATGTTAGCCTGACTGAATTTGCATTAAATTGAAATTTTCAAAGTCAGACTAGCACAGAAATCATTAATCGGACCCAGAAATCGGTGTAGTCACCTTGTGCATGCTCCACAGATCCCACACCAGGCACTGCCCGGTTGACTACTGTAAATGCGTAACAATTCAAGAAGCCACTATCAATATGACAATGTCGTCTGCCTTCAGAAAGAGCCATGGACACTAGGGAAAGTATCTCAATGGTATAAAAAATAAATCATTCAACATATACAGAATGTACAGCACAATAAAGATCTCCATGTTTTCATCTCTTGACATGGTACTAGTTTGCTGCAAGCTAACTTGTTTTTTAAGTGTTTTGGTCTGTGATGTAATACTGTATGTCAAACGGGAATTACAATACTAACAAGTTGAAAAGGGGCATACCGCCACCTATAGCAGAGTCAGGCATACTGGTCATTAAATCGATTCCCCTGCCATGGCTGTATAATGGAACAAGAACAGTAGTCCAATTAAATTGCCAAACGGTGCATGTATACTGTACATACTGAGTTTGTGTACATGGTGCTCTATCAAGTTGCTTCTTTGCATCCACTGCAACCCCCAGCCAGATAAAGCTTTTCCTGAAAATTAAAACTTGTTTTCATCATTCAGAGAAGTTCTTTTAAGTAACAGCCAGTTACAGCCTGTTTGTATAAGATTTGCTGAAAAGTTTGTATTGCTTTAATTTGACATGGGCCTTTTTCCACATGAGGGCAGCAGAACTCCACTCTAATTGGCACAGTCACTTGTTTTGTATTTTTCTTTATTTATTTTTGATCCTGTTAATTTCGAAGAACCCCTTGAGAGATAAATTGGAGGATAAAGTGATGCAACTGGTACTACATCTGTTCCTGTTTGTTGAGGAGCTGGCTGTTTATTCCTAGAGGGCACACTTCATTGTGAGGAATACATGGAAGCACAACATTTAGTTCAAGACTGTAGGTAAAGCCTGATGTTGCCATCTAGAGGTCAAGCATCACTGAACTGCACTAACGGGGACAATCCCTGATGTGGGTTATATCTTTACTGCTCGTATTACTTCTCTTAGTTAATTATTTATTTGTATTTATTTATTTTTATTCCGTAAAGCTGACCATTGTTAAAATCATTATGTAAATAAAACTGAATTAAACAACTTAAAAATGTATAATGTTAATCAACACTCACTTATTCATAAGTGCTATTGACTGCACTGCTGATAAATAGTCATGGACACAGATGAAGGCAGTTCCCATAGTCACCATAAAGCAGGGCTATTGTACAGGGTGAGACTCGCAGGCCTTTGCCATCAGCCTGTTAATTATGGAGGAGCTCCAGCAGGCTCTCACTATAGAGCTGCTCCCTGAGAGACCTGTGCTAATTAGCAGAAGCCTCTTCAGTCTGTCATTACCTTTTTATAACTGACCCCCACAAGTGGTTTTAAAGCCATCTTGGACCTTTATGTCTGGAGGAGATTCACATTTATACGCAGAGCATACATACTCGCACAGGATCTGTTTCTGGACAGTCTGCTGACATGTCTCATTACACTCTCCTGGAATATATGCATAGTTTAAAGGGGGGGCGGGGAGCATTTTCAATTATTCTATGATATTGCTAAATTTCTTCTTTTTGAACACAGGAAAAAATTTTTTTGCTGTAGTGGAAAGTTATGTGATTGCTCAAAAAAATGGTTTTACTGTAAGTATAACAACCAGTAGAACAGACATTGATCTGTCACCTGTTTCCCTGAACTCATGACACACTCATAAAGCACATGAAAAGGCTGCCTGCTACTGGGCAGTTTGTGCAAAAACTCTACAGCTGCACTTGACTTGCACTAGATGTTACTTTTAGCTTGAAAAAGCTTGACTGCTACTGATGCCGTTTCAGGTCCTTCAGGAGACTTGAAATCTGCATAAATGATTGACTTTTTTTTTCTTTTGCTGACACTATATCATTTTTGATATGTACCCACCAGATTGACAGTTCCATCTTTACTCTAGGTCACTAAATGCGAACTTGCACACGTGTGAATCCATACACACGCGCGCACACACATATATACACACGCACACACCTGAGCACTTACATAAAAGAAAAAAAGAGATGCATTGAAAAGAGATTTTCAGGTTGAATGCCCCCCATTAAAAGCAGCCATCTGTTGAGCAGTGGAGAGACTGAAGAACCATTGAGTTTGGCAGCACGACCCCTCCACAGCTCAGAACGGGAGAGTTGCCAGCTTCAGGCTTCTCTCGCTTTTGTTTGTCTGTCTGTCTGTTTCTCTCCCTCTATCACTCTCCCAGACTCACTCATTTCATCTTTCTCTTTGTCCACTTATTTCTTTCTAATAGCTCTGTAAAACTGTCATGTTATCCGTCCATAAAGAAGCGGAAGCACATTGATCAGAACTTTATTTCTGGGGTGGGGGGGGAGGGGGTCCATACATTTCCTTTCATAAAATGTGGAGGCATGACTGCTTGAGGATTCTTACTAACCTAACCTTACTAACGTCGAAGACCTTTATATTTACACTGTTTACATTTCCTCCCTCAAGTATGTTTGAGTTATTGCCACATTGTGCTTACATAAACTGGTGAGTATAAAGGTTTAATATGGGTCTCGTTTGGAAAATTTATCTCACAGGATTTCTAAACCTATATACTAATAGGCTGTGGTGATACAGTTTGTCCTCTTGAGGGTGCTGAAGGCATGTAAATTGGTAAGCCTTGTACGTTGACCTCTCCTGGTTGACACTTTCCATACAGAAGAATGTGGATGCGCTTTTGTTGGCTCATTGGTTTGCCACCCTAGCTCACCTCATAGCAGTTTGGCATGGCTTAATAACAAATACTGTTGATATTTACTACATATGAAAGCATCCACCACTCTTAAAACAGTAGTTACTTTGTAACGCATGTTTTTGTTTAGCAGGTGTTAGTGACCGAGGACAGAGCTATAAGCCCAGTCTGCTTGCTCTAATTAGACTTCATGTTCCATAACAGATGGAACAAGAGTCATGTCTTGGGTCATAGTTTTAAATTCAGTCATGTCTTGGGTTTTAAATTCAACTTCTCTATTCACTTGTTGTTTTTTCCCCCTATAAAGCTGTGCCTTGAATTCAGCTTCGCTTTTTCTTCTTTATAAAAACCAGTTTGTCTTCAGGTCAGAACTAAGTGAAGTGCAATAGCAGGTACAGGTGCAGACAAATTTCTCAGTCACCATGGCTCCATACTAATAGCATCTCAATAGGACCATGACTGTATAAAAGGTGTTGGAGAGTGAACTGAAAATCATTTTCACAAGTGAATGATTTCTTTCTCCACTGGACATTCTTTCCTTCTCTAACCTCCTTTACAAGGCATTTCCCCCTATGAAGTGATTTCTTTTTACTAAAGCCTTTAAAACTTTGTTTTTATCTATCATTAAAACATTCCTTGAGTGAATCTACAGTAGATGTTTAAGTTTAGTATATTTGTCATTCTTTTTTTCTTCTTAAGGTACCTCTATGCGTTGGGGCAGAGAGTATGGAAACGGTGGAAGAAGAGATATTTTGTTCTTGTTCAGGTAAGTGCCGATAAAGTGAGTAAAGGTGTTAGTATTGTGCCCGTCTTATCAAAATGTTTCTATTTAGCACAACATCTACATGCATTAAACACATTATTGGAGGTGCTGTAATTCTTTTCGAAATATTTTGAAAATGTACTTTTTAAATGAGTGAACTTCGCCAATAAATATTGTTACCTATTTCAGGTCAGCCAGTACACCTTCGCCATGTGCAGCTACAGAGAGAAAAAATCAGAGCCACATGAGCTCATGCAGCTGGATGGATATACAGTAGATTATTCTGACCCACAGCCTGGTGAGCTTATACTTCTCTCATCTCCCAGTGTTGCGTATAAACACTGATTTCTTTCTTGTTCTATCACTACGAGTCTGTAAATAAGTACTCATTTTAATTGCAGTTACTGATTCTAATTAATGTTTTATTACATCAGTGTTTGGATAATTTCATATTAATTTGATAATTTAACTGTTCTACATGTCTGTGCTCGACCTTTTTCTTTCTTTTTTTTTTTTTTGTGACTACAACTTTTTTTCCTCGCTAACTACCCGTATTCACTATCTACAATAAATAAAAAAAAACAGCATCTACATTTTTATTGCTGTGAAATTAAGTGAAGGGCACACATTTTTTTCGTTATTTTTATTAATTTTTTTTAAACTGAAAGTTTTGTACAAATTTGCCCAACAAAATAACACCCCAAGAAGAGAAACTGACAGATGTCTGATTGATCATTTTGGCAAGCACCTTCGCACCATTGGAATTCTTGTTTACAGTGCTGTGATTCATAATACTAATGAAAACTTGGTTTCCAATGTTGTTTGTTGTTATAGGAGCAAAGAATTACAGAAATGAATTTTCAGGAATGTTTCTTTCATTTGAAATGAAACAATCAATGTATCCGTGAAATGTCGACTTTCAGTGTGGACCAGTTCGACATTACAGTCATTTAAAAAAAAAAATTTTCAAACTCCATCCATTTTCACAGGGTAAAAAGTAATTGGGTAACTGAGTGATAACTAGTTTCATGGCTGGAAGCGGTTTCTTTCATTTGCGTACTGTCCGTGGGAATTCTCAATATGCAGTCCAAAGAGGTGCCTAGGCAAGTGAGCAAGGCCATCATTAGGCTAAAACAAAAATAGCCCCATCAAAAACTTGATTGCAGAATTCATTCCTTGGTAAGAAGGAAAAAAAATACTTTCACAACAACCTTCTACTCAAAGAAAGGCAGCACTCTGGAGGAGTTTGGCATGTTATTGTTTACAAACTCGAGACGCTTTCATGAATGTTCTGATACAAAGTTAACTTGTACCAGGATGATGGAAATATAAAAGTATGAAGAAGAAACAAAGAACTTGTACTCCAAAGCGTACTACATCTTCTGTCAAGTATGGTGGAGGTAGTGTTATGGCATTGGTGTGTATGGCTGCCAATGGAGCTGCAACACTGATATTTATTCATCATATGACTGCTGACAGAAGTAGCAGGATGATTTCTGAATTGTATTGAACTCTACTTTCTGCACAGATTTAGTTAAATGCCGTGAAACTGGCAAAGAAATGAAATGGTTTTAACTGGCCTAGTCACTCATCTGGCCTCAACCTAATAGGATTTGGTGTCATCACACTGCAGTTCATTCCGTGAAATCTGTCATGTGGTTTTGCTGTAGCCAGTCCATACCTCATCTGCACTAGCAGTCAGGTGCATGTCACCTGTTTGCTCTGTCTTCTGAACATTTGTAAATTTTATTTGTTTATAAAAATAACTTAAAATTAAAACATTTAAATTTTTAGTAAAATATATTTTTTTAAATGCTGCTCCTGCTGTTTGTCCATTGACACATTAGGAGAGAAAATTCTAATAATCTAAAACAGCTTTTGTATGTAGCTTTTCATAGCTTTCTTACATGTAGCCTAACATAGATGCAGATCTGAAAGCTGCATTGATTTCTATCAATTACTATTTATTTCTCTTTCTAAATTACATGAATAACATACTATTGCACAAGTTTATGCAGTTGAAATAGACTTGATACTAAATATGCAAATGCTACAGTAAATAGACATGCAAATTAGGACAGGTTTGACACCACATACCTTTTATATTATTAGCACAGTTTGCTGGCTTGAAGATTTATAAGTCCTGTACCCATCAATTTGTGAACTGTACATGTGACCTCAAAAGTTTAGTTCAAGATCAGTGCAGGCTTTATTTGACAAATATACATTAATGCACAGTGAAGTTCTTTATTCTTCGCATATCCCAGGTTTTTTGTTAGTAGGTTGGGGTCAGGTGCCCCTGGAGCAGACATAGGGGCCTTGCTTAAGGGCCCAACAGTGGCAACCTGGCAGAGCTGGGGCAAGAGATTTATAATTTCTGAACTACTCAACTGAATAAGCACAAAACATATCTTCGTGTTTAGCAGAGGTAGCAGGCTGGGATCACCGGTTCACTCTTTGATTGTTATTTCATTTGGATCCAAAAGATTTACAAGTTGCATTCTCCAAATATACATCCCTGGCTTCTGCTTCACAGTAAATCCTGTTCTTTCATGTTTTGTTTTCATTTTAGCATTTATTTGCATTAATATTCGTCTTACACAATTTTTATCATCACTTATTGTTTACTATGTCAGTAGTGACAGTGACACACTATCGTAAGATGGCTAACATTTCCTTTAATGCCACACCTTCCCAACATGTTCCCAAGCTCTATTGAACGTGGATTTTGCTTTACTTAAGACTGTAGGCAGAAATCCGCACAAACAATCAGCACCTGAAGCCAGCTTCAGTAAAAGTCTGGCAAAGCAGTTCAAGGAAGGAAAGTCATCATTTGGTGATGTCTATACTGTAGATTACAGCTTTCTGTAGTTTTCTGTTTCAAACCTCTTGTGGTGGTGTACAAGATAAAAAAGAAGAAAAAGGGGGGGGGGGGTCTTTTGTCCAAATACTTATAGATTTGACTGTATATACAGTATCTACACATCTTATTCTATGCTATTACATTTATATACTACATGCTGTGTAAACTGTATATATTTAAATAAATCAGTAACACACAAGTGCAAGGTAATGATTTTTGGGATATAACTATGTTCCAAGGTCAGTTTTTTTTCCTGCCCTCTTACAATAATTTTTGACACTTGACACATTAAGTCTAAGCCCTTGGAATAGGAAAGCCCATCAGTTTCCAAGTGGTTGTAAAGAAAGACGGTATATATCTGTATCTCATCTGACTAAAAGGGAAATGTTGGAGAGGATAAAGATAATTAAAAAAACTACAGACATGTTACAGACCAACAGCCAAAACATAGTCAAAGTATAGTGTCTCTAAAATGTTGAGTGCTCCTTAGGCAATGTGTGTCCTTCATGTAAAAGAAAGACGTACTGTATAAACCGATTAACTAAGCAAGGCTATACTTCTGTACTTATCTCTTGAATACATTATTACGTTTTTCCTTGAATAACATAAAAGCCAGCATATAAGCTATGTGCAGTTTATCTGCTTTTTGAATCTGTTGACCAGGAGTAGTTCTCTGCTAACCACCGCACATCTTTTCTAGGTCTTCAGGGAGGCCAGGCCTTTTTCAGCGCGGTCAAGGAGGGGGATTTGGTGATATTTGCAACAAACGATGAACAGGACCGGACGCTGTGGGTTCAGGCAATGTACCGTGCTACAGGCCAGTCGTACAAACCATTACCACCAGCTCAGAACCAGCAGCACAACTGCAGAGGAGGGAATATCCAAAAAGATGCCCCTGCTTCATTACTAAGTACGTTGCATCTTATCCAATCTGTAATTTCTCATTTAGATTTGCAGTATATAGCTTGTTTATATACAGTACTAAAATCCCTTCTTTATTTTAGTTGAGGATGTGAGGAATTTTCCTCAATGCTGCCAATCACTGAACGAAATAAGTCTTTCCAAAACTACTGTCGTTTGCCCTTGACAACTAGATAACCCTTTTTCTAACTTTTATTTTTCATGAACAGACCAGAAAAGTCAATTCCATAACTTATTGCTGGTCAGGATTTGGTTTTCACCTTAAATGACTTTCTTTTCAGTTTTGCCACCATAACAAGCAGAGATCCTCGCTGCATCCAATGCTGACTGAAATTTTGGACAGTTGTCAGAATAAAATAAGACACTTTGTGACTTACACTGACTTTTCAGGCATGTGAGGACAAGCACTCCACTTCCAAAAATTCGCAAATCTTCAAGGCCCTCCTCCTCCTTGTTTCTCACATTAGGCTGGACCTCATACAATATTTTTTTCTTTCTACAATAATTTCCATCACTTTATGCAAGCCAAAGAGTTTTTTTTTTTTTTTTTGCAAAGCAAAGTCACATGAATTTGGATGTGGTAGTACAGAAGGCCAGTCTAGTGATTTTCTCAACTTTCAGTTTATGAACTTCTTGAAGTTCAGTTCCTGAGTTTTTTTTTTTGTTTTTTTTTGTTTTTTTCCACATTATACACTTGGATTTACTGATGTGTCTAAGAGCCTCTGTCCATGTCAGTGCTGTCCATTTGCTTTAGTCTCTTAGGTGACCAGTGTGAACGTATTTTCTCATAGCACAGATGAGCCACAGAGCTTAAGACTGCATTTCACAGTGTGCGTATATGTGTATGTGTCCATATAGGCCATATAATCCCAATAGAGTGCAGCTGTCCTGTCTGTCCACATCTGTCTTTCAAACTTTGGTTACTCTGACCGAAGTGACTGGCGGAGGTGTGCCTGTGATTTCAGTCCAGCACTGTGTTAATATCTGTCATGAAGCTCATGTCCACCTTGGTGGCTCACGTCACATGGATGTGACTGCTACGATGAAGATAGAAACGGGAGCTGGTCTCTCTCTGCTGTGCTGGGCATCATGGCTCAGCACTTCAGCCCTGATTAGAGACGACAGCGCCTGTACTCCTCCTCCTCCCCTCGTCTACAGATAATAGCTGTAAGTTAAGGTTGACATAGATCAATATGATTCTTCAGTCGAACTGAATCTGTCAGGCTCGCGCCTCGCAGATCAATATGAAGCTTCCCTCTTCTCTTTTCCTGCATTGAATCTATATCTTCTTTTGTCTCCGTTCTTTAATCTCTTCCTTGTTTTCTTTCTGCCCCCTGCCCAACAATCGTTTTTGTCCCAATTTTCTACCAAATAACATTAAGCAGTTGATGCTTCGATAGTAATGAATGTAATATGACCTATATCAGAATTAAAGCGAGTGGGACAATGGTGAGACAGCCCCTTTTCTGGGCCAAGACAGAAGTGTTTGCAAGTCAATTGCAGAATTGCACTTGTTGTCTACTGTCGTTGCAGTCGGGCGGAGGGGCTAGCAGATGCCCACAGCGCTTCTGGGCATATACACAGCGCTTTTCTCTGTCCATACAAGCATCCACAAAGTCATCGGCATGCCAAAAATGGCAGCGTTAATAAAAGCGATCACTAATGCCCGGCTCACAAAGGTGCCGCTGGCCATGCAGGCGTCTGAAGATGCATCTCAAAAGCCTTGGTCTTTTGTGGGTGTTGTGGAGCGAAGACCTCACTTCGCATATGCACACTCTTAGACTGCCGGCAGCAAGTGTTAGGCTTTTGATGGGTTCCCCATTAGCCGGTTTTCAGGATGCATGTGACAAATGCAGTGAAAAGAGTGGAAATGAACTTGGGCACACTTTTAGTGCTCCCTCCTTCTTCTTCTTTTTTTTTTTTTTTTTTAACTCCCACAGCCTTAGAGACACACACACACACACACACACACACACACATCGTCTGCCCTGACCTGAAACCCTTCACATTGCCCATATGTGTCATTTTCTTTCTTCACCGTGATGCGCTTGTCAGCTGCTTGTTCTTTATTTATGAAAAGTGAGTGCAAATTGGGATGTGAGGAGACAGATGGTAATCACTCACACACACTCAGGCAAATGCACATATTTATCAAACCTTCACAAAGGTGTAATGCCTCGTTCAAGGTTGAGTTTCAGACCAACTGTATCTGAGAATCGTACGTTTCTAAGCTGTCGTGACCGTGCGCGTCAGGCCGTCTTGTTCTTTTACCGGTGCTACATTTAAACTCGTGTTTAGACGATAGTAGAATATTCAGAAAGTGGTGAAAAGTAATTGCATGCTTCAACCTTGAAAATGTATTACAGTCATAGTTCACTCAGATGAAAGATTCTTGGTTCCATGCGTGCATGCATCTTTTTATCAGCTGAATTATGGTAACTGAAGATGAGATTGTGCTCGAGTAGGAAACTGCTGTCAGATGATGGGCATCACATGTCTGAGCAAGGCTGTAAGTGTCAAATGTTTACTGCTGAAGCAGGAAAACTGGCTGTCACAGAGTAGCTTTGGCCAAAAGAAGTGACATGCAAATAAAGGAAGACCGTGATGCCAATGCAACCAAAGACAGATTTGTGTTCTTTACAGAGCATTCTAAAGTGTGAGCTCTGATATTGCTCCTGCCTGTATAGACAAGTTATCAGTTGCATCAATGCACTTACTGGAGAATGAGAAAGCGTGATGAGCCTGGTACTTATTATCCTTCAATTATATTTATGTTCCGAAATTATGTAAATTAATATCTATTTTACATTCATAGTTGCACCATATTCGACAATTCGAATCACTTTGTGACCAAGAGCTTTGTCTTTTAGTTATCGCACTGGTATTGTTATTATTGTTCAGGCTGAAATAAGTGTGTTTGTGTCTAAGGTTTGGAGAGGGCAGGAGTCGAGGAGCTCATCTCTGCTGTTCCCTGCAGTTTCGATCATGCCAGGCTGTTCCAAATGCTGCAGAAACACACACTCCTCCACCGCATGAACGACTCCTTCTCATGCCTGGTGAGCTCATCCTTTTTGTGTTTGTGTTCATGCTGTTTGGGTGAGAACAAAACTGGGAAGTGTGTACACAAACCCTTAATAGGACTATGTCAAGCTTAACTTATGACGATGAACTGCGATCATTTTTATTTAGGTTATTTTGTAGAGATCCAGACATTTTCTGCAGTGAACGTCCAGTAATATTCAAAGGGAAAGAAAGAGGATGGAGGAGTATTAAAGAATAAATTAGTAGTAGCACACTGAATAGAACTCTGAAAGGTACTGATATTTAATTGCTTTATTTTCAGTGATGTCAAAGCTACCAAACAACCAGTGCTCTAAAGCTCAAATGGTGTGTGGCATGGATGTGTATATGTTGCTCTAGTTGGAGGTGTGTGTGTGTGTGTGTGTGTGTGTGTGTGTTGGGGGTTTAAATGTCCACAGGGGAGGGATATGGCCCTCCAGGCTAAGTGAGAGCTCATGCTCAAGAGGAGTATAAACGGTTCCAATCAATACACCACAAAAAGGAAACCCATCGTGTTGCTCCGTGTTCCTCAGCAGGGTGAAGAAAAGAGCCGTGCTGTGACTTCCAATGCTTATATGTATGAAAAAGCAGACAGGAATGAGTGTTGCAAATAGTCCCGTTTACTTGTCAGCAAACACTGCACATGGGGGTGATGGAAATGTAATTTAGGAATGAAAGAGTGTCTACGTTTTAGGTTGAAATATCAAGTCTGACATGAGAAATCTGACGCATTCAGGAAATTGTATTTCTTATATTGTGCAAACATGTATGACGAGCTTCTGCTTTTGTCCTCATTAGACCTTTTGTGAGTCTGCTTTTGTTTCAACTTTAGTGGACAGCAAAATGCCTTCTTAAAATCACAGAGCCAAAAAAAGCTACCTGAATATGGTGCTGTTCCCATGATTCCTGGAAGAAGGACATCTGTGTCTGTGTGGTCATGCAGTATATGTACTGTAAAAATAGGACTTAAGGCATAATGGGGCAAATTAAGGACAGCTTTTGTTTAATTAAGCTTTTAGCTTTTAGTTTGGTAAGTACTGACATCTGAGTGTCTTGAATATCAAATCATTTATACCAATAAGAAATAGTCACTTACTTAAAATGCACAACACTGATGCTCACTGGCAGGAGACATTTAATTTGAATTGAATATCATCGATTTAAAAAAAAATTATTATTATTACAGAATTGACTACTTTACAGTCCACCCACTGTCATGTTTTTTTGGGGGTGAGGCGGGAAGAAACTGATGTAAACCAAAAGCCCCGGAGCTCTAACACGGCGATACTACATCTTGTGTCAACATGGCTATCAAAATAATATAAAATCTACTTACTGTACAGTATATATTTATTTATCACCTGATGGCCCCCACAAGTAATTAGAAAATACATTTATTTTAGAACATTTCCATTCTAAAACAATTACAAATCGTAAATCACAAGACAAAGTCTTAAATTACAAAAAAAAAACTCGCTAGCATTGGCAGATAATTAATTGCTGTACAATTATATGCTTATAAACACAATGTCTATTAATGACATAATCATCACATCTAAAGTACAGGGAATGGAGAGAAAATTTTGCCTGCAAAATACTATCTAACAGTTATTATTCCAGTTAAACTCTCTATTTGGACATGGCATAAATGAATAACCATTTAATAAATGGGCTTAGGATATTGTTTCATTTGTCTTGTACTTTCTCTGTATTCAGTACATGCCACACTGCCTAAGAGTGTTAAGTTCTCCTGTACCATGTATTATGTTTTAGATGTGCCATGCTGTGTGCTATAAAATATTTGGATTTAGATATTATTGCTTCTCTTTTAGATTCAAAAATAGCATTAAATGTGAAACAGAACGAATTAGGAGCAAAAAAAAAAAGAGTTTTTAAAGATAAATAACATACATGGTACAAAAAAAGATAGAAAACCGTCTGTATGCCCTTGAGACAGAATGGAGAAGCTGAGGAATATTAATTTATACTAGCAAGATATTGAGCATGTTCAGAATGTTTCATGACTCAAATATTAATCTTCATAAAGTCATCATTCACAACTCCATACATTTTAAATGGCCTTTTTAGTAAGAAATTATGTAAAAGAAAGAATGTTGGAATTTGTTACATCTAAACCCTTTCACTGATTTGCTTGCCGTTCTAGATGTTGAGTGTTTACTGCTCTACTTATGTTCCATTTGTAATGTCTTGTAAGTGTTATTTTACATGTTGTGCTAATGTAATTTTTCCACCTCTGCACATGGTGCTGAAAAGTGGTTGAAAAATTATACATGTCCTGATGAAACTGTCTTTTGTTTGCTCTGGAGAATGTGTAAAGCACATAAAAAGCTGATTTAACAACTCTTTTAATTTTACATTAGTTCTATTCTACTGTAATAAATATCATTGTTTTTGACTGAAATTGCAGTACAGCAACAGCAGCAAACTATAGCGTGTACTGTAGCTTAGCAACGAACTAGCCATTAGAGTAGTTATCACTCTAATTCCACTCATTACATCCCCAATACAGTGATTAGCATGGTCAAGATTATTGATTTAAGCAAGTACTGTCTGTGTAGGTGAAGTGGTTAGCAGTGTTGCTTCACACATGGCGGATTGAATCTTGCAATGAGTAAACATGTCTGTTTATTAACTGTTGTAAAGCTAATAAACTCTACACAGTAGCTTCATTAACGTCATGTCCACACGTAGCCGGGTATTTTTGCTCTGAAAAACTGAGATTTTTTTACTGTTTTTTTTAATTATTATTATTTTGTCCACACAACCTACAATTAAAAAATATCTTTGTCCACAAGAAAACGCAAAACGCCCTGTTAAATACTGTTACTGTAGGCGCATCCTTAATCAACAGGGGCCAATCAGAAGCCTAGACAAAACGTCATTACTGGTCTTGTACAAAGATTACGAGTCCGTGTGGTCTGTGTCGTCAGACTTTTGTATATAGCAGCAGTGATCTTCATAGGACATTCAGGTAGCTTTGTTCATTACCGTTTGAATAACTGCGCGTGTATAGGGATTTAAAAAGTCCTGTAAGCAACATGAACATAGTCCCTATTTACTGTACTTAAGTCCACCATTGCACAAAATATCCTCATAAACACACACTTCTCCATTTCCCCTGTCCACACAACACCATTTCAAGCGAAGTTTTGGAAATGTTTCATCTTGGACGGAGTTTTCCAAAAGCTCAGTTTTCAGCAACCAAAACTGCGTTTGCATGTGGACGAAAGGCCGAAAGCACAGATAAAAATCTCTTTTTAAAAATACTCGGCTATGTGTGGACATGGCCTAAACGTAGAGAAAGTTTACACTGTGTTCGAGGCCATGTCAATTTGATGTCTATAAAAATAAAATAAAAAAACAGGGAAGGAACTATTAATTGAGATGACTACTCCAAGTTGTCGAGTTAAAGTTTACTGATTGTAATCTATGATGTTTAAACTTCACCACAAATAATAAATTCCACAAAAAATTTGTTCAATATCCACCCCCCTCCCCCCCCCCCCCCACCTCCCGTATTATTCTAAAATTATTAGGTGTGCCTAAACATTTGACTGGTACTGTGCATGTTTTAGGCATGTGTGAGGAAATGTTGTAAAGCAAGAATGCTTTCAAAAACATCTTTTAATTGTTTCTATTTCTATGAATTTACAAAATGCAAAGTAAATTAAAAATAAACATTTAAGGAAAATCAATGTGACTGGCCTTTGGCTTCAAATTAGCATCAATTCCTACACTTGCACAAAGTTAGGGATTGTGTAGGATCATAATCAGTTGTATGATTGACCAATTATACCAAGCAGGTGCTAATGATCAGTTTCATATATAGGTTGAAATAGTGTCATTAACTGAAACAGAAACAGCTGATTAGGAGGCTTAAAGCTGGGCGAGGAACAGAAAAAACTCAAAAGTGAGGATGTGCAAGACAGTTTCATACCTCCGAAGTGGAAACAAGGCTAAGTGACTTAACTGTGCACAAAAACATACAGTAGAAACTGGGTGCAGAAGATGGCAGCAGATGTTCTCGACTGATGAGTCAAAAAGTTTAATATTTGGCTGTAGCAGGAGGCAGGTTGTTTGCTAAAGTGCTGGACACACATTTAACCGAGAAAAATAAGGATATTATAAAAACACATCACTATCTGGCAAGTTCTATAACTATGTAAAAGAATATTCACAGCACAGTTGTTGTTTTTTTCCACTTTGTGCTAAAGTTAAACTTATATCGTATATCGATATTATTATAAGTTTTAACTGATCAACTGACTAAAACAAAGGACAAAGTGATTTGGTAAAACATCATCACCTATGCTACACCTGATTGAAATCTTTGGGAACTGCTTTCACTAAAAGGCCATATTTTGTCAGACACCTCAATTACTCAATGTTAATTTCTTGTTTATATAGCTCTTGAATAAATAATGTTTTTATTCCGGATATCAGAACAATTGTAATTACTTGCAGCTTTGTCCCTATACCCCAAACACAGCTTTAATGAGTTTTAGTACAATGGCACAATATTAGTTAGTGAACTTGGTGTACAATGAGTCATATAGTTTTCAAATAACAGGAGCTAATTATGAAAGAGTTGATATTCTTTAAGGTAGCAAGTTGTAAGTGAATAGAAAAAGCCTGTTCCCCTTCATATGTAGAAGGTATGGAACCAGATGCCTGAGAATGTAAAAGCAAATGAGGGGCAGTAAGGGCCAGTCATGTTCAGCCGTAATATAATTGCTCATATCCACTTTACACTCCACCCAATCACCCTCGCTTCCCATAACACTCATGTACTCGCATCACCTCACAAACATGCAACTGTTCTGAAATCATACCTTTATTAATGAGATCTGTCTGCAGACTGAGGTCTTGTCATCTGGAGGCTTTGAATATAAGAGACAGAACAGCCTGCTTAATGCTTATCATTACCACTAATTAGACATAATGATTAAGAGCAAGAAATAAAGAAAATTCATTAAGGAAACGAGACAATATAAAAATTGCACTAGCTCTGCAGAAAAATTGCACTAGTAATTCTGTGATGTATGGATGGTGAATGGTGCTAGTTTTTAAGTTTTTCTTGATTGAATCCTTTCTTGATGGCATAGAATCAATTTTTGTAATTTAATTCTGGTTCAGGTGCATGTTAATGTTTGATAACAAGAAACAAAATAGAGCACCTATGTATTAGTATTCCATTACATCCCTTCTGTGATAATATCCAATGAGTTTCTAACTATTTAGCATTAAAGATATACGTGTTGGATTTAGTCATCTAATACACTAAATCTGCATGATGCAGCAATGTAGGTTTTGGATCAGCCAATAGCTTTTCCTTTTTCTTTTAAATTGTCTATAGAACAATTTTGATCACATTCCCACATCAACGATATATTTTATGGACATCTTGGATCTCTGTGTTGGGAGATTCTGAGATCCTATCTGTGACAGAAGCATAAATAAAGTTCTCTCTTTCAGCCACAGTGAATAGGCACCTATTTAGTGCATCTAAAAATCTGACTTCACACACACACACACACACACACACACACACCTCTAAAATTCAGCCACCATTGGCTGACAATAAATTAAATTAGTATATACTGTATATCAGGGCTTGACATTGGCACCCGCCAAATGCGGGTGAAATTCGGCTGTGGCGGGTAATAACTTTAGTCTCACTAGCCACTTTGGCGGGTCGTTCATTCTTTGGTATGACAATATATTTTTGTTGTAGTTTTCTCTAAAGTCTAAATGCACTGCAACATAATATTACGCGCATGAATGTAATGCGGACATTTAATACCTGTCTACACATGTTCACACATGCATTGCGCGCACACACACACACACACACACTAGTGATGCGCGAGTCGGGTATTGTTCCAACCCGCTGGTCCCGCTTTTATGAAATTATTTGTCCCGCCCCAGCCCGACCCGCAGCACTGGATCTATTTTTATGCCCCGCCCCGCACCTGCGACCGTTAAATAGACATACTTTGGACTCCCAAACATTAGATGTAGTAGCCTGACCTTTTTTTCTTTTAATGATGTAAATTCCCGACCTCAGTTTCTCCCACACCTCGTCTTCCATCTTCACTTTTATTTCTTTGTTTTTGTTGTGACTGGCGGCGGGAGCTGCTTGGCGCGTTCGTGACTTGTCACGTGACATAACCTTATCAAAGAACTTAATAAAATATGAAAATAGATATTCCCAAATATTTAATATAGGCTATAGGGAATTGCACGCAACATACATGAATTTTTTAAATTTCATTTTGTTTTTAATGACCCGCCCCAACCCGCCCCGCAAATAAAGTGACAATTTTTCCCCCGCCCCAACCCGACCCGCGCGTTACCAGACCACCAGCGCATCACTAACACACACATACGTTTACTTCCTGTTTGGTGTGTGTGTATCATTTCCTTAAAGGGCTATTGCTTCTCAACAGGATGAGAATGTTTGCCCCTTTCGCATAGGTTCTTTACTGATTATATATTTTTTTTAAAGTAATCACTATTAAAATCTATTTAGATTTCATGTTGAATACACTATAAAGTCTCAACATTACAAGATAGACCAGAGCCCAGTGTCTTAATTCAGAATTCTAATATAATAATACATAATGAATAATAATACCTGATAATAGTACACATAATAACACACTAAAATGATTAATGTTCTGAGTTGCTGTATTTTTAATATCAGAATGAGTTCAGTTGTACTGAATCTGTTATTTTTTAATTTCATGTCGTAAGAGGCTTGAATTTAAGTTCAATAAGCAGAATATACTGTTCATGTTTGCATGTTTTTATATTGGGAGCTATCTTAACAGTACTGAATACTTGACCTACTGCTCTAGTGATACAGTGTATGCTGTCATTTATAAGTAAATCTAGATATAGCAAACATTAACGTATCATGGTGAAGAAAACTGTAGTAAAAAGGCTGAATGGCTAGTGACTCCAGAAATCCACTAGCCACATTGGCCAATGAGCAAAAAAGTTAATGTCAAACCCTGATATATATATATATATATATATATATATATATATATTCCTGGAATTACACATTTGCTCATTTGTGCTGCATGCACTGTAAAAGCAGTCCGGTCACGGATACCTTTGTATATGAATTGTCTGTCTTTCCTTCTATGCCTGTGTGAGGAGATTTTTCTGCTCTTTCAGACTATGAGCAGCAGTAGGAGCCAGACTGTGCCGTGCTCGTTAGGACGACGCAAGTGCCGTCTCAGTCAATTGCTAGTGGTAATTGAGCGGTCGGAGCCAAGACACGAGCAGGCCATCTGTTTGTCACGGTGGAACATCTTGTGGCACTCTGCTCGGCACCGGGCCATTATGCTGCAGCTCTTAGTGGTGCGATATTAATAGATCCAGGGTAGAGACAGGCTGAGAGACAGGCATAGTGACAAAGTGGAGAGGAAGAGATCAATAGAGAGAGAGAGAGAGAGAGGTTGTGTAGAAGGATGTCACATTTCTATTTATTGGCGTCATTAAAAATTTTTTAACAGATAATAGTCACCCATTAATAAAAAAAAAAAAACATCAGATAAATAAGCAGTAGTGCGGTCATATACAGTAACGTAACAGGAATCCAGCTCTTAGATTATCATCTTGTTTTTTAACAGAAATATACAGTAAATCAGCGTAAACTAAAACCTCATTCAATTTAAGTATAAGCTGTATGCTGGAAAAGAAAGAGTTGGAAGGTAATAGCAAAGATAAGGGACAGAAAGGCAGCACAGCGAGGCAAACTCAAGTCAAAATACACTCAGTATGTGTCAGGTCTGTGTGGCCTCTGAACCACGCTCCTCATCTCTCCATCTTTAACAGTAATGATCACTCCATCCTCGTTTGCAGGCTGGGAGGTCAAATAAGGGACTGTGTCGAGCCTGCTGGTCTCCCGCACGCTTCTGCGCCACAGCTCCGTCCTCACGACTCCCAGTCTTCAGCACTGTCGTAGGCGAGCGGCCCCCTCAAAGTGCTAATTTGTTAATGTTCCTACGGAGAAGGCATGTTAATTAACTTTGTAAGATTCATGCCTAATTTAGTTATTATGCGAGGGATGAATGAGCTAATGAATGCAACAGGAGCCTCTCAGCGTGCTTCACCCGCCAGTATCATGTTGACTTTTCTGCCTATGAATGAATTGCTTGTTCTCACTTGTTTGTTAAAATGTTGTGAAATTTTTTTTCCCCTACATTGTAAATTGTGTTCATTAATGTGTTAGATAAATAAGAGGCATGTAAATGCGATGCATGTTCCAGTTCCACTTCCTGTACATCAGAAGATTGTTTGAGTTATAGGAGTTCAGCGCAGTTAAGGTCAGAGCTGCAGCTTGTTAGACTGTAAAAGCTTCACCTGCACATAAAAGTCAATGTGCTGGCAGCAATGCAGAAAAATCCAACCAGTCTTTGTTTTTTTTTGTTTTTTTGGCTTACGTAGCATTTTTTTCCTGATTTATTGAATACAAAGACATCTGATTCACATGAGACAGTTCCACCTTCTCTTATGAGATTGTATTTCTTCTGGTTGTGCAGGGATGGTTCAGCCCAGGCCAGGTGTTTGTTTTGGATGAGTACTGTGCTCGGTATGGCGTGAGAGGCTGCCATCGCCACCTCTGTTACTTGAAGGACCTGATGGAATTCTCGGAGAACAATGCGCTGGTGGATCCCACCCTACTCCATTACAGCTATGCCTTCTGCGCTTCTCATGTCCATGGGAACAGGTACAGCTCATGTCCCTAATACTCCTACTCACACATACTATTATTGTTCAGCTTTAAGGACATGATATAATTATAAATCTATTAATCTATTAATTTATTAAATATTAATATATTACTATGAGCAATAATAATTTAAATTACCTATTTTCTGCTCTTACTATATAACTAATTAAATTCCACATTATTCCATGTAATAAAAGTCAACTTTAGTGAGGAAGCTTGCTATATATTTTCAGTCTTATCAAAAACAGATAAACAGACAAAAACGCTTCCTCTTCTGAGAATGACTCATTATGTCTCTAATGATGCTATAGTGTAGCACAGTGCTTCCTTCTTCATAAAAAGAAATGTGTCTTTGACCAAAGTGCAAATAATTTTATAAGAATACGACCTAAACATTGCAAAAATGAATGTCCTGTTTATTAAGAATATAATTAGGATTCAAATTTAAGTGATGGGCAGAAATTCTTAAAATCTCCTATAAACTGCTGTTAGTTGTTAATTTTTTTGTTCCAAATTACACCTTTTAAAAAAAAAAAAAAAATCTCTTCATATTTCATGACCCATAATTTTCAATGTTGTCACTTATTGTATATTACAAAAATAGAGTTGAGCACTAAATATTAATATACAAAAGGTGTTTAAGTTAAACTGGGACTTTTGATTGTACAAAATATCAGAGTACAGTTATGAGAGTAAAAGCTGCCTTTACTTCTCTAATGTATATTATCCCCTGCTACACTAATGCGCTTGTGCAAACATGTGGAAATCACTTAGTGAGGTCAGGGCTATACAGAGAAAGTGGAAATAGCTGCCAGCCGAGTTCCCGTAATGTGCAAGTGGTGCTCATGAATGATTGTGTGTACAGTTTACACAGACGGATGCATCTCTTCCATAAGTTGGTGAAAAGTTATCCATCAATTTTTAAGGATCAGGTGTTCTACTCTTTATGGGAGCGACTGCACTGAGCCACCTTGGCCAGAATAGTCATTCACGGATGTAAGGTATTCTTTAAAAAGTTGCACCATTCAAATGTTTTACTGCAGCTTAGAGTCTCATCACCATACTGCCTTCATTCACAAGAATTTTCATCACAAGTCATGCATGTCCTTCATATTATTTATTAGTGATAATTAGTGTAAATTATAGAACCGAGATTGACTTGGTTTTTAACTTTTTGCTTGTTACTGTATTTTATATATAAAAAAAAGATTTGTTGTTTTAAAGGTTCAACAAAATACATATACAAAGATAGTACGTTCCTTTCGCAGCTGATGGACTTTGATCAAATTTTGTATTTAATGTGTACTTGGCTTAATGTAAAGTACCCTGCAGTTACTCCTGCGATTCTTATAAATATCCCGAAAGTACCCGTCATTGACTGCAGTAACTGTTGAATTATTGCCTGAGGTTATTTCTTGTGCATATTTTACAAAGGGTAATATACTATATAATCTATCCAAATGTGTGTGCATGCAGTCTGTAAACAATTACTGGCATAATGAATTCAGACAGGTCTAAAATGCTAGTGAGAGCGATATCGAAAACATTTTCCCACCTTTTTGTAAATTAACAGCTCTCAATTATTCACATATACTAGACAATTACAATAAAATGACTGAATATGTTTGAGAAAGGCTTACTATATTATGATTTAACTTTTGCTTGCTTTTAGTGTCTGGGGATAATTAATTTATGCATTTTATCTAGAAAATATCAGTTATTCTGTGGGCTCTAGAACACCATAAAGCAGCAAGCTGAACTAGAACAATATGAACAGAGCTCGTGGGTATGAGCAATTTTCCTTGTCCACTTGTTAGCTTACGCTCTTCATGTCTAGCTTGTAGACTGTCCCATTTAAGGCTATTAGCTCTCTTCTCATTGCTCATCACCTGCATTTAACTTATTTTATCTGATTGACGTTTAATACACATGTATGTGCTGCCTCTCTCTGATCATCAATTTAGACAATTAGGAGTGATTGTGATTAGGCTCTCTGGCTAATTGCTAGGTACAAATGAAAACTGGCAGCAGTGGCTTTTTGTCAGTTTGTTGGTTCATTTAAATAATTAATGTCTTAACAGAACCGTGGAGTTTTCAGTGGTCATGCTAGAAATGAAAAATAACGTTTGCCAAAAGGCAGGGAGATTTTTAAACTTTCTTTTGTCTGTAGCGTATTTGTCTGTGCCTTATTTGTTTCATTCAACTGTTGGAGGTCATTTTATTCTTAGGATGTACTGTATAATGGATTATTGTTTATTTATTTATGTATTTATTTATTTAACATTATAGCATGTTGCAGATTGAAATTTTCACAGTAAGATGACCCAGTGGATTAAACCATTGATAAATTCCATGACATTAATATTTTTAACACACAAGTTGGTGTGGAAAGACAGGAAATATTAATTTTTTTACAAAATCTTTGTACAGACATTTCTTTTCACATCCTTATACAAAAATAAAAAATAAACCAAATTTCTGTACATATGTTCGATGTGTACTTTGCTGGAGGACAACTTATAATAAATTTTATTACCAAGTAAATTGTAGAGATGGAAGCGTCTTTGGTTGTCCATGCACACTACATTCATTGGTTTTTAATGGAACATTTGGCCCTGATCATAAGCAACTAAACCTTGAACCTCCTCTGAGAAGTTCTTTATAAGCCTTATCTAGATTTAATTTTTGTGTTCTTTTAAACTTGAATTGCACGTTTTTAAGCAGGCATGGGGGATTTACAGTAGGTTGGTGGGAGCCCCTGGGTTTGGTTTATTGTTAGGGCCCTATACAGTATGTACACACTATGGCATGACTCTAGAACTGCTATAACTACAGAACAGTAGCTATTAGTAGTAATATCCTTAAGCCATGAAATTAGCAGATGACTTATGATTTTCTAGCAACTGCTCAGACACTCTGATATATTAATTATAGCTAATCAAATATCTTTCTATTAATTATATCTAATCAAATATCTTTCTAATATATCTTTCAAATATCATTAATCAGTAACAATTTGGCCCTTGCTAATGTCAGTCTTTTCATACTTTTCTTTTTCTGCATGTTAACCACAGTCCATAACTTGTCACTGATACCCACAGTATATTCAGAGAAAATATTCTAATAACTCCCTATCAATTGTTTCTCTTTTTTTTAAGTCACATCAAAAGCATGTCTTAGAATAGTTTGGCTTGTAATTCATGAGATATGTACCAGAAATACCTAAATGTCTCAATTTGAAACTTGTAACTTTATTGCAGTAAAAGATACACAATGCAACCACTTTAGCTGAATCAATCTTCTATACAACCACATAACATAAAATTCTAATATGGATTCTTATCAGGCAGAAATGTGGCCAATCGGACAAAAGACAGAATTTAGCTTGTCCAGATAAAACTTACTGTATGTAATAAAATACAAATATATGTATAAATTAAGCCATTGCCTTTTAAACGTCAGGATTCTTCTGCAATCATACTATAATCTCTAATAAGTATAATATTTTCTGTTTTCTGATATTGTGGCAAAGCTGGATAATACTGTATATGATGATAGTTGGATAATATCAAGCACCCAGATGTGGTGACTAGGAATGCCACTGAATAACAGCTGGACTCATGGTGAAAAAGAAATCGCTCTGAGAGGACTTTTGCTTTGTGACATAGTGCGTTATTGGGTTGGAAGTAGCCATTAAAGGAGGCACAAATTGTGGCTGTGAAGGGATTCACATATGAGTAAACAATACTCATATAAACTGCTGTGCTCATGTAGCTCTGAATGAATTGGTATTAAGGAGCATATGTGCCTCAGCAGACATTGAGATTCATCAGACCAGGCTATGTTTTTGAAATCTTCAGGCATCCAGTTTTGTGGAGCCTGTATCGACTGCAGCCTTAACTTTTGTTATTGACTGACAGAAGTAGATCCTGACGTGGTCTTTTTGTGTTGTAGCCCATTCACCAAGGTTCAATGTGTCATGTATTTTGCGATGCGTTTCTGCTCACCACAATTGTATGGAATGTTTTTTTTTGTCAGGTCAATCCTGTCTGGCTATTCTTTGTTGACACTCTGCAGTATGTAACAAGCTATATCCGCAGAGCTGCTGTTCATTGTAGAGCTGTGAATTGTAGGTAGACTGTAATTGAATTAATGTTTATTGTCTGATTTGCCTCTGGCAGCAATATTTCTTTATCTCTATATTTCTTTTCTCTATATATTTCAAATTACTAAAAATATCTTATATGCATTGAAATGTCATGTAACGTGTGTTGTTAATTTTTTTTCCAGTTCAGTTTGTGGCAGCATTGTCCCAACTGCTCATAACCTTACAGTAAATAGAATTTGTCAATTTTATAGAATTCAATTCAAGTTTGCCTAAATATTTTTTAAAAGCGTACTGTAAATCAGTTCTACATCTTAAAATATCGATTTAATTGCATAATTGATTAAATCACATGGCTTATTGTCGCATTCTAAGTAAACTCATGAAACACTTGTGTGTGAAAAAAAAATGTAATTTCTGAAAATATGAAATGAAATGAGTAATTTCTATTTTTTTAGAAGGTAAAATAGTGTAATCATTTCAAACTGGTGATTACTGACTTTCCAAAAGGATTCAAAAGGGAATTTTAAAACATTTTTTTGAAAACAATATTTTTTGTAAAATAACTTACAATGTCAATATTTATAACATTGTCAATATAGAATTAAAATAGATTTTTGGTTTTAATCAGTATTTTTAGTAAGTCTCTAACTCAACCCTACGACACAGATTTTTCTTTCACCAAAGACTTGCTGTTGATTGATATCCACATCAGGAATGACTTGCTTTTGTGGCACATGTGATGGGATGTCTGCTAGAATGCTGAAAGAAGCGCGTTCGGCTTAGTGAGGCTTTGTATGGAGTTGAGTTCATACAGATGCTGATGTGTTAGTGTGTGAGATGAGAAATCAGTGTGGACTAATGCCGACATGTCCGATATCGAAGAGCGACAGGCAAGACGGTAATCTCAAATCGCCCTTCTCACATGTCAGTCCTAATCCCCCTGCCTTATTGACATGTCTCTCATGTGAAGATGTCAGTTTTGCTTGTCACCATCCCCTCTCCACTGCACCTTTACTTCCAGCCCACTCACACTGTAAACATGATATACAGCAGGGTTCTTATGTCACTCTGTAGTTGAAGTCATTTCACAAGTTTCCTTTCTTGTAATTCATATGTTTTAATAATGTGTTTGTTTATAGTATGTGTGTGGTAGCCTGGGAAAACATTTCACATTCTTCCCTGTTATATGTAGTTCTGGGTTCTCTGACGAAGTCATATACTGTATTTGTATACACACTTTTAACAGGAATTAATGAACGTTTTTGATGAATGGTCGATGATAGAATTGACACTTTCACTATACCAGTGATGCTTTGAGCCTTGCAACACGCTAAACAAGCATGTTGATATGGCAGTAATTTCTATGTGGTGTTGAAATGTGTTCACTCTCAATGAGAATCTGAGTCCCAGGTCAGCGTTTAGCTCGTCTCACACACCCTTGCTTCATTAGACATGTACAATGAGTTTGCCCCTCAATGCCCTGCTCTCACCATCTAAGCCAAACATGATGCAGCACTGACTGAGATTGTGTGGTAGAAAAAAATGACTAGTTTGTATATGCTTTCTCTGCTGTTATGATTAATGATCTTTGTGTTGAATACCTCTACTGCTAATATAGATTTACAATTTTATGCTTTTCCTTTGCTGTCATCCAGTTCTGGTGTGCCTTTGTGATACCATTGAAGCATTTGATGAAAGGTTATCCTGAGTAGTGAATACTTCATCATGGTTTAGTGATGACCAGAAGCACAGCTTGATCCCTTGACTAAATTGCACTCTCATAAAGAGAGGAACAGCAACAGAACAGAGCAATTCACCCTGGTGCTTGTAGTTCAATTCCCAGGCCTCTTGTTAGCAGATGTTCAACTATGAGGCCTACTGTGGAAATAATGAGCAGAAACAGAGGGAGTGAAAGGCAAGAGAGAGAAATGGTGGGGGTGGGAGGGTTTAAAACACCCATTCTGTCTTTTCTTCCAAAATGTCTCTTCATGAACAAGCTCAGGACAAGGCTAGGCTCGTTCTTGCTCTCTCTCTCTCTCTCTCTCTCTCTCTCTCTCTCTCTCTCTCTGACACACACTCGCAAAAAAATCCAGCGTAGCCCTTTAGACCCTTTATTGTGCTCTTGTCGGATTAGCTGGCTCTTGTCAAAAAGAAGAGAAAGGATTTCATTTAATAAAGAGGGATTTGGAGTGCAGACCAGTTTACAAGTTGCACTTAAAACAGTAAAGTAAAGGGAGAGCTTGGTTTTTAGTATAGGGCTCTTCCATTTACAAAGAAAGTCAGGAGGCTTTGGAAGTCAGAGGCAATGCCTCGCAACAGATCATTGTAGTTCATGTGGAAATTCTGTAGTTTACTTTGGATTATGGTTAATGGGTTTCAGCTACTTGACCTTTTAACTTGTGCATATGTAATCTGTGTAATTATGTTTAGCAGTCATTTGTTATAAGGAAAGTAACTATTGGCCTCAATGTACATACTAGACAGTTCCAGTTAAAAGTTTGGACACACCCTCTAATTCCATCTAATTCCTAGATTTTTTTTTATTTAATTGGTAATGTTGGTTCCTAAACAGGACTATTCTTCTGTATGGTAATGTTATTTATTTCTTTACTTTATATATACAAAGATAATCTTTTGTGTCTGATTAAAATCAGAGAACAATTTATGAACATTTGATTTTTCAGAAATAATGTAAATTGCTCAACATTTAAAGGAATCTTTGTTGTGGCTATACCATGCTAATAGAACAGTGTTTTACAAAATAATCAAGGCACTTCAATAAAAAAAAATCTTTATTTTTTAGATGATGACACAATGATCAAAATTAGAGAAAAGCAATGACTGTAGCACAGACAGAAATTTCAACAAAAATTTCTGAAGGTTACAACAGTCAGCAATAGGAAATGACTTCAGCACATCTGCAGTCACATTACTAGTATACACTGCTCTGCTTTGGCCTCCCTTTGGACAACTTGCCAAAGAGTTTTAGTCACTTTAGAACAGCTCACCATCTTCTAAAACCAGTCAGTAAAAACTAGAAAGTTACTAGCTGCCAGTTAAATAAGGTTTGTCAGAAATTAGCACCAGGTGCCAGATAAACACCAATAATTGGGAGTTCTCTAAGTGTGTTCTCTAATTTTGATCAGTGTTGTTTTTTGAAATCTCATCAAAGGGTTTTTTTTTACGATGTGCTTCAAAATATATACTTAACTCATGAAATATGCTTTAACAAACTGGTCTTTTACTCATGTTTAGACTTGAGACATGTTTAAAATAAGACTAAGCAATGACCATGAAATTTAGGAAATTGTAGGTTGTTCTCTAATTTTGATCTCCACTGTGTGTGTGTGTGTGTGTGTGTGTGTGTGTGTGTGTGTGTGTGTGTGTGTGTATTTATTTATTTATTTATTTATTTTCCCTCCAATATATATCCAAAAGTTCCAAAAAATCTAATTTAAAAAGTGAAACTCGTATATAGATTCATTACACACAGACTGATGTATTTCAAGTGTTAATCTTTTCCCTAGATTTTTGTGTTTTTTGTGAGACTGAGGTACAGTAAGCGCTGTGTAGGCTGCTCGGGTTCTTTCACATCAAACATAACCAAGTGTTCATGGACCTTGCTTTGTATGCAGGGGCATTGTCTTGCTGGAACAGGTTTGGGCCTCTCAATTACAGTGAATATAAATTATATTGCTGCAGCATACTGTGACATTCTATACAAGTGTTTGCTTAAAACTTGGGGGGAACAGTTTATGTAAAGCCTTTCAGCACAATTAGTTGTTTCTAATTGTGTATTCATTTCCAGTACATAAAACATATTAGGCTTGCTAAAAAAAAAAATGTTAAAAGTTGCAAGAATTAAATATTTATTGTATTTCTTTTTCAGGCCTGATGGTATGGGTACCATCACAGAAGAGGAACAGGAAGAGTTTGAAGAGATAAGGGTCAGGCTGCTGACACTGCTAGAGAACCAGATCACACATTTCAGGTGGGAACGGATTCAAAAGGCACCCGAGCCATGATATTGCTATCTTTTGTTAGGCAGCTGAAGATTCAAAGAGTTAACCTATTTTTATTGGTGTGTAACACTAGTAAGGTGCATCACTGTGGTATTTACCCAGACTCCTGCTGCTTCTTTCTGTACAGATTTAAGAACACAATAAATGAAGTGTATCGTCCAGAAGCAAGAACACAAAATAAGCTGAACAGTGATTAGACAATAGCTATAAAACAACTTTAGGATGCAAATGTGGTGTAAACAGAGAGCCATCAACCTCAATTTATTAAATCTCTGAGTCACAGTTCCTCCTTAGGTTCACATCTTAAATAGGCTAACAACATGCCACTCCACTGAGAGCTTTTCACTCACAGCTGTGGCCCAGAGAGTCCATAACCACTAGCCAGTCTTTTTCAGTCTTTTTTTAGTCTTTTCACTATTCATGCTCTAACACCTGTTGTGCTTTCTTCCTGCTTCACATTAGGGAAATTAGTTTCTCCTAATCTCAGAAAAATATAATTTCAGTACCCCTCACCTTATTTTTTAAGATAAGTTGAGCATAGAATTGCATAATTTTGATAGTCAGTTGGGTTTGTGTGTTTAATTTCCTTTGTTTGCTGTTTGCAGGTACTGCTTCCCTTTTGGCCGCCCAGAAGGGGCTTTAAAAGCCACACTGTCACTTCTAGAAAGGGTAAGTATATAAATGTGCAGGTTTTTGTTCACTGCACTAAACACAGAGAAGAGTGATGGGGACCTGTGTTAAATTAAGTTTCAAATGAAGTTTCCACTGCAAAGTTGCAGTTTCCCCCTACGAGACATACAGAGGTGAACTTTACCAGTTCGAAATAGGTGGCACTGTCCCACCAAAAGTGATTTACAAAAATGAAATTAGCATGTAAAAAGAAAACAGGAAGGCTGATTTCACTCTCACTCACGCATATACTTTAATATACACCACTTATCCTGTGCAGGGCCATGGAAGGCCTAAAGCCTAGGGAATCTGGGCACAAGGCAGTATACAGTACAGTATACAGTACCAATCCATGATGTACATCCAATCCATTATGGGCAAACAAACACACACTTACTCACACACTCACTTCCTTACTCACTATAGGCAATTTGGAAATACCAATTAGCCTAATTTGTTGTCTTTGAACAGTTGGAGGAAACCAGAATACCCGGAGGAAACCCACCAAGCATGGGAAGCACATGTAAACACCATGCACACAAACCTGAGGCAGAACTCCTGACCTTGGAGGAGTAAGGCCACAATGCTAACTACTACGTCACTGCGCCATCAGTCTGATTCCAAACCATTCAAATTTTTTATATTTGCAAGCGTATATAAACATGGGGCAGCGGTAGCTCAGCAAGTTATTGCTCTGGGTTACTGAACAAAAAGTTGGCAGTTCAAACCCCAGCTCCACCAAGATACCACTGTTGGGCCCTTGAACAAGGTGTTGACCTTGCTTGCTCCAGAAGCTCTGTATCATTTCTGACCCTGCCCTTTTACCCAAGTTTCCTAACAAGCAGGGATGTTCAAAGAACTTATTTATCTGTTGTGTAATGTGTATGTGACCAATAAAGGCATTTTTTCTTCTGCTACTCTGTGATTCAGTTCAGCATTGAGCAGAGTTATTTCCGCACAATAAGAAATCCTCAGTATCAACTCACTCTGCTTGGTCCATTTTTATTTTTTTCACTTTCTCATAGGTTCTTATGAAAGACATCACTACACCAGTCCCTGCAGAGGAGATGAAGAAGATTGTTCAGAATTGTTTGGAAAAGGCTGCACTTATCAACTACACCCAGCTGACTGATTATGCCCAATTTGAAGGTTTTATACACATCATATTGCATCATAACAGCCTTACAATTGATGCTTACAGCAAACATAAGTATAGAAAGGTTGAAATTATCCTCACCTTAGTTAAATGTAGCTGATTATTTTGTCTCTCCCCAGCCGACTGTCCTCAGGTCTCTCCAGAGAAGAGGCTAGAAGACATGATGCGTCTGGGGGAGCTTTGTATCGAAGTGCTCCAGCAAAACGATGAGCATCATTCTGAGGTAAACCACACCGATCAACCAGAATACAGTCAACCAGATTTAATAACGCTCAGCTGCTGCTTATCAGGTAGCATGAGAGTGAGCTGAAGGAACTCTGAAGGAAAGCAGATACACGGAATGGCAAATCTTTGTTTATTGTCGACTTGTCATCATTTAGCATCTCACTGTGCATTTCCCCTCCAAGTAACCAAAACGGCTGATGGTGAATACTTCGTTAAACAGCTAGTACCAGCTCACAGTAGCAGTAGATGTAAATAACGCCTACAGCACATCTGTCCAAGGCCAACTTTAGCGAATAACTACGTGCTTTTTTTTCCCCCTTTAATCATAGGTGTTGAGGCTTTGTTGGCAGAGACTATTTCATTTGCCTAAATGCATGTGTAGCAGTAGACATCTGTTCCTACGTAAGGTGTGGAGTTATTTTTAGGGCTTTAGTCACAAACATCTGTCACATGTGAAGCTGATGATAATGCTAAAGTGTTGGCACCTAATAAGATGAATGTGCCACTTGCTGTTACTAAGGAAACGTTGACATAGTGCTGCTGAGAATAGTCAAATCATGGAAAACTTTGAAGATTACCTTTTAACCTGTTATATTTTATAGTTGTTTTAGATCTATCTGTTTAATTGTCTTGTTCGCATTTTCTTTTTCTTTCTTTTTTATGTAAATGCATAAGGGACGAGAGGTAAGTGAATGTTTGTTTTAGCTTTTTGTGTTGTTACATCACTGTTTTCTGCTTGGTTTTCTGGTTTTGTGTGCCTTTTGTGTTCATAGTTTTTGTTCATTTTGGATTTTCTGAGGAACTTCAGGTTGCATCACAACTGAAAAACTAAAACATTTGAAGCATGTCTTTTGAAAATGTTATTTTCATATCTGTGAAATTCCTAATGGGAGAATTCATACAGTGTGTGTCAGAAAGCAGTCTGACCCCATATAGACGTGGATGAAAGATGATGCAGCTAAGTCAGGAAGATTCATTGATGTATTCTTTTTAATGCTTGTAGGAACCGCATTTAAATGCTGGTGGTGGTGTTTCAGATAGGACATTTAAAGGGGTCATAAATGGGGTCGGTTGGCACTGTGCCATTAAAAGAGCTACTTCTGAAAGGCTCAAAGATGAGCGTCTTCAAGGCCAGGTACAGAATGTCACTAGAATTAGTGTTTGCTCCCATACAGCCCCGATACACACTCACATAGGCACAAAGATGTACACGCACAATAGAATTTTTCAGTAGATCTTGGAGCATTCTTCTGTTCTCATCACACATTTTTTCATTTGACTTTTTCCATTCTACTACTTCTTTCTGATTGAAGTCTGCCGTTATGGACAGAGAGTTCTTGCCTGTCCTATAAGGGGGAGCAAAAATGGCTGGGCCTCCAATTAAGCTCTCTTTTAAGTGGGCAAAAGCCAGTATCTACATTATAAGAATGAACGCGAAGGACATTCCAAGTCATACAGCCACACAATAAAACCCTTGTCAGTTGGAATAAAAAAAGAATAAAAAGCAGTCTTTCCCTTAGAAGAGACAGTGTGATCCTTTCCAGTTAGTGCCAAAAAGACATTTGATATAATAATAAATTTCATGTGCTTTCATTTTTTTTGCATGCACAAAGCATACTGTGCAAACTATGACAACTAACAGTTAATTGTTTATTCATCTCAATAAGGTAAAAGCACATTAATGATTATATAATGCTTTGAACATGCCAAAAGCACAGTTACAACCAATTTCAATACATCAAGAACGATAGTGAGATAAAACAATTGTAAGATTCATAGGTGCATGAAGGCTTGGAGCTTTATAATTGTGAATATGATAACTATAACGCTGATCACATTTGAGACACTTTTTAGGTGTCCGCACCCACAATTTATTTTCAGTGGTTCTCAACCCTGGTCCTGAAAAAGAAAAAGGCTGTTAATTAGTTAAATCAGGTGTCCTGGGAGCTACAGTAAGGAAACATTAAAATGTGCAGGGCAGGAGGTCCTTCAGGACTAGAGCTGAGATCCTGATTTATTTGAACAGAAATGTCAAACATGGCAATACAGTATTATTCTTTGGGGATTGACATTGACAGTTTCATTAGTATTAAGAGAAAGTAGATGTAAGCCTTTACTTTCAGTGATGGGTAAAACTGTTGTATATGAACAACCTACTGAAATGAGAAATGACTATGGTTTATGTGTAAGTAATACTGCCAAAAACACTAAGTGGTTCTAAAATAGTTTGGCAAGAAAGGTCAGAACTTGTTCAGAGCAGGTTCTGAGTGCCACTTGATGCTTTTTGGATGATGCCCAGCACAGTGAGGGCTCAGTTTTGTTTTTCTGATTGCTGCTGAGGGATGATATACTGTAGATTCGGTTTCTCCAACTGTGTGTGCCTAAGCCATTGAGCTTCCATATTCTTTTCTGTCAAGGTCTTTTTTTTTTGTCCTGTCTGTCATCTGCTGAACTTTTGGTTGATAACATCAGTTTTCTTTTTGTGTTTGTCTGTTGAATTCAGTCAAACCTTGAACAAAACTGTTGCACACATTTGTTATATGTAAATTTTTCATTTATTCTGTGTCTGTTTTTTATACGGTCTTTCAGTTTTCCAATAAGAGGTTTAACTAAACAAAATGGCATCAGCCATTAAGGAATTTTATATAAATATATTATATATATGAAATTTTTTTTTTACAAAGTTCCTTCACTTTCTCGTGTCCAAAAGTAATGGCCAACCACTGGATAAGCAGGTTGGCAGGCTGTTCTGGCCAGTTAATTAGTTATTTCATAACAAATTATGCATATGAAAGGTCTGGCATAGATGTCAAGTACTAGACTTATATTTAGTATCTGTTCTTGGAAATTCTTTATATTAAAGCAAAAGAGGTGCCTATGCAAGTGAAGGAGGCCAGCATTAGGCTGTGGACTTGAATTATTTTAAACACCTTTGCCATTATACTAAACTTTCAGCCTCATACCACACAGAATGTTTGCAAATTAATCCCTGCTGTATCAGATTTCACCCAAATGAGGACTGGTTCCCTGTTGAGTCTGGTTCCTCTCAAGGGTTCCTTCTATTGCCATCTCAGGGACTTTTTTTCCTTGCCATTGTCGCCCACGGCTTGCTCATCAGAGACAAACTGATATAGTTTATACATATTTCCTTTTGACGGTTATATATGTATATAATATATAGTGTATATAGGGGGTGCTGAAATCAACAATCTGGAAAAATTTTGAGACATGTCATTGTCAAAGTCTACAATCAAAAGGCACCTTCATGAATGTATATACATAGGGTTTAACTCAAACCAGAAGGATTGAAAGAGGAGAATATTAAGAAGGAATGTATGATCCAAAGCATACAGTACCACATCACCTTTCAAACATGGGTGTGTATGGCTGCCAGTGGAACTGGTGCTTATTGATGATGTGACTGCTGATTGAAGTAGCAGGATGAATTCTGAAGTGTATAGAGCTATACACTCTGCTCAGATTCAGTCTAATGCTACAAAACCGCTAGGATGCTGGCTCACAGTAAAAATGGATAATGTACCGTGAAAGCCGAGTCAGCCACCTGACCTCAACCCAATTGAGCATGCTTTTCACTTACTGAAAATAGATAGACCTATAAACAAGCAGCAATTAAAGGCAGCTACAGTAATGGGCTTGGCAAAGAATCTCCAAAGTGGAAACTCAGTTTTTTCATCAAAGTATTAAAAATATTTATAATATTTGTGATTGTTAATTTCTTCAGTTACTTTTGAACCTCTAAGGAAAATAAAGAATTTGCAAATTAGTATCTAGACCAGTGGTTCGCAAACTGGGGGTCGCGGAATAATTTCAAGGGGTCGCGAGAGGGATTAAAAAATATATTTGTTTGTGATTATAATACACACTTTTCAGTATTACAAGCAGGTCTGGACTGGGACCAAAAAACGGCCTGGGCATTCAGTTCAGAGCAACGGCCGGCGAGGGGGGGAGGGGGGGTTGCGCGCGCATTCAGAGCATGCGGAGGGGGTGCTTGCGCACGGCCCAAAAATGTGCGTCGGCCCACCGGGCATTGCCCGGTATGCCCTATGGTCAGTCCAGGCCTGATTACAAGTAAATGCTATAAATAAATATTTTCTGATTTGTAAAAATATTACTGATTGAGTTTGAGTGTTTAAATTGAGTGTTAAAAAAAAATTGCGACTCATATGACATCACTGTGCAGCGACCTGACTCACTAGTTATTGCTACAGCGCACAACTGCACGTGAAAACCGCAACTGCCGAGATGGATAAATTTGTTATTCGCAAATCTAAAAATGTTAAGGATATTGTTTGCCTGAGTCATCGGAACCGTGTACATCGACCAAGCAAAAGAGCAAGACCTCGTCAGACCAAAGTAGGAAACATCGGAAATATAAATATAAAGTGCAGTATCAGTATCAGTAAGTTGCGGTAGCAATCGAATACACGAGTTGTCCCGTGCAGCAGTGGATGTACTGCTTCAATTTAGATCTACATATTTGTGTGAGCAGTATTTTTCCGCTGTTACATATAAAAAATAAATACAGCTCACGTCATGATGTGGAAGATGATATGCGGGTAGCTGTATCCACCATCAGGCCACGAATGAAGCTTTTGTGCTGCCAAAAACAAGTACACCCTTCCCATTGAAAGGTAAGCCGAAATTATTTTGATGTATAGTAAATGTAGTCAAAATACTGTGAACAGCTTATGTTTATTGCTTGTTTTTGATAGTGGGGGTCGCGAGATCTTGTTGATCTTCAATTGGGGTCGCGGGCTTGAAAGTTTGGGAACCACTGATCTAGACAACATGAAACTTTTGTACTCAACTATTTATACTCATAACTCATGAGTTTTGGAGAAGTAAGAGTTGAATATTTAACACAAAGAACATACCCACTGTGAAGAATGGATCTGGAAGCATGATTATATGGGGCTGCTAATCTGTAAGGTGAACTGGGGCAGGTATTACTGTACTTTGATTCCAAATGAATCATAAATTGAGTGATGCACTGAGACTTAGAGGAGATTCAGTCAGGAAACTGAATATTCGGGTGACCCTAGATATTCCAACAAGATGACAAATCCAAACAATCAGGCCAAATAACTTCAAGATTTCAAGTGGAACTGCGTGTATGGCCTAGACATCTCTTGGCTTTTTATTTATTTTCCCATACCAATAAATATTTATTATCCCTTCAATATATATAATTTTTTTATCATACCTTCTTTTTTTTATGCGAAATTCCATAAAAGAATTTGTTTCTCAAGTGCGTTTAGGAATCTTTAAAAACACCCAAAGCTGAGATATCTTACATAGCTATATTTTTATAAATACAGTCGAACCTCGGATTGCGAGTGTTCTGCAAGACAAGCAAAGATTTTTAATACATTTTGACTTGGAAAACGAACAAGTCTTGGTTTACGACTACCGAGTATCATGTATCACGCGTTGATCACTACTGAGCCAATGGTTTTTCTCTCTCTTGTGCTGCATAATTGTGGGTAATCATCTCCCCTGCTGTGTCTTAGTGTGCGTCTCTCATTGGTATAATCAACATCCATGCACACGTGTACTGTTTACTGTAACACTGTGACGACGTGTGTGCGCGTAAAATATTTTATTTTGTCTGTATGTGTGTGTGTGTGTGTGTGTACAGGGCACGTGTACTGTTTATTATAACACACGCGTGTGTGTGTGTGCGCGTGTGCGTGTAAAGCAAAAGAAAGTCTCATTAGAGAGGTTAAAGATCCATTTACACTTAGTCATTGGACACCATGCCCCTACACACACACTCTCTCTCTCTCTCTCTCTCTCTCTCTCTCGCTCTCTCTAATGGAAACACTGCTCTGTCACGATTCTTTTCAAAGGTAAAGTGCAGGTTATTAGTGGTATAGGTGTTTTATTTTTACTTTACAGCAGTGCTTCCGTTAGTATGCGTTCGTGTGAGTGTCATTAACGATGTTCCTTGTTAATTTTTCAGATAAAACAATCTTTCCTTTAATTTGTGTGTGTGAAAAAGTCAAAAAAGAGAGGAAGATGGGTTACTGTGTAAGACGAGAAGACGGAGAGGGGGGTCTAATTCCTCCTCTCACTTTAGCTTAAAACACACACACATATATATACACATACACACACGTTTATGCATTTCCGTTTATGCGCCTGCACGCATAAACGGAAACACTTATCTGTCGGGATTTATTTTTACTTTTTATTTTGTATTAATTCTTTTTATGAGTTATTTTTTTTGGGCTGTCGAACGAATAATTTGAGTTTCCATTATTTCTTATGGGAAAATGTAATTTAGTTTCCGGAATGAATTATGCTTGTAATCCAAGGTTCCACTGTGTAGCTATATAACTCTCCTCTGAAGGAGTATATACAGTATATACGTATATGGCAAGTTTATTCAATTTCAATAGAATGGCTATGGGGTGGAAATAGTGCAGCCCCTTTTCGTTCTGTTTCAACACAAATTTTTTAAAGAAATTTATAAATATATTATGAAGCTGTATATGACTTAATATAATGCCCATAATTCACCTCTCTCTTCCCCTCTGTGTGTGTGTGTGTGTGTGTGTGTGTGTGTGTGTGTGTGTGTGTGTGTGTGTGTGTGTGTGTGCTCACACTTGTGCGGGCGTGTGCACCATAGGCTTTCTCCTGGTGGCCTGAGGCAATGGCAGAGCATGCTGAAACCTTCTTGTCTCTCTACACAGTGGACATGGATGCAGCTCTGGCCGTGCAGCCACAGGACTCCTGGGACAGCTTTCCTCTTTTCCAGTTGCTTAATAATTTCTTGCGTACTGATCGTAAGTCAGCTTAATCCATCTTATTTTAGGTCTTTCTTTTACTGTATGTATTTTCTCTTTATTTATTTCTGCACTTCATCAACATTTGACACTGTTATCACAACATATTGTAAAATAAAATTAAGTTACAACTTGATCAAATACATAAACAAGTATGTATTATTAGGTACCGATCAATGGTTTGCATGGTAATTAGGAATTAAAGGAGTAAGTGTTACTGGGTTACTCTATACAGTATATGATGCTTTAGATTCTGCCACGCGCTGCTATCTGTTTATCCTTAGCCTAATATTTTAGCCAACATACTGTAATTTTATAAGAGGTGATTTCTGTTAATAAACTCAGCCGTTCAGTCATTATCCAATGTCTAAAAATTATTCTTGAGGCTCTCACAGACCTGAAATCATAATCCCAACCTCATCCTTAGTTAAACTGTTCACACTCACTTTATTGCCTAGAATCCATTACTGTGGGTAGACAGATAAAGTGTTTCTTGTCCAGTTTCCCAACACATTCAATATCTTTCTGAGCTTAATTAAATTTTTGACCATGTTTTATTTTCATTTTTACATCCAAGGTCTTTTTGCCACAGTATTTTCAAGTTACTCTCATTATTTCTATAAACCACTTTGACTATATTGTAAAAGTCAGAGAATTTAACTTTCTTTGAGCATTTTTTTAAGTGTTCAAGGCAATCCTGTTTTTATTATTATTTTGGAGGTCATACATGAAGCTAATTCTAAGTAGATTACATAAGTAGATTCCTATTGCTTTATATATGTTTATTGCAATAGAGTAGGGCCACAGATTAATTTTGTGTGAAATTTACGCCAGTTGTAGGTTAATTTCAAAATTACAAAGTATCATATGTGCAGGTGGCTAAGACAATATTTTCCTCTTGAAGAGTTCTTTAAAAAAAATTTTTAATATTAACATATTTTCTAAAACCTTAAAATGGTATTTTGAAAAAGACTTGGCCCACTGAGATTTAATTTAACATCTTTTCTGGTTCAATTTCATTATCTTCATTTCACTGCCATCTAGATACACTGCATGGCCAAAACTATGTAGACACCTGACTATCGTGCCCACATGTGCTCATTTACTACTATAACATCCTCCACTCCTCTTGAAAGGCTTTCCTCTCGATTTTGGAGAGTGGATCTGGGGATTTACTTATTTAGCCATGTGAGCATTAGTAAAGTAAAAAGCCTGATTTTTCAAAGGTGTCCAGTTCAGGCAAAACTTCAGGCAAACAGTTTTATGGTATTTGTTTTATCTAGAAGATCGTCATGTTTGAACTTTTTTGGGCCGCTTAGTTTCAGTGAAAGTAAATTGCAATGCTACATCATAAAAAGATATTCTAAAGAATTGTTTGCTGAAAACTTTAGGGTAAAAGTATGAAGGTCACCCCACGGGTGAGAGGGGCAGGTGTTTGGATACTTTTGACCATAGAGTGTATGTCATCCCTTTCTGTATCCAAGCAAAATTGTATTTTTATTTTTAGTAAATTTTATATTTTCTTTTAGTTTATTATTTCTGACAAACATTTAGAGACAGAGAAAAATGAACAGTGTTTCAGAACTATGAAGTAGTAAGCTGCTTTGAAATTAGTTTTATAGTAGTTTTCAAGCACAATTAGGTATTTAGGCTTCTACTAGGTTTAGGTTACTAAATTGTTTTACACATGAGGAGCGTCCAAGTCAAACTGGCATTTCAGACGTGAAGCAGGTAGTTCAATCATGACTCTAGCGTACTCTACCTGCAAAGCAGGTAACCCCAGCCCTCATTTGTATACTCTTTAACAATGGATCATGCACTACTGTTAGCCTTAGCTACTAGAACAAACTAACCAGTTGATGGTATCCAAGGGCTTGTGAAACGTTGGTATAAGTGCATTAGTGTAGCAGGGGTTTATATAGAGAAATTAAGGTAGTTTCTACTCACATACAGTAACTGTGTTCAGAGTTCAAAGCGTCAGCAGTATTAATACCTCTACATAGTTTAGTTTAATTTGACAAGCATTTTCATAAGTTAACAGATTTATATGTTTCTTGTGGAGTCGACAATCTCCACCACTTTCAGCATTTTCAACAATTATCATCTCCGACAGTCTTTATTGGCAAGTCCCAGCAGTTATGTGATGATACTGAACAGGAAAGACAGGCCTGTCAAATTATACGTCTGATGTATATATATCTGGCCCATAGTATAATAATGAAAGCTAACAGCATTTGCAATCCTGTTTTATTGCCTTATAAGCAAATCCTTCTAAAACATACAGTATTTACCATTCTACCTAAATTGTTTCCTCTTCCATTTCAACCCATTTTTCCCTGTGATTTTCAGTAATATATTAAATACAGATTTTCTGTAAATAATTAATAATAAAAAAAGAAAACTGTAAAAAATACACTGTTTAATTCATATCTGGCAGAGTAAAGACACTCTTAAGAGTTAAAATATTTAGAGATATTTGAGTCTGTTTTTTAGTGCACATGTTTGTGTGAGGCTGAAGTAGAATCATATTGTTTTTCCTCTAATTACTTTTCACTGCTGTGCATTCAGTCATTTAATCTGTCACAACACTCCTATTCATACAGACTGAAATATAATGAGAAAACCTTGCAATTTGCTCAGAAAAGAGGGAATTATTGTTTTGGTTATTAGCAAGGGCGTAGGAGTAATTTGGCAAACGGAATGGGGGAGGGGCAACAAGTACTGCTAGTTGATTCTCCCTTGGGTAGAAAACTTTGGAAAAGCAGCATTTAAATGCTCATTTTTGATTACATTTGACAGCAGCGTTTATTAATCTGCTGCTGATAAGTAGAGCACCAAAACCTACATAGCATTCCATGTCCTATTTCCTTAAATATATAATTTAAATCTTTATTGTATCCAGCAGGCAAAGCAGGTAGCCCCATCCCTCATTTGGATACTCTTTAACATTGGATCATGCACTATTGTTAGCCTTAGCTACTAGAACAAACTAACAAATAAAACCGTTCTTCAGGTAACTTCTGTAAAGTTCTCAAATACGAAGGGTGTTCAAGTAAAACCGGGGCAAATTTTCTCTTGATGAAGGCGTAAAACTGATGCAACTGAATGATTGAAACTGATAAGCTGACATTTACACAAAACTTCAAGTGCAGTACCTGAATGGGACTCGTGTAGTAAAACATTTAAATGGTGCAATCATTTTCCTGGAGCCCACTGTGAGTGTACAGTTACGTAGTGAGTGTAATGTCTGATCTTAAAAAATCAAAAAATAACTTGCTGCCAGCTTGCAGGAGAGACACATCTGTATGTTGGGAACTGTACACTCAATCATTCCCAAACACCAATTTTATATAACAGAAACTGAACTGGGAGTTACTGCCACATACCCGTACAGTCCTGACATTGCTCCAAGTAATTTCCACATGTTTGGGCCTTTAAAGTAGTCCTGGGGAGTTCAGCACTAGTGAAATGCTGGGAGAATTGCATTAATGTAGCAAAGGATTATATAGAAAAATAAAAGTAGTTCTCTTTTAACTATATTATGTTATTCTTTACAATCAAAAGTCCTGGTTTGACTTGAACTGTCGTGCACCAGACCAGAGTGTAGACCAGAAGACGTAGCGTTTAGCCCTTTGTAGCGTGGATGGTGAACCCAAACACGGAAGCAAGCGAGTAGGCAGGATAACCACGAGATTTAGTCTAAGGACTCTCACAGAAGGTGAGCAAGGGAAAAACACAAATTTAACCCGCGTCCTATAAACACACACTCATAAACAGAAAGTAAACCCAAGAAAATGAGTACTCACGAATTGGTAGAGAAATGATCTGAACTGACATGGGCCGAACTCATTGACTGAGTGATGTGAAGCGCCATCTTGTTTCCTTTTATGCTTCCTGTTTTTGCGACCGTGCTACTTCCGGGTCCTAGTGCCGGTCGCCGTGTGGGTGTGTGTGACAGTACCCCCCTGTCCAGGACCGACTCCCGATGGTCCTGGGGTGGAGGATACCCGACGACGGTAGTCCCTGATCAGCTCGGGGTCGAGGATGAACCGGGCCGGAATCCAAGATCGCTCCTCGGGACCGTAGCCTTCCCAGTCGACCAAGTATTGGGTGCCCCTGCTCCGAGGGCGCGAATCGAGGATCTGACGTACGGTGTAGGCAGGGCCACCGTCGATGATTCAGGGAGGAGGAGCAGGGAGGGGGGGTGGAACCATAGGAGAAGTGGTGAAGGGTTTCAGTTGAGAATTGTGGAAAACTGGATTGATTCGGAGCGCAGCTGGAGCCGGTAGGTGACAGGGTTGATGCGGAGTGTGATGAGGTAAGGACCGATGAATCTGGGTGATAACTTCTTGGACTCTGTGTGGAGATGCAGATTTTTGGTGGACAGCTATAAATTGTCACCTATGTTATACATTCGTATAGTAGTCGACGGCGATGTTGGGCGGTGTAACGGTTGTTAGTTCGTCGGATGGCTTGATTTGCTTGTCTCCACAGCTGCCGACACCTGCGAACCAACTGTTGGGCCGACGGTACATCAACCTCCGGTTCTTGATGTTCGAACATCGAAGGCTGGAAACTGTGGCATACCTCAAATGGACTGAGATTTGTGGCAGACAACACATGAAGGTTATGAGATAACTCAGCCCATATGAGATAGCGGGCCCAGGAGCACTGACGATCGGCGACAAAACATCTCAGATAGCGCTCCAGTTGTTGGTTGGTCCGCTCCGTCTGACCATTAGTCTGAGGGTGGTATCCTGATGACAGGTTGCAGGTGGAATTGATCAGATGGCAGAAGGCCTTCCAGAACCGGGCAGTGAACTGGGGCCCCTTGTCCGAGACGATGTCTTTCGGGAACCCATGCAGGCGGACTACATGCTCTAGTATCAGCTCGGCTGTGTTTTTAGCTGACGGGAGTCCGGAGAGAGCCACCAGGTGCACAGCCTTGGAGAACCGATCTACGATGGTCATGATGGTTGTCTTCTCCTCTGAAACAGGCAGGCCCGTGATGAAGTCAACGGTAATGTGCGTCCAGGGCCGACGAGGAGCTGGAAGTGGTTGGAGCTCTCCAGGTGTCGGCTGGTTGGTGGTCTTCGCCCTGGCGCACACTGGGCACGCCTGGATGAACCCGTCGACGTCCCGGGGCATGGAAGGCCACCAGAAGGCGCGTTGAATGAATTGGAGGGTGCGCTTGGTGCCGGGGTGTCCGAAGAGGGGTGAAGAGTGGCCCCACTCCATAACGTTGCTCCTTACCACTGGAGGCACGTAGAGTCGTCCAGGCGGCACACCTGCCGGTTCGGTCTCCATGGCTTGTGCCTGGCGAACTCTCGTTTCTAAATCCCACTGGAGAGGTGCGATGATTTTTGATGGAGGGAGGACAGGCTCGGGTTCCGCCTAGGTGGCATCCGCCTCATATTATCTGGAGAGGGCATCGGCCTTGGTTTTTTTCTTTACCCTGGGCGGTAAGACAGATGGAAGTTATAATGTTCAAAAAACAGAGCCCACCCCGCCTGCCTCGGGTTGAGCTGTTTGATGTTTTGGATGGTGATCAGATTTTGGTGGTCAGTCCAAATGATGAAAGGCTCGCTGGCTCGCTGGTGACCACTTTATGGACAACAGCTCGCAGTCCCCTACCCCGTATCGCTGTTGAGTGGGATAAAAAAATTTTGATAAGAAGCCACAGGGGTGTAGCTTCTGGTCTGGACCTCGCTGGGAGAGAACAGCTCCGGCACCCATATCCGAAGCGTCCACCTCCACAACAAATGGTTTGTTGGCATCTGGGTGGATGATTATTGGAGCGGTGGTGAAACGACGACATAAGTCGTGGAAGGCGGAGATGGCAGTGGAGTTGAGGTGGAAGTGATGAGATGATGGGCGTGTCAGGGCAGTAAGGGGTCCTGTAACTGTACTGTAATCCTGGATGAAGCGACGATAGAAATTCGCAAACCCAAGAATCCGTTGAAGCTGCTTGAGGGTCTTGGGTAGGGGCCAATGACGCACAGCCTCTAGTTTCTGCGCGTCCATGGCCACACCGTAGGGCAGTGGTTCTCAAAGTGTGGGGCGCGCCCCGCTAGTGGGGAATACAGACATGACAGGTGGGGCGCAATGAACGGGAGGAAATTTGTGGAAAATAACAGGAAAGTACCTATTCTAATTCATGCTTTTCTTTATTGATAATGAAGAGCGTACGCTCAAAACTAAACAATCACACACAAATAAATGGAACATTAATACAAGTAAATTTAAAATAACATCAGTTGTGGGCCGGGAGAAAAAGTGGAACCATAGTGCAACAATAACGGTTTAACGTCAGACAAACTTGAGCAGCGCTGCTCGAATCACAAACCTGCGCGAGCCACTGGGCAGCGCTGCGCGACTCTGACAGAAACAGACCGCGCCGACCATCAAAATACATTTTACCCTGCTGGGATGCGCACGTACAATCCAGGCATGGCAAGGCGGAAACAATATTAAACAGCCCTGACATTTTAAATAAATAGTTTTTAAATAAAACACAGTGGGTCGCGCAGGTTTGTGATTTGAGCGGCGCTGCGCGATCCACCGTGCTGCGCTGTATTTGCGCAGATATTTGGTTCAATCGGGTGCCACGGTTTCGTCCCACTTTTGATGTGTTTGGCTTCACATAAACTTCGACAATGGAAGAAGACGCTGCAGCAGCAGTGAGTTTGCTTACATGTGACGAAACCAACAAAGAGGAGATTGTAAAGAAAAAAAGTGCATCGTCTGTGGTGTGGAATTGGTTTGGGTATAAGAAAAGTGATACGAATGAGATGAACGTGATTTGGAAGGTACGCAAGTGCACTGTTTTAACAAGTGGTGAAAACACGTCAAACCTTTTCTATCATCTGAAATCCAAACATCCAAACGAATATGGCCAAAGTAAAAAAAATGCGGCAAACCACAGTTTTCACAGTTTAAATAAAATTACATAAAAAAATAAAATTATGTAAAACAATTTCTTTGTGTTTTCATTTTTATTTATGCATTTTTAGATACAAATTGCTATATTGTGATGTATATCGTTATTGAGTTAGAAAATTGCTTCTACCGTGATAGAAGATTTTGGTTATATCGCCCACCCCTAATGAAGCCTATCTTCAGCTTGGATTCATGGTGGGGATGGTGAGGGCAGAAGAGAGACACGTGTGTGTTTTGTGTCTTAAACTGCTGGCAGCAGACCGCATGAGACCCAACAAATTAGGAAGACACTTAGAGACAACACACTCCAGTCACGTTAATAAACCACTGGACGTCTTTGAAAGAAAGCTGGCAGAATACAGACAGCAGGATAATCGCATGGTAACATCTGAATCAGTGGACAGCAAAGCACAAATGACTTCATTCAAAGTTGCATACAGAATTGGCCAGTGCAAAAAAAACTACAAACGATTGCTGAGCAGCTAATAAACATGGGGTCAATTATGCCCTAGGGCAAGATGACAAAGCCCAGGAACGTGGTGGAGCGCTCGTGAAAAGCACACTTCTCCAACTTACAGTGCAATACAGTTGATGGGCGAGCAATCTCTTAAGGACCGCCCTGACATGTTGGGTGGTGTTCTTCAACTGTCCGTGAGTAGATGAGTATGTCGTCCAGATATCATCGCCCTCTCTGACACGCACCAAGTTGTAGGCGCTCCGAAGGTCCAACTTCGTGAAAATGATGGCACCAGAGAGGGCGTCCAGGGCAGAGTTGGTAAGAGGCAGAGGGTGTCGGTTCTTGATGGTAATGTTGTTTAGCCCCCGATAATCGACACATGGACGAAGTTCACCCCCCTTTTTCTTCACAAAGAAGAACCCCGCGGCGGCAGGTGAGGAGGCGGGCCTGATGGTACCTTGGCGGAGAGCGTTCAACACTTACTCCTCCATTGCCCGTGTCTCGGGGGATGCGAGGGAGTAGAGATGACCGCGGGGGGGAACCGAGCCTGGCTGTAGGTCGATCGCCAGGTCGTAGGGGCGATGAGGCGGGAGATGGGTGGCGCGTTTCTTACAGAACACTTCAGCCAGGTCTCGGTAGGCAGGAGGGATGGTGTTGGTGTCGACGTCGGGGGCCTCAGACTCCCTAGAGCATGTCCCAGCCGAAGCCGATACTTGGGCGTTTCCCTGGCGACGTGGACAACAGCCGCGCGGAGATCCGCGTTCTCCCGCCGCAAGGCCGCGACGTCTTGGACGCTCCTGCGAAGATTAGCGATCTCTCCGGTTAGCTGATTGATGAGCGCAGCATGCTGATCCACCACATCGCAGAGGCGCGCATGATCCGCTGGGTTCACCGCGTAAGACTCAGTCATTCTGTCGTGCACTAACCCGAGGAGACCAGAAGACGTAGCTTTAGCGGTTAGCCCTTTGTAGCGTGGATGGTGAACCCAAACGCGGAATCAAGCGAGTAGGCAGGATAACCACGCAATTTACAGTGGTGTGAAGAACTATTTGCCCCCCTCCTGATTTCTTATTCTTTTGCATGTTTGTCACACAAAATGTTTCCGATCATCAAACACATTTAACTATTAGTCAAAGATAACACAAGTAAACACAAAATGCAGTTTTTAAATGAGGGGTTTTATTATTTAGGAAGAAAAAAAATCCAAACCTACATGGCCCTGTGTGAAAAAGTAATTGCCCCCTGAACCTAATAACTGGATGGGCCACCCTTAGCAGCAATAACTGCAATCAAGCGTTTGCGATAACTTGCAACGAGTCTTTTACAGCGCTCTGGAGGAATTTTGGCCCACTCATCTTTGCAGAATTGTTGTAATTCAGCTTTATTTGAGGGTTTTCTAGCATGAACCGCCTTTGTAAGGTCATGCCACAACATCTCAATAGGATTCAGGTCAGGACTTTGACTAGGCCACTCCAAAGTCTTCATTTTGTTTTTCTTCAGCCATTCAGAGGTGGATTTGCTGGTGTGTTTTTTGTCATTGTCCTGCTGCAGCACCCAAGATCGCTTCAGCTTGAGTTGACGAACAGATGGCCGGACATTCTCCTTCAGGATTTTTTGGTAGACAGTAGAATTCATGGTTCCATCTATCACAGCAAGCCTTCCAGGTCCTGAAGCAGCAAAACAACCCCAGACCATCACACTACCACCACCATATTTTACTGTTGGTATGATGTTCTTTTTCTGAAATGCTGTGTTACTTTTATGCCAGATGTACAGTAACGGGACACGCACCTTCCAAAAAGTTCAACTTTTGTCTCGTCGGTCCACAAGGTATTTTCCCTAAAGTCTTGGCAATCATTGAGATATTTTTTAGCAAAATTGAGACGAGCCTTAATGTTCTTTTTGCTTTAAAAGTGGTTTGCGCCTTGGAAATCTGCCATGCAGGCCGTTTTTGCCCAGTCTCTTTCTTATGGTGGAGTCGTGAACACTGACCTTAATTGAGGCAAGTGAGGCCTGCAGTTCTTTAGATGTTGTCCTGGGGTCTTTTGTGGCCTCTCGGATGAGTTGTCTCTGCGCTCTTGGGGTAATTTTGGTCGGCCGGCCACTCCTGGGAAGGTTCACCACTGTTCCATGTTTTTGCCATTTGTGGATAATGGCTCGCTCTCACTGTGGTTCACTGGAGTCCCAAAGCTTTAGAAATGGCTTTATAACCTTTACCAGACTGATAGATCTCAATTACTTTTGTTCTCATTTGTTCCTGAATTTCTTTGGATCTTGGCATTATGTCTAGCTTTTGAGGTACTTTTGGTCTACTTCTCTGTGTCAGGTAGCTCCTATTTAAGTGATTTCTTGATTGAAACAGATGTGACAGTAATCAGGCCTGGGGGTGACTACAGAAATTGAACTCAGGTGTGATAAACCACAGTTAAGTTATTTTTTTAACAAGGGGGGCAATCACTTTTTCACACAGGGCCATGTAGATTTGGAGTTTTTTTTTCTCCCTAAATAACGTAAACCTTCATTTAAAAACTGTTTTTAAACATTTAAACATTTTTGAACATTTTGTGTTCAATTATATTATCATTGACTAATAGTTAACGGTTTTTGATGAGCAGAAACATTTAAGTGTGACAAACATGCAAAAGAATAAGAAATCAGGATGGGGGCAAATAGTTTTTCACACCACTGTAGTCTAAGGACTCTCACAGAAGGTGAGCAAGGGAAAAACACAAATTTAACCCGCTTCTTATAAACACACACTCATAAACAGAAAGTAAACCCAAGAAAATGAGTACTCACGAATTGGTAGAGAAATTATCTGAACCGACATGGGCCGAACGCAATGACTGAGTGATGTGAAGCGCCATCTTGTTTCCTTTTATGCTTCCTGTTTTTGCGACCGTGCTACTTCCGGGTCCTAGTGCCGGTCGCGGTGTCGGTGTGTGTGACATGAACAGCCTTAATATCTGCCCCACAATTGAAACGTTTGCGGTCAACTGCTTATGGAAAAAGTGCTCTTCAACTGTTCAACAATTTTTCTGCCATTTTTGAAATATCAATTGAGGTACCACCACTGTGAAATAACACAAAAATTATTTAACAGTGACCAGGAAAAGCAAGAAAAGATTGGTATTTTTTAACCAAGCGGCCTCATCCGGGATCCATTTCTGTAAATTCTCAAATATGCTGACCAAATAATGGCTGTTTCTTCCAATTACTAAATAAAAAAAGTTTTAGTAAATTGTTCAGGAGAAATGCACTGTTCTGTTAATGTTCTAGTGTTAATACATTATGTACAGTATATACAGTAATGGCTCTTTCACAGGGATAATCGTTCATATTTGATGTTTCTTACCAAAATAAAGTGTATAATCATTGATTAATTATGTTTTCTGTTAGTAAACGTTTATACAGTCCCAATCAAAAGTTTAAGACCACTTGAAAATTGGCAAAAAAAATCATGTTTTTCATGGTTGGATCTTGCATGGATTAACAAGGAAGTAGAGCTTCAACATGCAACAAGAAGAAATGGGAGTGAGACAAAGCATTTTTTGAGCATTCAATTAATTGAAAATAACGATTAAACTGAAACAGGCTGTTTTACAGCTGATCAAAATTTTAGGACCACATGCCTTTAAAAGGCCAAATCTGTGCAAAGATGTGGATTCATTGTCATTTTCTGTCAGGTTGTCACACGTTCTGATGGCAAAGGCAAAAAAAACTCCCTTTTTGAACGTGGTCGTGTTGTTGAACTTCATAAACAGGTTCTCTCACAGCGTGCCATCGCTGCTGAGGTGGGACGCAGTAAGACAGTCATTTGGAATTTCTTAAATGATCCTGAGGGTTATGGAACAAAAAAGTCAAGTGAAAGACCCAAAAGAATTTCACCAGCACTGAGCCGGAGGATCCAATTGGCTGTCCGTCAAGACACTGGACGATCTTCGACCCAAATTAAGGCCATTACTGGTGCTGACTGCAGCCCCATAACCATCAGACGGCATCTGAGACTGAAGGGCTTCAAAAACAAAAAACGTCTTCAAAGACTTGAACACCACAGAACTGCTCGTTGGGACTTTGCAAGAGAGGACCAAACATGGGACATTCAAAGGTGGAAGAAAGTTTTATTCTCTGATGAGAAAAATTTTTACCTTGATAGTCCTGATGGTTTCCAACGTTACTGGCATGACAAACAGATCCCACCTGAAATGTTTCCTACGACAGTGGAGGGGGCGCCATGATGGTCTGGGGTGCTTTTTCCTTCAGTGGAACACTGGAGCTTCAGGAACTACAGGGGCATCAAACGGAAACCCTTTGGGGATGGATTACAAGGGACGTTTACAAAAATGGACCAACAGTTCCAGCCAGTAGATGCCCTTTCTGCGGCCGTCTTCACCACTTGGAGAAATGTTCCCACTCACCTCATGGAAACGGTTGCATCAAGCATGCAACAAATTTTTGAAGTGGTCAACAATAACAGTGGAGATACTCAGTACTGAGTTCATGTTTGGAAGTTTGTTTTCTGTTTTTGGGGTGTTTACTGGTGTTTTTTTTTTGGAGGTGTGCTCCTAAACTTTTGATCAGCTGTAAAACAGCCTGTTTAAGTTTATTCGTTGTTTTCCATATTACTGTAGCTTCTTTAACAATTAGTAAGTTTCCAGACATAGCAAAGTCGTACAGCACAGTCTTTGTTATATTTCTTACATTTAAAACTCACTCATCTTCTATACCGCTTTATCCTGCATTCAGGGTCGCAGGAGCCTGGAGACTATCCCAGGGGGCTTGGGGCACGAGTCGGGGTACACCCTGCACAGGGTGCCAATCCATCTCCGGGCACACACATACAAACACTCACACACTCATTCACACACTACCGGTAATTTGGGAACGCCAAATAGCCTAATCTGCATATATTTGGACTGTGGGAGGAAACCGAAGTACCCGGAGGAAACCTACCAAGCACGAGGAGAACATGCAAGCTCAATGGGAATCGAGCCTGGCCGGGAATCGAACCCGGACCGTGGAGGTGCAAGGCGACAATGCTAGCCACAACACAACCGTGCCGCCTACATTTAAAACTATTTATTAAAAATAAAAACTATTTTTATTTAGAAAAACCTTTATACATGTGTATAAATGCATAATTAAGTGCATAAACTGTTAAGAAAATCTGGTGTGCTCAAAATTTTGTCTGATGCACTCTGTATCACTCAATTTTGATGGGTATTATCTACCACAGTGCTATAATGTTCAGATATTAAATGCATATGATATTAAATCTGAAAATATCACAATTAAGCAGATAATAATATGTCTCAAGTCAGCCTCTATTCAAATATATATCTCTCATATCTATATCTCATATTCTGTATGTGTGCGTATATATGCGCACTTTGTAATCATTTATTCCACTATAATTAAGCATATAAATATCTAAAATATCAAGCTTTTGGCTATGAAGGCTGAATCATGCTACTGTCACTAAATGCACACATGAGTTTCATCATCTTCGCAAGATGTTAAATGGTTGTGAAACGTGCTCACACACCCACGAGAGTAAAAAGGCTAGTGTTAATGATGAAGGAACAGAGTGAGAGGGAATTATAACTAATGATGCCCAATGAGACACCTCTCTCTCTCTGTCTCTCGCTCTCTCTCTCTATCTCTCTCTAGGATGAAATCCCACAGGAGTTTGTGGGAATGTGCCACCTTTACTCGTCTGCTTCTTCTATCCCACACACTACTAGATATCTTCTCCAACATTTTTTTTGTTACTTTATATTGGAAAAATTGGAGAGTCATTTCAAGGGATTTGTAACCATTATAAATTTAATGTGGTCTCTTAGAGAGTTTCTTCCACAATTTATGCAACATTGTCTGGTTTTGGCCTTGAGTGTATGCCAAAGTTCTATTTGAGTTTTAGAGTGTGCTACATGTTTACTACAGTTTAAAAGCTTTCCAACTATTTGCATTTTTTACTTTCTCTAGCTCACTTGTGCAATGGAACATTTCACAAGCACCTGCAGGAGCTGTACATGCCTCTGGTGGTGCGCTATATTGATCTGATGGAGTCCTCCATTGCGCAGTCTGTCCATCGTGGCTTTGAGCAAGAGACTTGGCAGTCCGTCAAGTAAGACACTAAACTAATAAAACTTTTGTTTTGCAGGCCATCTAGGGTTTTCATGTGTAAAGCAGACATAATGGCAGAATCAATTTTTTATGTTAATTTTTTTTAGGATTTCTAAGGCATGTATTTATCTAGTGCAGCATGTTTTTATGCAACTGGAGTGTACTATATTTTAACCACAGGACTTTTCCCCTCATTCAGTCGTTTCCCCGCACTTGATACCTAAACACGAAAACACTCTTAGCTTTTTCTATCTTTTGTATTTACGTCAAAGTAAAACTCTACAGTTCTTCATTCTTTGAATCTGTCTTTCCTTTTTTCACTCTACTGTTTCTTGTCTTTTTTCCTTCCCTGTTTTTTTCTCTTTTCAATCTCTGGCAGGACTATTACCAACAATCTGCCAAGTGTGCCTTTGCCTAAAGTTCCCAACCTGCCCCTCAATCTTCCTCAGATGCCCAGCTTCTCCACCCCCTCCTGGATTGGACCACTATGTGATAACACGTGTGTATGGGCCAGCTGGGCACCATCCATATTTAATGTCCATGCCAGTGCTTATTATAGCCGTAAAGAAAGCACTTAACTTTTGGAATCGGGTGCCCAACCTTTAGAATCACCCAAAAACAAGTCAGCTAACGTGTGTGTCTGTGTGTATCTATTTATGGATAGATAGATAGATGGATGGATTGATGGATTATGTCTGTTGTACACATTTGCTTAAATGTAACAAGACCATGTTTATTAGAGCATGGCTCAGTGCTTGTGTTTAGACGTTTTGTTCTGATGTGAATGTACTATGTCTGGTTAGGCATCTAAGCACATGAGCTTAGATTTACTACTGAACTTTGATTTTTATTTTTTTGTTGGATGTCTTGCTTTGACAAATGTTTTGACCTAGATAACTTATATATTAAATGATAATGTAATGAGAATCTCTATTTGATATTTTTTGATTTTCTGTTCCAAACATTATATCAAATATTAGTCAAATATTTAGTGATAATTGAAACTTTTTGTACTTATTTGGATGTTGTAATCTGTGATGAATTTTTTATATTCTTAATTCATCTGATTTTTGATATGAAAGCCATTCAGGCATCAGTTCTCACTTTCTGAAAAAGGGCTAACATTTTTCTGTAAAAATTTTTCCTTTTTTTTTCTGTGTGGCATGCTTGTCTAGAAAATTCACTGCAGTGGAATTTGTTCATTCCAGAGCTATTTAAGTCATCTGTGAATCTTGCAAATCTTAACATTTGTACTAAAATGCTCGGCCAAGGCAATACCTTACCCCTCGAAAGCCATGAAAATAATTAAATTGAAACGTGGCTAATATCATCCAACTTATTCAGTACTGAAGTAATTGGAATGAGTCCAGTGCTCACTAGGCCTTGAGCATGACAGTGATGTTATTGTTATTAGGGAACACTTTAGATTATCAAAAAAAAAAATCAAAATATGTAGATAATTTTCATTGTAAACAGGCTTGACTGCAAATGCACACCAGGTTTCAGGCCTAAAACAGTGTCTGTAGTGGGAGTAGTCCTGTGGGTGTGTGTCCAAGGGGACTCTGTGGTTATCTGGTTGTTAGAGGCAGTCAGAATGCCGTGTTCCCCCATAGGAGTGCCGCTCCTGGCGAGAAGCTCGTCCATTTGTTCGTGCAGCCTCTTCCCCCGCTCGCGCAGGCTTGTGGAGGCGGCGCAGGCCCCCGAGGGAGCCCTCACACACTGTACCACCGCTAATTAATCGAGTGGGAACTCATGCTCATCCTTTTTAATTGCACTGTGGACTTTGCCAAACTTTTTTCCAGGACAGCCACTTGTGAAGGTAACAGTCTTTTAACAGCGAGAGGAGTGAGTGCCCTTTTTTCCTTACTGCTGAGCGTTTTGCGCTGTACACTTGAATGCTGCTTGTATCAGCCTCTCGGTGTGTTGTCGTGTTAACTGTAGTTGACACAGTGGTGTCAGTCCATCTGTCTGCCTTGCTGAGGCTTTCTAAAGCCTCTGGAAACCCAGGAACATTTTTTAACAGCTTTAATCTTTATAGGCAAAGCCTTTTTGTTGTTTTCCTTTGTTGACTCCCATACCATGACATTTGTTTAAGTAATAAAAACATTATTTAGCATGAATAGTGTTTTATTTAAAAAAATAAAATGATGACAATGAGAATTAGCATTAACAATATAGGTTAATTTATTTAGGATTTAAGCATTTCACATAAGTGCCATTCTGTATGATTTAACTCCAGCCTTCTTTTGAATTAGTTGCTAAGTTACCATGTTCTGTCTAAAGGTACCTGATGCTAAAATTAGCTTAGACAAACCTACAGACTGAAAACCAGTGCTATTCAAAATATTGATGAACACTTCAAGTATGTGAAGCGCATTACTTGAAAAATCTATATAATTATCAGATTACAGGTCTAAAATTAGTGATACTTGAAAATTAGCGTTTTAATTTATATATACAGTGGCTTGCAAAAGTATTCGGCCCCCTTGAACTTTTCCACATTTTGTCACATTACAGCCACAAACATGAATCAATTTTATTGGAATTCCACGTGAAAGACCAATACAAAGTGGTGTACACGTGAGAAGTGGAACGAAAATCATACATGATTCCAAACATTTTTTACAAATAATAGGCCCATGGTGACTCTGGACGAGCTGCAGAGATCTACAGCTCAGGTGGGGGAATCTGTCCATAGGACAACTATTAGTTAATTAGGCAAGAAGAAATCCATTGTTTACAGAAAACCATAAGAAGTCCCGTTTTCACAGCAAGCACATGGAAGAAGGTGCTCTGGTCAGATGAGACCATAATGGAACTTTTTGGCCAAAATGCAAAATGCTATGTGTGGCGGAAAACGAACACTGCACATCACTCTGAACACACCATGAGACTGGGGCGGAGGTTCACCTTCCAGCAGGACAACGACCCTAAACATAAAGCCAGGGCAACAATGGAATGGTTTAAAACAAAACATATCCATGTGTTAGAATGGTCCAGTCAAAGTCCAGATCTAAATCCAATCAAGAATCTGTGGCAAGATCTGAAAACTGCTGTTCACAAACGCTGTCCATCTAATCTGACTGAGCTGGAGCTGTTTTCTCAAAGAAGAATGGGCAAGGATTTCAGTCTCTAGATGTGCAAAGCTGGTAGAGACATACCCTAAAAGACTGGCAGCTGTAATTGCAGCAAAAGGTGGTTCTACAAAGTATTGACTCAGGGGGCTGAATAATTACGCACACCCCATTTTGCAGTTATTTATTTGTAAAGAATGTATGGAATCATGTATGATTTTCGTTCTACTTCTCACGTGTACACCACTTTGTATTGGTCTTTCATGTGGAATTCTAATAAAATTTATTCATGTTTGTGGCTGTAATGTGACAAAATGTGGAAAAGTTCATGGGGGCTGAATACTTTTGCAAGCCACTGTATATATATATAAAGAGCCTGTTACATCAAATGGAAAGGAATGGAAAATGCTAATGCTAGTCTATGCCTTATGTTTTGTAGTAATGGCTCTGCAACATCAGAGGACCTGTTCTGGAAGCTGGATGCTCTTCAGATGTTTGTAATGGACCTACACTGGCCAGAGCCAGAGTTTGCCAGACATCTGGAGCAGAGACTGAAGCTCATGGCTAGTGATATGATGGATGCCTGCGTTAAAAGGTCAAGACTCGTATTAAAACACTTCAGTCTAAAATGTGTAATTTTGTAGTAATATTGTATATATCTGCATTGTATTTACAGTTCCAAAAAGAATTTTATGTATATGAGAGCTCAAAAAAAGGAGAATACAGCCTTAAACGTATATGGTGTTTAGATGTAAAGTTAAGTGCATGCAAAAATCCAGTATTTTCACTATACCTCTTTTAAACACAGGACCAAAGCAGCTTTTGATACTAAGATGCAGAAGTCAAGTAAGTCCACTGACTTCAGGGTGCCTTTGTCTGTCTGCACCATGTTCAACATTCTTATGGATGCTAAGAAACAGTACTCTAAGCTGTGTATCCTCGACCAAGGCCAAGAGGTATACCACAACCATATTATTAATTATTGCACCACAACCATATTATTAACCATACAAGTCCATCTTATATTTACTCATACAATTCACATGCTCAGGTGCAAGAGTGTACAGTAATTGCAGTTTACAAACTCTTTATTAGGAGCATTTACACTAAACAAAGGTATTGCAGATTCCATAACTGATTCTTGCCAATTATTGCAGAGAATTACTTTTTTGTGTAATCTGTGATTTTGAGTGTTTTTTGTCATATTTTTATACACCAAACACACATACAATCGATGTAAAGTAATCATTGGGTTTATCACAATACAGCCCTGACTTGCTCAAGGTCATTAAAGTGCAAGTGGAGTGTGTCTTAAGAAAGGCCTAGGTCTTAATTGTATTTCTTACAGAGCCTTAAAAAAAGAAACACCAACCAGGTAAAATATATATTTTTTTGTTTTTTGCTTTTTTGATTCAATGTGCACTTTTGGAAAACATTTTTTCACAGCAACAACAACTTCAAAGCATGGCAGCTAATCCTCCTAGTCCAAAGCATTTCTTATTTCTTTTTTTTATTATTTGTTGTGTGTGATTGTATGTGGTATATTTAAAGTGAAGTTTGAAAGCCTCAACTCAAGATGTAATATGAGAAAATAATGCTAACAAAAAACACAAGCCTTACACACAACAGCTTATTCTTTACTAAGGTTTGTTTGTTTTCTTTTCATGTGTCGTGCTTATTATTGCACATACCTCAGACGGACCAACAGTGGGTGAGTCTACTATCACGCGTAAGGCTTGTAAAATATCAGTTTTGTATACAAGTCCATAAATTCTTCAAGTCCAAAATTGTATCCATAGTCCGTAAATTTTATACATTTATCCCTCAGTTGAGTTTTTATTGTAATTCATTTGTCCAGGGCTCATTTCACTTGACAATAATACTTTGCTCTGATTGTTGCTTTACAGCAGTGAATATAAAAATGTTCAATTTATCATGGTACATTAAAATAATATATGGTTCAGAATGACCCTGCAGAATATTGCTGGGATTACAAAGAGCTTTTTATACAGACAGATTAAGGTTTCTCACTTCTTATTTTTGTCATTTCGACTCTCAAAACTGCTCAGTATTTAGCTGAATCTGTGTATAAAAATTCAGAATTTGTTTATAGCACATGTGCATGATGATGTGTGTGTGTGTGTGTGTTTGTAATATGTAGATGATAAATTTACTACCATATATCTTTGTCTGTTCACGCTTCCATTGAAAGGGGTTGCTGCGTTTCAGAATGCAAGGTTACTCTTTAGAAACTGCTTTCTCCCTGAAGTGCCTCTTACTGGATCGCTCCCAGATAAATGTTTTCAAAAGAAATTATTGTTCTTTTGGTTTTCACACACAGCAAAGACCCCACAATTTAATCCCCTCTAATGCAAAAAGAGCCCTTGCAATTTGGCCCCCACTGTTATATAAAAAGCAAACATGGAAGTGTTAATTGAGGTAAAAAGTCCTTAAGATTTGCCCATAATTCCGTTTATGGAAAAATTGCCATTTCTTGTAGTGCAAAATAGTGAAAAGAAAATTAGGGCTGCCAATGGTGACCTCTCAGCACCCTCAATTTGTCACCGATCTACGCTCTTTGTTGATTGAAATTTTTAATTTGGGTGTTCTTTAGATGTGCTGTGAAAGGGCATTGTTGGCAGAGATGAACTCCCGCTTGCCTTGCATGCAGCAAAGGCATCTATTCAATGAAGCCGAATGGAGGCTCTCTTTCCCTTTCTCTCTCTTACACACAGACACACACACGCACACTTTCTCCCTCCTTTTTCTGTCCCTCTGTTTCTCGTTTGCTCTTCCTTAGAGTTGTTCCTCGTCTTCTGCCTATCTTTTTCAGCATCACCTCTTTTTTTGCGGGGGGGGGGGGATAAATGAATAAATGAATCCGTATATGCAGATTAAAAATACTAAATTAATTGAAGCCAGATTGAACCTTTGGTCACTGCAGCTGGATGAGACTTTTAGAAAAACACACGGCTTCCTTAAAAAAAAAAGTATCCTTCAGATTCCTTTGCCTTAAACGAGGAAAGGAATTCCATTCAGCGGCATAATAGCATCTATTAGCTGCTTAACTCGGCCCTGTTATACAGGAAGATTCTTCTACTCCACCGTATACATTCATGTGATTAAGCTGCGTGTTCATTCACTGTACGTTGAGATTAGTTTTGCAGATGCTTTTTATTAACATTAGTGTTTGATGAGTGTAGGACCTGCTAATTACAATAACTGAAGGATAATACAGAATAGACCTAATACTGTACTTTGTCAGATAGTCATTACTCAGTGTATTTTTGGGCCAGAAATAATCAAGAAATAATGACTTTTAGTCCGTGCATGTATATGAAGTTGTAAGCCTGTGTTTCAGCAATCAGTTCTGCTTTCACTTTTTGTTGAAACCCTATTTATATCTGTGCTGTAAGCCATCTCGATATATTAACAAACCATGTATTATGTGCACATCTCCACAGCAACAGTACCATTCTAAAATTGATGTCCTGATCGATGAAGCCTTTAAAGAAATGATCTCCTGCCTGGTTTCAAAGGTACTATTTGCTTCCTTGTGGTTGGCTTTTGCTAGCTCTTCTGCTGGCCTTCACATGTGCTGGTGAATGCCTCCGAGCGTTTCCATTTAGACTGAATGAATATAAGAAGGTCTATGAATGATAGAGTTTTAGATTTTTCTGACGCCTCTCACTGAGGAAGCTAGAAGCTCAATATCAGAGATGGTATTTTAATCCGAAGTTGCTATTACTCAGTTTCTTATTTATCACATTCTCATGGGCTGCTAAAGATTGTCATTATGTGGCATGCATGCTGCTTAAATGTGTTTTTATTGTCTCGTTGTGTATTAAATTTTTCTTTTTTCTGCACTTGCAGTTTGCTGCTGTTTTGGATGGTGTGCTGTCCAAGCTTTCACGATATGATGAAGGAACATTTTTTTCTTCAATACTTTCTTTTACTGTAAGTGTTTTTTCTTCCCTTCAAATATTAAAAAAAAAACGGAAAGAGTAAATTTTAAGACATGGAAAAAAAAAACTCAATATAGTTTATTCATACCCTCTTTTAAAGGTAAAAGCAGCAGCCAAGTATGTGGACGTCCCAGTAAGTGTTACTCAGCTCAGAACTCTCAGTGGTGGTTTCTGTCTGCATGAAGCTTTAGTGCCTGCTATGTGACTGTGTACAAAGTATTTTATTTAGCACATGCGTTGATTTGTGCGTTTGCCAGTTTTGTAATCTCATGTAAGATGTGGTGTCCAACTTTGCCGAGTGTTTCAGCCTAGCCTTCTGGCATGCCCTCTCTCAGTAAGAAAACCAACAGGCAAGTATCAAGTGCTGTTTCAGTATCTCTTGCCATCACGAGAGAAATACTTCCTATTTATTCATCAAATGGCAGTGCTAAATGCTGCATAGTTTTGCAAATAGCTATTGTAGTGCCAGGGTGCATCCGAGAGCTGGCTAAGTAACGCTAATTGGTAACCCATTTGGCTTGAATATAGTTCGAAATCCATAAAGTTGTTGACAGCAGGTTTCACAACCAGCGCCGATTGGACTAACGTTCTGAGAGGTGTCAGGAAGGCAATGAACAGGCAGAGAATATCGACACTGGTTTTATTTCTGTAAATGTGCAACTAGAGATTTGCTGTTTGTTGTATTATAGAAAAATGTCTTGTGCAGATATATTTTTTGTAATATCATAAGAAAGGATATGATGTTTTAAACTAATCCATTTTAACTAATGCTTTTAAAATGTCCTAAATTGCAACATCGAAAAACGTGGCTATTTTGTAAAGCTTCAATGGTCAATTAAACCTTTTAGCCTGTTAAAAATGTGCTCTTGGAACGCAGAAGCCAGTGGTGTGCAATAGGCAAATCCCCTTCTTATGTCTTAAATGAGAATATAATGTCCACCTTGCGCTTTTGTGTGGAGGCAACGCAGCGTCTCAGCAGCCCATTTCGCAGCCATCTTGGAAAAGAAAGAGGGAGCCAGAGAGCCAGGATGTGGGCTGGCCTTTGCCACTGAACATTTCTAGGCCCTTGTCATGAAATTTTAAGCTCTTCTGCTCTTTTGTGAAGACTGCCATTGAGTATTCTAGCAAAGCAAGCCCTGCTGGTAGCTCAGCTAAACACATTGAGTCAGACATTCACACCCTTCCAAAAACATGCTTTGATTAAAAGTGAACGCTCTCACATACACACTCCACCTTGAAACTATTTACCACAAATTTACCTGTAGATTCTCATACATTCCATACAAACAGTTCACACATACTTCATCTCTCTGTCTCAATGTCTAACGCGCACACACACATACAGAATCACACTCTCGCACGCATTTATACACCTGCACCTGGGCAGTGAATGAAGCAGTGGCAGGAAGCCAGAGCAGCCACTCTGTGTAATTACCATCTATTTAGTCTCTGCTTCTTTTTCTCATCTGTTTCCCGTCCCCGTCGCTTATCCCCTTAGCTTAACCGGTCATTAACCTGGCCTTAATCGCACCATCCCACACCTCTGCATTGATTCAGTCTCACACACAAACACACCCTGACTGCCCCACACCCCTGGCCATTCCTAGCAGCTCTCGTATTGTTCTCCCTGCTCAAATGCTCCTACGTCTTATCGTGGGCTGTTTGTGATTCTGTTCAAATCATGGCCAAGAGTGTTTGCTGACAGGTTGTGTGTAATCGTGCTTGCTTGTGCGAGTATATGTGTATGTTATGGGGGTGGGAAGCTGGTTACTTTGTCACACAATGAGAACAAAAAAGGGTTAAGGGTTTGGGTAGGTAAGGGTAGTTAAGCGCTGCTATGTGGCTCATAGGGGTCCGTAAGGCAACAGCACATACACAAGCACATACTAGGACTGCTTGACAGGTTTTACAGCTTGATGCATTCTTATAGAAATAAACATGGAAAAATTACATCAAAACAAGTGTAGTAACAAAGTAAGTGCCTGAGAACATCCTATTGGAATATTCACTTCTGGTCCAAGATGCGTATTTGTGTTTGGATGGCGGCTTTTGTACATCATTTATAGCTGTTCTTCTCTTATGGTCTGCATAGATTCTGGCGTTACCATGGGTGGGATTGCGGCTCAAGAAAGAAAACATTATCATCATTATTATCTTTGTGTGTCTGTGTGTTTTATAAAAAAAAAATTAAAAAGTGTCCATGTCATACGGGAAATCTCATCAGTCTAAAGTGTATGGGACAGTCCTGTTCTAAGACAGGCTATTTTAACATTATAGTGACTGTGTGTAAAAAAAAAATATATATATATTAGTTTTACATGATTGATTGACACTTTTTGGTTAAGTCGGAAGTGTGAGTAATGTGCGCTTGGTATTTCAGACAAATCTGTGGCTCAGTAATCTCTTAATGTCACTTTGTTATGCTGTAACGAACACAGCAGCTGTCACATATTTGAAACATCAGTAACTTGAGAAGTGGAGTGTCCATCAGATATCTTGTACCTAGTTATTCCACTCTTTTCCTCTGAAGAGCCAGGAGGGAATTTCCACCTTGCTGTGCTGTAGCGTTCCTGTGTCCTCCACCATGTGTAGGAGGAGAAAGAGGAAGCATAGCGTGATAAGGAGCCATGCTCTGCCCGCAGGTGTCAGCCCCTGAGAAATGGGTGTGAAAGGTGTCAAAGCAATTACAGTAGTATTAGAGCATTTTCTTTTCTACTTGTGTGCTCTCAGTGTAAATAGCAATGTTTTTTCCCCCCTTTATTTGTTACGCAGGTAAACTGAGAAGATTGCGTTGAAGGTCTGAGGCAATTTAGGAATGCATTAGTCTTAGTTATTGTTTTCCACCTGGTCACAAAAAGAGCATTATAATGAATTTTGCCTTTAATCTAACATGCCTTTAGATTTCAACATGCCCCCAGAGCTTAAAATGTAAATCTCTGCATGCAAAGATGTGATATTTTTACCTCAGAAATAGTAAATGTTATGTTTTACTGCAGATAAATTTGTCAAATCCACCTCACATCAGCTCTCTCTTCTCAGATTTTCTCTCTCTCTGTCTTTCTCTCTCTCTCTCTCTCTCTCTCTCTCTCTTACACACACAATCGTCCTTTTCTGTGTGTCTCAGAAACCTGGCATGGATCTGGCAGACACCTACATTACATTTGTGAGGCAAAACCAGGACATCCTCAGAGACCGTGTGAATGATGAGATGTACACAGAGAAAATCTTTGACGTAAGTGCCTCAGCAGACACATTCACATGTAGTGGTATCAGTAGTGGGCGAAAGCAAGGTTAAGTACAGCTTCATTTACTTAGCACATATTATGTCTTTTTCTGAGTAGAGTAACCCTGTATATTTATGGTATTGTTTTTTTGTGCTGCTTACTCCTGCTGCTTACAGATTTTTTTGCACTATGCAAAAGAGTATCAAACAGTTATTAAAGTTGTTTCCCCTATATTCTTAAATGATAGCTGTTCATAGAGGATTAAACTGAGGGGATCAAATTCTTGATGTTTTTAATTTCTACATTTTGGAGATCTTGTTTCTATTGTCTTTTGTACATTACATTTTAAAGGCTATTGTACACAGGCTAGTTAAAAAAAAACAGAAGAAAACTCCATATGAAAGCGCACACCAAATGTTTCAACAGTGTGTCATTCCTATTTTTATTTAATGCATTAAAAATATTGAAATAAGAACTAATGAATTATTTAAAAATAGGCTACAGTATATTCAGATTCTTAGACCATACAGAGTTCTAGAACAATGTCACCAAACTCCTCTATTATCAGTCATATATACCGTGTCATTTTCTGTGATGGATCATGAAAAACTTGTATTTCAGATGACTGACATCCTTACACAATGGATCCTATGCATGTTAAGCCATGCACCAAGTACATACAAAACATTGGTTCTGGTGATCAGAAACTCTACACATGTCTCAGCAAAAAGGGTGACTTGTGAGTTGTCAAGCCCTTAAGCACTCTGTTAAAAGGTGGATTATGAGACTAAAGTCAGTGTATACAATCAGGTAAATTAGCATGTAGCCCTTAAGACCCAGAGCATTTTAACCTTTTTTTTGCATTATTGTATTTTAATGAATATACAGTATAGGGTTCAGAATTGTGCAATATAAAGTGACAACCTTTTTTTAAGGACAATGTAGGTAATATGATGAATTTTGTTTCATTTTAACTCACTGTACAAACATGACTGAGCAAAAAATTAAAACAAAATAGCTCACTTAAGCAATGATGAAATAGCACACTTATGGTCATCATGTTTTTATGCTTGTTTTTGGTTGTTTCCATGACAAAGAAAAATAATAATAATGTAAGCATTTTGGCCGTTCTACATTTTTGCAACATAATTTCCATATTCCATAGTAGTAAACTATATGCGTTTTAAAAGCAATGATAACGTTCGTTCTACCTGACAAGCATGGAAACCCAAATGAACAGTTGATGTCTGGAGTCCCCCCGGCGTCATACACTGACAGGACTTCCGTATAAGCAGCTGTTTGCCTTTTTTTCCCTCTTTTTTTATTAGTCATTGAACAATGCTGTGTTGCCAGCCCAGTTCCATGAGTTTTAATAATTCATTTGATTTGAAATGGAGCAATCAAGTTGTTTAACAGATCACCTGTTTAAGAGGAGGGGTTTGTTTGTTTGTTTGTTTGTTTGTTTGTTTGTTTGTTTACAAACTCCCTTCGTTCAGAAGTAATTGGACAACTGACTGATAAGCAGTTTTATGGCCTCTTTTCTCATTATTTCATGACAATTCAAGGAAACAAAAGATCTGGAGTTAAGTGTTACATTTCCAAGCTTCCAAAAACTCTTTCCCAAATGCAGTCCAAAGAGATATTAGTTCAAATGAAAGAGGCAAACATTATTCTAAATAAACATAACAGACTTATCCGAGAGATAGCAGAGACTTTAAGAGAGGATAAATCAACAATTTTGTACATTTGTAATGAGTGTACTGGCCAGCTCAGCAACACCGAAAAGCCCGGAAGACCACAAAAGACAAATAAATTGGATAATCAGATGATTTTGATGTAATCATGTTTTTTTTTTTTGGTGAACATCTATCCATGCTAAGAACACTCTGCAGAAGTTTAGTGTATCGTTGTCAAAGTCTACAATCAACAGATGCCTTTATGAATGTAAATGCGGAAGGTTTAACTCAAGATGCACATGATTGAAGTCTGATAGTCTTTATCCACGTGTACATGTTTTTGTGAGATTAAAAAAAAATATATATATATAATATATATATACATTTATATATATAATTTTTGTGAGTGTGTGGGTGGGTTTCAGCCTTTCTTACACAGGCAAACTCTGCTTTAGGTCACTGAAAATAGATTTTTTGGAAAGTCCTTACAGGATGAGATATTTAGAAACATTTTTCATTGTTGACCCTTGACAGGAAAAGCAGAATTTATTTTTTTTATTTTTTTTTGTAAATGCACTTGCACTGTATCTTCTGTGTATGATGTCAGAGTATGACATACTCTATCTTTTTTTTTTTTCAGGCTTCTGATTTCCCATTATGGTTTTATGATTTATTCCAGTAAAGCTGGATAATGATGCACATCATATAGCAAAAAAGACCCTGGAACTTTCCTAAAACGTTGAGTCAATCACTAACTCACTGATTTTTTTTATCCCCCCCTTACTGAAGACAAAACTGAGAGTATAAAGACTTACTGTACAACCAAGCTGCAGCTGAAGGCAGCTGCAGTAAAGGCCTGGCAAAACATTTAAAAGGAGAAAGCTCCTCATTTGCACATTTACATTTAGGCATTTGGCAGACGCTCTTATCCAGAGCGACTTACATTCTTATCTCATTACACATCTGAGCAGTTGAGGGTTAAGGACATGTCTATGGGTTCTAGACTTTAGATAGTCATTGACTGCAAAGTTGTATCAAAGTATAAAAATAATCTTAAATTAATAGTAAAATTAAAATACAGTGAAACCTCGGATTGCGAGTAACGCGGTTTGTGAGTGTTCTGCAAGACGAGCAAAGTCAAGCAAGTATATATTGATCGAGTACCGAGTATCATGTATCACGCATGCGCTGCTTGTTTCGAATCCGAGGGTCACGTGATCACAACTGAGTCAATGGCTTCGGAGGACTGGATATATCCCATGATCCTACATATGCTATACATAGGGAAATGCGGAAAAAAGACAAAAATAAAATGCTTAAAAAATAAAACTTGCGCGGAAATGTTCGCATTTCTTTATAAGCCACAAAAAACTTCCTTTAATCTGACGTTGTGCAGTCAGAGGGTGAACCCAGTAGCGGCTGCAATTTTTTTCTCTCCCTACGTCGCCGCATTATTTTTAATAATTTAGTTAGAATTTTTAAAACAATAAGATTAATGTCTAATATAGCAGAATGGTCCATATTAAAAGGAGGCACCTCAAATAAAATGACAAGGGCTTTCATATCCAGTTCCCGACACACTGCCCCCACAGGTCAAACACACAAACTACAATTTGGGCTGCAGGCTGTCGTTAGACAGAGACAAACGAACGCCAGTGTAGAAGTCAATCGAGCAGCACTACAAAACGCAACATATACGTACATGACGTTCAAAGCTCGCTCGTTTATCCAAAAATTTAACGCCCGTGTGAACAAGGCCTAAAACATATTTTATTTTGTGTCTGTATGCGTGTGTCTACAGTGCACATGTAAAACAAAAGCAGTTCTCATTAGAGAGGTTAAAAATCCTTTTTCTCTCTGTATCAGCCTGCTATTTGTGTCTGTGTGCACGCGCGACAAATGGAAACACTTATCTGTTGGAATTTATTTTTGCTTTTTTTTTTTTTTAAAGGTAAAGTGCACGTTTTATTTTTACTTAATATTTTGTGCTCATTATTTTTGCTGTTGTTGTAAGTTTCCATTATTTCTTATGGGAAAATGAGGAACCAATTTGGGTTAAGAGTGTTTTGGAATACGAGCCCACTTCCGGAACGAATTATGCTCGTAATCCAAGGTTCCACTGTAAAAGTTTTGAATTAACGTTAAATGCTTACACCTTAATCCACATCCTTTGTAGTGGTGTACAGAGGCAAAATTCCATCACTATCCAAATACTTATGGACCTAACAGGGTGTGCCTTGATACTTGATGTTGATGGTCTATAAGGTGTAACTCGCATTCTGAAAACTGTCTGCTTTACTGTATTGTTGGCATATACTGTATACAGAGTCGAAGATGATTAGTTTATAACCACTCTGTGTGTGTGTGTGTGTGTGTGTGTGTGTGTGTGTGTGTGTGTGTGTGTGTGTGTGTGTCTCATGAGCCCCCTGCTTCTGGCCTCTTTTCCTCTAGGCTCTGTATTGTATAACAGTAAGGGAGAGGTGTAAGGAGGTGTGGAACATTTTTAGTGGAAGAGGCAATGAGGCCTCACTAATAGCACTCATCAGTTTATTGTGACTATTTCCAGTGTCTGAGAACTCACACTCTTGTTGACCTGTTTATAGTGGGGTGTGTCTGTGTGTGTCTGTTCCCCTGCTCAATTTTATGTTTTTTGTCTATCAGTAATATAAGTCCACAGGTTGCCAAACAATAGATAGACACACAGTTGTTTATATTGACAGTTAAGCAGGAGCACAGGATACACACGCGTACACACACAGAAACAGGCAGGTCTCAGCAGTGTATGTGTAGATTGTGTTTGAAAACTTTGTGTGCAGGGCAAGATTGGAGAGATGCTGTGTTTGGGGCTTTCCTGTTTATTTGCTGGGCCTCTGCTGGGGTCGGAGAGCGGTGCTGAGGAGACAAGCACACAGAACGCTTAATGTGCCTTACACACACTCCCCTCACTCCCTAATGCGCCTCACACACACGCAGTCATGCACACAGAGAGGAAGCCGACAGCAGGGTCTTGCTGTGTCACCAAAGACCCTTCCTCATCAAGAGAAAGAGCGGTGCTAAAGCAGTCCACACTGCTGTATTTGTGTTTCATCTTTTTTTGTGTTATTCATTTTTCTTTTTTCTTTTTTTTTTTACTAGTATGGATAGATTGGTATTCTGTGCATGGGTTCTGCCTTTGAACAAATCACATGTTTGAGTGTATATGGGAAAATATATGGATATTAGAGCCATTGTGTTTGTCTAAGACAAGATACTTTGTGGAAATCATGCTGTGCATGCCCTTGCAGGCAGTCACAAATCAGCATTATTAAGAGTGTGATGAGGTCTGCATGGCAAGGGGCCAGAGTCTTCCGTTTGGTCACGGGTGCCACATATGCCCTTCACTGCCTCCTTAATCATAAGAACAAGAAGATACTTAAGTGTGTGATTATTGCCGCAGGAAGGAAATGTTCCCGGTAATATGTTCGTGTCTGACTGCTGGTAATATGGAGAAATGCAGCTCTCCCTAACCTGCACAAATTAGTGTCTTGTCACCTTGCCCTTGTGTTTCTGTCTTCTAGCTGAGCGTCTCAATTAGGGAGGGTCTCGGCTTTTCTATTTTTCCGGCATTCAATTAAGTGTAGGAGGTGGAATTGTTGATTACTTCAAAGATGAATGTAACTGCAGTTCATAATCATGTACACCAGACTTTCTGTTATGAACATAAAAAAAAGCATGTGCTTAGTCATCTTCCCTTCATGTTACATTTGGACAATTTGGAACATCATTACAATTTTCCTGAAACAGAATTTATTTAATGAAGAAAAAATACAACGTGTTTCAATTCAAAGTAATTCATTTTATTGTACATAAAACTAATCAGGTATTGTAAAACTGTCAAAAAGTCAGATGATTTTCTAATTTTACAATCATGTAAAAATTCTAATTGCTGTGTATGTATTGTTGTTTACTGACTGGAGTGTATTATATTTTTATGGTAAAACTGGAAACGTTGTTTACCACATTGTTTCGCTAAATGTTTTTTCACCAATTACACAGTACATGAAAAAAAATATCTTATGTGAGGATAGAAATACACTTGTTTTTTTACATGCGCATAGTTATTTACAAATGCCAAACGACACATACACTCACTGACGTTTTTTATTAAGAACACCTCTACTGCTGCGCATTCGTGCAATTATCCAATCAGCCAATCATATGGCAGCAGTGTAACACCTAAAATCGTGCAAATACACGTCAAGAGGTTTAGTTAAGGTTCCAGTCAAACATACAGTAACAATGAGGAAGAACTGAATTTAATGACTTTCTAGTCACTTTTTAGTTTCTGGCCTTAGATGGGCTGGTTCAAGTATTTCATTGTCCTGATCTCTTGGAATTTTCACATGCAACAGTCTCTAGAGTTTAGAATGGTGCAAAAAAAAAAAAAAAAGAATCAATAAATATGTGATGTTAAGCAATAACTGAGCCTCTGGACCTACAGTATATCTATCATTTTATGCACTACAATCATATCCCTATATTATTTTATCTCTGTATGATTTTACATAACATGCATTTTTCTAATTAAATCAGTGATGTGTGTATATATATATATATATATATATATATATATATATATATATATATATATATATATTTATTATTATTATTATTTTTTATTTTATTTTTTTTTTTTTAAATACTGCAAATATTGAACATTGACATAGATGTTCATAGAATAGTATTTAGTTGCTGTGGTTAAGATTTCAGTGCATATACTGTACTAATGTAACAAATAACTTAATACTGTAACAGATTATTCTACTATGTTACTACAGTATAGTAAATTACTATATCTATATTATCTTAAAAGAAATTGAGATTTATTGCAGGATTCTTAACTCTTTTACAGCTGTCACTCAACTCGAAATAAAAGCATAATCACCGTCTTTAGATGATTATTTAATTAAAGGTCAGTCAGAATCTGTCATATGGTGATGATATACTGTAGTGATACTCCAGAGACCTAAAAAGGCTTATATTCAACAGACAAAGCAAAAAGAATTCATTTCTTGAAAACTGTTTTATGTATTTCTTGAACCAATGAAACACTCCTAGCCACTGCTTAGTATCTGTAAGTGCGTTAATCCTGTTACTAGTAAAGAAATCCAATTCTGTTGAATTTAAGTGCTGGCTGTGTAAGACCTTTGCTGTAAATGCAGATGTGACATCTTAGCTACTTAATTGGCTGATGTAGTTGAGAGGACGACACAAATGTCAGATCACATTTAATGTCGGATCAAGGAGTTATCTTTTTTAATGCATTGTGTGTGTGTGTGTGTGTGTGTGTGTGTGTGTGTGTGTGTGTGTGTGTGTGTGTGTGTGTGTGTGTGTGTGTGTGTGAGAGAGAGAGAGACATGTTTGCTGTTGACATCAGTTTCAGGGTACTTTGTCCTGTTTTTATAATTAATTTTTTTTTTTCATTTAATAATGTTATTCTCTTTAATTGTATAAAAATAGTTTTAAGAAAAGAAAGCAGCAGTGATTAGGTATTTATCTGCCTCTATTCTACCAATGCTTAGTTTAAATCACTGCTACTGTATAGACTGTATAGATATTCCAGACAGTTTTACCAAAGAAACATTAAATGATAATATGAAGTAGTCAACATGATAACAAATCACTTGATTATGACCTTTTACATGTAATAAATATTTATATGATAAAATTTCCTGCTTTTACTGCAATTCTTGGTTATGTGTGTGGGTTAAGGATGTGTGCTTTGTGCACCAAAAAAAAAAAAAGGTAAAAAAAAATTTTAACTCCATCAGAACATTTCTTGTTACCTTGTCCTTAATGCCCTCATGGTAGTGGTGAAAATTATTTCAAATGTGAATGTAACTGAATGGTGTGTTTGATCTTATGACAGAGTTGTTGTTGTTTTGTTTTCGTTTTTTTAAATAAGCCACTACTTCACTTGCCTAACCTCACTATTGGAGTCGACGATGTAACCTAAAACAAGAGTGTTTGATCTCTTCTCAAACACTAAGCCAAGGTTCTGCTTTTCTTTTTGCTTATATTAATAGCAATGGTACAACACTTCCATGAAGGCAGTGTGTGTTTGGCTGACGGACAGACTGGACCTGCAGCTCCATGTGTATCAGCTCAAAACCCTGATCAAGATCATCAAGGTAATATTGACTTGAACATCTTCAACAATTAGCAACTCTCGTTGCAGAACACCAATAAAGAAATGGTTTTGAGCAAAACAGCATTGAAGAGTGTCTTGTTTTTTTTTTTTGGTTTTTTTTGCAGAAGTCTTACCGTGACTTCAGATTGCAGGGTGTCCTAGACAGCACCTTGAACAACAAGAACTATGAGACCATATACAACCGGCTCACTATAGAGGAGGCCACAGCTGCTGTGTCTGCAGGAGACGGACTGCAGGGCATCAGCATGAGAGACAGTGATGAAGAGGAGGGTTAACTTCCGTCCATCAACATTACATTCTTCACTCTGGATCATGTTAGATGTTTATGTAAACAGTTTACTGAGCGAAGCCACTCAAGCTATTTCTCTCCACGCTACAACACCTCTGTCCACGCATAACTATACTGTTATTACTGTGTGCTTTTACAATATAGTTCACTGACCACCTGCTGATGGCTCACATGTCTGTGTCATCGTTATAATTCATTTGATGTTCAGTGGTTTGGTAAATTAATGTCTAAAAAATGCTGGCTATGACTGTGAACACTAGAGGTGCTGCTGCTGATGGCTACATATAGGTAAAAACCTAAACAACTAGATAAAACAAAACTGGTTATTCTATGGATTTTATGTTAGGTACAAATGGGATCACATGTAAGGAAGTTCTTACTGTATATGCGTCTTACACTGTGGCATGAGCATTGCACATGCAGGGTAGAGGACTAAAACATGAATGAGATGCTAGTTTTCTGCAGTAATATAACTGGTGACATTACGAACATTTCTATAAAATTAACGAGTTGTGTTAATTGTGTACGTTTCTGTATAATGTTGTTGCCTAGTTATGTTTTACTTAAGAGAGAGATGTCACGTGTGTGTGTGTGTGTGTGTGTGAGAGAGAGAGAGAGAGAGAGCGCAAAATAAATTTATATTGTATTTTGTGCACCTGAGTTTGAACAGGTGTGTTTGAAATGTAAGAATTAAAGTGTTTTTAATGTTCATATCAGGTGTTGTTTATTTGAGAGTATTTTCAACATGTATTCCTGCCTGTTAAGTGCTTTAAATAAAGAACAATAAAATGCATCATTAAATAAATATAATTAGAGATCATAATAAATATACTGGTTTTAAGTCGTAAAAATGTCTGGCCTAATCATATGTAAATTTAATTTTTAAGTTTAACACAGCATAATAATTATAAATAATGGGCTGAATGAAAGTAAACTCTATCACCACTTCTCTACTAAGGACCATGAAGTCTTTGAGAACACAATGAAAAACATAGTGTTTACAGTTCTTTTCAGACTCTTCTGAGTGTGTTTGGCAAACGTGTGTTTATAAAAACGAGTTCACTATATATATGTAGTTAGTGAGTTTAACCAATGTGTGCGAATAGAAAAATGAAAAGAAAATGGGGGGGAGGAGGGCGGCTGATTGATAGACAGGACATGTTTCATTCCTAATAAACTAATCTTGTTGAGGATTGCTGACTGCTCAATGGGCAATCATTCTATATTAACATTTTTAGGTCAAGTATAAAACGCATGTAAATATAATAATTTCATATATTTTGCATATAATTAAAATGTACATTTGATTCTAATGATTTTAATAATAAATGCGTTGTTCACTCATAAATCATAGTGTAATTGATTGGTTGTGTGGGAATGTCCAGAGCAACTTAAGCTTCATATCCATGCTACATGTGTGATTCGGATTGAGCTGAGCTTTCGAGCATGAAGCAGTGCTGTGTGTCTCCGTGTCTTTCTAACTGTCTGCATTTCTCTCAGGATGGAGAAAAGAGCAGCCTGTGGCCTCCGCCTACCGCCCATCTGGCCGTGAAGCTCAAGCCTCGGGTCACTGGTCCTCTACTGTACGCAATGTTGGCTCATCAGCATATAGACCTAATGATCTGCTGCACAGGCCGCGAATTCATAGGAAAAACTCCTTAAACTAGCCTGAGGGCGATGCTGATTTCGTGCTCAGGGACACAGTCGCATGCAGCTTTACTTAAACCGAACTCGAGTCTTAGACTTTCGCTTCAGATTTCCACCAAACGTGTTTCTCCTCTGAAACTAAACAGTAAATAAAAATCAAATCAAATCAACGTGCATCAGTCCTCTCATGTTGCAGTGGGGATTAATTGAATGAAGAGCTGTGGAGATAATTGCGTGGGCTTCGGGATTATAATCACACAACATTTGTTGATGCTGTTATTATTGCTGTTTCTCTACTGCGATGTTTTCGTTCGAGATGTTTACAAGTTATTGCAGAAAATTATTAGCTTAGTACTACACAATCATTACATATCCATCCGGAAGTTAAAAATAATCTAGTTTATGTTTGTGTTGAAAAACAAAAATCAAATATTAAAAAATATATATACTAAGGATAATATATTTTCACCTGATTATAGCTTTGTGTATCATATATGCATGTGTTTGTATTTTTATTCAAACTAATAAGCATTTGTATGTCGTAGCTACTCATTTCTATAGCCTACTATTATGTGGATTGTTCTTTCCAATGGTCAGTGATCATCGACGTTAAAATCAGATCTATCCTCATTAATATATTTCGGATAAAAATAAAATCCAAATTTTAGACAAATGTCACCATAAAAAATAAATCCGCATGTCCGAGCACTAAAGTTGGGGTGTGAATGAGGACCTGCAGGACATGAAACGATTCTCGAGACCTTGCTTAGGCGTTGAAAAGAGAGTTAAAGGTTACAAACAGCCTTTAAGAGGAAGGAATTTGTTCTGAAAGAGTTCGTTTAAGAGAAACGTTTAAGAAAAGACCTCTCTCTCTCTCTCTCTCTCTCTCTCTGAGGGACTGCTGATTAACTGAAAGCACTGTGTAAATTACAGGCTATCTGACACCCATCTGCCACCGCTTTAACAGCCTCATTAGACCTGGTAAAATGAGTGAAGCTGTAAAATTGCCTGATTGAAAATGTAAACACCATTTTAACTTAATAGGACAATTATTGCTTTAATCGCTATAATAAATATTAGTTAGTATAATATATTTATTATTATATGCAAATTAATGACTCCTTCTAACTCGTATTTTCCATAATTTCTGATTCTTCACATTTTATCTGCTGCATTAATGTGATTTTTTTTCTGTTTCATTTCTCTTTCCTCGTGAGAAAACTGGGTGAAGACTCTCTCTCCTGAAAAAAATATTACTGACTGATATTTTATTGAACCCTCAATGTCTAAAGAATGCCTTAAATAGTCTCAAATTTAGAATGCTAACATTTAGAATAAGGCTGCATTATTATTATTATTATTATTATTATTATTATAGATAATTAATTCGTAAAATCAAGACATAATTTATATTGTATGTTTTATAATATCGTCAGGAATAGCGTAACCTATTTAGATCGATTTATCCCTTGCTTTAATTTAAATCAAGCGACATTTAAACTTATTGATAAAATAGTTTTAAATAGATTGACAAATGCGCGCTAATCCTATGTTCTTATATATATATATATATATATATATATATATATATATATATATATATATATATATATATATATATATAAATATTCTTAGCTTGACTTGTGTTGAAATTAAATTGTCATTATTTTATATCACAGATGGTTTTGTGACTTGCGCCTGACTTGAAGGCCAGTCCTGTGGTTATGTACTGCACGCGCTGAATTTTTTTTTTTTGTCGTGTCAGACGCGCGCGTGATGTCAGAGCAGAGGCGCGCGGGGAGCTGAGATTCGCCCAACGCTTTCCAGCTGCGCGCGACGCCTCCTGATAAAGAGCTGCAGTGAGGCGCGCGGAGAGTTTACTCACCCACAGCAGTGCATCACAAGTTCAAGGGGGAAGAGAGAGCAGGTGTTTGGATTGACAAAACCTAAATCGAGCTGTTACCTGCACTTCTCATTTGTTTTGTTTTTCCTCTGCCGCCGGAGTTGTGAATGTGGCCATCGTGCCCTGCTGAGAAGGCCGGATAGACATTATTTAGTGCCGCTGATTGTGTGCGCGTGTGCGTGCGCGAGTGTGTGCGCGCGGGCGTGTGTGTGTGTTTGTGTGTGTGAGATCACTGGAGTGGCTGTGCGCTCAGTGGGCCGCCGCGTTCGATCATGTCCTCACTTTCGACTCAGTGAGAGGAATCAAACTTTATCCGCAACAAGTCGCGCCTGTGGGCACCTGATCCAAACGAGGCGCTCGTGTCCCAGTGTGATGATGGAGAGCGCGCTGTACCCCCCGGCGGGGATTTTCGGCACCCCTTCACCATCCACGGCGGGAGGAAGCATGGTCACCAGCGCCAAACCCCTGGCGTTCTCGATCGAGCGGATTATGGCCAGGACGCCGGAACCCAAGTCGATGCTGTCTCTGCCGAACTCTGTGCAGAACAGTGCCGTGGGAAAGGCCGACACACGGGCCTCACTCGCTGTGCCTCCATCCCCGCTGCACTGCGTGCTGCCGCTCATGCCGCTCGCCTACGAGCCCGCGCACAAACTTCACAGACTGGAGTCGAGCAGAAGCGAGCCGGAGTTTCCCTACAACGCCGGCGAGCTTCTGAGCATCGGCGCCAGCGCCAAGGGTGAGCAGCGGGACGCGGCACCGGCGATTGGACAGTATAAACTTTTCCGGCCACGGGTACTTTCGCACTCCTCCGTGCACACCGCCGCTGCGGCCGTGTGCTACGTGAATTGTGGGGAGAGCGCATGCGCGCCTCCGCCCGGCGCCTTACTTAACCTGCACCCGGTGGCTTCATACCTGCTGAACACCCCGTTACACTCACGCCACAAAAGCCTTCTGGCGGAAAAAAGCAGAGGCGCACATGGCCTGGACTCTTACACCGGAGCGCTGGCGCTGAAGGAGCTCTCCCACTCTCAGCTGCAGCACTACATGAAGGAGAGCGCGCACATCCTCTCGGAGAAACTGTTCAAGAGCACCGCCAAGTTACACACCGGCTCACCTCCAGCCAAAGCCAAAGTCTTCACTTGTGAAGTGTGCGGCAAGGTAGGGGGAAATGCTCGTTTTTTACCATTCATGTTTCTAGATTTCCACAAATTTAATACTGTTTTGTGTATACGCGAGGTTTTAGTTTATATACCTTTATTTTGTATGAAGAGAGTGCATGCTCGTATTCTATTCTATTCTATTCTATTCTATTCTATTATATTATATTATATTATATTATATTATATTATATTATAGACAGTGGGCAAGAAACCTCTCCCTGATTTCACAATATTATATTTATTTATAGTACACAAAACCTGTGTTAAGTATAAAAGATATATATTGTATATTTAAAAAGAACAATTAATTGGTATTTTAATATTTAAACATATCAATGAAATGGTCTACGTAATGCCACAATATTTATCTTTCTTTGTAACGTGATTTGAAAATTTGATACCACTTATTCAGGGAAGGATTTTATTCTCACTCTGTTTAAGCAATATTATTCTATTAAATGTTAAAAGTAAAAATATATAATAATTTGTTAAAATGTAGAAATAAAATTTTGGTTTTTTTTCAGTTTGTGAAAGTGTAAGTATATAATTAAAATGAAATATTTTATAATTTGCTGTTATTCCCAGGTGTTTAACGCGCATTATAACTTAACCCGACACATGCCCGTACACACGGGAGCCAGACCTTTCGTGTGTAAAGTCTGCGGCAAAGGATTCCGTCAAGCAAGCACACTCTGTCGCCACAAAATTATTCATACTCAGGTACCGCAATTATGTTTACTTGATTCCTGTTCTTGCAAAATGTAATAATAATAACAACGCACAAATAAACTCACATATAACAACAACAACAATAATAATAATAATAATTATTATTATTATTATTATTGCCAATAATCATTATTATAATAATTATTATTATTGCCAATAATCATTATTATAATTATTATTGTTCTTTTGTTGTTATTTGTCGTGTTCTTGTTCTGTTATTATTATAGTTTCGATAACTATTTCCGTTAAACTATTCAGTGACCAATTTTTATGTTTCTAAATAATAAAAATAAAAAATATTTTATTAAAGAATATTTAATCGTTAATCGTCGTTAAATAAGATGTGATTCAACCAAATTCCTCGAATGAATGTTTTTCTTTTTTACATTCTAAAAACTATATAAGAGATTATTGTTATTAATCTCTCATTCCTTCATGTTTGTTTGCAGGAAAAACCGCATAAATGCCATCAGTGTGGAAAAGCATTTAACCGGAGTTCCACTCTGAACACGCACGCGCGCATCCACGCCGGATACAAACCATTTGTGTGTGAATTCTGTGGAAAGGGATTCCACCAAAAAGGTAATAAAAATGTCATATATTAGCTTTATTTGTCAACTTTTCTTTTAAAGCTTGTTTATCAAAATGTGATTTTACACAATGAACATGTGAAAGAAAATATAAAAATAGGCATATGATTTTATAGGATATAGTAGATAGTGCATGCTGGAATAAATCCCAAGCCAAATGACATCTCGCTCCCCTCTTATAGGCAATTACAAAAATCATAAATTGACGCACAGCGGCGAGAAACAGTTCAAGTGCAATATCTGCAACAAAGCCTTCCACCAGGTATACAACCTGACTTTCCACATGCACACGCACAACGACAAGAAGCCCTTCACCTGCCCCACATGCGGCAAAGGCTTCTGCAGGAACTTCGACCTGAAGAAGCACATACGAAAACTCCATGACGCTTCGCCGGGCCCGCACTCACCGGGGACACCTGCAGATCAGCGCGACGTCCAGTGAGCAGTCCTCACACCCTGGGCTTCATCAGAAACGTCCGAAGCAGCACCTTCCCAAAACCGTGTGTCCAAATAGACATTAGGGCAGTGTGCGGGTTGCAACGTCTTATTGTTCCTGCTGTTTTGACAAACTGAGCTCTTTAGTGTATAATTACACTCTTCTGTCCCGCAACCAAACGTCCCTGCTTTGATTTTTTTGTTTGTTTTTTGGGTTCATCAATGAAAATACAATTCTAAAATGATCACCTTTTCACTGTCAGGGTATGTACCTATACTGCGTGGTATGATTTATTACAGACTTTTATTGACTGCTTTATTATTTGTCTGAAAATTCTTTTAAGTTAAAGAGAGCAAGTTCTAAGGATAATTAGGATAATTTTCGTAATGATGGTATATTTCTTCATGGTGTACAATATTTATGGTTTGCTGTTCGTTATCAGCCCTGCTGTTGCCGCTTATTTTGGTCCAAATCGGTGTGAATTATGCAAGAGCTTGTTGTATATAATTATCACTGGCATCCGATTTCTCATCAAAACAACATATAAATCATTATAACGAGGGGGAAACAAAATAAAAATGACATTTTATTTCATATTCTTCCTAAGTTATTATTCCCATCCACGTGTTATGGTGTGCGATTTGCCTTTTTTTCTTTAGTTTGTGTAGGAGTAATGGGACTGTGCCTAATGAGAAAATTAAAACTCATTACGAAATAGTCATGAACATCGCGCTTAAGCTGGAGGAGGTGAGGCCATGTCCAAGCGTTCTCGGTGGTCCTCTGTGAATTACCATCTATATTAATTATTCTGTGGCTTAGACAATATTTCACACACAAAAAACCGTCTATGCAAAGTTGATCACATAAAATGCATTGTTGTCAGAGAGAGTTAGCCTGTTAGGCTTGTGTATGGGGTTGCTCTAACTTACTATAAATATATAACTATAAATATACTGGCAGATCTTGTTATTATATTATTACTGTGGCTGTGAGAACGATTCCTTTATCTATTAAGCTCGTCCGTGCTCGCCGTAGATCATCATGAAGTATTTTGCAGCAAAGACACCCCCTTGTGGAGAATGCTATCTGTTTCACACCAGCCCGTTCCTGCTGTAGCAAAAGTGACTTGAAGTTTAAAGAGTGGAGTTTTCTGTTTATATTTTAGTTGTAAGCTCCCCCCCCCCCACCCACCCCCCCCCCAAAAAAAAAAAAAAACCAGGAACGTTAACTGTAGACGTCAATGTGCCAATTGTACCGCTTAATATAGCGTAGTCTAATCTTTTAATCTTTTTATTGTTTCCATTTTAAAGTCGTCCATTTTATTAGGAACACATATATGCGCATTCCAATCAGTCAATCAGGTTCCAGCAGAATACTTACTTTTGGTTACAATGTTACAGTTAAAGATTAGGCTTTAGTTCAATTCTTCAGTTGTCCGATATCGCTGTAAGTCCAATGTAATGTCCTGCTGTTGCTGAGGTTTCATGTGTTGTGCATTTTGAGATTTCTGTTTAAAAAAAAATTTTTAACAATGCATTTTCATACTAATAGGCCCACACAATTCTGTACCACCCTTTGTTTTTCGCACCATTCGGTGAAGACTGTATGTGTGAAAATCCCAGGAGATCAATCCCAGGAGATCAGCACTCTTCTGGAATACTCATATTAACCTGTCTGGCACCAACAATCATGCCGCTGTCAAAGTCACTGAGATCTGCGTATCCGCATGATTTATGCGCTGCTACCACATAATTGGTTGATTGATTAACTGCATGTACTTGTAGGTGTTCCAATTAAAGCGGACAGAGAAAGAATGCGTTTAGCATCCGACAGCTTCTGTCTTATATTCTGTTATTAACATATAAGGGTCAACATCAGTATAAAGTGCCTTTCAGTATAATCAATTATAATCAATTAATTTAATATTTCATGATAATAAATGATAATTTTTTAAAAACCTTCATATTAGCCTTATTGACTAGCCCTAGGTCTTTAGAAATACATATTGGTCAAGCTCCAGTACTTTTTTAAATAAATAAACTGCCTGCAGACTTTGCGTGCAAAATATGTCCACCCTGTCACGGAAAACGTAAACTAAATACATTTCCATCGCGTAGTGATTATAAAACATACATTTTCAGAAATATATATTGCCCCTTCTTAATAATATATTTTTAGTTTCTGTGAAAAGTCGGTTATTAATAATAAAGTCAATCCAAAATGTGGCAAAAAAGCAAAGCAAAGTGATTCACAAAGGTGACTGTGCACTTTTTTTTAATCAAATATGGGTTACATGTCTTAAAGTTTTACATTTATTAATATTGCACTGTAACGGTGAGCATCAATTTCAGGGTCACGTTATACATGTATATTTATTATTACTATTATTATTATTAGTAGTAGTAGTAGTAGTAGTAGTAGATGTATTATTACTATGAAACAGTAATCTTATAAATAAATAATTTATTGAAGACAATAAGAACCTAAAACAATAAGAACCTATGAAAAGTATTTTACTTTTAGGTAATTTAACCACTTATTGCATTCAGGTGGGACATGTAAAAATCACTTACACCCAGTCAAAGACAATTGTATGAAATGAGAAGTTTTAAACACACTTTTTTAAACACTTACTTTTAAACACAGTAATACACTTCGGGCAATTAGGAGACGCCAATCAGCTTACAACACGTCTGTACGAATCAAAGCACATGGAAATTCCACACACCATGCCCCTGTGTGCTAGTACAGCATATTGTCTCTATTCTTCGGGAAACATATACATTAAGAAATACAAAATCGCAGCTTTTATTTGTGGGTGGCGGAGTGGTTAACACCTAGTACCTCCAGGGTCTGAGTTCAATTCCTCGGGTCTGTGTGCGTGAAGTTAACATGTTCTCCCCATGCTTCGTAGGTTTCCCTTCGGGTACTCTGGTTTCCTCCCACAGTCCACAGCCTGTAGTGTGTGAATGAGCGTGTGAGTATATTAGAGCCCCATCCAAGGTGTACCTCGCCTGTCTCCTGGGATAGAGGCTCCAGATCCCCCGAGACCCTGTACACTGGACAAAGCGGTTTAGATGATTAATGCTATAGCTAGTATTTGTCTCACTTCTCGTGGGTAGATCAAATTGTCTGCCCAGAAGATTTTTGCTCATATACAAATTGAACACGTTTTATATATACAGTATATATAAATAATTACATGAGTATATACAATGACGAGTGGGGGAAACATGCTTTTTTCCCTATCTGTAGGCGTACGTGCTTGATAAAGAGCGGCAGATGTACATGCTGTAGGTAGCACAGTACACACAAATGTTCCTGGTCCAGAAGGTGAAGTCATAAAAACGCGACGCTTACGTCAAGGACACGGAAGGAGGCTGATCCGAGTTCAGCTCTGGGATTGGTGGTACGTAAGCGGCAAGGACGTCGCCCGAAATTGTGTAATGTCCTAGCTGCTATTTTGGACAGAGCCGGGGTTTGAGTCTCTTTCAACAGACAGGAACAATTGTAGTGCAGAAACAGTGCGCTCCAGAGCTGATATTACACCAAGGCAGTAATCCGACTAACAGGTCAGTGGTGTGTGTGTGTGTGTGTGTGTGTGAGAGAGAGAGAGAGAGAGTGTGTGTGTGTGTGTGTGGCCATTTCCCCACAGTGCACTACTAAGTTAGGAGAAATAAGAGATATCATATCTTAAACATGTCGGGTATTTCAGCGAGAAGAGCTAAAACACGTCTTGTAACAGAGTCGATGGTAATGCAATGGAGAAAGAGCCTACTATAGCTAGCTAATTAACATTTAACTGGCCTTTAGTGAAATCAAGATCATGGCCAAGTAGCAAGACAGCACATAAGTGTTCCCAGTGGAGAGGAATAAAATAGCTAGCCTTGTTCTGCACTGTTTGAAATAACTCCACTGCACTTTTCTATCATCTCCTCTTATTAACTAGAGCTAAAACACACACACACACACATAAAAGATTCATAAAACACTTTTTTGGGGAAACACTTTATAATAGGGAGCCCCAGCCACAAGTGCACTCTTTGTCTCAGCCCCAAAGCCCAGGTAAAAAAAAAAAAGTGGAAGAGCATAAAACCTGTGCCAATTCAGATATCCCGATCAGGCGATCCACTAGGGTGACCCTTAATGTGAACAGCAGGAAGAAGAAGAAGATTGTCATATTGAGTTAATATTTTAAAGGTGCAATTTCTTACACCTTCAATAATCATGTCATTCGAGACGTGCTTCAGGAGAACTGTGATTTACAGTATTGCCAAGCGTTGGATCTTGCTAGGCTTTTCTGGCAAGGTTTGTGTTTACATTTTTCTGGCCCAGAAATTAGACAACATTCCAAATAAAATGTAGCTGTTAGCACCAACAGGGGGAGGACAGGAAAGCGATTGTCATGTCTTTGCAATCTTTGCAAAAAAAAAAAAAAAAAAAAAAAAAATATATATATATATATATATATATATATATATATATATATATATATAAATGTCTGTTCTTTAATATACATTTGTTTGTTTAATAAGCCAATTCTGTCACCCCTTCATCCATATGTATGCAGTATTTATGATCCTTGTTGTCTTTTTGTGTTCAACTGCAGTCTTCTTCCTGCCAAAACCAAACCTACATACTATCTGTTTGTGAAATGATTGAGAGTTTTTGTATATGCTCACACCATGGCTTTTGCTAACCTCTTTGCAACTGTGCAGTCATATCGTTGCAGTGGAGCTTGTGTGAGCCATGCTGCGACTTGTTAGAGGCCAGAGCCGGAGGGTGAATGGCTGTGTGTGCAACCAGTGGAGGTTGAGTCATCACAAGACTGTGATGGCTATCCGACGGGAGGACGTTAATGTGTGGGAGAGACGGGCCCCTCTTGCCCCGCAACATGTGAAGGAAATCACTGCAGCAGGCCACAAAGTGCTGGTGCAGCCCTCCAACAGACGAGCCATCCACAATAGAGTGAGTAATCGTGTGCCCTGACACAGCTTAATCGACTGATTAGTAAACCTTCTTTGTTTGATGATAGCACAGTCCTAGGACCAGCGGTTTTCTGCTTGTCCTGATGTTTTATGAACTTTAATTGTGTTTGGGATACCCCATTGGCCTGTTGTAATTCTGGAAAACATCCAAAAATGACATAAATTAATGTTTTGTTTCATTTAGGCTACTTTACTTTTCTTGATAAATTAATTACCCACCATAGTGACACAGGTATTAGCTTATTAATAGCTTACTATTAACTTAGTTTGTTTTGTAATCAGATACTGGCTGTGGAAATGTTTGTAACACTCACATTATTATTTTTCAATGACCTAATTAACCTTAAGGAAGGTAGGGAGAACTGAAATCTGCAAATGTTTTTTCTCCTTTTCTCACTTCTTGTTTTTCAGGCATTAAAATGCTAGATCTTATCACTGGTGGAGAGGTTTGTGCAAGAAAGACACCAGTTTCAGTTCAGGAATGTCACAATTTGGGAGGGCAGTCACAGTTTGTCCATGTGACCAGGTTTTCCTTTGTCCTCCCTTTTTTAAAATATTAAACAGCAAATAGAAATTCAGGTTTAGGCAAATGTTTTGCAGTTTAAAATCAAGAAAAGTTAGGTATTAAAAAAAGGGATTTGTGTTTGTGCCAGATATGTACAACAGTTGTGATGCTTGTTCAGTCAAGTGGCTTCCTCAGTTAATATGAGAAAACAAGCAACATGTGGAATCACACTTATGTATTTTTCAGTTCTATGAGAAAGCAGGAGCCATTATCCAGGAGGACATATCTGAGGCTTCTCTCATCGTCGGTGTGAAGAGGCCACCAGAAGAAAAGGTCATTCCACAAAAAACCTATGCTTTCTTTTCCCATACCATCAAAGCCCAGGAGGCTAACATGGGTCTTCTAGATGATCTACTGAAAAAGGTAAATGTATTTAATGATCAACGATCTTGTGTTGTTTTTCAGTTTTTGTTTTGTTTAGTTTTTTTCTCCATGTAGTTATGTAAACCTTTATATTTTAGAGCAGGGTTGTCAAACTGGCTTTAATTCCAACTAAACAGAACTACATCTGATAGTCTATTGAAAACCAAGAACAATTATTTAAACAGGTATGGCTTCTGCTTGGTTGGAATGAAAGCTTGCACCACATGGGAAACTGGATCCAGTTTGACACCCCAGTGCTAGATATACAACTGCTCAACAAAGCACCTAGAAACAAATACACAGAACATTATTTTGATAAAGATGCACAAATATTTCTGTGCAAACTGATGTTTCACAAGTTTAGTTTCCTAAGTCAACAGTTTGCTCTTTCCAGGAAGTGCGGCTGATTGACTATGAAAAAATGGTTGACGAAAATGGGTTCCGAATTGTTGCGTTTGGACAATGGGCTGGTGTTGCTGGTAATTAATTATCTTATGATGTTTTAATGAAAGCTTTTTCATCATTTTAGAAAATTTTGATTTTCATTATTTTAGAAAATTCCATATGAAGTTGCTCAATCTGGATGTGGTTTATCATATTGTAAATGTTAGATTCTACAGTACTGAACATTGAGAAAATGGTCAGTTGCGAAATATCGGTTTTGGACAAGCTTTGGACAGGCTCAAATGCTAGTTTTCTCTATTCATACAGGAATGATTAACATTTTACATGGCTTGGGTCTCCGATTCTTGGCCCTTGGACACCACACTCCCTTTATGGTATGGATCTCTTTTATCTGTGAAATGCTTTACGCTTCATCACGTTTAGTTTAATGAACTACAGAATGATTAGAGGACATCCGAATATCTTACCCACTTTTTATACATGTACATTTTCCTCATGCCTCTCGCATCAATCATTATAATTCTAGTTATATATTTTATAATTGTTCTGCCTTCACCTTTTTAAAAAAAAAAAAAAAGAAAATTCACCAGGAAAATTGTGCATCAGGGCATCTTTAACTGGGAGCCCTGGCATCTCAGGAGTGTTATATGTAGTGAGTAAGGAGATGAGAGAGAGAGATTTACAGTACATGTTGCTCAGCGATCCTCAAGATCTACTTGTTCTCAAATAAGACCTTAACTATGAGAAATATTTTCTCTTATTTCATACAACATTTTCGAGTCTATGAAGGAGAATAATATGATCAGTTTTATCAAAAGCAGTGGTGTCAGAGGTCAGTAATAGGTCATTTTCCACCTAACTGAGCGCTATTACTGTGCTATGATGAGACCTAAATCCATTTCATGAATGTTATTACCATGTAGTCATAAAGATAAGATCTTGGAGATAAAAGGAAGGTTTGATATTGGGCTACAGTTGGACAGGTTACAGGGGTCAGATTTCTCAATCTAGAGTTAATATAATAACTGCTACTTTAGTGGATTTAGGTATACAGCCAGTGCTAAGAGAAAAATTTATGATTTTCAGAAGGGGAGTCATTTTGTTATACTATTAAATAAGAATCTGAGATTATTTTTCTTATCTAAGGGTGGGGAGGTACATTGATATGCCTGCACTAGGAGATTTTCTATAGTTCAGGACCCTCTCCTTTTTACATTGTTTGAAATTTGGTAGAGATGGGAGAACCTGTCGTGATTATTTCCATTTTATTTCCTGCCACGCTGCCTTCAGCATAGATTTCTTTTAAATAGATTTTAATTGTTAATTTTGTTCCACTCTAAACTATTCACACAGCACAACAACCTGCGTGGTAATTATTTGCTTTTTCGGAATTATAAGGAAATTTGAAAAAAAAAAAAAAAGATATTGAATCAGGATATTTATAAAATTGTGATACTTACACAATCACAATATAAATAGAATCGGCATCTGCGTATCGCTATAATATCGTATCAGGAGGTCCCTGCTGATTCTTATCCTTACAGTTTAGTTTAACACAATTTATGTTCTAATTGTGAAGATAACCAAGGTCTGTGGGACTTATTATAAATTATTATTATTATAAATAACTGCAACACCCCATCCTCTGCCAGTTAGAAGAGACTGATGTACTGTATATACAGTAGCCGTATCATCAAGGATTTCTGTTAAACACAATATATTTAACACTTGATCAGTAATAGTTTCATTACCAATAAAACTTTTTTGCTTGCTCACATAACAGCATATCGGAATGGCACACAATTACAGAAATGTCAGTCAAGCCATACAAGCAGTAAGGGACTGTGGGTATGAGATCTCACTGGGCCTTATGCCTAAGTCCATCGGTCCACTTACTTTTGTGTTTACTGGCACTGGCAATGTATCTAAGGTATGTATTAATTAATTAATTATTATTATTAAGTACAATTCTCTTATGGAATCACATTACAAAAGTATGTCATTTGTTATGTACCTTCACTTTAATTTATCTCTCTAGGGGGCACAAGACATTTTCAATGAGCTTCCATGTGAATTTGTGGAGCCACATGAACTGAAAGAGGTTTCGGAATCAGGAGGTACTGCTTCCAGCATGCAATGCAGAATACAGTCTGTAATATAGTATAATATCTTTCACTTTGACTTAATATTGTTTGTTGAAGATAACCTGAGTTTATTATGGATCTTTCAACAGACATGACGAAAGTGTATGGTACAGTGATCAGCAGGCACCACCATTTAGTTAGAAAAAGTGATGGGGTTTATGATCCTTTCGAGTATGAACACCATCCTGAACGTTACACCTCTCACTTCAGAACTAGCGTGAGTACGACAGATATACAAATATCAAAAATGTGTGTTTCTTTATATGTATTTTTTGATGAATCTTAAATAATAGTTTACAAACCTCATGATGAATACCAGTACTTAAAACAATTTCAAATTGTGCTTAATTTCTTTGCTTTCTCCTCATTGCAATAATTTGGTTTCCACATCATTCTCCATCAGCTTTTAATTCTCTTAAAAAATACTTACTCCAATATATCTTTACATGAAAGCTTAGATAAATTCTGAATAGGACAAAATTCTGGCAGATTTCCAAAAGTTTCAAATGCAAATTTTATTTTGTAACTGCATGCCTATATTGATAAATGCATTTAGCCATAATCACATAAACTCATAAATCACATAAAGCTCAGCACCATATGTAGCAAATTTTGTCTCCTGCTTATGAAAAACATACAGTATATAATATTTAATGTGTAACAATACTTGAAATCTCAGGTGATCATACACACCAAACACATTACACATGGAAATTACTTTTTCCTATTCAAAACATAGCATCTCTGCAAGAAATCTATTGAATGTCAGTGTGCCCCATTACTTGCTGGAAAAGCAGAAGGGTACAGTATCATATGTAATAGGAAGCTGTTGATGCCATACAGAATACTAGGGTGCATACAGCTCATTTAAAGAGCCTGTCGTTCACAGAAGTTAGCCCATTAGCTGTTTCCAGTATCAGACAATAATTTAAATATGAGCAACATGAGAAGGAAGTTGACAACAGTAAAAGAAACTGACATCAGACATTGTGTTTAAAGGTAGCACCTTACACAACCTGTCTGATAAACGGCATCTACTGGGATCCACACACTCCGAGGCTGCTGCGACGACTGGATGCGCGGAAGCTGTTTAGACCTTCAAAATCTTTAGGCGCAGTGATAGAAGGCTGGCCCACCCTGCCGCACAAGTGAGAGTTTATTCAACGTCATTAGTTTTCCACGGATACAGTCCATCATTTTGTGGCGTGATTTGTTTCTCACAAGATGTTAGATTCTAAATAATGTGTACTACTTTAGGTAATTTCCAAGTCTTATTCTTGCTTTTGTCTCCTGTCAATTTTTAGCCTCACAATTCAGGTTGTGCTTAGTTTGATTGATGTTTTGGATCAAAAGGTGAGTCAAACTAAGCACAACCTACAGTAAATGTTAAGGCTAAAAACTGACAGATGACAAAAGCAGGTATAATAAAATTGTCTTCATGTATCGTTCTAACAAAAAATATTCATAATACATAAGCATTTGTTGCATACGGTTAGAGTTGCCTTTAGACCACTTAATAGTTTAATGGCTTATGTAGATTAAATGTATTACCTGATTAGTGTGTATCAATAATCATCAGTATTTTCTGTGTTGTTTTTTTGTTTTTCTTTTTTCCATGGTAATAGACAGCACAGGGACTTTGTAACCCCTGTACTTGTGTTCCTTACCCTGGCTAACAATTAGCTTCAGACGTTAAACTAATTGTTTTGGTCTCCAAGATCCTTTGCAATATGTCCCCTCAATATCTTCCTTATCTACTATTGCCCCATTGAACGGCTTGTGTGAGCTTCCAATCGAAATAGATAGACTATATATATATATATATATATATAGTTTTATATTTTATATATCAAGCATTTGATGTGGTGACTCAGAAACTGTGGACCAGTCTCCTTACACTAAACGTACACATTTTTCTTAGCTTTTAACCTACAGGGATCTTGGGACCTTAGTGTTCTTCTTGCTCGTTGTGAGTTCCATTAGTTTGTTATTCTGTTGATCTTGCATTCTGTTGTACAGCACCTTGTAAATGTTTTTTTTTTAAAGATGCTATATAAATAATGTTGACTGCACTTTGAAACTTATTTTTATATCCCAATAAAGCATGTTTTCACCTCAAGATCATAACTAATGAGTTCCGTGGAACTAAACTCAAATTTTAATGTTTAATGATTTTGTTGCCTTTTAAAATGGCCTTGGACTTCATCAATCTATCAGTTACACATTGTGTGCTGTCCACTGTGTGCTGAGTTTCAGTTGCACAATTTTCATAATCATTCCTGATACCTGCAATTTCCCAGAGACAATTCTCAGTCAGCTCACTTCTAGTGAAGAATCTCTCCCTCTTTCACACTCAAATCGGACCATTTGCTGATACTGAAAGCTACTGTAGTGTTTATATTTTCTCATTAATTGATATGTATTTACATTTCCTGGTTTCCTGGTAGCCTGTTTTGGTACAGTATTTCTTATGCATTTCCTAAAAGAGAAAAGCGGCAAGTTCTTTGTTTTATGAAAAGATATGATCATATTATGTTGCTTATGGGTTTTAGTTATGAGCTAAATATTTTTACTTTAAATATAAAACAGGTCTACTTAATGAATATTGTAGTTGCAATGAGATTTAGTAAACTAATGTGAAATGTTTTATTTATTTCTCTTTTCTTTATCGATTCTTGTCAGGTTCTTGGCGATCTGTGACATTTCTGCAGATACAGATGGTTCCATTGAGTTCATGACAGAGTGTACCACTATTGAGAAGCCTTTTTGTATGTATGACCCCAACCAGCACATAGACCATGACAGGTATGAGTGTGACTTGATACTGTTCAGAAATAAAAGGGAGATATAAATGTTCCTCAGACAACACATTGTTTTCTTTCTCTTCTTTATAGTGTGGAAGGAAATGGCATTCTCATGTGCTCTATTGATAACTTGCCAGCCCAACTTCCCATTGAGGCTACTGAATATTTCGGCACTCGCTTGTTCCCCTACATTTGGGAAATGGTAAGAACTAGCACTTTGGGGTAAGTCCTCGGCCATTTCTGCATCAGTTTTTCTTTTGAAGGAGACTGCACTGAATGTGAAAGGGTTTGATTTAGTCAGTCGAACTGTTAACTATATTTTGTTAATTATTTACTGATGTTCAGTTAAATTTGTGTTTGCGTTATATCCTAAGCTTCAGTCAGATGCAACAAAACCTCTGGATGAAGAGAATTTCTCTCCACAAGTCAGAGATGTAAGTCTGTAAGATATGTCCCTATGTCCTTTTATCCAGCTTTATGTTCATATGTGGATTTGCATATCCAGCATTACATACTTATGTGGCTACATTGTGACTGCTTTGCTTATTAAGCCTTCTAGCCTGAGTGCGAAAGTAAAAATTTCTTCTAGTGTCTTTCTTGAGTTACTAGCAGGATTAAGACTGTAAAAGCATTTCTAAATGTATACTGTAATCATATCTTGATCTCATTTTGATCCCATTCAAGGCTGTAATAACATCTAATGGGAAGTTGACTCCTAAGTTTGAGTACATTCAGAAGTTAAGAGAGAAAAGGTAAGAAGCATTCTATGTGTTTTGTACAGTGTTTTTGATTTTGTTTTTATGATATATGAAAAATAAAGCATTATCTTTTATGTTTATGAGATGTTTAATAAAAGATTAGTTTTTTTATTATAGTAATTTAATATACTGTCAGCTCTTCATATATTGGCTTGGTCATACTTTACTGGTAAGACAAATGCCAAATTCTCTGAATGTGGAAAAATGTTGAAAACAATACAATACCATGCAGCTGATTTTGGACACATTTCTCCAAAGTCTAAATTAGGTCCTAAGGTTCATTTTCATTTGTTTCAGCACAGTAATGTGTTGCATAACCCATGCAGTTACTTTTAAACATTGTCTAGCAACCTTAAGAAAACTATTTAAGAAAAAAAAGGGAGGGGGACGGGGTTGATCTTTATACAGGTTGGCAGAAATCGAATCGATGCACAGGCAAAAAAGCAAATGCTTTTTTTTTAAAGCTCTTTCTTCCTATTAAAGCGTTGCGAAATTCCTCTAATTAAGTGTGCCTATGCAATAGCATAGGCATACTTGTTATTCTTCGTCCAAAAACTTTGGACCGAATTACACCCACAGCTTTGAGACAACCCTCACGTATGTTACACCGTTTCGTGCGGCACGATCGGGAATGGTGTGCTGTGACTTTTGGTAGGGATTCGTCTCACGGTTTTCCCCAAATTCCCAAAATCCACATTAATATAATACACTCTACAGGCTTGAAAATTTAATATGTTGTACTCTGGAAGTTCTGGAAGTTCCAGTGTGGAAGAATTTTTGCGATGGGACTTACAGTATTCTGTTGGGAAACATTTGTTTTAGACCTTAATTCCTCTTTGCCGTTCTCTGTGTTTGACCCAGAGGAGTGTGCGTTGCCCCCCACCCCCCTCCGCCACTGACATGAGTTACTATAGTAACAAGTCTTCACAGTTGTTTATTGATAAACAGTCTCTCTATTTCTCACATTGAGTTTAAAACTCAGCACTTTACTTATGATTTGCTTTTTTGCAACCTGGTAGATCCTAATACCTTTTTGCAACCGACCTGGCAGCAATCTAGTGAGTATTTACTGCAGTCTAACCTAAAGCTGTTGGTACGGTCCGATTTGTAAAAGTCAACCATTGTGCCTATACACAAACACAACACTGTGACAGGTCTAAATGGCTGCCGCCCCATTGCTGATCCCATGATCAGTAATTGCTTCGAGAGATTCATCAAAGACATTATATGCTCCAAGTTCCCACCTACCTTAGGTCTGTTTCAGTTCACCGCCAAAATAGATCAATGGATAATGCCATTTCGATCCCACTACATATTGTCCTAATTCAACTAGAGCAAAGGGATACCTATGTGAGGATGTAATTTTTAGAGTCTGGTACGGCGTTTAATACCATAGTAAATTGTGTCTCTAAACTGAACTATAAACTCAGAGAACTGGGCCTAGGGGAATCCCTGTGCATTTGGAAATTCCAATTTTTTTGGACTGACATGCAGCAAGAGGCAAAGATGGGCCCCAACTGTTCCTCTCCATTAACCTCACTCTATAACTATTTTTGACACTGTGGTCATATTGGTCGGGGTTCACATCTCTGAAGACACGCACACTGGAGTTGTGGTGAAGAAGGCACAACAACGCCTCTTCCATCTATGGTGGCTTCTATGGTAACTTCTTCAACAGTACCATCAAGAGCGTTCTGACTTGCAACATAACTTGAGACACAAACATCACTGGAGGTGTGCTTCCCTCCCCCTAAGACATCTCCACTAACAGATGCATAAGGAGAGCTTTGAGAATCATAAAACGCGATAGCCATTCAAGCCAAAGTGTCTTCTTTCTACCACTTTTACGTAGACAGTACAGTACTTCATGCTCTGCGTACACACTAACAGATTTGGACAGTTTTATTCAGTTTTACCAGCAGTCTGACTGCTTAACAACAGCCAATCATACCAGGGAGGATCTTTTTCATTTTCACTAAGCATATGGGACTGCTACAGGGTGTAATATTACACCACAATAGTACCACTACCCTATTGCATGCTGCACAAATGTTTTACTTCTAAATTACACAAACATTATTTTGCACCGTATAATTTTTCTACTGCACCTCATCACTTTTGTACTTCCATCTTATTATCTTTTCCTTTTGTTGATTCTTGTGTTTCTGCACACAAGAATTTCACTTGGTTTATACTTAGTAACGGTGTAAATTAAGAGGTGACAATAAAACTCAATCTCTAAGTTACACAGTAAGATAATCACTGAAATGCCTGCTGTTCAAAGCAAAAGGTCAAATGCGACTGGCATCGTTCTTTCCGGTGTGTGACTGAAAGACTAAAAGTCAAATTATTATAGAATTATAATTGCTACATATTATCATTATTTAAGTGGAAGTAATTTTAAAAAGGAACTAATTAATCCAAAATGTACAGTTTTGTTTTGCTTTGGAATCCTGCAAAACTACATTTTCTGTTGTAACTCGATATACTATAAAAATAAGTCTGCACTATCTGCACTACCAGTAAAAAGTTTGGACACACCTTCTTATTCCATGGTCTTTCCTGATTTTACTTTCTTTCTACATTTTAAATGCCATATGCATCCAAAATATGCAATAATTTTATTTGAACAGTTGATATTGAGATGTGGCTGCTACCCATTCTCTGTAAAGCCTTCCTAACGGCTCTAATCTGAGGTGCTGTTAATTGGTGATTTTTGAGGCTGGCAACTCTAAAAGAACTTCTCCTCTGCAGCAGAGGTAAGTTTTGGTCTTGCTGAGTTTTGCAAATAATGTTCTTGCAAGAACTGTTTCAGAAAAGTAGAGCTCTAAGTCTTAAAATAAAAAAATGATTGTTGTTTAATTTTATAATTTTATGTTATTTCATAGTTTTTAAACCTCCAGTATTGTTCTAGAATGTATAAAATAAATCTGAGCAAAAAACATTGAGTTAGAAGGTCTGTCCAGACTTTTTGCTGATACAGTACTGTACTTTAACCTGCTTTTTATGAACAGCATCTCTAAAGTTGCTGCAAAAGTAAATCCCTAACTTACTAAATCCTTTTAAAAGCAAATGAATAGTTTTCAGACAATGCTCCATGTACATACAATTTAATGTTCACACTAACCTCCAGTTATGTGTTCTGTTCAGGCACAGTGCAGTCAGCGTGTGGTTTCTTGTGCCTCCCTCATTGCCTTAACATCTTGCAGGCTACGAGAGCACTCCAGCATGGAGTTTTCTCTCATGGGTAGACCATCTCGTTCCCTTTCTTCACCAACATACCCCATTCATGATTATCCCAAGATTTGCTATGTCATTTAACAATAGTTTATTAAAGCCATCAAGATCAAAACATTTCTGACAATAATCACATTCATGGCTCCAACTGTTCACGGCAGCCAAAAAAAAACTTTCAGTAATTACTAAAGAACACAATCTATCATCTTAACCATAGAAGATCTATTGTTTTCTTTTGTGTTGTTGCTTTTCATAAGGCCATCCTCATTTTTCTTTCCTATTTTCTTTCTAATAACCTATCGACCTCCCTGTGCTTCTGCATGCAGAGTTGCTCCGTCTTTAGTCTGTTTATTTTGTTGCATGCCTTTGTTTCCATGCAGGAGATTTTCTATAGAACACTTCAGAAAACAAAGAAACAAAAAAAATCTGAGTGATTACATTTTTCACTCATCCTTCAGCATCATGGTTAGTCGGATCCATAATTATTCTGACAGTCACACAATTTCAGATTTTTTGGCCTCTGTACGCACGACACCTCAGTGGGTTTAAAAGTGTAGACTTTGCTTCAACAGAATATTAAATTAAGCATTTTAGAATTACAGCCATTTTTCTTTTTACAAAATCCCCCCATTTTCAAGTAATTAGCTAATTTCTTTTTAGATCTTTCATAACAAATTGAAGTCTAGAGTTGATTTCAAGTGTTGAATTTGCATTTGGTTGCTCACTCACTCACTCGCTCACTCATCGTCTACCACTTTACCCTGTATTCATGGACCTGGAGCCTATCCCAGGAGGCTTAGGGCATGAGGCAGGGTACACCCTGGACAGGGTGCCAATCCATTGCAGGGCACACACACATACACAAACTACGGGCAATTTGGGAATGCCAATTAGCCTAACCTGCATATCTTTGGACGGTGGGAGGAAACCAAGGTACCCAGAGGAAATCCACTAAACACGGGGAGAACAGGAAAACTCCAAGCACACAGAGACGGGAATAGAACCCGGACCCTGGAGGTGCAAGTCGACAGTGCTAACAGCTACACAACTGTGCCGCCTCATTTGGTTGCTGTTCATGGGAATTTTTAATATGCAGGCCAAAGAGGTACTGATCCAATAAAAAAAAGGAAGCCGACACTGAAGGAGTGGCCAAATCAAAAAGTTGACACACACACACACACTGACCCCTCCTACTTTCGCCTTCACAAACACACATACACACACACATACACACACTTACTTTTACACACACTCTCTCTGCTCACAGAAACACTGCTCTGTGGCGATTCTTTTCAAAGGTAAAGTGCAGGTTAATTTGTTTTATTTTTACTTTACAGCAGTGATTCCGTTAGTGTGTCGCTCAGTCGTGTGTCATTAGAGATATTTCTTGTTTATTCTTCCGCGTGTGTGAAAAGAGTGGAGGAAGGGTAACTGTAAGACAAGAAGGGAGAGCGGGAGAGCTTACTTTAGCTTCACACACACATACACAGCGCCTGCGGGCACAAACTGAAACACATCTGTCGGAATTTATTTTTACTTTTATTTTAAAGGTAAAGGCAGGTTAATTTGTTTTATTTGTACTTTATATTTTGTGTTAATTATGTTTAACATAATTAACACCCCCCCCCCCCCCCCCCCGTCACGGATTGCCCCACATTACGCAATTGCTATCTTCAAAGAAAAGCCGCCACACCTTTTCATTCAAACGCGTTAGCCTGTGCTTTTCTTTCCCTACGCTCGGTTGAATCACACTTTGTTGAATTTATATATATATTTAATATATATATTTATTATAATTAATATTTCGCAGCTCTGTCCTCTTTGCATTGCTATGTGTTTATTTACTTCCTATTCGCATCACACGTATAAATGCACTCTAAAATCGACACTATCAAACTGGGAAATGTTACGTGACGAATTTGTCACGACTATTTCTTATGCAGCATGGCTAAAAAAATTTATAAAAATGACACCAATGCTCACTCAGTGCTTCAGTGCTATCCTGGTAATATTATCTACATGAGCTGCAAGTGAAAGGCTGGAATCTATAATCACACCGAGGTCTTTTACTGTTGCACTTGATGGAACAGCAAGGCCATCTAAAATTACAGTGTGATGTAAAATCTTATTTCAGGACATATATCAGTAAGTGCTGGAGGTTTGGTGTTTGTGACCTTTTCCTAATCAGAGTTAGACAAGGGGGGCATTTCGTGGCACAGCTGTTTACCATGAAATGCCCCCCCACCCACTCCCTTCCTGGATGTTATAAATTGTGTCCCAGGACAAGGGGTACACTTCATGGCTGCTTCAGTTACACTCTACTTTACTTAGATATTGCACAGAAGGGAGTTCATTTCTGTTCTCTTCATCCTAGCTTATTTTCAGCTGAAGAAATAATAGTAAGTTTGGTAAGTCTGGGTTCTTCTTTCCAGCCAGTGTTGGGTAGGGGCAGGGGAGCATCATGGCAGAATTGGTGTAATTTTTATGATTTTTGCATAAGAAAAGAGTTGAGACAAATTCGTTACTTTTAATAACGTGATGTTTGATTTGGTGTTATACCATTTCCCAGTTTGATAGTGTCGATTTTAGAGTGCATTTATACGTGCGATACGAAAAGGAAGTAAATAAGCATGTAGCAATGCAAAGAGGACAGAGCTGCAAAATATTTAAGCAATATAAATTCAACCAAGTGTGATCATAATGGTTGTTGTTGCTGCTGTTAAGGGAATTGATTCCATCATGTTACTGAATGCAACTGAAAAACACTCGCTAACGTGTTTGAATGAAAAGGCACGGCTGCTTTTCTTCGACGATAGCGATTGCGTAATGGGGGGCAATCCATGGCAGGGGGGCCGTTTTAGGGCATAACACCGAATTATGCTTGTAATCCAAGATTCCACTGTATTGAAATTGGGTCAGAATCCAATCTCTTATGTATCTAAGTGTAGGTCTTTTAAATGTGTAAATGTTTACAGTAGTTAATCTTTACATGGACCTTTCAGTTCATGTAGGCAAAATAGGAATATATCTTGCTGTGTTATATAGTTTATAGTAAAATAATAAAAACATGAGGTAGCACGGTACTGAAGTGGCCTTGCACCTCCAGGGTCCATTGGTTCGAGTCCCACCTCAGGTCTCTCCCCTGGGATAGGTTCCATCCCTCCCACGACCCAGTATAGGATAAGAGTTATAGAAAATAAGTGAGTGAGAGAATAAGTAATTAAAACAATAAAAGGAACAAAATGTTCCTTCAGTCTTTCCGCTTCCTTGTGACAAATCAAGCATTTTACGGTACTTCCACCTCTCTTTATCTGTGTTTTGGAATTTTGGCCTGTCTTAACTGTCAGTAGTTAAATGGGATTCAGGGATTAAAGTTCTCCGTCGTTACGACGGATTTCCGTCAGTCACACTGTTCCGCCTGACCTTAATGTTTAAAATTCACTTTTCATAATTTTAATGCTGTGTATATATAGGCTTACATGGGTGTTAAATTAAGGAAAGACAGTGTATTCAGCCTGCTGAGGAGAATGTGATCAAAGCCTGGAGTGGAGCGACTGCACGTTCCTCTCTCCACTCTAAGCGTTTTGTTATCACTCCGGTATGAATCCACTCCGGGTTTTGGTTTAGTTTTGAAGAACTACGTGTCAGGCTGAGGTATAACTATATTTAAGATAGCATGGACACACTTAATGCAGGAAGGCTCCGATGTTTCGGAGATTGATAAAAGTGTAAAAAAAATAAATAAATGGAGATGGGCTTGGTTAGCGAAATTGGGGAGAATGGTAAGCCTTTTAGTTCGTGGACTAAAAAAATCAAACATCCAGGTAGGTGTCTCTGCACAGTATGCCACAGGAAACTTCAATATGGCAATAATGGCAAAACAAAGTGCGAGTTCGCCATCAGTCAGCAGCTCGTCACAATGCTGCGGTTCGTGCTCTACAGTACACATGCTCCCTGTCTGCTGCGACAAGAACCACAACGGAGATTCACACATCTGTGGCCGACCGTGTGCGCGATGTAAAAGTGCGCCTATGTTCTTCCATAGCGGAGCATGACCTGTCGGTCACAGTCTCACAACCACTAGTTAATTTAATGCAATCAGTTGACAAAGACAAGAGTGCACTTTCAAGATTGTCTATGGCTACGTTTACACTGCCAGGTCTCGATGCTTAGTTCGTATTTGTTGCCTATATCTGATATTTTTGACCGTCTGTTTACATGTTCTTTTAAACTATGACTCATATCCGATTCACGTGTTTACACTCATCATACCATCTGAAACATCGCGCATACTTAAAGGGAGGTTCTTACGCTACACACTGGCCAAGAAAGATGAAGGTGAAATATGCTTAATGCTCTGCTATATACAGTATGCAAACTTCACGAACCGTCACCATGGTTTTAAAACGGAGGAGGAGGGAAAAAACAGCATAATTGCAGCCTGCACATATGCTTAATTCATCAAATACTGATTTAATGGGGGGGGGGGGGGCGTTGTTCTTTTCCTTTTCCACGTCACCTGCGATGTTGTAATTCCACACGCGCTTCCACCGGAGAATAACATTATTATATTACTATATTATTATATACGTTATTAATGTTATTCTCCGTGTTATTTTCCATTCAGGTGACATGGAAAAGGAAAAGAACACCCCCCCCCCCCCCGTGTTAATGCTTATTTGGGCTAAATAACATTAAATCAGTATTTGATGAATAAAGCATATGTGCAGGCTGCAATTATGCCGTTTTTTTCTCCTCCGTTTTAAAACCATGGTGCGCGAACTTTGCATATATAGCAGAGATAGCGTTAAGCATATTTCACCTTCATCTTTCTTGGCTGTTGTGCAGCGCAAGAACCTCCCTTTAAGTATGCGCGATGTTTCAGATGGTATGGCGAGTGTAAACAGGTGAATCGGATATGAGTCAAAGGCTACGTTTACACTGCCAGGTAAATGTGACCCAATTATTATTATTTTTGCTTATATGTGACACATATCGAATATGTTCTATGTCCGTGTAAACAGGGGGAAAAAACGCATGCATTCCGATATTTCGAGATCGGTTTCAGGCCTCCTTCATATGTGGAAATAAATCGGATATGAATCAGATACGTGCTAATGTGATTGTCGTGTAAACAGACAGATTGGATTTCCTGAGGCATTGTGTTCTGTACGTCATTAAAACTGCGACTTCTTCGCGGTTTAATGATGTAATGTTATTCTCCGGTGGAAGCGCGTGTGGAATTACAACATCGCAGGTGACGTGGAAAAGGAAAAGAACAACGCCCCCCCCCCCACACACACACACGCCTTGTGTTAATGCTTATTTGGGCTAAATAACATTTAAATCAGTATTTGATGAATAAAGCATATGTGCAGGCTGCAATTATGCCGGGTTTTTTTCTCCTCCTCCGTTTTAAAACCATGGTGACGTTTCGCGTTTGCATATATCGCAGAGCGTTAAGCATATTTCTCCTTCTTCTATCTTGGCTACTGTGCAGAGCAAGAACCTCCCTTATGCGCAATGTTTCAGATGGGATGGCGAGTGTAAACACGTGAATCGGATATGAGTCATAGTGGAAATAACGTGTAAACAGACGGTCAAAAATATCAGATATAGGCAACAAATCAGAAGTAAGCATCGAGACCTGCAGTGTAAACGTAGCCAAGGAGGCCTGAAACCGATCTCGAAATATCGGAATGCATGCGTTTTTTTTCCCTGTTTACACGGACATAGAACATATCCGATATGTGTCACATATGAGCAAAAAATCGGAATTGGGTCACATTTACCTGGCAGTGTAAACGTAGCCGCTTACTGGAAATCCGAATTGTCATCTAAGCTGAAAACGAAGATGTTTTCTTTGGCTACGTTTACACTGTGGTAGCTGGTTGATTATTTGTCAAGGTATATTTTCTTTCAAAGATTACAAATAGCTTTTAAAATATGCAAACTGGCAATATTAAAGCAGTTTAATCTCTCCTAACGCTTTTGGTCTCGACTATTTAAATAAATAAAGTGTTTGTTAAAGTAATATGGCTTGGCCTGAAAAAAGTTCAGTCAGAAGATTATTTTTTACTTTAATCCCTGGGGATTTCTTCTTCCCATTAATATTTTATCATGTCATGTTTAAAAGCAAGAGTGTGCACATGCATGAGTGTTTATACCCTTTCTCATGGTTGGGTTGTTTGGTTCACAGAGAATCAGAACAGATCCTGAAGAAAGGCGGGATGAAACGTGTCTTGCTGCTAGGCTCGGGCTATGTGTCTTGTCCAGTTGTTGAGTATCTCACCAGGGATCCTGGCACCCAAGTCACAGTGGGTAAGTGACATTTTAAAAGCGGTTGCTGTCTAATTTCTTGTAAGTGCTTCTACACTTACAGTACATTTCTTGTTGTGGTTGTTTTCAGCATCAGTGTTTCTAAGCCAGGCTGAAAAACTGGCTGCTAAATACACAAACACCATACCTGTGATGCTTGATGTGACAAGCCAAGAGGGCCATCTTGAGTCTCTGGTCAAGGATCATGACCTTGTCATCAGGCATGGATTCTCTGTCTCAATCTGTTTTCCACCATTACACCATTACATTACACAAGAAAACAGCTAATATTTCTACGTTGTTGTTCCCCCATCTTTAGCATGCTGCCGTATAACTTTCATCCTTTAGTAGCTAAGTATTGCATCAGTAACAAGGTGAACCTAGTGACAGCCAGCTACCAATCTCCAGCCATGAAAGAGCTCCAGAAGGGGTAAACATTGTTTAAAGTTATAATGTTTTTAGATCGGAATCCTGTTTGCTAGCTTCAGTGATGTGTTCGCATTGGTTTATTATGGCTGCATATTTTGCCAGTGCTGAGGAGGCTGGCATCATCATAGTCAATGAGATGGGCCTGGACCCTGGCATTGATCACATGTTGGCCATGAAGTGCATCGACCAGGCCAAAGCAGACGGTTGCTCTGTAGGTATTGTGTGTTTGTGTTTACTTGTCATGTGTGTTATGTCTGATGGTGTAATATATCACAATTAGTAAAATTATTAACATCCATCGCAGACATCTGGCCAGCGTATTTACACTTTGTCTTGTGTGTTGATTTTGAAGTCTTATAAAAAGGTGTTTCATCAGGCATTTGCTATGTACTGCTACTGATCTGTAGTATTTCCACTCAGGTGGAGTCTTATAGCTCTTTCTGCGGTGGTCTACCTGCACCAGAGTGTTCGGACAATCCTCTGCGTTACAAATTCAGCTGGAGTCCATACGGAGTGTTGCTCAATACCATCAGTCCTGCCGTTTATATCAAGGACAGCAAGGTAATGAGTGTGGGAAAGAAAAGGACAAGAAGTAACTCTTGATGAAGAATTATTTTTGTTGTCAATAAAGTATATTTCTAATAAAGTAGAAAGTAAGTCCATGCACTCCGTTTGATAATCTGACGGCAGTGTCACTTATACACTGTAAAAACATTTCCTCCACCCAATAGTATGTATGTCAGGGCGGCTTTGATTCATTGGTGTTTTTTTTTAATGATAGAAGAAACAAAAGAAAATGCGTGACAAATTGTCTGTAGCTATTAAATCTATTAAATATTCTACGTTTACCTAATGTACAAGGCCCACTAATTAATGAGCCAAACCAGGACTTTTATTTTTTTAATTATTTATATATATTTTTTTAAATTTATGATAAAAATAAACTTTTTGAGGAAAGCATGCAGAGTAATTCTTTGTGTGTGTGTGTGTGTGTGTGTGTGTGTGTGTGTGTGTGTGTGTGTGTGTGTGTGTGTGTGTGTGTGTGTGTGTGTGTGTGTGTTCTCTAGTTGGTCACTATTCCTCCCGGTGGGTCTCTTATGGATGCCACCGTGCCCATGGACATCTTGCCAGGTTTCAACCTTGAGGGCTTTCCCAATCGAGACAGCACCACATATGCTGAACCCTATGGCATTGAGTCTGCACACACACTGATCAGAGGGACTCTACGTTTTAAGGTTTTTCATCCAGCAACCATTTCCTCTCAGACAAATTTGTACAGCTTGTACTACAACCTGTTGCACGGGCTGTAATAATACAATGATCAGCCTGATCCTATAATAATGAACACAAAGCCTGTGATGTTAACGGTTGTAATTTTAGAAGGGTACTTTCCTGCTACCGTCTAGACATGTGTGTACCCACTAGTTAGATTTCACACATACAAGTGATATTTCTGAACCCAGGAACTCAGAGAGGTGATTTATTTTTAGAGCCTCAGGAGGTTACCATTTCAGCATGTCTTTGTGTTTTTTTTTTTCCAACAGGGCTTCTCCAGAGCAATGAGCAGCTTTATAAAACTAGGCCTGATCAACCCCGAGCCTTGCCCAGCGTTGGAACACACAGCCGACCCTGTCTCATGGGTACATGCTTGATTTACCTCGATACCTTTGCTATCAGTCTTTTCTAATTTAATATGAGCTATAAGCATGTCAAATATTTTCAAATACAGAAGGACCAAAAAAAATTCATACACACTTTAGCATGATGTCATTAACGGTGGTGTGACAATAACATCTATAGAGGAAAAATAACTCTGCACATTGCTGCCATAATTTAATCTGAGTTTTAAGGGTATAGATAACTGTTGAAATGTGTATACCTGTTTTGAGCCCCTCTGTACAGGAATAATCATCAAACTCAAAGTTTTTTTATTTTTAATTTAATGTAATCCTCCCATGTTTCCTGCAGAAAGAGCTCCTGTGTAAGCAGATTGGCTTATCCTCTGATATTAGCACTGAGTCTTTTGAAGAAGCTGTGTTCAATCAAATGGGAAGGGATGAGTTCAGGATGCAAACTCTTAAATGGTGCGTCATGAAACTAAAACACATCAAACACAGACACATCTCTTTAAGGATATGGTTTGCATCTCGTAATCTAACTAGACCTGTTTGTCCCTTTCAGGCTTGGGATGCTGAGTGAGGAGCCGGTGCCTCATGCTAATACCATCCTGGAAGCACTCACTAAACACCTGGAGGCTAAGCTGTCTTTTGGTAAACAATGGATGTCCACCTGTCTCACTTAAAGCTTTATATGTCAGGAGTGAAAGCTAAGCTGTCATACCATTTTGTGTCGTATCAGATAAAGGAGAAAAAGATCTGGTCATCATGAGGAATGACATTGGCATCAGACATCCGACAGGAGAACTTGAGATGAAACACATCAGTCTGGTGGCCTATGGAGATCCTAATGGCTTTTCTGCCATGGCCAAAACAGTGGGCTACCCTGTTGCTATTGCAGCTCGTTTGATTCTAGATGGTAAAATAATCACATGCAGTCTAAACGCTCTATAAGTGCTTTTGATCTTATTGATTATTTCATGCTTTGTTTTTTATACAGTGTTGTCTTGAGCCCCCATTTTTTCATATTTTGCTTCTAAAAAGACAGACCTACCTGTATTTTTAATGTAGTCTTGAGGAATAGTTATCCAGGCTTCCTGTCTCAGCTCTTATATTCAGTCCATGCCATGTACCTAACCAATTTCTGAGGAATTTTTTCTTTGTTTGTTAAGCTACACAATGACCTTTGAATCATTCAAGCATAAAAAGAAATCTAACTTAAGGCATGGACCAGTGAGAAACTATGATCAGGCCAGTGGTTATTATACTAGTGATGCTGAATGCTGAATGGTTGGAACAGACAAGAGAGGAAATGAGATTGCTGCTGAGGTTGTAACTTAAACCAACAAGTTAAAAAAAAATTATCTTTAAGCAATTTACAAGCACTTTAAACCTGTAACAGTAACATATTTGTCTCATTTCTTGAATGTAATCTACATTAATTTCATAACATTTAATATGAAGAAATGAGGGGTGGCTCAGCTTTACCACGGTACTCCACATTATAATAAGTATGACACTTGATAGGGAAATTCAAGCTAACAGTCTCATGTTTTTTCAGGTGAGCTGAACATTAAAGGACTTCTTCTACCATTAACCAAGGACATCTATGCACCTGTTTTGCGGCGACTTGAGCAGGAAGGCGTTCAGTTCATCACCAAAAGCACAATATCAGATTAATGTTCTGTAATTTACTCATGCTGCTGATAAATGGATAAATATCTATTTTCTTAATCAACTTTTATGTTGAACTTTAATGTGAACTTTTATGTGAACTCCTGAATGCTTTGGGCTGCTTAGAATACTGTAGTGGCTTTCTACTGTAAAATTGTTTTATACTGTAATGGTTCTATTTAATTTTTTTAGCTTGTACATCAGTACATGCCTCTTTACAGCCCTCAGATACCCGTGTGCATAAAGCAGTGAGAATGACATGATGTTTTGATGTGAATGTATTCAATACATTCAACACAAAAAAAATTAAAATGACCTCAACTACACCTTTTTGTGAGGCAGAAGACTTTGCTTTCTAAAATAAATTTTACTGCAAGAGAAACATTTTTATACATTCATTTATTTTTTATAAAAGATTTGTGTGTGGATGTTGTGTGCTAATGTTTTTAAAATTTTACTTTCTGCCAAGCCACATTTAAATTATTATGGTACGGTATTTCTTATTTTGCTTTTTTTTCACTAATCTGACTCATGACACCACTGTAGCTCAGCATGAAAAACGGGTGAACTTTTATTAGAACTGTGGCTCAACACCTCCAGGTTTAGGGGATTTGAATCCCACCTCCATGTTATTTGAATAAGGTTTGCATGTTTCCCCATACTTTGAGTTTTCTCTGCATTGTAGGTTTGTATTTTTGTGTGTGTGTGTGCGTGCGCGCGCGCTCGCTCGCTCCGGCACCCCATCCATGTTGTCCCCTGCCTTGTGCCTTAAGTTACACTGGGACAGACTCCAGGCTTCCAATGGCATGAAAAAATTAATCTACCCCACTAAACAAACTAGCATAGTGTCTTAAAGCATGCACTTGTATATTTTCCAGGACCATTACTGAGTTCTTAGACAAACTATTATTCACATTACAGTTGGTGTTGAATTTTCATTTAAATTCTGATCCTGATTGCTATCCTAGAAAACACAAACTGATTATTTTATTTGTAGCAGTATGTCAGCTGCTTTAGTCACACAGCTCATCAATTCAGAACTCACATTTCTCAGCTGTATAACAGCATAACTTACAAGTTGTTTATCATGAAAGCATGTTTATAATTGTATTACTTGCAAATTGAATGCACTGATCATCCATAACATTAAAACCAATGGCAGGTGAACTGAACAACATTGATCACACCAACTGCACATCTGTACTAGTCCAACTGGTTCAATTCCACTAAAAGGCCATGGCAGCACAAATCAGCAAAAAAGGCAGTGCACTAGAAAGGCCCCAGAACACCCTGATAGTCTGCAACACACAGAGCCCAGCAGAAAAATAGTCAAAGACCGCCAACCCGGCCTCAAAACTACTGAAAATGTTGATATTTGTAAAGACTTACCTCGGTCTACCTAAGTACATCTAAACAGGGATCCATATACCATATAAAATCATTATGTACTGTAGCTGAATAATCCTTAATCAAGCATCACAATCATGATCCTGGTGTCGTCTTGCACTTTAGATTGTTCATACCTCACTACATCATAAACTCATTATTGATGTGTTGTTGAAACAATTGTTTGCTGAAGTTATCTGTAAATTACAGTTCATCAGTTCGCTTGGAAAATTTCTTTGCCTCAGTCTGATCCATTAAGTTTGGAATTATATATATATATTTTGTTTTATTGTATTTTTTTTGTGATAATGCTTTGATCCAAAGCTGTATGTGACTGATCTTGGCATTTTTTTTATCCTTAAAGTTTTTACGTGTACACAAAAGACATAACATACTTTTTGGGACTTTATGGAAACAAGTTAATACTATTTTAAATAATATTTCACTTATTTAAATATTGCCCTGCGATGGATTGGCACCCTGTCCAGGGTGTACCCCGCCTAGTGCCCGAAGTCTCCTGGGATAAGCTCCAGGTCCCCCGCAACCCTGAACACAGGATTAAGCGGTATAGAAGATGAATGAATGAATGAATATTTAAATATGTGACTTATGACACTTTCAGGCATATTTGCATACCCCTGAACATTTCTATTTATATTCAACTTCATTCCCACACAAAAATTCAATAAATTCTATATTTTCTATATTGTACAGCTAGATTTTTCTTATTTTTTTCATGTATTGTATATTTTGTATTGTACAGATATTTTATTACTTCTTAGTTAAATTTACTTTCTATTTTTCTTTTTTTCATATTTATTTCCTATTAATAGTCTTTTATTTTAAGGTCACGGGCAGTCATCCAAGCATTTCACTGCATATCATAATGTGTATGACTGTGTATGTGACAAATAAAAATGTAATTTGGAATTTGAATTTGAAATAAGGTATGAAGGCATGAGTCTTCTCTTTAGTCACATGACTAAGTACACCTTCCAGAAACAGTCAGCAATATTTATGAAACATTTGAGATAAAATATAAGCCAAACTTATATATATATAAGCCAAACATAAGGCAAACAAAAAATTGTCATGCCACCAGGGAGCGGTTATTTGTGCATTGTCAGTTGAATTGTAAATTTGTTCAAGTTTGCTTAAATCACTGAAATTTAGTCCTGTGTTTTTGACCACTTTTAAGCTGCCACAGTCAAAGCCGTAGTGTTGTTCTGGCTCTGTTAGTGCCACTTGGTGAGTCTTTCTTAAGTAGGCCATCAAGCTCAGGATAATTGGTTTTAATAATTACTGAAAAGTCAAAATGCAAATTAAGTCAACAATGAACTGAGTGGTGAAGACAGTATCTGTCCATATGACCTATATTTCCCTGCTTAGTCGCATAGCTTTTTGCATCTTAGACTGGATTAACACAGAAATAATTATGGAGAAATCATTCTTCAGATGGATTATACAACAGCACTATACTTGTTGACTTTACTATTGAAGATTACTAATACAATCTCTAATCTTTTACAGTAGCTGCTTATTTTAAAGCTGCCTCTTACTTATTTCTTTAAGTATGCATTAAGTAATTGCTTAGATGTGCTTGAAAGAGTGAGTTGCAATAAACTAACCAAATGTTTGGTTAGAGACAGCAATAAATTGAGCTAAACCAGAGCTGCAGTGATGAAGGATCACATGATAATTAAACCTTAATAATGATTTCAGTGGAAGTAAAGTGCAACGTTGTAGTGTCTTAAAGCTGTAATTAAGACAGGTTCACCCTGAAGGCAAATGGGGTGTGCAGATTAATGAAATAGAGGTTATATGTTTGAATTTTGAGAAGCATATTTTAAAAAAGATAAAGAAATGTCGGTGTAGAATAAAATTAGGTATGATACAAAGCATAGTTACTGTTACGATGCTGAAGTTGGGTTAATTGCACATGAACGGCATGAACTTATGTTTTATTCCTCATGGATCACAACACTATGCTATTATTACTGCTATAGAAGCAGTAATGTATTAGATCAAGCATATTGATATAAAGCTGCTAATGCCAAAACAAATTTCTGTCCCAAATCTTCAGACTAATCAAAATGATTCAACAGCCCTGTGATATAAACACACGATTCAACACATTAGCTGTAAATATGATGATTATTTTACAATTTAGGTAAATATGTATTCATTTATGCCTCTTATTCTCTACAGGGAGAAGACGCACACACACCCGAGGTAGAGAATTGAACCCTTGACCCTGGAGGTGCAAGGCTACAGTGCTAACAAGTTTGCCACAGTGCAACTTGTGTATGTATTAGTACAGCAAAAATACAAGATAACATGGAACATGAGAAAGTGAATTCACAAACTAATGTTATTTAAAACAACTTAATTTTATTATTATTTAATTCTACATATAACAGTTTCTATGGGCAGCTAGAGGGTGAGTATTGTTCATGTTAAATCAGTGACAGTGTAACATTGAGGCTTCAGGGGTATTAGAGTAACATTTTCTCTACACTGGGAATGTTCATACATACAGTGTAAAGCACTGCAGCCTTAACAGTAGTAAAATATAAAAATCTAGCCATATAAATAGAAATTTGGTCCATTTACTTTGTTGCTTTAATATTTACAAATTAGAATATTATTTCTTTCTTTTTTTTTTTTTTTTTTGAAAAGTGTGACCAAAAAGCCACAGCTTTTGTATTTACATTCATGTAGAAAAAAAAATGTGGCTCTTGTTTGCTACAATCTATGCTAAAAAAATGCATTATTAACAAGTGACTTTGCCCTTTCAAGGAGCTGTAATGCCAATAAATATGAAATTAGTAACATGTTAGTTAGTACAAAGACGAGCCATAGAATATATAATTCTAACATTAAACTAAATCAGATTTGAAATGATCGCACAAAGGCACATATCAAGTTCCAGGGTGGCACTGTGTGTTTGGTGAGCTCATGTGCATGAGGGATGTGATCAGGTATAAAAATAATAATAATAATAATAATAATAATAATAAAATAAAATAAAATAAAAAAGCAGCAGGGAAAAGATCTGTAATAGCTGCATACACACATTGCTATGGTTACACCAGGGATTCCAGACTGTCTGAGGCACTTGCAGTGCCTCCTGGGAATGTGGTGGTGTTTTTGGAGGACTGGAGGGCTCTTTCATCTTCTTGGGTGCCAACCAGACTCAGAATGGCTTTGTAGAGGAACTGGTAATGTTCCTGTGAAAGAAAAAGAGACATAACTCTCTTGTTTGATATTTGTTTCTGCACGATGTATCAAATGCCACTTTAATGATACCTGTACAATATAGACTAAGATTTAAAGATTTAAAGCAACACGAACAATGTCAGTAAAGATCCCAGGCCTCATCAGGTTGGTCATCTTGGCCACCAGATAAACATCTACAGAGCCTTCAGCCTCCAGCTGCTGGAGCAAGGTGTAGAGGGCACAGAACGTTCCAGCCGTCAGACCACCACAACTGCACATAACACAATATACAAGCATTGTAGATTAGGACTTTAGATTGGTGTATAAATTACACTATATACCACAAATTTTGTACTTGGATAAGATGTTATTTCTTAATTGCTTATTGATAAATGCAGAGGATCGCTATTCAGAATTTCTTATGCCCTTGATAATGTAATATAGAAATGTACTTAATTTATGTGTAAAAATGGGCAAATGAGAACATTTTCATTTATAGTATATACAGTAAGGTCTGAATGAAATAACATGTAGTAATCAGGTTATACAAAAATGAACAAAATGTTTGAAGTGAGGTTCTTTCATTTCTTTTTTTCCCCACATATTAGCCCCCCAAATTTAGTCATGGTGTTATTCTATTCTCCTTGGGAACACCTTTAAAGTATGTTTAGAAATGCCTTTATTAAAAATATACAGTATTAGTCAAAATTTTGGAACAGCTACTGTACTAATTAAATATTTTTGGTTTAGTGATTTATTGTCTACATTATAGAACAATATATAAAGGATATTTAAAAACTATGAAATAACACATATGGCAATTAAGTAACAACAACAATACCAGTCAGTTATTATTTTAAGACATGAAGGTCAGCTGTTTTGGAATTGTTCTTGCAAGAACAATATTACAGTATATGGTGTGGAAGGAAAAGGTGCACACACAACAGGGATGACTAAAGATTTAAGAAGCCTGTCAGGCAAAAGCAGCTGGAGACCTTGGAAGAGCTTCAGAGGTTAGAGTCAGTGCATCAAGGGCCACCAAGCACAGGTATTCCTAGTATCAAGCCACTCCTGAATCAGACAACGAAAGAAATGTCTTTCATGGGCTAAGGAGAAAAAGAAGTGGACTATGGCTCAGTGGTCCAATATCCTCTTTTTAAATTAAAAGAGTCTGGAGGAAGAATGGAGAGGCACAGAATCCAATGCTTAAAGTCCAGTGTTACGTTTTAACAGTCGGTGATGATATGGAGTGCCCTGTTGTCTGCTGGTGTTGGTACACTGTGCTTTATTCCAAAGTCAACGCAGCCATCTACCAGGAGATTTAAGAGCAGTTCATGCTTCCGTCTACTAACAAGCTGTATGAAGATGCCCATTTCCTTTTCCAGCAGGATTTAGCACCTGCTCACAGTACCAAAACTGTGTTTGATCGGCCAGTCATGCCTCACCTGGATTTATTTATTTATTTATTTTAATTTTCCAGCTCACAAATGCAAAATTTTAAGAAGAAAATCCATTTGCTTGAATTTACTTGTAAATACATTTCTATTTACTTTAGGCATAAGCAGTTATGAAATTATACTTTCTGCCCAGAAACAAGAAAAAGTAAACATTTTGTTACATAGTGCTTTAAAATACAGTGGTCACAACAACACAAAATTATATACTATGGCTGTCCGTGATGTTTTCTCAGACTTCACTAACCACTTGTTGACAGAAATTTACATTTTCTTCAAAGTCAGTTCTAAAACACTACAGGACTTGCTTTTCGGGCCAGGGTTAAGGCATTGGACTACGGTTCGGAAGATCCCAGGTTCAAACCCCACAACCACCAAGTTGCCACTGTTGGGCTCTTGAGCAAGGCCCTTAACCCTCAACTGCTCAGATGTGTAATGAGATAAAAATGTAAGTCGCTCTGGATAAGAGCGTCTGCCAAATGCCTAAATGTAATGTAAATGCTCAATCTCCCACCCATGGCACTCCTAAAATTTAAGCTCCTAACCTTCCAGTAGTAGTAGTACAGAACCTTGAAACCCACTTGATGAACCCACTTGCAATTTTCTGGCAAAAGTACTTTTAGGTAAAAAGCAAATGTTTATACTTTGAAGTTAAAATTCAAATTAAATTGCATACAACCATTTAGATTTTATAGAACCTTGAATGTAGAAATTAGACTAATAAACATTCCCATAAATGTTTGGTAGAAGCTCTAATTAAATCCATTTGTGTAATACTGTACCTGAATTTTGCAAATTTTTATGTTTGAGTTTTGTGTTTTTGTTATGGAATAAGTATAATGATGAAACTAAATGAGACAAAAGGTTATATAAAAAGCAAAACTAATCAGAAGTGCCATATATGAGAATAAAATTTTTAGCTAAATCCCATCATATAAAATCAAATATAACAGCAAAGATAAAGTGAGATCATACTCATCATGTACAACTACGGGCCCCTCTTTAGTGGCGTGCTCCCCTTGGATTAGACTGATAAGCTCAAAGGTCTTGCTGATTGGACTGTCTGGGTTTGGCCAGCGAGGAGTTCGATAATGTCTCACTTCCAGCACATAGTCATCCTTTAAATGCAGAGACAGACAGACAGACAGACAGACAGGCAGGCAGACAAAAAGATTAGAACACTGTGTATACAGTATGTTTGTGTGTGTGTGTGTGTGTGTGTGTGTGTGTGTGTGTGCGTGTGTGCGTGTGTGTGTGTGTGTGTGTGTGTGTGTGTGTGTGTGTGTATTGGACAGTAAAAAGTGAGCATGTGTGGTATGTCTGCTGAAGTAATTGCATGTGCAGATGGAGAGGTGTGAGGTCTGCGAGAGAGAACAGATGTGTTCGGCTGAGACATGCTCAGTGTTTACGAGGCTCGACTCTCAGTCTTTTCAGCAGCCATGTGCTTCTCTAAATGAACTCCACAGTTATCTGGCACCAGCCTGCAGCCATATCCATAATGGGTGCTGATACACTGTCTCTAATAGTAACAACGCTGACAGAATATATAGATCAGCTGCTCACAGAATAACACAATTACACTATGTGACAATTAAAAAAATAATAAAAGAATTAGAAATATAAATGTCTGCATTATGAGCTGGAACTGTAAATTTTGGCTCTGGTGCATGGGACTTTTTTTTCCAGGTTCTGAAGCACAGATCTTGTCTGAACCCCTGTAAACCTTTCTGCCATCAGAAAAAAATACATTACCAGTTCAGTTCAAATAATGTATTCTTATTTGATCATATGGCTACCATTATTAAGAATTGTCTATTTTAGACCATAGTATATGAGGTCGGGACTGTATGTGCAAGTGTGCAAAACAAACTGACAGATTTACCTGAGAGGCTTCGAGGATATAATCCTGTACAATCAGCATTTCCTCATTAGACAGACACATATGTTCCTCCCCTCTTAAGGACACTGTGAACATTTTACAGTTTATAGACTGGTCTCTTCCAGGCCAGAACATCACTGGCTCTGGTTCCTCTGTCTGAGAGCACATAGAGATAGAGACACAGCAATAGAACGAGAGAGATAATGAAGAGAACAAACAGCCACTGTACAGCAAAGGATTTTATGGGAAAATATGCAGTGTTGGAGCTGCATGGTGGCTTAGTAATTAGCACTGTTGCCTTGCACCATCAGGGTGCGGGTTTGATTCCCGCCTCAGTGTGCATGGAGATTGCATGTTCTCTCCAGGCTTGATGGGTTTCCGCCAGGTAATCTGGTTTCCTCCCACAGTCCAAAGACATCCGGATTAGATCAATTGGTGTTACCAAATTACCCCTAGAATGTGAATAAGTGTGTGAGTGTGTGTATGTGTGTATGTGTATGTGCCCTGTGATGGATTGGCAGCCCCCTAACCCACCCCCCATACAAGATATACAGGATGATGGGTGATAAGTGATTGATGACATGCAGTGTTGAATTTCAATGATTATTTGTCACCATCTGGCCCGCTGTGTGAGTATAAATGCTTTGTATTTTACCTGAGATAATTTTTGCTACTCCACTTTAGCTTTTGATGTAATTGTGCTTATCACATTTATTATCATTAAATATTAGCACTGTAACTTTCAAACATTTCAACATTTATTTGCTGCTTAACAATAACAGTCTAGTTATTTAACATGAAGGAAGAGCTTATTGTACTTACCAGGCTGGTGCCATCAGGCAGTGAGATAATGACCTGGGCATTGTGGTCCCAAATCATCCTCCAAAAGTCCTTCACTGTACTGGGCAGAGGATTCTGAGTAATGATGTACTGATTGCTGTGGTGATATCCCTGTAACAAAAGACCCAACATACACAGAACACGAATATAAAATATGGGTCAGAATGAAATGGTTTTCCAATCACCAAATTAAAAACAAATAAAAAAAATATAATAAATAAATGTAATATTAATAATTTTTCATGCAAAAAGTCGATGCAATATAGTATATATTCTATTTTACCTTTCCTATAATGTGCATTTAACTTTAACTTTAAATCCCCTCAAAATTGAAAAGACACACACATCACTCCAAAGACAAGCTGGGAATTTATGATAATTGTATTAATTGCTCACCATAATATAGGAAGCATTGATGTAGTCTGAGGTCTCTTCTGATGTTGTAGACAAACACACTCTGCATCTATCCACTAAAACACACCAAGGGCTATTAAAGCAGGTTACCACTGTAGTTATACCACATGTTTTCTATTGGTTTGAATATCTAAATTTGCTTTTAACTAATGCTTCAATCACATTTAGTGACGCACCACCAATACAACAAGTGGATCAATATCACCACAAAAAGACATATGACATGGCTGCTCCAATCATGTTAAACCCTTCCATGATCACAGTACCTCCTTGCTTGATGTTCTACAGTTCTGTAAACTCACCAGGTAGTAATGAGGAGCCACTGTTCTTGTCTTTGTTGCAGTCTTTTAAAGCAGCAGTGAAATCACTCGGGTTTGTACAGGGCTGGCTCACCACCTGCGAAAAAGGGACATCTATTCATGAAATACTGTATCAAGGATAAAATATTGTTGCAAGCAACGATGAGTGGGCCCAAGTACCTGTGCCTTAGACACGCGGGTGCAAAACACCATCTGTGTTCCTTTTGAGTATGTGCCTAGGTGCCTAGGTGCGGTGCACTACCTGTGTGCCTTTTGAGCACACTACTGTAAGTCCCCTAAAAAGCCCCAGACACTGATGTCACTGAATAAACTTAAGGCATCGTCATGACTGGATGTGTCTTCCTGGATTTGGCGAGGTGCTTGAGCCGGTTGCAGCTTAAAGCTTACTTACAGTAGGTACTCAGGTATCATCATTCAGCTAGATAACATACTGATACACTATACATAGCAATACACCATCAGTAACTAAAATGTAGATTTGAAGTAGAAATCGTGTTTTATATTTAACTGTTTTCTATTTGAGAAAAAATGTGAAGAATTAGTAGATGAAGATATTGCACTTTTGAGTAAAGAATTTGGATTCTTTGACGACCCACAGTAGGCAGTTTGCATTTTTTCATACCTTAAACTGCTTTTCCAGTCCTGTTCTACATGAAGGGCCGGTGGTTAATAGGTCATTAACGTAACTATGAACACGTCTAGTAGGCACGTCTGTCTCTCTACTTAGGATTGCTTCCACCAGTGCGTCATGGATGAAGATGTACTGCTCCTGCAAGTGTGGAGAAATACCAGACTGGTATATAACATACACTTACAAACCAGTTGAAAAGGAACACCTGTACATTAACTTATTATGCAGTTATAAATTATGTCAATTATTATGTCATCAATGCATGAAATCATGCAGACACAGAGGAGAATATTTTAGCTAATATTCATATCAAACATGAGAACTTGAAAAAAATCTGATCACAATTAAATTGACTATGGCATTTTACTGTAACTGCCATATGGATTAATTTAAGGATTGCATACATAGCTAATCTTGTGGAATTTCCACTACAGTTTAGAATAGCATTAAAATACAGTAAAACATCCAGTGAGTGACAATTTGTGGATGGAAATCCCTTGCTGATGGGAGAGAAGGGCCAAACCAGTTTGAATCTTGAGGCAGAGCAACAGAAGCCCACATCAGGTTCCACTACTCTCAGCAAAGAGCAGGAATCTGAGACTACAGTGGGCACAGGATGACAGAAACCCTACAGCTGAAGATAGAAGAGAACTCAAGGCAAGGTTTTCACACATGATTGGCTGATATATAATTGCATGAATGAGCAGGTGTACAGGTGCATGTTTCCTATAATTCTTTTCCCTGTCATAATAACATAGGGAGGCTTTGCAATGCTTTGCACATGCGCGCCCAGTAGAAAATGAACGAATTACTCTCCAAAACTACTCGTTCCTCTGAGTCATGTTAAAGATTCGTTCAAAAAGAACAAATTGTTCATGAACAACCCATCACTACACTTAAACAGTTAGGCTTGAATGTTGGAGACCAAAATATCCCCACAAAGGTAACACGTACTGTATAGTTTTAAAGCAAAAATAAATACATAACTGTAAAAGAACCAAACGTTTTCTTTTTAGCTATTGAGGTGAAGGTTAGGGGTTAGAAAGATCCTCACAAGGATAATAAGGTAAACGTGTATGTGTATGAGTTTGTGTGTGTGTCATTATCACATTAAGGCTGTGACACCTTACCTCTGTCTGCACCAGGTAGTTCCTCTGAGTGCGGATGTGTTTGAGGAAGCCCATAATGTTCACCAGACCCTGCTCTTCAATCTGCCTCATCATGCTGTCCAAGACAATGTAGGTGCCTGTTCGTCCCACTCCAGCACTATGCACACATACAGTACACATGCATAATCAAGACAAACGTTAATAGATAAGTAAGTTAAATAGAACGTGGAAGAGAACTACAGTTGACTGGTGATGGTATGTACACCAATCAGCCAAAACATTAACATTGATTATCAATTATATACCAATAAACTGGTGACAGACTCATGGATACCCAAGGCTCGCCAATTGCCACTTCAAGTCAGCCACTTCACCCCTCCTCACTCCTCAGATTCCAATCCAATTGAGCACTGATGGCATGTGCCAGTGGCACAAGTAAAACCTAAAACCTAGGTGCTTATAATGTTAATGTTTTAATGTTATGGCTGATCGGTATATATGGCCTATATTATGAATTAGGTGTGTGGTTCAGGAGTATGGTGAGTTATGCATCTTTGTGAAAGATTATGGCTGTACATCAACTAAGTAATATAATAGTAATATAACAGTTCTTTAATTTCATTATAACTGATCTGTTTCATATAAAATGTTGTTTATTACTTAATTAAACATTTTTACAGTAATCACTATATGTATTTCCCTTTTATGAAATTATGAACATTTATTAAAACTTTGATGTGATACACCTTTAAAAAAACGAATCTTTAGTCTTTAATGAATTTAGTTTAAAAATCTCATTTGTACAATAAAACTACAGTTAATTTAATGTGCGTAGGCAGCTCCAAAGCAAGTAATGAAGCCTAATAAATACCAGCTGTGTGTAACCTCTGTGTGTATGATTATTTAAACACAAACACAGTCACAATTAACTACATACGGAATGTAAGCATCATCATTCTCTTCTTAAATAAGAATTAGCTTGCTAGAACAAAAGAGAAGCAGTCAAAATAAATTAAAAAATCTATGAAAAAGATTTAATTTTATGAATAAAATTAATAAATCAAGCTGTAATGATTAATGTTTTAATGTATTTTTATATAAGATCTTTCATATTTAACAAATACACATTGTGCTAGTGTATCTAAATGTATTTTTGATATAGTGCTTACTGTCAATAGTCTGAGTGATTAACATCAGTTGATTGCGATACTTCAATTCTATTCAAGTAAAGAATGATATATTTTTTATCCTCACAACCATGACACCTGCCACCACTCCAGCACCAAACACCAGCATTTCAATATAATAGCACCTAAAATAAAAGAGCCCATTGTCCCAAATGATTTGTTTCTGTCTATATTCTGTCTGCCAGCATGTTAGCAAGTTGCTGCACTTGTGGAGAGTGCGTGCACAAACATGGAGGAGTTAATGCAGAACCTCCTGTAGCAGCAGGCCATCACTCAGGAGCTCACTTGGAGCCTGCAGATGGTCACACAGAAGCTGCTGGCACAAAGACATAAAGAGATGCTGCCTGGAAACTCACTCCCACATCAGTTCCATGAAGGTCAATGCTTTCTACCCAAGCTCACAGTACATGATAACTTTGAGGCTTTTCTCCTAACTTTTGTGAAGTCTGTCCAGAAAACGTGTTGACACCTGCCTCTTAAAACCTCTAGACCCATCTCGTCATCCCCAGCAGAGAAGATGAGCTTGCCTACCACACCCTCCTGGCCAAGAAAGCAGCTGATTTTTATGACACCCTCAGAATAAAGATGAATGGCCTGCTGCACAGCACACAGAGTTAAGTGTCTGGACGCGTCAGACTAGATTGTTTCCAAAAAAAAAAAAGCAGTGGGAAGTAGGGATGTGATGTGTAGCAGGGAGATAACAGCAGTTGCAAAAAGTGTGTGGACCTAACACAAACCCATCCTATATTAACCCTTGCATCTTGTAGGCATGGTTGGTCAAGATTTCTGGAAACTAGGAAGTACAGTACACTGCATATCCCAGCTAGAGTTAGCACACAGCGTCAGCTATGATACAACACCTCATCACACAAATTGTTCAAAGGACCAATAGTTTGGTGTTGCCACCTCTGCTAGCTGCTGCAAAATAAAATAAATACAAACCTAGGTGCAGCACCACCAAACTGATGGCTTTGTGAATCGCTTAAACTAAACCCTTAAAGCCAGGTTCTGCAAGGCTAATGATAAAGAAGGCCATAACTGGGACTAGCTCCTTCCATATGTACTGTTTGTCACCTAGACATCCACCAGCTTTACACCCTTCAAATTCTCATTTGGTTGATGCGCCAGGTCCTTCTAGATTTCACCAAAGAAGCCTGGGAGATTCCATATCTAGTCAGTGATTGAGTAATTGAGGGTTTTGCAAGAAAGGATTGACCAGATTGAGCCCCTTATCCAACAATACATAAAAAAGCCCAGGTCAACCAATGAGTACACAACCCACCAGCACAACCCAGAGAGTTTCAGTTAGGAGAGCAAGTTCTACTCCTGCTACCTGAAGCCAGTTGTAAATTTTTGACCTACTGACACGGCCCTTACATTAACAAATGGGAGCTGTCAAGGCTGTGGAAATGGGTCAACTGGGTCAAGGCTGTGTAAAAGGCATTGCAGGTATGAGGTATGAGGGAGAGACCATGCAGCATAAGCAAATGACTTGGAGCTAGGGCAGGAGGTGTTATGGTTTCTGCCTCTGATGCACAAGATCATGTTTGCTCCATTTCAGGTTGCTGAGCACGTAATTAGCAGCACCAGCTGTGTTGTGGACAAATGACAAACATGTGACTACAGGGCAGGGTTCTCATATTACACACAGTTGCACCAGCATTTCTCACAGCGTAGGAGTCAAGTGAGTATCAGCCAAGAGGCGATGCAGATCGCTGATCACTTTCACTATGCTCTCCATAGATTCTGATGAGGATGCTCGAGGGATGCTGCATGCTGCCTACCCACTTCCTGCCAGGGAGCTCATTGCCGCCGCCACCACTGCTGTCACTGATCTGCTTTCTCAACAAGACTCACAGTGCCGACACCTACTCAGCTGCTACTGCTCCAACACTAGGCACCAGCACTTTAAATTTTCCCTCACATCTCTCCCTTCCCAAGTTATCTAAAACAAAACACACTTTTCCCATTACTCTCTGTGTTCTGTCCACTGGAAAAAATACAAGAAACACACCAACAACATATTCAATAAGTTAAACATCATTTTCTTTTTTTCTCTCCATGAGTAAGTTTTGGGGGGTTTTTTTTAGGAAAAAGAAAATCATGTTAAAAACTTAATACAAGTTATGTGCAGAAGCACAGTAATGAAATTACAAATGATCTACAAGTAGAAAGAAGACATGGCCCATGTGGGTTTTTTAGTGTTTTGTATTGATTTAAACTGCAAAATGTTAAGTAGTTTGATATAATTATTATATTTTCAATTACAGTGGAACCTTGGATTGTGAGTGTTCCGCAAGACGAGCAAAAATGTATAATAAATTATGACTATGAGTCTTGATATATGAAAGTACCAAGTATCATCGAGTATCATGTTGCTCGCATGCGCTTCTTTTTTTGACGCTGAGCATCACGTGATCACAACTGAGCCAACGGTTCTTCTCTCTCTTGCACTGTAAAATTTTGGATTATCATCTTCAATGCTCGGTCTCAGTGTGCGTGCATCACTTGTATAGTCAACATCCGCGCACATGTGTACTGTTTACTATAACACTGTGATCACGTGTGTGTGTGTAAAGCATATTTTATTTTGTGTTTGTATGTGTTTACCGAATAGAGACGCTGGTGCGTCAAGCACGCTGGTGAGTCTCTATTCAGTAAACTGGTGTGTTTGAGTGTGTGTGTGTGTGTGTGTGTGTGTGTGTGCGCGCACACACACACACACACACACACACACACACACACATTAACGGAAAGATGGAACGTTTTATCGAAAAATGCAGCACACAAACGGAAACACTTATCTGTCAGGATTTATTTTTACTTTTTTTTAAGTTAAAGTGCAGGTTAATTTGTTTTATTTTGACTTTATATTTTGTATTAAGTATGTATTTATGTATTTATTTTTTGGGGCTGTGGAACGAATAATGAGATTTTTCATTATTTCTTATGGGGAAATTCCCTTTGGTTTATGAGTTTTTTGAAATATGAGCCTGCTTCCGGAACGAATTATGCTCGTAATCCAAGCCTCTACTGTATTTTACTCTTTTTTTTCCAGATTTTCTCCCCAATTTAGTCGTGTCCAATTCCTCCCCGTCACTATGGGGCTCCCACATTAAGGCTACTATTACCACTCAGCCAGGAGGGTCGAAGACTATCACGTATTTCCTCTGAACCACATGACGCCAGCCGACGCATCTTTTCGAACTGCTCGCTCACGCACCGTTAGGGGCAGCATAATACACTCGGAGGACAACGCTATCTGCTCCTTCCGCGTGCGCGAGCTGACAGACACCCCTGATTGGCTATAGAGTCGTGATTAATGTGGGAGCACGAAGTACTGTACCTCTCATCCCTCCCCCTCTGAGAGAGCTCGACCAATGAGAGGTTACAGCATCACCCGGGAACCGAACCAGCGTTCTCCGGATGATAGGGCGAGCACTTTACCACTGCGCCACTCGGAGGCCCCAGTCTTTTCATTTTCTATATACTGTAGATAATAAATTTTAATGTGCTTTTTTCATTTTAACTGCAAATATTTTGAAAAATCTAGTTGGAGATCTGTAGTTCATTTCTAATCCTATGTATCCATGCCTACCTGCAGTGTATGACTATGGGCCCCATGTCCTCAGTCCAGGCTCTTGAGGACTTGCGGACAAATGCAAGTACAGGTAAGACACACTCAGGCACACCCATATCTGGCCACTGTGTGTATTGGTACTGTACTACCGTCCTCTCATTAACATGACCTTTCTGAGAACCCTAGGAAAAGGTGAGAATGGCATAAAAGGTAGAAAAAGGATCTCAAAGAAAAACAGGCAGGACAATGTAAATAGAACATGTGCCTAGAATGAACAGTATGACAGTTTTTAAAACTGAAGATTGTTTGCATAATTGTACCTTTTTTATCTGTGTTTTTCGTATGGTAAAGGTTCTTTGGGTGTAGTAAGCCATAACCTTATCACTCTTAACAGTCACAAGGAAATGCCCATATTCTTCTTGGCTCTCTAAAGGCCAGTATTGGTCACATTTTCTCTATAAGAGCAAAAAATAAGCATCACCACAGGAGAAAAAAAAACGTTCATTAAAAAGAATTATGACTCATTATTAACATCAATCTGTCATTAGTATGGTGATGATGGTGTTTGTGAAAGGTCTGACACAGGAGCTGTGTAAACAGACAGTGTCAGTGGCAAACACACTGACATGTTAGAGATCATCAAAAAAGAATTTAGAGACAGTACAAGATGGCTCACTCTGCCTTTCTCCACCAGATTTGTGATCATGACAATTATGCCAACATTCTGCTCCCACACCATCCTCCAAAAGTCCACAGTGCTCGACTTCAGGGGGCCCTGAGCTGCTATGTAGGCCCTTGGTATATTAAAACCCTGGGTGGGCAAAAGAGAGCCAGATAGATAGAGGTTTAGATCAGTGTAATATAAGACATTTGGTGATATTAAAATAACAGCAATCTGCTCTGTATTTGAGAAATTGGGATTCACACATTGGTATGTGATAATGGTGAATGAGCTCATCCTAGCCCATAAAGGTTAGTTTCAAATAAAATAATATCATGCTCCCTTTATGTAGCAGCCATTTCTGCTGCCATGATCTCTCAGTGACTGAAACTATACACACATTAATGCCATGATGTACTGGTAGCATATCTATGACCAGGAAAAATACTCACATCCACATAGTTGGCATTTATATAATCTCCATCACTCTTTCCATCTTTATCAGTGTGGGGTGAGAGCCTGACTCTACTGTGGTCATCTGAAATAAATGTAACCACACATGTAGTGTATTGAAATCATTCCTGCTTATGTTCAAGGAAACATACTGTAAATACATACAGTATACAATATTTATGTTTATGAATGCTGTGTACATAAGCTTCGTTATTTGTGGTGCTTTCAGTTTCACATACAGGCTAAAATGTTGATATATCGGTTCTTGCTCTTGTTATCTGGGTGAATGGAGCTGTCCATTGTGGCTCCCAGATCCACAGTGCATGACTGAATCTCCTACAAATAGACACACACATACCCACACTGTAACACACTCTAATCCACTACATGCCTTCTGTGTCATTGTGAAACAAAACCATGGTTGCTGTCAATTCTGAAATAGGTACAAATCAGTCAGTGTGTAAAGCAAACAACCAAACAACACATGCTAGAGCGAAATCAAATACAATCAGATCAAATCAAAAAGGAGATGTGGCTTACCTCAAAATACGCTTTTAATATCTAATCAGGAGAGTGAGAATGCACAAAGCACAGCAATGAAATTCCATGACACGCAGTGCACAAATACATAGCAAACAATATAGCACAAAAGCACAAGCAGAACACTTTCATAGCATGCCTCATGCACTGTATGGGTCTGTGCTGGTGGAAAGCCAGTTCCAAAGTGTTGGCAATGTCCTTAATATCAATACAATTGTATTCAATATAGTTGCATGTTAATACTGTAGATTACTTAAAAAATCTCAGCTAAGGTCTTTTTTAATAATAATGTCATGTTAATGTTAATTACACTGGACAAACAAAGGAATACACATCTAAACCTCATTTAAAAGTTTTGAGAGTGAGATAGTAAGGACACTTTCTTTAATTTGTCACTTATATGTACTGTACAATTATGCATTATTACCACAGTACATGACTTTAATTAATAAAAATAATTAAAAAGTAATACTACAGGTTTATTATGGTCAAGAACAGGTAGTACACTGATGTAGTGTACTGTATTTTGATTAAATAAAAGTCTGACAGTGAACAGTTACTGAAAGTAACTAATGAAATAGACTATTAAGCCTTTAAAATCTCATATATTTCAAATACATCTAAGCCTACCTGAACCAATATAATTATCTAAATATGGGCAAGCGAATACAACTCAAGAGTGGGGGTGGTTATACTTTAACAATGTTTGATGCTAATTAAGCTTTCAATGTGAACTAGTGTATTTTGTGTGCATCTGAGTGGAATACTGGAATAAGAGTCACCAGCAAACAAACAATTCTGTGACTTAATTATTCTTTTGAAAAAGTTGCCTGCATTAAAGTTCATACATGACTGAACAGGGCAGGCCATGTGGGCATGAATTAACTCAAACGGTTAAAGTAAGTGTGCATATATGTGTGCGTGCATGCGCGTACTGTATGTGTGTTTACTACACATCTTCACCACCAGTGAAATTAGCGGAAAATCATGTTCTATTAATCAAAACACTGATCTGCTGTTGAAACATAAATAGAAATTTATGAGAGCGATCTACAAATCCAAATTAAAGAATCATTTAAACCATTCACACATACAGGAAACTGAGGGAGGAATTTTGTTTGTGTGTGACATCGAAGATGACAGATACAGTAACACACCTCAAACTCTCTGCTGAAGGACTTTGTGTCATGAAGTTCTTTAACATGTTGAACAAATTCCTCCACTGAAAGTGCTTCATGCTCATCTGGGGAAATATATAAGTATTATTACCAGTAAATTGTCTTTATTGCTGGTGTAAAGGGTGAGTGCAGCAAGAAGTACCTGTGAGACTAAGCATAGGAGGAGAGGAGGATATGACCCGAGGAGAGGTGTTGTCATCAATGTAGAAATGAGCAGTCTGAAAGCACATCCTTTGGAGAAAATAGTAAACCAAATGAAAAGCATTAACCACGATGAGTCAAAACACTTCATAAGCAAACACACAGTGCACAAAAATGCATATAGGAAAAGCATTACATCTTACGATAAGATGTGGATAATCAAAATACATTCATGAGCCAGGCTTTAGATTTGTATTACATGTTATTCTTGCTTTTGGCAACATGGCAATAGACACAGATTTAAGAGCAAACTGAAAATTATCCTTTACCAATAAGTGTTAAGAAAGGCTACAAGTAAAAACGAAACACAAGAAAATACAGCATGTGGGTGGTTCCTATTTGGAATTCTATAGCAGTTTTAGCTTCTACAATTGTTCAGTTAAATGTGATGAAAAAATTATAATGGCAAGAAGCATGTTTTTTTTTTAAAGACTTTCAGCTGTCTCCTTATGTTTGAAGAAGAATTACACGTTTAAATGAGAAAACGATGTTCAATCTAATCTTTAACAGACTCACAACCATTCAACAGATATTCTGATTAACTTGGACATTACTGTTCATAATAGCAACTTCTTGAAAGGGATTAGACCAAGACAACACAACGTCTGCCCGGATTTGATGTCCTCTGTGATTGCCTCAAGTGTGCATCTGTCCATAACACAAATGAACACCATGTAAGTGCAGAGGAATAAGTGGAACATACCACACACTGCTCAATTCTACCACCCACTGGGCCAACAGGACACACACACTTCAGGCCTTCTTAGACATGATCATCACAGGCCCTTTCTTCAGCACAGAGCCACAAACAACAGATCAGCATCTTGGAGATTTAATCACCGGCTACAAGATTAGCGCCTTAATCTCACCCAGTCTCCATGATGTAATAAAGCAAGTCAAACACAAACAATCTGATGACGACTCTAAAGCTCCAACAGGAAAGGAAGTGTACAATCTCATGCAATTGAACTGTTTATACAGCAAAACCATGTACTTGATGGGATTGTAAAAAAAACTGCTTGTTTCACAGTGGAAACAGAATAGAGAGAAAGATTTAGATTTAGGATTGTTTTTTGTCAAATGTCTCAAGCAAAAACATCATCACCAGTTCACTAGATCAGTACAGTGCCAGGCATATGACAAACAACAGACAGCCATGTGTAAAAGTTAGCACCCCCTTCTTTTAATTTAATCTGTTCTGGGGAAAGATCTGAGTCTTACTATTAGGCAAATAAAATATCAGACAAACAATAAATGGAATTTTTTATTGTGCCATTATTTATTTAACTAAAATGAACAAAAAAAAAAAAGTAAACAAAAACAACAATAAAAACATATGGGCAAGACTGAGTACCTCCATGATTCAATAGCTTGTAGATCAACCTTTAGCAACAATAGCTTAAAGAAATTGTTTCCTGTATAACTTTTTCAATCTCTCACATCATTTTAGCACATACTGCTTTACAAGATTGCTTCAGCTCTTTGAGGTTTTTGGACATTCACTTATGCACAGCTCTCTTGAACTCCCTCCACAGCATCTGAATTGGTTTGAGGTCTGGACTTTGACTAGGCCATTCCAAAACCTTGATTCTTTTATTTTTCATCCATTCGGATGTAGATGTACTGGTGTGCTTCTGATCAATGTCCTGTTGACCCAATGACCCAAATTCGTCCAAGCTTTAACTGTCAGACAGATGGCCTCACATTTGCCTCTAGAATACTCTGGTATACAGATGAGTTCATCGTCGACTTAATGACTGCAAGGTCGCCAGGTCCTGTGGCTGAAAAAACGAGCCTGATTCATTACCCCTCCACCGCTGTGCTTGACAGTGGGTATGAGGTATTTCTGCTGAAATGCTGTTGTTTTTTTGCTAAACATAGCGCTGGTCATTAAGGCCAAACAACTCCACTTTGGTCTCAGTCTTGTGGTTTGTTCAGATTCAGGTTTGCCATCCTCAGTCATGCTTCCATGTTCTTTTTAGACTGAAGAGGCATTCTAATGGGCAACTCTTCCAAACAAAAGATTGGCAATTGTCTTGACTGCTTTAAATTTGTGAATAAACTCTTTCAGTTTCCCAATTTTTGGAAATATAACCCTTTCCAGATTGACGTGCACCAACAATTGCATCTCTAAAACCATTGCTCATGTCTTTTCCTCTTGTCATTGTGTTACACTATGTTCTCCAGATGATTCTTCTCCTAAATTCTCCAGATCAGCAAAATGCCTAAACTTCAGATTTTATAAAGGTCTATGCACTGCAGATGATAAAGTGCAAATAATTAGCATCACCTGGGTGTAACTTACCCTCCTAAATCCTGTGAGAGCAGTTTGGGGTACTGTAGTATTGCATGCATGTTTGTTTGTTTTTGGCTTAATTTTTAAAGTTTTTGTAAATTTTTTGTTAAAACGTTACAAACGTGTATCTGTTGTTCATCTGAGGTTGTACTGTATTTGTCTAAAACTAACACCTACTATGATCAAGATTCAAGATTCAAGATTCTTTATTTGTCACATGCATAGTTATACAAGTACAACACGCAGTGAAATGGATCAGATGGTTTGTATTATGCTTTTACATAAAACTAACTTTTGAACATGCGTGTACTGTATGTGTATGGCATAACATTTGACATACAATATACAGTGGAGATTAGAGAACATCCTACAGTTTCCTACATTTTAAGGTCTTCTTATTCCTATTTGAAATTGTCTAAACATGAGTAAAAGAGCTGACTTTTAAACATATTTCATGAGTTATATATATTTTGAAGCGGAGAATAACACTTTCAGTTATTGGCGTTTATCTGGCACCTGGTGCTAATTTCTTTAGTTATCTGACAAACCCTATTTAACTGGCAGCCTAACTTTCTAAATTTTACAGACTTTTTCTGCTGACTGTTATAAAGTGACTAAAACTCTCTCACAGCAGGTTGTCCTGATGAAGGCCAAAGGGATGACCCTTTCAGCCATAGCAAGAGAAGTTGGTGTTTCAAAATCTGTGATTCTAGAATATTGCATTGTTACACACATTGTTACTTCACAAACTCATTCCAGTCCCCAAAAAAGGCTAGTCGTCCACAAAAGACAAATGCAAGAGAGGACAGGATAATGGGGAGAATCTCAATAGCAATCGGTTCAACACTGCAGCTGGGATTGCTCACCAGTTCAGCGCTGAACAGCGTAAGGATCTGTCTCATCATACAGTGTCTCGACCTTTAAGAGAATTTGAACTGAAAGCCCACTCTGCAGTGAACAAAGCTCTCATTAGCAGAATGAATCAAAAGGCTAGACTAACATTTGCTGAGGAGCATGTTGTGTATACTGAGAAGAACAGGTCCAAAGTTCACTTCAGTGATGAAAGCAATTTATTTGGGTCTGATGGTAAACATTATGTTCATCGACAAACTGGAGAAGGACTGAACCCAAAGTGTGTTAAGAAGTCAGTTAAAAGTTAGGGGGAAGCGTCATGGTTTGGGGGATGTTTTCTGCAGCAGGAATGAATGCAAATGTTTATCAGACGGTTCTTCTACAACATGCGCTTCCTTCCCTGCATTCATCACCTATCATCAGCAGAGGTGTCAAGTAACGAAGTACAAATACTTCGTTACCTTACTTAAGTAGAAATTTGGGGTATCTATACTTTACTGGAGTAATTATTTTTCAGCCGACTTTTTACTTCTACTCCTTACATTTTTAAGCAATTATCTGTACTTTCTACTCCTTACATTTTAAAAATAGCCTCGTTACTCAATTTTTATGATCAGAACGCGCAAACCCGCCCCCACCCCCCCGGTCGCATGATAAGAACGCGCACAAGGCCCCCCCGGTCGCATGATAAGAACATGCACAACGCACCCCCCCCCCTCGCATGATCAGAAAGCGAGATCTTAATGCTTTTGTCGCCCCTCACGGTACTTTTACTTTTATACTTTAAGTAGTTTTGAAACCAGTACTTTTAAACTTTTACTTAAGTAAAATGCTTGGGTTGATACTTCAACTTCTAAAGAAGTATTTTTGAACCCTAGTATCTATACTTCTACTCAAGTAATGAATGTGAATACTTTTGACACCACTGATCATCAGCCAGCAATTTTCATGCATAACAATGCCCATGTCACACAGAAAAAAGGCAAAGCACTTCTGTGAAGGTGAAAACATTGAAATAATGAATTGGCCAGCCCTGAGTCATGATCTAAACCCTATAGAAAAACCTCTGGAAATTTCTTGGCGACAAAGTTATGGCCAAAAACCCACTACAGTCACCAAACTGTGGAAGAGACTGGAAGAACAGTGGACCAACATCACACCAGAGCAGTGTGAGACACTAGTAATGTCCTGTGACTGTAGATATGCTGAAATCATTCAGTGCAAGGACTGATACACTTCCTATTGCTGACTGTTATAACCTTCAGAAATTTTAGTTGTAATCTTTCTGTGCTTTCTACACTTCACTGCTGTTCTCTAATTTTGATCATTGTGTTTTCTAGGTTTTTTGAAGTGCCTTGGTTATTTTGTAAAACACTTTTAGCATGCTATAGCCACAACAAAAATTCCTTTAAATGTTGAACTAAAAGTGGAACCTTTTTTTAAATCAAATGTTCATAAATTGTTCTCAAATTTTGATCTCCACTTATGTGCTGTATTTTTTCATATACAGCACATAATAGAATGCATAATAAGCCATAAATCCCATATATAAAATTCACCTCCAGTAGATGAGAATGCCAATTAGTACGATGAGGCAGAGGCAGGTGAGGGTCGACACTACAACCAGAGGAACCACAGCTTTCGTCTGATGCTCCACGCTGGACACCAGTCCCACCCAAGACTCATGACTACTGTTACTGGCATCTACAAAAAAGAAAAGATGAACCTGATATGACTTAATGAATCATGATTTAATTCAATGCATTAAAACACAAACGTTTTTATTATTATACCAGGCAAGTGATTCAAGGCATTCATTAAAGATAAACTCAAAGAACTATTTTAAATAGGTGCTAGACCATGAAGCATGCAATTAGGTATCTGCTATATATAAGAAGAACAAACCAAGATACAAAACTTACCTTGTAGGTTTTTTTAATATATAAAATAAGCTATTTATAAAAGAACCTATTTCACAGTTGTATATTGTATAGTAGTCTGGACATTAAATTATATTGAAAAAAAAGATAACAGATTTTTTGAATTTGGTTATGGTGATCATGATTAAACATCATGGTAAATAATGATCAAGTTGATGAAGTATGAACTTCGCTAAAGTGTGAAAATTTCAATTGAATTAATGCTAAGAACACTGAGATTATTAGTAATCACATTAGTTATTAGTTCCTACATGTTGACCAGACTAGAGTTAATGTCCCAGAATATTACATTCCTCATAAATCCTTTCATTATATGTATTATTCCATCATCATCATAATTATTCCTATTACCTTGTAGAATATTATTACTATTATTTCACTGGTAAAATTCTGCATTAATAATCTAGTTCACAGAGGTAGACGTGAGACATTTGTAAGGTTATACAAGAAACAATAAGACATTAGAACCTAACCCTGACCTACAATGTGCTGTATCCCCTCTATACAACATAGGCTGTAGCCTATGGATGTGTCAGATTAGTACTTCTACTGCTCTCTACTGGACAAAAACGGACATGGCTTGTGCATTTACCAGCAGGGTTCAATCATAATAAATAGAAATGGATGTTCTGTCCAGAAAAAGTCCTGGCCAAAACATAGTAGCTAAAATAATAAGAAAACGTTCAAAGATTAAGATTAGGATTTTGCTAAAAAGCTGGAGAACTATTAGTTTAAGCATTTAAGATCCTAAATGTATTTCAAATGTCATCATAATTGTTTTTGACAAAGACATATTGAAGGTCATGCTTGGAGCTATAATGGAGGAAAAGCACACAAAGGCAAAACAAAACAAAGTGAGTTAGGGATTTACATAAGCAATGTGATGATGGTTGTGGGACTGTCAGACTGAGATGTCAGTTATGGCTCGTTCTTTCACCATCAGTACAACAAAACAAGTCAGTATATGTGGTGCTGTTAGTTATAAAAATGCTAACAAAACCTCCAAACCATACCTGACCTGGAGATTTGTACTTTGTACTGCAGGCTGGAAAGTTTGTGGCAAAATATTTGGTATTTTACCAACTATATATATATTTTTTCTTTTTTCTTTTCTTTTTTTCCTGTGCTAAATAATGTTGATTCTGCTAGTGGTTCTAATCCAGTGGAGCCCTTTGAGAGTTGATGAGCAGATGGCAGTATTTTTACCTTCCACTGGTTCTTCCTTTGTGTCTCTGGCAGCATGCTTTGGGATACTGAAATCAGAGGATGTCTCGTTATCTGTGAGGCTCTCTCCTGATCCGCTGTTTTCTTCCTCCACACCCCCTTGAGCCAAGGTTGGGCTGGGGAGAAGGGTGGTGCTTAAGGTGGTAGCCTCTTTCTCTGTCAAATTCTCACTCTCAAAATAAAAGGATGAAGAGTGTTCCTCTAACTCCAGCTCCTCTGCTAATGTTTCAGTGGAGAATACACCGGGTATGGAAGGGACAGAACTCCCATCTCCTGAAGCTGATCCCTCTCCTGAAGCTGAGGCACTACTGTCCAGAGATCCATCGGCCGAGTGTGCGAATGAGGTATCCCCTGGGTCTGATGTTGGCAACACTGTGGGGTGCTCCAATGGGGCAGAGCCTCCAGGGACCTGGGAACTTTCACCACTTGTAAAGCTGTTGATGTTGGCTGTAACAGAAAATCGCAGTTCACTAGAAGGATCAATTGGGGAAGATGGGTTCCAGGTTGTTGCACTGAACCCATCAGCTGCAACAGTGAAGAAAGACTGAAATGAATGATCCTCTACTGCACTAGACATGTCACTTATTGATGAGGAAGGCATTAGGTATAAGGAGGATGAATACATAGAACTTGAAATATGTGATGAGATGCAAGGGCCATCACCAACAGAGTGAGGTTTCACAGAAAGATCTTCCCACTCCATCACACTATCTGAGACAGAGGAAGTAAAGAAAGAAGAGAGGTCAGTAGAGAAAACACCTGATGGCTGAAGAGATGGAGAGACAGTGCTAAGTGACTTGGAGGTGTGAGAGATATCCAGCTTTAAGTTTAACAGAGAAACCTCAAAGTCAGTCAAGTCAGGTACTGCTTGAAGCTGAAGAGTACTGTTACAGAGGGTGGCACCTGAAGCTGACCCAGACAACATGTCACCATCATCACCATCATCACCACTAGAGACAGTTTCTGCATCCCAATAAGACACCGAGCTGGAGGGAGAGCGGGACAGTGCAGGGTAGGACAGGAAGTGGGTGACAGACAGTGTAGAATACAAGATGTCCCAGTCTGGGGTGGACTCAGACGCAGACAACATAGAGCTATAAGGGAGGGACACAGGAATAGCATGCAGGCAGTGCTGGGACTCACACACAGAGGTCTCAGTGGGAGAGCTCTCACCATTGAAATCAGGTGAGAGAACACTACCGGAGGCTGTGGTGATCGTGGGGAGAGGCACAGTGGGAGTCGCAGTTTGCACTTGGGCCTCTGTGGGGAGGATGGAAGATACTGTATCTGTAGCAGTCCTAGAGCTCTCCCCATAGCCATGTGAGTCAGTGACGTTCCCCTCCTTAACCACTGAGGTTGCTGTAGTTTCTGTGTCAAGTGGACTGATTTCTATTCTATGACCCTCAGAGCTGTCATTGACAGTGTTATCTTCTGAGACCACCGTTGGTGCTATGATGCTGTAATCTGTTTCAGATGTGAGTAAATCTGTGATAAAATTAGTTTCAGGGGTCATGGAGGTAGACTGGGCAGGGTGTTTTTCTAGAATGTCTTGGTAATGGTAGTCATCAGTTGTTGGGGTTGTTTTAATATCAAAGACTGGAGGAACAGGCTGTTCTGGTGTTGTGAACTTGAACGTATTAAGAGGGGTATAATGGGTAGTCTGTTTAACTGTAATGCCCTGGTGATGGTTTTCAGTGGATGCTGGAGTGGTTTTAGTATCGATGACTGGAGAAACAGGCTGTTTTGGTTTAGAAAAGCTAACAGTAGTCAACACACTGGCCAGGGTGGTAGGGGTCATGGTGGTAGGTTGGGAAGTGTGTTTTACAAAAATGCCCTGATAATCATTTTCATTAGACATTTTTTCGTCTGATAATGGAGGGACATGGCGCTCAGTTGAGGTAAATCTAGGGTGACTTGTAGTGGTTTGCACTGGATGGAGTGCCTGTTTTAAGTCAGGCTGGACCCACAAGGGGGTGCTCAAAAAGTCCTCCTAAGAAAGAGAGAAAAAAATGGTGAGGTCTTTAGCAGAGTCTTATATTAGGCTACTGCTCCTTATTTATCGATGTGGATTACTGCCATTTCTCTTATTATGCAACTTTTTTAGTTACCTCTTCATCGATTTCAAAGGGATCAGGGTCAGGGTCTGTTTCTAAAAAAAAAATCAAAAGTAAAATAAATGTTTCAATACTGTATAGTTGTAAATTTACATCACCTCAACCTACAAATGTGAAGTGACTGTGTATAAAGGAGGGCTGTACCAAAATTAATGCAAAAGTGGGCATAACTTTTTATTAACTGACACACATCATTCAAATTACATATGTTGGTAAACTAACTCTTCCACTATACAAAGATACCACTCAACATAGTCCCCATCACAAGTGATGCATTTTCACCATTGTTAAACCTACTATTTGAAAAAAAAAAAAAAAAAAAAAAAGAATCGTGTGTACTGTTGTAACATCTTTCATTTCATTAATTGAATTGATGGTCTCTCACTCTATGGTTTGTCTTCAACACCGGTTTCCGCTTTTTTAACTGTCTTCTGTGTACATTGCTCTTGTCAATGGTGTCATCTTTATACACATTCTTTAGTCACACATCCTGCACTCCTTCTTCATCAAGAACTCAATGACGGAAGAACAGAAACTATAGAGGAAGAGTTACTATGCTGTACCAACATGTGCAATTTGAATGATTTCACTCAGTTTTTTAAAAACGTTATATCCATTTTTGCATTACTTTTTGTATAGCCCGTGTATTTTGACTATGAATATGGACAACCATTTGTTGTGTAAAACAAGCAATAAAATAGAACTTTAACTTTCAACTTTTTTTCTTTGATCTTTGGAATAAAAGGCATAATTATAATTAGATGGCTCTTTTTTGGTCAATTAATCACAAAACTTATACTATGTTCATGGCTAATATCAGCCTTATATATCTGGATGTAGAAGCTTGCATGCTCATAGTTTTAGAGCATAGCCTTCTCCACCCTATACCCCAAATACTTTTTCCTTAACTAGACTTTGATGTCTAGAATAACTTAATAAACTATAGTTTAAAATAATAAAAAAATATCTGTACAAAATCATTGAAAAGAAATCACATTATAGGTCAGATACCCGGTCTATAATGACCATACTATGAAACAAATTAAACCATCTCATATAGCAGGGAAATGGTTCACTTCTATCGCTCAGCTTACCTTATGAATAGGAGCAACTAACAAAATTATTTCAGCATTTGTTATTATTTAAACACCAGAATTACCGGTGAAGTCATTGTGTACTGAATATGTATCTAATACTAAAAGACAAGGATGAATTAATGGATGCTCAGATAAGCATTTACATACAAAGCATTTGTAACAAAGTATTACATTCACAGTAAAGTGCACAGTTTGGCAAAATGAGAACACACTCATCCATAGACACACCCACAGAAATATAAAAAAAATTTTATGCAATACCGATTAGTTTATTATAAACAGAGGTGATACAGATTCTGAACATTTCAATGTACTGACAAAAATTGTTGTGGTATTGATAAACCATAAACCATTGGAGGAATAGAAAACCACAAAAGGGATTCAGTAAAAAAAAAAAAAAAAGAAGAAACACAGCATACCATGCACAGCCTAGTGAGGGTATGCACATAAAATACACAGGTTAAAAAGAACTCAGAAAAGGGTAACGCTGTACAATATATTTAAAATGAATGCAAAGTTTTATCTAGTAGAAAAAAAAAATTACAGTAATCAGCAAAGGACCATTAAAAATATAAAAACAACAACAACAACAAAATCAGCACCAACTGCCATGCAAGTCTAAACAAGCCTATGGCTTTTTAAAATTACTGACAGTTTATATTGAACATGTTCAATAATTGTGCATTTAAATTGTCATACTAAAGAACAAGTGCAATTTAATGTGAAAAAAGTGCATGTTTTCTCAAATTGTTATGTCTGGGAATCAAACTGGGTTCAGTTAGATTAATCTTAAAAATACTCCAGATAATTATTTAATCCCACTGTAATCTGGAGACATAGGAAGAATTACTGATGTAATCTGTACTTCAAGTTAATATTTTGTGCCAAATGAAAAAGTTTGTACATCATAAACTAAAAGAAAAAGAAAAAAACACATTTACCATATTTATTTATTCATCTTTAGTAAGTGCTTTCTTCTGGTCAGTGTTTAAGCTACTGTTTAAAGTACAAATTAGGCTATATTTTGGGAAATACAACCAAGTTAGTATGTTAGGAAAATTCACATTCAGCTGGGACCCAAAATAATGACTGTCAAAGTCAGACAAAAGTGGTATTACAAATAGTTTGAGCATGTGGTTAAATCAATAAGGTGATTGTCATTTAAAACATGAAACTTTAAATGTGAAGTAGCATAAATTTTATTATGGTCTCCTATCCAATAACCCAATATCATAAAAGAAGTGCATGACAAAACATGAAACTATAGTGTGGAGCATCAGCACACATCTGTGGTGTTCGTTACTTTTGAAAATACTATAATATGTTCACTCTTAATAGAGATAAGAGTAAGTGGCGTGCATTCTCTTACCAGGGTCAACCACGGGTATGTCCACTATCAGCTGATCACTCTGCCGCCCATACAGACCATTAGTGCACACAGCCACCACCTGCACCACGTAGCTGGTGTTGGCCTCCAGGTCCTGGATGATGGCTCCCTGTGAGAAAAACAAAGCCAACAATACAGCATGTCCATCTGTAGTCTTCATACATAGAAAAGAATGCTTAAAAACCACTGAAAGTAAGTTTATATTCAATATTTTAGACAATAGTGAAAATTTGGTCATATGACATATGCCAAACGCATGGGCACACCTGACCAACACACTCATTTGTGGTTGACACAAAATTGGAAGGCCACAATTAGATAAGATGTCTTTGTCTACCGTAGCATTGAGATTTCACTGGAACTAAGAAAATCCTCACAGTCATATTACAAAATCTAATGGAAAGCCTTCTCAGAACTCAGAAGAGCGGCAGTTATTAACAGCAACAGCAATTAAGACTATGCACTTTTCTTTTAAAAAAAAAGTAATTTTCTTTAATGTATAGTTTAATAATATAATATAGCTTGCTCAATTTACAGTTGAATTAGTTGAAATTAATTAGCATAGTGTAATGTACAGTACCACATCCTGGTCTCCATCAGTAAGGTACTCCAGCATAGGTGGATCGTCTCTTTGTGCCAGCCAGTAGGTGACTGAGTATTTCTCTATATTTGCATCATACACAGCCCGTGGCCTCTCCCACATCACTAGCAGACCTGTGTAGTTGTGTGGGTATGCCTGCACATTCTCTGGCTCTGAGCTACAAACTGCAAAAGAAAAGCACACACACACACACACACACTCTCAGCAACCATATTTTGAAATAGTCTATAAAAGCAATATTATGTAGAATTGTTTTGGCCTAGCTACTATGTTTTCTATGGATGTTTATCAAAAATAACATGGGTCTCGGGCTAATACACTATTGATAAATTATTTTTCACTACGTATTTCATTTGAAAATAATGTCAGTTTAACAGATGCATGCAAACAGAAGGTGTTTTTCTTTTTTTTTTACAATCATTTCTCTCGTTCACACACTGTTGATCCTAGCACATGGTGACCTTAGCGTGGAAGGCATTCTTCACCATCTGTGCTCAGCATCTGAGACTAAACACCTCACAAAAAAAGCACTCAACTACTGATAGGAACAGATTAAAGCAGTTTAGCCCGTTATACCGACTGCACAAACTAAAATGGTAATTTTATTCGTGTTTTTATAGAAAATTCAACAAGCTTCTGAGCACACTGTAATCTAATAACTCATTCGCTCAATCAAGCCTTGCAAAATTTGGAAAGCACTAACTGCTCCATTTGAACACCAGAGGGCAGAAGGGGGCCACACAATAGATCACTATCTGATTGACTGTTATTACAAGGCTATCTTAAGAAGATTCAACATTTTTACACTAAAATGAATTTGTCATTGGTAACTTAAATTTCAGAAAACTGCAACAACAAATGCAATCTAAATAAAATAAAAAAAACTCTCACTGTATCATAAAAGCATGATTTAACAGCCTAGTAATCTATCTATCTATCTATCTATCTATCTATCTATCTATCTATTAATAATGATAAAATCTTGGCAAAAATGGGGTCTGGATGATTCAAACTCCCATCAATAATGAGAGGATGGTAGACCTACACAGACATACTGTAAAGGGCAAACTCAGACACAGTTACCTGGCAACACAAAAGTCTGCTGACTTTCTGAGAGACAAACACACAAAAAGATGTTAAAGAATAGCAGACCCCATTACAGAGAGAGTGGGAAATGGTGAGTGCTGAGTTTTGTCAAACTAATACAAATGAAAAGTGTGCATTAGAAGAGAGAGGATAGAATGTGTCCATAATTAGGTCTGTGTACATTACATCATCAAAATTAGAACATCTTAACTTTAATGATTACGGATTACAGGCCCTGAAAATCAAACATGGAGTATTTCAAATATTTTAATATTTTCTAAGATCAATCAAAAAAAGATTTAAAATACAGAAATGTCCAGCTTCTGCAATGTCTGTTCATTAGCATGGCATAGTGGCGATCAGCCTGTGGCACTGCTGAGGTGTTACTGAAGACCAGGTTGCTTTAATATCAGCCTTCAGCTCATCTGTACTGTTGAGTTGGACGTTTATTATTTTCCTCTTGAAACTAGCCCATGTCAAGTGAGTTGGCTGGCCAATCAAGCAGAGTAATATGGTTCAGCAAACCAGTTAGTGTCAGTTTTGGCACTGTGGAAAAGAAAATCGATAAAGGTTGTCGGCAGACAAAAGCATGAAGTGCTCTAAAATCTCTTGTTCCATTGACTTTGGACTTGACACAGTGGACTGAGTCCAGAAAATGACTGGCAGCCCAAATCACCACAGACTGTGAAAACTTCACACCAGATGTTTCATCAACTTAGATTCGGATGCTGTCTCTGATTCAAGAGTAGTTCGATACTAGGAATGTGACAGTTGCAGCCCATTTCCTGAAGATGTCTGTGATGTCTCCTGATGGCCTGACGAAGCTCGCTCAGGTTCTTGAATTGGCTTTGTTTGACAATCTTTCTGCCTGCAGTCTTCTTGGTTGCTTGTGCACCTTTTTTCACCATACTTTTCCATTCCAGCCAACTTTCCAATAATATGATTCGATACAGCACTCTAGGAACCGCCACTTAGCAATTACGTTCTATGGCTCCTCCTTGTGTAGGGTGTCAATCAGTGGTGGCTTGTGCAAAATGTTTTGAGGAGGGGCGTAAACAAAATTTAAATTTAACTTTTAATAATCACCAAACAATCTGCTGGCCGTTATAGTTATAGTTTATAGACCGTTATAGAGACTAATAAGACTCATTGAACATGGTCCACATGAGCCCAAATATTAAAAACAATATTGATTCGCTAAGAACAAAAGTGGGAGGGTTCGGGGCGCCCCAAGCATGATTTAAAAAAATCCAATTAGAGCTCAGTCTCAAATTACATTTGAGACACTCGTTTGTCCGGCGGCCCGCGTACATGAACACAAATGAACGTAATACAGTAATAATTTCATTATTAAAATAAATAATTATTATGTCAAAAAATTACATGTTAAAGTAGCATTCTTCTCTGTCTAACTTTAATGGGGCCAGCGGCCCTTATTGACCGGCCACCACTGGTGTCAATAATTGTCTTTTAGACTGTCAAATCAGAAATCTTACCCATTCATGTATTGAACTAGACTGAAAGATACATTGTGTTTATACAATATATTTCTGATTTTCATGGGCTATAGGCCTTAATCATCAAAATAAAAAATAAAAAAACATGAAGATTTTAATTGACATGTAGTGAATCTAGAATATATGAGTTTCACATTTTGAATGAAATTACAAAAATGCTGTATTATAATTTATTTTAGATGCATTGTTCACTCTAATGCTTATATAAAAAAGAGCAAATTCTCTTGCTAACGCATTAAACTTGTTTTTGTCATTAAGACTGTGAATAACAAGTACATCTACATGAGAGAAATCATACATGATGTCTGAAAGTAGAGCTACAACTCCATGTTCATCATGTGCAAGATAAAACAAACTATTTTCTTGTGAAATTCACCTTTTAAAAAAGACATCTAAATCATATCACTGTCAAGTTAATAAAGGTTCCTGTTCTGTGGAAACTGGGAACAGACAATGGACTATCAACAAAATCAAATTAAGAACTGATTATTTCATTGAGGTTAATAGGACACTATTCCTAAGTGTATGAACTATACTAGAGTATTAGCAACTGTATTCAGTCATCCAGTGAAGAGTTTTCAGTAAAAATACAATTACAACCAAGAATAATTACACAATAGCATCATTACATCTCATAAAACATTGCATTTCAACACTCATTTTAATACCCTCATTCACTCAAAGTGTAACATATAAAGGAACATCACAAAGGCCATACTAGACAAATATCTGCTTGTAAATAGGTCAGACTTCATTCTATTCAAGGACAAAAGCTATAATTAACTGCACTTGGTTTGATATAATGCACTCAAAATAGGAGCCATCATTAACTGCACTTAATATAATTTTTTTTATCAGAATTTTCAAAGAAACATTCTGCTTTTTCATCCCTTTTTAAGTTTTTTTTTTTTCAAAGCTTAGACTTACATGTAATACTGCCACTGAGTATGTGTCAGTGTGTGTGTGGGTGGGCATACATACTGGGTGTGAGGATCTCTTCAGTGCCGGTGTATGAAGAATAGACCTGGCCCATGAACTGAGACTGATGCTCTCTGTAGTTATTCTGCAGGTAGTCCATCAGCATCACATATCCAGCCTGCTGCATGGTCATCACCTCACAGAACATCTCCAACTGCAACGGCACAGCAGCACACAAACATTCAGAGTATGCACTCAAGTACGGTATATGGCAAAAGAATGAACGATAAAGAGACAAGGCAATCTGTTATCAAATGTCATTAATGTCCATACAGGTTCCCCATGATACATGACAGATGAACATAACTTTCTATTGCTGTTGGTGAACCACAAAATACCTGAACATTAAATTTTTTATCTTTGTTAGCTCACAAGAAAAATCTTCAGGTAATACAAAACTGGTGTTAAAATAATAACACTGTTGTTACTTTATAATTATTTTTCAAATATAAAAGATCCCTAAAAAACAAAGAATTAGTTTTTTCAAGTTTACATTTTTATATCCAGGAATATATTCCTAGCGATTACCATCTACCATAACTTGTTAAATACAATGATTTCTCAACAGCAGTAAAACAAAACACACTAACATCGCCGTGCTGTATTTTTGTAGAAGCTGAAATGCACAAGCCTGTTTGTTTGCTAGGACATGATCCTGCTAGACCTGACCTGCCTAAACTTTGATTTATTCTACATTCAACTGTAGTCAAACATCCAGTCTACAAGAGACTTGATGTTTTTAAGACAAAGTACATCATTGACTGCTATTATGTGTTGCTTTGAATAGGATGACCCACCTGTACTTACCTTCTTTCTTGCGAAAGCTTTCATGCCTTCAGTTTCGACTCATTCAGTAACGTCATGTGTCTACTTGTAAGTTACTTAAAGGAAACAGCCCGAGGTTTAAATGACACACAGCGGAAAGAAAGAGGTTTCATCTATTTACATCCTTTTGATCTTGGTAATCTTACCCTCACCCATTCCTATACATGGTAATGACAGTGTACTTTGGAACGTGAGACACAGTAATGTCACATTTCCAACTCATTTTTTTAAAGGCTCAAAGACATGAACTTTGGTTATAATGTTCATGTCAGAGTATCAGAGCCTACAACTTCAGACAAATGGAGAAATTTCAAAAGTTCTTCTATAAAGTCACAGCAACACAAATAAAACTGAAAAGATTGTGCGTCTGTGCATTCAAGATATTTGCGAAAAACAATACTTTGGGGGGGGGGCTAATATTAGTAATATCAACCAACATCATGATGTTTTTTATCAAGATTGAAATATTTGTCTGGCAAAATTCAAAAGATTCCATTGTCATTTTTTTCAAAGGTGCTTATGAGTGTGCAATTAAATTCTACACAAAGTTACGAGCACATCTATTATGGTATATATTGTTATACACTTTGAAGCGGCACAGGAATGTCAAACAATATAAAGGTTGCCTTGGTGTAGTATAGTGATGCCTTTATACCTGTGCTTCAGATATTGCCACTGTGTTTTTAAAGATAATCCACTCCACAGTCTCATGGCAAGGAGGAGATGTGAGTGACCCATTGTAGATGAAGTACTTCTCCGTGGAGTTGGGCAAGAGGCCTTGTAGGATGAACGGCGACACATCACTACTCTTTCCTGAAGAAAAGAAGTCACATAATAGATCCTTTTTCAACTACATATAATTCAAAGTGTGGTTGTGTTTGACAAGTAGAAGACGAGTGTCTAGTTAAAAATATTAACATTGAATAAAAATGTACATACCATATCTGCTGACACTGTTGACAGCATCAATTATGGCTTCATAGTTTTCATTATCTTCGACACTTGCCTGTGAGATTTCATAAGTGCAACTATTGACATAAGATGTTTCTTAAAACACCATGGAACAAAAAACTACATGCACTAAAGAAAAGGCAGGTATGTAGATCTCTTTGGGATATGCGGTATTGTGTGCTATCTCTGAACCTTCCCCATGACCTTAAATTGCTGGGTGTAATTGCCCTAAGCAGCCCAAGGGTGGATTTAAAAGGTGAGTCATTGCACCTGGAAAATACTACACAATGCTTGAAATTACCAAATGAGTGTCTTGCATAAATGATATCAATAATATACTAACCATAATTAATGATGTCGATCATATGCTAACCAGCCATTACGTACACCGTTCTAGTACTGGGTTGGGCCACTTATGCCTTCAGAACTGCTTTAATTCCTCATGACATAGATTCAACAAGCAATTCTTAGAGATTTTTACATGATTTTGTCTATATTGACATAATAGACAGGTTTGTTGTCTGCTCATCCCCCTCCGCAACATCACAGATGCTCTATGGGATTGAGATCTTGTGACTATAGAGACCATTTGTGTAAAGTGAACTTATTGTCATGTCCATGTGTTAAGAAACCAGTTTGAGATTATTTTAGTTTTGCACATTATCCTGTGCTCATAAAAAGGAAGGGCATCGTTAGCAACAAGACCATGCTTAGTTAGTACTATGGGGTCAAGAAAACATCCCCCACACCATTACACCAACACCAGCCTAAACGGTTGATACAAGGCAGGATGGATCCATGCTTTCATATTTTTTATGTTCACGTTACTGCCACATGAATCGCTGATTAGTTATTTGTGTTAACGAGCAGGAGAACAGGTGTACCTAATGAAGTGGCTTGTGAGTGTATATTATAATACAGCTAATATAATGTAATATATAAGCTGTATTTGGAAAGTTGTTCATACCAAGAACTCCCCACAAAACCTGCTATTATGGAGATGTTCTGACCCAGTCATCTGACCCAACCCAGCACTTGTCAGTGTCACTCATATCCTTAGGTTTGCACAATTTTCCTGCTTCTAACACTTAAAAAGCTGGCAGTAGATGGTTAACAGATCCCACCCCTTGACATATGACAGTATTAGATAATCAGTGTTATTCACTTCACCTGTCAGTGGTTTTAATTTTATGACTTATTGCTGTATACAACAAAGGAAATTACAAATTAAAAACCTATCATTCAGACCTGATGGAGTCTTAACATGTACACACAAGTATACTCCTTATCTTTAAAAACTCATCATCTAGTTTCTCCTCATAGAAAACCTGTTCATACAAGTCATGGATTCCAGCTAATGCACAACCACACAGTAAACAGAAGTCAGGACAGGAAAGATATCTTGAATAAATTAATAATAATGTTCTTATTCATATATTCTCATTTTATTATTGTGTAATTCCTTTTTTATGTATTTAAACAGATACATATTTTCTGTATGCCTCTAAAAATACAAAAAGGTATCTCTTTAATCTTAAAGAAAGGCAAGATTTTACTCTACAAATATCTATAGCTACTTGTGGAAGAGAATTAAACTGGGAATTAATTTAATAGCGGTGTAGTGGTTAGCACTGTCGCCTTGCACCTCCAGGGTCTGGGTTCGATTCCCCGGCCAGGCTCGATTCCCGTCTCTGTGTGCATGGAGTTTGCATGTTCTCCCCGTGCTTGGTGGGTTTCCTCCGGGTACTCCGGTTTCCTCCCACAGTCCAAAGATATGTAGGTTAGACTAATTGGCGTTCCTAAAATTGTCCGTAGTGTGTGATTGGGTGTGTGAGAGTGTGTATGTGTGTGTGCCCTGCGATGGATTGGCACCCTGTCCAGGGTGTACCCTGCCTAGTGCCCGAAGTCTCCTGGGATAGGCTCCAGGTCCCCTGCGACCCTGAACACAGGATTAAGCGGTATAGAAAATGAATGAATTAACTAATTAATTTAATAGCTAGGAATTCATACATCTACACTGTAAACCCGAATAAGTTGGCAAAACTCAAAAAAGTTACATCAAATTTTCTTATATAATGATGTTTCCAGTTTTAAGTAAATGGAACTATGAGTTTTTTAAGTTTGTTGTACTCATTCGTATTAATCGTTCTTTACTTTCATAATTGAGTAGCCTAACTCATACTATTTAATAGCAAGTATAATTTTTTTAGTTTTTGCAAATCAAATAAATTGTTGTTGGTCTTTCAGCTGCTGCTGGCAATTGGTGGCTACAACAGACAAGCCGGTCCGCACACAAGCTTGGCACAGGTTTTACGCCAGATGCCCTTTACCTGGGCTTGGGACAGGGACTTCATCCAGTTGTTGGGAATCGAACCTGGGCGAAACACCTACTGTACCACTGAGCCACCAGTGCCCTATTGCCCAGATGACATCAGACACAAAATCCCTGTTTTGTTGGAAAGTTGGTGGAACTTTAAGGTGACAGTTTCTGTTACTTAAATACTTACAGATACTAAAAATATAAAATTTGTTCAGCTAACTTGAAAAGTGTAATTTCTACAGACTCCTAAATATCAAAAAGTTCTCAATACTCATTAAGGTCTATTAATTTGAACTAATTGTAATTATTTAAGTTAACAGTACTCAATACGTTTAATTACTTTGAGCATTAGGGTTTACAGTGTAAAGAGAATTCACAGTTAAGTCTCAAACCACAAAATGAACACCTGTATAGTAAACCTGAATAACAGCATTACTATGTTGTAATAAAAACCATGTAGGGCAGTAGTATTTGGTTTAATAGGCAGACCAAGTATGTATGAAGAAATAGTTATCTTCTGCATTTCCTCAGTATAACAAAGAAAATGACAATTAAAAGACTATTGTGTACATCAACAGTACTGTTACAGTGTGTAAAAAAGCACTCTGTTGTAATTCCATGGACCGCTGCTGTGTTGAATGCTAGAAGACATGAAATCTACCTACTATCTAAAATACAATGTATAGAACAAAACTATCATGTCAAATCATTTCCTGTTGATGTATTCTATCTCAGACATAATGGTGGCTTAGTGGTCAGCACTGTCGCCTTGCACCTCCAGGTTGCAGGTTTGATTCCTGCCTCAGGTCACTTGCTGTAGATAAAAGGTTGCTAGTCCTGCCTAGGTTTCCTAATAAACTAAACAATAACGTAAACAATAACTTAATCTCTCAGCTGTTCACCAATAAAAATGCTAAAACTTCACCACACCTGAGTCCATTTCCTTATTATAGGTCAGATGATGTTTGTTTTGTTGATACTTTCACATTGTTTCACCCTTTATCTCCCCTTATTGGCTGCCAGATTTCATGTTGCTTTACTTCTTACATGAATAATGGTTGGGCATGATTGCATGATGACATCTGGCATATTTGAGTTGACATATGAATGGATAGTGTATACAGTACATACTGTACATACATTATTAGCATACAAATTTCCTGCCAGTCTGCACCTGAAATGCTGTGAACTACTATTATAGGCTTGCCAGTGTGATTTAGAGTAGCTCAGGAATATCAAAATTGAAAGTAGTCTAGACAAAACATATTCTGTAGCTTTATTAACAGACATAGAACAAAAGTACTCACCTCAAACAATACAGCAAGCGCAGTAATATGTCCTCCAGATGTCAGGGCATCATCTATAGTTTGATAATGATGAGCTTCATAACAATATATCTGCATCTGTATACATATGGGTACTCTTATCATTCTTCAGTCCACACAAAGTCAATCATCTAAAGCTTACAGACTATTACATAATCTACAGAGCATGATAGCAAGTCCCTTCATATAGTCATTTTAGAAAATTATGGTGGATCTATAGGTATCAGTTCTTTGTTCAAATGTAGCTTAATGGTATAGTTTAGAATGGTTTCTAGTCCTACATTATGCACATAATTTTACTAAAAAACATGGACGAAAAGGAGGGAAGTGAAAATGTGGGAAAGTAAAACTTCATCAGTGTTTTCATTGCAACTTCATACATACTGTACATTTGTTACACTTTTTTTAAACTATTAAACATCAGTAGACTCTAAAAATTACATACTGATCCTCCATATTTTCCAGGAACCACTCCAAAAAACTCTTTGCACTCCAAAAAAGCAGGATGATACACAGAGTATTAGGATAATGCAGAATAAAGAGATCAAAAGAAGATTTTCTCCTACCTCCAAGGGGAATTTGACTCCATTAAGGCTATGCTCAGAGCCATCAGAGGAGGCATTGCAACGGCCCCAGTGAAAAGTAATACGGCCCACCCTGAAAGTGGACCTCAACCCCCCTCCGCTTACACTGAATTCACCTTCCACATCTATTGTCACTGGAGAGAGAGACAACAAATAAATCAAATACATGCCCACAAAAGGTAAACCTCTTACAATGTCATCAAAGACCGAGGTTATAATGACAAGTTATAACAGCATGTTTAAATAAAGGTACTGTATATTTTTCACAAAGTCACACTGTCCTAGAAACAGATGTTTTAAAGTTACATTTACATAGTCAGTGTTGAGAAATATTATCAACTGCACCTGTCTTGCCATCATTTTTTGCTGTTGTGGACCCTGAGGTCGGGTTCTCCCAGCCTTCAAACCTCAATTTCTCAAACTGAGCTTTGACCTGTGCCAGGCTCTCCTCAATGTTTATCGGTGATTGCTTGGCATTGTTGCATGACGGGTATTTCTTGTGCCATCTGTTTTGGTTTAATGTTCCTAAAAGGAATTAACATAGTATAAATGCATTTGTAAAAAATAAAACACTCTTTCTTCAGTGAAGAGTACCAATGAAATCAAACATATTTTGCGTATAATACTGATGATAAATCCAGCCTAGCAATGAAATAAAGTTAGGTAAACTCCACCTGAACCCAAGTTAACATGATCAGTGTGACAATGTACATTGTATAAATCAATGGATTTCTTTGGGTAAACTATTGTTTGGGCAAACTTATTGTTAAAGTGTTAAATAGCCAGATTAAACAACAACTTTAAATTAACCACCTTATTAAACTTTATTTAATGTTTGATGGTTCATTAAAGAATAATAATAATAGTAGGGAGTGAGTTGTTACCCCAAGTGAAGGAGTTTTAGTATCTCGGGGTCTTGTTTACGAGTGATGGAATATTGGAACGTGAGGTTGGCCAGAGAATCGGAGCAGCGGGGCGCACTGTTGTGATGAAAAGAGAGTTGAGCCAAAAGGCACGATCATCGTTCCAACCCATCATCGTTCCAAACCACACCTATGGTCATAAGCGTTCGGTCATGACCAAAAGGACAAGATCGCGAATACAAGTGGCCGAAATGGGTTTTCTCAGAAGGGTAGCTGGCTTTTCACTTAGAGATACAGTAAGTTGAGAAGCTCAGTCATCCGTCAGAAACTCAGAGTAGAGATGCTACTTCTTTACGTGGAAAGGAGTCAGTTGAGGTGGTTCGGGCATCTAGTAAGGATGTCACCAGGACGCCTCCCTAGGGAGGTGTTCTTGGCACGTCCAGCTGGAAGGAGACCACGGGCAGACCAAGGACTAGATGGAGAGATTATATCTCCACACTGGCCTGGGAACGCCTCAGGAGTCCCCAGTCAGAGTTAGCTGAAGTGACTGGGGAAAGGGAAGTTTGGGGTTCCCTGCTGGAACCGCTACCCCCGCGACCAGACTTTGGATAAGCGGTTGAAGATGGATGGATGGATGGTTCATTACAAACAACAATACAATGTAGTGTTTTATTTCTAGACAGACGGCAGCCATATATAAGCATTAGCTCATGTGTTTGACTTGCATAACATGCTGCTAGAGCACAGAAGTATGAATGTAAGCATTTGCTGGGACTTGATCAGCTTGTACAGTAGATACTGTATCTTTCCAAATAGTGTATCCTCCATAAATGCTATGAAACTGCTGCCAATGCAGCTACCATGCTTGGAGCAGTGGTGCTTGCTTTGAACTAGCATAGCTTTGGCTGTACAAGTTGTCATTCTAGTAGCGAGGGTGGAAATTTAGATTTTGCCTTCGGCCTGCAAAAGTCTACAGCTGGGCTTAGTGGGGCTACGACACATGTTTTTTCATGACAGGAATTTTTCATGCTTTTCCCAGTACATATTTGTCATATTTGTCATTTTTCAATGCATTTACAAATCTATACATTTTAAATCATGTTGAAATACCAATTACCACTTTTGAGTGAGCTCAGCTTCAAAATATATTGCTACTGTATTTGACAAACAGTGTGTTGATTTGCTCTCTTTTCCATATGTTGCAATAGATTTCCATTGGGATGAAAATCAAGCAGCAGAACTGTTAATGCTGTGGCCAGATAATGGTGGTTAAAAAAATCTCTGCAGATGCCAATACAGTACATTGTTTTTATATCAAATAATCAAAAATAAATTTAACAGAGTTCTATAGCTGTAATTGCAGACAGTGCGCATAAATGTGTCTCTTTTTTCCTCTTCGCAATTTTCTGAGCTAGTTTCAGGTTTTGTGTAAGGCTTTGGGTTACTGATCATAAGGTCGGATGTTCAAGCCCCAGCACTGCCAAGGTGCCAGCCACAGTTGGGCCATTGAGGAAGGTCCAAAACCCTCCATGCTCTAGAGGCATTGTGCATTGGCTGACACTGTGCCCAAATCTCAAATTCGTATCAAGCTGGGATATGTGAAGATAAGACTTTCACTAGGCTGTAATGTACTCGTGCAAATTAAAATCTTTTAGCTTTCGTGGGTTTGGAATTTTGGAACCCTTGATAATTAAATTAGCGCTTCTATGTGACACCTCAGTAACAAACACACAAGCTGTATTAAACGTAGTTGAATAAACGTACAACTAAAATCACTCTGAACAAGTTGCTAGACTTTATGCAGGATGACTAGATGGTTGATTCTCAACTCCCTAAAGAGTTACTTTAAAATCAACTAAAGCTTTGAATTCTGATTCATTCTGTGTTGTTATTAATGTTGCTCTGCCACTATAAGATCTGTGGTTCCAAGACTATCTATATATACTGTATGAGGTATGTGTAAAGTAAGCCATAGTTAAAGCACCTCAGGCTAAGTTTATGTCAGAACAAATAAACAGTTGTGACTAATTCTTCTATATGTATATGTACAGTGGTGTGAAAAACTATTTGTCCCCTTCCTGATTTCTTATTCTTTTGCATGTTTGTCAGACTTAAATGTTTCTGATCATCAAACACATTTAACTATTAGTCAAAGATAACATAATTGAACACAAAATGCAGTTTTTAAATGAGGGGTTTTATTATTTAGAAAGAAAAAAAATCCAAACCTACATGGCCCTATGTGAAAAAGTAATTGCCCCCTGAACCTAATAACTGGTTGGGCCACCCTTAGCAGCAATAACTGCAATCAAGCGTTTGCGATAACTTGCAACGAGTCTTTTACAGCGCTCTGGAGGAATTTTGGCCCACTCATCTTTGCAGAATTGTTGTAATTCAGCTTTATTTGAGGGTTTTCTAGCATGAATCGCCTTTTTAAGGTCATGCCACAACATCTCAATAGGATTCAGGTCAGGACTTTGACTAGGCCACTCCAAAGTCTTCATTTTGTTTTTCTTTTTCAAAGTCTTCATTTGTGTTTTAGGTCATTGTCCTGCTGCAGCACCCAAGATCGCTTCAGCTTGAGTTGACGAACAGATGGCCGGACATTCTCCTTCAGGATTTTTTGGTAGACAGTAGAATTCATGGTTCCATCTATCACAGCAAGCCTTCCAGGTCCTGAAGCAGCAAAACAACCCCAGGCCATCACACTACCACCACCATATTTTACTGTTGGTATGATGTTCTTTTTCTGAAATGCTGTGTTCCTTTTACGCCAGATGTAACGGGACACGCACCTTCCAAAAAGTTAAACTTTTGTCTCGTCGGTCCACAAGGTATTTTCCCAAAAGTCTTGGCAATCATTGAGATGTTTTTTAGCAAAATTGAGACGAGCCTTAATGTTCTTTTTGCTTAAAAGTGGTTTGCGCCTTGGAAATCTGCCATGCAGGCCGTTTTTGCCCAGTCTCTTTCTGATGGTGGAGTCGTGAACACTGACCTTAATTGAGGCAAGTGAGGCCTGCAGTTCTTTAGATGTTGTCCTGGGGTCTTTTGTGGCCTCTCGGATGAGTTGTCTCTGCGCTCTTGGGGTAATTTTGGTCGGCCGGCCACTCCTGGGAAGATTCACTACTGTTCCATGTTTTTGCCATTTGTGGATAATGGCTCTCACTGTGGTTCGCTGGAGTCCCAAAGCTTTAGAAATGGCTTTATAACCTTTACCAGACTGATAGATCTCAATTACTTTTGTTCTCATTTGTTCCTGAATTTCTTTGGATCTTGGCATGATGTCTAGCTTTTGAGGTGCTTTTGGTCTACTTCTCTATGTCAGGTAGCTCCTATTTAAGTGATTTCTTGATTGAAACAGGTGTGGCAGTAATCAGGCCTGGGGGTGACTACAGAAATTGAACTCAGGTGTGATAAACCACAGTTAAGTTATTTTTTAACAAGGGGGGCAATCACTTTTTCACACAGGGCCATGTAGATTTGGAGTTTTTTTTCTCCCTTAATAACGTAAACCTTCATTTAAAAACTGCATTTTGTGTTCAATTATGTTATCTTTGACTAATAGTTAACGGTTTTTGATGAGCAGAAACATTTAAGTGTGACAAACATGCAAAAGAATAAGAAATCAGGAAGGGGGCAAATAGTTTTTCACACCACTGTATGTATAGTCAATTGACTGTTTGAAGACCATGAGTAAGGAAATGCTTGTTCATTTGTATTTATAGCTGGTGAATTATAAACTTCTTATATATATTAATATTTTATAACACTAAGCCTTGATGCAAATACTGCAGCTGTACTTGAAAGCATTAGTCAAAAAAGGACAAAACATGTTGGTTTCAGCTTATAAAAGCTTTACAAAAAAGAAATCTTCAAGTTTTCCCTACAATAGGTAAACTGAGGCTAGAGGTTAAATCTATAAGAGCAAGGCATTCAGGTGTTCACATGCAAACTCAGTCAGTGGACATAGCAAGCCAGGACTAATAACCAAAGGATGTTCATGGCTTAATTGCTCAATTTATCAAATGAGCCTAATCAGTTATGTTATGCGGTGCAAGCCCTGACAAGACAATTTCTCAACTTTTAATGCTGCTGCACCATTGTTTTTTGTCCCACTTATGATGACAACTTAATAGCACTTACCTGTGTAGGACCAGTCTATGTTTTCTGTCAGCTTCTTTTGTGATCTGAAACCGTAGGTTTGAGATTTCTCTACTGGAAAACATACAAAAAGAATTTATATTAATTTTAACACTGCCACATATCACTGGTATAAAATAATTTTACTGTACAAATTCTGGTGTATTTCTTTTTAATGTGATAGGATAAGCTATTTATTTATCTATCATTTGGAAGTGTGCAATAGAGAGGCCAGAAATGTGGTGGGAAATCACTGACAAGGTGTCAGACCCAGGAAATGCAGGGAGGCGTAAATTCCACACCTTTTAAAAGAGTTAAAAATGAAAAGGTAATGTATGGGTAAATGCCTCGAGGTTTTTTCTTTTCTTTTCTTAACTAATCATAGATGAATCATCTCATGGCATGCTATCATGCACAAAGGTAACAAAAGTGTTTGGCCTGTGGCCAAGTCAAAAGACAAAATAACTATAAAGTATGTATTTTAGCCTGATAACATAAAAGAAAAAACAGTAAGACAACACTAAAATATTGATTAAAGTATTTCATTAAAATGATTTGGGACTATCATCGAACATTCCTCGTCTCTGTGGCAAGCACATGAGAAACCTTCATTGGAAAAATATTAACTTCACCAACTATAAAGGTCTCTCTTTAACTGTCTAGCAACAGATTCTATGTGTGTTTCATTATAGGTGGCACGGTGGTGTAGTGGTTAGCACTGTCGCCTTACACCTCCAGGGTTCGATTCCCGTCTCTGTGTGCATGGAGTTTGCATGTTCTCCCCGTGTGTCGGTTTCCTCTAAGTCCAAAGACATGTAGGTTAGGTTGATTGGTGTTAGCAAATTGCCTGTAGTATGTGTGTATGTGTGTGTGCCCTGCTATGGATTGGCACTCTGTCCAGGGTGTACCCTGCCTCGTGCCCTACGCCTCCTGGGATAGGCTCCAGGTCCCCGAGACCCTGAATACAGGATACAGCGGTATAGAAGATAGTGAGTGAGTGAGTGAGTGTTTCATTATGAAAAAATTTAACAAACTCGGAACACAAAAATATATGCATCTTCATGGAGCATATTCTTAAACTGCCAAGAGAGCAACACAGGTGCAATGAGTGAAGAATTTATAGCATTCACTGGCATGGTCTAATTACGAAATAATTAGCATGTGCAGCCTCTATGTAGGCCAGGTCTCTAATCCAAAGATGTCAACTTCCAATGTGTATTATTTTATCAGCCCTGCTTTGATAAAATCAATGCACCTTATGAATCGTTGTAGTTTTTTTATACTTAAGCAAAAATAGAATAAAGTTGTCCAAATACAAAGGTCTTTTTAAATCTGATGTGAACATGAAAAAATGATGGTTCTGGTTCATGTCATGTTCCTGCTGTGTCATACTGTATGTGCACTCTCACCTGTGTACACACACCTGCCAACAGGAGGCATGTGAAGGTGTTTTGTGTGTATATTTCCAAATAGTTTTTTTTCTTTGACTAAAAATACTTTCTAATGTTGCTTGTGTTAAAAGAGATTTCCTCTGTCGACCACAAGCAGGATCCTTCTACTAAATAGTGAACTGAAAGTAAGAATTACATTTGCATGGTATAATACAGCAATATTTGTCATTTGCTTGTGTAGCTTGACAGGTACTGTATGCAGTAATGGTTAAAGTCAGCATTCTTCCTAGTTTTCAATGACTTTTTGGCATCAATCCATCTCTCGTTATTTTCCACTGTCGCATCATTGTCTCAGGCAGAGCAAACAATACAAACAACATCAAGTTCTTGTCTCCTTTTTCGCTCCCACACCACACTATGCTAATGTCCTCTTTTTCCACATAAAAGAACAGTCCCACGAGAGGACTCCCCATCAAGTGAACAAAAACACATTGAGCAACAATGGCCTCCATTTGAACCACCAGTTCTGTCCCAGCACCAGCTTACAGCTGAAGATAGTTTACATTGTTAAAGTGAACCAGGTGTACTTGCCTACCTATCCAGTATCCACAAAGGATTATAGCTTTGATCCTGCTGTTATTTGTCTAAAGAAAATGTAATAGAGCCTCCACTGAACGCTATGTGAAAAACACCACATCTATTCGATTTGCCATTAAACTTTGTCTTTTTCTTGGTGCCCTGTGATGGCCTCTGATCCCATCGAAGATTTATTCTGTTATGCATTCAGTGTTCCCAGGATACACCCTGTCACTATAATGCTACAGTAGTTTGTACCATCAGTTTAAAGAGTATGAAGAGTAACTACTAAGGACGATATCATGATACTTCATTTCTTTTACTCACTGTATGCAAAAGTAAATATTTTAGGCTACTTCTTACACTTAAAGAACAAAAACTTATAATAAATAAATACTGTAAATAGAGAAATATTAAGTATTTTGGCTTTTGAGACTGCTGAATTAAAAATACATGGCAAACATTTCTCCATTTCTCAATACAAACAGAACCTTGGTAATTAGTATAACTAAAAGCAAGATATTGAATTACTTGAATCAAATCATTAAATTGAGAAAAAGTCATTTATATCTGACAAATTTGCTTTTGTACAACACCACTGACCCAGCATGTGTTCTGACCCTTCACCAATTACAAAGCATGAACATGATCATAATAAGATCAGTGAGTGTAGCGTTCAACTTGCTGTGTAATTTGTTTTGTCTGACAGGAACCCAATACACTTTCACTCAATCAACACATATTCTCTGCACCTACTGTAGCAGCACTGCTGGTGGCTCAATTTCCTGTTCATGGTGAACAGCATGAACAGAAGCTTACAACGACCTGCTGCATCATCACTGCAGGACAACAGGGTTTAATGGTTTTCTGCCAAACATGATGCTTTCAATGCTGTCACATAAAATGGTTTTAAACTGTTTAACTTTTCTTTAAATATACAATATCTTAAGTCTGATATAAGACTCTAATATAAATCTGATATTTACCTATCAATAAAATCTGCAGTGAGCATAAAAATAAGAGGATTATGGCACCCATATGAGATTGTGAACAATCTCCCCTAATACACACAAGCACAAAAAAATTACTATACACTGTCATTTTCAAACAGAGCACCCGAAACAGATGCTGAAAACGGTTATGTATTTACAGTATGTTTTGCGAAGTTGCTTAATAAATATAGATACAAACCTCAATCAATAGTAGTAATTAAATACCCAATTTATAGTAATTAATTAATGGCAATCAGTTGTTCTGTTTGAAAGCATGCAGCCATGGATCAGTAATGACTACGTAATTGCGCAACCATACTATTTTTTGTCACCCAGAACAGAAAGAGTTTCATTTTGAGTCAGGTTCTTTTCTCATGTTGTCTCAGGAATTATTTCTTTCCCACATTCATGTCTAATTTGTTTTTTAGCTGTCTATGCTTAGTTTTTTAGGTCTGTTGCTAAAAGCCCTATATAAATTGAATTGAATTGAATTGAATTGAATTTAATTTAATTGAACTGAATTGAATTGAATTGAATTGAATTGAATTGAATTGAATTGAACTGAAGTGATTTGAACGTGTAATCTCCAACACCAATAATCTTGGCTATTCTAGGACAAAAAAAGGACAAAACTTCATAAAGGTCTTACGAGCAAGTTCTGTCACTACAATGCAAACTCAAATCTATAAGCAGCAATACAGTATACTGAAACGATACAGAATAAGACAGACATGAAACTCACACAGCTGTTACAGTGAGATTTACAGTACCAATGTTTCAACTCAAGAGCAATACAGCAAAATCTAGGTCTGGTTCTTATGTCCTTCCTATGGTTTTTGTGTTGTCCATGTGCCGTCCCCAAACAACCATCAATATATCCCTTTGGGGGAAAAAAGTCGTTTTCATGGAACATTTATGAAACAACTATAAGAGATATGAATAAACATGTTTTAACTGCTACAACAACTGCCATTAAAAAATGATTCTACGTAAAATTTTAGTCATGACTAATTGAACTAGCATTTGTGTCTGATAAAAGGTATACAGTAGTACAATGCTTTCAGATGTTTCTGTCTCTCATTATTTCCCAGTAAAGAGCAAAGTTTTGCCATCTGGTGAAAACCTTTGCATGTGAGTTACATGTGAGCATGCATGAGTGCACCTCTGTCCTAGTAAAAAAGAAGTATGCTAAGTATATTAAATCCTAGCATGCCAAAGCATTCTTAAATGTACAGTACTTGCAGCCAGACTAATGACTACTACTGTATACTTGAAGTTTTCTATATTGGAACAACTAATTTTGTACTAAGTGTATTTAAGTTGTAATTAAATTGTACAAAAGCACAATTCTAAGTGTATTAAGTATACTTTTGTGTGTTAAAGTGAAACAACTTTAAGTATACTTAATACACTTAAAGTATATGGCTGTGTGTGTACTAACGTACAAACCTGACAGCAATTAATGAAATGTAAGTATATATTTAATGTATTATAAGTACATTACAGCTATTTGTACTGTATTACAAATACATGATTAATATACTATGAGTATATTCTTACTGCAGCAGTAGTGTGCTGTTACACTTCTGGACAATTACAAATACTAAAAAAAAGTACACTTTGTGGTTAATACAAATATACTTTATTGTATCATCCAGTACACACAACCTTCTATACTACAGTATTGCAAATGTGTTACCAGTACATTAAGTGTTTAGGATCATTTACAAATGCTAAATGCATTTTCTACACTATAACATGTTTTTGAAACACATTACATCAGTAATTATTATTAAATGAGTAATTAATTATAATTTTATTAATGAGATCAACAGATTTAATTTGCACAAGCTTACAAAAAAGCACCACTATAGTTTATTTGTGTTCAACAAAAGTCAGGTTGTCTTACAAACACATAAACTATAATTTTAAATGTTGTCTGAACACAGACAGACATTAGTATTAGAATATACAGGTACAGTATTAGTTTAAACCTATGGAGGCAGATCGGTGTCATAAATAATTCACACAAAAAACACGATGTTCACATGCATAAAATCCAATTCACGTGCACGAAAAAAATATATATTCACAAAAAAACACATTCACGTGCATAAAAAAATATTCATATTCATAATATACAATTCACATATGTACAACTGTGCAAAAAATTTTTAATGTTTAAAATTTATGAGTGCATCATGGGCTGTGCATGTGAAAATCGAGTTACGTATGTGAATATCGCTGGATTTGTGTATGTGTGTTTTTGAGACTTTGCTGGCACGTTGGAGCATAATTCGTGCGCTTTAGCCAATCACATGCGACCTTACTATTCAGCCAATCACAGCCCTCCAGGAGCGCTCGAGTAGCTCAGCTTTGCACACCTTTTGCGCAGTCGGAGTTAATTACAAGGAAATCAAGTTTTACCGACTCAAACCAAGAACAGGATGCACGTCTAAGTTATTACTTTATTTTCAAAATGTTTAATTAATGAACTTCACCGAAAATAATACAGTTAACCACTTTATCATCTTTATAAACACTTCACACTCATTACATGTTTGTCTATCAAGACAGGGCACAGTTTTTAATTTGGAGAATATATGTTTCTGTGGGTCGCAGGGTATTCTGATATATCTGAATGCCACCAGATTTGCTTTTATTTCATTAACAGCTCTGTGTTATTTTCGGCGAAGTTGTAATTAACTCCAACTGCGCAAAAGGTGTGCAAAGCTGAGCTACACGAGCGCTCCTGGAGGGCTGTGATTGACTGAGTAGTAAGGTCGCATCTGATTGGCTAAAGAGCACGAATGACGCTGCCAGCAAAGTCTCAAACACAGACACACACACACAAATCCAGCGATATTCACACACGTAACTCGATTTTCACATGCACAGCCCATGATGCACTCGTAAATTTTAAACATTCAAAAAATTTTGCCCAGTTGTACATTTGTGAATTGTATATTATGAATATGTTTTTTTTTATGCATGTGAATATGTTTTTTTGTGAATATATTTTTTTCGTGCATGTGAATTGGGTTACGCACGTGAACATCGTGTTTTATGTGTGAATTATTTATGACACCGATCTGCCTCCATATAAACCTGGTGTGTTGATTCTAGTTGTTACACAGAGACAATACACTCTACAGCTTAAAGTATGTACTTAATGACAAATTACCTAACAAAAACCGTTAAATTTACCTTATGCCGATGAAAATTAAATAATAACGATACGAACTAATGCATGCGATGATGCAGCTTCAGCCGTTAGTTCAAACTAGAAGTGGAGGACTGGGAAGCCAATCAGCGATTGGACAGTCCGAATCTGCCCACCTCCAGTCTCTGATTGGCTGGTGGGGTGCCGATTCTAGTCTCTGGTTGGCTGGAATAGTTGCACAGTTTCCAACGCTGCTGCGGTTTGTGTAAGTGTCGCTTTATGACAGTGAGTGGACAGAAGAGTGAGAGAGTGCAAACATAAATTATCTTGAACGGCAAAAGTGATTTTCAGCGCGCAAGAACGAGTTTGAGATTGCGCGAGGGAGAGAGATTCAGCGTGCAAAAACGAGCCTAAAAGCGCGCACGCACGAGAGAGTAGTGCACTAAACATAAGTACATATGAATAAGTACATTTAAATTTATCTGATAATATACTGAGACTACCGTATATTAAAAATTGTATTCTAATGTATACTTTCTGTACATTTGTTCAATGATTATTTCGAGCATATTTAAAAATATATATATACCAAAAATACATTGAAAAACAAGTTTAAATAAGTATACTTTGGAAATTAGATTTAGTTTTCCAATATTTTCCAATAATATACTTTTGGAAAGTGTTTATAATTATTTAAATAAGTATATTTAAAGTTTAATTCCAAAATTTGGTAAAAGCATGATGTTAGTATACTTCTTATATATTAACTGATGGTACAATTTTTTGTTAGTATATTTGCAGTGTACTATCGAGGAGTTCAATATATTTGTAATACAAACCGGATTCCAAAAAAGTTGGGACAATAAAACAAATTGTGAATAAAAACTGAATGCAATGATGTGGAGATGGCAATGTCAATATTTTATTCAGAATAGAACATAGATGACAGATCAAAAGTTTAATCCGAGAAAATGTATCATTTTAAAGGAAAAATATGTTGATTCCAAATTTCACAGTGTCAACAAATCCCAAAAAAGTTGGGACAAGTAGCAATAAGAGGCTGGAAAAAGTAAATTTGAGCATAACGAAGAGCTGGAAGACCAATTAACAGTAATTAGGTTAATTGGCAACATGATTGGGTATAAAAAGAGCTTCTCAGAGTGGCAGTGTCTCTCAGAAGCCAAGATGGGTAGAGGATCACCAATTCCCACAATGTTGCACAGAAAGATAGTGGAGCAATATCAGAAAGGTGTTACCCAGCGAAAAATTGCAAAGACTTTGCAGTTATCATCGTCAACTGTGCATAATATCATCCGAAGATTCAGAGAATCTGGAACAATCTCTGTGCGTAAGGGTCGAGGGCGTAAAACCATACTGGATGCCCGTGATCTCCGGGCCCTTAAACGACACTGCACCACAAACAGGAATGCTACTGTAAAGGAAATCACAGAATGGGCTCAGGAATACTTCCAGAAACCATTGTCAGTGAACACAATCCACCGTGCCATCCGCTGTTGCCAGCTGAAACTCTACAGTGCAAAGAAGAAGCCATTTCTAAGCAAGATCCACAAGCACAGGCGTTTTCATTGGGCCAGAGATCATTTAAAATGGAGTGTGGCAAAATGGAAGACTGTTCTGTGGTCAGATGAGTCACGATTCGAAGTTCTTGTTGGAAATGTGGGACGCCATGTCATCCGGACCAAAGAGGACAAGGACAATCCAAGTTGTTATCAACGCTCAGTTCAGAAGCCTGCATCTCTGATGGTATGGGGTTGCATGAGTGCGTGTGGCATGGGCAGCTTGCATGTCTGGAAAGGCACCATCAATGCAGAAAAATATATTCAGGTTCTAGAACAACATATGCTCCCATCCAGACATCACCTCTTTCAGGGAAGACCCTGCATTTTTCAACAAGATAATGCCAACCCACATTCTGCATCAATCACAACCTCATGGCTGCGTAGGAGAAGGATCCGGGTACTGAAATGGCCAGTCTGCAGTCCAGATCTTTCCCCTATAGAGAACATTTGGCGCATCATGAAGAGGAAGGTGCGACAAAGAAGGCCCAAGACGATTGAACAGTTAGAGGCCTGTATTAGACAAGAATGGGAGAGCATTCCTATTTCTAAACCTGAGAAACTGGTCTCCTCGGTCCCCAGACGTCTGTTGAGTGTTGTAAGAAGAAGTGGAGATGCCACACAGTGGTGAAAATGGCCTTGTCCCAACTTTTTTGGGATTTGTTGACACCATGACATTTTGATTCACCATATTTTCCCCTTAAAATGATACATTTTCTCAGTTTAAACTTTTGTTCCGTGATTTATGTTCTATTCTGAATAAAATATTGACATTCGCCATCTCCACATCATTGCATTCAGTTCTTATTCACAATTTGTTTAGTGTCCCAACTTTTTTGGAATCCGGTTTGTACACTAAAGTGTATTTTTTTCACTGGGGTGTGGCTGTCTTAATTTCCAATAAAAAAAGCCAATGTTTATTTTGTCAGTCATTTGTCAAATATCAAGTGTACTTCTTTATCTCCAATTCCTTGCATTTTACACACTTGGAGGCAACAACATCCCTGTTTTGCATTTTAACTGCACACACACAACAATTTTTCTTGCCTAGAAGAAGTACTAGCAAAGATTCAGATGTCCAAAGGCATTAGGTAAGGAACAAGAAAGGTACAGAGAGAAATCAAAAGAGGAAGATGAAAAGAGTACAGTTTTGTTCATATTAATATCTCTATACCGCATCTAGAGAGAGGATTTGAAATATAGGACTATTTGCACCCAGTGGGACAAGACAAGTTACAGGCTACACTACTGTGTGAAAACATGTCATTGTGATTAACTCCAACTTCTAGTGATACTAATAACATAAAATGTTGAAGAACATGTTTTGCCGCTGTCACTATTTTATTATTATTTTATTTTTATTTTATTTTATTTTTTTATTTTTTATTATTTATTTTATTATTATTTCTATGTTTTGCATGTTGAATTTATATTGTAGCGTAGTGTTTGGTGTAACCCAATTCATTATGGGCAAATGAGCTTCCAAGACCCAAAACTTAAGTAAGAAAAAAGAAGTACAAATTAAACAATGCCAGGCTTTGTAACACTACTACTATATCTCTTTAAGGCATACTGTGGGAGAGAGAACAGAGATACTGAGTCTCCACTCCAGACGTGGTACAGAGCAGCACTTAAAAACCCAGCTTACATAAATGCATGAAGAAGTGGCAGATAAAACATAGACACTTGAGAGAAAAAAGTGGTGAATGACCAAGTGTTCAAACAGTACAACACTCCTTCTAAAACTAAAATTAGAACATTTGGTCAGGGGACTAAGAAACATTTTTATAAAATAATTCCAGAGAGAGAAAATAAGTTCTACACTTTATTGTTCAAATTCACTGAAATACGCTTTGCTTCAGTAAATGTGTTATGTGTCAAAGCTACAAGCCATCTCAAGAAAAAGCTTTGCTTGTAATTTTTATGCCACAACCTACTGTATTATCCATTATGTATAAATGATACTTTTTAATGTCAGTGCTTCCATATAGCATCAGAAATATGTTAGGAAGATAAAATGGCCAATACACTATGTGTGCTATTAGCCGAAGGTGATAAAATGCAATTTATTTGTGTGTGCATGGATTTGTGTGTTGTGTTTTGTCATGTTGTGTCATCAGGACCATGCGGAAAGACAGAAAAAAAAAGTTTAAGCTTCCTTGCCAGCAAGATGATCGTAAGTCTTTTTTTTTTTATTCCTTTTCAAGAAATTCAAAAGGATTCTCTTTCTTTTTATAAAAACAAATAAATAGCATATTTAATCAATCAATCAATTATTTAAATTGAATCTAAAACAATTAAAATGTGCAACAACTATACTTATCATTTGTATACAGTAGCTTATATTTTTATTCCATAGTGTGTGGGAGTTAGCTTAATTTATATGTACTGTAATCACAGACATCATCAATATGCTGTGATATTATAACCAGACTTCAGGTGTGTGCTTGTACTAGGGCCGTAGGATTCGTCATTTTCTCTACTGAGTGGGACTTCTCTTTCTGAGTTGGAACTTAGATTTATTGGCAGGATAGCTTCAGGCATTAGTTTTGTAAATTGTTGTCTGGATCACAACACAAAAATTTTTTTGCGCAATTCCTTCTTCCATAAAACACTACCAAATCACTGTCACAAATGAAATATGGCAGTTTCTGGGATGACTGGACCTATCTATCTGGTGTCAGCGGTTGTGCTGCAGGTGTGCTTGCAGGGATCGTGTTTATTTCACTATTCCGGGGATTGGTGTGGATGCTGCCTGGGGCTCTTGTGTCTGATGCTTTTGTGCATTGTGCTGCTGGTGCATAGTTGGATCATTAAAGTGCTGTGCAGAATTGTGTTGGTGTTTTATTTGTTTTTTTCATTTTTCCATTTTTTAAGTAATATGTTTATAGTCATAAAATTACATTTTTATATTTATTTTATAGTTGCTATTTCTATTGTCTGCCTTTTACATTATATACATAATAAAATACATACAATATACCCTAGCTCTATATTTTGTGAAAAAGAAAAGAAAATAATTTTTACATGTCGGTCTCAAATCCAGTTTCATTTGTGCTTGGCCTTGGACCTCTTACTGTACAAGTAAACATTTTACTGAATTATATAAAATGCATCTTAAAAAATGAGAATATGATGAAAAAGTTCATCTTCTTTTGTAATTTAATTTTCCAAGTGAAATTCTCCTTCGTTCTACATCCATTACATGTAAAGAGAATTATTCCAAGACTTTTTTGTTTTTATTTCAATGATTATGGCTTGCAGCTCATGTAAATTACAAAAAAGGATTTGCTACTGTATAAGAAATTCTTTAAAAAAAAAAAATTATAAATTTTAAAGGTAGTTTATGCACTCAGTACTTGGTTGGAGCCCCTTTAGTACAAATTACTGCATCAGTGTGGCATGCCATGGAGATGATCAGCCTGTGGAACTCCAGGGAGTTATTGATGACCAAGTTGCTTTGATAGCAGCCTTCAGCTCGTCTGTATTGTTAAGTGTTTTTCATCTTCCTCTTAAAAATACCCCATAGAGAATCAGGTCAGGTGGATTGTCTGGCCAATCAAGCACAGTAATATCATGGTCAGCAAAGTTAGTGGTGGTTCTGACACTGTGAGAAGGTGCTAAGTCCTGCTGGAAATTTACATTAATCTTGTCTCCTGAGAGATGTTGACTTTGGTCCACAGTGGAGCAACACCAGCAGATGACATGGCACCCTAAATCATCACAGACTTCAAGCAACTTGGATTCTGTCCTTTTCCAATCTTCTTCCAGACTCTAGGACCTTGATTTCAAATTGCAAAAATTTATTTTATCTGCAAATAGGACCCGGGTCCACTAAGCAATGGTCCAGTTCTTTTTCTGATGTTTGTCAGTTGTAGCCCCTTCCCAAAAGATCTGTACTGGACATGATGGCTCTTGATGTACTAACTTCAGGCTCATTTCACTCATTGTGAAATGAATTGTGAAATGAACCCATGAATCGGGTTTTCTTGTCAATTTTTGGCACAGCCAAAAAATTTTGGCAGTCATCCCTGTTGCATGTGCACCTTTTCCTACTACACTTTTCCCTTCCAGGCAACTTTCTATAAATATGGTTCAGTACAGCACCTTCTGTGCCATAACCTCTTTGTAGAGGATTTCAATCATAATCTTCTAGACTATCAAACTAAGTCAGCAGCCTTCCCTATAAATGTTCTGAACTAGATTGTGTGGTACATGGTATTCATACTGCACGAATAGTCATTTATTCAAACTCAAAATTAAATACTTTAATATTTTAAAATACTGGATATTTCACTTTACATGTAAAGAATCTAGAATATATGAGTTCCGTTTTCATTTTTTTATATTCTAAATTTTCAAGATGCACTTATTTTAAGCTCAATGTCTTTTTAATAAGCAAATAAGGAAATAGATTTACATGATTAAGATACAGTAAATCAAGTTAGCTAAATATATAACAAACTCTATTATTAGGCGTTTTAAGCATAAAAAAAAAACTCTAGGATTCATAACCTTTTTTCAGCTTTCCTATTTTAATCTCAGGTTGATTTTGTCTCTCAAAAACAAAGGCACAAAGGCCCCAACAAGCCATTTTAATCTCCTATAACTAATAGCCCAGGTTGGCAATCAGCATGTGAGCAGTGTAGCTACATTCATCCTGGAAAACAAGCGGATCTCTACATGCCCTCTGGCCATTGCGACTTCCCTCCATCCCTCATTCATTGTCATGGACACAGCACCATTCCAGCTCCATTCAGACAGGCTCCCTGCAAGTTTATATCACTTTACCCAGTTTTCTTTTTCCTCACTAAGCTGCACATCTTTTACCAGTCACCCTTGAATGCTGTCTTTTGTCATGTCTACACAATCCTTGTTGTTCTCAGCCATCAGCTAAACTTTAGAACTTCCTGAAGGAAAGGCTGCCTGTATTTATCTATTTTTCAACTGTACATTTACACAAGTGAAAATGTGCATTCAATTCATGAAATATATTTTACCTGTTTACTTATAAAATTTGCATTGAGTATGCTTCTCTAAAGGACTACCTAGGCCATAAAATATATGTAAACATTTACAATTGGCCACAGTGCGTTTTAAACAGAAAGCCCATGTGAACACTTTGTTTATAGAGGAACAGAGCTTTAAAATGATTGAAGAGACAGTTTCACGGGGCAGGTTTATTTAGTTAATACCCCTCTCAGTCACATATGCCTGCTGTACTGTCCCTCTAAGAGGGCCTTGAGTGCCAAATGCAGGGAATCATGAAGACTGAGGCTGGAACAAAAACAAATAGACACTGTTCCTTGTAATCCACTGTAACTCTAGCACTAGAAGAGAAGTCCAGCTCCTTATTCAGTGCCTTTACAGTACTCTGTTTTCTTCTCAGGCTGGCAAAGAGAAACACAAGTGCTGGCTAACATCCACATCAACTGATTGTATTCAGTTATAGCTGAAAGAATATATAGGATGCATAGCTCAGAAAAGCACACAGTATTAATATTGAATGAATGACAGCTTGTGACAGCACAACTATAGGATATCAATAGTTGAAAAGCATTTTGCATACTTTATACCACTACAGTGTTATGCTTGCCAATCTGAATCTCTTGCACACCGTTGACTGGTCAAACAGCAATTATAATAAAATCATCACTTAGACTACCATGGGAACTGGCATCCTATCTAGGGTGTACCACCTTGTGCCACAACTCCTTTTAGACTAGCAACAACACCTATACAGTACTTACACCTCCAGTATAAGCGCAGTTATCTTATGCAGACTTATTCTGTGTATACATCCTTATGTATACAGCACATGAAATGCATTTTTCCCACACTGGCCATTCACAGAGTGCAGCAAAGACAGCTTTTCGTGAAATGAATCTCCAGACTTCGTTATCATTGTTATAGTCTAACATGCTGGTGGACTAGCAAATACTTGTTGGCAAAGCTGGCAGATGTGGTGCACAAAGCTTACACTTAGCTGATTATTAGCAGTGGTGTGCAGAATTTTGCTAGTCATACAGATGATAATACATGCTCCTCTAAACCACTTCCTTTCATTATCCTAAAATTATACACAAAGCTTAAAATTCAAGTCTCAGATGTTTCTAATTGCTGAAATTCCTTAAGCACATCACATCATATATGTCAGAATTTCTCTCTCTCTAAAAATGGGGCTTCGCTGACTTGGAGTAGTGTACTTGCTGTTACACTATGGTATGCTATATTAGGCTACATTATGTACTGTAGTGAGTGAAAATGAAATACAGGTAAAATTGCATCCAAAGCAACAAAGCTGATATTAAGTTTTTGCCCACCCATTGTATAGGTTTTTGCCCACACTTTGTATAGAAAAAATGAAAATTCAATCACATCTAATGAGCTTATGGATTCTAGGTTAGCTAGTTGTGTGTATTCAGCCAAATTATTTGCTATTATTGGCTGCATTTCCTCACCCAAAGGTTTGATATAAAAGGTCTTATGTATCTCTTTGGGTTTTGTGATTGTTATCTGGTAAGGGCCAATTAATTTTGTTAAATGCTCTCTACAGCATTCTAATCATATTGCTTAAATATATCAAAACATGTTGCCACCACATGAGGCTTGTCTTATTATCTGCCACCTACAGAACAGTCCAGTCCATTTCATTATAGTGGGAACAATAATATAATTAGGATTTTTAAATCATTTAATTTATCTGGTAACAGCTAAGGTATCATTTATAACTGGTTGTGTTAATGATGCTTTAAGTATTTGGCTTATTTATGCTTGTTATTACACATTCATTTGGATTTGTGCTAGTGTATCTAAAAATAAGTATATCCATAGCCAAATTGGAGCCTGATTTTTTTTAAGACTGTTCCACAAATAACATCTCCAATAATCATCTCTAATTAGTCTCAAATAGCCCAACACAACATGTTTTGCATGTGTGATCTAGCAATTACTTATCATCTGCTAAATCCCAACAAACTGGCTGCCAAAAAGGAGTGTATGGCTTTTTGAGGGACGTGAGAAGCACTTTGGGGTTCTCAGCAAAACATTTACCTCTCCACAATTTTTTAACTCGTCATTCATGCAACATTTTTAATGCTGCTCAGCTGTGAAATAGTCAAAAGGAAAATGATAGGAACAACTGTGGGAGTTCTGAGATGAGAGCTTGCTTGCTAATTGCTTTTCATCTGCTTTAAGGCGCAGTAGTTTTCCCTGGCCTATACAGTGCAGACAGAGTGAACTGAGAAGCTGGCTCATTAAAAGACTCTGTAAAATCTCCCATTAGTTCCTTGATGGCCTTGAGTACTCAAGCGACTAGCTATTTGGAGGAGTATCCTAATTGAAAAGGGCACAGATTTTCACATGAAGAAAGAGTGGCTAACTGGAGCACTCTTGCCAGGCTTTGCCTTGACTAAACCTTAAAAGGATCAATTCAGAGGTGTGTATATGATAAAATTGGTTACTCATCCAAATATGACTTCTTACTCATAATGTGTTGTTGTAATATGACTTAATGAACTCTATTTTTTGAAACGTGGGTCCTATTTCATTATGCAAATTTTAAGCTTATGTCAATATTTGAGTATTATATTTTTTAGAATTAACAAAAGTGAACAAATGTAGAATGTAGGCACTTTATAGAAATATCAATTTTCAAAAAACAATTTCATAAGACTTTCATATCACAACATTGCAACAATAAAGATACATAGAAATGATAGTACCATGACAGATCTAGTTTGTTTATGCAAAAGACAAATTAACAAATCCTCCATATAGGTTATAAGAAGTGGGAAAACACTTCACACAGACAGATTTTGAATGTCACACCCCCTGGTGCCAAACTCCACCCACGGCAGCACAAAAGCATTCAATTTTGACCGTGAAAACAGCAACTGGGTGAGAACTGGAAAATAATGGCTTAAATCCAGCCAAATTAGCATTACGCCAGCGAATTATGCATGCACACAACAAAATGAAATATTTCTCCCTTTTCAGAAGGCTTTTCAATGATTCCACAATGCTTTCACATAGCACTACAAAATTATAGTTGACACTTTTGAGTGAACATTTATGTTCACTCATCTACTGTTGGCTATGCACTAAAGTTCAGCAAACATAAAAAATTATGCTTTTACCATACTTTTAAAATACATGGCCAAGTATTTTAACCTTCAAGACTCCATAGTGTACAATTACATGTCCGCTGGTATGTCAGAAGCCTTAAAAACAAGCAAAACAGGATGTTCATTAGAATGAACAATACTAGGTGTGTTGTTGTGGTAAGCAGCCATTAGCCAAAAGAGATGACAGGGGTCATTATCAGTGTTTGATCTAAACTATTAACCCAGTTGGTAGGTGTTAAAGAAAGAAGAAGCTATAAAGTAGACAATGATATGTCAGCTACCAGAGCTCAACTGTACTTCTGGTCACTTAACTGCTTACTACTGGAAACAATCAACCCATGCAATAACATGCTAAGGCAGAAATATTGTATACCACAATGTTTTTGACACTAAAATGGACCATGTAATTTTATTCTTATATCTTTCGAGTTGACCATAGTATACGTTCCTAATTTATGTCTCTACAGCCTGAGAATCTCTCACATTTTTGCTGTTAACATACAGGCTTTTTGTTAATTTCCACATCTTTGGTATTCGTGTCTCGATCAGGGACATCAATATCAGAGACTCTTCCAGACCACACACCTCCAGACCTTTAAAGAGGAGAAGGAGAGTTCGATGCTTCTTTACCAGCCATTCAACAGGACTCCTGTTGTTCTCTCAAATTGCTGATGTGAGTTGTCCATTGAGACAGCTCTGCACTGCCGACATTAATTAAGTGGCTAGTCAGGGCCACTGACCCCGCTGGCAAAGAAGCACCAGGGCACCAGCAGAGCCTGTAACACCAATCACATCATGATGAAGATACGGAGCACACGAGTGAAAGACATCGAAACAAAAAAGGGACATGTGACAATACAGAGATTCAGGGAAGTAGAAAACAGATGAGCACCCTACAGCATGTAGCTAAATAGGGCACAGGAAATGAAACATTAGAAAATCACATAAGGACAACAGACTGAAACCTACAGTGACTATAGTGAATAAAGTGCTAATGTGTTTGGTATTAAAATAAAGTTATGAATATGATAGGAATTCAGGTTGGGAGACAGTACAATTACAAAAGAAAGAAAAAGAGAAAGAAACGTTAATGCAGAGCAAGGTGGTGTTGTAAGAAGAAGCCTTACTCTAGAAGGCCAAAACAGAGGTGTTCCCAGTCATGCTGGCTGAGACAGAAACAGAGCAGCCAGCAAGGTCCCAGGACAGTTGACACTCTCATGATGGGAACAAATCATACACCCACACAGAACACAAACACAGACACACAAAGGTACTTAAACCCCCCCTCTGTCCTTCTCCATCACTACTGGGACAAACCAGGGGCCCGTCTAAGTGTCACACTCACATGCCATATACAATGAGCTCCCCCTCCCTGCCTGACTCTCTGTGTGACTGTGTGCCCGCAAGCACCGGTCGCCTCTTGCCAGCCAGGCACATAACAAATCAAGCAGCTGACAGCATAATTCACCAGGGGACCTAGGCCCAGAGCCTTGGGCTGTACAGCATGGGGATTTGGCTCCCGCACGGAGCCTGCCTGCTCCATTCAGCTACGGACCGCTCACTGTCCCGTGGAGGAGAGACAAGGCTCAGAGACCCACTGTGTTCCCCTGTGCATGCCTGAGTGAATACGCTTGAGGCTAATACCAACTAATCTGGTCATCAAAATGCCCCCTTTGCTGCTGAGAAGAAATCTGTTCCCCTTTTTCACTAGCAAAGAAACTGGGTTGGGTGGGTCTGCATGCCTAACCAGCACAAGAAAAGAAGAAAGAAAGCAAGAGCCAGAGAAAGAGACTTGCTTGAGGGGAAACTTTTTTCTCTATTAAATTTAAATCTGTTAAAGCAGGTACGTGATAGAAATGAGATGTACCATATACAGACGTGATTCTTTTACTAGCATATCACCTTAATACTAATAATTAGTTAGACAGACAACATGGTTCGTTTCTATTAGACAGAAAACATGGCATCTTACTGAAACAATGCAAACAACTAAATAATTAGAGCATGTGGTTCCACACACACTGCCACATGCCCTTCATAGGTGCGTATACACAAGTCATGTGGGAGGGGACTTGTGGAACCTAAATGCCTTATGACTGACAGTCTACAGTCACCATCTGTCATGGGTTCAACATTAAAAAACAACACGAAGGCTTTTGCAGTGGAAAAAGCGGAACAGTGCCCAAAAAGTACAAGGGGAAAACTTATCCATAGTGCCACACTTGGGAAAACAGATGGTGTGAAAGTCTACATTTCATTCATAAGACCGTCCACTCTTCTTCCACTAAGTCTGGTGAGTTTTCAAAAGGTTGAGCCTTCCTTTGTGCCACAGATTTCATGAAAGCTTCATTGAGAGCAGCAATTGAAAGGAGTGAAAAAAAGAAGCTGAAGGTAGAGGGCTACAACTGAGCTTTTTTGGAGCCCATACCATCCTTACTGTCCCAGAGTAAGTTTCCAAAGAGAACCGACTGCTGAAACCTTGATTGTTATTCAATTCACAACGCAAAAGTTACTCAGGTTCACAAGCTGGTGTACAAAAAGACTTTTGCATCTCTTAAGCAAATGAGGTTTAACTGGTTTTAAGGGTCTCTGGGTAATGCTGCTTTAATACAGAGATTGAAAATAAAAGATTTTCCATTGTTTATGACTGTCTGACTTGCCCATGAGATGCAAAAAACAATGTATGCTTCTATAATTTAATTCTCTGTATGATATTCAGGAACTTGAACTTGACTGGAAGCCTGAAACCTTTTTTCTGTCACAATGTCACACTGCAGCAATATATCGTTAAAAAAACTAAAAATACAGAGTTGCTGAATTTAAGAATTGTGGTGTTTCCAATTCTGTATCCAGGTCATAAAATAGTAAGAGGGGGTTAGCAGAATGAGGACTAGATAAAACATATACATTTACTGTATTTATATTTGAAGCAAAAGTTCAGATGAGATTGTTAGGGTAAAACAGAATAATATATGCATTATCTAGATTAAATAATAATAATTATTATTATTATTATGATTATTATTATTTGCTAAAAACTACCAAAGATATTAACCCGGAGAGTTTAACTTGATTTTTTTTCTATGATTATGATTACTATTAATAAAATATAACCTGCATCAAGAAGTTTGCAGTTGCGCAAATGATAATCAGACAGGGAGAAATTAACACTTAACATTTTGAAATGTTTACTCTTATATTCTCCTACAGTTTGCATTCGTGCCCAGCTTGAGCATTCGGTGATGAAAAAAACTCTTTAGTTCATTTAACACAGAAGGGTTCGCTGTCTATCCATACCCCAAATAAAGCGAGACCCCAAATAAAGCGAGACCCCAAGTACAGCGAGACCCCAAGTAAAGCGAGATAGAAACTTCAGATACACACCTAGTTGACAGATGAGTAACACAAGCAGCCAGAGCGCACATCTGCTGTCCGATGTTTCCATCTTCTCATCGACTAAGATTTGTAATGGAAAACCGTTGGGATTAACGAGACAGTAGGAATCTCACGACTGACGGACAGAATAAAATCACATTTGATTGATGCAAGAGTTTGACGTCCCTGTCACGGTTTCCACACAAACGCCATTCCGCGCAGTGAGAAGGTCCGAGCCGATACGAGTGATGCGCGATTCGGATATGAGTCGATTCTTTCTGAGCGACTTTCAAATTGACTCGGTTCACAAGTTAAAACTCTATGGAGAAAATGTGTTTACCGTTTCCTCACGTAACCCTCTTTCAACGATACGATATCAACAAAACCAAACACCACATACTACAATAGTCCTAAACAGCAACGAATATGACTAATAGGTTAAGAGTTTGACTATGTTGTTGCACTGTGCTTATACTGTAAGTAGGCCTGTGGATAAAAATAAGGATTATGAATAATGATTATGCTATACGAATGTGACATCTACATAACAGTGAAACCGTGAACATAAGAGTAAGAATGCGCTCTGGGTCCTGATTCAATCGAATCAAAACACCATGGTGTTCATAGTTCAATAGTTCGATACATCAAAGGGATTTGTGAAAGAATCGACTCAGTTAAATGAGTCCTTACCCATTACAACGAAGTGTGTGCGCGCGCCGCCCACTGACTGCAGGGTTCAGACCGAGGTTTTCTTAACAACTTAAATATATATATATTTTATTTCATCGTCATTACTGCCTGTATTCAGGGTTGTGGGGACCTGAAGCATATCCCAGGAGCCTTAGGGCATGAGGCAGGGTACACCCTGGACAGGGTGCCAATCCATCTCAGGGCACACATATACACACTCACACACACATTCACACACTACGAGCAATTTGAGAACACCAATTAACCTAACTTACATGACTTTGGACTGTGGGAGGAAACCGGAGTACTTTGAATCTCCCAGATGAATCTTCCAAAGATGAATTATCTGATTTTTTTTTTCAAATATTTTAAAATAAATACTAAATTAATTAATTAATTAATAAAGAGATGAAAGATATAATTTGTAGTCAATGTTTTTTCTATCTTTCTCTCTCAGCAATGACCTGTGACCTCTGAACTTGAGGAACTGAGTGAAATGGACTGACTAAATGGCCACTAGTAAATCATCAGTGACCCTGAAAAAACTAAGTCTATAGCCATGAAATGTGATAACAGCAAGTGTGTGTGTGGGAAGGGGTGTCTGAGGGGATAAAGTGAAACACCTGCCAAACTAATAACCCACAAATGTAACAATACTACAACCTTTATAAATTTACCACAAACATAATGTTACATTTTTGGACAAGTTTTCATTTGTGGTAAGGTAAAAATATCCCGCTTTAAAAATTATTTATATCTAGTTATAACTTTCCACAAATGTAACGTTTTGTTTTAGGGAAATTTTTCACAGCTATACAACATGTGGCAGTGTTGTTCTGTTTTAAGCATTTTATTGTGTTCCATAAATTTGTTCACTGCATGTCCCTTCAATTATCACCTATTAACAAACATAGATTATGATAAAGGTGGTACATACTTTCTGAGAAATTTATGGTTTTTGTCTTGTTTGTATTTATGCATCACCTTATTTTAGGGTCTCTTTTTTGATGGATCTCTTGTGTGAGATATATTTTACAAATTATATTACATTCATATACTGTACTTATATGGTCATACATATGGGTGATGCAAACAAACTATGCTGAAGCAAAAGCTGACAGTATCTGAACATTTTTAGATGGGCATTTACATTATTCAGGATTAAAATTAAATACTAAGAAGACAATGGGGACATAATACATGTTAAGTAATAATACATATATTTAAGTAAACTAAACAAAATCTTATATATATATATATATATATATATATATATATATATATATATATATATATATATATATATATATATATGGGAAAATGTTTAGTTTACTTGCATTCACATAGTGGATCCTAAAACCTCAGTTATATTCTATTATCTGGTGTCCATGTGAATATATTTGCATAATTTACCAGGGATTATCTTTAATTTATGCAGTGTCTGCCCTTTATTTGTGAGATTGCATGTTTCCTGGGGGCCCACAAAAACTGCTCTTACACCCAAGAAAGAGGCAATGTTTTGTGTGTGCAAGAGAGTACTTCCTTTTTGAGATTTTCAAGTAGCTTTCAAGGACAGACTAGTGAAGGTGTTTTTCATAAAGGGTCCAAAACTTCTTCTTCTTCTTCTTTTTTTAACACAGCAGCAAAAAGACTGCCATGTTCAAAAACTGGAACAATGTAGTTGTCTTTAGGCTGCAAAACTTTTTTGTTGTTGTTGTATAAAACTGTTTTTGTATGAAAAAGACTGCATTGTCTATTTTTTCTACTTTTTGGCCAAACCTCTAAAACGTACGATGAAATGCAGGTCATTAAAGGGTATTGTTATTTGCTGGAAACGACTGGAAAGAAATTTCATTCAATTGGGCTACATATAAACTGAAAGCACTTATATTCATTTAACATAATATTTAACTGTGCATTTTGTTTACCAGTGTTACAATAGAAATATTTCCTTAAATAACTACTAAATTAACTTTATCAAACCTCCTTTGATGAATTATTCAGTAATCAGTAGCTAAAGAAAAATACATAATCTCTCAGAAATGCTAACTATGCCTGATATTTATCTGTATCCTAAATAATTATTTTTTATTATTGTCAGTATGAAGTAGACAAGCATCCAAAAACTGTGGAAAAAACTGAGCAATATTATACTATAATAATAGTATTCAAGATTAAAATAATTTTATATGCATGTAAACCTACAATAATACACTTACATTCTATATATATCTTTTTTAACATCAATTAACATAAACTATTATAGCTGAACTGCCTGCCACCTAACACACTGTATAATTGCAGATAATTTCCTGCTATCTGTTTCACCCAGATGAGGATGGGTTCCCTGTTGAGTCTGGTTCCTCTCAAGGTTTCTTCCTATCACCATCTCAGGGAGTTTTTCCTTGCCACTGTCGCCCTCGGCTTGCTCACCAGGGACAATCTGACCATTTTGATTCATACACATTCACATTCCATACAAACTTAAATAATTATTTTGATTGTGTAAAGCTGTTTTTAGACAATGTCAATTGTTAAAAGCGCTATACAAATAAAATTTAATTATTTGAATTAAATATATGTCTTATGTATTAATTTCCAATAAAGAATAATAAGTTACATGAATAAAGATCACTAAATTACTGAGGCGCAGAGACACATACTGCAGTCAACCCAAGTGGCCTTAACAACCATAATTCATGATGGCAATTTCAGTGCTTTACATCTTTAGTTCATATGAATTAAAAAGCTGGATTATCATGGATTATCCACACTATTTACATCCAGTAGTGTAGTGCTTTTGGGCATGATTCGCACACATGTGCTTTGATCTCTGGCTTTTCAAGCCGGAAGTAAAATTTGAAAAAGGTTGGACAACATTTCCTGAATTCTATATATGAGTTACATATACGATTAATTCAACAGAAAAGCATGTATTTTCAAACGGCAAAATTGTCCAAAAATTCTAAATAGCAACATCACTTCAATCAAACGAAAATTGAGGAAGATTGCATCAGGACCGGTATTTGGTGTAAAAACATGTGCCACATCAAATATACTCTCTGGCGACCCCTAACGGTAGAAGCCACAAGAACAACAACGACAATCAATTTTTAAATGTTTGACTTTAGGGAATATTTAAAAGTCTTAGACGTATAAATCGTGTGAATATAATGTATCTTTTCGAATATTTAAATAGTTTCTATAGTTATGTTTTAAGTGGAACTCTCTCTCTCTTTAAGAGAGAGAGAGAGAAAGAGTGAAAGGGAGAGACAGGGGGAGAGAGGAAAGAGAAAGAGGGGGAGAAAGAGAAGAAGAAGAGAGATGGCAGTTAGGTATGGTCACAGTCACATGTATAATGTGAATGTATATTTACTGTAGAGTGCAAGCAGAGACTCCGGCAGGACTAACTATGACAGCATAACTAAAAGGGAGAGCCAGAAGGAAACACAAACATGAGGGCTACCTGAGATGTAAAGCAAACAATCACCTCACCGTCAACAAACCTGAGTGATCAATGAGAGTGAAGAAGACAGCATCTAAACATACGAGTTCCCCATAATACTCTACGTCCATGAGTCCCCCAGATCTGCTCCTTTACCTAAGGCAAATCTATTTATAAAAATGCTTGCCTAAATAAATAGATTTTAGCCTAGACTTAAACACTGAGACTGTGTCTGAGTCCCGAACACTATTTGGAAGACTATTTCATATCTTTGGGTCCATAGCTGTGCTCTGCCCCAGCTGTAGTTTTCATAATACGTGGTACTGACAAGCAGCCTGCATCCTTTGATCGAAGTAGGCGTGGCGGATCGTAAGACACTAGCAGTTCGCTCAGATACTGTGGCACGAGACCATTTAATGCTTTATATGTCAAGTGTAGTATTTTAAAATCAATGCGAAATTTCACAGGGAGCCAATGCAGTGAAGATAAGATAGGGGTGATGTGCTCATATCTTCTTGTTCTAGTGAGGACTCTCGCTGCTGCATTCTGGACGAACTGAAGCTTGTTTATGCACCTAACAGAACAACCAGACAGTAAGGCATTACAATAGTCCAACCTAGAGGTGATAAAAGCATGAACTAGTTTTTCTGCATCGTTTAGCGACAGTATATTTCTTATCTTGGCAATATTTCTAAGGTGAAAGAATGCTATGCTGGTAATATTATCTACATGAGCTTCAAATGAAAGGCTGGAATCTATAATCACACAGAGCTCTTTTACTGTTGCACTTGATGGAACAGAAAGGCCATCTAAAGTTACGGTGTGATCTAAAATTTTACTCCTAGCTGTATGCGGTCCTATGACTAGAACTTCTGTCTTATCCGGATTAAGCAGAAGGAAGTTAATTAGCATCCAATTTCATATGTCCTGCACACATTGCTCAACTTTAGTAAGCTAGTTTTTCTCATCAGGTTTTGCTGAAAAATATAACTGTGTGTCGTCAGCACAACAATGAAAACTAATACCATGCTTACGGATTATGTTGCCCAGAGGAAGCATGTAAAGGGAAAAAAGCAGCGGGCCTAAAACTGAACCCTGAGGAACGCCAAACTCCACTAGAGAACATGCAGAATAATCACCATTTAAGTCTACATACTGATAACGATCGGTCAAATAGGATCTGAGCCAGGAGAGGGCTGTACCCTTAATTCCTACTACATTTTCTAATCTGTGAAGAAGAATACTATGATCAGTGGTGTCAAAAGCTGCACTGAGGTCGAGTAATACAAGCAAGTATTAATAATACAAGTATGCACGTCTTTGGACAAGGGGAGGAAACCGGGGTAGCATGAGGAAACCTATCAAGCATGGGGAGAACATGCAGACTCTGTGCACACAGAAGTGGGACTCAAACACAGACCCTGGAGATGTAATACGACAGTGCTAACCGCATTGTGCCACCAAAATGAAATTATACAATTAAATTTTCAGGTATTTTTAGTATTTTTACTTTAAACATACTTTCACTATTGACATTTGATTTGTGACTAATTAAACCACTATGAATATAAAACAGTTCAGCCTAAATGTCAGTGTAATATCTAGATACAAAAAAAATACATACTATACAGGATGTAGCTCTGTCACAATTACCTGGAATCAGAGATGATAGAGAATTTGCCATTATTGCATATTAGCATCATGCTCAAATCTTCAGTAATACTACCAGCAAAATCAATCTCACTTAAAGGACAACAAAGGATAGAATAAGTGGGAGAGTAATTTCTATAACGATTTTTGCTCAACAGTACTAAACAAATGCTATCAATGGGATATTATTATTATTATTCATATAATAATATAATATGAATGATTAATTTATTGTTACCTGAATTCAGTGACAGGGACTTAAAACAGCATGGAAATGCTGAGCTACAATTTCTGTTATAAATTCTACATGTGATTTATGCAATTGTGTGAGAAATGTAAGTACAAGTGAAAACCATTAAGGTTCATTTAATTTTAATATTCCCAGAAATTGCACAAGAATATTCAATTAAACAATTGACAGCATGGGAAAAATAAGTTTTACATGTAAATTTATTCCGATGTGACATTTACAATATATGACTTTTCTGTAAGGGCTATTACTACTCCAAACGATGTTTAAAATTCTGCTTACACTTTCTAAAACAGAATCTACATTAAAACCTCCAGTACAATTTACAACTCTGGTTACTGTTCACATTTTCGGACGATACACTGTCATTGTGGGGCCGTATTGCGACAAGGCATCCGTGGAGGACTGTGAGCATTGTTTCCATACAGAGTGTTGTGAGAGTAGTCTCCACTGCACTGTTGAGCTCTCTACATACCAGGCAGAGAACAAAACAGCCCTTTAGAGGCTCAAAACCAAGCTTTAAATCAAAGTGCTTCTAAATGACATCAGGTTGCTTGAGTCCTGGGAGAGAAAAGAGAAGGAGCGCAGCAACTGAGAGAGCTCTTTATCTGAGTCCTAGTGATGGAGCCATGCTCAGACTCATGTCTCAGTCACTCAACAGGAGAGAGGAAAGATTACTCTCTCTCTCACACATACACACTGCAAAATTTTCACATCTAAGGCAGTTTTATCTTTTTATCTTTACAACACACACATACACATTAAAACTTTAAATGGGTAAAACAGACCAGAAACTATGACACGTTATATTACTTACTTCCAGAGCACTTGCCAAGGGCATAGTTTGTTAAGTTGGCTTAATTAATGCCTATTGATTGGCCAGTTTTCTGTAGTTGTGGCAGAGCTGCAGCTAATTGAATGAGGCCCTTTTCCAAGCAGTAATCTAGGCAGACACCACTGTGTCCTCACTTTGCTCCAAAGTTGAAAGGTTACACAGTAAGCCATACTAACTCCAACTCTACTGGTGTTCTTTAAATAAAAGGTAACATTTGAATCTGAAGCATTTCAACCACTTTACTTTTAAAGGTTCAAATGAGGTGTTGACTTTGGACTTACACTGACCTACATGACTGGGGAACAATAACGGCTAGCAAGTGACTAATTTAGCACTGACACACTACAAATAGACTAAAGCCCTAATTGTTTCATTTCATATGTAAGCTGCCTTTATTTACACAATAATATGGTGAAAGAAGGACCCAGAATGGGAAAGGAACTGAACTGATGCAGTGAGGTTTCCTAGCAACAAGAGAGCTGTGAGGTAAATGCTACTTGAATGCCATTCATTTATTTGAATATAAGAAAAGGGAAGAGTTTTCAAGCTATTTCAGTATTGCGTTTAAGGTAATCCCAAATACAAGTTTTGCAATGGAATATGGCAGCATAGGCATATTTCCATTTTTGACCACAAAGCCATGTAATGAAAAACAATGAAAAACAGCTTCCTCGTGGTAGGAGAGAATTTTGATATTTCTCTCCCCCTCAGACAACTGTGAAGCACAAGAATCCCCTTTAACACCTATTCAACAGAGAACAACAAAAATACTTGAACATAAAAAAACAAAAAAAACAATCGTGTGTTGTATGCAACTATGCCCCCACCACTCTGTCCCTAATTTTCTAATCTTCAAAGCTGCCCAGCGGTCTTGTTTTGCTTTGGTATGGCCTTTAGCATCGCTATTCACCACATTCAGACCTCTGAGGCTGAGTAGAAGCATCTGCTGACAATGGCTCTGAGCTCACTCTTTCTCAGGGTGTCCAGCTGCACAATGGATTTCTTCAGCTCCAGCATAAAAGAGTGTCGCACACAAAAAAGGTCCAAATTCAATGGCATTCCTCTTCCTAATCAGGCACAGCACATGCGCCTGCTACCCATCTCAAATGAGGATTTCTTTTTATTGTGAATTAGGATACATTCTGAAAACACTTGCAAGCAAATGCTTGACTCTCAAAATCCTACCCACAATTTGTAAAACAAGGAACGTTCTGGAATAGTTAATTAAAATCACACACACAAAAAAAGATTACATTCATGGAAATGTAACTGCAGTTTCCTACAGTATATGAGATAGTTACCACCTATTACTTAGGCAGCATGTCTTTACGTAGTGTGTAATTGATGTAGTCTGTCTACATTAGTTCCCCTATCACATCCTCCATCTGGGCCGAGGCAGCACCATTGTCACACCACACAACAGTCCCTTTGGCACCTCAGCAGCGTAATATACCAATGCTGCTTTACCTCAATGCCTAACTTTCCAGCATGAGTGAAAAGAACTGGGCACACAGCACACTGTAAGTGGCCTAATCGCTTTGCACTATACATCTGCACTGGCCATTTCACACTGCAAATCAAAAGCCACCTCACTAATTAGAATCCTCAATCCATTCACTGCTATCCTACTTTTGGAAAGTGAACACTTCTATTCTGTTGCTGAGCAATAAGATGCAGCTTGTGCAGATGAAACCGCTAGCACTCTCCTTTTCATTGCGCTGTCTGACAGTAGCGTCTTACATCTCTATTGCCAAGGCATTTAACAAATAAGGAAACCACTCAAGAGCAAAACGAAAGTAAATGTTTTAGAATTTGTTGGCCTTTTTCTGCCTTTTAAGCCATGTTACTTGACCCTTGCCTAATTTAAAACCTGTATGTACTTAGACAGCTCCAGCAGAATGTGATTTGTATGAAAACGGTTTATTTGTTTATAGATTTTGATGTCATAGATGTTGTCAGGTGGAGGAAAAAAAACTTATCAGTTTGCTTGTAAATAATAATAATAATAATAATAATCACTATTGTTGTTTTATATAATAAATACAATACGTTGCAAGTGGTTTGCAAGAAATATGGTCAAGACCTAAAGGTTTAGATGGATGGATGGATGGATGAGTGGATTGGTGGATGGATAGATGTCTTTTAATTAGTCCAGTTCAAGTCGTCTCAACATCCTGTTATTGATCTTGATTGACAGCTGGTAGCTTTGTTGTTTAACAACACAACATTGGGTTGATCAACACAGTAAAATGGCAAAGTCCAATAAGCTCACTGGAGGGCTAAGAAAAAAAATAAGGTGTTAGACTTAAATGAATCATGAATCTCTCTTGAAGCCATCTACTGTATGAACAATTAGGGATTCCAAGTTCTGTTTAAACATTTGTTCATTCATTCATCTTCTTCTATACTGTTTCTTCTATGCTTTATCCTGTATTTAGGGTCGCGGGGACCTGAAGTCTATCCCAGGAGACTCAGGGCACGAGGCAGGGTACACCCTGGACAGCGTGCCAATCCATCGCAGAGCACACACACACACACACACTCATTCACACACTATGTGACTGTGGGAGGAAACCGGACTGTAGGAGGAAACCCACCAAGCACAGGGAGAACATGCACACTCCATGCACACAGAGACGGGAATCGAGACTGGCCGGGAATTGAACCCGGACCCTGGAGGTGCAAGGCGACAGTGCTAACCACTACACCACCGTGCCGCCTTTAAACGTTTGTAGGCACTTTACCATGGTCTGCAAAAAGACCCATTATCTCATACTCAGTTGAGAGGAAATAGGTCAATGTGGTAAAGAACAATCCAGGAACCACCAAGGCACAGGCCTGCCATTAACTGGAAGATACTGGAACACCAGTATCACTGTCAACTGTCAGTGTTACATCATGGACTACCTCAAAATTATTCAGCATAATAACTAATAAATAGTTAGACAGTTAAGGCTTAGAAATTCAGCGTTCCAACAAGACAATGTCACCAAACACACATCAAAGCTACTTGTGGAATGGATAAAGACGGTCAGCATTAAGCTATTCAACCCCATCAAAATTTGTGAAATGTGTGTAAAAGTTGTGTCTGTGCCAGGAAACCAACAAATTTAATTGAAGACCAACAATTCTGCCAAGAAAAGTGGGCAAATATCCAAACCAGAATTCTGCCAGAAGCTTGGTGATGGCTACCAAAAGCATCCATTAAACTTGCTAAGAAATATTCAACCAAACATTAGGTGTACTGAATGTATATTTTAACCCCGCATGTATTATTTGGACTGTGTTGATTTTAAAAAGGTCAAAATTAATAACAATTTGTGCACCAATTTCTGGTGGTTTTATTTCATTAAATATGTATGTTATATATTCATTCTGCCCCAAAAGACCAGTTCAAAGAAATCATTTCAGACCCAATATTGCCTTGACAGTCATGTTCATGATGACTATATTTAAACTTCTTGAAGTTCAAGTCAGTTGTAGAGGTTTGGAGTCATTGTAAAAAAAAATAAAATAATAATAATAATAAAATGTAAAAAAGCCAGTGGAGCCTGCATAAGAATGCAATAATGAAAAAAAAAAACTTTTTTAAAAACTACAATAATTTCACAAAAACAAAACAAAACATTTACAGACGTACACACATGCACCACAATTCAGCCATAACATAATGACCATTGACAGATGAAGTGAATTATATTTATTATCTCATTACAATGGCACCAGAAAGTTGGAATATTTTAGGCAGCAAATCTGTGAAGCTGATGTGTTGGAAGGTGTTGCCCAAATTGTGATGGCTAGATGATCGGTCTGCAGTGGACAGGTCCTACCAAAAGTGGCCCCATGAACCAAAACCAATGAACTGGTTACAGGCTCACTCATGCACGTGGGAAGTAAAATCTGGCCAGTGTAATCTGATCCAGTAGAAGAGCTACTTAAGCTCAGATTGCTGAATAAGATAAATCTGTGTCTGATAGAAAGGTGTCAGAACACACAGTGCATTAATTTTTTCATATGGGGCTGCAAAGCCAGACTGGCCAAGGATGCCCATGCTAAGCCCAAGTCCACCACCAAAATCTCCTGGTGGGCAGTGGAGCATTAGAACTAGACCATGGACAAATATTAAACGATGGTCTGGTCTGATGAATCACGCTGTCTTTTATATCATGTATAAAACTTTTGGCAATGTTCTGCTGGGAAACCTTCGGTCCTGCCATTAATGGGGGAAGGTTGGGGGTTCCAGCCCTAGCACATTAAACAGCCACTGTTGAGACCTTGAGTAAGGCCATTAATCTGTCTGCTTGAGAGTTGTATCCTGGCTGACCCTTTGCTCTGACCCCTAACTTCCTAACTGGGATATGTGAAAAAATAATTATTTCACTTCGCTGCCTGTAAGGTACATGTGACAAATAATTGAATCTTTTTTTTCATGTGCATGTTACTTTGACACATAAACCCACCTAAATATTGTTGCTGACCAAGTATGCACCTTCATGGAAACGCATTTCCTGATGGCAGGCGCCTCTTTTAGCAAGATAATATTCCCTGCAACACTGGAAAAATGGTTCAACAATGATTTGAGGAACACAACACGAAGTTCAAGGCTTGACCTCCAAGTTCTCCAGATCTCAATCCATTTGAGCATCTTTTGGATATGCTGGAAAAACAAGTCTGATCCATGCAGACCCTGCCTCGTAACTTAAAGGGCTTAAAGGATCTGCTACTGACAGCTTGGTGCCAGATACCACAGCACACCTTCAGAGGTCTAGTGGAGTCCATGCTTCAAAAGGTCAGGGGTGTTTTGACAGCAAAAGGGAGACCTAATAAACATTAGGCAGGTGGTCATAATATTATGCCTCATCATGCAAATATATTTTTTTCACATTTCAGTGCACCATTGTGAAAGGCTTTTTTTTGTAAATTAAAATACAACATATAATATAATATCATGTGAATTCTGCTTTACAAGTGTGTGGTTGTTGCTTAAGGCTATTCAGAGTTATCTCCTGGTTACCAGTCTGTTACCACTACAGATTATCATGCTTTTCCAGGTAATATTACATTTAAGAGCGATATCCTGATTATCAACTGATGTTTTTTAAAATAATCTTTAATGATCTTCTATTTATGATTAACAACCAATATCATGCCCTTCTGACACAGGACAAATTATTAATTTAATGTAAAATAATTTTTGTGCAATTATAAAGAATTAATTGCTCCTTATTTGGTCCACTTCAGAGTCTTATTCATCCTGGTAATGTTCATGCCTCACGCCTTGTTTAAGCCAACTCAAACAGTGCCTCCAAGGGAAGAGTTTAGGAATTGCAATTGTTGTGACAAGCAGTCTTTAACGTTTATTCAAGTAAATATAGTAAATAAACCTATCATAATAAATATTATTGATCTTTTAAAAGTGTCGCAGATATATCTTATATAATATGATTTTATAAAGAATAAAGACTGTAGAAATATCCTGAAAGTAAAGTGTCCAGTGTAGAATGTGATCCATGGTGACGGAACTATGGGCTCTTTCACTGATGCACCACACAGAGCTGGTATTCTTTCAGTCTTACTGGTTTCTTTTCAGAAAAAGCTCTGCTAGATCCATTCACACCCAGTCAATGCCAACATGGCCCTTTCTGTGCTCATAATTGGTGAGCTCAGGCAGAAATATTTGAGTTCAGCAAACTGACTGCAGCCAAGGATGTAAAAAAGCAATAAAAAAGTTTTTAAAAATGATATTTTTTATGACAAATGACAAAGCATTTCAATCTCTAAAAGAACATTGACAGTGAAGGTAGACGATAATAATCACTGAGCAAATTTCTATCTGAAGTACAGTAGGCTATGTTAGTTAGATTGACTTCAGACGGATGGACGGACGGACAGATGGACAGACGAATAGATAGATCGATAGATAGATCGATCGATAGATAGAGTACTTTATGATTACCAAAGGGGAAATTGGATCATTACAGCAGCCAGTTTACATACAACAAATAAGCATCAATAAGCTATATGTTATTAGAGCTTATTATTTATATTCTCATAAAAGGTGTTAATTTTTTATTTGTATTTCATAATGTTTTTTTAGGAATTTCTTTTAATGTTTATTACCCCAGTGGGTACAGGAAAGATATCTTTAGAACGGTGCTTAATAGAGAAATATTGGGATGTCTTCGGCACCCATTAAAACCATAAAAATGTAAACAACCCAGATGTTATTAGGATTAAAGTCTTTACCCTAAAGTCTTTACAGATTGTTACTAAATTACTGCATGCAGTATGCACAAATTAGCCATAATGTGGGAATCCATTGTATCCTGTAGCCACAAATTAAAATATGATAATGAATTTTCATGCCTGTGAATTAACCAAACAGGCAAACAAACTAGAAAAATAAATATGATGTGACCACTTAGAGGCTGCGATGGATTACTGCTAATGCTGTGCACAGCAATGTTTATTTGACGTCACTTTCTGCACTCAAAGGATCTCTGATTTGGAGAAACCCTACCAAATTCTATAAGATGGCAAACTCTTAAGTTTAAGGAGATGGTTAAATGCTCACCTAATAATACCATGTTAAACTAACATTTACAGTGGCTTGTAAAAGTATTCGGCCCCCTTGAACTTTTCCCCATTTTGTCACATTACAGCCACAAACATGAATCAATTTTATTGGAATTCCACGTGAAAGGCCAATACAAAGTGGTATACACGTGAGAAGTGGAAAAAAATCATGCATTATTCCAAACATTTTTTACAAATAAATAACTGCAAAGTGGGGTGTGCGTAATTATTCAGCCCCCTTTGGTCTGAGTGCAGTCAGTTGCCCATAGACATTGCCTGATGAGTGCTAATGACTAAATAGAGTGCACCTGTGTGTAATCTAATGTCAGTACAAATACAGCTGCTCTGTGATGGCCTCAGAGGTTGTCTAAGAGAATATTGGGAGCAACAACACCATGAAGTCCAAAGAACACACCAGACAGGTCAGGGATAAAGTTATTGAGAAATTTAAAGCAGTCTTAGGCTACAAAAAGATTTCCCAAAGCCTTGAACATCCCACGGAGCACTGTTCAAGCGATCATTCAGAAATTGAAGGAGTATGGCACAACTGTAAACCTACCAAGACAAGGCCGTCCACCTAAACTCACAGGCCGAACAAGGAGAGTGCTGATCAGAAATGCAGCCAAGAGGCCCATGGTGACTTTGGACGAGCTGCAGAAATCTACAGCTCAGGTGGGGGAATCTGTCCATAGGGCAACTATTAGTCGTGCACTGCACAAAGTTGGCCTTTATGGAAAAGTGGCAAGAAGAAAGCCATTGTTAACAGAAAACCATAAGAAGTCCTGTTTGCAGTTTGCCACAAGCTATGTGGGGGACACAGCAAACATGTGGAAGAAGGTGCTGATCAGATGAGACCAAAATGGAAAACGCTATGTGGGACGGGAAAACTAACACTGCACATCACTCTGAACACACCATCCCCACGGTCAAATATGGTGGTGGCAGCATCATGCTCTGGGGGTGCTTCTCTTCAGCAGGAACAGGGAAGCTGGTCAGAGTTGATGGGAAGATGGATGGAGCCAAATACAGGGCAATCTTGGAAGAAAACCTCTTGGAGTCTGCAAAAGACTTGAGACTGGGGCGGAGGTTCACCTTCCAGCAGGACAACGACCGTAAACATAAAGCCAGGGCAACAATGGAATGGTTTAAAACAAAACATATCCATGTGTTAGAATGGCCCAGTCAAAGTCCAGATCTAAATCCAATCGAGAATCTGTGGCAAGATCTGAAAACTGCTGTTCACAAACGCTGTCCATCTAATCTGACTGAGCTGGAGCTGTTTTGCAAAGAAGAATGGGCAAGGATTTCAGTCTCTAGATGTGCAAAGCTGGTATAGACATACCCTAAAAGACTGGCAGCTGTACTTGCAGCAAAAGGTGGTTCTACAAAGTATTGACTCAGGGGGCTGAATAATTACGCACACCCCACTTTCCAGTTATTTATTTGTAAAAAATGTTTGGAATAATGCATTATTTTTTTTCCACTTCTCACGTGTACACCACTTTGTATTGGTCTTTCACGTGGAATTCCAATAAAATTGATTGTTGATGATGTAATGTGACAAAATGGGGAAAAGTTCAAGGGGGCCGAATACTTTTGCAAGCCACTGTAGCTGTAACGTTTAATGTTATCTGGAAAGAGAAGCACAGAATAAATGTTTAACTGGGTTCCTAATATTTTAATAAGACACAGGTTACATTTGTTTCTTGATATGTCTAGAACATGGGTGTCAAACTGGGTGCAGGCTTTCATTCCAACCAAGCAAAAGATGATTTGACACCCCAGTCTTGAATATTTTTCTGCTTGGTTAAACATGTTAATTTGTTAGCTTATTTATTCAGCTAGGAAAGGTAAATGTAGGCCTAAGTGAGTAAACAACCATATTTAATAATAATAATAATAATAATAATAATAACAACTAACCATACTGTAAGTAATTTCAGGTGGTCTATTTATATTTCAGTAGGGTGTGACCCATTGTTTTTCATTCAGTCAGCTCATCCTAACAAAAGGACTTCATACTAAGGTGAGAGCAATATTATATGTTTTAGAGTTTCTTATTCCAAAAGTTAACAAACCATGAATTCACACTTCATGTACCCTGTCTAATTGATTGCACTGCCCTGAGCACAACAGTACTAACACAGAGGATTGTTTTTCTCACTAAGATGTGAAATGCTGTGGGCTGCTCTATTCATTAAAGGTTTTTTTAGCTTTAATTTACTCAGCACTCTGCAGGCACCACTCTGATGCTTGCTTGTGAAATTAATCTTTGTCATGTTTTTGCTTTCAAGCTAGAATAGAATTGTGCAGAATAAAAAAGGTCTGTATAAAATTATTAAAATGTGCACTGTAAACATTGTTCTGCTTTTCTTCCATTTATTTTTTTGTAACCAATGACTATTGTTAATACTCCTGAAACACGCCATCTCTACTGAGTATCTCAGCTGGCTAAACTCTTTTTGCCTCTTTGCATGAGGCATCAACACAATAATAAAAGATCATCTAGAACTACCAAACAGTAATTACAGAAATATGTCGCACTTTCCTGACAGCACTTTTATCATGAACGCTCATGCTAACACATTGGCGTCATGTCTGTTTTCTTAATGAATTGAACCCAGCGAGGAGAAGTTCATACACCAGTGAGGAGAATAGGCAAACAAACATTACTTAGAACTCATAGTGAAAGTGCAGCATGAACCCTTGCACATGCAGATGACTTTGCTTTTTTCATCACAACCGTGGGCTGCTACATGTAAGACTTCACAAGTGAGTGTGAAATTGCTCCTCCTATTTTCCAGCACGAGTTGAGGGAATATACAGTACCAGTCCATGGACAGATCTTCCTAAGGAATAGATCCTAAAGCACCATGGTAGCATTAAACGTTGCCGGCCTTCATGATAGCCATATGCACCAGAAGGTCTCTACGACTTGCCACCCAAATGAGAAGTTTGCTCTAAGGAAGCCTCGAAAGCCTCGAAAGAAAGTGAAGGCGATTATCTGTGTTCTTTTCGTGGAGTTATTTGAGAGGTTCACTTTTCTTGGGATTGTGTGTAATATGATCCTCTTTTGCAGCATCAGACTGGGATATAACAATTACCAGGCTGCCATTGTCAACCTATTTTTTGTGGGAGCCAGTACACTCACACCTGTTCTTGCTGGATGGTTTGCAGAGACATGTTTGGGAAGAGAAAAAGTTTTTTACCTTAGTGCTCTCCTTCATTTCTTTGGTAAGTCAGCAGAGTCAAAAGGTGTTCAAATGATGTACATATGTGTGTTTTATCTGTGTGTGAATATGTTTACCTGAAGCAAAGGTTATTTGAGGTCAATTTGGGAAAATATTATAAATAGAATTAATATAAATATAATAGTAAATGAACATCATTGATAACTTTGGTTTAGAGAGATTTTTTTACATCACGTTTCATTGTAATAAATGATACTGTTTTGTCTGAAAAACTTATCTATTATACAGTATATTCTTAATTCTACTGCTTTTGTCCATGACTGACAAGTAAATGCTAGCTTTAATGGTTTTGATGCCTCTATAAATTATCTGCCTGTGAATCGAGATTTATTTAACATTATTCATTGTTGTAAAAAATTCTAATAATTAATAATTATATGAGCAGTATAAAACATAAATACTTCTAGAGGGAACCTAGACAATTCTACTTTGACATAAAGAATCTACAACACTACAAGCATGGACTACTTTGCATGTGTCTTATGAACAGTTCCACACATAACTTACAGTAAATCCATTTTGACAAAAAAAAAAATCTTTTGTAAAAAAAAAAAACATTTGTAAATGAGGCTGTACATCTATAGTAATTATGTTAGACTTCTTCACATTGTAAGATTTAATGCTAATGATGTACCAGTTATTGATCTTATGCTTTTATGCCATTTCCCTTCCTAGGCACAGCACTACTCCCCGTAGTTGCATTCCCATTCGATGATTTCTACATCGACACACACAATGTTAAACATCAGCTTGAGCCACATATACAACATATCCTCTTCTACACAGGGCTGCTATCTGCTGCTCTTGGTATTGGGGGGATACGTGCTATCCTCTGCCCGTTGGGAATCAATAACCTTCAAGGTTATAATCAAAAGAAGATACTATCCTTTTTCAACTGGTAAGAAATTAATTCACTGAAAAATCATTACTATTTATGGGCTAACATACATGCCAGTTGTGGATGAGCTACTGCTGTAAATTAGGGCATTAGGGATTTTTTTTGTGAAATCTGAGTTGATTAGATCTGCATTTGTTTTCTAAAAGATGAAGTAACACTTGGTATAATATCTACAGGATCTACTGGTTCGTCAATCTGAATTCTACAGTAATTTTCTTGGGGATCGCCTTTATTCAGCAGTCTGTGGGCAAAAACCTGGGCTTTCTCATTCCCTTCACTTCTGTTCTTCTGGGACTCGTTGGCACCCTTATGGCACGCAGCAAGCTTATCCTACATCCCAAGAAAGGTACATGTAGCAATAAAAACACACCTGGAAACACAAAACCCACACTAAAATTAAGATATCAGAAAACATAGAGGAATTAAAAAAATGATGGCTTTAGCAGTTATTATACTTCTAATAAGCATAATGTATTTGTGCATACATCACTGTAATTTATCTTTTGGCTTTGCTCTTAAACATAAATGAATGATGAATGAGTTTTAGTAAGCATTACTTCCAAAATGTTTTCTGTTTTGGGTGACGCACAGGTAACTCATTGCTGAACACACTGGGTGTGTTCCTAAACGCTTTAAAAATGGGCTGCTTCCATTATCGTCATTTGAGTGGAGATGTGACTGACTGGCTTGATCGAGCCAAGGAAAACAACGGAGGATGCTACAGTGAGACCAAAGTAGAAAATGTTAAAATTATGCTAAAGCTTTTTCCTCTATTTGCACTGCAGTTACTCTACCGGACTTGTATAACCCAGGCAAGTACACATGAAAATTAATGATATGTCTAATATGTACAGTATACAAGTGTGTCATCTGTGTATTATGAGACATAATAAGTCTGGACAGTATCTATAAAAAGCAAGTCTTGAATGAAAGGCTAGAAAAGCAAAACATCATAAAATGATGATTGTGATAAATGAAGTTCATATTATTGTCAGTGTGAGCTTCTAGCCAACAGCTGTCAGTAATTGTTTCTATTTCTTTATTCACTTACAGATTCCATCAGGATATTTTCTCCAGACAATGCATTCAAACCTCAACCTTAATGGTGTCATGCTGCCAATAGCAGCTATGAATGTGATCAGCATTTTGCCTTTACTTATTTTAGCACCACTACTGGAGTTTGTCAGCACCTGTTACCAGTATTTAAAGAGAACACCTCCCTCCCCAGTCAAATTAATAAGTAGGTATTTTCAGTGTGACCAATTCAAGTTAACCAAAAAAATCCTAATCATGTACAGTAATGTTCATTGATGTGCCATTTTCTCTTTTAGTATTTGGGCATGCGTGTGCAGCTCTGTCTGCGCTAATTGCAGGTATTTCAGAGATGCATAGAAAGCATTATCCTCAAATGGATCAGTCCATCTCAGGTACTGTGCTTCAGGTGTCCTCGATGCCCTGCATTCATCTTGCACCTCAGTACATCTTACTGGGTGTGGCAGAAGCCTTTGTCACCCCAGCATGTAAGCATTTCTTATTATGTAAAAACAAAACTTTAAGCATATTTTTACTCAAACACTTCAGTCTTTCATTTCTCATTCCTCTACTCAGGCTCCCTTATCTCCTTCTGTCTTACTCCCAGCAACCTTAGAGGGATCTCCCTACAATTCCTTACTCTCTCCTATGGTGGAGGATCTTTTCTGGGCGCTCTTCTGATTCAGTTCTTTTACTTTGTGTCTGGTGGTAAGGAACATTTTTAACTATGATTTAACACTTCAACACATAAAGAAATAAGTTAATAAACATAGAAATCAAAGCCACTGCATATGACTAAAACATTGCCTTTTTTTTTTTTTTTGCTTTTAGGAAGCTTCTATCCAAATATATTAAACAATGGCAATATGGAAAGATTTTTTCTTACTCTAGCAATATTGATGGCCATAAACACATTGTTATTGTGGAAAATATCTCACAGGTAGGTTGAACTTTTATACTATTAAAAATTTATGCTTTATATATAGGTATAGGTGACAATATGGCAGTTACAAATATTTTTGAAAATGAAATAAAAAACTGTTACCATAGTTCATAACTATATTATCTGTATATTTTTGTGCAGGTACAAAGATCTGAATGTTGACTTAAATACAAGAGTGAGACAAAGTTGCCTGGCTGAAAAGCTTCTGCAATATAAAGCCTGCCTCAGATATTATACAGTGGAACCTGATTATCCGTAGAGTTTTTTTTTTTTTTACTTCTGCATGCTTGGTCAATAACTTATTAAATGTTTTACTTTATCACATAGCTTTGGCAAATTATTGCTGCATTATATTTAGTTGAAAATATATATTGTGACGCTGGCGTTACACACAGTTTGATTGAACTTTACCTATGTGCTAATCCCCAACCCCCACCTCCCAATTATGTGACTCTATAAGATGGGAAATTGTTTTGCCTTAACTCAATGGACTTGTTGGTGCTACCAATCCCTTAATGTGAATGAACCATCATTGGAAGCATAAAATAAAGTTGTTTTTATAATCTGTAAAATTTCTGTCTATTGGTGAGAATGAATATATAAATCTATATAAAAACATTTATTCATTTGTTACAGTAATATACAGTACTTGCTAACTAATGTTAACTAGCTGATTTTAAGTTTGCTAGATGTCATTCATGTATGTGAAACCCAAAATGAGGTATATAGGTTACCAGAAATTTCAAAACCTCAAAGAAGTTCTAAAGCTGTGGCTTTCACAGTTGGTGGTGTCTGTGGTATACAGTTGGTATTAACTGTTTAACTTGATTTCCAAATGGGGTCGCCCGAAAAACCCACATCTCCTCCTTTGGTTTTATTAATCTACTATAGGCTCCTGCAAATTCCACATGCAGATCCTGACACTCTGTCACTGTATATGCTCTGCAGTCTAATCCGGGGTTTTAGTAGCCCTGAGCTAGGTACTGAAGTACGGTACTGATTTTCGCAGTAGACAAAGCTGCTTACTGTTAAATTCAGTGAGGACGCCTGTGGCACACTCACGGTTTGACGCTGACCACTGTAACATTACCCAACAATTGCCTGTAACACGCCTGTGATGAAACTTCCTGTGCAGGCATACAAACACACATACGGAATTTATGTTTAAAATACATATGCAGTAGGTTTTATACATTTGTATTAGACAAAAAAAGGATTTTGTGATGGATTATTACTGGGAGTTGCATTCAAAAAATCAAACAACTTTAATCAAAGAGTGCACTAAATAATTTATCAATAAAATGACAAATAACTTCTGCACACCAGTCTAATAGAGGTTTTAGATCTGTAATTGCTTACTCAAAATCAAGCTGTAAATGAATTCAAGAATAAATGTTAACTTGAATGTGACTGCAATCATAACAAGGGACGTTATGATCTAAAATGTAAATTTGAACAAACTGTACCTGATTTGCGTGAAGTGTTCAGGGATACAAAGCTCAAAATACATTTGGCTATAGTGAACTGATTAATTGCCTTATGTTCATATGAATTTTTCCTTCTATTATGAAAGGGTCTTTGTATTTTTTATTTTTTACGTTAGACATCATGTTTATTTGTGCTATTTCTTTGTCTGTGTGATCCTTTTTTTTTTTTAATTGCTCAGTCATGTTTGTATAGTTGGTTAAAATTAAACAAAAATCAGTTCATCGTGTTGCCTAGGTCGTACTGAAAAAGGATATGTTACTCTATACGGCAAAATCTTGAGCATTACATGTTAATAATAAAATAATAATAATAATAATTTAAAAAAAAAACATCAAAGTAAAAAGATCGCTAAAATGCTCTGGGTCGTAAAGCTACAATAGTGCCTGGATGCAGAGTGCTGCTGTTGAACACTGCACTGGGGCTCTTGAACGCACCCCGCCGTCTTCGCCGTTGTTAGCAGCAGTGTTCGTGGTTACGCTTTTAGCTTTGCACTATGGATCTCCCTGAACCCATAAGAAGGCGTTTGGGAGATTTTTCACGGACTGTTTTCGTACATCATGGTCATACACAGCTTTCACCCGAGGATCATATCACATTTCTTAATCACAGTGAGTTTGCATGTCTTTAATTAAAAACAATCTGGCGATAAGTGTAACGTTAGCTATAGCTAGCTGTCTAACTACAGTAACTCCACCGGCTATACAGAAGAGTCGATAACCTGTTACTGTAGCTTGGACTGGTTTAACAGCTACCGTTTATTGGGACAGTTGATGATGTGTTGCAAAAGCAAGATAATGTGATAGCGATATTTTAGCCGGACATATTCACTTGGTGAGTCTTGGTGTTTGTGTACTGACTGCAGCTGTAGCCTTGTTCACTCCGCAGGTACAGATGTTGTCTCCAGCCTGCCTCTTCAGATGGCTCTCTTCTTCAACATGTGTTTCTTTCCTCTTTGGTGGATTAGTGAAGTCGTAATGCTGCAGCTTAAAGTAAGCAACGAGTATAAGTTACTTTCCTTTCTGTGCAATAACACGAATTGGGATTTATTATATTATTATTATTGTTATTATTTCTTTCTTTCTTTCAGTATCCTGTACTTCCTGATTACTACAAATTCATCCTAATTACTGTTCTAATTTTAATGACACTCATCGAGGCTATCAGGCTCTACCTGGGCTATGCCGGTAATCTGCAAGAAAAGGTAAAAACTTATTTTCTTTTTAGTTTCTTCGAATGCTCATACGAGGGGGTATCAAGATTAGCTCTATTCACAAGCTTTTTTTGTTCGCCATATGTCCTCCCTCAGATACCTTAAAACCTGGCGGTAGAGTTTTCTATTGACGCTCTGGCACCTGGGAACAAATTCTCAAAGTCGACAAAGACGATGAGCATGTACTTTGTCGAGCTGCAGATAACCCCCGCCTTTTTCATTTGTGGATTTGATGGGCTATTCCACTGTGAAGACACTGTTGCATCATCTCGGAGTTGTACCATACACCTAAGTTTTTTCACCGGCAATGATCCTCAACATGAAGGATAGGTCATCCACAGCCAGTGGTGTCAAAAGTATTCACATTCATTACTTGAGTAGAAGTATGGATACTAGGGTTTAAAAAGACTCCTTTAGAAGTTGAAGTATCAACTCAAGCATTTTACTCAAGTAAAAGTGTACAAGTACTGGTTTCAAAACAATTTAAAGTATAAAAGTAAAAGTAACATGAGGGGGGGAGCATTAAGTATAAAAGCTTAGGCTGTGCCACGGGCCTATATACTGCCCTAACACCTCATAAAAAAGGTGGGGGTGGGAGAGGCGATTGGGGGGGGGGGAGTCAAACAGCATAGGTGAGATAGGAGTATTATCACCCGAAAATGCTATTTTATTCAAACGTCCATGCTAGAGTGTGTGACGTGACGTCATGTGCAGGTGCGATGGATCGCGTGGGATCGACACCAATAAGGTGTCGGAATGGTATGTTTATACTTCTCATCCAACCGCAATCAAATTCGCTCCATCCGGATGGCGCAATTTATCCAGATGTTTTTTTTCTTTGTTTTTTGAATGACAAGCTGAAATAAAATAGGAGTAACGAGGCTATTTTTAAAATGTAAGGAGTAGAAAGTACAGATAATTGCATGAAAATGTAAGGAGTAGAAGTAAAAACTTGGCTGAAAAATAATTACTCCAGTAAAGTATAGATTCCCAAAATTTCTACTTAAGTAAGGTAACGAAGTATTTGTACTTTGTTACTTGACACCTCTGTCCACAGCACACTGACAAAGGTCTTGGCAAACTTTAACAAGATGTTCCTGCTGCTCATGAGTCAGCAGTCTGGAGAAATTCTAATCACATGCGAGGATTGCCCGGACTGTTTTGTATGACACACCGACAATGGCAGCGATGTGTATTATTCTCCAGTGAACATCATGCACAAGTTGCCGAATGGTTTAGACATTTTTGGAGGTTGATGACCTTGTTGAAGATCTTCCTGATCTCTTGTCTTTTAGTGATGTTCTACTACTCTTGAAGTATGCGCCATCTAAAACACTTCGAACGAGCCAGTGCAGCATGCAAATCATGTCAAACATATCTGTGGCAGTTTCGCCTAGTGTTACGCAGAATTTCACATTCGCTCTTTATTCTAACTTGCTGTCCATTATGACATTTGCTCCCTGTGACTGTGTTCAGCCTTGTGCTGCCATCTGTTTGTGTTACAAAACGCGTCTTAAAACTTTTTGATACCACCTCGTACTTAAAATGCATGTACGTAAACGAAGTCAATCTTTTAACCATTATAGCTAATGCATCATTACAGGTCCCTGAACTGGCTGGCTTCTGGCTCCTCAGCCTACTTCTGCAGTTCCCTTTGATTCTGTTCCAGCTCTTCAACGAAGCTATACTCATTCAACCTTTGGAAAGAGGAGTTCATATAGTTCTGGCCTTATTCATTTTAACAGAGGTATGCAATATATAATACACATTGTTCTTAGGTAGCTCTCACAACAAGTTATAATCTACTATTTGTTAAATGTTTGTTTTCTATTTGCAGGCTCTATCTGGTTTTGTTGCACTGCGTGCAATGGTCAGACACACAGAAAGCCGCTTTCACCTCAGCCACTTTAATGGTATTCAAGAACTCAGATCGTGACAGATGTTCCACTGATGTAATATGTATCTTTGCAAATAATATACATAAAAAGACTGAAGTGAACATTTCAGTAGCATATACTCATTTACAAAGCATAAACAGACTGTAAACATTTGTTTGAACTACCTTTGTAGATTCTGTTTTACCTATGTCAATTTATGGCATCAGCATATCACAGTTGTCAGAGTATTGTACAGTATGTTTTTTTTATCTGTTTTTCAAAAAAGAGGCAATGCATATGTGCTAACTGAATAACGAAAGGAAAGGTAAATTGCAGGTGGTTAAAAATAAAATACATATAAACTGTAACGATATGTTTAATGGCAATAATTGTGTAAAAAATCTAGCACTCATGCACAAGCAGCACAAAATGTTAGGGAAATGTTTTGTCCCTGACAGTAGCATCTATTTATATACAATTTATAGGTCCTTCTAAAAAAATTAGCATATTGTGATAAAGTTCATTATTTTCTGTAATGTACTGATAAACATTACACTTTCATATATTTTAGATTCATTACACACAACTGAAGTAGTTCAAGCCTTTTGTTGTTTTAATATTGATGATTGTGGCATACAGCTCATGAAAACCCAAAATCCAATCTCAAAAATTTAGCATATCATGAAAAGGTTCTCTAAACGAGCTATTAACCTAATCATCTGAATCAACTAATTACACCTGCAAAAGATTCCTGAGGCTTTTAAAAACTCCCAGCCTGGTTCATTACTCAAAACCGCAATCATGGGTAAGACTGCCGACCTGACTGCTTTCCAGAAGGCCATCATTGACACCCTCAAGCAAGAGGGTAAGACACAGAAAGAAATTTCTGAACGAAAAGGCTGTTCCCAGAGTGCTGTATCAAGGCACCTCAGTGGGAAGTCTGTGGGAAGGAAAAAGTGTGGCAGAAACACTGCACAACGAGAAGAGGTGATTGAGGAAGATTGTGGAGAAGGACCGATTCCACACCTTGCGGGACCTGCGGAAGCAGTGGACTGAGTCTGGAGTAGAAACATCCAGAGCCACCGTGTACAGGCGTGTGCAGGAAATGGGCTACAGGTTGCAAATTTTGCATGTCATTCGGAAATCAAGGTGCCAGAGTCTGTTGGAAGACTGGGGAGAGGGAAATGCCAAAATGCCTGAAGTCCAGTGTCAAGTACCCACAGTCAGTGATGGTCTGGGGTGCCATGTCAGCTGCTGGTGTTGGTCCACTGTGTTTTATCAAGGGCAGGGTCAATGCAGCTAGCTATCAGGAGATTTTGGAGCACTTCATGCTTCCATCTGCTGAAAAGCTTTATGGAGATGAAGATTTCATTTTTCAGCACGACCTGGCACCTGCTCACAGAGCCAAAACCACTGGTAAATGGTTTACTGACCATGGTATTACTGTGCTCAATTGGCCTGCCAACTCTCCTGACCTGAACCCCATAGAGAATCTGTGGGATATTGTGAAGAGAAAGTTGAGAGACAAGACACAAGAATCTGCAAAAGGATTCCCGACCAAGTATTGAGTGCATAACTGAACATAATTATTTGAATATTAACTTTTTTTTGTATTAAAAACACTTCTTTTATTGGTCGGATGAAATATGCTAATTTTTTGAGATAGGGATTTTGGGTTTTCATGAGCTGTATGCCACAATCATCAATATTACAACAATAAAAGGCTTGAACTACTTCAGTTGTGTGTAATGAATCTAAAATATATGAAAGTCTAATGTTTATCAGTACATTACAGAAAATAATGAACTTTATCACAATATGCAAATTTTTTTAGAAGGACCTGTATATGTGACTATTTGCCCAGATTGTATAAATAAATGCCTTAATAAAAGCATATTCCCAAGGCTGACTAATAATAAACACAAAGGTTTTGTGTGTAAGGAACATGCTCCTATCCATCATGTTTCTGAGCCTAAGTAAAACAAATGTTGCTTTTTTTTGTGCTTAGCATTTTTGTATAAATTATGTTTCCTCTGGATAATTCCTGTTTCCAGGCTGTGCTCCAAAGTAAAAGCTTTTCACTCCTCTTCTTTGTGAGATTATGTTTTTATTTATTCGTTTTCCATCCTCTGGAAAGCATGCCTCCATCTGAGAAGGAAGAATCAGATGTAAGAAACAAACGGGTTACTTATTGTTCTGTAGTTCTATGTACAACTAGGTGTTTCTTTCAAAGCTAGTTGAGGTTTCTTACAAATTACCAATACCAGTGTTGTCACAAGAGGAGGCCATGTTTCTGACCTTAAGTGAGACTGACTTGCTGTTGTATTATCAATGGGTCAATTGCAATACTTTGTATTCTTTGTAATGAAGAATTGTGCTAATGTTAGCAAAACAAAGGAAATGCATTTCTAATTGGGCTACAGTTTGAGGTCTAACCCATTAAGAATACAATATGGTGTTGTTTGGCCTGGTTTTTATCTCCGTATGGATCAACTGTAGTCCATTACACTACTATTCTGTTAATCAGTATTTTTGTATGATGGTCATAGAATCATAGTTCAAATCTAACCTTCCAATGTACTTACTTACACTCCACACCACCAAGTTAGTTGTTCTCTGGGAGTGAGGTTTTCTGTCAGGCTTGGAGTGAACCAGTAGCAATTCTGTATATTTGTATTCTCTATCTTCATCTTTGGGCATTCTAAATATGGCCCGAATCTGCCACCATGTTTTTTCGAAATAGAACCTACATTAGCCAGAGCATCATCTGCCTTAGAAACCAATTTGTTTTTACAGTCAAGTTCTGGGGTTAAACTCAGGTTTATGCTCAAAGCATTAAAAGCCTATAGTAAGCCCACTAATGTCCACCCATATTATTGCACCTAGCATGCAACAGAAGGACACAACTTGTATGCAATTTTTCAGTGAAAAACGATACATGATGAGGCCATCAATACCCACCAGTAAGGTGTGCTTTGTCATAAAATTCACAATGGCAGAAACTGAGACTAAATGGTCCCCACTCTATATGCAAGGCAGCTCTCCTAAGCTTCCCTGAGCTTTACTTATTAGGCATAATTATCTTTTATTTTCTTATAAGCTGAGATGCAATGCTTGCTGCTCTCTTTCTAAAGGTCTGAACACCTGAGTATGGGGTCCACCTCACTTCTTGCTGACACCTCAGCAAGGACATGAGCAATGGAAAGAATCTACTAGTTCCATAGGATGTAATACACTAAAAATGTATTTAATACACAAAAAAATAGTATATGGTAAATAGTTTGTGAACCTTGCCATCACACCAATCTGTGCTTTCGGAACATCCCATTCGACACTGTCCCCCTTTTGCTGTTTTAAAAGCCTTCTTACATGGCCTTTTTTGCAGTCAATGTACAAATTTATCTTAAAGGTGTTCAGTGGAGCTGAGATCAGGTTTTTGTTGGAGTTCTTCTACTCATATGTGGGAGTGATGGTCAGATGTCCACAAACCTTTGGCCATATAGTGTATAAACACTGTAGGCAGAATCATTTTTCATCATGTTAAACAAGTGAAACCTTAGATATATTAGGCAATGTATACCCACCTTCACTGCTCCAGCTGCCTGATGAAGCTGCATCTTCTTGCCCACCAGGTAACATCTCTAGCCTCAGAGCTCCAAGTCGATTTGAGAACCTCAGACTGTTGTGGAATTAGGTTAATATAGCTCACAGTAATGACAGTTAAGAAAATAAAAATGCAAAGTAAGATATGAGGCATGGTGTGAATAAAAGACTGAAAAACCTTTTGCCAGGTCGGTCAATGTTTTCTAGATCAGGGAAAAAAGAGTAGCCCCCTGTTTCTTGTTTATTAAGTTGCTCTGCTTCACTGGATTGCTCAGTCTCCAGTACTGCCAATCCTGCTGCAGGTAAATATCTCTTGGTCAATTGCTCAATTAAAATATAACAATAATATTTTATTTTATTTTATTTAAGAGCAGATTATGTATTTGTTAAACATTTATGGATTTCTTCCCACCAAACAATAAATTACATCAATAACTCTGGCCTCTAGCCTATAATCGTTGTTTTACAGTCAGAAATGGAATTCTTAGTAATCACAAATCAGATCTAAATTGGATTCTAAACTGGCTATGAGGCTCAGTTGGTATTGATCTTGTGATTGTTTTTACTTGAAATAATTAGATTTTACAATTAGGAAGAAAAGCACTTCAAGTTATCATATCTCAGTGTACAGCAACCAAAGCATCATTTATTTATCTTTAGTAATCACATTATCCTGAGCAGCATCATGGTGAATCCCAGCAACCTGGGACCAAGGTCTTGTCCCACCCACAACCCACCCTCCCAACCCCACCGCATCAAAAAAAAAAAAAAAGGAGTGATATGCTACGCAGAAGGCAACTCAATCTCAGGATAACTTATGAACCCATGAACCTGGAGCTCCACCACCATGTCACCTAAGTAAGTGTCAGTCTATGTAGAAAATGGATTTAAGTTCAAGGGCCTCAGCAAATCCTATATTCATATGAATCAGACTCACGTATTGCATATGTTTTACGATTGTTCCTCAAGGTGCCTGTAGTGTTTGGTTTTTCAGGCATGTAGTAATCCAGTGAAACTCTGTTTGATTGTAGTGTTCTTTTTTGCCTGATATTTTGCTGGTAGGCAGTGTGGGCTGAGTAGGCAGAGCGGGTGAGCTCAAGGCTTTTGACAGAAATGCACTCTGGAACAACCCTGCAATGGATCGAAATACAGTGCCTCTCGTAAAATTAGAATATTGTGGAAAAGTTTATTTACTTTTCTACTTTAATTCCAAAAATGAAACTCATATGTAGTAATAAAAAAAAATTAAATAAAAAATAAATCCTTCTTTTTGTTTTAATTTAAATGATTATGGCTTACAGCTCATGAAAATGAAAAATCCAGTATCTCAAAATATTTAATTTTAAGTTGGTATATATTACTATATAGGCTCCAGGTCCCCGCGACCCTAAATACAGGATAAAGCGGTATAGAAGATGAATGAATGAATGAATGAATGAATGAATATATTACTATTCATACAGTATTCTACTGTACTATAGTACAGTAGACAATTATTAACACCCTGCACAAAGAGCATAAGCCACAGCAGGATATTGTTGAAAGGGCTGACTGTTCACAGAAAGCTGTATCAAAGCATATTTATATAAAATTGACTGTGAGGAAAAGGTGTGGTAGAAAAAGGTGTACAAGCAACCAGGATAAAACCTCAGCCTTAAGAAGATGAAACTTTAAGAAGCCTCAAGCAAAGCAGAATCAAGAATTTAGGAGACTAGAATCCGTCCATCACAGCACATCCAGCACAGATGTCTTCAGGAAATGGAGATGTCTTCTCCACCTGTTGTGTTTCTAGTATCAAGCCACTGCTAAACCAGAGAAAACATCAGAAGCTTTTTTAGTTAAATTTTTACCATCTTACTTGGGCAGAGGAGAAAATGACTGGACCTTTGCTATCCACTGAGAGCTCACTAATTATTGAATTTCATTTGTAAATCAAGGTCCCAAAGTCTGGAGGAAGAGTAGAGAGGGACAGAATCCAAGTCGCTGCAAGTGCAGTGTGAAGTTTCCACAGTCTATGATTATTTTGTGTGCCATGTTATTTGCTGGTAGCCATCTACCGAGGGATTTTAGAGCACTTGGCGCCTACAATTGCTGACAAGATTTATGGAGATGTCCACAGCTGTCCACACTACCACTAACTGGTTTGCTGACCGTGATATACTTGTCTGACCTGAACCCAATAGAGAATCTATGGGCTATTGTGAAGAGGAAGATGAGAAACGATCCAACAATACAGATAAACGGAAGGATGCTAACAAAGCAACTTGGTCATCAATAATACCCCAGCCATGCTGCATTGATGCAATAATTCGTGCTAAAGGAGCCCAACCAAGTACTGAGTAAATAAATTAATGGGATTTTTCAAATCCATTTTTATTGATCTTACGAAATATTGTAATATTACGAGATACTATATTTTTATTGTTATGAGCTGTAAGATGTTATGATCAGAAAAAAACGCCGGAAATATTTCACTTTACATGTAATGAATATAGAATATGAGAGTTTATTTTAAAAATTATATTACAAGAAAATTTCTTTTTTTTTTATTATATTCAAAAACTATGACAGTTCCAAAGGCATTAAATCAATGATTACAGAATGTAAAACATTTAGATGTTATAATGGAAAGTATAAACATACTATAAAGAAACTTAAATAAATAAATAAAACTACTCACCTACGCAGCGAGAGTTTTGAAACCGAGGTCCTTCCTATTAATAATATTAAATCTTGCGTTAGTGTATAAAATAATGAGGTAACTGCCGAATTTTAAAGGAGGTGAAACTTAAGAATGGACACACCTCTCATTCCTGAGTATGCTTTGACATCCTTTTTGAAAAGCATGGGAAACTGCTGAATTGGCAGGCATGATAATCTATGGCGAACTTCGGTGACAATGAGTGGCTGGTGCTGTGCTTGCATCCGGGAGTGATTTATTGACCCTGTAGTCTCATCTAATAAGGCTGGAAAGTAACCTACATCATGCTTGAGATGGTACAGAGGAAGAATAGTTAGCACAGTAGGAAGATGAAATGTTTTATCTCCAGCAATTAAATATCACAGCAGGTTTACATTGGAAACACAGAGGCACAACAGACCATAGCTGATCAGAGTACTCATTATAAGTTGTTTAAAACTTGATGCAGGAAACCACTCCAATGATGTCTCTCATTTACAGTATTAATATTTTATTTACAGTAAAAATAAAAAATAGTAAGGTGCCTCAAAGTTTAGTAACTTGCACAGCTTAAAAAAAAAAATGAAGTCGACTTTTAGATAAATTGCTGACCAAACAAAATATTTCACAATGCTTTTTAGTTGACACAATGTGTACCCAGTTCAAATTCATAAGTTGACTCTCTAAGTCTAATATTTCAGTAAGCTCAAGACATTGTTGTTGTGTGGTTAAATTTGTCTACAGTTGACTTAACCTTTTGACTATTCAAGAAAGTAAATTGGCTCTTTCCATTGCAATTCAGTTAATTATTCTTGTCTAGGGTCAAGTTGACTCATCCCATTGATGTTGTTGGTTCAAATGATTGTTTTTTTTATAAAAAACAAGTTGGCCTAAAAATACCCCAACAATTGAAACCCACAAACATTACTTTAAAAAACTTTATTCTTCCAAAACTAGTCAAAGTTAAAACAGTGATTTGCATAAAACAAGTGAATATACACTGCTCGGGTAAAAAAAAAAAGAAAAGAAAAAGTCATACAAAAATTTATTTTATTTGCTTTATTTGCACTTCTTAATGCTACACAGTGGTTTAGTCCCAATCCCTTAAGTTTTCTTTGCATTGTGCATGTGGAAATTCTCTTATTTTCACTATTAAACATAGCTCTACTATAAAGCTACTATTGTTTTTTCTGTTTACGTAAACTCCCATCCCTTTCACTTAGGATGTTTTTCAGAGCATATTTCTTCTTCGAAGATGATGGTTCACCAATATCCTTCCAGGTTTTAATAATGTGTTTTATAGTTCTTATAATCCAATTTTATGAATTTCAGCAATTTCTTTAGTTGTTTACTTTTCTTATATCCACAAGAATAACTTGGCCATTCTGAAACAATGGCCACATGTTTTCTGGTTGTTTACGAAATGAGAAGCTACTTACTCCATTTGTTAGGGTTAAATAACTTATTAACAGCTGAAACATATAAATTATTGCAGTAATTATCCGCTGCCAGTGTATGTTCTATTTGGCTTAAAGGATAGTAAAATACCTGAAGAACACCAAATGTTCATTGGTCTTGCTGATCCTTTCCTATTGAAACTAGTAAAGATTAACTGTTTTTAACTTTTTCTAATGTGTCAGACACAAAAATCAAGAATTTGCTTCTCAACATATGAATCTAATGGGAACATGTCTCTCCAAGTCCGATACCACTTATTTGGATGGCTTCAAACGTGTACATCCAGTCCTTTGGGAATTCAGAATTGTTCCGAGTATAGGCCAGACCAAACATTCCAAATGCTGTCGCATAGTCACCTAGGAACTACAAAAACTACAGTACCCTCCAACACCACAGCAGCTTCAACAGCTTGTTCCTCTAGTAGCTTCAAAAGGCCAAATGTCATTCCTCTGTCCTAATCCTCCGCAACAGACCTCTGATTAAATAAAATAAGACAAGTCTAGTAAAGACAAAAATGAATAAACCACACACAATCTTTAATTATGATAAAAAAAATTATATATCAATAAGGATATATTGTGTAAAAGGCTGTTTTGGGAATTCTATTGATAGATTAAAGTTACATATTGTTTCATATTTCAGCAAAAATCTTGGCATTTATTTATTTTATCATTTCATCATAAATGACCAAGACAATTACAAAAGTTGCACTAAGCTAAGTGGAAAACTCATTATTTTTTTAATCCAGACAATTATAAGATTTAAAATTACAGTGATATAAGAAAGTATCTGTTCCCTTTCTTTATTTTACTTTTTTTTGCATATTTGTCACACTTAAATTATTCACCAATCATCAAAGTAATTATTTGCAGGTTTGGACAGCTTTTGGTCCCTTAATAAAAGAAATCATAATTTAAAAACTGCATTTTGTATTTACTCAGGTTATCTTTGTGTTATATTAAAATTTAAAGACAACAAACATGCAAAAAAGAAAATTTGGGCAAATGATTAAACACTGACTAAAAAGTAATGTTATTGATAATTCATCAGAAGCACAGACTGGGGCTTCAGTACAGTAACATTAAGCCTAGCATTAGCTAAGCTGGCCTCAGTAATCTTATGTTGCTTTACAGTATAACGATGACACTGCACCATTCTAACCCATATAACGCTTGTTTAAAATAACCTCTAATATAACTGAAAAATATTTTATGAGGAAAGAAACATCACTTACCCATAATAAGGTATCCCAAAATGGTCATCTTCACTTCTCTAGTGCAGTTTGATATCATCAGTCTGGTAAGGGTTGGGTTTGCATTGCTAGGCAAAGTGCAAATGGCAAATTAAAGTAGCGGGGAATTTGTAATATGATAAATCACAATGGTAAAGCTAAGAAAGTCTCGGATGGTACTTGTCTAATTCTCTAACGTTAATTTAAAACTTTATACTTTGAAATATACAGTGTTTATAAAATACTGAGAAATTCTGTTGTAATTTAAGAAATTCTGAGGTAATATTGACTTACCAAAACATTTCTTGCTTGCTTCTTGTTGTGTTTATGTCTTATAAAATCAATCACATCTTAGTGAAGGTAAATTGTTGGCTGAACTTGAATCTATTGGTTCATTCAGTATTTCTTCACAGTGTTCAAGCACACAATGTTACCTGTTGTCTCAACAAATTTCATTGTAAGAAGCTGGGCTAACACTAATTTATTTTAAATGAATTTAGTTTGTGTAGTAATCTGAAGGTTCAATACAAACAGCATTTTTGAAACACAATTTAAGTCCAGTGGTGAAAAAAACTGAAACAAAGATCCATGTTCATGTTTAAGTGATCGCTCTGGGTTGCAGGCACTATTTATATAAAAACTAAATAGTTTATATTTATACTTATATATAAAAATTATTTATATTTTTTATTTGGTACTACACATCACATGATGTTACATAACACTTAATGCCAAGTCATAGTTCAATATGTTGGATTATCGAAAATGAAACAAACAATACACGTACAAGTCGTGATTTTAGTTTTTGCATGATCATAATTTGTTCCATTGTTCAAGATGATGTTGTAATCATAACTGTTATAACATTACTATTATGTTATGCTATTTATTATATAAAATTGATATTGCTCTTTAATACATCAGAGGTCATACCTTGTCTTTCTTCTTCTCCCAAAGATTTCCATGGCCAGCAAGACTAACACGTGGAATTGGATGTGGGATCCAGGTTCTCCCAGACTGATTCTCCCTCCCAGACTGTGCCTGGATATACAAACAAATTTCATCTAATTGATTTAACATATTATAATCAATGTTTCCTGCATATAATTTATCCATTGTTGAGATATGACTTAATCACATTTGGTTTCTTGTCCTTCCCCTCTTTCACTGGAGGCACTGTTTTTTCGTGAATTGATTCAGGCACTGGATTTTCACTTAATGGTATTGTATCCTGCCAAGTCAAGAAGAAAACTCTTATAGGACACACAAAACCCAGTGACACTTTATTTCTGATTATTTCTATGCAAAGCTTACTGTATTCTTGCTGTCTTTCTGAAGAGTTTTGGATTTTGCACTCTGTGATCCCTGCTTTCGTAATCTATTTCTTTCTTTTCTGCTCCGTAAATGCTTCTTCTTGGCTTTTAATTCCTTGGCAAAGTCAAGGAAAAAAGCATATCAGCAAAAATATATAAATAAATAAACATAAGTGTAGAAGCTGATGACACTATATACAATTGACCAGTTGAACGGTGTACCTGGTCTGTGCAGTTTAAAAGATGGACAGGGAGGCTATCTGAGTCTGAGCTGTTTGATCCACTTGTACTGTAATAAATCAGTGTGCATGGTTAGTATCATCTATTATAATAATACTTAGTATCTGGAAAAGGCTACAGTAAACATGAGGTTTGCTACTGGACCACATATTAAAATCTATCCACTCCGCAGTCATCTTTCACAGGAATTTTTTTATCAAATTCTTACCCAAATTCAAAATCATATCATATCATTATCATCAAGAGTGACTGTTTTGATAATCTTACTTATTGTGAGTACATTTCAAAATGTTTCATTCATGACTGATAATTTCATATATATATGAAACATTTTGAAATGTACTCATACTAAGTAAGATTATAAGCAATGTGAATAGATAACACTATATAAAATTATATATATCATATACATACTGTATATACACAATACAGGACCTTCTCAAAAAATTAGCATATTGTGATAAAGTTCATTATTTTCTGTAATGTACTGATAAACATTACACTTTCATATATTTTAGATTCATTACACACAACTGAAGTAGTTCAAGCCTTTTATTGTTTTAATATTGATGATTGTGGCATACAGCTCATGAAAACCCAAAATCCCTATCTCAAAAAATTAGCATATTTCATCCGACCAATAAAAGAAAAGTGGTTTTAGTACAAAAAAAGTCAACATTCAAATAATTATGTTCAGTTATGCACTCAATACTTGGTCGGGAATCCTTTTGCAGATTCTTGTGTCTTGTGTCTCTCAACTTTCTATTCACAATATCCCACAGATTCTCTATGGGGTTCAGGTCAGGAGAGTTGGCAGGCCAATTGAGCACAGTAATACCATGGTCAGTAAACCATTTACCAGTGGTTTTCGTGCTGAAAAATGAAATCTTCATCTCCATAAAGCTTTTCAGCAGATGGAAGCATGAAGTGCTCCAAAATCTCCTGATAGCTAGCTGCATTGACCCTGCCCTTGATAAAACACAGTGGACCAACACCAGCAGCTGACATGGCACCCCAGACCATCACTGACTGTGGGTACTTGACACTGGACTTCAGGCATTTTGGCATTTCCCTCTCCCCAGTCTTCCTCCAGACTCTGGCACCTTGATTTCCGAATGACATGCAAAATTTGCTTTCATCCGAAAAAAGTACTTTGAACCACTGAGCAACAGTCCAGTGCTGCTTCTGTAGCCCAGGTCAGGCGCTTCTGCCGCTGTTTCTGGTTCAAAAGTGGCTTGACCTGGGAAATGCGGCACTTGTAGCCCATTTCCTGCACACGCCTGTACACGGTGGCTCTGGATGTTTCTACTCCAGACTCAGTCCACTGCTTCCGCAGGTCCCCCAAGGTCTGGAATCGGTCCTTCTCCACAATCTTCCTCAGGGCCCGGTCACCTCTTCTCGTTGTGCAGCGTTTTCTGCCACACTTTTTCCTTCCCACAGACTTCCCACTGAGGTGCCTTGATACAGCACTCTGGGAACAGCCGATTCGTTCAGAAATTTCTTTCTGTGTCTTACCCTCTTGCTTGAGGGTGTCAATGATGGCCTTCTGGACAGCAGTCAGGTCGGCAGTCTTACCCATGATTGCGGTTTTGAGTAATGAACCAGGCTGGGAGTTTTTAAAAGCCTCAGGAATCTTTTGCAGGTGTTTAGAGTTAATTAGTTGATTCAGATGATTAGGTTAATAGCTCGTTTAGAGAACCTTTTCATGATATGCTAATTTTTTGAGATAGGGATTTTGGGTTTTCATGTGCTGTATGCCACAATCATCAATATTAAAACAATAAAAGGCTTGAACTACTTCAGTGGTGTGTAATGAATCTAAAATATATGAAAGTGTAATGTTTATCAGTACATTACAGAAAATAATGAACTTTATCACAATATGCTAATTTTTTGAGAAGGACCTATATATAATTTTAAGTAGTGTTATCTATTCACATTGCTTATAATCTTATTTAGTGTGAATACATTTCAATGTGATGATCGAGTCAAATGATTTACATAATTAAATCTCTTTACCTGGACTCAACGTCTACATCAGGGATGCCCTCCAGGGTGTTCACATCTCTGCCCAATTTCTGTGTGATGTCCTGCTTCAGCAAGACACCCAGTTCTTTCAGACAATGTTCAGTCTGAACAAAACAGTTTTAAACCAGATTTTAGCATCTTTGTTCAGTCTAATCAGCAGAATACAAGATACTAGAAAAATTAAAAACCTTGGTTTGGTCTGGGTCACAGAAGTCGAGGAGGGTATCACAGAAGTGGTAGCCCATAGACTTTAGGTCCCCAACAGAGAAGTGAGTTCCTCTTCTACTCCCTTTAAAAATAAAAATCGACTTGATAAACACATTTCTGAGACATCCTTAACAGTCATGGATAACAAAACCACTACATGTTGTGTTCATAACAATGCACACTTGTCTAACTTGCTATATAGTTTATATCAGGAATCTTCAACTGAAGTCCTGATGGGCCAGTGCCCACCAGTTTGACTGAATCACCAAAGCTTATTCTTTGGCTCATACACAGTTGATTCAATTGTTAATTATTTGGTATATGTATGTCTTGAAAAATTTTAATATCATGAAAAAGTTGTGAAGGGGAGGTTGTTCATTATCTGAACAACTGCCAAGGCAGCCGTCTTTTCCATGCATTTACTGAACAAGACATTGCAGGACATAAGCCTGGAGCCTATCCCAGGACAATTCAGGCACAAGGCAGGGTACACCCTGGACAGGGTGCCAATCTATCGCAGGGCACACAGACAACACCAGTTAGCCTAATCTGTGTGTTTTTGGACACTTTGGGAGGAAACCAGAGTACCCGGAGGAAACCCATGAAGCACAGGAGACATGCAAAATCCATGCACACAGATCCGAGGTAGGAATAGATCCTAGAGGTGCAAGGCCACAGTGCTTACCACTATGCCACAGTGCTGCTTGTTTTTAATGTATAATTAGAATTTTCAAAACTCGTAAGTGAAATATTGTAAGACTTTGAGATACTGGATTTTTTTATTTAGATTTTTACCTTTAAGCCATAGTGATTGAAATCAAAACAAAACAAGGTTTGAAACATTTCACTTTACATGTAATGAATCTAGAATATAAGTTTCACTTTTTAAATTCAATTATGAAAGAAGATTAACTTGTTCCTCATATTAATTATTTTCAAGATGCACTGTATATATACTGTAACTAAAGGCCTTTACCTAAAGTGGATCCCCCAAAGGTTGACTCCATGGTATAGCTGTTTCTTATGCCGAGCCTCCACATTACAATGCGACCAGTGCCTTCTTTGCACTTCTGAATCTTAAACTTGCAACTACTGAAAGCAAACTAAAAAAAAAAATGTGTTCTATAATATTATTATTATTATTATTATTACTATTAACAATAATAATAATTCAAGATCCACTTTTAAGGCATCAACTAGTTGCAACTGCGTAAGCATATACTTACCATGTCTTTGGCATTTTTGCTCATCATCAGAGGGAAGACACGCTCCTGAAGATGTAGTGAAGTATCCTTTCGGTCGGTGCAACCGTACATGAATACATTGTTTTTTCTGTTGTGGCCATGAAAGTCACAGTATAACACTACTTCTCTCTCAGAAAGCAACCTAAGGAGTTAAACCCATGTACTTTACATATTTCATTTAATAGGAATTAAAATATGTTGAATCATTGGCCATTGATACATCCATCAAACTGCAAAACAATTCCTAAAATTTATAAAAAATAAAAAACTGCAGTATACAGATTTGATTATGCATGACCTGCTGGTGAACCTGGAAGGATGTACAATTTTGTTTGTTAGTTGTTTGTTATGCTGCCTTTTTAGCCATAATTTTTGACAAATTTATCCCAACTCATATTTAATTAAAAGAAATTTATTATACCATCTTTTATTTAATTCTTTCCTCAGATCATGGATGACTATTGCTTTCCTTAAATCTTTCGTGGATCTTGAAGAGGAAAACGTGTTCAGATTATTAGCTCGCAATTGAGCTACCTCTATGTTTTTATATAAAGCACACTCACTGAGAACTTTATTAGGAACACCTACACATTCATGCAGTTATCTAAACAGCCAAATCATATGGCAAGTATGATTTTTTTTTTTTAAAACAATGACATGATTGTTGGTGCCAGGCTGGCCGTTTAGAGTATTTTCAGATCTCCCGGGATTGTCAAATACAACATTCTGAAGAGTTTACCCAGCATGGTGCAATAAAGGAAAAAAGTCCAGAGAGCTGCTCGTATTGAGATAGGTCAATTGAGATGGGCAAACTGAGTCTGGACATCTGTGGTGAGCAGAAAATGTATTTCAAAATGCACAACATAACACATCTTGAGGCAGATGAGTTACAACATCAATGTCAGGTTCTACTTCAGTTAGCCAAGAGCAGAATACAAAAACTGACAGCTTGTTTTTCTTTTGTACGCTGCCTGTTTAAATATGTTATACATGCCTGGTTAAATCTGCACATACTTCTCAACAATATTTTTATTGATTTTAAACAGGGATATAGCAGGGTAAACATGTAATGTTTCAATATAGATTCTATAACCCCCTTATAAACCCTGAGGCACCCACCCCATCCCTCCCTAACTCCAAGCCAGTTCTACATGCATAAGAAAGGTTAGACGCCAGGCATTAAAAAAATAATAATAATAAAAAAAGAGAAAAACGAAAAAACGAATATGGAGCTGGACGTTTTTTGGTTCTGCATGCAAAAAAAAGGGAAAAGAGAACAAACAGACAACAATTAAATAGAAAGTGAATCAAATATAAATGTATATGAAAAAAGCGAAGGAAGGGCCCCCACACCTGTTGAAATTTCAAGTCTGAATAACGGATTGAGTAATGAATCTTCTCCAGGGACAAACAGGACATAATATCTCTGAGCCACTGGGCGTGAGTGGGTGACATGGTATCCTTCCACTTGAATAAAAGAGAACGCCTGGCCAGGAGTGTCGCAAAAGATACCAAACGCTGTTTAGCGGTTGTTAGACACTTATCTTGCTCTCCAGTGATACCAAAAAGAGCAATCAGAGGGTCTGGTTAACGATTGCATTTCAATATGTACGACAAGGTTTTAAAAACATCCCTCCAGAATTTTTCTAAATTCGGGCATGTCCAGTACATGAATTAGAGACGCCTCTCCGCTTTTACATTTATTACAGCAAGGATCAATGTCTGAATAGAAACGAGAGAGTTTAAGTTTGGAGAAATGAGCCCTGTGTACAACCTTAAACTGTAATAAGGAGTGGCGGACACATAAGGATGTTGAGTTGACAAGTTTAAGAATTAAATTTCAAGTATCATCTGATAGTGACAAATTTAAATCTTTCTCCCAAGCAGTTGACATTTTACACAAAGGGGTGCGACTCGAAGCCATCAATCCACCATAAACAGTGGATATTAGGCCTTTACGCAGCGGAGACAAACAGAGGAGATTATCTAGAATGTTTGCAGCAGGAGCCTCAGGGAAATGTGGTATTAAAGAGCGAATGAAGTGTCTTACTTGCAGGTATCTGAAAAAATTAGAATTGGGTAGGTTAAACCTTTCAGAAAGCTGTTCAAACGATGCAAACCGATGGTCAACAAACAGATCTTTACAAAGCTTGATGCCCTTATTGTACCATTCCTGAAACACTGACTCATGTAAAGAAGGTTGGAAGAGATGTTAGAGACGATAGGACTGGACAGAGAAAAGCCCAGAAGCCCATACTCTCAAGGTATGCCTAACAACTGAGTTAATGATTAATTTAATTGAGGGGATGGGGAGAGCAGATCCAAGGAGTGCAGAGACAGAGAGATTTTTGACAGACTTTATCTCCATTTCCACCCAGGCAGGCCGATTAGGTTGGTTATGAAAATATGCCCAAAAAATTACGCATCGAATGTTTGCTGCCCAGTAGTAGAAACGAAAATTAGGTAGAGCCATGCCACGGTCTCTTTTAGATCTTTGAAGAAGGGACTTATTCAATCGTGGATGTTTACCTTTCCAAAGGTAAGAAGATATAATTGAGTCTAAAGCGCCAAAGTAAGATTTGGGAATAAAAACAGGTACAGACTGGAACAAATATAAAAATTTAGGGAGAATACTCATTTTAATGGCATTAATGAGGCCCACCACAGACATGGACAGTGGTGACCATTTTCCCAAGTCTTTTTTTGTTTGGTTTAACAACCTAATAAGATTTTCTTTAAAAAGGTGTTTATGTTTCCTTGTAATTGTAATGCCAAGATAGGTAAACTGATTTTTCACTATGTTGAATGGAAAATTGTGCATACCAGTTATTACTGCTGTGTTATCTAGCAGAAAAAGTTCACTTTTGTGCAAATTTTATTTATATCCTGAAAAGTAGCTATATTCCCTGAGCAATGACATCACAGATGGCAAGGATGAGATTGGATTTGATATAAAAAGATCATCTGCATAAAGGGAAACTTTATGTTCTTCTCCCTGCCTCCAAATCCCAGATATATTTCTACAACTACGGAATGCAATTGCTAGTGGCTCAATAGCAAGGTTAAAGAGCAGTGGGCTAAGAGGACACCCCTGACGAGTTCCCCGCTGAAGACTGAATGGTTGAGACTGCTGAGCATTTGTCAGAACTGAGGCAGTAGGGCTTAAATATAATAATTTAACCCAAGTGATAAAACTTGGACCAAAATTTAATTTTCCTAAAGCCCTAAATAAATACTCCCATTCCACACGATCAAAAGCCTTTTCAGCATCCAAAGAAAGGACACACTCAGGGATCCCCTCTGATGGTGTGTACAGGACATCCATAAGGCGTCGAATGTTAAAGTAAGAAAAGGGATTTTTGATAAAAACCGGTCTGATCCTCAGATATAATTGAGGGTAGAACATTCTCTAATCTACGAGCCAAGACTTTAGCAAGGATTTTAACATCCACATTAAGAAGAGAGATTTGTCTATATGAAGAGCACTCTGTTGGGTCCTTATCCTTCTAATCAGCACATACTTCTACTAAGTGTCATTGTAAGTGTATGAGTTATGTTACTCACCGTTTCACCATGTTACGAGTATACCACACACAGGGGAATGACTCCTTAAGTAGAGTTCGATAGTTGCGGTTCAAGTCACACCCTGCCAAAGAGCATCGGTAGTTCCCAACAACCACGCCATCAGGATTCAGCATTGGCACTACCTGCAGATGATAATTTTTGTATAACTGTACTCATAAATTTATCCTTATTATATCATGTGAATTGATTTATGAATTATGAACAAAGTGAAATACTGAATAAATATTAAAATAGACCTACAAATAAATGCTGAAAGTATAAGCTACTAAAAATGCCAAGGACCACAAAATGAATATATAAAATTCTATAGGTTAGGGAGGGACTGTGAAGCAAAGTGATCTACATTGCCCAAAATAAGTTTAACTTCGAGCTGGCATGTAAAAGAATAAAAAAATAAATTTTTTTGACCAAACCCATATTCATTTACCTTAAACACAAAGGTTTCTCTCAGTAGACATGCATCAGGTGATTTACCCAACAAAAAATCCAAGAATCCCTGCATCATCCATGAGCTATTCGTTTCTCCCGGGTGCACCCGTGCTGTTACTACCACTGCTCGCCTATTTCTTTGCTCTTGCCAGGTGCCATTGGGTGCAGTAATAGTCAGCATATACACAGAATTTCCTGCCAAGCTTCGACAAAGTACTCGCACTTTACAGTACACTGCCCGAGCTGGGTCTGAAACCACAGCTTGCAGATAACGTTGCAGGTCTGAGTAGGTGTATGGGTAGGATTGAGCCAAGTAGCAGGTATCATCTTCATGAGGAAACTCAAGTGTCCAAGTGAGCGAGTAGAGTGGTTTGCAGTCTTTTTCATTCTGATTCCGGTAATACCTTTTATAAAAAATGGATAATTGGTATGCAGGGTATCAAACTTTTTAAAATGATCTAAGTGTGACTAATTAATTTGACATTCATGTATACTTACCGAATGTTGTTGCCTGCATGGTACCAACCCTCTCCCTTCAGCCAGGCACCAATCTCAGAGTACACCAGTGGACGCATGCCTACTGCATACAGACTGCTGGATTTCATCAGGTTAATAATCGTGAAACGATACATGACACCAGCCTTCATGTTCTTCACACGAAAGTAGAACCACTGTGTGTGTTTTGTGGTGTAAAGGTCATTGCGCAAAGTGAGCTCATAGTCATAATGACCACTAAAAGGGAAAATATCATTGTTTAATGTTTTATATATGACTACTAGTCAAAGGTTTGGACATACCTTCTAATTCAATGGTCTTTCTTATTTTTATTCTATTCCAGAACAGCTCAGCTTTGTGTCTTAAAAAACAACTGACTGTTGTCATTGATGTTACATAATTACCTAATGCCATATGAATTATTGAATTAGAAGGTACATCTAAACTATTGCATCCAAAAATAGCACACACACCACACACACACACACACACAAAACCACATTACAGTGCAATTTACATTACGTAAATTTGTTGTTAATATACAATATACATTCCCCTCCAGAAGCACTGGAAAGGCCAGGCCAATTAATTTAGCTATACACTGAAGACAATTTATTTTGAGATTTTTAAAAAAGTACAGTACAGTAGTATTAGTACAGTAATAGATCAAATAAATATATCTTTTTTTAACCTACCCTTTCTGAAGTGATAAAAATTTTTAGAACACGAGACTGACAGGTGTTTCCCAGGTGTGCCTGGGCAGAAAATGCTAAGGGTTTGTTTTGAAGCTTGTATTTTTCTAAACTAACAGTAAATATATAACATTTAACATTATCACAGACATTAAAACAAGAGAGCTGTTTATGGGTGCAAAAATAAGCCAGTTTAAAGCTGAGAGTAGGGCAAGGCACAAGCATTTTGTATAGCCATTCCAACAATTTCAAATGTCATGGAAAAGAAAGAAACCACTGTTGTACCAACAAACAGCAATCAACCAGGTCAGCTAAGGAAAATGAACAGGTCAGTTAAAAAAAACAACAGTAGTCAACGTCAGAAACATTGTAGTGAGAAAAAAATTACAGTGACCCCAGTGACAGTCATAACACCAACACCTTTTACAGTAAGAAAAAGCATCACCAAAGTAGGTAGGTAGGTAGATAGATAGATAGACAGACAGACAGACAGACAGACAGACAGACAGACAGACAGACAGACAGACAGATAGATAGATAGATAGACAGACAGACAGACAGACAGACAGACAGATAGATAGATAGATAGATAGACAGACAGACAGACAGACAGACAGACAGACAGACAGACAGACAGACAGACAGACAGACAGACAGATAGATAGATAGATAGATAGATAGATAGATAGATAGATAGATAGATAGATAGATAATTGGAACTGTTTTTTTATGTCCGTGGGTTGCAGAACAGACTGATGCAGGTACTGCAAGTAAGAGATAGTTAACGTTCTGATAGAAGTTCTGTTAATGTTTATTTAATTAGTCTATCTATTCACCTATTCTTTTGTTCAACTAAAAGTAGTGGTCTGCCAACAAAGGTATCAGGAAATTGGTGCTTGCATTCTGATCCATCATCTCATATTCATCATTAGAACTCAAAACCAAATGTCTTTAGTGTATAATGAAAACATAAAAAGCAACTTTGCAGTGTTATTTTGCTAATACCTGTTACTTCCTTGTTAAAGTATTATACTTATAGAAAATATTACCCTTTATAGAAAACTTATAGAAAACTTACACTTTAACTGCTTTTTGAAGATTGCCACTTTCAAATCTGGACTCAAAAGACAGGGTAGGAGTCTCTTTGCTGTCGGCACTAGATGTGAAATTCTTTTTATGCTTCCTGCTGCCACCAACATGGGAACGAGTGAAGTAGGGCATTTTTGTGGCTTCATACAAGACAAACAAAAACACAAAAAGAAAGCTGTTATGTAGCAGTTTTAAAGTAGTTGATGAAGTGAAAAGCATTGAAAAGATACACTCTTTTATGGCAAATTCTATCTGGATGTTAAGTGTTACCAGAGTCTATACAATACACAGTGATTCCTTTGTCCTCTCCTGATGACGTGGGTGCCAGCTCATGTCCTGTCGGTTTATAAAATGGTTCTGGTTCTGCAGGTTCCCATTCTGTTTCAAAACACATAAAAGAAAGAAATTTCTGTGAAAGAGGGGAAACCGGGAAATGGTGTGACTATTTCTGGATGAGAAGCATGAAGAATGCATTCAAGATTCAGATTCAATTCAAAGATTCAAAGAACTTTATTAATCCCAGAGGGAAATTGCTCAAATTGGATACCTATGTGATGGATATTGTCACAGACGACTTCACATTCAATTGGCCAGCGAACACCCTGGAAGGGACAGGAAATGGAAGGGATAGAATAGAGGTCCAGTGGTTCCCTCAGACGTGGTATAGGCCTTCCACTATCAAGATCAATTAGCAGCTGCCTGGTCCGTAGATATTTCTCCATGTTTAAAGAGACTAGATATATGATACAAAAATAAATATACATAAACAAAAAAATAAGTAAATAAATAAAATTTATTTATTTATTTAGTTTTACATACATAAAAACTAAAATAACCACTCACACCACAGATAGAAAGTGTAAGGGGAGATCTCTTTAAATAAGAAAAATTTCACTGGCTATAAGAACATTCGACTAGAAAAATAATTTAATCACATACAGTGGCTTGCATAAGTATTCGGCCCCCTTGAACTTTTCCACATTTTGTCACATTACAGCCACGAACATGTATCAATTTCATTGGAATTCCACGTGAAAGGCCAATACAAAGTGGTGTACACGTGAGAACGAAAATCATACATGATTCCAAACATTTTTTACAAATAAATACCTGAAAAGTTGGGTGTGCGTAATTATTCAGCCCCCTTTGGTCTGAGTGCAGTCAGTTGCCCATAGACATTGCCTGATGAGTGCTAATGAATTCGCCTGTCTGTAATCTAATGTCAGTACAAATACAGCTACTCTGTGACGGCCTCAGAGGTTGTCTAAGAGAATATTGGGAGCAACAACACCATGAAGTCCAAAGAACACACCAGACAGGTCAGAGATAAACTTATTTAGAAATTTAAAGCAAGCTTAGGCTACAAAAAGATTCCCAAAGCCTTGAACATTCCACGGAGCACTGTTCAAGCAATCATTCAGAAATGGAAGGAGTATGGCACAACTGTAAACCTACCAAGACAAGGCCGTCCACCTAAACTCACAGGCCGAACAAGGAGAGCGCTGATCAGAAATGCAGCCAAGAGGCCCATGGTGACTCTGGACGAGCTGCAGAAATCTACAGCTCAGGTGGGGAAATCTGTCCATAGGACAATTATTAGTCGTGCACTGCACAAAGTTGGCCTTTATGGAAGAGTGGCAAGAAGAAAGCCATTGTTAACAGAAAACCATAAGAAGTCCCGTTTGCAGTTTGCCACAAGCCATGTGGGAGGGACAGCAAACAAGTGGAAGAAAGTGCTCTGGTCAGATGAGACCAAAATGGAACTTTTTGGCCAAAATGCAAAACGCTATGTGTGACGGAAAACTAACACTGCACATCACTCTGAACACACCATCCCCACTGTCAAATATGGTGGTGGCAGCATCATGCTCTGGGGGTGCTTCTCTTCAGCAGAGACAGGGAAGCTGGTCAGAGTTAATGGGAAGATGGATGGAGCCAAATACAGGGCAATCTTGGAAGAAAACCTCTTGGAGTCTGCAAAAGACTTTTGGGACGGAGGTTCACCTTCCAGCAGGACAACGACTGTAAACATAAAGCAAGGGCAACAATGGAATGGTTTAGAACAAAACGTATCCATGTGTTAGAATGGCCCAGTCAAAGTCCAGATCTAAATCCAATCGAGAATCTGTGGCAAGATCTGAAAACTGCTGTTCACAAACGCTGTCCATCTAATCTGACTGATCTGGAGCTGTTTTGCAAAGAAGAATGGGCAAGTATTTCAGTCTCTAGATGTGCAAAGCTGGTAGAGACATACCCTAAAAGACTGGCAGCTGTAGTTGCAGCAAAAGGTGGTTCTACAAAGTATTGACTCAGGGGGCTGAATAATTATGCATACCCCACTTTTCAGTTATTTATTTGTAAAAAATGTTTGGAATCATGTATGATTTTCGTTCCACTTCTCACGTGTACACCACTTTGTATTGGTCTTTCACATGGAATTCCAATAAAATTGATTCATGTTTGTGGCTGTAATATGACAAAATGTGGAAAAGTTCAAGGGGGCCGAATACTTTTGCAAGCCACTGTATCAGCGGTTACATTTCTGCTATTAAAAATCGTACATTGTCCCTGATGTGCCTGTAGTTGTTCCTCATCCATGTCTGTGCTCTCAAGAGATGATTGGAGGACATCCGCGGCCACAGACTCATGGCTGCTGTCCCATAGTCTGCCTGATGGAACATTTCTCTGAAGAAACTTTGAACTCTGGCCTAGAAAACAAAATACATTCTCAAACATTCATTCAATTCCATTTTATTGATAAACAACAATTTGTTAAGGATCTATACATGATAATTCAATATCTCATCTTTGGACTGTGAGAGGAAACCTTGAGAAAACCCAATAAGCATGGAAGTACATGCAAACTCCATGCAAACGGGCCGTGGTCGAGAATCGAACCCAGACCCTGGAGGTGCACGGTGACAGTGCTAACTACTGAGCCACCGTACTACTAACTTTGCTGCACATCAATGGACATGATAAAATTTTACTTGACATTAGATAAGTTTTGTTTTACATTTTCTTTGTGTTATACATGCAAAGATGATTAATGTATTTTAGCACAGACCTACCTGTAAAAAGTCCGTAATGCTTTAAATGCTGCAAAATGAATCTCTCATAGGGATCATCTGGCGACTTAATGAAATAGGAAAAAAGATTTAACGTCTCTCTTTCTCTCTCACACACACACACACACATACACAGGGTTATGTGTTTACTGAATGCTTACATTTCTTTTCCTCTGGTTGTCTCACACAAGAAGCATGTAATATTGATTACATATCAATATCGATGTTAGTTGTGCATATTGATGCAAACATAACACACAGGGCCAACCAAAGCGGTCTCATCAGCTTCTTTGTCCATGTTCACTGTGGTTTGTTTTTGTCTGAACGCTAGTTGGTGCTCCAGTATAATCGGTCTGCCGAAACTCATCCAGTGAGAAATGTTCCGTGTGCAAAAATAAGTGTGATCGAAATGCGTAAAAAAAATTTAACGCGTTATTTTTGTGTAATTAATTAATCTAAATTAACGCGTTAAAGTCCCGGCCCTAATATATATATACTCAGCAAAAAAAGAAACACCCCTTTTTCAGGACTGTGTATTTCAACAATAATGTTGTAAAAATCCAAATAATAAATGCAAATTTTCCATGCATGTTCAATTAACCATAATCAATTAATTAACATGCACCTGTGGAATGGTCGTTAAGATCTTAACAGCTTACAGAAAGTAGGCATTTATGGTCACAGTTCTAAAACGCAGGACACTAAAGAGACTTGTCTACCGACTGTGAAAAACATCCAAAGAAAGATGTCCAGGGTCCCTGCTCATCTGCGTGAACGTGCATTAGGCGTGCTGCAGGGAGGCATGAGGACTGCTGATGTGGCTAGGGCAATAAATTGCCATGTCCGCACTGTGAGACGCCTAAGACAGCGCTACAGGGAGACAGGAAGGACAGCCGATCATCCTCGCAGTCGAAGACCTGTACAGGATGGGTACATCCGAATATCACACCTGCGTGACAGGTACAGGATGGCCACAACAACTGCCCGAGTCACACCAGGAACACACAATCCCTCACAGCAAGAACTGAACAAATCTGGTCCAGTCCACGAGGAGGAGATGCACTGCAGTACTTCAAGCAGCTGGTGGCCACCAGATACTGACTGGTGTTTTTGATTTTGAGCCTCCCTTCATTCAGGGACACATTGTGAAACATTTTTAGTTTATGTCTTATGGTGTTGACTCTTTTAGTGTTCATACAAATATTTACACATTACGTTTACTGAAAGTAAAAACAGTTGAAACTCAGAGGACGTTTCTTTTTGCTGAGTATATATGGAGTCCAAAATTGTTGGCACCCCTGAAATTTTGCCAGAAAATCAAGTATTTCAGTATTTCTCAAAGAAAATTATTGCATTAACACATGTTTTGCTATACACATGTTTATTCCCTTTGTGTGTATTGGAACAAAAAAAAGGAAGGAACTCCAAAAATGGGCTGGACAAAATTATTGGCACCCTTTGGAAAAAATAACTGAAATCAGTCGCTTCCTACATAACCATCAATAAGCTTCTTACACCACACACCCAGAATTTTGGACCACTTTAACTTTGTAAACTGCTTCAGGTCTTTTATACTGGAAGGGCACCTTTTCCCAACAGCAATTTTAAGACCTCTCCACAGGTGTTCAATGGGATTTAGATCTAGACTCATTGATCTGAAAATTTTTCTGGAATAATTTCAGGGATGCCAACAATTTTGGCCAGGACTGTGTCGATATATATATATATATATATATATATATATATATATATATATAGAGAGAGAGAGAGAGAGAGAGAGAGAGACAGAGAGAGAAATATATGTAGATGTACAGTTTTGTGATCAGTGAACCTCTTCAAATAGAAGTGGAAATTCGTACATTAGTAAAAGCAAAATGCTTTAAGAAGTTTTATATATATATATATATATATATATATATATATATATATATACACACACACTACCGTTCAAAAGTTTTATAAGACTTGCAAATTCCTTTGTTTTTGTTTAGAGACTTATTTTCTACATTCTACAACAATACTGGAGATTTCAAAACTATAACATGACATACAGTATAGAATTAGATAATTACGTAACAACAAGAAAAACAACAGTTAGTTGTTATTTTAAGACACAGACGTCAGCCTTTCTGTAATAGTTCTTGCAAGCAGGGGCGTAAATCCCGGGGGGGACGGAGGGGACATGTCCCCCCAATCCGCGGGGTTGTTCCCCCCGCCCCCCTCCCAAAAAAAAAAAAAAAAAAAAAACGCATTCTCTATTGTGAAAAATACATGTATGTATACTTAAGATAACTGTGTAAGTAGAAAAAAAAAACCCCACAAAAACAGCATTTAGAAAGAGTTGAGTTTCCCCCTCCGCTTCCTCCCAGTGGTTTGTCCCACTGCCTCCTGCTTTCCCAGTTCTGGGGCCTGTTTCAGAAAGGAGGTTCAAACAACTCGGAGTTTAAACTTGAACTCTGAGTTGATTGACCCAGAGATTAAAAACTCAGAGTTTTCGGTTTCAGAACAGCTGATCTGAGTAAGGTCAATCAACTCTGAGTGGACTAACTCAGAGTTAAGCGTGTACACCGCGACTCTAAAAAGCCATTATCAATGGAGCGCAGATATTACGAGTCACCATGGCAACAGCAGAAAAAAAAGAGATCTGCATTTTTCCCCCAGCTAAACTTGATATGCTCATGCAAACTTACAGCAAATATGAGCACATATTTAAAAAAAAAAAAGTAACACCACTGCATCGGCGAAACAGAGACAGGTAGCGTGGGAAAACATAGTTGCTCAAGTTCATGCGTAAGTTTACATTTAAAGTATTTAAATATTTCAGTATAATAAATGCAACCATGGGGGGGCGCAATCCAGTGTCTTCTTGTGCCAGTCCCATGTCTGGATAAATGCAGAGGGTTGTGTCAGGAAGGGCATCCGACGTAAAACATTTGCCAAATCAATGATGCGAATCAGAAATGTCATTTCCATACCGGATTGGTCGTGGCCCGGGTTAACAACGACCGCCACTGGTGCTGTTGACCTACAGGGTGGAAATTGGGCTACTGTTGATCGAATACTGTGTGTCCAGGAGACCAGGTGGAAAGGTAGCAAAGCTAGAAGCTTAGGATCAGGGTGCAAGTTGTTTTACCATAGTGTGGATAGGAAAAGAAATGGAGTAGGAGTTATCCTGAAAGAAGAGTTTGTTAGGAATGTTCTAGAGGTGAAGAGAGTACCAGATAGGGTGATGAGTCTGAAGCTGGAAATTGATGGTGTGATGTTCAATGTTGTTAGTGGTTATGCTCCACAGGTAGGATGCGTGTTAGAAGAGAAGGAGTACAGGGAGATGCACTGTAAGGTGAAGGTAGAAGTGGCAAAGGCAAAACAAAGAGCATATGAGTACTTGTATGCTAGGCTGGACAGTAAGGAGGGAGAGGTGGATCTGTACAGGTTGGCGAGGCAAAGAGATAGAGATGGGAAGGATGTGCAGCAGGTTAGAGTGATTAAAGATAGAGATGGAAATGTACTGACAGATGCCAGGAGGGTGATGGGAAGATGGAAGGAGTACTTTGAGGAGTTGATGAATGAGGAAAACGAAATGAATGAGGAATACGAAAGAGAACAAAGAGTAGAAGAGGTGACTGTTGTGGAGCAGGATGTAGCAAATATTAGTAAAAGTGAGGTGAGAAAGGCGTTGAAGAGGATGAAGAGTGGAAAGGCTGTTGTCCTGATGACATACCTGTGGAGGTATGGAAGTGCTTAGGAGAGGTGGCAGTAGAGTTTCTGACTAGTTTGTTTAATGAGATCTTGGAGAATGAGAGGATTCCAGAGGAATGGAGGAGAAGTGTATTGGTGCCGATTTTTAAGAACAAGGGAGATGTGCAGAGCTGTGGCAATTACAGAGGTATAAAACTAATGAGCCATACAATGAAGCTGTGGGAAAGAGTAGTGGAAGCTAGGTTAAGGGCAGAGGTGAGAATTTGTGAGCAGCAATATGGTTTTATGCCTAGAAAGAGTACATCAGATGCAGTATTTGGTTTGAGGATGCTGGTGGAGAAGTACAGAGAAGGTAATAAAGAGTTGCATTGTGTCTTTGTAGATTTAGAGAAAGCGTACGACAGGGTGCCGAGAGAGGAGCTGTGGTGTTGTATGAGGAAGTCTGGAGTGGCAGAGAAGTATGTTAGAGTGGTGCAGGACATGTATGAGAGCTGTAAGACAGTGGTGCTGTAGGTGTGACAGAAGAGTTCAAGGTGTATGTGGGTCTGCATCAAGGATCGGCTCTAAGCCCCTTTTTGTTTGCTCTAGTGATGAACAGGATGACAGATGAAGTTAGACAGGAGTCTCCATGGACAATGATGTTTGCAGATGACATTGTGCTTTGTAGCGAGAGCAGGGAACAGGTTGAGGAAAATTTGGAGAGATGGAGGTACGCTCTGGAAAGGAATGAAGGTTAGCCGCAGCAAGACGGAATACATGTGTGCGAATGAGAGGGACCCAAGAGGAACAGTGAGGCTACAGGGAGCAGAGGTAAGGAAGGTGCAGGATTTTAATTACTTAGGGTCAACGGTCGAGAGCAACGGAGAGTGTTCAAAGGAGATGAAGAGATGAGTACAGGCAGTTTGGAATGGGTGGAGAAAAGTGTCAGGTGTGTTGTGCGATAAAAGAGTATCAGCGAGAATGAAAGGAAAGGTGTACAGGACAGTGGTGAGACCAGCAATGCTCTACGGCTTAGAGACAGTGGCACTGAAGAAAAGACAGGAGGCAGAGCTAGAGGTAGCAGAGCTGAAGATGTTGTGGTTCTCTTTGGGCGTGGCAAGGATGGATAGGATCAAGAATGAGTTCACCAGAGGGACAACCCATGTTAGATGTTTTGGAGATAAAGTCAGAGAGGCCAGATTGAGGTGGCTTGGACATGTTCAGAGGAGAGATGGTGAATATATCGGTAGAAGGATGCTGAGGTTGGAACTGCCAGGCAGGAGGTCTAGAGGAAGACCAAAGAGGAGATTCATGGATGCAGTGAGAGAGGACATGAAGTTAGTTGGTGTGAGAGAAGAGGATGCAGAGGATAGGGTTAGATGGAGGCAGATGATTAGCTGTGGCGACCCCTGAAAAGGTACAGCCGAAAGACAAAGAAGAAGAAATATTTCAGTATAATAGATAATAAGTAATGTGTGACGTTTTAATTTTTAGGAAATAAAGATGACCAGATAAAGTGTTGTGACTTGTATTTAATTCATTTCATTTATTTTATTTTTTGTAGTGGTGGTGAGTGTGCAGAAAGCGTCTCAGAGCGAGGCACACTTTCCGTACAGCTCTGCATAGTGTTCTTACTAATATGTTCTGCATCCCCGATATTGTACAGAAAGCTTCCATTAGCAAAGAAACGTAAAGCTGCACATAGTATCTGCTCGGATGTAAGAGCACGGCCACGATGATATTAGTGGGTGATATTAGTGATGTAAGGACGGATTAGATTATGGATATGTGTAATTGATAGCAATGAAAAACGGTAACGCTCAAACAAAAATGTACGGGGAAAAGACAAAAAAACTCCTTGCCCGACGTAAATGTAATTCTCTTCGAATTAATGCTGCCTCCTCATCTATGGGATCCTCCAAAAAAGGACAAGCCATTCTCCTAACTGTCTTCTCTGTTTGTGTCCGAAATGTGGCCAATAAATGACTAAGGCTACGGCGAGAAATACCGCTGCGTCTTTAAAAAAAGGGGAGGAGACCGACAGAAACCTGAGAGAATAAAACCTGCTCCTGACCAGGTTACAGTAGGTTCACAGAGTAAGTTGCCACGGTAACTGACTCTGAGTAATAGTTACCTCTCTTTCAGAAACAGGCTTGAGTTACCCTGCTTTCTCGGGTTTGACAAACCTGCCTTTTTGAAACGGAAAACTCTGACTTTCTCTTATCTCAGGGTTACCAAACTCTGAGTTTTCACTTACAGTAACCTCCTTTCTGAAACAGGCCCCTGGTCAGGTGTGTAGCTGCGGCTTAAAGGGCACCTACGGTGCTACATGGACTTTTTCAAGCTGTTTGGACTGCATTGTGTGTTAGGAGAGTGTACACAACTACTCTACAGTGATAAAGAGCCGCCCAGCGATTTTCTTTTAATTTAATAATATAAGATGCCCCTTCTGAAATCAGCCCGTTTTCAAAAGCCTGTCGGTGTGAAGTCACACCGACAGAGGCCGCTCCTACTACAGTTGATTGACACTGGTGTTTTAGCAAAGACCCGCCCCGAGTGAAAAAAAGAGCCGTCGGCCATTGTTTTTCTACACTGGAGCAAAATGGCACCTACATGAGTGTGGTGTGCTGTTTGTTGCAGCCTTGCAGTAGTGTGGTGGTCTAGTGGTTAGGATTTGGTGCTTTCATGTGGGAGACCTGGGTTCGATTCCTGCTTAAGGTACATGCTTTTTTTGCACTACATATTTATAAAGTTTTTCTAAAGTTCGTTTAGTAACGAGGCGAGTGCGCTATGCTTCGGTAAGCTTTTCTGACATAAGGAGAGACTCAGTCAAACACACACACACACAATGCTTCGCGTGTATGTTGTCCTATTCCCGGCATCTATATGACTCATTCACACACACAGACACACACACACACACACACACACACACACGTTGTCTGTCAGAAAGGTCTCTGTTTATTAACAGCAAAAGATCGGTATAAATGTTTGACTAAACGCCTGTGCTATAGACATGTTACTACAAATGAACCATTGTACATGTCCTGGTGAGATCCCGAAAAAACAATGCTTCGCGTGTATAAGGTCGCGGGTTGAATAGCCGGCATTTCCGCAGTGGTAACCGTTAATCCTTCGTGGTCTAGTGGTTAGGATTCCATGCTCTAACGCGGTAGCCCCGGGTTCGATTTCCCCTCAAGGCTCATGCTTTTTGCACTACATATTTATAAAGTTTTTCTAAAAGTTCGTTTAGTAACGAGGCGAGTGCGCTATGCTTCGGTAAGCTTTTCTGACATAAGGAGAGACTCACACACACACACACACAATGCTTCGCGTGTATGATGTCCTATTCCCGGCATCTATATGACAGTCAGAGACACACACACACACACACACACACGTTGTCTGTCAGAAAGGTCTCTGTTTATTAACAGCAAAAGATCGGTATAAATATGTTTGACTAAACGCCTGTGCTATAGACATATGTTACTACAAATGAACCATTGTAAATGTCCTGGTGAGATCCCGAAAAAAACAATGCTTCGCGTGTATAAGGTCGCGGGTTGAATAGCCGGCATTTCCAAGCAGCAGCCATTAATCCTCTGTGGTCTAGTGGTTAGGATGCGGCGCTCTCAACGCAGCAACTCGAGTTTGATTCCCGGTCTGGGAAGTCAAAAAAGTTTTACAACCAGATTCACATGAAAAATTTTATATACATATATAACTATATATATATATATATATAAATATGAGTGCATAATAAAAATCTTATATATATATTTATAATAAAAATAATAATAATAATATTTATATATCCCCTATATTTTGTAAGATTTTTATTATGCCCTCATTTGTACATTGTATATTTGTACAACTATTTTACTAGTTAAATTTATTTTCTTTAGTATTTCTTTTTATTGATATTTATTCCTTACGTATTTATTTTATTTTTAAGGTCACTGGCTGTCGTATAAGCATTTCACTGCATATCATACTGTGTATGACTGTGTATGTGACAAATAAAATTAGAATTTGAATCAAAGGAGAGGAAGATAAGTGGAAGGAGACAGAGAGAGAGAGAGAGGGAGAGAGAGAGAGACAGAGTATGGGAAGGTGAGCATGAATGAACAGATGCAAGAGACAGGAAGATAGCAGCAGGGAAGATTTAACACGTTAATATCAGATCTATGAGGAAGAGAGCAAGAGAGTAGAAATAACTCCTTTATATATAAAATAATTCTAACATCATGTAAAATTATTTTTAACTGTTGTCAAAGCTATACCCCACTTGTATTGTGAAGACACGGCCCACAGAACTGGGGGGCGGGTTCAGTAGAGGTCATTAACATTTAAAGGAGCATGTACTGAAACAGGTTGCTGAGAACAGAGCTACTTTTTACCAGGTAAAAGTAATGTTTTTTTTACACAACAATTGAGAATTTTTAATTAAAGTATATTACAAACTTTTCATTAGGACCCTAAAGAATCATATTAACTTATGCAAAATTGAGTCTGTATGGCTCCTTTAATTAATGTTGAACTCCAGGAAGTCGGGTATTTTATTCACTGTAAATAAAGCGATTCTCTTTAATGTAGTTGATGTAGACTCATTCATAAATTAGTTGCGGCAAAAATGCTGATTATACCGATGTCATTTTTCATGAATCTGCTGTATTAGCGATTAAATGATTACTTATCTAGTTAACGTTATCTTGTTTACAATAGCTTGTTTACATAGTGCACTGCAACTAACACGACAAACGCCGTTTCCCATGCGGTGTTTTATTTATGACGACTTGGATAATGTTAACTTAACATTAACGGCCACAATTAGCATGTTTATCTGTACATTTACTACATGAGCACTGAGTCTGTGACTATAGTCCGAACTGTATATTTTTGTATAATCAATATCCATTCTGTTCTAAGTGTCTTAATTAATTTTAAATACAATTTTTTTTTTAATACAACCTTTTTTTTAATTCCTTGTTTTTATTGTTGTGATTATTTTTTGATAGTTTTACTTTCTTTATGTAAAGCAATTTGAATGATCATTGTATATAAAATGTGCTACAGTATAAATAAACTTGCCTTGCAGTGTCATAGATAAATGGACATAAGATCATTTTTCAGTGACCTAAACGCCAAGTAAGTACTACACGTTCAAATATTAAGGCAATTTGGCTTTAAGAATGGGTGCTTATGAAAATACTAATGTTACAATATCAATCACAGGCAAAGGAGACAGAAATTATTGAGGGACAGGTAGACCAGGGTCAATCAGATGTACAGTGTCGGGTAAGTGTGGTGCTTTTATTGAAGGGATAATGACAGATTAAATTTTTTTTTTTTTTTTGGGGTGAACAGTTTCTTTAATGTTTCCGGAGTTGTGGCTGTTCAGTAGAAAGTAATTGGCTCACCAATTTACAGTATGATCTTTCAATTAAAACAAGTGTAATGTAAACAAGTTAGTTATTATGAGTATGGACAACATCTTTTCCTGCATTTTTTTCTGCTTCAGGAGTCAGTCTGTTCTGAGACAGTGAGAGTAGAGGAAGGGGCAGATTCAGGACCAGAGAGGGAGCCGGAGACAGTAGAACAAAGAGATGATATTGCCAGCACCAGCACAGGGAGCACAGTTTTTAGTTTAGATCTCATGTTTACATTTTATTGTATGTTGATGGCTTGACTGTAAACAACATAAACAATGCAATAAATAATTTTTGAAAAATCTGCTTTGTCATTGAACCTGAGAAAAACTTTGAAAATAACCATAATGGCGCAGTCTCCATACTACAGTAATAATGATAGAAGCAAAATTTTTCACTGTGGGGACATATCTTTATAAGTACAATTTGACTGTGATATGTGTCCCCTTCAAAAATTGCTCATGAGAAATTTTATATTTATTGTCCCCCCCCCCAACTGTTAAATGAAATTTACGCCCATGCTTGCAAGAACAGTATTGTCAAGCACCATAATGAAACTGGTTCTCATGAAGGCCATCCCAGGAGGGCGAGACCAAAACCTACCTCTGCTGCAGACGAGAAGTTCATTTAGAGTTATCAGCCTGAAAAATGACCAATTAACAGCACCTCAGATTAGAGGCGTTATGAAGTCTTTACAGAGCAGAAGTAGCAGAAACATCTCAATATCAACTGTTCAAAGGAGATTAATGCATTTTTTGGACGCCTTCAGCATTCCTTTACAATGTAGAAAGAAAGAAAAATCAGGATCATGGAGTTAGAAAGTGATCTAAAACTTTTGAACGGTAGTGTATATATATTCCATAAGACGGTGTATGCGACAAAAATGTGCTAAAGTTACCAGACGTTAGTTACTCACCTGCATATCATCTCCCGATTCCCAACCGTGTGAACAAGTTAAGCAGCGCCCGTTTAATTCTCCCTAGCTCATTAGCTTAGCGGGCGATAGCTAGATAAGTTACTTACGTAACAAAGATAAGTTAAAATGTGAGGTAATCTTTCAGTAAGAGGTTAAAAACTGCTCAAGATTTCATATACTGTACACCGTAGTCACTACTATTACTGACACAGACTAGCAGAGGTTTGTCTTTTTGCATAGCCACAGAGGGGCTTATATGGCTAATTACAATCATTTGTTGTTTCTACAAACCTCGCAGTTGCTAGGCAATTGACGTCAGGTCGAGCGTCGTTACCATGAACACTATGCGCACTTTCCGCACAGGAAGCGTAAACAGAGGCAATAGTAATGTTTAAAAAAAACATGCCGCAATGTGGCAGGAAATGTCAACATAAAATCATTATTCATCTCAATTTTATTTGTATGGCGCTTTTAACAATGGTAACAGTGATGTCAGTAACCAGGCAAATATGTATCAGCAGTAATAGGGTACAATTTATTTAAAAGACGTATTTACTATTTAGATTTAAAAGAATCCCACTGAACACTTGTTATACTGTTCAACAAAGTGTTGGACTACTGAACAGCAGGTCCCAGGTTCAGTCCCAGCACTACCCTGTTGTTGCCTTCCTTGGGCCCTTGAGCAAGACCCTTAACAATTTAATGCTTAGATGTATGAGAAAAAAAAAATAGTAATTAGCTTTGGATAAGGGCATCTGCATGCTGTTTACAACATGCAGATGCTCTTATCCAAAGCTAATTTTTTATACACAGTGGTGTGTATACTGTATATATAAAAAACAATATTAATTAATGACAATAACCTATTTAGATGCTCTGGATTAGGGCATCTCCTAAACCCTGTAAATGTTATTTAAATAATAATAATAAATTCCAAGTATATCCCAAATATAATTGTGCAGTAATCCATGCAGTGTACTAAGAAAGAAAGAAAGTCAAATTATTTGAATGATATTACAACATGCACCGAACAACCATAAGTTTATTATCATCTGCTTAATATTGAGTAGGTTCCCCATGTGCCACCAAAACAGCAATGCAGTGTCTTCTGACACCTTTCAATGGAGACTAGCATTGGCTTTACAGCTACAGTAACTTCTATATTGGATCAGAGTATATGGACCTGCACCACGTTTGGTCAGTTCTCACCACTGCAGTCCCGGCACATCCCATTTGTTTCGTAGTTACTCTGACCAAGTTGTCTTGCCATCACAATTTGGCCCTTGTTAGTCACTCAAATTCTTTCATTTGGCAATTCTTTCTGTTTCCAACACACCGACTTCAGGGACAAAAACCTTCACTTCCTGCCTAATATACACAGACCCACTCTTGCAGGTGCCACTTGTATGAGATGTTTTACCTATAGCTACTGTAGCAAAGGTCAAATTATGGCAGCTAGACAACTGGGTCAGAGCAACTCCAAAACGGAAGCTCTTGTGGAAAGTTTCCAGTAGTCAGGACCAAGTGGTCCAACGAAGGAAAACCTGTGAACCAGCAGCAGGGTCATGGGCAGCCAAGGTTCACAGACCCATCTGGGAAGTGAACCCTAGACCGACATAAGAGCTGCAATAGCTATAATTGCTGAAAAGGTTCATGCTTAGAAAGGTGTCGAAAAACAGGTTATTACTGCTTTGGCAGCAAAAGTGGGTGGACCTACTCAATATTAAGCGGATGGTCATACTTCTATAGCTAATCTGTGTATGATGTGTTGCTGTGTGCAATTTCAAATACATTAAACAATTTAAAACCATTTATCACTCATATGGAATTGTCTTTTATCCAGCAACTGGACACAAACCTTTAAGCACTGCATTATCCAAATTAAAAAGCAGCATCCTCTTAATTAGGTGGTATAAATTTATTATTTACAACATAGAAAACTTCAGTGACCACCTCACCCGAATTCTAGTAAGGGACACTGCTATACAGAACACTGTGGAAGAAACTAGCATGGCTGTAATTGGCTGAAATTTCTCCAGATTAAAAATTACATTGTTAGTTCGTTTATAAAGTATTATTGCAAAGCCTATACCCTGCACAGACAATTCTTTCACTGATGTATATAAGAAATCTGACCCCAAGAGTGAGTATTTATATACACAGGTCCATCATTAATACCCTAAATAACAGATCACCTCAAAAACCTTGGGGGGAAAACAGTGTTCTCCTCCATGCACAATTGTGTATTATTCCATTACTTTTTATGGCTAAAGCTAGGAACATAAGCTTCAAGGTATCAGTAATACATGGAAATTAAATTAGCTTGAATTCCTACAGTAAACAGTCTTTGGATCAAAGACACATGATCATGGCACATTACATCCTAAAAACATCACAAAACTTGCCATAATCTCTACAAAGTACTAGTCTCAAAAACAACACATGCTAAAATTATAAGAAGGCAGGTTGCTCTGCAATTACTATCGATCAATGTTGATGACTGCAAGGGATATAACAAAAACAACAAATACTTTGTACACAGATTTATTTTTACAAAAACAATAACAGACAATTTGATGCCTTTCTTCAGAATACCTCCTTACCACTTAAATAGAAGTGATAATATAAAAACATTCAGTTCAATCTAGTCCATCATGTACAAAAAGGTTAAGAAGAAAAAAAAATCTAGTCCAAGACAGTCTGTTTCAAACCAAAGGACCAATGTTATGAACTCTGCATCATTTTCCTCTTCTTTAGCAATCTTTCTCTCCAGTCATCAGGCAAAGCTTCAAAGTTGGCGTTTTTCGTTGCCTTTCCTCTGCAAATTTGAGAGAAGTCAAACCATTTTAGTCCAACAACAAAATGACTGGAAATTAAGCAGTATATACTCCAAATACAGATCACTAAAATGAAGGATCAAAGCTCGCTGCTTTCCACTGCACTTACGAGGAAACCTGTTGCTGTTTCCACTCTTCGATGCGCCTATTGTTTAGTTGGTCTCTGTCTTCGTCACTAGAACTTGACTTCTCTTCTTCATCCAATTCCTTTTGGATGCTCTGCCATTTTTTCACTAAAGATGGCATTTTAGTCTTGCTCTTTTTCGTCTGAAAAACAAGTTTCTTATCAGCGTATTCCATGAAATTAAAGGAACGTTTTCAAGCCCACAGATCAAGAGTATAAATCCAAAGTGTGAGAGACAGATTGTATCAACCTACCTTGTCCTTCTTTAGCTTTTTAGTTTTGTCTGTAGCCATCTTTGTGAGCACTGGTTCAACTGGAGGCTGAGGTGGTGGAAGTGGAGGTTGTGAGGGTGCAGCTGGCATTGGTGGAACAAAAGACTCCGATGGCAGAGCAGGTGTAGCTACTGCAGTCATACCCCAATAAGTAGTTGCAGCAATTATAGGGGCTGAGAGATTACAGAGCAAAATACAGAATTACTGTGACGGTTATTTGTTAGTTTAATTCACCAACAATAATAATTAATATTCAGTGTTCAAGAAAATTTTGATGAATTATGTATTTAAATGCTGGTCTCTTCAGTCACCTGCTGTGGCAGTATGCTGGGTGTAGAGTATGGGACTGCTGCCAATAGTGATGGCTTTGTTTAACTGTTCTGATCCTGGAGCTTTCCTTTTCTGGCCTTTAGCCACAGCTCCTTGAGTTGCTGCTGCTGCTTCACTTGCCTGGGGCAGGCAGTGTAAATGAAAAAAATCTAACATGGAACAAATTTCTATACAGCAGGCACATCATTTATATCAGTAAAAATTATCATACCCTAAATTCCTCTGTTCCAGGAGCAGGTGGCTCAGCGTCCTCATCTTCCATTTCAACCTCCTCGATCTCTCCATCATCGCTGAGTGGTGGAGGAGGGGGTGGTGGAGGAGATTCAGGAGGTGGTGGTGGTGGTGGTGGTTCTTCTGCAGGAGGAGGTGGTGTGTCTGGTGGAAGTGGAGGTTGAGGAGCTGACCAATACGACTGGGTTTCTACAGAGAAGGGAACAGAAGTTACAAACATTAGTGGTCATCTAACTACATCAGTTTCAGTAGTATTGCATCTACTGCATTAATCCTGAGCAAATCACAAACACTGGCTGATGAGCATTTCACAAAACTGAACACACATGGTAAGGAGGCTAGGTACAAATCAACTCTTAATTCAAGATTTGTTGTAATTACGCTTTAGTTAATGCTATATGCGATCTTTACCTTCAGGTCTGCTGTATCCTGCCCTTGTGTTTTGGTTACAGGTTTTTTTCCTATTCAAAATTGATTGTTGAAATGAGACCTACCTTCTATACCACTGGAAGCCTCAGCAGGTAGTTGATCTGCATTTTCCTGACAAACTGCAGAAGGTTGGAGTGGTGCGGTATCTTCCTCGTCTTCCTTCACTGCTGGAAACTCCCACTGGGAGGCACTGGTCCGGTCATTCACATAGAAGTATCGCCTGTGATCTCTAGAGTTGGAAAAAACAAACACACAATACTGTCTCAGCAGCTGGCTTCTTAACAGGAGACCCAGGGAGACTTGGGTAGAGCAAGGGGTCTCTAGTTCCCTAATGAAAAAATGTTGAGCTGGGCTTTGCATTGAGCCCATGAGAGTAGCCAGATTGGATGGTGAACACTGGTGAAAAACCCACTTTATGCTCAAAAATCATCACAATTACAGCAAATCCTAAAACATTTATTAAACAGTAGTCATGGCAATACTCACACAGACAAAAACCCACCGAGATGCCTTTGAGAAGACATCTTCAGAAGAGGGTAAAGGAAAGAGTATTTTTATAATCATCAAATGTTGCATGGAAAAAAAACAGTAAACAAATTAGATTGGTCTGACCTTCAGGCTCCCACAGCAAGGCACCGTCTTCGCTTTAACTGATGCTTGTGTGCTCCCATGTAGTCACTCTGTGTCACTCACGCTCTCATCATTTTGGGGCAGTCCTGTAAAGTTCAAAGCTCTTGCACGTGCAAGCACCTTCCTAAGAGCTAGTGGACCATTCTGTCTGATTTGGGGGTGACTGGGCTCATCTCTTTGGGGCTCGTGTCAGTTGGCTCTTTATTGATGCTCCCTTATAACACAACTTTGTATCTTTCTCCTTGATTGGCGACATTTCCCAATACTACAAACCAGTCAGGCATTTGCCATATTGCAGAGGTAAAGTAGTCAATAGTCACAAGTGTGGGGTGGGAGTTAAGAGTTTTTAGGGAGGGGTGTGGAGTGATAAAGATGTGAAAGGTAAGGAGCTCGTACCTGTCCCAGTGGCAGGACCAGCCCTTGGGAGTGGCGTTAAGTTCGTAATGTTTTATGTGCTCAGCAGCTTCCTGTAACCTGCGGCGAAGATAATTTCCATTCAGAGCTCCTTCTCGCCAATCTGCTATCCGCGTCTACAACAAAAACAACATAAAGACAGCAATTTTTAAAAAATCAATCTACTGTATATTTATCTCAGATATGAGTTACATATCTGTTTCATTATACTAAAAGTTGATTACAGCACAGACCGAACCTCCTAGACAAATGTTACATTGAAGAGGTCAAAGGAATGATAGAAAGCTTTGTCTACCTCAGTTTGCAACAGAAGCAGTTGAAAGTTGGAGATGGCCTTTTTGTCAATTCCCAAGAATTCCATTTTGCTGGTTAAGGTATTAGCAAGCTCTCCGATCTGAAACTGAAGAAGCCATTTAACAAAACTGAACATGCATGGTAATGAGGAACGTACAATTTAACTCTTAGTTTAAGATTTGTTGCAATTCACCATTAAGCATTAGTTTATGTTATATGCAATCTTTACCTTCAAGTCTGCTGTATCCTCCTCTTGTGTTTTGGATACAGTTTTTTCCTGTTCCTCTTTGTCCTCTTCTTTCTCAGCTGTTTTGGAATGTGCTAGAAAAGAATAAAACATAAAAAATGCCTCAAATTGGAGAGAACCAGCTATTGTGAATTAGACATTGCTGAAAAGCAATTTAGAAGCAAAATCCAAACCAATTTTATTTACTGTTTGGGGATTTGAAATAGTTTAGTGCATTTTGTTTTGTTAAAGCTTCTAGACAAAGAGCTCAGTGCCAATCCAGCAGCAGACTTATACCATGTGAAAGTGAGACCTGATAAAGAACCAATCTCCTATATCTTATATACGGGTTTAAAGATTGCAATACTGCATAAATAGTAATATTTTTATGGTGTTACCTATTTCCACAGGTTCTGCAGTGTCCCATTCTGTTTTGTCAGAGCCTCTGCTGTTTGAGTCAGGACTTTGTGCCCGAAGAAAGGCTGTTTTCCACTTAGTCTTCTTCAAAAGGCCTCGAGAACCCTCTTGACTTGCTTCAGAACAGGGGCTTGAACCGCCGGCACTGCCATCACCTTCTTCTAAAGCACGAAGTTCAGCCTGGGGTGACAGAAGAGAGTACTGCTATAAAATCTTTATAGCCAAGGATGCACAGATCAATGTATGATTGATGGAAGAATTTTTCTCCCTTTTTTGTGATTAGCAGATTAAATGTTGAGTGCATACAGTGATTATAAAGAAATCTACATACTTTTTTTTTCAATAATAATATTTTATGTGAAAAATTCTTATTAAATTATTATTACAAATTAACTCATGTTCAAAATTAATTATATTCACAAGTCATCACTGAAATGATTCTCATTTTCCCCAAATAAATATTAGCTGTTTGCATCATTAGTACAAAGACAGTATCTTGTGTCTTTATGATGGGTTTATGATTCTCTGCTATATTGGCACAATACCTGGTGGACAGTTAAAAATTGCACTTTCCAGCATGATGACAATTCAGAGCACACAAACCCACATCAATAGAATGAATACATAAAAAAAAAAAAAAAAAAAAAAGATGAATAAGGATTTGGGATGATCCTCAGAGTCCACCTCAAAATACTACTGTAAACCGTTACTTTAAAAAAAAATATGAAAAGTACTGTGAACATGTGATTTTCGCAAATGTTATACATTTTTGCAAGTAAACGTGTGTGTATTCTTCAACTCATAGTTGTGTGCAGAATAACAAGCAAAATATAATTTAACAAAGTATTAGTTAACGGGTATACATACTTATGCAAACAGGTTATTATTAATTTAAGCCACCCCCCAGAATTAAATATTAGATCACTTAATAGTATAGTAATATTATTATAATACAATAATATCCAATCCAAAGTCCAATACTTATTGCAAAATAGGAGATTATTTACAGTTGCAGTTCAAGTACAATTATTTAAAAACATTTAATAATATATTATCATTATTAGCAGCAATACTTACAAGTCATTGCATAGAACAGGCATAATGTAATTTATAAAGCATGTTTTAGCAAATGTACTACTTTACATTTGAAAGGTCATGTAAGAATGAAATTACAATTTAGGTTAGCATCATACCTTTTTCCTCTCTAATGCAAGCTCCAGTTCTTTGGTGTCCTCCTCAGTTTCCTCTTCTCTGTCAGAGTTTTCTCTAGATTGGTTCCTACTTTGCTGATTACATGGAGCAAGGCTTTCTTCATCACACTGAGCAGGAGAACCTGGAGACGCCTCTGCCTCAACCTCTGGAGCATTCTCCACCTTCTCGTCCATCGCTAAAATCTTCTTCCTCCATTTCTCTTCTGCCTCTTTCACATCAGGCGGTATTAAAGGGGCAAGGAGAGAGGCAGCTACCCCTCTCCTCTCCTCCTCGTCACTAGTTAAAGCAACTACACTCTCCATTACTTCCTGTGTAATGACAACATATTGGAAATTATCAATCATTTAATATTAATTTAACCTGATCGAATATGTAAAACTTAATACAAATTATTTTAATTAAATAAATAACAGTTATGGAGTCAAAATAAACATCAAAAACATGCCTTCTTTTTTGGTTCTTGCTTTAATGCAGTGACAGTCGGAGCCGAGTGTTGTTCAGCATAACTCGCTGCGTGATGCAACACCTCACTGCCATTAACAGATGAGCTGTGAAATACAAAAACTGTTCAGCTAAATACTGAAAAAAATAGGAGTATATTTATGTTAATATGATTGTTTAATATATATATATATATATATATATATATATATATATATATATATATATATATATATATATATATTTTTTTTTTTTTATAAAACAAGCTCAAAACGAGCATTTTGGTATTTCTCAAAGCTTACTTCTCTGAATACTGCTGTAGACTCTGCATCTGATCAGCCAGATAGTGGGGAACCTCCCAGGCCACCTCGTTAGTCTGAGTGTTCCAATAGTAGTAGCAGCCCGTGTTCTCATCCCATACCTCCTGCCAGTCACCCATTTCAACGCCAGCTAATGCGGAAACATACAAAAACCATAGTACGTCATAAAATCCCATAAACAATACATATTCTTTTAGATATTCTGCCTCCATTACCAATGGAGGTAATAGGTTAAATAGTTTTACCCGTTAGCTGTGTCTGAACAATAAGGCAAAAAAAACTAATAAAAATAGTTGGATGAAAATACAGTGTTTGTCAAAACTTTTTTTTTGTGTCATTTGAGGCACAAAAAACAATGTCATTATAAACATTTTGAGAAACTGTAATAGTTCAATTTGGGCCTGCCAATAAATTTACTCACCTCCTGCCAAGGAGTATTGTGTATTATACTGAAGTTCCTGCGCAGACCCATTCTGTGCATAAGCGTGCTGTTCTGCCTTGGGTTCAGGGCGAGGAGGGGTAGGCGCTGGGGCACATGTCTCTTCCGTTGTAGCATCATCAGTCTGGACAGGCTGAGTAGTGATGGCATCAATTTCCTGCAGCAAAGATTAGTTCAGGTTCAATACAACTTTGTCATTGTGCAAAGCACATGTTGAAAAGCCAATGAAATGCTGTTAGCATCTGGCCAGAAGTAGTACATAAGAGGAATACAATAAATAATAAATGCAATCAAATAAGGTAAAGGGTTCATAGGTGCATGAGTGTCTTATGCAGAAAAGGAGCAGTGGATATTAAAAATATGATATGGTAATACACCATACAGCTCGGAAACAGCTCGGAAAGGGTATGAAGATACAGCGCACTGTTTACATTGTTGTTGATACGGAGTGCACAAACTGACGGATGAAGACTGTTCCTTGCGGGATTTCCTAATCATCCAGAAAATCACGGACTAGACTGCTTCACCACAGTACTCACACTCCGACAGCGGCCTCCCGGTTTTATTCCATCATTTCCGGTGAGACCGATTCATCTCTCTCACACTCTTACAATAACCTGAACTTTATACACACTTAAACCCACGCAGCTTTCAATTGTATATATTTTGTAAATATTGATTAACATGGTTCTGTTGCACCTTTTTTGTCTAGTTTTTCCATAATACACTTTAATTTTTTTCTAATTGGTCGTGGTGGTGTCGTTCTTGTTCACTGGGTTTTGAAGCACTCCAACACAAAGATAAAGATCTTTCCTTTTAGTGTAACTTCAGTTAACATTTTATCTGAGCGTTACAGTATGAATGTCTGTATAGTAAAGCATGTACATAAATATGGGTAGAATATACAGTAGCGCAATGATGATATAAATTATGTGAGGTTGCAAAGATGCATAGAGAATAAAGCAGTCTGTATCTCTGTATAGTATGTAAAGAATAAATGTGTAGAATATACAATAGTGCAATGTTAAATTATAGGATGGTGCAAAAATGCATCTTCGATAAAGCCATGCAATGAAAAAAAGAAAAAAAATAACACTTCACAGATCCAGGACATATATGTAGTATCTTTAGAATTATTATTTTAAAAAGACAAAAAGTTACTTAAAGGCATTTGAGGAAAATTAAGCAGAATGTTACTCACAGCCATAAAACTTGCAAGTGTACTGTCAATGTCTGCAGATCGATTGAGCTTTGCTTTGGCAACAGAACTGCTTGCGTCCGATGCATCCTCTTCCTCACTGTCCTCATAAGCACCGAGCAAAGATAAGCCCTCTATAAAAGAAATCCACAGCATGTTACTTCAATTACCAAGATACACGTAAAATACAAACAACATGAAAACAATCTACCCACATAACTGACTCGTTATTATTTCAAAGGTGTATAAAATGAGACAACCCATGAGTTGATATTTAAAAATTAGAACTTTAAAAGTAACTGGAGAGATATAGCCCTAGTTGACTGGTCAAAAATGATTTGCTTTTCCTGCCATCTTGTATGTACATTGCATGTCAACAATCAGTTTTTAATTTTTGTAACGTGCATGCAACCTTAGTTTGAGTTAGGGGTGGGCGATATACCGGTATACACGGTTAACCAGTAGAAATTTGTCAAACGATAGAGATTTTGTTCTATCGTCTTAATCACGGTTGAGATCACGTGACGTTGTATGTTACGTAACCACACAATACACATTCACTTCTATGGGAAGTCAAACACAACTAAAGTGGGACAAAACCGTGGCACCCGATTGAGCCGGCGTGGGCAGACCAAATATCCAGACCCAGTGGATCGCGCAGTGCGGACCAACTTGAGCAGCGCCGCTCAAATCACAAACCTGCGCGACGCTGATAGAAATAGACAGCGTCGACCATGAAAATACATTTTACCCTGCTGGGATGCGCACGTACTAACCAGGCATGGCAAGGCGGAAACAATATTAAACAGTCCTGACATCTTAAATAAATTGTTTTTAAATAAAAAACAGTGGGTCGTACAGGTTTGAGATTCAAGCGGCGCTGCTCAAGTTAATCCGCGCTGCACGAACCACCGGGCTGCGCGAATAAACCAGATCATCTCTGCGCTATCCAGATAGTCGCGCTGCTCTGTCCACTGGGCCGTGCAGATATTTGGTTCAATCGGGTGTAAAAACAATAAAATCGAGAGAAGCTCTCAAAAATTTATTTATTTTTAGTTTATTCACAAAAACAAACTGAAACTCCAACACACGCGACACTCTAGAGCAAGAAGTGCGCATGCGCCTTCTACGGCAAGCCCCAAGGGGATAAAAACCTCACAAACACATATGCACCTCACGAGCGCCTGTGCATCTAACATTAGCACAATATAACAAAATCAAATTAGGTTTGTTACACATCCAATCGAATATGGCCAAAGTAAAAAAATGCGGCAAACCTCAGCAACTCCAAGTTTAAATAAAATTACATTATGTAAAACAGTTTCTTTGTGTTTGAATTTTTATTTATGTATTATCAGACACAAATTGCTATATTGTGATACATATCATTATCAAGGTAGAAAATTGCTTCTACCGTGATAGAAGATTTTGGTTATATCGCCCACCCCTAGTTTGAGTACTGTATTAAGCTTACAATCTATATTATAGGTATAAGATATGTGTGACAGATAGTTAAATAATATTTAATGTTAGATGTTTTTAGTGCTACCGTTTACTTTATTTAAGCTTTCCTGTTCAGCTTTGTGTCTTTAAAATAGAGGGGGGGGGACAAAATAAATCTTTCTGCAACAAGGCAGACGTAAGTAAATTCTTTACTCACGTGTTGCCTTCACCGCTGACGTCTTCATTTCCATGTTCATCTCCTTGTAGATTGCTTGACCGTCTTTGCCTGTATTACTCTCTGTCTCCCCTGAAAGACAATTTCTCAATTTCTTTTTAAAAACAAAAAAAACATGTACATACAGAAATACAGAAAAGTTACTAGAAACTGGTAACTTTTGCTTCCAAAGAATGATTTCAAGGTTGACCCTTCACAGGATTATAGCACAAACTAGAAATATTGATTTCTACAAATTCTGATTTTAAACTACTGAAATGATTGCCAACTGTTTATCAACATAGTTACTTAGCTGACCTTTGTACTCCTAAGAATTTCTCTCATAGACTATATAGACTGGAAATAACTTTTAATCCCTTCAAGTTCAGGGACCCGTCAGCTCAGTCAGATTAGCTTCCAAAACACAGGGATTACATCTTACTTCAATATTTTATGCAAATATTTAAGAACAAACACACAATAGCAGCGCAACCGAAGCAATTAGAACATCTCAGTTATATGACGGATCGATGTATGTAACGTTAATCATTAGTAATCTAGAAAATTACGAGATCAGTGATTCTCAAGTCTGATCCTGGTGTTTCATGTCGCAGCATATTTGATTTAACTAATCACCAGTAAATTGACCAGTGTTTATGGGACAGGGTCTCCTCCAGCACCAAGGATGAAAAACGGTGTACAAGATCAGCTCGGCCTGTGGGTTGGCAAGTCCGCACAGACCATGTTTGATTTTTTTTAAACAGGAAGCTGGTATAGTAAACATTATAACTTAATAAAACTACAGCAACTGTTACAGTACTTGATGTACTCATCACCACATTTCTAAAAACAGATTCCACACTGAGAAACGTTATACTAATGCTAGCTACATTTCTTTTGTACACATCAGTCCGGAAACACAGCGTCAAATTAGCGACATTATTTCCTCCTCCTTTGCTGTCTTGCAGTTATACAACAAACAACTTGACACATTATACAGAAACTGCTTTTTATGGGGAAACTTAACAGAACCGCATTTCTGTTTTTCCCTTGTTGTTGTTTTTTTTTTACTTATTTTATTTTGTTCGGTCACGCTTAGGGTGTTTTGTCTGCTAGCAAGAGTTAGCATGCTAACTGCGTTAGGAAAACCTTGTGACGGAGTTAAACTAGATAATTTCCTATATATGTTGCATTGCCATTTAAACGAGATTAATACTTAGCTAGACAGACATTTTTATTTTATTCAGATTGTTATTACAAATATTCTGTTTGCAGCGACATAGTTTGTTAAATTAGCTGACTAGCTTATTCACTGACTAGCCTTGTTAGCCAGAGCGCCATGCACGAGCCGGACGAGTCTGGCCTGGGTGAGGCACCGGGAGGTTCGATTCTTAACAACTGGTAATGTTTAATCACCAGTTATAAGTAAACAGTTTGAGGGATACAACATACAAACAACAAAACAAAAAAGTGGGTAATGTCTCACCTTCTGATCCAGAGCCTGCAGCCTCGTCTCGGCCTGCTCCTGTGCCGCTGCGCAGCCCTGGTGGTGAAAGCTGTAAAATGGTCCGTCGGCCCGGGCCTGCACGGCTTTTCTTTCCCATCACTCTGAGCGAGCGGCGGCGCTGGTAATGGAGCCGTGCTGCTGTTGCCGTACAATCAGCTTCACTTTCTGTGTCGTGTGAAGGCAGCGACAGTACACACTGCTTCCAACGGTTCCGGAATAAAAGAAACCACCGCCTGGTTTACTCTCTCAACTTATACACGCATCATACATAACAATTCTGTACCACGTTACGTTATTTATTATCATTATTACTATTTTGTAATATTACCCAAAAGGACCTTTACTAATAGCCTTCGTGTGCCATTATTGCACAGTTGTACAATCAGCTCCAGAATTATTGGCACCCTGTATAATACCGTGCAAAATCTAAATCAAATCTCATTTGTCACATAAATAGACTTACAGACATACACGTATACACTAAAATACTGTGACTGCCCGTGACCTAAAAATATGTTTTTCTGCGATTAAATAAATTGCACTAGAGTAAAAAAAATTTAAAGTGTATATATATATATATATATATATATATATATATATATATATATATATATATATAATTATTATTGGCACATTTTTCATTCATCAAGCATGAAATGGTCATCTGACGATTCGTTCATTCTCTAACTGATCTAACAAAATGACCCGGAGGCAACTCACACAGACACATGTATAACACACTGAGCGCAAGTCCCCTGGAGTTAGTGTTGTTACGTTTGACTCCGAATCTATTGCGTCGAGCAGGAGAGTCGGCTCCAAATAAAGCCTACCTCCGAGCGAGGTCTGTGTAGTTTCCCTGTGTGTGACGTCCGATGACATCACCAATGTTTATACAAATCAGCATACTATGCGGCCCTATAGCTGAACATATTCAGAGGCTTTTTCAGATTCAGAAATGGTAGATATGTACACTAACTAACTAACTAACTAACTATCTATCTATCGTATATACTTGTGTATACCATATTATGTTTAGTGCAAATTTGAAATAAATGATTATCATCTCTGTATTATTATGTACAAAAACATTCAATATTTCCAAACATATCTTAAAAATAAATTCATAACTTTAAAGAATTGAGTAGAATATTTGCATGACTGTAAAGAAAGAAGCATATTACAAAAACAACTAATGCAGGCTCCTTGGTTCTTTATAAAAACAAAAAGGAGCGAGTTACCAGAATAATTATTCCTCAGCAAGTTCAGTAAAACCTCCCAGTTGTTTTAGTTATAAAACTGCACAAATCTGTATCTAACACTACTGATGAAATGTTTTCACACCTAATATGGACTATGCTTATTTTATTACTCTTTTGTACTCTTTACAAAAGTTTTGTTTATTGTAGAAATGTTTTCCCAGGCATTTTTGCTTATTATTACTTCTCATCTTACACAGTAAAACTTTCTCCTCTCATTTGAAAACACACACACATCAACGGAAAGATTGTTGTTCTCATCTAAATTATTAAAGCTTCCCCGCTTTATCTTAATGTTGCTTGCGACAGCATAACAGCCCGTTAATTCATGCTTGTGTAATGATGAGATGGACAAAGTGCCCGTTCTTTTGTCGGGCTATAGTCCAGCAACTTTCGAGTGGATCCTGCACTTAAATCCAACAAAAAAACTACTGAAGAACAAAACTCAGGCTCTATATCCTAGTTTACATCTCGCATTTGCGTTCACACACACTGGACTGCATTACCCACAATGCATCTCCCGCACTGGACTACACTTCCATAAACAGCGGTCATAAATTGATTAGTCAATGAAATAAATGTAAAACAAAAAATACTGATTTCTACAGTATCAGCTCACCTATTATTAATATTTGTTATAGTTATATAGTTTTTCTTTATGATTAAAATATAGGGTTCGAGGCACCTGTAGTGTGTAACGGTTTAAATCTTGAGACAGATATAGATTCAACATTTAGACAAACATTTCTGTGCCAATTTGGAGGTATATGTAGAATTGTTATATTAATTGTCTTAAACTCACTCACTCACTCACTCACTGACTCACTTGTAGTAACCACTTTATCCAAGTCAGAGTGATGATGGCTCTGGACTCTATTCCAGAAACACTGGGTGGAAGTTTTTGGGGTAAAAACATTATTGTGCATGAATGGCATCCCTGAAATGCATTATTGCCTGCTAGAGTCGGAAAGAGAAAAGGACATATTTGCTGACAGTTTGGCTGTTCGACACACTTCAAGCTGCAACAGCATGAAGGGTAGCTGTTGAGTCAATACACATTTTTCTTAATGGTTGAATACCAGTTCGTAAATGGTATGTCAAGCTTGAACAATGATGGGTAACCTCTTACAATAAAGAACACATAATTTTACCTACTATTGGCATACAATATAGTCTATTATGAGGTTTGGGACACAGCATTTAAATCTCCCAACTGGCATTTAAAACAGATTAACTCGTATAAATAATAATATGTAATTAAGTCATTCCCCTAACAAGTGCCTGTAAGATCTAGTTTAAAGTTGTAGTTTATGCAGTCAAATAAAGTTTATACTTGTTTAATTAAATGAAATTTAATTGCTCTCTAAATAAAATACCTTCATAATAATCAAGAGCAGAAATTTGAGATACATTGTATTTTATTGAATTTTATTGTACAATTTTTGTGCATATGAAAATAACACACTTCATACAGAAGTTGTGACAATCTTATAAACTTTGCTGACGATAATTCTAAATGCACATAACATTTTGTTGAATTTTAGCTTACTTGTGGGACTTATACAAACTTGCTAAATATGGGGTTAATCTTTGCAGAAAACAGTAGCCTATTCAACACACCACCGGCAACCAGGAGCAGCGTGATAATTAACAGAATGATGATAAAAGGCTATTAAAGGTCTTACATTAAACTGGAGACCCAAATCTGTCACTTCACACATGCATTATTGAGGAGGTGAGGTACATTGTTGGAATTGAGCAATTCATCATTGGAATACTTTTTAATACCTTGTACATTTTAATTCAAGATGATCTCTGAAACAGAAATAATATACCTTTACATAAATCAAGAAATCATAAAGCAGAAATGTTCTTGTATACTATACAAAATATATGTGTCATAGGGCGAGAGCCAAAGTTATCCTGAAATATGTAATTCATTATTGGAGAGAAAACCTTTTCACAACCCATTTTTTTATATTTAGGTTTCTATTTTACACCTTCAGCTAAGGAATTGTTAGTATTACTGTTCACTGTTTTGCTACATACAATACATTATTCATAATTCACATAATTCTAGTTGTACACTTTCTGTCACTTGTTTTCTGCCAGCTGTTCTCCCACCTCTTTGGACACCTCAGATGTTTTTTCTTCTATGGACACTTCAGCTGTCTTTCTTTCAACTTCATCATCCCCATCATCAACGCTATCAGCCCAGCGTCCCACCCGTTTCACACCTTCTCCTACTGTAGGTGCATTAACACATGGATTATGGTCATAGATGATAATCTTAAGCCCTGTTAGGTGAATAAGTGTTGGGAATTGTTGTATCTGATTCCTGTCTACATCGATCACTTCCAAACCATGCATTTCCAGGAGAACTGGTGGAAATTTATTCAGGATGTTGCTTGATAACCAAATACATCGCAGCTCGTTTAACCTAGCCAGCTCACCAGGCACGTTACGTAACTGATTATAATCCAGATGAAGAGTTCTAAGGTCAGAAAGCATGCATACTACTGATGGGAATTTTGTAAAGCAGTTGTTGTCTAGCCATAATGTCTTTAGTTTAGTGAGCTGAGCCAGCTCTTTTGGCAGTTTGTGAAGTTGATTATTCCCAAGGTAGAGGGTGTTAAGTTGCCGAAGACTACAAACAACCAAAGCCAGTTCCACAAAACAGTTGAAGTCCAGAGCCAGAACTTGAAGTTTTTGCAAATTAACAAGCTCAGGAGGCAAATTGGTCAAGTGGTTATTACTCAGATAAAGTTTAACAAGGTCACTGAAGGCACATACTCTGAGGGGAAAGCGATGAATGTGATGGCTAGTCAGGTCCAATGTGCAATCATGTGGCATCTCCTTCAAGTCTCCCACCACGAACCGTTCACATCTGTCTGATGGAATGAAGGCTACAGCTCCCCGAACAACATTCCCCATTACTCAGCCCCACACTCATGGTCCCTTGATGAAGCTTATTAACAGACATGGAAAAATTCAGTACATCATCCTTTGTCATAAATATTTAAAAACTTTGAGTCAGTAAGCATCTTTTGTGAAAATTCTTCAATATTTTTGTTTCATACAGTATATTTTATATGATATATTCTTATAATATAGTCATTAAATGTTAATTAATACACTGTATGGTAAAACTGATAAGCACTTACTAAAGAGCTGCAGAAAGGTCCTTTTCAAGACTTGTATGTGTCTCCCTTCCTGGTGACTTCATATATTTGTCTCAAAAGAATATGATGCGTTTCTTGCCCTGCACTCTGCTCTCTGTGCTCTGAGCTTGCTGGCTCCTGTGACTGCTAAAGATGATACTCAGCTTGCCCCTCCTCATGGATGTTACATGAATTCCAGGCTGTGGAAAGCAAAGCACTGATAAGTCAAGTATGTAGTGGTTAAAGAATGTGGAGTGAACTGAGCCTTGTATGCTTATCTACTGTAGCCTCTCACCCACAACAATTACTAATTTAATTGCATTCAACAATTCAAGCCAAATGCATCAAAAGCAGTGTTTGATTGTTTGGACAGAACATAACTTATACTGATTAGGTTAGGATTTAAATTGTCCCTTAAATATATGTTTAATATTTTCTGTAAAAGTGGAATTTTATTGTTGCAGTAAGGATAACAAGAATTATAATGGAATTATTACAGTAAAATGAATAAAACATTTTATAAAATGCCCGGCCAAAACGAAAATAACACATTGTTATATTTCACTCGACGAACGTAAATTTTAGTTTTTAAAATTTTAATTCATGTATGGAAATTATTCTTCATGCTTCCTCTTTCACAAGACGAGTTGTGGAATACGACTTATGACTGTGCCATGAGGGAAGAAAAAAATAAATTGATGGGTTAACCTGGTCATTCAGTAAATTCAGGTAGTAAGTTGACTTTTTTATTTCCACACTCGAGGTTACCAGCAGCTCAGCCCGCATCCAGATCCTGACGCCTGTGTGTCACCATTACTTGCGAATGGAGTGTGTAGGCAACTCGCTGCAGATCCTCACACTGCTACAATGTTTTGTCAGCCTTTATGTCTGTCTGTTATATGTGCTGCCTACTGTTTGCTACATTATGTGACAAACGCATGTGACACACCCACAGTATTGTTTTTTAGGTGCCACTTTTCTCTTAAAAAACTGATGACGTTACCTACTGTACCATTTCACAGTGTACGGAACACCTGTGACACTCTCACAGTATGACATACTGTAAAAGTTGAGAAACGCCTGTGACATGCTTGTGACGGAACTACATGTGCAAACACCACAAACACTGCACAATGCCCAAACAGACTAACTGAATTTCTGTTATATACACTGTACATATACTGTATATTATGATTCAGTATATGATATCGCCCTATCATCCGGAGATCGCTGGTTCGGTTCCCGGGTGATGCTGTAACCTCTCACAGCCGGAGGTGTAGAGAGAGCTGATTGGCCGAGCTCTCTCAAAGGGGAGGGATGAGAGGTACTTTGTGCTCCCACAGTAATCACGGCTCTACAGCCAATCAGGGGCGTCTGTGAGCTCACACAAGCGGAAGGAGTGGATAGCCCTGTCCTCCGAGTGTGTTACACCGCCCCCAAAGGTGCGTGAGTGAGCAGTTCGAAAAGATGCGGTCGGCTGGCGTCACGTGGTTCGGAGGAAACATGTGATAGTCTTCAGCCCTCCCGGCTGAATGGTAGTAGTAGCCTTAACGTGGGAGTCCCCTAGTGACGGGAGGAACTGGATACGACTAAATTAGGGAGAAAAATCGGGAAAAAAATCTTCTGAACAGTTCTGTTTTTAAATATTAGAAAGAAGTAGTAAATTTCTATGACACTAATCCCAATTTAACATCTGCATATGCAGAGGAAACATTAAAATAACAAAGTTACTGTAACGGGAACATCTCTGGCACCTTTGCTATGTTTTAACATCTAGTGATTTAACCATAAATAAATAAATAAATAAATAAATAAGTACATACAGGTAATTGACCTTTGGCGGCTCTTTGACTTAGTCATTAGCACGTTGCCTTGCACCTCCAGGGTCTGGGTTCGATTCCTGCCTCGGGTCTGTGTGCATGGAGTTTGCATGTTCTCTCCATGCTTGGTGGGTTTCCTCTGGGTACTCGGTTTCCTCCCACAGTCCGAAAACTGGTGTTGCCAAATTGTTTGTAGTGTAAATATTGACCGGAGGTCCTACCATGGTCGTAAAAATGTGAATAAATACATTCGTGACCCCTGACCTTCACAGTCCCTAATGGATGGGATGGAATTGACCTTTAAGGACAAAGGTACACTTCATAGACCTTTCTGGGTAAAAGATCCATAGTAAAGTGACAGTGAAAGGTACACCTTAATGTCTGTATAGTGTTTATTTTGGATTTAACCACTGCCGTTCACAAACATGGTTGTGAGCATCTTTTCACAGTAAATAGGCTATACTAAAATGTTTAGAAAAAGTAATTGTCATTTGTTAGATTCACAGTTTCACACAGACACATAGTTTTGACGACTCAGTTTGACCTCCTAAACACAAGTTTTTTATATGGCAGTCATTTTATATTACATGAGTGTGCTTTTATTCTGAGCTAGGCAGTCCTTTTGCACTAGGCACTAGTTTGGCTTTGGTAACAAAACATCACTCAGAATGAGATAATAGACATGTCGTGCTATGTCTTTTAAAACTCGAGTGATCAGCCGTGTATGTTCACAACGTCAGAGAGTAATAATATAAACCAATTTCAGGCCTAAAATGATAGGCTCGGGGTCAGTACGGGGTCAGAGGGTAAAGGCTATTCACCCAGCATTCCCAGCTGCAGGATACACAGCCATCTTGGATCTAAGAGCAGAGGGGAAATTAATGCGGTTAGTGAATTCTATCTTTACGAAGACTAAAACACAATCCAGTGCGATGAAACACGAGCAGAAATAAAACCCGATTAATAGTTTTTGATCATTTTGTTCTTGCACGCGCATTGCGCGTGAATAAACAGCGCAATACGCACACGGGGCTCGAACGTCTCTGTTTTTGTCTGTGCTAGCTGCGTTAGCATTTAGCTTGCGGGCTAACTGTGTATAGAGAAGCCCAAAGCCGTACACTGCCGTGCTAAATAACCTGTGAGGTCAGTACTACAGTAATGCTGAGGTGCTCGTATGACACCCCGTGTAGTACAGTAGGGTGCTGTTTTGGCAGAGGGGCAGAGATGAAGGCCGGTTTCGAGCCGATACACAGCGGGCCTAAACTATTGCCCTTCTACAGCGAATGCCACTTTGTTAGCTCCACGGCTAGCTACAGGCTAACAGTGTAACAGTAAATAATTAAAAGACGCGGTGCTGTGAGTTTTGCGGTATATACACCGAATACACGCGAGGTGCAGCCGAATAATGAACAATTTGTTAACAGACACACATTAACCATTCTTTTCGGTTCTCCCCCCCGTGTAGCAGGTTTAGCATCGATGGATAAGTCGGCTAACAACATTTAGCATCAGCTGGTTGTTTAGAGCTAGCTAACAATTGCTGTCCATTTAATTAGCTGACGTTAGCTAGCAGTTCTTTCCTGTAGCGTTACCAGGTAGCAAAGGCAAGCTAAATAAGGGTTTAAAACAAAGTTTGTTAACCTCGAAACCACACACAATTAATAAATAGGTTTGCTAGCGAAGCATTATTATTCTTAGTAGTATTATAGTACACGTTTTCATATTTTGTACAACGTTAACTAATTAAAACGGTTATCTACACTGCGTAGTGCTCGTGTTTTATAAACTGGCAATATGGAATTAAGTAGTTAGCAACTTGATAAGCTGTGCTTCAGACACCTGCTGCTTCTTAGTGACAAATCTGAATATCAGTGCTCAGTGTGAAACATGTTGAAAGCCATTATTTAATACTATTGATATATTTTAATAACTGTTGGAAAGGTAATGTTTGGAGTGTGTGAATTTTGGAGCTGTGTTTGTTTACTTCTTTTCTTTACTTCTGTGCTATAGTTTTTTCAGAGAAAACAAATCAGAAGAACTTGCATTACTCCTTATCTGGAATCTTTATAAGTAACTCACAAATGCATAACAAATATGCTTTGAGTATGTTATGAGGATAAAAAAAAAAAAAAAAAGATTTTACTCTTAATTTGAATGTCTCACTTTTTTTTTCTTTCTTACACAGGTGACGAACGGTATGTTCAGTGCTACAAGAAAGAAGTTTGTAGAGGGGGTCGAAAGTGACTACCCTGATGAGAGTATTTACTATGGGCAGCCGTCGATGTTCCCTCATCGATCGGAGAAAGATGTAAGTACAACTGTTACTTAATATTATTATTTTGTCTTACACACAGATGAGTTCCTTGAGGTCATGAAAGCTTACCACAAATAGAAATTTGGATTTTTCTGGGTTTCCATTTGAGGAAAATGTAAAAAAAAAAAAAAAATCTAAGTCTTTCTTTTCAATCAGATGCTGGCATCTCCATCGCCGTCATCGTCAGGTCAATTGTCGCAGCTTGGTGCAAGTTTGTATGGTCCCCAAAGTGAGTACATTGATTTAAATTGAGTGTTTTTTTCTTTTAATAATTACTACTATATGGTATTGGTTCGTACTTGTACAAGTATTATTTTTCAAATTAAAGGTGCACTAGGCTTCTCAATAAGGAGCATGAGCAACAACAACCCTCAGTTAAGCCGCAGTTTAACACAAGGTACTCAGTTACCGAGCCATAGCACCCCAACGACGGGGGTCCCAACCATGTCTCTCCATACTCCGCCTTCGCCAAACAGGTACACCTGCTTTATTTGTCTTTACTTTGCATATGCACTCTAAAAGAGAAGTATTTTTATGAGCCCTCGAGTAAATGCCATGTTATGCTCCACAGGGGCATTCTGCCTATGAACTCCAGGAACATGATGAATCACTCGCAAGTGGGCCAGGGCATGAGTCTGGGTGGCAGGACCAACAGTATGGGAAGCTCGGGCCTCGGGAGCCCCAACCGCAGCTCACCCAGCATCATCTGCATGCCAAAGCAGCAGCCAGCACGCCAGCCCTTCACCATCAACAGGTTAAAAAAAAAAAAAAAAAGAATCAGACATGACAGCGCTGCTAAGTGACACAATTGCCATAAAAGACTGTCCATCTCAATGCTGTATTATATGTAAGATTAGACAGTAGATTTTTTTTTCTCAGATCTATCTGGTTGGAAATTTTATTAAGTAGTTTTAATTGACCAGCCTTTGTCATTAATAACAACTGCATGTCTGTCATTTCTCAGTATGTCAGGTTTTGGAATGGGTCGAAGTCAGGGGTTTGGTATGAACTCTTTATCGAACAACATCTTTAATGGAACAGGTAAGTTATCTGTGGAATAGTTTGGATATTCTGACAGTTATAAACATTTTCTATTTCTATTGTGCATTTCAGTTTTTTTTATGGATAATTATTTTGGATGCTGTTGTGTGTACAGAGAAATGCTAACATTACATGGTCTGTGTTACAGATGGGAGTGAAAACGTGACAGGATTGGACCTCTCAGACTTTCCAGCGTTAGCAGACAGAAGTCGGAGGGAAGGAAATGGAAATCCAACACCGTTGCATAATCCCTTGGCTGGAAGGGCTCCCTATGGTGAGGACCCATTAGTAACCCTAAACTCAAGAAAGAAATGCATCAGCATATGTGTTTGACTTGTAACCAGTCTATTTATTGTTTTTTTTTTTGTTTTCAGCCAATTTATGATGGTGTTTTTGTTGTTGTTATTGTTTGCCTTACAGTTGGGATGGTCACAAAGCCATCAACTGAACAGTCTCAAGACTTCTCGATCCACAATGAGGATTTTCCTGCACTGCCTGGGCCAAACTACAAAGACCCAACGTTGAGCACGGATGACAGCAAAACAGTCAGTGTTACTCAATATTTTAACCCTTTTAGTAAATTCTGCAACCATATATTCAGGATAGTCATTTATGTACAATTTTTCTTTTGCTTATAATTCAGCAGAACTTGAACTCATCAACCAAAAGCAGCTCCAGTGCAGATGGCCCTAAATTTCCAGGTGATAAGACATCAGCACAGAACAACAACCAGCAGAAGAAGGGGATCCAGGTGCTACCTGATGGTGAGTTGCTTTAAGAAAATAGATTAAACTATTTAAAGTTACAGTTAAACCTTGGATTGCGAGCATAATTCGTTCTGGAAGTGTGCTTTTATATCAGTGCACACGCACACACACACAAATGGGATCACTGATCTCTGTCGTTACTGGAATCTTTTTTGCCTTTCGCTGAAACGTGACGTGGCACTGTCCATAAACATTCATCTCAAAAGTTTTTTTTTATCCTTTTTCTCATGGTGGCCATTGTTGCAATACATTTGCTGAAGAACGGTCACTACATTTGCACACAAAATAAATTGTAAAAAATGCACAAATGTCGTCATAATTTTACAGTCAATGGAATTTGACTATACAAGTGACGCATGCACATTGAGACATGGGAGATGCTTACCCACAATCTCACAGCACGCAAGAGGGAAAAACCATTGGCTCAGTTGTGATCACGTGACTCTCGGCAGACAAAGCTTATACGTACTACACTACTAGTATGTCAAGGCTGCGCTCGTTTATTAAGTTGAAATTTATTTAAAAATTTTGTTCGTCTTGCAAAACACTGTATTTCTTTCCTTTTTTCATGACACCTGTTCTATACTGCAGTTCTAGCTAACAAATCCTATATCTTAGTCAGGGATTTGACCTTATCAATATCAGTGATGCAAAAGACTATAAAAGTTCTCATGAATAAATATCACCTGTTTTTAAACTGTAGGCAGAGCTGTTCAAAGTAATTAAACCCCAGTCATTTGTATTGAGGTCACTTACTACTCTCATTATGAGGATATTTAGGGGTTGATTTAAGACACAGCCATCATTCTGACGGACTTGTAGTATTCATGGCAGCTATAACTAAATAATGTGACCGATATTTAAATGGTATCAACAAGCTGATATTATATGCAGTGAGAATATTTATAAGCAATCATTATTATGTTGGCCTTTGTGAGTGTGGAAAAAGCAGGGTGTAACTGTCTTTTAACAAATTCCTTTGTTGAAAAAAGTGTTTAACAAGTTAGTCAATGCATGTAGTAGAATTGGAAATAGAGATACTTTGAATTGTAATCAAACTAAATCAGGGTGCTACAAAATTATTTAAAAACATTTCTTTTTGTTGTATAGCCTATGTTCTTTCAGACCATTTCTTTTTAACAGAGCTTTTTTTTTTATCCAATATGAAAGGTAAAAAAGATTTTTTTACAAAATAGTTGTTGCAAAAGTGAGTTTTTGAACAGACCAAATTAAAACATCTCAAAAGCATCACAGCATTTTTAAGAAACTATTTTCTTGTCTCCAGTAAGCACCTGGCAGCAATAAAAATAGAAAATGCTTGCTTTAACTTTTGAAGTGATTCGTCACTGATGATTCAACATTACAGGAGGGAGATATTTATACATTCATTAATTCTTTAATAGCTTTAATTACAAGACTCCAACAATACAAGTCTCAAGACTCATCACGCCTAGGACAATTATTTATTTATTTATTTATTTTTAATTCCGTTTAATATATTTTTTAATTAGTTACATGACTAATTTGAGTCACATGACTCCAGCCTGTCCAATCTGAGACGTGGAAGCAACACGGCAGGGAAAATCCCGGCTTTAGTAAACCTTGTTGGTGAATTATAAGGCCTAAAAATAGCAAACAAAACAATATAAATATTCATTAATCATTATTTAGGTAAAATGTTAAATTTAATCACAATCTTTCATAATCTTTTACAGGCAAGGTGACAAACATTCCTTCTGGAATGGTGACTGATCAGTTTGGAATGATCGGACTGCTAGCCTTCATCCGAGCAGCTGAAACAGACCCTGGGATGGTTCATCTGGCGTTAGGAAGTGACCTGACCACACTGGGGCTCAACCTCAACTCCCCAGAGTACGACACTTCTATACACTGATCAGCCATAACATTATGACCGCTGACCGGTCAAGTGAATAACATTGGTCATCTCATATCTATGACACTAGAAAGTTGTTGGGATGTGTTATGCAGCATTTTGTCATTACAAACCAAAAGTGGTCTGGCGACTGGGTCATGTGTAGCCAAGGCTCCTTGATGCATGTGGCAAGTGAAGGCTGGCCCATGTATTCTGTTCCAATAGACAAGCTACTGTAGCTCAGATTGCTGAAGAAGTTAATGGTGGTTCTAATGGGAAGGTGTCAGGACACACAGGTTACACCACAATTTGTTACATGTGCCCTCATGTGGATGTTACTTTGACACTTACCACCTATTTAAACGTTGTTGACCAAGTACACCCCTTCATTAAAACTGTATTCCCTGATGGCTTTGGCCTCTTTCAACAGGATAATGTGTCCTACCCCACTGTACAAATGGTTCAAGAATGGTTTGAAGAACGTAACATTCATATTCTCCAAATATCGAACTAATCGAGCATCTGTGGGTTGTGATGAAAATAAAAGTTCAATCCATGCGGGCCCCACCTTACAACATAAGGACTGAATGTATCTACTACTGACAGCTTGGTGCCAGATACCACAGCACACCTTCAGAGGTCTAGTAGAGTCCATGTCTCAACTGAGATCAGGGCTGTTTTGGGGGCCTACTCAGTATTAGGCGAGCGGTCACAATGTTATGGTTGATTGTGTCTTCCTTCTGTATGAAGATTTGTATTATTGTTTTTATAAATGGTATACATTTTATATTTCGTCTGAGATTTTTTTTTTTTTTAGGTCTTGAAATTTTAATGCTCGTATGTCTTTCAACAGGAATCTGTATCCCAAGTTTGCATCTCCCTGGGCTTCTGCACCATGCCGACCCCAGGACATTGGTTAGTGTCTGCTTTATTCAATGTATACACCTAGAGAGAAGCTCTTATCTCCATATTGAAGATACCTTAAACACTCTTGGTACTGTTTGCCTTTTCCCTTTTGAGTCTGGCTCCTATTACGTTTTTTGTTTTCTTTTGTTGAGATTCTTGCCACTGTCACATCCAGCTTGGCCATTATGGATTTACATCCACATTTTGTTTTTAAAAAGAGTTGAACTAATTGTTGGTACTCTTCATCTTCTTCAGATTTTCATGTTCCGTCTGAGTACTTAACCAACATTCATATAAGGGATAAGGTATGTGACACTGACGTAAAATCATGTGATTGTACTATTGCCTCCCATGTAGACATGCCAGATTAGGCCAGGCAGAGATATAACTCAGCTGTGTGGAATGTTTGAGCACTTTGTTCATGGAACATTTAATGCATGTTAGCACTAAACACACTTTAGTCATAAGAAGATTTCTGACATTAAATTTTATATGCATTGTTTGTCTACAGCTTGCTGCAATAAAACTAGCACGTTATGGGGAGGACCTGCTGTTCTACCTCTACTACATGAACGGAGGAGATCTCCTACAGCTTCTGGCTGCTGTGGAACTGTATGCATGACTCCATACGTTTCATGAACAGATAAGAAATGCCCCGTCAGTGACAATTAAAGATGAAATCATGAGACCGTGTATGGTCTTTTGTGTTGATGTAATATTATACATTATACCAATGTTGCAGCTTTAACCGAGACTGGAGGTACCATAAGGAGGAGAGGGTGTGGATTACAAGAGCACCTGGCATGGAGCCCACTCTGAAGACCAACACTTATGAGAGGGGAACATACTACTTTTTTGATTGTCTTAACTGGAGGAAGGTTGCTAAGGTGAGATGACTGTAATTTAATAATTATAAATTCAAGTTATGTCGCATATGCAGTGAAATGGTTATATGACCACCCGTGACCTTAAAAAACAAGATTATCAATGAGAAATAAATTTTGGAATAAAATATAGAAGATATGATTTTTATAAAAAAAAAAAAACATAGCTGTCCCAAATATAGAAGTTTATTATATAGAATTGTTAATGGTTATAGAATTTATAACTGATTTTTTTTTTTTTTTTTTTTGGCAAATCAGGAGTTATATCGAATACCTTAATGATATCAAGCATGAATACTAAGGAAGTCCAAGATCAACAATTTCTCCTTGTGCAGTATTGTATGAAATCTCATATGACCATATTAAGAAACCGTGTGGTGTAAGTTGACTGGAGACCCAAAAAGGCAAACTTTATCTTGGTTGGTCATCTATGGTTGCAGTGCTTGGTGTTTTCATGGCAATATACAGCATAGCTCCAGTTTTACTATTCAGTATCATTTGGTCATCTCCAGCTGCCAGTCAGACAAGCATACTTGCAAAGTCACAACTCCTTCAAACTATTAGCTGTTATTTGGGATAAACATTGCTAACTAAGTCTTTTTCTTTCCTTCCTCTTCCAATTTTAAGGAGTTTCATCTTGAATATGACAAACTGGAGGAGCGGCCTCACGTACCAACCACCTTCAACTACAACCCGGCGCAGCAGGCCTTCTGAACCGGACGTGCTCAGGCTCTCTGAGCTGCAGGAACAGACCTCAGCACTAGACTTGGCCAACCACAATCTGCTTTTATTCCTCACCTGTCTGGACAAGGACTGCAGGAGGAGGGCAGGGGGTCTCTACCTTAACCAGTGAGGGGAGACACCATGCCTTACCAATAATGTGCTGCCCAAAATGACACACATCCCCCCCCCCCCCCACACACACTGTTTTTAAATATTCTCATACCCTCTTTCTTTTCCTTCTTTTTCATTCTGAGCACCAGTCTGTATTTTGTTTACGCCTCAGATCAAAAGCCTGTTTGGTCTCTGGCAGGAGAACTGACTTGCAGTACGACAAAAGGTTACGTTTCGTTTTCCGAAACGTACCGTTAGTAAACAGGACAGACACAAAAAATCAATCCAATACATGTGAATACAAAAGGGCGGAAGAAAAATGCAATGTTCATTGTTGCACTATTTAGTAATAAAAGAACACAAAAATTGTTTTGTGCTTTTTTATGTGGAAAAATGCTCTTCTGCTGTTTTTGTCAGGAAGGAAACACACCCTACTGTTAACATCATGGAATCTCTCTTGTCTTTTAGCCTTGTTTTTTTTTTCTTCTCCTCCAGAACATTCCTTTGTCCGTCATCTTAACCGTGCATTCAATCCTACACCCGATCAGGTTTTCTCTGCCTAACTCCAATAATTAAAAATCAGACTGTTTTAGTGACCATTGTGGGAACAGCTTGTGGACCATCCTCACCCAGGGGGTTATGACTAAGCTACATTGTTCCAGATAAAACACTTCTCAGTCTTTGTTACGATTTTGTAATAAATGTGTACATTTTTTTTTTATTTTTTGGACATCACATGAATAAAGATATGTATGTACGAATGTGTATATATTATATATATAGATAGCTGTATCTATATATATATATACATGACGTCTATTTTGGAAAAAGGTAATTATTCTTTGCTCAGCCTCATTTTTAGGAGGTGAGCAGTGGTGGCATTATGTGTTACAAACAAACAAACAAACAAAAAAATATATATATAGTGTTAATAAAATTGAGCTGCCAGACAGAGGTTCACACTTGTTACCCTGTGCACTTAAGGCCAAGATAAATATTCTAAAATATGGAAGGCCAGATTTGTCAAACCAAGGAACTCTATGTCCCAAGCCCCCGAAAAAAAGGTGGAAACATTTCACATGCAGCTGTTTGAGTAGAAGCATTTCATAGGAAAAGGAAAATTGGTAATACTGCTAACAAAAAAAAAAAAAAAAAAAGACCAGTCTTGTATTTTCTGAAAACGTTGAACGCGTCTTTCTTTCCTTTGTAATAAAGCAGAACGGCTTTCCTGAACCAGTGTTTGTCTCTCTATGGGAAGGGTTGAGGGCTACGAGACTCATCAGTGAAAGACTGGCAATGAGCCTAAACTAAGACTGAGAACTGCGCACATGTAACAGTAACTAAAATAAACGCTGCAGTATTTCCACAACCACTAAAATTTCAACTATATAATAACAGATTGGTGAACACCTAATTTCATATATGTTTTTCCTTCCAATAATTTAGATCATTTAGCCAAGTATGGAAGGTGATTAAGATAGTAGCTGACATTGCTACCTGTGGGTCTCTTAGCTATAAATACGTGATTATCCCAGAGACTCTGTATTCCAAGAAATGTCATTGTCATGGCAGTAAATGTAATAATCAGTTTTCCACAAATTATTGTATTAATTGGTTTATTTATTTTACAAAAAAAGAATGCCAAGGGTTCAAGGAAAGGAAATCAACATTCAACTGGAATGTTCTTCTACCATTAAGCATTCATGTGCATTATGGTCTGAGTGCAGTGCACGAAATCTTCAACACAGAACCTCTACATGAACAAGTTTTTACCAAAAAAAAAAAAAAAAAAGGGGCCAAGCTTCGGTTGAACACATTTTTATACAGATTAGGCAGCACAGATGTCGGGTACTAAATACAATGTTAGTTTGCTACATTTCCATAGGCTTGAGCTTACTTTATCAGTTGTGTCTCATTTCTCTCCTATGAACTTGGGCAGGCCTTTCCTCACCAATGTCAAAAGGATCCCTCCTGTAAATGTCAGGCTCCTACACTGACTTCTTTAGTGTTGCACCTGATGTTCCAAATAATCTCATGAGGTGCCTATAGTGCAGTCATTGAATATGTCCCAGTCTTACATCATAGCCTGTTCGACACCACCCGGATTTACACACCCTCCAGTTTTCATCCAGGAATAAGTGCAAGCAGTGTTGACCTTCGGCATGAAGTCCAAAATATATAACATTTATCCAGATATGCAGTTTCCATTCTACAAATAAACACTGTCAAGTGGGAATGGCCCATTTCTTCTTAAGAAAGCATATTTTCCTTTTGAAAAATCTACCTTTTCACACAGTTCGACAACACTTATTTCTCCTTGTGCAAAGGGTCACATGGCACAGAACATTCTAATATCAGAATCAACTGCAGAAATTCAACATAGCATTAGCACATTGTACCAAAGAAGCTGATACACTGAAAATCGTCACATATCTAGAAAAGACATGTACTATTCTTCTAAGTACATTATAATGTACTCGGAAGTCACTGGAAAATTTCACTGTTGCAAATCTAGCAACAGATCTACATTAAAGTAGGTTAAAAGTCCTACTTCAATTGAGAACCTGTTATATAAGCACCTCCACTGTATACCTTAATCAAGAAAACTCCAGAAAGACATTTCTAATCAATTTAGCTAAGGAATTAGCAAAAATCTTATAGATGGTTTATAATTTAAAATTTGCTTTTACTTTAGTATTTCAAAATAGTTGTAATATTAAAATATTTCTTAAAACAAACCAAAAAGTTATTCATCAACTAATCACAGCTGCCAGACTTGCTCATATATGACAGTCATCTAACAAAATCTGACAATATAATGGTGATGTGCATGAATTTCTAGAAGCAGATCACAGTCAGTTCCAGTCCTAAGTGCATTAAAAGGAATAAATATTCCATTATATGTTCCCAGTTCATGGTCAGCGACCGGAGTCCATTTATCTTTGATCTTGCCCTGCCATGCTGAGTTGCAACCCAAAACATGGCACTCGATACACTTTCTGGTTAAGCAGGTTTGTTTCCACTCTTGAGTATGACCTTAAAGCTTGAGCAGTTTCTTTCAGTTTCACTTGGCACCTGGCATAGTGGTGACAGAAGCTTCAGGTGAAACAGCATCAGCTTTAACAGCGTCTTCTAGAACACAGAATACATATAAGGTGAATAGAAATAATACAGTCAAACTAATTTTTGATGGAAGTTCTATAGTGTTTACTTAGAATGGGGAAAATGTTCTTTGAACTTTAAACACACATACAGTACATACACACACACATACACACACATGCATATTCACTTTTGCATTACTTCCGGTATATCCCTTTTGTTTCAAAAAACTTTGGATATAAATTTTCGATTCAATATTTTATCCCCATTCCAATGCCTTAATACAATATATTGGAAAATTCCCACTTTGCTGCTGTCTAGTAATTACTTACCACGATCTTTCTTCTCCTGAGTTTCTTCTGCTGCGGTCTTATCGGCCCTGAAGAATATCCGTGCACTGCTCAGACTGAAGTAGAGTAGTTCGAACTCCTACCAGCAGACAAAATCATAAAAGCATGTGTCAGTACCAAAAATATCAGTCACCTCAAATATTAGAATTTCTTTAACATTGTTCCCACTCTTTTTAGGAGGTAATGACCTTCGTGTCCACTATTTTCAACCTGGGACTGATATTGTTGCTGTTTGCACACTCGAATAGCTGTGTTTTCAGGTTTTATAAGATGTGTGGGATTTTTATTTCTCTCATTTTCAATAAATATCCTTGTAAGGATTGTAGTGGATCTAGATCTCATCCTGGAAACACCAGACATGAGACAGGAATACACTTTGGATGGAACTCCTGTCCATGCACATCAATATAGGATGGCCAATTTACCTACCGGCAAGTGAGAAGAAACCTAAAAAAAACCTTACACAGACATGCGAAGAACTTGCATAGCTCGATACGGAGAGTAACACAAGCTCAGGCTTGAACGTCTGGAGCTCTGAAGTGGCAATCCTACATTCTGGGCCACTGTGTCTCTAGAACTTTTAATATATACTTAGCTAAGGTATGAAAAACTTAAAGAAATAACTTATTACAGCAGTTATCACACCTGCAGGTAGACGTCTAGTCTCTTCTGAGTCAAGTTCATGGTCTGCATGAGTTTCTCATCTTGGTTGGTAGCCTGAACGTTCTGTTCTTTCACCACTGCGTTCATGTCCTTCATGTATTTCTCTCGAACAGCCTGGAACCAATGCAGTGAATCGAACTCCTGATATTGATCCAGCAGCTTCAAGATGTAGGCAACACCTTAGTAAAGAAAGCGTGTGAAACTTAAGATGCTGCCCGTGAGAGAAGCATGTTCATAGATAATGAAACCGAGATTTTTACATCTGACACTTACCCATGGCAAAGCCATCATCTGTGAATGCTGCACCACTTTTGTTCTTTTTGTTCAGCTTCTCCTTGCAGCTGATGGAGTGTTCTACAAAGTTTACCGTCTGAAAATATGCAGTCATAAAAACATTGACTGAGGCATCACAAAAACGCATTGAAATAAGTACTAAACTGCTGTGGCCTTGAGAACGGGGGGATTCTAGTATTAGGCATTAGTAAAATGTATTAAACTGTACTTAAGGCACAAAAGCTTAAAAAAGGGGGGCGCCTTTATTCATAGTACCTGGTATTTTAATGAGAGTGAACATGTAGAAAAGTCAAAATATCCTGGGTCTTTTTAGAGCAAATTCTTGAGCATTTAAAAAAAAATTAATTTCAACATTTAAAAAATATTTTTATTCTGTGCTCAATATTTTAAGGGTTTAAAAACCCGGTTTCAATGGTACTTTTTAAAATAACAACTACAGCACAATTAGCAGAAGTACAGCTAAAATCATTCTGATAACCTGAAACCACAGAAATAGCTCCTTACCAAAGGAGGAACGATCATGTAGAAGTTCCTCAAGTGCATGTTCTTCATGCTCCGGAACTCTGGGGCAAAAACTCCCACCAGCATTTTGAAATATTCGGTTCCCTCAGCCGAGTTACTGGTCAGGTCACCGAGTACACAATCTAGAACGCTAAAATGATAAAAAAATAAAAAAATTATATAAAATAAATACATTTATATGCTTCTCGTAATGGAAATGCACATCTTTATACTTTATACATGTTCTTCTGAGCTATTTAGACTTAGGATCTCAAATAGGACAACTGCTAGGTGGAAATGCACATGTTTTCATTGGACTCAAAGAAGACCAAAATTGTAGGACCTGGCTGCTTTCTGAGTCTCTTCACATAGTCCCTCCTCCTTCACCAACTCCTCAAAGTTTACAATATCCTCAAGATCGGGAACAAATCTGGAATATTAGGAGCATACATATTCAGAATGTCCACTTTTGTGTTATAATAAAAAATAACGTGTGTGTGTGTATATACACTAGAGATGTTCCGATACCATTTTTCCCCTCCCGATTCCGATACTTGGGCTCAGGTGTGTGTGTAAATAATTTCTTTTTTTAAGTAAAATACTACTAGCCCTGTGTAACAGAGGTTCGACCCTAAGTGCACGGGCGACACCATGAAACACGGACACAAGGCGAGGTCTTACAGGAAAAAGGGTAATTTATTGAGAAAAATGGGTAAGGAAAGGGTTAAAGGCTCTCTGCGGCGTTTTCCACTTCAGCGGCAGGGATGCGAAGGCGGGCTCTACGCGGAAGTGAAGGTGCCGCGGGAGCTCGCGCAGCTCATTCATGCGCTCCTCTCGCGGAGATCAAAGGCGCCCCCTCTTTTTAAGTCTCTGGGGCACATCACATCACCCCGCTCTTGTGCCACTGTCTCTCATAAAATTCACCGCATCACAAAGTCCAGCTTCCCAACAGTCAGACCCCGAGCTACACTCCCCGCTGTGTTTTATAGCGCCGGGATCATTAGCAGCGATAGCTCATGGGCCGTTGCCTGATTCTGCGGCCCTGCTCCTTCACATACCTAAAGAGGGAGGTCGCCTAACTAGTGAGCGAGGAGCGATATCAATTTGGACGCACGCCCATCACAGGCGCACGCCGTGACACTCTGTAAGTAAGCTAAGCTAGCAAAGCTAGTGGGCATAAATAGGTTATGTTTAGGAACATGGTATCGGATCGGTACGTGGACTCAAGTACTCGCCGATTCCGATGTCAGATTTTTTTGTGGTATCGGGAGCATTTCCGATACCAGTATCGGAATCGGAACAACCCTAATATACACTTGGCTTAGAATTACCTGATAGCGCTGCTGCAGCAGTGAAGCCCACCAGAGCGGATCATCCGAACATATCCCATTGCATTACCTAAGGATGGATGGATGGATACCAACATGTTAAATTAAATTTCAATTCTAGTTCATTTATATAGCAGTCATTTATATAGTAACATGTTCATAAAGCAGCTTTCCAGAAATATAAAATTTAAATAATATATCGTTTTTTCCCCTCAATAAGCAAGCCAGAGGGCAACTGTAGCAAGGCTATCCTCCCTGAGGCAACACGAGGAAAAAACCCCAGGAGAAACCAAAATTGAACAGAAACCCATCCTCCTCCGGGTGACACTGTGTGTTTAAATAATTAAAGAATACAGAAATGTTTTACCTTCTTTAAGTGTTTACTATATAGTGATAAAGGCTACTTATTAAGTCTTTAAAATCACGTTATGAACAGTTCAGTGCTGCAGACTGGAGTACATACTGTTCTCAGCAACATAAAAGTGCTATAAATAACATCATAGAAGAGAGTTGTGATAACTGCAGCATGTGCAAGTTCCTACCAATCTGGCTGATGAGTTGCCTGAACTGGTCCAGGTAGCTCTGGCCATCTGGAGTGATTCCCAGCTTCCTAATACCACGGTTGAACTTTTCTGCCCTCTCAAAAGGGTACTGCAAACATCAACAATAATAATAAGAAAAACACCCGATCAGAGGACAGATAAAGATACAGAAACACTTGCTTATGTTTTGATGAAAGCGACCCAAGATATTAACCTTTTGATCTGATTGGTCTTTAGTTTCTCTGAAGAACCGGATGTCTTTGATAAGCCTGGACTTGATGTGCTCATCGTACATGAACTGACTGAAAATGTAGAACTTCTTTCGGAGAAACTGATAAGTAAAGTTCACCTGAACAGAAACAAATGTCTCTCAAAGAGATCTGACAGAAGCTCATTCAGTCAGAAATTTTCTCAGCTACAGCTTTAAGTTATAAAACTAATATAGCCTCTGATGCACATACCGTTGTGTTCATGATGCCAGTCCCATGGGTGCGTATGGAGTTAGCAATGTGCCGAATATTGATAGTGTTCAAATGCTTGTTGTTGCTAGTCTTCTCAATGAAGATCTAGAAAATGAATGCAGAGAAGATAAATATGACATGCACCAAAAAAAAAAAAAAAAAAAAAAAAAAAAAAGTATACACGATAAACAATGCCAAGCCAACTGGTTTCAAAAAACAAGAACCTACCTGGTTGTTCAGATTGTAGAGATACCGTGAGACAAAAACATGGATGTTCCTCATAATCTCCAGGACATCTAGTCCCTAACAAAGATCAATGTCATGGCATAAAGCAGGTCCTGTTTCTGCATGCATGTTTTAGACAACTTAAAACACCCCAACATACCTGTTCCAGCGTCTGGCTGGGGAGGTGAGCCTCGGTCATGACCAGGCCGTAGCGCTGTGTGGCCAGGTTCCTCATCTCACTGTATGTGGCCCAGTCATGAAGTGCCACTGTTGTCAGGTTGTAAAATGTTTTGTCCAGGTAGTGTGTGACGTAGGCTGCAGCAACAATACCACCATGTAAACACGTAAGATTTACAAGACCTCCTGCCTTGGTTTCTACAACTAAATGCAATTTTATCCTTATACACTGCCAAAAAAAAAAAAAAAAAAGTCTCAAACTAATATTTCATTGGACCACCTTTTGCTTTGATTACAGCACACATGGTGTTGTTTTTAGAAGCTTATGCAATGTCGAAAACATTTATTTCCATACTTAATCAAATTAATTTCTCTGCAAGATGTTTATTAGTGCTGGGAGAGCCAGACAGCTGTAAAAAGTCTCCAGCACACATCTGCTCCAGCACATCCCAAATGATGTTAAGGTCTGGACTCTGTGGTGGCCAAACTATGGTGAAACTGATGCCTCAGCCTCCCTGAACCACTCTTTCATAAAAAAAAAAAACTACTGATGGAAAATGCTGGTTATTTAGTATATTCAGGTCATCAGATGACCCGCACAGACTAGTATGGTAAGGACTAGGCATGATGGGCACGTCACTTATCTTTTCCTGAAGCACACAGACCACATGACCTTTTTCTAATGCTCCAGAGTCAATTCTTTTTTACTTGTTTTTTGTTAGGCTGCACAGCTGTTTAGTCCCAATACCTTGAGTTCTCTTCACACTGCGTATGCAAACTTTCACTATTAAACACAGCCGTGAGTTCTACTGTTGTTGTTGTTTTTAACAATTTGATATACATTTCAATAAATATTCATTCATTCATTCATTCATTTTCTATACCGCTTAATCCTGTGTTCAGGGTCGCAGGGGACCTGGAGCCTATCCCAGGAGACTTCGGGCACTAGGCGGGGTACACCCTGGACAGGGTGCCAATCCATCGCAGGGCACACACACACACACACACCCAATCACACACTACGGGCAATTTAGGAACGCCAATTAGCCTAACCTGCATATCTTTGGACTGTGGGAGGAAACCGGAGTACCCGGAGGAAACCCACCAAGCACGGGAAGAACATGCAAACTCCATGCACACAGAGACGGGAATCGAGCCTGGCCGGGGAATCGAACCCAGACCCTGGAGGTGCAAGGTGACAGTGCTAACCACTACACCACCGCGCCGCTCAATAAATATTTTCAACCACAATTCTTCCTTAAGATGAAGTTCATCACTATCCTTCCCTGGGTTTTTTAGTTCTTAATCCAATTCTAGTAGTTTCAGCAGTCTCCTTAGTTGTTTTCTATGCTTGATGCAGGACAAAAATTTGACTCTTTCGAAATTGAGAAACATCTTTGCCACAACCACAGGATATGTCTGCTGACATGGTTGTTTAAGAAATGTTATGTGATCATAAATATTAAATAAAGATTACTATTTATTATAAATATTAAGCTACACTGCATCCGTCAGGGTTAAATAACTCATTGCCAGCTAAAACATATTAATCAATGCAGTAATGGTCCAAGGGAAGGCTCTTACCTGCTTCTTACCTGAGATACTTTTTTTTTTTTTGCGGCAGTGTAGAACAGAAAGTTCAATTAGCCTACTGTGGTTTCATTAATGTGAATAAACACTATGAAATAAACTGACCTTTGATATCGATGAAGCGATTGAAGAAGCGGATAGGCTTGAGGGAAAAGAAGTGAGCCAGGTCTTTCATGCCTACTTTGAAAGGGTTACGGTCGTCCAGCTTGAGATGTGTGTGCACAGAAAGCCGGAGGTCTTTCTCAATTTCCTTACACAGCTTATCCAACAAATGCTAATGGGAAAAAAAAAATTACAACAAAAGATTATATTCCTACATGCAACTTTCTATTTCTTATATTATTGACAAACTATGTGTTAATATGTATATATCACCTGTAATAAATTGCAGGCTTTTGTGATTAAATAATTGCACAGGCCCATATTGAAAATTTGATTTATGCAATTAATTGTGCAGCACTAATAAACAGGTAACAGGAAATGCTTTAAACATTTTTTTTATTCACCCACTCCATGTTTTAGAGATAAATTCTAGTCAGATTATCAATAGATATTATCTTAAGTGTTTATTAATGTCCGAATATTTGCAGATTCAGTTTTCAAATATCCTAAACATGAATTAGTTTACCATTAATATTTAATATAAAATTATAATTATATGATGAAGCAGATGCCATTTGCAGTCCAACCCACCTATAGCTCAAACATCACTGATTTCAACCAACCAATTACAACCGTTTTTATTTCCCCACTGACATGTTTTAGTTATTCCTTCATTACCTCATTAAAAACCTCCATAATCTCTTTGTCATAGCATTCCAGTAGCTGCTCACAGGACTCCATGTGCTTGGCGTACTGCATGGTGGGCACACAGTCTCGGAGAGCACTAAACATATACTACACCACACCAGTCACCCAAAAAGATAAAGAAGAAGTTTTAATTTAATTATGCACTGGACAGCTAAATAGATGTGATAGTAACCAGCAGCACTGTCACCACTGGTATTTCATTTCCTGTATCAGGATCAATTCACCACCAAAATATATTGCAATAAGGACAGGGGACTCTTAGGAGACATACATGTATTCTAGCTGCATCCACCGCATTATCATAAACATCATCCAGGTAAATGGGAAACACAGCACGGTGCCAATACAGAAAGCTGCAATCACACTGCACTTTGACCCTGCAAAGAATAAAGTTTCTTTAGTAATATTAGAACACTAAACATTGCTATTTTAATATTGTAAAATATCATTTCTATACAAATGTATATTCAAATACACATACACTTTGGCATTAATGATGGAAGCTTTCTTAATTAATGATGGAAGTTTTACCTTTCTCTCAATTCACTGATGAGATCCAGTTTCTTTAGGACAAGTTGTAAGGGCAGAAGCTCTTCATCCTTGAATGTTTTCTGGAATGCAAAGTCAAGCAAATTTGAATGCAGAATAAATAAACTGTTGAAAGGTTTCAATTTGCAGTAATGCAATATAGCACACCTGGCACCTGCAAAATGAGCATTTTGCATGCTTAAAAAAACAACAACAGTTATTAACAGCTCAGGTGAAAAGTACTGTAATACTGTCAGAGAACAAAGTGACTGCCATAAATTTTACCCAATGGCAAGTTCTTAAAGCACTCAATGCTCAGAGTACATGCTTCCTTACCATCTGCGTGCCCACACTAAGTGCTAGAAACACCACCAGCCTTCTCTCCTTGGTGCTTGGGCCATTCAGGGTGTTCTCAGCGAGAACCAGGGCTGACAACACATCCAGTCTTTGCTCACTGTACTTCTTATCAGAGATCACTCTTTTCTAAAAGGACAACAGTAAGTCATTTTTATGAAAATGAAAATAAGACATTTACAATGATGTAGAATGATAAAATGCTATTGACAATGGCACCAAATGTTTGAAACAGTGGGTTCAAAATATTAAATCGTTTAAAGGACGCAATAAAGATTTTACCTTGGCTGTAGAAATAGAGGCCAGAGCTTGAGACTGCAGCTGCTGAGTGATATGGGACACAGAGTCTGCCACAACAAGGGATCGCCGGTGGAATGTGTGCTCCACTGCCTTCATTAAAATAAATAGAAAAATGTATTAAATGAATCAAATAAAACCCGTCAAAAAATTGTAAATTATATTTAAGGTATGTAAGCTCTGAATTATGTCCTTTAAAGGTGATTGATCTCATTCCATTCCAAATGAAGACAAATCCACCAGATATTTTAGTTTTTTTTAAAAACAGTTTACATTTGTGGATTTTTAGTTAGAAAAAACATCTTAGAATAGAGAAAAGGTTTACTTTCAGCAGCTCTACTAGACGACACAGGGCCTTGACAGATGTCTTGGTCATGGGTCGCTGCGTGGACATGTAGAGGTTCATTGTGGTTTTTATGATGGTACTGATGCTGTATGCATATAGGATTCCCTGCAGGCAGAATACACATTATAAGCTGTATTTATAGCTGCACAGCGAGAACAATACTCATAACAAAAGATTCCAATATTTTCTTTGACTTGTTAAATCTTGATAAAACCTTAAATGCCATTTTTTTCCAGAGTCTCATATGGTTAAAATCATTTATTTAGACTTGGACCAAATGACGCATTATTCTGGACAGCAATGTATGGAACAATGGGACACGAATCAATCTGTCAACAGTATAACATGTATGCTCTAAACTATTCAATAGAAGTCTTTTTTTTTGTGGTTGCAATTTTATAATCTTTTTTTACCTGCACGAATACATTGCACCTGTTGCTCAGGTCTTCTGAAAGTTTCTCAGTTTTCTGGTCTTTAGATAAGATGGCCTCCATCTTCATCATCCAGGAGGTTACAAAAACATAGTAAGACTGCACATCCCTAGAACAAAAAGAGTGCATTAGCAAAGCAAAAATGTATATTTAAAAAACAAAAAACATTTATCGTTCCTTTACTGTTACCGCTTTATTGTTTCAGGGTTGCAGTGGAGCCTAATCCCTGGAACACCACTAACAATGAGCATTACTTTACCCTCAAGCCAACTTACAAGTCACAAATATTGTGATGCTACAGTTACTGCATTCATTTGCATCACTGAACTCACTTTGTTAGTGCCTGTGCCTTTTGTTGTAAGAATGTGTCTCTGCTGATACGAATGGTCTGGAGATTTTTCTTATCCATTAGTTTTGCTGCTGCTGGGATTTTGTTAACCAAAAAAGCATCAGGAAACCATACTATGTTGGCAGTCAGGGTAACTGCAGGGACCTTGATGGGAAAGAGTGTTAAATATATTAGAAAAACAAGTTCTGCATTAAATGTTATACATATCACGTTCAAAAGCACTTTTAGCTAATTTAGTGAGTTAAATAACAAGGGGAGACCCATAGACCTCAATTTGACACAGACCTTTTTACACACATCCAAAAGAGCTTTGTAGAGCTTCTTGTCGACTGTACGAAAAATATGGAAATGCAAGGCGAAGAGACCACAGACTCCTGCATATTTATCCCTCTGTTCAATCTCTGCAGGCTCTCCTGTGGACACAAATACTTGCCAATTACAACCAAGTAAACTAATTATTTATTTCCTCAATAACACAAACTATAATATTAAGTCGTTTTTTAACAGCAATACTTAGGTATATCGACATTGAATCATCAACGTATATAAATCACAAACCAAGTTTTGACTCCACATTGGCAAAGATGGTGCGAATGTTGTGAGCAAACTCCTCAGCAAAGGCACTGTTTTTAGAGACTGAAACACCTTCTGTAGGGTTATCAAATCTCTGGTCCACACAAGCCTACCAGGAATAGAAAGAAAAATATAAATACACATGCAAATTAACAACCTGGAATTGTTTGGTTTTACTGGGATTACAGAAAATACTCAAATTGAAAAAATATATTTATAACACAACATTGCAAATATCCATCAACATAACTTTTACATATTTGTGGTATAAACCATATCCCTATTTCAAGAGCATCCCTGTTCATACCGTACTAAAGGCTTTGGGGCAATGGTGACTCAGTGTCCAGGCACTAGGCTACTGCTGAGCTCAACCTGCTTGCAGTCTCCTGGCTCTGAACTCCCTGACCTCAACTTCCTAAAATAAGTTTATTTTTGTCTTTAAACAGGAACTACACTGTATTTTCTGTGAATCCTATCTGTAATAGAATCTACTATCAAATGAGGTGGTAGAACAATATTGTCAAGAGCATTTACAAAACCCATCAATCATCATGCTGACACTGTCTCTCATGAAGACCATCCCAGGAAGGCAAGACCAAAACTTACCTCTGCTGCAGAGAAGTTGTTCATTTGGAGTTACGAGCCTCAAAAATTACCAATTAACAGCATCTCAGATTAAAGCGGTTATGAAGGCTTTACTAAGTATCAGACAAATCTCAATATCAACTGTTCAAAGGAGATTATTGAATTTTATGGATGCCTTCAGCATTGATTTACAGTGTAGAAAGAAATAAAAATAAGGAATGACCGTGAAGTTAGAAAGTGATCCCAAACTTTTGATTGGTAGTGTAAATGCCATACCACAACTCGCAAATCCCTCATCAGCAGCAAGACTATTTACATAATTAATTCAAGAAGAGATAAATGGATAACAAATAATATATAACAATAATATAAAAAAAAAAGATTAATCTTTATCAAAATTATTGAAAGGCTAACCAAATTTTAAGTGTTATTTACACCGTTCCTATATTTTGCTCACTAAGTCACCGTGCCGCCAAAATGTGGGTACTGTTCAGATAAAGGTGCCATGTTCTAAGTTGTTTATCACATCTAGATGTAAAGATCAGGAAGTAAAGGCTAAAATTCTGAATTATTGTCCCATACTCATATTTTAATCTTAAACCTAAATATCTTCCACATACAGAAAAAAAAAAGAATTTGCCTTACTGATCCAATACCTTCAGAGAGAACTCTATCAAGAATAATTTAGAACATGAAAATCCTCAGAGTAGAAATTACACTTTGTTCTTTTGTTAGGTAGTGATGAACTGAATTCTTTGAATTAAATTATTTAGATACTTAAGGGTGTATATATAGAAATTGGTGCAAAAATTATTTCACAATGGATGAGTATTGCTAACTCCAAAATTAGTAAGCAAAAAAAAATACTAAAAAATAACCTGAAAGATCATGCTGTCCAGAAGCTGGCCCTCCAGCTTCAATAAAAGCTTCTCGAAAGGCTTCAGCTTCTCGTCAGGAATAGCAAACTTAGACGGGTTGTGATGAACGGATTTTAGTAATCTGTCAAAAGAAAAAATATTAAATTACTCCATGTACAGTAAATGAGCCAAATACGGAAGATAAAATAAGCCATAAGAAACCACCGTTTCTGTTTAATACTAACGAGCCTAAAAGTTTATCTGTGCTGTTTACCTTTTGTACATTTTCCAGTGATCTTTTAAAGTGCCATGATTTTCCATGATCTCATCCAAAGTGATCAGAACCAGCAACAGTTCACCAAGATGTTCATACACAGTCTGCCCAAAACACAAAATATTATCTTACGTGAAGAATCACATAATGGGAACACAACGGAAATAAAACTGCATTAAAGTGTTACCTGAAAATGTACGCCACTTGATTCAATGATTTTTGTGGCAGCTCTAAAAAATAATGTAGATGATGAAGTTGAAACAAGATATTACAGAACTTACAGAATGTGTCCCTAAATTAAAATACACCACAGAGAGTTTAAGTTAAAAGCTCACTTGTTGCTGTTGTACAGTGCAGCCAGCTGGTGAACCAGGTTAACCACAACCTCAAAGCACCGAGACACAAAGCAAGACAGTTCCTGCACAGAGAGTAAGAGAAGGGAAGAGAGAGAGAGAACAAGAAAATTAGAAATAAATATTGGTAAAATACACTGCCTGGCCAAAAAAAAAAAGTCAACTACAGTGGAACCTCGGATTACAAGCATAATTCGTTCCGGAAGCGGACTTGTATTCCAAATACACCCGTAAACCAAAGCAAATTTCCCCATAAGAATGAATGGAAATTCAAATTATTCGTTCCACAGCCCAATAAAATAAATATATAAAAATAATTGACACAAAATATAAAGTAAAAATAGAACAAATTAACCTGCACTTTACCTTAAAAAAGGACAAATAAATACTGACAGATAAGTGTTTCCTTTTATGCGCACAGGCATTGTGTGTGTGTGTTTTTCTCTCTCTTGCGCTGCCGAGTGTGCGTGTTATGTGTTACCCCTTATGTGTTACCCCTGTTGAGAATAATTAATTACTCACTCAGCATTGGGTATGTTCCAAAATCTTTTAAATTAGCAGTCATTAAACCGATTATTAAGAAACCTGACCTAGACCCCAGTCAGTTGTCTAATTACAGGTCAATATCAAACCTCCCCTTTATCTCTAAGATTCTCAAAAAGATAGTAGCGGAGTAGCTATGCTCATATCTACATAGAAATAGCATACATGAACTGTATCAGTCAGGATTTAGGCCTCATCACAGCACAGAAACAGCACTCGTTAAAATAGTAAATGACCTCCTATTGGCTTCTGATCAGGGTTGTGTAACTATGCTTGTATTACTCGACCTCAGTGCAGCGTTTGACACCATTGATCATGCTATTCTTCTTCGCAGATTAGAAAATGTAGTAGGAATTAAGGGTGCAGCCCTCTCCTGGCTCATATCCTATTTGACCGATCGTTATCAGTATGTAGACTTAAATGGTGACTATTCTGCATGCTCTCTAGTGGAGTTTGGTGTTCCACAAGGTTCAGTTTTAGGCCCACTGCTTTTTTCCCTTTACATGCTTCCTCTGGGCAACATAATCCGTAAACATGGTATTAGTTTTCATTGTTATGCTGACGACACATTTATGACGATTATATGTCTCATCAAAATCAGATGAGAAAATCCAGCTCACTAAAGTTGAGCAATGTGTGCAGGAAATAAGAGATTGGATGCTAATTAACTTCCTACTGCTTAATCCTGATGAGACAGAAGTTTTAGTCATAGGACCGCATTCAGCTAGAAGTAAGATTTTAGATCACACTGTAAATTTAGATGGCCTTTCTGTTCCATCAAGTGCAACAGTAAAAGACCTTGGTGTGATTAGAGATTCCAGACTTTCATTTGAAGCTCATGTAGATAACATTACCAGGATAGCATTCATTCACCTCAGAAATATTGCCAAGATAAGAAATATACTGTCGCTAAACGATGCAGAAAAACTAGTTCATGCTTTTATCACCTCTAGGTTGGATTTTTGTAATGCCTTACTGTCTGGTTGTTCAGCTAGATGCATAAATAATAATAAGATGGCGCCGGTGAGGTCGGCTGCCGTCACGACTGCTCCGACCACCTTCTCTTTGTTTTTGTTCTTTAAGTTAGTTTTCAGTGTTTTAAAATCGGCAAAATCACCACCATTGAGTACATTAGGTATGATAGAGACACTCTTGTTTCTATTGGTATACAATGTACTCACAATTCGACGGTTTTAACTCCGGATCCGAGCTGGCCGAGTGAGATCCTGAGGGAGAACAATGGACGCGACGCGAAGCGACGAACCCGAGGCAGACGAGCCGGCGTGAGGAACAGGCTCAGGGCCCGTGCACACCGCACACCTCTGCCTAGTATCCTGCTCGCCAACGTCCAGTCACTGGAGAACAAACTGGATGACCTCAGGGCCAGGATAAAGTTCCAGAGAGACATTCGGGACTGCAATCTCCTCTGCTTCACCGAGACATGGCTGAACCCAGCGGTGCCAGACCACGCCATACAACCAGCCGAGTTCTTCTCGGTTCACCGCATGGACAGGACGCGGGACTCGGGGAAGTCAAGGGGAGGCGGCGTGTGCTTAATGGTGAACAACAGCTGGTGCAACAGCGCGAGCGTTGTTCCTCTTACACGCTCCTGCACACCAAACCTGGAACTACTGTCCATCATGTGTCGTCCATTTTATCTTCCACGGGAGTTCACATCGGTCATAATCAGTGCCGTTTACATCCCTCCACAAGCAGACACAGACATTGCCTTATGCGAGCTGCATGAGGCGCTCACACAGCACCAGACACAACACCGGGACGCTGCGCTCATTGTGGCGGGGGATTTTAATAGTGCCAACCTCAAACGCGCAGCGCCGAACTTTTATCAGCACATCACCTGCCCCACCAGGGGCGAAAGGACACTGGACCACTGTTATACCACGGTCAAAGACGGTTACAAGGCACAATCTCGTCCAGCGTTTGGTAAATCCGACCACGCCGCCATTTTCCTCATGCCAAAATATAAACAAAGGCTGAAACAGGAAGTTCCGGTTCAGAGGGAGGTCGCGCGCTGGACGGACCAATCGGTGGCCGCGTTACAGGACGCACTCGATGACGCAGACTGGGACATGTTCAGAAACAGCTCCGATGATGACGTCAGCGTGTTTACCGAAGCGGTTGTGGGATTTATTGGGAAGCTAGTGGACGATACGGTGGAGAAAAAGACTATCAGAACGTTTCCCAACCAGAAGCCGTGGGTGGATAAAACCATCCGCGACGCTCTGAGATCTCGCACCGCCGCCTACAACACGGGACTTGCGTCGGGGGACATGGAACCGTACAAGGCTGCGTCATATAACGTCCGGAAGGCGGTGAAAGAGGCGAAGCAGCGCTACGGGAGAAAACTAGAGTCACAGCTTCAACAGAGTGACTCTAGGAGCCTGTGGCAGGGACTGAGAACAATAACGGACTACAAAGCACCAGCATCCGGTATGACGAACGCGGACGCGACTCTGGCAGACGAGCTGAACACATTTTACGCTCGCTTCGAGGCTGCAGCTAAAGACGCTAGCAATGCTAATGCTAACGGCGCTAATGCTAGCGGCGCTAACGGCTGCAGACAGGAAGACACAGCCAGCACCGGGAATGCGCTCATCATCTCCGAGCACGACGTGAGGAGAGCCTTCAAGAGAGTGAACACCAGGAAAGCAGCAGGACCAGACGGCATCTCAGGTCGTATTCTCAGATCCTGCGCAGACCAGCTAGCACCTGTGTTCACTGAGATATTCAACATCTCTTTATCTCAGTCGGTGATCCCCACATGCTTCAAAGAGTCCATCATTGTTCCAAAGAAACCACATCCTGCTTCCCTCAATGACTATCGACCTGTAGCCCTCACCTCAGTAGTGATGAAGTGCTTTGAACGCCTGGTCAGAGACTTCATCATTTCTTCACTACCCGACACACTGGACCCACTACAGTTTGCATACCGTCAGAACCGCTCCACAGACGATGCAATCTCTCATCTCCTCCACACATCACTCACTCACCTGGACACTAGGAAAGGGAATTATGTTAAAATGCTCTTCATCGACTACAGCTCTGCTTTTAACACAATAATTCCCTCCACACTCACCACCAAGCTGGAGCACCTGGGACTCAGCTCATCTATATGTCAGTGGATCTCCAATTTTCTGACTGGCAGACCACAGGCAGTAAGGATGGGCGGACATGTCTCAGCTTCACTCACTCTCAGCACTGGAGCCCTCCAGGGTTGTGTTCTGAGCCCCCTGCTGTACTCTTTGTACACCCACGACTGCGTGGCCACTACCAACTCCACCTCCATCATCAAGTTTGCTGACGACACCGTCGTGGTCGGACTGATCACCAACAATGATGAGTCGGACTACCTAGAGGAGATTGGAAATCTGGAGAACTGGCGCCAGAGGAACAATCTCCTCCTGAACGTCAGTAAGACAAAGGAGCTGATAGTGGACTTTAGTACAAAGCAGGAGAGGAACTACCAGACCCCCGTCATCAACAGGAGCCCAGTGGAGAGAGTGGACAGCTTCAGATACCTCGGTGTTCACATCACGCAGGACCTGTCATGGTCCTGTCACATCAACACCGTGGTGAAAAAAGCCCGGCAGCGTCTCTACCACCTCAGACGCTTGAGAGACTTTAGACTGCCCTCCAAGGTGCTCAAGAACTTCTATTCCTGCACCATAGAGAGCATCCTGACGGGAAACATCACGACCTGGTTCGGGAACAGCACCATGCAGGACAGACGAGCTCTACAGAGGGTGGTGCGATCAGCCGAGCGCATCATCCGCACTGAGCTCCCTGACCTACACTCCATCTACAGCAAGCGGTGCTGGACTAAGGCCAGGAAGATCATGAAGGACCTCAGTCACCCCAGTAATGGACTGTTCTCTTTGTTGCGGTCTGGGAAGAGATTCCGCTCCCTAAAGGCCAACACAGAGAGACTGAGGAGGAGCTTCTTCCCGCAGGCGATAAGGTCTCTCAACCACACAATCACACCTCCACACAAGACTAATAGCATCTTTTAAGCTCACAACATTGACTGGACAATCATGGACACATTCACACACACTCGCACTAAATATTTATACAATTGGACAATTGCACATGTCACCTTCATGCATATTTGCACAACCACTGACACTTTAATCCCATATTTCTATATTTTTGCAATATTTTATTATGCCCTTATGCACAGTTAATTTTACTAGTTAAAATCATTTCTTTAGTATTTCCTTTTTATTGATTATTTATTTTACGTACAAGATTTTATTTTCTTTTTTTAAGGTCACTGGCGGTCGTATAAAGCATTTCACTGCATATTATACTGTGTATGATTGTGTATGTGACTAATAAAATTTGAATTTGAATTTGAAATAAGCTCCAGTTAGTCCAGAATGCAGCAGTGAGAATCCTCACTAGAATCAGAAGATATGAGCACATCACACCTATCTTATCTGCACTTCATTGGCTCCCCGTAAAATTTCGCATTGATTTTAAAATACTACTTTTGACATATAAAGCATTAAATGGTCTCGCGCCGCAGTATCTGAGTGAATTGCTAGTGTCCTATGATCCGCCACGCCTACTTCGATCAAAGGATGCAGGCCGCTTGTCAGTACCGCGTATTATGAAAACTACAGCTGGGGGCAGAGCTTTTTCTTACAAGGCCCCAAAATTATGGAATAGTCTTCCAATTAATGTTCCGGACTCAGACACAGTTTCAATGTTTAAGTCTAGGCTAAAAACCTATTTATTTAATCAAGCATTTTTATAAATAGATTAGCCTTAGGTAAAGGAGCAGATCTGGGGGACTCATGGACGTAGAGTATTATGGTGAACTGGTATGTTTAGATGCTGTCTTCCTCACTCTCATTGATCACTCAGGTTTGTTGACGGTGAGGTGATTGTTTGCTTTACATCTCAGGGAGCCCTCATGTTTGTGTTTCCTTCTGGCTCTCCCTTTTAGTTATGCTGTCATAGTTAGTCCTGCCGGAGTCTCTGCTTGCATTCTACAGTTAATATACATTCACATTATACATTGTATGACTGTGACCATACCTAATTGCAATCTCTCCTCTTCTTCTCTTTCTCTTCCCTCTTTCCCCCTGTCTCCCCCTTTCACTCTTTCTCCCTCTGTCGAGCTACACATGTCGTTCCTGAGCTGCCAGTGATCCAGACTCCCTCTGCCCTCCGGACCTGTATGACCCATCCTGGTGCCTGGCTTCTGCTTGGAGATTTCGTCACATGGATGCCCCGTGTGTCTGGTGCCCGGCTTCTGCTTGGAGATTTCGTCACATGGATGCCCTGTGTGTCTCTTTGGTATGCATCTGGTGCCTGGGGATGATTCTCTCTACCTAGATGGCGGTTCTGGCCTTGACTGGTGCTGGCAACTGTTTCTCTGGGGACTTGACAGTCCGATAGTTCAGGACTGGAATTTCCTACAAGTCTACCTGAGTCTCCAATAACTACATGGACTCCATATTAACATCAACTAACATCAACTGTTATAGCTGACCTGCCTGCCACCCAACACACAGTATAAATGCAGATAATTTTTCACCCAAATGAGGATGGGTTCCCTGTTGAGTCTGGTTCCTCTCAAGGTTTTTTCCTATCACCATCTCAGGGAGTTCTTCCTTGCCACTGTCGCCCTCGGCTTGCTCACCAGGGACAAACTGACCATTTTGATTCATACGCATTCACATTCCATACAAACTTAAATAATTCTTTTGATTGTGTAAAGCTGCTTTGAGGCAATGTCAATTGCTAAAAGCACTATACAAATAAAATTGAATTGTGTGTGCATTTGACACCGTGCCGGTTATGTGTGAGTGAAGCACCCCCTCTCTGCTTTACACACACACACTAAAGGCGAGAGAGAGAGAGAGAGAGAGAGAGAGAGAGAACCGGCACGGTGTCAAATTACGTGCACGCCCACACAACACACACACACTATGGCGTTATATTCCTGCCACAATTCTGAGCGGGTGGTTTGACATTTTGAGAGCAGACAAAGCACTCTATGTGCGTGCAGTGTCTCCCCTGCTCGCTCAACAGCTCGATTCTGCGCATGAAATTTCTCCCATGCTCGCTCAACGTGTTGTCCATGCACGCGCGACTTCTCGATTCTGTGCGCGCTCAACTCTGCCTGTACGCTCGCTCAACATTGTCCAGCGTTACAACACTGTCACAAAACCAGCCAATCACAGACTTCCACACACTACTTCTGATTGGTTGTTTCTCCTCCAATCAAGTGGCACTACTATCGACCGCTTAACAGATGTGTTGTAAATAAAGTTGGATAAGTAAAGCGAGCGAGTTGGATTTTTATACGACGTGTCTTCAGTGAGTATTTAAATACTTATTTATGTATTAGAAAGTATTAGAAATACCAGTTTCCTTTATTGGAAGCATGTCATTAAACAATGTGACTTCATAAAAAATATAATAAACGAGACCGGTATTTCTAATACTTAATTCAATAAGTAATTAAATTATAAAAATCCTACTCACTCGCTTTATTTATACTTTATTTACAACACTTCCGTTAAGTGGTCGATAGTAGTCGCACACACAAACACACACACATTAAAGGTGAGAGAGAGAGAGAGAGAGAGAGAGAGAGAGAGAGAGAGTGTGTGTGAACTGGCACGGTTTACACACACGCGCACACACACAACACACACACTCAAACCCTGACACACACCAAAGACAAGAGAGAGTGTGTTGTGTGTGTGCGCGCGTAATTTGACACTGCACCGGTACACACACACACACACACAAGACACTCCGCAGCGCAAGAAAGAAAAAAAAAAAAAAAAAAAACACACATGGATGTTGATTATACCAGTAAGAGACGAGCACTAAGACCCAACAGGGGAGACGATTACCCGCAGTGCAAGATAGAGAAAAAATGTTGGCTCAGTTGTGATCACGTGATGCTCGCCATCAAATCAAGAAGCGGATGATACTCTGTGCTCATAAACCACGACAATGCTCGTTTTTAAAGTCAAATAAAAAAAAAAATCTTTGCTCGTCTTGCGGAACACTCGTAAACCGCGTTACTCGTAATTTGAGGTTTTACTGTATCATTTCATTTGGCTTTGATTACAGAACACAATGTGGTGGCGAGTTCATGTATGAAAAATTATCTTTTACAGTTTGGGTCCTGGAATATGACTGTGCCATCAGGGAAGGAAAATCTTAATAAATGGGATAACCTGGTCATTCAGTACATTCAGGTTGTTAGCTGACTTCATTTTATTGACACATTATTGCTGAGCCTAGACCTGACCAAGTGAAGCAACCTCAGATCAACACTGCCCCAGAGCCTTGTAGAGTGGCCACTATGCAGAATCATACACTTCCCTTCATACCCTGACACACCCATTGCTCTGGATTAGGGTCACATCTGTACTCATCAGACCACATGCTCCAATGTCTCCAAATGTTTTTTTTTGAACATCCAGTGTATTTTTCCTGACATTCTATGTACTAAATCAAAAACAGAGCCTCACCTGTAAAAACGAGATGAAGCGTCCCATTTGAACCTGACACTCTCCCTCCACCACACTGGTGTCTGAAACTGACAAACAGAAACCACATATTTATCATGAGGATCAGTTCTCTTGAATGTGTAAGAAGGGCTAAGGTAAATTGCTATGTTTAAAGTTAAATTGACATTTTGTGTGAAAAAACTATTTGTGGCAATAAATAATTTTAAAAGAAATATTCCAGAAAAGAGATTTAATTAATTTACTTACCTCCTTCACCATAGTACAGTAAACCATTGTAGAACTTAGTTTCAGCCTAAAAGTGAAAGATAAAACATTATCGTATCATAATGGTCCTGATCTAAATTTAGTCATCTAATAAAACTAATTAAAACTAAAAAGTATATTTCTTAAGTTTTGCTACCGGTAAATGTCATATTAATCTCCTTGATTTATTTATTAAACTCAATAAAACTATTTCATACATACCTCATATTTCAGTTTCTTCACTTCACTGCACAAAGCCGCATAGACTGTTATGACTTTATTAAGGACCTAAATAAAAAAATAAAAAAAAGATATAGGCCAGTGTAGATTGCTGCATTTAAGACCACATAGTTTGAAATAATATAATGTAAAATAAATACAGTCAAAAGATTTGCATATATATACACTGTATATACACTGGGGCAAAAAGGTATTTAGTCAGCCACCAATCGTTCTCCCAATTGTATCTGTCATTCCCAAGACGAATTGATGCTGTATTGGCCGCAAAAGGAGGCCTTACACCATACTAATGAATGATTGTGGTCTAAAACCAGGTGCTTCAGTTTCATTGTCCAACCCCTGTACATAAAAAAAGACACAAATGGTCTCTGATATTATTATTTTTTTATTTCATATTATTTCACTTGCAACAACGGTCAGCTCTGCCAGTCATGAGAACTAACGATCAGGGAACGTGAATGCTTCAGCAGCTTTTTGAGCTGCTGCTCTGCAATCTATCACATATAAAAGCCTACAGGTGCACGTTATTAGTTAGTGTCACTCAGAGGTGGAAAGTAACGAATTACATTTACTCGCGTTACTGTAATTGAGTAGCTTTTTTGTGTATTTCTACTTTTTAAAGTAGTTTTAAAAATCTGTAATTTTACTTTTACTTAAGTACGTTTTGTTTGAAGTATTGTAATTCGCTACATTTTAAATCATATTCGCTACTGAGTAAAAAATAAATGAATGAAAATTATAAAATAATAAAAATATTATGCTTTGTATAAATGCTCCGTTGTGCTCGCGCGTGTGTATCATGTCCTGGTCGCGCGCCGCTCCAGACTCCACTCCAGGTTTTCTGACATCGGCATCTTCCTGACCTTCCACATGGTCGCTTCCACCCTGAGTGACGTCATCGACTAACACGACTGGAGAGAGACGCGCGAAAGATGAAAGAGGTTGTGATTTTGGCGTTTTGACATTTGGTTGTGTATTCTGGTTTGACTTTTTGCCTCCAATTGACTTTGATTATTGCTTTGTCCCTTTGGTTTGGTTGGTCTTTGTATATATTTGTAGATAATTTCACTGTATGTCTGTGCACTCACTAGTAGCAGGGGCGTGGCTGCCATTTATTTTTGGAAGAGGGAGTTTATTTGGGAATTTATTTGCTCAGGAATAAAATAAAGATAGCTGACTTGGATCTAGTTCTTTCTGCCATATACCACCATTTCCATACAGTTTAAAATAGAACCCTGAACCATTCTTTTGCTGTATGGCCCTAGACTGGGACGTAACACCATATTTAAGTGACCACTTTGATTTTCAAGCACAAGAAAGACAACAGCTTTATTATGCAAAGGTGTTCCTTCAGTTAAAAAACAACTAGTTTGAGATTTTATATCTGCTCATCTTTTTTGAACTATGCTAGAATGCCTCATCCCACCCCGCTGTTAAAAAAATAAAAATAAAAAAGTAACTCGGTAACTTTTACTCTGAGTACATTTTTTAATGAGCTACTTTTTACTTTTAGTTGAGTAGATTTTTATAATGGTAACTTTACTTGTACTTAAGTAAAATTTCACTGAAGTAACATTACTTGTACTTGAGTACAAAATTTTATTACTCTTTCCACCTCTGGTGTCACTGTGATTGACAGGGGAGAAAGCACACACAATTTTGCTCCCTGGAAATCCTTTTACGCCTTGCAATGTCAGACAAGAAGGCAAACACTTCATTATTGCACAACATGAGAGACTTGACCCTAATTTTTAATGGGAAAAAATTGAACTTTATTTTAAAATCCATGCGCATCATTTATTTGTGTAGTTGTGTGCTGACTTGAAGATTTGTGCCTTAATGGCATCTCCAGGGTTGGGGATTCAAATTCCACTTCCTGTCAGTTTGTGTGGCATTTGCATGTTCTCATTGTGCTTTATGGTTTCCTCTGTGTATTCTGTTCTGATTTTCCCCACAGATCAGACATGGGAATTGTAAGCTGATTGATACTTCCAAATTGCCCAGAGCGCATGAATTTCGCATGCATGTGCACCGCATTACCTTACACCAACTTTCAGTCAAGATGATGGTTTAAGATAGATAGATAAATATTCTGACATGAAAGGACAATAAAAAAAATTTAATAAACTTTTCTGGTTGCTATGGTGATGGATTATTTGAACATTTCAATTATCTTTACTTTGCAGATGAAAAAGTTCTCAGAAATACACCGCCAATAATCCAAAGCACAAAGATACAGGAAAATGGTCACCATATTTTATGTTCTTTGTTTTCTGACTTACCTTATTTTCTGTTTTAATTAGCTCCAAAAGAGGGGACTGTTCATATGGAAGGAGCTGTACAATGACAAAATGTACAAAAAGAATGGTTAAAAAAATAATCGAGAGGATGAAATAAATTTTATCATTTTGGTGTCTCTGAAAGCAAATAGGAAGAACTTCAGCTAGACAGTGAAACAATCGAGCAAGCACCTTCAATCCTATCGGATCTAAAGTGAAATCCCAAACATCTCCAACAGAGTCGTCTAGCGCTTCCTCTATAGCTTTTAGCTGAGACGTGTAGTCCTCTAGGAACTTGTGATAGTTTTTCAGTTGCACTTCTGAGTGAATTTCTATGTAGAAAAAGAGAGAGAGAGAATATTATGAACTGGTTGGTTCTCTTACCACTTGTACAAACTACATAATTTTTTTTGTTTCTGGGGCAGAAGGTAGATGCACTTGAGGATAACAGCACCTTACCTTGTAATGTACAGTGCCATAAAAATTTATTTGCCCTGTCCTGATTTTTGTTTTATGTATTTCTTTCACAGTTTAAATGATCAAGATCATCAAACAAAATTTTATATTACACAAAAGATAACCAGAAAAAAAAATACAAAATGCAGATTTTAAATTATTATTTCATTTATTAAGGAAAGAAAGCTGTCAAAAACCTACATGGCACCATGTGAAAAAGTAGTGGGCCAATATTCTGTAGACTAATGAGACAAAAGTTGATCTTTTTGGAAGGGGTGCATCCCGTTACATCTGGTATAAAACTAACAAAGTATTTCATAAAGAGAACATCATACCAACAGCCACATGGTGATGGTAGTAGTGTTATGGTCTGGGGCTGCTTTGCAGCTTCAGAACCTGGACGTCCTGACATAATTGATGGAAGCATGAATTCTGCACTGTACCAGAAAATCCAGAAGAAGAATATCTGTCCATATGTTTAATGAACTTGGGTTATGCAGCAAGACAATGATCCAAAAACACCAGAAAGCCCACCTCTGAATGGCTATAAAAAATAAACTAAATAAAGGTTTAGGAGTGGCCTAGTCAAAGTCCGGACATAAATCAAATTGTGATGCTGTCGCATGATTTTAAACATCTTCGAAAACCCTCAAAGGTGGCTTACTTAAAACAGTTGTGTGAAAACAAAAATGTGAAAGACTTATTGTCAGTTATTGCAAATGCTCGATTTGAAGTTGTTGCCGCCAAGCCGCAACTAGTTAGGTTCAGAGGGCATCTACTTTTTCACACATGGCTAGGCAGGTTTGGACAGCTTTTTTTTCACTTAATAAATGAAATAATCATTTAAAGACATATTTCTGCATTAACTCTGGTTATCTTTGTGCATGATTAAAATGTGTTTTATGATCTGAATTATTTAAATATGATAAATACGCGAAATCATGTAGGGGGAAATACTTTCTCGCGTAAGGAGTGTTTTTTTTTGTACGTATTGTAGTCAGAAACTTGTTGAGATACTGAGGTGTCCATCATCACCCTACCCCCCCCCCCCCCCCCCCCACACACACACACACACACAGGACGCTAAGGCATGTCATGTGACTCATCCTATTAAGCGAACTGTGCAGAAAATGCAGCCGTACTGCCACACTCATACATACAGTACAGTATATAACAATAAACACTGAGTGTCGTCTATCTCGTTCTTTATTACACTAATTGTCCTAGTTAATGCTAACCTGGCTGGTTATTGATCAAATTGCGAGATGCTCTCTAGCTAACAGATCGGCTGAATCAGTGACAACACTCTCTGTCTGGCTGTAATGAAAACAAGAATGGTCATCACCTGAGTCACATGCATGTACAGCAACGTTAAAATACACAATGAAACAGCAACAGTGCTAGCTCAAGGCTGGTTAGAACACACTCATTTCTTACTCTGGGATCCGTCATCGAAGCGATCAAACTCCCAGTCGGGCGATATTGACTCCACTGCCATCCTGAAAAAAGAGCTACAATCGACGGTCAGCCTAAAAGAACCCCCCCAGGAAGGGCTGTCGGAACCGCTGGCCTGATATCTGCTTAGAGAAACTAAACTGTACTTATCTTTCTTCCCTGTTTAGACTTCTCTGTTGGGTCTGCTTATTGTTTTTCCTACCCGCTTTACGGGAAATCCAGCCCAACTGTGTGTTTCCGGTCACGTGAATGAAAGCGCAATTCCTTCATATTCTTTCACAGTTTTAGGTGTACCTTTATTTTTTGGGTTTGTTTCGAGACACAAACTGAAAATTATTTGCAAATGGTAAAGAAAGACTTACGTATTCCATCACCACACCACCTAGTTCGGAGAAAAACAGCCAATAGCTGCAGGCAGAAGGCGGGACTTGCCCTAAAACGGGCGCGGAACGCGGGATTTCCTCAATAATGTATTAGCTCAATTATTTCTCATGTCGCACAGAAACATGAGATTTCAAAGTAAAAGTGGACGACAAACGCAAATACTGTAAACACCATATAGTACGTCTATATACACTCATAATGAACATGAGCATGGCAACACTGGGCCTGCAATTAATATTTTGAACTGGTCTTTGTACCAGGCGAAGCAGTAAAGAGGATGAATACATGAAGAATTATCATACAATTCACATGTTAAATAGAAGAAAGTTCCAGGAATTTTACTAAACAAATTTGTTTCGCAATCCCTGAATTCAAGATTATACATACAGATTAAAAATATAAACCAAATATTTGGCTGAATGTTAGGCTGAACTTTCTCCTTTTGCAGCCTGTTTAGGTAGACATCAGCAAGCTTGTGGCTACATTCTGTTTAGGGATTTAACCACTCTTCTTAGCAGGATTGGTAAACTTCAATTAATTTAAAATTTATTGGTTTCCTGACTTTTGAGCATAGTCTACAATTTTTTTTCAGCAGGATTAAGACTCCAAAAAAAAAAAAAAAAAAACCTAGTTAGCATGCTTTATTTGTTCCACAACCTGCTTTGATGTGTGTATGGGGACATTGTCCTGTTGGAACACTTAATTTGTCTAAGCTTCAACAAACCAGCTGATGATTTGAGGTTACTCTGTAGAATTCTGAGGTAGTTGTTTTTCCTCATGTTAGCAAAACAGCCCCAAAGCATGCTGTCACATAACTGCTTAACTGAATCAGTTAATTGTGACAAACATGCAAAACAATAAATAAAACTAAATTAACAATAAATAAATAAATAAGGGGGAATTTTGTGTGTGTGTGTGTGTGTGTGTGTGTGTGTGTGTGTGTGTGTGTGTTTTCGCGTTGATACACTTTCATGTTAAACAGTGTAATCAGAAACTTGTTGAGGTACAGAGGTGTCCATCTTCTCTTGAGTCATGGTAACAAAACAGCCCCAAAACATGCTATCACATAACTGTTTAACATTTGGTACAGTGTTCAATGCCTTATATTTACTCCTTGTAACACTCTTGTCAAAACTTTCCTTAAGATTATTATTATTTTTTTTAATCTACTTGGTTAGCTACAAATCTAATTCAAGCTTGAAGGTGGTGATTTTGGAGCAGAAGCTCCTGGTTCCTGATCACCCAAACCTATTTCCTCTTTGCTGAGGGCGACAGAGGATGAGTCTTTCTCCAGACATTAACAAAGTGGTGCTACCTCTCAATAAATTGTATTTACATACAATTGTTTAAATTGATATTCGAATTTGACATTGTTTAGAAATGGCACTAAGACACATTCCTGACTTGTGTAAATCTACCATCGTCTTTCTCTGATCTAAACTGAGTTCTTTGGAGTTTGCTATTGTACTGGGTGTTGATCAATCCAATGAGGAGTTTTCATCTATCTATCTAAAGCACAATTTGCAACAATGACAGCATCAAGCGTACATGAGAATGATGCTATAAGCTTGGCTCACCTTTCATTTGAACGTTTCTTCTATTCTTCTTGGCAGAATTTGGTTTGATCCTGAGCCCTGTGGAGAAGGTTTTCACACATGATAGTTCTTTATTTTTCTTCTATTTTTTTTGTCTCTATACTGACTAGTCTCAAGTCTAAGTTGTGGAAAATGATGCTGCCACCACATTTGACTGTAGTGATGGTTTTAACAGAATTTTCATAGTTTGAAACTCCCAGCGGGGTGTCATATGCCTTTTCGGGAGAAATGGTTTCTGTCTGACTACTGTACCATATAGGCCTAGGGTTAGGTCTATTGATCGAGCGCTATGGTTATGGTTGTTCTTCTGTAAGGTCTCCACAAGGGAACTTAGTATCTGATTTATAGTGGTTCTTGGTTATCTGTCTGACGAAGGTCCTTCAGCCCTCATTACTTATTTTGTCTGTTGGTTCTTCCGGAATTGCTGCGGAATTCTTCTTGTATCCTTCCACAGATCTGAGTCATGACACAATTCTGTCTCACAAATCTACACATAATTCTCTCAACCTCGTGCTTTTGTTTTCACTCTTGCATAGTAAGATGCACTAGACTTCAACTGTCATAACAAAGGGTCATAATGCTAATGTAATGCTGGGATATTTTTCTTTTTCTTTCTTTCTTTCTTTCTTTCTTTCTTTCTTTAAAAATGAACAAAACACTCCAAACACATATTTTTAATAAAAAAGGATTTTAATCAATTTTAATAATAATGTAGTGTGAAACAAACAACATGTTTTGAAAATCTCGCCCACCAGAGGGCGTCGTTTAAAACAGTTTATACAGAATTGTTCAGAATTGGGGTCAGAGGTCACTTACAAAGTGCTTTTAGGTGTAGGACAGCATCCAGGTGAGTTTAATGTTAATGTGTTTTCATGTGTAAATAACCAGGTCATTGTTGTTCTTCTATTTGTTTTGGGTTTAAAATAAAATTATTATTGCTATTAAAATTTATAAAGGGAGAGCTATAGTTTTTTTTTTTTTATAGTTGTTTCAGCAACACACAATGTAGCTGCTAGCAGTACTGTTAGCAAACAATGTCAGTTGGTCATGCTTGACACATTCTGTTTGGGAGCTGCTCTACAAAACAATCAGGGGCACTGCCAATGGCTTCCAGATTAATTATCATACACTAGCAAAGATGTTGCACGGAATCAGTCCATCAGAGGTCGCTGGCGATATATGAACATATCCATACCAGCTAGTCAGTGACATCAAAATCTAACGAGGTTTCAGTGATGAGCAGGAACGTTTAAAGCTTGAAAAGTACATAATCACAGCTGCTGACATTTACTTCGGCCTCTCTCCTGTTGAGCATACACATACGCCATCCACAATGATGTTCCCATCTGCAAAAATTGGGCACAGAAGGAAATGGCAGGAGCAGGCTGGGTTTTTGACAAGATACCCATCACTATCAGTCAGAACCCATGAGGCTCCCAGCATTGGACATGCCGGTGCCTTTAACACACACATTCTTTTCCTGTTTTATGACTTTAATTTGGAGAAGGTGATGGCAAAATATCAATTTAAGGCCCAGTCCATTTGGAATATGGGTGAAATGGATATTGCTACTGTGCCAAAAAAAGTAATAGCCCGAAGAGGCTAGAAGCAGGTGCGGTCGCTTAAATCTGGTGAGGGAGGGACCCTGGCCACCCTCTCCTGTGCTGTATCTGCAACAGGCAAAACTATTCCTCCCTTATTTTCCCTCGTGTCAACTTTTATTACCATTTTCTAATGGGCACCCTGACAGCAAGTGCAGAAGGGGCAAATCCTAGTTGATGAATGGATGGAGGAGCATTTTGTGGAGTTCATAACACGAAGAGACCATGCTTCCTGCTCCTTGACAACCACAGCCGTCACTTGATGTTTGGTCGCTGATGGACTGAACTTTGCCAAAAAGAATGGTGTTGTGATGCTGACATTCGCCCCCATTTCGCCCACTACCTGCAGCCCCTTTCTCTCTATGGCTATCTGCTTATCTTTGCCTTGATGTGGAATAATCCAGCAAAAACAATATTGATGCATGACTTTCCAAACATAGCAGCTATAGTTTTCCCCTTGCTTCCAACTTAGCTAACATTCAGTCAGGCTTTAAGGCAAGTGGTATATATCCCTTTAACAGTGAGGTCTTCCACATCTCAGCATTTGCTCTTGCCTCTATCAATGACAGTCCAAATATTGACCCCAGCCTAAATGCAAACCAACCTGCAGATGAAGTAGGGCACTTAAAAGCTGCATCCTCACTGACACTCATCTTAAGAATAGAAAAGGCTGCCACTAAGCAGAGAATGAAGAAGTGCCAATTTTCCAAAGCTGAAAAGCAAAAGTCATCAAATAAGACCAACAGAAGAAAGGAACAGGAAATTGGTCCTGAGGATGATAGCAAGTGGTGAAAATCTTTTTAAATAATTTTTAATCCAATTATTGTCAGGAATTATTCTTCTGTTCTTGACCCAGTTAAATAAGTCAAGGCTGAAAATGCAAGTCAAATGTACACATATACACATCTTTATTCATTATATATTATTATTACTAATACTGTAGCATTACATGTACTGTTTGTATGCACATTCGTCTTATTAAATTTTTCTTCAGCTTTTTCTGCATATACTGTACTGCTTTTCTTACGAAAATATTGGCGCTATATAAATTCTATAAAAAATAGAAATGTATAGAATTTAAAATGTTAGATATTTCCTCTTTATGCTATAATTACAGATGGGTTAGGGTTGCATATCTGAATGAAGTTAAACTTTTAAAAGAATTTTCTTATTTTTCTGCATTGAAAGAACATTCAGACAACAATGCCATAGTGTGTGACAACCAACCTCACAATGGGGATGATTGTCACAAGTGGACAAGATGTATGTATTTGACAGCCTGCTTCTCTAGAAACGTATAAGCCCCTTCATTCCTATCTGACCGTCTAGACTTCCATTGTACATTGAAATTTTGAGGGATTCAAATTTAATAAAAAAATTACAATTGGCCCAGTTCTCCCAAATGTATCTACCGTATGTAGTGTATGTATGTATGTATGTATGTATGTCAACAACTTGAATGAATATTTGTTGACAGAATATTTGACATATTTTCAGGAATTACATAATTTTCCTAGTACTTGGTATGACAACTGTTTGGATTAATGTGAACATGTTGACTCAAACTGCTATGGGCTACACAAGTTTACACAACACCTTAAGATCCATTTTTATCTTAAATTCATCACTCCTAGAAAAGATTAGGTGTGAGGAGAATCTGACCTTTTGTACCTAACAGTTAATATGGTCATTTCATTTAAATAGAGACCCAGAAACAGACCATGATTGCAAGTATTGAAGGCACTGAACATTCCTTTTTTTCTTTTCAAAATCCAAAAGAAAAGAAAGATATTTGGTGTTATCTCAGACTTTTGACCCTCCTTTCTTACATATATAAAAACAATTAAACATTAATGCTTACAAATTACATATTACATTTTGTTAGATTATTTACAATTTTTTCAGCTTCCATGTGAGCTCTTAAAGCAGAGAGGTGAAGAGCTCAAAAAGTAGCGTTCTAAAACTTACCACGTGTATTAGAAAAGCCTGTGTGATTTGGAAGCTACTGCACTCACGTGTAATTTTGTAATAGTGAAGGCTGTTTATATAATTTTCTCTTTTGCAAACAATTCAAATAGTGCTATAATAATAAGCTGATTATACTCAGAGGGACTGTGAGCATGCAGTGCAGGAGGGGGAAGAGGTAAGTGTGAGCATGGAGGTCTAGATGAGAGCTGCTATTGGTTCACCTCTGGGCTGTTGTCTTATAAGTGTGCTGGACCTCAGGGACCTGACAGTGGAAAGATCTGCTTTCAACCAGCAGCAGTGTTGTGGCTGTGCTTAGAGGTAAGTGTTTGTTCATATTTCTTACAACAGGACTTGGAGATTTTTTTTTTATATATAAAGAAATTTAGTGTGTGTGTGTGTGTGTGTATGTATGTGTGTATATATATATATATATATATATATACTATACACACACACAGTATACTATGTGTGTATACACACATGTTTATGTGTGTGTGTTTTGTTTGCATTGTATTTACCTTTATAAAAGTAGCGCATTATTTACAGTTATCTCTCTGGGTGTATTAAAAATCGCTGATAAAACCTTTTCTTTTTAAATGTACCCACAAGTAACCATGTGTAACAGAGTTCATGATATCAGTTGTGACCTGCATTGTCTGCAAATTCTCATATTACCCTTTGCTCTTCCCTCTTTCCCCTTCTCTGTTTTTCTCAGGATGGATGACGGCCAACAAACTACTATTCAAAAGCACTACTTTATAACTTCTTTACCGCACACATATAGAACATTTAAAAAAATCCTAGGGCTTATCATCATTTAAATGACTTCCAGGTACAACAGAATTCTGTACATGGGAAATTTGTGCCATATGGACACAGTATGTCTTTAGTCTAGCGGAAATTTTACTGGAATCCTGAAATACAATAACATGCATGTTAAGTCCATACGAATTTAGCGAGGTTTTATGAAGACCATGGATTCATTTGGTAGTTTTAATCAGCATGAGGGAAAATGGACCTCAGCTGATTTAGAAGTTAGAGATGATGAGAGGCAGATTATTCCTTCTCCATGGTATGGAGGAGTTGACAAATGCTGGGGTCTTACCCACAGTAACACTAGAAATATAGACAAGGGGTACTCTGAGGTGGACCCATTGCTTCCAAATGATACTTTGTGGCCCTCGGTCCACGATGAGGAAAACATGCCAAATGCTGCTCAGGCCATGCCAAGCGAATCAATCTGTACCATGGTGCTTCAGATCCTGGCTCCATTCCTCCTGGCAGGCTTTGGTACAGTGATGGCTGGCATGCTGCTGGACATTGTGCAAGTGAGTATGACAGGAGGATTATGGGCACATAAAGAATTTGGATTTAAATGTCAGTCTGATATATTTGTATGTTGTTGAGGCAGCACTGGGAAGTGTTTCAGAAAGTCACAGAGATCTTTATCTTGGTGCCAGCATTGCTTGGCATGAAAGGCAACCTGGAGATGACACTGGCATCAAGATTGTCTACAATGGTGAGTAAATAATGACTTACTGCCTCTCTGGGACTTTCTTCACTTCTTTCCCTTCATATATTACATATACTGTATTGCAATATATTTCTTTCACTTTGTTGTCTAGACATTCTCTAGTAGCCGAAGTTGTGTCTTGTGAAAGTTTAATAAATGCTAAATCACTGCTGCATGCTTACAACAGGTAAATGTTGGGAAAATTAGCTCCACAAGAGAAAGGGGGAAACTGATAATTGGAAATCTTGCCCTCAAGCAGGTAAACAACTACAAGTTGTCTATTTATGTGAGCTGTCTATAAATAACTCATATAAATATAAAAAATGGAGATGAACCCTAGCCATGGCCTAGACAGTTCTTATACTTCCAGGTACAGGCCACAGTCCTGGGTTTCCTTACTGCGTTGGCAGCCTCTGTACTTGGATTGTTTCTGGATGAGAAATTAACCATGAACGATGCAGCATTGTTATGCTGCTCTAGTGTAGTGACAGCATTCCTGGCATCATTTTTGCAAGGTAAAAATATAACATTTGCATGACATTTACATATCTATCTCTCTATCTATCTCTCTCTCATATATATATTTATATATATACAAATTTTATAAAATTATATGTGTACATGTATGTATATATGCTCCGTTTCTGTACCATCTGCTACATTGGATGATGGATATTCCCCACCCTGGAGATTTATCTATTATTTCTATAACAGTTACTTAAGTGGTCAGGTTGCTAGCTTGACGCCTATATATAACAGGAATATGTGATAACATAAATTAACATATATGATAACAGAAATTTACTTTTTTGGATACATTCTACATAATAAAGCACATATAAATTTATTTAAAAAATGTTTTTTATACATTCAAATGCCATTAAAATTTAAATATTAGCGTGAATCAGTGTGTTATAAGAGGCTTAACACTTTGGGAAGTGCTGTTATAGATTAATGTATTCTCATCACGTTGCTCTGTCATGAATTGTTTTCCTTGTGACTGTCTCACATTGAATTTTGTCTACGTTTATCCTTTTCCCTCATGCCAGAACTATCAGTACATCTGTGTTGCCAGTAAAGACTCAGAAGCATGCATGGTGTGATGAGTAATGTGGTAGCTTACCAGACTGTTGATGTGATGTCATCTTACCTCCATGTCATTTGCTTTGTATAGGTATCATTATGGTGGGTGTGATTATTGGTTCAAAGAAGACTGGGATTAATCCAGATAACATAGCAGCACCAATTGCAGCTAGTTTTGGTGACCTCATAACTTTGGGGTTGCTTGCCATCATTAGTCAAAGGCTTTTCTCTTGCATTGGTGAGGAATGTTTGCTTATATTAATAAGCATTTCCTATTGAGTTCCAGTCAAATTTTCATTTATTAAAAAGAAAAGAAAATTGATTACTACGTATTCTGAAAATTTTTTATTGAACTCTTTCTGCTTTTTTTGCAGAGACCTACCCATATGTTATCTATGTAGTATGTGTCATCTTTCTGTGCCTGACACCAATCTGGGTAATGATTTCCTTCTGTCACTCTGAGAGCCACAAACTGCTGTATAATGGTTGGGAACCCATTATCACAGCCATGGTTATCAGCAGGTCAGTGAATCATGATTTATTGTCTACTGTTTGTAATATTGACCCTTGACCTTGTAACCTCTGTTTCCCATAGAGCCCACATGAGCACCAGTATGGATTAGTTCTAACTGATTTTAACCTTTGCTCACAAAAATATACCTATACTTGACAGGGTTATTTTGTGCTTACTTATCGCTTGTAAAGAGCACATTATAATGTACAATATGATTGCCCATGTTTTTTCTTTTTTTTTTAATGTAGCATAATGTCATGAAATATGTCCTTGTGTATGTTTTCAGCATGGGTGGACTTATCCTGGACAAGACCCTTAGTGATTCAAATTTATCAGGAATAGCTTTTTACACACCTGTGATAAATGGTCAGTTAAATATTTAAAACTATTACTCTATGTTCAGTCACAATCACCATTTAAGTTAAAATCAGAAGCATCATATTTTTGTTTTTTGAGAATTTAGTGCAGGACACAGAGAATTTGGCATATTGTTGTAATTTACATTTTTTATTTTGTATTTTTGTATAGCTGTACACAGAAGTAAATGTGATTTTGAAGCATGGGGAAAATATGTACAGTGGGGAAAATAATTATTTGATTGCATGCAGATTTTGTAAGTTTGCCCACTTACAAAGAAATGACATGTCTATAATTTGTATAATATATAAATATTATTTTTAAGGATAGAGAGATATCAACCAAAATCCAGAAAAAGCACATGATACAAAGGAAAATGTGTATTTGATTCCAAAGCATGACTTAGTACTTGGTGGAGAAACCCTTGTTGGCAAGCACAGAGGTAAGACTGTAGTCAAGTAGTTGGTTACCAGGCTTACACACATCTCAGAAGGAATTATGGTCCACTCTTCATTACAAATCTTCTCTAAATCTTTAAGGTTTTTCACTTGGCAACTCGACGTTTCAGCTCCCTCCATGAATTTTCTATAGGATTAAGGTCTGGAGACTAGCTAGGCCACTCCATGAACATAACATGCTTCTTCTGAGCCACTCCTTTGTTGCCTTGGTGGGATGTTTCAGGGCATAATCATAATGAAACACCCCTCCACAACACCCATCTTTAGGAGGTTCTCATCCAACATTTAGAATACATGTCTCCAAAGTCGGCCCATACCTTTAAGAGAGAAACTGCCCCAAAGCATGATATTTCCATGCTTGACTGTATCATGCTTTTAGGGTCATAGTCAGCATTTTTCTTCCTGCAAATGGGTTAATCCGAAAGACATTTTGATCTCATCTGACCACAGCACTTCCTCCCAATCCTTTACTGATCAACTTCTACGTGTGCATTCTTGAGGAGGGGGACCTTGTAGCACTAAAGGATTTCAATCCATGGCGGTGTAATGCGTTACCAGTTGTTTGTTTGGTGACTGTGGTCCCAATTGCCTTGAGATCATTCACAAACTCCTCCTGTGTAGTCCTGCATAGCTGAGGGCAATTGATGGTTATTTTGTATTTCTTCCATTTGCTAATAATTGCTCAAACTTTTGTCCTCTTCTCACCAAGCTTCTTGCTGATGGTTTTGTAGCACATTCCTTGTGCAGTTCTACAATCTTGTCCCTGATGTCCTTTGACAGCTCTTTGGTTCTGCCCATGGTGGTGAAGTTTGAATGGAAGAGAGAGATTCTGTGGACAGGTGGCTTTTATACACGTAACAAGTTGTTGTTATTAGCAGAGGTGGAAAGAGCAATAAAATTTTTTACTTAATTAAAAGTACTGTTACTTTATTGAACTTTTACTGAATTACAAGTAAAGTTACCCTTATAAAAATCTACTCAAGTAAAAAGTAGCTCATTAAAAAGTTACTCAGAGTAAAAGTTACTGAGTTACTTTATTTTTTTATAATTTTTTTTTTAACAGCGGGGGTGGGATGAGAGATGGAACACCCTTGCATAATAAATCTGTCCCCTTTGTTGTGCTTGAAATCAAAGTGGTCGCTTAAATATGACCATTGGTTTGCTTCATAAGAATTTGTTGGCATTTCACTTTCAGCTGTGCCTGCATCACTGACATCTGTTTTGTCCATCTCCATCGTTCTTGTGAATTTAGCGCATTTGTTCTCCCCGGGCATCAATCAATCAGTGCAGTGGTTTCCCGGGGTGCAATTTTTTTCCTTCCCCATTGTATTATTTGTATTATTTTTCATTTTCATTCATTTATTTTTTACTCAATAGCGAATATGATTTAAAATGTAGTGAAGTACAATACTTTAAACAAAACATACTTAAGAAAAAGTAAAATTACAGATTTTACAAACTACTTTAAAAAGTAGAAGTATACAAAAAATCTACTCAATTACAGTAATGCGAGTAAATGTAATTAATTACTTTCCACCTCTGCTTAGGAGCACCTTCTTAAATGAATCGGTGTACCACATGAGCGCACAACCAATCTGAGGGAATTATTGTTGGTTGGTAAGGGATTAAGTACTTACAGTATTTAATATACTGAAAAACTCAATTTATAACATTTATATGATGTTTTTTCCCAGATTTTTGATTGATATTCTGTCTCAATCCTTTACAATAAACCTATGATAAAATTATAGACCCTTATAGAAGTGGGCAAACTTACAAAATCTACAGGGGTTCAAATAATTTTTTTTTTATACAGTACTATTCATCAGCAAACCACATGGGAATTTTAAATGTTTATTTTTGTCTGCCTAGTTAAAGCGACCATAATTAATCAGACAAACAATATATCATTGCCAGTACTCAACACTGCCAGTATGCAGGGAGAAATGACAACATTAAGTCCAGTTGTTGTCATCCAATTACTTTACCCTCCCTTAAACCGAACACAAAATTTATAGACTAATCTTCAGCACATTCATGCATTTAATTGTATCTCACCGAGTCTTTGCACTGTTTACATGCTCATAAGGTGTCGGTGGTAACCTGGCTGCTATCCAGTCCAGTCGGATAGCCACATATCTTCATTTTCACTGCTCCCTGGGAACGTTGCCTGAGGATGCAAAGCGCTACTACTTTCCATTCCGTATGTTTTACGGCAAAGGTAAAGAATGGGTATTCACTCAATCAGTCGGAACAGAATTGTTTGATTAATTTATAATAGTTATGTTTCTATTAGTTTTTTTTGTAAAAAACAAGTATTCATTGTTCAATTCAATTCAATTTTATTTATATAGCGCTTTTAACAATGGTCATTGTCTCAAAGCAGCTTCACAAAAAATTAAAAAGATTTTGTTAGAAAAGAAAATATTTGGAAGTGTGTATGTGTGAGAAAAATATGTTTAGGTAATAATGAGATGAATGAATGATGAATGAAATTTCTCTGATGAGCAAGCCAAGGGTGACGGCGACGGTGGCAAGGAAAAACTCCCTGAGATGGCAATAGGAAAAAACCTTGAGAGGAACCATACTCAACAGGGAACCCATCCTCATTTGGGTGAAAAATAGGATGGATTAACAGATAGAAATGATAACATCATGTGTGTTGTGCAGGTGAAAGTGCAATATGACAGAAAATCATTTAAATTAACATGAAGACCCGTTCAGCATAGGGATGAGCCAGTGGACAGATGAGTTGCAGAGGGCAGATGAGGTCTGGATCACTGGACGCACAGGAGCAGCATGTGTAGCTCCAATCATCATGAAGCAGAATCCAGCTGTAGCTGGTCCTTCTCTATCTCTGGATGCCTCAGGAACCTCGCAAGGTCGGCCTTTGTCTACTGAAGCTGGCACAATCTCCCGATGCCTCGGCATGGGTAGAAGGATACAGAACAGATGGGGAGAATTCGCGTAGTTGCCATTCAGTATAGGTGTACTAGAGTATGAGGTTATGGGATGAGTTACGTGAATGGCAGATTAAAAAGATGCGTCTTGAGTCTACTTTTGAACTGGGAAGCCGTGTCTGCTCCCCGAACACTGTCTGGAAGGCTATTCCAAAGCTTTGGAGCTAAATATGAAAACGCCCTACCCCGTTTTGTAGATTTTGAAATTCTGGGAACTACCAGAAGTCCAGAGTTTTGTGATCTTAAAGCGCGTGGTGGATTGTAGCATATCAGAAGACTGGTTAGGTATGTGGGAGCTAAACCATTTAAGGCCTTGTATGTAAGTAACACTATTTTGTAATTTATTCTAGACTGAACAGGTAGCCAGTGCAGGGATGATAATATAGGGGTTATGTGATCATATTTTCTGGATCTAGTAAGAACCCTGGCGGCTGCATTTTGGACTAACTGAAGCTTGTTTATTGAGGATGCAGGACATCCACCTAGTAATGCATTGCAATAGTCCAGTCTGGAGGTCATGAATGCATGAACTAGCTTTTCTGCATCAGATACAGATAAGATGCTCCTCAGTTTTGCAATATTTCTAAGATGGAAAAAGGCTGTTTTTGTGATATTTGAAATGTGATTTTCAAAGGACAAGTTACTGTCTAATATTACACCCAGGTTTTTCACTGTTGAGCTGGTAGTAACAGTACATTCTTCTAACCGCAGGCTGAATTGTGAAAGCTGTTGTGTGCTGGTTTTTGGGCCGATAAGTAATATCTCCGTCTTATCTGAATTTAGTAAAAGAAAGTTATTGGTCATCCAATCTTTTATGTCCTGGACACACTCAGTTAATCCAGACAACTTTGATATTTCATCTGGTTTGGTTGAGATATATAATTGGGTATTATCAGCATAACAATGGAAACTAATCCCATGTCTTCTAATGATGTTACCCAAGGGAAGCATGTATATTGAGAACAGCAGAGGTCCTAAAACTGACCCTTGTGGGACCCCATATTTCACTGGCATTACACCAGATGGTTCTCCATTTAGATCTACAAAATGGTATCGATCAGACAGGTATGATCTAAACCATTTTAATGCCTGTCCCTGAATACCTATGTGATTTTCTAAGCGATCTATGAGAATATCATGATCTACAGTGTCGAATGCAGCACTAAGATCAAGTAAGACTAGTATTGAAATGCAGCCTTGGTCCGAAGCTAAAAAACAAGTCGTTTGCAATCTTAACTAGTGCAGTTTCTGTACTATGATCGGGCCTGAAACCTGACTGAAATTCTTCAAGGATGTTGTTTTCCTGCAAGAATGTGCATATTTGAGCTGATACTACTTTTTCTAATATTTTTTATATGAACGGAAGGTTTGAAATCTGTCTGTAATTTATTTCATTCGCGTCCAAATTAGATTTTTTAAGAAGCGGCTTAATAACTGCCAACTTGAAAGGTTTAGGGACATGACCAAGATGTAATGAAGAATTAATAATGTTTAGAAGTGGCTCTCTAACCGTAAGCATCACTTCCTTTAAGAATCTGTTTGGGATTGGGTCTAACAGGCGCGTTGTTGATTTAGCTGAGGTAATAAGTTTATACAGCTCTTCCTGTCCTATACCTGTAAAGCACTGAAAATCTAAATGTGAATGTGAAGCTATAGGCTGAACTGGATCATGGGATACTATTAGAGGTTGAACCTCCGTTATTTTCTTCCTGATACTATTGATTTTTTTCATTAAAGAAGTCCATAAAGTCTTCACTTCTAAACTGTGATGGGATTCTCTCTGCGGGCATCTTAGGTTTTGTTAGGTGAGCCATTGTACTAAATAAGAACCTGTGATTGTTTTGGTTTCTTGCTATCAATTGGCTAAGATGCTCAGTCCTAGCAGTTTTTAGAGACTGTCTGTAGCTGCACATACTGTCTTTATACGCAATTCGAAAAACTTCTAATTTAGTTTTCCTCCATTTTCGCTCAAGGATACGGATTGCTCTCTTTATGGCGCGAGTATGACTGTTGTACCACGGTGCAAGTGTTTTATCTGTGACTTTTTTTAATCTGATGGGAGCAACAGTGTCTAATGTACTGGTAAAAACAGTGCCCATGCTGCTAGTCACTTCATCTAGATCATCTGCATTTAGGGGTCTAATAAGAAAATGGGACAGATCTGGCAGATTACTTGTGAATCTGTCTTTAGTAGTCGGATTCATATTTCTAACAAATTGATAACGTGGGGAGACACAGCTAATCTGTTCTACGGGTAGAGTATATATCAGGAGGTGATGATCTGTGATATTATCACTTTGAGGTAAGATCTCTATATTAGAGACATCTATACCATGGGATATAATTAAGTCTAGTGTATGATTAAAGCGATGAGTTAAAGCAATTATATTTTGTTTAACCCCAACAGAATTTAGTAAATCCATAAATGCAAGTGCTAAAGCGTCGTTAGCATCATCTACATTCTATGCTATTACAGCTGGCACATGAGCAGTTGTGTTCAGCTTTCTGTTATTTTATTTGTGCCTTACCTCCTATTATTATACCATGTTTACATATTTTATTGCTGTTTTTAATAAAAGCTTTCATACATTTATTTATATTATATTATATTATATTATATTATATTATATTATATTATATTTATTTGTACATTATATTATATTACATTTTATTGTATCTTGGTAGGATATAGCAACAGAACAGCACGGGTGCTGATGCTTCTAGCCATTCCAGGCCATGCGGTCTTTCTCTTCATTATTTATCTAATACAAGGTGCCAGCACCAGCCCAACACCAACCTTCCTCTCCCTCTACTTGGTTGCGGCTTTAACGCAGGTGAGAAAAGAACTTGGAGTTTTGTTAAATCATATTTGTTTCCAATAACAATACTGATGGTTCAGTTGTTTTAAAATGGATCTACTGTAGAAGAATACGTCTGGCTTTGTTTTCTAATTGTGTAGATGAAAGTGTAGATTAAATTTTTTGTTATATCAAGAGAAAAACTTAAAAAACTTCAAACAAAAGCATTCATCTTGTTAGGAAATTATTTCTAAGAATTGAAATGACGTAGTGTGTAATGATCTTTTTTTTATCGGAGGACTGGACTGCAGCAGTGTGTAATGATTTCTTTATCTTTATTTATGTTTTATCAGGTGTTTCTACTGTTGTGCATAGCTGACTGGATGGTTCATTGCTTGTGGAAGTGTGGCCGAGACCCAGATAGCTTTTCTATCCCCTATTTGACAGCCTTGGGAGATCTACTGGGTACTGGCCTGTTAGCTCTTTGTGTTTTTGTTGTGGGTGATCAATGACAAGGACACATTATTGGGTGACTTTCTGGTCTATATCTTAAAAATACTATTACTTTTTTACAATTTCTTTTTTTATTTTATTTTTTCTAATTCTTAGTCTTTGTTAGACTTTCCTCTTGTTCACTGGGGCTACTGCATAAAGCATAAAGACACCTCAGCCCCTTGGTAGGTTGACAGTAATTACTTAGTATGTAAATGAGGGATATAAAGTTGGAGACATTTCAAATGATTCACTTATTATATATTTTTATTATTTTTTTAACAGTGCGTGTATTTAAAATTTATTAACTTTCAACTACTTTCTAGAAGTAAAAAATCAGCAGAATGTGGCAAACTGATTCATTCATGCTTTTTATTTACAATGGGGTCTTATGCATATGTAAACCACCAAAACCAATTGCTGGCTGTTTTTAACTGTCAGCACATACATTATTGGAAAAGCTTATCTTTCTCTGAGTTTTCCAAAACATATCTTTTTATAATGATCTTTATAGTGATCTTTAAATCTTTATAATGATCTTTATAATGATCTTTAAAATAAGTAATCTTTTCATAACTGAATACAAATACTGACTATAGACTATAATTTAATTATATACTGCTTACTCTTCTATTCATAATGTACTGTTCCTTTTATTCATACTCTTCTCCATTTTCTGTGTGTGTGTGCATGCGCGCGCGTGTGTGCGGGAGTGTGTTAGAGCTGTGAATTGCTTTCAAAATTAATAAAAATTCATTAATCAACCCAGTTTTCTCTAATTATTCACAATCCAATCAGTTGCAATTGCAGTTAATCATCAAAATACTTCCTGTTTTAGTAAATAGATTTTGACAAATATTGACAAATAACACTTAGTGTCCATTTAGATAATAATAATAATATAAGCAATCACAATTTTTTTGTTTGTTTAATGGCATATTTGGCATGTTTTTTGTGGCGTACTTGTACTACACTATAACCTGTGATTTAGTTTTTAATTATTATTATTATAAAACAAAAGTCAAATTCAATTTCAATGCAAAAAAGGTTGAACAACAAAAGTCAACACTGAAGAGCATGTTACCATGATCCTCAGAAAGAACTTGTTATTAAACAATCTGCATTATTTTTTTTTCATGGTGGACAATCAAAATAATCACCATATGTACACTAACTGATACAAAATAGGTCACGCATACTCCTGGAACATGCCTTGTCATAAGGGAAGAAAAAATGCATTGATGTGATGATCTGGTCATTCAGTACATTCAGGTCATCAGCTGACCAACAGATCAGACTTGTACATTGGCCACTATCCATGATGGGTAAATTGCTTCATGTGCTTCCCTTCTCTGACTGATGTGTTCCTTACTCTGCCACTGGGTCAATCTGAACTCTTGAGACCACATAAATTTTTTTCCTGTGCTGTAAAGACTCTAAATTTAAGGCTTTTTTTCCGATTATCCTCACTTACAATTTCTTATAGCCACACAGCTGTTTAGTTCCAGTCCCGTGTGTTTTGCCACATTGTATGTGTGAAAATGTTCTTACCTTTACTATTAAACAAATATGCAATTTCTACAATTATTCTTTTTACTATGCAACTTCACCAAGCTCCATTCAGGATCATTCAAGATTTTTTTTTAAAGAAGTTGATGGTTTACCACTATTTCTTCAGGTTTGGACAAATTTTTAACCCATTTCATTCATTTAATTGTTTTATAGAGCCTTGCTCTATAGCAGTTATTAATCCAGTTGCAACAGATTATAAGAGGCTATGTTTCAATACATATATTAAAAAAATTATGGATGAGCTTTAATATTAATATAATATTAAAGGCAGTATACAGTATTTAAACACACCAATGATTTAAAGTTTGAGTGTGCATGAACATGCAAACAGCAATAATGTGCATGATATATGAAGATGAGATTTATGACTGACTACAAATTTATGAGGGTGTATGGTGGTAAAACAACAATGATGTCACCACAAATGGAAATAAATGATGCACATTGTTTGCACTACCTCAAACACTCATACTTTTTGTTCATGGTAGTGCGAACACCAATAATGTGCTCCACTTATTTCCATATTATTGTTGTCTAAGGTGTCTAATTTTTCCTACCTGTTTCTTGATTCTAGGTCATGGGGGCTGGACAAAGGAGCACAAATATTTTTTTCTTTTGTTTGCTGCTGATGGATGTGCAGAGAATTGATTTTATGACTGCAGTGGCAGATCATGCTTAGGTTAATCTCTTTTCTGATGTTCACCCACATGTGCAAATAGAAAGGCTCATTCATGAGTTGGATATTCGACTATGCTGCCTATGATCTTGGGAATATGGAAGTATAATAGTGCCAAAATTCCTGAAAGCAAAATAGCAGGTTGAATTACATGAACTGAAAAAAAAAACGTGTTGAAATAAAAATGTTAGAATTTTTCTGCATTGCAATTTATTGCGTTTGTATGGAACGATATCGCGGACAATATTCAAATGCAATTGCAAATTGCATTTGCAATTGCGTTTCCCAGATGTGGACGCACAAACTGTGCCATAATTCTTTTTCTCAACAATATTTTTATTGATTTTAACAGGGATAAAACAGGGTAAACATGTAATATTTTAATGCAGGTTTTATAATCCCCTTATAAACCCTATAGCACCCACCCCGTCCCTCCCCGACTCCAAGCCAGTTTTACAAGCATAAGAAAGGCTAAACGCCAGGCATTGAGAGAAACCAAAAAAGAAAAAAGAATATGGAGCTGGAAGTTTTTTGGTTCTACGTGCAAAAAAAAATAAATAAAGAGGAATAAAAAGGGGAAAGAAAGCAAACAAACAAGTAATTAAATAAGACAGGAATCAAACTATAAATGTATATGAAAAAAGTGAAGGAAGGGCCCCCACACCTGTTGAAATTTAAAGTCTGAGTAATGAATTGAGTAGTGAATCTTCTCCAGGGACAGACAGGACATGATATCTCTGAGCCACTGGGCGTGAGTGGGTGACGTGGCATCCTTCCACTTGAATAAAAGAGAACGCCTGGCCAGGAGTGTCGCAAAAGATAACAATCTCTTTTTGGCTGGACTTAGACTCTTACCCTCTTCTCCAGTGACACCAAAAAGAGCAATCAGAGGGTCTGGTTCAAGATTGCAATTCAATATGAAGGACAGGGTCTTAAAAACATCCCTCCAGAATTTTTCCAAATTCGGGCATGTCCAGTACATATGAATAAGAGACGCCTCTCCGCTTTTACATTTATTACAGCAAGGATCAATGTCTGGGTAGAAACGGGAGAGTTTAAGTTTAGAGAAATGAGCCCTGTGTACAACCTTAAACTGTAATAAAGAGTGGCGGGCTCTGTGCCATAATTCAAATGCAATTGCAAACTTTGCATTACCGTCTGCTGATTCGCCTTTGCGAGCGCACACTGACTGCCAAATTTCAAATGAAAAAACAAAGTCCATTTGCATTTGTATTTCCCAGGTCTTACACGTCATGAACCTGTCATATTTAAACAGCAAAATCAATCACCACGTTTGCTTTTTCACTTTCTCTGCGCCGCGCGTCAAGCCGGCCAAAATTCAAACGCAATCGCTAATCCATTTGCAATTGCATTTCCAACACGTTACACAGAAACCTGTCAATCAGCGTCAGGGGCGGGTCTATACTGTGGGGCGGGATTGTATGGGGAGTGACGTCACTCGCACTCGCCGACCAAGAGGGGGATATTTGAGCAATGGAGGTGAACCGAGATTATCTCATTTGTTTATCAAGAAATAAACACACAAAAATGACAAATCGCATATTTTCTTGCTCCGGAGTGGACAGAGAAGTTTTTACAAATAAAAATATTTTTAGATCTTCTCCTGTTACAGCCTGCTGGAGCTAAATCTTTCAGAAACGCTGCGTACCGGTGTTATGCGCTAAAAAGCCTCCCTGCCACTGATTGCCCCCCCCCCCAACATAACCTCTATCAAATATTATATTACAACATAAATTAATAGGTTTATGATTTACAAATTGCACCAATCGAATTTGATTATAAAATAATCTATATATAAAAAAACACATGTAGTATAGGGGGAAAATATATTAATTATATATTATTTTCATATACAACCCCTGGCAAAAATTCTGGAATCACCCTCTCAGAAGATGTTCATTCAAATGTTTAATTGTGTAGAAAAAAAACAAGCACATACATGCCACAAAACTATTTTCACTCAACAATCCAAACTTCTGGCTGTATAAAACACTTTTTAAAAAAAACAAAGAAAGATAACTATAGTCAATGACAACTGTTTTAACAACTCAAACATAGGAAAAAAAATATAGAATCACAAAATAAAAACACTACTTGTACTTTGTTGCAGCACCTCTGGCTTTTATAACAGCTTGAATTCTCTGAGGCCTGGATTTAACTAATGTCCAACAGTATACTTCATCAGTCTGTCTCCAGCTTTGTCTTATTGCAGTTGCCAGATCAGCTTTGCAGGTTGGAGCCTCGTCGTGGACCATTTTCTTCATTTCCACCACAGATTTTCAATTGGATTAAGGTCTGGACTATTTGCAGGCCATGCCATTGACATTATATGTCTTTCCTGTAGGAATGTTTTCACAGATTTTGCCCTATGGCACGATGCATTATCATCCTGAAAAATGATGCTACCATCACCAAACATCCTTTCACAATTGATGGAATAAGAAAAGTGTCCAAAATCTCAACATAAACTTGTGCATTTATAGAAGATGTAATGACTGTCATGTCTCCCATACCTTTACCTGACATACAACCCCATATCAATAATGATTGTGGAAATTTGCATGTTTTCTTCAGGCAGTTGTCTTTATAAATTTCATTGGAACGGCACCAAACAAAAGTTCCAGCATCATCACCCTGCGCAATGCAGATTCGTGATTCATCACTGAATCTAACTCTCATCCAGTCATCCGCAGTCCAAGATTGTCTTTCTTTAGCCCACTGAACCCTTGTTTTTTTCTGTTTAGATGTTAATGATGGTTTTCTTTTGGCTTTTCTGTATGTAAATCCCATTTCTTTTAGGCGATTTCTTACTGTCCGTTCACAGACATTGACTCCACTTTCTGCCCATTTGTTCCTCATTTGTTTTGTTGTGTATTTTCTGTTTTCAAGGCATATTGCTTTAAGTTTTCTGTCTTGGCGCTTTGATGTCTTTCTTGGTCTACCAGTACACTTCCCTTTTACAACCTTTCTATTTGATTTGTACTTGGTCCAGATTTTAGACACAGCTGACTGGGAACAACCAACATCTTTTGCAACATTCCATGAAGATTTACCTTCTTCAAGAAGTTTGATAATTCTCTCCTTTGTTTCAACTGACATCTCTCGTGTTGGAGCTATGAGTTACGTCAATCATCTTGGTTCAACACATCCCTAATGTGTGCAAGCACTCTTTTTTAACTGTAGACTAATTAGCAATTGTAGAAATGCAAAGTGCATGGTGATTCCATATTTCTTTCCTCAGATTTGTGTGATTCCATATTTTTTTCCTCTGTTTGAGCTGTTAAAACAGTTGTCGTTGACTATAGTTATCTTTCTTTGTTTTTTTTTTTTTAAGTGTTTTATACAGCCAGAAGTTTGGATTGTTGAGTGAAAATAGTTTTGTGGCATGTATGTGCTTGTTTTTTTTTCTACACAATTAAACATTTGAATGAACATCTTCTGAGAGGGTGATTCCAGAATTTTTGCCAGGGGTTGTACATATTTTTATATTTCTTATTTAAAATAAAAATCGCTTCGTGATAATACTCATATATTATCTCATATATAGTTAGTCCTGCCGGAGTCCCTGCTTGCACTCTACAGTAAATATACATTCACATTAGACATTGTGACTGTGACCATACCTAATTGCAATCTCTCCTCCTCTTTTCTTCCTCCCCCTCTTTCTCTTTCCTAAAACTGTATAAATGCAGATCATTTCCTGCTATCTGTTTCACCCAGATGAGGATGGGTTCCCTGTCGAGTCTGGTTCCTCTCAAGGTTTCTTCCTATTACCATCTCAGGGAGTTTTTCCTTGCCACTGTCGCCCTCGGGCTTGCTCACCAGGGAATATCTGAACATTATGATTCATACACATTCACATTCCATACAAACTTAAATAATTCTTTTGATTGTGTAAAGCTGTTTTGAGACAATGTTAATTGTTAAAAGCGCTATACAAATAAAACTGAATTGAATATATTACATTTGATAATAATAATATGAATATTTATTTGTGATGTCCTCATATATTTGACAGAGATTTTGTAGGGGTGCAATCAGTGGCAGGGAGGCATTTTAGCGCATAACACCGGTACGCAGCGTTTCTGAAAGATTTAGCTCCAGCAGGCTGTAACAGGAGAAGATCTAAAAATATTTTTAATTGTAAAAACTTCTCTGTCCACTCCGGAGCAAGAAAATATGCGATTTGTCATTTTTGTGTGTTTATTTCTTGATAAACAAATGAGATAATCTCGGTTCACCTCCAGTGCTCAAATATCCCCCTCTTGGTCGGCGAGTGCGAGTGACGTCACTCCCCATACAATCCCGCCCCACAGTATAGACCCGCCCCTGATGCTGATTGACAGCTGTGTAACGTGTTGGAAATGCAATTGCAAATGGATTAGCTATTGCGTTTGAATTTTGGCCGGCTTGACGCGCGGCGCAGAGAAAGTGAAAAAGCAAACGTGGTGATTGATTTTGCTATTTAAATATGACAGGTTCATGACGTGTAAGACCTGGGAAATACAAATGCAAATGGACTTTGTTTTTTCATTTGAAATTTGGCAGTCAGTGTGCGCTCGCGAAGGCGAATCAGCAGACGGTAATGCAAAGTTTGCAATTGCATTTGAATTATGGCACAGTTTGTGCGTCCACATATGGGAAACGCAATTGCAATTTGCAATTGCATTTGAATATTGTCCGCGATATCGTTCCATACGTTTGTATATTTCAAGTGAAAATGTAATTCAAGCATTTAAAATTCAATGCAAAAATATTCAAGTTAATAAATTGCTGTTCAAAAATATTTTCAGGTGTTAAAAATACAATCTTTATTATTTTTCAATATTACAAATTCAGGTAACAAAATTCAGGTAACAAAATTCAAGTTGCTAAAATTCAGCTAATAAAATTCAAGTCGCTAAAATGCTGGTCTTCACATCCGGGATATCACATGAAGAGCAGTGGAGTGCCGCGTGCTGCTGTCCGTGCTTAAAGTGTGCTTCCTGATCCCTGTGCAGTCTACTTCTCAGAAACTACTTACCGATCGGAACGGAGCACTCTTAACTAACAGGCTGGGTTGCCAGTTGCACAATAAAGGGTGTAAATTGTTAAAATCACCCTCAGCCGTAAACACTATATTCAAACCAAAGCCGGTGTTCAATCGAGTTCATCGAGTTTTGCTAACTATCGGATCTGCGCATGCGCAGTCCCACAAGTTTGCACACTTTTTCCACGCCCATAAATCCATACTACCTTGGTGCTGAGACTTCGGTTGGCAGTGGGTTTAAACCGTTTTCCTTTGCTTAATTTGACCGAAACATTTGAGTTTCTGCATAAATTGTCGTGAATGAGCCTTAAGGTTGAGGAAAATAAAATCTTGAAACTGGTTCAGTGTCTCAAATTTAAACACCTACGTTTACATCTTTTTGTATACTTGAATATCTTGTAGTTATCATATGTGTGCAGCACTATTCAGTGCACAGAGTAATCCATACATAAATGCTTACGCACGTGATGACATGCGTTTATGATTTAATTTATGATAATGATAATAAATACAATCAATACTTCTAATAAGATTTAACATCCACAGTGTAGTTGTAGTGATGCGGTAGCGTAACTCGACAGGCTATGCTATCGATTTTTGCTACGGTAGCATTTTTCGACAAGGCAGTAAAAATCCACAGAACACCTGCGCTCTTTCACTCACACGCGAGAGCGATGGGTTTCCTGCCCCTGCGTTTGGTAATGTAGAGTCACATTCAGTAACAAGATATGGATTAATTTCCTCAGCAGCAGCAACAAGATACATGCTGTTAAATTTATATTGCTTATAAATAAAGGTAACCATAAAAATTTTGTAATTAAGAAAAACGTAAAGTGTGGATAGTACGGTTTAATGTCAGTCTGATTAAAATAAAATAAATAAATTTTTGTCACAAATTATTTTATGCAACGCAATTACAACATTTCAGTTTAATATTTAGCATGCAGTCATAAGTCTTTAAACAATTAATATCTGTCGCCCTGTGACTTTGTCACATATTAAATTGTACATCAATGGCTGCACTGCAATTAACCCCATTTCTCTTTTTTTTATTGTAATTTATATTTTTTATGTATACCCTTTTTATATATCTTGTAGTTTTTGAACATCATTGCACTAGTAACTCTGGTCAGTTCCCACACAACCCTGTGTCTACTGACTAAAATATACAGTGTGCAGTCTATAACCTGTCTTACTGTTACTGTCTCTATTGCTGCTGGATATCTGGAATTTCCTTCGGAATCAATAAAGTATGTATGTATCTATCTATCTATCTATCTATCTATCTATCTATCTATCTATCTATATATATATATATATATATATATATATATCTATATATATATATATATATATATATATACATCTTTATTCTTTGTCTTGAATTGTCCCTATCAGTTTCTTTTCGTCTGCAGTTACTCTGGTGTCACTCGCTGAACTGTTTGACTGCTTCCTAAATTAGTTTCTTCTGCTGTACAGAATTTTTCCACAGACTGTAACATTACCGAGCGCAGGGGCGGGAAACCCATCGCTCTCGCGTGTGAATGAAAGAGCGCCGGCTTTGCTTTGAATATAGCGTTTACGGAACGGGAGTAATTTTAACCGTTTATTGTGCAACTGGCAACCCAGCCTGTTAGTTAAGAGTGCTGCGTTCCGATCGGTAAGTAGTTTCTGAGAAGTAGACTGCACAGGGATCAGGAAGTACACTTTAAAGTACACTGCGGCACGGACAGCAGCACGCGGCACTCCACTGTTCTTCCTGTGATATCCCGGATGTGAAGACCAGCATTTTAGCGACCTGAATTTTATTACCTGAATTTCAGCGACTTGAATTTGTAATATTGAAAAATAATAAAGATTGTATTTTTAACACCTGAAAATATTTTTGAACAGCAATTTATTAACTTGAATATTTTTGCATCGAATTTTAAATGCTTGAATTACATTTTCACTGGAAATATACAAACGCAATAAATTGCAATGCAGAAAAATTCTAACATTTTTATTTCAACACGTTTTTTTCAGTTCATGTAATTCAACCTGCTATTTTGCTTTCAGGAATTTTGGCACTATTATACTTCCATACACTCCATAGTTCCCACTCAGGTCTTTGACCTGCAAATCGAAAATAATGTGTAACCGTGGAAGAAGCCCCTAACCACACAGCGGTGCCGTCTGTCCTTTCGATAACACTATAACCACAAAAGATAGTGTGCTTCTTATTTGTACAAAAAGTAAAGCGTACACCATGTACAAAGTGTACAATATGGTAAAGTTGTCCATGCTTTCTCTGCTTGACATGCTACCAGTTTGCTTATAGCAAGCTTAATAGTTAACATAATACTGTAATAATGTACTACAATATAATTATTGTCACCTATCTTAGCAGAGTCTGACATACTTTAATCAATAAACTGATTCCCCTGTCATGCTTGTATAATGGGACAAGGAGAGTAGTCCAATTAAATGTCCTAGTCGAGATATAACCACAGTTCGACTTAATGTGCATGTTACCTGGTACCCCTTCATTTGGGTCTGTTCCTGCTGTTATAAGGATGTAGGAGAAATATTTCTGCAGTGAATAAAATGGTTTGCTGTTTATAAGCAGTGTCTCCAGATTTGGCCAGCAGTATTTACTTAGAGATCTAGGAGGTGCCGTATAGGGCTTAAATCAAACTTCACTCATGCACACACATATGAAACACTTGCATACACATATATGAAACACTCACACGTACATATATACTACTAACTGCTCAAACAACTACATATGAAAATTTTAATTCTGATGCCCACTCAGGCCTTATTACCTCTGTTCTTATATTAGGCCTTATGTATCTCTTATATTTCCTTATTTATATTTTCTTATAGCCAGTGTATCTGTTGATATGCCTTCATTTATACACCAAATAATTATGTGTCTTATTCATATTGCGGATTAAACTTTAGTTTGCACCTGCTGTCAGTTCCTTATATTTTTTTTTTTACCAGGTACCACGAGAAGCACAATGGCTTCTTGGAGCCAGGAGGTATGCTTTCCCTTGTGTGAATGAGAACATACCTTTCATATGAGAACATATCTTGCTGATAAAGTACCTTGGGCTGATTTTATATTTTATCTGCTACATATAGACTAGGTGGCGCGGTGGTGTAGTGGTTAGCACTGTCGCCTTGCACCTCCAGGGTCTGGGTTCGATTCCCGGCCAGGCTCGATTCCCGTCTCTGTGTGCATGGAGTTTGCATGTTCTCCCCGTGCTTGGTGGCGTTCCCAAATTGACCATAGTGTGTGAATGTGTGTGTGTGTGTGTGTGTATGTGTGTGTGCCCTGCGATGGATTGGCACCCTGTTCAGGGTGTACCCCGCCTAGTGCCCGAAGTCTCCTGGGATAGGCTCCAGGTCCCCCGCGACCCTGAATACAGGATTAAGCGGTATAGAAAATGAATGAATGAACATATACACTACCGTTCAAAAGTTTTAGAACACTTTCTAACTCCATGATTGTTCCTGATTTTTATTTCTTTCTATATTGTAAAGGAATGCTGAAGGCGTTAAAAAAATGCATTAATGTCCTTTGAACAGTTGATATTGAGATGTTTCTGTTACTTCTGCTCTGTAAAGACTTCATAACACCTCTAATCTGAGGTGCTGTTAATTGGTCATTTTTCAGGCTGATAACTCTAAATGAACTTCTCGTCTGCAGCAGAGGTAGGTTTTGGTCTCGCCCTCCTGGGATGGCTTTATGAGAGGCAGTTTCATTTATGGTGCTTGAAGGATTTTGCAAATGCACTTGACAATACTGTTCTTGCAAGAACTATTACAGAAAGGCTGACCTCTGTGTCTTAAAATAACAACTAACTGTTGTTTTTCTTGTTGTTACGTAATTACCTAATTCCATATGGGTTATTTTATAGTTTTGAAATCCCCAGTATTGTTGTAGAATGTAGAAAAAAAATCACAAAAAAAAAAAAAAAAAAGAAATTTGCAAGTGTTCTAAAACTTTTTTTCTTTCAACAATATTTTTATTGATTTTAACAGGGATAAAACAGGGTAAACATGTAATATTTTAATGCAGGTTTTATAATCCCCTTATAAACCCTATAGCACCCACCCCGTCCCTCCCCGACTCCAAGCCAGTTTTACAAGCATAAGAAAGGCTAAACGCCAAGCATTGAGAGAAACCAAAAAAGAAAAAAGAATATGGAGCTGGAAGTTTTTTGGTTCTACGTGCAAAAAAAAAATAAATAAAGAGGAATAAAAAGGGGAAAGAAAGCAAACAAACAAGTAATTAAATAAGACAGGAATCAAACTATAAATGTATATGAAAAAAGTGAAGGAAGGGCCCCCACACCTGTTGAAATTTAAAGTCTGAGTAATGAATTGAGTAGTGAATCTTCTCCAGGGACAGACAGGACATGATATCCCTGAGCCACTGGGCGTGAGTGGGTGACGTGGCATCCTTCCACTTGAATAAAAGAGAACGCCTGGCCAGGAGTGTCGCAAAAGATAACAATCTCTTTTTGGCTGGACTTAGACTCTTACCCTCTTCTCCAGTGACACCAAAAAGAGCAATCAGAGGGTCTGGTTCAAGATTGCAATTCAATATGAAGGACATGGTCTTAAAAACATCCCTCCAGAATTTTTCCAAATTCGGGCATGTCCAGTACATATGGATAAGAGACGCCTCTCCACTTTTACATTTATTACAGCAAGGATCAATGTCTGGGTAGAAACGGGAGAGTTTAAGTTTGGAGAGATGAGCCCTGTGTACAACCTTAAACTGTAATAAAGAGTGGCGGGCACATAAGGAGGTTGAGTTGATAAGTTTAAGAATTGAATTCCAAGTATCATCTGATAGTGACAGATTTAAATCGTTCTCCCAAGCAGTTTTAATTTTACACAGAGGGGTGTGACTCGAAGCCATCAATCCACCATAAATAGTGGATATTAGGCCTTTACGCAGCGGAGACAAACAGAGGAGATTATCTAGAATGTTTGCAGCAGGAGCCTCAGGGAAATTTGGTATTAAAGAGCGAATGAAGTGTCTTACTTGCAGATATCTGAAAAAATGAGAATTGGGTAAGTTAAACCTCTCGGAAAGCTGTTCAAATGATGCAAACTTATGGTCAACGAACAGGTCTTTGCAAAGCTTGATGCCCTTATTGTACCATTCCTGAAACACTGAGTCATGTAAAGAAGGTTGGAAGAGATGGTTAGAGATGATAGGACTGGACAGAGAAAAGCCTAGAAGACCGCTGTGCTTTCTGAACTGAGCCCATACTCTCAAGGTATGCACCACTACTGAGTTATTGATTAATTTAATTGAGGGGATGGGGAGAGCAGATCCAAGGAGTGCAGAGACAGAGAGATTTTTGACAGACTTTATCTCCATTTCCACCCAGGCAGGCCGATTAGGTTGGTTATGAAAATATGACCAAAAGATGACAGATCGAATGTTTGCTGCCCAGTAGTAGAAACGAAAATTAGGTAGAGCCATGCCACCCTCTCTTTTAGATTTTTGAAGTAGGGACTTATTCAATCGTGGATGTTTACCTTTCCAAAGGTAAGACGATATAATTGAGTCTAACGCGCCAAAGTAAGATTTGGGAATAAAAACAGGTACAGACTGAAAGAGATATAAAAATTTAGGGAGAATACTCATTTTAATTGCATTAATGCGGCCCACCAGGGACATGGACAGTGGTGACCATCGTCCCAAGTCCTTTCTTGTTTGGTTCAACAACCTAATAAAATTTTCTTTAAAGAGGTGTTTATGTTTCCTTGTGATTGTAATACCAAGATAGGTAAACTGATTTTTCACAATGTTGAATGGAAAATTGTGCATACCAGTTGTTACTGCTGTATTATCTAGCTGAAAAAGTTCACTTTTGTGCAAATTTAATTTATATCCTGAAAAATAGCTAAATTCCCTGAGCAATGACAGCACAGGTGGCAGAGAGGAGATTGGATTCGATAAAAAAAGTAGAAGATCATCTGCATAAAGGGAAACTTTATGTTCTTCTCCCTGCCTCCAAATCCCAGATATATCTCTACAGCTTCGGAATGCAATTGCTAGTGGCTCAATGGCGAGGTTAAAGAGCAATGGGCTAAGGGGACATCCCTGACGAGTTCCCCGCTGAAGACTGAATGGTTGAGACTGTTGAGCATTTGTCAGAACTGAGGCAGTAGGGCTTGAATATAATAATTTAACCCAAGTGATAAAACTTGGACCAAAATTAAATTTTTCTAAAGCCCTGAATAAATACTCCCATTCCACACGATCAAAAGCCTTTTCAGCATCCAAAGAAAGGACACACTCAGGGGTCTCCTCTGATGGTGTGTACAAGATATCCATAAGGCGTCGAATGTTAAAGTAAGAATAACGATTTTTAACAAAACTGGTCTGGTCCTCAGATATAATTGAGGGTAGAACATTCTCTAATCTACGAGCCAAGACTTTAGCAAGGATTTTAACATCCACATTAAGAAGAGAGATTGGTCTATATGAGGAGCACTCTGTTGGGTCCTTATCCTTCTTTGCTATGAGGGTGATGCGAGCCTCATTAAATGACGCAGGCATCTTACCTTGCTTGAAAGATTCAGATAGAACCAAAGCTAGTTGTGGTGCAAGGTATGAGGAGAATGATTTAAAAAACTCTGCAGGGAACCCGTCAGGACCCGGGGACTTACCAGATTGCAATGAGGAGATAGCTGAACTGATTTCCTCTTGTGATATGGGCTCTTCTAATCTTAATCTAGAATCAGGGGACAGTGTTGGGATATTTAGTTGAGTCAAGAAATTCTCAACTGCACTATGGTCCTTTGGGAACTCAGAAGTATATAATCGAGAATAAAAATTCCTGAATGCATCATTAATTTTAGAATGGTCCGTAGTGATGGTACCATCCTCCATCCGAATTTTCGTAATTTGTTGCTGTGCTCTAAATCCTTTTAACTGATTAGCTAAAAGTTTCCCAGATTTGTCACCATGAATGTAAAATTGGCTCCTACTCTTTAATAATTGCCGTTCAATTACATGCGTTGAAATAAGTTCAAACTTAGTTTGCACTTCTACGCGTTTTTTATAGAGATCGGGGTTTTTAAATAGAGCATACTGCTGGTCAATTTCTTTAATTTGGTTGGTCAAATCTTTTCGTTCTTTATATGCCTTCCTTTTCATATTTGCAGTGTATGAAATTATCTGTCCCCTGAGGTAGGCTTTCAGAGCATCCCAAACAACCAAACGTGACACTTCAGGTGTTTCATTTGTGGTGAAGAAAAAAACGATCTGGTCTTCCATAAATTTTACAAAATCGTCCTCCATCAGCAACGATGAATTAAAGCGCCAATGTTTAGTAACTTGAGGGAGATCTGGAAGTTTTATAGACATAACCACTGGAGCGTGATCTGATATCACAATGCTCTGATAAGCACAAGAAGTAACCATTGGGATCAGTTGATTATCTATAAAGAAATAATCAATTCTGGAGAAAGTATGATGAACATGTGAGAAAAAGGAGTATTCTCTCTTTTTTGGATTAAGGAAGCGCCATATGTCAGAGATACCAAAGCTGCAGAGATAGGACTGAAGTAGCGTAGCGGATTTACTCAGAGGTATAGGATTGGGAGATGACCTGTCAAGTGATGGATCTAAACAGCAGTTAAAGTCTCCCCCTAATATGAGAGAGTATGAGCTCAGATCAGGCAGAAGAGAGAAAAAATGTTCAAAGAAGGAGACATCATCATAATTAGGGGCATATAAATTAGCCAACACTACATTAGTATTAAATAACTTCCCTGAAACAATGATATAACGACCTTGTATATCCGTAATAACATTATGATGCTCAAAAGAGATGTTTGGGTTAATGAGAATTGAGACACCCCTAGCTTTGGCCTGAAAGGTTGAGTGGTAGTGCTGCCCTCCCCAACGTGACATAAGGCGAGAATTATCAGAACTGCGAATGTGAGTTTCTTGTAAAAATGCGATTGCAGTGTTAAGTTGTTTAAGGTGTGAGAGCACCTTCCTTCTCTTCACCGGATGGTTTAAACCCTTAACATTCCAGCTCACGAAGTTTAAAGAACTATTCATTCTCCCTGAGAGAAAATGCAGGTAGATAAACATGAATAAGATGCCTAACTTCAGGCTTAAAGTGTAAAACACAGAACAACGTGTTAAAAATACACAGTGTACAAAGAACTAACACAGTACTGGCTTTGGAGATCCCCCACCCCTGCCCCCCACACCCCTCCCCCCCACACCCCTGCCCCCCACACCCCTCCCCCCCACACCCCTGCCCCCCGCACCCCTCCCCTACACACCCCACTACACCCCAACAAACAAAGATAGCTGCTAACAAACACAGCAGCAAGCTCTTCCATTCCTCCATCTTCCACCCAACAAATCCTCCTGCCGCTAACCACCCCATCTTCTGCTCCGACACAACTTACAGAAACTAATAATTAAATATATAAATAAAACATTTCCACACTCCAATACTGAAATCTCTCAATGAGAGAAAAACACACCACCACCACCCCTCCCCCCACGTCACATTGTAACTCTAAATATACAAACATGTAAATCACACGTGATTAAAAATAGAAAAAATAGTAATATAAAAATAATAATAATAACCCCTTCACAAGTTTAACACAACACTCTTACCGGGAAAGACGTAAACGTGGCCAGATTTTAGGTTAAAAATGGTACTTTCCTGAGAACTGTAGTATCACGTATTAAAATAATAATAATAATAATAATAATAATACAGTGCACTACGTAGTTTTCGGCAGACTGTCTATGTGTTTCTGCGCCTCTTCTACCGAGCGGAGCCACTTCTTCTGTCCGGTAGGGAGAGTGATCCGGAGCCGCGCTGGATACAGGAGAGAAGGCCGGAGTCCACGGCTGTATAACTCCGACATCACTCCTCTATACTCGGCTCGCTGGTTTAAAACTTCGGGAGTGTAGTCTTCCACTATGCGGAGCTGCTGACCGCGGTATTCCAGCCTCCCTCTCCGCCGAGCCTCCCGAATCAGAAGGTCTTTCACCTGGTGCCGGTGCACGCGGAGAATGACGGGCCGAGGTCTCTGTCCTGAAGCGGGTTTAGATGCAGGTATTCGGTGGGCTCGGTCAATCTCCGGCGGGGAAGGCAGCGTTTCAGTCCCAAACACCTCGCACAGAAACTTGGAGAAGAACTCGGTAGGGAGTCCACCTTCAGAACCTTCCGGGAGACCCAGAACACGCAGGTTTTGTCTCCTGCTCCGGCCTTCTAAGTCTACAACCTTGGACGTTAACTTTAAGTTGTTTTCCCGAAGTCCGGAGCAGATGTTCTCCAGCTCCGTCACACGCTGACTCAGGTCGTCTGTAGCGAGTTCTAATGACGGTAAGCGCTGTCCATGGTCCGCTACTTGGGCCTGAATCTGGTCCAGTTTAATTTCTAGTAAACTAAACGAGGATTTAAACTCCGCCGCTAACGCATCACGGTGTTGCTCTAACAGCGCAGAGATAGCCTCGACTGTAAGAGGGGTCGCAGAGTCGTCTTTTTTCACGGCTTTAACACTCCTGGTAGCCATTATAAATGAAAAAACATATAACCGTGGGGTAGAGTACAAAGTTATTGTCAACTAAGATTTTAATTTAACATTTAGAGACGAATAAGGGAGTGAAGAAATTCGAAACTGTCGGAGCACCTAACCAACACGTCCTACTCCATGTGGCTGCTAACCGGAAGTCGTGTTCTAAAACTTTTGAATGGTTGTGTGTGTCATGCAAACTCATACCGCCCGGGCTCCAAGAACACAAAAGCGGACGCTCTCTCCCGACAGCTGGAGGTGGACATTCCCTGGGCGGACCCCGCGCCTGTCCTTCCCTCTTCCAGGATCATCGCCCCACTCCAACTAGACCTGGAAACGAGAGTTCGCCAGACACAGGCTACAGAGACCGAACCGGCAGGTGTGCCACCTGGACGACACTTTGTGCCCGAGAGGATGCGATCTGAGGTCCTCCAGTGGGGTCATTCCTCACCCATCTCGGGACATCCGGGCACACGACGGACTCTCCAATTCCTCCAGCGGGATTTCTGGTGGCCATCCCTCACGAAGGACGTCCAAGAGTTCGTTCAGGCATGCCCATTGTGCGCCAGGGCCAAAAACACCAATCAACCAACCCCAGGTGAACTGCAGCCACTCCCAGTTCCTCGACGGCCCTGGACGCACATTGCCGTCGACTTCATCACGGGCCTGCCGGCCTCCGAAGGAAAGGACATCATTCTCACAATCGTTGACCGGTTCTCTAAAGCCGTGCATCTGGTGGCTCTCGCCGGACTCCCGTCAGCCAAAGAAACAGCAGAGCTGATTTTAGAGCACGTAGTCCGTCTGCATGGGTTCCCCAAGGACATCGTCTCGGACAGAGGGCCCCAGTTCACAGCCCGGTTCTGGAAAGCCTTCTGCCGTCTGATCGACTCCACCTGCAGTCTATCATCTGGATACCACCCACAGACTAACGGTCAGACGGAGCGGACCAACCAACAGCTGGAGCGCTATCTGAGATGTTTCATAGCAGATCGTCAGCGCTCCTGGGCGCACTATCTCATATGGGCTGAACTGTCACACAACCTCCACACCTCCTCTGCCACCAACCTAAGCCCATTTGAGGTATGTTACGGTTTCCAACCTTCGATGTTCAACCACCCAGAACCGGAGGTTGATGTACCATCCGCCCAACAGTTGGTCCGCAGATGTCGGCGGCTATGGATTACAACCAACCGGGCCATCCAACGCGCCAACGCCCGCTACACCCACCAACACCGCCGTCGACATCCTCCGGGACGATTGTACCATGTAGGTGACAAGGTATGGCTTTCTACTAAAAACCTCCACCTTCACACCGAATCAAGAAAACTCTCACCCAGATTCATCGGACCATACCGCATCACCCACAGGATTAACCCTGTCACCTATCGGCTCCAGCTGCCTGCGGCGCTCCGGATCCATCCAGTATTCCACCTGTCCCAGTTCAAGCCCTTCATCACCTCACCCATGATTCCACCCACCCCCCCAGCTCCTCCTCCCCGGATCATCGACAACAGGTTCAAAAGAAAATAAAAGTACACAAAGTCTTGTGAACTTAAATTAACACTGCCTGGTAAGACTAAGAACATTATCGAAGTACAACAGAACTCTTATACCTTGGTTCTGTGACTCAGGTTCTAACAGCCTTACCCTACTAAACACTTAGCAGTTTCTATCCTTATAAGGAAAATACTGATGAACTAAGCTTCTACTGCTTCTAAATAGATTTAACATAATCAACAGAATATACAGTATATCCTTGTCTTGTGTTTTACTAACTGCCAGACATTACATCACACAATACATCTTAGGTGTAAAGAACATCGCTGATAACATCAGCCTTTCTGCCTGCAGCCTTGCAAATGTCAACTGATTTTTTCTCCACAGATGTTGCAGCAATGTCTGGTAGAAGGGTCTTTGCAGCATTTCCTCTAGCCAGGACTTTGCACATCTTCGCTCTCGTCGAGCTGCGACTTGCCCTGCTTTAATGTCTAGAACGTTTTCAGCTTCACACATTACACCTCCAATAGTGAGCTGGGACATGACAACTTAAAACATTAGCACATTCCATAACAATTTTTACTGACATTTATTTAAAAAAAAAATGTTTAATTCTAAAGTTAATATGTTCCAATGTAGCAGTAAGTTATGAAAAAAGTACATCCTCCACTCTTTCTGATAAAATAAATGACATCTCACCACAGAATCTGTTATTATTTAGCCTTTCATTAATTTCCTTTGTTATGTGAGGGTTTAAGTTGTAAGATGTAAACCAATTAAACTGTAAGGCAGATTAAATAAATGTATGCATAATGTGTCTTGGCGGCGCGGTGGTGTAGTGGTTAGCACTGTCGCCTTGCACCTCCAGGGTCCGGGGTTCGATTCCCCGGCCAGGTTCGATTCCCGTCTCTGTGTGCATGGAGTTTGCATGTTCTCCCCGTGCTTGGTGGGTTTCCTCCGGGTACTCCGGTTTCCTCCCACAGTCTAAAGATATGCAGGTTAGGCTAATTGGCGTTCCTAAATTGCCTGTAGTGTGTGATTGGGTGTGTGAGAGTGTGTATGTGCCCTGCGATGGATTGGCACCCTGTCCAGGGTGTACCTCGCCTAGTGCCCGAAGTCTCCTGGGATAGGCTCCAGGTCCCCCGCGAACACAGGATTAAGCGGTATAGAAGATGAATGAATGAATAATGTGTCTGTTTGATAGAGGATGAACGAGTAACCTAAAGCCAAGTCTGCCATCTGGTTTGAACCACAAAAATTGTTTGCAAAGTGATGTCCATCAAGGGATGCAGGGGATCTCTCTATCCATTCATCAAAGCTGAAATCAGTACTATAATATTATCAGAAATTAAAGTGGTTGGTTCCAAAAAAAAGGGGAAAAGGTTCTCTGTTTTTAATACACATCTTTTCCAATGCCTAACAATATCATTCTTGAATGGTATAACTTTCACAGGACGGAGGAAAGTTTAATTAACAAACATTTATTGAGTAGAGTGTAGGGCGTACTGTTTATGTGAACTGGGGAACGGATTGAAGAAAAGGAAGAAACTGGAGGCCGATACCTTATTGAAAACCTTCACAGTTAACTACAAGAAACATTAACGACTGTTGTCCAATAAGACTTGTTTATTTTTGTGTTTCGGTTTGCATTCATATGGCTGAAATAATGAAGTACCACATTTAAGCTGTAAGAGGCAGTAACAGTCGTCAGTAGCGTTTAGGCTGAGGAGGAGGTGAAGAAGGAGGAGGAGAAGAAGAAACGGTTCGTCTGTCTGTTATATTCTCGAAACCGGTGAAAACTTCTAAACATGGGTCTCTGAGGCTTTTGTAAGGTACGTAGGCTCATGCAGATTATTCTAATAAAATATTTTAATACGGTAGCGTGAAATACTGTTTTGCGCACGGGTTTTTTATTTTATTTTATTTTTTTAGAATTTTAAAATATAATATGAGAATCCTTCGCTGCTGCTCTTGTTGCTTGTTCTAATACAGCGTTACGTTTGCGTAGAGACGGTGGCCTTTGTGTTTTAACGTTAGCTGCAGTACCATCCGTTACAATGCTGCTTCATCTCCGTGCAGAGTCACGAAAAATCACCAAAAGACTTAACATAACGTAAGCGTTTTATTCAGAGGGGTAGACTGTGCGGAGTCATATATTACAGTTTAGATTACTGTTATTTAACGTTAGCATTATGCTTTTTATATACCTTAAGAATCCCGCATGAGCGGCATAAAATACAATATAACATATTATGTAACGCGGTACAGATGATGGGAAAGAGAGGGGTGTGAAAACAGGGAAGTCTCAATCTCTGGAAAGTTAGAAACAAACTTGACTGAGTGAAAGACAACTCAAAAAAGGTCATAGTTGGAAATTTTTTTTAACGTTAACACAATCGCCAGGTTAAATCAATAACATTGATTATCAATTATAAATGTCCTGATATATTAAAATTTCCCCTAGATCTTCTCACAATTTTAAACGTTTTAAAATAGTTTAATGACTCAATAAATGTAGCTTGTTCCTACAAATAAGTAATTTAACTTCAGGTTAAATTAAGCAAAAATCTACCTTTTTTTTAATGAGCAGCTTATCTCTATCATTTGCTAGGGTTATTATAATTATTATTATTTGTAAACAAATTTGCCAAATAATTACTTCCTACATCTTTAGAATAATTTTGTTAATCAGGCTAGGGGTGGGTGATATACCGGTATACACGGTTAACCGGTAGAAATTTGTCAACCGATAGAGATTTTGATCTAGCATCTTAATCGCGGTTGAGATCACGTGACGTTGCACGTTACATAACCACGCAGAACACATTCACTTCTATGGGAAACCAAACGCATCTAAAGTGGGATAAAACCATGGCACCCGATTGAGCCGGCGTGGGCAGACCAAATATCCAGACCAGGTGGATCGCGGAGCGCCGACCAACTTGAGCAGCGCTGCTCGAATCACAAACCTGCGCGACGCTGATAGAAATAGACCGTGTCGACCATAAAAATTAATTTTACCCCACTGGGATGTGCACGTACAAACCAGGCATGGCAAGGCGGAAACAATATTAAACAGTCCTGACATTTTAAATAAATTGTTTTAAAATAAAAAACAGTGAGTCGCGCAGGTTTGTGATTCGAGCAGCGCTGCTCAAGTTAATCCGCGCTGCGCGATCCACCGGACCGCGCAAATAAACCAGATCATCTCTGCGCTGCGCTGTCCACTGGGATAATTTGGTTCCACTGCAGATATTTGGTTCAATCGGGTGTAAAAACAATCAAAACGAGAGCACACTAAATCTTTATCAACTGTTTATTCTCCTTTATTCACAAAAACAAACTGAAACTCCAACACACGCGACACTCTTGAGCAGGAAGTTCGCATGTGCCTTTTGCCCTTCTACGGCAAGCCCAGAGGGGATAAAAACCTCACACACACACAGACACCTCACGAGCGCCTGTGCATCTAACATTAGCATAATATAACAAAATCAAATTAGGTTTGTTACACATCCAATCGAATATGGCCAAAGTAAAAAAATGCGGCAAACCTCAGCAATTCCCAGTTTAAATAAAATTACATTATGTAAAACAGTTTCTTTGTGTTTGAATTTTTATTTATGCATTTTCAGATACAAACTATATTGTGATGTATATCGTTATCGAGGTAGAAAATTGCTTCTACCGTGATAGAAGATTTTGGATATATCGCCCACCCCTAAATCAGCCTATGAAGAACCAAGTAGAACCAATATGGATATATGCAAGAAACTGTATTAGCTAGTGTCTCTTATGTGTGTAGCTATTTGTGTGTCCAATGTGCGTGTAGTGAAATGTAACTGTGTATGGGAAAGTAAGCTGGGCCTAGACAGTGTGTCCCCACCGTTTGTATGCTCAAGGTGGGCCCCAAATAAGAAACAGATGTTTGGGACGGTGTTGGAATGTTTAATGGAAATTAGACTGACCTTAGAGTGGTCAATATGTAAGCATATTTTAATCTTAGTAAAATAATATAGTAGTAGGGTGAGGAAAAACAGAAGTGAGCCGATAAACAGCAAACATATGGCGTCCAAGGACGAAAGCAAATGACATAAAGATATGGTGTACCAGACCACCAACAGGAACATGTGTTGGACACACATGCAACGCGTGTATCCACATCAACACCCACATGTTTTAATAAAGGGCAGTAAATGAATAACCAAAAGCAAAACCAACACCGATTTGTATGAACAATATGTTTAATGGAGTAGACACAAGAAAAAAAATAGTCTCAGTGCCAACACTTACATGACGAACAGGCTTTAGGAAAGACGGAGCTGGAGTGTTAGACGTTGGCCTTACAGGCCTAAAAGAACGAGAAGAACGGTTATTCGCCTCCAGATGCAGTCTTTTAGAAGTACCAGGGGTTCGTTCTTCGTACGTCGCTAACTCAGTTAGCTGGATTTGATTGTTGTGGATTTGTCCTGATCTTGGATTGTTTTGTTTTCCGATGCGTTTCTCGCATTTGCTGTCATAGCAACATGTCCGTAATCTTGACCCTGCTCGGTAGCAGATTTATTTCATGTAAACAGGATTTAGGCTGCGCTCCTGGCGGGTTATGATTGGTTGAAATGGCAACGTCACATCTGATTGGTTAAAGAGCACGACTGACGCGGGAAAAGAAAAGTATCTTGCATATAATCGCTATCAAATATTATATTGCTATCAAATATTATATTATATTAGTATAATATTATTATACTATTCATAGGTTTATTATTATCAAATGATATTACTGTTATAATAAACCCTAGGCACGAGACAGCCGTCAAGACCATTAATACAATTTCTTGTATAATGTTTATTTTGTAACACATTTATTTTTCAGGGGTTCGTCATGAATGTGCAAATAAATATTTATATATAATAAAAATAAATATTTTTCATAATGAAATTTTGGACAAAACTAATTTTATTATAAAATAAACAATATAAAAGTATACATGTTTTTGAAAAAATATTCTTTCTATTTTTCCATATACAACATATTTATTTTCATATTGCTTATTTTATTGTCTCATGTAATTTGTAATTTGTAAAACATTTGAGCAAGGAATGCGCATATTATGTTCTAATATAATATTTGATGGTGATTGTGTGTGTGGTGGGGGGGATCCATGGCAGGGGAGCATTTCAGCGCATAACACGTGGGGGGCATTTCAGCACATAACAGGTGTTACAAAAAAAATTGAGCTCGCTCTTTTGTCATTTCATCAACCAATCAAAGGGGTTGTGATCAGTGTTTCTACTGTCGGTGCATATCACCTTTTAAACCAATGCACGAACGCGCAATAATCCTAGACAACTCAATCCGGCTATACTAATCATCAACAACAGGTGTGCTCGAAGAACCAACTTAGCCAGATCTTAATTAGCACGATGATCTGATCTTAGATGTGTCAATTCATCTCGGATGTGTCAAGCGACGTACGAAGAACGGACCCCAGGTTTAGAATCATCTTTCCTGTCTCCTGTAGATATTGGTCAATATCTATATCTGTTTGGTCCCAGGCCCGGTCCATGACAGGTTCATGTGGGGTTATAATCCTCAGTAGGGTTATAATCCTGACTGTCTGAGTCATCCAGAGGGATATAGTCAGCACTTGAGCAATTGCGATTAGCTTTCAGATTAAAATACAATGCGTAAATACAACAGATTGGAAAAATAGGACAAATTATTTAAAAAAAGTCAGACGGAGAGGCATACCTTACCCATGGCCTGTCTCTTGTGAATTGGAGAGTAAACCGGAAAAACTAGGAAAGTATAGTAAAAATAAACGCTACCCCAATACTTTTTAAATTAGGCAAAAAAACACGCAAAGATAATGGAAAATAACTTGTAAGAAAACTTAATTATAATTGGAAAAAATTATGAGCACAAGGAGGAGTCAGATAAAGAGGTATGACGGAACAAGGTAGGAAAAAGGTAATTATAATGGGTGACCTTGTTGGAAAAAGTTGGACTATAATGTGCAAGTAATTTACTAAGGAATGGAAAAAAAGTGTACAGAGGAAGGGGCTAGGGGTGCAAACTGTATAAAATGAGCATGTATGTCACAGTCAAGTCAGTGTGCTCGTGGTTGTGCTTGGACTCTCAACCTAGGCATTGCTGTGCTGGCTCACTTGGGTTTTATTGCTGTAATAAATCCTGTCTTACTTCATCCAGATCTGCACGGAATCTGGAGTCTTTCTTTGTCTTTCTTTTTCTTTCACTTACTAGTGCTACTGTATATGTTTAATATCTTAAATTAAGGCAACATTAACAGGTGGAAGGTAAAAATCTCCCACAATTAAAACATCACTTGCAATAAAAATTGCCTATGCTGCTGTATACCAAAGAATTATAAAGAAATGGTGACATTTTGCACCACTTGGAAGCGTTTGCACTCGGAACAGAATTGTTTATATCTGAGGCTGATCAGCCGATCACCGGTCATGGCCAATCAAACTGAAAACCAGCCAATCCTGGTCATTGACTGATTGACCGGTTCATCTCTATTAAAAATTTAATAAAATTTTTTTTTATTGATTTTGGAGTCAGTGTGACAATCCCTTAATACCCCCCCCCCCCCCATGCTCGAAATCATAACACTCAGTACATCAAAGCCTGCTGTGTATAGGGCTTAGCCGGGAAAGAGTTCAAGGTTGTTTATCTGGTATCCCCAGATCTCAGTCCAATCGCGCATGCATGGAATGTGATGGACAAACAAGTCTGGTCCATAGAGGCTTTAATATTATGGTGGGTTGGTGTATAACCAAATATTACATTGTGCTTTGTAGGTATTCCTAATTTAGAAATTGAAACTTGATATATAATTTAGGAACATTATTTTAATGACCCATTCTCTGCTTATCCAATAGCAACTTGTAACCCTAAATGATGTAGTAACGTCTCATTTCTTAAACATCTATTGGTCATGGAAAAGCTATTATCAAATTATTATTAAATTAAGGATCAAATTATTGGCTCGTACTAAGCAAAGAAGGCTCCTAACCTGCTGAAACTACTATTCTAGGTTGTAGTGGTATATTTAGAGCATTATATAGGGAGAGGGTCACATTGGTCAGTTCCAGGGTACAACTGTCAGGGTAATCTGAGGGAGCTGCATTTGGGCATTTGGATAGGGTCAGGGATCCCTATCCTGTATTGTCCAGAAGTGTCAGCTTGTTGTCAGTCTGTATGGTCAACTTGAATTGTCCTACCATTTTTTTTTGCACACTTAATATTATTGGGACAAGAAATAAGACAGTTGATGATGTGAGGGAGCCTAGTACGGACATTACAGAAGGAGAAGACTGAAGACAAGATGAGAGAGGACGCTCTAGAAGAAGAGGAAGAGAAATCATAAATGCAAGGGAAAAGTATAAAGATAAAAAGAAGGGAAACCCCGGCCAGGTTTAGACAGCGATCATGGTACCAGCAAGCCAAGTGGGACAACCTGTACTGTAGTCAGAACCTCAGCGGCAGTCGCAGGCAATATCTGTTCCTATGCCAACCATCCATGTGCATATTGGGCAAGGCACCCAGGGATGGCACGGTCTTAGGCCACCAAGAGACCCAAAGCAGTCACGGACCAATGGGCGGCGCTCAGGACGGGGCAAGCCCAACAATGGAATTGACTGGGCCCAGAGAGGCCAAAGCCGGATCTGATGCTATGTATAAAACACAGCATGCACAACAAGAACCTACAATTATAAATACAATATAATAAACAACCCGCAACCAATTCCGTTCAGGATTAACGCAGGTGCCACATAATCTTTTATAGGGACAGAAAGCTCCATGTATCTCTCTTGATCAGTGCATATGAAATGGTAAAACTGCAAAGATGGGTGAAAAAATGGCAGAAAGTCTCATCTTACTAGCTTCATGCTTGGGCTATGTTCATAAGATTGAATTGTTTAGCACAAAATCTCATTTTCACTTTTTATGCAGTTGTTGTTAAACTTGCGTAAATGAGAGCCACTGTGATTTCCTTTGCCAGAGTTAATTCTCTGAGCAAACTGTCAATTTTCTTTTTTAAATATTTTGGAGTGCTCACACGCTGATTGTTTAATATAAAAACTTCACGGTACGGTCAGTGGTGTCAAAAGTGTTCATTCATTACTTGAGTAGAAGTATAGCTACTAGGGTTTAAAAAGACTTCTTTAGAAGTTGAGTAAAAAGCTTGAGTTGATACTTCAAGTAAAAGTGTAAAATTACTGGTTTCAAAACTACTTAAAGTAGGGCTGGGCGATTTGGCCTAAAATCAAAATCTCGATTAATTGAACATTTTAACTCTATTACAATTAATAAACGATTAAAAATAATAATAAATTTGCCCTCATATTTCACTGACAAGTTTTGTACAGTAAATATGCTCACAAGTGAGATTTTTGAATGAAGGGTGCATTACTTGATTGATTAATTGAAGGCAACACACACTATCTACTATAGGGCTGGGCGATTTGGCCTAAAATCTAAATCTCGATTAATTGAACATTTTAACTCGATTTCGATTAATAAACGATTTTTTTTTTTTGCCCTCATAGTTCACTGACAAGTTTTGTACAGTAAATATGCTCACAATTGAGAGATTTTTGAATGAAGGCTGCATTACTTGATTGATTAATTGAAGGCAACACACACTATCTATGATTATGTATTGAACATCAATGTTGAACAACTTAAACTGAAGCCACAAAAATGAAAGGGTTCATTAAATTGCATTTTAAAGCATAGTTTATTAACAAAAACCGATGACAGATTTGGCCTTAAAAATTAAGATACTATAGGCACATGCTCAGAATATTTACAAGGCAAAGATTTTTATAAAAAAAAAAATACTTGTTTGTGATGATAAAAAGTATCTTGTGATCATATATTAATGTTTTGAGATTTTTAAACAATAATGAGACACAACATTTAGACCACACACACTAGGGCCGTCTGTTTATCCCATAATTCAGAGTTAAATGAAGGCTATTTCACACGGCCCCAATAAACTGACATACAGAAATGGCTTAAGCATGCAATGACAACAAACATGGAATGAATTATGCAGCTATCAATCTGGACCAGGACAATTTTACTTTTACTATATAGTTGGGTACCTGCTTGGTGTTGTATAGTTCATATTTGCTTGGCCAGAATGGTTTAAGCCACGAAAATAATGTTTTATTGATAAACTGCGCAGCATTCGGCAACGTGAACACGAGGCTATACTTCGAGCCGTAAAATGAGACGCTGCGCAATAAGGAGCCAAACAAACCGGAAGCTGCGAATAAGGAGCTAAACTTCAGCCGCAGAGTGAGACGCTGCGCAATAAGGAGCCAAACGAATCGGAAGCTGCTTTTATTGATAAACTGCGCAGCTTTCGCCAGCGTGAACACTCCCGTTAGTAACGAGGCGAAAAAGGACTTCAGCCGCGGAATGAGACGCTGCACAATAAGGAGCCAAACAAACCGGAAGTTGCGAATAAGGAGCTAAACTTCAGCCTCGTGTGCTTAGGGGCATCATATCTTTCGTTAGAAAGTTAGAAACGGCCCTGGTTATATCCTTGCTCCTTTTGGACACCTTTCATAAAGTGTAATGGCCACGAAAGACGACACGATGGATATCTGCTTTGGTGCAGCCCCACTGCTAGCGCTGCTAGTTGACGGAGTAGCATCGGCCCGCATTTTCATGCTCTGTGTGGTCGTGTGGGTGATGCGTTCATATAACGGAGATCGTGCTACCTTTTTTGTCGACAATTTCAACATCTTTGGATAATAACTCGAGGTTAGATTCACTTTCGTCGCTGCTTCCACTCTTTTTTTTATTTTTTATTTTTTTGTCGTCCTGGTGTCAAGTTTGCTTCGCAAAGTGCGGCAAGAAATTAACTTTGACCTGCACGGCACGCGCAAGCTGCACGCTGATTGGTTGTTGTCGTGTTGTTCTGCTGTGTGATTGGCTCTTAGATGAATCCATATCGAGCAAAAAATGTCTATAGCTTTTCATCGTTTTTAAAATCAAATAAATCGCGATTCGATATGATATCGTTTATCGGCCCAGCCCTAATCTACTATCTATGATTATTTATTGAACATCAATGTTGAACAACTTAAATTAAACTGAAGCCAAAAAATTAAAGGTTTCATTAAATTACATTTTAAAGTATAGTTTATTAACAAAAACAGATGACAGATTTGGCCTTAAATTAAGATACTATAGTAGGGCTGTGCAATTAATTGAATTTCGATTTCGATTCCGATTTCGGGTCTCAACGATCACAAAAATGGTGTAATCGAAAAAAACAATTATTCACTTTTTTTGAAAAGTTATTTTGACCTGCGTTCTGACGCGCGCACGCATCCGCACGTTCGCCCTTCCGGACGCCCGCACTCTCACTCTATACCCGGGGTACTCAATAGGCGGACTGGACCCAAATCCGGTTAAATCTGGACGGCTGGCAAATAAAAAATGCTAACGAGAAACATGAAAACGAGAGTGATTCGTTCATTTTCTACAGGGCGCGCATGATCAGAACACGCGCACCTGCTAGGTGTTGTATAGTTCATATTTGCTTGGCCAGAATGGTTTAAGCCACCAACATAATGTTTTATTGATAAACTGCGCAGCATTCGCCAACGTGAACACTCCCGTTAGTAACGAGGCGAATAAGGAGCAGAATGAGACGCTGCGCAATAAGGACCCAAATGATTAGGAAGTTGCGTATAAGGAGCTAACTTCAGCCTTGTGTGCTTAGGAGCGTCATATCTTTCGCTAGAAAGTTAGAAACGGCCCTGGTTATATACTTGCTCCTTTTGGAACACCTTTCATAAGGTGTAATGGCCACGAAAGATGACACGATCGATATCTGCTTTGGTGCAGCCCCACTGCTAGCCCTGCTAGTTGACTGAGTAGCATCGGCCCGCATTTTCATGCTCTGTGTGGTCGTGTGGGTGATGCGTTCATATAACGGAGTTCGTGCTACCTTTTTTGTCGACAATTTCAACATCTTTGGATAATAACTCGAGGTTAGATTCACTTTCGTCGCTGCTTCCACTCTTTTTTTTTTTTTTTTTTTTGGTCGTCTTGGTGTCAAGTTTGCTTCGCAAAGTGCGGCAGGAAATTAACTTTGACCTGCACGGCAGGCGCAAGCTGCATGCTGATTGGTTGTTGTCGTATTGTTCTGCTGTGTGATTGGCTCTTAGATTAATCCATATCGAGCAAAAAATGTCTAGAGCTTTTCATCGTTTTTAAAATCAAACAAATCGCGATTCGATATGATATCGTTTATCGGCCCAGCCCTAGTGTGTGTGGTCTAAATGTTGTTTCTCATTATTGTTTAAAAATCTCAAAACATTAATATATCATCAAAAGATACTTTTTATCATCACAAACAAGTATATATTTTTTTAAAATAAAAATCTTTGCCTTGTAAAGATTCGGAGCATGTGCCTATAGTATCTTAATTTTTAAGGCCAAAACTGTCATCTGTTTTTGTTAATAAACTATACTTTAAAATGTAATTTAATGAACCCTTTCATTTTTGTGGCTTCAGTTTAATTTAAGTTGTTCAACATTGATGTTCAATAAATAATCAGATAGTAGATAGTGTGTGTTGCCTTCAATTAATCAATCAAGTAATGCACCCTTCATTCAAAAATCTCTCACTTGTGAGCATATTTACTGTACAAAACTTGTCAGTGAACTATGAGGGCAAAAAAAAAAATCGTTTATTAATCGAAATCGAGTTAAAATGTTCAATTAATCGAGATTTTTATTTTAGGCCAAATCGCCCAGCCCTAGCGGGAACTACAATTCCCATCAGCCCAGGCGTGACCATCATCCTTTGCGGTCTGTTGTCGCTACAGATCCAGTAATGCGGAAATGGCGGGTGCTGCTAGTAGCGGCGAAGGAAAAGAGATGGAAAGAGTTAATTAATCAGTACGGACTAAACGGGTTTTAAATCGGATGTGCGCATTTTTGATTGGATTTTACCCTATCAATTTGAGCCGGAGTCTGATGATACAACGGTTGAAGTGGCACATCGACAAGAAACGGTTTCGCAAGTCGTGGATCCGTAACAGAGAAAGATTAGAATTGCTAACGACTCGTTTAGGGCGAATGTGAGCCGACTCTTTTTTTTTTTTTTTTTTTTTAAATAGACAAAACTTCATTTATCGTGCACTGTCGGCATCACAACTTTGCAGATCGTTTATGTTCACATACAGCTACATGACGTACTGCATGGAAGATCATATTTGAAAACGCATAATTGGGGCACTTTATGCTGTATTGTGTACTGAACCAGAGCTATATTGCAACAATGGACTGCTACGTATTATAAATGGGTTGACTTCCTGATAGTAATGTGCCTTGTCTTATATACTGTACATTATTTTTCAGTTGGAAGCCATCTGATTGTGGCTATTTTATACATGTTAATATGCTTAGATCCATTGTCTTTGCTAAGAGCTTGCTCAAACATTTTGGGAAATGCCCAGCACTTGCCTAGACTTGTTAACACGTGTTATGCTGTGGTTGAGTTTATTCAATACAAGTGAGAGGGAGACTTGGGGAACTTACTGTAACATCTTTACTAATGCAGGCACTTTTAGTAGGCTCAGGACACTCAAGTCAACCCAGGACTTTTGATTGTGAAGAATAGCAGACAATATTTATGAGAGTACCTTGATTTCTCTATATAATCAGCTGCTACACTAATGCATTTATTCTTGTTTCATTAGTGCTTGGATACCATCAAGTTTTCTCAGTACACCAGTGCATTGAATGGTCTGCCTCATTCACGTTTAAAATGCTGATCTCCCAGGAACTCCTTTAATGGTTCAAACATGTGGAAATGGCCTGGAGGGCATTGGGCAAAAACTCTCTGTTGAGTTCCTGAAATGTGCAAGTGGTGTTTGTGAATGATAATTTGTACAGTTCCCTCAGACAGATAATAAGATAAGATATTCATTATTTTTTTCCAAGGATCAGGCGTTCCACTTAATGCTCACAGGAATGATCGCAGTGGCCTCTGAGCAACCTTGGCTGGGATAGTCATCCTGGCCTTCTTTAAAATGTTTACACTGTTCAAATGCTTAACTACAGCTAAAAGTCGTATTGTATCGTGTTTGAATTCAACTGTAAATATCAACCGTTATATGCCTTTATTCATGAGCAATTTTCCAATTTCATGCCTAAACATGTCAGAAATCAAACACCACAGGCAGTAAGTAATGGTATTAAAGAAGACATTACTCATTATTGAATAAAAATCATATAAACCCCTATTTATTTTGAGAAAATTTGGCCATTTATTTACTTATTTACTTTTGAATTTAACTGTTGCATCTTGTGAAGAAGGTTACACAAGTTGCCAGGTTACACTATAATGGGTGGGTGGTAGAAGGTTGATGGCGGCAAGTGGCGTTAGAAGGCACTGGTGGCAGCTGGGCCTTATCGGGCTGCTCAGTGGTGAGGGGAGTTTCTTAGAGCCTGAAGAGACACACCAACAGCGAGAGCACTGAGTTAACCAGTCAGAAATCTGTATTATAGGAAAGCAGTGGATATACAGTAGGGCAGTTAGAGGAAATAAACCGCCAGATGTGCAGAAGTTTCACGCAACATCTTGCATGTTCTTGCCACCTTAGAGTACCCCTTGGTCATATCCAACACAGTATGTTTTATGTCTGTGTGTATGTTTGACTATTTTGTCTACAATTTGCCCTACTGGCACACTTTAATGATTGTCTAGAAGAATGTCTATGCAGTATGTCTCTTTGTTTGTTGAGTCAAGAGGAGAAAACACGGGAGGAGAAATCCCGTGTCCTGGGATCAAAGAGAGTGTCAACTGTATGACTTGGTGGTCTCCCCCCACCCCCAACTCGGAGTGAAGCTGTAAAACTCATTTGTTTGCTGAATTGCCGAGGATAACTTCTAGGCATCTGGTTTTAGGGCGGCTCCAGGCACAGCGGACTTCCTGTCCCATGCTCTCATGTTTGGTTAAGTTTTCCGCGGCTACGTTTCACAGATCGGGATGGCGCCATTCAGCTGGAAGCGAGGTTCTGGAATGTCATAGATTAATGTAAAACAATGCTGAAGACATCCAAAAATGTGCAGTAATTCCCTTTGAACAGTTATTATTGAGATGCCACTGTCTGCTACTTATACTCTGTAAAACCTTCATAACAGCTCTAATGTGAGGTGCTATAAATTGATGATTTCTGATGCTGGTAACTCTAAATGAGTTTTGGTCATCATGAGAGCCAGTTTCATCATTGTGCCTGATGGGTTTTGCAAATGCACTTGACAATGTTGTTCTTACAAGAACTATTCTAGAACAGCTGATCTCCAATATTACTAACTGTTGACGTAAACACACTGACTGTTATGGAGTCTAATTGTACCTCTAGTTGTATCGCCACCATCCCTTTTTCGTGATGGCACAAAGGTAAAAGATGTGTATGAGAGGTTTGTATGGTCATCTGCGATGTTAGTGGATCGGCAGTTGCAGCATGTCGTGTTAGTATCTTTAAGGAAGGAAGAAGGACCCCCAATGTTTTTCATAGCTGCGCACACTATCTGCTGCATAGCCTTATGATATGAGACGATGCAATTCCCAAACCAGGCAGCAATACAGCTCCAGTAAATTTGCTGCAGTGCCTCCACTTTATATGCTAATTCGTTATTCTTGCTGATAACACCCACCACAAACGTGTCAGTGACAAACTTGATGTGGTTCAAGCTGTGCATTGCAGAGTGAACAGCAGTGGACTGAGTACACAACCCTGGGGTCCCTAGTGCTCATCGTGGAAATACTAGAGATGCTATTCCTGATTTAGCCTGCCTAAGGTCTTCGAGTCTGAAACTACAGGATCCAGTTACAGAGGGAGCCCAAGATGCCTCTTGTTGGCCAGGCTTTTAACTCTGCATACTGGAATTAGCAACAGGGATGTGGTCTGAGTAGTCGAGATGGGGGGTGGGGCTCCGGTATACTGGAAATGTTTGTGTTGTGCATCTTTTGTTGCCACATGCTTATGGATGTCATTTTTTTAATTTAAGTTTTTATTGACGGGATACAATCCAATACATCTGTATGATTTGAACAGTTATAGCTGGTATATTAACAAACATCTCTTCATAGCATAACACAGATCAATATCTCTCTTTGGATTATCTCTCCATTATAGAAAATAAAATAAATTAAAAAAAAAAAAAATATGAAAACTATTTACAAAAGATAGGGGATGTATAAACAATATCTATTCATAAAACACAGATTCTATAACAAAAAAAAAATTTGGTTCAATAGGGGTTATATACTCAGTCCACTTAGACCAGAGATCAACAAACAAATCTACTTGGTTATTCATACAGAAAGTAATTTTCTCCATTATAAACACATTTTTTACAACATCGATCCATTCCTGTATTTGTGGCGGATTAGGTTTGTACCAGCATCTAGTAATAGCTTTTTTACTTGAAGCAAGAATTATTCTATATATGTACTTGTTTTTCCTTTCCCAGGAAACCATTGACACTGTGCCCATATAGAGTACCTCAAAACTGAAATCAATTGTAATGTTTAAAATACTTTCCAATACCTTATGTATATCTTTCCAAAAACATCTAATTTTAGGACATCCCCAAAATATGTGAAAATGGTTCGCATCCTGTGAGCCACAATGTCTCCAACAATTTGAGTTGCCTTGAAATTTTTTTTTCTGTTTTGGGGTAAGGAACAACCTGATAGTGTTTCTCCAACAAAATTCTCTCCAGTATGGAGAACGTGAGGTTGCCCATTGTTGTTTACATATATTTTCCCAGTCCTCGGTTGAGAAGCTGATCCCACTTTCTTTTTCCCATCTTTCTTTAATGTACAAGGTTGAGTCTCCTTGTAAATCAATCAAGGCTCTATAAAGTTTCGTAATAGTTTTAAACTATTCCTGGTTCAGCTTTGTAAGCTTAGGAGAATATTTTAACTAGAGCACTCTTATTTGGGTCTTCCTCTATCCCTTTTTTTAATTTTCTGACAAAAATGTTGGAGCTGGAGGTATCTGTAAAAGTCTTTGGATTCCAAACAAAATTTTTCTTTTAGAGAATTAAAATCTAATAACTGTCCTTTATCCATGATTGAGCAATAAGCAGTGATCCCTTTCTTAGCCCATGTTTTAAAACGCATATCTAATGTATTTGGTTTAAAGTCAGAATCATAAGATGGCCATCTCAATACATTTACACAATCTTTTAATTTATATTCCTTAATAATCTCAAACCAACTTTTAAATGTTGCCTTGATCCATTGATTGTCTTTCTTATTTTTAATTAAATGATCATCTACAATGCTAGCTTGAATAGGGATCCTGTCAAACCAACCAATCTCTATATCCTTCCACCTTGCCTGATATTCTGGGTTGCACCAACAAACTATTATTCTTAACTGTGCTGCCCAAAAATATTTTTGTAAACATGGGAGAGCTACCCCTCCTTTATCTTTACTCAGTTGAAGGGTTTTAAATTTTACCCTTGGTTTCTTGCCTTGCCATATGAATCTGGAGATCATTTTATCCCATTCTGAGAAACATTTTTTGGGCAAGGGAACAGGCAAAGAATGGAATAGATAGAGCAGTCTTGGCAGTATGTTTTGCTTGACTGAATCTATTCTAGATCTCATGCTAAAAAATGGTAAAAGATTCCACCTTGCAATGTCAAGTTTAATTTTTTTATTAATAGGACCATAATTAAGCGTTTCTAAGTTGGTCATATCCTTGGGGATGTTTATTTCTAAGTATTTAATAAATGTTAGATCCCATTTTATGGAGTAATCGTTTTTCATTTTGATTGGGGGTTTATAATTAAAGGTCAGTACCTGGGTTTTTAAAATATTTAATTAAAATCCTGAGAAAGAGCCAATTGTTTTTAAAGTTTCCATTAACTCACTCAATGACTCAGTTGGTTCCCTTAGGTAAACTGATATGTCGTCTGCAAATAAAGCTATTTTATGTTTATCATCTTTGATGTTAATACCTTTTATTTTAGAATTTTGCCTGATCCATTGCCCCAGGAGCTCAATAAACAATGCAAAAAGGAGAGAGAGGGCATCCCTGTCTAGTACCCCTCTCAAGTGCAATGCTCTTCGATAGATTACCATTTATTTTAATTCTTGCGGTGGGGTATGAATATATATTTTGAACTACTTTTAATAAATTTCTCATAAATTTAATTTGGTAAGAATGCCTTTAAGGAATAGCCAATTGGCAAGAGTCGAAAGCCTTCTCCGCATCAAGGCTTAGGAGAACAGCTTGTAATTTAGAATCTTGAATATGATTGATAATTTGGAGAGTCCTTCTAATGTTGTCTTGTGTTTGCCTGCCCCTAATAAAACCAGTCTGGTCAGAGTTAATTAGTTCCGGCATTATCAATTCTAATCTTTTAGCTAATATTGAGACGAACAACTTGTAGTCCATGTTTAGGACTGAGATTGGTCTATAAGCCGAACAATCTTGGTTGTTCTTCCCCTCCTTTGGAATAACAGAAATAGTGGCTTCTCTCCACGAGGGTGGCAAATCTCTTCCATGTAAAACCTGATTAGTAAAATAATAGTTTATTTTAATAGCTGGTAGTAAAACGGGGATAAGTTGTTGTTTAAATACCTTATACCACTCAGATGAAAAACCATCTGGCCCCGGTGACTTGTTTGTTTTAAGCCTGGATATTGCCTTATTTAACTCCTCCTCGGTTATATCCACAGTTAATTCAGCATTCCAGGTCTCACTAACCGAAGAAAGTTTTAAGGGAGTGAGAAAAGAATCAATTTCGACAGAATTTACAGTCTGTGTTTGAGAATAAAGTTTTTTGTAATAATTTTCAAACACACTCTGAATATCTTCTGATTTATGGAATAGCTGTTTTGATGTTGGGTCTTGTATCCACTGTATTGTCCCATCGGCCTGTTGCTTACATAACTTTCTAGCTAATAGCTTCATTGCTTTGCCTCCAGATTCATAATATTTTTGTTTTAAAAACGTTAGTTTTTTCTCTATTTCTTGTGTATATAGGCAATTCAATTCTATTCTAATTTTCTTAATTTCTTGAGCCAAATATTTATTAGGATCTTTCTTGTTTTCCAATTCTAATTTATTTAGGCTGTTGGTAAGTCTGTTAAGTTTTTCACGTCTATTTTTCTTTAATTTAGACGTAATGGCTATAATTTTACCCCTAAGAACTGCTTTACATGCATCCCATATTCTAGAAGGTGGAACTAACCCATTATCATTCTGCTCTACATATGGTTTAATTTCTACCGCAAGTTGTTCCCTAATCACTCTATTATTTAAAATGCCAGAGTTTAATCTCCAGAGAGTGTTTTTTGGTTTAACCTCTAAATTTAAATAAAGTGATATTAATGCATGATCAGATATCAATTAATCCTATATTGCAATTTTTAATTCTAAATTTGTCTTGTCCAAAGGCTAAAAAGTAATCAATTCTTGAGAATGATATACTGTATGTCGATGTGAGTAATAAGTATAGTCTCTATGTCCTGGATGAAAGTATCTCCATGCATCAATCAGACCTATTTCGTTTATCATTGTATTTATATGTTTTCTTAATGGACTCGCCAAGTGGGTGGAAGTGTTTGAAGAATCTAATTTAGGGTCTAATAAAACATTTAAATCCCCACCGCAAAGAAAGATGCCTTGTGATTCAGATGCTATTAGGTTAATCAAAGTCTTAAAAAAGGAACACTTACTACCCGGAGGGGCATAAACATTAAGAATAGTAACTAAGGTGCCCTCGACTCTGCCCCTTATCATTATGTATCTACCCTCTCTGTCTTTTATTTCTGCAAGATGCTCATAAGTAACTTTATTAGAGATCAAAACTGCAACCCCTCTCCTACGTCCAGATCCAAATGATGCAGAAAAAACATATTTAAACCCCATCCGATTTAATTTGTTGTGCTCCATTATATTGAGATGAGTCTCTTGAAGCAATGCTATCTCAATTTTCTCTTTAAGTTTAGTTAGAATCTTGCTTCTTTTTACCGGGTTAAGTAACCCATTTACATTATATGATGCTACCTTTATGGAATTACTCATTTTCCTTTAATCTACATATTTTCCTGTGTTTTTTTATTCAATCTACTCACAGTTGTAAAACAGTTACCTGAAAACATCCCCTTCTGAGTATACATTAAACATAAACAGGTGAACAAAGAACAACCAGAACTTTTAAGTAAAAAAACGCGAAATTATAAAAAATAACATCAAGACTTCCAAGAAAGGGGTGGCACCATATCGACCCTTCAACGAGCAAGGATGGTAGTCATGCTCCATGGGAGAAACCTCTTGTACTTGCGGTGTACTAAGGGCCCATGCACTTAGTCATATCGACGCAGAAACTGTTCGTCCCTTCCTTCGGTAATATTTGCACTTAACCCGCATGTCTTCTCAAGTAGGGAAGTGAAATTTAAGAGACTAATGAAAAACTAGTGAAATGACGAAAGTATTTTACGAAGAAACATCAGTGTTCCTTCAGTTTCTGTCCCAAAGGAAATGTGTTTTTTATCCCTCGCCTTTTCTTCTGAATGCAAGAAGTTTGTCTTTGTAGGATGGCTGTACGCGAGCAGGTGTATCACGCTTCTTGCCGGTCTTTCTCCATGTCAGCCGCTGCACGCGCTCAGTCAGCGAGGAGGGTGTGTTGAGAGCGGTTACCAGGAGACCTCTTTTCACCATATCGGTCGTTGCCTCCTCCGCGGAGTTGTAGATAACCGTGCCTTCAGTGTATAACACCCTTAACCTGGCCGGGAATCGCGTTTGAAATCTGATGCCTTGTTCCCTCAGCATTCTTTTTGCATCTTGATATTTCCTCCGTTTCCACAGCACATCGGGAGCATAATCATGGTAAAAAAAAAAAATCCTGTTGCCTTTCCATTCGATGACTTTCTTCTCCCAGGGCGTTTTGATAACCAACTCTTTCGTTCTGTAGTTGAGAAACTTGGCGATTATTGAGCGTGGTTTGGCTTCGGCTGATGGAGTAGGCGCGAGCGCTCTGTGAGCCCATTCAATCTGGAGGCCCACCGGCGGGTTCAGATCCAGAGTCGATTTAAGTAAATCCTCCAAAAAAGAAATGACGTCGGAAGAGTTTGACTCTGCTTTTTCAGGTACGCCATTAATCCTGATGTTTGATCTTCTGGCCCGGCCCTCTTGGTCATTTAGCCTGGGTTCAATTTGCTCAGTTAGCCATATCATCCCTTCCAGCACTTCTTCCGTGTTTTGGATTCGGGTCTCAGCCTTATCTATTCTATTTTCAGCCTCTTCTATTCTTTTATTTGACTTATTCAATTCTTCTTTTATATCCTGAAGTTGTTTGTGGCTGTCTTGTCGAAAGTCCTTAATCTTGTTGAGAATCTTTGCTAGGCTAATTTGTTCTCCCTCATGTGCTCCGACTCCACTCTCGGGATTCTTTTCATGTACATTTGGGATATCATTGTCTTTTGTAGCGTTTTTTCTTGGTCTTCCCCTTTTCTCTATAGTTGCCCCCTCCATAACTTTGTCAGCACTTGAAAATTTGCTAATATCTCACTCTGGGGCACCGAATTCGTGCAAATTTACGGAGCTAATAAGATTATGCTGCCATTTTGGAAGGGACGCCGACCTGAAGTCATGGATGTCATATTAACAAACTTTATATTAACAAGTTAACTCCTCTCATTTATTTGTTTATTTATTTTGTCTGTCTGTTTCATCATGTCCTGACTTCAACATACCTACCACAGCTTGTTAATGCTCACTCTGTTTGCACATGAAACAATCATGGTCGCTCTGGACTTTAATTCTTATTAAATTGATGTTGAGTTTAGGGCCGCAACTAACGATTATTTTAATAATCGATTAATCTGTCGATTATTTTTCGATTAATTGATGAATCGGATAAAAACCAAAAAAACAAGAAAAGCATTAATTTCCAACCCTTTATTCAAAAACAGAATAAATAACTTTAGAATGTGCACAAACATGTTGTTCCTTGAGCTGTTATAATAGTAAAATAAAATAAAAATGGACGAACACAAATAACATGTATGCTTTACATCTGGCAAATATATACAGTGGACCCTTGGATTATTACGAGGATAATTTGTTCCGGAAGCAGGCTCATATTCCAAAACAATCGTAAACCAAATTTAATTTTTAAAAACACACTAACGGAATCACTGCTGTAAAGTAAAAATAAAACAAATTAACCTGCATTTTACCTTTGAAAAGAGCACTGTTTGTGTAGAGCAGAGAGAAAGTGTGTTAGTGATGGGATTCCAGTCTGAATCGTTCTTTTTCTGTACATAACCTACGGAGGTTTTTCGATGATTTGCACATGCGCACCCAGTAGAAAACTCACCTACTCGTTCCTCTGAGTCACGTTAAAGATTCGTTCAAAAATAATGAATTGTTCATGAACGACCCATCACTAGTGTGTGTGTCTGTGAAGGTGAAGGTAGGAAGGACAGACACACACACATCAGGCAAAGAGCAAGCCTTGAGCAGAGAGAGAAAACAGATTTTTAACCTCTCTAATGAGACTTTCTTTTGCTTTACACGCGTGCTGTACACACACGCATACAGACACAAAATAAAATGTGTTTTACACGTGTGCACAGATGTTGATTATACCAGTAAGAGATGCACACTAAGACCTAGCAGGGGAGACGATTACCTGATTTACGGAGTTCTCTGCCTCCGCCATGTTTTTTTCAATTTATTTATTTATTGCTCCGCCCTGTCTATGGGGCGCTGAACTCTGCTAGCATCAGTGTGTTGATTCCGCTCCGTGCTCAACTAAAGTTTTTTTTTTTTCTTTTCTTTTTTTAAATCAAATGTCTCTGCGTCGCATGACACAATCAATCGATTATGCAATTCGTTGTCAACTCTTTTAGTAATCGATTTTTATCGATTTCATCAATTCGTTGTTGCAGCCCTAGTTGAGTTCTTATGTCTGGAAGTAAATTTCAGTTATTATACATAGTGCTTTCCCCAAGAGTCAGAATGCAACAAACTAGGAAACATAGCAAGTCCAATCAGTTGAGTCCTATGTACAGTTCTGGTTGAGAGTCCATATAGCCTGTGGGAAGAAGCTTTTCAGTCTCTCTTTGTTGGCCTTCAGGAAGCAGAAGCTCTTTCCTTTTGATCAAAGTTTTTATTTATTTATTTTCAAACTATACAGAAAAAACACAAGAGAAAACAACAAAAGAGAACACAAAAGCAACCCCCCCCCCCCAATACCAGACAAACACCATATGATGTTTGCCATAACAGATGTCCATAAATTTTTTTTAATAAAATAATAATAAGTAATCTTCCCCATACACTTCCATTACAGTACAATAATATCTGCATTCAGGCCCTCAGCAAAAGTTAAGAAAGACTGCCAAATATCATAAAATGTGTCAGTAGACCCTCTAATTGTATATCTAATTTTCTCCAGTTTAAGGCAGTACATCACTTCCCTTATCCAGTGGCTAAATGTTGGTGAATCAGGGTCTTTCCATTTAGTCAGAATTAATCTCCTAGCTAAAAGGGAACAGAAGGCCAATATTTAAATTTTCCTTTGGTTAAAACTGGTGTTTTCTGCGGGCACACCAAACAATGCGATAAATGGAGTTGGCTCTACTGTCTCTCCAAATATTCCAGAAAAAGTCTCAAAAATATTGGTCCAGAACATGTAGAGTCCAGAACATATGCAGCAAAGTTGCAGGAGCCTGCCTGCATCTGTCACATGTGGTGTCTATATCAGTTTTAATCTTAGAAAGTGTGACTTTTGACAATACAATCTTTAAATTGTATTACAGCATGTCTAAGGCAAATGGATGATGAGAAAATTCCCTGTATTATTTTGTGCCAGATTTCCTCTGAAATTGGTTCATCTAAAGCTGTCTCCCGTTTATTTCTGAGTAAATCTAAGGATGTTGAATCATACATATTGAGTAGGTCATATATCCTGCATATAGTTTGTTTTTGGACTAATTTATATTCAAATATTGAATCTAATAAAGAAAGTGGAGGGCATGATGGGAAATAATTAGAATTCAATGCCACAAAAGTACCTATAAAAATGTGATTTAGGAATGTCGTATGTTTGTACCAGCTGTTCAAAGGATGCAAAATTTCCGTCAATACTGTATAAAGTTCAGACAACGAGACCAAACGCTTTCTAGCCCAAACTTTAAAAGCATCATCCATCATAGATGGAACAAACATGTAATTTTTAGCAATTGGGGCAGCCTGTGGTAATTCTTTAAGGGAAAACGATATTCTGAATTGGTTCCAGATTTTAACTAAATGTATAACAACTGGATTAGTGGTCAAACTAGAGATTGGTTGAATAAGTGGCATTTTAGAACACAATAATGCTATTAGAGAGGTGGGCCTAACTGAGGCCCCCTCCAGAATTGTCCATAGAGAGGGATTAATGTCCTTATTTAACCAGAACATCAGTGCTCTTATATTGGCTGCACAGTAATAGTACATGACATTTGGAAGTGCCATCCCTCCTTTTGCACAAGGTCTCTGCAGTATACTTCTTTTAATTCTTGTTTTTTTTTGTTCCAAATAAAGGTTGAAATTTGATTTTCATTTGGAGAAGAAAGATTTTGTTAAGAATAACGGAAGGCACTGAAAAATATACAAAAACTTGGGTAATACACTAATTTTTATTGTATTAATTCTTCCACCCAATGAAAGATGGAGGTGGTCCCAACGCTCAAGATCTTGTTTGGAGCCAATTATCCACCTCTCTTATCAAATCTAAAACAAGTCTTTATGATCATACATAACCCAAATCCCAAGGTATTTAAATTTTTTAGGGCTAATTGTAAAAGGAATTGAGCTTAAAGATGAACGACAGGCCAACAGGCATTAGTTCACTTTTCTGGATTTTAACTTTATAGCCAGATATTTTGCCAAACTCTGTAAGTAGAGTCACTAACTTGGGTAAGTTTGTCAGGGGTTGTGAAAGTATAATAACATGTCATCTGCATAAAGTGATACCTTATGTTCCAATCCTGCCTGTTGAATTCCCTGGATATTCGCTCTTTGTCTCAAAGTTAAAGCAAGTGGTTCCATTGCGACCTCAAATAGAAGTGGAGACAGAGGGCATCCCTGCCTCATGCCGTGTTGAAGCTCAAAATAAGCAGATATGCTGTTATTAGAACACACAGCGGCTAATGGAGACGTGTATAAACGTTTTTTCCAAGCTTGCGACCAAATCCAAATCTCTCCAGTGTATTAAAAAGATAACCGCATAAAACTGACAACAATAAAGGGGAAAGCTGCTCTGAAAGCTTTTTAAAGAAATCTGTTGGGAAACCATCTTGACTTGCCACTCTGCATAGATTCTAATCTCTTCCACCGTGAGACCTTGTTCCAATTCAGCAACCGTCACTGGATCCACAGAAGGGATATGCAGGGGTGATAACGTTCCGGCACGACGCCAGATTTCCGGGAAATCAGGTTTGCGGGTATTGATCTGTCATTTCTCCAGATCTGAGATGTGCAGGTGATAGAGAAGGAACAGCCAATCAGCAGTAGTGTGTGGATGTCTGTGATTGGCTGGTTTTGTAACACTGGACAAAGTTGAGCGAGCACGCACAGAAAATAAATGTTTTCTAATTTATTTATTTTCTAAAATAAATGTTGTATTTTCATACCGAATACCAGTGTTTTTTTTATTTTTTATTTTTTTTATTATATAAATTTTTCATATACCCCAATACCGGTGAGTGTGTGCATACAAAGCGTCGGGAACACAGAGCAGTGGAATGTCCCGCTGCGGGACATGCGTCTGCATGAGAGCGGTGGAAGTACGGCCTGTGTGTGTTGAGCGGTGAACAGCATGGACAAAGAAAATGTCACAGGCAAAGAGGAACGTCTTCCGAAAAGAGGAGTCTTGTCGGTTGTGTGGAAATACTTCGGCTTTAAAAAAATCTGACGATCAAACAAACATCATATGTAAATGTTGTCGGGCTAATGTTGTAGCCGCAGGAGGCAACACAAGCAATTTGCTTCACCACCTCCGCCACAAACATATCCTGGAATATGAAGAATGCATAAAACTAAGCATCTTCTTCCAAATCTGCAGGTAACAAAGTTGACACTGCAACACAAAATGCGACTCAGACGTCACTCAAAGACACGTTTACTAAGGGGACTGCCTACAACAAGAAAAGCATGATTTACAAATCTATCTGCAAATTGTGCCAAATTCTTCTGAAGCACTTAAATCAATTCACAGTTGTCTGTATGACATCAAACTCTGGCTGTCACAAAACTATCTCTGTGTGAATGAGCGTAAAACAGAGTGTATTATGTTTGGGTCCCCAAACGTTTCTGGTTTTATCACTGCTGGTCTCGATTTTCCAGTTCCTAATTTGAGCCATGCAGTCAAAAATTTGGGGGTGACTTTAGACAGCAGTTTAAACTTTCAGACTCACATTGACTCGGTTGTCAGGGCAGGATTTTTTCATCTTCGCCTCCTTGCAAAGGTCAAACCCTTTTTGAACCAGAGCGACCTGGAGAAAGCCATTCATGCTTTTATTAGTTCGCGGCTAGACTATTGCAACGCACTTTATGTGGGAATCACTCAAGCTTGGTTACATCGTCTGCAACTTGTGCAGAATGCTGCGGCTCGTATGCTGACCAATAACCGAAAAAATTATCACATCACACCAATTTTGTATTCCCTTCACTGGCTTCCGGTACAATTCCGGATTCAGTTTAAACTTTTGATGTTTGTTTTTAATGCGATTAATGGTCTGGCACCGTCCTATTTGTGTGAGACAATAAGCTCCTATCACCAAGGTAGAGCCTTACGTTCTGCAAACCAAAACCTGCTAGTGGTCCCTCGGTCAAGATACAAGCAATGGGGTGATCGCTCCTTTGCAGTCGCTGGCCCTAAACTCTGGAACACCATTCCACCAGAGTTACGCAAAATTAGGGACCTTCCTTTGTTTAAAGCACAACTAAAGACCCACTTATTTAGAATGGCTTTTAATATTTTATAATTTTATGCTTTTTATAATTTATTTTTATTTATTTATTTATTTTTTTATTATTATTATTGTTATACTATAACTTCCATTTATAATGTTCATTTATTTATTTATAACTATAAAAATTTGATTGTTATTTTTTAGTGCTGTGAAGCACTTTGGTTCAACTTTGGTTGCTGTAAAGTGCTATATAAATAAATGTTGATTGATTGATTGATAGATGAAGTGTGTATCAACAACATATCAATCAATCACTAAATCTATCATAAAGAGAGGCGACATATACTTGCTGATTAAACACTGCATTTTCTAAAAGTGAATGCGAGAAGTGAAAGCGCGCGATGTGAGCAGCTTTAATTATTAATAATTATTATTGGACATAAACAGCAAAAAGCACCATAAGTATTGTTTTTTTTATTATTCATTTCATGTTCTTTTGCTGTTTGGGCTCAGCGTTGAATGATTATTTGAAACTGAAGCGCTTCGTGATTCATGCCACGAGTCATTTTATCATACAAAGATTATTATGTACTCGGGCCACTGAGCTTCTGATTCCAAAATTGACATTTTTACCGTTTTTTAATAACTGGAATGGAAGAGATAGAAAGTTTCCTTATCATAACATGCCCTGTATTGTTTTTAATCGCTCAATACTTGATTTTTAATGTTATTTTACAAATGGAAAATATGAATGGAATAATTTTTTTGTTTTATTTATTTATTTATTTTTTAATGAAATCTAAAAATGAATACATTGGGCCAGGTTACCTGGGCACGCTTATGCATATGCTTTGGGAATGTCCAGATGTGCAAGATTTCTTGGATAAGGTGCTTGAGGTTCTATACAAGATTACTGGAATTTGCTTTCCCAAAGATCCTGTTCTGTTACTACTGAATGACAACTCTGTTTCCTCTAAAGGAAAAGGACTGGAAATTTTGGTTAGCTGCCTCGACTGCTGCAAAACAACTTTTAGTTCAATGATGGAAACCTCCACACAACCTTTCTATTAAACATTGGTTACATTCTCTACTTGAGATATTATATTTTGAACTGTCTTCAACACGGACAAATCACGCTAAACCCACCATTTTATCTATGTAGAAGAACTGTATCTGTTCAGTCAAAGAGATATTTAAACTATTCCTTTTTTTTCCCCCTTAAATTCCTGAAATTAAATTCCTGATGGGTGGGGAGAGGGTTGGAGGGAGGCAAAATTTTTTAAATACTTTTTCTTGTTTGATGCAACTTATATGATATTATGAAAACAAATTAAAAAAATTAACAAGAGGCCTGAAGCAAGATCCAAGATCCTCCACTTTGCTGAAACCATGCAAAGTGGGGAGGGTTGCATTTTAGTTTCTCCGAGTGTATATAGTTGATGGTGGACCATGTCAGATCCTGCGTGATATGAACTCCTACTCTCTTCACTGGGCTCTTGTTCATCATGGGGGTCTGGTATTTCCTCTCCTGCATTGTACTAAAGTCCACTATCAGCTTCTTTGTCTTGCTGTTAAGGAGAAGATTGTTTCTCCACCAGTTCTCCAAATTTCTAATCTCTTCCAGGGCGGCAGTCTCATTGTTGTCACAGAACAGTTTGATCACAACTGTGTCGTCAGCAGACTTAATGGTGCTGTAGTTGGTAGTGGCCATGTAGTCATACATGTGCAATGAGTACAGCAGGGGGTCAGAACACAACCCTGGGGGCTCCAGTGCTTAGGATGCGGGAGGCTGAGACATATTACAGCCTGTGGTCTGTCATGGGCTGAGTCCCAGCTGCTTCAACTTGGTGGTGATTGTGGAGAGAATTAGTGTTAAATGCTGAAATGTATTCAGGAAAAAGCATTTTAATATAATTCCCCTTTGTAATGTCCAGGTGAGTGCGTGATGTATGAAGGAGGTGAGAAATGACCATCAGTTGAGTGGTTTTGGCGGTAAGCAAACTGTTGTGGATCCAATGTGTTAGGTAGTGAAGAAATGAAGTCACTGACCAGCCACTCAAAGCACTTTATCACTAATGAGGTCAGGGCTATAGGGCTGTAGTCATCGAGGGAAGTAGGATGAGGTGCAACAATTAGGCATTCTTTAAAGTATGTGGGAATTATTGACTGGGTTAAGGAGAGGTTGAAACAGGTGCTTTCCTGGCGTTCACTCTATTGAAGGCTCTTCTTACCTCTTGCTCGGAGAAGATGAATGCGTATCCGGTGTTGGCATTCTCTTCCTGTCTGCAGCCATTAGCGTTAGCTTTTGCATTAGCATTCTCGAAGCAAGCATAGGTGTTCAGCTCGTCTGCCAGAGACACGTCTGCATTTGTCATACTGGATGTTGGTGCTTTATAGTCAGTTATTATTATTAGTCCCTGACACTGGCACTGTGGTTGTGACTCTAGTTTCCTCCTGTAGCGCTGCATCTCCTTTACCGATTTCCACACGTTGCATGACGTGACCCTGTACGAACCCATGTCCCGCGTTATAGGCAGTGGCACGAGATCACAGAGCATCGCGTATGGTCTTATCCACCCACGGCTTCTGATTGGGAAACATTCTGAGGCACGATATCATCCCTAGTTTCCAGATGAATCCCACAACCACTTCTGTAGATGACATCCGTGTTGCTGTCATCAGAGCTGTGGCGTAACACGTCGAAGTTTGCGTCATCGAGTGCGTCCTGTAGAGCGGCCACCGATTGGTCAGTACAGCGCACGACCTCCCTCTGATCCGGAGCTTCCTGTTTGAGCCTTTGTTTATATTTTGGCATGAGGAAGATAACGTGGAAGAATTTCCCAAGCGGGGCTGAGATTGTGCCTTGTAGCTGTCTTTGTTGTGTAACAACAGTCCAGTGTTTCTTCACCCCACAATAAGCGCAGCATCCTGGTGTTGTGCCTGGCACTGTGTGAGTGCCTCTTGCAGCTGGCGGTGTCCATGTCCACTTGTGGTCGAATATAAATTGTGCTGATTATGACTGATGTAAACTCCAGACAAAAGTAAAAAGGACGACATTCGATAATCAATATTTCCAGGTTGGGTGTGCAGGAGAGTATGAGAGGAACAACGCTCACGCTGTTGCATCAGCTGCTGTTCACCAGTAAACACACGCCGCCCTTCCCCGATTCCCATGTTCTGTCTCTCCGGCGACCTGAGAAGAATTTTGCCGGCTGTATGCATTGGTCTCAGTAAGGCAGAGGAAATTGCATTCCTGAATGTCTCTCTGGAAATTTACCCTGACCCTGAGATCAAGCTTGACTGGACATTGGCAAACAGAATGCTAGGCAGAGGTGTGCGGTGTGCACAGGCTATCAGCCTGTTCCTTACACCTGGTTGGGTCAAATGTGAAAGGTGGTGGATGTGTGAAAACTTGGGTTATAGTCTGAAAGCTGTAACGTTTTTTTTAAGTTCTAGTGTGAAAGCACACTGCTTTATTTATGTCTAGAATTGTTTTAATTTTGGGCAGAGATCCAGTATTGATAGGCGAGGGTCATCTTTGCAAAGTCTTTCCCAGCAAATTCCAAGACTTTCATTGGTGTTAAGGTTCTTGACTCTTTGGTGTTTAATTCATGTGTAAAAATGATTCCTCAGGATCCCAGAACCACTGTTTTTTACAATTTAAGCCTGATGAATCTTACTATTGTTGTTCTGGAATATGTCTATGCCATCAGGGAAGAAAAAAAAATCCATAGACATGATAACCTGGTCATTCAGTACATTCATGTTATCAACTGACTTCATTTTATGGCCGCGTAACATTGCTAGTCTAGACTGAAGCAACCCGAGATCATAGCATACCGAGATCCAGAGGCTTGTACAGCGCACATTATGTATGATGGGTGCATCACTTCATAATCTTTCCTTCTAACCCTGACACGCCCATCCCTCTGGAATAGGGTAACTCTAGACTCATCAGACCACAATACCCCTTTCCTTTGCTCCTTAGCAAAATTAAGACTTTTTAGCTGAGTAAGTTCATTTAACAAGTTTTCTTTAGTCCGAATCCTTGTTCTCCCCACCTGATTGAAGAACCTCATACCTACGACAGCATTACGATTGTGCTGATAACGAGCACAACAGCACTCCCTTTCCTGTTATATTACTTAAGTAACCAAGCTTGTGTAAGCAAATTTTGATCAACATATATTTATGCAAGTAAAAATATAAAAAGAACTATAAGTGTACCATTATAGTATAAAAAAGAGGACAAGAGTTGGGGGGGGGGGACTGGAAAGTCCCTAGAATCTGGGGAGCATGACAGGTCGTAAAACATAGACCAGATAAGGCGCCAGGTGCCGGATTAACCGAAACTGAGCACACACACTTAAGGTACCGGACGTAGCGAAGAAACTGAGCACACACACACTTACAGTGGTTACAAAATTGGAATGGCGATCTCGCCGCGTATACCGCCGTTTAAAGGCAACAGCGGCCAAAATAAATCAGTTGCATTTCAAAGTCATTCGTAAAATGGCCGCCAGGTGGCGCAAAGTGACATTTTCATTCATCGCAGTAAATACAACAGTGATGGTAATTTCCACAACAAACATGAAAAATCTGAACCAGAGCTATTAATGTGTACTGTACAATAATGAGTAAAAAAAAATTATAGTAGATTTATTAACTGAAATAAATGACCATATTTTTCAAGAGAATTTTCAAGCCCCACTCATCAAACAAAATTATAACGAAATCGGCCAAGTTTACTATTTATTTAAATATAAATTTATAAACCAATGAGATCAAATAACACCAAGTTATTATTATAACAAGCTTACTTCGTCACTTATCCAGAGCTTGCTTTATTAACCTTGCCTTATTTAACGTTACTTGGGTGCATCGTCTTTAAGTGCTTGCTTGGTGTAGCGGTTAGAGCACACAGTCAGTGATACATAAAGCGCCGGTTCGAATCCCGAGGGATGATGTTTTAAATTTTTTTATTTTAATTACAGCAAAATTAAAATAAAAAAAATTGTTGTATTTTGATTTTGCTTCAGCATACTATAGAAAAAACAGCAAACTCGCACACAACCAGTTTGTATTCTTTAAATTTAGGGGAGTGACGGCTCGGTCTGCTGCTGCTGCGTGTGTGTGTGTGTGTGTGTGTGTGTCATTATACTGATGAAAAGTGGTGGCCATCTGCAGTACCGGGAGTTTTGATTTACGACAGCTGTTTACGGCAGTGTAGTCCAGTGCGGGAGATGCATTGTGGGTAATGAAGTCCGGTGTTACATCTGTTACATTTTTGATAACAATAGTTTTTTTACAAACATTTCTAAACCAATAAGATCAAATGACACCAAGTTTAAAACAGATAAAATACACGTGCAAATAGTATAATTGTATAACAGGCTTACTTCGTTACTTATTTAACGCTTGCTTTCAAAGAAGGCGAGTGGCTTATTAACGTCACGGAGGTGTGTTGTCTCTTAGTGCTTGGTTGGTGTAGCGGTTAGAGCGCTCGGTCAGGGATTTACAAAGCGTCGGTTCGAATCCTGGATGATGCTGTTTTAAAAAATTGTTCTATTTTAATTTTACTCAGCAAACAAACAGCAAACAAAAAAATTTATTATTCAGAGCACGATATACAACCGTAATGAGTCCCTTAACCGGCTTATACAGCTGGCATGTGACCAACGTATTTAACCGTGATGAGTCCATAAAATCAGTAGCAGCTAATAATTACTAATTACTTTAGTTAATGCTGCTACTGATTTTATTCCAGCTTACCTGTTCAGGTTGATTGCGATTCTTTTTAAAATTTTGTCTCAGTTTTATATGTTGTTCGTCTTGATGTTTGTCTTCTTTTCACTTGGCAACACTCAAATGCAAATTATTCACCGTGAATCAGCTGTTCTCACCTATCCATTCAGAGAAACTGAATGAGCTGAAATGAGCCTTTGTTTCATGACCGCGACACCCCTCTCTCTCACGCACATACATTACAGAGTAGACCAAATCATTACAGTACATACTTTATCCAACGAACATGAAAAATATCCACATAATGATGAGTTAAGAAGCATTGCTTAATTTTCGTTTAGACAGACTGTTTGTATCTGATTATTGGTATTATTAAAGAACAGCAGCACAAACAACAACACAAGGGCTTGTACAGCAAAGAGTTAAATTTGTAACAGTAAAAGGCATCCGAATTTAAATAAATAAATTACTAGAAACAAATTGAGCACACTATCAGAATAAAAAATAGAACAAATCAAATGTTTTTTACACATACACAAGGAGGATAATGATACCGAGTTTATATTAAAATATCAAATATTGTAATATTGTTTTTGTGTTATTATAAATAATGAAATGCAGTAGGCTGTTATGGTCATCATCAAAAGAAAATATATTAAGTAACAGATAATATTAGGTTTATATTTCAAATTAGATAAAATGCTGATTTTTCCAGCAGTAAAATTATTGTATCTCTACAGTTTACAAAACCTCCGCTGCGTGTATTCATTCACAGTCTCCAGAACACGCACAGAGAAATAGGAGACTGTGGTTTAGGAGTGGATTGGAGAGAAGAGAGCTGTTCAGTTACTATAAAAAAAAAAATCTAAAAAAATATATAAAAACATAATATGATCTTTTTGAGTTATGAGGTTTTTTTATTATACATAAGACAACCTTTCAGTTTTGTAAATATTCTAGTTATAGTGTGTTAAGTTTTTCTTTAGGTTAAACGGTTTTGAGAATTAGACCATCCAGCTAAGATCAATATTATGTCGTTGATTGATAAAATCTGAATTAAGGATATTTTATTTTGTTTTATTTATTTAATTTGTATTTTTCATCTTCCCCCCTGAGGGATTGCCACCTTATTGTGGTCAGGGGATTTGCGTGCCTCAGTGCTTGGATGTTTACCGAGGGCTCAAGGGAGGTGTGTCTGTGTGTGTGTCTGTGTGTGTGCGCGCGTGCGCTGTAGCCTGTGCTTTTTTCAGCGGATTTTTCCGCTACCGCAGATCAGTTTATCAACTTGTAATATATAAATTTTAGGAATATATTAACATGTGGAGACATCATTATATGTTGAATGGAACTTGTAAGCCTTTGAATGGTGTTAAAAATACTTGCAAAACAAGTATTGCAGCCATACATTGGAGGGAACTTCTGAGGTGGTCAGTGATTGATGGCACGGTCGGTCGGAGGGGGTTGTGATCACACCTATAGATCTTTTGTTCTAGGCTATCGGTCAAATATCTCTCCACTTGGAAGCAAAAACATGCAAGGGATTTCAGCATCTCGACGCACATACTAAGCTGTTTATAAAGTAGACACTGTTTGTTTTTTCATTTTGTAATCTTTCCCGTGTTTACCGTGTACTGTACAATGTATATTCATTTTTTAATGAATTACTGTAAATAAACTACACATTCCGTTGATTTACCAGAAATGACTTTTCTGTTTTTTGTGTGTGCTAAACTAAACTTCAGGGTCAAAGTAATAGCGATTTTATTTGAAAAGTATTATATATTTACAATGCTGATAAGTTCAAGCTTAGATTCATATATAAACTGCTTCAAAGTCTTTCCACCCTGTGACCGCTGAAATCCGACAGACGCAGGGCTCAAGGGAGGTGTGTGTGTGTGTGTGTGTGTGTGTGTGTGTGTGTGTGTGTGCGCGCGCGTGTGTATGTGTGTGTGTGTGTGTGTGCGCTGCACCCTGTCATTTTCAGCGGATTTTTCCGCTACCGCAGATCAGTTTATCAACTTGTAATATATACATTTTAGGAATATATTAACATGTGCAGACATTTAAGGGTGCGCTGCCCTCTCTTGCCCCTGCGTAGAGCCCACACACACACACACACACACACACACACATCTATCTATCTATCTATCTATCTATTATATAAATACACATTTGGAATCTGCATCTACATTTTCTGTTACAAGTATAGAATTAGGTTCAGCTGAGACTCATGATCAATGGTGTTAGGGTACTTATGTAGTGATAATTAGTTTCAGCCAAATCATTAAAACTAACAATGGACTATGACACTCTTGTTTTACACACATTGTTTTAGCGATAGTTTCACGGAAGCGAGTTCAGAACTAATCTAACCAAACCAAGAAAAAAACAAACATCCGAAGCTTCAAATAGAATGAACGAACTAATGAAATTGATATATATGTAATTGATATACTGTATATACAGACGTGTGTGTGTCATTTTAATTCAAATGAACATTTTAATGCTTTCTGATACACTTATCAACTTATCGACATACACTTATCAATACAAACTCTCCGTGCACGCACACACACAATCTCTAAAAAATTAATATTAATAACATACATATACAAATAAACAAAAATATAAACGTCTATATTGAAGTTTACGGTGAACGCAGAGTCGGCTAAGCACACGTGATGACGCGCGCGCCCTCACCTCTGTTACGGCTGCCTACAGTATTTGGCCAAAAGAATTATAATAATTGAACGATATGCCTGGTCCTGGAAAGAGACATCAACAGTCCGGCGCTGAGAAACGAAAGAACCGAAAGAAAAAAAAGCCTAAGATGAAGCCCGTGCATCAATTCCAGAAATAAAACTTTACTTTATTCTGTCGACGTTAATAATGTAATAACGTAACATTAACGTAAAATAACGCAAATTTCATTTAACAGCAGGGGGGGACAATAAATATATATTTTTATAAATTTATTGCATTGTTTATGTTGTTTATAGTCAAGCCATCAACATACAATAAAATGTAAACATGAGATCTAAACTAAAAACTGTGCTCCCTGTGCTGGTGCTGGCAATATCATCTCTTTGTTCTGCTGTCTCCGGCTCCCTCCCTGGTTCTGAATCTGCCTCTACCTCTACTCTCACTGTCTCAGAACAGACTGACTCCTGAAGCAGAAAAAAATGCAGGAAATTATGTTTTCTAACATGCGTTAGATAGTTTTTTTTTATCACTCTATACACAATACTTTGCTATTTTTATAGATGTTGAGCATCGTGAGCAAGCCCGAGATCATATTAACGTTAATTATCACCGCCGGCATGAATAGCACACGAGTAACGTGAGTTGGACGCACACCAATCGATTCGACTATGGTTAATCGCTCACTCCGTAGGCTCCCTGAATAGGCGGGAAAGGGATGGAACCGCGCATTCGTCCCGGCAGGAAAAAAAAAAAACTAAACAGATCTAACAGATGAGGACTCAGATTAATGTGCAAAAAATATATAATAAAACTATATAAGTCTACATAGCCTTTATAAGACTCTACCTTAAGCGCACTTAAAACATTTTAGTTAGTTTTAAAATAAAACAATTTTAAAACATCACTCGGGATTCGAACCGATGCTTTGTAGATCACTGGCCGAGTGTTCTAACCGCTACACCAAGCGGCCACTTAGAGACAATGCACACCAGAGACGTTAATAAGCCACTCGACTTCTTTGAAAGCAAGTGTACTTCTTTGATAAGTGACGAAGTAAGCCTGTTATAATAATAACTTGGTGTTATTTGATCTTATTGGTTTAGAAATTTATATTTAAATAAAACCCTACACACTTCTTTTCTAATTACACGTGATAAAATCTAAAGGCTCACTGTGTTAATATTTATTGTGCTTAAATTTGATCTTAATAAGATTTGATTTAATTTGAATTCTACATTTGTACTGTAATTATAGTACTGTGATTATGAATTCGGTCAACTACAGTGTTTCACTTGATGTTATCGGCTATTACGTGTATTATTGAGGCAGAGAATGAACTAAGGCATGAGGCGTCAGTCTGTAGTTATATAGCGCCACTCAGTGGTAAAAGCCAGCAAATGCACAGCAAATGCACATCCCGTAATGCGGCGGCGACGTTACATACGACGCTCCGATTTTGTAACCACTGCAGTGAAGAGTTGAGGGGAAGATCGGAAGTACATAAAAGGATAACTAGATGAGGTAATGAAAATATGGAAGGACCAGGAACCGGACGTAGCCGGAACCAACAGATGACCAGATAAGATAAGGGAGACATAAGACCAGAAATCAAAAATAATTGGATAAACCTGAAAAGGAGGTACGAGAAAAACAAAGCAATAAATCAGCTATCGAAACCGTACATGACAGGATCGCGAGAAAAACAAAGTGATAATTTAAGTTGACCGAAACCTACATGACAAGGGGAATTTCCAGGCAGGACAGTGTACATGTGTGAGCGCAGACTGGTACGAGCTGATAACAAGAGACACAGAAAAAACACGCAGAAAACAGGCTTATGAATAACATAGTTTAATAAGAGTAGACACAGAATAAAATACGTATCTACATGGTAATAATATAAAATACTTACAAACTGTATAAAGGCCCAATAAAAAAAAAACATACAAGATAGGGGGCCATGGGTAAGCATCTAGAGAAAAGTAAATTACATATCAAGCCTTCTCTGGCCTAGGACGACTCCTAGTGGAAGGTCAGTAAGGGGAATGAACACAGAGACCCCACGGTTTAACATAGACACAGAGGCCTGAGGAAAATCTGTTTGAACACCAATGGAATTAGTTCCATCGGTCTGTGTACTAACAGACACGTTTGAATCAGTCTGAGTACTCACACTTACTTTAAATCTAGGCCGTCTGTTGGATGTGGCCCTCACTGGCTGAAAAGAACAGTGAGGGCTCTCAAAATCCAAGTGTCGTCTCTTAGAAGGAGCAGGCTTAGACTCATCCTTTCTGAAATAAGTAAGCCCTTTATTTCGTAGATACTGCATCAACTCGGAATCAGATCGGACAGGACTCACGGAGGTCGGATCCAAAACAGGCTCAGTCGGGTTGTAGTCCTCAGAAGGAACACGATCTGAACTGTCCTGGATGTCCGAATCATCCACAGGGATGAAGTCATCAATGGAGAAGTCGCAGTTGGCTATAAAATAGAATAAAGTGTTTAAAAACATTGAAATGGGTAAAACATTTAATGTAAATAAATATAACTAAAAGGAGATGCTTACCCATGGCTGGTCTTTTGAGAAATGAGGAATAAACCAAAAACAAACAAGGAAAAGTCTTGAAAACAAACGCCACCCCTATATTTTTTTTATAAAAAAGGTACGAAAAGTGTAAAGATAATGGAAAATAATTATTAATGAAAATTAAGTTTAATGGGAAAGATTAATAAGCATAGGAGGAGTCAGATACGCGCAGGAAAGGGTTAAATGACAAAAATATAATTATAATGGAAAATTAATTGATAGAAACTGGGATAAAACAATTGATAGAACTGGATTATAATGGAATAAAAAATTTGATGTGGTCAGCAAAAAAAAAAAGTGTATAGAGGAGGGGTCGGGAAATTCCCCGGGACTCCCCCTCCTCGGGAGATTCCCCGGGACCGCCCCCCCCTCCTCCTCATTGAAGTGTATAAAAGGTGTGTGTCTTTTACTGTGAATTCAGTCTGGCTTTGGCACTGCTTGTGATTTGATCTAGAGCATTGCTAGGCCTGGCTCACTTGGGTTCTTATTGCTGCAATAATAAACCTGACTTACTTCATCCAGCTCTGAGTGGTTTCTGAAATCTTCTTTGATTATACCTTAAATTGTCTTTGTAAGTAATTTGTTAACTGTTTGATATTTTAAATTCAGGCAACTTCAACAAGGTGGAAGAATTTTCTCCCACACTTGTTAAGGAGACGTTTCATAGAAAACCAGTGTGCTATGTCTTTTGTTTTTGTTTTTTGTTGTAAGAATACAATTATTTATGTTAGCATTTTTTCTTGTTTTTTTTTTTTTTAATTGTTTAAAATTTTTACCAAAAAAAAAAAAAAATCTAATTCATGTATTCTCTTTCAGCTTGCTTCAACATATGATGTTGCAATTTGCGTTAGAAAATAATGCAAACTGGATTATTTTTCCCAAACAATGGAAAAGCTTGGTGGCTCTGGAGTTTGCACATCTAATCATCTGATCGGGAAAGCTAATGACATACCAGTACCTCTGGACACCATTCCAAAGACCTATGAAGGACCAACAGCATTTGGACATGACTGGACACATTTAACACAAAGGGTTCAAATCAGCAACAGACAGACTTTGGCAAACCATCAAAGTAATGATGAAACTTGCTTAAGACAATCTGTGGTGTCAGCTAATGGACAGACTGAACAGAGTAGAAATTCTGGCTGTACAACATCTCTCCAGCGACAAAACTATCCTCAACATGATTTGAAACATTTCTCTTCAAATGATAAACTGACAGTAACTTCTGGAGGAAATAAACTTCAGAAAGGTCCAGTTCCATTAAGTTCTTCTTCCTTCGAACACCAAAATGCGTCTTCTGCCTCAATGACCACAAATATGACACCGCAGTCTATGCAACGTATTATTGTTGTGAATAGTAATAATCCCAATGGAAACTGGAAGAACAGTCTATCCATTCAGCAGCAGCATTTGATGACTGTGAATAGTTTACCTAAGAATGCTATCGGTCAGGGATTGTTCACTGATGTTCAGCATTTTGGTGTTATTTTGGCACCACCTCAAACAATCCAAATTTGTCAAGAGAATTCTTGTATATCTAAAGATGTACATCAGCAGAAGCTCATGCCTCAGAAAGCTATTGCTGTTGTTACACCATTGTCTCAAGATGTTGTGGCAGGTGATACATTTTCAAATAATGTGAACAAAGTGAAGGAGGGAGTCCTTGAAACAAGATTTGTACCAAATAAAAATGGACATCAACCTGACATTTCACATATGGTACAGTCAAGAAAAATTGAAAGTTGTGTAAAAACCTGGAATGATGATACACCTCAAACAAAGGAAGCACCAGTACTAGCCACTCCTGTAATGGGACCTGCTGAAAATACCACATTTCCTGGTCAGAGTCAAAGATTATTATTGGCTTCTGTTAACAGTGTAAGTACAGAGTCAAAGTTGACAGCACAGCCATATCCCACTGTTGATAACTGTACAGTTACATGGAGACATAATGAAACTACAATGGATGTTAGATTGGATAAATTGTCTGCCATACCTGTAAATGAATGGACTCTTCAGAGATTGCGCAGTTTGGTGAGTGACATGGAGCAGATACAAAAAGAATACCAGAAAAACATACCTTGCAATGACCTCTCCAGAGAGATAATAAAGTTGTATTGGAATGGACATTATCACAACTTTTACAGTGCAACAAAGTCAGGCATTTATATTAACATCATGAAAGAAGTCGAACATCACTGTGGAAGAAAGAATTCTGTAATATTCCAGGCAGTTTCAAAAGAGACACTAAATGAAGTTGCATCAAGATTTCACATATTAGAACATGGCATTGTACCACCCAAGACGGTTTACACATCATCCTGGTTGAATCTCAGTGAGGAGCTCTACAAGCTTGACAAGGAACATGACCGTCTGTCATCCTTCGTGACTTTGCAGCCTGAACCAAAAGTTGCTGACCAGGAAGTGCCAGTGAAAGAAATGAAAAACATTTATGAGCCTTCAAATGAGATGGTAAATGTGTCTGATGAGGCACAACGTGGAGGAGAAAAACAGAGCAAACCCATACCACCTGAGCTTCAAAAGAGTTTCAGTGTTAAAGCTGACATAATTGCACAAAAAGAGCAAGTGGCCATGGCTGTTGAAAATAAATGTTCTGTCAGAGAGATGAAAGGACAAGTTAGTATGGCTGTGAACAGTGTGCTAATCAAAGAAGTGCAATCAGAGAAGCAAAATAAAACAGTATATGACAATGAGCCTCCTATGAGCATGTCTTTAACTACACAATCATCAGATGTGAGTGAGATGTCTATGACACCAGGGAATTTGCTTCCTACCACAGACTTTACTCCTGTGATGGACCAAGATGGATCTGCAGACTGCATTTCTGAAGAGATGAGCATCCTTCCACCAGAGAAAGATAGAAGTTTAGTTCATCGGGAGCAAGATGAAGTTAATAACATGCTGAAAGCAGATGCACAGATTTTGAAAAGCAGCAAGAGTCCATCCACTGTGGAATTAATTTACCAGGATAAAAAGATTATGGGTACTGAAATTAAATCTGATGAAAGGCAAAATAGAATTCTAATCAATAGTCAGGTGGAGAACTACTGTTGTCTTGCTAAATGGTTTCAAATTTTGGGCTATAGAAATGGTGGACGTTGCAACTGTGAGAAAAAAGCAGAACTTGGTCATCATGCTGATACTTCAGGGAAAGGTGTAAAGAAGGTAAAAGTTAACAAGCACAGGCATTCTTTTAAAACAACTTGTAACCTCGATACTGAGACATCTGAGTTGAAAGATAAAAGACGAGCAAAAAAAAGACTCGGATACAGAAGCATGACTGGAAAACAATATGTTACCACACCCATTGATGGTAATGATGATAATGATTCCAGCATGGATGAGATTAAGATTGAGGATGTCATCACAAACTCTGAAGATGTACTTAAATTGATGAACACAGTGTCTGAGCAATTGATGGAAACACCTAGCGCGAGTTCTTCACACGAGTCCACATCAATCAGAAAACATTGCAGACACGAAGGGATCACAACGGCAGAATTCAAGAGAGGAGATACACGAATAAACCTTGCATTATTTGGCACATCACATCTAAGACATAAAAATATATCTGTGTTCACATCATCGGATACAGTGCATCTTCCCCCAGAAACAATTAATGTAAGAATAGATTCTGGAGGGAATGAGTACAACGGTACCAAAAGCCAGACATCTAAACAGCAAGTTTGGAATTCCTGGAAGAAGACCCATGTGCCATTAAAAATGTCTGCTAAAAGAAAATCAAAGAATCAGAAACACACAAAAGCCCCAGAATTAAAAAAATATGCTGCTGATACCTCTGCTATAAAAACAGCAGTGTTTAATCAGAGCACTACTTTTCCATGTAAAGAAGATGCACAAAAACATCTGTCTGAAGCATCAGCTAACAAACAGAGAAATACATCTATCTGTCAGTCCAAGAAAAAATCCAGGAGGAAAGAACTTTGTACCAGAAACGATAGAATTAGGAAGCTGAAACGAAAAAAAATGTTGCCATCATTTAACTTGAGCAAGAGATGGAACTATGTAAATAATGCAAGTAAACTGATGAAGTCCTCTTTTCATCCGGCTCAGGCTATTAATACAAGTAAACCTAAATTAAACCCGGGTTCAGCTTTAAATTTCAATGTTCTGCCAGAGTCTTTCAACATATCAGATGATTCTTCATATCAAATGGGACTTCAAGTCAATCGATCTGCAAGTACAGATAGCAGTAAGTTTTGCATATTGCATATTTAGCACAGTTTATACTTTCTAAGAGGCTTAGGGCTTATGGCTATTAATATTTTACGTACTGTATGACATTTTTCTACTTTATTACTAGCTACAAAAGTCCAACCTGTGGTGCAGGTGAAAAGGCCATGGAATATGTCAGGTTATTATTATTGTAGTTATTATTATTATTATTATTATAGAAAAAGCACATGTATAATCTGTCTGTCATATTTTAACCTGTTAGGTACTTGGTATGATGGCCCAAGGAAGAAAAAGTGCCTCAAACCTGCCTCTACCATACCAAACACATCAGGCACCAGTACATTTCAAGAATTCAAGAAGAAATATGAAGAAAAGAAGCAGGGAATTCCTCCCTAAACTTTTTCAAGAATTTTTTTAAATAGTACTGCAATCGATTAATAATTGTCATCTCAGTGAAACACGGAGTGCCATCGTTTAAAATGGAGACTATTATACTTGCTGACTATAATGTTGCTTTAAATGATCAACCATTGTTGCATTAATGCTTGTTTAAACTGCTGTTTTTGTTTATCCTTTTAGGATGTATGTGAAATGTTATTTTTTTTATCTTATTTAAAATAAATATCAGTGATTTCTGGATTTGTTTGTATAACACTGACTGTGCAATGTTTTAATGATCAATGAAATGAGTGCTGAAGAAATTGCATTCCATTTCCACTAATCATCATTCGACCCAAAGGTTTCTTGTGGTACCTTCTGTAGATTTAAATCTTTGCAGTCCCAGTTCTATCGCAATTTCAGAGCATTAGGTCAAAGGACTGCTGTTAGCCTTGTGAGATTGGATTGTCTGAGGTAGGGTACCAAAAGTATAAGCAGTATTGAAGGTCCTGAAGAATACAGTCCATTATTAAAAGCTTAGGACTCTTGTTAACTTTGATCCCTCAGACCTTTTTTTTTTTTTTTTTTTTTTTCCTTTAGCCAGAGATTTTTATTTGATCTAGATTATATTTTCAGGTCTTTCCTGACTGATCTTGTGCTAAGGATGTCTTCAAGTCATCCATAAATTCACTATCATTTTAAAATAAATATCAGACAATTAGAAACAGTAGACCATAAAAGGAACCTAACAAGGTGTTTTGTAAATGCAACATGTATTTGTCAATTTGCAATATTATCAATCAATAAAGGTAAAGGTCAAGTAATTCCATTAAGTCATATGAGCACTGGGGCCCCACAAGGCTGTGTGCTCAGTCCCCTGCTGTTCACACTGCTGACTCATGCCTGTGTAGCAACACACAACTCGAATCACATCATTAAGTTCGCTGATGACAACCGTGGTGGGTCTCATTAGCAAGAATGATGAGTCAGCATACAGAGAGGAAGTGCAGAGGCTAATGGACTGGTGTAAAGACAACAACCTGTCTCTGAATGTGGACAAGACAAAGGAGATGGTTGTTGACTTTAGGAGGACACGAGGCGACCATGAGCATCAACGGCTCCTCTGTGGGAATCGTCGAAAGCACCAAATTCCTGGGTGTCCACCTAGAGAAGGACCTCAGCTGGTCCCTCAACACCAGCTCCATACACAAGAAAGCCCAACAGCGTCTCTTCTTTCTGAGAAGACTGAGGAAGGCCCAGCTCCCACCACCGATCCTGACCACCTTCTATAGAGGAACTATCGAGAGCATCCTGAGCGACTGCATCACTGTCTAGTTTGGGAATTGTGCCATATCGGACCGCAAGACCCTACAGCGGATAGTGAGGACAGCAGAGATCATCGGGGTCTCTCTCCCCTCTATCGAAGACATCTACACCACACGCTGCATCTGAAAAGCCACCAGCATTGTGGTTGATCGGACACATCCCTCTCACACACACTTCACACTCCTGCCATCTGGAAAAGGTACCGAAGCATTCGGGCACACACATCCAGACTGTGCAACAGCTTTTTTCCACAAGCCATCAGTCTCCTCAACAAAAAGGGACTGGACTGATAAAACAAACACAAACATTATCACTCAGCTTAATTCAGCTACCTCAAAATATTGGGACTGGACTGACTAATCAACACAATCGCAGATACACTGACCTACACTACCAAACTATCATACACACCAACCTGCAAATGCTTCACTGTTTGTCTTTTGCACAATATTCATTACTGGACTACTTTTTGCACTAATTCTTCAATTATTGCTGCCGTGTTAAGGAATGTTTACAGTTTTCTCACTACCTCAACACCATACAGTATGATGTTGTGTCGTGTTCGTTGCACTGTCACTTTGTTGTTGCTCTTGTTTGCACATTTGCACGTGCAATTTATGTTGTCTGTAAAACCTGTAGTCTTACTTAGCTAGTTAGTTTTTGTTAATTTATGTGGTAACTTATGTTGGGTCTATCTGTCTTGTCTCTGCTAGCCAGCTAACTAGGCCTCTTAGCTAGCTAGTTTAGTGTTTAGTTTAGTGTTTCTGTTAATTTATGTTGCATGTAGCACCTTGGTCCTGGAGGAATGTTGTTTCGTTTCACTGTGTACTAACTGTATATGGTTGAAGTGACAATAAAGCCTACTTGAACTTGATATACCCTTTCAGGTTTAAAATCTAATCTAACCTTTAAATTTACACATTAATCTTAATTAAACTTTTAACCTTGGCACAGAGATATAACAGGGATTGATTTATGGTCATGCTATTTGGTACATTACAAATGAGGACAGGTTCTCTGTTGAGTCTGGTTCCTCTCAAAGTTTCCTGACCACTACAGACCAGGAACATCGATGGTGCATTGAGGAGTGAAGGCTGACTGATGTAGTCCGATCTAATGGAGGAAATGGCTCAAATTGAGGTTCCAGTAGAAAGGTGTCAGAACAAAAATCATTACTATACGGTATATAACTTTTGTAAACCTGCTTTGCAGACAATGTCCATTGTTGAAGGTTGTACAAATAAAATGTTATTATTTGTCTGATTTGCCATACACCTGTGACTAACAAGAATACAAGAATATACCCTTAGACATGTAAATAAATAAATCAGAGGTTCTCAGCTCTGGTCCTTGAGCACATCTGATTTAAATAATCATCTATTTAAGAGCCTTTACGTAATTGAAGTTGATAAATTGTAGTAGGTAAAATATAGGTTGCACAGTTTATAACTTCTCAAAGACCGCACTCTTCAGCCCATGCCTCACATTAGCATTAGCAACAATACAACGTAATAATACTATATTGCTACGCGTATTATTATTATTATTGCATTAATAGTAGGCAATACGTTTTGTGGACATCGTTGTCATGTCAACGTTGACCGCCGTTTGTTCAAGCGGGCAAAGTAAAGACCTCGGCCTGTTTCTTCCGACGCTGTACATCAGGTCCACTGTGCGGTGAGGATGTCACGCGCCAAACAAAAGGTCAGTGAGTCCATCTAGTGACCAAACGTTACTAGGGTCATAGTTCAGGCTAGTTAAAATCAGAATGTGCCGTGTCTCAAAATATACATATTTATTTATTTATTTATTATTTATGAAAACATAATTTCACGCCTTTATCAAGTGTTATATTACTTTTATATTGTGAGCCCTAGTCACGTGACAGCCTTCGTAAACATTAATGTAATATTGGCATATTAAATGCATTTTAACAAATTTATTTTGATCTGATGATCTTAATTAAATTATATATTAAATTAATATAATAATTACATTAATTATTATATTTTATCACTATGTGTTTATGCAGTCGCTTTGATACAGCGTGTATATATTTATATTGTTTTATTTTATTATAATATTTTTTATAATTTTTCGTAATCTTGTCATGTTTCATATATTAAGATGTTTACAATATTGTACAAATTACAATATTTGTTTAGTGTTAAAACCCGGAAAATAAATGTGCCATAAAATAAATATAATATGACAAATTTTCAATTTTTCGTGACTAGGGCTCATATTTCTATTATAATCATATTTTAAAAGTCAACATAATATATATTTATGTTATAATATAATTATTTGATAAATATTGTGTGTGTGTGGAGGGGGGCATTTTATCGCTTAACACTCTATTTATTTTTATATAAACACCTGTAAACCTTTTTATGTTCACAACAATTTGCTGGCAAACAGTGAGAGCCATTAGCTTTGTACCAACTTGAAATCAGATCCGCACTGTTGAATATTACACTTGAGAATCCCTCCACCACAGTATACTTAAAAAAAAAAGTTGACCTTTATTTTGACATGTATATAGAGAGGGTCGTTATGACCGGAAGTCTTGTGTGAGTGAAGCTGTCTGCCGATGTAATCACTGTTCCGGTGAAGCACTGCCTCCATCCTGCTGTTAACATCAAGGGACCGAATATAATGGACCTTTATTTTTTCTCTAGTCAAGATTTCATTCTTAAGCCTTCCTGAAATATCGTGAGGACTCAGCTGTCACCGTCGCCAAGCCGGATGGATTCCTTATTAGATCTGTAAGTACATTTATGAGTTTTGACTTGACATGATCGTGTCTTCTAGTAAAAGTGAACTGTCTGTGAACGTGTACACGATGTGTCGTACTGCAGGAGCGCAGTGTGTGTGGCTCAGGATGCAGATCGCCATATCGAGTTCATTAAAACTTTACCATTCAGCATTAAGGAGAAACTGCTGCGGATAATGACGGCTGAAGGCACTCTCACCGATTCCAACATAAGTCAGGTAAAAAAATAAAAAAAACGTTTTTCTCCTCATTGTTTACTTCATGTATGATAACCAATTGTATTCATATTTCTGTATGTGACTAATACGAGGGTGTTTTAAAAGGTTTTGTGATTAGTTTCGTAACACGCCAACAGATGGCAGCACAAGGCTGCACGCACAGACACACAGGGAGCATCGACCTTCATAAATCAGTGTGCCAAAAGTCATTGTCCTGTGTACATCTGGTACTGTTCAACCGGTCCTATTGTGTCCATTAACGTTGCTACATCTGCTATTTCATCATTTACAGTAAGTTCGGACAAAGAGCGAACGTGAAATTCAAATCTGACAGATGTTTGACATGATTTGGCAAGTTTACAGCGATCCTGCAATGAGTCGTTCGTGGTGTTTTAATTGGGATACACACTTAAAGAGCGGAAGAACTTCACAAGTAGATGATGAGAGATCTGGAAGACTTTCAACAAGCTCAACCCCTTGAAAATGTTGAAACCATTTGGCATAATGATCGTCGTAGAACAATACACAACATTGCTGCCACTGTCAGTATGGCATATGCATGTGCTGTGTTACTGCCAAGTTCATCCCCAGGAACACAACCTTGCCATGGATGACCCGTCCTTCATGTTGAAGTTTGCTATCGCTGACGAAACTTGGGTGTATGGGTACAACCCTGAGAGGAAGCAACATTTTTCACACAGGATTGTACCCATACACCCAAGCGATAGCGAACTTCAACATGAAGAATGGGTCATCCAGATTTGCCCAGTTTCACGTGGAATTTCACGTTCGCTCTTCATCCGAACTTACTGTACATGATGAAATAGTAGATGTAGAATAGAACGTTCATGGATTCGTCCCCAGGCCCAGACCATCAGTAAGCGAATTCTACTGCCAGGTTTTAAGTCGTCTGAGAGAGAACATATGGCGAGAAAAAAAAAACTGGGAAAAAAAACAAGCTAATCTCAAAACTTTGATACCCCTTTGTATCTACAGATACTGTAAGTAACAGGGGAAAAAACACTGGTGATACTATTCTACTGGATTTGGTCTAATTGTTCCAAAGACTGACCGCAAATCAATACAATTTAATACAGTTTCTGCAAAGGATAAAGGTGATCAGCAAGGATTTTGTATCGTGATAAAAGTGTTCTTCTCCAGGATGAAATACTCAGGGCATGTGTATTCAAAGAATTTTTTGAGTATGAAAATAAACAATTGAACACGAGAGATTTTGGATCTCTGTCATCATGAAAACACAAACTAGATGCATCCATTCTAGAAAAATACTTTACTTTTTCTCCAATGGCCTCAAAACATGTTGGTGATTTCCAACAGTAACATCATGGATCAACAATTAAAAACCTTCACACATTCTTTCACTATTATGGCATGATAATTGTCTGTGATTGCAGCTCCTGCATGCAGGAATTCGCTCCCTCGACCTGCAGAACTGCCAGATTTCAGACTCGGCACTCGGACAAATCCAGTGTCCTCAACTAAAGACTATAATATTAATAGGCTGCATGCACATCACATCAGAAGGTAGGTTATTGCCGGATTATGTAGTGGGGTCTTTTTTTTTTTTTAATACAAACGATAAAAGTACTACTAATAATGGTAATGATAATTAATAATAATAATCTGCTTTAGGTCTGAACATCTTGGCGTCACACTGTGTTAGCCTTAACATAGTTGACCTCACTGGGTGTGCGGCTGTTACTGACTCGGGTGTACGAGCACTGGCACGAAGCTGTAAGTGGCTTGAGGTTATCTCCCTTAGTGAATGCCCTGCAATCAGTGATGTTGCCCTGATCGAGCTAGGGGCTAACTGCAGGTGTCTGTACAGCATTGATTTTGGTGGGACCGAGGTAAGGCTTGATTTATTTGAGGGAAAAAAAAATAAATCACCTTAAACATTTTGATGAATGCAGTTCATAAAGGCAGTAATTTGTTTACAGCCTTTTTTAAACTGAATTTTACTAGACATATCAGAGTAACTATAATTTTATCACTTGACATATTCATGACAGGTCACTGATCAAGGTGTTATTGGTCTTGCAACTGGAGTATGCTGCCAGAGTTTAAAGGTAATGCATGTATTCAGTCATATTAATTGTACCACAATTGTACCACTGTTGACTTATCTAATTATTATTTTTCTAAATTTTTTACCTGTGTATGGAGGTATTTTTATTTTGTTACTACTGAACAGTCCTGAAAACTTAAAGTTGATGCTTTGGTCAAATGATTTCATTCGACTCCAACTTACTTCATGTTGTACTTGTACAAAAAGGAGTTACAGATGGTACGGTGCCGCAACTTAACAGACATGGCTGTCGCTGCTGTCCTATCAAACTGTGCCAACATCAGAATATTCCTTTTTCATGGATGTCCCCTTATTACAGGTATATTAAAGTATTATTGCTATACAAACAGACAAGTTATATATTTGATGTACATGTGACTTATTCTTTTGAGTCCTTGTCAATCCTGATTTAAAATATGTTTCAAATACTTTGGTTTGTATTTTAGATAAATCCAGAGAGGCACTTCAGAACTTTATCGGACCAAACAAGATTCAACAGGTCTCCTGGACTGTTTACTGAGTCTCTTCTAATGCACACTGTCAGATCATGCACTTGTTTAATGCAAATAACAATCTACTGTATAGTGAACAAAAACATGCTAAATTAAGTTATTTATTTTGTTTTTTAACTTTAACAAATCGCCAATAACTGTTGAACTCTCACACAATCTACATTATTACAGTTTGTATTCTGAGCTGTTGAAAGTTTCTAGAGACTAGTGAGTGTATAGTTTATGGAATTTCAGTAATGTGAATGTGCTTAACAGTAGTAACACACGTTTGTAAATGTATTTATTTAACAATGACTTTGTAAAGTACATACTGGCTTTAGGGTTTCTTCCTAATAAAATTATTGAAGATGAAAAGGTGTCTTAAAGCAATTGTGTTTAGTTAAACCTTGTACTCAAAGTATTGTCATAATTTTAAGAGTCAATAAAAGTAAACATAATTCTTAATAATATTATATGAAAAAAATAAAAAACCATACTGCTTACAACACAACTGATCAGTGAACGTGTAACTTTCCATTAGTGGAATCACTTTTTGAATGAATTATTCTTGCTACCAGTTTCTTGAATGAACTCTGTAGTGGACAGTTTTGGTCTGTTTGAACTTTTGGAAACATTAAGAGTTAAAGTGAATTATTTTATTTCCATAATATAGGTGAAAATCATACAGTGCTTCCTTACAATAACCTGCGAAACCTATATTTAAATAGTATTTTTATTCATGTTAAAAGGGTAATGTTTTTGAAGTAGTCTCAAAGCATATTTGTATTGTCTTAACAGACATATCTATTATTATTTTGCAGAAGTACTGTAACTTAGCAATCAGGTCTGTAACACCACACTGTGCTGCTTGTCAGTCCATAGTTTTCCTCTCGAACTGAGTCAGGTAACTCAAACCGAGCCTGTTCATGCAAACGTATCTTAATGTCATGGCTCGAGAACTGAGCCCGTCCAGGGTCTCCAATAAGGATATGTGTTCTGTGAAGCTTAACACATTTGTAGAGCCACTTATGCAAGCTGTCTGCGAGAGCTTCATCATAGAACATGTCTCCCAGCAAGATGAGGTCCCAGTTCTTTGGTTCTGACCTGATGAGGTTCTCAGTCACACAAGGCAAGGGTTCTAGACCGTTCAGCTCACAGTTCATCTTTGTAGCAACAACAGCAACTACAAAACAACAATGTATCAGCTGTACAAAATATCTAAAATGGAACCAAAGATTTACACAGAATTATACATTCAAAGTAGGGGTGAGAAATGTTAACCAAAAATTATATTAATGTATTTTTAGTGTGAGTGTTGCTATGTGATATTCATACATCTCTGTATTTTCTACAAAGCAATAAGATTTCACAAGCAATTTTATTCAAACAAACTGTAATACAACATATAGAGAGCCTGTATCAACGACTAAGCGACTATCTTTTTTCCCAACCTCATTATGAATAGATATTAAGTTTCATTTCAATTTGGGAATGCAATATGGTGATATATGGTCAATGCTTGCTAGTCAAGGAACCGTTATTAGTCAGAGCAGCTTAACGTAGACAGTTAACACAGTTTTTCATCTTTTGCATATAAATTCATCAAAACGTTAGGCTCAATTATAGCATTTCATGCAACCAATGAAGTAAGATGTGGCTTCATTATGTGACTGTATCAGGTTTCCTCAGCATGAACAGAGCTTGAAGCACACAAATTGTCAGATCACTGGGTTTAAGCACAGAGTTTGAGTTGGGGCGGGGCTGTGTGGAGATTGTGACAGAGGAGAGACACAAGTAATGGGACAGCTGCGCAGATGAAATAGGTCATGTAATGCAACATCAAAATATATAAACAGTAGTGTCTCATCTTATATCCCATTTCAAAATACATTACCACTGAAAGGTTTATACAGACGTTTGGATTTATTTCCTTTATTCTACAAAAATTACTGGATTTTTACAAAAACTAGGGTTGTTATTTTAACCCTGGAGAACCCATGGGGTCATATTTGACCCAGACTTTTATTTCATCATCATATTCAAATCACACACCAAAGTAAAGATTTCTTTTTGCATTACAACCCAGTGTCCCCTATGTGAACCCATAACACTAACATTTAGTGGTAACTGACTGAACTAACCTGATTTTTTTCACATCAAACATGGCTGCTACTGTGCTTTTTATTTGGTGATATAAAAGCTGATGCCAGTGTTTTTAGTTCCTGCCTTAGAACAAAATTTTATGTGCAAGTCATTGATGAAAAGTTAAAATCAATAAATATATTTTGAAATGAGAAGCTGGTCTTTCCTTACTAAGAAAGAACTCCTGCCTTTATGTCATGAGTGAAAGTTACCAGTTGGTAAAACATACTGGATATCCCAAGGGGTCATATATGACCTATGTCATTACATGTAGTAGGAAAGGGTTAATTAAAAAAAAAAACACCTGTTTTAGGGTTCACTGGGTCTGTATCATCATTTCAGCCAAAGGAGATAGATTTCCTATTAGGATAAGGTGGTCTGGGTTTTCCAGGGTTATGACACGAAGGTCAGCCTTTCTAGAATAGCTCTTGGAAGAACAGTATTGTCAAGTGCATTTGCAAAACCCATCAAGCACCATAACAAAACTGACTCTCATGAAGATCTTCCCAAGAAAAAACTTACCTCTGCTACAGAGAAGTTTATTTAAGAGTAACCAGCCTCAAAAATCACCAATTAACAGCACCTCAGATTAGAGCCGTTACAGAGCATAAGTATTACACGATACACATCTAAATATCAAGTGTGCGAAGATTACTGCATATTTTGGATGTGTTCAGCACAATGTAGAAAGAAATATAAATCTAGAATAAAAAAAATACCATGGAATTAGAAGGTTTGTCCAAACTTTTGACTGGTAGTGTATATTGATATGCCATAAAAAACTGATATTACTACACAGCCCAATTTCAAAGATTTCCTTTATATATTTATGCATTTATGTTTAATTTCCATCTTGTAAATGTCTTACTTGGGTCAATGTCATTAGCCACCACATGAGCGGCCCCACTGAGTTTAGCAGCAATAGCAGAAGCACCACAGCCACATCCAAGATCCAGCACTCTTCTACCTACTGACAGCTCTGGATTACTGAGAAGATACCTAAAAATAAATCGGTGAAAATTAATGAATCAGAGATTTGAATATGTATCGTCACAAAGTAATCTGTAAGCTGTGGCTTGTAAAGTATTAATAGTATTAACAGACTGGTCGAAGAGCTCAGCACCAGTACCTGCTGAGTGCCTGACCCCCAGGCCAGTATACAGCCCAGTAGGGGTCAGGAAATGGCCAGAACTCTGGTCTCTCCGTCCAGAAGCGACATTTCACTGTAAACAGTCTTAAAGAGATCTCTGGTGTTAAACTTTTACCTCTGACTATCTCAGTGTTTTCTGCGATAAACCGCTTTATTTCGTTCTCTGTCTTACATTTCATATACTGGCGAATGCTTCTTTGTGCAACAGTCTGAGAGGGTTTTCTTAGCGCTACTTTGCCACGTAGATAAATATACAGTCCTCGGTTCATATCGAGTCTCCAAGAGAACCTAATACCTTAACACCATGCTGTGTAGAAATTAAGAAGATACCGTACGCTCATCCGTCAGCTTTCTCCCTGACAACAACAGCTAATGCGCATGCTGTGCACGCATGCGCAAATATAATAACCGGCTTCGTGTCTGCTTCTTCTTCTTCTTCTTCTTCTGTAGCTGTTTCATGGCGGTTATCACACCAAGTTATTGTGCTTTGCCGCCCCCCACTGACTCGGTGGGTTTGCATGGTTGCAGAGGTGGATTTCTTCCTTAACAAGAATTACAATTACAAAATTTTAAGAATAAAAGAATACCACATATAAGCAAAATATATAAATAAATAGTTTCAATAGACAGAATAAACCAGCAAATCAATCAAACAAACAAATAAAGAAAGAAATAAAAGAAATAGAGAAAATAAACTATCTAAATGGGGGCTAAATCATAATGTTTTGTTGATTAAAATTTATGAATGTAGAATTTGGCCATTAAAATATGAACGTTGCAAGAGTGATATTATTAACCTTTTAAACTGCACATTGATGACAGAAGCACTTTTTATGGAGACTTTACAGGGCACACACATACAGTACACGCTCATTCACACACTACGGGGAATTTGGGAGCGTCAATTAGCCTAATCTGCATGTCTTCGGAATGTGGGAGGAAACTGTGGTACACGGAGGAAACCCACCAAGCACAGGGAGAACATGCAAACTCCATGCATACAGAACCGTGGCAGAAATCGAAACCTTGACCCGGGAGGTGCAAGGCGACGCTGCTAACCACTATGCCTCTGTGCCATCTGTATTATGTTATCCTGCAAGAATATATATGTCTATTGCTATGCAGATATTAATATAATAGCACGATTGCTGGTGTTATCTATCTTTTATACAACAATTTTATATTTAAAAAATAATAATAATAAATATAAACTAACTGACATTTCAAACACATGGCCAAAAAGGCTCAAAAGAAGCAATAGTAAGTTTACAGCCTGTATCCGAGAAAAGGTTTCCATTCCCTTCATCTCACAAGCTTTCTTGTTTTTAAACCTAAAAATTATATTCATGAAAAGTTTGTTAATGATGTATCTAACGCTACTGTAGTAACAACTTCATAGTAACTAGTTCATTGATAGAATTTGGTGGAGTGGAGTGGAATGGATCGAAGTGGAGTGGAGTTACTTCCCAGTAAGATTATATTACACCACACAGCCATAGTAATAATGTTGTTGTTTGTTTTTTGGCTGCTCCTTTTGATTGGTCGCTACAGTGGACCATCGATCCACACAACCAGTACATGTTACATTGGCATGGTGGCTTAGTAATTGGCACTGTTTTTTTTGCACCTCCAGGGTTTGCAGCTTGAATCTCACCTTCAGCCTGTGTGCATAGTGTTTGCATGTTCTTCCCATGCTTGGTGGGATCCCTTTGGTCTTTGGTAAATGCATGTAGGTTGATTGGCATTTTCAAATTTGTCGGTGGTGTGTGAGTGTGTAAGCTTGTGTCCTGTTATGCGTTGGCACCCATCCAGGGTTTACACAGCTTTGTGCCCAAAGTGCCCTGAGATAAGAACCTCTGAAACCCTGCATAGTATCAGCAGTATAGATAATGAATGGATGGACTACTAATAAGGGTAAGACAAAAATTCTCTTATCAATTAATTATTAATCGTTAAATAAATATTTCCAATATTTTCAAGGAGACAAAGACATTTAGATCACCATATTTCATAATTTAATAACAGATTCATAATAGACTATTGTCCAATATTGTGATAATAGTTTATATTGCAGCACATTATTAATTAATGAGCATTTTAGTTATTATTAATTAGTTGCTATTTATTTATTTACTTATTTATTGAAAACATTGTATTAATTGTATAATATTTTCTTATAAATTTTAAGCTGTAGTTCTTTTTTTCTCTTACTTTGAATCGTTGTCACCACATATATTACCATATACAAGTATTACTATATTTCTTTATGGGAGGCAATTGTTATAAAAGTTATAAAAGCAGCTGATTTACTCAAACTTTTCCACCATTCATTCATTGAAAACCATGAAAATAGACATTTGTTAGAAAGTATGCTATCAAAATGTGCACTGTGGAAATTATTACAGCATAAACTTTCCTTTATTTCCCTTTTGGTTCTGAACTCACACTTTGCCTATCAAAGCGATCCTTTTATTCCTGTTCTCATTGTTCTATACTGTGAAATAACTGAAAAGGGTTCTTGTCTGATCTTTAAATTGTTTTTGAATGTCTTGTCTGACTAACTTGACTAAATTTATAACAAACATGAGAGTATATAAAGATTGGTGACGCAGAGCTGGCACTTACATGAGCTGCCAATCTGGTGAAATGATCACTCATAGAGGGGGAGGTTGGAAGGTTGGACACACACACACACGCACGCATGCGCTCACACACACACACACACACACACACACACACACACACACACACACACACACACACACACACACACACACACACACACACACACACACTGTGATCTGTACTGTATGTGACCATCACCATGGAGACCTGCTATCAAGGCCACAGTTTCAACAAGCTGCTTGAAGAATAAACAGAGCAGAGAAACATAAGCACTGATTGATAGAGAGGAAGAAAATAGAAGACCAGAAATGCAACTGCTGCAAGATTACAATGGTAAACATTAACCTGCTACATCGTTTCATTGTATGTTAAGATATAATGGAATTCTTCTTCTAATTATTATTATTATTATTATTATTATTATTATTATTATCAGGCTGTATCTTTATAGCTGCTCAGGCTGGAGCATAACTACAAACACACAAAGTGTTGTGTTACAGTTGTGTTGTTCCTATTCATGGCAGGTGTAATAACTCTCCAGGCTGTGTGAAAAATGACTGGCTAGGGGTAGGGCAGAAATGTCCTGGAAAAAAACAAGCAACACAATTTCCATCAGCATTGATAACAACAGCTAGCTCTCTTCAGACAGCTGGCTGTAAACCATCTACCAAGACCATTATTTCTTGTCTTGATACAGGTCATTTGTGAACATGGCCAGCTGGTTCAGTGATGACAGGTTCACAGCAGACAAAAATGACTGGGAATGGGACTGTGGTTTGAGTTCTCAGGAACTCAGGAACTCTTTGGGATCTTTAAAACCCAGCTTGCTGTCTGAGTTTGACTTGTGGGAAAAGTCTCTCTTTAAATCTCAGGTAAGTGCTGAATGGTTACTCAGAACTCTAGATAAACAATTAGAACGCTTGTTACACATGAAGCATATAAAACAGTTTTGAGTCATATAGTAGTATCTTACAAAGTCCTAATGTTTTCAGTCCTCAGCTTTAAGTTGTGCGGGTGTGTCTCAATCAGGTATCAACTCCAAAATCAGCACCAGGTCAGCAAATTATGCTGTGATTTCATGCCAGTTAACAATTTTCCACACAGCTACAAAAATCTAAACAGGCTATTTATCTCATGTCTTTCTTACATTATGTGTGTATTAGTTCTGGTGGCAGTCAATGTGGAGTGAAACACAATGAATCAGCTGCCAGGCAAAGATGGCAGTCTGCCTCACGTCTTGCGCCAGATGGGACTCCCAGATCCAGTTCTGAGTTTGAGCTGCGAAGTGCGCTGCAGGAGAGCAGCATGAAGAGGACAGCGCTTATCCAGAGGCTTTGGGAGGTTCACAGCTGTCTGGACACACAAACCGAGCAGCTGAAATCCAAGGAGACCCAACTTCAGCATAGCCAGAACACGACCCAGCTTCTGGAACTCAAGCAGAAGGTTGGAATTTTCTCAAATTAATGTAAGGTTTACAGAAAGAATTGTAGCCATTCAAAACTGAAAAAGTAGTTTCAACATAATTGTTGTCTAGGATGTGTAACAGGTTCTTATAAGTTAAGTTCAATGTTTTATTTTTTAATTTGATCATTTTATTTATTTATTGTTATGTAGTGTGTAGTCTAAAGTATATTGTTTTAATGGCAAATCCTACTGTTACACTGTATGTTAAAAAGGTTTTTCAGCTTTGACCCTTAAGTTGTGAGTGTTTATGAGGGTAGAGTTTGTTAAAGTCTTGATAAAATGTATATATTTTTTTTAATGAAGTGTAAAGAAAGTTTTAATTTCCTGTTGGATGAGTGTGTGTATTCTCTGGCTATTAATTTGTTTGTCTTTTCTTCCCCAGCAGCTGGCAAAGGCACTAAATGTTCTTAAGGAGCAGAAGGAAGCCACAGAACAAAGTCGCTTTGAGGAGAGCCATCGCAGCACAGACCTACAAGACAAGTGAGTATGTGGATTATAATATAACAGTGACTGAATCATATCGGCACAAAATAATACATCTACTGTAGCAGCCATTGTTTAATTGTATTCATCTGTGTGTGTGATTGTGTTTGTGTGTCTATAGGGTGCTGCAGCTGGAGATGGAGATTCTGAACATGAAATCTAACCTTGATAGCAGGAGCACTGCTCTAATCTCAGCCTCAAATTCAAAGCATCTCCTCACCAGAACCATGCCTGTAGCAAAAGATGAATTTGTCAAAGAGGTAGCTATTGCATGTGCCAATGAAATTAGAAAACAGAATAAGAGATCAGCCAACAGATGATATATTTATGAAAGTGTGTTAAGATCTACTGATATTTGATTAATAGTTAATAATTAATAGCTGCTGATTTGACATAAGCTATAGAGTGCTTCCTAATTTGAATTGTATGAAATTACAACAGGAACATAAAAAGACAGAGAGGGAAAAGAAGAAGCTTGAAGAAGCCCTCAGGGAGGAGGAGGAGAAAGCCATGACCCTAGCGGCTGAAAAGAACCGTGCATTAAAGCTTCTCCAATCCTACAAAGAAGTCAGTTATTCTTATGGTGTACAATAAGCGTAAACTCAAAATACATTTAAACAGACAACTGTGTTTCCCATTAACTGTTTTGGGTTGCATTTTAGGAACAGCAGAAGGTATTGAGCCAGATGGAAGAGGTGAAGCAGAGGCTTAGCACATCTTTGGATACCCAGAATGACTTGCAGGACCAGCTCAGCGATACTAGTAGTCGCCTCAGCCAACTGGAACTGGTGAGGGGTTAAAAAAAAAAAAAAACTGGATCATCAAATTTCCATGAATAATGCATCATTACAATCAAGTTTGTTTCTGTGCTCCAAAATTCTCAACAGGAAAATGAACTGCTCAGCACAAAAACACTGCGACTAGAAGACAACATAGAGGACCTGAAGTCGAAGTTTTCAGGCGCTTTAGCTGAAAAGGACCGCCTAGTGCTGGTGCGTTTTGACTTTTCAGGCACATTATGTTGCTGCTTGAACATGCAATGTGATTCAGTGCTACTCCAGGACATCATCTATCACTAAATTAAATACTACAGGCAAAATAATGGTGTCCCCTTTTTTACTTATCTGTATAGGAGAAAGCTGAACTGCACCAAAGAGTGAAAAGTTTGGAGCTAGAGTTGCAAAGATCCCAGATGGGCAGAGAGGGCTTCACTCAGCAGGTGTGTGATCTCCATGCCGAGCTGACTCAAGCCAAGAGCCAGACCAGCCAACTACAGCAGAGTTCCGTATTAATGAAAGAGGAACTACAATCAGCCAAAGAGGTCAGAATTTCCTATATCATATTTTATCACTGCAGCTGCTGCTAGTCTGTCACCCTGTACCACATTGTAGAGCAACTCAATTATTTTGTGCAAGTAAAATGTGAGTTCTTTTTTCTGGATTTCCAAAATTAACAGTACATTAATCAGCAGGAAAGGGTTTAAAAACTTTAAAAAACAATGTTCTTACTTTTCCCCTGTATGTTATAGCTTGTTTTTCTCTCTTACTATGGTTTGTCATGAGGTATACACAAAGGAAGGAAAAGCACACAGAAATTGTTAGACGCATAACAGAAATTTACACAAAGACAAAATACAGAAGCAGTAAAATACAAACAAAAGTGTTTTCAAATATCCATTTCCTATCATTGTAATTTAAAAAAATGAACCATGACTATTCCACTGACATAGTATAATACTGAGATAACACTCACTCACTCACTCACTCACTCACTCATTGTCTATTCTACTTTATCCTGTATTCAGGGTCACAGGGGCCTGGAGCCTATCTCAGGAGGCAGGGTGCACCCTGGACAGATTGCCAATCCATCGCAGGGCACACACATACACATACTCATTCACACACTACGGGCAATTTGGGGACGTCAATTAGTCTAATTTGTAGGTCTTTGGACTGTGGGAGGAAACCAGCGTACCCAGTGGAAACCCACCAAGCACAGGGAGCATGCCAACTCCATGCACACAGAAACTCTGTGGGAATAAATCATAAATTTATGTAACTGTACTGTACGTGATCAATCCCTGAGTGTGTATTGTGAATTTCATTAGCTATGAGATAGATATCTGAAATGACATGGTAAAATGTTTTGATGAAATTAATGTACAAAAAAAGGTCACTGTTTTATATGGAAATTAACAACTACATTTAAAATGACCGGAATTAACTTAAACACTGTCCAACTCATTATTCAAACCTGGAGGAATAGTTCTCGTCCTTCAATCACACAGAAAAAATGTGGACGTAAAAAAAAAATCATGAATGAAGATCACTTAAATGCTTGGAAAAATTGTTAAAAAAAATCATTACAGAAATTACAGTTAAGTTTAATAGTGACATTTCCACACACATATACTGTGATGAGACATCACAGAATTTAGACCAAACAGCTCCCTCTCTGTAAGAAAACAATTTGTTAGTGAGACTATTTACATAAAAGACTTAAGTTTGCTAGGGAGCATAAAGATTGGAATTTGGAGCAAAGAAAAAAGGTCATGTGGTCTGATCACAATCTAATAGGTTAGATTGACCCTATTCCAGAGTGTTGGGCGTGTCATCTTAAGAAGGGATGCACATGTAGTGATGCACCTACAATGCATAGTGCCCATTGTACAAGCCTCTGGAAGTTGTGTTATTATCTGAGGGTTGCTTCACTTGGTCAGGTCAAGGCTTAGCAGCGATAAAATGATGATAGATTTGGCAATAAAATTAAGTCAGCTAATGACCCAAATGAGGCGGCGCGGTGGTGTAGTGTCGCCTTGCACCTCCAAGGTCCAGGGTTCGATTCCCCGGCCAGGCTCGATTCCCGTCTCTGTGTGCATGGAGTTTGCATGTTCTCCCCGTGCTTGGTGGGTTTCCTCCAGGTACTCCGGTTTCCTCCCACAGTCCAAAGACATGCAGGTTAGGCTAATTGGCGTTCCTAAATTGCCCGTAGTGTGTGATTGGGTGTGTGAGTGTGTGTATGTGTGTGTGCCCTGCGATGGATTGACACCCTGTCCAGGGTGTACCCCGCCTAGTGCCTGAAGTCTCCTGGGGTAGGCTCCAGGTCCCCCGCGACCCTGAACACAGGATTAAGCGGTATAGAAAATGAATGAATGACCCAAATGGACTGAATGACCAGGGTATTACATCAATGAACTTTCTTCCCCCTGATAACACGGGTATATTTCAAGACACACATTGTGAAAGAGTGGTTCTGAGAGTATAAGCATGAAATTTTTTTCAAACAGATTTTTCACTACTATGTATGTTATAATCAAAGCTAATGGTGGTCAAACGAAATCTTAGAACATGTGACAAATTGTTGGCCAGGCTTTATACTTTTATTTGATGTTAGACTTTTTGTGCTCATAAATATTATTTAGGCTTTGTATATTGCTTTTTGTCCAGGTAAATGAAAAACTGTCGAAAGATTTGGCAACAGCCACAGAGCGGCTTCAGGGGACACTACAGCAGCTACATGAACTGGAAGCTGAGAAGCTGATCCAAACCAATCAGATAGCTGCACTGGAGACTGAGCGTTTGCAGCTGATTGGAGAGAAGGAGGAACTGATGGATGTGTTTGACCAAGGAGACCAAAATGAGCTAAGAAAGTTGAAGGAAAGATGCTGTCAACTCAGGTCTGTTTTGGTCTGACTTTACCTATTTTCTATTGAAAAAAGTAGGAACAGACTTAATAGTCAGCTACTGACACTAGGAATCTTTACCTGTGTCATGTGTATAGGGAATTACAGAAAATGTTGGAGCATGACAAGAAGGAGCTTGAGGCACATTGCCAGGGCTTGGAAAAGAAAGTACAGAATGTTGAGGCAGACTACGGCTTTAAGGAACAAGAACTGCAGCTCATGTTTAAGAAGACTGAACAAGAGAAGAAGGAGCTGAAGCAGGTGGCAGCTCACTGGAATGAGCGATGGCTGGATGTTGCGATGGCACTGCAGTCTACACAGGCCCAACTAAAAGAGACCAGGAAACAACAGCAAGAGAATGATGCAGTACGGACTGCACCACTTTGAATTATTTATATTTTTACTTGACAAAAGTCTATATTTTTTACATGTCCAGAAAATGTATTTGAATTTAAATTTAATTTGTCACATACAGTGTATAGTCATACACAGTACGATATGCAGTGAAATGCTTATAGGGCCACTCGTGATCTTTAAAATCTAAATTATCAATAGAAATAAATGTTTCCCCAGACAAAATATAATATGCTTAGAATCAAAAGTCACTTCCTGATTTCTACACATCATTGTTTTTCATATGTGTCCTCAGCTGAGGGAAAAGGCAACAGAAATGGCCATCAAACTGGAGACACTTGAGTCCAAGATGAAGTACAGGCAGTATGTTTGCTTAGGTAGCATTTGGCATTTTTACATACAAAGAAAGACAATATTCAATATGCATCTATAATTATACATGCTCTCCACATGATGAAAAACGCTGATACGCACACTGGTAAGACATGAAAATCATTTTATCCACAAATGGGGCACAAACATCAAGCATTGCTACAGTATCTATATTTTTAGTATTATCATTTGAGGAATACACTCTACATGGGGACTTACTCCAAGTCACATCACCATGCACACACATGAGAAGCTGACTCACCCTGTTGCATACACTGTGCAACCCAGTAACATTTTTGTTGGATTAAAAATTATTTTAAAGTGAGTTTATCACTGTGCAATGTTCAGAATCATATGATTAATGTAAATGCATGAGGGTATACACTAAATATCTTCCCTTATAAGGAGTATGATCAACAAAGAGAAGATACACCATGAGAAAGAGCTTGCCTGAGTTACGGTATAATCTACAGTAACTGCATGATATGGTGTAAGCTAATAACTGCTCAGAGCTTTTTATACAGTGGTGTGAAAAACTATTTGCCCCCCTCCTGATTTCTTATTCTTTTGCATGTTTGTCACACAAAATGTTTCTGATCATCAAACACATTTAACTATTAGTCAAAGATAACACAAGTAAACACAAAATGCAGTTTTTAAATGAGGGGTTTTATTATTTAGGGAGAAAAAAAATCCAAACCTACATGGTCCCGTGTGAAAAAGTAATTGCCCCCTGAACCTAATAACTGGTTGGGCCACCCTTAGCAGCAATAACTGCAATCAAGCGTTTGCGATAACTTGCAGCGCTTTTACAGCGCTCTGGAGGAATTTTGGCCCACTCATCTTTGCAGAATTGTTTTAATTCAACTTTATTTGATGGTTTTCTAGCATGAACCGCTTTTTTAAGGTCATGCCACAACATCTCAATAGGATTCAGGTCAGGACTTTGACTAGGCCACTCAAGTCTTCATTTTGTTTTTCTTCAGCCATTCAGAGGTGGATTTGCTGGTGTGTTTTGGGTCATTGTCCTGCTGCAGCACCCAAGATCGCTTCAGCTTGAGTTGACGAACAGATGGCCGGACATTCTCCTTCAGGATTTTTTGGTAGACAGTAGAATTCATGGTTCCATCTATCACAGCAAGCCTTCCAGGTCCTGAAGCAGCAAAACAACCCCAGACCATCACACTACCACCACCATATTTTACTGTTGGTATGATGTTCTTTTTCTGAAATGCTGTGTTACTTTTACGCCAGATGTAACGGGACACGCACCTTCCAAAAAGTTCAACTTTTGTCTCGTCTGTCCACAAGGTACTTTCCCAAAAGTCTTGGCAATCATTGAGATGTTTTTTTAGCAAAATTGAGACGAGCCTTAATGTTCTTTTTGCTAAAAGTGGTTTGCGCCTTGGAAATCTGCCATGCAGGCCATTTTTGCCCAGTCTCTTTCTTATGGTGGAGTCGTAATCACTGACCTTAATTGAGGCAAGTGAGGCCTGCAGTTCTTTAGATGTTGTCCTGGGGTCTTTTGTGGCCTCTCGGATGAGTTGTCTCTGCGCTCTTGGGGTAATTTTGGTCGGCCGGCCACTCCTGGGAAGGTTCACCACTGTTCCATGTTTTTGCCATTTGTGGATAATGGCTCTCACTGTGGTTCGCTGGAGTCCCAAAGCTTTAGAAATGGCTTTATAACCTTTACCAGACTGATAGATCTCAATTACTTTTGTTCTCATTTGTTCCTGAATTTCTTTGGATCTTGGCATGATGTCTAGCTTTTGAGGTGCTTTTGGTCTACTTCTCTGTGTCAGGTAGCTCCTATTTAAGTGATTTCTTGATTGAAACAGGTGTGGCAGTAATCAGGCCTGGGGATGACTACAGAAATTGAACTCAGGTGTGATAAACCACAATTAAGTTATTTTTTAACAAGGGGGGCAATCACTTTTTCACACAGGGCCATGTAGATTTGGAGTTTTTTTCTCCCTTAATAACGTAAACCTTCATTTAAAAACTGCATTTTGTGTTCAATTATGTTATCTTTGACTAATAGTTAACGGTTTTTGATGAGCAGAAACATTTAAGTGTGACAAACATGCAAAAGAATAAGAAATCAGGAAGGGGGCAAATAGTTTTTCACACCACTGTATATGTATACACAGTCAGGCCCATACATTTTGGAACAAAGATAAGCTTTGGCATTTGGCCTCTATATACCACAACATTGAATTTGAAATGAAGCCCTTAAGATGTGAGGGAAGCCAAAGCATCAGGAGGGTGGAAACTCCACATTAGGACATGTTATTGGATTCCAGATTTTAAGCAGTGATTCACGGCAAAGGATTTTCATCCAAGTATTAAAGGCAATCCTTGGCATTAATGCATGGTCAATACTTTTGTCAAACCCCTAAACGTCAATGCCAAGAAAATTATCATTGTTGCAAAATTTAGTGGTCTGACTGTAGGCAAGGGTGTAAATGATGGTAGTAGATTCATACACTTACAGAAAGGCTTGATGCCTGCAGAAAGCAGCTAGAACTGAAGAAGAACAGAAGTCAGACCCTCCAGCAGAGACTGATGGGAAACCCTGTATGTCCTCCTGTTTTTATGTCACAAACCAGGTCAATGGTGCCTAAGAGTATCTAAGAGTATCACTATAATTTTGACTACAGGTGTCTCTAGAGGAGATGGATGGAGAGCTGAAGGCTGAGCTGCAGAAGGTGTGGGACATGCTAAAGAGCCGTGACATTGACCTGGAGGAGCAGAAGCATGAGCTTCAGACTGCTCTTGGCCAGGTGAAAAATAATCTGAATAGCTGTTGTAATGCAAAGAAATGACAAGTGGGTAGGGGTAGAGCTGTGTTTACTTCATTGGACTGATTGGAAGGTTGTGTAGTGAAATCCTGGCACCACCAAGCTGTCACTGTAAAGCCTTTAACCCTCAAATGCTCAGTTATTAACTGAAAAAAGTATTTTTTTTTACTGAAGTTGAAAATAAATTGACATTTTTAAAAATGTATGTTGTAGGTGACACAGCAGAACAACGTGGTTCAGAAACTGGAACAACAACTGGCTAAGAAAGATGAGGAATTGAAACAAAGGTGGCTGCACACATACAGTAATTCACCAGAAAATACAATGACAAACATTTATATTATCCTAATGACAAACATTTTGTCATTCCTTATATCATGTAATACGTTAAAGTATTTTATTTATGTATAAAAAGTCAAGACCAAGTAAAAACCACCACTTTTACCAGTCAAAGCCAAGTTGAGCCTAGGACCTGATAGTAGAGGGCAAAGATTTCAGATAACACTGTTGCTTGGCTCCACTAAAAAATTATGGCTTATGTTCCAAACTTTTTTATAAACAAAAATGCTGACACTGATGCGGCACAGTGGTGCATGTGTGTGAAGTTGGGATGTTCTCCCCATGGGTTTCCTCTAGCAGTTCGAAGACATGCAGATGAGGTTAACTGGTGTTACCAAAATGGCCCGAAGTGCGTGTGCGTGCCTGTGATATGCGATGGATTGGCACCATGTCCAGGGTTACCCTACCTTGTGCTCTAAGCCTTGTGTCTCTGTGACCCTGTATACAGGATAAGCTGTATAGAAGATGAATGAATGAATGAATGAATGAATGAAGTAATTTAATTACATTTCATTTAATATAGTGAAGGTAAGGGACAAACCAGCAGGTAGAGCTATAGCTAGAGAAAAGCCGATGATATATATATTTTAAATGTTACACTTCATTCATTCATTTTCTATACCGCTTAATCCTGTGTTCAGGTTCGCAGGGGACCTGTTGCCTATCCCAGGAGACTTTGGGCACTAGGCAGGGTACACCCTGGACAGGGTGCCAATCCATCGCAGGGCACACACACATACACACACTCACACACCCAATCACACACTACGGGCAATTTAGGAACGCCAATTAGCCTAACGTGCATATCTTTGGACTGTGGGAGGAAACCGGAGTACCCGGAGGAAACCCACCAAGCACGGGGAGAACATGCAAACTCCATGCACACAGAGACGGGAATCGAGCCTGGCTGGGGAATCGAACCCGGACCCTGGAGGTGCAAGGCGACAGTGCTAACCATTAAACCACCGCGCCGCCAAATGTTACACTTAAAGTAATGAAATATATCTAATTATGGCATCATCATCTTTGTCATCACAAAGTTAAGACCAAGCCTAGATAAAAAAAACCTGTATGTTAACCTTGCACTTGAAACTAAGAGGAGATTGTAGTATAACACTGCTGTAATATATCTGCATTTTTAGACTCAATGTATTGTTGGTGTGCCCCTTTAGAGATCTTTTAATACAGGATTTGATGAGAAAGAAAGACACTGAGAAACCTGAGGTCCAAATTAAGATAATTGCTCTTGATGAGGTACACAACCTACAATTCGCTGTTTATACTATATAATTAAAGTGCTAACTATTTAAATAATAAACCATGACTGAATTTAGATCTTTTTCTCCTTGTAGCTTGCTGGACTAAAAGATTCAAAGACCATCCAGAAGCTGGGCACTGAACATGACCCTCAGCCCATGCACTCTCTAATCAAAGGTAGCTGCTCTAGAAATGTTCTTATTAGATAAATAAATAAACTAATGAATAAAACAATATGTGAGACATGCAAATTGACAACATGATGTGCATTGTATTTGCAGAGAGAAATAGGACAATTGAGCACCTAAGGCCAAAAAAAGAGCAAGAACTTCAAAAAGTGCATGGTGTCAGACTTTCTCAAAATTTACTGGTATTTTAGAAAATATTGAAACAACCACCATTCACTATCACTACCTTTCATGTATATAACTTTTACCTATGCTGATTAGTGTTCTTTTTTACATAGGAAAATGGAGAGAAATGTGGACTTGATGCAGGTGTGTATGAGAAGATGGAAGAACACATTACAGAACATTTCGCACCTGAGACAGAATCCCAGCAGCTTAATAGTGACAAACCCAAAGCTGTTCAAGATGATTTTTAAAATCTTTTATGACAACGAAAAACCTCCTAAAGTGAGGGAAATGTAAATTCCTCAAAACCACTGTCAACTTTTATTTAGTTTTTTTATTTTTAAGAGAGGATTTTCGGTAATTGTGTAACACTGTGCATTGTCATGAGCAACAATTTCATGTGTATAAAATAGAAATATTTATATAGACCACATGGTAATATTATAAATTAATATCATTTAAGGTAATTGTCTTAGGAACTTCTTTTTTGCCAACAGTGTCAATTAAATTTTATTTATATAGTGCTTTTAACAATGGTCATTGTCTCAAAGCAGCTTCAAAAAAAGGAAAGAAATTTTTTAAAAAGTAAAAGTGTCCTTAGTAAGTTTCAGGAAAACAAGAGCTATGCCACTCCTCAGCTATATCTTTTCTTGACAAATCAAGACCATTTGTGAAGCTCAATAACAATTACAGTTCATCTTCATTCCAGGCAGTTACTGATCGATAGAGTAACAGGGCTGAAGTTTTGTGTATATGTCTGTGTTTGTTGGCTTGTCTATTTCAGTTTCACGTGGTTAAAAAGATGTTTACTTGTATGTCCAATGTCCACTCCGTGAAAATAGTGTGCATTCTAAGTGTGATTTTTGACACTATACAATTTTCTGCTTTATAGTTAAACTTATGTGTCCACAGCAGATCAAAGAAGAGTTATGGAAATACCACAAGCCATTTAATAATTAACAAATAAGAGAAGGTCTTGAAAATGAGACCATCCCCATTTTGTGTGGCTGGAACATTCCTCACAAGGCAGGGTGATATGTGTGACTCGGATTGGGAGGATGAGGAGTATACTTAGGTTGTGGAAGAAGGTACTGACTTCTAGTAGACTCAAGTGTACATTTTTTATTCTTTTTTTTTACTTTGAAATGAATGCTACAATTTCTGTTACATTATTGTAAAGTGAAATGATTTTTAAGAAATCCTTTTTGCAAATTCTGCAGTTTGCCAAATAGTCAAAATATTGTAATGTAAACTTGATAAACAGAAAAAATAAGTTTCACCTAGAGTATTTATGGGATGCAGGAGGTTATATACCTTTTACATTTATATAATTCTAAAGATTGTGTTGGCTAGATTAGAGCATAACAGTCTCAACCTTAACCATTAGACCCATGTTTGGAGCAATATAAAATTACAGAAGTTATAATACTTTTACCAAACAATAATTCACTGCCTCTGATTGAGTTAATGTTATGTTTTAAAACAATGGGCCCAGTGTATATTTGTATACACATACAATGCTCAGTATGTGAAACGAGTCAACAGTGCTACAGATATGACTTTTAGATTAGATTATAAAGGTAATACCCAAAGTTATGAACTCTGTCAGTTCTAATATCAAATGTAGTAGAAGACAGAATGTTATATTAGCAACAAAATGAGAGCTCTGTATGGATTCCACCTTCTCATCTGGATAAATGTTTCCAATATCGTTATTTATACAGGAATGCTGCATAATAGACCAATTTTATTGTTCCAGGAATGAATTAATAATCAATGCTAACTATAAGTGTGTGTTGTGATTTTCCACTATAAAACAGCACAAATGAACCATCTACCTAGGCTTCTTGACACCTGGTTCCACTTTGAGAAAACTTGTAAAGAGAATAAAGTTTGATTATGGTTGTAATAAATTATTTTTCCATTTGCTTCATATATTTTAACGAGACATTTAAATGTATATAAATTTACACACTTCACTTGAAAAACTATCATGAACAAAAACACTTTAATCTTACTCTCTTGGTCTTTATCAAGATGAACTGCATTCTTTTCTAGTACTGTGTAAGCTGTTTGCTATGGTCTGTTTAAATTCCTAAGACCATTTTTTCAGAGTACAGCCTATTTTATGCATGTAAACAAAACACACCCATATTTACTTAAAAATCCACATGTATTCAGTGTAGGATTGCAAACACTAAAGAATGACCACAAAATAGGCTGTCCATGACCTTCTGCATTAACTCAGACTTTAATTCCACTTTGTCAAGATCCATGTGTACATATCGTTAGAACACCAGAAAGAACTTAGTAGGAATACAGTGTGATCTTTGGTTTTCAGCTGTGTAGTAATCAGATAAATACAGTAAACTGAGCAAATGGAGATAAAGCATCTGCACATCAATAACTCTTCTCACATAATTAGGAAAAAATTGCCATTACTATGTGAGATATTTTTTGTACTAGCAACCTGAGAATACTTCAGAATTCAATAAGAGGTCATTTATAAAGCGTATAATATTTTTATTTACCGTGATTTACCAGGAGCTGATTCTGAGGTAAATCCTAATTTGTACTATATAAAGGTAATTTTGAGGTAGCTCTATTCACTTTCGTCCAGTGAGGTATATCTAGCCTTGATACATGAGGCGCCTTGGTGCTAAGATAAAAAAAAAAAATAAAAAAAAAAAATGCTGACATCTGAAATTCCTGAGAAACTTCCTTTCCAATATGGAAAGACATTCGAGTTCTTAAAATGAAATATGAAGTGAAAGAGAGAGAGAGAGAGAGAGAGAGAAGTGAAGTGAGAGTGAAGAAAATAAAAAGTGTGTGTGTGGCAAAAGGTCACTAAAACCAATATAAATTGGGAAAACATTATTTTTGAACAAATACCCTGGTCTTCTTTTCAACATGATATCTAGCTCAATTCATAAGGCTTTCTGAAAACTGCTTATATGCTCCACCACAAAGAAAGGAATAAGGGCCCAGATTTTTGACCCTAACTGATCGTCTAGCACGCCTTCAAGATGCTGTTCTGTTTGAACCAAGCTGTAGTTTAAAAGTGAAAATAACATTTTTGTAAGTTTGTAAATAACAGTTTCAATACTTAAAGCTCTTCTCAAATGCAAAGCAATACATATGGATATCTAGAAACTAAAAAAAAAATAAAAATAAAAAATCCACAATCAAATCAAGTAAATACACAAAGTAAAAATTAAAAGGGGAAACAGTTGACCCGATTGCTAACCAAAAGAACCGAACACTTGATGGATCTGTGATCCACTGTAAATAAAGCAAAATTAACAAAACCAGGAAACTCCTCTATCCACAGCACAGACAAAAACAGAAAGAAAAAATCTGGATGCTTGGGAATCCACTATTGATGTGCATAGGTATGGTAAACTCTTCAAAAATAGATTTCAAAATGCCCAACAAACACCCACCCACATGATTTTGGCAGAATATTTTGTGCCATGATTGTTTGCAGGTGGATGACTCTGGACCGTAAATGCATAGAGGAAGGCATATTGCATTGGAATCAAATGTCTAGAGTACATAAATATGCTCAGGAAATTTTCATTAAAACGTGAGGTATTTGTTGTGATTAGATCAATCTTATGATAGTTCAAGTCCTGAGAGAGTCTGTAGCAGACAAGCGGTAAAGGGCTGCAAGATTGTGGAACAAATACATCTAATAAGTGTATTTCACTCTCAGCAGACTGAACCTGATGTCTCAAAAAGGAGGTAGACTTGGCTTTGTAGACCACTGGACTCTCTGTAGGGTGAGCTTTCCAAAGGGAGACCCTGTGGTTGCTGAGAATTATGGCGAGCCACTGGTAGCAGGTTCTGTAGAGCCAGAACCCTTAGAGGAGGAGGGGATGCTGGGATTGACAGCGGTGCTCTGGCCAACATGTGCAGCTGAGGCTCCAGAGGACTTCTGGGCATACAGGGATCCTGTACAGAAAATACCATTAGTTAGTGAATTAGGCAAAAATACACATGAAAGGCTAAAATATTATGAAATGTTTTGCTGATAAATAATTCTGTACCTGAGTACATGATCCCATTAACCTCTATTGACACTGTGATACTGGCGGATCCATTTGAGGAGATACTGAGGGACAGATCCTGCTTTTCCTCTAGATAAGAGAGAAACCGTATGGCGTGTTAATGCTGTTAATGCCACTGCAGCATTCAAACCTCCTACCTAACACAAAACACAGATGACGTGAAGCCTTATGACTCACCACGAGGGGTACTGGTAGTGTTGAGGCGCAGATTGGCAGGATTCACTTGTGATGCCATTGCAAGCAGGTTCTGCTGGAAGGCCTGTTGCAGCAGTCTCTGCTGCTCCTCAGCCAGGCGGGCCATCTTCCTCTCAGGCCCCTCTATGACAGAGGTTCCAGTGGCCAGAGCAGGAGCACTAATGCCAGTCTCCAACCTTTCACGTAGCTGTTCCAAGGTAGCAGCCCTTGCCAGTTGTTGTTGGTGGCCTAGTGCAAGAGCCAAGGGTAATCTACCAGGCAACATGGAGGCTGGACCATCTTCAGGAACTAAACATTTAGGTTGAAGAAGATTGATGAGTCAGGACTACAGTCTGAACCTTTCTGATATCAAAAGATAACTGATGTGAATTAGTGTAATAATAATAATAATAATAATAATAATGAAAAGAAGATAAAATTTTAAACCATAATTATGACTATATGCATTAAGGGAGATAATTTGATTGCATATACAAAACTATTCACACAATTTTGCTGTACTCAATGCCATGCATTTGTTTAGGACATGGTGTGTATCGGATTGAGGGCATTTTCAATTAGCATGTTTATCAAGTCTAAATCTCTTGATTCTTACGTACCAACCATACCTCAAAACTAGGCTACTGTTAAATGACAAATTTGCAATGTAATAAATATGAAGTATGTTTTTTTAACTAGTTTTAGAGTATATTATATAATAATGCTTATCGTATTATGGAACACTGGCACAAGGGGGAGCTTAAACTCATGAAATACATTAAACTGACTCAGCTTAATAAACACTGCTATTTCAGTTGTATATGACAGACATTTGCTAATGTCTACATTCAAATTTGTTGTATTCCACCATAATGTCTGGTTATTGAAAATTACAAGTATTGTCTGGATCATGCTCTATGTGTATAAGATTCTTCACAAGCTCTAATTACCTGTCGCTTTCTTAAGGGATGGACTTGGTGTACTCTGCAAGCCATTATGCCCAGTGTTGGGCAGGTGCATTTTAGGAGGAGAGAGGAGGTGAGGGGGACCACCACTTGGGGAAGGAGAGAAGCGGTACAGACTGTTGCTGTACCCAGGCCGACGACCTTCTCTGCGATTGCTGTCAATGGCGGCCTGCAGCTCTCCAGGAGAACTTAGTCCTTTCTTCTCACATTCATATGGGTACAGGTACTTCATATACCTACAAAAGAAAATATGTAAGTATAATCAGATTACAGTGCAACCTATATTATAACACTTGAAACAGGAGATTGACCAAAATGACTCAATTATAAATCAGGCATTACAGTGACATTTTTACAACAGTTTATGCTCTTACTGTGTGCGAAGAGTGAAGGCAGCACTGGTGATGGAGGTGGGTAGGTTTAGGCCTTTGGTGATCTCTCTCCAGATTTTCTTATTGATGACCTCCACCAGACCTCCCTTCTCTGTCACAAGTTTATAGAGCTTATAAAGATCTAGAACCTGCTTGGCCATGATAGGGATACGGTTTACTGGGGTACCTATAAAAAAAATTGCACATTAACTTTTTTTAACCAATATTATAATGCTAAAAATGTTATGAAAGAAATTTTAGTTTGTGTGTTTGGTTAACTTTTATGATCCAACTCCTATTCCATAGTTGTGTAACATCTGCCTGATTCTCATTCATCATTTTATCGATCACATTTTCTATGCATTTATCTGCAAATGCAAAGAATGACATTTGCAATTCCTGCTCTGCACTCTGGTATGGTCTATTAAATTGCATTTTTTTTAAAAAGGAAAAGAAATGTACTGTAAGTGCATTCTGTTAGCTTTAACATAACTGCATGTAGATCCATATAGGGTGAGTCATGCAGGAATAGGTAGACAGCACTTTACGTTAAAGCCATAAAAGCCCAGACTAAAGATTAATTACTATATTTTGCAGACTACAAGTTCCACTGGTGTATTACAGTGGTGTGAAAAACTATTTGCCCCCTTCCAGATTTCTTATTCTTTTGCATGTTTGTCACACTTAAATGTTTCTGCTCATCAAAAACCGTTAACTATTAGTCAAAGATAACATAATTGAACACAAAATGAGTTTTTAAATGAAGGTTTACGTTATTAAGGGAGAAAAAAAACTCCAAATCTACATGGCCCTGTGTGAAAAAGTGATTGCCCCCCTTGTTAAAAAATAACTTAACTGTGGTTTATCACACCTGAGTTAAATTTCTGTAGTCACCCCCAGGCCTGATTACTGCCACACCTGTTTCAATCAAGAAATCACTTAAATAGGAACTACCTGACAGAGAGAAGTAGACCAAAAGCACCTCAAAAGCTAGACATCATGCCAAGATCCAAAGAAATTCAGGAACAAATGAGAACAAAAGTAATTGAGATCTATCAGTCTGGTAAAGGTTATAAAGCCATTTCTAAAGCTTTGGGTTTTCCAAGGTGCAAACCACTTTTAAGCAAAAAGATTAAGGCTCGTCTCAATTTTGCTAAAAAACATCTCAATGATTGCCAAGACTTTTGGGAAAATACCTTGTGGACCGACGAGACAAAAGTTTAACTTTTTGGAAGGTGCGTGTCCCGTTACATCTGGCGTAAAAGTAACACAGCATTTCAGAAAAAGAACATCATACCAACAGTAAAATATGGTGGTGGTAGTGTGATGGTCTGGGGTTGTTTTGCTGCTTCAGGACCTGGAAGGCTTGCTGTGATAGATGGAACCATGAATTCTACTGTCTACCAAAAAATCCTGAAGGAGAATGTCCGGCTATCTGTTCGTCAACTCAAGCTGAAGCCATCTTGGGTGCTGCAGCAGGACAATGACCCAAAACACACCAGCAAATCCACCTCTGAATGGCTGAAGAAAAACAAAATGAAGACTTTGGAGTGGCCTAGTCAAAGTCCTGACCTGAATCCTATTGAGATGTTGTGGCATGACCTTAAAAAGGCGGTTCATGCTAGAAAACCCTCAAATAAAGCTGAATTACAACAATTGTGAAAAGATGAGTGGGACAAAATTCCTCCAGAGCGCTGTAAAAGTTATCGCAAACGCTTGACTGCAGTTATTGCTGCTAAGGGTGGCCCAACCAGTTATTAGGTTCAGGGGGCAATTACTTTTTCACACAGGTCCATGTACATTTGGATTTTTTTTCTCCCTAAATAATAAAACCCCTCATTTAAAAACTGCATTTTGTGTTTACTTGTGTTACCTTTGACTAATAGTTAAATGTGTTTGATGATCAGAAACATTTTGTGTGACAAACATGCAAAAGAATAAGAAATCAGGATGGGGGCAAATAGTTTTTCACACCACTGTAGATGCACATCCCTACACCAAGCAATTGTTTGCCTGCTTTGTTGAAAACAAGGGTGCTCCTATTCATCTTATTTCAGTAATTATTAGAGAGCCTGTCATGTTTTCTTGTTTATGCAAAAAAAATATATTTTTTTTTACATTTTTTGTCAGCAGTAAGACTGGTACACAAGCTCACAAAATATGTATGTGGGGAAATAAAGAGAAAAAATATAATAGATAAACAAAGACAGGAGGGAAAAGGTAACAAAGCATGAACAATAGTGCTCAGGTCCATGCTTTGATTCAAGAATAAAAGCCATTAGTGTGTTAGGGGCAAAAAAGGATTAGGATTACAGGCCTTCAGCTCATTTACAGGTAAACAAACATACCCATGACAAATGACAAATCCAGTGTGATCTAGGGCAACATTCTTTGCACCGTACACATTATGGAGAAATGCTTTTCTTGGTTTATACGTGCATGTACATCTTCATATTAAATGTGACCTGTAAGAGCAGTCTCAGTATAGACTAATGTTTCTTGAGCCAACGGAAACACTGTAATGACTCTCGACTAGTGGTGGTCAATAAACATTTCAGAGGATGAAAACGCTACAACAGCAGTGCTATTCCTCCACAAGCACAAGTGCTTTAACAAATGTGCTTTCTCACATCTGGGAAAGAACCATAAAATATGGCCTACAGTTACCTTTAAAATAAATCTCATTTAGACAGGAAAAGAGATCTCCTGAGGTACAACTACATATATATTTAACTCTATTCCATCATCCCAGAGATGAAACTGAGCTCTGTTTCTGTAGGATTTAAAGGGCACCACAAGCTTTTCTCTGCCTCTAAAATCCTGCTCAGGAATATGCCGATATTCATGATGTGTTCATTTACCCAGAGAGCAGGCTATGATTTAAAACGGCAGGCTTCCAAGACCAGCACTCCCTGGGGATGGCAAGGGTAAGCTTTGAAAACGAGTTATTTAATGTTAGGGATGACATTACCCGTTCATCAAGAGATCAGTAAACAGGCTCTTGCTCAGGGTTAACCCCAGGTCGCAATGCTAGGGATTGAGAACAGGTCAAAAGTGAGGGACATAAAAAGTAGTATGTCAAGGGAGAGACCATGTGGCTTGTACCATAATTGTAAACATCAACATCAAGAAAGCTTTAATAATAACCTTACTATATGGCTTGTGACTTTTCTAAGACTTTTCAACTGGTCACGTTGACTATAATCAGTCAAATAGGGGGGAAAGGCATTAAGATAAAACAGGAAAGGTTAATGACATAAAAGAGTGAGTGGTGGCTTTAGTACTGAAGTCTCAAGAAAGACTGTGTTAATGCAGTCAGAACCAGACCTTGCTGACAAGCCTGAGACAAGGAGGGAGTAAGGAGAACAGATTCTAATCCATGAAGGATAAGGGAAATTTAAGAAATAATGGAAGCCCTAACACAAACTGATATACAACTAGTAAATGTAATTGGTGGTTAAAAAAAACTAGAACTTTTTACTCTTTATTCTCCCTTGCTCAACAAATAAGAAGAAATCAAGTAAATATGATCTTTGGCCTATATGGTAAGGGAACAGCTGCCCACATTAAGAGGGCTTCATCTTTAATGAAGCAACAGCAGACAGTGTTGGCAGTTGGCTTAAGAAAATACCACACTCGGACTTGAACAATGCTCGTCTTTCTTACTGTAGAGTCGGTGGTGAGGGGCAGAGGAAATGCACAGTTTAACACAGGTCAGACATCCTGGATATAGTGGTTGAAACGGTAAAAGGCCAACCAGCTAAGAGACAAGTTAGGACAAGAGGATCTGCCATGATCCGTCAGGATTAGAAATAGGACAGCTGATTAATGTGTGCAATAGAAATGATGTGGAGTTGCAGGAATATCTTCAGCAAAAGACATTTACAAAAACTGTTCACTGATAAATATATTGGCACATGGTAGAAAGATATCATGGCTTAGACAAAACCTAGATTAATTAAATCTGGGTTATTTCTTTGGTTAGGTTTCATAGTTTAATTCCAGCTTATGTATACACTACATGAATTGGTAACTAACAACTGGTAGATGGTGGGTAAAAGAATATTAATATTATATTGTAAAATATTAAAGAAATCAATTAGTTGAATCAAATGAAAAAAAGTTCAAAAAGTCTTCATTGTCACTAGAAGTGCTAAGCCAGTCACAAAACCCTACTGAATTATAACATACTAAGTTTACCTGCGCATGTCTACCTTTATTCCGCATGTACAAACATAACACTTAACTGGAGTTAATTATAGTTAACTGTAAACAGCCATCCATATACAAATATATAGTAAGGGTACAGCAAAGGCACGTCTATATATTGATTTCAGGCATAATAAAACAATCTGTTCTATCTGATAAACCCTTCATCCTCCTTCTCTTGAAGTGCAATCTGCGTCACATCGGCTAATATTAAAGGGATAAGCCAGTATTATCGATGCAAGCCATTTGTTATAGATGCGCACATCCCTGGGACATTAAGCAGACATTAATCTTATAGACATTAATTACATGCGAGTGAACATCTGTGCCGTTGCTCTAAAGATAACTCGAACCAGGACCAAAGCATAACTACTTTGTTGATGGATACTGTATGTTACAAAAAAGAAAAGTATAATTAGATTTTTTTTTTTTTTTTTTTTTTAAAAAGGGCAGAATTCCATAACGCACAAGTCTAAAATGTGTATTAAAAAAATAGTTTACATTTGATTTTAAATTAATAAACAAACATTTGGATGATACTAATGCTATGCATCGTATTAAGGCCTCACCATATCAGCGACTCACAAAAGGCCAACCTCATGAGCAATACAAATAACAACAGACAGTGAGTACAAAGGGCATGGCTGCTCAGTGCACCTCTATCTGTGAAAATTAAAGGAGTTGTAGATAAAGACTGAGTGCACAGCAGAGAACTATGAAGGGGTGGGGGGGATTCTTGTCTTTCCAATATAAATCTCTAGCAGATCACCATAAAGGTTTAGAGTTTGTGCAGGGGGGGGGGGGGACAGCAGAACGCATAAACCCACGGAGGAAATCCATTCAGCAGGATGTCAAAGAATGCACCAGAGGAGAATAACAAGCCTCACGAGAACTGGAGACAAAACGTCCACAAAACAGGACATGCCATACATTAACTCAGCACGATATATATGACCCAGAAATCCATTTTCCCCTTAGCAACAGGAAAAGGCATGCACTGTATTCAACATAAAGATGAGCTGCATAATTTATTAAATCATTAAGCAGATAATGTGTACGTGCATGTGTCCGTCTGTTTGGGTGGGTCTTTTGGTAAGCAAATTATAATTTAAACCTTCTGTTCAATGCTTAGACAATTTCCTTTAAATGAACCATTGACTATAACTTTAAATACATTACTCTTGCTTTTTTTGTACATTACTTACTCTTCTTCTACTTAGTCACCATTAACAAAATTAGCTCTTTCTTGGTTTCTCCTGGTGGTGTTCTTGTTTCGTTCTTCATCTGTGTGTCATTCCCTTTATATCAAAAGGTGAGGCCTTAGGTTTTAGGGACTCATTAATCTTCTGCAGGACAGGAGGCCCCTTAATCCACCTCTCCCACCCTTCTATCTGATCCCCCCCCAACCTTCATAAGGCCCCGAGCAAGTGGACACCCCACCTGCCCCCCACTGCGCGGACACACACACACATCTTGCTTGCAGCTCCTGCTGCACTCCTCCTCCACTCTTATCAGGTTTCAGTCACTTTGACAACTAGGACAATGCGTAGAGGACCATAAGTATCGAAGCGTGTATGTGCTTCATTAAGAGGTAATGTTTGACTGATTCAAATTCCTGAAATGGTCAATTTGGACAAATACCCGGAGCTTTATTTCTACAAGCAATCAACCATGCAAACGACTGATGACAACACAAAGGATCTGCACATTCATTCCAGAGGAATGTTTAATCAGGGAATGGTTAATCAGAAATAAAATATTGTTTTTATCTATCCGTCTCATATGCAAAATCTGAAAACAAACACAAACGACACTATATAAGCTTAAGATCCTAAAGCAGCCCTCATTATGCTCCACTTTGTCTGTAGCAAAAAGAACCAATAAAACAACAGCCCATGACTTCCTCTCTCAAGTGGGCCACACTAAACTGCCTGACAAGAACAACTTTTAAGAAGACCCATTTTTCACTGTCTGGCTCAACTAGCATGTCTTTCACACTAAAGCAGTCAAACAAACATCATTAATCATGAGCAGCGGACCCCACCGACAGACATTTGACATGATCACACATTCGCCATTCACCCCCCACTATTACGTCCAACATCTTGACGCCTGCAGTTACACACAAGCACATAAGAGGGCTGGGGGTGGCAAACCAGCACAAACAGCTCCCCATCTGGTTGAGTTTAAATCCTAAGGTAGGGGTTAACAGCCTTTTCAAGCTGTGTCCCTGAAAGCTTAGCCTTTCTGATGACGCTGCCAGGCTCATCTCATTGTCACAATATGACAATCACAGAGTCAGAGTACATGTGAACCCACTTAGTTAACTTATGGTCCAGTCTCAGGAGTTAACTGTGTGCTACTTTTAGTCTCTTAACATTATCAAGCAAACAATAGAGTGAAATGGTTAAATGACAAACATAATGGGGTTAAAATTGTTTTTGGTGCTCCAAATGTATTTGAGATTTTATTATTAAATGATTAAACATTTAGACACATTTAAGTACAATTATAAGTCTCTAGAAATTTGTTTCCCGGATTTTATAAACATTTTTTTTTTGATTGGGTGTATGTGATTTTGTCATGTCCCATATGCTGCTCTGCTCAGAACTTCCTTGAGTGCAGTACGTGATTGATTAACATAAAATTTAAATACTTTTTGTTTTGAGGCTGAAACAACTGGTGTAAAGACTAAGTATTTACACTTAGTCATTTTCATCATATAGGCACATAGGCTTAAGGTGTCCACCCTGTCATAGTGAAATATTAATAAATATAAAAATCGTATCTTAAACAAATTTGTGATAAACAGTCACTTTCGACAGTGAATCATTTTGCTAACTGAAGGTTCACCATGTGATCATTAAATGCTAACCTAAGCAAAAATGTCCACCCCGTCAGCAATCCTTCCACGAGAGGGTGGGCACATGCATAATTGTGGGTCACATTTGGATAGATTTTACTATTATTAGATTTCCCCATTAACTATAATATAATATATTGTTGAGAAGGGACAATTCATCTTTCTGAAAATTTAGATTTTATAATCACTGCGGGAAGAAAATGTATTTACTTTGAATTTATTGATGACAGAGTGGACATATGCTTGTACATTGTCCACTTGCGGTAAATTTATAAAACGTGCATTTTTAACAGCCTAATATCTACTTAGTGTCTTTTTGAGTCATGTGAAGTGTTGATATCATGACCACTACACAGAGTATAAGTAATTCTTTTGTAGGCACAGAACTAAATGATTAAGGAGTTAAAGTGTAAAGAAATTTGTTGCCTTACCTCTTTTCTGCATAAAATTGAACAGGTCATCTAGAAACTCCTTCCGGTTCGGGTCATTGTCCAGTTCATACAGCTACATATTAACAAATAGCATTATATACATACATTATATTATATACATACATTATAACTCTTTTGTATGTTTTTCTTTACAACAATATACTGATCATTTGTTAAATAAAAAAAACTGACAGCATGTATGAGTAATTATTTGCATTCACCCCATTACAACATGTTAATGTCTGAAGACACAGGTCCCTCAGATAACATTGTGAAACTGGGTCAATACGTCACTGATAAAATCGTAACAGCCATGACTTTCGGCTCTTAAGTTTACCTTGGCAAAGTCTCTGGAGGCCTCCCCTCTTGCTTTCCCTCCATCGCTTTCTTCGTTCCAACTCGCATTACCATTCTGTAAAACAGGGGACACACTTAGCTCCAAAGAAAGTGGACAAAACAAGCTGAAAACAAGCCCTTGTAAAGATCAATATGCTAAAGACCCAATAGAAAGGAATGCCAGAGTCAAAACTAGAAAGAACATAACAGGGACAAGGACATTCTTGCTGATCCCTAAACCCTATAGAGCTCACAGATTGCTAGTGCATAAGGACCCATTATGGAGATTTTTTTATTCTTTCTGGTAAAGGTTTTCATTATTAACTTAACTTTTATCTTAATGGAAGAGGGGAATAATGTAACCTACGAAACAGAAAGAAAACACTTAAGCTAATAAACATTTTGCTAGAGGTTTTCAGGCACTTAGATTATAGGTATCTCTGTCGATTTCTTGGAGTCCACTCCATCAGTGGTGCTCGTGGCAGGTCTCATAAAGCACTTATAAGCTCTTAAGAGTTCCTTGGTGCATATACTCTTTGCTTGATTACAGGCTATCCAGTTTGTCCCTGTGAGCAGCTTTGGAAAGGACAAGGCAGAGAGGTAATAAAGCAGTTTTACAGGAGCTTCCCTCCATCCCCCTCTTTAATATGCTAAGTGAATCACAGCTGGGAAGAGAATGAGATCTCCAGAGTTTATAGCAAATACACACCAGCTGGGCCTACAGGAGAGGGGACGCTCAGCAGGGGAACTGTGGAGAGCAGACATACTGGGTGGTATTGTGTGCGTGTGAGAGAGAGAGAAAGAGTGTGAGTGTAAGAGAGGATGAGAGCAAGAGAAAGAAGGTTGTGTACTTGTACATTATACAAGTTCTCAAAGACATTTAACGCTACTTACAAATTAATGAGAATTGCTGATGCACCCAACAGAACATTTTAGCTGTACATGGAAACTTAAGATTCAAATTTTTTCCCCTGTAAAAAATAAAAAAATTCATGGAGGTAAAATGGCAATTAGTTTACACACACTATAATATCTCACAGACAAGACATTTATAAGCTGTGTAAACCTTTAATCAGGCTTCGGCCTTCCTAATTATATTAGGGAAGACTGATAGTGAGAGGGCAAATTAGCCAAGAGGAGGAACCAGATGACCATCTGGATCAGAAAGAGGAAATGAAGTCCCCATCCCCCATATCAATTCAATAGAAACTACATGTGACCATGTCAAATAATTACTCTGGGAGATGGAACACCTTATGGCGCAAAGTGTGAATACCCTGTGTGTGGTTGAGTGCATACAATGTAACATCCTGTAATGTGAAGAGGATGTTACTTTAATTTACTTTATATATAATTGGAGGAAACGGGTATTGTGCATATGGTGAGAAAGACACCAATTCAGAAAGAACAAGTACTTCAAATGGATGGGAATGGCTGGATTCCTATAGAAATAAACGCCTTCTTGAAATTCATGACCAACAAAGGAGAAACTGACCCCCATAATCAAACAAATTTGTTTGGTTTTTAAGTGCAAATGTAACGATGGGCCGAAACCCACAGCAGTGTTTGCACTTAGAAGAGAATGAAGCAGATGTATTGGTAATGCCTGAAATGTAAATTTAGCAAGTTTTAAAGAAAACTTTGATGTGTGTTACAACCTTTCACAGGAGGAGCCAGTTATTTCAGCCTTCCAGATGAATTTACCACCTCTCTAAAACATTCACAACCATTCACAAATAGTTTAGGTGTAAATTACCCATCCAGAATATTGTCCTACATAAAAAAAGCATTACAATTACTGGAATTGAGTTTACAAATTCCAGTCCATTGCATTATTTAAACCTGAAATCATCAACTTTGTGAAAGAACTGTGGTTAGAAAATACCGAAATTGCATTGTGTAAAAAAAAAAATTTTTTTTTCATTAAGAGCATTCCCACAAACACAGCAGTGTGGTCATACTTGTTAATGAGACTAATCAGGAAAAAAAGCTTTTTGTTAGCGAGCATAAAGATTGGAGCAATGGAAAAAGGTCATGTAGCCTGATGATCCCTAGTGATGGAATCATCACGGTAAGAAGGGAAGCGCATAAAGCAATGTATCCATCATGCAAAGTTGCCCCTGAAATATCTCTAGAGGAAGGTCTAGGCTCAGCAACATTATTTGGCAATAAAATTAAGTCAGCTGTTCACCTGAATTCAGTGAACGACCAGGTTATCACATCAATGCATTTTTTTCTTCTCATATTACAGGATTCAAATTGTAAAAGAGTGGTACTGGGAGCATGAGGAATAATTTTTATACATGAATTCGCCACCACATTTCACCATAATCAAAGCTAAGGGCGGTTAGACAAACTATTACAGTTCTCAACAGAAACATTCCTTTCTGCAATTTTGACTCCTAAACAATGAGTCAAAGACATGCCATCGATTTGAATAAAAACTAACATATAATCTTCAAATTAATATTAATAAGCAGTCTTGCGGTGCACTGATGAATATTAAACATTATTGTATTGAACACTTGGCGGTACTTGGTTGCTGGGAGGGCTCTTTAATCCTACAGATTCTCTACCATCTCACATACAGTGGACCTGCAAAAAGCCCCAAAATACTGATAAATGCAATACCAAGATATTCAGGGCAACATACGGATATTGTTATGGACAGTAAAATACAACCCAACTGGAAATTATACGGTGTCTAACCACAGTGTTGAAATTCACTTTAGGCCAGTATTGCTCAGTTCACACACAGGAGAAGAGCCCGAGCAAACAATGGGTGGTAGAGGAGCCTATAACAGCTGATCTGGAGGTCTGCAGATTTTTGTGGATAGACTGGGTGCTGCATCAAAGGACAGATAGCCTTTAAAAGAAATGGAGACAGATGTGAATCTCACCCACACAACAATGCCAATGATTCTGCTTCTCTTTAAAGATGACAAAGGTGCCCAAGGCTTGAGATTATACAATAGTTAAAGTAACAGATAAGGGACTAAATCTATCCATTGTGATTTTGTTGAACAGAATAAAATCAAAAAGCTAGAAATTGACATCACTGTTTCATGGCCTGTAACATACGTCAAACATACTTGAAAATGCATATATTATAGTGTATGGTTTGAAGTGCCAGGGATCTTTAACCTTTCTGCATCAAAACAACCTTAGTCAGGTCTGGACAGGCATCGATGATAGGGGGTCGGGGGGATGACAGACATTCTAGACATCTTGAGAGGTAAAGGAAATGGACAAGGAAATAAAAAGCAGCCCCTTTCCTTCCCCATCTCCCTTTCTGCTCAATTACCACCCCTGTCCATTACTGCTTCAGTCACATCTGATGAACTTGACTAGGAAAGGTCACAAATCAAAGGACAACATGGCTATTCCCTCTATTGTTTGTTCACACACAAACCCCCCGGTGAGAATTCTCACCGCTTCAGGAGAAGAAACTCATAATGCCACTTGGAATGTTTCCTCTGGGCGGGTCTGGACAATCCAGACACCAATACCACACCCCTCCCATACTTCACATACTCACGCCAAGCCTTTAAAGATTTTTAGTATCAAATTCCTCAGATTTTGGCTTTTTCTTCCTTTCCAACCACAAAAGTATACAGCATATTATTAAAAAGTCATGGGCAAATGGAACATGCCAATTCGTCTCTCGTGAAGACAACTGGAATGACTTGTGTACCATTAGATTACACAAAAAAATGCTGCGTGGCTCAATGCATTCAAAAAAAGCTAATCTTAATCATGGGTGCCACACAGAATGACCTGATCTATTGCACAGATGACTGTCCTTTGTATTGACAGCAGCAATCATAGGACCCAAGAGAGTTGTTCAACATTAATACCCAACAATACTTCTCAATCATACTGAGCCACCTCGACACATAGTGAATAAAAACGAAAGCATGGTGGAAAGTCATTATTATAATAAAGTTAATGTTGCATAAAACCTGTAGATCAACATTACTGCGGTAAAGGCAGATTATACCATGAAAAATATACATATGCGCTAAATATTCTGAAACATTTTAGGAAATGCAGACACAAGCAAGCTTTGCTTAAAGAAGGCATCTTGGTTGCCAGACCTTTATGGTAACCACTGCAACAGTAAACAACAATATAATAAGAACTGATTGCAAGCAGCTGCCTCATTCTGCCAGCACATGCTTCATGTGTTGCTAGCGTGACGATTAAATAATGCATCAGTGTTTGACAAAACTGCTCTCCAACCCACAAAAGGCTTCTTTTTTTTTTTCTTTTTTCACCCAGTCTTTTACAATGGGAGTATAAAATTCTAAACGCGACTCTATGTGAATGACAAGATAACCATAGCAACATCTCTTCTATACATTGATTTATAAGAAACCTTTTGTTCTTCAGTTCAATTCTCCTTCTTGGGGACAAAAAACAAAGCAAAAAAATAAAACGAGTTCTATTTCTCTGAACAGAGTAAAAGCATGAATGACATTCAGCATACCATATCAAGTCGTTATTGTAGGAAAGGGCAACCAAAGGTTCAATGAAATGACAAGTAAGCTTTCACCATTCCTTGTGAAAAACCATGTGACCAGTGTGCATTTATCAACTTGATCGTCAACCAAAGTTCGAAACAGGCACAGCAAAAACCGGTAACCTGCAAGGAGCATTGTGAAGCTGGCTACAATTCAACACAAATGTCTCTCACTGCCCACTGAGTCTGATTAAACCAGCATTAACCCTAATAGATTAGCATGCTAGGGGCCTTGCATCATTGAAAAAGCATCTACAACCAGCTGTATGCATGTGCATCCAAAAAAAATACATTTTACCAATGGAGTTAGTCAGGTAGCCTTTGAAGGGAAAAAAAAAAAAAACACAAAAAAAGTCAGCTTTATTAAATGTGGCCACAGCAGAGAGTATTCACTCCTTTGCTAAAAGTTTTCCATCACAAAAGGTGCCATTCTGCAGTTTTTTTTAATACATTACTTAATCCCATGACTACCAGCATGCTATTCCTGCAGCCATATGCATGTGACATTAATGAGCAAATTCTTCCCCATGGAGACAACAAACAGATCATTTCAATGTGCGTGTGTTTTTTTTTTTAATCCGAAAGCTACCAATCAATTGAGTGATTTCCTAAAGATATAAGCAAACATTACCAGAGTCCCTGACACTGTGTAGGTGTTTACTGATTGACTTGTCCTTTAAAGTGTGAAAAGCTTTAAAAAGCCAACCCCCCACCTTCATTTGAAAATGCCATTTGTGGCATCTGTTCTCTTTGTGTAGCCGGTGCCATCAAACCAGCCCCCCTACACACACTGCAATCTGATACTGTCACCACTGCAGAGCATCATTAAATACTAAAGAGCAGACATAAAAAGGCAGGATAAAAAGAAAGCAAAACAAAACAAAATGGAGGGGAAAAAACGGAGACAAGCAAATTCTCAGTCATCAAAAAATTCATCTAATCATGTCAGTCAATCCACATGGTCAGATGTCCATAAAGCATGCATTAACACAGAGAAGTCTCTCTCTCTTTCTCTCTCTCTCTCTTATAGGACCACAAATTGCTGGAGGATTGAGGCCTAATATACCATCACCATAACCTCTGCACTCTAATGCTTGGTTGATCCATTTTATTTAATAAAAATGTAGACTTAACACCCAACTGATACTAGAACAATGTCTAAGTTGTCTCAAGTATATTTCATTTATAAATTTTAAGCATCAAAAAGTTCAGAGAAATAAACAGAGTAATTGAACAATGCACTAGTAATAAAATAAAAATGAGCCCTATAGTCTGCACATTATATATATATATTTTAAACAAAGCTAATAAAACTCCTTCGATTATACCATCTCCAGCTGGCAACCCATGAAGGCTGCACAGGAAATGATACCGCCCACACCCACCATTATCCTATAAATATACTGTATAGCGACATGGGTGTGACCAAAACATCAGAGTGCTGCCCATCTACATGGAGCCTCACTTCCTGCCATAATAGCTTTATTGCTGGGTGCTCCCTATAGCTGCCTCTAAACCATAGCTTATGTAGTATTAAATTAAATAAGATACTGGAGTTTAATAGTTTTTTAAAAAAGATAATAAACTTAGTAAAATTGAAAGAAGGCAGAATTGTGTTTTAAATAATTTCAAGAAATGCCAAGTTGTTAATGCAAAGTTTCACTTCAGGTTTTCTTTTCTTTCTTTTTTTTTTTTTTGGGTGGGGGGGGGGGGTTTATATTTTTCATATGAAAAAATAGAGAATTAGATAATTTCATTTCTCTCTATGCTAGGTTAAACTTATGTTAACAATTCTCACATCTGTTTCAATTTAAAATTGGAACATACTGCAAGTAAAAAAAAAATCTCATGAAGCAAATCTCAAAAATCTTTTACTGTTATTATATAATCGGATATGTAATATAAGAATATCTGTGTATTCTGGCCATGACAGCATGTAAATCTCTATGGCTGTTCTCCTGTAGCAGAGGCACGTGCCTCCAACAACTTGGCCTTCTGTCTGACAACAGTGGCAGCGTGTCTTTTTGGACAGACGCCAAGACTGCAACACACTGCCAAGTATCTGTTCCAAGAAAGCACGACTGACCAGGAAGAACAGAGGAAAATGACAATGCAGGGAAAAGAGAATGAATGAAAGAGTAAATGAAAGGGTCAGTCTGCCGCTAGGAAGATTGTCCGAACATCACACTTTAAGGACTGAAGAATGAATCTTAAGCTTAAGGATAATGGCTTAAAAAATATACACTGCTTGGACTGAGACCATTTAACACTATTAACACTACTTAAGTATTTAAACACTTTGTTAACCCTCTAACATTTATGCCAGGCAACAACTTTTGAGTATTTAGAGTATCAAGCTAAATATAAATAATTAAAGCACATAGCAAAAAATACCCTGCTTTAGCTGGTCAATGTTCCTTTTTGAGAAAACCCTCAGAATATGATTAAAAAAAAAACTGATTTGAACAAAAGACAAACCTGTTTGATCGAGTCATCAAAACTCCAGTCGGCAAGGCCATTTGGCGTATTGAACGAATGCTGCTCAGTAGGGGATGGGCTGTCCTCTGGTTCATCTTTCACTTTTGGTGGAGGTGAGCGGGCTCGCTTTTTTGCAGCTGGCGGTGAGGCAGCATAGACTGGGAAAGCGTATGGAGCAATTCCTACCCCCTGCTGCTGAAGAGCCAGGCTCTGCTTTCTGAGAAACTCCAACCCCTCGCCTTCATCATCCTCGCTGCCATCCTCACCATCCATCATCTCCTCATCTTCATCCTCTTCCTCGGCAGACGCTGGTCCTCTGTCCATCTCTTCATCATCTTCCCTGCCTTGCGCAGATTCCAGACTACTCTGGGTAGTAACCCTAGTTGGAGGCTCTTGGTTCTTTAGCACTTGCTCTCTGGAGCTGTTGAAGTATTCTGGGTTTATTGGTATTCCCTGGGCACGGGCAGAAGCCATAATGGCGTGTTGAGCAGCAAGTTGTTGGGCGTACAGGATGTGGGCTTCGCTCATGTGTCGCTCTTTTCTCTCCATGTCCAGTTTAGCTTGCTGCTGCCTCTGGAGCTGCTCCATAACTGCCTCAAGTTTAACACCGGCGACACCAGCGAGTGCTGTCTGTGAGAATGCTCCTGCCAGGACACTGTCCTGAGATAAAATGGGCTGAAGACACAAATATCATTAGTACTAGGGTCAGATATGGCATTTTAGTTATATTTTTGTCTAGATATGAAAGCAAAAATTTTACATAAAAAAGTGAACTGTTGTTCTCAGAACAAACACCGTCGTTTTTACCTTGTAAACACAATCCGTAAATGTAAAAATAAAAGGAGTAAATTCAGTGGACTGGAATGATCCTGTAAATAACAGTTATATAACTGACCCAGACTGCAATCAGACTTAAATATGAATCCCATAATAAACCCTTATATTCTATTAATTCCAGCCTGATTAGAAGTGTGTGTGTGCGAATACGAGAGCACCATGTAGACGAAGGAAATAATGGCCTCCACGTCCGAATGGGAGCGATTATGGATTCAGCCACATTTTAGATAATATGGCGCACAAATGGTATAATGTACAACAGTATATTAGAATTACAAAATGCTTAAATTCAAACTTTCATTAACTTAAACACATCGTGCGAGCATTCGCTGGCAAAAACACGTTTGTCCTTTGACCCCGGGCCGTTGCTACTTGGCACAGGCGACCGGATTTCCGGCCAAACACTATATCTCTATATACATTAAATTAAACAAATATTAACTCATGTCGTCCAGACCAAATACTTCTACGCATTCATAACTGTATCTGTCGAAAGATTGTATTGTATCGAGGATACAGACGAGTGCGTGAATCAGGCGACACATGATGGCTATTTAACAGCGGCGGCGGCTTAAAAGTATGGCGCACTTCCAATCCAACCATCCAACCTACCGAGCACAGAGAGGACACACGGTACAAGCGCAGCGGGGGAGTGTGCTTTAGAGAAGAGTGTGTAACAGGAAAACTTCCGAATGTCGGAAAAGCGTCAGTTCACAACGAAATTGTTACTTGTAACGACTGGAAGAGATGGTTCAGAAGTGCAGGCTGGAGAAAACACCAAACTCCTGCAGCGTGACGTGTACAAACTAAATTTAGGAAAAAAAATAAAAGACTACATATTAAACTACGAGAAGAGTAGGAAAATAAAATTTAAAACATGAATGTAATTCCAGTTGTTCTCAAAGGGTTGGATGTGAAACGTTACAGTAGCTATTAATCAGGCGGCTCGGAGTTGGACTTACCATTTGCGCCTTGCTGCTACTGGAATTGTCCACCATCCCTGTTTTTCTACACCGAGTTTTTTTTTCTTCTCACCCAGCCGTTCGTCCGTCCGTCACTGCTCGATCAACACGCAGAGAGTGTGTGCATCCACCCGAGAGCTTAATATTCCTTCCGATAAGCCTCTGATAGTCCTCTGGTGCTCCCAAGGAAAAAAAGAAAATCGATGTAAAGGTTTAGGGGCAAAAAAGCAGGGGGCCAGCCAAAGGGAAACGCTCGCTGACCTCCCCTTCTGAAGTGGCGCGTGCATGGGGACTCCCACACTCCCCTTGGCTTTCCTCCACCCACATACACACAGAGACCAGTGCACAGCCAGAGCCCGCCTACAGCAACAAGTAGGCCTCCCAGTACAGTGTTGTCCCACACTCTTCTATTAAACACTGCTATATTCACATTGACATTTTGCCAACCAGACGCTTTGCTTGGTAAAGTGCACACTTGTAGTCTTTAAAGCGGTATCTCATAACAATCACTACACTGCTACGGAAGCATGATTTTCACAGTGAATTCACGGGCCTCCAGGGATCTGCGGTGTAATTTCTGGGGTACACATTTTTTTGGCTTTTGAAAGTGATTACGATGAAGAATGAAGAACATGTAGCGAATAGTCACCTATTATACTGTTTTAATTCTCAATTATGGCAGGCCAGATCGTGTGAATGTGTAGTAAATATTAGATTTGCAGATATAGGAAATTAATCCATGAAAGGGGCATAAAGTCAGTTATATTTGGTGATCTATTCCAAATCTACTTTGAAAACAACTATTTTAGTTTGATCTAAAATAGCTTGCAAACTATAGTAGGCCATTTAGTTTTCGGTAAAATGTTTGAACGCACCCCTTTGTGACGTAAGCCTTTTTCTGTTTTGTACTAAACTATCATTCAGCCTCCCCAACTGTTTTAGCTACATATAGGGTGTGTGAAAAAAGCAGTCTCCGTTATTAATTACAATAAATAAAAATGCCCTCGTTAAACAAATGCTATTGAAAAACTAAATCATGTTTAGTTTTTCAATAACATTTATAACATGACAATTTTCAGATTTCTAACTATCCAGAGCGAGTCCCTAGTGACCATCAATGGTACTAAAACACAGATCAGCGTTAGTTATTTCACGTCATTTCATGACTATGGAAAAGAAAAATATTTTGACGGCGTACACCATCATATAATTTGTTTTAAAAAAGTGGTGTATTCCATAAATATTCATAGTTTAATTCACTACATAGGGCATAAAATAACAGTTCATACCGCCTAGTTTACCTACATGATCCAAGTACATTTGATATTTGGCCTAAGGCCTTAGTCAAGCTCTCGTACTGCCCTCTAGTGGTGTTAGTTTGGACTCATGTAGCTTGATTGGTGTTACACGAAGGTCATTGAGCTCAACCAGTATGCAATGTTACGATGCATTCATATTTATACATAGATGTAATTCAAAAACAACAGTGACAAGATTCAGTAAATATATATATTTCTCCCTTTATTAGGTCCACCAATATTTTACAAGCAAAAGAACATTATACATGCCAATTAAATATAGCACAAATATCATGACATGTGGCAAAGACTTCAAGTACAGGAGGTCCACTCAGCCCCGACAATGGCAACGGTCCCTCTGAAGACACTAAGGACAAATCACAAGGAAACACAAACATGTTACAACTAAATTTGATAATTTTACTGACTTTAAAACAAGTTGTTTCATCACATGGCTGTTTTTGCTTTGTCATAAAAATGGATCATTGACACAAAGAACATGCTATTGATAAATTGATTAGAATTTTATCCAAACATCTTAACATGTAGAGCTTTTGTATGCACCACTGATCAAGCTTTTTAGTGAAAAGAATATCAGGGTCTCAGCCTGCTTTGATAGCACAGAATAGGTATATGTAAATATATACATACTTAGTATTTTAATCGATTTGCTTAGAAATTAATTAATTCAGTTACTGACTCTTATTTAGGACAAGGATCTAGAACAAGTCATTAAACTGGAAATGTAAACAGAAAGAAATCAATTAAATTTGATCATATAACCATTTTATTTAATTTTAAATGAACTTTATTAAACAATTATATGCAAATGAACACAGCTTCAAGAAAGATTAGGTATAAATGATTCATAAGAGTGCCTGTTTAAAAGAGGCTGTATGCATGTCTCAACATTCACCACGACTGCAGAAGTCTATGCTTTGTCAATGCCAAGCTCCTCAGGTGTGGGAATTCCCAGCTCATTCAGTGTGGGACGAAGTTCTTGGATAACATATGGGTAGATCTCTTTGTGTGGACCCGATTTGTCCTGTGTAATAAATGCATATTATTACTGGATATGCTTCTAAAAACTAAATCCACACACAATAAGATTAATGCAAATAAAATGCTAGGAATGAAACCATACAAAAATATCCAACATAACCTTCTATTATCTTAACTAAGACAGGCACCATAACAAAAAAAAAGTCACATCATTGCGTAATGTGTTTGTTTAAAACACTGTACTGACCTTAACCGCTTCGAGAATACGGATGGCACTGCCCAAGTCATTTAATCGCCGACAAGCTCTCAAAGCTGCGTCCAATATTTTTGGCTCAGGTACCAAGTCATAGCCAATCAAAGTGTTCATACCTGGAAGGGAAAAAAAAATCATTATTATGACCGATGCAGTTGCAGTAAACACTTGATTGAACTTAAAAGCCAGGAAACAATATTTCATTACTGATTCAATTATACGTAGACCATCCTGATTTACAATTTGATCAAGTTGGACTTGCATTAAGGAAATGTGCTTTGTACTGCTGTAGTCATTGGAAATTAAAGTACTTCCTGTTTTTAGTGATGCACACACCCATAAAACTATGTAAAAACTGGACGATCTGGATCAAGGAAGTTACAGGAATGTTACAGTTGGAAATGTCTTTGCCCTAACACAATACCCCTTATAGAAACTCAAACAGTGACGTAAGCAATTTATAAAATCATTTAATTCATTTGAAATACCAAACATTTTAGGTTACTCGTCTGCCTATTAAATATTTAGGGGGTGGGAGCACAATAGACTCACTGGCCCCAAGTGTATTCATGTTTAACTGCTCCTTAATGCATATGGAGATCTATATCAGCCACCCACATGGCAGCAACTCAAAGCATTTATGAGTTAATTTAGGCTTGTAGACACAATCAAGGACCTGATGAAGTTCAAAGTGAGGATCAGAATGAGGAAGAAAGGTGTTTTAAGTGACTTTGAACATGGCAGGGTTGTTGGTGCCAGAGCGGTTGGATTCTAAAACTAGGACTTTCCTGCACAAGCATCTCTAGGATTTATAGAGTATGGTCTGAAAAAGAAAATAACCAGTGCTGTTCTCTGTGTAAAAATGCCTTTTTGATACCAGAGGTCACAGGAGAATGGCCAGACTGGTTCCAACTGATAAAAAGGCAACAGTCACTCAAATAATCTCATTACAACAAAGGAATGCCAAAGAGCATCTCTGAACACGCAACACGTCTAGCCTTGTAGCAGAAGACCTGGAAGAGATTCCTGTTAGCCAAGAATGTCACAAAGCTAAGATCATCTTAGACTGGTTTCTTGCACATGACAATGAGTTCACTGAACTCAAATGGCCCTCCACACTCTCCAGATTTCAATCCTATAGAGTAGCTTCGGGATGTGGTGGAATGGGAGATCATGGATCACATTCCATTGTATCATGGATGCACAGCTGACAAATGTACAGCAACTGCATGATGCTCTCATATCAATATGGACCACAATCTCTACAGAATGTTTCCAGCACCTTGTCTTCTATGTCATGAAGAATTAAAGCAGTTCTGAAGCCAAGATTAAGACAAATTAAGTACTAGCAAGGTGCACCTAAAAGAAGAAATATATAAATATATAAAATACACACACATACAGGACCCTCCACAATTATTGGCACCCCCAGTTAACATGTGTTCTTAGGCTTCTAATATATATATTTTTTTTATTGCAGAAGCATACTCACACTGATAACTGTAGAAAAATGTAACCTTTCTCAAGTAAAAAAAAAAACAACAAACAAGTGTTTTATAAACACCACATATTCCACAATTATTGGCACTCCTAACAATTCCGATTAAAAAAAATGTTTCAATAAAATTTATTTTAAGTTGATCAGAGTATACATTAATTCATAATTCAATGATAATATATTAATAATTCATGACTTCCTGTGGTATGAATAATGTGTTCATGTGGCACACATGATTTCATGTAAAAAAAAAAAAATCTTAATGTGGGACTTTTTTCATACTGAATAATTGTACTTTAATTACAGGTTGGATTTTTCTTTGGTTCTATATTATTTAAATAAAAAAATACATTTATTAGAAGCCTAAGAACATATCTTAACCAAGGGTGCCAATAATTGTGGAGAGTACTGTGTGTGTGTATATATATATATATATATATTTTTTTTTTTAATATTAAAAAATATATAATATATACATAAAAAAAAAAACTTTTATAACAGATGGAGCCAGTGACCAGAATTGGCCCATTTTTTAAATTTATTTAAATTCACCATGATTGTGATTGGCCAGTCGGCCTCAGATATAAACGATGCTCTGAACACAGACGCTTCCAAACGTATTTTAAATGGTGCTAAATTATCAAAACTATTGTGGTAAAAGCCTCAGATTTGCCTTTTTCTCCAAACTTTGAGTGAATTAGGCTAAAACCAATTCATTACTCAAGTCTCAAAACACTAATTATTTGAAAATCGTGTATGTTAGATGCCCAGTGTGCCTGCATTAGGAGCTAAAAGCTTTAGAAGCTAATGGGATGCTCGTAGCCACTCAACTGAGTTTTGAGACTTCGTGTTCGCCAAACTATTTACACATTTTTGTGATACATGCTGCTCAGTAAAAAATTTGCTTTTATGCTTAATTCAGTTTTAAGTTAAATGTTAAACATGTATATTTAAAATTATTTTGTATTGTTGAAATGCTACTCTTTGCCTTTTAAGTGTGAGAACTTATGGACTAAATTTAATTGGTCATTAAACTTTTTTTAAAAAAGGACCGAATTGCAATAAAGATATTTAAGAATATTTATAAAAGTTGTGATACTTATGGAATTGCAATATTAATCAAATAGGCACTTAGGCATCATTATCAATATTGTATCAGATGGTGAATAGTGATTCCCAATCGTTATACATGCACATATTTACATACATACTTTCATTATTTGTTGAGATATAAAACTATAACATGTGACTGACCTTTCCTGAGTTCCCAAGCATCAATATCTGGTTTGTTGAAGTAGGTGACCCAGCGAGCATCAAACTCCTCATCTGTCTCCTGCTTGCCATGGGAGTAGCAGCGGCTAGCTAAAGGAGCTGACCAAAAAAAACAAAACATAAGGGGTAAAACAGCAGCCTGCATGTAACCCAAATTATTAATGAAATTTATATGGCCATAAAGTATATGAAAAGACCAAATGATTACTCACAGCTGACCTGGTACACTTTAAACACATTGTTAACATAGTAGACATTAAAAAAAAAAAAAAAAAGAGCTAATATTAAAATGATCTACTATACTGACATAGGGCTAAGAGGCAAAAATGTCAACATGGAGTACAGAACGAATATGCACACTGATTTCCATTAACCTACAGACCGAACTGCAAATATCATCAAACTCAATGTGTTACTCAGTTAATGAGTGCAAGAAAAAGGTTATGTTTTTATGTATGAGGTATAGTAGATCCAATTAAAACAGAAGTTTCACACAACAAAAAACCTCACCCCATGTGAAAAAATAAACTTGACCGGATCCTTTAAATAGAATTCAACATGCACTGTGTGTCATGGCAGTAACATAACTGGTCTTCACGAGTTGAACCGTTCTGGCATATGTGGAATAAATATAGCAGGGATGATAACTAAACCATCAGGACATGCTGGACGGGTTTTTATAAGTGCAGGCTTGAGCTCTACCCAAAGTGCTGAAACACTTTGCTGGTTCCACATCCTACCTGCAGTGCCTCAGTTCAGGACCCTGTCCCCTATTAGGTAATGTATGTACTGTTAACACAATAAGCCTAGTCTTATTTGACAGATTCAAACAGGTTGGATATGAATCACGCGCAAGAAAACCGCATTTCCGCAATCTCGTCTATAGCTTCACCAAACACACCGACAGACTCCTCCTACAGCTTTAAACGCCTTTTGCTTACTCAGTTCCAGTGTCCGCTTTCAAAACTCTGCCTATTTGACTAGAGTACGCAAAGTAAAAAAAAAGAAGAAAGAAACGGGGGACACAACGCACTACTAGTTATTACTACAAGCAGTTATCCAGCCAGCCTTGTACCCCGGTGAGCATTAGCTTGTTAGCTGCCCTGTAGTATATAAACGGGGAGCTGCTGCCTCTTGCATGTAATCACAGAGTCGGAAACAAAATGACAAAGTGAGCTCTGCTGAATAAAAAGACGCTGAGGAACAGAATTACTCACATTAAACATCTGTTAAATATAACTTACAATATGAACCGGGGCTTCTTAACGCGGGAAATCCATTCTGAATTTAAAACGTTCAAGGACGGAGAGAGCTAGCCAGCTTCATGCACTTTGTCTATCAGGCCTGAAAGATGTAGCGGGTCATTACAAGGACAAAGGCTACATTTAGCTAGTGCCAAAATATTATTAAGCATAATGCAACGTATGTGTAAAAAGCGAACTCGCTGGTGTATAACATTACATAAGGTTGTAAACACGAATATCCCTCCAGCCAGGATTTTTGGTCTAACTGTTATTCGCACTCATGCTAACTAGCTTCCAGCTAACCTAGCTGATAGGCAGTTCAGAAGGTGCTCTCATTACAAGGTCGTTAATTCAAACATTCAGCTCTGCAGCATTTACCTATTTTCTGCGGCCGGGCTTGTGTTATGCTCCGAGCAGCGGAGAAAGACAGGCGGAGGGCGGATCTGAACATGCTGCAGGACACGGAACTCTCTGCTGTGGCTCTTAATTGCGGGATGAGCTCGTCAACGGGAAGGCCGACACCGGACCGTCTAGCTACGGCTTAAGCAGCACTACGCATGCGCAATACAGTGTGGCAGTTCCTTCCTGTACTTCTTTGGAGTTTAACGGCGGCTTGCATCCGTAAGTGTTGCACTACCGCCACCTTCTGGTTGATTCTCCTTTAGTTGTTTCTTCTCTCTATTTCCAGATTATTTCCTCCACATCTTATATTCTATCCATCAAACCAGTAGTAACTAAGAAGTTACAAATGTTTTTCTTTCCTCGCCCACTCATCCCACTTTTCAGTATATTTTTTATCTCTGTCCCAACCAGTCCACCTTTTCTTAATTCTTCCATCATTTTTCTCCTTTCTTCTTCATATCTTCTGCAATTTATAAGTACATGCTCTATGGTTTCTTGTGTCTGACAAACCTCACAAAAGCCAGTGGGATGCTTCCCTATAATGTATAATGTACTATTCAGGTTACTGTGTCCAATTCTTAATCTTGTCATTGCTGTTTCTTCTCTTCTTGTCCCTCCCCAGTTCCTCTCAGTTCCAACTTTATTTTGAATGCCATATAAATGTCTCCCTTTACTTTCCCAATCCCACTGCTGTTGCCATTCTCTCACAGCTTCTTTCTAAACTATACTTTTCCCCTCAGCCTTTGACATTTTTATATTTACTTCAATTTTATCTTTTTTTGTTGCATGTTTGGCTAATTTATCCACCCTCTCGTTTCCAAAAATACCTATGTGGGCTGGAGTCCATATGAGTTGAATCTCTTTACCTTTTTCTTTTATTCCCATGTATATTGTCAATATTGCATACACCAAGTCCTGACGGCTATTGGACATCCCTGATCTGAGGCTGTACAGTGTAGACAATGAGTCACTTCCAATTAAGTATTTACTTATTTTTTTCCTCCTTTCCAATCCATTCTAATGCCATCTTGATGGCATACAGTTCGACTGTATGCACACTCAGTTCGTTCGATGTTCTTTTGCTTTCTTCATTTCCCTGGTTACCTATAAAAATTGCAGATCCAGTCCTTCCAGTTTCAGGTTCTTTTGATCCATCTGTGTAAATCTGAATATGGTCTCTATACTTGTGTTCCACATATCTATAAAATTCGTCTACTAGGTCTACATTACGATTTATTGATTTGATTTGATGCAATTTAAAATCAACTTCCATGGTTTCCATTTTCCACACTGGATAGTCAGGCCATATCACCGTTGGACAGAACTCTTTTTCACTCACCCCCAAATCTCTAGCTGACTTATCTCCTACCCACCCAAAACTATTCTTTTGTTCTCTTTCCTTTTCCCAACAAGTTTCAAGTCTCTATGTCCCTTCAAATTAATCCAATAATTTACCAGCAGTTGCTTACGTCGAATGTTTAAAGGCATTTCTCCTGCTTCCACCTGAAGCGCACACACTGGTGATGTTTTTACTGCACCTAAGCATAATCTCAAAGCTCTAGCCTTGTAAGTACAGATTTGGCTGCTGATCCATATACCACACTCCCATAATCAATTCTTGATCTTATTAGACTTACATATATATATTTCAGTGATTGATAGTCTGCACCCCATTCCAGTCCTGTTAAACACCTCATTGTGTTTAGTACTTTTTTGCATTTATCCTCCACCTTCCTTATATGTTCTGCCCAGGTTAACCATGAGTCAAAATGCACTCCCAGAAAGCAAAATTTATTAACCTTCTCCAACCTATTTCCGTATAATTTTAAATTAATCCCCTCATGAATTTTCTTCCTAGTAAAAAACATTACTTTAGTTTTTTCAACAGAGAATTTAAAGCCCCAATTTATTCCCCACCTCTCAACCTGCTGGATACCTTCTTGCATTTTCTTAACTATATACTCCACATTTCTTCCTCTTTTCCATATTGCTCCATCATCCGCAAACAAGGATCTCCCCATGTTCACTTGTATATTTCCATATATATCATTTATCATAATTGAGAATAACGTGGGACTTATTACACTCCCCTGGGGGGTTCCATTCTCTGCCATACGTTTGCTAGACATTACTTTTCCTATCCTAACCTGAATTGTTCTGCCTTTCAGAAAATCCCTAATCCATTTAAAAATGTTTCCTCTAATTCCCATTTTATGTACCTTAATCATCAACCCCTCTCTCCATAGCATGTCATATGCTTTTTCTACATCAAAAAATACAGCTACAACTGTCTCTTTATTTATTTGAGCTTTCCTTATCTCATCTTCCAAGCATACCACTGCATCCATAGTACCCCTCCCTCTCCTAAATCCGCTTTGATATTCAGTCATCATACCTTGTTTTTCCATAATATACATTAATCTCTCATTTATCATTCTTTCCATTAGTTTACAGATATGTGAGGTCAGGGCAATGGGTCTATAGTTTGATGGCTTACTAGACTCTTTCCCAGGTTTTCTTATTGGAATAATAATGGCTTCTTTCCAATTTTTTGGCAATTCACCTTCTTCCCACACTTTATTGTATAGTATCAATAACTTCTTCTTCCCTTCTTCACTCAGATGCTTTATCATTATGTAACAAACATCCTCTTTCCCTGGTGCAGTCTTCCCAGTTTTTGCCAGTGCTTTGTTTAATTCTTCCATTCTAAATGGTAAATTATGTTCACCTTCATCACTTTCCATTACTTTCAGTGCCTCCAGATTATCAGTACTAGTTTTCTCTCTACCCCTCTTCCCTTCTTCAGATAGATTATTTGAGCTGTGAACTTATGTATTTACCAACATTTCAGCCTTTTCTTTATTTGTAACTGCGACCTCATTCCCATTGATCAACACCGGGTAGCTCCAATCTCTCCTTTCTCCACCCATCTTTTTAATCATTGTCCACACTTCTCCTATTTGGGTAGAGTCCCCAATTGAACTGCAGTAATTCCTCCAACATAATCTTTTTGCTTGTCTTACCGTTTTCCTTACTATTGCTTATGCACATTTATACTGTATCATATGCATGAAATTATGTGATCTTTTCATTACTTTAAACGCTTTATTTCTGTTTTGAACTGCTTTTTTACATTCATCATTCCACCATGGTACTTCCTTTCTTTTTATTTTACCTTGACTTTTTGGGATAGCTTCTAGCGCTGCTGTTATTATGCTATGTCTTACTTTATTTTCAAGCATATCTATATTGTCATCATGTTCAATCTGATTTAAATATTTGTCTCTTTCTTTCTGAAATTTATCCCAGTCAGCTTTTTCAAATACCCATCTTCCTCCTCTTCCTTCAAAAACTTGTGGTATATTTATATTGATTTTACACAAAATTGGATAGTGATCACTTCCTACTGTTCCTTCCTTATACACCTTCCAATTACACATTGCTGCCACACTGTTAGACACCAATGTAAGATCTAGAGCAGACTCCCTTCCAGTACTAACCTCTATTCTTGTTTTTGTTCCATCGTTTAAACATACTAATTTTTTCCCCTCTAATAACTCTTCTATTACTTGCCCATTTATATCCACTTTTTCACTTCCCCACAATGTATTATGTGCATTGAAGTCCCCACACCATATAACATTATTACTACCATGTCCCTTTATTTCTTCAAGCTGATTCACTTGCAGTCTTCTACATGGATTATAAAAATTTCATTCATTCATTCATCTTCTATACCGCTTAATCCTGTGTTCAGGGTCGCGGGGGGCCTGGAGCCTATCCCAGGAGACTTCGGGCACTAGGCGGGGTACACCCTGGACAGGGTGCCAATCCATCACAGGGCACACACACATACACACACTCACTCACACACTACGGGCAATTTGGGAACGCCAATTAGCCTAACCTGCATATCTTTGGACTGTGGGAGGAAACCGGAGTACCCGGAGGAAACCCACCAAGCACGGGGAGAACATGCAAACTCCATGCACACAGAGACGGGAATCGAGCCTGGCCGGGGAATCGAACCCAGACCCTGGAGGTGCAAGGCGACAGTGCTAACCACTACACCACCGCGCCGCCATTATAAAAATTTATGATTACAAATTTCTTCCCCATACGTGGCAGTTCCTCAACCTCCTCCCCCTTCTTCAAGTTTTTTTTGACAGCCAGCTTGTATGCGCATTACTGACACCTGCTGGACCGGAATTACATTTATCTATCTATCTATCTTTAAGCAAGGCACTTAAAGGGGACATACAGTCTCAATTTTGCATAGGCTAATATGATTCTTTAGGGGCCTAATGAAAAGTTTGTAATATACTTTAATAAAAAATTCTCAATTGTTGTGCAAAAAAAAACAACATTAATTTTACCTGGTAAAAAGTAGCTCTGTTCTCAGCAACCTATTTCAGTACATGCTCCTTTAAATGTTAATGACCTCTACTGAACCCGCCCCCCAGTTCTGTGGGGCGTGTCTTCACAATACAAGTGGGGTATAGCTTTGACAACAGTTAAAAATATTTAAAAAACAGTTAAGGGCGGCGCGGTGGTGTAGTGGTTAGCACTGTTGCCTTGCACCTCCAGGGTCCAGGGTTCGATTCCCCGGCCAGGCTCGATTCCCGTCTCTGTGTGCATGGAGTTTGCATGTTCTCCCCGGTTTCCTCCCACAGTCCAAAGATATACAGGTTAGGCTAATTGGCGTTCCTAAATTGCCCGTAGTGTGTGATTGGGTGTGTGAGTGTGTGTGTGTGTGCCCTGCGATGGATTGGCACCCTGTCCAGGGTGTACCCCACCTAGTGCCCGAAGTCTCCTGGGATAGGCTCCAGTTTCCCCGCGACCCTGAACACAGGATTAAGCGGTATAGAAAATGAATGAATGAAAAAACAGTAAAAAAATTTTTTACATGATGTTAGAATAATTTTATACATAAAGGAGTTATTTTTACTCTCTTGCTCTCTTCCTCATAGATCTGATATTAACGTGTTAAATCTTCCCTGCTGCTATCTTCCTGTCTCCTCTTGCATCTGTTCATTCACGCTCACCTTCCCATACTCTGTCTCTCTCTCCCCCTCTCTCTCTCCCTCTCTGTCTCCTTCCACCTATCTATCTTCCTCTCCTTTGATTCAAATAAAAATTTTAACACCGCACACCATAAAACTGCACACCACACTCGTGTAGGCGCCATTTTGCTCTAGCGTAGAAAAACAATGGCCGACAGTTTTCTTCTAACTCGGGGCGTATCTTTGCTAAAACACCAGTGTCAATCAACTATAGTGGGAGAGGCCTCTTGTCGGTGTGACGTCACACCGACAGGCTTTTGAGATCGGCCTGATTTCAGAAGGGGCATCTTATTATAATAAATTAAAAGAAAATCGCTGGGCGGCTCTTTATCATTGTAGAGTGGTTGTGTACACACTCTCCTAACACACATTTCAGTCCAAACAGCTTGAAAAAGTGCATGTAGCACCGTATGTCCCCTTTAAAAGAAAATCGCTGGGCGGCTCTTTATCATTGTAGAGTGGTTATGTACACACTCTCCTAACACACATTTCAGTCCAAACAGCTTGAAAAAGTGCATGTAGCACCGTATGTCCCCTTTAACCCTCAGATATGTAATGAATTAAAAATGTAAGTCGCTCTGGATAAGGGCGTCTGCTAAATGTACTTCATCCCTAGCACACTTTCTACTGTAGTTTCTAGGCCAGCTTCTACGATCTCATTCTCCTTCTTGGCTGTTGACAGTCTGTTTGTGTGTGCATTACCGCCACCTGCTGGACCGTAACGTTAAACAGAAACAAAACAGAACCTGTGTCCGAACGTTCTTGTCAGAGTTTGTGCATATTATCATTAATTGCCTTCATCACCACGCAATGGCGGAATGGAATTTCTGAACTGAACTGTTTGTTTCTTCCATTATTGCTAAACGAAAATATCCACTTCCTTTTTTACCTTAACTCCTACATGAGTCCACTTCCAGTCTCAGCAAAACGTTCACACAGTAAAATGTTTCTTGAGGTTTTTCAAAGTACAAAGCATCAACGGTTTGTTTATTCAAAATATTTTCGTCACACATGTTTAATGTATTGTCCTAGCCCCAATAATACATGGGTCATATTGTACCTGGTTAAAAAAATATGATAATATACACATAACAGTATATGCAAATATATATTTAGTGAGTAATGCTCATGTGCACATAGTTAAACTAAGAGTTGACAGGCATTTAATTATACACGGAGTGGCATTGCATTTCCACGGAATCTGAATTCTCTGCTAAAAATATGAGAACCATTCTACTGTATTATGTGATTTAAACAGGGTGAATCGAAGAGTTTATGGTGATTACGTAGTGTCACGATTACAAACATAAATTATTTTATAGACAAATAAAACTCCATTAAATGTTTGTAGGCTGTGTAGCGCCCTACATAAGTGATCACAATCAAAGCCCAGATACTTACATTCAATAATGTAACTGAGATCCATGTTCAGGAGAGGGCAGTATTTGTTCGCTTTGTTTTTTTCTTAAACAATAATTTACGAAAGTTTCGGTTGTCCAGAGGCGGAAAGAGTAATAAAATTTTGTACTCAAGTACAAGTACTGTTACTTCAGTGAAATTTTAAGTACAAGTAAAGTTACCATTATAAAAATCTACTCAAGTAAAAGTAAAAAGTAGCTCATTAAAAAATTTACTCAGAGTAAAAGTCCCGAGTTACTTTTTTATTTTTATTTTTTTAACAGCGGGGGGTGGGGGGTGGGGGGGGATGAGGCATTCTAGCGTAGTTCAAAAAAGATGAGCAGATATAAATCTCAAACTAGTTGTTTTTAACTGAAGAAACACCTTTGCATAATAAAGCTGTTGTCTTTGTTGTGCTTGAAAATCAAAGTGGTCACTTAAATATGGTGTTACGTCCCAGTCTAGGACCATACAGCAAAAGAATGGTTCAGGGTTCTATTTTAAACTGTATGGAAATGGTGGTATATGGCAGAAAGAACTAGATCCAATCATTAACTGATGAAATAATGAGGTTTGTATACACACACACACACACACACACACACACACACACACCAGGAGGAGGATCTGATTCATGATGGACCCAGGCCAAAATAATAAACAAAATGGTATTTATATTTAGTAGCTAGATTACCTGCAAAAAAAAAAAAACACACACAAACAAAAATACAGGTACCTTCCCGGACAAATCAATAATCAAAGTCAATTGGAGGCAAAAAGTCAAAACCAGAATACACAACCAAATGTCAAAACGCCAAAATCACAACCTCTTTCATCTTTCCCGCGTCTCTCTCCGGTTTATACAGTATATGTTCGCGCTAGTCGATGATGTCACTCAGGGCGGAAGCGACCGTGTGGAAGGTCAGGAAGATGCTGATGTCAGAAAACCCGGAGTGGAGTCTGGAGCGGCGCGCGACCAGGACATGATACACACACGCGGCGCAACGGAGCATTTATACAAACCATAAAATTTTTATTATTTTAGCATTTTCATCCATTTATTTTTTACTCAGTAGCGAATATGATTTAAAATGTAGCGAATTGCAATACTTCAAACAAAACGTACTTAAGTAAAAGTAAAATTACAGATTTTTAGAACTACTTAAAAAGTAGAAATACAGCAAAAAACTACTCAATTACAGTAACGCGAGTAAATGTAATTCGTTACTTTCCACCTCTGCGGTTGTCGTTAGCTTTTCTAACACATTTATGTTAGTTTAAAGAGTAGAATGTATGTTTACATCTATCCCTTTATTGTAAAAGAAAAAGTAATCTTATTAACATATTATTTGTATGATGGAGTTTTCCATATCCTGTGTTAGTTCTTATTCCATTACAATATAAGAAGAAACCCTGAGAGCTATTTTCCAAGTACGTAGTTGCTGTAGCACCTTCATGTACTTTCTCCTCTGCTCCTGCTTGGTTCTTCAATGGAAGTCACTTTTTTGAGTCCTGTTTGTCCTGGCTTTGTAGAGCAGACACTGCTATTTATTTCTTTAGGGAAAGCCCCTTCTCATTTTCGAGGGGGACCCTATGGGTTAGGGTTAGGGTTAACCCTTACCCTAACCCTAACACATACATAAAGCAATACAAAATACAAAAAAAATAATAATAATTTTTAATAAAATAATAATAAAAAATAAAAATTCACAGCTCTCTTCTCTATTCACCCACCCATAATCAACAACTATGTATAAAAGAAAATATAAACCTGTAGGCAGTTCACAACCAAAAGTTAAAAACATAAACAGGTTGTTTTCAAATGGGATATTAAGTTGATCCTAAAAAGTTGAAAAGATGTAATTGATTTAAGGGAAGAAGGTAGATTGTTCCAATCATATGGAGCTTTATATTGAAATGACCTTCGACCAACGTCAGTAAAAATTCTAGGAATAGAACAATGTGGATACTGCATATGACGAAGGAAATAAATAGATGTAGATTAAATTAAAAACTGTTTTAAATAAGAAGGAAAATCTAAATAAATACACTTGAAAAGAAACTGAAGCCAATGATATTGCCTTCAGGATTTGGGTTGAAGCCAATCGAGAGCTTCATACAACGTACAATGATGAATTCTATAAGGACATCTCAAAACAAACCTACATAAAGAATTATGAACAATGTTTAGAGGTTTTAAGTTAGTATCAGAAGTATTTTTGGTAAATAATGTCTGCATAGTGTAACATCTCTGCCACCACAGCCCGGGAGGAGAAGATACCGCAGTGAAGTTAGTTTGATATTCAGACATTCGACAGACATTCGGAAGCGGTATTTTAGGGACCTTCGACAAACTTCTGTCCAAATGAAAAGAGAAAGTACTTGTTACTTACCTGGCTATGTACCCCAGTTATTCTAATTTATTATTAAACATACAAATGCAATGCATACTGCTTTTGTTTATTATTAATTGTTGAATTAATAGATAATATTAATTCAACATAAAAACGATATAAAAAAAACACTATTTTTTCAATAGCTTCTAGGTCATGTGACCTGGCGACCCCAAACTGGTACCAAAATAATCAGATTTGAGACGCCCAAAAGGTACACCTGACTTTATCCCAAGATATGTCTTCATTTAGTTTTATTTTATTTTTTATGTGAAAAATAATGCTATTTCTTCAATAGCTCCTAGGTCATGTGACCTGGTCACCCCAAACTGGTTCCAAAATAATCAGACCTGAGACCCCCAAAAGGTACACCTGACTTTATCCCAAGATATGTCTTCATTTAGTTTTATTTTATTTTTTATGTGAAAAATAATGCTATTTCTTCAATAGCTACTAGGTCATGTGACCTGGTCACCCCAAACTGGTTCCAAAATAATCAGACCTGAGACCCCCAAAAGGTACACCTGACTTTATCCCAAGATATGTCTTCATTTAGTTTTATTTTATTATTAATATAATAAAATTAAATGTTATCATTATATAGAAGCTATTGAAGAAATAGCATTATTTTTCACATAAAAAATAAAATAAAACTAAATGAAGACATATCTTGGGATAAAGTCAGATGTACCTTTTGTGGGTCTCAGGTCTGATTATTTTGGAACCAGGTTGGGGTGACCAGGTCACATGACCTAGAAGCTATTGAAGAAATAGCATTTTTATTAAATAATAATAAAATAAAACTAAATGAAGACATATCTTGGGATAAAGTCAGGTGTACCTTTTGGGGGTCTCAGGTCTGATTATTTTGGAACCAGTTTGCGGTGACCAGGTCACATGACCTAGGAGCTATTGAAGAAATAGCATTATTTTTCACATAAAAAATAAAATAAAACTAAATGAAGACATTTCTTTAGATAAAGTCAGGTGTACCTTTTGGGGGTCTCAGGTCTGATTATTTTGGAACCAGTTTGGGGTGACCAGGTCACATGACCTAGGAGCTATTGAAGAAATAGCATTATTTTTTAATAAAAAACTAAATAAAACTAAATGAAGACATATTTTGGGATAAAGTCAGATGTACCTTTTGTGGGTCTCAGGTCTGATTATTTTGGAACCAGTTTGGGGTGACCAGGTCACATGACCTAGAAGCTATTGAAGAAATAGCATTTTTATTAAATAATAATAAAATAAAACTAAATGAAGACATTTCTTGGGATAATGTCAGGTGTACCTTTTGGGGATCTCAGATGTCTTTATTTTGGTACCCTTTTGGGGTGACCAGGTCACATGACCTACAAGCTATTGAAGAAATAGCATTATTTTCCAAATAAAAAATAAAATTAAACTAAATGAAGACATATCTTGGGATAAAGTCAGGTGTACCTTTTGTGGGTCTCAGGTCTGATTATCTTGGTAATAGTTTGGGGTGACCAGGTCACATGACCTAGGAGCTATTGAAGAAATAGCATTATTTTTCACATAAAAAATAAAATAAAAATGAAGACATTTCTTTAGATAAAGTCAGGTGTACCTTTTGGGGGTCTCAGGTCTGATTATTTTGGAACCAGTTTGGGGTGACCAGGTCACATGACCTAGGAGCTATTGAAGAAATAGCATTATTTTTTAATAAAAAAATAAATAAAACTAAATGAAGACATATCTTGGGATAAAGTCAGATGTACCTTTTGTGGGTCTCAGGTCTGATTATTTTGGAACCAGTTTGGGGTGACCAGGTCACATGACCTAGAAGCTATTGAAGAAATAGCATTTTTATTAAATAATAATAAAATAAAACTAAATGAAGACATTTCTTGGGATAATGTCAGGTGTACCTTTTGGGGATTTCAGATGTCTTTATTTTGGTACCCTTTTGGGGTGACCAGGTCACATGACCTACAAGCTATTGAAGAAATAGCATTATTTTCCAAATAAAAAATAAAATAAAACTAAATGAAGACATATCTTGGGATAAAGTCAGGTGTACCTTTTGTGGGTCTCAGGTCTGATTATCTTGGTAATAGTTTGGGGTGACCAGGTCACATGACCTAGAAGCTATTGAAGAAATAGCATTATTTTTAAATAATAATAAAATAAAACTCAATGAAGACATATCTTGGGATAAAGTCAGGTGTACCTTTTGTGGGTCTCAGGTCTGATTATTTTGGTAATAGTTTGGGGTGACCAGGTCACATGACCTAGAAGCTATTGAAGAAATAGTGTTTTTTATTAAATAATAATAAAATAAAACTAAATGAAGACATATCTTGGGATAAAGTCAGGTGTACCTTTTGGGCGTCTCAAATCTGATTATTTTGGTACCAGTTTGGGGTCGCCAGCTCACATGACCTAGAAGCTATTGAAAAAATAGTGTTTTTTTATATCGTTTTTATGTTGAATTAATATTATCTATTAATTCAACAATTAATAATAAACAAGAGCAGTATGCATTGCATTTGTATGTTTAATAATAAATTAGAATAACTGGGGCATGTAGCCAGGTAATTAAAAAGTATTTTCGCTTTTCATTTGGACAGAAATTTGTCGACGGTCAATAAATTACCGCTTCCGAATGTCTGTCGAATGTCTGAATATCAAACTAACTTCACTGCGGTGGAGAAGATCTGGGTCACCGGATTACTGAGCCGACACTTTGTCTCCCCCTGGTGTGTGTGTGTCTGCATGTCTCCCTGTATTGTCATCAGCACTAAATCAAATTCACCTGTCTACCCCTGTGTGTCGCTATATATACCAGCCGAACCAGTAGCCCTTTGTCTGTTCACTGTTGTGCACCTTTTCTTTATGCTAAACCGCTTATGTGTTTGTCACTGACTTCCCTCAGGACTGAATGGTGTCTGTAGAGCGGGACGGAGTAAGTTTCAAGGGAGACCGTCCAGATCACGGCTGAAAGTGTTTCAGCCCTTCGTGAGTGACCGAGACGAACTGTGCTATATTTTGTTTCATTCGAGTGTTCTTCTAGCCCGCCTGCAGACCCAACCCGTGAAAAGGACATTGTGCTGTTTCGTGTTTTTTTACGCTACACATTGTAAATAAAATTATAACTGAAAAGTAACCCCTACATCTGCGTCTATCACTGCAGAACTATGACACATCGTCAATAATAGCAAGAATTAATGTCAATGTCATGTTATAGTCATGTCTGCAGCAGAATGATAAATTTTAAAAATAGATGTGGTGCACGAGTAAGATTGCTTGCTAATAAGAGTCAGCTCTTCACTGGGCAAGGACATACATCAAAATCTGAAATGCTAAAAAAAAAAAAATCAGTTACTTATTAGTATCTTTAAGAAAAGTGTTCTTTTTTTATACCAATATCTGAAATTATTACAAACAAATACATTTGCATTTAGTATTTATAGTTGTACGAGGAAATGTGCCATTGTGCTAGAATCCAAAACAGGCTTTGGGCTAGAGTATTATAAATTTCTTAATCAAATTACTGTTCATTTCAAATGCAGCATTTTACATTATGCACTGATAACATTTAAGTTTAACGTATTCATTTAATCTACTTTATATAAACTCTATATTAATTGCTAGATATTAATATTTACCTGTTCTGTATGTGGATATTACTTAACATTATTGGATGTTCAAGTTGGTTGAAGAGTATTTAAATAAATCTTCAACTAATGTGTTCTGGTTCAAAATCTTGTGTAAACCTTCACACGGATACATATACAGTAGTTCACCAAAATGTCTTGAGAATGCATCTGAATGGCTTTAAAGGACATGGGCCAAGAGGGGGAATTAAGAGAGGACCTCTTAAAGGACCAGGGAACAGTTTCCCTCATCTAAAGGCTTTCATAATAAACAAACAGTGCATTTTGATAAAACTTTACTTAATCTTTATAAAAATGTATTGATGAGCTTCTGTGTATGCTTAATGTAAATAATTACATAAATGTAACTATGCCAGTTTAAACAGAGATGCACACAACAAAACAGCACAACACAGCATTTAATAAACATTAACATATTAAACATCCTTAAAAATCCTGAACAAAAATAGTAATATTTTTATATTTATATTTTTATATTGAGTACAGTGTTTTTCTTTGCTTATTGTGTTATTTTCCTGTTTCATTTTATAGCCTAGAGGCAGTGAATTCACTGGAAGAACAGGAGGGCATGCACTGCTCCAATTCTGTTTCACAAAATCCACTGCCAAAGACTGCAAGGCATCTATGACCCTCATATTGACACAGAAAACAAGGTCAACAAGTACAATGCCATGTAGAACAGATTGATATACAACACACAAATTATTATCAATGCATGAACATTGAATTTTGTATTCTTTAAAAAAAAAGAAAGAAAAAACGGACCCTCTAATAAATATACAATAAATAAATTTAAAGAACAGGATTATAATGTAGAGCAACTAAACAAAGTGTAAATAATAATATGACTATTTTGATAATAATGTAGCTTAGTTGTTCCATCTAATATCTAATAAAAAACTTAATTACATGATACTGTAGTTATAAGGAAGAATATAGAGGAATTATTTCGAAGGCCCACTAAACCATTGGTTTGAAAGTTTACTATTCAGAGCATGTCATATAAATTAATTCCAACCAGAATGCCAAAACTGCAGACTGCCGCAAAAACATGTATTGAATAAAGATTATGCTTTTCCCCCTTAAAACCCTACTGCAGCTAATTAAACAACCTATTCTGACAACTACAGCTTCAGCTTCTTTTATTGTAAGCCACAGATGCTGCACACACTCAGCTGTTATCCTGCAGACAACAAAGGCTTTGCCACAAGCTCTCTCCAGTGGGTGTCTCTAGAAATCTTATTAGTTTGATTAAAAGGAAATAAAGCCTCATAGGGGAAAGTAGGAAAATTATAGTATGCCATGAAAATTGAGTTAATGAATTTAACTTTCTAACCCGCAGCTCTGTTTAAAATGTTAATTAGCTGACATTTTGATTAAAAAAGCAAAAAGATTGAAGATAGAAAAAGATGGAAGAAATAAGAAGATACTAAAGATTTAACACTAACATAACATTAATCAGACATAACATTAAAAACGTTAATAGGTGAAGTCATTATTTATCATCTCGTTCTATTAACATCTGTTAAGGACAACTTAGGCAGCAGGTGAACAGTCCGTTCTCAAAGTTGATGTGCTAGAAGCAGGTAAAATGGGCAAGCAAAGGATCTGAGTGACTTTAACAAGCTCTACATTGTGTTGGCCAGAAAGATGAATTAGAGCATCTCCAAAATAGCAGGTCTTCTGCTGTGTTCCTGAAATGCAGTGGTTAGTACCTACCAAAAGTGGTCCAAGGAAGCACAACTAGTGAACTGGTGACCGAGTTATGTGTAGCCAAGGCTCATTAATATTAATGGGAAGCAAAGGCTATAGCCTGTTTGTGCCAATCCCACAGAAGAGCTAATGTTTCACAGTTTACTGAAAAAGTTATATCTGGCTATGAAGACCTCCTGGGGGGGACGCCGCGCTCCGGACATCCTACTACAAGGGACTGGCTTCGCTAATTAAAGATGAATTTGCCGGACGAGAGCTTCCCGCCACACTGGAAGGGCTGATCCTACTCGACACCCACAGCCCCGGTGAGTAAGAGGAGAGACTCATCGGGCCCTCTCCAAATCTCCACCAAAAAACACCACCATCCTCCATGGACACGGAACCGGATCCTCCAGTGGGGGCCGACCTGCAATAAACTTTGCCTGTGGACCCAGGCTGGGACGTGTTCCAAGGAGTCCGAGGCTCCTGACATTGACACCAACGCCATCCCTCCCGCCTATCGGGACCTGGATGAAGCCTTTTGCAAAAGACGTGCCACCCACCTCCCACCACCTGGCTGAAGCCTTTTACAAAAAACGTGCCACCCACCTCCTACCTCAGCACCCATAGGACCTGGCGATAGAGCTTCAGCCGGGGTCTGTCGGCCACCGAGACGCAGGCTATGGAGAAATACGTCGCCAGCGCCCTTCGCCATGGGACCATCCGGCCCTCCTCCTCGCCGGCGGCCGCGGGGTTCTTTTCGTGAAGAATAAGGGGGGCGAACATCGCCCGTGTGTTGACTATCGGGGGCTAAATAAGATCACCATTAAGAACTGACACCCGTTGACGCTCACCAACTCAGCCCTGGACAACCTGCTCTGGTGCAACCGTGTTCACAAAGTTTGACCTCCAGAGTGCCTACAACTTGGTGCATATCAGAGAGGGCGATGAGTGGAAGACGGCTTTCATCACTCCCACCGGACATTATGAGAGCCTGGTCATACCATTTGGACTCTGTAACGCACCCTCGGCCTTCCAACAATTTATCAATGACGTCCTGAGAGACATGTTAGGCCGATGGGCGTTCGTGTACCTAGACGACATCCTCATCTATTCCCACACCACCGAAGAGCACATCCAACACGTCCGGGATATTCTAAAGAGATTGCTCGCTCACCAATTGTACTGCAAGCTGGAAAAATGTGCTTTTCACAAGCACTCCACCACATTCCTGTTTTTTGTTATCTCACCCCAGGGTGTGGCCATGGACCCGCAGAAGCTAGAAGTTGTGCGTCATTGGCCCCTACCCAGGACTCTCAAGCAGCTTCAACGGTTTCTCGGGTTTGCGAACTTGCTTTATCCGGGGCTTCAGTACAGTTGCAGCACCAGTAACCACCCTGACCAGGCCCTCCTCTCACCCATTTCAACTCACTCCAGCTGCCATTTCTGCATTTTGAGAACTTTGTCACCATTTCACCACTGCTCCTATTCTTCTCCATCCAGATGCCAACAAACTGTTCGTTGTAGAGGTGGACGCATCGGATGTGGGCGCCAGTGCCGTTCTCTCCCAGCGAGGCCCAGACCAGAAGCTACATTCTTGTAGCTTTTTCTCCAAGAAATTTGACCCCATTCAGCAGAGATACAGGGTAGGGGACCACGAGCTGTTGGGCATAAAGTGGGCCTTGGAGGAATGGTGTCACTGGCTCCAGGGTGCCAGTGAGCCGTTCATTTTCTGGACTGATCACCAGAACCTCATAACCATCAGAAACCTCAAACAACTCAATCCACAGCAGGCACGGTGGGCATTATTTTTTCGAACAGTACAACTTCCACCTGTCATACCGCCCGGGGTCCAAAAACACCAAGGCCGACGCCCTATCCCGACAACACGAGGAAGACGTCCCCCGGGCGGCCCCGTCACCATTGCACCCCTCCACTGGAACTTAAAGACAAGGGTTTGCCAGGCACAGGCTGCGGAGGCCGAACCGGCAGGCGTGCTGCCTGGACGACTCTACGTGCCCCAGCGCTTAAGATCAGAGGTCCTCCAGTGGGGTCACTCCTCGCCCATCGCTGGACATCCCGGAACCCGACGAACCCTTCTGTTTGTCAAACGGGCATTCTGGTGGCCCTCCATGAAGGAGGACATCAATGAGTTCATTCAGGCGCCAAGGATGTAAACCGATCAACTCCTGGAGAACTTCAACCACTTCCCATTCCTTGACGGCCCTGGATGCACATCACCCTGGATGTCATGGATGTTTCATCACGGGCCTGCCGGTTTCTGAGGGAAAAAACACCATCCTAACCATCATCGACCGGTTCTCCAAGACAGTGCACCTGGTGGCCCTCACCGGTCTCCCATCAGCAAAAAACACAGCTAATGGTCAGACGGAACGGACCAACAAACAGTTGGAGCGCTACCTGAGGTGTTTTGTTGCTGATCGCCAGCGCTCCTGGGACTGCTACCTCAAATGGGCAGAGCTGTCTCTTAACCTCCACGTTTCATCTGCCACCAACCTAAGCTCAGTTGAGGTGTGCCATGGTTTCCAACTTCCGATGTTCAACCATCAAGAACCGGAGGTTGACGTACCATCGGCCCAACAGTTGGTTTGTAGATGTCGACGGCTATGGAACCAAGCCAACCTCGCCATCCAATGTGCCAACACCAGCTACGTCACCCAGCACCGCCGTCGACACCCTCCGGGACGTTTGTACAAAGTAGGTGACAAGGTATGGTTATCAACAAAAAACCTGCAGCTACACACCGAATCCCAAAAGTTCTCACCCAGGTTTATCGGCCCATACCGCATCACTCTACGGATCAACCCTGTCACCTACGGGCTCCAGCTGCCTGCGGCACTCCGGATTCACCCAATATTCCACACATCCCAACTAAAACCCTTCACTACTTCATCTATGGTTTGATGGATCACAATCTATTATATATCATGCGGATGGTCAGATGTGCATGTCCACTTACCTAGGCAATAGATGGCTCCAGAATGCACTATGGGAAGAAGACATGCTGGGGAAGACAGTATTTTGCTCTGCTCTGGCATTCATGTAAATGTTTTTTTGACAAGTAACATCTACCAAAAATTGTTGCAGACCAAGTATTCGCTATTGGCAGTGGTCTCTTTCAGCACACCACAAAAATCGTTTAGGAATGGCTTGATGAACATGGCAAAGAGTTCAAGGTGTTGACTTGGCCTCCAAATTCCCCAGATCTGTTGGATGTGCTGGACTAATAGGTCTGATCTATGAATGTCCCAACATGTAACTTACAAGACTTAAGGCATCTGCTGCTAACACCTTGGTGCAAAATGCCACAGCACACCTTCAGACGTCCATGTCTTCATGGTTCTGAGTTGTTTTAAAACAACTACACAATATTAGGCAGGTGATTTTATGATGTCTAATCTGTGTATTTGGTATAGCAAGACTTGATAAGTTACATGAATAAGCTTGATTTAAAGCATACATAAATGCAACTTAAAATATACATTTATTTAAAGTCTTCCTCAGAGTATCAAATTAGTATTGATGATTGTTACGTGGTGCGTATGGAGAGCCGCACCATGAGATGTTTTAATGATTATAAGAGCCCTGACGCAGGGGGTCAATGAAATCAGAGTTGTTTGGAGCTGGTGGCTCAGTAGGTGTTTCGCCTGCCAAGGCCCGGGTTTGATTCCCAGCCAGTGCCCAAACCTCCCTAGCCACTGGATGCAGTGCCGGTCCCAAGCCTGGATAAAATGGGAGGGTTGCATCAGGAAGGGCATCCGGCATAAAACATGTGCCAAGTTGTTGTGCGGTTGTTGTGCAGTGTATATTCCGCTGTGGTGACTAGTGATGTGCAGGTCGGGTATTTTTCCAACTCGCGGGTCCCGCTTTTAGGAAATTATTTGGCCCGCCCCAGCCCGCCCTGCACCACTGTATCTAATTTTTACAACCCGCCCGCCCCGCGACCCTTACATGATGTTTTTAAAACATCATCACGCAATTAAAGTGACAATTTCTTTACCCGACCCGTGGGTTACCCGCAGGGTCCGCGCATCATTAGTGGTGACCCCTTGCTGGGAGCAGCCGAAAGACCAACAACAACAATGAAATCGGAGTTATGGGAGTGTGAAAGGCACGGGACGACCCTCCAGTTTGGCGATAGCGTGGGATTATTAATTAGGGAACTTAAAGGAAACAAAAAAAAACTGATAACACAAAAATAAACAGAGCTCTGCATTTTTGCGCGGCTGTGCCCCTCCTGAGACTTGCGTCGTTACAGATGATATTTAAAGATTATGGTGTTTACTATTAATGAACATGAAAAGAAAATATAATAAAATTATATGAAAATGGAGATTACAGTAAGCAATGACACAGTAACAGTAATTAGCATTGTCACCTCCACCTCCAACTGTAGTCAATGTTCATATTCGGATTGCTTTCCTTCGACTTTCAAAAACATGCACATATGCAGATTATCTATGCTAAATTCATCCAGGTGTGTGTGTTTGTGTGCGAGTGTGTTGCCCTTCCATAGACTGATGTCCCATCCAGAGTGATTATTTCCACCTTGCCAGGGCCAGATCTATGATGACCCAGACCAGGTCACTGAATGTGAATGAAATGAATGTAATAAATAGTAAGGAAGCAGATGTGCAGCTCATATGGGAGTAAATGCACTGTAAAAAATTATATTATCTACTTCAGGAGAGGCAACACTGAGCCTAAACCATGCCAGGCATGCCCAACTAACTTTATTCACAGACAGACAATTGTACATAATTTTCAGTGTCATGCTTTATTTTATTTTAAAAAAGGATTTCTGTACAAATGTTTTCCATAACCACAAAACCCATTTTTTATTTATTAATTTTTTTTTACCTCAGAGATGTAACGTAAAATGACATGATCTCACATTCACTGTATGTTTATATACAGTACAGTACAATGGCAAGACAAAAACCACTGCAGGTGTCTCTTTGATGTACAGCACAGATTTTGAAACATTATGATGAAGTTTACAGCAGGGTTCTTTCACTTTTACATTATGATTTCTTCAGTACAATTAAAATCAACAGATCACACATTAAAAGTAGCTCATGATTGAACCTAATTAAAAATGAAAAGAAATAAAATTAGTCAGCTTTGGCTTAAACTAACTTCTAAGAGTATAAAATTAAATAATTGGTGTTAACACAATTTAACAGAATAATAACTTACACTTTTTAAAATTAGTCATGGCATATTTATCAGCCCATTTCTGGAAATATACACTTTAGCACCCGTTTTATGCAATCGTCTAATGTAGCACCTTTGTCATCTAAAAACAACAACTTCAGTGGTAGAAAGGGGTTTTCAGCATCATGTGTAACAAAATGTGACCTGTGCATTAATATTGACAGTGCTTGAATGTGACAACATTCAAGTGAGATGTGAGATTTAATTGAGATTTTCTTTTCTCAAATATCTCAGTGACCATAGCACAGTATGTAATCAGAGGAATGCTGTCAACATACAAACAAAACTCTGTTTGTGTAAAAAAACAGGTTAAAAAAACAACCTTATTAAAAAATTTAAAAGTTCCCATGGCAAGGTTAATTCTGTCTTTTCTAAATCTCTCAAAAAAGTCAAATCTTGACATTTAACTTGACTGTGTCCCAATCACCCGCATGATCTCTCTCTGAATTCGAGCTTCCTGCGTGTTAATATTGGCATCTCCCACCTGACCATCCTCATACCTGTATAACATACACATGATTATAGTTACCATTTGTGAGCAGGTAACATGAGTTAGTTTTTTAACTCTTTAAATGGCAAAATTTACCGGACCTCTTGGAGTTAGAACCATATAGCAACAAATCAAAAAATGAGTTAAAGGGAACAAGGAAATCTAACTTGACAAAAACTCACACAAAAAAGAAGCGCGTGCAGACATGGTCAGGAACTGGGCACACCCAAATATTTCCATGTTTCTGGAGGTCTTTGGATGTTATTACTGTGCATATACATAGAACGAAAACGCAAAATTGATAAAATACAAAATCGAACCAAATTATATTCATTCTTAATCTTAAATTTCTTAAGTTAATTATGGGTGGCTCTTACCCTCACAAAGAGCAACACAATTAAGATTTCGACTCTGAAGAAACCTCGACTGCACTGGGGGGCTCTGCAAAAAACACGAGTATAATAATGATAATTAAATATGGTAGAAAGAAGTAATGTGGCAAAAGCACACAGTAAATTCATAAAATCAGTCACTTAAGAGATGTACTGTTTATCATATCAACTCGTCTGTAGCTGGTTTATAACTTTACAGCTCCTATAACATTGAAACCATCGCAAAACCTAGGTTTAATCCTAAAACAGACTGTGTGACAATGTGGTCTCCGTGTCATATTACGTGATGAAGATTCTCTAACAATAGACCTATGATTAAAGAACATTTCTGCAAAAATTTCTAATATTCACATAGGCACTATAATATCTGATTGTTAGTATTATAACAGAATGTTGCAAGACTGTTGATAGCACAACCTGAACTCACAACCAAATTATTCTTTCAAGATGTACAATTTGGCTCTGACTGTAAAATCAGGCTAAAACAGTATGGTGTACAGTGTAAAGGTCGGCTTTACACAAATAACTCAGCCAAAATATAGCACAGAAAAGTCCAAGAAAATGTGTAAAACTCCCAGGTATACAAATGAGCACACACCTGTGAGATGGTGTTCACTCTGTTAAAATGATGTACTAGCTCTTCCTTTGTGGGCATGTGATGCTGTCCTTTACCCATCCCTAGGAAAAATTATTTTTAGTTATACTTACTTAAAGTCCCTTATTCTGACCTAACTCTACAATATATCACATACAGTATGTCACAAAGTCTCTCCTACCCGAGTATCCGAATGAGATGCTGGAGATGGGACTGAGGTAGATGCCCTTCCCATAGGCTGCCCCATGCAGCTTGTGTTAGAGGAAACATGAATGTGTACATAAACAACCTTACAGTTTGTATTCTAATAAGTCATTAGGTGATGGTTTAACTTATCAGATTGTTTAAATTGGTAACAGTATACCTGCAGCTTTGTATAGGAGGCATTAACAAGTCCATTCCGTAAGATAGAGTGCCAGTTTTCTATATGGGAACCACTAATACACATTGGTAGAAAAAATTTATTATATTGAATTATTGTTGTATTATATCAAATTTACAGTCATCTCCAGAATTATTGCCCACCTTAATTGGTTGAATATGAGTTTTCTTTTTTCTTAGAATAAATTCCCATCGGATCAAGAAGATACTTATCACTTATTTTTAATTAAATGTTTTGTGGAACTGTTTTGAAAGAGTATTGTTTCTTCTTCAAATCCCCCCATCAACATAAGCAAGGATGACAAGAAAACTGGACCTGACTGGAGATCAAACTGACATGCCCTTGATCACAACAAAGAAAATTTAGAGGACAGATTAATACACCTACTGAAAGGCAAAAGTGCTGCCATATAGTTTCCGAGCTGTGCGGAATCGAGCCTCTTTGGCTGGAGGGCTACTAAGCAACAAAAACTGGTGGGTAGTGTGCATGAACTTGAGTTGCTGTCAGCAGAAACAGAACATGAGGTAATTAAATAAATTGGAATCAACTAATCTGTGTGCTTTGTTTATATAATAGTTGCAAAGTATGAATATAACACTGATCTTACCCTGCCTAATGGCAACTTGACAATATGAGATCGATTGCTGGATATAATCCTGCAACAGATGAATAGAGTAAAAGTTAAATGTAAATGTGACTTTAATGTGGTGTGTTTTACTTTCATAGACTATAACATTTTAACTTTAGACTGTTATTCTAAATAATTACTTATTAGCATATATTATTCCTTCTATTGTTGTACTTCTTGCACACATGCGAAAAAGTGCAGTTCTGGACTGATGTCTGTTATCTGTACACCCTCAAAAAAATTCTTTTTTGTGGAACAGGCCTGGCAAATTAAACTGAATCTGATTCTTACCACTGTAACAGAGGATGTGCAAGTGGATCCAATTTGTCCATTTGTTTCTTTATCTCTACATATGAGCCCTATAAGAACATGACAATGTTTTTCTTTTTTTTTCAGACCACACAATATAAGGTACAATAGTCACATGTCAAATGTAGGGATTCTTTGGAATTAAATGTAAATTTGTGATTTACAGCTTCTTCCATACTTGTGTTATTTCTCGTATCGACATGATGCTGTCCAGTGCTTTTTGTAACCTATCATAGCTTCGTTTCTGTCAAAAAAAGTAAAAAAAAAACAACAACAGAAATGCAAAAAGAAAGTGTAATCAATTTGTAATGACATATTGTGTGATCAAATGCTGATGGTTGCTGTCATTATTGCATTACGTGAGATAAACTCCTGTACCTTAGGGTTAAAGGCCAAAGCCTTGGGATCAAAAGGGTCAACTACTGATGGATAGGGATCGAATATAATGCTTTTACGAGATGACTCCAGGGCAGCTCTGCACATTGCCACAAGCAAATCAACCACCTGCATGAAAGTGATCACACAGCCACAGTGATCAGACTGATGGAGTTTCAGCAAGCATGACAAATTCATTGGCTTTCTCAATACATATGCATGTGATAGGTACACATTACCTCAGCTCCTGTTGCCACATCTTCAACAGCCCCTGACATAACTCCCAGAGTGTAAAATGAGAACACACACAGCTCTCTTGTACACACTGCTGGCTGGAAAACATATAGATGTCATTAAACATTAGAGATGGGGGAAAATTTTTATCACTTACACTACAGTTCAAAAGTTTTAGATCACTTTCCTCCATGATAGTTCCTGATTTTTATTTATTTCTACATTGTAAAGGAATGCTGAAGGCGTCCAAAAAATGCATTAATCTCCTTTGAACAGTTGATATTGAGATGTGTCTGCTACTTCTGCTCTGTAAAGGCTTCATAACGCCTCTAATCTGAGATGCTGTTAATTGGTCATTTTTCAGGCTGATAACTCTAAATGAACTTCTCGTCTGCAGCAGAGGTAGGTTTTGGTCTCGCTCTCCTGGGATGGCCTTCATGAGAGCCAGTTTCATTATGGTGCTTGACGGATTTTGCAAATGCACTTGACACAATACTGTTCTTGCAAGAACTATTACAGAAAGGCTGACCTCTGCGTCTTAAAATAACAACTAACTGTTGTTTTTGTTGTTGCTATGTAATTACCTAATTCCATATGTGTTATTTTATAGTTTTGAAATCCCCAGTATTGTTGTAGAATGTAGAAAATAAATCACTAAACAAAAACAAAGAAATTTGCAAGTGATCTAAAACTTTTGAACGGTAGTGTATGTACTGCAATTATTTCGTGTGGCAATTCATGTATCATCACCATGACTTTAAAATAATTTTTTTATGTTTTCATTTATATATTTGCATTTTGAGGAGGTCCCTCTATAGGACCATGAAGCATCCCCAACATTTTAGGGAGTACCCTAAACTATTCATATATTGGCTGGCAGCACAGCATATTTGTGTGTTAGAAGCAAATGTTTTAGTAAGCTTGTTTAGAATTGTAATAAAATCTTTAAAACATTTATATTGAATTTGGATATTTATAAAATTGTGGTACTTAAAGAATCGCAATATAAATCAAATCAGCACCTAGGTATGTTATATCAGCTGGTCCCTGGTGATTCCCATTCTTAGTAGACATATATACATGCATTTTCCAATGTCGAATATGATAAAAAAACACAATTATTTGAAATATAAGCAATATACTACAGTAAATATGGGTAAGCTTCCCATTTGTAGTTATGTCTTGATACCTTCAGCATGGAGCCATTCTGAAAAACATGCTGCTCGTCACAGACCACACAGTACTCATTCAGGGTGGGAATTCTCTGTTCTGAGTACTTCATAATCTAGAAAACACACACACACACACAAATATACATCCCTGTACACACAAAACAACAACAACAACAACAAACTAAGAATTTACCTGTACAAGAAACCCATATTCCAGAGTGGGAATACTCTTGCAGTGTAGGAGAGCTTGTGAAGAGAAGAACAGCTCAATAAGCTGCTTAGTGGTGATCTGAACTGTAGATCTGGAGCCAGGGACTGCCACATTCTACAGAGACAACCAAAGAGTTGCTCTTATTTCTATAACCATATACCAGTTCTCCTCAAAGTTTTTACGGACAAAGGACCTTTTAATTGTATAACTATAGACACATGGAGTCCCCTTAGTACAATCATTTTAGTACAATAATTTTTTACTTCTCAAAAATAAGTGCATTATTTAAATGTGCACATTATTATTTTGGTTATTTATTGGAGATAGAGAGTTTGTGAATTACTAAACTTTCCAATAACACATTTTCTTTATAAAAAATTAGATATTATATATAATTAGACATTTTTAAAAACATGATAAGGGTTGGGAACAAAATGTAAAAATCACAAACACCCTGGTTCTGTGTCATGGATACCTGGATTTATAAAACCACAATTTGAGAACCAGGCCAAAAAAACATGAAGCTTATACTGAATAACTCATGTTGCATTCTAACAAATTTTTGTATTAACTCACAATAAGGTTACTGTGACATAATGCAAATATACAATAATGAAAAATGTGACAAAGTAATGAATGTAACATTATAAGTTGTCATGAAATGGCAGTCACAGACATTGCAAAAGTGCAGATGGTGTCATTTATTAACTGGAAACATAAACAAAACAAAGAAACAAACAGTATAAAATTAGACCAAATAGCATAAATAGAGGAACAGACAACTGCACTGTGCACATATCTCACCTGTCCATTGGGTGCATATGTGAGCAAGTCTCCTTTTGGCATCTTTACGGTACAGGAGACTGAGCGGCTCATGAGGCGACTTACTCTTGGTTCAGGCCCTGATGTCCTCCCTTTGTCACCAGGGCCCTGGATTAGCGGTACATTGGGGCACCTGGACCGAAAATTAACCAAACACCCTTTAAGGGAATTTGTATTGTCCTAATGTTGCATAATCTAATTTATAGAATGCTAATGACATCTAAATTTCTGTAACTTTTGTAAAGTATATACATAGTCATTACATTAAATTGCTGGTTAGGGTTTGCCCAAATACAATCTACATACATACAAAATGCTCTCTCGTTAAATTTAATTGCCCACAAGCGAAAATCATCAGCTTTTAATGCAATAATCCCACAAATGAAACAGCAGTTGATATTATTATGTTTGTGGAAAATTTATTAAATTTGTATCTTATTACATATAAAGCTAAAGATTTGTATTACGTTTGTGGTTTATGCGGGTGCTGCAGGGGTATAAACAGACCACGTTAACATGAACAATGAGGCAAAATAAGGGTGAATAGGCTTATTTGTTGGTACTTGGCTATTGGCGTAAAGATGCTGAGGCCAGCACGGAACTTCTTGATTGTTCCTCCAGCTTTGAACCAGCTATGTCTCTTCTTCTGTTGTGTTTTCAAAAATTCATTGCTTAGGTGTTTCCATTGATTTGATATAAATGTGCTAAGAATTCTGGAAAGGAAAGGAAAAATACATTAGTGTAATCATCAATGATTACTACCACATATACTATACTATTAGTATAATAAGCTACTTAATAATAATGTCAAATTTAAGAGAGCCAGACACCTCTTGAGCTGTACGCCAACACTGAAGCTATCTTTACAGGAAGGCTGGAACACTTCCACTGTCGGTTCTAAAAAAATTTACTGTTCAGTTGTGCATAGAATATTGTGCAAACTGAAAAGACATGTACAGGTTACCTATACACACAGTGTAGAGACAGACCACATATTCCTACCTGGCCCATCAAGGTACTGAGACAATGAAAATCGAAGGCGTAGAACAATAGGTTCTGTTCTGTTGACTTTCCATGCCGAGGCCACCTCCTCCTATTGAATAAAACATAGATATACAGTAAAATGTCCCTCAGAAGTAATGGCACCTTTTATAAAGCAAAAAAAGTAGCAAAAATTACTATTTAATTTACTATTACTATTTTTTTTAATCTCCATTCAAATGTTTATCATGGTTTAATTTAATTGAAATAATATTTTAATGTAGTATACGACATTAAATAATAAGGAGACATACATCTGTGAACAGGCTTGGTTCAGACAATTTGCACTTGACCTGTTAACATTTGCAGTTCCTACTTTTTTAATTTCACACGGCTTTGCAGGTGAAATAGATGAATAAGATGAACAAATTTTACACAATAAAGAAAATGTGATTAATAAGGGAAAACAATACACAGTGGCTGATATATTGCAGAGGCAAAATGGTATATTAGATAAGTTAGGGTAACTCACATCTAAAAAACTGATGTTGATGTGCAAGTCGATGTCTACGTCATCAATTGCCTCATACTCCCTTAAAAGAAAATGGTAAATCTGAGTCTTTTTAGGGTTTGCTGATATTACAGTAGCCTTTTATAGTAAACACATAGAAAATAATCTTATTTTAAGTACCTTACACCAACAGCACTATCAGAGTAGATATCCTTCACAGCTCCAACATCCGTGTCCAATTGCGGGTGGCAATAGAGATCAGCAGCATAATTACCCTGTGAAATAGCTACCTGAGTGATGTACAGCAAAAAGTTCAATCATGTCCTCCCCTCCTTCATTTTCATTTAACATATACACATTTTTATTAAATGAACCCACTCTTCAGAACTGCTCTTTCTGTTATTCGCAATGTTTACAATATACCCAAGGAAAAAAAAGGTGACAAGACCCTTCTCTGTCCTAGGGGCTCAGCTCTGCCCAGCCATTACCATATTTACCATTTTTGCCCAAAACAGACATAGAGAGAGCAGAAATGTTCATTTTGAATTAGACCATTGAGAGAATTACAGCAATGTGTCTCGTAGACATTTCACAAAGGACTGCTTTCACAACAAGGGACAATTCTGAACTGGTATTAAGAAAAGCTCAAGTCTGGATCTATTCCCACTGTACATGATACAGCTTCAGGATTAGAACTTGAATATGTTACTATTTTAAGTTATTATAAAGCTTCAGGATAATTTGACATGTACCAGAAAATTGGAGTGAAACATTTTAAGCCATTTTCATGGGCTTGTAGTAGAATCAGATCCATTGTGTTGACGAGTGTTATTTTCCTCAGTTTCCTCAGGTTTGTAAATGTGGCTGGTATGGAGCTACAGTCTAGCTATTTCAAGTCTAGCTATTTCTTAAGTGCTAAACGTAGGTGAATTTGTGGTTAACCTAGCCTACTTCAACGCTACGTTGAAGAAGTACTTTCTCCTGGATTTTTTCTGCTACTTTTGTTAACCAGAAATGTGGATAGCCTCCAAATGGGTAATTCCTCATAAATGCCAGAGAGGTTCCAAATTATTCAAGTGGGTCAAAAGGGGGCATTTTTTGAAAGGAAATTCAGGCATACCATGATGCAGGATTTGAGTTTTATTTCAACTGGAAAACTAACAGAAATTTTGGAAACCTGCAAATCCTACTTAAATTTATTTTAAAAAGTACAATATGTGAACCTTAAATTACACTGTCAAGTGGGTGTATTCTCATTTAAAGACTGTGGCAGGTCTGTATCCTGCATTATATCTTCTATTTATGTTTGGTATTCTGCATTCGGGTGGGTTTGATTATAATGAAGCATTGGGTAACAAGTAGTGCAGGAGCCAGATAATGTCTACATCCCAATTTAACTCCACTTCTGTATTAATCTAAATGCCATGTAGTCACCCAGACAAAGGTCTATCAAAATCAAATTTAATTTTGAACAAACTCAGGTGCATTAAACAAACAAGAAATTTTAATATTTTAATATACCTGTGCTCCATAAATTATGTTTTCACATTCACTGTCCCCATCTGATTCCGCATCACTCCAGCACTGCGCACTGACACTCTGGAAGAGAGACATGTTAACCAGGGTGAACTGTGCTCTCCTTAAGTCTCCATAATCTCAGGGATTTGCTGTTTCCCCTATCACTGTCACTTCTTCAAGAGACATGTACATTAACAAATTTAATAACCTATTCAACTAGGTGAGTGTGAAAGTCGGAAAACTTAAAATATCAAAAACATACAATTTCTTATCTATGACATACAATTATCGACATATTTTTAAATGATCAATAAATGAAAGGAATGACATTATGTAGGCTTTAAATGTTAAGGGTTTGCAAGAGGTTCCTTACCATGCTGATCATAGATTTAGCTCCAGTGACTTTTTGTTGCCCTTTCTTTCCATTCCACTAAGAGAACTTTGCCAAGCACAGTATATAGAGATCTGGTTTAGACTCGGTGATGAAAGCCTGCATTACATCTAGGAAGATAATGCTTTGTCAACCACAACGACTGAGTAATCTCAAACCAACCTAAAACAATCTGTAAAACCAGCCAGGAAAATAGGGTGTGTGTGTTGCTCAACTCATTTATTTTATTTCAGTCATATAGACCAGATGAAAAGAAAAAGGACATGTATAGAACAAAAACAAAGAACATAAAACATATAAAAAACTACAGCTCAGGAAAATAAAATCGCACAATAAGTTAGAATCTCATTTCTCATTATAAATGCTTTTGTGTCAGAAGAAAGGGATGCATCTTAGACGTTTGACTCACAGTTAAGCACCAAATAATCATTAAACACAAAGGTTTTCCACACAATAGAGAAAAATTCAAATATAAGAGATCCTCTGTGTCTATTAAACATTTTAAGCTAATTCAGTCATATTGCCCTGTTGATTGAATTCTAAATCCATGTGCAGCGCCGGGGACAACGCAGACACCCAAATCTCACCATGCGAGTGGCTCCTTAGTGACAATGAGACAGATAAAGACAATTTAGGACAAATTTATTTCAGCAGCATCAAGGTGAATTTCGCATCTTACCTTTTGAGAAGATGACAATGAAGATTTTCTGTAGGTTATCATATGTGTGTCATTAATTAAACGAAATGTTAAAAAAAAAAAAAAAAAAAAAGACCGACAGAAACGGCAACCAGTTGGCAATGATAAAAAAAAGGTTTCATTGTGCGCTCCCCTGTCTGTCTGTCTCGGCTGCTAGTCCGGCCCTGTCTCGCATTTCTCGCTGTGCTGGCCGCTTTCTCCCTGACAACGCTTGGCATCTGCGCATGCGCAGAGTACCCGCGAACGGTCAGGAGACCACCGACAGGGCGCGCGCTCACAGCTGCGGGAATTGAGCCGTAACCAACAGGACAGCGAGAATTTGCTTTAAACTTGGATATTCCTTCATTAGATTTTCGGCCCAAAAAGCACCAATCGGTAGCGGCTGTTAACTGACAGAGACCAGCATACATCACCCTAACGCTCAGATAAGCACCTTTATGCTTGCATGAGAACTGAAGTTTAAAAATTTAAGTAGCTATGGGGGAAAAATCACTGAATTTGAAGGAGGCTGCAGGGATGCCTCAGTGGTTAGCAGGGTCTTCTTACAATTGTTGTATGTAGTGTAGTATGATTAGTAACATATGATTTTGGATTTGGATAATAAAAAAAAAAAAAACAGGAATGTAACGACTTTCCACTCACATGACCTATTGATTCAAATCTTTTCGAAAACGTGTCCCGCACAAAGCACACCACTTTTGTTTTATTATTCTTTATTTAATTGGTAATGTAATTTTTATTTCAATAACATTCTTACAAAATCTGTCCTAAAACGTGTGGTTACATATCCTGTAGATATGTAACCACTTTCTACCAAACATTATTAACCATTATGACTTAATAATTACAATAATAAAAATGAACACTAATTATGACAAAATAATTATTACTTTTATAACATATTGTCCTTTTGTTTGAAAAAAATTCAGGCAATGTGAGATATCCATTAAAAATCTAAAATGTGTGGCTACAGGTCCTGCGGATGGTACACCGTTTTATGGTAAATATTAGTGCTTTGCATGTTTGTCTACTTTTTTTAAAATGGAAAAAAACTTCCAGGTAAAGAATTTGGAACTCATTGTTTTCTTTAATGTGCAATTATATGTTCTACAGGACATCCCTTTTTAGTGAACATATTTCTATGGGATATTTACTAATAATCCTGCTAATTTACTAATAATCTTTTAATAGAACTTTTACTTATTTTTGCAAAGTTTACATAATCATTGTAATAACCATGTCTTAAAACATGCTCATATTTTGATGATTATAATTTTTTTTTTAATTTCTTTGTCATTGTTTGGCCCCCATCAGAGATCCTGATAACTTTTTCGACCTTTGTATTTATTTTTCACCTTCGGGGAGATAAAATAGGAAAAATATGTTAAACTGAACATTATTCACCCTGTTTAAGCCAGACATAAATGCAGTGTCTTTCTCGAATTATTAGCAGTAACGATATTGTACGAACACTAAAATCCTTACATTCTCTATGATTACCTGTCAAGTATTTCTTTTGTAATTGGGCAAGCAAAGATGGCAATATTGATTTGTCAAAGAAATATTTTAGAAAGCGTATAAGGCCAAGATTGGTGAAATCTAGTTTAAGTCTAGATTTTTATAAAAAGATCTTGATGGATTTGAAAATGAGGCTATTTCCTGTTTTTCTTTTCCAAAATGTCACGGATGAACTAACCTGAAGGACCAGAATACGTAGCTTTAGCGGTTAGCCCAATGTAGCGTGGATGGTGAACCCAAACGCGGAGAGAAGCGAGTAAGTAGGATATCCCCGCGATTTAGTATAAGGACTCTCACAAAGGGTGAGCGAGGGAAAAACACAAATTTAACCCACGTCCTGTAAATGCACACACAAATAGCAGAAAGCAATAACCCAAAAACTGGTGAGTACTCACGGTTTGGAAGATCGCAGCACGAACCGACATGGGCCGAACTCAATGACTGAGCGCTCTGCTATGGTTTATTTACTCCTTTTATACTTCCTGATTTACGACCGCTCTACTTCCGGGTCCTAGTGCCGGTCGTGGACTGAGTGTGCATGACAGTACCCCCCCCGTTCAGGACCGGCTCCAGACGGTCCTGGGATGCAGGATACCCTGTGACGGTAGTCCCGAATTAGCTCTGGATCGAGGATGAAACGTGCAGGAACCCAAGACCATTCCTCAGGGCCATAGCCCTCCCAATCAACCAGGTACTGAGTACCTCTGCCCCGAGGGCGCGAGTCGAGGATCCGCCGCACGGTGTAAGCGGAACCGCCGTCAATGATTCGGGGAGGAGGAGCAGGGGGGGGGTGGGTGGAACCATGGGTGAAGTGATGAAGGGTTTTAGTTGGGATGTGTGGAATACGGGGTGGATTCGGAGCGCCGCAGGCAGCTGGAGCCGGTAGGTGACAGGGTTGATTCTGAGATGGATGCGATATGGTCCGATGAATCTGGGTGACAGTTTTTTGGATTCGGTGTGTAGATGGAGGTTCTTTGTGGACAGCCATACCTTGTCACCTACATTATACAAACGTCCCGGAGGGTGTCGACGGCGATGTTGAGCAGCGTAGCGGATGTTGGCTCGTCGGATGGCTTGGTTGGTCAATGTCCAGAGCCGCCGACACCTGCGGACCAACTGTTGGGCTGAGGGTACATCAACCTCCGGTTCTTGGTGTTCGAACATCGGAGGTTGGAAACCGTGGCATACCTCGAACGGAATGAAATTGGTTGCAGAATAGACGTGTAGGTTGTGGGACAACTCAGCCCATAGGAGGTAGCGAGCCCAGGAGCGCTGACGATCCGCCACAAAACATCTTAGATAGCGCTCCAGTTGTTGGTTGGTCCGCTCCGTCTGACCATTGGTCTGGGGATGGTACCCAGAAGATAGGCTGCAGGTGGAATGGATCAGACAGCAGAAGGCCTTCCAGAACCGGGCAGTGAACTGTGGCCCCCTGTCCGAGACGATGTCTTTGGGGAACCCATGCAGGCGGACTACGTGCTCTAATATCAGTTCTACGGTGTCCTTGGCTGACGGGAGTCCGGTTAGGGCCACCAGGTGCATGGCTTTGGAGAAACGATCGACGATGGTTAAGATGGTATTTTTCCCTTCGGATTCAGGCAGGCCCGTGATGAAATCGACGGCAATGTGCGACCAGGGCCGACGGGGGACCGGAAGTGGTTGAAGTTCCCCCGGTGTCGGCTGGTTGGTGTCTTTTGCCCTGGCGCACACTGGGCATGCCTGGACGTATTCCTCGATGTCCCAGGTCATGGAGGGCCACCAGAAAGCGCGCTGCATGAACTGAGTTGTACGTCTGCTACCTGGATGTCCAGAGAGGAGTGAGGTGTGGCCCCACTGGATCTCATGGGAGGAGGCACGTAGAGACGTCCAGGCGGCGCACCTGCCGGTTCGTTCTCCGTGACCTGTGCCTGGCGGACCCTTGTTTCCAGGTCCCAGCGGAGAGGTCGATGATTTTGGATGATGGGAGGACAGGCACGGGCTCCGCCCGGGTGACATCCTCTTCATACTGTCGGTAGAGGGCGTCAGCCTTGGTGTTTTTCAAACCCGGGCGGTATGAAAGATGGAAATTATAGTGTCCAAAAAATAGTGCCCATCGCGCCTGCCTCGGGTTCAGCTGTTTTAAGTTGCGGATAGTGATGAGATTTTGATGATTGGTCCAGACGATGAATGGCTCTCTGGTGCCCTGGAGCCAGTGACGCCATTCCTCCAAAACCCACTTTATGGCCAGCAGCTCGCGGTCCCCTACCCTGTATCGCTGCTGAGTGGTGTCAAATTTTTTGGAGAAAAAAACTACAGGGGTGTAGTTTTTGGTCTGGACCTCGCTGGGAGAGAACAGCCCCAGCGCCCACATCTGAGGCGTCCACGCGTCCACCTCCACAACGAATGGTTGGCTTGAATCTGGGTGAAGAAGAATTGGTGCGGTGGTGAAACGTTGACAAAGCCTTTGGAAGGCTAAGATGGCGGCAGAGTCTAAAGTGAAGGTGAGGGTCGGGTCAGAGTGGTTAGGGGGGCAGCAACCGTACTTTAGTCCCGGATAAAGCGACGATAGAAGTTCGCAAACCTGAGAAACCGTTGAAGTTGCTTAAGGGTCTTGGGTAGGGGCCAATGACGCACAACTTCGAGTTTCTGCGGGTCCATGGCCACACCCTGGGGCGAGATGACAAAACCCAGGAACGTGGTGGAGCGCTCGTGAAAAGCGCACTTCTCCAACTTACAGTACAGTTGGTGGGCATGTAATCTCTTTAAAACTGCTCTGACGTGCTGGGTGTGTTCTTCCAGAGTTCGTGAGTAAATCAAGATGTCGTCCTGGTATGCCCACCGCCCTAACATGTCCCGGAGAACGTCATTAATAAAATGTTGGAAAGCGGCGGGGGCATTGCAAAGGCCAAAGGGTATTACCAGGCTTTCGTAGTGTCCCGTGGGTGTGATGAAGGCCGTCTTCCACTCATCACCCTCTCTGATGCGCACCAAGTTGTAGGCGCTCCGCAGGTCCAACTTTGTGAAAATGGTAGCGCCAGAGAGGGCGTCCAGGGCAGAGTTGGTAAGAGGCACCGGGTGTCGGTTCTTTATGGTGATGTTATCGAGCCCCCGATAGTTGACACATGGCCGAAGTCCCCGCGGCAGCAGGCGATGAGGAGGGCCGGATGGTACCTTGGCGAAGGGCGTTTGTCACATAGTCTTCCATCGCCTGCGTCTCGGTGGTGGAGAGAGAGTAGAGGTGGCCGCGGGGCGGTATAGAACCCGGCTGGAGGTCGATTGCCAGGTCATAGGGGTGCTGCGGTGGTGTGTGGCGCGTTTTCTACAGAAGACCTCAGCCAGGTCTCGGTACATGGTGGGGATGGTGTTGGTGTCGACGTCGGGGGCCTCGGACTCCCTAGAGCACGTCCCAGCCGGAGCCCTCAGGCAAAGTTTGGTACAGGTCGCACCCCACTGTAGAATCCTGTTCTGAGTCCAGGAGATGAGAGGGTCATGTTGGATGAGCCATGGGTAGCCCAGAATGATGGGTGGCGATGATACGGAGGTGAAGTGAAACCGGAGTTGTTCTCTGTGTTGGTCGATGAATAGGGTGATGAGTTGGGTTTGGGCGGTGATAGGGCTAGATGAAAGGGGGCGACCGTCCACCGATGTGATCCGAATGGGCTGGGATAACGTCTCAATTTTTACCCCCAATATTTTGGCATAAGATGAGTCAATGAAGTTAACTCGTTTGTTTCCAAATTGGAGGGATACCTGAACCGTAAGACGCGCGTTAGTGTTGTCGATGGTGGTGGAGGTCTGAAGAGGGCCCGGTAAATCTCTCCCTCTGTTCACCGGGGCTGGGCGTTTCCCGGGCGTAGGGGACATATCGCCCGGTGATGGGCCGCGGAGCCACAATAGGCGCACAGACCCTCTTTGAATCGGGGTGCACGTTCCGATACGGTCAGGGAGGCGCGTCCTAGTTGCATGGGTTCCCCGGCTCCTGTGTCAACCACGGCAGGAAGTGGAGAACCGACATGTCCAGGTGTGGCGTAGGTGGCGGAAGGAGATGGTCGTGGGGGGTTGAAGGTGAAGGTACTGTAGATGCTGGTGGCAGGGTTCTAGGAGCTGGCTTCGGGCGAGAGAGGAGGCGTTGGTCGATCCGCAGGGCCAGTTGGATTAGCCCCTCCAGTGTAGCGGGAAACTCTCGCCCGGCTAGTTCATCCTTTATCCTGGAAGCCAACCCCTCATAGTAAGATGTCCGGAGCGCTGCATCTCCCCAGGTGGTCTGGACGGCGAGCATGTGAAATTCAGCAGTATAGCGACTCACGGACAATCCTCCCTGCCGCAGGTGATAAAGCTTTGAGTTGGTCTCCACCTCGCCCGCAGGGTGTTCAAAAGTTAGTTTAAGCCGACGGGTGAATTCGTTGTAGGAATGGGCCGGTATCCGTATCAGCGCGGATAACTGCCGTGGCCCACTCTGCTGCCTGCCCCGTTAGCAATGAAATGTCACGGATGAACTAACCTGAAGGACCAGAAGACGTAGCTTTAGCGGTTAGCCCAATGTAGCGTGGATGGTGAACCCAAACGCGGAGAGAAGCGAGTAGGTAGGATATCCCCGCGATTTAGTATAAGGACTCTCACAAAGGGTGAGCGAGGGAAAAACACAAATTTAACCCGCGTCCTGTAAATGCACACACAAATAGCAGAAAGCAATAACGCAAAAACTGGTGAATACTCACGGTTTGGAAGATCGCAGCACGAACCGACATGGGCCGAAGGTTTATTTACTCCTTTTATACTTCCTGATTTACGACCGCTCTACTTCCGGGTCCTAGTGCCGGTCGTGGATTGAGTGTGCATGACACAAAAAAAAGTTTAATATGGGCAATAAAGTGATTTTCTATAAACTTAGTTATGTTTTACTTATCATTTTCATATTTTTCTTATCACTTAGTCATTTTCTTATGTCATCTTTTTGTTTTTCCCCCCTTCTATTATGTTTTCTTCTCAGTTGTTCTCTCAAGTTTTCTTCTCTTCTATGATCTTTTATTTTGTAATTTTCTATTCTATTTTCTTATTTTCATTTCCAATGTTTTTTTTTTAAATATTTAAATTCTCTTTTGGATCTGTTTTTTTCTACTCTTCTTGCCTTATCTTTTCTCTTTTTTGCTTGCTGTGTTTTTTTATATTCTCTTGTCTTTTTTTCTGTTATCTTCTCTTTGGTTCTTATCTCAGTTCTGTAATGGAAAAATCATATTTTAATTATGTATTATTCTATTTGATCCTTGTAGTAAGTGTGAAACATAGACGTTAGAAGTTTGAACTTGTTTGTCGAAGCTTAGAGACACAAGGCCGAGAACAGAATAGAAACAACCTGATTGTAGTTGTCCCTGAATAAATGATAAGGTACAGACATCTGGTCTGGGGCAGATAAAGAGTCATGAGTTTGAATGTAGGAACTTCATGTACGGGTCGTTGATTATTATGCTGCAACTATTTGCTGTATGAGACTGGTCCTTCTGCAGAAGTTTGAAATAAAACCTTTGTTACTTTGCTCTTACCCAGTGTATGAATTACTTGTCTTATATTGTTTTCAGAATTTCCACCACAACTTGGCGTAGTCGGAAGGATTCCCTCTGCTGGTTGTGGAAAGGCCTCTTTCACTTGGGCCTGTACTTGAGATAAAACAGCAGAGAGTTTTGCACAAAAACACAACATTTCATCTTCACAATGACCTGTTAAATTTCTAGCGATGGGTTTTGGTCCAATTCCAGTATTGGGTGGTCTGCCAAACAAAATCTCAAAAGGGCTTAAATTTGCTCTCCCCCTTACTCTAGTTCTCATGGACATTAGTACTATGGGAAGTGCTTTGGTCCATGATATTCCCGTTTCATCACAGCATTTTGCAAGTTTGTTCTTTAATGTGGCATTTTCTCTTTCTACTGCACCCCCACTAGCTGGGTGGTATGCACAATGCTGTCTTAAATCTATTCCCAGAAGTTCTCCTACTTGGTGGAGAGCCTGGTTTACAAAGGGCGTGCCATTGTCGCTACTTATTTTTTCAGGGATTCCCCAGAGTGGGATAATCTCAGATAGCAATGCTTTTGCTACTGCACTAGCATCTTGTTTGGATGTAGGGAAAGCTTCCACCCATTTAGAAAACATATCAACTAATACCAAACAATATTTTTTTCCTTCACTTGGTGTTAGCTCTATGAAATCCGTTTGTATATGTTCAAAAGGCCTTTGCGGTTGTGGGTGTGCGCTTTGACTGATCTTAATTCCTCTCCCTATGTTATTAGTCGCACAAATTACACATTTTTCACAGTATTTTTGGCAGTAATTTGTAAAGCCTCTAGTATACCAACACAGAGATGCTATCAGCCATTCCCCCTTTTGAAACATGGTCCTTATCATGTGTCAATTTTGCATAATGAGGAAATAAAGCTTTTGGTAAACAACGTTTGTTATTGGGGCCATACCATACCCCATTCCTCACTTTTCCCCTAGCCTTCGACCAGTCTTGCTTTTCTGCTGGGGTAGCTTGTGTCTGCAAATCCTGTAAATCAGCTGTTGGAACAGAAAATTTAGTCATGCACATCTTAACATTGTCATTAGGTGGTCTCAATGCCGCTGTCTTTGCTGCTGCATCTGCTCTTGAGTTTCCCTGTGAAATTGGATCATTTATCTTTGTGTGAGCTGCGCATTTACAAACAGCAATCGATTTAGGTAAAAGGATTGCCTTCAGGAGGTCAGAAATCAGGCCGTGATGCGTTATCGGCTTCCCTGATGATGTAAGAAACCCCCTGTGCTTCCACAGTGTTGCAAAATCGTGAGTTACCCCAAAAGTGAACTGACTGTCAGTATATATAGTGACTGTTTTACCCTCAGCAAGTTTACATGCCTCTGTTAAAGCAATGAGCTCTGTTGCTTGTGCAGATAGATGTTTAGGAAGTGGCTCTGATTTTAATATACCATATGCAGTTACCACGGCATACCCTACGCAATTTTGGCCTGTTTGTTTGTTCCTGAATGCTGATCCATCTACAAACACTTCCATTTCTGAATTTTGCTAACGAATATCTTGTAAATCAGGTCTTGGGCTGCAAATTTCATTAGTTACAGCTACACAGTCATGTGGTTCACCATCGCCTTCTGTAGGAAGAAGAGTAGCAGGATTAAGCACAGTGCATCTTTTTACTGTAACATTTGGCATCTAATAAAATTGTGTTATACCTCAACCATCGTGCTGTTGACATGTGTGCCGTTTTTTGTTCGAGGAGAAGTAGTGAAACTGCATGTGGAACCAATAAAGTTAAATCACTGTAACCTACTATGTCCCTAGAAGCTGTTACAGCTTTTTCAGCAGCTGCAACGGCTCTTAAACACATTGTTAACCCTGCTGCTACAGGATCTAGTTTTGCTGAAAAATAGGCCACCGGCCTGAGTTCACACCCATGTTCTTGCAATAGCACAGACGTCATACAACCTCGCTTTTCATCCACCGTCTGCACAAAAGGTTTATTTGGATTGGGGATCCCCAAAGTAGGTGTGGTTTGTAGTGCCAATTTCAAATTAGTGAATGCCTTTTCTGCCTCTTGAGTCCAACTAAGTGCACTGTGGGCCTGTAGGCCCTTCCCATGGGCCTGTAGGCCCTTCCCATGAGCTATCTCACTCAAGGGAGCCTTGAGGATTGCATAGTTAGGAATGAATGTTCTGCAATATGAACACATGCCCAAAAATGACATAAGTTGCTTTTTTGTTTTTGGTTTTGGAATTTCTTGAATTGATTTTACTCTGTTTTGACCTAAAGTTTTACCTTGTTCTGATATCAGATGCCCCAAGAATGTTACCTGCTGTTGTACAAACTGTAATTTCGATAGACTTGCCTTGTGACCCTTTTTTGCTAGGTGACAAAGCAAGGCTATGGTGTCCTTTTCACATTGCTCTTTAGATGGCGCTGCTATCAAGCAATCATCAACATATTGAAGAAGGCTTGACCCTGGAGACAGGGTCAACGACTCCAGACTTTTTCTTAATGCTTCATTGTAAATTGTCGGTGACTCTGAGGACCCATGACATAATCTCGTGAAAGTATATGGTATCCCCTTAAATGAAAACGCAAACCAGTACTGGCTGTCAGGGTGAACAGGAACGCTAAAAAATGCATTGGCTAAATCTACAACTGAAAACCACCGGCTGCCTGGTGGGATTTGTGCTAGGATAGTGTATGGATTCGGGACATTTGGAGCTCTTGGTATTATTGCATCATTTACTGCTTGAAGGTCCTGCACAAATCTCCAATCTTCAGGTTCACCTGGAATTTTGCTTTTTTCACTGGAAAGATTGGTGTTCTAACTGGTGAGTGTTCACATAGGATTATCACTCCAGCCTTTAATAAAGAATTAAACACGGGAGTAATGCCTTCTATCGCCTCAGTTTTCAATGGGTACTGTGTCTTACAAGGCCTATAATCTGACTTTGGTGTAATTATTACTGGTTCAACATCACATACGAGTCCCACATCATGTTTTCCCTTTGCCCAAAGACTCTCTGACACTGTTTTTAGCCTTGGGTCGCTTATCTCTATCTGTGGGAAGCTCCAATTGTTATGATTCAATGTTGACACCGGAATTATCTCTACAGCTCTCTTAGCTTCTACCAACCAGTTCAGACCGACCTTGTATGTGTTCTTTGTTTTGCTATACCAAGTCTCTGTGTCTCCTACACGAACCCAATCATTAATTCTGAGGTTATTCAACACCCACGGTCCCAATTCTTGCCATTCATTTTTGTTATTTTTGGATAATGACACATGAGGATGTGACCCTTCTATGGTAAATGGGTGTGGCATGCCAGCTCTTACACTTACTCTAGAGAGGTCTATAGATACGACGCATCTATATTGGTCCCAATATAGATCTTGAAACAATAGCATGTCTGGATTTTGTAGTTCTCTAAACCATTCACTCTCATACTCATTATCAGGGTTTTCAAAATGAATGTGCGCAGTGCAGTGCAAATCATGTTCAGACATAAAACTTGTGTGTTAGTAGGGTTAGTACGGTCATGTGCTGCTTCCACGAGTGTCTGGTTCACTGAACACGCAATAGATTGAGCCCATATCCACTCATACACGTACATCAATGGCCTGGTGTCATATTTCACCCCCTGAATTTCTACTTCATCTTTCTCTACTACTTTTAGCCCTCCTGGGGTACTAATCAAACTCAATCCCAATTTGTTTATTAAATCATGCCCCAGGAGATTAATAGGACAACAACTAGAAAGCAAGAATGAAAATTTGAATTTTTCTCCTTTATTAGTTTCACACTTGAGGGGTGTAGAAAATTTTTCTTTTACCATGACACCAGATGCCCCTACTGAGTTCAGGTACCGTCCACTCGTTTTTACTGGCTCACTTAACTGACTAGATCTTATCACAGAGTTTCCTGCTCCAGAATCTGCCAGAAACATAATCTTTTCTCCTGCAACATTCATCATATACACAGGCATTTGCTTATATGACTCTTCACCATACTTTGCGTAAGTGCCAAGATGTTCTTGCACATTTTCTAATCTTAATATAGTTTGTGAAATAAGTTCAGAAAGGTTAGTTGAAGAGGTTAGCTCTAGCGAATCTTCATTGCAAAGCATTAAAGGTTTTGACTCACCCTCTCCTTCTGGTCTGCTCCCCACGGCCCCGGCCTTTTTCTGTCAATTTCCACTCTGATCCTCACCTCTCCTAATCCATTCCTCTCCTCTGCTCCTTCTCGGACAGTCTCTAATCCAATGGTTTTCACTTCTGCATGCATAACAGCCATTTGTTCTCCCACGACCACGTCCACGGCCTCCTCGTCCTCTTCCACGTCTCCTGTACTGTACATCCGCAGTTTGTCTTACCATCTGCAACACTGCCAGCTGTGCATTGTGACTCTGGTCTTCTCTCTTCTTGTTGCGCTTATCTTTTTCTTGTTATACCAGCTTTTCCGCATGTATTGCATGTTGTTCAATGAGACTAAGTTTTCCAGTGTCCCATCCAACGCATGTGTTTTTCACTTTCTGAGCGATGCCCTCCTGTAATCCATTTATGAAACTGTTCCTCAAATGTGCTTCATATGGTGAAATTGCTGCCACAGACATGTCAACATGTTTGCATCATGTACCTCAGTGAGACGGGTGAGATATTGTGACACGCTCTCTCCTGGTTGTTGTTTGCACATTGATATTTTAGTCATATCCATTTTTGCTGGGAACGCTTCTTTACACGCTGCTGTAAGGCAAATGTTAAATGCTTGGTTTTCTTCATGATCAGCCTGAGCTCGCCGTGCGAAAACATTGTCCATTGGCCAGGAATACTTAATCTTTGCAAAGTCCGCACCTAGTTTTCTCCCCAAAAGTCGTCGCATTTCATAAGATGTCGGGTGAAACTCTGAGCAAAATCTGCTCATTTCATCACCGAATTTCTGTCCTCCCACCCCTCTCGGGTCTGGGAGCTGTCCATGTGCATTTTCAATATCCTTTATTGTCCATGGTCGGTGAACAAGCATCGCTCTGCCATCTGCCCCTGCTACTTCCATCATTGGAGCAGTGATTACTTGATGAACACTTCCTGTAGCTCCTAAGAGTTCCTCTCTCTCCTCGCTGTCATCAGGTGGTGGTTGTCGATCAGCCTTTTCTCTTTTCAGCTGAGCCTTGGTTCGAGTATGTGACGAAATTGGAGACAGAGCCGTGCTTGCTGTGCTGGGGCCTTGGGCCTGCCGAGAAGTCTCTTGTCCATGCTGTCTTACTGGATCTGCTAAAGGGGCTATCTGTCTAAGAGCTGGGGTCGCGGGGGGCAGCCGTCCAGGGGTGCGTTTCCCAAAAGCATCGTTAGCCAACTATGGTCGCAAGTTCCGTCATTACCAACATAGTTCAACAACTAGGTGTTTCCCGAAACCATAGTTCAAACGAACATTCACAAACAGCGTCGCAAACTTACGTGGTTGGAACTACAGCCTTCGACCTATGGTTAGAAGCATAGTTCCTTGCCGCGGCCGGGTGTGTTCTATTCACAGTTAACGACCCTACGCCCTATTAGTTTCAAAAAAATTTCCCAACCACTTTGAGCGATTTGGAAAACTTAATGTTTTGGTGCTCAGATATTAGGTAATTAATTTTTTGGTTATTTTGATTACAAATTCACTTTAAACGATATAACAGCGGTACCATCGCAATTATTCTCCCTTCGAAGTGCCCTACAGAAGCATTATTTATGCCGGTTGGTACACAGCCTTGGTTTCGTTTGTGTGAAGAAAAGGTGAGTTTTTAAGTGAGTATCTTTAAACATACCCAAAGAGAAATGTCTCAACAATATTTGTAGTATTATGTTAGAGGTTTTCACTTATAATGAATGTTATCTGTACTGTTCACATAGTCAACATATACAGTGCACAAAGTGTTAAAGAAATTGTAAAATTTAAGAAATTGTAAAATTATACACTACCATAGTGTAAGCCTATTTAAAATATTACTCAATATATGTAAGCCTATTTAAAATATTACTCAATATATATTCAATGAATGTACCCAAATAAAGCAACACACTGGCTGGGAATCGAACCCGGGGCGTCCGCACGGTAAGCGGAACAGCTACCGCTGAGCCACCAGTTGGTCACACTTGCTAAGTCCCTCCACTTGTTTCTGACTTCCTCTGGGCTTCTCTCATACCCATTCCCAGAAGCATAAATTTTTTGTGCGATTTCATTCCAATTTTTTTGTCCGAATTTGTAACTGCAAGCTCTTTTTTTAGTAAATTGTGGTTTTCGTGTCATTTTTTCACGTCAACTCTCATTAAACCATGGTTGTATGTAAAGGGACTTATATAGTAAATAATATTGAGCAAAATGGGTAACAGGTGTTCACAACACAATCCCAGCATTTTCAAAACCCATCATTTCTTTTTATTTTAATTGTACTGATGTATCAATACCAAATAAAAAATGAGTTCAAATGAAATATTGAAAAATGAAAAATGTTGCGTTTGTGACATTATTACACCACTTCTACGTTACGTCACTGCGAAAGCGCATTGAATGCGAGCCGAAGAGAGAGAGAAAAAAAATAAACACACTTTACAGTAGGGGGCGATATGTGCCTATGGCACTACTCCGCCATTGTATCGACGAAGAAGAAGAAGAACGACCGTTTAAACCAACGTAGTTCTAACCATGGAAGTGCGACACAGGTATTATGGTTTTGGGAAACACTTGTGACTATTTAGTTAGTTTCCTCAACGTTGCATCGTACTATGGTGGTTAAGCAAAGAGCTACATAGTTGTACGGGAAACGCACCCCTGGTCGGGATCTGAAACAGACTTAACACACTGAAAAGAATCAATGTTTTTGCTTGCATTTTAGGTTGTATGCGTTTTTCTCTCAGTTCTGCTTCTGCCTTCCACATATTAAATCCTACCCAATTAATGTTTTTTTTTTATTTTTTATTTTTATTGCCCCTTAATAATGTCACAGCAGCAGAAGCAAATGCAGACAACACGTCTTGTATCATACCAATAAACACCATGGCCATCTTACAGATATCTGCATACTACAAACAAATAGGGAGGCCAAACTCAGCAGTCCCTGGGTGTAATTATTCCAATAACCTATGTTTTGATGTGCCAGGGAGCTATTGCTCCCCATTGCCTGTTAAGAAATATGAAGACAATTCTACTTATATGGTCCCATGGCAAAAATGAGACACTTGCGTTGTGCAAGATCAAAGGGAAAATGGGGAACCTGACAGGATGGTCTGAGTGCACCACTTACGTTCGTATAACCAATCGTTCAAAAGGTAGGTCACCTAAATGTATTATAGATGGTAATTATTTTCCAAATGATGGTAGTTGTCCGTTCATAGAACTATCGTCAACAAACACAGTAATGTGGGTGTGTGGGTCAAACGCATATGTGACCTTACCTAGGTATTTCAATTGGACAGGCTCATGTTATCTTGCATATGTAACCCCTAGTGTGTCAGTACACACAGAACATCCGTGGAGGCCACGCATGTCAGAAAATAGAAGAAAAAGAGATGTCCCTATTAAATTTCATGGTTACACTTTAGGAAACCCGTGGACTAGCCCAGGAGTAAATGTAGGCTGGTCACTTTTCCTCGGCGGAGGAACAGCTGTAGCCGTAAACAAGGTAAATGGTTTAGCATACATGTTACTGATACTAAAAAATGACACCGTAAATGCCTTGCAGTTAGTAAATGATGTAAACCTTAAACAGGTTAGAGAGATCACGATTCAAAATAGAATGGCTCTGGATATTTTACTGGCCGAGAGAGGTGGAGTGTGTAAAGTTCTAAACACCTCTTGTTGTTTTTATTTACCTGACAATCATCAGAATATCAGCAACATCATAAACCACAAGAAGAAGGCTTTGCAACCACCTCCCCATGTAGAGTCTTGGATCTCGTGGTTAACGCAATTGTGGGGAGGCTGGGGTTATTGGCTGGTTTATAGTGTTCTACCAATTGGGATTATAATCTTGTTAGGCCTCTGTATAACACCCTGTATTTGCAGATGTATACAGGGACTAGTTCTGAACACAGTAAAATATCAAATGTTAAGACAGACTGACAACATAAAACGGAAAACGGACTGGGACGACCCGACTTCTGACAGAGTTCAAAATTCCGGAGACTATCATTTTGAGATTTTAGATCATGATATGGAAGAAGACATAATGTAAATCTTTAGAGAAGTATAAAGCATGTATATAAAGCAAGTAGATTGCAGAATTTTTCAAAAATGCTTTTGTGTCAGGGGTCTATCCCAATAAAAACAGCTGTAATGTCCTCTGTGTGCATTAGAGTGCTAGTGATGATGTTGTTAAAAACCCAGGTTGGAGAGACAATATCTGATGAAATTTACCTAATGCATAGCTTATTAGTATTGTTTTGAATTGTAGAATTAAAATATTTAGGTTGCCATAGAATGACAAAAGGGGGAAATTGTAATGGAAAAATCATATTTTAATTATGTATTAATTCTATTTGATCCTTGTAGTAAGTGTGTAACGTAGACGTTAGAAGTTTGAACTTGTTTGTCGAAGCTTAGAGACACAAGGCCGAGAACAGAATAGAAACAACCTGATTGTAGTTGTCCCTGAATAAGATTCAAGATTCAAGATTCTTTATTTGTCACATGCATAGTTATACAAGTACAACACGCAGTGAAATGTATCCTGAACCGCTCCTACTTTGTGCAAATAACAAGAAACAAAAGAAATAATCTATAAATAGAAATAGAAATTTAAAAAAAAAAAAAAAAAAAAGCAGGATAAAGATGTTAGTGCAAGTGATGCTTACAGTCCAGACTAAAGTGCAGTGTGCAGTGTGGAATGTCAGCACAGCAGTGTGTGGGTGAACTGTTACCAGTCTTATGAACGGGAGAGTGGCCCATCATGGTTGAGGAGTCTAATCGCCTGTGGATAAAAACTCCTCCTGAGTCTCTCCGTTTTGGCCATAATGACCCGGAACCTTCTGCCTGAATGCAGAAGTTTGAACAGTCCGTTATTGGGGTGCGACAAGTCCTTAATGATACGAGCTGCCCTGGTTTTACATCTCCTGGTGTAGATGTCCTGCATGGAGGGGAGAGTTAACCTGCAGCAGCGTTCAGCTGCCCGGATCACTCTCTGGAGGGCTTTCCTGTCCTGTACACAGCTATTCCCAAACCAGGATGAAATGTTCTGTGTTAGGATGCTCTCAACAGCACCCGAGTAGAAAGCCTTAAGGACAGCAGGGGAAACCCCAAACTTCCTCAACTGCCTCAGGTGGTACAGACGCTGTTTTGCCCTTTTCGTCTGAGCACAGATATGCTCAGTCCAAGTCAGATCCTCGGAGATGTGGACGCCCAAGTACTTGAAGCTGCTCACTCTCTCCACTGGAGCTCCATTGATGATGAGGGGTTTGTGGTCCAGTTGTCCCCTTCTGAAGTCCACCACCAGCTCCTTCGTCTTACTGACGTTCAGTCGGAGGCAGTTTTCTTCACACCATAGTGCCAGGTTCTCCACTTCATCTATGTAGGCCGACTCATCGTTGTTGGAGATGAAGCCCAGCACCACCGTATCGTCAGCAAACTTAACGATGGTGTTGGAGTCGAACATGGCCACACAGTCTGAAGTGTAGAGAGAGTATAGCAGTGGAGAGAGAACACATCCCTGTGGAGCACCTGTGTTGATGGTGATGCTGCTGGAGAAGCACTTGCCCACTCTCACCGCTTGAGATCTGTCCGAGATGAAGTCCAACACCCAGGCACACAAGCGTTTGTTAAGTCCTAGATCTCTCAGCTTTGTGAACAGTCTTTTAGGCACTATTGTGTTGAAGGCAGAGCTGTAATCTATAAAAAGCAATCTCACATAGTTACCTTGCATCTTGTCCACGTGGCTGAGAGTGGTGTGCAGAACATGGGAGATGGCATCCTCTGTGGATCTGTTGGGGCGGTAGGCGAACTGAAGTGGATCTATGGAGCTGGGGATGGAGGAGGAGATGATGTTTTTTAGCAGACCCTCAAATACCTTCATGACCATCGATGTCAGTGCAACAGGCCGGTAGTCATTCAGGCATGAGGGTTTGTTGGTCTTGGGCACGGGGACAATGGTGGATCTCTTGAAACACGCCGGGACCACAGACTTCGCCAGGGACTCATTAAAGATACAGGTGAACACACCTGACAGCTGGTCAGCGCAGCAGCGCAGCAGGCGCCCAGAGATGCCATCTGGACCCGCCGCTTTCCTGGTGTTCACCCTCCTCAGCGCCGTGCGCACGTCGTGCTCTGCGATGCTGATGACGCAATCCTCGCTGATGACGTCATCACTCTCAGTCAGCAGGCTGCTAGCATTAGCCGCCTGGCTAACCTCGAACCGGGCGAAGAATGCGTTCAGCTCGTTGGCGAATGCAGAGTCGGCGACGATCGTCGTGGTGTCTTTGGCAACCTTGTAGTCCGTGATTGTGCGTAATCCGTGCCACATGCGGCGTGTGTCACCCTGATGGAAGTGTGATTCAGTTCGCTGTCGGAACCGCCCCTTTGCTTCCCTCACCGCTCGCCTGACGCTATAAGAAGCCGCTTTGTATGCGCTCATATCGCCGCTAATGAGTGCGGCATTATAAGCAGCGGTCCGGGCATTCACAGCATCGCGGATCGATCGGTCTACCCAAGGCTTCTGGTTCGGAAACGATTTGAACTTCACTGTCGGGACAACTTCATTTACGAGCGTGCTAACGAAGCTAACTGCTACATCCGCAAACTCGTTGATGTCTACTGCGCAGGCTCGGAACATGTCCCAATCTACGTCATCGAGCGCGTCCTGTAGCGTAGCTTCTGATTGGGCAGACCAGCGTTGCACCTCCCTCATGACCGGAGCTTCACGACGAAAGCTTTGTTGATATTCCGGTATGAGGAAAATGGCGTTGTGGTCTGATTTCCCGAATGCTGGATGTGAAACAGCTTTGTAGCCCCGCTTGTATGGTGTGTAACAGTGGTCCAGAATGTTGAGTCCCCTTGTCGGACATGTAACATGTTGGTGAAAGTTTGGCATAACCTGTCTGAGGTTCGCTTTATTAAAGTCACCTACTACAATGTGCGCTGCGTCCGGGTGTTTGTTTTGGAACTCACTCAGCACATCATGTAGTTCAGACAGAGCAGTGCCTGTATCCGCGTGGGGTGGGATGTAGACCGCCGTGGCAATGACCGAGGTGAACTCGCGAGGCAGGTAGAAAGGACGACATTTAACACTCAGATATTCCAAATGAGGCGAGCAGCTACTGGAGAGAATGGAAACACTCCTGGCATCGCACCACTTCTTGTTGACCATGAAGCACACACCTCCACCTTTAGCTTTGTTAGACTCTGCCGTCCTGTCCATGCGGAACACAGAGAATGAGTCCGATGGGGTTACGACTCGGTCCGGCACAATGGGGGTCAGCCATGTTTCTGTAAAGCACAGAAGATTACAATCCCTGATATCTCGCTGGAAAGTAACTCTGGCTCTGAGGTCATCAAGCTTATTCTCCAGTGACTGTACATTAGCCAGCAGGATACTCGGCAGAGGGGTGCGATGAGCTTGTTCTCTCATTCTGTTACGGACGCCGCCGCGTTTCCCTCGACGCTTCTTTGTTCTTCGCCGCGGGTTAGCGTCCCGTCCATTGTTGTTGTCGTCTGAGCAGTGTAGTATCTCAGAGGGCCACGACGGGTCAGGCTTAAAGGTGGTATAAGTAAGCGCCGAAATCTGAATTCCTATATCCAGTAGTGTTCTACTGTCATAGGTCACTAAACCTGAAGTACTCTTAGCGAATGAAAGTAAAATAAATAAAGAAAGAAGGAAAAAAACGCACAGTTTGTACGGAGCGATCAGGAAGGCGTCTGGACGTGGCCGCGCCATCGCGTATATCATATAATAAATGATAAGGTACAGACATCTGGTCTGGGGCAGATAAAGAGTCATGAGTTTGAATGTAGGAACTTCATGTTCCAGAGATGTTTGTGTATAAAATAGGTCAGCTAGAGAAAGAGATCACCTTTTCTCTATGCTGCAACTTTTTGCTGTATGAGACTGGTCCTTCTGCAGAAGTTTGAAATAAAACCTTTGTTACTTTGCTCTTACCCAGTGTATGAATTACTTGTCTTTATATTGTTTTCAGAATTTCCACCACAGTTCTTAGTTCCCTCTGTTATCTTTACATCTATTCTCTCCTTATGTTTCATCTCCTGCATTTTCTCTACTCTTTTTTTCCTCTCAGGTTTGACTTCTCTGCTCTGTTTTTTTGTTCTATTGTCGCCTGTTCTGTTAATTTCTTCTTTTATTATCTCCTCTTTCATTCTATAGTTTTTCCTACTCTTCCATTAAGTTTTCTTGTTTTTTTAATGCTCTTCACTCTTCCTGTCTGTTCTCTCCATTTGGTTCTTTTTCTTCTATTCTGTCTTCTCTCCTGTCCTCTTCCCTTTTCTTTTCTTTCTTCTTTTGTCCTCTATTTATACTTCCATTCTTTTAATTTTTTTATTTTCCGTTCTCTCCTGTAAATTAGAACACGAACACAACACACTTCTCAAAATGGCGCTTTTCCACTGCATAGTACGGCACGACACGGTTCAGTTCAACTCACTTTTGGGGGGTTTTCCACTGGTAACAGTACCTGGTACCTAATCCTTTTTTTAGTACCACCTCAGCCGAGGTTCCAAGCGCGCCGAACCGTTACCAAAACGTGACGTGTAAACTCTGCTGGTCACTGATTGGCTGGAGAAAATTACTGCGTCACTGAACTTGCGACACGACCCGCTAGATTTTTAGCACAGCCAGCTGTTAAAAACATCCACATGCCGAGAATGAAGAACACCATTCGGTCGATATGCTCCATTGTTGTGTGTTTCTTTGTGGCGCGTTTACAATGATATCACGGCAGTAGAGGCGCCACAACTATAACGACACGTGAATAATCCCACCCACTCTAAAGCCGTACTAAACTGCAGTCGAAACGCAAACCGAGCCGAACCAAAGTGAGCTGTACTGAACCGTGTCGTGCCATACTATGCAGTGGAAAAGCGCCAAAAAAAGTGTGAATTCCCTGTGATATGGCATGGATTGTCATATTTGCCCTGTTTTGTCAATTCTCCTCTGTTAATTGACCAAGCATTTGCAGTTTTGCACTCAGGTCTAGAAACTATTGGATTTCACTTTCACTTTTAGGTCCCTCTACCTAATTTTCTCTAATGACGTCCAGGATGTCAGGGGGCTTCTGCCTATACAATAACTAAAATGAGGTAAATCCAGTGGAGGCTTGCAGGACCTCTAGTACAAATAACAATGGCTCATGCCAGGTCGATCATCAATGTGAATTAACTTGCAAATCACCATTTTAGATGTTTGTTAAACACTGAATCAATTTAATGCAAATATATAATTATCTATTAATGGCAGCATATGCAACACCAAAAGGGCTATCCTGAGGACTCGAAGGTGGGTTGGGTCTCATGGGGACCAGAATAATTGCATGATTATGCGTGTGGAAATACATTTCCACTTGGGTCATATGTAGGTGGGTCCCAAAATTAATAAGATTGCAGTAATTGTGGCCTGCCCAGGACATAAGCCCAAAAATAGGGTGAGGCTGGGTACTATATATTTTTAACTAATTTAGAATTTTTCACCAGCCCACTGATTAAGCTAACCAAAAAGAAGGCACTAGATCCAGGCTGGACCACTCCCTCGTCTGAGTCAGGTTGTGGGGTGACAATGGGAGCATGGTTGAGCATTGTCTGCAGACAGAGAGGGGCAGGTGAAGCAGGAGGGAACTCACAATGCCTTCCAACTATGACTCATTATCGAGTTTATTTATTGATGTTTTTCTGCATTCGTAAGAGATTGACAGAGAGAGAGTGCACGAGAGAGAATTTTACTTTTACAATCCATTATTTTACACAAAATCATAATGTACCATAAAATCAGGGAGGCTTATTAAGTAAATAAATTAATTAATTAATATTATTTAAAGAAGTTAGGTTAAATATAAATATTGAGCTGTAAAAGTGGATGGTTGTGATTATTCGATCGATTAACATCTGGTATAAAATAGAGTTTACTCGCCACCACAGCCTCCGATAACACAGTCCCCAATAACTTTCCCAGTTGGGCAAACATGTTCTCCTGGCTGGTATGTGTATTGAGAAGTGGCATACACATCTAGCAATAATTCTTTTTAAAATAAATTTTACACTCTCCCATTCAGTCTTTTCTTATTTAAGACTTTGACAGGCCCACAAGCAATGTACAGCATCTTACTCAACGCTGTCCCAGTGTTCATTTCCCCTTCACCCCTGCACTCCAGGAGAGGACCACCACACCCTGATGGTTTGATGTCAAGATGGGGAAAAGATCTCTCTGCAGGACCATCCTCACTGATTTTGCAGTCCATCAGCTGAACGTGCTATTCTAATGTTATTATAGACTTACACTGATGTAAGTTCAGGGAGCATGAGACATAATATTTACACATGGATTTGCCACCACAAAGTCCAGATCTTAATCCTATTGAGAATCTTTGAAACGTGCTGAAGAAGGCTTTATGCAGCAGTTCAGCTCTGCCATCATCAATACTTCTTCATATTTTAATTCTTGGAGAGAAATTAATGCGACTCTGGACAGAAATGTTGTGAAATTGTAAAAGTTTATCGAAATGATGCCACAGAAAATGCGTGCCATAATCAAAGCAAAAGGCGGTCGAATGAAATATTAGAGTGTGTGACTTTGTTTTTGGCCGGGCAGTGTATACCAAATCAAACTTTTGTCTCTTCACTGCAGATTGCTAAAAAAAAAGGATGAAATATTGCATGAGGTTTAATAAGCCATCAAAATATAATTCTTCTGTCACTCAATAGTTTAGGACTGAAATTCCCACAAACAGGTTTGTACCTAAGTCTCAAACAATGGCCTGCAGCCTTGCAAATGTCAACTGATTCTTTCTCCACAGATGTTTCAGCAATGTCAGGAAGAAGGGTCATTGCAGCATTTCCTCTCACCAGAACTTTGCACATCTTCTTAAGACGTCATCGTTCTCATCGAGCTGCGACTCGCCCTGCTTTGATGTCTAGAACATTTTCAGCTTCACACATTACATCTGCAATAGTGAGCTGGGACATGACAACTTAATGACAACTTAAAACATTAGCACGTTCCATAACAACCCACACAGATGGGGACAGCAGAAGACAAAAAAAAAATCATTTTCTTGTTTGGCCAACAGGTTTTATGCCAACTTAAGAAAAACAAGAACACCAAGTCACGAGGTTCGTTAAAAATATGAATGAAATGTAACGAAAATAATAACGCAAAACTAACTATACAATAATAAAGCATCCACGGGGAACAGGGACGTAATGAGGCGAAAACGTGAATTCACCCATGCGCACTGAAGGGGAAACAGGGAAACAGTTCTCTGGGACACCTGCAAGTAGGACTGTGCCTTCTCCAGAGCAAGCATCTAAAATCTGTCCCAAAAGGCCATAATTTTTTTTACTATTTTTATCATCATATTTTTATTTAACACTAGGTTTTAATAAAAAAAAAATATTTATATTTTTATGCAGTGGATCAAAGTATTTAATCCTTATTTTTTATTTAAAGGTATAAGATCAAACTAAAGGTGGGGATAATTTTATGTACTTCAGAAAAGCGCTAGAGGGCAAATCCTCACCGTCCGCGTCATAAGTAATGTCCATAAACTATGTGAACACGTTCGCAAGGATACTATGTCGTCCCTGCAGGAAGTAGTGCCGGTTAGTAAGGGGGTTAAATTTGGAGCGCGCGCTGGGGAACAGCGCACAACTGCCTGTGACCAGACAGCGGCTACGGTACGTCAGAGAGCATTTATTTGGATATATAACGGGGGATTATTTATTTAGTTATCTTTCTATTTTTTTAAATAATAAGAATAATAACAACAATGATAATCATAGTAATAATAATAATAATAATATCAATGATAATAGTAGTAATAATTATTGCCAGTTTCAGCTTATTGACTGTCCTTTACTTTTATGACAGCTGTCCCTGCTACTGTAACACTAATTGCTGTAAATATCATATATTTTTTTATTTACCTGAATATTATTAACTTTTGACGCACTTGGGAATGTAACATTCAGTCATTCTAGTTTATCTGTAGTCATGCATTAAAAAAACACCCCATTTATTTGCCCACATTGTTAATTTATGTTGCCACCGGCTTAGTTACTTAACCTTTGGTGACAGTGGCAGTTTGCTGCGTCTGGAAGACCAATGTTTAAAGAGCTACAGAAGCAATATGATCACACTGTTATAAGATATTTTTAGGACACCAGATGCTGTTGAATTTTCTACAACTCTGGTTGTGAGCTTATCAAGCTATTTTTACTGTAAAGCTTGCACATTTACATGGTGTTTATACAGTATGATAAAGCTACTTTATATACTCTTACCCTGCCCAAAAGGCTTTTGCTATTTTGCATTCTATATTTTTATCATCTTATTGCATAACTAAATATCATATGTTTAGCCTGGTAGTCTAGCTGAGAGCAGTCTGTTACTGCAGACAGACACTCTTTCCAGACAGATACATTTTACTTTTCTAAAGGTTATATTTATGAAAGAGCTTACAGTGACTATAGTTTGTTACTCTGTATATAAAATATTTGCGTACTAATCCGTAATAATCCTTAAACTCTGAGAAGTTAAAGTAAAATTTTTAACAATGCTGAAGCAAGTATTCTAGTTTGTTCTTTTCTTGTGTTTCATGTTTTCCCATATTGCAGGACGTTCCAGCAGACACTCCTCCAATAATGTCTAAGGCTAAAGATATGAGCTCTTCACTTAATCACTCCCAGCAGCTCCCTGCTGCTATGGCAGACACTTTCCTGGAGCATTTGTGCCTGCTGAACATTGACTCCGAGCCCACAGTATCCCGCAACACTGGCATAATCTGCACAATAGGTCAGCAAAACACAGAAATGTCTGCATTCATCATAAATTTATATGAATTTAATTAAATTAATTGGGTATTTGTCCTCTTTTAAGTTTGATATACATTTTTTATTTTAGGACCAGCTTCTCGCTCAGTGGAGAAGCTGAAGGAGATGATCAAGGCTGGTATGAATGTTGCACGCTTGAACTTTTCACATGGAACACATGAGGTTGGTGCTCTCATTGAATTATAGATATATAATATATATCAATGTAAAACCTCTGTAGAAATGAATTGGAAGTTGAGTTGGCCTTTTCATTAAACTTTCTCAAGGATACCCTCATGTGTGCCAGACCTTCATATGATACCTTTGATATTTCAGCTATAGGTCAGTTAAAGGTCAGCAACACAGTTTATTAGCTGTAGATACAAGTCACAGTCACTAAAAAGTCACAGACACTGAAAAACTCTACCATGTCCACTGAATGTATTTGACACTTAATTTTGTACAAATACTTGCCAATTTCAAGTTTATTTGTTAACTGTTGCTTGGAGTTTGGTGTAAGATGAATTATAGTCATAATATGTTCTTCAATATCACAGCAGATTCATTGTTCAAACATATGGATAATTTGTGGATCATATCTATTGACATTTTATACAAAAGGAGAAGATCTTCACTTTTTTAAATCTTGGAAACAACAATTACTTTAGGACAGTGGTTGAGATATTTATGTGCAGTTATTTAGTCATGAGAGGGACTTCAGACCCCTTCTGGTGCACAAAGAGTTATGTAAGTCTTTGTAATGTGGCGGTCATCTGGTCACCTAATTATATCATAGGAAATTTGATCTGTGCAGACATACAGCATATGTACTGTAGCATGTCTCCAATATTGCCTACTCAGATACAGTTGCAGTTCACTATACTCATGTCATCTTTCGATTATGTTCTACACTACTCAAAGGTATTTAATTTTAGATGAAAGAGTAAAACAAGCAGTGAATAACTGGAAAACATAGCAAGTGCAACCATTCTCACATCTATGCTGTACATATAGTACATGTAGTATATACAGTATTCGGTAAATATACACACCACAGCTGTTATTATATACTCAATTTTATGACCTACCTTTGTGATGAATACTTTAATATTTATATTAGTAATCACATACAAAAAAGAATATGTTATATAGAAATTATGTTGTAAATCTTTAAAATATTTTGTTAACTTTGATATCAATTAACTTAGGTTTAATGTCAAAAGTGAAGGATTTCATTAAGCTAATAATTGAAATGACTAACAAATTATAAAAAATATTCATTAAGATATAAAACAATCAGTTGTTGGAATTGACAATTAGCCAATGTTTATACAGTAAATAATTGGTCATTGTTAATGTGTTTGAAAAAATCAGTTATTACATTTAGTTGGTCTGATTTAAACATTGACAAAGGTTTTTATATGAGTAATTATCTCATGAATGCACCCCAATGATTTCTGTTATAAAGTTTTTCATTGCAGTGTTTTGAGACACTGAAAAAAAGATTCTTGAACAGTAGATGTATTGTTGGGGGACTGATCTTGATCAAAGTGATTTTTTTACCAGCAGTTCAAATTTGTTAAAAATTTTTTTTTTTTTAGTTTTTCACTTTAGTAAAATGAACCTACTTCTGAATTTTTAGTACCATGCTGATACCATCAAGAATGTCCGTGAAGCCACTGAAAGCTTTGTTTCTGGAAGTCTTGAGTATAGACCTGTGGCCATTGCACTGGACACAAAAGGTCCTGAAATCAGGACTGGCCTCATCAAAGGAGTGAGTGTATTTTAAATATTCTCTGCTTACAACTTATTGTTTCCTGTCAAATGTGCTTGTAAGTGTCGCAGCCAGAAAAAAAAATTGCTCTTTGATACACAGTCTTTATTAGAGAAAAACAGAAGAGTTGATTGAAAAGTTGTACACCCTACAGATTTAAATTTCTTATACAATTCTTGATATTATGTCCTTTCTCAGAGTGGCACAGAGGAGGTGAAACTAAACAAGGGTGAGAAAATCAAACTGACCCTGGATGACAATTGCAAGGACAACTGTGATGAGAAAACCCTGTGGCTAGATTATAAGAATATCACTAAGGTGGTTGAGCAGGGAAGCAAGATCTACGTTGATGATGGCCTCATCTCCCTAAAAGTTCTGGAAATTGGTCAGTTTCTGCAACTGATACAATTTACACCTAAACCAAAAATGAGATACAAATACTTTCAAGAATTTCACTTTCTGTGTGTTTATACTTTTTTGAAAAGTCTAAAGATTTAATTACCTTTATACAGGTGGTGACTACTTGGTGTGTGAAATTGAAAATGGTGGAATGTTGGGCAGCAAGAAAGGTGTGAACCTGCCTGGTGCTAAAATAGACCTACCTGCTGTCTCTGAGAAAGACATCCAAGACCTACAGTTTGGTGTGGAGCAAGGGGTGGACATGGTGTTTGCCTCCTTCATCCGCAAGGCTGCTGATGTTCATGCTGTCAGGAAGGTTTTGGGTGAGAAGGGCAAAAACATCAAGATCATCAGCAAGCTGGAGAATCATGAGGGAGTGTGCAAGTGAGTGTGTAGCAGGATATAATGTCACTGTAAGCCAGAGATTTCTTAGTCTAGAAAAACTATGCAAAATTTGTTTTGAATAACATTTTTAGTTGTGTTTCTTTGTTTGATAAGATCATGTATTCTTAATGCTGAGTACTTGTTTAGATATTTTTTTTTTTCCAATATTTGCCCAGGTTCGATGAGATTCTGGAGGCCAGTGATGGTATCATGGTTGCCCGTGGAGATATGGGTATCGAGATCCCCACAGAGAAGGTCTTCCTGGCTCAGAAAATGATGATTGCACGCAGTAGCAGGATTGGCAAACCTATCATTTGTGCTACACAGGTCAAGAAATAAAAACACGACTGTCGATATATTTTTATTAGTTATAAGGGTATAATAAAGTTATAGCAATTGAACTTTGCATTTTTGTGACTGGTTTCTTTGTTCCTCAAAATGGCAGATGCTGGAGAGCATGATTAAGAAGCCCCGTCCTACTCGTGCTGAGAGCAGTGATGTAGCCAATGCTGTTCTGGATGGCGCTGACTGCATCATGCTGAGTGGAGAGACAGCCAAGGGCGAATACCCTGTTGAGTCTGTGTTAACCCAGCACCTGGTAAGTGTGTTGTTGTCCCTTTGGCCTGACATTTGATTACATTTTGAGGAATGTGGTAAATAAATTGACTTCTAGTAATGCAACATGTCTAAAAACAGTCTAGCTGACTTGCGAGTGCAATTATTTTTGAAATGGTTCTAGTGAAGAAACATGTCTATTACAGTTGCTCCCCCTCACTAAAAGTCTAACTAAAATGTTACACAGTCTTGTTTACTGGAATGAAGAAGTGAAGCAAGCAACTATAATTGGTTATTTCTGATTGACTTATCAAAGTGATTACTAACAGATTACTAATAGGATTTTTTGCTACCACTTTACTACTGTATGTTTGAACTTGACGACAACAACACTGATATTAAACTAGCATGTTTTGCATTGTGAAATTGTTCTTATCATACACGTTTAAATCACAATGGAAGCTAATTTCAAGCTCTGTATGTCAGTAGAAACTAGACTTAAAGCGCTACATTATTCGGATCTTCTTTTTTCCCCTTACTTACTCGTGTGTCTGGATTTAGATTGCTCGTGAGGCTGAGGCAGCCATGTTCCACAGGCAGGTATTCGAGGAGTTGCGTCGTATCACACACCTGACCCGTGACCCCTGTGAATCTGTGGCCATAGGAGCTGTGGAAGCTTCATTTAAGTGCTGTGCCAGTGCCATTATCGTTCTCACCAAATCTGGAAGGTACAATAAAGAGACATAACATCCATACACATTCAAATTTATACCCTAAGCATTTTGTATAGCATTTTTATACCACATACTGTACACAGACACACATACACATCCCTTGTGGTGTGCCAATATGAAACAGGCTCCCTCATGCTTTGCCTGACCTTTGCTGACCTGAACCCTGACATTTTGCAGGCTAATTTAAACTTCTTAGACAGCTGTTGTGGTCTAACCAGTACAGCCCATTATATACAGAAGGTTTCTTGATGAAGGACATTTAGGATGTATGCTAATATAAAACAATCAAAATATTTAATAATGAAACAGAAATACCTTTAATTTAGAGCTGAGTTGGTGGTAGTATACTGTTGCTTAGGTAGATTTTTCAGTTAATTTTTTTTAACAGAAAAGATTTTTTAGTCTAGACAGTTGTTCTGTAGCTGTTTCAGGTAACCTTTGGCTTATCATTTATTAAGGCTTTCTTTCTCCTCCCCCCTTAGGTCTGCTCATCTACTGTCTAGATACAGGCCTCGCGCCCCTATCATGGCTGTGACCCGTAACGAGCAGACAGCCCGTCAGTGCCATCTGTACCGTGGAATCTACCCCATCCTTTACAACAAGCCTGCCAATGATGTGTGGGCCGAGGATGTGGACCTGCGTGTCAGCTTTGCCCTGGAGCTCGGTAAGGACACAGGTCATCATTAGATGCAGTTTGTCTTCGAAAGAGCTATTGATTGTTGTCAGATTGGGGATTGTCATGTTTAGGTGTGAAAGTAGATAAGTAGTAAAGACATTTGGGATCAGTTAGTTGTTACTGTTTGTTTAGCCAGAAGGTTATACTTGTCTTAAAATCTGTGAGTATTGATTATACATTGACCTATTTTGTTTTTCAGGTAAAGCCCGGAAGTTCTACAAATCTGGTGATGTGGTGATTGTTGTCACTGGTTGGCGTCCTGGCTCTGGCTATACCAACACCATGCGTGTTGTTCTGGTGCCTTGAGCACCATGAATAAGAACTATGCCATTCCCCGTAATCACCTACTTCCATAGTTTCCTTGTAGATTTTAGCTAATTAATTTGTTGATACCACAAATGAAACTCCATACTGCAAAAAACAAACAAACAAAAAAAAATCTAGGATGATGTTTGCACTGCATATGCTTACTCCTCAGCTCTACCAAAGAGAAATCTCAAAGCACTTTGACCAATTGAACAGAGAATTGCCATCATCAGCCCTGCAGTGCCTATCCTTGCAGTTTGTTAGTATGCTATGTTTTGCCTGTTGTATAAGATCGACAGTGCTATATGTGAGCCAATTATCTATATGTTAAACAAGTACATTGTGATAATGTCACACCCCTCTTTCAATTCATACTCATAGCTGTTCACTTTGCACACTGACTACTGACACAAACATTAAAATCATAATCCTCTGGTATCTTGTGAATTGTGTTTTTGGCACTAAACTGGTATTTGGGAAGATATTATACACGACACTGTATCACCATCTAGTGGAGAATTAAAAAAATAGTGTTGACATTCAAAGATGTACAGTACATTGCATACTGTATTATTTTTATGGCTGTTTGCTTTGGTTGTCGGTATAAATCCATGCCCAGCATTAAACCTAGAATAATTTTGCAATATTAATAATAAGTCATCATAGATACTGTTTTAGTAATTCTTCTGAAGTTTTTCTTCAAATATGAAATATTACAGTCTAAACAGTTCAAGTAAATTTCTTGAAGACAATTTTGTATATTTTTATTAAGCTAATGTTGTGGTCATCAATACGCAGTTTGAACACTAGATGGCAGTGTATAATTAGACACCAAATACAATGCCTCACTTTATATATATATATATATATATATATATATATATATATATATATATATATATATAGTCTGGGTTCGATTCCCCGGCCAGGCTCGATTCCCGTCTCTGTGTGCATGGAGTTTGCATGTTCTCCCCGTGCTTGGTGGGTTTCCTCCGGGTACTCCGGTTTCCTCCCACAATCCAAAGACATGTAGGTTAGGTTAATTGACATTCCAAATTGCCCGTAGTGTGTGAATGAGTGTGTGTATGTGAGTATGTGTGTGTGCCCTGCGATGGATTGGCACCCTGTCCAGGGTGTACCCTGCCTTGTGCCCTAAGTTTCCTGGGATAGGCTCCAGGCCCCCGCGACCCTGTATATAAGGATAAAGCGGTACAGAAAATGAATGAATATATATATATATAAACTTTTTACAATTATTTCTATTTTTTATCTAGATTACTGATTATTGACAACAAAATTGCGGTGAGGATGAAATTATCAATGAGTTTTTACATATACGTGCGTACAAGTTACAGTTCAGGTGCAGAATGAGTCAGCACTCTGATTTCCCATTAATATTCACATCACTTTGAATGTAACCAGGTACATTGCATGCAATTTCTCTAACAGCCACAAGAGCTAAAAATCACTGATAAATAAATCTTAATGCTTCATGGATATCACAATGTTCTTACCTTTGATGATCTTTATCATAAGACGGATGTGCTTTATCATTGCCATAATTAGCAGGGGGAAAGTGTGCTTGTTCACAAACTGCAGTGTCAGGATGACATGGATCAGATGGCCAATTTGTATGCAAATAGAGTAAGGCTTAGCTCTACCCCCGCCCCCTACCCCCCATGAAGGAAATTGGTATCAGTAAAATTATTTGTAAAACAAAGGATAAGCATACAAAAACCCATGCAATTTTTCTCAGATAAACCAGTATTATGTGTGTGTTACGTTTGGATTTTTAAAAATGAATCCATGAATCCATTTTATTGTTTCCAAGCTTGTATCTCATTCCTCAGTGCAGTATGCGGAGTGTAGGCAAATTTTCAAGTACATCAGCTAGCAGAGGTGTAGGAGTGGGAGGTATAACTTGATCCAGCACTAGGGGGTCGGTGTATATAAAGTGGACAATGTTATCTCTATCCTCTAGTGAAGCAACGTCAGAAACATGATGATCTACAACAGACCCAATTGCCTCAATAAAGCCCCAATATCTAAAAGAGAATGCTGCTTCTTAATGACACGACCTTCATACTGTACATGCTCTCTATAAATAGATATATCTCTATATGTACCGATGCAAACTATGTCAAAATCCTATAGTAACATACAGTATGGAAGAATGTCCCATGTCTGATTGAAAGTGATGGAATAAAAGAGACAAAAAGTATTTGTGGTGTTCCCCCCCCCCCCCCCCCCCCCAATAAAAAAAAAGGTTAGGAGTATGCTTACATAATGATTATGGCAATTTTTGCAAACTAATAAACAGATAAATACAGAAATTTTCACGTTAGTGTATTTTTATTATCAAGGTATTTACATACATAAACTGATGCTGGCAAGGAAAACTCAAAGTGACACAATCTGATGCAAATGACCTTTTTCACTTGACCTTCTTAATAGTCATTATAAAAGAATAACACTTAAATGTCTAAATAGATGGGAAACAGAAAATAATGAAACAATGTGGCAACAGTACTTCATGCTACTATACATTTGTCATAAAAATAATAAATCCATATTCCATGTATAATCCCACATACATACTGTACATACATACAGACTCTCACACGTAATTTTTCACATAACTTAATTATCTACACAGAGTACTTGTTATTAGTACCGATAAATAGGCTAACTGATACTAGAAAAGTTAGATAAGTGTCTAGGACTGTGTTTGATTGTTAGATTTAATTTCCCCGTGTATATAGATGAAAATGCCAAGACTTGAGGTAGTGTAAAAGGTATCAATACTACAATGTCAACATGCTTAACAAATGCAAAGACATTTTTAAATAACAGCTGTCAACTGTGAGTCTCCAAATGCTGATCTTTCTCACAGACAAACAAATCCTTACAAATAAGTATGATTCTGGATATAAAGAATTCAAAATGAAGATTCGTTTAACATACAGAAATGAAACTTACTGGGGAGTAATAGTTATGGACTGAAATTTTGTTGGTCCCAGATTAAATATTTCAAGTCTTGCAGGTTTCAGATCATGTTCAGTACAGTGGGCATTACAACACTTCTGCATAAACAGGAACAATAAACAACGCTTTAAAGGAAGGACACCTGGAAATTCTAAGCCAATTCTTATGTATGTCAAAAAGTGTTTTTGTAAAAATTTCTAATTGGGACAAAGTTATATTTTCTTTACAAATAGATATTAAATACTATTGTTACTGAAATAAAGGCATGCAAAATGCGGAATATGCTCATTCATCACTCATTCATCTTCAGTCAGTGCTTTATCCTGGTCAGGGTCGTGGTGGATCTCGATCCTATCCTGGGAACACTGGATGCATGGTGGAAATACACCAAGGACAGGATTATCCAGTCCATTACATTGTGGAATATGCTGCATTTTCAGTACCATAAAGCAATTACAATGCAAGTTTACAGTTGCAGTTCAAGCTTTGGCATTAAATGGGCTTATATCACAACATCTTATTAATATGTAATCATTCTTTACATTTCATTTAACTCTTTACATTTTCTTTGCTAGGAAGAAAGCTGCAATGTACAAATCTCTGTACAGGTACAAAATCAAGCATACAGTTTTATTGCTTAAGTACCAACACAAGTACACATACAAAGCACATAGAAAATGATTGCAATACATTCTTTATCTTATCTCTTTTGCAGTGGAAGCGAGGGGATCGTTCCCTGGTCATTCAAGCTCTAAGGCAGTGCTGTTTAAAAAGGAAAGGCCATAGACACTGAGCAGTGTGCCTTGGTTAACAAGGAAGTATAGATAGGGGAAGATCTAGTGAAATGGTCAGTGCATGTGTGATAATGAACATGACTATGTGTATGTGTATATGTGTTTGTGTCTCAAACCTGATAAGTGAGATCTTTAGCATCTTTATTTCACAATGATGAATTATATATATATATATATATATATATATATATATATATATATATAGCTAGCAAGAAGTATATTTGCATCTCTTCCCCAGCATATTTTTCTGAGGATCACACCCACCCATAACCCTGTTATTATTGTACTGGTTAAGTGTTTTGTTTTGTTTTGTTTTTAGTTTGTTTTTGTCTTTTTTATTATATTTTTTTTATTTTATTAAATTTTTTTGGAAACTGCTTTTTGTTGCATATCCCTACATAATATTATCATCATTAGTATTGCAAAATTGCTAAAGGAACTTGGAAGACAATGTCAAATATTACACTTATTCACCACCCAGTCACAAACACACAATGAAATAATCTCTCATTCAATCATTAGACACATATCTATTCCATCTTTTGGCATTATAATTTGAGAAGTAGTCATTGCAATGTTATAAATACAGGTAGACAAACATCTTCTTAATCATAAAAGTAATTTTCTTATATATATTGTTTATCAATAAAAACATGGTCTGTACAATAGATGAGTATAATCCATTCTCATAAGTTTGATGGGAGTTTGGGGTTTATGCTTGGTGTTCCTGGAATGGAACTGCCTCGAGACCCAGGACCACTAGAAGATCCAGTCTGGGCTTGGGATACTTTGGAAGTCTCTCTTGACAGGGCCACATGGCCAGGTATCGAACTATAGGATTTGGTAACAGGGGTTGGGAAAGAAGTATGGCTGAACTCAGACAATGATACTAGATTTGACTGATCCGAGACCTGTGGGCCTTGTCTTACTAGTTTGGGTCTCTCAAATGGTCGATGGGAAGGAAGTGATATGGAAATAGTACTGACGTCCTGAGAAGGCAGATCAACCAGAGACCCCACCCTCTCTTGTGACTGGGAAGGTAGAGGACAAAGGGTCTGAGGGGACAGTAAAGAGCTTTGAGATCCTGAGGTACTTGAGGGATTGCTATTTATAGGTGTCCGCTTCCTCTGCACCATAGGACTCTGGAATGTAGGGCTCCTAGCTGGTGGGGTGTTACAAGGGGAAGCATTTCCAGAGCCATACTGAGCAATTGAAGCCAGAGCAGAGGGTTCATGGGACAGCTGAAGGAGATGATCACTACTTTGAGGATCCTGAGTCTGGGGATTTGAAACTGTTGGCTCTAAGGGATTTGCAGAGAAAAGTGGGGATCCAGTAGTAGGGGAATGAGTGGTTGTCTTAACTGATTTGTTCACCTCCTGGTTGCTCTGAACTTGAAGAGCAGAGTGGGTAGAGGGGAGAGTGGACTGCAGTTGTGTTAGTATAGGGCTAATGGAGTGAGCTATCAAAGGAGTTAGGGTGGAAGCAGAGGGAATGGCAAATTGAGCCAGGTCTCTTCCTACTGCTCTTTGTTGGAAGAAGCCAGGTAGTGAAGCAGTAATACTGGAAAAGGAAGCATGCGGAAGCTGAGGTTGGGGATGGAGCTGAGCCACACTAGATAATCCGGAACCACAGCTGCTGACAGGTCTTTGGGAAAAGGTGGAGGCCTCACTAATACTGGATGTGATGGTGGTGATGGTGGTTGTTGTAGAAGATGGCAAAGAACTGGAGGCAGAAGGCAAAGGGTGTGAGGAAGATGTTGCAAAACTCTTTGTTCTCAATGAATCCAAAATAGGGGTCTCCACTCCAGAGCCAAGCTGAGAACGTCCTCCTGATGATGAGCTACCCAAGGCAGTAACACCAGAAACCACAGGGAACCTTTTAAAATGACCTGCTGGATCTTTTAGTGACCCTAACATGGGCACCGGAGGCCGGAAAAGTGTATGGGGCAGATGTGGGTGGCGTGTAAGGGCAATAGCCACTGAGGTAGTGGCTGCAGCTGCTTGGAGTGGAGCCTGGATGAGAGGAGCCCAGATAACTGGAGTGTGTGACGATGGAGCTGGGGTTGGGTGAGGACCTGGTGAGGGGGTCTGCATTAGGTGAGCACAGTGAGCCATGTCCCTGTCATGCTGTACAATCTGTTGGATAATTTCATTCTCCTGAAAGTTCAGCACACCTGAGTTGAGATCACGCTGTACCTTGTGCTGGAGAACAGAGTTTCGCTTTCCTATAATGATAAAACATCAATAAACAGTATGGAATACTTAGAACATACTTACATTACACCACTTTAAACATTGTCCTTATCATTACAATCCTGTCTGAATTTGTTATTGTAAATATCTAGGGTTCATAAATTTTTGTTTCATTTGTTCTATAATGCAATATTAGTCGGTATGGCTGAAACTCATCCAAAACTGCATCCAAAATATCACATTGATGTTGCTACTTTTTTTTTTTTTTTTGGCATTTTCATCTTTATTTTGCAGTTACATATGTATGAAGTGAAAAACTCAGGAGCACAATTTTATTTTGAGCAAATTAACAAATTACTCAATAAATCAAGCAAACAAATTCTACCCCCAATAGTGTGTTTAACTGGGCTGACCATTACCAACTACAGATGAATTAAACCCCACATGAATGACAGTTCTCACCAATGCGGTCTAGACGATCAAGTGCTACTGTCTCAAAAGCCTGACGCATCATTGGATACTCTTCCAACACTTCATTAAAGTTGTCCACAGATAGAGAGTACAGACGACAATATGTTTCTGCTCTCACACTTGCTGTTCTTCTGCCCCGTGTCAGCAAACAGATCTCTGTACACATTATTAAGATCTGGATCAACATCATGGCACACGTGCATTTGAGGATTAAATCGCAAGATATTAAAAACGAAAACAATGAAACCACTAATTTACCTACAGTATTGCTATACCATAATCCACATGATAATCCATTTACAATTTCAGGTGGAAGTTCAGAGCTCAGGTATGTTACAAATAAATTATATCTTAAATTAAGTTCCTAAAATAACTGGTATACAAAGTATGTAAATTATAGGATAGAAGGGAAGATGAAAGAAGGCCTACAGACCTACCAGCTTCAACAGTGCAATTGAGTGCTTACTAAAACTAAAATAAAAACATGGAACACATGTATAAGTCATATATATATATATATATATATATATATATATATATATATATATGCATTTTATAAAGCCTATTTAAGTAAATGTAAAGAATAGAAAAACTTTCACAGTACACCACATCTTACTAGTCGTGTACTTATGACTGTAACAAGCAGAACATTTATGAGCCAAAATACAAGACCATAAATAAAGGGCCTGTGGCACTTCATCACCCTGGAGCCAATGTGGAGTGGGGATGTTTGGATAAGATACAGCAGCAGAAATGGCCTAAGGGACACACACACACACACACACACACACAGTCTCTCCCTCTCTCTATCCCTGCCTCTCTCCATCTATTTCTCGCCATCCGTCATGGCCACAGTCATAAACAACAATGAGACAAGAGACACTCGATCAGAGCTCACATACTGACTATCACACAAAAGTAGAGAGAGAAAGACACAAAAAGAAAAAGACAGAAAGAAAGCTGAGATTGAGTGGAAGAATAGTAGAGGAGCAAACTCGATTGAAAACAAAAATGGAGAATGTTCTTAAGAACACTAACTATGGTCCAGCCTTTTAACTCTTCTCAGTTTCATCCACACAGCTTACTTATTATATCCTTGCTTATATTATATTCAGCTGCTTCTGAGCAGAAGAAATAGGTTTTGGGAAATGTTTTTTTTTCTCTCTCGTATAAATCTACAGATTATTGATTTTCAAGAAAAGAATACTATAAATACGGCTACGGTACATTTTCGGAACAGGTGGGCCAGAATTATGCAGAAAATATTTGAATAGAATTTATTCCCCTCACCATCTGTGAAGCATCAATATTGTAATTTTTGTGCCAAGCAGTGGCGGCCGTTCAATAAGGGGCACAGGGGCGCCGTCCCCATAAAGTTAGGCATAGAAGAATGCTACTTTAACATGTAATTATTTAACATAATAAATATTTATTTGAATAATTACATAAAGTAATTTAGTCACAATATTCCGCGCTATTTCTTAATATAAATTATTCCCAATAAAATAAAAAACGTTTTATATTACGTTCATTTGTGTTCATGTACAACGAGTTTCTACGAGTGTCTATGTAGGCATGTAAATTTTTGAAAAGCATGTGATTTGAGGCTGAGTTCTAATTAGATTTTTTCAAATCATCCTTGGGGCACAGCACTGTGTGCCCCGAACCCTCCAACTTCTATTCTTGGTGATTCAAAATAGTTTTTAAATATTTGGGCTCATGTGATTGGACCATTCTCAATGAGTCTTATTAACGGTCAGCAGATTGTTAGTTAATGTATTGAAAAGTGACGTGGAAGACAGCTAAATATGAGAGAAAATTCTGTAATTTCTTTGCTAAAATACCCCTTCGACCTGATCTTATAATTAAGCAGCAGTCAAGTGATCGCAGCCAAGCTTACACTCTGTGCTTTTCCAGCACTTTTATGGCTATTTACAGGCAATTATTAAAAGTTTAATTTAAATTTTGTTCGTGCTCCCCAAAAACAATTTTGCACCAGCCGCCACTGCTACCACGTATTGCTCCTTTAAAATTTGACAGCCAACAACTAAATAATCAACTAACTAACTAATTTACTAACTAACTAAAACATAATACTGTAGCATTTTTCGACGCTAGCAGGGATCTTGGAGTATGAGTGAGCTTACTTGCTCCCCAATGCAAATGGCTGGGGAGTAGTTTATTACTCTCAGCACAAGCACACATACACAGGTCAAGCACACACACATACACGCACCCAACTTGGCCGAAGCCACTAACCCAAACACCCTTCTCTCTCATGGTAGAGACAGAGAAAACCCCCGCAAAGCATGACGGTCGTCAGCCGCCGGCCCGCCCACGCCACAATACTTTACAGACCTGAAATTAAACAGGTAATTTCTTGAAGGATGGATCAAAACAATCAGAAATCATAAGATATGATGAATAAATGGAGTAAAACGACTGATAAAAAGAAGTGTTCACACCATCCTACATCAGCCCCCTTTTATTTTCCTTTCACTTCTCTGTTACCCTATTATTTGAAAGTCGTTGTAAAGTCCCACTGAGCAACAGTCAAGCAAAATTAATTTCATGAATGGCTAACTGATGGCGGGTGAGGAATTTCCCAAGGCTCCTGAAATGTGCTCATTCACAAGCCCGAATACCCAAGAGGATCAACTGATAACATTGTTGAAACAGTGCCTGTCTGCACGTTTAAGCTTATTACAAATACTGTAGCTAAATGCAGCCACAGCTAACTTAAAATTGTTATGCATAATATGCAATAAAGGGCGAATCTTTTGTTTTTCTATACATTGAAGACATTCAGAAATTATTTTTGTATTGAAGTTTTATTTCATTATCTATAAATATCTAGATATTTTCAACAAGTTGCAACACAGAAACTCAAAAGTACCGAATTTTTAGATGAAAAGAATAGGAAAAGATAATGAATGCCTTCAGTCTGCTCTTCATAGCGTGAAATTCATGTTCAAGTAGTTTAAGTTCTGTTGGTTGACATGGCCAGTTTAAAATCTTTTCCTTTTCCTTTTGCGTTTTTAATGCATTATATCTGTATTGCATAATTCCTGTAAATATCTGGAAATATCATCTAATATTCCTCCTTAGTTTGCAAACCCAAATGTCTAATTAACCAAATGTCTAATGTCTAATCTAAGTCACGAGCCTATCCCAGGAGACTTAGGGCATGAGGCAGGGTACATCCTGGACAAAATGGCAATCCATCACAGGGCACACATACCCACACTCACACACTACAGGCAATTTAGGAACACCAATTAGCCTAATCTGCATATCTTTGGACTGCGGAAGGAAACTGAAGCACCCAGTGGAAACCTACCAAGCACGGAGAGAACATGCAAACTTCATGCACATAGAGGGGGGGAACCGAACCTGGCGGGGAATCAAACACTCGACTCTGGAGGTGTAAGCCAACAGTGCTAACCACTAAGCCACTATGCCGCCTCAAATGTCTTCAGTGTATATCAAAAACAATAGAATTGGCCATGCTAATTAATTGCAGAAAAGAATGTATATATAAGGGATAATTTAAAAACATTACTGGTAATGTCCTCACAGGTCATTTATCTGTGCCCCTAATGGTGAGAATAACGTTAATGTCTTTCTACCAAACTTCATAGGGTCATTCAAGCACTATATATAATATTATAACACCATACTCCTTGAATGTGTAAAAATTTATGTTAAAATTTCATTTTGTTGGACATACAGTGGCTTGCAAAAGTATTCAGCCCCCTTGAACTTTTCCACATTTTGTCACATTACAGCCACAAACATGAATCAATTTTATTGGAATTCCACGTGAAAGACCAATACAAAGTGGTGTACATGTGAGAAGTGGAATGAAAATCATACATGATTCCAAACATTTTTTACAAATAAATAACTGCAAAGTGGGGTGTGCGTAATTATTCAGCCCCCTGAGTCAATACTTTGTAGAACCACCTTTTGCTGCAATTATAGCTGCCAGTCTTTTAGGGTATGTCTATACCAGCTTTTCACATCTAGAGACTGAAATCCTTGCCTATTCTTCTTTGCAAAACAGCTACAGCTCAGTCAGATTAGATGGACAGCGTTTGTGAACAGCAGTTTTCAGATCTTGCCACAGATTCTCGATTGGATTTAGATCTGGACTTTGACTGGGCCATTCTAACACATGGATATTGTAGCGTTTTTCGACGCTAACAGGGATCTTGGAGTACGAGTGAGCTTACTTGCTCCCCAATGCAAATGGCTGGGGAGTAGTTTATTACCACAGCACAAGCACACATACACAGGTCAAGCACACACACATACACGCACCCAACTTGGCCGAAGCCACTAACCCAAACACCCTTCTCTCTCATGGTAGAGACAGAGAAAACCCCCGCAAAGCATGATGGTCTTCAGCCGCTGGCCCGCCCACGCCACAATATGTTTTGTTTTAAACCATTCCATTGTTGCCCTGGCTTTATGATTAGGGTTGTTGTCCTGCTGGAAGGTGAACCTCCGTCCCAGTCTCAAGTCTTTTGAAGACTCCAAGAGGTTTTCTTCCAAGATTGCCCTGTATTTGGCTCCATCCATCTTCCCATCAACTCTGACCAGCTTCCCTGTCCCTGCTGAAGAGAAGCACCCCCAGAGCATGATGCTGCCACCACCATATTTGACAGTGGGGATGGTGTGTTCAGAGTGATGTGCAGTGTTAGTTTTCCCACCCCACATAGCGTTTTCCATTTTGGTCTCATCTGATCAGAGCACCTTCTTCCACATGTTTGCTGTGTCCCCCACATGGCTTGTGGCAAACTGCAAATGGGACTTCTTATGGTTTTCTGTTAACAATGGCGTTCTTCTTGCCACTCTTCCATAAAGGCCAACTTTATGCAGTGCACGACTAATAGTTGTCCTATGGACAGGGAATCTGTCCATAGGACAACTATTAGTCGTGCACTGCATAAAGTGCACCTGAGCTGTAGATCTTTATCCCTGACCTGTCTGGTGTGTTCTTTGGACTTCATGGTGTTGTTGCTCCCAATATTCTCTTAGACAACCTCTGAGGCCGTCACAGAGCAGCTGTATTTGTACTGACATTAGATTACCAATCAACAGGTGCACTCTATTTAGTCATTAGCACTCATCAGGCAATGTCTATGGGCAACTGACTGCACTCAGACCAAAGGGGGCTGAATAATTACGCACACCCCTCTTTGCCAATTATTTATTTATTTGTAAAAAATGTTTGGAATCGTTCCACTTCTCACGTGTACACCACTTTTCATGTGATTTTGGTCTTTCACGTGGAATTCCAAAAAAATTGATTCATGTTTGTGGTTGTACTGTGACAAAATGTGGAAAAGTTCAAGGGGGCTGAATACTTTTTCAAGCCAATGTACATACATAAAACAAGTCTAATACATTGCTAACTGTTTGCAAGTTCAGATTTTTTGAATGATGTGTAAGAAAAATAAGACATAGAAATCTGGAAACTATGTTATGATAAAATTTATTAAATAAATGTCCCCGTGTGGTGGTGGTGAGGACCATGCAGTCTGTGAAAAGATTGGTCAATCAGTGCAACATTAATTATTAGTATGTGTCTGTTATCTCATGTATGCAGAATAGTGTATTGATCTCTGTCTGTGACATGATGTGGTCAGTGGCTTGGTATGCATTTTGTTACCTAAAGGACTACAGTATGAATTATAGAAGTGATGTTATAGGTTGGGTGTTTTTATCTGAGTGGAAGTGTTTTGCAACACTGCATAGGCAAGATATTCTCAGTCTGATCTGGCAACCTTGACAGCAGGGCTTCAGACTTCGCAATGATTCACAAGCTAGCAAGATTCCGATTTCAGTATTAACCGAGACAATACACAAAAATGTTTTTTTTATTTTATTTTTTGCAACACAACCAAGCAAAACCACTTGCCAAGGCATTTGAAGTGCAGAGCCGACCCAAGATTTTTCTTCCAATGTTTACAAACTGCGTTGACTCTAAATGTGCCACCTGTCATTTAGTGGAATTTGGTGTACAGTCATGCTGTTTTTACACTAGACTTAAAGAAGGCCAGTCAGCTCGGTGAGTTATGTTATTTTAATGAGCACCAGTTGAATGCTTCAGTGTCTGTTAATTTGGTGAATTTCCCTTGGGACACTGGGTCATGGTGACAGGTTTAGTGCCTGCAACAATTGCTGTGTTTTTATTTTGTTCTGTGTCACTCACTAGTTGACAGCATGCTTTAAAAAAAAATTGTATTTCAAACATGTGCCCCATATATAGAAAAATACAAGGGAATGTGTAGTCAAGTGTTTTAGTGACATATTTGTGTTAAACAGCCTCCAAAAAGTTTTCTGTGGATGTACAGAGCCCATTCATTATGTCTCTGCTGATGTTTACAAGCAAAGCAGATGCAGCAGCAAAACGTGCAGTGAAACAAAATAACTCTAGTTTATTTCAGCTAACAATTCCTTTGCACAACCAGCAGAGCGAGAAGTGTTGACTGAATCTTGCTTGGCTTTATGTAAACACCGGCAGAACTTGATGTAACACACAAGTGTCATGTCTGGCTGTCCTGTATTGAAATTTGCTATATAGTTATGCTGTCATGTACGTGTATCCACAATGAGCTATATGAAGGGCTGAGTGGAGCCGAGCAGGGAGAGGGAGAGGGAGGGATGGAGTTCATAGATTTAAAAATTTTCTTTGCTACTGCCAGTTTGATTCTCTGAATCAATGACATTTTGATTGGATAGTTATTACTGTTAATATTACTATTTTTAAATAAAGTGTAATAATAGTAACAATACAAAATAATGTTTATTTATTGAACAATTCAATTCCAGAATTTTAATCACTGTGTCCCTGTTATATTCTGACCTTGAACAGAAGTTAAATGTTCTGACACAATAATACACCACCCTAGTGATAGGCTATATTAAGTCTACATTACATCAAAAGGCATTTTGAAAAACATTGCAATCCAATTTGAAGGTAATATTAGAGGAATTTAGAAAAATGACACTTCACATAGTACTCACCAATGCTCAAACCCAGGACTTATCACCATACCATCTGTTTAGTGAAAGAAGACTGCTGCTTCACAGTCCCGGGTTTGAGCATGGGTGAGTATCTATGTTTTGAATGTTCTCCTCATGGATGCTCTCATTTATCCAGTTGCCCCTAGGTGTGACTGAATGTGTGACTGAGTTTGTGACTGAGTGTGTATGTGCGCATGGTGCCCTGTGATTGACTGGCGTCCAAATGTCTAATTCTCCTGCCTTGCACACAGCATTGCTTGAATAGGCTCTGTATGCCTATACAGTCCCTGATCAGGTTAGGGTGGTTATTGAAAGTGAGGGTTTTCATCCCTAAACTCAATAACTTCTGCAAGGGATGAAAGAAAAATGAAAGAGAAAGAGAAGGTGTGAATCAAGCACAAAAGAGTATCTGTTATGGTATAAATACAACTTGGCCAGCTTACATTATTTTCAGCTGTATACTACTGTACAATCTTGTGCTGTTTTTATAGGCAGGCCGCCAAGTGAATTTGAGTTACTTCCTAATGGTTAGATTCTGACAAATTGGCAGCGAAGGCAAATAAATATAATTATTATAACTTGAGCCATTCAGACCATCACCATTTATATATTTGAACTGTAACACATGATGTTTGGATCTATTAGTATAGGGCTTTTCCCCAATCTTTTCTTTAGTTAGATTGTATTACATTTCTTAAAAATGCTATATATCCCTTTGCCCATTTTCTTGCTTCCAATTCCCCAAGCTTGATTAAAATGGTATAGATAAGACATAACTGAAACCCCCAGCTTCAACACCTCTACGAAAGAAAGACCTATTAAATAATTTAAAACCTGTCAACTCTAAAAAATAACTAAACAAAATAATAAGTGTATATAATTTATAAAATAAATGTAGTATATATAGGATATATAGTAGTGAACACTATATGACACATTTTCTTATTTACCTAACTGAAATATCACCTGTATACTTGAAAAGTATAATCTGGTTTATAAAGTAGGTTTTCACATAAAATATGTATTTCTGCTTTTATCTACAGTTTCACACTTCATTTTGCTGCCATGATATCTTTCCCTACAGTATTTCCCCCACCCTCTTGCCACCATATACTGTCTGTATACTGGCAATCTATGACTGGGTAACTAGCAATACCATGAATGTTTGCTTACCTCCAAAGTAAGACCCATCTGAAATCTTTGTCTCTTTACTGCCCTTGGTCAGAACTGTTAACACTCCATGTTGAATGAAATACATTTTCTTTCCTATGGTGCCTTCCCGAATGATGTAGTCTCCTGGCTGGAAGACTTCAAAGCGTAACTTGGTAAGCATGGATGTTACGAAGTTGGGATCCGCATTTGCAAACAAAGGCATGGTGGCCACAAGCTTACGACAGTTGAAACTGATTATCTCCTTCATGCGCAAAGAGTAAGGAAAGGGAAGAGAAAAGTGGAAAGGAACACATTTGAAATAGTTTATTCATTGTCATTAAGATTACAAACAGGTTGTTAGTGAGACACATGTTAAGAAAGGTGAGTAGACTAACCTCTCGGAGTGGCTCATTCAGCTCTCCAAGTATGCTCTCCTCATCAAACATCTTGCCCTGATAACGGTGCTCGTAGTAGTCGTGGATCCTTTGGCGCATGTCAGCTGGAAGCTTGTGGAATGACATGTACTGCTCCACTTGTTTATACTATAGGGATTGTAGCCCAAACAAAATGCTAATATCAATAAAACAGCATCTGACTGGATAAAACTAAATCATAAAATAGACAACACTGTAGTGCAGTGGGTAATTCCACGATCACACAGCTCACTTATAAAATAAATATTATAAAATAATATTTTAAAAAAGGCTAAAGATGCTACACGGTTTAGAACTGCGTTACATACTGTAACTACTGACTAACCCTTAATAAAAGTAACAGGTTATGAAAATGTAGGAGGCAGGCTAGAAGTGTATATGATTTAACCACAACGGTAATGTTTTTACACCAACAACCATATTTTACATCATTGTGTCTTCTGCGTGCTTGCTAAACTTTTAAGGGACTTAGTGCATTCAAAGAGGTTGTTTTTACAATTGCGTATTTATTTATTCTTTGAACAGGAGATTGTTTTCAGGCATACAGTAAAATATTCCTGCCCTCCTCTGCACTGAAATCTTCCTCCTCATTCAGCTCTTCTCTTCTAGTCATTTTATCACTTTCCTGCCTACAGGCTCAGAAAAAAACATTTTCCTTTTCTTGTCTTTCCTACCCCCTCTTTCTGTTTCATAAGCTTTCTCGACAAGGTGCATCCACCCCCGATGACTGTTCTCTCCCTCTATTCTCATGAACTCCTCCTTGACTGCAGTGGTTCTACTGTGCCCTTCACTTCACGCTAATGCTCCATACTGCTATGTCAGTTGTGTCTGCTTTAACTACTGCTGCATGCAACCTAGCTGCCTCGTTCTGTACTGCTGCTGATATTTCAAAATTAATATTATCAGCTTCAAGGACACAAGACAAAGCCAGCAGGGATGACTTGAGACAACAGGAAATAATGTCATACGGTGCAGTTGAGCCGGACTCTTAAGACCAGATGGGGGTAGTAAAGCCACATACAAAACTGTCAGGATAAAGTAGGCTAAGTATGACTCACAGCATCACAAAGAAGAAAAAAAAAACATGTGTCATTGGAATTTGTCCTTTTCAGTACTAGGAGTAATGCTGTTGTCAGCAGGTTGCTGCTAATAACAGTGTCATCAATGAAACCTATCCAATCAAAGAATGAAACGCATAGAAAAAATAAATAATTAAATAAACACTTAATTTTGTTAAACCTTAGAAATTCCTTCAACATTATTCTTCTTGCAGCAGCTTTCTTTCACCTTTTCTTAAGCGTTGCAACCAGAATTAAAGTCGATCAAGGTGGCTATCATTATATAAGAGGTTTCTTTGGGTTACGCATGATGCAAAATTAAAAAATCCTCACAACACACAATAATATGCTGTGATCCCTCTCAAATCCTTTTTTATATAACAGCATGGTCTATCGGCTATATCCACAAGGAAGCTGCCGCTTCATCAATAAAGCTATCCTGTGTCAACAAGGTATGTTGCCATAGCAACTACAAGGGGCCAAAATTGACTCAAGTCTTTGCTGAGGTCAAAGCCCCTGTGTCTCCGTCTTATTAAAATTGGCAACAGTTCAATTAACACTCAAAAAGTGCTTGCTGTAGAAGACAAAATAGTGTGGGTAGTACAACAAAGAAGGGAGGAAGTGTTTTATTAAAACACTTGCAATAATATGAACCACTTTTTATTTATTTATTAGCTATACCTACGTAATATGTCAACTTATGGGTAACTAGACAATGATGGCTTTAATGACAAAAACATTATATGTTGCTTGTATTATTATTAGTAGTAGTACTAGTAGTAGTATTTGATTTTTTAATTCAATTAGATACACAATATGGTGTTTATGATATTATACAGTATAATTAAAAGTTCAGTGATAACGTATGACTGCAGAATAGTTTTGCTTTTCCTTTTTCCATTTTGGGTCATTGTTTTTATTTTATATGCAAAGAGAAAACATATATCATCAGCAAAGTAATAAAAAATATTAAAGCTGCACTTTGCTGCTAATATATGTATCATATAAAACCTCTATAGTGTTATAATGCCTCTCTGTAGCTCTATACAGTATGTGTTTTCAAATCCTGTATTACCTACTGTAATATGGACTTTTTGAAACCCTGAAAGCAGCATAGAATTAAATATAACAATGTGTGTGTGTGTCTGTGTGTGCGTGCACATATGCGTGTATGCGCACATGCACAGCATCATTATTGTCAATCAGAAATAACTTTCTCCAGTGTTGTCATCTGTGTCACTCAGCCATAATCAAAGGAACCACAGTGCCATCATGTTAAATGCAAATAAGAATATAGATCAGCATTGTTCATTCATTTTCATTCATTTTCTATACCGCTTAATCCTGTGTTCAGGGTCGCGGGGGACCTGGAGCCTATCCCAGGAGACTTCGGGCACTAGGCAGGGTACACCCTGGACAGCGTGCCAATCCATCGCAGGGCACACACACATACACACACACTCATTCACACACTATGGTCAATTTAGGAACGCCAATTAGCCTAACCTGCATATCTTTGGACTGTGGGAGGAAACCGGAGTACCCGGAGGAAACTCACCAAGCACGGGGAGAACATGCAAACTCCATGCACACAGAGACGGGAATCGAGCCTGGCCAGGGAATCGAACCCAGACCCTGGAGGTGCAAGGCGACAGTGCTAACCACTACACCACCGCGCCGCCATCAGCATTGTTGTTATTTTAAAATCATTAAAGAAGTAGCAAAATTAAACAAACTAATGAACAAAGAGTCTTTTGTTCAGAAATGAGGCATAAATATAAATACAGTCTATTTGGCAATTTGCTGTGTTTCAGGTCTGATACACTTAAAGTGCCATGAAAAAGTATTTTTCATTTTTGCATTTTTGTCATAATTAAATTATTAATTTAATTCAGCTAACAATTCCTTTGCACAACCAGCAGAGCGAGAAGTGTTGACTGAATCTTGCTTGGCTTTATGTAAACACCGGCAGAACTTGATGTAACACACAAGATATACAACAATGGTGATTTTATTTACTACAGGAAAAAGCTGCCCAAACGTGCCTATTCCTATGTGAAAAAGTAATTGTTCCTAAACCTAATAACTCGTTGTGCCACCCTTGGTGGCAACAACTGCAAGCAAGCATTTGCGATAACTGGTAATGGGTCTTTCACATCGCTGTGGATGGACTTTGGCCCACTCTTCTTTTCAGAATTGTTTTAATTTAGCCACACTGGAGGGTTTTCAAGCATTTGTGACCTGTTCAAGGTAATCTCAATCGGATTTAAGTCCAGACTTTGACTAGGCCTGCTTGTGTGTTTCAGCTCATTATCCTTCTGCATAACCCGTGTGTTTGAGTTTCAGGTCATGAACTGATGGATAGACGTTCTCCTTCAGGATTTTCTGGTAGAGCACAGAATTCATGATTCCATCGTTTATGGCCCAATCATCCAGGTACCTATTTCTTGATTCAACAGGTCTGGCAGTAATCAGGCTTGGGTGTGGCAAGAGAAATTTAACTCAGCTTTCTAAAAACCACAGTTACATAATGATTTAGCAATGGGGTGTGCCAACTACTTTTTCCAAAATCTTTGTGTTATATTAAACTTAGTTTGATGATCTCAATCAAAGAAAAGTCAGGAATACTTTTAAACTTCAAAAAAACAAAAGATTGCTCATGTAAGAAGACCACATGATACATATTGTAAAGACATATAATAATATTGTGATGTTTTTGTATCACAATATATTAGATTTCAATATTTTCCCCATATTCAGTATTTTACTTTCACCTCACACTAACCTTTTCCTGATATTGCCTTCGAGATGAGTCTAATGATTGAATAAGGGCAGTGGCATGACCCACAAACATGGCATAGCAGGTGGCACCCACGATCATGCTGAGTATGGTCAGCCACACGTCTGTCATGCCCACTGGTGGGTACATGCCATACCCAATACACAGCATGTGGCTCATAGCCTTAAACAGCGCGTAGGAGTACTGCTGACCCCAAGTATCATTCTGCAGGGAAAGAGGGTGTCGGGGGAGGAGGAGAAACAGCAAGCGAAAGAAAAAGAGAGAGAGATGAGGGGGTGGGAGAGAGAAAAACACCGCTGAGAGAAGATACACAAAGAATAAAATATAATGCATGCACATCATTTTGCATGTTAAAGACTAATCGCAGGAGCAAACACTGTGAAATAAAAAAGAAAAGTAGGAATCAACTAAAGGACAAAAGCATTAAAGATGAGAGTTATGATCAGGGGTATATGTAAATAAACTATCATAAAGTTAAATATACCCATAGAGAGATTTATATAGCTTTAAGAAGTATAACAGAATGGTAGAAAGGATGTAAAAATAGGATAATTTTAAGTATTAAATGACAGCTCTGTGATTCTTTACAGGAACATTAAGTAGATTAGATATTTAATTTGATTGATGTTAACCAGAAAAAAAATTTATAAGCAGTTAACCTATTATGTAGAAAACAATGGTAATGTCATGTACAGCATATTATATTTAAAAAAGTGTTTCTTATAAAAAATATAAATTTTTCCTATGCATGGAAACTTATGGTCCAACCTATATTTACCTAAAGGCACAAGTTAAAATTTTTTATGATTTTTCAAAAAAATTCATGAAAGGTGTATTTATCCTTTAATTGTTCCTTTTAAAATCTTTATACTGAAAATATGATGCGACTGTAGTCGACTCCACAACTACAGATTTATAAAAATTTAGCTTAGTTAGTGTCATAAATTATTAGCAATCAACTGAATTGTAGTTTTTCTAGTTTTTGTACTACTTTTACAATTCTATAAGGTTAGGTACAGGCACAAGATTTTATTAACAATGAATTAACATAAAATTTATTCTTGGCCTTTTAACCTGTACAAAAATAGAGTTTGTCAACCAATAAACAATATACTACAACAACCTTTGCAAAAAAAAAAATTAACTAATAACATCAAATATTACTATGGAAGAAAAAACATAGAGACAAATGGTCCAGAAATTTACAGTAGGAAGAATGATGATTAAAATATGATGGCACAGTTATTTTACTATATCAGGAAACATGATATATGAATGAGTAATTACATAAATACCTAATCTAATCATTAGTTTAATTAGTCTGGTCAGCTCAAATTACTGTTATATATGTAATAATTTTATTTAATATTAAGATTTTAGTCAATTAATATGCATTTAATAAGGTAAACAGCAATTTCTTCCAGTTATCTAAAACAGCTGATTGGACATAATGTAATTATCCACACAACATTACATGATACTGGATATAACAACATTAACCTGATTGTACTGTATATTGAAAAGTTGCAACACGAAGAAGATAGAAAATTGCAATACTGTACATTGCATGATAGTTTATGTTATTTTACTTACCACCATTTTGTTTTTGGAGACCCAGCAGTCAGCAGGAAAGTCCTGAAGCATGGGCACCAGGAACTGCAGACAGCCGTCCCAGTGGCACAGCAAAAGCATCATACCAATCAGGTTCACTATTCGCACCATTGCACTAGCCAGATCATAGGTCATATGGAAAATCTGGGGAAACAATGGGTCAGATATTGTGAATCTGACAGCATCTTAACTGGTATATGCTGGCATAACTGGTTTAATGGTAAAAAAAAAATAAAAAAAGTGGATAAATCAATGTCTATAAATTAATTATATATATGCTTGTCTGTGAGAGATCTGTATTGTAAAGAAAAAGATTTGGTATGACAGTGTGTGGATTCCACACAGACTGTGATGCATTACCTTCAGTCCCTTTTACATAGATTTCCTTTAGTTGGTTTTCAAGGGTTGATTGACCTCTATAGTGAAAAGCAAAATATTGCAGGTATTGCAGTGTCTTGTTTCTTCAAATTTGCTGCACCTAAATTAGTATGATCTTTCCCTCCTGATTTACTCCTACTGCCACCCACAGCCAACTCTCAGAAAAGACTAACATGTGAAGACAGGCAACTACATCTTTTTAAACTGCTGCTCAGCTGCATGATACACTTAGATGTCAGCTCTATTTTCCCTATTCCACATACATGATGTCATAGACAAATATGATTGGCTGGTACTGTATGCCCTCCCTTCTACTCAGCGAACACAGATAATTTAGCTCCCTTATGGCGCTTTTCCACTGCATAGTATGACACGACACGGTTCAGTTCTACTCACTTTTGGGGGGTTTTCCACTGGGAACAGTACCTGGTACCTGGTCCTTTTTTTAGTATCACCTCAGCCGAGGTTCCAAGCGCGCCGAACCGTTACCAAAACGTGACATGTAAACTCTGCTGGTCACTGATTAGCCGGAGAAAATCGTCATTACTGCGTCACTGAGCTTGCGACACGAGACACAACAGAACCGATATATTTAGAACAGCCAGAGAAGGATCGCACGCACCTTTTTGTATTAACCGTCGGCCTCTTTTGAAACAAACTCCTTCGTCTCGCTGTTAAAAACATCCACATGCCGAGAATGAAGAACACCATGCCGTCGATATGCTCCATTGTTGTGTGTTTGTTTGTGGCGCGTTTACGATGACATCACGGCAGTAGCCGCGCCGCGACTAAACGAAACGTGAGTAATCCCGCCCACTCTAAAGCGTTACTACACTGCAGTGGAAGCGCAAACCGAGCCAAACTGCGCCGAACCGAAGTGAGTTGAACTGAACCGTGTCGTGCCGTACTATGCAGTGGAAAAGAGGCAATAGCCTCTAGTGGCATCATTGCGATTTCAAAAATATCAAAAGTTACAATACAATATTTAACACAGACAGCTGATTAAAATTTTTTATATTCTAGCACCGAAGAAAGCTAATATCTGAGTACTGCTATTGTACAACACACCAGGTACTACTGTATAAAGCCCTTCCATAGTAGCAATTTGACAACAATGTTGTTTGAACTTAACATTTCTAATATAAACTCTTAAAATATATATAATAAATAGGGTTCTGAACTCATCTTTGGTTAGTTTTTATCTTCCTGAATACTTTATACTAAGCAAACCCTTCTAATATAGAGGGACATTTGTAGAGACAATAAGCCTTCTAACTTTCTGTTTATCTGAGTTTGCTCTAGGTTTTAATACACAGTGCACAAAAGCATAGAAGCACAGTGTTTTGTTATTTAGGTAGCAGCTCAGACATACCTCCTCCCACTGATGAATGTATCTGATGAGGCGGGACAGTCGCAGTAGCCTGAGCAAACTCAGAATCTTAGTAAAGCGAACAATCCTCAAAGCTCTGGCCGTTTTGTAAAAGTCTGAGTCAATCCTTGTCTCAACAATGAGGAAGATGTAATCCACAGGGATGGAGGAGATGAAGTCCACGGCAAACCAGCTGCGCAGATACTTCACCTTTATCTGTTGGGGGTCCAGGATAATCTCTGTGCTGTCCTCCTTCACAATGCCAGTCCGGAAGTTCAGGACTAGGTCCACTAAAAAGAAGGTATCAGAGACTACGTTGAAAACAATCCAGGCTGGCGTATGTTCATCTTTGAAAAATGTGATGCCCACTGGGATGATGATCAGATTTCCTACCATCAAAAGCAGCATGATCAGGTCCCAGTAGAACCTACATTGGACAGAGAGAGAAGAACTATTGAAAATGCAACAAAATAAGGGGCCGCTTTATGTTAGCCACTGGTGCAAAACTATGCACCAGAGACTATTTTTTAGATCCAGAAATGCTTCTGAAAATATTAGAGTAAATACTTATTACAGTCATTTTTAAAATATAGGTAGTGTTTTGAATATCCTATTGTGGCATCTGTAACTGGATCTATATTTGATGTAAATGAAGCATATTTAAGTCGAACATAGCACCACATGCAAGACTGCCCTTGTATCATTAAAACATCTGCTGCCGGGTAAAAGTGTTATACAGAAGACAGTATAATTGCTGTACCCAGCTTTAATTAGAACACAGGCCTACAAGATTTTAAGCTATTTCGTTCTTCAGTTTACAATTTATAAAGCGATAAACATCCAAGACTACTGTAGATTTAATGTCTATACTGTTGTTCAGCATGCTCATTGGACTCCACACATAATAGTAAAATAAACATGTCATCATGACATTAGAAGAGACTGTCAATTCTACTTCATACACACATTTGAAGTTTTTAATTGCTCATGCTCAGTTGCGATGTTCCATATGGGTACACGTTTGTATAATAAATTCTAGTCCAGTGGTGTAGTGTTGTAATTAAGCAGGCACTGATCACAGATGGTTGATACACTTCATAAACTAGTGCAGATTCATGCTCAGAATTTTTTAAGTCAAATTTGCAATTCTTTATTATTATTATTATTATTTTATTATTATTATTTATTTTTTATTTTTTTTTATTTTAATTTTTTTACAAAAATTAGACTTGCCCAAAGAGAACAGTGTTCATTTTAAGGTTAACAATTTTGAATTTACTCCATATAAAATTATGCTTGATTGCTATTATGATTACTGCGTTCGCATTTCAAACATTTACAGTAGGATTTCTATTCAACGCTGCTTAAAATGGCTCAAGAACAAAGCGCCTATACATAGTGTCACTACAGATGTCAGATTATTCTCGGTTTGCAGATTACAAAGGATTTACTACTGACATTTACCTCTGACTTACATTTTGACAGAGGTGCTAATGGTCTCAACAGTGAATATAAAAAAAACGGCTTAAACAGTAATTGCGCAGACAAAATCTAGGGAAAAGATCTTAAAATAAAATGACAACTTGGTGCCAATTAAAGAATTTTCATCTAAACAGGTGTACAGAGACAATCTCTTTCCCTTTTGGTTAACACCATCCAAATTATCTGATGTGCACAACATAAATGTTATTAATGGATGAAACTGATGGAAGATTGCAGTTGTATAGCATGTCATGTATGCTATTTCACTTAAGTCAAAATAAAGTAGCTAGCCTAAACCTATTCCACCATGACAATAAGCCTGTGCACAAAATGAGGTAAATGAAAATAAAACAATGTGTTTGGCTTCTTTAGTACAGTGGGAGTATCATTGCCCATCTCATGAAAGCCGAGGGTTCTCAGTGCTATGATCCTCTACTGAGTTACATGTAAAAGTCAAACAGTTTTGATAAAAGTAAGATTTTGTGTAGTATTGTGAAGAAAAATCAATACATGCAAACAATCACATGTTTTAAAGTTAAAATGATGCGATGAACATGATTTGACATTGGCATCTGGGTATGTTGGGTATGGTACTGTATTATAAACTCTCAAAAAAAATGTGTGCAGTTTTCTTGAGTCAATATAAAAAATTTTTTTTAGCGTTTTGCAAAATGCTATATAGAAAACCCACCTCCTACAGTGATATCGAATTGATAAATGAGCCTGCAGCTGTAATTGTTGCCATAAAATATGTAATTTAGCATCAATAATATGATTGTGTTTTAATTAAAAGACAATGCAAACTTGTGCTTTAATTGTGCTTTTGTAGTGAGTCATACTGGCAGGAAATTGGAACAAAGAAAAAGTCTTATTGCGCACAGCTTTAATTAAAAACCTTGTTGAAGATCATGAGAAACATTAAAAATACAAAATGTTCTCTTTACCATGCATGATCAGCATCTCCACCACTTCGGTAGTTGATGACAACTCCTTGTCATAGAAATTTAGGACTGCTGGGGAAATTGCTATGACAGTAAACATCTTTTTTTCCTTGGCTTTAAAATTCTCCACAACTCTGCTTTTTTGCCTAGATAATAGTTTTGCTTTAATAATCACAAATGAGAAAGAAGCAATGCAATTGCCTCTTTTGCGGGTGTGTTATTTTTCCTATGTAATATGGTCATTCACGGTTTTGTTTTGCCATTTAACACTTCAAAAATAAGGACTTGTAGCAGTTTTCAAATTACATGTTTTGTTATAAACAACCTTGCATGCCCAGCTTCAAATAAATCACAGACTCTAATATTTCCTTGGACTGCCTTTTGCTTTGATTAAGGGCATGAGATAATTTTGATAAGCTTATGCAATTTCATGACATTTATTGAAAGTTGCATTAACTTCTTGTATTGATTATGGGAGCGTCAGATTACTGCATAAAGCGTTCTCCAGCACCTCCGAAAGATTCTCAGTGGGGTTAAAGTCTGGACTCTGTGTTGGTCAGTCCATGTGTGAAAATGAGGTCTCATGCTCCCTGAACCACTCTTTCACAGTTTGAGCCTGATGAATCCTGGCATTGTCATCTTGGAATATTCCCGTGCCATCAGGGAAGAAAAAACCTGGTAATTCAGCAGATTCAGGCTGTCAACTGACCTCATTTTTATGCACATAATGTTGCTGATCCTAGACCTGTCCAACTAAAGCAACCCCAGGTCATAACACTGCATATACAGTGTTGTACAGTTGCTACTCTGCATGATAGGTGCATCACTTCATTCATCTCTCTTCTTACCCTGATGCACCCATCATTCTGGAATAAGGTGGTGGCCGGTCAATACTGTAAGTTTTCTGCCCCCTTAAAGTTAGGCAGAGAAGAATGCTACTTTAACATGTAGTTATTTAACATAATAATTATTTATTTTAATAATGAAATAAAGTAATTTAGTCACAATATTCCACTGTATTTCTTAATATAATTTATTTACAAAAAAATCTAAACTGTATTACGTTCATTTGTGTTCGTGTATGCCGGGTATCGGACAAACGAGGGTCTAAGTAGGGACGTAAATTTTAGAAAAGCATGTGATTTGAGACTGAGCTCTAATTGGATTTTTTCAAATCATCCTGTGCTGTGCGCCCCGACCCCTCTCACTTCTGTCCTTAATGAATCAATATTGTTTCAAATACAGTATTTGGGCTCATGTGATTAGACCATTCTCAACGAGTCTTATTAACGGTCAGCAGATTGTTTAGTTAATGTATTGAATATTGATTGACGTGGAAGCCAGCTACTGTAAATATGAGAGAAAATTCTGTAATTTCTTTGCTAAAATAACCCTAAATAAATCGGACTGAGAAAGAAAAAAAGTTTAAGAGCTTGGAACAGATCGACCTGATCTTCTAATTAAGCAGCAGTCAAATGATTGCGGACGAGCTTACACTCTGTGGTTTTCCAGAACTTTTTATGGCTATTTACAGACGATTAATAAAAGTTTAATTTTAATTTTGTTTGCGCCCCCCTAAAACAATTTTGCAACACTTGCCTAAAAAAAGGTAAATCTGCCTCATCAGACACACATGACCGTTTTCCAATGCTCCACAGTCCATTCTTTATGCTCCTTAGCAAATTGAAGCCTTTTTTCTGATTAGCCTCATCGATAAGTGGTTTTCTTAAGGATACAGAGCTGTTTACTCCCACTCCCTTGAGTTTGCATTGTGTATGTAACAATGCTCTTAATTCACTATTAAACATAGCCGTGAGTTCTGCAGTTGTTGTTGTTTTTATGATTTGATGTTTATAATGTTATATGGATGTTCATAACAAGTATATGTGATCTTCCGGCCAGAAATGTAGAGATGTTTCCATTATAGAAAGCTACACTTGACTCACTCACTCATCATTTATATCCTGTGTACTGGAGCCTATACCAAGCAACTTAGGACACGAGGGGGGTATACAGACTCATTCACACACTATGCACACTTTGGAAACACCAGTTAGCCTAATCTGCATGTCTTCGAACTGTGGGAGGAAACCGGATTACCTGGAAGAAACCCACCAAGCACAGGAGGAACATGCAAACTCAATGCACACAAACCCAAGGCAGAAATCGAACCCGGACACAGAAGGTGCAAGGTTTTTTTTTATGATTGTTCCTACACTAGAATTATAAAGTGCATGAGTGATATATAATATAAGAAAGATATTAAAGATTTCATTGCAGCATTTTTTCCAATAAAAATTTAAGGAAAGCCATGTTACTAATACAGTCTTAAAAGCAATCAACTATGAATCAGACCTCCCCTCTGCCCCTGCATGAATCAGCTGATGAACCACCAGTTTAATTAATGTTAAAGTCTCATAGAAAACACACTTGTTTCTTAGTGATGATCATTTATTTTCTGGTAACACTTAAATCACCTCCACAGGCTATGAAAATATGTAGCTTGTTAACAGTGAGTGACTAAGAGTCCAAAGTCTAGCAAGCTTGTCAACATAATTTATACACCCAAACAAACATAAAATATATGGAACTAATGTGAATCACTAGTCTATTACTAGTGTTTTATTGTATGGCTATTTCGGGGGAAAGAAATTAGTAAAAAAAAAAGTAACGGGTTAAATTTGAACTAAATAGATTTTAGGCTAGGTTTTAGGTTCCCCTTTTGCGACCAGGTCTGGCCCCTTGGGGCATGGATCCACAGAGCCTCTGGTGGTGTTCTATGATGTCTGGCACCAGAAGGTTAACATCTTTCAGGTGTATGAGTTGAAGGTTGTGGTCTCCAGCTGACTTGTTTGTCCAGCACATCCCATGGATGCTCAATTGGATTGGGATCTACGGAATCTGGAGACCAGGGCAACAACTTTGTATGCTTTGCCTTCCCACTACTGTGCATGGCAGGCTGTGATGTAAAAATGAACCTGGCCGAGAATTAAACCTGGATCCTGAAGGTACAAGGCGACCCCTAAGCCACTGTGCGGCCAAACTGGAATCTATCACTGGAAATTATTTTAGATTTATTGGACATGAACAAAATCTTTCTCTGTGTCACTTTCACTGGGATGCAAAATTTCATTAACAGGGATTATTACATTTAAAAATATTTAAATATCATTGGTAACATAAAAGGCCAGTGATTTAACGTTTAGCCTTAAAATACTATATTCCATAATGCACAGATCTAATTAACCAAATAAATGGCTGGGTTATATAAGAGTATATTACAATAGAGCACCATGATATAATCACTTCCAATTGGACATCCATACAACTATGGTTTTGCATTAATGTAGGATTTAAAGACTCTGAAATATAGCTATGCATAGAAAAACACACATTATAAATCCTAAAACATGAATCCATCTCTAAAGCCTTTGTGATAATCAGCTTTCTTTTGTTCATCTGCCAAAAATGCACTTTTACTCTCTACAATTTTATCTGGTACTGCTGAGAATTTTATGGATCCTAATTGTCTTTGCCAATCCCCATGCCAGCACTTGTGATGAGCCCCCTTGGGAAACTGTCATCGCCTGTTGTCAGCACCAGTCATCAGCTCTGTCAACCACATGTTTATCACAAAGCTGAAATCCAACAACCTGTTCACACACAACAAATATTCTAGTTGTTTTAACCTGTCAACAGTCCATATATAGCTCAGGGCATGAACCAGATAATGGAATAAGTAAATGAACTTGATTGCAAAAAGCACATCTATCTCCAGATGATAAGATAAGGAAGGTAATGTGGGGGGGGGGGGATACAAAAGCACTGTGAGAGGACTGGAACTGTATATTTGTAAACTCCGAACATACAGGATGAGGGTATAGCTATCAATTAAATAACTAAAGCTAAAAGTTAAGCAATTACAAGTTCATAAAATGTTATTTATGAGTTCTGTTCCTGCTAAAGTATTAAATAAAAAAAAGCTTGGAAGAAATGTCCCTTTTAGAAACATCAGTAAGACAATTCAGCAAGATACTTACATTCTTTGAAAACAGGTCACAAAACGAAGCCTGAAGGATCTCTTCATGTGTCCTCCCGGGTGATCTCTTACATTGTCTATGTGGATCCCCACAACTAAATGATTTCTTTCAGGGTATTGTCGAGGCCATTTGTATATGTAATAATAATAATGTAAGTAAAAATTTAATAATAGTAATGAAATTCAACTCTATTTCCATCAGCATGTGTGTGATTCTAAATGGTATGCATATTAAAATATTCAGCAAAAATAAAACGATAACACCTAAACAGCGCATAAATCACAGTATCACAAGTTGGGTGGCCTGGTTTTGGATGTCCATTGTAACCATGCTAAGGCCCCGTGGTGCATTTCAATCACCTGACTGTTACAATTATCCCATACACACAAGCACAGATCCATTAAATAAATTGTGCTGTCATAATCCCTTTGCTTGTTTGCTCCTAATAACACCTAAGGTTGTGCTAACCCATTTTGATGACACTGTTTATAGGAGTCATAGCCACGGTTGGAGTATCTCTACCCCGCAAAACATGGGAGCGAATGGGGATATGAACATTTTCCGCTTGGTCCAAATAGAAACATCATGAATGCTTGACTCTTATCCAAGCTATTTAATCCTGTGCCAAAAGATAATAACTTTGTTGTCAACATAGGCCTATTACTTATAAGGCGTTAATATATCTAAACCAATCTGCCACTATCTGCTGATGTTTAAGGGATTTTGGTCTAACATTACTAGTTTGCTGAAGGACTGTCAGTCATTTATGTAGGCAGGAATTACTAATCACACTGAGGTTTTTGTTTCTAAACTACGGGTTCAAATGAAAATACTGTACCGTATGTGGTATAAAACAAAATAAGCCAACCGTCAGAAGTTAAACTCATGTAAAGTGCAAATACCTGGAACACATCTGTCGATATTGATGGTGATATTGATTTATGCAGGAACAGACAGACAGGCGGTAGTGGTTGAGTGGTGGATTCTGAACACACACTCGTGTGGTGAACGCATACCTGAAGTCGCTGTACGGGTGAATGATCCACGACCCGGCCGATTTGACTCGCTCCTGTTCGCGCTCCACCGCCTTCTCGCTACCGAACATTCGAAGAGAGAACTTGTTGAGTCCGGGCTGAAGCATGGCTCCCAGCTGACGGTGCACGAAGCCCGCCTGGTAGAGGCGCTCGTCGTCGGGCGCTATCTGCTCGTCGTCCTCCAACTTGATGAAAGTCGCGTTCTCCTCGGAGGCCGAGCGCTGCCTCTCCGCGCCTCCACCAGCGCCGCCGCGCGCACCTTCCTCTGCCGCTCCACCTTCCTCTGGACTCCCATCTCCTCCTCCACCGCCGTCGTCGTCGTCTTCTTCCTCGGCGATGAGTCGCTTCTGCTCGTGCGCTTCTGCGTCCGCTCCGTGGCGGCTGGTGACGGACGACAGGCTCCCTTTAAACCTCCGGCAGTCGCCGTTCGCGTTGCCCCTGAGCGCACTGAGCGCGTCTGGCTCGCTGCTCGCGGCCTCTGGAGAGACTGAAGGCGCCAGCGACTTCATGAGTACGCTCTTCCTCCGCGCGTCCGCGTCGCCCTCGTCCGATTTGTGTCCGATTTGATGGGGCAAGCTGTAGAGACGCTTGCGCATGGAGGAATGCAACCTGTCCATTTTGGTTTAACGCACGAAACGAACAGTGGGCACGAACGAGAGAAGGATTCGCGGTCAGAGTACGATAAGGGCAAACGCGTGCATAGCCCTTAAGTTTCCGACGACAGACGCGTTTTTGAGCGACGCAGACGGCGGGTCACAGGTATTAACACACAAATCAGTCCAAGAGCATCCCGCTGCAGCTGTATCCTCATGCAACATTCCCAGGTAGCGGGTACTGTACGTGAGAGTAGAATGAACGCGCTTCCAGAGAGAGAGAGAGAGAGAGAGAGAGATCGGGATGCTGGAGCACTGACGTATCGGAGCGACGAGGAAACAATCAGACGAGCGTTTCAATGACAAAGCGCCGCGTGTTCCCAAGTGTTCCGTAAAGGGCAGGTTTGAAGCTCAAAAACGCTAACGTGCATGCGATCAAACGCCATCGCTATTCCACATAGTGTTTCTTCTTGTTGTTGGAACGTACACGAGGACAAAAAGCTGTCACGTTGCCAAGGAAAATAAGCTCGAACCACCTAAACCAAACAGGGGAGGAGGGGGTGTTGCAAAAACGCCACAGACTCGTGTAGGCTATTCATTTGCTGATGTTCGACTGGAATTATGGCATATCATGTCATTATGTGCATAAAATAAAAAAACCCTGATTGCCATTCATTAGGTGATCACATTCCGTTTGGGGAAATAAGACGTAAGGTGCTTCATTAGAGTTGCGCAACATGTTTTTGTTAATCGTATAGCGATATTGACCTTTGCGGTAGCCACGATCGTATCACAGAAGATCCACATTCAGAAAACGAATGTGATTTCTGCGCAGTGCACACCTTTGAATAGTCTTTGAATAGTTTTTTGATTTCTCAAGTTCCTTGATTGCTGATGATTCAAATGTGATCTATCTGATCTCCTTGCCCTTCCAGTCTATTGCAAACTTTTTAGTCAAGGCCCCTTAAGGTCCCACTCCACTCAGGGGCCCTGGATGGTCAGTTTCACTATTCTGTCCTGCACTGACATTTGTGATCCTAACTAATCTCAGATGCCCCACTTGCTGTATACTAAAAACCAAGGCTGTGTGAAAATGTATCCAGTATCTTGTAAGCTGTATAACAGTTTCATTATGTATTTTAGTGTTTAAAATTTGATGATCTTTGACTATGATTGACAAACATCTGTATGAAATAAATGTTGAATGTTGTTGAATGTTAGGAGTGTATATGTAACTGGAGTTAAACTGGGATTTAGAAAATAGGAGAAATACTCACACCACACTTTACACACATTGACAGTGTCAATAAATTGGGAACAGTTTACACTTTTGCGTTGCAAAGGGCCTGGAGCCTGTCCCAGGAGACTTAGGGCACGAGGCAAGTACTGCCTGGACGGTAAGCCAATCCACTGCAGCGCACACACAAAAACACACTGACATGCTCTATCACATACTACAGACAATTTGGGAACGCCAATTAGCCTAATCTGCATGTCTTGAAACCCACCAAGCACAGAGAGAACATGCAAACTCCATGCACACAGAGGCAGGAATGGAAATCGGACCCTGGAGGTACAAACCGGATTCCAAAAAAGTTGGGACACTAAACAAATTGTGAATAAAAACTGAATGCAATGATGTGGAGATGGCAAATGTCAATATTTTATTCAGAATAGAACATAAATCATGGAACAAAAGTTTAAACTGAGAAAATGTATCATTTTAAGGGAAAAATATGGTGAATCAAAATGTCATGGTGTCAACAAATCCCAAAAAAGTTGGGACAAGGCCATTTTCACCGCTGTGTGGCATCTCCCCTTCTTCTTACAACACTCAACAGACGTCTGGGGACCGAGGAGACCAGTTTCTCAAGTTTAGAAATAGGAATGCTCTCCCATTCTTGTCTAATACAGGCCTCTAACTGTTCAATCGTCTTGGGCCTTCTTTGTCGCACCTTCCTCTTTATGATGCGCCAAATGTTCTTTATAGGGGAAAGATCTGGACTGCAGACTGGCCATTTCAGTACCCGGGTCCTTCTCCTACGCAGCCATGATGTTGTGATTGATGCAGAATGTGGTCTGGCATTATCTTGTTGAAAAATGCAGGGTCTTCCCTGAAAGAGATGACGTCTGGATGGGAGCATATGTTGTTCTAGAACCTGAATATATTTTTCTGCATTGATGGTGCCTTTCCAGACATGCAAGCTGCCCATGCCACACGCACTCATGCAACCCCATACCATCAGAGACGCAGGCTTCTGAACTGAGCGTCGATAACAACTTGGGTTGTCCTTGTCCTCTTTGGTCCGGATGACATGGCGTCCCACATTTCTAACAAGTACTTCGAATCGTGACTCGTCTGACCACAGAACAGTCTTCCATTTAGCCACACTCCATCTTAAATGATCCCTGGCCCAATGAAAACTCCTGTGCTTGCTTAGAAATGGCTTCTTCTTTGCATTGTAGAGTTTCAGCTGGCAACGGCGGATGGCACGGTGGATTGTGTTCACTGACAATGGTTTCTGGAAGTATTCCTGAGCCCATTCTGTGATTTCCTTTACAGTAGCATTCCTGTTTGTGGTGCAGTGTCGTTTAAGGGCCCGTTGGCATCCAGTATGGTTTTACGCCCTTGACCCTTACGCACAGAGATTGTTCCAGATTCTCTGAATCTTCGGATGATATTATGCACAGTTGATGATGATAACTGCAAAGTCTTTGCAATTTTTCGCTGGGCAACACCTTTCTGATATTGCTCCACTATCTTTCTGCGCAACATTGTGGGAATTGGTGATCCTCTACCCAACTTGACTTCTGAGAGACACTGCCACTCTGAGAAGCTCTTTTTATACCCAATCATGTTGCCAATTAACCTACTTACTGTTAATTGGTCTTCCAGCTCTTCGTTATGCTCAAATTTACTTTTTCCAGCCTCTTATTGCTACTTGTCCCAACTTTTTTGGGATTTGTTGACACCGTGAAATTTGGAATCAACATATTTTTCCTTTAAAATTATAAAGTTTCTCGGATTAAACTTTTGATCTGTCATCTATGTTCTATTCTGAATATAATATTGACCTTTGCCATCTGCACATCATTGCATTCAGTTTTTATTCACAATTTGTTTAGTGTCCCAACTTTTTTGGAATCCGGTTTGTACAAGGCAACAGTGCTAACCACTGTGCCACCTAGAAGATAGCGTTGCTGTCTATCCTTAACTTGTGTTATTGTCTGTGCAGAGTTTTGTATGTTCTCCCCATGTCTGTGTAGGTTTCTTAAGGGTTTCTGTATTTTTTCCCACATTCAAAAAATATGCAGGTAGATGGATTACCTACAATAGGTTGCCTTTAAGTGTAAATTAATATTGAAGTGAATATGTGTGTCCATGGTGTCCTGTGATGGACAGTGATCTCATCCAATGCACACATGGACACTTTTTTTGAATGATCAAATATGTGGTATATACATTGAAAATAATACTTCTTTGACTGAAGCAACTTACTTTACATATTTTCTACGTGTGTGCGACACTGCATTACTCATTCACAATGCTTAGGTGCTATAATTAAGCAAAATCAAATGAGATGGATTTCTGAGATTCTGCACAGCAGCATGACCTCAAGTGAGATATGTATATGCTACAATATACAACAGTACAAGGTTTACACGAGTACCATTTATTATCAATGATTTGTTTGTTTATTTAGCCAGTATTTGTCCTCTGCCAACAAATATCCTACCATCACTGAACTACTGTGGCGACCGGCAGTTAATGTGATTAACAAGAGTGAAAGTAGTTTTAAACACTTATCAGTACTATGTAGCCAAAAAGCGAGGAGAATAAGCCATGGAGGTGTTGAACAATCCTGAAATCTTGTAAGTTTTCAGGATTGTAAGGATTCGTTTATATTTCCACTTATTCTGCTTTAGAATAGCAGCTTCACTAACTTCTTGGTTACGAGGTTAATTCCCAATAACATTAAATAGAAAGCTAGTGTACCAGGGGCCCACTCACTAAGTTGGGCACTCGATCAGGCCTTAGAGAGCAATTTTGGATTCACTCAGGTATTAGAAGCAACTTTGTAGCTGTAAATAAAAGAACACGGATAGTTTAGAGGCCATATAGAACAATTTAGAATCAATTACAGTACTAAGAAGACAATTTGCTCTCTCCTTGGATTGGTTGGCCAATCCAACATAATTCCAACCATGTTGGTGTAAATAACGATTATTGGAACATTGTGACATGGAGTGATATATAATTAAATAGCCCAGTGCAGTTACCATCTATTATTATCATTCATAAAATATGTCTCATCCAATCAGATTGCTCTGATGGAACTCTCTGTTGTATAATCAGTGTTATATCTTGCTTTGATTTACATCTTTTTAAATTATAAGTAATAAACCAATGGTGAGAGAGCTGCTTGTAGTTTAAGCTGTTATGTATTACAGTGGTGTGAAAAACTATTTGCCCCCCTCCTGATTTCTTATTCTTTTGCATGCTTGTCACACAAAATGTTTCTGATCATCAAACACATTTAACTATTAGTCAAAGATAACACAAGTAAACACAAAATGCAGTTTTTAAATGAGGGGTTTTATTATTTAGGGAGAAAAAAAATCCAAACCTACATGGCCCTGTGTGAAAAAGTAATTGCCCCCTGAACCTAATAACTGGTTGGGCCACCCTTAGCAGCAATAACTGCAATCAAGCGTTTGCGATAACTTGCAACGAGTCTTTTACACCGCTCTGGAGGAATTTTGTCCTACTCATCTTTGCAGAATTGTTGTAATTCAGCTTTATTTGAGGGTTTTCTAGCATGAACTGCCTTTTTAAGGTCATTCCACAACATCTCAATAGGATTCAGGTCAGGACTTTGACTAGGCCACTCCAAAGTCTTCATTTTGTTTTTCTTCAGCCATTCAGAGGTGGATTTGTTGGTGTGTTTTGGGTCATTGTCCTGCTGCAGCACCCAAGATCGCTTCAGCTTGAGTTGACGAACAGATGGCCGGACATTCTCCTTCAGGATTTTTTGGTAGACAGTAGAATTCATGGTTCCATCTATCACAGCAAGCCTTCCAGGTCCTGAAGTAGCAAAACAACCCCAGACCATCACACTACCACCACCATATTTTACTGTTGGTATGATGTTCTTTTTCTGAAATGCTGTGTTACTTTTACGCCAGATGTAACGGGACACGCACCTTCCAAAAAGTTAAACCTTTGTCTCGTCGGTCCACAAGGTATTTTCCCAAAAGTCTTGGCAATCATTGAGATGTTTTTTAGCAAAATTGAGACGAGCCTTAATGTTCTTTTTGCTTAAAAGTGGTTTGCGCCTTGGAAATCTGCCATGCAGGCCATTTTTGCCCAGTCTCTTTCTTATGGTGGAGTCGTGAACACTGACCTTAATTGAGGCAAGTGAGGCCTGCAGTTCTTTAGATGTTGTCCTGTGGTCTTTTGTAGCCTCTCGGATGAGTTGTCTCTGCGCTCTTGGGGTAATTTTGGTCTGTCGGCCACTCCTGGGAAGGTTCACCACTGTTCCATGTTTTTGCTATTTGTGGATAATGGCTCTCACTGTGGTTCGCTGGAGTCCCAAAGCTTTAGAAATGGCTTTATAACCTTTCCCAGACTGATAGATCTCAATTACTTTTGTTCCTGAATTTCTTTGGTTCTTGGCATGATGTCTAGCTTTTGAGGTGCTTTTGGTCTACTTCTCTGTGTCAGGTAGCTCCTATTTAAGTGATTTCTTGATTGAAACAGGTGTGGCAGTAATCAGGCCTGGGGGTGACTACAGAAATTGAACTCAGGTGTGATAAACCACAGTTAAGTTATTTTTTAACAAGGGGGGCAATCACTTTTTCACACAGGGCCATGTAGATTTTGAGTTTTTTTTCTCCCTTAATAACATAAACCTTCATTTAAAAACTGCATTTTGTGTTCAATTATCTTATCTTTGACTAATAGTTAACAGTTTTTGATGAGCAGAAACATTTAAGTGTGACAAACATGCAAAAGAATAAGAAATGAGGAAGGGGGCAAATAGTTTTTCACACCACTGTATGTGATGAGGTCTAGAACATAAAAAGTCTGATATTATGTAAATGTACTACAGTTTGAAGGACTAATATAAAAGTTACTGTACATAAGTCATTAGGTATCAATATCTCCACATTTAGACATCTGAACTTGTTCAAATTAAATAACTGATATTTGTGAATTAAGAATTAAATAGACACACTCCTGAACATTTCAGAATTGCTATCGCCTGTAACCTCTTACTGTACGTCTTTCTGGCTTGTCCCACAAAATAGCCTAAAGTGATTGGAGGGAAGTGCATTTCAAGATCATGTCCCTACAGTGGTGTGAAAAACTATTTGCCCCCCTTCTGATTTCTTATTCTTTTGCATGTTTGTCACACAAAATGTTTCTGATCATCAAACACATTTAACTATTAGTCAAAGATAACACAAGTAAACACAAAATGCAGTTTTTAAATGAGGGGTTTTATTATTTAGGGAGAAAAAAAATCCAAACCTACATGGCCCTGTGTGAAAAAGTAATTGCCCCTGAACCTAATAACTGGTTGGGCCACGCTTAGCAGCAATAACTGCAATCAAGCGTTTGCGATAACTTGCAAGGAGTCTTTTACAGCGCTCTGGAGGAATTTTGGCCCACTCATCTTTGCAGAATTGTTGCAATTCAGCTTTATTTGAGGGTTTTCTAGCATGAACCGCCTTTTTAAGGTCATGCCACAACATCTCAATAGGATTCATGTCAGGACTTTGACTAGGCCACTCCAAAGTCTTCATTTTGTTTTTCTTCAGCCATTCAGAGGTGGATTTGCTGGTGTGTTTTGGGTCATTGTCCTGCTGCAGCACCCAAGATCGCTTCAGCTTGAGTTGACGAACAGATGGCCAGACATTCTCCTTCAGGATTTTTTGGTAGACAGTAGAATTCATGGTTCCATCTATCACAGCAAGCCTTCCAGGTCCTGAAGCAGCAAAACAACCCCAGACCATCACACTACCACCACCATATTTTACTGTTGGTATGATGTTATTTTTCTGAAATGCTGTGTTACTTTTATGCTAGATGTAACGGGACACGCACCTTCCAAAAAGTTAAACTTTTGTCTCGTCGGTCCACAAGGTATTTTCCCAAAAGTCTTGGCAATCATTGAGATGTTTTTTTAGCAAAGTTGAGACGAGCCTTAATGTTCTTTTTGCTTAAAAGTGGTTTGCACCTTGGAAATCTGCCATGCAGGCCGTTTTTGCCCAGTCTCTTTCTTATGGTGGAGTCGTGAACACTGACCTTAATTGAGGCAAGTGAGGCCTGCAGTTCTTTAGATGTTGTCCTGGGGTCTTTTGTGGCCTCTCGGATGAGTTGTCTCTGCGCTCTTGGGGTAATTTTGGTCGGTCGGCCACTCCTGGGAAGGTTCACCACTGTTCCATGTTTTTGCCATTTGTGGATAATGGCTCTCACTGTGGTTCGCTGGAGTCCCAAAGCTTTAGAAATGGCTTTATAACCTTTACCAGACTGATAGATCTCAATTACTTTTGTTCTCATTTGTTCCTGAATTTCTTTGGATCTTGGCATGATGTCTAGCTTTTGAGGTGCTTTTGGTCTACCTCTCTGTGTCAGGTAGCTCCTATTTAAGTGATTTCTTGATTGAAACAGGTGTGGCAGTAATCAGGCCTGGGGGTGACTACAGAAATTTAACTCAGGTGTGATAAATCACAGTTAAGTTATTTTTTAACAAGGGGGGCAATCACTTTTTCACACAGGGTCATGTAGATTTGGAGTTTTTTTTCTCCCTTAATAACGTAAACCTTCATTTAAAAACTGCATTTTGTATTCAATTATGTTATCTTTGACTAATAGTTAACGGTTTTTGATGAGCAGAAACAGTTAAGTGTGACAAACATGCAAAAGAATAAGAAATCAGGAAGGGGGCAAATAGTTTTTCACACCACTGTATATATTGTCATAGTCTCCAAGAGACATAATTTTATCAGCTTCAGTGAGGAAATTAAAATGTCTTTAAACCTATTTTAAAATCAGTTTTTTTATTAGTATTATTATTATTATAACCAGCATAGTTTAGCCCTTACTTCTTGCATCTCCAGTTCCTGGGTTAGATTCCCACACCACGTCTGTGTGCATAGTGTTTGCATGTTTTCCACTAGTGGGATTCCTTTGGGTTCTCCGGCTTCCTCCCACAGTCCAAAGACATGCAGATTAAGCTAATTGGCGTTCCAAAATTAGCCATCGTGTGTGAATGTGCGTCTGAACCTGTGTGTGAATGTTGACCAGAGGTCTACGTTGGTTATACAAAAAGGGAATAAGTACAGTGGTCATAATGACCTCCATGGTCCCTAGTTTGACTGTAAAAGTTCCTATATGCATGGATGAAACCAGCATAATAGTGGTCCCTGGCAATGGACTAACATGGCATACAGGGCATATTAATGTCTCACATCATAAATGAATGACTTATGTTTTAAGATTCTGTTATAATTTAACGTACAACTGTGCTATGTTTTATGAGACATTCTATTGTTTTATGTGTTTCATTTAAAGGTTAATTGTTTATTTTGTACTGTGAAGCTATCTGTAACTAAACTGTATAAATGTGCAATGCATGAAAATACTCACTCACTACTTTCGTTTGACACATCACTGATTTACTTTTTGCGCTGTTCCTGTATATACTCACTCACTCACTCACTCACTCATCGTCTATACCACTTTATCCTGTTTTCAGGGTCGCGGGGACCTGGAGCCTATCCCAGGAGGTTTAGGGCACGAAGCAGGGTACACCCTGGACAGGGTGCCAATCCATCGCAGGGCACACACATACATACACTCACACATTCATTCACACACTACGGGCAATTTGGGAATGCCAGTTAGTCTAACCTGCATATCTTTGGACTGTGGAAGGAAACCAGAGTACCCGGAGGAAACCCACCAAGCACGGGGAGAACATGCAAAGTCCATGCACACAGAGACGGGAATCGAGCCTGGCCGGGAATCGAACCCGGACCCTGGAGGTGCAAGGCGACAGTGCTAATCACTACACCACCCTCTACTGTATATACAGTACAACATATATGTCTCATTATCAATTTAAAGTCAGAACTTGTATATATTTAAATAAATGCTCACAATCAAATGGTTACTGGCGAAACCTAATTTGACTTTTAAATCTTTTTGCATTCTCCAGAGGTGCGGTTTTAGTGAGTCTGTGCCAACAATATCCTCAGAGTAATGTTCTTGGCTGATTAAAAAGTAAAACCTGATGTGGTCTTCTGCTGTTGCAGCCCATTTACCTTAAGATGTGTTGTACACTCTGTGCTCCTTTTATGCTCACCATGGTTGAAAAGAGTCTGGGGCACTGCTAGAAATTCTGGGCCCCTTGAAATCCTAATATACTGGGTCCCCAACTTTGTAATAGTGTAATAGTGTAAAAGTGTAATAGCATTCTCTCACTCAAGAGCCCTTTGAATCATTATTATTTACAAACTTTTATGGCATCCCTGTAAAATGTGATTATTTGAGTAACTATTGACTTCCTTTTAACTCAAACCAGTTTGGCCATTCTTTTTTATTTAATTTTACTTAATGTAACCTCTAGACACTGTTGTGTGTGAAAATACCAGGAGATCAGTCATTTCTGAAATACTTGAACCAGCCTGCCTGGTATCAAAAATCATGCAATAGTTGAAGTCATAGAGATCTTTTTCCCTATTCTAATGCTTCATGTGCACATTAACTGAAGTTCTTGAGAATGATGATAATAATACTACTACTAATAATACTTATTTTTAGTATTAATACAAATACTTCTACTACTACTACTAATAATAATTATTATTGTTACCATCATCACAATCAACATTGTAATATAAAAAAAAAAGGATCTGACACAGATTCTATGGAAAATTCATTTGTGCATGTTATGTAATAATTGTGTATTATATAAGTTGTGGACAGTGTAGTTTGCTTGATAGGCACAACAACAACAACAAAACATTTTTTTTAGCTATATAATGTTTCAAGTAATTTCACTGGCCAGTAATGCCCCCCTCTGTCTTTCTGTTATAACTACTACTGGAGTTGCCACTGGATGCTTACAGCTTAAAAATAAAGATTATATGCTTAAAAATAAAGATTATATAAACACAAAGAAATGTACAAATAAATTATATATGGCTAGTTATATATTCATTAATGATATGGTAAAAGTTGCATTGTTATAATTGTTAAATAATTGTTATATAATTGGTCTAAAGTTGCATTGATGTCTGATAGTTTTTCATTCATTATTGATTTTTTTTTCCTGAAGTTAAGAAGTCAGTGATCATCTTTAATAGTGACTTACCTTGTAAAACTCACGGTAACAGCGATGTCAAGTTGTGTTATTCCCATCTTCTTGCCATTGTCCATCTTCCTCCATCCCATAACCTGCAAAGCACCTCCATTTTCATCCATGCCTTGTTAATCTCCCACATGGATTACTAAAATTCCTTTCTATTTGGTCTCCCACAAAAGCTCCTCCAAAAATGTCAATCAGTCAGAATTCTTCTGCCTGTATAATAAACCAGATTTCCTATAGGCAACAATTGAATCCAATCCATTTATTAATTTTAAAATTGTCCTCTGCACTTTTAAAGCTCTGCATAACCTCACCTTTCAGATCCCTGCACTTTAATACTCCACATTAGGTCTGCTCTGTACACCCCTGTCTGCTTGACCACCATGGCCTCTAAAGACTTATCTTAAGCATCTTATCTCTCTTGATATCTTTCTTTTCTGGAAAACATTCTGTAATTAACTATTTTCAAATGGCATTTTAATGCCTACTGTACTTCTTCAGCATTGCTTATTCCACATGACTTTAGGTTACCTTCAATCTTGTAAGGTACGGTACATGCTTTTATAGATTACCATAATGATAGATTTATAGAATAACACCACAAAGGTTTTTGTTTCTTGTTATTGCTATATTACAATTAAACTGTTTTTATTATTATTGGTATTTGTTGCTTGTCTATATCTTGTAAGATATCTTGTGAAAAGGTGCCTATACAGTAAATAAAAAGGATTTTAAATTATTTATTACTTACTTAATGGCTATGTAGTATATCTAAGGTTCAGATTTGGATTAGCATGTTTTGAAGCAATGTGTGTTGTTTCTGGCCTAAGGTTATTTTTTGTGTATTCTTAATGTACATAGAAGTGGACAAAAGTATTAAAACACCATATGTCCAGTATTATACTTCTCCCTGTGCTCAAAAAGGTGATGTCACTACTTAGTTCAAGCCTATCTGGCTGAAGAGGTGTCCTAATAGAATGAGCTGTTTTAGTTAATGGATAGAAAAGTACTTTTACTTTTTGAAATCCACCAAAGCACAAAACACTAGGAAATTCTCAAGTCAGTTGCGAGTTTCTGTCACAACAAAATTTTCAAGAAGCACTCAAGCAGGCATGGATGGAGGGAATGACAACGAGTACTGCAGACATATTTTTATACACAGACTGTATGCCCAGCTGGAACCAGCAGGTTTTGAGGAATAAAAGACTAATATTAATTGTTGTACTCATTGTTGTATTGGTTGTTCTTATTTTCTTATTATTATTAAAAAAAAAGAAAATGTCATTAAAGCATAGAATTAAATTTTTGTCTCAACATGTTTGGCCACCACTGTACTATTCTGTGTGTTTGATATGCAGTTCCAAGTTGCACACTCCAACATTTCATTTAATCACATTTAGCTTTGATTTCGAAACTGTGGTTGCCAATTCATGTGTGAAATCCTCCTGTGTTTCACTTGCTCCACTTTTTCACAATTTGAATATGGTCAGTCTGAACTCACCTGACCACACGACTTAATGCTCCCTAGTAAAAAAAACAAAAAAACAAGTTGATTTGTCCTACTAACCAGTAAACCCCATCCACTGGATGCAGTGCCGGTCCCAAGAGCGGATAAAATGGTGGGGTTGCGTCAGGAAGGCCATCCGGTGTAATATTTGTGGCAAGCTTGTAGGTGTGTACTGGATGGTCCGCTGTCATGTCTCCTTGCCAGGGGCAGCCGAAAGACTAACAACTAACAACAAAGTCTTACTAACAAATGGTTACTCAGTTGTTTAGTCACAACTCTGCGAGTTCTCATCACATTGTGTGCATATAGAAATGCTCTTACTTTCAATACTAAACATAGCTACCATTTTTACTTTAGATTTTACCATGCAATGTTACTAGGTCCTGTGGTTGACAAAATTGCCCAGCAAACAATTGGACATTTGATAACCAGTGAAATGACATCTCTCCGACACTTCCTGTCATGGTTGAAAAATAGTTCCAAAATGAAAGTTGAAAGTTTTTGACATTATCTGATTCACAACAATTTTTTGAAGAATACTGTATATTGAACAACACTTAGCAAAAAGCCGAAGTAACAGCTATACATGCAACCCCAGACAACTGTACACGTGTACAAACGTCTATAAATGCATCTTTAGGAAATGTTCTGTGTCACATATTTTTACCAATTAAGGCCGTCCTACACAGGCTGTTTTTCGTCAGGGACTCGACATCACTGTCGGATGAATATTTGCTGGGTGACAGGTCAGCAATATCCTTCTTAACTCAGTTCCATCTATTTCAAATCTTATTTTTCTAAATATAAGGAGACTTGATGCATCCTTCTGAAATGGCACGTGTTTAGGCCAGGCAGTTTAACCCTGGAAAACCCAGACCACCTTATCTCCACCAATCTATCTCCTTTGGCTGAAATGATGATACAGACCCAGTGAACCCTAAAACAGGTGTTTTTTTTTTTTAATTAACCCTTTCCTACTACATGTAATGACATGGGTCATATATGACCCCTTGGGATATCCAGTATGTTTTACCAACTGGTAACTTTCACTCATGACATAAAGGCAGGAGTTCTTTCTTAGTAAGGAAAGACCAGATTCTCATTTCAAAATATATTTATTGATTTTAACTTTTCATCAATGACTATGCACATAAAATTTTGTTCTAAGGCAGGAACTAAAAACACTGGCATCAGCTTTTATGTCACCAAATAAAAAGCACAGTAGCAGCCATGTTTGATGTGAAAAAAATCAGGTTAGTTCAGTCAGTTACCACTAAATGTCAGTGTTATGGGTTCACATAGGGCACACTGGGTTGTAATGCAAAAAGAAATCTTTACTTTGGTGTGTGGGTTGAATGTGACGATGAAATAAAAGTCTGGGTCAAATATGACCCCATGGGTTCTCCAGGGTTAAAACAGGGATACAAAGTCTAAAGACAAAAACAACTTCACACATTCTACAGTTTTTACAATTAAATCAAACATAAAAAAAACACAGTCACTGGATGATCAGATTAGAATGTTTAATTCTTAAAAATGATATGGAAGTGTCTTTCACTTTTTCCGATTTTCTTTTGTTTGTGGCCTCTGCACTGCCAGAGAGCTCATGCAGATGGAATGGTGTTGAGTAAAGCTAAATTCTTTCAGGGTTCTTAGTTTGAACAGTGCACTTTGATATGAATGTCAAACCTAGCATATTAAAGCTTTAACGCACAACCAAATGCCAATAGTAAAAAAAACCTTTAATCTACTATATATATTTAGATATTTTATGAACAAATATTGCATAGGATAAAAGCCATGCTGTATAGTATGCATATGTAAAAAGCTGAGTCATACAGTAGATAGATAAGGTTTAGCATTAGAAAATGACATTATCAATTCAGAATTCATCTGAACACTTTGTGCATCAGAATGAACAAAATTCAGCTAACTTTGATTATCTCCAATGGCATGATACATCCATTACACAAAAAATTGATGTATAACATATGTAGAAATTAAACATTACAGGACATTGAAAAGCCCTTATCCATTATTGAAACCTATGACTTCAATAAGGTTAACTAAAGATGATTAGCCACAATACCAAAAGGTATCCAGTGAAATGATAAACTATACAAAACTGTCATACCAGAAACATGGTGGTCGATTGGCTTGAAATATAAATATTATCTACATGGTGCTACTCTGAAATACGCAAACGAAACATACCTTTCTCAAACAGCAGGTTAATATATTGCATGCACTACATATCTCTTATTTTTTTACATGAAAAAAAGGCATTGTGAATAAAAGATAAATATTGAAAGCAACACAATCATGCAATAAAATGTTCATAATATTTACACTGTTATTAATAATATTTCTCATCAGACATCCTCTTGCCATCACATTCATAAGGCATGCCTTGAGTCATGTATATTTAATCTTACCAATTATTTCTTAACATTAATATATACTTTGTTAAACATTGAACTCCTTTGTGTTATGTTCCTATGGTCATGATGTGAATGTCTTCATCTGAAAAAAAAAAATTTAAAACAGGTGATCACATTTATATTACAGCAGGTGTCAATGGTATTATTATTATTATTATTATTACTTTTAAGGTTTGTAAATAACTTGTTACTTACTGTACTAATGGTTGGTTTAATTTGTATTCCTTTGACGTAGGTTTTTGTCTTTGTGATTGTTAGTTGAATTAGTTTTCCTGGGAAACATCACAAGCAGCCATCAGCATGTCAAACAGCCATACAAGACTACTCTATTACAATGCCTTAACTAAATTTTACTGAAAAAAAAGTGTAAAGGAACACGTACATAACGTAAAAATTATGGTTACAAAGATCTGTGCCAATATTTCACTGGTGCTCAGCATATTAATATTAAAAAACCTGTCAAACATTAAAATATAAAAATAGACCCAAATCTTAGATAGTTTGTGAGACACACAGTTGGTATGTACAGAATAGTGTATTTTGAATATAATGTAACAATATAATAATACCTTATATGATGCTTCATACTCAAAAAATAAAGAAAAATATAATTGCACCTAGTGCTACTATATATAAAATTGCTTTTGAGATAAGTTGCGTACACACTAATTAAATTTTATTAAACTAGTTATTGGTATATGAAAGCAAATGGGTCGACTGATACTTACATTGGCCCAGCTGATTCATCATCTTGTGCAGGATTAAGAAAACAAAATAATAACCATGTTAGACAATTATTTTTGGGGAAAGTCTTAAAAACAAAGGCTATGACAGATTTGAAAGCATTAGAGCATATCAGGAATGTTCTAATGCACTGGAGTCAATCATGCACACTATCATTCATTATTCTTTCTTGGATGGATAATAGAGTGAGTTACATGTTAGTAAAACCTAAACATAATGTTCACATTAAAAGACAAAAACAAATGCTATTTTTAGATTATCCAAACAATGCTGTTAATGGTATGATAATAATGACACATTTGCGTTAAGAGTTTATGCGAATGATTTTCTCGGACTCCCTTACAGTACAAACACTTAAATTGAATGATGATGGCCTAATGTAAAGCATGTAGCAATGTCATGCTCATGTCAACATAAATATTACATTTGAAAATGTATGTATCTAAGTCCACATGATATCAGTTTAAATGCAAAGCGCAAACAATGAAGAGTTTATTTCAAATAAAGATTCTAGCAAAAACAGTGGATTAAAGGCAGAAAAACATAATGCAAAATAGTAGAAGATATTTGGTTTGACAGCAAATGTAAACACCATGCAGGTTCTCTCACTTACCACCCAGTGGTTTAGGTTATGCAAATCAGAGAGAGAAAGGTGTGTTATAGTAGTATGATAGCTATAAACTTTCAGGACTATCACTTTATGATACAATAGAGAAAAAAGAAAGCATATATATATATATATATATATAGCCAAGAGATGGCGCTATTCAACAGCAATCCTGCACAATTTAAAGGACCTATTTAAATCCAGCCACAATATACAGTAGAGAAGGGGAGCTTGCATTTCATTTCTGGTTTTAGACAATCTAACTGTACTATACAACTTAAAATGATTAAAAGTGTCTTTATATTAAACCTCAGCAGCATCAATAATTTAATGTGGACATTTCTCCAATCAGATTAAAACCAGTTGAGTGACCTCGTTTGTGTCTGTGTGTGTGTGTGTGTGTGTATGTGTGTATGTACGTGTGTGTGTGTGTGTGTGTGTGCGTGTGTGTGATGGATTTCCTTTTAAATTATTAAGTGTGAGACTGTATCAATATCAGTTCCATGGAAGAAACACTGTATGGCTGTAAGGACATTGAAGTCAAATCAGTCACAGGAAAGTCCCCAAATCATGCAAAATTGCTTACACGTGTGTGTATATATATATATATATATATATATATATATATATATATATATAAAATATATATAAGATATTAAATGACAACTTATCATATGCTTACCCAGATTTCTATTCTAAATTGAATGCTCATCTAGTCAAATATAATGTGCGAGTTTCAAAATTGCAAGCCTGCTTTCACATATTCACTCACCATCTGGAACGTCATCAGGCTTCTTGCGCTTCTCATAGATGACAATGATGAGGACCAAGATCAGGATTTCAGCAAGAACGCCCAGGAAGGGCCAGAGGGGAGCCAGGTGACTCCGTACACGAAGCACAGAGGTCATGCGAGATGTGCCAACAATATTAGTGGCGTTGCACTCGTATTCTCCAGGATCGGACTCGATGTCCAGCTTAATAATGGACAGCTCTGTGTAGTTGTCCTTGTTGCTGATGAAAAAGCGGCCAGAGGAGTTGTCAATCTCCTGCAAGGTGATTTAAGCGGATGATTAATAGCAGTGTGATTTAATAGGGAACTGGGTCAGTAATTATGGGGTTGCACTTGTGTGTCAAATGCAGATGGACTAATCAGAGCAAGACTGTCCTCATTTGTATAACAATTCAATTAATATTTTTCTCTTATTAGTCAATAAACCAAAGCCTGACCTTTTTAGATAAAAAAAAATCAAAGAAGATTTCTAAAAGACTCAGAGACATACAATACTTAAAACGGCAGTCGTGTTTATCAGTAGCAAAGCTTTCAGGCTAAAACTAATCCTTATACAAAAGAGTAGTAAGGGCAACAACCAGCCAGAAGCATAGAATAAGTTATGAATGTAAACAATGCCGCTTTATGTGTTGACAGAAAAAAAAATTTTTTTGAAAAATTGATGCAGTTAGACTATGGTTAGCCTGATGTGTTTCACAAGAAAAAACACAGCAACAGAAATCACATCCTGCTTCAGGGGGATTTTAAAGAAAATGACTGTGCCAGATTTAAGCTGCATAATTCATGTAATGTATTAATATTATTACATTTATTTATGTAATGAAAGTCAGTGTGGTTTAACGGCTCTGTTATTCAGTTCCTGACATCATGATCGTCATTATTACATCAAAGTCATAGGCTTTTCATTTGTTGTAACTCTGTGATGCAGTGGGTTTTAAGTTCAAATTTCTTTCCACATGGTGATGTGGTTATAATTCTGAGCAAATCAAGAATGACTGCCATAATGGGCTTGGGAAAAGTGCTAATATGCTGGAATAACAGTGAAACATACAAAAGAGCCACCACTGTCCAACTTGCGCCAGGACCAGACAGGATGAGGGTAGCCAACGGACTTGCAGTAAAGAACAGCGCGTTCTCCCTCATTTTTATTCTCACTGCGCTTGTGTCCTGTGATGTCTGGAGCAGCTGAAAGAGAAAGACAAAAGGACATAAAGGACATAAAGGCACAGTCTCCCCAAAATCCTTGTTTTTAATATACCTTTAATACAATTATTTACTTATTTCAAAGTATGAAATATTTTAATATTGTCATTTAATTTAGCTTTACAATAACCTATGTGTAATGTTTGTTACATCCATTATTTGTGATGAATAATAATGTAATTTCTGGATATAATACACACTAATTGTCAGCAAAGATCATTGTATTGCATATCTTGTATATTATCATATTTGGAGCTACAGCAGACTTTCAGCTGACTTCTTTTTTTTAGAAGAGAAACAAGTCTGCTATATTTCTAGTCAAAATTGAATCAATTCAATTATATTATTATTTAGCCTGATGAAAATATGCATAGTGCTATTCAATGATGGTCGGAATGCCACCCATATGAGGAAAGGAACCATTTTGTTCCCAATCCATGTGGTACTGCAATACAATATACTGTACACTGTCTGGCCAAATAAAAAAGCTGCACATTTGGAAATTTTGTTGGACTACCTAAAATGTAATTACGGCTCACATTGTTTTGGCAACCAGATGCATTACACCATTTATTTACGTCCAGCATTAGCTTTTCACTGAGAACCCACTCATTCACAAGTACACCTCACTGAATCTTGACTTTGTTGTCCTGTTATGTGCCCAAGCTATAGCATTGAAGGCACCTCAAACATGGACACGAGGCGAGGTCTTGTGGGGAAAGTATCAATTTATTTAGAAAATTAGGGAAGGAAAATTATTAAGGAGGGTGGACGGAAAGAACGGGAAAGAAAAGCTGTGCACATGCTGGTCTGGTGGCAGTGCCCAGCTGGCATGCGGGCAGAGTGGCAGAGTGAGCTCGCGTGGGCAGCAGCTCCTGCGTGCGCCACTTCTTTCTGCTGACCTGGACAGACGGCCGCTGCCAGCTCTCCACTGGGTGGGGCCTCAGGTGAGAGTCCTTCTTGACTTCCAATGGCTGGGCAGCTTTCCTAGCCTTAACGTGGATGCGTAGCTGCCTTTATCCCAAAGGCTGGCTCTGTGTGGGAGTGCGAGTGTCATTGGAGCTCGTGCAGTGTTCATGCGGCTGTCCTTACGCGGCAATCAAACAGCTGCCAGTCCAGTCCAGACCAGACCAGGAGCTACCCTCCCCTACACTTTTATAACGCGGGGAGAAGCCCATGATCCATTAGCGCTGATGATGCCGCAGCCTTGCCCTGCCCCTTCACGCACCTACAGAATGGGAGGCTGTCTACCTAGTAGTCAGCCTATAGAGTGAAGAAGGAGCAACGACAGATTGAGGCGCACGTCCATCACAGGTGCACGCCATGACACTGGGATAACCTGTTCATTCACTGTCTTCATTTTATTGCCCATTACATTACTGAGCCTAGACCTGACCAACTGAAGCAACCAACAATAATTGCATCCAGATGCTTGTACAGTGGGCACTACACATGTTGAGTGCATCGCTCATGTTCTTCCCTTTTTATCTTGACACTATCCTCACTCTAACTCACCTCAGTCATCGTCTATACTGCTTTATCCTCTATACAGACCCTAGCCTAGGAGACTTAAGGCAGGAGGTGGGTAACTGCTAGTACTCTATGCTTCCAAGTTTTAATAAAAGATTATACAGTTCTTAAGCAAATTCCAGAAATTTTAGCAATCTCCTTATTTGTATTCTGTGCTTGATGTAGACACAAACATCACAAGCTTTATTTCCACACATGCTATACCTTTTAGGCAAAGGCACCTTCTTTGTGTAATAGAAGGTTTCTGCACTGACAGATTGTATTGAAGTAATGGTTCCACTTAATAGTTTGGAGCCAACTAAACTGAGTATCCCATCACACTGATACTCACTGATCGTGCCGCTTTCTTAGATTCCCCGGTTTTTATCTCTGACAGAATATTTTGTGTAGTACAGTAAATACACAACAAAATGTAGCCTAACATGTCATAAAATGGCATCTTATGGCACACTTCACTGTTTCTATACCGTCTGAAGCAATCACGGTAGAAACATTAAGGAGACTGCTGAAGAGCTAATAATCCTGCAGAGTCATCATGGCCTCCATTTTATCACCTTGTTTCATGACTGTCCTTCAGCCTCTGTACTGTATGCTGACTGAGTTACATGATTTTCAGCTTTTGTTGCTTGTCAGCCATAACATGAGTCAAAAACATGTGATTAGGGTGATTACTAATGCTAATTATATAGAACGCCATATGGCAAATCCATTGTTAAAAAGGACATCAGGAATGTTGCCTATTTGAATATGCTGACTCAGTGTGACTCATTTGAAATTAGACCTCTTTAAAACACATAAAGGTGCACTACACAGATTAACTAGGAAAATAACTTTTGGTATCCCTGATTAATCCATACAGAGAAAAGCAGTATAGGTCTGCATATATCTTTAAAAAGATATAGAATCTATTTAAATGTTTGACAAAACATGAAAAAATCCTACCTTTCACTTCAATGGTTGCATTGGCAGCAGGATCCAACTGAAATTCGTATACACACATATACTCCCCTGCATCATCTGCCCTTGGTCGAGTGATTCTGTATATTTAAAATTGATTCATTAAATTCATTAATGACATACAGTACACTAGGGTGCCACAGTATCACTTGCCCTCAACTGTCAACTTTGTGAGCTAGAGTTTCCAGTGACTGCATTCAGTGACAGCATTAACGTACAGTAAGTCAAATATGTATATATGTCAAATAAAAGGTGTAAAGCTGCTTTGCGACAATGACAATTGTTAAAAGCGCTATACCTTTAAACCATTCTTGCCCATCTTGAGATCTCGAAGGAGAGAGAAACCTTTCAAGTCTGTATTTCCCTCAAAAGCCTTCAAATGAAATGTTTGGTCATGTCTGAGGAAAGCAGTTTTAACTAAATAAGCGAGTCAACAAAGTGTGATGACGGTGTCATCAAAAACAATGCTACGTTTTCTCACTTTTTTGGACCAGGTTAGGATAAACTGTACTTTAAGAGAATCTATGGAGTTGCCTGTTAAAAATAAATAAATAAATTTATTTATTTATTTATTTATTTATTTATAAAAAAAAAAAAAAAAAAAAAAAATATATATATATATATATATATATATATATATTGCTAGATTAATTTAAGAATTAATAAATTAAGAATTTAAGAAATTAAGAATTACATTTTCTCAAATATTCTTTATTTATTTTTGCCCAAACGAATTTTCAAATAGTTTCAAGACAAATCAAGAGTATTGGGTTTGGATTAATATCATACAATTTTTATATACTGTAGGTCCAGTTGGAGTCAAAGGAGCTCTGAAAATATTAATCGGATTAAAAATGTAACTGTGTAGCATGGTATTCTGAGTTGGGAAGGTACAGTAATTAAGATTAAAGTAACAAATTAAAATCTGTGCAATTAATAACTTAATGTATGACATTGCATTTAGTAAAATAATCGGGCTATATGCACACAATTGGAGATGAACTCATTGCAAATTTTCTTGGTCAATATATTTTCAATTAATTAATTTTTTTTTTAAGTACGGCCTGCCGATACTGATTTTGTCAGATATCGGTTTTCTTTTTTCTTCTGTGAACTATGGTTGTAAGCATACAAAGAAAATATTGAACTTTAATGAAAATGTCAATATGTCCATAATAAACCATGGACATTTAAATAACATTAAAATTTTCTTAAAAACTGCACAAGGTTATAGGACTTTGGGGTCATGTTACTTGTGAGAGCTTTTTAGTACAAATAAAATTCAACTAAAAATAGAAATTCAACAGGCATGATGAAGGATATCACATGCTTCCTTTGAGACAAGATATTTTGAACTGCTGCACATGCATTGTTAGGACTGGCACGCATGATTGGCTAGTGTCGCTACAACTGAAATATGAGTACACCCCTCTTCCCTGAGATTCCATGGCTACAGATGGCTCCACAAACTGTAAATGATTGCCACTTGGGATTGTGTGTGCAATTGCCATGTAATAATATCCTGATTATGGTAACAGGTATCATTGCATATCTACAAAAAAATACACCAATCATTAAATATGTTATTTAAGTGATATAAGTCATAGTGGGCAATGCCTACGTGTACTCAATAGCCTTCTGCTCTGCCCGTGTCCCTTGGATCTCCTCTCCATTCTTCATCCAGTAGCTTTGTTGGGGGACCTGGGAGGAAGTCAGGTTACACTGCAGTGTAACTGATGGCCCCTGATCTGCTGGTAGGGTGAGGTGGTCTGACGCATTGATTGATGGGTCTAAAAAATTTAAAGACGACAGAAAGTGTTCCATTGTATTGAGATTGTAAGATAATCATGTTAATTAATCTTAGAGATACTAAAATGACATTTTAAAGGGATTTGTGCTAACTACAGTATAAATATGTAGTAGATAGATAGATAGATAGATAGATAGATAGATAGATAGATAGATAGATAGATAGAGATTGTTGTTATTTATAAGAAGGTACATACAATTTTGTTTAATTTGACATTTTTTTTTACCATTCAGGTTCTTCCATTCCAACCTTGGCAAACCATGCATTTATTGACCACATGTTGTGCTCAGAAGCACTGTCATGCTGGAACAGCTTTCGGCTTCCAAAATGTCCTATACAATTTTGTGCTTCAGTTTGTGCAACAGTTTGGTAAAGGCCTCTCCTCTTATGGGTATAATCAGGTGCAGAGGTGGGTCTTCTTTCTGAGAATACTGAGGAAGGCCCAGCTCCCACCACCGATCCTGACCACCTTCTATAGAGGAACTATCGAGAGCATCCAGAGCGGCTGCATCACTGGTTTGGGAATTGTGCCATATCGGACCGCAAGACCCTACAGCGGATAGTGAGGACAGCAGAGAAGATCATCAGGGTCTCTCCCCCCTCTATTGAAGACATCTACACCACACACTGCATCCAAAAAGCCACCAGCATTGTGGCTGATCGGACAGACCCCTCTTACACACACTTCACACTCCTGCCATCTGGTAAAAGGTACCGAAGCATTCGGGCACACACATCCAGACTGTGCAACAGCTTTTTTCCACAAGCCATCCATCTCCTCAACAAAAAGGGACTGGACTGATAAACACACACACACAAACATTATCACTCAGCTTAATTCAGCTACTTCAAAATATTGGGACTGGACTGACTAATCAACATAAGTGCAGATACTGTACACTGGCCTATACTACCAAACTATCATACACACCAACCTGTAAATGCTTCACTGTTTATCTCTTTTGCACAATATTCATTACTGGACTACTTTTTGCACTAATTCCTCTATTCTTGCTGCTGTGTTAAGGAATGTTTACAGTTTCTCACTACCTCAACACCATATTATTTTGTTATGTTATGTCGTGTTCGTTGCACTGTCACTTTGTTGTTGCTCTTGTTTGCACATTTGCACGTGCACTTTATGTTGTCTGTAAAACCTGTAGACTTACTTAGCTAGTTAGTTTTTGTTAATTTATGTTGTAACTTATGTTAGGTCTATCTGTCTTGTCTCTGCTAGCCAGCTAACTAGGCCTCTTAGCTAGCTAGTTTAGTGTTTAGTTTAGGTTAGTGTTTCTGTTAATTTATGTTGTAAATTTATGTTGCATGTAGCACCTTGGTCCTGGATGAACATTGTTTCGTTTCACTGTGTACTAACTGTATATGGTTGAAGTGACAATAAAGCCTACTTGAACATGATCTTGAACTAGTATCGAGTTACATTTACTTTGTTACATTTACTTGAGTCACTTGTAAATGTAAATGAAAAATTTACTTCTATGAGTAGTTTTATTGCACCATAGTTTTTACTTTTACTTTAGTAGATCTGTAAAGAAGAAACGTTACTCCGCTACAGTACATACTGTCTCCAATGCTACAAAAGAAGAGGTTGAACACCCCTGGCCTCATATACAAAGCATGTTTTGCTTACACATACTGTAGTGCAAAAGAACAGCTTCATACTGCAGTGTCTTCTCTCTCTGCCAAAACAGACAGACACTTCAGCATATACTGTAAAAACTCGATGTCTAACCAGAGGAAACATGTCGCAGTAGTTTAGCTTTTAATTTAGTTTCATTGAATGTTGCAATGTTAGAATATATAGTTATTAGAATTATATATGATATACAGTCCTGATCCAAATTTTAGGACCACATGCCCTTAAAAGGCCACATCTGTGCAAAGATGTGGATTCATTTCATTTTCTGTCAGGTAGTCACACGTTCTGATGGCAAAGGCAAAAAAACTCTCCCTTTTTGAACGTGGTCGGGTTGTTGAACTGCATAAAAGCAGGGTCTCTCACAGCACGCCATCGATGCTGAGGTGGGAGACAAAAAGACAGTCATTTGCAATTTCTTAAATGATCCTGAGGGTTATGGAACAAAAACGTCAAAAAAAACCTTTCAAAAAACCCAAACAAATTCACCAGTGTAAGAGTTTAAATTGAGTTTAACAGAGTTGTATAATTACAGAGATTATGTTGGAAAAATAAGTACTGATGTTATATTGGAATATTCAATGTTAATTCAGCCGTAGCCATTTTGTGTTGTTGGATATTGTTGTGAGGACTTTTATTAAGGATGGGGGAGGAACGGAGAAGAAGAAAATATAAAAGAAAAAGATATAATAAAGAGGAGTGGTTGGCGTTAAGAAGAGCCAGGCAGCTAGATTGGTACAACCAGTTTCGTCTGCTGTAAGAGACTGTTCCACAGCGCAGACAGTTAATGCTATTTCCGATTATGACACTGTTGTTCTGAAGCAAGCTGTTGCTGATCTTACTAACACAGTTAAAGAGTTAAGTAAGGATGTTTCAGCATTGAAACTGCAGTTGCATGACCAACGAGGGCAATCTCATTGAACTCTATCACCACATCGCTACAGCCCAACTAGATATGATACGTCTGGAAGTGCATCGTATGGACATTCACGGACCAGACATTCCGATGCTCGTTCTCCTTCACCTGACAGATACAGAAGATCGCCAAACCGTCGCAGGGACCTGTGCAGACGAACAGATGATGCATACCAGCGTAATGATCATGGGGAAAGGTTCCAGGATTGCGATTACTCAAAATACTACACTGACTACTCTGAAGATGGACGGCGAGGACGATGGAATGACACAACATCGTACAGTAGCCCTTCATTTCAACGACGGAGTCCGAGCCCTCATCAAAAGCGTGTCACCTTTGTGGACTACAGAGACCGTCATCAGAGACCTCAGGAGCCCAGCATGGATCTTCAGAGTGGTCCAAGGGGCATTTACAGAGATCACCATGGACATCATCAGGGAAACTTCCATTAGCTGATGAGGCGGGGCACACATCAGCTGTTTCACCACCAGCCCCAGTCGACACCATACGGATGACAACCACAGACATCAGTCTTCCAGATAACGAATGCTGCTCTGCTACAGACCTGACAGACACTTGTACTGCACACATCAGTGGCATTGTTGAAGGCACTGACATGCACATAATGATAGACACTGGGTCTAGCATTTCATTCATTAATGAAATTACCTGTATGGCCATTCCTTCTTTGTGTAAAAGACCACTTAAGAGAGATTTCATTCTGTCAAAATCTGTTACTGGTCAGAAATTAGACACACTGGGAACTGTGACTGTTATTTTGAGATTAGGTACAATGATGTTACAACATGACATGCATGTGATTAGAAATGTGAATCAGGGTATCATACTTGGTTGGGACTTTCTTGAATGTAGGTAAACGACTGTGCTGCATCTATATGATCAGACTTTACCATTGCTTAGCATATCTCAACTTAGCCCAAATTACTGCGGCCATTACCATTCCCCCACAATGTGAGATGCACTGTACAGCGAAACTCGTTCCATTTACTGTTAATTCAGGTTTAGCTGATGGTTACAGTGGGTTATTTGAACCATATCCATCTAAGCTAGATGGCATTGCGATGGCACGCACCCTTACTGTAGCTGAAAATGGTCAGACTGTAGTGCGTGTCATGAATCCAACACATAGTCCATTTATACTGCAACCAGGTATGCAACTGGGTGAGTTCACTCCTATTAACCAGAATGATGTTATTTATCACTCAGATTCTGTATGTAATGTGACCACTCCTTCCACAAAAGTGCCGCCACTTTCATTTGGAATTCAAAGTGATAATTTGTCTGATCCCCAGGTGAATGAACTACACTCACTGTGTAACGCTTGGATTTATAAAACCGCTTGGTTACAAAAAAACGGATTCGGGAATCTAAACTGGGGCTCGAAAACAACACTTCCGGTATTGCGCAATCGCAGCTGGACAAAACATGACGCGACACAAAACAATTGTAATAAATTAAACCAAGTGTATTATACAAGCGACATAAACAAATACACAAACAAGGTGCACCACAAACCAATATATACAAAATATATACAAATATAACGAGTGAGTGTGTGATGTATGCGGGTGTGTGAGTGAGTGTATGATAGTCCAGAGTCTGAAAAAACGGCAATTGGGGTGAAATGGGGAGTTGGAGAGATGGGTCGATCTCACCAGATAAAGATGGTAGGTCTGGGAGATCGAGAAATGGAATGAGCTGGGTACTGAATGAAATTAACAAAAGGTAATCCACAAGCAGTCGCTCAGCTTCAAAAAACATGCAGCGCGCTGTCATCATCTCTCCGTGTCGGCTACCTCGCCGGTTCCGGCTTTATGCCAGATCATGTGACCCACGTCACTTCCGGGTTCCCATGCGTTGCGATCGCGCATGCGCGGGAACTTGCCCGGTGACCAAACCACTGTCCATGGGGAAAAGGAAACCGCTAGGGCACACCTTCGGCCACAGGTGAGCAGCATTAGCTCCAAGACCATTTTCCTGTGTATGAAAACGCCCCTTTTGTGTGGCTGTGCTACATAGACCCGCCCCCCCAAGCCTCCGGCGTCTGAGGAGAATGTCCGCACAAGCACTTGAGATTCGCCACACTATACAGATCGGCTTTTTGTGGGTATCCCCAAGACCTTGTGTATTTAATTGGTCCTTTTCTGTGTTTTACCTCTGCTGGACCCTCCTACTGGGGCGCTCGCCTTGCAGAATCTCTTTTTGTTGTGGAGGAGGGAGGTTGAGTTTTGACCCAAACCAGTTCCCCCGGGTGAAAGTGCGCTGCTTCCCCCCGGGTATTGTGACATCTGGCTTGTCTGGATCCGCGGTGTTCTGCTCTTTGTTGGCCCTCCTCCATGATGAGTCTTTGTCGGGGTGATGATGGATGTCCTGTCTTGTGTCGGTGGCACATGCTGCAAGATCTAGTATAATGCCAGACGTCTTTCCGCACAGTCGGCCACCACGCCACCTCTAATAACCTCAGCAGGGTTTTCAGTTGTCCCCAGTGTCCTCCCAGTGGATTGTCATGATAGTATTGAAGGAAACTCTTTATTAGAGACTGGGGAACAACGAGCTGAAATTTCTCTCCTTTCTTTACCGGTACCCGGCGATATAGCACGCCCTGACGACCTTCGAAGGTGACCCTTTGATCTTGTATGCCTCTTGGGTGATCTTTGGAGAGCAGCTTCGTGATAGTTGGGTCGTTCTGTTGGGCTCTGATGATCTCGCTCAGGTCGCTCGGAAAGTTGGAGGCCTCTTTAGTGGACATGGGGGGTAGACGTGGGGTGTCAGCAGCTTTCAGCGGCGGGGGTGCTCGGGGTATGGCATCTGGACCAGGAAAAGGGCGGTCCTCGCGATCTTTCTCTCCCCTTTCACCTCTCTCCACCTGTTGTTCCATGGTGCTCGCCGCTCCTCTTAACGCCCCTCTCGTATTGCTGTTCTCCAGGGCTCGCCCCATCTGTTCTTCCTCGGAGATATCAGGTTTTCCTATGAGACAGAGGGTGGGGGGTTCATCGGCGGAGTCTCCCAGGCGTTGCTGTGGCCGCTGTACCGGAGACCTCAGGTTGTCTTCCTCTTCGTCGAGGTCGTCATCCAGTATGAATGCTGCCGTGAACGCCTGTTTAAAAGATTGCCAGTCCTTTACCTTGCCTTTCTCCGTCTTCCACCAACTGAGAGCTGGCCCTCGGAGAACTGTGCCGAGGGTTCCCAGCAGCTCTGGTCGGGTCAGGGGTCTGATCTCCATATACTTCTCCGCTTGTTTGATGAAGTTCCTCACCTCAGCTGTCTCTGACGCGTCGCAGAAGGCTGGGAACTCCACACAGATGGATGGATGAGCATTAAGAGAAGAAGAAGAAGAAAGTGGGGAGGAGAGCAGAGCTGAGGAGTGTGCTGGAACACCAGGAGGAACGTCGTTGCCATTAGTAGTGCTTGGTGGGTTTACCTTGGCCGTGGATGTAGTGGTTGGAGTGCTGGGCAGATGTTGAGCAGGAGCTGGAGGGGATGCAGGGGTGCAGGCCTGTAACCTGTGTGTGGTGGGCGTACCAGTGAGACGCAGTCTCTTCATCCGGTTTTCCCAGATGACGTCACGGCGTAGAAAACAGTCAACGATGGCTCTCTCCATTTTTTCGAGAGCCTCCTGGCAGTAGCGCTGCAGCCCTTCCAAGCTCGCGTCCACTGCGTCACGAAGACTGCTTTCCCTGTTGAGACTGCTGTCTATGGATTGTCTATAATCCAGCTCCATGGAGCTCACTTTATCAGTAAGCGCCCCCATGTCCATCTTACATTGAAATAGTTCTTTTTGTAGTGTGTGCACTACCCCCATATCAGTCCCATGAACAATATAATCATCAGCATTGACATTATCATGGCTATCTGATATATATAAAGAACTAATCAATGACGTTAATTCAGTTGTAGGCTCACGGCGTGTATAAAATGCATCCTCTACATCAACCGGCATGTTATTATGCACTACCCAGTCGGCCTTAGCAGCACTACTAGCATTGGCCTTAGCATTAGCTTTAGCACTAGCATTAGCGCTAGCATTAGCATCCATTTTGCTCAGCCACATCACACAAAACCGGAAAATATCCCTAAATACAGATTCCCCGTGCGTACGGGCCACCACTATGTAACGCTTGGATTTATAAAACCGCTTGGTTACAAAAAAACGGATTTGGGAATCTAAACTGGGGCTCGAAAACTACACTTCCGGTATTGCGCAATCGCAGCTGGACAAAACACGACGCGACACAAAACAATTGTAATAAATTAAACCAAGTGTATTATACAAGCGACATAAACAAATACACAAACAAGGTGCACCACAAACCAATATATACAAAATATATACAAATATAACGAGTGAGTGTGTGATGTATGCGGGTGTGTGAGTGAGTGTATGATAGTCCAGAGTCTGAAAAAACGGCAATTGGGGTGAAATGGGGAGTTGGAGAGATGGGTCGATCTCACCAGATAAAGATGGTAGGTCTGGGAGATCGAGAAACGGAATGAGCTGGGTACTGAATGAAATTAACAAAAGGTAATCCACAAGCAGTCGCTCAGCTTCAAAAAACATGCAGCGCGCTGTCATCATCTCTCCGTGTCGGCTACCTCGCCGGTTCCGGCTTTATGCCAGATCATGTGACCCACGTCACTTCCGGGTTCCCATGCGTTGCGATCGCGCATGCGCGGGAACTTGCCCGGTGACCAAACCACTGTCCATGGGGAAAAGGAAACCGCTAGGGCACACCTTCGGCCACAGGTGAGCAGCATTAGCTCCAAGACCATTTTCCTGTGTATGAAAACGCCCCTTTTGTGTGGCTGTGCTACAACTGTTGCATGAGTATTGTGATGTGTTTAGTACTAGTAGGAGTCCTATGGATTTTGGAAGAACAAATGTAGTCACTCACAAAATTAATACTAACAGTGCTATTCCAATTAAAAAACGAGCATACCGTACTTCTCCTCAAATGCAAGAGGTGATTCAGTCACATGTTGATGAAATGTTGGCAAAAGGTGTTGTGGAAGTCAGTCATAGCCCTTGGGCTGCGCCTGTCGTTATGGTGCGGAAAAAAGATGGTACCTGGCGTTTTTGCATAGATTATAGGGGTCTTAATTCTGTCACTATCAAGGATGCTCATCCTTTGCCCAGGACAGATGACACCTTGGATGCACTCCGAAGTTCCTCTATATTTAGTACTATGGATCTTTCATCGGGGTACTGGCAAATGCAGCTACATGAGGCAGATAAACCAAAAACAGCTTTCACCACTGGTCGTTCTTTATATCAGTTTACAGTGATGCCAATGGGCCTTGTCAATGCTCCGCCTACCTTTCAACATTTGATGCAGCTAGTGTTGCATGGTCTCTCCTGGAAAACTTGTCTTGTGTATTTAGATGATATTATTGTCTACAGCAAGAGTTTTGCTGAGCACATTCAACACCTGAGAGAAGTTTTTCAGCTTTTGAGAGCAGCAAACCTGAAGTTAAAACCATCTAAATGCTCTTTTGCGCAACAGCAAGTGACGTTTCTGGGCCACATTGTATCAGCGGTTGGCCTTCAGCCTGATGAGAAAAACATTCAGAAGGTTAAAGAATGGCCTACACCCAAAAAATCCTACAAAAGTTAGAGCTTTCTAGGGCCTGTGCTCATACTACAGGCGTTTCATTCACTGCTTTGCTCAAATGTCGCAGCCACTGCATGCTCTAACTCAAAAGGGGAAGCTGTTTGCATGGACCAGTGTAGAGCAAGAAGCTTTCGATTCTTTGCGACATGCACTCACTACTACTCCAATTCTCTCCTACCCGGACTTTTCAAAAGAGTTTTTCCTCTTTACTGATGCTTCCAATACCGCTATTGGATGTGTTTTGTCCCAGATCAATGCTGATGGCAAAGAAAGTGTAATTGCTTATGGCAGTCACATCCTGACACCTACTGAGAAACGATGGTCGACATATCCCTGTCATATGTCGACCATCGTTTCTCAGTAGGTGTCAGGATGTGACTGCCATAAGCAATTACACTTTCTTTGTGGGCCATTGTTTGGTCGATTCGTCATTTCCGTCAGTATCTCATGGTTAATTATTTTCTGATTATCACCGATCATAAGCCATTGCTTAATCTAAGACAAATGGTTTTGGGCGGGGATCCAACAGGTCGCAGAGCAAGATGGGCTCTGGAGATTGATCTCTATGATTGGACTGTCGAGTACCGACATGGTCACAAACATGTCAATGCTGATGCAATGTCTCGTCGACCTGACAGGAATGGCAGTATTCCAGGTGAAATCAAACCTGTCAATTTAGTTTCTGCTTCGACGCAGGCTGAGGTACGTAGTCGAGTCGCCTTCTACTGCTACACACCCGTTTTCCTCCAGTGCAGATTCTGGGTTTGAGCTATCAAATTCTGCTGTCTCCACCTTTTCCATCGTTACATCCCTAAATATGGATAGTGCAGATATACTGAAAGCTCAGAAAGCTGACCCTGTTTTAAGCATAGTCTCTGAATGGGTATTAAGTAAGAGGAGACCTCCATATGCAAAGCTCAAAGGTATCTCTAAAGTGTTTCGCCATTTTTGGAAGGAATTCCCAAGGCTTATCTTTGTAGACTCTGTTCTTTGCCGACAAGTCAGACCCCCACCGGGTGAACAGATTCTGCAGGTAGTAGTTCCACCTGCACTACAGCGTAACATGTTTGAGTTTTTGCACGGTCATTCCCTTACTGGACATTTTAGTGCACGAAAGACAATGCAAGGAGCCCTGGGGAGATGTTATTGGCCCCACATTTCTAGGGACATTACACAGTGGTGTGCCGAATGTCAAGCTTGCGAGGCCAGAAGACCACAAACACCACATCAGCAGGCCACAATGCAAAACATAGTGACAAGCATGCCTTTTGAGAAAGTTGCTGCGGATCTGACTGAGTTGCCCATTACACGTAAAGGAAATCGTTATGTGCTTGTACTGTAGTAATGGATTACTTTACGAAATACCTAAATCTGTATGCACTTTCTGATCATCGTGCAACAACTGTCGCCAAATGCTTGTTTGAAGATTATGTGAGCCAACATGGGGTGCCCCAGAGTCTGCACACTGATCAAGGTCGGCAGTTTGATTCTGACTTGGTCAAAGAACTGTGTTCCTTACTTGGGATTCACAAAACGCGAACGTCACCGTATCACGCCATGTCTGATGGTGTGGTCGAACGAGCTAATCGAACCGTGAAAGATCAGTTGGCAAAATATTTGTATACCAAAGGAGGGGAATGGGATGACCACTTAAAACAGGTCGAATTTGCCTACAATACAAGTGTTCATTCCTCAACCAAACATAGACCTTTCTTTTTGGCGCATGGTAGAGAAGCTCGCTTACCTGCTGACTTTCTTCTGGGTATAACCCCAACAACTTCCAGGGCTACATCTGGAACTCCGAATGAGTATGCGCATTCTATGCTTGGACGACTACGTTCTGCTTTTACCTCTGTTGCAGACAATATCCAGACAGCTGGGGTGCAGCAAAAGCACTACTATGACCGTAACGTTCGGCATACAGCATATCAACCTAATTATCTTGTATGGGTTGACCTGCCAGCTCTGTCAAGACATAAACTTTCGCCGAAAAGGGCCGGTCCATACAAAGTCCTGAGCAGACTAGACTCACCAACAGGTGACCCAGGAGTGATTTATAAAGTGAAAGATCTGCTTGATTCTAGGTCAAAGACAAAAGTCATTCACTATAATCGATTAAAACCATATCGCTCTGCGTGGTCTCCTGAACCTAGTCCACTTCTGACATCCCCTCAAGGTGAACGGCCTCCACTTACAGCACTATCAGGGTCCAGACCTTATGTTTTTCATGATTCTTTTGTGCCAGAGCCTGTAAGACCAACTCAACTGATGCAGGAGAGTGATGTTATGCCTCTTTTCCACTGCATAGAACGGCACGACATGGTTCAGTTCAACTCACTTCGGTTCGGCGCAGTTTGGCTCGGTTTGCTCTTCCACTGCAGTGTAGTAACGCTTTAGCGTGGGCGGGATTACTCACTCGCGCGGCGCCGCTACTGCCGTGACGTCATCGTAAGCGCGCCACAAACACACACACACACACAACAATGGAGCATATCGACGGCATGGTGTTCTTCCTTCTTGGCACGTGGATGTTTTTAACAGCGAGACGAAGGAGTTTGTTTCAAAAGAGGCCGACGGTTAATACAAAGAGGTGCGTGCGATCCTTCTCTGGCTGTTCTATTAATATATCGGTTCTGTTGTGTCTCGTGTCGCAAGTTCGGTGAGGTGACGCAGTAATGACGATTTTCTCCGGCTAATCAGTGACTAGCGTGTTTACACGTCACGTTTTGGTAACGGATCGGCGCGCTTGGAACCTCGGCTGAGGTGGTACTGAAAAAAGGAACAGGTACTATGTACTGTTCCCAGTGGAAAGCCCCCCAAAAGTGAGTAGAACTGAACCGTGTCGTGTCGTACTATGCAGTGGAAAAGCGCCATTACATTACCTGTTCAGTTTGAACGTTCTCAGGGTTCTAGAGCTGAATCCCAAATAGAACTTCCTAGTGACAGGCCTACAACTGGCATCACAACAAGGTCAGGACGTCCTGTGCGTCCTCCATTACGTTACAGAGATGTATAAGGGCTTATTAACATCTGAGTATAGGATTATGTAATGTAGGATTGAAAACAGAGTGGAGTAATGTGAAATGTATAAAAAAAAAAAGGGGGGGGGGGACCTGTTATATTCCGAGTGTTCCAATGTTTGTATTTTATTAATTTTTCCCTAATGTTCGAAATTCTAAATCTTGTTTGACTGGGTTCAATACCAAAGTGTGTTGCTTGGAAATTTCAAATGTCTTGGAAACATTTTTTTTTTTGTGTATCTTTCTTTGTACTGGATGTACTGTTTCTGTTTTGTATTTTCAGGAAACGAGGACGTTTCTTTTCAGATGGGTGAATGTAGTGTAAGAGTTTAAATTGAGTTTAACAGAGTTGTATAATTATAGAGATTATGTTGGAAAAATAAGTACTGATGTTATATTGGAATATTCAATGTTAATTCAGCCGTAGCCATTTTGTTTTGTTGGATATTGTTGTGAGGACTTTTATTAAGGAGGGGGGAGGAATGGAGAAGAAGAAAATATAAAAGAAAAAGATATAATAAAGAGGAGTGGTTGGCGTTAAGAAGAGCTCGTCCATGTCTGAGGGTTTTATTTTATTAATCTTATAACTTCTTCATTCTTAAAGCCCAGAAAGCACCCACAAGCAAGTATTACACCAGCACTGAGCCAGAGGATCCAATTGGCTGTCCGTCAAGACACGATCCTCGACCCAAATTAAGGCCATTACTGGTGCTGACTGCAGCCCCATAACCATCAGACGCCATCTGAGACTGAAGGGCTTCAAAAACAAAAAACATCTTCAAAGACCTCGTCTCATTGAACACCACAGAACTGCTCATTTGGACTTTGCAAGAGAGCACCAAACATGGAACATTCAAAGGTGGAAGAAAGTTTTATTCACTGATGAGAAAAAATTTAACCTTGATGGTCTTGATGGTTTCCATAATGGTCTGGGGTGCTTTTTCCTTCAGTGGAACAATGGAGCTTCAGGATGGCTATGTCCAGATGTTTCAGAGAGCATTCCTCATGACTGAGGGCCCTCGCCTGTGTGGTAACGACTGGGTTTTTCAACAGGACAACGCTACAGTACACAATGTCCGCAGGACAAGGGACTTCTTCCAGGAGAATAACATCACTCTTTTGGTCCATTCTGCATGTGTCCCCTGATCTAAATCCAATTGAGAACCTTTGGGGATGGACGGCTAGGGAAGTTTACAAAAATGGACAACAGTTCCAGACAGTAGATGCCATTCGTGTGGCCGTCTTCACCACTTGGAGAAATGTTCCACTCACCTCATGGAAACGCTTGCATCCAGTGGCGGTTTTAGGCATGGGCGAACTGGGCAGCCGCCCAGGGCGGCATTTTTTTATGTCACGTGGGGGGCGGCACACGAACCTGGAGTAAAAAATAATAATCTGTGCCGCTACGTGGTTTTCTATTGTCTGTGATACCTGCGCCCGTGCCGCCCCTGAATGAGCCGCACAGAAGCTGAACGAGCGGAGAGGACCGGGAGGGGGGGTATGGGTTGAGCAAGCGGAGAGGAAAGCGGATGACTGGGGGGGGGGGGGGGGGGGGATGAGGCGCAGAGTACAGTTCACCTCTCCCAAATGAAGCGGACAAGAAGGGGGCTAAATTATGTCTACCTGACTTTCTTATAAATAACGCACATTTCATTCAAAATATTATAAACACACCAATAATTTGCACTTTTTAAATTTATTTAATTGTGTGAAATGGCTAATAAAAATAGGTAATAAAAAACGATTATGCTGTGGAGGTGAATTGGTTTAGTCTTGACTTCTAGTCGTGAGTGACAGCATTGGGGGAAATCTGTTGATTGTCGAATCGTCGATTATAAAGTAAACACAGTGATGGAGAAAAAAGGCCAAAGCTGTCAGGGGCCCAATTTAGAAAAAAAAAAAAAGAAGATGAGGAGAAACGGGCAAAAGATAAAGGTATGCAACAATGTTCTCTCTATATGATTAAAGTATTCATGTC